>JAULJL010000010.1:16114131-18956631 GCA_030761205.1 Fremontodendron californicum | reverse complement strand
CAACCAAAAATAAAATCTTTACTTCTAAAAATACATGTAGTAGTGCAAGAAAGGATCGTTCCCTCGAAGAGTGTTTACCCTAGCCTTATGCTATGTGAACAAGGATGGGGGTGTTTTGTTTATAACAAAAATATTATTAAGAAGAACAACTAAGGAACAATTAAAAATTTTCGAAATCAATCAAAAGAACAAACATCGGTCTGAGTCAACATCCACCATCGAAATTTCACAACTGATCATCGATGCAAGTATATATCAATTCATATTTTGAATATTCACCGTTGGAACTATTTTCCTATCTCTCCTTAGTCGCAGTTAATTAGAAAACAAGTGATATGATTTACCTTAACTACTAAGCAACCCAAACAAGTGCTAAAGGTTTAATCTAGTAGCAACCTTAGGAACTAGAGAAATCGGTGAAGCTAAACAATACAAGCACAAGTGATTTGCATTTAATTTTGTTGAGCATTCTTCCTAAAACCTAACAATTTCTGACGCAGCAAATCATTAAATCTCAGTTGCTTCATAAGTTGGAGGAATCAAACAATTACGGATTTGAAATGTATCTAACTTAGCAGTAGATTGCAACCAATAATAAACTAGTAGGCCTCCTAGTAATTAAACGAGACTATCACGAAAATAGATTCAGAAGAACATCCGATACTCAAAGCATGAATTGAACAATAAAAACAAATTAGATCACAATTTTATTGATTCCAAGGCTTCCATTTCCTTCGACCAATTATGAAAGTTAGCCGCGCAGGGCCATGATAAAAAATCAAAGGAGAAAAAAAAGAAGGAAAAAGAGGAATACGTTAAAGAAGAAAAGAGAGAAATGATAATAATCTGATGACCCCCCTTTTATAAAATGTTCACCCCCCTCATCCTTCTTAGAAGCCTATCTCAATCTCCTAAAAATATTCTAAGCATTATCCTAAGATAACAATATAATATCCAAATCTGAGTATTTAAATAAAAGATAAAGATAAAGTCCTAATATAACTAGGAAAGTGGTATTATCAGTTGGAATTTTCGTGCACCAAATCTGTAAACTTCCGCAAATAAATCCAATCAAATTCGCGTATTAGGATTGCATGATAAGGAACTTTCCAACTGAAATAGTGTAGGTGCAGTAACTTCAAGCCCAATTTTGACCTTGATGCAGACAGTATCGCTCAAAACTCAAAACACGAAAGTTATAGAGCTTTCTCTTGGTGTTCCATAGAATCTTGAATAATCTCAATCGGAGCTTGATGTGTGAGTTATGCCCAAATTACTA
Source organism: Fremontodendron californicum (assembly GCA_030761205.1). Taxonomy (NCBI): domain Eukaryota; kingdom Viridiplantae; phylum Streptophyta; class Magnoliopsida; order Malvales; family Malvaceae; genus Fremontodendron; species Fremontodendron californicum. Next base: position 18,955,352 of record JAULJL010000010.1, on the reverse strand, counting down.
AACAATGTCAAAACTGTCCAAAATCACCCAATTAGCTTTGTTTTGCATTTGACGCCTCCATTTGCATCCTAAATCAAAATATAAGAATAATGAGTAGATTTAGGCACCAAATAAGTATAAAATATTAAACTTAAGGGAGAAACATATGACATTTTGCATTCTTATCACATATGAATGAATGACATGGCATGCTTGACATGGCAAAATCTAAATGGCATAGCATATGGATGAATGACATGGCAAAATCTAAATGACATGGCATATGAATTAAGTATTCAATCATAAAAATGACCTCATCGTAGAATATTCACAAACATATCATGATTAAAATGGTAAATCTAGATATCATGGAATATGCTTACATCGTTATTTCAAAATTCATTTTCATGGATTTTTCATGTGAGGAATCACAAAAATGGCATATGTCAAAAAATATTACCGTACAACCCAGGAAATCCGGCAAAGCTTGGAAAATAATTCTTTCCTATGACATTTATATGATTCCGAATAAAAAAAAAACCATACCTTTCGATTCCATAAACACGTGCGTTGAATAATTTCCTAACCTCCCTGGCAATCCAGCAAATATTAGGAACTAATTCCCGCCAAATGTTTAGAAAACCAAAAAATACGTTTTTATGCCAAATAAAATAAAAACATTTTAAAATATGCAATGCATGAAGATGTATTTCTCCCTTGAAGTAAGGACATCATATACCTAAAAAAATACCCGACTACCATTGAAAGAAACTTAAATTAGATTTTTAAAAACTGAATGACTTTGGGCTCAGATTTAAAAAATGCAAATTTTGGGATGAAAAAGGCCTTGGCCGAACCCCCCCAAAAACTCTAGTTTTCCTATTTTTTAAAACCCGGGTTGACTACCCTTGACCTGATCTTTGTAAAATCAATTTTTATCCTTGAGATAACATGGAAAACAACCTAAAACAGTAGCTAATGACTCCAATCAGCCCCTCCTTTTTACAAATAAAAAATAGAAAATTGTTAGTTTAGGGAAAAACTCATTTTAACTCCAACAACTAGTTTTAGAAAACTATTTTTCTGCCCCTTAAAAAAATGAAAAAAAATCTGAAAAAACTCAGTTTTGACTTAAGACATGAAGGCCTTTATGAGGAAAAATCAGATTTAAAATCGGACTAAAAATGCCTTGACTGAAATTGCCTTAAAGTCAGAATAGTAGACCAAAATCTATTTTAACGAAAACTATTTTTTTACCCTTGATAAAAAATTCGAAAAATCCTAGAAAAAAATACCAGAGGCTCCTCTAAAAGTCTACCAATTGTTGTTAAAAAATATTTTTATTTTGACAAAAGAAACTTGGTGAAAATATTACACAAAGTCAAAATATCCAACTTAAAAACTATTATTCTTTCAACTAGTTTGCACAAGAGACTTTGATTGGAGACCATTCATTGGTCTTAACCAAAAATCAAGTTGAAAATGGTATGAATGCATGATTTTACAGCCAAACAAACATATGAAAATGATCAATCATGAACTAAAAAATATAAACAAGCAAAGGAAAATCAAGGTTGGCTCAATGGTTGGTTCCTTGGACATAGTCCCACCTAACCAAAATCACTTGATAAAAATGAAGATCCTCAAGTTTCTCAAACCTTTTATTTCATTTTTTAGAAAAAGAAAACAAAAGAAAAAGCCTATCCTACCACAATGGTGAATCCCACAAACAACATACAAGCAAGAAAAACCAAGAAAAAGACAAGCACTTCATCAAGCATGGTTTCGGCCAAACAAGGAATGTTGTAGGAAAATTTTGCAAACTTTGTTAGTTTGTAAAGAATAAAAGAAAGGGAAAAAACTATTAGAAATTTTATTTTGAAAACATTTTATTCAACAAAGAAAGTTAAGAATCACATGAAAAATAAGAGAAAGAGAACATGAAATCCAAGTAAATAATTGAAAAAGAAAATAAGAAATAGCTACCTAGCTAAGCTTTTCCTTCCAAGCTTCTTTTTATTTTTTTCTATTTCTCCTTTTATTTTTTTCTTGAGAGGTTTATTTTTCCTCTTCTTTTTTTCTCCTCAAGAGTTAGTGAATGGCCTCTTGAGAAAATGAAATCCTCTTCCTTTTTCTTAGCTTGGCTGAAATCCCCTATGTATAATGAGTGAGAGTTTTGCTCATCTTTTTAGACTTAGTCATGCTTTGCATGCTCTCCCAACATCTTTGCTGCATGGCTAATTCTTGTCCCCTCTTTGCATAATGCTTTTCTTAAATTAAGAGTTCTTGTCCCCTTTTTTCATGATGTTTTCCTTAAATTAAGGGTTTTATAACTTCTCATTGGCCAATAATGCCACCTAGATTATTCTTGTCTTCTATCTCTACAAAATATCTAAGCCACTTGTCATGATCATATGGCTTACTATCAAAATATATTCCTAAGTGGCATTTTTAATCCATTTGGCATCAATACATAGCCTTCACATGCTCTTCACATGGCCTTCACATGGCTTCGCAATTAGGAGGCCATCCATTGGCCAAAAATGCCATGTAGGCAAATAGTGGAATCTTGTCCTCTCATAAAAATGTCATTTTCTATTCAATCATGGCCATTTGATTAAGATGATCACACTCCCATCTTCCTCTCCATGAGCTGGCCAAAAATGGCCTGGAATTTTCCAAGCCATTCCTCTTTTTTATTTGCAAGATGGTCATTTCAGGTTTTTTTGGTAAAATTGTATTTTGCCCCCCAAACGTAATTTTTTTACAAATGGACCCCAATTTTAGATTTTCATTTTTAATCCATCCCATCCAATATAAAACTCAGTTCTGGAGGTTTTCATAATTTTTCGAGCTCGTTTTGCATTTTTCTCGGATTTTTGTCTAAAATTTTGGTTTAGTGCCCCCGAACTTTGTCTATTTCCATTTGACCTCTGATTCTGAATTTTTCTTCTCCAATCCATTATATCCAATATTAAACTCATTTTTGGAAGTTTTCATAATTTTTTGAGCTCGTTTTCTATTTTTCTCGGATTTTTCTTTAAAATTGTGGATTAGTCTCTCGAATTTAGCTTATTTTCGTTTCAGTCCCAATTTCGGGTTTTCTTTTTCTCATTTATTTATTTCCATCCTAAAAATCAGTTCTGGAAAGTTTCTCAATTTTTCGAGCTCGGATTCTATTTTTCCCAGATTTTCCAAAATTGCCCTTTAACCCTTGAAACCTCGGTTTTACTTGAAATGGGCCAAATTTTTTAATTTTCTTTTTCCATTGCCTTTTTCCTATATTGAATTGGAGTTGGACCGATTTTGCCTAATTTTACATCTGAATTCCTCTTCGATTTAGTTTTTCTCATTTTCCTCAAAATTGGGAATTTTCTCAATTTTTTCGTTTCTCTTCCAATCAGCTCTTTCTTTGGATCCACTTTAAATTGGGACTTGGGATAGCCTTGTTTATATATTATTCATCAACTGGGGACTTCAATTTCACCGAGTCGAACCATCTCTGTAGTTTTCCCCAAATTTGAGAATTTTCCATTTATTCATTAAATCTTTATTTTCATTTTTCTCTTCAAACCAATTCTTCCTTCATCTCCGCTTCAAAATTGGACCTTCCAATATCCATATTTATTGATCTTATTCCATTTGGAACCTCCAATTTCGTTCAACTTGATCGTTTACGCATTTTTCCCCAAATTTGCAAAATTTTCCATTTTTCCAAAAATGGCAATTTCCAAATTTGTCCACTTCTTCTTCTGATTGATTCCTCTTGGTGAAATTGGACCTTGGGATATCCTGTTTTGTTGATCATCCTTCAATTTGAGGTTTCAATTTCATTCAATTTGACCATTTACGTATTTTTCCCCAAATTTGGAAATTTCATACTTTTCTCCTACACTGACTTTTGCAATTTATCTTTCAACCTCTCTATCTTCGATTGTAGATCTCAGATTATCAAAATTCTTTCACCATTGTTCAATTTATCTTCAAATCTTGATTTTGAATGAGAGTTGACTTTTTTAGTGGTTGACTTTTCGAGGTTGACTTTTTGTTTTGACCTTTGAATCCAAGTCTTGGAGACTCATTTGTGGAATAAGGGGAGATTCTTAGCATTCCGGGAAGTTGAAAGGAGAATTTACCTTGTTTAAGGGGCCAGGACAAAATTAGGTGTCTACAACTATCCCTCTTTGACTACTGCTGAGAATCAGGAATCAGGTAAAGATAATTAAACAATAATTTTGTTTGGTTAGTGAAATCACATGTTAAGGATAAAAGGAAGAATTTTCATACTTTTTTTATATATTTTTTAAATTGTAAAATAAAAGGATTTGTCCTTAAATTGAGTTTGCAAGAGAAGAAAATACCTGAGTAGAAGTCCTAGGGCCTTATCTTATCTTGGTGAAATTTTGTTTAAAATTAAAATTTGTCCTTAAATTGAGTTCCCTGACTAATCAAGGCTCGACCCATCTCAAGGAAACGAGTTTGATTTTCAAGAGAAGGAAATACCTTGGCCAAAGTCCCGGGGCCTTATCTTATCTTGGTGTAAAATTATATAAATGACATGTGTCAGGATATCGAACTCCCTGGCAAACTAGTAGAGCTTTAGAAATATATCTTTTTCACATGGCATGTGTATAATTTTGGATAAAACGAAAACCATATTTTTGAAAAAACTATAAATAGAAGAATTTGTCCTTAAATTTAGTCCCTAACTAATCAAGGCTCGACCTGTTCTAAGGAAATGAGTTCGATTTTTTTAAAAATTCTGGATGTCTTGTTCACGAAAAATCTAGTTGTCTTATCCAGGAAAAATTTTGGAATTTTGAAAATATGTTGAAAATTGTACCCAAGGGCTTTAGGAGAGGATGCAAAAGCTTCATAAAATGATGCGAATGCATAGATTAAACAAGATGCAAATGCTTCATGGTGCAAACACAACTGTCTTGGATTGATGAAAATGCTTCTTGACGTAGATAAAGATGTCTTGGATTGATGCAAATGCTTCATAAAATGATGTGACTGCAAATATCCTCATGGTGCAAATGCTTCCTGATGCAAATGTCTGGAATTGATGCAAATGCTTCTTGATACAGATGTAGAAATTTTCAAGGATGCAAATGCAGAGATTATCAATACGCAAATGGTTCATGAATAATGCATATGTAAAGATTAGTAATGTGCAAATACTTCTTAATGATGCAAATGCCAAGATTAGCAATGTGCAAATGCTTCTAAATGATGCAAATGCAAAGATCCTCAAATTATGCAAATACTTAATGGAATGATGTAGACGAAAAGATCAACAATGTGCAAATGCTTCTAAATGATGCAAATATCCTCAAATGATGCAACTACTTCATGGAATGATGCAGATGCAAAGATCAAGAATGTGCAAATGCTTCTAAAGGACACAAATATCCTCGAATGATACAACTACTTCATGGAATGATGCAGATGCAAAGATAAAAAATATGCAAATGTTTCTGAATGATGCAAATGCAAGGTCTTATCTTATCTTTTACCAACTTTACTGGGCTTATATCATCTAATATGCCAATTTCACTAGGCTTAAATCACTTTTATGCAAGCTTACATTGGGCTTAATCTCATCTACGTGCCAACTTCACTGGGCTTATCTCCTTTTTGTGCCAGCTACATCGAGCTTAATCACATCTAACATGCCAACTTCACTGGGCTTAAACCCTAACTGCCAGCTACATCGGGCTTAATCACATCTAACGTGCCAACTTCACTGGGCTTAAACCATAGCTGCCCGCTTATATTGGGCTTAATCTCATCTAACGTGCCAACTTCACTGGGCTTATCTCTTTTTTGTGCCAGCTACATCGGGTTTAATCACATATAACGTGCCAACTTCACTGGGCTTAAACCATAGCTGCTAGCTTACATTGGACTTAACCAAATTTAAAATGCCAACTTCACTGGGCTTACGTCCTTTTGTGCCTGCTACGTTGGGCTTAATTACATCTAATGTGCCAACTTCACTGGGCTTAAATCACTTTTATGCCAGCTTCATTGGGCTTAAACCACATCTAAGATGCTAACTTTACTGGGCTTACTTCTTTTTGTGCCAGCTATATCGGGCTTAATCACATCTAACGTGCCATCTTCACTGGGCTTACTTCCTTTTGTGGCAGCTTCATTGGGCTTAAACCACATCTAAGATGTCAACTTTACTGAGCTTACTTTTTTTTGTGCCAGCTATGTCGGGCTTAAAATTCTTTCTTATGAGAAATTCCTCTTTTGAGGCTTCACAACCTTTTTTTTTTTTTAAATTAAAAGTTCTTCTCAATAGAGGCTCTATAACTTTAAAAATCTTCTCATCCAAAAAATCATTTTCATTTTTTGAAAATTTTCATCATTTTGAAATTCTTCAACACTTTCTCAATTTCATCATTTCGAAGAAATTCTCAAGACTCACATCTTTTCTTTTCGAACAAGCTTTTTCTTTTCAACTTTTAACAGATTTTTTTTCTAAATCTAAAGAAGACCTTTCCCTTTCTAAGAAACCTATCTTCTTTTTCTTTTTGTCTTTTCAATGCTTGGCGAATGCAATGATCAAATGTATTGATACAAAAACCTATGCAACCTATGAAGATGCAGATGCAAAATGTTCATTACATGATGCATGAATGCTTGTGGAGATGTGACATCAATTCACATTAGGAAAAGTTTAAGAGAGTTGGATCATCTCCCTTTTTCTTCGTGTCCTGGCGAGGTTTCCTTATTCCTTGCTATCTTTTCCTACTGGAGGGATGATCCTCGCCCCACATCCGCATTTTCCAAATCATCTTGTTGAAAGAAATCGCATGGTTTCGTATTCCTAATTTGTCCTTGCCCTAGTAGATTCTTTCTTTTCGGTTATCTAGTCAAAACCAAAACACAAAGTCAGACTTCATTCAAATATAAACTCAAAATTTCATACCCTTGAATAATATGAACTGTTTGCTAGAGCATATCCATATCTCAATTTCAGTTTGTTTTTTCTAAGTCATGTCAATTTTATTTCTTCCAAAACATGTGAAATTGAAGTCTTTCAAAATTTGGTGATCACCATTAGAGACATTTCTAAACAAGTTGGGAAATCAGCCTCATTTTTTTTAGTAATTTGAACAATCTAATGCAACAAGGTCAATGGGCTGATGCAATAAGGTCTGGATTTTTCTAGGGAACTTTTCAATTTAACAAAAAAGGGAAGGTAAATATCTTTTTGTCTAAGCTCATGAGTAAGTTTTCTCAAAACATGAATTCCTTAAAACCAAATTTTTTTTCGAAAAAGGTTTTAAAGTACAATTAAATCTCAACAATCATCCAATCCCTAAATATGGAATTTTGATAAGTGTTAACCTTAGCCATGATAGGTTCAATGTTGGAAGGTCAATTTGGAAGGGAAAAAATGGTTTAGCTTTCAAAATCAATTCCAAAGAAAGGCTATATTTATGGTATGTCTAGGAGTTCTTTGACACTCCTTGTATTCCACAAACTGATGGCTTCGGCGACACCATGTGTGGCATCAGAATTTCTTCTTGTTCTGCTCTAGACTGCCTATTTTTGGGTTTTTACCCTAAAGCTTCATTGTTTCTTTATTCTTGTTTTTTTTTTGTTCCACCATGCATCTGAGAATTCTAAATTCTTCCATAATGAAATAATAATTCGATGAGATGGGATGGGATGGGATAAAATCTGAGGAAAAACTCTTCAAGTTAAAAATCCACACTTGATCAAAATAGACTTTTAAAGCACGTAACGTAGGCCATGGTTCGGGGTTCATAAAGAAAGGATAAGTAGGCTCAAAATATGTGTTTGAGGGTAATCAGATCAAGGATCATTTCCTGAGGAGGATTCCCTTTGAAACACTTGTCCCTTATGGACTTCTTTATCCTTCTTTTCACTTTTGATTCTTTTCTTCTTTGTTCTTGGCTTTCATTTTGCCATTCTTTTCACTTTTTGTTTCTTCTTGCTTTTTGTTCTTGGCTTTCAACTAGCCATCTTTTCTACATTATTATTATTATTTTTTTGTTCTTGGCTTTCAATTTGCCATCTTTTTTTTACATTATTCTTTTCTTTTCCCTTTGGCATCTCCATTTTGATAGAGTGAGCCCGTACTTATTTGGGATCTCAATTTGCTTTGTTTCATTCTTCGAGTTGGGACTCATTTCACCATGATCTTTGAAAAAGATCCTTCCTCACATTTGCCCCCCAGTGTAGAGGATGATCCTTGATCAAGGTTCAAAGAAAAGAAAAAAAAATTCTTAAGCTCAAAAGGGGTGACTATGGACAATTTCTTTTCTTTTTGTGAAAAGGATATGAAAGATGGCCATTTCTCATATCAAGTACGAATATTCACATTGAAAAGCAATCCTCAGGGGGAATAGATAATCAGAATCCTATTTTGCATTTGGAATCATTTGAATTCTCATGCGCATGATATCACAATTTTTTTTTTATTTTTTTGTTCTTTTTTTTTGTTGCATGCCAAAAAATTTATATGTGATTCATCTTCAGCCACAAACGATGCCTCATTTTGATTTTCCATTCAAGTGAAGGTCCTTTAGATTGTGGGAATCTTGCTGTGAAGGAACATCTCATGTTTTATCTTTGAGCTTCTCGCTACGCAATCTCATTCGGATTTCAATTTCTTCAAAGTATTTCCAACATATGGGGAGAGAAAAGAAAAGGTGCATTGGTTCATTCTTCGGTTCAAGTGCTCATAAAACAAGGTCTTGAAAAAGGCCTAGGGATTTGGCATTTGGAATCCTTCAAAGGGATTCAGGAGGTTTTGAATCATTGAGTTTTTTTTATGATTGGCAGTATGGCATAACTTTAACAGGTATCAAACTACCAAATCTGGATCTTTTGGAAGATTGTCATGTTTGCTTGACTTTCAAGGAATCCACGAAAGAATTTTCCAAAATTTTCAGTACTCACGACCTCAATAAAGGTACTTTAGGGCCTTTGAGTGGTCTTTATTCAACTGGTTTATTATACATGTACATGTAGAGATAAAGTGTTTCCCAGGATTTAGTCCATCCCTCATGATGATCACCAATTCTTTCAAAACTCTTTTTTCACTTTTCAAAGAAGTATCTTTTTATTTTCAATATGGAAAATTATCCATGCGAATTTTATTTTCAACCTTTTTGTTTTGTTTTTTCTTTCAAAAATCATAAAAACAAAGCTTATGAAGAATATTCAAAAATTCAATTGAGATATGATGTATGATGCTTGCAATTTGAAGTTCATTCATTTCAAACAAAGTAAAATGTGTACAAAACTTAAAACAAGGTTAAGGATTGCCCCTGATTGGCATGCTACCCTGAGAACAAATGACATTTAGCCCCTTCGTCCCTGATAAGCACCAATGAGCTCTTTGAACTTTGCTGGGTGTACATCAATTACGGCTTGAATTTTTTCCTTGAATGCAGTGCATTTCTTTGTGGAATTCGAATGTGGCATTAGGATCATACCATTTCGAGTAAGGAGACTTCCTAGGCTTCGCAGGTACAATGGAGATCATGTGGCTTTGGACAAGTAATGGAAGAAATTCCGTGTAGGTCATCGAAATTGAATGGTACACCTTTGCCTTCTTTTTCTTACTACTCTGAGAATAGACTGAGTCGACCTCTGAATCATTTGGCATATTGAAAGCTTGGGGTGGTGTGAAAGGCATTGGAGCATGATGATGACCGTGCTGAAGCCAATGGTCAACATAAGGTCGGGGATGTAAATAACTACCGAAAGGATCATCTTGCATTGCACTAAACCCTATTTTGTTTTTGCCTTTGACATTCATGACTTGAACGTGCTCCTTGGCAATATCATCTTTCTTCCCGAGAGAAATTCTGGCATTAGTATCCACAATTTTCCCCTTTTTTATCCCATCCTGAATCCTAACCACTGCAAACAATATATCCGCAAACTCTGAGAAAACATTGCCGAGCCACTTGTCTTAGTATGGATGTGGGAGGGTATCCACAAACAAAGCATTCATTTCTCTATCAGTAAGAGGTGGTCGGACTTGTGAGGCTACATCTTTCCATCTATAAGCATATTCTTTGTAGTTCTCATTGGGACCCTTTTTCATGTTCTGGAGTGTCAATCGATCCGGAGCTTCTTCCAACATGTGCTTGTATTGTTTCAGGAATGCCCGAGCTAAGTCTCTCCATGTACGCAATTGGAATTTTTTCAACTGATAATACCATTTAGATGCTCCCTCTGTCAGATGTCTTGAAAAACATGGATAAGCAGTTTCTCATCATGCGCGTGCCCTGCCATCTTATTACAATATGCAGACAAGTGTGTTTCAGGGCATTTAAGTCCATCATACTTTTCGAACTTCGAAACCTTGAATTTTGGTAGGATGACCACATCAAGGATCAAAAGAAACTCCCGTACACTAACTTCATCTCCACCTTCAACAACTCGAATCCTTTCCTCTAATAGGTCATATTCTGGCTACGTCTCCGCTCTATGGCTCAGAACTTGCTGTGAATGAACCTGGCCTTGAGCCTTTTTACCTAGATTGCCATGCTCATGAAGTTAACTAGTTTTTTGTGTAAAGTGTTTTCCCATAGTTTCTCTCAGTCTTCCAATACCCTGGGTTATCTAAATCCCCTACAAGACCTATTCAGCTTTCTCATTCTACAGTTGTTCCATTTTTTCCAATTGGGTAGTATGATCCTCTCCCATTCTATTTTTCTAGCAAAAAGGAAACCAAGGCTATCTTTAGACATGAACTCTATCATGGCTCTTTATTTTAGGGTTTAAGGGAAATCCCTTTTTATTTGCCACTAGTGATAAAAAATTATCGATGATAATATTGATTTCTCTATCATTGGCGTTGATAGAGCCATTGCTATGCGTAAATAAACTCAATGCCAATGCATGGATGGATGAAATGTATGGTATGACGAATAATTGATCAGATGCAAATGTAAAGGGGGAGATTGTTGGTGTAAGCCCTGCAAGCCAATCTAGATAGGCTTGTAAAACACTATTTATTTATTCCTGTATTGCACATTATAGTTTATTAATTATAATTGAGGTATTTCTTTATCCATAAGTAGTTGTAATTGTTATAAATAACTTGTGAAGATAAAGCCCATGAAACACAATGGCATTGCAAAGGAATTGTAAGGAGTTACAATTATGAGGATCCTTATGCATCAATGTCGTGTTTCTAAAACTATTCCTGCTCATCGTATTGTCAAGATAGGGCATTAACAATGCACAAGGACTGGCATATGTTAAGCCTTCATGCACTTGATGCATGAAACCGGTCTTATAGGTTGAAAGTATAAAGATACTTGGGGATAACATATGGGTACTTGTTAGTTGAACAAGTTCACTGAACATGACCCGCTATGAGAGTTCCATTTGGTATTTCACTCAAGTGTCTATGGAAAATACTCTCATATGTCAATAGTGTAAGTAATCCTTTGACTTGAGACACTAGGTCATCTTGTATGTGAACTGTCATACTTTGTTTTCATCACGAACGGGTCCCAATCATGAGGATGCTTATGGTAGGGTGTTATTGGGTATGACGTGAAGCATACAAAGATGAATGAGTGGTCCAGAGAGGATTCATCACGCCAAGTGATATGAGGGGACATATCTCACATGTATCTGGCTTATATTAACTTATGGAAGTCCTTGGCCAAGGCAATACTTAAGGAGTTAATATTAAAAGTGCAGGTCTAATATGGAATGGGATTAAGAGTAGACACTAAACCATGCTCTTTCCTATCCCGGGATATTTGATGAAGGGATCGAATTAGACAAACATAGTGTACACAAAAGGCTTGTTGAAGCTTGATACCTCTCTTGGCTTTTGGGTGGTCATGATGCATTGCTAGATGTCGCTCATGATCTATAAATATAAATAAGAAATTCTTAAATAAATTAATTATATTTATTGCCAACATGTTAAGGGTCTAATGGGTCACATACAAAAAGTGATTAATGAAATTAAAATGAGATTGTGCTAGATTAAATATTCATTAAGTGTTGTGGGCTTATTATGAATATTTAATAATATGTATAAGGGCTTTAGTGCAATTAGTCCAATAGTTGGCATACAGTAAACCTGATTCTATATATGCCTTATGTTGTTGCCGCCTCCACCCTAAGCATGTTTACCCTGGAATTGGCGCCTCTCACACTCTCAAGTGAGTTTCTGTCGAATAGCAAAAGATGAAAGAGCAATATGATTCTTATTGTCTTCTTTTGGCTAACTAAGGTAAATAAGGAAGATTTCTTACAACCTAGACTACTAGCATCATCTTGGCAAAACATAATCTCAACCTTGTGAAGGTTTTCGAATCACCTGTGTGGATTACTATTAGAGGTCGAACAATTGGACGGCTTTGGTTTTCGACAAGCGTGCTTTGTGTACAAGAACAAGAACGTCAAGAATCTGTCTTGAGATTTTGGTAATTTCCATTACAGAGGTATGAGATTTTGATTGTTATATGTTCTTGACAGGCTGATCATTTTGAATTCATAGGCAGATCTTTGAGAGGGATTCGGTTTTCTCTATGTTTTATTTTATTCCTCTGCATTGTATGTTTAACATGTTTACATTATCTCTGTTTGAGCATGAGCCAAATCCCAATAGTGGTATCAGAGCCTCGCTTATGTTATTCCTATACGATCTATGCTTTGGTTGTTACCTTTGACAAAACTGTTTTTTTCTTTGAGTTGTTTTGATTCGAATGTCACTAACAGAAATTGTGAGAATTTGCACTAGTAGTGTTTCGGTGAAGGCAACATGTTATCATGGTGAATTCTTGCTGATTAATTGGTTTAAAATTATTTTAAATTGATTAATGCAACTGGCGAAAGTTTGGCAGCAATTGAAAACTGTTTTGCCTGCTTTACCAAATTTGGTGATTTGAGTCAGAAAATACTTGTAGATTTTTCTTGGCTTGTTTTTAATTCATGGTCTAATGATTTTTAGGATTTAAAATTGCTTAGAAATGTTCTTGGCAAGCCTGAAAAATCATAAAACTAATTTGGCATTGAAAAGTTGGAAGTTGTGAAAAGTAGATAGACAGCCTGTAGGGAGAAAGGGAGGCGGCAGCTACATTTGATAGCCACAGCCTGCGCCCTTCCCTTGCTAGGGTTTTCGCTTCTGTCATATTCCCACAGCTTATGGATTTTAGCAATATTGAGTTACTAATGTTGTAGTGTCCTAGTTGAGATACAACACTAAAAATTAGTAACCATGGTAATATTGTTAAATTAATTAAATCACCAAAATAAGAATTTACATAAATATTCAATTAAATTGTTTAATTGGATGATAATTTAATTAAAGGAAATAATCCTAATTAGATTAGGATTTATTCTAATGAGATTAGAATAAATGTTTACTATTTTCTTTGAATTAAATTATGGATCAAATATAATCATTGAATGGTAACTAGAAATTAAGGCATGATTTATATGTTCATAAATTGTTTGTGAATGTATGGGATGATTATAGACTTAGACCCAATATGATTGTGGAAGGTTGAATTTATTTTTATGGTTTTTTATTAAATTAAATAGGGACTGTGTACCCTACCTTGTCTCTCATTTTCTGGAATCGTAAAAATTCTTTCCTCATCTAATTCCCCTTAAATGTAACTTGAGGTTTCTTTATTACAAATGTAATTAGTTAAATCAAAGTGTAAAATTAGGATTAGCTAGGAATAATTTTTGTAACTTGAAGATGGAGATCAAAGGCACCATGAAGATAAGGAGATTACAAGCAAGCTTTGAAGACTATGTATGTAATCACCTAGGAATTTGACCAACTTATTTCCTTTGATGGCTCAAGGAAATTAGTTTAGAAAAGTCTATAATCATCCAAGTAGAAAGCATCTTATAGATTTATTTTATGTGATATTATAAATGCTATGAATGCCTGATATGATGAGACTGATATTTAAAGAAAAAGGAAATCCCTCTTTACAATATTGAGTCACATGTTTCGCATAATAAAGTTTCCTTCCATCTTCATAACAAGATAACCAGAGTTCTTCCAGTAGGAGGCTTTTTAAGTAACTCAAGGTCAAACTATTGAACGGATATGTTTGAGTTATGAAGTTGGGTTTTACTCAACTAATGCCATATTGTCCGGATGCGTAAAACTTGACCCCATGGTGTTAGAGGCAAAGTTAGGCGAAGTACATATGATGTGCTTAGACAAAGAGTTGTCACCTAACTGATCTGGGAGTTGCATAAAGATGCAATTGATAAGCTATGTTATCTACCCAACTAGGCTTGTTGTAATTTGTTGGGGCACTCAAGGTTGCAACATGTTGAAAGGGATCCCAGCCCACTAGAAATACCTTGATGAGATTTCCAAATAATAGTGAGGGCTATTATCTCAAAAAATTAGTGGGAGAACTAATAAGAGATTTAATACCTCATCTTGAATTGGTATAAATTCATGAATATAATTGATATATACTTTTTCCATATGAAATTGTTGAAAATAGTTAATACTTTAACTGCACTGCGCGACATTATGAATGCCATTAGTCCAAAATGTTTGGATTGGTACAAAAGATTGAGAAGTGTTCTCAATGAAAGGAAGGTTGCTCACTTGACAAGTCAAGAAGAACTTATAGAAGTTTCTGGGTTGGCTATGTTTGTGATTGAACTAAATATTTCTACTGTTAAATCCAATTCTTGGATAGTTGATTCAGTATGCGGTTCAGATCTATGTAATGACATAGCGATGTTGAAAGAAAGTAGAAAGTTGAGCAAAGATGAAGTAGTTCCAAGATTAGGCAATGGTGCAAAAGTTGCAGCATTGGCCGTTGGAACATGTATTTTATCTTTGCCTTCTGGCATGAAATTGGAACTGAAAGATTGTTTCTTTGTTCTAGTATTGTCTAGAAACATCATTTCGATTTCATACCTCACTGTTAATGATGGTTTGGAGATAAGAATGAAGGGCAATAGTTGCTCCATCATTCTTAAAGACATTCACTATGGATCGTCAATATTACATAATGGATTATATGTTTTGGATCTAGAGATGCTTGTGTTCAATATAAAAGTCAAGAAAGGATGATCCAAGTAAGACTTACATCTGGCACTGTAGACTTGGTCATATCAATGACACAAGGATTTCCAAATTGCATAAACATGGTTATTTGGAACCCTTTGATTATGAATCATATAGGACTTGTGAATGTTGTTTCCTTGGTAAGATGACCAAGACTCCCTTTACAGGAAAGGGTGAAAGAGCTGGTCTTTTATTGGGCTTAATACATTCAGATGTATGTGGGCCACTAAACACAACTGCTAGAGGTAATTACTCATACTTCATAACCTATATCGATGATCATTCTAGATATGGTTATCTATATCTGATGAGATACAAGTCTGAAGTTTTTGAAAATTCAAAGAGTTTAGAGTTGAAGTAGAGAAACAGACTGGAAAAATATTCTGGCTCTAGATCAGATTGAGGAGAAGAATATTTAACCCATGATTTCTTGGATCATTTGACAAACAATGGAATTCTGTCACAATAGACTCCACCTAGAACTCCTCAGCATACCGGAGTGTCCGAGAGGAGAAATCAAACCTTGCTGGACATGGTTCGGACCATGATGTCTAAGGCTGACCTTTCGATATTTTTTGGAGATATGCCTTAGAAACTATAGCTTACCTTCTAAATAGGGTTCTAAGCAAATCAGTAGATAAGGTACCATATGAGATATGGAATAGAAAGAAACCATACTTATCTAAAGATTTGGGGATGTACTGCTTATATGAAGCAAGTACCTTTTGATAAGCTGGCAGCTAGATTAGAAAAAATGTAAGTTGTGGGATATCCTAAAGGGACTATTGGATATTACTTTGGATATTCTAAAGGGACTATTGGATATTACTTTGCATATCGGAAAGGGACTATTGGATATTACTTTGCATATAGACATGATTCAGTGAAATATGGTTTTTGACTGAAATGTGATGCTTTGCATATTAATTAAAGCAAACATCTAGGAGCTGGAGCATCAGAATTGATGAAATGATCCAAGGATATGGTTTTATCTAGAATCCGGATGATCCATGTGTTTATAAGAAGGTAAACGGACTGGCAGTTGTTTCCTTGATGCTACATGTCGACAACATATTGCTTATAGGAAATATTGTACCTATGCTGCAGACGATTGAGGTCTGGATATCTAAACAATTCTCTGTGATGGATTTGGGAGAAGCAACATTTATTCTAGGAATTAGGATCTATAAAGATAGATCAAAAAAGCTGCTTGGATTCTCCCAATCCACTTACATAGACAAGGTGCTAAAAGGTTTAGCATGGATACCTCCAAAAGAGGAAACTTGTCTATGTTACATGGCATACCTCTCTCGAAAGAGTTGTGTCCTAAAATATTAGATGAAAGGACACGGATGGATAGGATTTGATATGCTTCAGCAATTGGATCTATCGTGTATGCTATGTCATACACCAGACCAGATGTATCATACGCTCTGACTGTCATGAGCAGATACAAAAAGGGCAATCCTGGTGAAAGTCACTGGACTACTGTGAAGAATATCCTTGAGCACTTGAGAAGCATTAAGGATACTATCTTGGTCTATGGAGGGGCTGAACTCCAAGTTAGGGGTTAAACAGATACTAAAATCTAATCTGATTAGGATGACAGTAAATCGCAATGTAATTATATATTTACCTTGAATCTTGGTGCAGTCAGTTGGAAAGGTTCCAAACTAGAGATGACTGCAGATTCAATAACCAAAGCCGAGTATATCTCCTCCTTTGAGGCAACAAAGGAGGTTGTTTGGATCAAGAAGTTCAGTAAAGAACTTCGTTCGTTCCGAGCATTGTTGATCCAGTACTACTTTACTATGATAACAATGGAGCCATAGCGCAAGCTAAGGAACCAAGGTCTCATCGTAGAGCCATACATATATTACGGTAGTTTCACCTAATTAGTGTAATCATTGAAATAGGTAACATTAATATGCAAAAGGTTACCCACTGAGAATTTCTGTCCCAGCAGAAACATAATCGTCACATGGAAGGACATGGGCTTAAGTACATGGGGGATTGGCTTTAGTGCTAGTGGGAGATTGTTGGTGTAAGCCCTACAAGCCAATCTAGATGGGCTTGTAAAACACTATTTATTTATTCATGTATTTCACATTATAGTTTATTAATTATAATTGAGGTATTTCTTTATCCATAAGTATTGTTATAATTGTTATAAATAACTTGTGAAGATAAAGCCCATGAAACACAATGGCATTGCAAAGGAATTGTAAGGAGTTACAATTATGAAGATCCTTATGCATCAATGTTGTGTTTCTAAAACTGTTCCTGGTCATCGTATTGTCAAGACAGGGCATTAACAATGCTCAAACACTGGCATATGTTAAGCCTTCATGCACTTTATGCATGGAACCGGTCTCATAGGTTGAAAGTATAGAGATACATGGGGATAACATATGGGTGCTTGTTAGTTGAACACATTCACTAAACATGACCCGCTATGAGAGTTCCATTTGGTATTTCACTCAAGTGTCGATGGAAAATACTCTCATGTGTCAATAGTGTAAGTAATCTTTTGACTTGTGACACCAGGTCATCTTGTATGTGAACTGTCATACTTAGATTTCATCATGAACGGGTCCCAATCACGAGGATGCTTATGGTAGGTTGTTATTGGGTATGACATGAAGCATACGAAGATGAATGAGTGGTCCAGAGAGGATTCATCACCCCAGTGATATGAGGGGACATATCTCACATGTATCTAGCTTATATTAACTTATGGAAGTCCTTGGCCAAGGCAATAATTAAGGAGTTAATATTAAAGCTGCAGATCTAATATGGAATGGGATTAAGAGTAGACATTGAACCATGCTCTTTCCTATCCCGGGATATTTGATGAAGGGATCGAATTACATAGACATATTGTACACAAAAGGCTTGTTGAAGCTTGATAACTCTCTTGGATTTGGTTGGTCATGATGCATTGCTAGATGCCGCTCATAATCTATAAATACAAATAAGAAATTCTTAAATGAATTAACTATATTTATTGCCAACATGTTAAGGGCCTAATAGGTCACACACAAAAGGTGATTAATAAAATTAAAATGAGATTGGTCCAAATTAAATATTCATCAAGTGTTGTGGGCTTATTGTGAATATTTAATAATATGTATAAGAGCTTTACTGTAGTTATTCCAATAGTTGGCATACACTAAACCTGATTATATATACGGCTTATTTTGTTGCCGCTTCCCCCCTAAGCAAGTTTACCATGGAATCGACGCCTTTCACACTCCCAAGTGAGTTTTGGCCGAATAGCAAAATAGGAAAGAGAAATACGATTCTTCTGGTCTTCTTTTGGCTAATTTAGGTGGAGGAGGAAGGTTTCTCACAACCTAGACTACTCTAGCATTGTCTTAGCAAAACATAATCTCAACCTTGTGAAGGTTTTCGAATCACCTATGCTGATTACTGTTAGAGGTCAAACAATTGGACGGCTTTGGTTTTCGATAAGCGAGCTTTGTGTACAAGAACAAGAACGTCAAGAATCTGTCTTGAGATTTCGGTAATCTCCATTACAGAGGTATGAGATTTTGATTGTTATTTGTTCTTAACAGGCTGATCATTTTGAATTCATAGGAAGATCCTTGGAGGAATTCAGTTTTCTCTATGTTTTATTTTATTCCGTTGCGTTGTATGTTTAACTTGTTGATTAAATTATACATTATCTCTGCTTGAGCATGAGTTGAATCCCAACAGAGATACCATAGAGGGAATAAGAATCAGAGGAACTTAATCATCAACATCTCATAGATTTGAAGCATAACCAATTCATTCCCATGTCAATGTTCACAAGGTACAAACCATGTTTACAAAATCTGAGCAGTGGTTAGAACTGTCTTTACAAGAACTTTATTTTTCAAAGCATCCTAAGGCTATAAGAGCCAACTAATGAAAAGACGAAATCCTACTACATCATTAAAGATGAATCTCTCAACCTTAACTAGCCTTCCCCAGTCCTCTATCAATCAGTGTCGTTGGATCAAACCACTTGACATCTATGAGAGACTGCATTTTCCTCTCAAAGGCTTCACAGTCTTCAATGCTATGCCCAGCAATTCAGCAGTGATAATCACATCTTGCATTTAGGTTATACCACTTGGGGTATGGTGGTAACAGGGGTTTCATCGGCACATGGGCAACCAGGTGATCTCGGATCAATATAGGGAGAAGCTCTTGGTAGCTGATTGGAATGGGATCGAAATGCCTTTTGGTCCTATTTTTGGGTTGTTTCTTGGTCACACACATCCTAGGAGTCGAGGCACTTGATGGTGGCACGAAGTCTCGAACCAGAGTGTTTGCATGGAAAGATGGCAAAATAAAATGGCAAGGGTAGGGATTTGGATATGGGATCACTAGAGGTTGCACACAGTTCAAGGTTTTTATCCCGGATGCTTGATGAGATGGTTGATGAGGGAAAAAGTACGAATTATAGTCAACTTGTGGTGATGGATTGAAGCCTAGAGACCTCGTGTTGGGGGTAGTAGTAAGGCGAGGATACTGATTCAGATCTGGCATATGGATTCCTGTTTTGACCACTTCCACCATTTCTTCGAGGTTCAATCCTTTATGGCATTGACAAGTGCAAGATCCAGTAGGGATTGTATGATCTGGACCTGATGGTCTTGGTTGATTCGAAGGTGATGAAGAGCCTTGAGAAAGTTCCCCCTTACTCTTACTAAGATCCTCAAACATTTTTATCAATTTGGCGAGTTGTCCTTTCACCTCCCAGATTTCATGTCCAAATTCCTCTTGGTTGTGCTCCAACGCATACACTTGTTCTTCCAATACATTCCTTATATCCTAAACCCCTTTCATGCAAATGAAATTGACATTATTATCAAAATGAGATAAAAATGAGTGTACATGTTCTATTCACATATGCACGAAAGAATGAATTTTGCAAGATACGAAGATGCTTGAGGGGATGAATTTTCATATTCACAATTGCTTAAATAATATGCTTGTTATGTTAAAATGCAAATGAAAAAAATCAAGGAAAAGAAGATCCTACTATAACTCTTTATTTTCTTTGATTTTTTCCTTCTTTCTATTTTTCTTGAATTTTCTTGACAACTATTTTTTGACATCCTTTTGTCACTTTTTTTAAAAAGTCAAAACTAAAAAGGATATTTTATTGTTTTCACAACACTAACTCCACTTTAAGAGGAATTTTTCTTACTAACCACTCATTTTTTTAATCTTGTTTTCTCTTTATTTTCTTTTTCAAAGAAGAAAATTTTCATGGAATAAAAACTCTCTTTTTTTTCTTTTCTCGAAATACCTGAAAAAGTACAGGTTTAAAAATAAAAATGTTCAAAATAACCCAAATACACTAGGTTTTGATATTATTACAAATGACACATGCAAAAAAGAATAAAAGAGTAAAATCATCAATACAAAGTAAAAGAAGTTAGTGAACATTTGCCCCAATAATATCAACTTATTTAGGCATCATGATGCCTTCGGGGCAAAAATTTAAATTTATTATGGCGATGTACGTTCATCATTGCCCGATCTACAATGCTTATTCAGAATGTGGAAATAAATGGCAAAATATCAGAAGCGTTCCTCCATGTGTTCCTATCTCCGGTGCATCTAACAAAAATTCGGCATGGCTCTACCTAGGCTAGCTTCTTATGGCTCACTATATGAGTTTGAATTAGGCTCTAAAAGGCTCCAAATTGTTCCTCAATATCGTCGGTTAAGGCTAGCAAGGCACCCCAATCAAAACGGATTCAATTTGTTAGAGTACATTTCCCAGGCTTATGCGGAGGTTATCACCTCACAAAGCGTAGGTAGTCTGATACTCCAAAAGTGTTTCGCTAGCTCAGAGGTTATCACCTCAGGAAGCTTAGGTACTTTACTCCTACCTAAAGGGACGAAATTCGGGTATAAGAGCTCATGCTATGCAAATACAAGTGTAGTGTGTGAAGAGGAACAAGTAACCTTTCACCACCTATTCTACAACCCTTATTCTAAATGCCCCAGAAATTTATTAAAGCAAAGATCAAGAATAGTGTAACGCATTAACCAACCATAGAGCAGTAATAATATACAAGGTTAAATAACCGAATAACAATAATAATATACAAGATTAAATAACCAGAGAACAGTAATAATATGCATGCAAATGAACATATTTAAAAACATTTTATTATTTTTGGAAGGCAACCAAAAATATATTGTATTTTATGTAATAAAATTAGGAGATATATGCTTAGAATTTATGTAAAAGCTTGGTATTTATTGCAAAATATTTGAGTTATATATATTGTAGACACCCAATTTTGTCCGAGCCCCCTAAACAAGGCAAATTCTCCTTTCAACTTTCTGGAATGCAAAGAATCTTCCTTCATTCCACAAATGGGTCTGCAAGACTTTGATTCGGAGGTAGAAACAAGAAAGTAAACCCGAAAAAAGTCAACTCCAAAAAAAGTCAACCTTAAAAAGTCAACCACTAAAAAAGTCAACTTTCAGTCAAAATCAAGATTCGAATTTGAATTAAACAATGGTGAAGGAATTTTGATAATTAGAAATCTACAATTGAAGATAGATAGTTTGGAAGACAAATTGCAAAAATTCAGTGTAGGAAAAATGGCAAATTTTGCAAATTTGGGAAAAAGTGCGTAAATGATCAAATTGGACGAAATCGAAGGATTGAAATGGAATAAGATCAATAAATATGAATATTGGAAGGTCCAATTTTGAAGCAGAGTTGAAGGAAGAATTGGTTTAAAGAGAAAAAAGAAAATAAGGCTTTAATGAATAAATAGGAAATTCACAAATTTGGGGAAAACTACAGAGATGGTCCGATTCAGTGAAATTGAAGCCCCCAGTTGATGAATAATAAATAAATAAAAATATCTCAAGTCCTAATTTGAAGTGGATCCCAAGGAAGAGCCGATTGGAGGAGAAAAAGGGAAAACGAGAAAATTTCCAATTTTAAGAAAAAAAGGAAAAACTAATAGGAGAGGAATCCAGATGTAAGAATTGGGCAATTTTGGTCCAAATCCAATTGAATATATGACAAAGGCACTGGAAAAACAAAATCCAGAATTTTGGCTTGTTTCGAGTAAAACCAAGGTTTCAAGGGCTGAAAGGCAATTTTGGAAAATCCGAAAAAAATAGAATCCGAGCTCAAAAATTTGTGAAACTTTCTAGAACTGAGTTTTAGTATGGAAAGAAGGAAATAAGAAGAATAAAACCCGAAATTGGGGTTGAAACGCAAATATGCTAAACTAAGGAAACTAATCCGCAATTTTAAAGAAAAATCTGGGAAAAATAGAAAACAAGCTCAGAAAATTATGAAAACTTCTAGAACTAAGTTTTATATTTGATGGAAGGGATTGGAGAATAAAAATCCAGAATCGAAGCTCAAATGAAAATGGACAAAGTTCGGGGGCACTAAACCGAAAATTTAGAGAAAAATTCGAGAAAAATAAAATCCGAGTTCGAAAAATTATGAAAACCTCCAGAACTGAGTTTTATATTGGATGAGATGGAATAAAAAAGAAAAATTCAAAATTGGGGTCCATTTGCAAATAAATTAAGTTTGGGGGCCAAAATGCAATTTTATCAAAAAAATCGGAAATGGTCATTTTGCAAATAAAATAAAAAAAAGAGGCATTTTTCAGGCCATTTTCGTCCAACTCATTGATTGGAAGAGGAGTTGTGATCATCTTGAATCAAATGGCCAAGATTGAATAGCAAAATGACATTTTTAAGTAAGGACATTGCCTACATGGCATTTTTGGCCAATGAGAGGCCTCCAAACCCCAAAGCCATGTGAAGACCGTGTGAAGAGCATGTGAAGGCTATGAGATGATGCCAAATAGGATTAAAAATGCCACCTAGGAAGATATTTTGTTAGTAAGCCATATGATCATGACAAGTGGCTTAGATATTTTGTAGAGATAGGAGACAAGAATAATCTAGGTGGAATTATTGGCCAATGAGAGGTTAGGAAACCCTTAATTTAAGGAAAGCATCATGGAAAAGAGGAACAAGAATCCTTAATTTAAGGAAAGCATCATGCAAGGAGGGGACAAAAATTAGCCATGTGACAAAAATGTTGGGAGAGCATGCAAAGCATGACTAAAGGCTAAAAAAAAGATGAGGACACTAACACTATAAAGGGGGTTCGGCTAGCCCTAGATAGAAAGAGAGAATTCATTTTTTTCCAAAAGCATTTAACTACACTCTTGGAGGAAGAAAGGAGAAAAATAAAAAGAGAGAAAGAAGGAGAAGTTGGAGTGCTTGATTTGGAAAGCTTTGCTAGGTAGCTATTTCCTCTTTTCTTCTTCAATTATTTTCTTTGATTTCATGTTCTTTTTCTCTTCTTTTTCCCTATGATTGTTAACTTTCTTTGTTGAATAAAAGGTTTTCAAAAATAAATTTCTGAAGGTTTTCTTTCCTTTATTCTTTATTCTTTACAAAATAACAAAGTTGATAAAAGATTTCAACATGTTTTCACCATGGCCGAAACCTAGAAGGCATTATTGTGCTTGTCTTAGCTTGATTTTCTTGCTTGCTTGTTGATTGTGGGTTTCACCATTTTGGTAGGATAGATTTTCTCCTTTGGTTTTTTCTTTTAAAAAAAATCAAATAAAAGGTTTGAGAAGCTTGAGGATCTTGATTTTTATAAAGTGATTTTGGTTAGGTGGGACTATGTCCAAGGAACCAACCATTGAGCCACCTTGATTTTCCTTTGCTTGTTTATTGTTTAGCTTATGTTTGATCATTTTCATATGTATGTTTGGCTGTAAAATCATGCATTCATACCATTTTCAACTTGATTTTTGGCTAAGATAAATCAATGATTTCTAGCCAAAGTCTCTTAAGCAAACTAGTTGAGAAACTAATGGGTTGTTAAGTTGGATATTCTGACTTTGAGCATTTTTTTTACTAAGTTATTTTATCAAAATAAAAATATTTTTTAACAATATTTATTAGACCCTTAGAGGAACCCTTGTATTTTTTCCAAGATTTTTAGAATTTTTTATCAAGGTTAGAAAAATGGTTTTCGGTAAAACAGATTTTAGTCTACTGTTCTGACTTTAATGCAATTTCGGTCAAGTCATTTTTGGTCCAAATTTAAAGCTGATTTTTCCTCATAAATACCATCATGTTTCAAATATAAACTGATTTTTTTAGATTTTTTGAATTTTTTATAAGGGGTAGAAAAATAGTTTTCTAAAACTGGTTGTTGGATTTAAAATGAGTTTTCTCAAAACTAATAATTTTCTGTTTTATATTTATAAAAAAGAGGGGCTGATTGCAGTCATTAGCTACTGTTTTAGGTTGATTTCCATGTCATCTCAAAGATAAAAATTGATTTTACAAAGATCGAGTCATAGGTAGTTAACCCGGGTTTTATAAAAATAGGAAAACTAGAGCCTTTTTAGGGGTTCGGCCAAGGTTTTTCTTTTCACTCCAAAATTCCAATTTTTCAAATCCGAGCCCAAAGTCATTCGGTTTTGAAAATCCAATTTAAGCTTCTTCCAAAGGTAGTCGGATACCTTTTTAGGTATACGGATGTCCTTACTTCAAGGGAGAAATACATCTTCATGCATTACATATTTCAAAATGTTTGCTATTTAATTTGGCATAAAAACGTATTATTCGGTTTCCTAAACATTTGGCGAGAATTAGTTCATAATATTTGCCGGGTTGCTAGGGAGGTTAGGATTCAACGCACATGTTTATGGAATCGAAAGGTATGGTTTTTGTTTTATTCGGAAACATATTAAATGTCATAGGAAATAATTATCTTCCAAGCTTTCTCGGGTTTGCCAAAGAGTACGGTAATATTTTCCGACATATGCCATTTATGTGATTCTTCACATGAAAATGAATTTTGAAAATAATGATGTGAGCATATTCCATGATATCTAGAATTACCGTTTTAATCATGATATGTTTGTGAATATTCTATGATGATGTCATTTTTATGATTGAATACTTAATTCATATGCCATGTCATTTACATTTGGCCATGTCAAGCATGCTATGTCATTCATACATATGCTATGTCTTTTAGATTTTGTCATGTCGAGCATGCCATATCATTCATCCATATGCTATGCCATTTAGATTTTTCCATGTCAAGCATGCCATGTCATTCAAATTTTGGAATGTCAAGCATGCCATGCCATCCATTCATATGCTATGTCATTTAGATTTTGCCATGTCAAGCATGCCATGCCATGCCATGTCATTCATACATATGCTATGTCATTTATATTTTTCCATGTCAAGCATGCCATATCATTCATCCATATGCTATGTCATTCAGATTTTGCCATGTCAAGCATGCCATGTCATTCAGATTTTGCCATGTCAAGCATGCCATGTGATTCATACATATGCTATGTCATTTAGATTTTGCCATGTCAAGTATGCCATATCATTCATCCATATGCTATGTCATTCAGATTTTGCCATGTCAAGCAAGCCATATCATTCATCCATATGCCATGTCATTCAGATTTTTCCATGTCAAGCATGCCATGTCATCCAGATTTTGCCATATCAAGCATGCCATGCCATGCCATGCCATTCATACATATGCTATGTCTTTTAGATTTTGCCATGTCAAGCATGCCATGTCATTCATCCCTATGCTATGTCATTCAAATTTTGCCACATCAAGCATGCCATGTCATCCATTCATGAACTCTATGTCATTAATTCTTTTGCCATGTCATAACAAAACTTTTGCCATGTCATGATAGATATGCATGTTGTTTAATTTTTATCCTAGTAACATTGATTTGAATATTCATGATCATTTTTTTAAATGCATGAAAAATAATTAAAGATTTTTATAAAAAAAGTTATTCCCGAGTTAAAATAATTCATGAGTTCTCTGCTGGGTCTGCCGAAGAGGATATCAATTATCATTAACAACGGAACATTTTTTCTTCAGAAACAAGAGTGATTTTGGAGAATTTCAAAATAAGGAAAAATTCCATGTTTTGCCGAGTTTGTCGGGAAATATGGAAAATTTTATGTTAATAAGTTCTGGATTATTTTCAAATAAAATATGAATTTTTTAAGGGAATTATTTTTAAACACCAAATTTAAAATGGACTTTCACCGAGACTCGAGATAACACATGACTAATAAGGTACCATTTTATACGGGCGTAGTGGGGGTGCTAATCCTTCCCCGCACGTAACCGAGTCCCGAACCCGCACTTGTTTTCTCTGGTTCAAAGCGCATACTTCAAAGTTGGTTTTAAAAAAAGTTTTAATCAATTTTAGAATATTTTATAAAAAACGGTTTTAATAGGTGGCCGATCACACCTAGCCAAAAAAGATTAGTGGCGACTCTATTTCTTTTTTGAGGTTGTTTTCAAACCCTCTTAATTTTAATTTAAGAGGAATTAAGTCATCTTTTCCTCTATTTTTTCCAATGTCACAGCTTTAACAATGCCGATTGTCTCGCGACGGGGCAGATTTTTTAGGCACCTTTTTTGGGGTTGTGACAGCTTGGCGACTCCGCTGGAGACATTTTGAGAGTCAGGCCTAGAATTTGTCGTGTGTTAACAAAGGTCTCGGTTTTGTCAGTTTTATTCGGTATTTAATTTCAGTTCCCACATTTTTAATAAATAAGGAGAATTTTGAAAATAATAAAATGTTTTTGAATATGTTCATACTCATGTACATGCATATTATTATTGTTCTTTGGTTATCTTGTTGAATATCATTGTTCTCTGCAGGGGTGAAGCCAGAAATATTGACAAGGGGGTGCCGAAATTAGATTTACTCATGGGTCGACACGGGACCCGAATTTGTTTTCAACCTTACCCAAACCCGACCTAGGCAGAGCTCGGACCGACCCGCTGGCCCGTTTCACTGTTTATTTAATATTAAAAAATTATTTTTATATTAATATTTATATATTTTTATAATTAAATTTAAATAAAAAAAATATTTTATTTTTATTTAAACAGTGATCTGAGTCAGTTCGGATCTCGGAAAACCCTATCCAGGCTCGACCCAAGAGCAGGTACAACCAGAATATACATATAAAGATTTAAAGTAAAAATAAAAATTGTGTACGAAATAAACTTGTCCAAGGATAGAGTTATTCGTTGGTTCGAATCGGATCAGGCCTTCGATAAGTAAAATTTTCTATATGAGCCTAACTCGGCCTAATCCATGGAAAACTCTAGTATAAAATTATTAAATTTAAATATTATATATGATATTAAATTTGCTAACAATATATAAATTCCTTATAATGAAATATATTTTTTTTAATTTTTAAATATTATAATTCATGTTGCATATGAAAAATTTTTAATAAGGAATAAAGTCTCAATGTAAAAAAAAAATTTATTATCTAATTAAAATATGCATAAAATTATTTCATATTATAAAAGGAAATCATAAGATTACGTATATTTAGAAAAAGAAAATAAGTTAAATGCACAATTCATAGTAGTTATTGAATTGTTTAACTTTTTTTATTTGTTTTTCCCTTATGAGCATAAAATAAAAAATATTAAACAAAATAATTAATGTTAATGCATCTATTTAATTGATTGAAAAGCTAAATAGAGAGAATTAAGCTAATAATAATGAATGAAGTTTAAACTAACAATGTTACCAATTTTATTATATCAAATAAATTCTACAAATAGGGGGTCAAATTGAAGGGGCCAAACAAAATTTAGAGGGTCCAAATATGATTTTATTTTATTTTAAAAATTTTATGGGGGGCCAAATTGAAAGCCAAACAAAATTTGGAGGGCCTAAGCACAATTTTACCCTTATATAAAAAATCTTAAAAAAATTAAGGAGGGCCAAGGCCCTTGCCTGCCTCCCTCCCTTCGCCCCTGGTTCTCTGCTTAATTAATGCTTTACATTGTTTAATCTTGTACTTAATGATTGATCAGGGTATTTAGAATAAGGGGTGTAGAATAGGTGGTGAAAGGTTTGTTGTTCCTCCACACACACCACACTTGCATTTTCATAACATGAGCTCTATACCCAAGTTTCGTCCCTTTAAGTGGAAGTAAAGTAGCTACGCTCTCGTGATAATCCTCCGCATGGGCTAGCAAAATACTTTCGGAGTATAAATTACCTAAGCGTTCGTGATAATCCTCCGCATGGGCTAGAGAAATATACTCTAACGAATTGAACCTGTTTTTATCGGGGTGCCTTACTAGCCTTCACAGGCGACTGTGAGGAACAATTTGGGGCCTTTTTAGAACCTTATTCACCCACATATAGTAAGCCATATAAAGCCAACATAGGCGAATCCTTGCCAAATTTTCTGATTAGATATCCCGAAGTTAGGAACACTCGGAGGAACACTTCTGACCTTTTGCAATTTATTTTACAGTCCGCATAAACCTCGTACATCGGGCAAGGATGAACTTACATCGCCCGTAATAAATTTAAATTTCCATCCCAAAGGCATCATGATGCCTAAATAAGTTGATATTATTGCGGCAAATGTTCACTAACTTCTTTTACTTTGTATCGATGATTTTACTCTTTTATTCTTTTTTTAATGTGTTATTTGTAATAATACCGAAACCTAGTGTTTTTGGGTTATTTTGAACATTTTTCTTTTTTTATACCTGCACCTTTTTAGGTATTTCTAGAAAGAAAAAAAAAGAGTTTTTATTCCAAAAAAAAAAATTTATTCTTTGAAAAAGAAAAATTGAAAAAAATGAGAGGTGAATGATGAAAAAGTTCTTCTGTAGTGGAGTGGGTTTGTGAAAATAATAAAAATCTCCTCCTAGTTTTGACATCTGAGAAAATATGAAAAATGTGTCAAAAAATAGTTGTTAAGAAAATTCAAAAGAAATAGAAGGAAAAAATCAAAGAAAATAAAGAGTGATATTAGGATCTTTTTTTTCTTGATGTTTTCATTTGCATTTTTTTGCATAACATGCACATTATTTAAGGAGTTGTAAATATGAAAATTCATCTCCTCAAGCATCTTCGCGTTTTGTACATTTCATGCATTAATCATCATTACATTCATGCATATAAGAATAAAGCATATACATTCATAATTGTATTCTTGATCTCATGATAATAATGTCAATTTCATTTCCATGAAAGGGGTTCAAGTTATGAGGAATGAATTGGAGGAACGATTGGATGCTTTGGAACGCAATCAAGAGGAATTTAGACATGAAATTCGGGAAGTGAAAGAACAGCTCGCCAAATTGAGAAAAATGGTTGAGAATCTTGTTAGGATTAAGGGGGAATTTTCTCAAGGTTTTTCGTCACCTTCAAAACAACCAAGATCATCGACTTCAGATCGAACGATCTCTACTGGATCCCAAACTTGTCAATGGTATAAGGGTTTAAGCTCTGATGAAACTGTGGAAAGTATCATGAAAATGGTTAATCTAGGGAGCCTGATGCCAAAGTTGGAAACTTCGGATCCCATGCAACTCCTGCAAACTATTCCCGTTCCAAACCAGTATTCTCACCTTACTACTACCCAATCGTCCGCTGAGATGACCAACCCAAGGTCCCTGAGTCTCACTCCATCACCACCAATTGGCTTTAGTTCATACTTTTTCCCTCATCAACCATCTCATCAAGCATATAGGATAAGAACCTTGAACTGTGTGCAACCTCTAGGGATCCCATATCCAAATCCCTACCCTTGCCTTGCTGTTCTACCACCTCTCCATGCAAACACCTCTGGTTCGAGCCTTCGTGCCACCATCAAGTGCCCCAACTCCTAGGACGTATGTGACCAAGAAACAGCCCAAGAATAGGACCCAAAGACATTTCAATCCCATTCCAATCAGTTACCAAGAGCTTCTCCCTATATCGATCCGAGATCACTTGGTTGCCCATGTGCCATTGAAACCCCTGCTACCACCTTACCCCAAGTAGTATAACCCAAATGCAATATGTGATTATCATTGTGAAATTGTTGGGCATAGCATTGAAGACTGTGAAGCCTTCAAGAGGAAAGTGCCGTCTCTCGTAGATGTCAAGTGGTTCGAACCAACGACACTGATTGATAGAGGACTGGGGAAGGCTAATTAGGGTTGGGAGATTAATCTTTAATGATGTAGTAAGATTTCGTCTTTTTAGTAGCCGGCTCTTATAGCCTTAGCATGCTAGAAAAAATAAAGTTCTTGTAAAGACAGTTCTGACCAGTGCTCAGATTTTGTAAGCATGGTTATATCCTGTGAACATTGACATGGAAATAAATTGGTTATGCTTCAAATTTATGAGATGTTGATGATTAAGTTGCTCTGATTCTTATTTCTTCCATGGTACCTTCCCCTGCAATGGCATTCTATCAATTATTGGCCATACCACTCATTTCATACATCCATGCATTGGCATTAAGTTCATTTGTGCATAGCAATGGCTCTATCAACGCCAATGATAGAGAAGTCAATTACATCATCTCTAGAGGCAAATAAAATGAGGTTTTTCTCAAACCCCTAAAATAAAGAACCATGATAGAGTTCATGTCTAAAGATAGCCTTAGATTTCTTTTTCCAAAAAAAAAAAAGAAAGTGGGAGAAGATTCTGCTACCCAATTGGATCAGATAGAACAGAAACATAATGAGATTTTCTTTGAATAATCAAGATGGGTCTCACCAATTTCATTTAATCATTGATATACCCGTGTGTTAATTCTCATTCTTTACATGCATCATGTCGCAACCTAAAAAATAACGAGTCTCATCGCAAGACTTTATTATTCGTTAAGCGTGACATTAAAAAAACTGAGGAAAAGTCGACTTAATTCCTCTAGAAAAATGAAGGTTTTGAAAATGACCATAAAAAAGACATGGAGTTGCCACCAATCTTTTTCAGCTAGGTGTTATCGGCCACCTATTAAAACCGGTTTTATAAAATATTTTCAAAATTAATTAAAACATTTTAAAAACCAATTTCAAGTCTGCGTTTTAAACCAGAGAAATCAAAGAAGCGGGTTCGGGAGTCGGTTACGTGTGGGGAAGGATTAGCACCCCCACAACGCCTGTAAAAATCGGTACCTTATTAATCGTGTGTTATCTCAAGTCTCGGTAAAAAATTGGTTTTAAATTTAGTATTTCAAGTTAATTCCCAATTTAAAGAAAAATAATTCCATTTTTAATTGAAAATGATCCGGAATTTATAAATTCAAAATTTTCCTATATTCCCCAACAAATATGGAAAAATATAGAAATTTTTATTAGTTTTGGAAAACTTTTCGAATCATTCTCTTTTTTATTTTTTTTTTTTGAAAGAAAGATATTCCTTTTATTAATGATAATTGATGATATTCCCTCCAGCAAACCCGGTAGAGAACTCATGAATTATTTTAACTCGGGAATATCTTTACTTTTTTTTGAAAAATCATTATCCTTTTGAAAACATTTTAAAAGATATGAATATGTATATGCATGACATAAATAAAATGACATAGCAAAATCTAAATAATATAATGCTTCCTAAATGATATGATATAATGTAAATGCCTTAGCATATTCTAAATGAAATGAAATAAATGCCTTAGCATATTCTAAATGAAATAAAATATCCTAAGTTATATGACATATTATAAATAAAATGAAATGACCTAGGTAACATAGTATATTCAATATGAGATGCAATATCCTAAGTCATATGATATATTCTAAATGAAATAAAATAACCTAAGTAACATAACAGATTCTATATGAAATGAAATAATTTAAATGACATGGCAAACATGAATGATATGGCATATAAATTAAATGAGATGGAATATGAAATAATGCTATCATATAATATGCATGAAAATAAAAATGAAAATAATAATGCATGAACATAGTATATGCTAAATAATATGACAAAAAAAAAACTAAATAAAAAGCATATGATATCATGAAATATTCCAAATCATATAATAAACAATATAACATCAAAAAAATATAAATCAAAATAATAACAATATCATAGAAATTATTATAGCAAGAATCTCATATTATATAAAATGCATGAATATGAAAAATGCAATGCATGAAATGTATTTTTTCCTTTAATTAAGGAAATCCGTATATCTAAAAAGATATCCGGCTACCTTAGGAAAATATGTCAAATTAAATATTCTAAAACCAAAATACTTTGTGATTGTTTGAAAACAATTTTGAAATGCTTGAATTAAAAATAAAAACTGGGAATTTTTTTTTTTTTTAAATGGCTCTAATTTCCTATGTTTAAAAATCCGGACTTGACTACCCTTAACCCGAGACTTGAAAAACCATTTTTAGAGTTTAAAAAGGCTTAGAAACTACCCTAAGTCAGTAGCTAACCCTCCTAATCAGCCCACTCTAAGTAACTTAACCAAAACAGAAAAATGATTTTTCTTTAAATTCAATTCTGACTTCACTGTCCAGTTTTAGCCACGATTTTTTACCCTATTTTTAAAAATTCAAAAAATTCTGAAAAACAATACTGGAGATTCAGGACATGTAAAAATACAAGGGAAAAAATAAGCTTAATTTTATGATCAAATATGAATTCCCAGAAAAAAACTGCTTTGCCAAAACACATTTTTGCCTTTGATAAAATCATTTAAAAATCAAAGTAAAAATATTTGAAACTCATAAAATGACTTACAAACAGTAGCTAGGACTTTTTGAAAGTTAGATAAAAATTGGCCAAGTAAAAAAAAATCACAAAGGTAGAATAATCAATTTGACAAACTTAATTTTCCACAAGTGTGCTCAAGAGAGCATGACTTTGAACCATTAATTGGCTCAAGTCATTATTCAAGTGGCATGAACATGAAATGCCTGAATCAATACAGCAAACATAATGCATGAAATGCATGGATTTAAACCTAAATGTCATGAAAAAATGCATGGCATTCATAAAGTGACCTAGACCTAAATGAACTTGCATGGCATTTAATGTAACCTAGACCTAGAATGCATGAACATGCATGGCAAATAAACCTAACTTAATAACTAAAATATGCATGGCATTTTCACAAACACAAAGCATGCTTAAACCAAAAACTCAACCAAATATCATGCAAATGCTAACCTATCAACTAACATGGCAAGAATGCACAAAAAATGCAAAAATTCCAAGAGGGCCGAATAGCATCATGTAACTAGCAAACATGGCATTTTCACAAACACTTGGTATACTAGCATGCAAAACTAAATCAAATGACATGTAAATGCAAAAACCTACCAACTAACATGGCAAAAAATGCAACACACAATGCAAAACACATGGAGTAGCCAAATGGCCTCAAGCTCCAACAAGCATGGCATTTTCACAAACACTTGGTATACTAATATGCTCAACTAAAATATAACACTTAAATCATGCAAAAATCACACAAGCATTTTCACAAACACTTAATATACTAAATCTAAAACATGTTCAACTAAGATATAAAACTTAAATCATGCAAAGACCACACAAGCATTTTCACAAACACTTGATATACTAAATCTAAAACATGCTCAAATTTAAACAACATGAAAACAAAAAATTAAAAATGCAAAAACATAATATTTAAAACATAAATGGCAAGCTACCAAATTAAAATATAACTCAAGAATATGAAGTAACATAACATTTAAAACATCAAAATCAAAGAAAATAACATAAACAATATGGTAAAATAAACCCAAAACAGCAACTTAAATAAATAATGTAGGCCATTTGGCCATGGTGAGTTTATTGTAAAAATAACATGTAAAAAATATACTTAAGAAAGAGATGAAGGAAGAACTTGAAAAGAACAATAAAAACATTTATTTAAAATGGAAACTCACCAAATAGAGATCAAAAATAGCAAAAACAAGAATAGAAAATCAAGAAAGTGCAAGAGTTGGTGCTCAAGAGCAACCTCAAGAAGCTATCTTTCAAGCTTTATCTCTTCAAACTTTCCTTTTTTTTCTAAACTTTTCTTTTTTGCTCTCAACCAAGAAGAGAAAAACTAAGTAAAAACTCTAAGAACTCAGAAAAATGAAGATGAAAAAATGAAATTCTCCCCCCCAACAAGGCTGGCCGAATGGTCCCTATATTGCCCAAGGTGTTGTCATTTTTTTGTAACCAATTTCCTATCAAATGGCTAATAATTCAAGGTGAAAAAATCATGAAATTACCACCTTTAGATTAGCATCTCATCTCTCTCAAATTACAGCTGTTGAAGAATAATGTTGACATCTCTCTTGGCCTATGTGGCTTAATCACCATGGCTTGATTAAAGAGAATCTCTAACTAACGCTTCATTTTTAGCCATTTGATTGAAAAATCATAAGCTTCCTCATTCCTTTGGGCCTGGGCATGCCAACAATTCTCTTTTCCAGCCCAACTCTGATTTTTTGAAAGGCCCAAAGAAGCCCTTTTCGGTTGCTTGGGTGAAATGACCGTTTTGCCCCCCGGATGCAAATAAATATCAAAACGGACTCCAAATTCAATTTTTCTTTTTTTAATACTTCCAAAATAATAAAATATTGATGTCTGGAAGTTTTCAAAGTTATCCGAGTCCGTTTGCTATTTATTTGTATTTTTTCTTCCAAAAATGCCTTTTTATGCCTCTACATTTTACCATTTTTTAAACGAGCTCCAATCAATATTTTTCTTCACCAATCTCTTAAAAATAATTAAAAAGTGTGATCTGGAAGTTTTCTTAATTTTTGGAGCTCATTTGGTATTTTTTCAGGATTTATCGGCTTGAATTACTACATAGGAGGCCCGAGATTTGGCCATTTTGCAAACGAACTCCGAATCAAGATTTTCTTTTGCCAATCTCTTTCAAATGATTTAAAAATGAGATTTGCAAAATTGAAGAATTTTTGGAGTCCATTTGCTATTTTTCCGGGATTTATCTTCTTGAATTATTGCATGTGTGGCTCGGGATTTGGCCATTTTGCAAACGAACTCTGAATCAAGATTTTCTTTTGCCAATATCTTCCAAATAATTTAAAAAAGAGATTTACAAAATTTCAGAAGATTTGGAGCTCATTTGCTATTTTTCCAGGATTTTCCTTTTTGAATTACTACATAAGAAGCCCGGGATTTGGCCATTTTGCAAACGAACTTCGAATCATGATTTTCTTTTTCCAATCTCTTCCAAATAATTTAAAAATGATATTTGCAAAATTTCAGAAGATTTGGAGCTCATTTGCTATTTTTTTTTGGGATTTTCCTTTTTGAATTACTACATGAGAAGCCCGGGATTTGGCCATTTTGCAAACGAACTTCGAATCAAGATTTTCTTTCGCCAATCTCTTTCAAATGATTTAAGAATGAGATTGACAAATTTTCATAATTTTCGGAGTCCATTTGCTATTTTTCCCAAATTTTCCAATTTTGCCCTTTTGCCTCCTAAAACCGGTTTTGCTCAAAACAAGTCCGATTTTCAGATTTTCTTCAATCTGAGCCTGGGGCTATCCTTTTTAATCATTCTTCATCCATTGGGTCTTTGGTCTTACCAAGTCGGGCCATTTCTGTGATTCTTCCCGATTTCACCGAAATCCACTAAAAACCCTAATTCTCGGTTTTCTCCCGGATTGACTTTTCTTTCGGTTTTTCTTGCAAGTGACATCTCCATTACCCGTAGTCAGTGCTTATCTTTCATTTGGAACCTTCAATTTTGACCAATTTGATCGTTTAAGCACTTTTCCCTAAATTTCTCGGATTAGGGTTTCCTTTCTACTGAATCTCCAAATCCCAACTTCCGAACTCCATATCTTTCAATGTAGACCTCGGATTATCAAAATTCTTTCGCCATTTTTCAATTGAACTTAAAATCTTAATTTTGAAAGTGGGTTGACTTTTCAGTAGTTGACTCTCTGGGGTTGACTTTTTCGAGGTTGACTTTTTCCGGGTTGACTTTTTTCAAGTTTGACTTTTTATGCTCACCCTCTTAAACTAAGTCTCGGAGTACCACCTGCAGGATGAAAACAGTCTTTTTACACTCGAAAACATCAATTTAGGAAGAAAACATACCTGTTTAGTAGTCCGGACAAAATTAGGTGTCTACAACTACCCCTCTTTGGCTATTGCTGAGAATCAGGAATCAGGCAAAGATAAACCAACACTAATTTTGTACGGTCAGTGAAATCACATGTGAAGGAAAGGGAAAGGGGTTTTCTTTTCCATTCTTCTATCATTTTTTCATTTTTCATTTTCTATTTTTTTTTCTATTTTTTTCATTTTTCTATTTTTTCTATTTTTTCAATTTGTTTCATTTTTTTTTTTTTAACAGTAAATTGAATATTTTGTCCTTAAATTGAATTCCCTGACTAAGCAAGGCTCGACCCGTCTTAAGGAAACGAATTCGATTTGCAAGAAAGGGAATGACCTCGACGATGGTCTCGGGGCCTTAACCTGTCTTGTTCTTAGTTGTGTTTAAAATTCTGGATATCTCCTCCAGAAGCTTCGGCTATCACCACCAAAGTCTTGCTCATTTTTAAAACTATAAAATTCTGGGTATCACCTCCAGAAGCTTCAGCTATCACCACCGAAGACTTTCTACCTTTTCAAAGGATTTTAAAACTCTGGATATCTCCACCAGAGGCTTCAGCTATCACCACCGAAGACTTGTTCATAATAATAATAAAAAGTACCTCGACGATGATCTCGGGGCTCGACTCGTTTTTAGGAAACGAATTTGATTTGCAAGAAAGGAAATGACCTCGACGATGGTCTCGGGGCCTTAACCTGTCTTGTTCTCAGCTGTGTTTAAAATTCTGGGTATCTAGAAGCTTCGGCTATCACCACCAAAGTTTTGCTCATTTTTAAAACTGTAAAAATTCTGGGTATCACCTCCAGAAGCTTCAGCTATCACCACCGAAGACTTCTACCTTTTCAAAGGATTTTAAAACTCTGGATATCTCCACCATAGGCTTCAGTTATCACCACCGAAGACTTGCTCATAATAAAAAAAATAAATAAATAAATAAAAAATACCTCGACGATGATCTCGGGGCTCGACTCGTCTTAAGGAAACAAATTCGATTATACCTGAAAGCTTTAAGAGATGATGCAAATGCTTCATGATGCAAATGCAAATGTCTTTTATTGATGCAAACGCTTCTTGATGTTGATGCAAATGACTTAGATTGGTGCAAATGTCTTTGATGCAAATGTAAATGACTTGATTTGATGCAAATTTTCTTAATGTAGATTCAACTAACTTAGATTGATGCAAATGCTTCTTGATGTAGATGCACATGTTGAATAAAATTCTGTGTAACTCCTGCAAAAGAAGATTTCTCATTTTTAAAAATTATAAAACCCTGGATATCTCCACCAGAGTCTTCAGCTATCACCACCAAAGACTTGTTCACTTTTAAAACTGTAAAATTCTGGATATCCCCACCAGAAGCTTTGGCTATCACCACCAAAGACTTGCTCATTGTAAAATTCTGGGTAACTCCTCTAGAAGAAGATTTCTCATTTTTCAAAATTATAAAACCCTGGATATCTCCACCAGAGGCTTCAACTATCACCACCGAAGACTTGTTCATTTTTAAAACTGTAAATTTCTGGATATCCCCTCCAGAAGCTTTGAGAAATGATGCAGATGCACATGTCTTTTAACAAGGTGCTCATGCTTCATGGTGCAAATGTAAAATATTTCTTAGTGCAAATGCAAATGGCCTGGATTGATGCCCATGTTTCATGATGCAGATGCCCCTACTAATTGTGTTCATGTAACTGGTTTATGAATGGTGTAACTACAATTACCACAAAATAATGAAAATGCAATGATTCTAGAAATGATGCAATTGCTTGAGATAACACAAATGTGAATTCCATGAAAAATGTAAATGTAAAGGTAAAATGCAGATGCTTATGGAATAATGCCAATGCAAATACCCATGAATGATGCAAATGCTTACCGACACTGTGCATATGTAAAAGATTGATAAAGAGATGAGTGCTCACGAGTGATGCAAATGCCCCCGGTTGTTTTTCTAGACTTTGGCTTAGCCTTTCAAATTCATTTTTCCTCTTCAAATCAGAGTATATCTTCAATTCATTTTGGCTATTCTCTTTGCCCCAACAGTTTTCAAACTTTCATCAACAGAGATCTGAACTGGGTTCGATTTCTTCTTCTCATATCTGGAAGTCAGGACCTATCCTGGCAGTTCTATACCTTTGGGTTAGAAAAAATCCTTGTCTCATGTCAACATCAAAATGGGTATTTCAAAAAATATCTTTTAGTTTTTTGACATTCTTTTTGTTTCCATATCAAGGCATTTTGACAAGCATTAAGATTGGCTAGGATGTTTAAACCGGAAAGTTTAATCTTGGGAACAAAAGTTTCAATTTTTTGAAGACAATCCTCTGAATGAGAATTGAGAATTTGGGAGGTTAAGGAATTCCTAGATGTTCCTTAATGACCACTCCTTTAATAAGATATTTTCTTTTGTGGTATCGGCACTTTCATATATGGCATAAAAAATTCCCATTCCACTCTAGATCGCCCATTTTTGGGTTTTCGCCCTAGAGTCCCTTTTCTATCCAATTGTTTTACCATGCACTTGAGAATTCTAAATTCTTCCTTAGTGAAATGAAAATTTGATGAGATGGGATAAAATCTGAGAAAAACCCTTCAAATTAAATATTCATGCTTGATCAAAATGGACTTTTAAAGCACGTAATGTAGGCCATGGTTCGAGATTCAAAAAGAAGGATAAATAGGCCCAAAATATGTGTTTGAGGGTAATCAGATCAAGGATCATTTCTTGAGGAGAATTCTTTTTGAAGCATTTGTGCCTTCTTGGACATTTCTTTCCTTTTTACTTTTACTTTTTTTCTTCTTTGCTTTTGGCTTTCATTTGCCACCGCTTTTTCACACACTTTTTTTCTCTATTTTTCTTTTGTTTTTCTTGGCTTTCATTTCGCCATGTTTTCCTTTTTCTTTGACAGAATGAGCCCGTATTCATTTGGGAAATCAATTTGCTTTGTATATGTCTTTGAATTAGGACTCGTTTCTCAATGATCTTTGAGAAAGTCTTTCCTCGCATTTGCCCCCAGTGTATAGGGTGATCCTTGATCGGGGTTCAAAGAAGAACGAAGTTTTTGGCTCAAAAGGGGTGACTATGGATAAATTTTTTTTGTGCGAAAGGGATATAAAAGATGGCCATTCCTCATGTCAAGCACGAACATTCACTTTGAAAAGCAATCCTCATGGGAAATAGATATTCAGAATTTCTTTTTGCACTTTGGAATCATTCGAATTCTTATATGCATGATATCACAATTTTTTCATTTTTCATTTTTCATCGCATTTCCCAATGATTCATGCGTTTAATCCATCCATTCACCATATATCCATCATTTTCACATATGTTGCCCCAATTTGATTAACCATGAGAATTTGTATCAACGAGGAACATAACAAGTCTAGGTCTATTTTGAAAAGGCTGAGTTTCCAATATGAGTTCTTTGAAGAGACAAGGAAAATATGACCCAAAAATGGGTTTTCTCTGGGACAAGGGATAATCTAGTTTAATCATTGTGCCCCAAGGTGTCAATCATGAAGTGATGTTTGGGCAATTAGTGTTTTGTGGTTTGTTGAAAATGACATGAATGGTTTTGGCACAACCTTGACACAGATCAAATTACCAAAATCTAGATTCTTGAAAGAATGTCTCATTTGTTTGAATTTCAAGGAATTCGAATATTTTCAAAAAGTTCGTTCCTTTATTCATAGCCTAGACTAGGATTTACATCCTTGCTTATTCTGCAATGACAATGCTTCTCTTTTTTTTTTCAAATTCATTTTTCCTTGAAGCATTAGGTCTTTCAAGTGTTCTTGATTCAAGGTTTAGGTATAAAGAAGCCCAAAAAAGAGGGGGATGGTGTTGGGTCATTTCTAACACTGATCATCAATCTTCTTGAGACTATCCATTATTAAAACTTCCTTAATGCTTGTTTTTGCAAATTCAAGTTATTGTTAAAACACAACAAACACAAAGCATTTAAAATTCAAAATTCATTTAATTCATGTAGATGTTAACATGAGACAAGTGCTTTCATCATCACAGTGTATAGAACTACATGCGTCAAAAACCTAATATGATCATGCACAATATTTCTTATTACACTTGACTTCCCCATCTTCAAAACTTATCGAACCAGCCTTGATGAGATCTCTGACCTTGTACTTCAAAGCGAGGCAGTTCTCTGTTGAGTGACCTTGATTGCCAGAATGGTAACCACAACACTTTTTAGCATCATACCAGCTCGGATAAGGGGGCTTCAGAGGCTCTAATTGCATGGGTGTCACAAGGTGATTCTGGATGAGTTGAGGTAGTAGCTCACTGTATGTCACAGGAATCGGGTCAACCTGGTTTCTTTTTTGCTTTTTATGCCCCCTTCGATTATTCCCAAGGATGTTCGATTGATAGACAGATGTAAATTCCGGTGTAGTTGCAGTTATTGGTTGGTAGGGATAAAAACCTTGAGAGACATTGTTCAGGGTAGAGTAAAATGGCTGATACGAGAAGAATTGGGGAGGTGAGGCAAAGTCTTCCACGACTTGGGTATCTTCCTTTTTCTTTTCAGATGCCCATTTTTCCTTGGTATTGGATGTTCTTTCTCCTTAAATTTTCCCATCCTTGATAGCATTCTCAATCATCTCCCCTGAAATTACCATGTCCGAAAAATTCTTCGTGGTGTTGCCGACAAGTCTATAGTAGTATGCGGCCTGCAGTGTATTCACAAACATGATAGTGGTTTCCTTCTGAGTTAAAGGCGGTTGTACTTGGATGGCTAGGCTCATCCACCGTTGTGCATACTCTTTGAAGCTCTCAGTAGCTCTTTTCTTCATATTTTGCAAAATGAGACGGTCAGGCACCATGTCGGTCATATGCTTGTACTGGTTTAGAAAAACCCTAGCTAGGTCATTCCAAGAGTGAATCTGATCCTTGCTCAACTGACTATACAACCTAATTGCAGATCCGCTGAGGCTATCCTGAAAGCAGTGAATCAAAAGCTTATCATTATCTATATGACTTGTCATCTTCCGGCAAAACATAGTGATGTGGGCTGATGGATTAGTTGTCCCGTCATATTTCACAAAGTCAGGGATCTTGAACTTAGGAGGAATGACTAATTCGAAGACCAAACATCGTTCTTCCGCAGCTAAACTCCCAAATACATCTGTATTTTCTACTACCCGGAGCCTATAATCTAGCAACTGATATTTCCCTTGGGAATCTGCCAACTCAACCTCATTTACTACAACTCTTTTCAACTTTGCCTGTTCAGCTGGATCATCTGAGTTTAGGACATTGACTGTGTTCTGGGCATCACTTATTACGACCTCATCCTGACCCTTTTGTGCCTCTAACCCTTCTCTGGCGACAAAGTTTTCTGTGTATCCTTTTCCCTTGATTACGGCAGACATCAGCTCCATCAATTTAGTCATCTGATCCTTAGATTCTGCTTGAGACTTTGCTAGCTATTCTCGCAATTCTTTCTGTTCCCTTTCCATTTTTTCCATTCGGGCAACTTGTTCATTCTCCACAGCACTAGCCTGTATTAAAAGGGTACTCAGTACTTTTTCTAATTTGAAATGGAAATTCTTTCAAAGACTCCTAAAGCCAAGCCAAGCCAACTTCTATTTTATTTTCCCCAAATGTATGTCATGATGAATGAGCCATGATTGTCATTTGATGCATATGAAGCCTAAACAATATGATGTATGGACATGTACAATGGAATCATGCTGACCATATATGTAATAAATGCAATCACAATGCCAACATGTTGCAAACAAAGAATAAACAAATCAACACATGGATATATGCAATGACTGATCATGTGCATTTTAGCATATTTCCCAATGAATGTTCATATATCCTATGAACGCAACACGGTGTCAATTATGATACATGCAAACTATGAATGATTGATACAGAGTATATACAAAGAAAATCATGCTAACCATGTGTGTCATGAATATGACCTAATGCTAATCATGATGTATGTAATAAGAAAATTAATGCATGGATATATACAGAAAAATTCATGCTGATTATGAATGCATAAATGCAACCTGATGCTAACATGATACATGTATGAATGTATGGTATGACCAATAATTGATCGGATGCAAAATGCAAAAAGGGAAGATATCACGGAGGAAATAAGAATCTGAGGAACTTAATCATCAACCTCTCATAAATTTGAAACATAATCAATTCATTCTCATATCAACATTCACAATGGTATAAACCATGTTTTACAAAATTTGAACAGTGGTTAAAACTGCCTTTACAAGCACTTTATTCTTCCTAGCATTCTAAGGCTATAAGAGCCGGCTATTGAAAAAGTGAAATCCTATTACATCATATAAGACCAAAGTCTTTCAACCTCAACGCTGTAAATCTCCCAATCCTAATGACACTTTCCCAGCCCTCTATCAATCAGTGTTGTTGGATCCAACCACTTGGCATCTATAAGAGTTTGCACTTTCTTTTTTAAGGCCATACAGTCTTCAATGCTATGGCCAAAAATTCCACTTTGATAATCACATCTTGCATTTGGATTATACCCACTTGGATATGGTGGTAACAGGGGTTTCAATGGGAGACAGGCAACCATGTGATTTTGGATCAGTATAAGGAGAAGCTTTCGGTAGCTAATTGGAAGGGGATCAAAAGGCCTTTGTCGTTTCTTAGTCACACTGAACCTAGGAGTTGGGGCACTTGGTGGTGGCACTAAGGTTCGAACCAGTGTGTTTACATGGAGATGTGGCGAAACAGCATGGTAAGGGTATGGATTTTGATTTGGACACGAGGCCTTTGGAGGTTGTACATAGCTCGAGGTTCCTATCCCAGGTACTGGATAAGGTGATTGATGAGGAACATAGTATGAACTGGCAGTTGGTGGTGATGGAGTTGGATTCAGCAATCCCGTAGTGGTCATCCCAATGGACGATTGGACCATAGTAGGGTAAGGATACTGGTTTGGACCTAGAACAGTTTGCAGGTATGGTACAGGATCCAAGGTTTCTATCTTTGGTATCAGGCTCTCAGGTTTAATCATTTTCACGATTTTGTCCACAATTTCATCAAGATTGCAACCTTTGTGGCATTGACAAGTGCAGGATCCAGCAAGGATTGTATGTTCTGGACCTAATGGTTTTGGTTGATCCGAAGACGATGCGAATCCCTGAGAAAGTTCCCCTTTACTCTTTCCCATATTCTCAACCATTTTCAGCAATTTGGCCAGCTATTCCTTCACCTCTCGGATTTCATGTCCACATTCCTCTTGATTGCGTTCCAAAGCACCCAATCGTTCCTTCGATTCATTCCTCATATCTCGAACCCCTTTCATGCAAATGAAAATGTCATGAGATTAAGAATACAATTATAAATGTACACGCTCTATTCCTATGTGCATGACTATACTGATGATTAATGCATGAACATATACAGAAAAATTATGGTGACTATGTATGCTATGGATGCAATCTAATGCCAAGATGATGGATTTTTAAAAAAATAAATGAATAAATTGATGCATGGTTATATACAAATAATGACCATGTATGTATTCTACAATGAATGACCATGCATGCTATGATGTCAAAATGATACATGCTAAGACTAAACGAATTAACACAAAGGTAGATACAAAGAAATGACCATGTATATCACAAATGTATTCTACAATGAAGAACCATGCATGCTATGATGTCAAAATGATACATGCTAACAATAAATGAATTAATACAAAGGTAGGTACAAAGAATGACCATGTAATCACAAATGTATTCTACAATGAATAACCATGCATGTTAGGACTGTAACACGATGTCAAAATGATACAAATAAAGAATAAATGAATTAACACCAAGGTATATACAAAGAAATCAATAATTACACGAAATTGATGAGACCTAAATCTTGATTATTCAAAAATCTCATTATGCAAGATTTGCCTCCAAATTCATGATTTTTTTGAAAAATATTTTTTTTTCTATAAAAAAAAATCATATTATTTTCAAAAGAATTTCGGGATAGTGGATCCTACTATGGTACAATGTTCAAATGTTCATGTGACACTACCGGTTTTATGAAATCATCAAATGAAATTACCAACTGTTTATTGCAAAGAATGAGATCAATAATACAACCAAAAATGTACATGCTCTATTCACACATGCATGAAATG
Source organism: Fremontodendron californicum (assembly GCA_030761205.1). NCBI lineage: Eukaryota > Viridiplantae > Streptophyta > Magnoliopsida > Malvales > Malvaceae > Fremontodendron > Fremontodendron californicum. The sequence continues at coordinate 18,911,132 of JAULJL010000010.1, read as the reverse complement.
TGCAACATGCAAAAATGCTTGAAAAAGGATTTTTTTTTTTTTTTTTAAAAACAGCTAATGAACATCTGCCCCAACAATATCTGCTTATTTAGGCATCACGATGCCTTCGAGGCGGAGTATCACATTTATTACGGGCGATGTACGTACATCGTTGCCCGATCTACCACACTTATTCGGAGTGTAAAATAGGTAACAAAAGGTTTAGAAATGTCCCTCCATGTGTTCCTATTTTTGGTATATCTAACGGAAATTTTGCATAGCTTCGCCTAGGTTCACTATATAAGGGTGAATCGGTTCTAAGGCCCCGAATTGTTCCTCATTGTCGCCGGTGAAGGCTAGTAAGGCACCCCAATAAAAGCGGGTTCAATTCGTTAGAGTATATTTTCCTATGCCCATACAGAGGATTATCACGAAGGCATTAGGTACTTTATACTCCGAAAGTGTTTCACTAGCCCATACGGAGGATCAATCACGAAGGCTTAGTTACTTTACTCCCACTTAAAAGGACCGAACCCGGTTAGAGGATTCATGTTATGCAAATGCAAATACAGTGTGTGCGGAGGAACAAAACAAACCTGTCACCACCTATTCTACATCCCTTATTCTAAATGCCCCAACAAGTTTAAACAACATAAATCATCAATTAATCAATAAATAAATAAATAAATATATGCACCAAAATAACCAGAGAACAATTATAATATGTATGCACAAGAATATGGACATATTTAAAAACATTTTATTATTATTTTTAAAATTATTCTTAATTTTTTAAAATGTGGGAATTAAAATTAAATACCAATTAAACCACCAAAACCGAGACTTTGATAACACATGACTAATTCTAGGCCTGACTCTCTAATAGTCCCCAACGGAGTCGCCAATCTGTCGCAACCTAAAAAATAACGAGTCTCATCGCAAGACTTTATTATTCGTTAAGCGTGACATTAAAAAAATCGAGGAAAATTCGACTTAATTCCTCTAGAAAAATGAAGGTTTTGAAAATGACCTTAAAAAAGACATGGAGTCGCCACCAATCTTTTTTAGCTAGGTGTGATCGGCCACCTATTGAAACCGATTTTATAAAATATTTTAAAAATTAATTAAAACATTTTAAAAACCAATTTCAAGTTTGCGTTTTAAACCAGAGAAATCAAAGAAGCGGGTTCGGGAGTCAGTTACGTGTGGGGAAGGATTAGCACCCCCACAACGCCCGTAAAAATCGGTACCTTATTAATCGTGTGTTATCTCAAGTCTCGGTAAAAAATTGGTTTTAAATTTAGTATTTCAAGTTAATTCCAAATTTAAAGAAAAATAATTCCATTTTTAATTGAAAATGATCCGGAATTTATAAATTCAAAATTTTCCTATATTCCCCAACAAATGTGGCAAAATATAGAAATTTTTATTAGTTTTGGAAAACTTTCCGAATCATTCTCTTTTTTTTTTTTGAAAGAAAGATATTCCTTTATTAATGATAATTGATGATATTCCCTCCAGCAAACCCGGTAGAGAACTCATGAATTATTTTAACTCGGGAATATCTTTATTTTTTATTGAAAAATCATTATCCTTTTGAAAACATTTTTAAAGATATGAATATGTATATGCATGACATAAATAAAATGACATAGCAAAATCTAAATAATATAATGCTTCCTAAATGATATGATATAATGTAAATGCCTTAGCATATTCTAAATGAAATGAAATAAATGCCTTAGCATATTCTAAATGAAATAAAATATCCTAAGTTATATGGCATATTATAAATAAAATGAAATGACCTAGGTAACATAGTATATTCTATATGAGATGCAATATCCTAAGTCATATGATATATTCTAAATGAATTAAAATAACCTAAGTAACATAACATATTCTATATGAAATTAAATAATTTAAATGACATGGCAAACATGAATGATATGGCATATAAATTAAATGAGATGGAATATGAAATAATGCTATAATATAATATGCATGAAAATAAAAATGAAAATAATAATGCATGAACATAGTATATGCTAAATAATATGACAAAAAAAAAACTAAATAAAAAGCATAGGATATCATGAAATATTCCAAATCATATAATAAACAATATAACATCAAAAAAATATAAATCAAAATAATAACAATATCATAGGAATTATTATAGCAAGAATCTCATATTATATAAAATGCATGAATATGAAAAATGCAATGCATGAAATGTATTTTTTCCTTTAATTAAGGAAATCCGTATATCTAAAAAGATATCCGGCTACCTTAGGAAAATATGTCAAATTAAATATTCTAAAACCAAAATACTTTGTGATTGTTTGAAAACAATTTTGAAATGCTTGAATTAAAAATAAAAACTGGGCTAAATCTTTTTTTTTAAATGGCTCTAATTTCCTAAGTTTAAAAATCCGGACTTGACTACCCTAAACCCGAGACTTGAAAAACCATTTTTAGAGTTTAAAAAGGCTTAGAAACTACCCTAAGTCAGTAGCTAACCCTCCTAATCAGCCCACTCTAAGTAACTTAACCAAAACAGAAAAATGATTTTTCTTTAAATTCAATTCTGACTTCAGTGTCCAGTTTTAAGCCACGATTTTTTACCCTATTTTTAAAAATTCAAAAAATTCTGAAACAAATACTGGAGATTTAGTACATGTAAAAATACACGGGAAAAAATCGGATTAATTTTGTGATCAAAGATGAATTCCCAGAACAATCAGAGATGTACGAGTTTTTGGTGAAAAAAACTTCTTTGCCAAAACACATTTTTGCTTTTGATAAAATCATTTAAAAATCAAAGTAAAAATATTTGACACTCATAAAATGACTTACAAACAGTAGCTAGGAATTTTTGAAAGTTAGATAAAAATTGGCTAAGTAAAAAAAATCACAAAGGTAGAATAATCAATTTGACAAACTTAATTTTCCACAAGTGTGCTCAAGAGAGCATGACTTTGAACCATTAATTGGCTCAAGTCATTATTCAAGTTGCATGAACATGAAATGCATGAAACAGTACAGCAAACATAATGCATGAAATGCATGGATTTAAACCGAAATGTCATAAAAAAATGCATGGCATTCATAAAGTGACCTAGACCTAAATGAACTTGCATGGCATTTAATGTAACCTAGACCTAGAATGCTTGAACATGCATGGCAAATAAACCTAACTTAATAACTACAATATGCATGGCATTTTCACAAACACAAAGCATGCTTAAACCGAAAACTCAACCAAATATCATGCAAATGCTAACCTATCAACTAACATGGCAAGAATGCACAAAAAATGCAAAAATTCCAAGAGGGCCGAATAGCATCATGTAAATAGCAAACATGGCATTTTCACAAACACTTGGTATACTAGCATGCAAAACTAAATCAAATGACATGTAAATGCAAAAACCTACCAACTAACATGGAAAAAAATGCAACACACAATGCAAAACACATGGAGTAGCCAAATGGCCTCAAGCTCCAACAAGCATGGCATTTTCACAAACACTTGGTATACTAACATGCTCAACTAAAATATAACACTTAAATCATGCAAAAATCACACAAGCATTTTCACAAACACTTAATATACTAAATCTAAAACATGCTCAACTAAGATATAAAACTTAAATCATGCAAAGACCACAAAAGCATTTTCACAAACACTTGATATACTAAATCTAAAACATGCTCAAATTTAAACAACATGAAAACAGAAAATTAAAAATGCAAAAACATAATATTTAAAACATAAATGGCAACAAACAAAGCTACCAAATTAAAATATAACTCAAGAATATGAAGTAACATAACATTTAAAACATCAAAATAAAAGAAAATAACATAAACAACATGGTAAAATAAACCCAAAATAGAAACTTAAATAAATAATGTAGGCCATTTGGCCATGGTGAGTTTATTGTAAAAATAAAATGTAAAAAATATACTTAAGAAAGAGATGAAGGAAGAACTTGAAAAGAACAATAAAAACATTTATTTAAAATGGAAACTCACCAAATAAAGATCAAAAATAGCAAAAACAAGAATAGAAAATCAAGAAAGTGCAAGAGTTGGGGCTCAAGAGCAACCTCAAGAAGCTATCTTTCAAGCTTTATCTCTTCAAACTTTCCTTTTTTTTCTAAACTTTTCTTTTTTGCACTCAACCAAGAAGAGAAAAACTAAGTAAAAACTCTAAGAACTCAGCAAAATGAAGATGAAAAAATTAAATTCTCCCCCCAACAAGGCTGGCCGAATGGTCCCTATGTTGCCCAAGGTGTTGTCATTTTTTTGTAACCAATTTCCTATCAAATGGCTAATAATTCAAGGTGAAAAAATCATGAAATTACCACCTTTAGATTACATCTCATCTCTCTCAAATTACAGCTGTTAAAGAATAATGTTGACATCTCTCTTGGCCTATGTAGCTTAATCACCATGGCTTGATTAAAGAGAATCTCTAACTAACGCTTGATTTTTAGCCATTTGATTGAAAAATCAGAAGCTTCCTCATTCCTTTGGGCCTGGGCATGCCAACAATTCTCTTTTCCAGCCCAACTCTGATTTTTTGAAAGGCCCAAAGAAGCCCTTTTCGGTTGCTTGGGTGAAATGACCGTTTTGCCCCCCGGATGCAAATAAATATCAAACGGACTCCAAATTCAATTTTTCTTTTTTTATACTTCCAAAATAATAAAATATTGAGGTCTAGAAGTTTTCAAAATTATCCGAGTCCGTTTTCTATTTATTTGGATTTTTTATTCCAAAAATACCCTTTTATGCCCCTACATTTTACCATTTTTGAAACGAGCTCCAAATCAAGATTTTTCTTCACCAATCTCTTCAAAATAATAAAAAAGTGTGATCTGGAAGTTTTCATAATTTTTGGAGCTCATTTGGTATTTTTTCAGGATTTATCGACTTGAATTACTACATAGGAGGCCCGGGATTTGGCCATTTTGCAAACGAACTCTGAATCAAGATTTTATTTTGCCAATATCTTTAAAATGATTTAAAAATGATATTTGCAAAATTTCAGAATTTTTGGAGTCAATTTGCTATTTTTCCGGGATTTATCTTCTTGAATTATTGCATAGGAGGCCCGGGATTTGGCCATTTTGCAAACGAACTCCAAATCAAGATTTTCTTGCCCCAATCTCTTCCAAATAATTTAAAAATGAGAATTGAAAATTTTCAGAAGATTTGGAGCTCATTTGCTATTTTTCCGGGATTTTCTTTTTTGAAATACTACATAAGAAGCCCGGGATTTGGCCATTTTGCAAACGAACTCCGAATCAAGATTTTCTTTCTCCAATCTCTTCCAAATAATTAAAAAATGATATTTGCAAAATTTCAGAAGATTTGGTGCTCATTTGCTATTTTTTTGGTATTTTCCTTTTTGAATTACTACATGAGAAGCCCGAGATTTGGCCATTTTGCAAACGAACTCCGAATCAAGATTTTCCTTCGCCAATCTCTTTCAAATGATTTAAGAATGAGATTGACAAATTTTCAGAATTTTCGGAGTCCATTTGCTATTTTTCCCAAATTTTCCAATTTTGCCCTTTTGCCTCCGAAACCCGGTTTTGCTCAAAACAAGTCCGATTTTCAGATTTTCTTCAATCTGAGCCTTGGGCTATCCTTTTTAATCATTCTTCATCCATTGGGGGCTTTGTTCTTACCAAGTTGGGCCATTTTTGTGATTCTTCTCGATTTCACCGAAATCCACTAAAAACCCTAATTCTCGGTTTTCTCCCGGATTGACTTTTCTTTCGGTTTTTCTTGCAAGTGACTACTCCGTTACCCGTAGTCAGTGCTTATATTTCATTTGGAACCTTCAATTTTGACCAATTTGATCGTTTAAGCACTTTTCCCCAAATTTCTCGGATTAGGGTTTCCTTTCTACTGAATCTCCAAATCCCAACTTTCGAACTCCATATCTTTCAATGTAGACCTCGGATTATCAAAATTCTTTCGCCATTTTTCAATTGAACTTAAAATCTTGATTTTGAAAGTGGGTTGACTTTTTCAGTAGACTTTTTGGGGTTGATTTTTTCGAGGTTGAGTTTTTCTGGGGTTGACTTTTTTCAGGTTTGACTTTTTATGCTCACCCTCTTAAACTAAGTCTCGGAGTACCACCTGCAGGATGAAAACAGTCTTTTTACACTCGAAAACATCAAATTAGGAAGAAAACATACATGTTTAGTAGTCCGGACAAAATTAGGTGTCTACACATCATGTTGGCATCAGGTTGCATTCATGACATATATAGTCAGCATGATTTCTCTGTATATCCATGCATTAATTTGTTTATTCTTTACTTACTTCATATTTGCCTTGTGTTGCATTCATGACTTACGTAGTCAGCATGATTTCTCTCTATATGCTTATGCATTAATTTATTCTTTACATGCATCATGTTGGCATCAGGTTGCATTAATGAAATATATAGTCAGCATGATTTCTTTGTATATCCATGCATTAATTTGTTTATTCTTTACATGCATCATATGGGCATCGTGTTGCATTTATAACATACATGGTCAACATGTTTCCACATGCATTTATAACATACATGGTCAACATGTTTCCACTGTATATATCCATGCATCACTTTTTTTATTCTTCATGTGCATCAAATTGCATTCATGACCTTCATGGTTCATTCATCATGAAACTCATTTGGGGGAATAAAACAAAAATTGGCTTGGTTTTAAAAGTTGTTGAAGAAATTTCCATTTCAAATCAGAGGTATAAAAAGTACTGAGCACCTTTATAACACAGGCCAGAACTATGGAGAATGAACAAACTAACCTAATGGAAAGGCACAGGAAGAATTGCGAGAACAATTGGCAAAATCTCAAGCAAAATCTAAAGATCAGATGACTAAACTAATGGAACTTGTGTTCGCCTCGATCAAAGCAAAAGGATACACTGAGAACTTGGCCACTAGAGAAGGGTCAGAGGCTCAAAAGGGTCAGAATGAGGTCATAATGTTAGATGTCCAGTCTTTTCAGAACACAGTTAATCCCGTCAACATCCTGAACTTATATGATCCAGCTGAACAGGCAAAATTGAAAATGGTTGCGTTGGATGGGGCTGAGTCGGTAGATTCCCAAAGAAAGTATCAGCTGTTAGAGGAAAGGCTTCAGGCAGTAGAAGTACGGATGTGTTTGGGAGGTTAGATGTGAAAGAACATTGCTTGGTCCCTGATTTGGTTCCCCAACTTTGAGAAATATGATGGGACAACCAATTTGTCAGCCCATATCACTATGTTCTACAGAAAGATGACGGGCCATATAGATAATGATAAGATTTTGATCCATTGTTTTCAGGATAGCCTCAGCGGGTCTATAATTAGGTGGTATAATCAGTTGAGCAAGGATCGGATTCGCTCTCGGATTGATTTGGCTAATGCATTTTTAAGCCAATACAAGCATGTGACTGATATGGCGTCTGATCGTCTCACCTTTCAAAATATGGAGAAAAAGACTTCTGAGAGCTTCAAATAATATGCTTGGAGGTGGAGGGATATGGCTGTTGGGATTCAGCTCATGCTCAAATAGAGATAATGTATAATTTAATCATCAAGTTAAACATACAACGCAGCGGAATAAAATAAAACATAGAAAAAACCGAATCCCTCCAAGGATCTGCCTATGAATTCAAAACAATCATCCTGTCAAGAACAGATAACAATCAAAATCTCATACCTCTATAATGAAGATTACCGAAACTTCAAGACAGATTCTTGATGTTCTTGTACACAAAGCTCGCTTGTTGCAAACCAAAGCCGTCCAATTGTCTGACCTCTAACAGTAATCCACACAGATGATTCGAAAACCTTCCCAAGGTTGAGATTATGTTTTTCCAAGATGATGCTAGTAGTCTAGGATGTGAGAAACCTTCCTCCTCTACCTTGGATAGCCAAAAGCAACAAGAAGAATCATATTCCTCTTTCACTTTTTCTATTCGGCCGAAACTCACTTGGGTGAGTGAGAGGCGTCGATTCCAAGGATAGCTTGCTTAGGGGGCGTCAACAACATAAGAAGCATATATATATTACTAGCTTTAATGTATGCCAACTATTGGACTAACTACACTAAATCCCTTATACATATTATTAAATATTCATACTAAGCCCACAATGCTTAATGAATATTTAATCTGGCCCAATCTCATTTTAATTTCATTAATCACCTTTTGTGTGTGACCTATTAGGCCCTTAACATGTTGGCAATACATATAATTAATTCAATTAAGAATTTCCTATTTATATTTATAGATCATGAGCGGCATCTAGCAATGCATCATGACCACCCAAATGCCAAGAGAGTCATCAAGCTTCAACAAGCCTTTCATGTACAATATGTCTGTATAATTTGATCCCTTCATCAAATATCGCAGGATAGGAAAGAGCATGGTTTAGTGTCTACTCTTAATCCCATTCCATATTAGATCTGCAGTTTTATTATTAACTCCTTAAGTATTGCCTTGGCCAAGGACTTCAATAAGTTAATATAAGCCAGATACATGTGAGATATGTCCGCTCATATCACTTGGGGTGATGAATCCTCTTTGGACCACTCATTCATCTTTGTATGGTTCATGTCATACCCAATAACACCCTACCATAAGCATCCTTGTGATTGGAACCCGTTCGTGATGAAATCTAAGTATGACAGTTCACATACAAGATGACCTGGTGTCACAAGTCAAAGGATTACTTACACTATTGACACATGAGAGTATTTACCATAGACACTTGAGTGAAATACCAAATGGAACTCCCATAGTGGGTCATGTTCAGTGAACTTGTTCAACTAAAAAGCACCCATATGTTATCCCCAAGTATCTCTATACTTTCAACCTATGAGATCGGTTGCATGCATCAAGTGCATGAAGGCTTAACATATGCCACTCTTTGAGCATTGTCACTGCCCTGTCTTAACAATATGATGACCAAGAACAGTTTAGAAACATGACATTGATGCATAAGGATCCTCATAATTGTAACTCCTTACAATTCCTTTACAATGCCTTTGTGTTTTATGGGCTTTATCTTCACAAGTCATTTATAACAATTATAACAATACTTATGGATAAAGAAATACCTCAATTATAAATAATAAACTATAATGTGCAATACATGAATATATAAATAGTGTCTTACACGCCCAAATAGATTGGCTTGCAGGGCTTACACCAACAATCTCCCACTAGCATTAAAGCCAATCGCTCATGTACTTAAGCCCATGACCTTCCATGTGACGATTGTGTTTCTACTGGGACAAAACCTTAGTGGGTAACCTTTTTCATATTAATGTCACCTCTTTCTATGATTACACTAATCAGGTGAAATTATCGTAATATATGTATGGATCTATGATGAGGACTTGGTTCCTTAGCTTGCGCTATGGCTCCATTGTTATCACAGTAAAGTGGTACTGGATCAACAATGCTCGAAACCAACCAAGTTCTTTAATGAACTTCTAGATCCAAACAACCTCCTTCGTTGCTTCGAACGAGGAGATATACTCAGCTTTGGTTGTTGAATCTGCAGTCATCTCTAGTTTGGAACCTTTCCAACTGATTACACCAAGATTCAAGGTAAATATATAATTACACTACGATGTACTATCATCTTAATTAGATTAGAATTCAGCATCTGTATAACCCCTAACTTGGAGTTCAGCCCCTCCATAGACTAAGAAAGTATCCTTAGTGCTTCTCAAGTACTTGAGGATATTCTTCACAGCAGTCCAGTGACTATCACTAGGATTTCCCTTTTGTATCTGCTCATGACAATCAAAGTGTATGATACATCTGGTCTAGTGCACAACATAGCATACACGATAGATCCAATTGCCGAAGGATATGGAATCCTATCCACCTGTGACCTTTCATCTAATGTTTTAGAAAACATCTCTTTCAAGAGAGGTATGTCATGAAACATAAGAAAGTTTCCTCTTTTGGAGGTATCCATGCTAAACCTTTTAGCACTATGTCTATGTAAGTGGATTGGGAGAATCCAAGCAGCCTTTTCGATCTATCTCTGTAGATCTTAATTCCCATAATAAATGTTGCTTCTCCCAAATCCATCATGGAGAATTGTTTGGATAGTCAGACCTCAATCGTCTGTAGCATAGGTAAAACATTTCCTATAAGCAGTATGTCATCGACATGTAGCATCAGGAAAACAACTGCCAGTCCGTTTACCTTGTTATAGACACATGGATCATCAGGATTATAGATAAAACCATATCCTTGGATCATTTCATCAATTCTAATGTTCCAGCTTCGAGATGCTTGCGTTAATCAATATGCAACGCATCACATTCCAGTAGAAAACTATATTTCACTGGATCATGTCTATCCTCGCTAGACATTCAGAGCACTTGTGTTTCTTGAGCATCAGTCCGAGCATCTAATGCCTCGACCTATGGATCAGGTTTCGAGGGAATGTTAGGTTGTGGTTCTTGAACTTCTTCAAGTTCTACTTTACTCCCACTGAATCCTTCTAGTATAAACTCTTTCTCTAGAAAAGCAGTGTGTTTTGACACAAACACCTTCTGATCAATAAGATTGTAAAAGTAATATCCAACAGTCTCTTTAGGATATCCCACAAACTTACATTTTTTTGATCTAGCTCCCAGTTTATCAGAAGGTACATGCTTCACATAAGCAATACATCCTTCAAATCTTTAGATAAGATAAGTATGACTTCTTGCCATTCCATATCTCTTATGGTACCTTATCTATCGATTTGCTTGGAACCCTATTTAGAAGGTAAGCTGCAGTTTCTAAGGCATATCCCCAAAAGGATATCGGAAGGTCAACCTTATACATCATGGACCGAACCATGTCCAACAAGGTTTGATTTCTCCTCTTGGACACTCCGTTATGTTGAGGAGTTCCAAGTGGAGTCCATTACGACAGAATTCCATTTTTGTCAAATGATCCAAGAAATCATGGGTTAAATATTCTCCTCCTCGATCCGATCTAAGAGCTAGACTATTTTTCCCAGTTTGTTTCTCTACTTCAGCTTTGAACTCTTTGAACTTTTCAAAAGCTACAGACTTGTATCTCATCAAATACACATAACCATATATATAATGATCATCGAGAAAGGTTATGAAGTACGAGTAATTACCTCTAGTAGCTGTGTTTAGTGGCCCACATACATCAGAATGTATTAAGCGTAATAAAACACCAGCTCTTTCACCCATTCCAGTAAAGAGAGTCTTGGTCATCTTACCAAGGAGACAACATTCACAAGTCCCATATGATTCATAATCAAAGGGTTCCAAATAACCATGTTTATGCAATTTGGAAATCCTTGTCTCATTGATATGACCAAGTCTACAATGGCAGATGTAAGTCTTACTTTGATCATCCTTTCTTGCTTTCTTGACATTTATATTGAACACGGGCATCTTTGGATCCAAAACATATAATCCATTATGTAATGTTGCCGATCCACAGTGAATCTTGCAAACAACTAATTTTGTCCGGGTCCCTAAATCAGGTATTTTTCTACATAATGATGTTTTAGAATGCAGAAAAGCTTTTCTCATCCTGCAGGTGGTACTCCAAGACTTTGTTTAAGAGGTTAAACACAAAAAGTCAATTCAAAAAAAGTCAACCTCAAAAAAGTCAACCCCGAAAGACAATTATTGAAAAGGTCAACACTTATTCAAAATCAAGATTCAAATTTTAATTGAACAATGGTGAAAGAATTTTGATAATCCAAGGTCTACAACGAAAGATATGGAGTCCGAAAGATCGGTTATGGAGATTCAGTAGAAAGAAAACCCTAATTCGATAAATTTGGGGAAAATGCTTAAACGATCAAATTGGTTGAAATTGGAGTTACCGAAGGGAATATAATCAATGACAATGGGTATTGGAAAGGCCATCTGGAAGCAAAACCAAAGGAAGGGTCAATTTGGAAAAAAAATCGGAAATTAAGATTTTTGGTGGGTTTTGGCAAAATTGGGGAAAATTGCAAAAATGGCCCGATTCAGTAAAATTAAAGCTCTTAATTGTTGAAGAGTGGGCAAACAAAGATAGCCCAAGGCTCAGTTTGAAGTAATTCCGAGAAAATAGCCGATCGGAGAAAAAAAAGAGAAACGAGGAAATTCCCGATATTGGAAAAAGGAAAAATCAAAACGGAGGGGAATTTGATCGAAAAAATTGGGCATTCTTGGACCAACTCAAATTCAATATATAACAAAGGCCTGGAAAAAGAAAATCTAGAAATCGAACTTGTTTTGAGTAAAACCGAGGCTTTGGAGGTAAAAAGGCAAACTTGAAAAATCCGAGAAAAATAGCAATTGAGCTCAGAAAATTACTAAAACTTCCAGATCTCAATATTATGTCATTTGGAAGATATTGGTGAAGAAAAATCCAGAATCGGAGCTCGTTTGCAAAATGGTAAACTTTGGGCCCACTCTGCTGAAATTCAAGAAGATAAATCCCGAAAAAATAGAAAATGAGCTTGGAAAATTATGAAAACTTCCAGATCTCAATTTTAAATTATTTGGAAGAGATTAGAGAAGAAAAATCCAAAATCGGAGCTCGTTTGTAAAATGGCAAAAGTTTGGATGCACTTAGTCAATTTTGGAAGATAAATTCGGGAAAAATAGCAAATGAGTTCAAAAAATTATGAAAACTTTCAGAACTCAATTTTATATTATTTAGGAAGTATTAAAAAAAGAAAATTTGTATTTGGAGTCCGTTTTCTATTTAATCAAGTTTGGAGGCCTAAAGTGCAATTTTATCGAAGAAACCGAAGAGGGCCTTTTTTGCAATTTAAAAAAAATAGAGAGTGGGCTGGAATATGAAGGGTCAGCCGGCCAAGCCAATGAGGAGAATGATTTTTGCTGAGTTCTTGCATCCAAAGGCAGAAAGTGGATAGTAAGGTAGTTAATTTTTTGATCAAGCCTTTGTAATTGTGCCACATGGTCCAATGCATGAAGAGGAAGGATGTCAACATGATGGCTACATATTTTTGAATAGCTGTGTTAGTTAGGGGCTGATCACTTAATCTAAGGGTGGTAATTTCACATTTGAAGCATCTTGGATTAGTGGCCTTTGGATCAAATTGGCTAGGAAAAAAAATGACAACATCCTACACCCATTAGGTGACCATTCGGCTATCATAGTTGAGGGGGGGTTTCATTTTTGATTTTGTTCTTGGCTGATCAAACTAGGGTAGTAGCTAAAAAGAGAGAAAAAAGAAAGGGAAAAAAGAAAAGAGAAAGAAGGCTTTCTCACTACTCTTTGATTTGGAAAGCTAGAGCAAGGTAGATATTTTCTTTCATGCTCTCCTCCATACTTTGTTGATATTAATTTGTTATTTTGTTATTTCATTTTCATTTTCATTGTTATTTTATTTTCTTTCATGAAATAAAATTGTTTTAAAACTTCCTCCTAAAGCTCTAATCTCATGTTTTCTTAAAAAAAATCAAAGAAAAAAAAAATTTCCACCATTTTTTCATCATGGCCGAACCTACCCTATGTTTGTGCATGGTTTGTTTTTGATCTATTTTCCATGTTGGTTGTGATGTTCTAGCTTGTTTTGATGTTCTAACTTTTAAAATAACTAAGATATGGAGCTTATTTTTTAACCTTATTTACTATTATTTTGCTGATTTTATCAATTTATTTTCATGTCTACTTACTTTGTTTGCCATTTTGAAATTTCTGTTTTCACCATGTTAAGTTGTTCATGCATTTTGTTAATACCATACCAAGTGTTTGTGATTTTGTCTAGCTATATTCATGCATTTGCATCATGTTTGTTTAGTCTAACATGTTTCCTTTTAAATCTTTCATATACTATACCATGTGTTTGTGTTAATGCCATGTTAGAATTTCCTTACATATTGTTATGTCCATTTGGCTACCCCATGATTTCTTGCATTGTGTGTGCATTTTCATCTTGATAGCTGACAGGCTTGCATTTCTATGCCATGATTTTGTGTATTTGATTTATTATGCCATGTGTTTGTGTTAATGTCATGCTAGAATTTGCTTACATATTGTTATGTCCATTCGGCTACCCCATGATTTCTTGCATTGTGTTTGCATTTTCATCTTGTTAGTTGCTATGCTTTCATTCGTTCATTGCATCTTTATGCCATGTGATTATGTATTGATTGTGCCATGTTCATGCATTAGTATTAGGTTCATTTGATTATTATATGTTCATGTTACTTTTATGCATTTTCATGACATTTTAGGTCTAGGCCATCTTTGTATTGCCATGCATATTAGGTCTTAGGTCATCTTTGTATGCCATACACATTTCCATGCTATTTAGGTTTTAAGTCACATTGGTATTGCCATTGCATTTTCATGCTCATTAGGTCTAGGTCACATTTGCATTGCCATGCATTTCATGCATATTAGGTCTAGGTTGCATTTATTGCCATGCACAAGTTCATGTTAGGCATTAGGTCATTTTGTATTGCCATGCATTCTCTATGTCATTTAGGAATTAGATCATGCATTCCATGCATTTAATTTGCTGTTTGTTCATGCATCTCACACCATACCACTTGATTTTGGACTTAAGCCAATCAATGGCTCAAAGCCAAGCTCACATGAGAATGCTTATGGAAAATTACGAAGTTGTCAAGTTAGAATGAAACCTTTGTGATTTTTTTAGGCAATCCATGTCCAAATTTTTAGAAATTTTAGCTACTATTTGTAGGTCCTTAGAGGAGTCTCCAATATTTTTATTTTGATTTTTGAATGATTTTATCAAAGGTTTAAAAATGTTTTTTGGCAAAACAGTTTTTCACCCAGTATTCCAACTTTCATGATTTTCTAGTAGGTTATCCTTAGTTTAAAAATTAAGCCAATTTTTTCCCATAAAGTTCGACATTTTTTGAGTCTCCCATAATTTTTTTAGAGTTTTTTTAAATTTTAAAACTAGGTTAAAAAATTACGTTTTAAAACTGGTCTGTAAAGTCAGATTTGAATTCAAAGGAAAAATAGATTTTTGTTTTGGCTAAAGCATTAAGAGAGGGCTGATTAGGAACCTTAGCTACTGTCCTAGGTTTATTTCTAAGCCATTTTAATCCTAAAAAATGATTTTATAAAGCTCGGGTCAAGGGTGGTTAAGTCTGGATTTTCAAAGTTAGGAAAATAGAGCCATTTTTAAAAGGAGGTTCGACCATGTGTCATTTTTCATCCAAGAATTTTAAAAAAGTGTTTTTAAACCAATCACAAAGTATTTTTTATTTTAGAAAATTAAATTTGATGTCTTCTCCTAAGGTAGTCAGATATCTTTTTAGGTATACGGATTTCCTTATTTAAAGAAAAAAATACACTTTCATGCATTGCATTTTTCATGTTCATGCATATTATAATATATGATTTTTTCTATGAATATTTCTATGGTAATGTTATTATTTTTATTTATATTTTATGGTGTTATATTATTTGTTATATGGCTGTGAATATTCTATGATTATCCTATGTTTTTTGCTTAGTCATTTATATTTGTCACATCATCTAGGATTTACTATGTTCATGAATTGTTATTTTTATTTGCATGCATATTTCATGATAATATTATTTGTGTGTTTCATATCATTTCATATTACTTAGATTATATTGCCATGCCATTTAGAATATATTATGTCATTTAGGTTATATCATTTCATTTAGAATATATTATGTCACTTAGGTTATATCATTTCATTTAGAATATACCATGTCACTTAGGTTATACCATGTCATTTAGAATATGTTATCTTACTTATAATATATTATTTCATGTAGAATATGCTATTTCACTTATATTATATTATGTCATCTAGGTTATAGTATATCATTTAGATTTTGCTATGTCACACATGTTCATATTCATCTTTTTAAAATTTTTTAAAATAAGATAATGATTTTCAATAAAATGAGGATATTCCCGAGTTAAAATAATTCATGTGTTCTTTGTCGGGTCTGCTGGGGAGGATATCATCAATTACCATTAATAAAGGAATATTTTTCTTTCAAAAAAATGAGAATGATTCGAAAAACTTTCCAAATAAATAAAAATTTCTATATTTTGCCACGTTTGTTGGGGAATATAGGAAAATTTTGAATTCATAACTTCCGGATTATTTTTAATTTAAAATGGAATTATTTGTCTTTAAATTGGGAATTATTTTGAAATGAAAAAAATTTAAAACCGACTTTTTACCGAGACTTGAGATAACACACGATTAATAAGGTACCATTTTATACGAGCATTGTGGGGGTGCTTATCCTTCCCCGTACGTAACCGAGTCCCGAACCCGCTTCTTTGATTTCTCTAGTTTAAAAACGCAGACTTGAAATTGGTTATAAAAATGTTTTAATTAATTTTAAAATGTTTTACAAAACCGGTTTAATAGGTGGCTAATCACACCTAGCTAAAAAAGATTGGTGGCGACACCATGTTTTTTTTGAGGTTGTTTTCAAACCCTCATTTTTTTTCAAGAGGAGTTAAGTCGACTTTTCCTCTGTTTTCCAATGTCACACTTAACGAGTATAAAGTCTCGCGATGAGACTTGTTATTTTTTTTAGGTTGCGACAGCTTGGCGACTCCACTGGGGATTTAATTAGAGAGTCAGGCCTAGAATTAGTCGTGTGTTATCAAAGTCTCGATTTTGTTGGTTTTTTGGTATTTATTTTTAATTCCCACATTTTTTTCAATAATAATGAGAATTTTGAAAATAATAAAATGATTTTAAATATGTCCATATTCATGTGCATACATATTATTATTGTTCTCTAGTTCTTTTGTTGCATATATTTAATTATTGCTTAATTGATGCTTTACATTATTTAATCCTGATGGGGATTTAGAATAAGGGGTGTAGAATAAGTGGTGAAAGGTTTGTTATTTCTCCTCACACACTACACGTGCATTTGCATATCATGAGCCCTATACCCGGGTTCCGTCCTTTTAGGTGGGAGCAAAGTAACTAAGCCTTCGTGATTAACAATCTGCATGGGCTAGGGAAATAGACTCTAACGAATTGAACCCGCTTTTATCGGGGTGTCTTACTAGCCTTCACCGGCGACAGTGAGGAACAATTTGGGACTTTTAGAACTGATTCACCTACATATAGTGAACCTAAGCAAAGAAATGCCAGATTTTCAATTAGATATCCTAAAGCTAAGGACACATGGAGGAATATTTCCAATCTTTTACTTTCTATTCTACATTATGAATAAGTTTCTTTGCAAATCGGGCAATGATGAACGCACATCACACTGTCCATAATAAGTTTTGAAAATAACAAAATGTTTTTTTGCATGCATATTACTATTGCTCTCTGGTTGGTTAATGCATTACACTATTCTTGATCTTTGTTTTGATAAATTGTTCGGGTATTTAGGATAAGGGTTATAGAATAGATGGTGAAAGGTTTGTTTTGTTCCTCCACACACATTGCACTTGCATTTGCATAACATGAGCTCTATACCCGAGTTCAGTCCTTTTAAGTGGAAGTAAATAGCTAAGCTCTCCTGATGATCCTCCGCATGGACTAGTAAAATACTTCTGAAGTATAAATTACCTAAGCTCCCGTGATGATCCTCTGCATGGGCTAGGGAAATATATTCTAACGAATTGAACCTGCTTTTATCGGGGTGCCTTACTAGCCTTCACAGACGACAGTGAGGAACAATTGGGGGCTTTTAGAACTTATCCACTCCATATAATGAACCTAGGCGAAGCCATGCCGTATTTTCGATAGATATACCGAAGTTAGGAACACATGGAGGGACATTTCTAAACCTTGGGCAACGATGAACGTACATCGCTCCTAGTAAATTTTAATTTCTGCCCTAAAAACATTGTGATGCTTAAATAAGTAGATACTGTTGGGGAAAATGTTCATTAACTTTTTGGAATTTAAATAAAAATTCTTTTTCAACATTTTGCATTTTGCACATTTCATGCATATGTCAATAGAGCATGTACATTTATGGTTGTATTGTTGATTTCATTCTTTGCAATAAATGGATGGTAATAATAATCTCATTTGATGATTTCATAAACATTCATTGGTTGAATAAGAATTGTAGACCGGTAGTGTTGAATGAACTTTTGGATATTGTACCAAAGTAGGATCCACTACCTCGAAATTCTTTTGAAAAATAATATGTTGGTTTTTCATGGAGAAAACATGTTTAACAAATCATAGATTAAATTTGGAGGCAAATCTTGCATAATGAGATTTTTGAATAAATCAAAGATTTGGTCCCACCAATTTCGTGTAATCATGAATTAATTTCTTTGTATATAGCTTTGTGTTAATTCATTTATTCTTCACATGTATCATTTTGACATCATGTTACAGTCATAGCATGCATGGTCATTCATTGTAGAATACGTTTATGACATGCATGGTCATTATTTGTATATACCTGTGTATCAATTTATTCATTCTTTAAATGCATAATGTTGGCATTAGATTGCATCTATGGCATACATAGTCATCATAATTTCTCTGTATAGGCTCATGCATTAATCATCAGTATATTCATGCATATAGGAATACAGCATGTACATTCATAATTGCATTCTTGATCTCATGATAATAATGTCAATTTCATTTGCATGAAAGGGGTTCGAGATATGAGGAATGAATCAGAGGAACGATTGGGTGCTTTAGAATGCAATCAATAGGAGTTTGGACATGAAATTCGAGATGTGAATTAATGAAAAATGTTGAGGATATGGGCAGAAGTAAGAGGGAATTTTCTCAGGGTTCTTCATCATTTTTGGATCAACCAAAAGCATCAGGTCTAGAGCATACAACCTTGCTGGATGCTATGCTTGTCAATCCCACAAAGGTTGCAACCCTGATGAAATTATGGACAAAATTGTGAAAATGATTAAACCAGAGAGCCTGATACTAAGGACAGAAAGCTCAGCTCCCAAACAGTCCCTACAATTGGTCCTAGGCCTAAACCAGTATCCTCACTCAATATGATCCAGTCATCCACTGGGATGACCGCTACGGGATTCCTAGGTCATACTCAATCACCACCAATTGGCAGTTCGTACTCCTTTCTTCATCAAGCACCTTATCAAGCATCCAGAATAGGAACCTCGAACTATGTACAACCTCCAAGGGTCCCGTGTCCAAATCCATACCTTTACCATGCTGTTCTGCCACCTCTCCATGTAAACACTTCGGTTCGAGCCTTAGTGCAACTGTCAAAAGCCCCAACCCCTAGGCCATGCGTGACAAAGAAACAATCCAAGAATAGGACTCAAGAGCAGTATGATCCCATTCTAATCAACTACCAAGAGGTTCTCCCTATGTTGGTACAAGATCACATGATTGCCTGTGTCCCGTTGAAACCCTTGTTACCACCGTATCCCAAGTGGTATAACCTAAGTGCAAGATGTAATTATCAATGCGGAATTGCTGGGCATAGCATTGAAGACTGTATAGCCTTCAAAAGGAAAGTGCAGTCTCTTATAGATGTCAAGTGGATCGATCCAACGACACTGTTTGATAGAAGGTTGGGAAAGTGTAATTAGGATTGGGAAATTTACGGCAATGATGTAGAAAGACTTCGGTCTGAAATGATATAGTAGGATTTCACTTTTTCAGTAGTCGGCTCTTATAGCCTTAGGATGCTAAGAAAAATAAAATGCTTGTAAAGACAGTTTTAACCACTGTTCAGATTTTGTAAACATGATTTATACCTTGTGAACATTGATATGGGAATGAATTGGTTATGTTTCAAATTTATGAGATATTGATGATTAAGTTCTTTCGATTCTTATTTCCTCTGTGATATCTTCCCCTTTGCATTTTGCATCCGATCAATTATTTGTCATACCATACATTCATACATACACCTTCGAGGCATCAGGTGGTATTCATGACAAGCATAGTCAACATGATTTTTTTGTATATGTTCATGCATTGATTTGCTTATTACATGCATCATGTTAACATCAGGCTGCATTCATGACAAACATAGTCAGCATGATTTTTCTGTATATGTTCATATATTGATTTGATTACTATTTACATGCATTGATTTGTTTATATACATCATGTTAGCATCTGGTTTCATTCATGGCATACATAGTCATAATGATATGCTCATGCATTAATCCATCATGTTAGCGTCAGGATGCATTCATGACACACATGGTCAGCATGATTTTCTTTGTATATACTTTGTGTCAATCATTCATTGATTACATGCATCATAATTGACATCGTGTTGCATTTATAGTGTATATGATCATTCATTGGGAAATACATCTGAAATATACATGGTCATTCATTGCATATATCCATGTGTTGTTTTGTTTATTCTTTGCTTGCATCATGATTGCATTTATTACATATATGGTCAGCATGTTTCCACTATATATGTCCGTACATCACATTGTTTATTCTTCACTGGCATCAAGTTGCATTCGTGGCTCATTCATCACGACACGCATTTGAAGGGATAAAACGAAAGTTGGCTTGGTTTTAAGAGTCTTTGAAAGAATTTCCATTTCAAATCAGAGGTATAAGAAGTACTGAGTACTTTTTTAATACAGGCTAGAGCTATGGAGAATGAACAAGCTGCCCGAAAGGAAAGAATGGAAGGGGCACAGGAAGAATTGCGAGAAAAGTTGGAAAAATATCAAGCAGAATCTAGAGATCAGATGACTAAATTAATGGAGCTGATGTCCTCTGTAACCAAGGGAAAAGGATACACTAAAAATTTGACCGCCAAAGAAGGGCCAGAGGCACAAAAGGGTCAAATTGAGGTCATGATGTTGGATGGCCAGAACGCAGTTAATCCCAGCAACATCCTGAACTTAGATGATCCAAATGAATAGGAAAAGTTGAAAATGGTTGAGTTGAACAGGGATGAGTTGACAGATTAACAAAGGAAGCATCAGCTGTTAGATGACAGGCTCCGGGCAGTAGAAAGTACAGATGTATTTGGGAGTGTAGATGCAAACGAACAATGCTTGGTCCTCGATTTAGTCATTCCTCCTAAATTCAAGGTTCCCAACTTTGAGAAATATGATGGGACAACTGATCCGTCAGCCCACATCATTATATTCTGCCGAAAGATGATGGGTCATACAAATAATGATAAGCTTTTGATCCACTGCTTTCAGGATAGCCTTAGCTAGTCTGCAATTAGGTGGTATAGTTAGTTGAGCAAGGATTAGATTCTCTCTTGGAATGATCTGGCTAAGGTTTTTCTAAGCCAGTACAAGCATATGACAGATATGGAGCCTGACCTTCTCACCTTGCAAAATATGGAGAAAAGAGCTACTGAGAGTTTCAAAGAATATGCTCAGCGGTGGATGCACATGGCTGCCCAAGTACTACCACCTTTGACATAGAAGGAAATCGTCATCCTTTTTGTGAATACACTACAGGCCTCGTACTACGATAGACTCATCGGCAATGCCTCGAAGAATTTTGAAGATATGGTAACCTCAGGGGAGATAATTGAGAATGCTATCAAAGATGGGAAACTTGAAAGAGAAGGAACATCCAATGCAGAGAGAAATGGGGCACTTAGAAAGAAAGAGGAAGATGTCCAAGCTATGGGATATTTCGTTCCATATTCCCAATTCCCCTTATACCAATCATGTTACCTTACCAAGGTATCTCCAAGCCTTTATCCTTACCTACCAATCCAAGCACCTAATCCTATACTAGTCTTTGCAACAAGGCCTGCTTCCAAAAAATGATCACGGGATAACCAAGAATGAATTCCAATCCCAATCCCTAACCTACTGCCATTACTAATAAAGAATTAGTACCTTACCCCTGTGCCTTTGAAAATAGCTCTGAATCCATCAACAAGAAGTTATGACCCTGACAGCAAGTGTGAGTATCACCTGGGGGTAGTTGGTCATTCAACTGAAAAATGCAGACAACTGAAGGAAAGGATTGAAGGTCTTATCCACGATGGCATTTTGACACCGAAGCTTATCGATCAGTGGAAGTCCACTTTTCTGTAAATCAGTTCCTTTCGGGGTTTTAGGAGGAGAATTACTACCTTTGAAGGATGTCAATAGGAACATTTTGATGCATGTAGTTTTAGACCTCATGATGAAAACACTTGTCCCATGTCGACATTCATATGAATTAAATGAATTTTGAATTTTAAATGCTTTATTTTTATTGTATTTTAACAATAATTTGAATTTGCAAAAACAAGCATTAAGGAAGTTTTAATAATGGATAGTCTCGAGAATATTGGTGATCATTGTTTGAAATGACCCAATACCCTCTCCCCTCTCTTTTAGGCTTTCTTATGCCTAAATCCCTTGAACTGAGATCACTTGAAAGACCTAATGCTTCAAGGAATATGAATGATTGATCTTCATAAACCATTCTCTTTGCAGAATAAACAAAGATGTAGATCCTAATTCAGGCTATGAACAAAGGAACGAACTTCTTAAAAAAATAAAATTGAACTCCTTGAAATTCAAACAAATGAGACATTCTTTCAAGATTTAGAACATGGTAATTTGATATGTATCAAGGTTGTGTCAAAACCATTCACATCCTTTCCCAATTGCCCAAACATCACTTCATGATTGACACCCCGGGGCACAATGACTAAACCAAATTATCCCATGTCCTAGAGAAAACCTATTTTTCGGTAATATTTTCCATGGTATTTCAAACAAACCCAAGATTGAAACTCAGCCTTTTCAAAATAGACCTAGACTTGCTATATTGCTCGTAGTGATACAAATTCCCAAGGTTGATCAAATTAGGGCATCATATCTGGAAATGATGAATACATGGTGAATAAGGATGGATTAACGCATGAATCATTAGGGCATGTGACAAAAAAGAGCAAAAAGAAGAAAAATTGTGATATCATACATATGAGAATTCGGATGATTCCAAAGTGCAAAATGAAATTCTGATTATCTACTCCCCCTGGGGATTGCTCTTCAATGAAAATATTTGTGCTCGATATGAGAAATTACCATCTTTCATGTCCTTCACAAAAAGAAATTATCCGTAGTCACCCCTTTTGATCCGAAAGAATTCTTTCTTCTTTGAACCCTGATCAAGGATCACCCTCTACACTGGGGGGCAAATGCGAGGGAAGATCTTCTCAAAGACCATTGAGAAATGTGTCCTAGCTCAAAGATAGATACAAAGCAAATTGAGCTCCTAAATGAATAAGGGCTCACTTTTTCAAAAGAAAAAAGGAAAGATGGCGAAATGAAAGCCAAGAACAAAACTAAAGAAATGGAAAAAGAAAAGTGTGAAAAAGTATGGCAAATGAAAACCAAAAACAAAGAAGAAAATGAGCAAAGTAAAAAAAAATTAAAAAAAAAAGTCCAAAAGGGACAAATGCTTCAAAGGGAATCCTCCTCAAGAAATGATCCTTGATTTGATCACCCTCAAACACAGATTTTGGGCCTATTTATCCTTTTTTTCTGAACCCCGAACCATGGCCTACATTACGTGCTTTAAAAGTCCATTTTGATCAAGCATGAATATTTAACTTAAAGGGTTTTTCCTCAGTTTTTATCCCATCTCATCAAATTATTATTTCACTTTGAAAGAATTTAGAATTCTCAAGTGCATGGTAGAACACCAAAAAAAAAAAAAAAAAAAGAAAGAAAAATGGAAAGAATGGACTCTAGGGCAAAAACGCAAAAATGGGTGGTCTAGAGTAAAATGGGAATTTTTGATGCCATCTATGTCAGTACCAATGCCATAACAAAAGAAGTGGTCATTGAGGAACATTTAGGAATTCCTGAACCTCCTAAATTGTCAACTCTCATTCGGATGATTAACTTCAAAAACTGAGACTTTTTCCCTCCAAGATTAAACTTTCCAGTTTAAACATCCCAGCCAATCTTGACGCTTGTCAAAATGCCTTGATATGGAAACTAAAAGAATGTTGTGTTTGATTCTCAATGAATTCATGATTTATCAAACTTGTTCCATTTGTGAGCTTAGAAAGGACATACATTTTTTGTTGTGAAATCTTCTTCGGTCAACCAAAATCTTGTTTTACCAAGCCTGGCCAATTCAAATTTAAAAATTCAGATTGACACTTAGGGAAATTTCTAACCGTGATCATCAGTCTTCAAAATATTCATACATCACACTCTGTGGGGTTAATATTATTGGATCAGAAGTTTTCATTAAATGAGCAAAATTGTTTTTCAAAAAGGAAAATAAAAATATTTTTTGAAATACCCATTTTTGATGTTGACATGAGATAAGGGTTTTTCTAACCCAAAGGTGTGGAAATACTGGGGTTAACCTTGACTTCCAAATATGAGAAGAAGAAATAGAACTCGGCAAGCAGACTTCTGTCAATAAGAGTTTGAAAACTATTGAGGCAAAGAAAATAGACAAAGATTGAAAAATGAATTGAAGATATACTCTGATTTGAAGAGGAAAAATGAATTGGAAAGGCTAAGCCAAAGTCTAGAAAAATGATCGGGGGCATTTGCATCTTTTCATGAAGCATTTGCATAATGTAGAAGCATTTTGCACATTGTCAATCCTTGCATTTGCATCACTTAGAAGCATTTGCATAATGTCAATTTTTGCATCTGCATTATTCCATGAAGTAGTTGCGTTAACACCAATTTTCGCATTTGCATCATTTAGAAGCATTTGCACATTGTTCATCTTTGCATTTGCATCATTCCGTGAAGTAATTGCGTTATTTGAGGATCATTTGCATTTGCATCATTTAGAAGCATTTGCATCAATCTAAGCCATTTGCATGTACACCATGAAGCATCTTCATCTTATTCAACATCTGCATCTGCATCAATAAACATTTGCATCAATCTAAGCCATTTGTATTTGCACCATGAAGCATTCGTATTTCATTCCATATATGCATCTGCATCAAGAAACATTTTCATCAATTCAAGACATTTACATTTGCAATATGAATTATGTGCATCTTGTTAATCATTTGCACCTACATCAAGAAGCATTTGCATCTTCTCAAAACCTTCAGGTTAATTTTCAACAAATCTTCAAAACCAATTTTTAAAAGTCACATTCGGGCACAATTTTCCATATCATAGATAAGACCTCCGAGCATTGTTTTGTAAGACCCCCGGGCACCAGTTTTCAAAAATCATAGATAAGACCTCAAGGCATAATTTTTAAAGTCACATTTGGGCACCAGTTTTCAAAACTCATAGATAAGACCTCCGGGCATTATTTTTAAAGTCGCATCCGAGCATAATTTTCCAAGATCATAGATAAGACCTCCGAGCACCGTTTTTAAGACCTCCGAGAACAATTTTCAAAAATCATAGATAAGACCTCCGGGCATCATTTTTAAAGTTGTATCCAGGCACAATTTTCCAAGATCATAGATAAGACCTCTGGACACCATTTTTAAGACCTCCGAGCATCATTTTTAAAGTCGCATCCGAGCACAATTTTCCAAGATCATAGATAAGACCTTCGGGCACCGTTTTTTAAGACCTCCGGCACCAGTTTTCAAAAATCATAGATATGACCTCTGTGCATCATTTTTAAAGTCGCATCCGGGCACAAATTTCCAAGATCATAGATAAGACCTCCGGGCACCGTTTTTTAAGATCTCCGAGCACCAGTTTTCAAAAATCATAGATAAGACCTTCGAGCATCATTTTTAAAGTCGCATCCGAGCATAATTTTCCAGATCATAGATAAGACCTCCAGGCACCATTTTTAAGACCTCCGGGCACTATTTTTAAGACCTTCGAGGACACCTTTTATAAGACCTCCGGGCACCAATTTTAAGACCTCCGAGCATAATTTTCATCTTTTGCAAATCGAACTCGTTTCCTTAAGACGGGTCGAGCCTTGATTAGTCAAGGAACTCAATTTAAGGACAAAATCTTCTATTTACAGCTTTTTATCATAAACAATCATTAAAAAAAATGAATGAAAAATGAAAAATGGGAAAATGAAAAAAAAAATGAGAAAAGAAAGAAAAAAATGAAAAAAAATGAAAACTCCCTTTCCTTCACATGAGATTTCACTAACCGAACAAAATTAGTGTTTGTTTACCTTTGCCTGACTCCTAATTCTCAGTAATAGCCAAAGAGGGGCAGTTATAGACACCTAATTTCGTTCGGATCCCTAAATCAGGTATTTTTCTTCCTAATGATGTTTTAGAATGCAGAAAAGCTTTTCTCATCCTGCAAGTGGTACTCCAAGACTTTGTTTAAGAGGTTAAACACAAAAAATCAACCTCAAAAAAAATCAACCTCAAAAGTCAAGTACTAAAAAAGTCAACCCTTATTCAAAATCAAGATTCAAATTTTAGTTAAACAATGGTGAAAGAATTTTGATAATCCGAGGTCTACAATGAAAGATATGGAGTCCAGAAGATGGGTTACGAAGATTCAATAAAAAGGAAACCCTAATTCGATAAATTTAGGGAAAAGTGCTAAAACGATCGAATTGATCAAAATTGGAGTTATCGAAGGGAATATAATCAATGACTATGGGTATTGGAAAGGCCATTTGGAAGCAAAACCAAAAAAAAGGGTCAATTTGGAAGAAAATCAAAAATTAGGGTTTTTGGTGGGTTTTGGCAAAATTGGGGAAAATTGCAAAAAAGGCTTGACTCGATAAAATTAAAGCTCCTAATTGATGAAGAGTGGGTAAACAAAAATAGCCCAAGGCTCTGTTTGAAGTGATTCCGAGAAAAGAGCCGATTGGAGAAAAAACAGAGAAACGAGGAAATTCACGATATTGGAAAAAGAAAAAATCAAAACGGGGGGGAATTTGATCGTAAAAATTGGGCGATTTTGGACCAACTCAAATTCAATATATAACAAAGGCCTGGAAAATGAAAATCTGGAAATCAGACCTATTTTGAGTAAAACCAAGGCTTCGGAGGTAAAAGGGCAAACTTGGAAAATTTGAGAAAAATAGCAAATCAGCTCATAAAATTACCAAAACTTTTAGATCTCAATATTATGCCATTTGGAAGAGATTGGTGAAAAAAATCCGGAATTGGAGCTCGTTTGCAAAATTGCAAATTTTGAGCCTACTAAGCTAAAACTTGAGAAGATAAATCCCGAAAAAATAGCAAATGAGCTCAAAAAATTATGAAAACTTCTAGATCTCAATTTTAAATTATTTGGAAGAGATTGGCAAAGAAAAATCTGAAATCGGAGCTCGTTTGCAAAATGGCAAAAGTTGGGTGCACTAAGGGCAATTTTAGAAGACAAATTCGGGAAAAATAGCAAATGTGCTCGAAAAATTATGAAAACTTCCAAAACTCAATTTTATATTATTTAGGAAGTATTGAAAAAATAAAATTTTGATTTGGAGTCCGTTTGCTAGTTAATCAAGTTTGGAGGCCTAAAGTGCAATTTTACCGAAGAAACCGAAAAAGGCCTTTTTTGCAATTTAAAAAAATAGAGAGTGGGCTAGAATATGAAGGATCAGCCAGCCAAGCCCATGAGGAGAATGATTTTTTCTGAGTTCTTGCATCCAATAGCCAAAAGTGGATAGTAAGGTAGTTATTTTTTGATCAAGCCTTTGTAATTGTGCCACATGATCCAATGCATGAAGAGGAAGGATGTCAACATGATGGCTACATATTTTTGAACAGCTGTATTAGTTAGGGGCTGATCACTTAATCTAAGGATGATAATTTTACATTTGAAGCATCTTGATTAGTGGCCTTTGGATCAAATTGGCTAGGGAAAAAAATGACAACATCCTATACCCATTAGGTGACCATTCGGCTACCATAGTTGAGGGGGGTTTCATTTTTGATTTGGTTCTTGGCTGATCAAAATTGGGCAGTAGCTAAAAAGAGAGAAAAGAGAAAGGGAAAAAAGAAAAGAGAAAAGAGAAAGAAAAAAAAAGGGCTTTCTTACTACTCTTTGATTTGGAAAGCTAGAGCAAGGTAGCTATTTTCTTTCTTGCTCTCCTCCATACTTTGTTGATATGATTTTGTTATTTTCATTGTTATTTTATTTTCTTTCATGAAATAAAATTGTTTTAAAACTTTCTCCTAAAGCTCCAATCTTATGTTTTCTTAAAAAAAAAAAAAAAAAAATTCAAAGAAAAAAAAATTTCCACCATTCTTTCATCATGGCCGAACCTACCCTATGTTTGTGCATGGTTTGTGTTTGATCTATTTTCCATGTTGGTTGTGATGTTCTAGCTTGTTTTGATGTTCTAACTTTTTAAAATAACTAAGATATGGAGCTTATTTTTTAACCTTCCTTACTTATTTACTATTATTTTGCTGATTTATCATTTTACTTTCATGTCTACTTACTTTATTTGCCATTTTTAATTTTTTGTTTTCACCATGTTAAGTTGTTCAGGCTTTTTGTTAATACCATACCAAGTGTTTGTGATTTTGTCTAGCTATGTCATGTATTTGCATCATGTTTGTTTATTCTATCATGTTTCATTTTAAATCTTGCATATATTATTTATACCATGTGTTTGTGTTAATGCCATGCTAGAATTTCCTTACATATTGTTATGTCCATTCGACTACCCCATGATTTCTTGCATTGTGTGTGCATTTTCATCTTGTTAGTTGACATGCTTGCATTTCTATGCCATGATTTTGTGTATTTGATTTGTTACGCCATGTGTTTGTGTCAATGTCATGCTAGAATTTGCTTACATATTGTTATGTCCATTCGGCTACCCCATGATTTCTTACATTGTGTGTGCATTTTCATCTTGTTAGTTGCTATGCTTTCATTCATTCTTCGCATCTTTATGCCATGAGATTGTGTATTGGTTGTGCCATGTTCATGCATTAGTATTAGGTTCAGTTGATTATTATATATTCATGTTACTTTCATGCATTTTCAAGACATTTTAGGTCTAGGCCATCTTTGTATTGCCATGCATATTAGGTCTTAGGTCATCTTTGTATGCCACACATTTCCGTGCTATTTAGGTCTGAGGTCATATTGGTATTGCCATTGCATTTTCATGCTCATTAGGTCTAGGTCACATTTGCATTGCCAGGCATTTCATGCATATTAGGTCTAGGTTGCATTTATTGTCATGCACAAGTTCATGTTAGGCATTAGGTCATTTTGTATTGCCATGCATTCTCTATGTCATTTAGGCATTAGATCATGCATTCCATGCATTTAATTTGCTGTTTGTTCCATACCACTTGATTTTGGACTTAAGCCAATCAATGGCTCAAACCCAAGCTCACATGAGCATGCTCATGGAAAATTAAGAAGTTGTCAAGTTAGAATTTCTACCTTTGTGATTTTTTTAGGCAATCCATGTCCAAATTTTTAGAAATTTTAGCTACTATTTTTAGGTACTTAGAGGAGTCTCCAATATTTTTATTTTGATTTTTGAATGATTTTATCAAAGGTTTAAAAATGTTTTTGGCAAAACAGTTTTTCACCTAGTATTCTAACTTTCATGATTTTTTGGTAGGTCATCCTTAGTTTAAAAATTAAGAAAATTTTTTCCCATAGATTTCGACATGTTCTGAGTCTCCCATAATTTTTTTAGAGTTTTTTGAAATTTTAAAACTAGGTTAAAAAATCACGTTTTAAAACTGCTCAGTAAAGTCAGATTTGAATTTAAAGAAAAAAAATATCTGTTTTGGCTAAGGCATTAAGAGAGGGCTGATTAGGAATCCTAGCTACTATCCTAGGTTGATTTCTAAGCCATTTTAATCCTAAAAAAATTGATTTTATAAAGCTCGGGTCAAGAGTGGTCAAGTTCGGGTTTTCAAAGTTAGGAAAATAGAGCCATTTTTAAAAGGGGGTTCGACCATGTGCCTTTTTTCATCCAAGAATTTTCAAAAGTGTTTTTAAACCAATCACAAAGTATTTTTTATTTTAGAAAATTAAATTTGATGTCTTTTCCTAAGGTAGTCGGATATCTTTTTAGGTATACGGATTTCCTTATTTAAAGGAAAAAAATACACTTTCATGCATTGCATTTTCCATGTTCATGCATATTATAATATATGATTTTTGCTATGAATATTTCTATGGTAATGTTATTATTTTTATTTATATTTTATAGTGTTATATTGTTTGTTATATGGTTGTGAATATTCTATGATTATCCTATGTTTTTTGCTTAGTCATTTATTTTTATCACATCATCTAGGATTTACTATGTTCATGCATTGTTATTTTTATTTTCATGGATATTTCATGATAATATTATTTTTGTGTTTCATATCATTTCATATTACTAAGATTATATTGCCATGCCATTTAGAATATATTATGTCATTTAGGTTATATCATTTCATTTAGAATATATTATGTCACTTAGGTTATATCATTTCATTTAGAATATACGATGTCACTTTGGTTATACCATGTCATTTAGAATTATGTTATATTACTTAGAATATATTATGTCATGTAGAATATACTATGTCACTTAGATTATATTATGTCATCCAGGTTATATTATATCGTTTAGATTTTGCTATGTCATCTTTATTATGTCACACATGTTCATATTCATCTTTTTAAAATGTTTTAAAATAAGATAATGATTTTCAATAAAATAAAGATATTCTCGAGTTAAAATAATTCATGAGTTCTCTACCGGGTCTGCTGGGAGGATATCATCAATTATCATTAATAAACGAATATTTTTCTTTCAAAAAAATGAGAATGATTCGGAAAATTTTTCAAATAAATAAAATTTTTCTATATTTTGCCACGTTTGTTGGGGAATATAGGAAAATTTTGAATTAATAAATTTCAGATTATTTTCAATTAAAAATGGAATTATTTGTCTTTAAATTGGGAATTATTTTGAAATGCCAAATTGAAAATCGAATTTTTACCGAGACTTGAGATAACACACGATTAATAAGTTACCATTTTATACGGGCGTTGTGAGGGTGCTAATCCTTCCCCGCACGTAACCGAGTCCCGAACCCACTTCTTTGATTTCTCTGGTTTATAAACGCAGACTTGAAATTGGTTTAAAAAATGTTTTAATTAATTTTATAATATTTTACAAAATCAGTTTTAATAGGTGGTCGATCACACCTAGCTAGAAAAGATTGGTCGCGAGTCCATTTTTTTTCGAGGTTGTTTTCAAACCCTCATTTTATTTCAAGAGAAGTTAAGTCAAATTTTCCTTTGCTTTTCAATGTCACACTTAACGAGTATAAAGTCTCGTGATGAGACTTCTTTTTTTTTTTTTTAGGTTGCGACAAATGTCTTTAAGAATGATGGAGCAACTATTGCCCTTCATTCTTATCTTGAAACCATCATTAATAGTGAGGTATGAAACCGAAATGATGTTTTTAGACAATATTGGAACAAAGTAACAATCTTTCAGTTCAAATTTCATGCCAGATGGCAAAGATAAAGTACATGTTCCAATGGCCAATGCTGCAACTTTTGCACCATTGCCTACTCTTAGAACTACTTCGTCTTTGCTCAACTTTTTATTTCCTTTCAACATCCTTATGTCATTACATAGATGTGAACCGCATCCTGAATCAATTATCCAAGAATTGGATTTAACAGTAGACAGATTCAGTTCAATCACAAACACAATCAACCTAGAAACTTCTATAAGTTCTTCTTGACTTGTCAAGTGAGCAACCTTCCTTTCATTGAGAACGCTTCTCAATCTTTTGTACAAATCCAAACATTTTGGACTAATGGCATTCATGATGCCGCGCAGTGCAGTTAAAGTATTAACCATTTTCAAAAACTTAATATGGAAAAAGTATAAATCAATTATATTCATGCATTTATACCAATTCAATATGAGGTATTAAATCTCTTATTTGTTCTCCCACTAATTTTTTTAGATAATAGCCCTCACTATATTCGAAAATCTCATCAAGGTATTTATAGTGGGCTGGGATCCCTTTCAACATGTTGCAACCTTGAGTGCCTCAACAAATTACAACAAACCTAGTTGGGTAGATAACATAGCTTATTAATTGCATCTCTATGCAACTCCCAGATCAATTAGGTGACAACTCTTTGTCTAAGCACATCATATGTAATTCGCCTAACTTTGCCTCTAACACCATGCGGTCAAGTTTTGCGCATCCGGACAACATGGCATTAGTTGAGTAAGACCCAACTTCATAACTCAAACATATTCGTACAGTAGTTTGACCTTGAATGACTCAATAAGCCTCCTACTGGAAGAACTCTAGTTATCTTGTTATGATGATAGAAGGCAACTTTCTCATGCGAAACATGTGACTCAATATTGTAAAGAGGGATTTTCTTTTTCTTTAAATAACAGTCTCATCATATCAGGCATTCATAGCATTTATAATATTGCATAAAATAAATGTATAACATGCTTTCTACTTGGATGATTATAGACTTTTCTAATCTAATTTCCTTGAGCCATCAAAGGAAATTAGTTGGTCAAATTCCTAGGTGATTACATACATAGTCTTCAAAGCTTGCTTGTAATCTTCTGATCTTCATGGCGCCTTTGATCTCCATCTTCAAGTTAAAAAAATTATTCCTCGCTAATCCTAATTTTACACTTTGATGTAACTAATTACATTTGTAATAAAGAAACCTCAAGTTACATTTGAGGGGAATTAGGTGAGGAAAGAATTTTTACGATTCTAGAAAATGAGAGATAAGGTAGGGTACGTAGTCCCTATTTAATTTAATAAAAAATCATAAAAATAAATTCAACCATCCACAATCATATTAGGTCTAAGTCCATAATCATCCCATACATTCAGAAACAATTTATGAACATATAAATCATGCTTTAATTTCTAGTTACCATTCAATGATTATATTTTATCCATAATTTAATTCAAAGAAAATAATAAACATGTATTCTAATCTCATTAGAATAAATCCTAATCCAATTAGGATTATTTCCTTTAATTAATTATCATCCAATTAAACAATTTAATTGAATATTTATGTAAATTCTTATTTTGGTGATTTAATTAATTTAACAATATTACCATGGTTACTAATTTTTAGTGTTGTATCTCAACTAGGACACTACAACATTAGTAACTCAATACTGCTTAAATCCATAAGCTGTGAGAAT
This sequence comes from Fremontodendron californicum, assembly GCA_030761205.1. Lineage (NCBI taxonomy): Eukaryota > Viridiplantae > Streptophyta > Magnoliopsida > Malvales > Malvaceae > Fremontodendron > Fremontodendron californicum. Next base: position 18,878,094 of record JAULJL010000010.1, on the reverse strand, counting down.
ATGATAGAAGCGAAAACCCTAGCAAAGGAAGGCGCAGGCTGTGGCTATCAGATGTAGCCTCTACCTCCCTCTCTCCCTACAGGCTGTCTATCCGCTTTTCACAGCTTCCAACTTTTCAATGCCAAATTAGTTTTATGATTATTCAGGCTTGCGTAGAACAATTCTAAGAAATTTTAAATCCTAAAAATCATCAAACCATGCACTAAAAACAGCCAAGAAAATTCTACAAGTTTTTCTGACTCAAATCACCAAAATTTGCGCAAAGCAGAAAAATACAGTTTTCAATTACTGCCAAACTTTCGCCAGTTGCATTAATCAGTTTAAAACAATTTAAAACCAATTAATTAGCAAGAATTCACCATGATAACCTGTTTCCTTCAACAGAACACTACAAGTGCAAATTCTCACAATTTCGGTTAGTGACAATCGGATCAAAATAACTCAAAGAACAAAACAGTTTTGTTAAAGGTAACAATCAAAGCATAGATCGTATATAAATAACATAAGAGAGGCTCTGATATCACTGTTGGGATTCGGCTCATGCTCAAACAGAGATAATGTATAATTTAATCATCAAATTAAACATACAACGCAACGAAATAAAATAAAACATAGAGAAAACTGAATCCCTTCAAAGATCTGCCTATGAATTCAAAATGATCATCCAGTCAAAAATAGATAACAATCAAAATCTCATATCTCTGTAATGGAGATTGCCAAAACTTCAAGACAGATTCTTGATGTTCTTGTTCTTGTACACAAAGCTCGCTTGTTGCAAACCAAAATCGTCCAACTGTTCGACCTCTAATAGTAATCCACATAGGTGATTCGAAAATCTTCAAAAGGTTGAGATTATGTTTTGCCAAGAGGAATCTAGTAGTCTAGGTTGTGAGAAACCTTTCTCCTCTACCTTGGATAGCCAAAAGCAACAAGAAGAATCGTATTCCTCTTTCACTTTTTCTATTCGGCCCAAACTCACTTGGGTGAGTGAGAGGCGCCGATTCCAAGGATAGCTTGCTTAGGGGGCGGCAACAACATAAGAATCATATATATAAATTACTAGGTTTAGTGTATGCCAACTATTGGACTAACTATACTAACGCCCTTATACATATTATTAAATATTCATACTAAGCCCATAATGCTTAATGAATATTTAATCTGGCCCAATCTTATTTTAATTTCATTAATCACCTTTTGTGTGTGACCCATTAGGCCCTTAACATGTTGGTAATAAATATAATTAATTCAATTAATAATTTCCTATTTATATTTATAGATCATGAGAGGTTCTAGCAATGCATCATGACCACCCAAATGCCAAGAGAGTCATCAAGCTTCAACAAGCCTTTCGTGTACAATATGTCTGTGTAATTCGATCCTTCATCAAATATCTTGGGATAGGAAAGAGCATAGATTAGTGTCTACTCTTAATCCCATTCCATATTAGATCTGCAACTTTAATATTAACTCCTCAAGTATTGCCTTGGCCAAGGACTTCAACAAGTTAATATAAGCCAGATACATGTGAGATATGTCCCCTCATATCACTTGGGGTGATGAATCCTCTTTGGACCACTCATTCATCTTCGTACGCTTCATGTCATACCCAATAACATCCTACCATAAGCATCCTCGTGATTAGGACCCGTTCGTGATGAAATCTAAGTATGACAGTTCACATACAAGATGACCTGGTATCACAAGTCAAAGGATTACTTACACTATTGACACATGAGAGTATTTATCATAGACACTTGAGTGAAATACCAAATGGAACTCTCATAGCGGGTCATGTTCAGTGAACTTGTTCAACTAACAAGCACCCATATGTTATCCCCAAGTATCTCTATACTTTCAACCTATGAGACCGGTTGCATGCATAAAGTGCATGAAGGCTTAACATATGCCAGTCTTTGAGCATTGTCAATGCCCTGTCTTGACAATACGATAACCAGGAACAGTTTAGAAACACGACATTGATGCATAAGGATCCTCATAATTGTAACTCCTTACAATTCCTTTGTAATGCCTTTGTGTTTCATGGGCTTTATCTTCACAAGTCATTTATAACAATTATAACAATACTTATGGATAAAGAAATACCTCAATTATAATTAATAAAGTATAATATGCAATACATGAATATATAAATAGTGTCTTACAAGCCCAAATAGATTGGCTTGCAGGGCTTACACCAACAATGGCCACCCAAGTACAACCGCCCCTGACTGAGAAGGAAACCATAGTCCTCTTTGTGAATAGACTACGAGCCCCATACTCTTGTAAACTCGTCGACAATGCCACAAAGAATTTTTCGAATAGGGTAATTTCAGGGCAGATGATTGAGAATGCTATCAAGAACGAGAAATTTGAAGGATATAAGACATCCAATGTCGAGAGAAATGGGGCATCCAAAAGGAAAGAGGAAGATGTCCAAACTATGAGAGATTTCATCCCATATCCCCTGTAGACACCTAATTTTGTCCGGGTCCCCTAACCAAGGCAAATTCTCCTTTTCAACTTCTCAGAATGCAAAGAGACTTCCACCATTCCATAGATGGGCCCCCAAGACTTTGTTTCGGAGGTCAACACAAAAATTCAACCCAAAAAAAGTTAACCTCAAAAAGTCAACCACTAAAAAAGTCAACCTCAGCGAAAATCAAGATCCGAGTTTGAATTGAACAATGGTGAAGGAATTTTGATAATCTGAGGTCTACAACAAAAGATATAGAGTTCGGAAGATGGATTGCAAAAATTCATTGTAGAGAAATACCTAATTTGGCAAATTTGGGAAAAAGTGCGTAAACGATCAAATTGGACGAAATTGGAGGTCCCAAATGGAATAAAACCAATAACTACGGATATTGGAAGGTCCAATTTTGGAAACGGAGTTGAGGGAAGATGTGGCTTGAAGGAAAATAAGGATTTAATCACGGATTTGAGTAAAACTGCAGAGATGGCCCAATTCGGTGAAATTGAAGCCCCCAGTTGATAAAGAATGATAAACAAAAATAGCCCAAGGCCCAACTTGAAGTGGATCCCAAGGAAGAGCCGTTTAGAGGAAAAAAAGGAAAAACGAGAAAATTCCAGGTAATAAAAATAGGGAAACTAAATCGGAAAGGAATTCGATTGTAAAAATTGGGCATTTTTGGACCAACTCCAATTCAATATATAACGAAGACAGTGAAAAAGAAAATCCGAAAATCGAACCCGTTTTGAGTAAAATCGAGGTTTCGGGGGTTAAAGGGCAATTTTGGAAAATCCCAAAAAAATAAGACCGGAGCTCAAAAATTATGAAAACTTCCAAATTTGAATTTTATATTGTATGGAAGGGATCTTTGAAGAAAAATCCAGAATCGGAGTTCAAATGGAAAAAGACAAAATTCGGGTGTACTAACCCGAAAAATCCAAAAGAAAATTTTGGGGAAAATAGGAAACGAGCTCGAAAATTTATGAAAACTTACAGATCTAAGTTTTATAATTTTTGGAAGGTATTGGTGATGAAAAATCCGAGATCGGAGTTCAAATGAAAAAGGCGAAGTTCAGGTGCACTAACTCGAAAAATCCAAAAGAAAATTCCGAAAAAAATAGCAAACGAGCTCGTAAAATTATAAAAACTTCTACATCTGAGTTTTATATTTTTTGGAAGACACTGGTGAAGAAAAACCCAGAATCGGAGCTCAAATGAAAAAGGCTCAATTTGGAAGGCACTAAACTGAAACTTTAGAGAAAAATCCGAGAAAAATAGAGAATGAGCTTGTAAAAATGTGAAAACCTCCAGAACCAAGTTTTATACTGGATGGGATGAGTTGGAGAAGACAAATCCAAATTTGGGGTCCATTTGCAATTAAATTAAATTTGGAGGCTAAAATATAATTTTACCGAAGAAATCTAAAAGGGCCAATTTGCAAAATTAAAAAATGAAGGAATTTCTAGAATATTCCAGGCCCTTGGTCGGCCGGATCATGGGAGAAGGATGGGGATTTGATCAATTTCATCGAATGGTCAATATCAAATTGCAAGATGTCATTTTTATTGTCTTGAAAATGTCTTTTTTCATTCAATGGCCTAGGTACTTTGTAAAAGATGAGTACATCCTTCAATGGCCAAGATCAAATTGCAAGATGTCATTTTTATTGTCTTGAAAATGTCCTTGATCCAATGGCTTAGATTGTTTGGAAAAAAATTAGTACATCTTCATCCAAGGGTGAAGAGGCCATTAGGCCATGATGAAGGAGAGGGGAAGGATTTTTTATTTATTAAGTTGGATGGTCATTTCTTGAGGAGTAGGCAGTAGCTAAACATGAAGAAAAAAAAATTGAAAGAAAGGAAGATAGAGTTAGCCAAGGAAGCTACGAAGGTAGCCATTCCTCCTTTGTTCTTGCATTATTTTTCTTCTTTGTCATGTTTCGTTCCTTGCTTCCATGTGATTTCCACCCCTTTTCTTGTGAAAATAAAAGTTTTGAAACATTTTTTTTAAGCTTCATCTTTTCCTTTTCATCAAAAAAATCAAAAGAAAACAATATTTACAAGTTTTTTACCATAGCCGAATACATGCTTGTGCTTGCCTTGATTTTCGGTTTGCAGGTTTGATATGGGAAACATGACTGTAGAAGGTTTATATTTCTTTTTAGGTTCTGTTTTTTAAAAAATAAATTAAATAAAAGAGGTTGAATGGCTTCATGATATTGATAAAAATCAAGTGATCATGGTTAGGGGGCTATGTCCATTGTACCAACCATGGAGCTCACCTCTATTTTTCTTAGTTTGCTTAGTTTAATTTCTGATTTTTTAGTTGGAAAGGCTTCATGATCTTGATGGAAATCAAGTGATCATGGTTAGGGGGGCTATGTCCATTGTACCAACCATGGAGCTCACTTTCCTTATTCTTTGTTTGCTTATTTTTATTATTTCCATGCCTATCTATGCATCTTTGGTCATGTTTCTTTGCACTATTTTCATGCAATACTAATTTTTGCATCATTTTCATGTCATGTTAATTTCCTACACCATTCGGCCATCTCATTTATTTTAGGTTCATGCCATGCCTTACATCATATTTGGTTATGTCATGCATCTTAGGTCATGTAGCTATGTCATTTAGCATTTTATGTTCATGACATGCCTTGCATCAATTTCGGCCATCCCATGTGTAGACACCTAATTTTGTCCGGACCACTAAACAGGTATGTTTTCCTCCCATATTGATGTTTCCGAGTATAAAAAGACTGTTTTCATCCTGCAGGTGGTACTCCGAGACTTAGTTTAAGAGGGCGAGCACAAAAAGTCAACCCTAAAAAAAAAGTCAACCCCGAAAAAGTCAAACCCAAAAAAGTCAACCCTAGAAAGTCAACTACTGAAAAAGTCAACCCACTTTCAAAATCAAGATTTTAAGTTCAATTGAAAAATGGAGAAAGAATTTTGATAATCCGAGGTCTACATTGAAAGATATGGACTTCGAAAGTTGGGATTTGGAGATTCAGTAGAAAAGAAACCCTAATCCGAGAAATTTGGGGAAAAGTGCTTAAATGATCAAACTGGTCGAAATTGAAGGTTCCAAATGAAAGATAAGCACTGACTACGGGTAACGGAGAAGTCACTTGCAAGAAAAACCGAAAGAAAAGTCAATCCGGGAGAAAACCGAGAATTAGGGTTTTTAGTGGATTTCGGTGAAATCGGGAAGAATCACAGAAATGGCCCGACTTGGTAAGACCAAAGCCCCCAATGGATGAGGAATGATTAAAAAGGATGGCCCAAGGCTCAGATTGAAGAAAATCTGAAAATCGGACTTGTTTTAAGCAAAACCGGGTTTCGGAGGTTAAAGGGGCAAAATTGGAAAATTTTGGGAAAAATAGCAAATGGACTCCGAAAATTCTGAAAAATTTGTCAATCTCATTTTTAAATTGTTTGGAAGAGATTGGCGAAAGAAAATCTTGATTCCGAGTTCGGTTGCAAAATGGCCAAATCCCGAGCTTCTTATGCAGTAATTCAAAAAGATAAATCCCGAAAAAATAGCAAATGGACTCCAAAAATTCTGAAATTTGGCAAATCTCATTTTTAAATTATTTTGAAGAGATTGGCGAAAGAAAATCTTGATTCCGAGTTCGTTTGCAAAATGGCTAAATCCCGAGCCTCCTATGCAGTAATTCAAGCCGATAAATCCCGAAAAAATACCAAATGAGCTCCAAAAATTATGAAAACTTCCAGATCACACTTTTTAATTATTTTGAAGAGATTGGTGAAGAAAAATCTTGATTTGGAGCTCATTTAAAAAATGGTAAAAAGTAGGGGCATAAAAGGACATTTTGGGAAGAAAAAATCCAAATAAATAGCAAACGGACTCGGATAATTTTGAAAACTTCCAGAACTCAATATTTTATTATTTTGGAAGTATTAAAAAAAGAAAAATTGGATTTGGAGCCCGTTTGATATTTATTTTGCATCCGGGGGGTAAAATGGTCGTTTCACCCAAGCAACCGAAAAGGGCTACTTTGGGCCTTTCAAAAATCAGAGCTGGGCTGGAAAAGAGAAGTGCTGGCCTGCCCAAGCCCAAAGGAAGGAGGAAGCTTAGGATTTTTTCAATCAAGTGATTAAAAATCAAGAGTTAAGTTAGAGATTTTCATTTTTGAGCCTAAGTCCCAATCCCACATCCCTTTGTAATGTCAAGCCAAGGAGGTGCTCACCTTATAAATAAGGAGTCTTGGCCTTTGGTTGAGATCACCCACTACCCCTTGTGAGATAGTCTATACACTTGTATTAGGATTATCCGGGTGGTGAGTCATAGTGTTTTTGTTGAGAGGGTTTGTAGCTTAATTCGTTCAAAAGCTACTCTGAGGGTTTGTAGCTTAATCCGTTCAAAAGCTACTCTGAGGGTTTATAGCTTAATCCGTTCAAAAGCTACTTGTGAGAGGGTTTGTGGTTTAATCCGTTCAAAAGCTACTCTGAGGGTTTATAGCTTAATCCGTTCAAAAGCTACTTGGTGAGTTTTCATTTTAAAATAATGTTTCTTGTTCTTCCTTCATTTCCTTTCTTAAGTATATTTTTCTTACATTTTTTTTACAATAAACTCACCATGGCCAAATGGCCTACATTATTTATTTTAAGTTGTTGTTTTTGATTCATTTTACCATGTTGTTTATGCTATTTTCTTTATTTTTGATGTTTTAAATATTATGTTATTTCATGTTCTTAAGTTATATTTAATTTGGTTGCTTTGTTTGTTGCCATTTATGTCTTAGATATCATGTTTTTGCATTTTTAATTTCTGTTTTCATGTTGTTTAAATTTGAGCATGTTTTAGAGTTAGCATATTAAGTGTTTGTGAAAATGCTTGTGTGATTCTTTGCATGATTCTTGTTTTATATCTTAGTGAGCATGTTTTAGATTTGGTATATTAGGTGTTTGTGAAAATGCTTGTGTGATTTTTGTGTTATGACTTAGTTTTTCATGCTAGCATACCAAGTGTTTGTGAAAATGCCATGCTTGTTGAAGCTTGGGGCCATTTGGCTACTCCATGTGTTTTGCATTGTGTGTTGTATTTTTGTCATGCTAGTTGTTAGGTTTTTGCATTTGCATGATATTTGGTTGGATTTTTGAATTAAGCATGCCTTGTGTTTGTGAAAATGCCATGCATGCCTTAGGTCTAGGTTACATTAAATGTCATGCAAGTTCATGTTAGGTCTAGGCCATATTATTTGTGTCATGCATTTTCCTTACATTTAGGTTTAGATCCATGCATTTCATGCATTATGTTTGCTGCATTGTTTCATGCATTTCATGTTCATGCCACTTGAATAATGACTTGAGCCAATTAATGGTTCAAGGTCATGCTCTCTTGAGCACACTTGTGGAAAATTAAGTTTGTCAAATTGATAATTCTACCTTTGTGATTTTTTTAACTTAGCCAATTTTTATCTAACTTTCAAAAAGTCCTAGCTACTGTCTTCAAGTCATTCTATGAGTTTCAAATATTTTTATTTTGGTTTTTAAATGATTTTATCAAAGACAAAAAAAAATGTGTTGGCAAAGCAGTTTTTTTTTTCCACCCAAAACTCGTACATCTCCGATTTTTCTGGGAATTCATCTTTGATTAGAAAATTAAGTCGATTTTTTCCCATGTATTTTTACATGTCCTGAGTCTCCAATACTTTTTCAGAATTTTTGGAATTTTTAAAAATAGGATAAAAAATCGTGGATTAAAACTGGACAGTGGAGTCAGGATTGAATTTAAAGAAAAACAAAGCAGTTTTTTCTCCTCCAAAAACTCGTACATCTCTGGTTTTTCTGGGAATTCATCTTTGATCAAAAAATTAAGCCGATTTTTTCTCATGTAGTTTTACATGTCCTGAGTCTCCAGTATTTTTTTTTAGAATTTTTGGAATTTTTAAAAATAGGATAAAAAATCGTGGATTAAAACTGGACAGTGGAGTTAGAATTGAATTTAAAAAAAAAACCATTTTTCTGTTTTGGTTAATTTACTTAGAGTGGGCTGATTAGGAGAGTTAGCTACTGACTTAGGGTGGTTTCTAAGCCTTTTCAAACTCTAAAAATGGTTTTTCAAGTCTCGGGTTACGGGTAGTAAAATCCGGATTTTTAAACTTAGGAAATTAGAGTCATTTTAAAAATTTTAGCCCAGTTTTTATTTTTAATTCAAGCTTTTCAAAACTGTTTTCAAACAATCACAAAGTATTTTGGTTTTAGAATATTTAATTTGACATATTTTCCTAAGGTAGCCGGATATCTTTTTAGATATACGGATTTCCTTAATTAAAGGAAAAAATACATTTCATGCATTGCATTTTTATATTCATGCATTTTATATAATATGTGATTCTTGCCATATTAATTTCTATGTGTCATGACATTTAGGTTGCATTATATTATTTAGATTTTGCTATGTCATTTTATTTATGCCATGCCTATACATATTCATTTCTTTTAAATGTTTTCAAAAAAGGATAATGGTTTTCAATAAAAATAAAGATATTCCCGATTTAAAATAATTCATGAGTTCTCTATCGGGTTTGCTGGAGGGAATATCATCAATTATTATTAATAAAGGAATATCTTTCTTTCAAAAAAGAGAATGATTCGGAAAGTTTTCTAAAACTAATAAAAATTTCTATATTTTGCCACGTTTGTTGGGGAATATAGGAAAATTTTGAATTTATAAATTTCGGATCATTGTCAATAAAAAATGAAATTATTTTTCTTTAAATTGGGAATTAATTTGAAATATTAAATTTAAAACCAACTTTTACCGAGATTTGAGATAACACACGATTAATAAGGTACCGATTTATACGGGCGTTGTGGGGGTGCTAATCCTTCCCCACACGTAACCGACTCGCGAACCCGCTTCTTTGATTTCTCTGGTTTAAAACGCAGACTTGAAATTGGTTTTTAAAATGTTTTAATTAATTTTTAAAATATTTTATAAAACCGGTTTTAATAGGTGGCCGATCACACCTAGCTAAAAAAGATTGGTGGCGACTCCATGTCTTTTTTAAGGTCATTTTCAAAACCTTCATTTCTAGAGGAATTAAGTCGACTTTTCCTCGGTTTTTTTTTAAATGTCACGCTTGCGATGAGACTCGTCGTTATTTTTTAGGTTGCGACAGCTTGGCGACTCCACTGGGGACTATTAGAGAGTCAGGCCTAGAAATAGTCGTGTATTATCAAAGTCTCGGTTTTTGTTGGTTTAATTGGTATTTGATTTTAATTCCCACATTTTTTTAATAAGGAGAATTTTGAAAATAATAAATTGTTTTTAAATATGTTCATACTCATGTGCATGCATTTTATTTTTGTTCTCTAGTTATTTAAGGTTGTATATTATAATTGCTTGTTGGTTAATGCGTTACACTATTCTTGAATGTTTTAATTGCTAGGGCATTTAGAATAAGGTTTGTAGAATAGGTGGTGAAAGGTTTATTATTCCTCCACACACACTACACGTGCATTTGCATAACATGAATCCTATACCCGGGTTCCGTCCTTTTAAGTGGGAGTAAAGTAACTACGCCTTCGTGATTGATCCTCCGTATGGGCTAGTGAAACACTTTCGGAGTATAAAGTACCTAATGCCTTCGTGATGATCCTCCGCATGGGCATAGGAAAATATACTCTAACGAATTGAACCCGCTTTTATCGGGGTGCCTTACTAGCCTTCACCGGCGACAGTGAGGAACAATTCGGAGCCTTAGAACCGATTCACCCTCATATAGTGAACCTAGGTGAAGCCATGCCGGATTTCCGTTAGATATACCGAAAATAGGAACACATAGAGGGACAGTTCTAAACCTTTTGTTACCTATTTTACACTCCGAATAAGTGTGGTAGATCGGGCAACGATGTACGTACATCGCCCGTAATAAATGTGATACTCCGCCTCGAAGGCATCGTGATGCCTAAATAAGCAGATATTGTTGGGGCAGATGTTCATTAGCTGTTTTTTTTTTAAAAAAAATCTTTTTTCAAGCATTTTGCATGTTGCACATTTCATGCATGTGTGAATAGAGCATGTACATTTTTGGTTGTGTTATTGATCTCATTCTTTGCAATAAACAGTTGGTAATTTCATTTGATGATTTCATAAAACCGGTAGTGTCACATGAACATTTGCATATGGTACCATAGTGGGATCCACCCTGAAATTCTTTTGAAAATAATGTGATTGGTTTTTCATAAATAAAAAAAAAAAACACAAAAAAAGCATGTAAAAAAAAATCATAAATTTGGAGGCAATCTTGCATAATGAGATTTTTGTATAATCAAGATTTAGGTCCCACCAATTTCGTGTAATCATTGATTTCCTTGTATATACCTTTGTGTTAATTCATTTATTTTTACATGTATCATTTTGACATCATGTTATAGTCATAGCATACATGGTCATTCATTGTTAGGACACGTTTATGACATGCATAGTCATTATCTGTATATACCTGGCATTAGATTGCATCCATAGCATACATAGTCATCATAATTTCTCTATATATGTTCATGCATTAATCATCAATTTATTCATGCACATAGGAATAGAGCGTGTACATTCATAATCTTAATCTCATGACATTTTCATTTGCATGAAAGGGGTTCGAGATATGAGGAATGAATCGGAGGAACGATTGGGTGCTTTGGAACGCAATCAAGATGAATATGGACATGAAATCCGAGAGGTGAAGGAACAACTTGCCAAATTGCTGAAAATGGTTGAGGATATGGGTAACAGTAAAGGTGAACTTTCTCAGGGCTTCGCATCATCTTCGGATCAACCAAAACCATTAGGTCCAGAACATACAATCCTTGCTGGATCCTGCACTTGTCAATGCCACAAAGGTTGCAATCCTGATGAAATTGTGGACAAAATCATGAAAATAATTAAACCTGAAAGCCTGATACCAAAGACAGAAACCTCGAATCCAGTACCATACCTGCAAACTGTTCTAGGTCCAAACCAGTATCCCCACCCTACTATGGTCCAATCGTCCATTGGGACGACCACTACGGGATTCCTGAATCCCACTCCATCGTTACCAACTACCAGTTCATACTATTTCCCTCATCAATCACCTTATCCAGTACCTGGGATAGGAACCTCGAGCTATGTACAACCTCCAAAGGCCCCGTGTCCAAATCCATACCCTTACCATGCTGTTCCGCCACATCCCCATGTAAACACTCCGGTTCGAACCTTAGTGCTACCACCAAGTGCCCCAACTCCTAGGCCATGTGTGACTAAGAAACGATCCCAGAATAAGACCCAAATGCATTTTGATCCCATTCCAATCAGCTACCAAGAGCTCCTCCCTATACTGATCCAAAATCACATGGTTGCCTGTGTCCCATTGAAACCCCTGTTACCACCATATCCAATGTGGTATAATCCAAATGAAAGATGTGATTATCACTGTGGAATTGTTGGCCATAGCATCGAAGATTGTATAGCAGTCAAAAGGAAAGTGCAAGCTCTCATAGATGCCAAGTGGTTGGATCCAACGACACTGATTGATAAAGGACTGGGAAAACGCCATTAGGATTGGGAGATTTACAGCATTGAGGTGGAAAGACTTCGGTCTTATATGATGTAATAGGATTTCACTTTTTCAGTAGCCGGCTCTTATAGCCTTAGGATGCTAGGAAGAATAAAGTGCTTGTAAAGACAGTTTTAACTACTACTCAAATTTTGTAAAACATGGTTTATACCATTGTGAACATTGATATGGGAATGAATTGAGTATGCTTCAAATTTATAAGATGTTGATGATTAAGTTCCTCCGATTCTTATTTCCTCCGTGATATCTTCCCCTTTGCATTTTGCATCCCATCAATTATTTGTCAGGTTGCATTCATAACAAACATAGTCAGCATAATTTCTTTGTATATGTTCATGCATTAATTTTCTTATTACATACATCATGTTAGCATTAGGTCGCATTCATGACACACATGGTTAGCATGATTTTCTTTGTATATACTCTATATCAATCATTCATTGTTTGCATGTATCATAATTGACACCGTGTTGCATTCGTAGGATATATGATCATACATTGGGAAACATGCTAAAATGCACATGATCAGTCATTGCATATATCCATGTGTTGATTTGTTTATTCTTTGTTTGCAACATGTTGGCATTGTGATTGCATTTATCACATATATGGTCAGCATGTTTCCATTGTACATATCCATACATCATATTGTTTAGGCTTCACATGCATCAAATTGCATTCATGGCTCATTCATCATGACATACATTTGGGGTCCGCAATTAGGTGGTATAGTCAGTTGAGCAAGGATCAGATTCGCTTTTGGAATGATTTGGCTGGGGCTTTTCTAAACCAGTACAAGCATATGACCGACAGGACACTTGATCGTCTCACTTTGCAAAATATGGAGAAAAAAGCTACTGAGAGCTTCAAAGAATATGCACAACGGTGGATGAGCCTGGCTGCCCAAGTAAAACCGCCGTTGACACAAAAGGAAATCACTATCCTTTTTGTGAATACACTGTAGGCCCCGTACTATGACAGACTCGTCGGCAATGCTTCGAAGAATTTTGCGGACATGGTAATTTCAGGGGAGATGATTGAGAATGCTATCAAGAATGGGAAACTTGAAAGAGAAGGAACATCCAATACCGAGAGAAATAAAGCACCAAGAAAGAAAGAGGAAGATGTCCAAACTATGGAAGATTTCATCCCATATTCCCAATTTCCCTCATACCAATCATGTTACCCTACTGAGGTATCTCCAAGCCTTTATCCTTACCTACCTACCCAAACACCTAATCCTATACCAGCCCTTGCAACAAGGCCTACTTCTAGAAAACGACCGCGAGAAAATCAAGAAAGAATTCCAATCCCCATCCCTGACTTACTGCCATTACTAATAAAGAATCAGTACCTTACCCCGGTACCTTTGAAAATAGCTCCGAATCCATCAGCAAGGAGTTATGACCCTGACAGCAAGTGTGATTATCACCTAAGGGTAGTTGGGCATTCAACTGAAAAATGCAGACAACTGAAGGAAAGGATTGAAAGTCTTATCCGTGATGGTATTTTGACACCGGAGCTTATCGATCAATGGAAGGCCACTTAGCCCTAAATCAATTTCTTTCAGGGTTTTAGGGGGAGAATTACTACCTTTGAAGGATGTCAATAGGAGCATTTTTGACGCATGTAGTTTTATACACTGTGATGATGAAAGCACTTGTCTCATCTTAACATCTACATGAATTAAATGAATTTTAAATGCTTTGTGTTTGTTGTGTTTTAAATAAACGTTAATTTACAAAAACAAGCATTAAGGAAGTTCTAATAATGGATAGTCTCAAGAAGATTGATGATCAGTGTTAGAAATGACCCAACACCATCCCCCTCTTTTTTGGGCTTCTCTATACCTAAACCTTGAATCGATAACACTTGAAAGACCTAATGCTTCAAGGAAAAATGAATGAAAAAAGAGAAGCATTGTCATTGCAAAATAAGCAAGGATGTAAATCCTAGTCTAGGCTATGAACAAAGGAACGAACTTTTTGAAATTTTTCGAATTCCTTGAAATTGAAACAAATGAGATATTCTTTCAAGAGTCTAGATTTTGATAATTTGGTGTGTGTCAAGATTGTGCTAAAACCATTCATGACCTTTCCCAATAACCACAAAACACTAATTGCCCAAACATCACTTCATGATTGACATCATGGGGCACAATGATTAAACTAGATTATCCCTTGTCCCAGAGAAAACCTGTTTTTGGGTCGTATTTTTCTTGTCTCTTCAAAGAACTCAGATTGGAAACTCAGCCTTTTCAAAACAGACCTAGACTTGCCATGTTCCTCGTTGATACAAATTCGCATGGATAATCAAATTGGGGCATCATATGTGGAAATGATGGATACATAGTGAAGAAGGATGGGCTAATGCATGAATCATTGGGGGCATGCGACGAAAAAAACAAAAAAAAAAAAAAGAAAAAGAAAAATCATGATATCATGCATATGAGAATTCGGATGATTCCAAAGTGCAAAATGAAATTCCGAATATCTATTTCCCCTGAGGATTGCTTTTCAATGAGAATATTTGGGCTTGATATGATGAATGGCCATCTTTCATATCCCTTTCACAAGAAAAAAATTATTATCCATAGTCACCCCTTTTGAGCCAAAAGAATTCTTAATTCTTTGAACCCTGATCAAGGATTACCCTCTACACTGGGGGGCAAATGCGAGGAAAGATCTTTTCAAAGATCATTGAGAAATGAGTGACAGCTCAGGGACAGACACAAAGCAAATGGAACCCCGAATAAATACGGGCGCACTCTGTCAAAGAAAAAAGAAGAGGAAAAGATGACGAAATGAAAGCCAAGAAAAACAAACAAAAAACACAATAAAAAAATGTGTGTGAAAGACATGGCAAATTGAAAGCCAAAAGCAAGGAAGAAAAAGAGCAAAATCAAAAAGAAAGAAATGTCCAAGAAGAGACACATGCTTCAAAGAAAATCCTCCTCAAAGAAAAGATCCTTGATTTGATTACCCTCGAACACATATTTTGGGCCTGTTTATCCTTTTTTTCTGAACCCTGAGCCATGGCCTACATTACGTGCTTTAAAAGTCCATTTTGATCAAGCATGAATATTTAATTTGAAAGGTTTTTTCCTCAGATTTTATCCCATTTCATCGAATTATCATTTCACTAAGGAAGAATTTAGAATTCTCAAGTGCATGGTAAAACAATGAAAAAAAAATGGAAAGAATGGGACTCTAGGGCGAAAACCCCAAAAATGGGCGGTCTAGAGTAAATTTGGAAATTTTCGATGCCATCTATGATAGTGCCGATACTCCAAAAGAAAAGATCTTATTAAAGGAGTGGTCATCGAGGAACATCTAGGAATTCCTGAACCCCCCAAATTGTCAGCTCTCATTCGGAGGATTGTCTTCAAAAACTGAAACTTTTGTTCCCAAGATTAAACTTTCCGGTTTAAACATCCCAGCCAATCTTGATGCTTGTCAAAATGCCTTGATATGGAAATAAAAAAGAATGTTGAATTTGTTGGGTTCTCAATGAATTCATGATTTATAAAACCTGTTCCATTTGTGAGCCTAGAAGGGATATACATTTTTGTCATGAAGTTTTCCTGCAAAAGCCAGAATCTTGTTATACCAAGCCTTGCCAATCCCAGTTGAAAAAAAAAAAACCAGATTGATACTTAGAGAAATTTCTAACAACGATCATCAGTCTTCAAAAGATTTGTACATCACACATTGTGGGATTAATATTTTTTGTTGAGAAGTTTTCAAAATGCGAAAACAAATAAAAATATTTTTGAAATACCCATTTTTGATGTTGACATGAGACAAGGGTTTTTCTAACCCATAGGTATAGAACTGCCAAGATAGGTCCTGACTTTCAGATATGAGAAGAAGAAATAGAACCCGGTTCAGATCTCTGTTGATGAAAGTTTGAAAAACTGTTAGGGCAAAGAGAATAGCCAAAATGAATTGAAGATATACTCTGATTTGAAGAGGAAAAATGAATTTGAAAGGCTAAGCCAAAGTCTAGAGGAACAACCGGGGGCATTTGCATCACTCATGAGCACTCATCTCTCTATCAAGCTTTTACATCTGCACAGTGTCGGCAAGCATTTGCATCATTCATGGGTATTTGCATTGGCATTATTCCATAAGCATCTGCATTTTACCTTTACATTTACATTCTTCATGGAATTCGTATTTGTGTCATCTCAAACAATTGCATCATTTCTAGAATCATTGCATTTTCATTAATGTGTGGTAATTGTAGTTACACCATTCATAAACCAGTTACATGAACACAATTAGTAGGGGCATCTGCATCATGAAACATGGGCATCAATCCAAGTCATTTACATTTGCATTAAAGACATTTGCACCAGTTTAAGTCATTTCGTATCTTATTCAACATATGCATTTGCATCAAAAAGCATTCGCATCTTCTCAAAATCTTTAGGTTAATTTTCAACAATTCTTCAAAGCCAATTTTTAAGACCTTCGGGCAACATCTTTAAGACCTCCGGTCATAACTTTTTCAGGGGTAAGCCCTCCGGGCGCCAATTTTTAAGACCTCCGCGCATAATTTTCAATTTTTAAGACCTTCGGGCATAATTTTTCAAATCACAGGTAAGACCTCCGGGCAACATCTTTAAGACCTCCGGGCATAACTTTTTCAGGGGTAAGGCCTCCGGGCGCCAATTTTTAAGACCTCCGGGCATAATTTTCAATTTTTAAGACCTCCGAGCATAATTTTTCAAATCACAGATAAGACCTCCAGGCAACATCTTTAAGACCTCCGGGCATAACTTTTTTCAGGGGTAAGGCCTCCGGGCACTATTCTTAAGACCTCCGGGCATCATTTTTAAAGTCGCATACAGCGCATTTTTTCCAAATTATGGGTAAGGCCTCCGGGCACCATTCTTAAGACCTCCGGGCATCATTTTTAAAGTCGCATACAGCGCATTTCTTCCAAATCATGGGTAAGGCCTCCGGGCACCATTCTTAAGACCTCCGGGCATCATTTTTAAAGTCGCATACAGCGCATTTCTTCCAAATCACGGGTAAGGCCTCCGGGCACCATTCTTAAGACCTCCGGGCATCATTTTTAAAGTCGCATACAGCGCATTTCTTCCAAATTATGGGTAAGGCCTCCGGGCACCATTCTTAAGACCTCCGGGCATCATTTTTAAAGTCGCATACAGCGCATTTCTTCCAAATCACGGGTAAGGCCTCCGGGCACCATTCTTAAGACCTCCGGGCATCATTTTTAAAGTCGCATACAGCGCATTTTTTTTTCAAATCACGGGTAAGGCCTCCGGGCACCATTCTTAAGACCTCCGGGCATCATTTTTAAAGTCGCATACAGCGCATTTCTTCCAAATTATGGGTAAGGCCTCCGGGCACCATTCTTAAGACCTCCGGGCATCATTTTTAAAGTCGCATACAGCGCATTTCTTCCAAATTATGGGTAAGGCCTCCGGGCACCATTCTTAAGACCTCCGGGCATCATTTTTAAAGTCGCATACAGCGCATTTATTCCAAATTATGGGTAAGGCCTCCGGGCACCATTCTTAAGACCTCCGGGCATCATTTTTAAAGTCGCATACAGCGCATTTTTTTCAAATCACGGGTAAGTTTTCCGGGCACCATTCTTAAGACCTCCGGGCATCATTTTTAAAGTCGCATACAGCGCATTTCTTCCAAATCACGGGTAAGGCCTCCGGGCACCATTCTTAAGACCTCCGGGCATCATTTTTAAAGTCGCATACAGCGCATTTCTTCCAAATTATGGGTAAGGCCTCCGGGCACCATTCTTAAGACCTCTGGGCATCATTTTTAAAGTCGCTTACAACGCATTTCTTCCAAATCACGGGTAAGGCCTCCGGGCACCATTCGGTAAGGCCTCCGGGCACCATTCTTAAAACCTCCGGGCATCATTTTTAAAGTCGCATACAGCGCATTTTTTTCAAATCACAGGTAAGGCCTCCGGGCACCATTCTTAAGACCTCCGGGCATCATTTTTAAAGTCGCATACAGCGCATAATTTTTCAAATCACAGGTAAGACCTCCTGGCAACATCTTTAAGACCTCCGGGCATAACTTTTTTCAGGGGTAAGACCTCCGGGCACCAATTTTTAAGATCTTCGGGCACCAATTTTAAAGCCCTTCGAGCATAAATTTTTCTTTTGAAAATCGAATTCGTTTCCTTAAGACGAATCGAGCCTTGTTTAGGCAGGGAATTCAATTTAAGGACAAAATTCAATTTATTGTTTAAAAAATAATAATAAAAAAAATGAAAATAGAGAAAATAGAAAAAAGGAAAAAAGAAAAAAAGAAAAAAAGAGAAAAAGAAGAAAAAAGAAGAAAAAAATGAAAAATAGAAAATGAAAAAATGAAAATGAAAAAGAAACCCCTTTCCCTTTCCTTCACATGTGATGTCACTGACCGTACAAAATTAGTGTCGGTTTATCTTTGCCTGATTCCTGATTCTCAGCAATAGCCAAAGAGGGGCAGCTGTAGACACCTAATTTTGTCCGGACCACTAAACAGGTATGTTTTCCTCCCATATTGATGTTTCCGAGTATAAAAAGACTGTTTTCATCATGCAGGTGGTACTCCGAGACTTAGTTTAAGAGGGCGAGCACAAAAAGTCAACCCTAAAAAAAAGTCAACCCCGAAAAAGTAAAACCCGAAAAAGTCAACCCTAGAAAGTCAACTACTGAAAAAGTCAACCCACTTTCAAAATCAAGATTTTAAGTTCAATTGAAAAATGGAGAAGGAATTTTGATAATCCGAGGTCTACATTGAAAGATATGGACTTCGGAAGTTGGGATTTGGAGATTCAGTAGAAAAGAAACCCTAATCCGAGAAATTTGGGGAAAAGTGCTTAAATGATCAAACTGGTCGAAATTGAAGGTTCCAAATGAAAGATAAGCACTGACTACGGGTAACGGAGAAGTCACTTGCAAGAAAAACCGAAAGAAAAGTCAATCCGGGAGAAAACCGAGAATTAGGGTTTTTAGTGGATTTCGGTGAAATCGGGAAGAATCACAGAAATGGCCCGACTTGGTAAGACCAAAGCCCCCAATGGATGAGGAATGATTAAAAAGGATGGCCCAAGGCTCAGATTGAAGAAAATCTGAAAATCGGACTTGTTTTAAGCAAAACCTGGTTTCGGAGGTTAAAGGGGCAAAATTGGAAAATTTTGGGAAAAATAGCAAATGGACTCCGAAAATTCTGAAAAATTTGTCAATCTCGTTTTTAAATTGTTTGGAATAGATTGGCGAAAGAAAATCTTGATTCCGAGTTCGGTTGCAAAATGGCCAAATCCCGGGCTTCTTATGCAGTAATTCAAAAAGATAAATCCCGAAAAAATAGCAAATGGACTCCAAAAATTCTGAAATTTGGCAAATCTCATTTTTAAATTGTTTGGAAGAGATTGGCGAAAGAAAATCTTGATTCCGAGTTCGTTTGCAAAATGGCTAAATCCCGAGCCTCCTATGCAGTAATTCAAGCCGATAAATCCCAAAAAAATACCAAATGAGCTCCAAAAATTATGAAAACTTCCAGATCACACTTTTTAATTATTTTGAAGAGATTGGTGAAGAAAAATCTTGATTTGGAGCTCATTTAAAAAATGGTAAAAAGTAGGGGCATAAAAGGACATTTTGGGAAGAAAAAATCCAAATAAATAGCAAACGGACTCGGATAATTTTGAAAACTTCCAGAACTCAATATTTTATTATTTTGGAAGTATTAAAAAAATAAAAATTGGATTTGGAGCCCGTTTGATATTTATTTTGCATCCGGGGGGCAAAATGGTCGTTTCACCCAAGCAACCGAAAAGGGCTTCTTTGGGCCTTTCAAAAATCAGAGCTGGGCTGGAAAAGAGAAGTGCTGGCCTGCCCAAGCCCAAAGGAAGGAGGAAGCTTAGGATTTTTTCAATCAAGTGATTAAAAATCAAGAGTTAAGTTAGAGATTTTCATTTTTGAGCCTAAGTCCCAATCCCACATCCCTTTGTAATGTCAAGCCAAGGAGGTGCTCACCTTATAAATAAGGAGTCTTGGCCTTTGGTTGAGATCACCCACTACCCCTTGTGAGATAGTCTATACACTTGTATTAGGATTATCCGGGTGGTGAGTCATAGTGTTTTTGTTGAGAGGGTTTGTAGCTTAATTCGTTCAAAAGCTACTCTGAGGGTTTGTAGCTTAATCCGTTCAAAAGCTACTCTGAGGGTTTATAGCTTAATCCGTTCAAAAGCTACTTGTGAGAGGGTTTGTGGTTTAATCCGTTCAAAAGCTACTCTGAGGGTTTATAGCTTTATCCGTTCAAAAGCTACTTGGTGAGTTTTCATTTTAAAATAATGTTTCTTGTTCTTCCTTCATTTCCTTTCTTAAGTATATTTTTCTTACATTTTTTTTACAATAAACTCACCATGGCCAAATGGCCTACATTATTTATTTTAAGTTGTTGTTTTTGATTCATTTTACCATGTTGTTTATGCTATTTTCTTTATTTTTGATGTTTTAAATATTATGTTATTTCATGTTCTTAAGTTATATTTAATTTGGTTGCTTTGTTTGTTGCCATTTATGTCTTAGATATCATGTTTTTGCATTTTTAATTTCTGTTTTCATGTTGTTTAAATTTGAGCATGTTTTAGAGTTAGCATATTAAGTGTTTGTGAAAATGCTTGTGTGATTCTTTGCATGATTCTTGTTTTATATCTTAGTGAGCATGTTTTAGATTTGGTATATTAGGTGTTTGTGAAAATGCTTGTGTGATTTTTGTGTTATGACTTAGTTTTTCATGCTAGCATACCAAGTGTTTGTGAAAATGCCATGCTTGTTGAAGCTTGGGGCCATTTGGCTACTCCATGTGTTTTGCATTGTGTGTTGTATTTTTGTCATGCTAGTTGTTAGGTTTTTGCATTTGCATGATATTTGGTTGGATTTTTGAATTAAGCATGCCTTGTGTTTGTGAAAATGCCATGCATGTCTTAGGTCTAGGTTACATTAAATGTCATGCAAGTTCATGTTAGGTCTAGGCCATATTATTTGTGTCATGCATTTTCCTTACATTTAGGTTTAGATCCATGCATTTCATGCATTATGTTTGCTGCATTGTTTCATGCATTTCATGTTCATGCCACTTGAATAATGACTTGAGCCAATTAATGGTTCAAGGTCATGCTCTCTTGAGCACACTTGTGGAAAATTAAGTTTGTCAAATTGATAATTCTACCTTTGTGATTTTTTTAACTTAGCCAATTTTTATCTAACTTTCAAAAAGTCCTAGCTACTGTCTTCAAGTCATTCTATGAGTTTCAAATATTTTTATTTTGGTTTTTAAATGATTTTATCAAAGACAAAAAAAAATGTGTTGGCAAAGCAGTTTTTTTTTTCCACCCAAAACTCGTACATCTCCGATTTTTCTGGGAATTCATCTTTGATTAGAAAATTAAGTCGATTTTTTCCCATGTATTTTTACATGTCCTGAGTCTCCAATACTTTTTCAGAATTTTTGGAATTTTTAAAAATAGGATAAAAAATCGTGGATTAAAACTGGACAGTGGAGTCAGGATTGAATTTAAAGAAAAACAAAGCAGTTTTTTCTCCTCCAAAAACTCGTACATCTCTGGTTTTTCTGGGAATTCATCTTTGATCAAAAAATTAAGCCGATTTTTTCTCATGTAGTTTTACATGTCCTGAGTCTCCAGTATTTTTTTTTAGAATTTTTGGAATTTTTAAAAATAGGATAAAAAATCGTGGATTAAAACTGGACAGTGGAGTTAGAATTGAATTTAAAAAAAAAACCATTTTTCTGTTTTGGTTAATTTACTTAGAGTGGGCTGATTAGGAGAGTTAGCTACTGACTTAGGGTGGTTTCTAAGCCTTTTCAAACTCTAAAAATGGTTTTTCAAGTCTCGGGTTACGGGTAGTAAAATCCGGATTTTTAAACTTAGGAAATTAGAGTCATTTTAAAAATTTTAGCCCAGTTTTTATTTTTAATTCAAGCTTTTCAAAACTGTTTTCAAACAATCACAAAGTATTTTGGTTTTAGAATATTTAATTTGACATATTTTCCTAAGGTAGCCGGATATCTTTTTAGATATACGGATTTCCTTAATTAAAGGAAAAAATACATTTCATGCATTGCATTTTTATATTCATGCATTTTATATAATATGTGATTCTTGCCATATTAATTTCTATGTGTCATGACATTTAGGTTGCATTATATTATTTAGATTTTGCTATGTCATTTTATTTATGCCATGCCTATACATATTCATTTCTTTTAAATGTTTTCAAAAAAGGATAATGGTTTTCAATAAAAATAAAGATATTCCCGATTTAAAATAATTCATGAGTTCTCTACCGGGTTTGCTGGAGGGAATATCATCAATTATTATTAATAAAGGAATATCTTTCTTTCAAAAAAGAGAATGATTCGGAAAGTTTTCTAAAACTAATAAAAATTTCTATATTTTGCCACGTTTGTTGGGGAATATAGGAAAATTTTGAATTTATAAATTTCGGATCATTGTCAATAAAAAATGAAATTATTTTTCTTTAAATTGGGAATTAATTTGAAATATTAAATTTAAAACCAACTTTTACCGAGATTTGAGATAACACACGATTAATAAGGTACCGATTTATACGGGCGTTGTGGGGGTGCTAATCCTTCCCCACACGTAACCGACTCGCGAACCCGCTTCTTTGATTTCTCTGGTTTAAAACGCAGACTTGAAATTGGTTTTTAAAATGTTTTAATTAATTTTTAAAATATTTTATAAAACCGGTTTTAATAGGTGGCCGATCACACCTAGCTAAAAAAGATTGGTGGCGACTCCATGTCTTTTTTAAGGTCATTTTCAAAACCTTCATTTCTAGAGGAATTAAGTCGACTTTTCCTCGGTTTTTTTTTAAATGTCACGCTTGCGATGAGACTCGTCGTTATTTTTTAGGTTGCGACAGCTTGGCGACTCCACTGGGGACTATTAGAGAGTCAGGCCTAGAAATAGTCGTGTATTATCAAAGTCTCGGTTTTTGTTGGTTTAATTGGTATTTGATTTTAATTCCCACATTTTTTTAATAAGGAGAATTTTGAAAATAATAAATTGTTTTTAAATATGTTCATACTCATGTGCATGCATTTTATTTTTGTTCTCTAGTTATTTAAGGTTGTATATTATAATTGCTTGTTGGTTAATGCGTTACACTATTCTTGAATGTTTTAATTGCTAGGGCATTTAGAATAAGGTTTGTAGAATAGGTGGTGAAAGGTTTATTATTCCTCCACACACACTACACGTGCATTTGCATAACATGAATCCGTATGGGTTCCGTCCTTTTAAGTGGGAGTAAAGTAACTACGCCTTCGTGATTGATCCTCCGTATGGGCTAGTGAAACACTTTCGGAGTATAAAGTACCTAATGCCTTCGTGATGATCCTCCGCATGGGCATAGGAAAATATACTCTAACGAATTGAACCCGCTTTTATCGGGGTGCCTTACTAGCCTTCACCGGCGACAGTGAGGAACAATTCGGAGCCTTAGAACCGATTCACCCTCATATAGTGAACCTAGGCGAAGCCATGCCGGATTTCCGTTAGATATACCGAAAATAGGAACACATAGAGGGACAGTTCTAAACCTTTTGTTACCTATTTTACACTCCGAATAAGTGTGGTAGATCGGGCAACGATGTACGTACATCGCCCGTAATAAATGTGATACTCCGCCTCGAAGGCATCGTGATGCCTAAATAAGCAGATATTGTTGGGGCAGATGTTCATTAGCTGTTTTTTTTTTTAAAAAAAATCTTTTTTCAAGCATTTTGCATGTTGCACATTTCATGCATGTGTGAATAGAGCATGTACATTTTTGGTTGTGTTATTGATCTCATTCTTTGCAATAAACAGTTGGTAATTTCATTTGATGATTTCATAAAACCGGTAGTGTCACATGAACATTTGCATATGGTACCATAGTGGGATCCACCCTGAAATTCTTTTGAAAATAATGTGATTGGTTTTTCATAAATAAAAAAAAAAAACACAAAAAAAGCATGTAAAAAAAAATCATAAATTTGGAGGCAATCTTGCATAATGAGATTTTTGTATAATCAAGATTTAGGTCCCACCAATTTCGTGTAATCATTGATTTCCTTGTATATACCTTTGTGTTAATTCATTTATTTTTACATGTATCATTTTGACATCATGTTATAGTCATAGCATACATGGTCATTCATTGTTAGGACACGTTTATGACATGCATAGTCATTATCTGTATATACCTGGCATTAGATTGCATCCATAGCATACATAGTCATCATAATTTCTCTATATATGTTCATGCATTAATCATCAATTTATTCATGCACATAGGAATAGAGCGTGTACATTCATAATCTTAATCTCATGACATTTTCATTTGCATGAAAGGGGTTCGAGATATGAGGAATGAATCGGAGGAACGATTGGGTGCTTTGGAACGCAATCAAGATGAATATGGACATGAAATCCGAGAGGTGAAGGAACAACTTGCCAAATTGCTGAAAATGGTTGAGGATATGGGTAACAGTAAAGGTGAACTTTCTCAGGGCTTCGCATCATCTTCGGATCAACCAAAACCATTAGGTCCAGAACATACAATCCTTGCTGGATCCTGCACTTGTCAATGCCACAAAGGTTGCAATCCTGATGAAATTGTGGACAAAATCATGAAAATAATTAAACCTGAAAGCCTGATACCAAAGACAGAAACCTCGAATCCAGTACCATACCTGCAAACTGTTCTAGGTCCAAACCAGTATCCCCACCCTACTATGGTCCAATCGTCCATTGGGACGACCACTACGGGATTCCTGAATCCCACTCCATCGTTACCAACTACCAGTTCATACTATTTCCCTCATCAATCACCTTATCCAGTACCTGGGATAGGAACCTCGAGCTATGTACAACCTCCAAAGGCCCCGTGTCCAAATCCATACCCTTACCATGCTGTTCCGCCACATCCCCATGTAAACACTCCGGTTCGAACCTTAGTGCTACCACCAAGTGCCCCAACTCCTAGGCCATGTGTGACTAAGAAACGATCCCAGAATAAGACCCAAATGCATTTTGATCCCATTCCAATCAGCTACCAAGAGCTCCTCCCTATACTGATCCAAAATCACATGGTTGCCTGTGTCCCATTGAAACCCCTGTTACCACCATATCCAATGTGGTATAATCCAAATGAAAGATGTGATTATCACTGTGGAATTGTTGGCCATAGCATCGAAGATTGTATAGCAGTCAAAAGGAAAGTGCAAGCTCTCATAGATGCCAAGTGGTTGGATCCAACGACACTGATTGATAAAGGACTGGGAAAACGCCATTAGGATTGGGAGATTTACAGCATTGAGGTGGAAAGACTTCGGTCTTATATGATGTAATAGGATTTCACT
Organism: Fremontodendron californicum; assembly: GCA_030761205.1. NCBI lineage: Eukaryota > Viridiplantae > Streptophyta > Magnoliopsida > Malvales > Malvaceae > Fremontodendron > Fremontodendron californicum. Next base: position 18,852,593 of record JAULJL010000010.1, on the reverse strand, counting down.
TTTTCAGTAGCCGGCTCTTATAGCCTTAGGATGCTAGGAAGAATAAAGTGCTTGTAAAGACAGTTTTAACTACTACTCAAATTTTGTAAAACATGGTTTATACCATTGTGAACATTGATATGGGAATGAATTGAGTATGCTTCAAATTTATAAGATGTTGATGATTAAGTTCCTCCGATTCTTATTTCCTCCGTGATATCTTCCCCTTTGCATTTTGCATCCCATCAATTATTTGTCAGGTTGCATTCATAACAAACATAGTCAGCATAATTTCTTTGTATATGTTCATGCATTAATTTTCTTATTACATACATCATGTTAGCATTAGGTCGCATTCATGACACACATGGTTAGCATGATTTTCTTTGTATATACTCTATATCAATCATTCATTGTTTGCATGTATCATAATTGACACCGTGTTGCATTCATAGGATATATGATCATACATTGGGAAACATGCTAAAATGCACATGATCAGTCATTGCATATATCCATGTGTTGATTTGTTTATTCTTTGTTTGCAACATGTTGGCATTGTGATTGCATTTATCACATATATGGTCAGCATGTTTCCATTGTACATATCCATACATCATATTGTTTAGGCTTCACATGCATCAAATTGCATTCATGGCTCATTCATCATGACATACATTTGGGGGAAATAAAATAGAAGTTGGCTTGGCTTTAGGAGTCTTTGAAAGAATTTCCATTTCAAATCAGAAGAAGTACTGAGTACACTTTTAATACAGGCTGGTGCTATGGAGGATGAACAAGTTGCCCGAATGGAAAAAATGGAAAGGGAACAGAGAGAATTGCGAGAACAGCTAGCAAAATCTCAAGCAGAATCTAAGGATCAGATGACTAAACGGATGGAGCTAATGTCTGCTGTAATCAAGGGAAAAGGATACACCGAAAACTTTGTCGCCGGAGAAGGGTTAGAGGTACAAAAGGGCCAAGATGAGGTCGCAATAAGTGATGCCCAGAACACTGTTAACCCCGTCAATATCCTAAACTCAGATGATCCAGCTGAACAGGCAAAGTTGAAAAGGGTTGCAGTAAATGAGGTTGAGTTGGCAGATTCTCAAGGGAAATATCAGTTGTTAGATGAAAGGCTCCGGGCAATAGAAAGAACAGATGTATTCGGGAGTGTGGAGGCGAAAGAACGATGCTTGGTCCTCGATTTAGTCATTCCTCCTAAGTTCAAGATCCCTGACTTGTGAAATATGACGGGACGACCGATCCATCAGCCCACATCACTATGTTCTGCCGAAAGATGACAAGTCAGATAGATAATGATAAGCTTTTAATTCACTGCTTTCAGGATAGCCTCAGCGGGTCCGCAATTAGGTGGTATAGTCAGTTGAGCAAGGATCAGATTCGCTTTTGGAATGATTTGGCTGGGGCTTTTCTAAACCAGTACAAGCATATGACCGACAGGACACTTGATCGTCTCACTTTGCAAAATATGGAGAAAAAAGCTACTGAGAGCTTCAAAGAATATGCACAATGGTGGATGAGCCTGGCTGCCCAAGTACAACCGCCGTTGACACAAAAGGAAATCACTATCCTTTTTGTGAATACACTGCAGGCCCCGTACTATGACAGACTCGTCGGCAATGCTTCGAAGAATTTTGCGGACATGGTAATTTCAGGGGAGATGATTGAGAATGCTATCAAGAATGGGAAACTTGAAAGAGAAGGAACATCCAATACCGAGAGAAATAAAGCACCAAGAAAGAAAGAGGAAGATGTCCAAACTATGGAAGATTTCATCCCATATTCCCAATTTCCCTCATACCAATCATGTTACCCTACTGAGGTATCTCCAAGCCTTTATCCTTACCTACCTACCCAAACACCTAATCCTATACCAGCCCTTGCAACAAGGCCTACTTCTAGAAAACGACCGCGAGAAAATCAAGAAAGAATTCCAATCCCCATCCCTGACTTACTGCCATTACTAATAAAGAATCAGTACCTTACCCCGGTACCTTTGAAAATAGCTCCGAATCCATCAGCAAGGAGTTATGACCCTGACAGCAAGTGTGATTATCACCTAGGGGTAGTTGGGCATTCAACTGAAAAATGCAGACAACTGAAGGAAAGGATTGAAAGTCTTATCCGTGATGGTATTTTGACACCGGAGCTTATCGATCAATGGAAGGCCACTTAGCCCTAAATCAATTTCTTTCAGGGTTTTAGGGGGAGAATTACTACCTTTGAAGGATGTCAATAGGAGCATTTTTGACGCATGTAGTTTTATACACTGTGATGATGAAAGCACTTGTCTCATCTTAACATCTACATGAATTAAATGAATTTTAAATGCTTTGTGTTTGTTGTGTTTTAAATAAACGTTAATTTACAAAAACAAGCATTAAGGAAGTTTTAATAATGGATAGTCTCAAGAAGATTGATGATCAGTGTTAGAAATGACCCAACACCATCCCCCTCTTTTTTGGGCTTCTCTATACCTAAACCTTGAATCAATAACACTTGAAAGACCTAATGCTTCAAGGAAAAATGAATGAAAAAAGAGAAGCATTGTCATTGCAAAATAAGCAAGGATGTAAATCCTAGTCTAGGCTATGAACAAAGGAACGAACTTTTTGAAATTTTTCGAATTCCTTGAAATTGAAACAAATGAGATATTCTTTCAAGAGTCTAGATTTTGATAATTTGGTGTGTGTCAAGATTGTGCTAAAACCATTCATGACCTTTCCCAATAACCACAAAACACTAATTGCCCAAACATCACTTCATGATTGACATCATGGGGCACAATGATTAAACTAGATTATCCCTTGTCCCAGAGAAAACCTGTTTTTGGGTCGTATTTTTCTTGTCTCTTCAAAGAACTCAGATTGGAAACTCAGCCTTTTCAAAACAGACCTAGACTTGCCATGTTCCTCGTTGATACAAATTCGCATGGATAATCAAATTGGGGCATCATATGTGGAAATGATGGATACATAGTGAAGAAGGATGGGCTAATGCATGAATCATTGGGGGCATGCGACGAAAAAAACAAAAAAAAAAGAAAAAAAAGAAAAAGAAAAAAAGAAAAAGAAAAATCATGATATCATGCATATGAGAATTCGGATGATTCCAAAGTGCAAAATGAAATTCCGAATATCTATTTCCCCTGAGGATTGCTTTTCAATGAGAATATTTGGGCTTGATATGATGAATGGCCATCTTTCATATCCCTTTCACAAGAAAAAAATTATTATCCATAGTCACCCCTTTTGAGCCAAAAGAATTCTTAATTCTTTGAACCCTGATCAAGGATTACCCTCTACACTGGGGGGCAAATGCGAGGAAAGATCTTTTCAAAGATCATTGAGAAATGAGTGACAGCTCAGGGACAGACAAAAAGCAAATGGAACCCCGAATAAATACGGGCGCACTCTGTCAAAGAAAAAAGAAGAGGAAAAGATGACGAAATGAAAGCCAAGAAAAACAAACAAAAAACACAATAAAAAAATGTGTGTGAAAGACATGGCAAATTGAAAGCCAAAAGCAAGGAAGAAAAAGAGCAAAATCAAAAAGAAAGAAATGTCCAAGAAGAGACACATGCTTCAAAGAAAATCCTCCTCAAAGAAAAGATCCTTGATTTGATTACCCTCGAACACATATTTTGGGCCTGTTTATCCTTTTTTTCTGAACCCTGAGCCATGGCCTACATTACGTGCTTTAAAAGTCCATTTTGATCAAGCATGAATATTTAATTTGAAAGGTTTTTTCCTCAGATTTTATCCCATTTCATCGAATTATCATTTCACTAAGGAAGAATTTAGAATTCTCAAGTGCATGGTAAAACAATGAAAAAAAAATGTAAAGAATGGGACTCTAGGGCGAAAACCCCAAAAATGGGCGGTCTAGAGTAAATTTGGAAATTTTCGATGCCATCTATGATAGTGCCGATACTCCAAAAGAAAAGATCTTATTAAAGGAGTGGTCATCGAGGAACATCTAGGAATTCCTGAACCCCCCAAATTGTCAGCTCTCATTCGGAGGATTGTCTTCAAAAACTGAAACTTTTGTTCCCAAGATTAAACTTTCCGGTTTAAACATCCCAGCCAATCTTGATGCTTGTCAAAATGCCTTGATATGGAAATAAAAAAGAATGTTGAATTTGCTGGGTTCTCAATGAATTCATGATTTATAAAACCTGTTCCATTTGTGAGCCTAGAAGGGATATACATTTTTGTCATGAAGTTTTCCTGCAAAAGCCAGAATCTTGTTATACCAAGCCTTGCCAATCCCAGTTGAAAAAAAAAAAAACCAGATTGATACTTAGAGAAATTTCTAACAACGATCATCAGTCTTCAAAAGATTTGTACATCACACATTGTGGGATTAATATTTTTTGTTGAGAAGTTTTCAAAATGCGAAAACAAATAAAAATATTTTTGAAATACCCATTTTTGATGTTGACATGAGACAAGGGTTTTTCTAACCCATAGGTATAGAACTGCCAAGATAGGTCCTGACTTTCAGATATGAGAAGAAGAAATAGAACCCGGTTCAGATCTCTGTTGATGAAAGTTTGAAAAACTGTTAGGGCAAAGAGAATAGCCAAAATGAATTGAAGATATACTCTGATTTGAAGAGGAAAAATGAATTTGAAAGGCTAAGCCAAAGTCTAGAGGAACAACCGGGGGCATTTGCATCACTCATGAGCACTCATCTCTCTATCAAGCTTTTACATCTGCACAGTGTCGGCAAGCATTTGCATCATTCATGGGTATTTTCATTGGCATTATTCCATAAGCATCTGCATTTTACCTTTACATTTACATTCTTCATGGAATTCGTATTTGTGTCATCTCAAACAATTGCATCATTTCTAGAATCATTGCATTTTCATTAATGTGTGGTAATTGTAGTTACACCATTCATAAACCAGTTACATGAACACAATTAGTAGGGGCATCTGCATCATGAAACATGGGCATCAATCCAAGTCATTTACATTTGCATTAAAGACATTTGCACCAGTTTAAGTCATTTCGTATCTTATTCAACATATGCATTTGCATCAAAAAGCATTCGCATCTTCTCAAAATCTTTAGGTTAATTTTCAACAATTCTTCAAAGCCAATTTTTAAGACCTTCGGGCAACATCTTTAAGACCTCCGGTCATAACTTTTTCAGGGGTAAGCCCTCCGGGCGCCAATTTTTAAGACCTCCGGGCATAATTTTCAATTTTTAAGACCTTCGGGCATAATTTTTCAAATCACAGGTAAGACCTCCGGGCAACATCTTTAAGACCTCCGGGCATAACTTTTTCAGGGGTAAGGCCTCCGGGCGCCAATTTTTAAGACCTCCGGGCATAATTTTCAATTTTTAAGACCTCCGAGCATAATTTTTCAAATCACAGATAAGACCTCCAGGCAACATCTTTAAGACCTCCGGGCATAACTTTTTTCAGGGGTAAGGCCTCCGGGCACTATTCTTAAGACCTCCGGGCATCATTTTTAAAGTCGCATACAGCGCATTTTTTCCAAATTATGGGTAAGGCCTCCGGGCACCATTCTTAAGACCTCCGGGCATCATTTTTAAAGTCGCATACAGCGCATTTCTTCCAAATCATGGGTAAGGCCTCCGGGCACCATTCTTAAGACCTCCGGGCATCATTTTTAAAGTCGCATACAGCGCATTTCTTCCAAATCACGGGTAAGGCCTCCGGGCACCATTCTTAAGACCTCCGGGCATCATTTTTAAAGTCGCATACAGCGCATTTCTTCCAAATTATGGGTAAGGCCTCCGGGCACCATTCTTAAGACCTCCGGGCATCATTTTTAAAGTCGCATACAGCGCATTTCTTCCAAATCACGGGTAAGGCCTCCGGGCACCATTCTTAAGACCTCCGGGCATCATTTTTAAAGTTGCATACAGCGCATTTTTTTTTCAAATCACGGGTAAGGCCTCCGGGCACCATTCTTAAGACCTCCGGGCATCATTTTTAAAGTCGCATACAGCGCATTTCTTCCAAATTATGGGTAAGGCCTCCGGGCACCATTCTTAAGACCTCCGGGCATCATTTTTAAAGTCGCATACAGCGCATTTCTTCCAAATTATGGGTAAGGCCTCCGGGCACCATTCTTAAGACCTCCGGGCATCATTTTTAAAGTCGCATACAGCGCATTTCTTCCAAATTATGGGTAAGGCCTCCGGGCACCATTCTTAAGACCTCCGGGCATCATTTTTAAAGTCGCATACAGCGCATTTTTTTCAAATCACGGGTAAGGCCTCCGGGCACCATTCTTAAGACCTCCGGGCATCATTTTTAAAGTCGCATACAGCGCATTTCTTCCAAATCACGGGTAAGGCCTCCGGGCACCATTCTTAAGACCTCCGGGCATCATTTTTAAAGTCGCATACAGCGCATTTCTTCCAAATTATGGGTAAGGCCTCCGGGCACCATTCTTAAGACCTCTGGGCATCATTTTTAAAGTCGCTTACAACGCATTTCTTCCAAATCACGGGTAAGGCCTCCGGGCACCATTCGGTAAGGCCTCCGGGCACCATTCTTAAAACCTCCGGGCATCATTTTTAAAGTCGCATACAGCGCATTTTTTTCAAATCACAGGTAAGGCCTCCGGGCACCATTCTTAAGACCTCCGGGCATCATTTTTAAAGTCGCATACAGCGCATAATTTTTCAAATCACAGGTAAGACCTCCGGGCAACATCTTTAAGACCTCCGGGCATAAATTTTTTCAGGGGTAAGACCTCCGGGCACCAATTTTTAAGATCTTCGGGCACCAATTTTAAAGCCCTTCGAGCATAAATTTTTCTTTTGAAAATCGAATTCGTTTCCTTAAGACGAATCGAGCCTTGTTTAGGCAGGGAATTCAATTTAAGGACAAAATTCAATTTATTGTTTAAAAAATAATAATAAAAAAAATGAAAATAGAGAAAATAGAAAAAAGGAAAAAAGAAAAAAAGAAAAAAAGAGAAAAAGAAGAAAAAAGAAGAAAAAAATGAAAAATAGAAAATGAAAAAATGAAAATGAAAAAGAAACCCCTTTCCCTTTCCTTCACATGTGATGTCACTGACCGTACAAAATTAGTGTCGGTTTATCTTTGCCTGATTCCTGATTCTCAGCAATAGCCAAAGAGGGGCAGCTGTAGACACCTAATTTTGTCCGGACCACTAAACAGGTATGTTTTCCTCCCATATTGATGTTTCCGAGTATAAAAAGACTGTTTTCATCATGCAGGTGGTACTCCGAGACTTAGTTTAAGAGGGCGAGCACAAAAAGTCAACCCTAAAAAAAAGTCAACCCCGAAAAAGTAAAACCCGAAAAAGTCAACCCTAGAAAGTCAACTACTGAAAAAGTCAACCCACTTTCAAAATCAAGATTTTAAGTTCAATTGAAAAATGGAGAAGGAATTTTGATAATCCGAGGTCTACATTGAAAGATATGGACTTCGGAAGTTGGGATTTGGAGATTCAGTAGAAAAGAAACCCTAATCCGAGAAATTTGGGGAAAAGTGCTTAAATGATCAAACTGGTCGAAATTGAAGGTTCCAAATGAAAGATAAGCACTGACTACGGGTAACGGAGAAGTCACTTGCAAGAAAAACCGAAAGAAAAGTCAATCCGGGAGAAAACCGAGAATTAGGGTTTTTAGTGGATTTCGGTGAAATCGGGAAGAATCACAGAAATGGCCCGACTTGGTAAGACCAAAGCCCCCAATGGATGAGGAATGATTAAAAAGGATGGCCCAAGGCTCAGATTGAAGAAAATCTGAAAATCGGACTTGTTTTAAGCAAAACCTGGTTTCGGAGGTTAAAGGGGCAAAATTGGAAAATTTTGGGAAAAATAGCAAATGGACTCCGAAAATTCTGAAAAATTTGTCAATCTCGTTTTTAAATTGTTTGGAAGAGATTGGCGAAAGAAAATCTTGATTCCGAGTTCGGTTGCAAAATGGCCAAATCCCGGGCTTCTTATGCAGTAATTCAAAAAGATAAATCCCGAAAAAATAGCAAATGGACTCCAAAAATTCTGAAATTTGGCAAATCTCATTTTTAAATTGTTTGGAAGAGATTGGCGAAAGAAAATCTTGATTCCGAGTTCGTTTGCAAAATGGCTAAATCCCGAGCCTCCTATGCAGTAATTCAAGCCGATAAATCCCAAAAAAATACCAAATGAGCTCCAAAAATTATGAAAACTTCCAGATCACACTTTTTAATTATTTTGAAGAGATTGGTGAAGAAAAATCTTGATTTGGAGCTCATTTAAAAAATGGTAAAAAGTAGGGGCATAAAAGGACATTTTGGGAAGAAAAAATCCAAATAAATAGCAAACGGACTCGGATAATTTTGAAAACTTCCAGAACTCAATATTTTATTATTTTGGAAGTATTAAAAAAAGAAAAATTGGATTTGGAGCCCGTTTGATATTTATTTTGCATCCGGGGGGCAAAATGGTCGTTTCACCCAAGCAACCGAAAAGGGCTTCTTTGGGCCTTTCAAAAATCAGAGCTGGGCTGGAAAAGAGAAGTGCTGGCCTGCCCAAGCCCAAAGGAAGGAGGAAGCTTAGGATTTTTTCAATCAAGTGATTAAAAATCAAGAGTTAAGTTAGAGATTTTCATTTTTGAGCCTAAGTCCCAATCCCACATCCCTTTGTAATGTCAAGCCAAGGAGGTGCTCACCTTATAAATAAGGAGTCTTGGCCTTTGGTTGAGATCACCCACTACCCCTTGTGAGATAGTCTATACACTTGTATTAGGATTATCCGGGTGGTGAGTCATAGTGTTTTTGTTGAGAGGGTTTGTAGCTTAATCCGTTCAAAAGCTACTCTGAGGGTTTGTAGCTTAATCCGTTCAAAAGCTACTCTGAGGGTTTATAGCTTAATCCGTTCAAAAGCTACTTGTGAGAGGGTTTGTGGTTTAATCCGTTCAAAAGCTACTCTGAGGGTTTATAGCTTAATCCGTTCAAAAGCTACTTGGTGAGTTTTCATTTTAAAATAATGTTTCTTGTTCTTCCTTCATTCCCTTTCTTAAGTATATTTTTCTTACATTTTTTTTACAATAAACTCACCATGGCCAAATGGCCTACATTATTTATTTTAAGTTGTTGTTTTTGATTCATTTTACCATGTTGTTTATGCTATTTTCTTTATTTTTGATGTTTTAAATATTATGTTATTTCATGTTCTTAAGTTATATTTAATTTGGTTGCTTTGTTTGTTTCCATTTATGTCTTAGATATCATGTTTTTGCATTTTTAATTTTCTGTTTTCATGTTGTTTAAATTTGAGCATGTTTTAGAGTTAGCATATTAAGTGTTTGTGAAAATGCTTGTGTGATTCTTTGCATGATTCTTGTTTTATATCTTAGTGAGCATGTTTTAGATTTGGTATATTAGGTGTTTGTGAAAATGCTTGTGTGATTTTTGTGTTATGACTTAGTTTTTCATGCTAGCATACCAAGTGTTTGTGAAAATGCCATGCTTGTTGAAGCTTGGGGCCATTTGGCTACTCCATGTGTTTTGCATTGTGTGTTGTATTTTTGTCATGCTAGTTGTTAGGTTTTTGCATTTGCATGATATTTGGTTGGATTTTTGAATTAAGCATGCCTTGTGTTTGTGAAAATGCCATGCATGTCTTAGGTCTAGGTTACATTAAATGTCATGCAAGTTCATGTTAGGTCTAGGCCATATTATTTGTGTCATGCATTTTCCTTACATTTAGGTTTAGATCCATGCATTTCATGCATTATGTTTGCTGCATTGTTTCATGCATTTCATGTTCATGCCACTTGAATAATGACTTGAGCCAATTAATGGTTCAAGGTCATGCTCTCTTGAGCACACTTGTGGAAAATTAAGTTTGTCAAATTGATTATTCTACCTTTGTGATTTTTTTTACTTAGCCAATTTTTATCTAACTTTCAAAAAGTCCTAGCTACTGTCTTCAAGTCATTCTATGAGTTTCAAATATTTTTATTTTGGTTTTTAAATGATTTTATCAAAGACAAAAAAAAATGTGTTGGCAAAGCAGTTTTTTTTTTCCACCCAAAACTCGTACATCTCCGATTTTTCTGGGAATTCATCTTTGATTAGAAAATTAAGTCGATTTTTTCCCGTGTATTTTTGCATGTCCTGAGTCTCCAATAATTTTTTCAGAATTTTTGGAATTTTTAAAAATAGGATAAAAAATCGTGGATTAAAACATTCAGTGGAGTCAGGATTGAATTTAAAGAAAAACAAAGCAGTTTTTTCTCCTCCAAAAACTCGTACATCTCTGGTTTTTCTGGGAATTCATCTTTGATCAAAAAATTAAGCCGATTTTTTATCATGTAGTTTTACATGTCCTGAGTCTCCAGTATTTTTTTTAGAATTTTTGGAATTTTTAAAAATAGGATAAAAAATCGTGGATTAAAACTGGACAGTGGAGTTAGAATTGAATTTAAAAAAAAAAACCATTTTTCTGTTTTGGTTAATTTACTTAGAGTGGGCTGATTAGGAGAGTTAGCTACTGACTTAGGGTGGTTTCTAAGCCTTTTCAAACTCTAAAAATGGTTTTTCAAGTCTCGGGTTAAGGGTAGTAAAATCCGGATTTTTAAACTTAGGAAATTAGAGTCATTTTAAAAATTTTAGCCCAGTTTTTATTTTTAATTCAAGCTTTTCAAAACTGTTTTCAAACAATCACAAAGTATTTTGGTTTTAGAATATTTAATTTGACATATTTTCCTAAGGTAGCCGGATATCTTTTTAGATATACGGATTTCCTTAATTAAAGGAAAAAATACATTTCATGCATTGCATTTTTATATTCATGCATTTTATATAATATGTGATTCTTGCCATATTAATTTCTATGTGTCATGACATTTAGGTTGCATTATATTATTTAGATTTTGCTATGTCATTTTATTTATGCCATGCCTATACATATTCATTTCTTTTAAATGTTTTCAAAAAAGGATAATGGTTTTCAATAAAAATAAAGATATTCCCGATTTAAAATAATTCATGAGTTCTCTACCGGGTTTGCTGGAGGGAATATCATCAATTATTATTAATAAAGGAATATCTTTCTTTCAAAAAAGAGAATGATTCGGAAAGTTTTCTAAAACTAATAAAAATTTCTATATTTTGCCACGTTTGTTGGGGAATATAGGAAAATTTTGAATTTATAAATTTCGGATCATTGTCAATAAAAAATGAAATTATTTTTCTTTAAATTGGGAATTAATTTGAAATATTAAATTTAAAACCAACTTTTACCGAGATTTGAGATAACACACGATTAATAAGGTACCGATTTATACGGGCGTTGTAGGGGTGCTAATCCTTCCCCACACGTAACCGACTCCCGAACCCGCTTCTTTGATTTCTCTAGTTTAAAACGCAGACTTGAAATTGGTTTTTAAAATGTTTTAATTAATTTTTAAAATATTTTATAAAACCGGTTTTAATAGGTGGCCGATCACACCTAGCTAAAAAAGATTGGTGGCGACTCCATGTCTTTTTTAAGGTCATTTTCAAAACCTTCATTTCTAGAGGAATTAAGTCGACTTTTCCTCGTTTTTTTTTTAAATGTCACGCTTGCGATGAGACTCGTCGTTATTTTTTAGGTTGCGACACCATGTATTTTAGGTCTATGCCATGCCTTACATCATATTTGATTATGTTATACATCTTAGGTCATGTAGCTATGTCATGCATCTTAGGTTATATAGCTAGGTCATCTTAATAAGTCATTTTCAGTCATGCCATGTCATTTTAGTGGTTAGGTCATTTTTATGATATTTTCTATGTCATTTAGAGTCTAGGTCATTTTCGGCCATGTCATTTTAGTGGTTAGGTCATTTTATGCCATTTCGTTTTCCATGTATTTATAGTTTAGGTGCATTTTCATGCCATGTCATTCATGCCATATCATCATTTCATGTCATTTGGCCATGCTACACCATTTAGAGTCTAGGTCCTTTTCATGCCATATCATCATTTTATGTCATGTCACCTATGCCATGTCATCCATATAACATGTCATGCCATGTCATTTTCCATGTCATTTATAGTTTAGGTGCATTTTCCTGTCATGCCATATCATCATTTCATGTCATTCGGCCATTCACATGCCATCATCATGCATTTACCCATTCATATGCCATCACCATGCATTTCATCCATTCATATGCCATCTCCATGCATTTCGGTCATTCGTATGCCATCTACATGCCATTCGACCTCCATGACATTTTATTCATGATCTATGTCAGTTATGCCATATCATTCATATAGCATGTCATTTGCCATGTCATTTAGTGTTTGAGCTCATTTTATACCATGATTAAGCATGTCATGCCATTCATAACATTACCATGACCATTCGGCTACCATGACATTTCTTTCATGTCATTCTATTTTCATGCCACAACATTCAATTCCATAGCATGTCGTTTGCCATGTCATTTAGTATGCCAAGCTCATGTTTTCCATGTCGATTTCACTCACATGACATTCATTCTCATTCTCATGCCATGTCATTTGGTTTGCCATGTCATTATGTTTATCTAGCTTTGGTTTGCCATGTCGATTTCATTCACATGACATTCATTATCATGCTATGCCATTCATATGCCATGTCATCCTTATGCCATGTCATTATCTAATCATTCCATATCACAATAAAAATGCTTATCATGTTTTGGTAATCATGCATGCCTTAATGTCAATTTGCATATTCATAACATTTCAATAAATAAGGCAATATTCCCGAGTTTAAATAATTCATGATTTTTTCGGCTGGGTCTACCGGGGAGGATATCATTAATTATTAAAAACAAAGGAATACCCTTTTCTAAAACAAAGGTGATTCAGAGAATTTCAAAATAAATAAAATTTTCTATGTTTTGTCGGGTTTGCCGGGGAACATGAAAAGATTTTGGTGTCAATAAATTCCGAGTAATTCTCAAATAAATTCATTCTCATGCTATGACACTTGTCCATGTCATTTTATTTGCCATGTCATTTTCATTCATGTAGTTCATGCATATGCTATGTCATTTAGACTTTTCCACGTCAAGCATGTCATGTCATTCATGCATATGCTATGTCATTTAGACTTTGCCAAGTCAAGCATGTCATGTCATTCATGCATATGCTATGTCATTTAGACTTTGCCACGTCAAGCATGTCATGTCATTCATGTATATGCTATGTCATTTAGACTTTTCCATGTCAAGCATGTTATGTTATGTCATTCATACATATGCTATGTCATTTAGATTTTTCCATGTCAAGCATGCTATGTCATTCATTCATTCATATGACATGTCATTCATTCACATGCCATGTCATTTTTCCATCTCATCATTGTTCATGCCATGTCATTCGGCTATGCCATGTCATTCGTAGATTAGGTCATGTCATTCATGTTCACACTATGTCAAACTCTTGCTATGTCATTCATACGTCATGTAATCCACTCACATGCCATGTCATTCATTTAGCATGTCATGTCATTCAACCATGTCACCATCTGCTCATGCCATGTCATTTACGCCATGTCATTCCTAGATTAGGTCATTCATGTTCAAGCTATGTCGATTTCATTCACACGACATTCGTTCTTATGCTATGTCATTTTGTTTGCCATGTCGATTTCATTCACATGACATTCATTCTTATGCCATGTCATTCATATGCCATGTCATTTTGTTTTCCATGTTGATTTCATTCACATGACATTCATTCTTATGCCATGTCATTCATTTGCCACATCATTTTCATGCCACGACATTCATTCTCATGCTATATCATTTCCGTGCCATGTTATCTTGTTATGCCATGTCATCCACATGCCATGTCATTTTGTTTTCTATATCGATTTCACTCACATGACATTCATTCTTATGCCATGTCATTTAGTTCGCCAAGCTTATGTTTGCCAAGTCAATTTCATTCACATGACATTCATTCTTTTGCCATGTCATAATAGACCTTACCATGTCAAACATGCCATGTCATTAATTCTTTTGTCATGTCATAATAAATGTGTAATGCTATGATAATTGCACATGTAGATTAGGTCATATTTGTACCTTAGTAATAATTTGCATATTCATAACCATTTTTTGGTAAATGATTTTTAATGCAATAAATGTAAATATTGTTTTTATAAAACAAGATTGTTCCTGAGTTAAAATAATTCATGAGTTTTCTGCTGGGTCTGCCAGGGAGAACATCATCAATTATCATTAACGACGGAATATCTTTTTATCAAAAAACGAGGGTGATTCGGAGCATTTCACAATCGAGGAAAAATTCCATGTTTTTCCAAGTTTGTCGGGAAGCATGGAAAATTTTATTTTAATAAATTTCGGATCATTTTCAAATAAAATATGATTTATTTTTTTTAGGGAACTATTTTTAAATATCAAATTTAAAATTGACTTTTACCGAGACTTGAGATAACACCTGACTAATAAGGTACCATTTATTACAGGCTTTGTGGGGGTGTTAATCCTTCCCTGCATGTAACCGACTCTTGAACCCGCACTTATTTTCTCTAGTTCAAAGCGCAGACTACAAAATTGGTTTTAAAAATATTTTGATTAATTTTAAAATATTTTATAAAAATTGGTTTTAATAGGTGGCCGATCACACCTAGCCAAAAAAGATTGGTGACTACTCCATTTCTTTTTCGAGGTGGTTTTCATACCCTCCACCCTTGATTTAGAGGAATTAAGTTATATTTTCCTCTATTTCTTCCAATGTCACACTTTTTTAATGAAGTCGACGTCCCGCGACGAGGCATAGTTCGACTTTCTTAAGGGAGGTTGCGACATCCCTAATTCCCCTCATGTCAGTCATACTACCCTACCAATGTCTCTCCAAGCCTTTATCTTTACTTACCAAATATCCATCCCCAAGCATCTGATCTTGTACAAGTCCCTGCAGCTAGGCCTGCTTCCCAAAAATGGTCGTGGGATAACCAAGAGAAAATTTGAACCCCAATCCCTAACTTGTTACAGTTACTAATAAAGAATCAGTACCTTACCCCTATGCCTTTGAAAACAACTCTGAATCCATCAGCAAGGAGTTATGACCCTAACAGCAATGTGAGTATCACATGGGGGTAATTGGGCATTCAACTGAAAAATGCAGACAACTGAATGAAAAGAGTAGAGGTCTTGTCCACGATGGCATTTTGACTCCAGAGCTTATCGAACAATGAAAATCTGCTTTGTCATAGATCGATTTCCTCTTGAAGAATTTTGAGATGAGAATTGTTATCTCTGAAGGCATATAAATAGGAGAATTTTGATGCATATAGTTTCATACCTCATGATGAAAGCACTTGTCTCATGTCGACATCCATATGAATTAAATGAATTTTGAATTTTAAATACTTTGTGTTTATTGTGTTTTAGCAATATTTTGAATTTGCAAAATAAAGCTTTGAAAATTTTTGGATGAACAAATAAAATGTATTTTAGCATAAAATAATAGAGAGTCTCGAGAACATTGATGATCATTGTTGGAAATGAACCGATACCTTCATTCCTCTCTTTTGGGCTTTCCTATGAATATGAATTTTTGAACCAAGACCACTTGAAAGACCTAATGCTTCAAGGAATATGAATGATTGAACTTCATAAACCATTGTCACTACAAAATAAGCAAAGATGTAGATCCTAGTCTAGGCTATGAACAATGGATCAAACTTTTTGAAAAAATTTTGAGCTCTTGAAAGACTCAAACAAATGAGACATTCTTTCAAGAATCTAGACCTTGTTAATTCGATGTGTGTCAAGGTTGTGCTAAAACCATTCACATCCTTTCCAATAACCCAAAAGCACCAATTGCCCAAACATCACTTCATGATTTGACACCTTGGGGCACAATGACTAAACTAGATTATTCAATTTCCTCAAAAAAACCTATGTTGGGCCATATTCTTTCTTGTCTCTTCAAAAAACCCAAGATTGAAACTCAGCCTTTTCAGTATAGACCTAGACTTGCAATATTCCTCATTCTCATGGCTAATCAAACGGGGCATCATCTGTAGATGTGGTAGATGTATGGAGAATAAGGATGGAATTAACACATGAATCACTGGGGCATGTGACAAAAAAAACAAGAGGAAAAATTGTGATATCATGCATATGAGAATTCAGATGATTCCGAGTGTAAAATGAAATTCTGATACCTTTTCAATGAAAATATGTGTGCTTGATATGAGAAATGGCCATCTTTCATATCCCTTTCACAAAAAAGAATTATCTATAGTCACCCCTTTTGAGCCGAAAGAATTCTTTCTTCTTTGAACCCTGATCAATGATCACCCACTACACGAGGGGGCAAATGCGAGGAAAGATCTTCTCAAAGATCACGGAGAAATGAGTTCTAACTCGAAGACAGATACAAAGCAAATTGAGCTCACAAATAAATATGGCCTCACTCTGTTGAAATGAAGATGCAAAAGGAAAAAGGAAAACATAGAAAAGATGGCAAAATGAAAGCCAAGAACAAAGAAGAAAATGAGCAAAAGACAAAAGAAAGAAAGAAAAGTCCAAAATGGACAAATGCTTCAAAGGGAATCCCCCTCAAGAAATGATCCTTGATTTGATTACCCTCAAACACATATTTTGGGCCTATTTATCCTTTCTTTCTAAACCCCGAACCTTGGCCTACATTACGTGCTTTAAAAGTCCATTTTGATCAAGCATGAATATTTAACTTGAAGGGTTTTTCCTCATATTTTATCCTATCTCATCGAATTATCATTTCACTATGGAAGAATTTAGAATTCTCAAGTGCATGGTAGAACAATAAAAAAGGAAGATAAAACAATGGAAAGAATGGGACTCTAGGGCGAAAAACCCAAAAATGGATGATCCAGAGTAAAATGGAAAGTTTTGATGCCATCTACGTTAGTGCCGATGCCACAAAAGAGAAAGTCATCTTGAAGAAATCGAGGAACATCTAGAAATTCTTGAACCACCCAAATTGCCAGCTGTCATTTGGAGGATTGACTTCAAAAACTGAGACTTTTTTCCCTCCAAAATTAAATTTCCAGTTTGAACATCCCGGCTAATCTTGATGCTTGTCAAAACGCCATGATTTGGAAACTAAAAGACTATTGAATTTGTTTGAATCTCAAGGAATTCGTGTTTCATAAAACCTGTTCCATTTGTGAGTATAGAAGGGACATACATTTTTGTTCTGACGTTCTTGGATCAACCAAAATCCTGTTGTATCAAGCCTTTCAATTTAAGTTGAAAAACCCAAATTGACATCCAGAGAAATTTCTAACAGTGATCATCAGTCTTTAAGAGATGTGTACATTACACACTATGGGGTTAATATTTTGGTACAAAAGTTTTCATTAAGAAAAAGGCAATAAAAATATTTTTGAAATAACCATTTTTGATGTTGACATGAGACAAGGGTTTTTCTAACCCAAAGGTGCTGAACTATTGGAGATGACCTTGACTTCCAGATGTGAGAAGAAGAAATAGAACTCGGCAAACAGACTTCCGTTGATAAGAGTTTGAAAACAGTTGGGGCAAAGAGTTAGCCAAGGATTGGAAAGGAAATGATCTCTTATGGGGCACGAGTGTTCAGGATACACTCTGATTTGAAAAGGAAAAGCTAGGCCAAAGTCTAGAAAATAATCAGGGACATTGGCATCACTCATAAGCACTTACCTCAATATTCAGCGTTGCACCTGCACCATGTCAGGAAGCATTTGCATCATTTATAGGTATTGGCATTTGCACCATTCCATGAGCATCTACATTTTACCATTACATTCACATCCTTCATGGATATTCTCATCATCTCGAGCAATTGCGTCATTTCTAGGATCATTGCATCTTCATTATTGTGTGGTAACTGCAGTTACACCATTCATATACCACTTACATGAACACGATTCGTAGGCGCATTTGCATCTTTTCATGAAGCATTTGCATCATTATTGATATATGCATTCGCATCATACAAAAGCATTTGCACACTGCTAGTCTTTGCACTTGCACCATTCATAAGCATTTACACGATATTGATCTTTATATCTGCATCATTCCATGAAGTAGTTATGTCAACGTTGATCTTTGCATTTGCATCATTCAAAAGCATTTGAGCACTGCCAATCTTTGCATTTGCATCATTCAGACCCATTTGCACAGTGTCGATCTTTGCATCTGCATCATTCCATTAAGTAGTTGCGTCAACGTTGATCTTTGCATTTGCATCATTCAGAAGCATTTGCACACTTCTAACCTTTGCATTTGCATCATTCAGAAGGATTTGCACAATGTTGATCTTTGCATCTGCATCATTCCATGAAGTATTTGTGTCAACGTTGATATTTGCATTTGTATCATTTAGAAGCATTTGCACATTGTCAATCTTTGCATTTGCATCATTCAGAAGCATTTGCATAATGTCGATCTTTGCATCTGCATCATTCCATGAAGTAGTTGCGTCAATGTTGATCTTTACATTTGCATAATTTAGAAGCATTTGCACACTGCTAATATTTGCATATGCATTATTCATGAAGCATCTGCATATTGATAATCTCTGCATTTGCATCAAGAAACATTTGCATCCATGTAAATTTCTGCATCTGTACCAAGAAGCATTTGCATCAATCCCAGACATCTGCATCTGCATCAGGAAGCATTTGCATCAATCCAAAACAGTTGCGTTTGCACCATGAAGCATTTGCATCTTTGTTAATCTTTGCGTCTATATCAAGAAGCATTCATCCTCTCAAAACCTTGAAGTTAATTTTCAACACAATTCTCGAAAATCATGGATAAGACCTTCGGGCACCATTTTCAAAGAAAAGATATCCTTTTAAAACCTCTCAGCACTATTCTCAAAAATCATGGATAAGACCTCCGGGCACCATTTTCAAAGAAAAGACATCCTTTTAAAACCTCCGGGGGCCATTTTCAAAGAAAATACACTTTTTGAAAACCTCGAGGCATATGTTTTCAAGGCCTCCGAGCACTATTTCAAAAACCATGGATAAAAAATCTGGGCACCATATTCAAAATCATGGATAAGACCTCCTGGCACCCTTTTTCAAAGAAGCAACACTTTGCAAGACCTCCGAGCATCAGCTTTTCAAAAACCTTCGGGTATTTTCTTCTCTTGCAAATCGAACTCGTTTCCTTAAGGCGGGTCAAGCCTTGATTAGTCAGGGAATTCAATTTAAGGACAAATTCTTTTATTTACAATCTTTTTTCAAAAAATATAATTTTATCCCAAAATTATATACATGTCATATGAAAAAATATTTTTCTAAAGCTTTGCCGGGTTGTCGGGGAGTTCGATATCCTAACACATGTCATTTATATAATTTCACACCAAAATAAGATAAGGCCCCGGAATCACCGCCGAGGTATTTTCTTCTCTTGCAAATCGAACTCATTTTCTTAAGACGGGTCGAGCCTTGATTAGTTAGGGGACTTAATTTAAAGACAAATTCTTCTATCTTTACCGAAAAATATATTTTCATCCAAAAATTATATAGGTAAATATAAAAAACATACTCTCAATAAGTAAATAATTATTAAATAGTATAATGAATAAAAATTATTTGAAAAAGAGAAATGAACAATTAAAAATTATTATAAAGGATATTGTAAAGACAAAATTATCCTTGATAAAAAAACCTTCTCCTCCCTTTTTCTCTTATTTTTTAATTTACTTTTTAATTAAAAAATAAAATTTTCTGAAAATGTTTTTTTTTAATTTTAAAAAATAAATTTAAAAATTGTTTTATTTACTTTTTTTAATTCAAAAATTTTAAAAAATAAAATTAATTTTTCTAAAATTAATTTTTCTTTATTTTTTAAATTTTAAAAAAATAAATATTTAAATATTTTATTTTTTAAATTTATTTTCAATTAAAATTTTTAAAAAATAATATTTCCTTAATGAAAGAAAAAGGAAAAGTAAGTTTTTTCATTAAGGGTAATTTTGTCTTTACAATATCCTTTATAACAATTTCTAATTGTTCATTTCTCTTTTCAAATAACTTTTATCTATTAGATCATTTAACAATTATTTGTTTATTGAAGGCATGTTTTTCATATTTATCCAAATTATATACATGTCATGTGAAAAGATATTTTTCTAAAATCTCTGCTGGGTTTGCCGGGGAATTTAGTGAAATGTCCCGACACATGTCATTCATATAATTTCACACCAAGATAAGATAAGGCCCCGGGACTTCCGCTGAGGTATTGTCTTCTATTGCAAATCTAACTCGTTTCCTTAAGACGGATCAAGACTTGATTAGTTGGGGAACTCAATTTAAGGACAAATCTTATTGTTTTAAACAAATTCTCACCAAGATAAGATAAGGCCCCGGGACTTCCGCCGAGGTATTGTCTTCTCTTGCAAATCGAACTCGTTTCCTTGAGACGGGTCGAGCCTTGATTAGTGAGGGAACTGAATTTAAGGGCAAAATTCTTTTATTTACAATCTACAAAAATGAAAAAAAAAATTGAATGAAAAAAATGAAGAAAATTCTTCCTTCCATCCTTCACATGTGATTTCCCTAACTGGACAAAATTATTGTCTATTTTATCTTCGTCTGATTCTTGATTCTCAGCAATAGTCAAAGAGGGGCAGCTGCTAAACAAGGCAAATTCTCCTTTCAACTTCCCGGAATGCAAAGAATCTTCCTTCATTCCACAGATGGGTCTGCAAGACTTTGATTCAGAGGTAAAAATGAAAAAGTCAACCCGAAAAAATCAACTCCAAAAAAGTCAACTCTCAGTCAAAATCAAGATTTGAAGTTGAATTGAACAATGGTAAAGGAATTTTGATAATCAGAGATCTACAATTGAAGATTGAGAGCTTGAAAGACAAATTGCAAAAATTCAATGTAAGAAAAATGCCAAATTTTGCAAATTTGGGGAAAAGTGCATAAATGATCAAATTGGACGAAACTGGAGGTTCCAAACGGAATAAGATCAATAAATATGGATATTGGAAGGTCCAATTTTGAAGTGGAGTTGAAGGAAGAATTGGTTTAAAGAGAAAAAAGAAAATAAGGATTTAATGAATAAATAGAAAATTCACAAATTTAGGGAAAATTACAGAGATGGTCTGATTCGGTGAAATTGAAGCCCCTAGTTGATGAATAATAAATAAATAAAAATATTCCAAGTCCCAATTTGAAGTGGATCCCAAGGAGAGCCGATTGGAGGAGAAACGAGAAAAACGAGAAAATTTTCAATTTTAAGGAAAAAAGGAAAAACTAAATCGGAGAGGAATTCGGATATAAAAATTGAGCATTTTCAGTCCAACTCCAATTCAATATATGACAAAGACAGTGAAAAAAGAAAATCCAAAATTTTGGCCCGTTTTGAGTAAAGCCGACATTTCAAGGGCTAATGGGTAATTTTGGAAAATCTGACTCGAAAAATTGTGAAACTTTTGAAAACTGAGTTTTAGGATGGAAATAAGAAGAAGAAAATCCGAAATTGGGGTAGAAACGCAAATATGCTAAAATCGAGAGACTAATCCGTAATTTTAAAGAATAATTCGAGAAAAATAGAAAACGAGCTCGAAAAATTATGAAAACTTTTAGAACTAAGTTTTATATTTGATGGAAAGGATTGGAGAAGAAAAATCCGGAATCGGAGCTCAAATAGAAATAGAAAAAGTTCGAGGGCAATAAACCGAAAGTTTAAAGAAAAATCCGGGAAAAATAGAATCCAAGCTCGAAAAATTATGAAAACCTCCACAATTGAGTTTTATATTGGATGGGATGGATTAAAAAATAAAAATTCTAAATTGGCGTCCATTTGCAAATAAATTAAGTTTGGGGGCCAAAATGTAATTTTATCGAAAAAACCGAAAAAGGCCATTTTGCAAATAAAGAAAAAGAGGAATGGCCTAGAAAATTCCATGCCATTTTCGGCCAGCTCATTGATTGGAAGAGGAGGTGTGATCATCTTGAATCAAATGGCCAAGATTGAATAGCTAGATGACATTTTTTAAGAAAGGACAAGATTCTCCACTACTTGCCTACATGGCATTTTTGGCTAATGGGAGGCCTCCAAATTGCAAAGCCATGTGAAGGCCATGTGAAGAGCATGTGAAGGCTATGAGATGATGCCAAATAGGATTAAAAATGCCACCTAGGAAGATATTTTGATAGTAAGCCATATGATCATGACAAGTGGCTTAGATATTTTGTACAGATAAAAGACAAGAATAATCTGGGTGGCATTACTGGCCAATAATAGGTTAGGAAACCCTTAATTTAAGGAAAGCATCATGCAAGGAGGGGACAAAAATTAGCCATGTGACAAAGATGTTGGGAGAGCATGCAAAGCATGACTAAAGGCTAAAAAAAAGATGAGCACACTAACACTATAAAGAGGGTTCGGCTAGCCCTAGATAGAAAGAGAGAATTCATTTTTTTCAAAAGCATTTCACTAAACTCTTGGAGGAAGAAAGGAGAAAAAGAAAAAGAGAGAAAAAAGGAGAAGTTCGAGTGCTTGATTTGGAAAGCTTTGCTAGGTAGCTATTTCCTCTCTTCTTCTTCAATTATTTTCTTTGATTTCATGTTCTTTTTCTCTTCTTTTTCCCTATGATTGTTAACTTTCTTTGTTGAATAAAAGGTTTTCAAAAATAAATTTCTAAAGGTTTTCTTTCCTTTATTCTTTATTCTTTACAAAATAACAAAGTTGATAAAAAAATTCAACATATTTTCACCATGGCCGAAACCTAGAAGGCTTTATTGTGCTTGTCTTTGCTTTATTTTCTTGTTTGCTTGTTGATTGTGGGTTTCACCATTGTGGCAGGATAGATTTTCTCCTTTGGTTTTTTCTTTTAAAAAATCAAATAAAAGGTTTGAGAAGCTTGAGGATCTTGATTTTTTTCAAGTGATTTTGGTTAGGTGGGACTATGTCCAAGGAACCAACCATTGAGCCACCTTGATTTTCCTTTGCTTGTTTATTGTTTAGCTTATGTTTGATCATTTTCATATGTGTGTTTGGCTGTAAAATCATGCATTCATACCATTTTCAACTTGATTTTTGGCTAAGATCAATCAATGATTTCTAGCCAAAGTCTTTTGTGCTAACTAGTTGAGAAACTAATGGGTTGTTAAGTTGGATATTCTGACTTTGAGCCTTTTTTTTTTTCTTTTTGTCAAAATAAAAATATTTTTTAACCATATTTAGTAGACCCTTATAAGAGCCCCTGGTATTTTTTCCAATATTTTTAGAATTTTTTATCAAGGTTGGAAAATTGGTTTTTATTAAAACAGATTTTAGTATATTGTTCTAACTTTAATGCAATTTTGGTCAAGTCATTTTTGGTCCAAATTTAAAGCAGATTTTTCCTCATAATACCATAATGTTTCAAGTCTAAACTGCTTTTTTCATATTTTTTTTAATTTTTTATAAGGGGTAGAAAAATAGTTTTCTAAAACTGGTTGTTGGAATTAAAATGAGTTTTCTCAATAATTTTCTATTTTATATTTGTAAAAAGGAGAGGCTAGTTGGAGTCATTAGCTACTGTTTTAGGTTGATTTTCATGTCATCGCAAGGATAAAAATTGGTTTTACAAAGATCGAGTCATAGGTATTTAACCCGGATTTTAAAAAATAGAAAAACTAGAGCCTTTTTAAGGGGGTTCGGCCAAGGTTTTTCTTTTCACTCCAAAATTCCAAATTTTCAAATCCGAGCCCAAAATCTTTCGATTTTGAAAATCCAATTTAAGTGTCGGATACCTTTTTAGGTAACGGATGTCCTTACTTCAAGGGAGAATTACATCTTCAAGTATTGCATATTTCAAAATGTTTTCTATTTAATTTGGCATAAAAACGTATTTTTCGGTTTCCTAAACATTTGGCGAGAATTAGTTCCTAATCTTTGCTGGTTTGCAGGGGAGGTTAGGAAATTATTTAACACACGTGTTTATGGAATCGAAAGGTATGGTTTTTTGTTTTATTCGGAATCATATTAAATGTCATAGGAAAGAATTATCTTCCAAGCTTTGTCGGGTTTGTTGGGGAGTACGGTAATATTTTTCGACATATGCCATTTATGTGATTCTTCACATGAAAATGAATTTTGAAAATAATGATGTGAGCATATTCCATGATATCTAGATTTACCATTTTAATCATGATATGTTTGTGAATATTCTATGATGATGTTATTTTTATGATTGAGTACTTAATTCATATGCCATGTCATTTAGATTTTGCCATGTCAAGCATGCCATGTCCTTCATACATATGCTATGTCTTTTAGATTTTGCCATGTCAAGCATGCCATATCATTCATCCATATGCTATGTCATTCAGATTTTTCCATGTCAAGCATGCTATATCATTCATCCATATGCCATGTCATTCAGATTTTACATGTCAAGCATGCCATGCCATCCATTCATATGCCATGTCATCCAGATTTTGCCATGTCATTCAAACATATGCTATGTCATTTAGATTTTGCCATGTCATTCATCCATATGCTATGTCATTCAAATTTTTCCATGTCAAGCATGCCATGTCATCCATTCATGAATGCCATGTCATTAATTCTTTTTCCATGTGATAATAAAATGTTTGTCATGTCATGATAAATATGCATGTTGTTTAATTTTTATCCTAGTAATATTGATTTGCATATTCATGACCATTTTTTTAAATGCATGAAAAATAATTAAAGATTTTTATAAAACAAGGTTATTCTTGAGTTAAAATAATTCATGAATTCTCTGCTGGGCCTGCCGGAGAGGATATCATCAATTATCATTAACAGCGGAATATATATTTTTCAGAAACGAGAGTGATTTCGGAGAATTTCAAAATAAGGAAAAATTTCATGTTTTGCCGAGCTTGTCTGGAAATATGAAAAATTTTATGTTAATAAATTTCGGATCATTTTCAAATAAAATATGAATTTTTAAGGGAATTATTTTTAAACACCAAATTTAAAACCGACTTTTACCGAGACTTGAGATAACACATGACTAATAAGGTACCATTTATACGGGCATTGTGGGGGTGCTAATTCTTCCCCACACGTAACCGACTCCCGAACCCACACTTGTTTTCCCTGGTTCCAAGCGTAGACTTCAAAATTGGTTTTAAAATGTTTTAATTAATTTTAAAATATTTTATAAAAATCGGTTTTAATAGGTGAACGATCACACCTAGCCAAAAAAGATTGGTGGTAGCTCCATTTCTTTTCCCAATGTTATTTTCAAACCCTCTCAATTTTAATTTAAGAGGAATTAAGTCGTCTTTTTTTCTATTTTTTTCAATGTCACACCTTTAACGATGCCGATTGTCCCGCAATGGGGCAGATTTTTCGGACACCTTTTTTGGGGTTGTGACATATCTATTAATAAAGGAGCTGATTGAGTTTGGTGTCACTAAGTTAAATGATACCAACTCAATTGTGTAAAGTATAAAAAAAAAAAAAAAAAAGGAACTAAACTATGATATCAAATAATAATAATAATATAGGGTATTTTGTTTTTTAACCTTTTTATGTAATATATTTTAAAAATAAATTACTTCTTTTTTCTTGAAAAACTTTATACTTTTAGAAAAAACTACCATAAAACTACCCACTTCTTAAAATTACCATAAATAATTTTTTTTTAATATTTTATTTTTCACATGATCTTTTTCTTCCGTGTGGGTGTACAACTTAATACTTGAAGAAAAAATATAAAATTTGATAATCCAAACTCTTAACATTATAAGTTTATAACTCAACTGCCCTATATGTATGGCATCTTACCAATGGTATTATGTCATGTGTAGACCACATGAGACCGTCAATGTTCTTTTCAATGTTTTTACCTATACTGTTAAAATCCTACCCAAAACCAACCAATTGTTGAATGCCAAGTGGAATTAATATATAAATGGTATCTATGTAGAATTTCACAAAATATTGATTATTTTTATTGAAAACATGACGTATACATGACATCATTATATTCTAAGATGTGACGTAAATGAACTAAGGTTAATGGTGTAAATTTTTTTATTAATATATGGTACGCAATTTGAAAACTCTGAGTGTAATTGTACATATTTCATTGTAATTCGGATAGCAAAATCTGTAATTAATTTTATTTTAAATTATTTTATAATAAAATCATTTCAATATAATACTTATTAATCTTCCATTGCATTTTATTTATCTCTATTTAACTTTCACAAAATAGAGACAAAGAGAGTAAAATAAAACTGTCAAGCTGCGTTGCACCAAGCGCGGGTTTAGAAACCTAATTCGAAGCCCCTTGTTCAAATCAATCTAGATTTACGGGTTTGAACGGCCCAGCATTTGTACACTTTTATCTTCTGCATATTTTTTTACTGTTTTAATTAGCATTAATTATAGCATTACAACCTCAAAATGAATTATTTGGAGTTTGTTGGGAAAAAAAAAAAAAACAGTTCTAATGAGGAATAGTTAGGCTCCATTTGTTTGATATAAATTCACTTTCAAAAAAAAAAAAATTACATTTTTTTGATATTTATATGACAAAAAATTGACTACTTAAATAAAATGAATTTACCATTAATGAAAAATGAGATTTTAAAAATAAATGAGATTTAAAAAATAAAAAAAAAAACTATCTTCCCTCTTTAAAAGAAGACTATAATTTTTATAAAAAAAATTGTCCATCGATCAGGCTACACGTTGGGTTCATGAGCTTAGTTAGACTCATGTTGGACTGTAGATATATTTTTAAGGTCCAAACTCAGCTTGATCCGATCCAAAATAATATTACATTAAAAATTATTTTTTACTTAATTTTTATGTTATATTTTAATATTAAATATAAATAAATAATACTTTTATGACATAATAATAAATCATTTTAATATAAAATATTACTATTTTAATAGTATAAATATTTTTAATATTCTAATAATAATTATATTTTAATATTTTATATTAATATAAATAATATTTTAATAATAATAGTACTATTTTACATATTATAAAATATGAATATAAATAAATTAATAATATATTTTTTAAATATTTTATATTTATATTTGAATCATTATTATTATTAAAAATTGTTATTTGAAAATATTAACAGTAAATTATTAAAATACTTGATATTTTAATAATAAATTATTTTTAACATATTTTAATAGTTATGTCAATATTATTATTTTGAAAAGAAAAAAAAAACAAACAACAAACAAAATGTTTTTATTAAGTCATCCAAACATTAAAAATATTTTAATTTATACAAAAAATATAAATATTTTTTAACAAAAACAAATGGAGCCTTAGTGAAAAACGTACTTCTTTAATCTGAATTGGTGTGGGTAATGAAATCCTAAGAAAAACCTTCTCATTCATTTATACATTGCATTTTGCTTCTTTGAAGTGTTTTCATCCACACCTTAAAACATAGTTGCCGTCCTTTGGCCTTCAGGGGAAGAGCGGAGACCCACTCCATTGTCAAGTCCATTCAGAAATATAGTTTTCTCAAGATTTAAGTATTTACTGCACATGGCCATGTTTTAGTATATTGGATTCATTGGTCATAAATTTACGCATGAATTTCATATGTAACAGATCCTGTTGTCCTCACTCCCAAATCTCAATGCCTTATCACAAAATATATAGTTCACAGTATATCATCAATATAGCTAGTTGGATAAAAAAATTTCCTCATTAAAGGCAGGTTTTAAACATGGAATTACAATTCAATAGTGGATAGGCCAAACTTATGTCAGTATAATTACGATGGTATATTTCTTATACATGGTGCATATATATGTTTCAGCTGACATGTTAGGGAAATTTGTTGGCAGCTTCAGAAGCATGTGAACTAGCTAATACTTGTAAATGACTAGTTTTTGTCAATCTTTTGCCAGCCTAGGCTTGTGCACCACCCCTTAAGTTTAGGCTGGAAAATACATTGCATTATTCAAACCTTCACTTTACATGTCTGAAATTATGTATATATAGCTCTAAGTTACATAGAAAGAGTACATTACATTTAGAGGGTTAGATATATGTGGTATGTTAGGCAGTTGCTTTTTAAAAAGAGTTTGTCGCTGACCTCAGTTCTTTGCCACCTTTCTGCCTACAGTGTGAAACTTTGCTGGTAAAGGAGTGGTGCCAACGACACTTCCACATGTTATCGTTACGTCAAATCGTGTTCGGAGCCGAACAAACATATGAGCAGTTGCTAGCTAGAAATGCAATGCAATGCAAACAACATGATTTAATTCGAGAATTTACTGAGGGAAGGAAAACTGTTCAAATATTAATTCAAATGTGATGTTAGTTAAAGCATTTTGTTTGTTTTAGACATAATGTAATTAGAGTGATTGTTGAGTGATCCACAAGGGTTTGTTTAGTTGGTAAGGGAGGAGCCTCTCTTTTTTTTCGATCAAGGTTCGATTTTTGTGAGGAGTATTTTGAAAATATCATGATGATGCGGGAGAATGCACCCTTAAAATTATCTCGATAAAAAATTAAATTCTGATCCCTAACCATCTTATAAAAAAAAAAAAAAAAAAGTGATCATTGAGTGTAAGAAAATAATCAACAACAAGAGAACTAGTACATGAAGAAGTGCCATGATTATCCATCAATTTTATGGAAACTAGCTAGGAATAGACAGTGCATGAAGGTGTCGTATACAAATAATTTGATCACGATATAATGTATTATTGTCATGGTGGCTAATTTTGTAAGTATTGGTTAATACATGATAAGATATGAGAAAAAGATGTGATTTCTTAATCATATATATATATATATGATGCATTATCAGTATATAGGTCTATACACTGACAATGCATCCTTGATGCTACCTGTTAAAAGTTAAGTTGTAGGATTAGAGTTAGATTAAGGTTAGGGGTTAGGAGTTAGTGGTTAAGGTTAAGGGTTAAGGACTAGTTTTTTTTAATGAAGTGTCATTATAGGATTCATTACAGTGTATCAAATACAAACCCTATATATATATAATATAACAAGGTACATGTTGACCGATTAAACTTTGCTGACATAAGCGTCTACATGGACATCTTCTCCTAATGACACGTAGGATAAGTAAAATTAAAAATATATCTTATCAACTCATTAAATTTTAAAATTCAAAATAAAGATTGAATTATGAGCAAATAATTTATTATCAACATTACAGAAAAAGGCAAATATCCAACCCGCTACCATCTCTATTGTTTAATTCTATATATTTAATTGTTTATCAAATAATTCTATGTATTTATTAAATTCTTCATAATTTAATTACCTTTTAATAATATAATTTTTTAAGTTTTTAAATAAACAAATTATTTTTATTAATTGATATAAATATATAATTATATATGAGAGTTTTATTTATTTTTATCATATATTTTTTATAATTTAAATACTATCTACCATATATGTGTTTTAAAAAGTTTGTTTTTTTATGATATGTCATTTTAATATTTGAAATTTAGGTATGTTATAAATTTTGAAAGTTCAAATATAAGTGTGCATAAAATGCTAATTTATATATATTTATAAATATTTAAATAGATAAAATTATCTTGTGCATTGCACATGTAACAAAATAGTTATATTATATTCTACAGTAATTCTGATTCTTGTTCCGAAGTATCCACTTTCTGTGTTGTTTTGGTTCAGTGTACTGGAAATTACCCCCATGTGCAATGCACCCAAGTTCCTTTCCTTCTTTTTTTTTTTTTTGAAAAGCATAGATTTTATTGCTTAATGAAAATGTTTCTGATAACAATGAAGCAAAACAACAGTTAAGGATTTAAGGACTATAAAATAACAGATCGTTCACCCTATTAACACCGGATTTAGCTAACTTGTCTGCAGCTTCATTAGCTTCTCTCGAAATATGAACAATTGCCTAATTTTGAATGCTAGCTTTTGAAGTCTCTATTGTCCTCAGAAGGCTCCTTATTCGCTATAGAGCCTTACTCGGATTCATAATCCAGCCAACAACCACCTGACTGTCGCTTTCAATAATGAGTTTATGCGTATGTGCCCATATCGAAGCTCCAAATAACAGGAAAGCTTCTTTAACCGCCCTCAGTTCTGCCACATTTGAATCTACTATACCGATCGATTTAGAAAAAGATAGTTTTACCGAACCTTGTTCATCACGGAGAATTCCACCAATCCCCGAAGGACCAGGTTTGCCCCGCGCCGCCCCATCAACATTAAACTTAAAATATCTAGCAGGGGGCTTACTCCAAATAAGTGCAGAGCCATTTTTCTTCTTCTTCGATATGTGAAGAAAAGTTGGTGAAATCGTAAGCTCTGAAATGCTTCCTCCCTCATTAGGCCATTTTGCTTTGAACCAAAATGCGAGTCTGAGCTTGATGGTGTCAAGTAATTGCCATACTTCAACATTTTTCCTATTGAAAACGATGTCGTTTCTGTGCAGCCAGATGGACCATATTACTACAAAGAAAGCCATCCTTCACATTTTATTGCAATGTTTCACCGGAAGTGCATGTTGCCAAGCAAGAAAAAACGACGTTGCACTCCTTGGAGAGGTCCATGCTATGCCCCATGATTGACAGCATTTAGCCCAAACAAACCAAGATACTCTGCACGTAAAGAAAAGGTGTTCTATAGTCTCTGGCATCATGTTACAAAAAGTGTAGATTACCGAACCCCTGTAGATTAATCCTCTCTTCCTTAATTCTTCCTTAGTTGCAACACTTCCTCTCAAAACTTGCCAGCAAAAAATTTCCACTTTCGGAGGCGCGAGACCAGCCCAAATCTGTTTCCAGGACTCCCATTTTGATGAAGAACAACTCAACACAGAGTAGCAAAAGGATTTTGTGGTGTAAACGCCACTGCTAGTATTCTTCCATAAAACTGAGTCCGAAGAGTTCCTGTTTATCACTTGATTAGCCAGCAGATCCATGAAAGACTCCTATTGATGTATCTCCCAATCAAACAACCTTCTTCTAAGTTGTACCTCCCAAATCCATTAGTTGTTGTACCATTGTCCAAAATCTGCTATCTTCCCATTTTTAGAAACTGCCACAGCAAATATTCTCGGAAATTGATCTTTGAGGATCGAACCTTCAATCCATTCATCCTGCCAGAAGTTGATAGAGCTACCGTCGCCTGGAAGAAAACACAGTCCTGCATATATGAAACGATGAAAGTTATTAAAAGGAGACAGTGGACGAGTGATATTTTTCCATATTGGGGACATTTTGCGATTGGAGTTGTAAGATGGGAGCATGTTCCTCGCTGAAGACTCATATTTCCCAGCTATGACAGATCTCATAAACAATGACGCTCATTTCCAAATCTCCACACCCATCTGTTGAGAAGCGCTCTATTCTTTAGTCTTAAATCAACTAAACCAAGCCCACCGAATTCCTTAAGGTTGCATACTGACTTCAGTTAACCATATGAATCTTTTTCACCGACGAGGACCCACCCCAAAGAAATCTTCTGACCAGCTTATCCAACACATCTGATACAGCGCGAGGAATTTGCAATATAGACATAAAGTAAATTGGGAGGCTGGATAGTACCGCTTTAATCAGTGTAACTCTGCCCCCGATTGAGAGGAATTTTCCTTTCCAGCCTGCTAACCTCTTGTCAAATCTCTCTATGATTGGTCTCCATAGTGAAATAGTGTTCACTCCTATTCCCAGGGGAAGGCCGAGGTAATGGGAAGGTAAGCAGCTACTCATACAGCAAATATCCGAGGCCCATCGTTCGGTAACATTTTGCTCCACTCCGACTCCGAATAATCTACTCTTTTTCATGTTGACTTTAAGGCCTGATAACAGTTGAAAACATTTAAGCACTCTTTTGACATTCCTGATCTGATCCTCCTTTGGTTCGCAGAAAGTTATTGTGTCATCCGCATATTGGAGGTGTGAGACAGATACAATCCCTGAGTCGATATCAATGCCTTTGAACAGACCGATAGTGGTAGCCTTGCTCAGTAAAAGACTCAAAGTTTCAGCAACCAGATTGAACAATAAAGGAGAAAGAGTACAACCTTGTCTCAAACCTCTGTTCATTTTAAATTGTTCCGTAGGCGCTCCATTGACCAAAACTGACAGCGATGCTGAGGATAGGCAAGCATGAATCCATTTCCTCCATTTTTTCCCGAAGCCCATTCTGCCCATTACGAAGTCAAGGAAGTTCCAATCCACACAATCATAGGCTTTCTCAAAATCCACCTTGAAAATCATACCTCCCACTCCGTTTATCTTCATAGAGTGTGTTATCTCATTTGCGATTAATGAACAGTCCAGGATTTGACGTCCAGGGATGAAAGCAAACTGGTTTTCCCCAACTATTTCCCCCACCGATTGCCTCAAGCGATTGGCTAGAACTTTGGCAAGGATTTTGTAAACACTTCCCACAAGGCTGATTGGACGGTAGTCATTGATGGTGGTGGGTGTGTCACATTTCGAAATTAGAGTAATGAATGAAGCATTTATACAATCATCAATACAACCAGTACTATGGAAATTGTTCATAAAATTCATGAACTCACCCTTCAAAGTGTCCCAAAAATTCTTGAAAAAATTCAAATTGAAACCGTCCGGACCTGGTGCTTTATTACCATCACAACCTTGGATGACACCCCATTCCTCTTCCTCCGAGAAATGACTCTCAAGTCGAGACGAGCTTTGCTCAGTAAAAGTCTTAAATCAACAATTGAGATCTTTAAATTTTGCGACATTATTAGTATTGAACCGATTTTTAAAGTGTGACCCAATTACCTTCTTGAGCTCCAAAGGTTCTTCAAACACCTTACCATTAACCAACAATTTCCCAATATGATTCGAACGTCTCCTGGCTGTTGCAACTAGGTGAAAGAATTTGGTATTTCTATCACCCTCTTGAGCCCATTTCAGTCTCGATTTCTGAAGCCATGTTTGTTCTTCCAATCGGCACAAAGACCATAGTTCTGCCTTTTTATTCGAGATCTCTTCTCTGAACTTGCTCCCCATAAGCCCCAAGTTCCCCACCTTGACACAGCCTTAATGTTCAATTGTTCATCAAAGCTCATGAGTTAAATACAAATTAATGAGCAAGGCTTTGGTAAAGTTTTCATGATTAATTAGACCAAGTTGGTAAGGTTCTTTATTAAAAATAATTAAATATAAAAATCAAGACCAATAAAATTGAAAAATCTTATTATAAAAAATTTCAAATATATAATTTGAATATTTTTTATATTTAAATTAAATATGAATCTTTATTGAAAATTATGACAAAATGTTCATCGTCCAATAAATATCTAGGAAATTTTCTGCCTAGATGCTATTTTTAATTGACTGTTTACATACTATTCATCTTTTTATTAAATTCTATCACTATGTTGGTTTTAGTTTACAATATTAATTTTAACGAAGAAGCTTAACAACTTAATCAAGGATTTAAATAACAATTTTAACATGTTGTTATAGTCGTTATTTTGCGATTTTAATTTTTTCCATCACTGATATTTATCGTTAATATAATTTACCACAATTGATGGCGATAACACCTATTACATCTACAATCACAATTGATGACCGTAACTAAGATCTCTGAACTGATCCTAATTAACCTATGGCCAAGGCGTATTTCCAAATTAAAAACCCACGTTGTCAATATTTTGGGTTTAACCACTGTTTGTTCATTGTTGAAAAGGACATTGCATCAACTCTTCTGTCTACATATAGACAAGGTTGATACCCAAATGAAGGAACAAGAAAACCTTTTTCACTCTGCCATCTGCTCTATTCTCTACATTCAAACAGATTTTCTATGCTAAAAATGAAAAAGGAACAAAACTACAACGAAAGGGGAAGAGCTCCCAAGGGGCACTTCGTTGTTTATGTGGGAGAGGAAATGAGTAGATTTGTGGTGCCGTTATCTTACTTGAAAAGTCCTCCTTTTCAGCAACTGTTAGAGAAAGCTGCAGAAGAATTCGGGTTTATAGGACAGAATAGCATTGTCTTACCTTGCGATGAATCAACTTTCCGGGGGGTCATGGAGTTTGCAGCTAAATGTTCTTAATTACATGACTGATTTTTTTTTTTGTGTTTCAGTCCGCTGTAAGCTTAACACAGTCCGTCCTAGTTGAATTGTTCATTGGACGATGCCTATATTTTTGTCTTTATATATTAGAATTGGACAAAATCATTATGTTAGTGAATTAAAAAAATAACCTCTTTTATTTTTCATTATCTTACTGATTTGATCTTGAAATATGTTTCAAAATACAAACTCCGACGTTCATTATCTTACTGATTTGATATTGAAATATGTTTCAAAATATACAAACTCCGACATGCCCTAATTGTCTCAGGACAGATTTTGCCGTCAACATATTAATATTTCCAATGATTGTAAGACTAAAAGTAAAATTAGTTTTTATATTAAAAAATTATAATAAAAAAGATTACTGATAAATCATATATATTTAATTTAATTTGTATATGTTAAAATCAGGTCCACCCATAATGGATGGTACCCATCCAAAGGCAATAAACAACTTTGAGTACATGGCTAGAACAGGGCTTAGTTTTTTTTTTTTTTTTTTTTTTAAGGAGAGCCTGTAGTTGGAGGCGTTATTGCTGAGGACTTTATACTGACAGAAGGTAAATACACACTCTACATACTTAATTATACAGTGCTATTATGTTCAGTTCTTTGTAGAATGTTATGGATTGTCTTTGGAAAACTCTTTAGATCTATGACTAGAGCTGTCATGGGTCGGGCCGGGTTGCAGTTTGCGAATTTTTTTTTTGGTCCAAACTCGTTTCGGGTCGGTCCGTAAATCTATTTCACTGTTTATATATTATTAAAATATTAAAAAATATTTTTATATTAATATTTTTTATATATTTTATAATTAAATTAAAATAAAAAACTATTTTTATATTAATATTTTTATGTATTTTATAATTAAATTAAAATAAAAAACTATTTTTAAATTATTGAATAGTAATTCGGGCCAGGTTGGCCCGAATTACAAAATATTTTACCAAAACACGGCCCAGACTGTGTCAAACGGGTTACCCGACCCTTAAGGAGGTCTATCTATGACTCATGTTATTACTTAGTGTAAAAATAGTAGAATATCATTGTTGAACATAACTTTGAGTACATGACTCTAATGTTCAAAGTATGAAATCATCAATTTTTTTTTGTAATGTTAGAGATTCATCATGGTATAGTTGAATCAAATAAAAAAATGCTAACTGTAAAAGTAGAAGTGGAATTGTTTTTACAAAAATTGTCAAAGTTGTCGGTAGAAATAAATAAATTTCACAGGCCAGCAAGTTTCATTTTTAGTTTGAAATATTATCTGTGTCGTAGGAACTACTTGCATAATTGCTCGCTTTGGGTTTGATGTGTCAATTCTTTGTCCTTGAAAATTTTGATTGTTTTAAAAAAAAAAAATTATAAAATAATAATAATAATAAAAAAAAAAAAGAGCTTGTAAGAAAAGTAAGACAAGTAATTGAAAACATTGATAAAATCTTGCCAATAAGCAAAAAAAAATCTTGTCAAATGGTAGGAAAAGTTTTTAACAACAAATAAAATTTTATCAAATGACAAGTACAGGCTCTTCACTTGTGCTTTAAGCATTTTGATGGTAAATTTTTTTTTTAAAGAAGAAATATCGTAAAGATTTTGAGATGAAAAGATACAATAAATTTTTATAGCGTTTATTAGCATAAAAATTTTGATAACATGATTCATGACAAAAGTTTCAGAGTGGCCCTCAAAAACCATCTTTATAAAAATTGCTACCTAGTACTAGAAAGTTGAAAGCAGGAAAAGAAATTTAATCTTGTTGTCTCAAGTTCTCAGTAATTAGTGGACATGATAGGTTATTGGCAATCACCGCTACATCTGTCCAAGAATCGGGTTACTCGTTCAAGTCTGAAGGCCTATCCAATATTTGAGATAATTTGGACAAAATAGTAGGTCTGAAACATGGGCTTAGACAAAATAAATGAGGTCCGTTTAGAAAACAAATATGGTTTTGGCTCTAACATTCAAGGTTCGAGCCCGGCTTGGTCCGACCTGTTTTTCAATTATATAATATATATTTTTTATATTTATATATATATATATATGTAATTTATATCTGATGAGAACCAAGCTGGTATTGGACTTCAAGATCCATTGCATGTTCCTATTGGGCCTATTACAAGGTCAAGATCCAAGAAGCTCAAGGAAGCTATGCAAGGATTGGTGCAAAGGACTTGGGAAGAATCTACAAGTCTTTTAAGCAATGTCAAGCCATTCAAGTTGGGCTGCTTGAATGAGGAAGACCAAGAATTGGTCCATGTGATCCAAGCTTCACATGATGGGCCATAGAGGAATTCAAGGGGGCAACAATCTTAATGATTTAGTGGGCCTGTTTTTAGTTCATTATCTAATATGAAGTGGGGACCAGTTCATTAATGATGTGGCACCTAAATTAGAAGCTTTAGTTGGGTCTTTTAATTACTTAGGCTTTTGGGCCTGATTTATGTATTATGTCCATTAGGCTTGTGGGGTCTATCTTCATTAAACTTGTTGGACATTCTTTTAATTTAATTAGGTTTGGGCTTGAGCTTGTTCAGCCCATAGTTAAGCTTTCATTTAATTATGTAAATAGTAAGCCTTGGCTGCCAAGGAGTTTCATTTGTACTAGGAGTTCTTAGGCTAGTTGAATTAGGGTTAGTAGGGAGGCTATAAATACCTTGTTTATCCATCTACTACAGCAACTATTATTAATATTTTGAGTTTGAATTTATTCAAAGTGAGTGTTTCACTCTTTTTAGTTCTTGACAGAACTTAGGAACTTATCAAAGAATTCTTTCTTTGTGGCGTTCAACCTATCAAACTTAGGTTCTTGAAACGAGAGTTCTTAGGGTCTAGCTTACATGCTTAATCTAGGTTCTTTGAAACAGGCTTTCTTAGGGTTTAAGTTTTATTTGCCTGAATATTGGCTTTTTTGGAGTTAGGGTATTTCAATTTGTTAGTGGGTTCAAAGGGTTTAACCCTTAGGGTTCACATCAGTTGGTATCAGAGCTTAGGGACCAATCAGGTCAAATATGTTTATCTTTTTTACCATAGGGTATTGGAGTTTCTCTCAACTTTATTGTTTTGGGGTTTCAAACATACTTGTCATAGGGGTTATAGCTTTAGGCATTCTTTGTCTAATACTTATATTTTTTAGGGCAATTTTTTTGTTTGGAGTTTCATTCTTGGAAGTTGGTTTAGATACTATCACAACAAAATCAATAACAAGATTTTGGGGTTTCAAACATTCTTGTCTTGGGGTTATAGCTTTAGGCATTCTTTTGCCCTAGGATTATAGTTGTTAGGCAGTTTAGTTTGGGGTTTCATTCTGAGAGTTGGTTTAAATCAAGATTTCGTTTCTTGAATTCTTGATCTATTAAAATTTCTTCTTGATGATTCTTGATCCGAATCTTGAAAAAAAAAATTCAAGAATTCAGAGGGGCATTCGAACAGTCCCAACAAAGAAAAAATAAGTTCATCCGAGATTTCAAGAAAATCAAGAAGTCTCATTCTTGAAAAAAAAAAGAGAAAGAAAAGTGTTTGAGCATGTCGCAACCTAAAAAAAAAAATAACGACGAGTCTCATCGCAAGACTTTATTATTCGTTAGGCGTGACATTAAAAAAAATCGAGGAAAAGTCGACTTAATTCCTCTAGAAAAATGAAGGTTTTGAAAATGACCTTAAAAAAGACATGGAGTCGCCACCAATCTTTTTTTAGCTAGGTGTGATCGGCCACCTATTAAAACCGGTTTTATAAAATATTTTAAAAATTAATTAAAACATTTTAAAAACCAATTTCAAGTCTGCGTTTTAAACCAGAGAAATCAAAGAAGCGGGTTCGGGAGTCGGTTACGTGTGGGGAAGGATTAGCACCCCCACAACGCCCGTATAAATCGGTACCTTATTAATCGTGTGTTATCTCAAGTCTCGGTAAAAAGTTGGTTTTAAATTTAGTATTTCAAGTTAATTCCCAATTTAAAGAAAAATAATTTCATTTTTTTTATTGAAAATGATCCAGAATTTATAAATTCAAAATTTTCCTATATTCCCCAACAAACGTGGCAAAATATAGAAATTTTTATTAGTTTTGGAAAACTTTCCGAATCATTCTCTTTTTTGAAAGAAAGATATTCCTTTATTAATGATAATTGATGATATTCCCTCCAGCAAACCCGGTAGAGAACTCATGAATTATTTTAACTCGGGAATATCTTTATTTTTATTGAAAACCATTATCTTTTGAAAACATTTAAAATAAATGAATACGTATATGCTAAATAAAGATAACTAAATAAAAGCATAGGATATCATGAAATATTCGAAACCATATAATAAACCATGTAACATCAAAAAATATAAATCAAAATAACAACAATATCATAGAAATTATTATAGCAAGAATCACATATTATATAAAATGCATGAATATAAAAATGCAATGCATGAAATGTATTTTTTTCCTTTAATTAAGGAAATCCGTATATCTAAAAAGATATCCGGCTACCTTAGGAAAATATGTCAAATTAAATATTCTAAAACCAAAATACTTTGTGATTGTTTGAAAACAATTTTGAAAAGCTTGAATTAAAAATAAAAACTGGGCTAATTTCTTTAAAATGGCTCTAATTTCCTAAGTTTAAAAAATCCGGACTTGACTACCCTTAACCCGGGACTTGAAAAACCATTTTTAGAGTTTGAAAAGGCTTAGAAATTACCCTAAGTCAGTAGCTAACCCTTCTAATCAGCCCACTCTAAGTAAATTAACCAAAACAGAAAATTGTTTTTTTTTTAAATTCAATTCTGACTCCACTGTCCAGTTTTAATCCACGAATTTTTATCCTATTTTTAAAAATTCCAAAAATTCTAAAAAAATACTGGAAACTCAGAACATGTAAAACTACACGAAAAAAAATCGGCTTAATTTTCGAATCAAAGATGAATTCCCAGAAAAATCAGAGATGTACGAGTTTTTGGAGGAGAAAAAACTGCTTTGTTTTTCTTTAAATTCAATTATGACTCCACTGTCCAGTTTTAATCCACGATTTTTTACCCTATTTTAAAAAATTCCAAAAATTCTGAAAAAAATACTGGAGACTCACGACATTTAAAACGACACGAGAAAAAATCGGCTTAATTTTTTGATCAAAGATGAATTCCCAGAAAAATCAGAGATGTACGAGTTTTTGGAGGAGAAAAAACTGCTTTGTTTTTCTTTAAATTCAATCCTGACTCTACTGTCCAGTTTTAATCCACGATTTTTTACCCTATTTTTAAAAATTCCAAAAATTCTAAAAAAAATACTGGAGACTCAGGACATATAAAACTACATGAGAAAAAATGGGCTTAATTTTCTGATCAAAGATGAATTCCCAGAAAAATCGGAGATGTACGAGTTTTGGGTGGAAAAAAAACTGCTTTGCCAACACATTTTTTTTGTCTTTGATAAAATCATTTAAAAATAAAAATAAAAATATTTGAAACTCATAAAATGACTTGAAAGCAGTAGCTAGGACTTTTTGAAAGTTAGATAAAAATTGGCTAAGTAAAAAAAAATCACAAAGGTAGAATAATCAATATGACAAACTTAATTTTCCACAAGTGTGCTCAAGAGAGCATGACTTTAAACCATCAATTGGCTCAAGTCATTATTCAAGTGGTATGAACATGAAATGCATGAAATAATGCAGCAAACATAATGCATGAAATGCATGGATTTAAAACTAAATATAAGGAAAATGCATGACATAAATAATATGGCCTAGACCTAACATGAACTTGCATGGCAATAAATGCAACCTAGACCTAAGATATGCATGGCATTTTCACAAACACAAGGCATGCTTAATTCAAAAATCCAACCAAATATCATGCAAATGCAAAAACCTAACAACTAGCATGACAAAAATACAACACACAATGCAAAACACATGGAGTAGCCAAATGGCCTCAAGCTCCAACAAGCATGGCATTTTCACAAACACTTGGTATGCTAGCATGAAAAACTAAGTCATAACACAAAAATCACACAAGCATTTTCACAAACACCTAATATACCAAATCTAAAACATGCTCACTAAGATATAAAACAAGAATCATGCAAAGAATCACACAAGCATTTTCACAAACACTTAATATGCTAACTCTAAAACATGCTCAAATTTAAACAACATGAAAACAGAAAATTAAAAATGCAAAAACATGATATCTAAGACATAAATGGCAACAAACAAAGCAACCAAATTAAATATAACTTAAGAACATGAAATAACATAACACTTAAAACATCAAAAACAAAGAAAATAGCATAAACAATATGGTAAAATGAATTGAAACAACAACTTAAAATAAATAATGTAGGCCATTTGGCCATGGTGAGTTTATTGTAAAAACAAAATGTAAAAAAAATATACTTAAGAAAGGAAATGAAGGAAGAACAAGAAACATTATTTTAAAATGAAAACTCACCAAGTAGAGATTAAAATAGCAAAAAACAAGAATAGAAAATGAAAGTGCAAGAGTTGGTGCTCAAGAGCAACCTCAAGAAGCTAATATTTCAAGCTTTTCTCTTCAAACTTTCCTTTATTTCTAAACTTTTCTTTTTTTTGCTCTCAACCAAGAAGATAAAAACTAAGAAAAACTAAGAGAAATCAGCCAAAATGGAAAAGAAGAAACCAAAATCTGCCTCCCCCCCTTTAGGGCTAGCCTTAATGCATGGTTATATAGCCTCCAAGATGTTGTCATTTTTGTGTAACCTAATTTCCATCAAATGGCCAATAATTCAAGATGAAAAGTCATGAAATTACCACCTTTAGATTAGCATCTCAGCCCTCTCAAATTACAGCTATGCAAAAATAATGTTGACATCTTTCTTAACCTATGTGGTTTAATCACCATGGCTTGATCAAAGAGAATGGTTAACTAACTCTTGATTTTTAACCACTTGATTAAAAAAAAATTAGAAGCTTCCTCCTTTCTTTGGGCTTGGGTATGCCAGCACTTCTCTTTTCCAGCCCAACTCTGATTTTTTTGAAAGGCCAAAAAAGCCCTTTTCGGTTGCTTGGGTGAAATGACCATTTTGCCCCTCGGATGCAAATAAATATCAAACGGACTCCAAATTCAATTTTTCTTTTTTTAATACTTCCAAAATAATAAAATATTGAGTTCTGGAAGTTTTCAAAATTATCCGAGTCCGTTTGCTATTTATTTGGATTTTTTCTTCCCAAAAATGCCCTTTTATGCCCCTACATTTTACCATTTTTTAAACGAGCTCCAAATCAAGATTTTTCTTCACCAATCTCTTCAAAATAATTAAAAAGTGTGATCTGGAAGTTTTCATAATTTTTGGAGCTCATTTGGTATTTTTTTGGGATTTATCGGCTTGAATTACTGCATAGGAGGCCCGGGATTTGGCCATTTTGCAAACGAACTCGGAATCAAGATTTTCTTTCGCCAATCTCTTCCAAATAATTTTAAAAATGAGATTTGCCAAATTTCAGAATTTTTGGAGTCCATTTGCTATTTTTCCGGGATTTATCTTTTTGAATTACTACATAAGAAGCCCGGGATTTGGCCACTTTGCAAACGAACTCGGAATCAAGATTTTCTTTCTCCAATCTCTTTCAAATGATTTAAGAATGAGATTGACAAATTTTCCATAATTTTCGGAGTCCATTTGCTATTTTTCCCAAATTTTTCCAATTTTACCCTTTAACCTCCGAAACCCGATTTTGCTCAAAACAAGTCCGATTTTCAGATTTTCTTCAATCTGAGCCTTGGGCCATCCTTTTTAATCATTCCTCATCCATTGGGGGCTTTGGTCTTACCAAGTCGGGCCATTTCTGTGATTCTTCCCGATTTCACCGAAATCCACTAAAAACCCTAATTCTTGGTTTTCTCCCGGATTGACTTTTTTTCCGGTTTTTCTTGCAAGTGACTTCTCCATTACCCGTAGTCAGTGCTTATCTTTCATTTGGAACCTTCAATTTCGACCAGTTTGATCGTTTAAGCACTTTTCCCCAAATTTCTCGGATTAGGGTTTCCTTTCTACTGAATCTCCAAATCCCAACTTCCGAACTCCATATCTTTCAATGTAGACCTCGGATTATCAAAATTCTTTCGCCATTTTTCAATTGAACTTAAAATCTTGATTTTGAAAGTGGGTTGACTTTTTTAGTAGTTGACTTTCTGGGGTTGACTTTTTCGGGGTTGACTTTTTCGGGGTTGACTTTTTTCAAGTTTGACTTTTTGTGCTCGCCCTCTTAAACTAAGTCTCGGAGTACCACCTGCAGGATGAAAACAGTCTTTTTACACTTGGGAACATCAATATGGGAAGAAAACATACCTGTTTAGTGGTCCGGACAAAATTAGGTGTCTACAGCTGCCCCTCTTTGGCTATTGCTGAGAATCAGGAATCAGGCAAAGATAAACCGACACTAATTTTGTACGGTCAGTGACATCACATGTGAAGGAAAGGGAAAGGGGTTTCTTTTTCATTTTAATTTTTTTCATTTTCTATTTTTCATTTTTTCATTTTTTTCTTCTTTCTTCTTTTTTTCTTTTTTCTTTTTTCCTTTTTTTTATTTTTATTTATTTTTATTTATTTTTATTTTTTTATTTTTTTTTCTATTTTCTCTTTTTTCATTTTTTTTTAAAAACAATAAATTGAAGATTTTGTCCTTAAATTGAATTCGCTGCCTAAACAAGGCTCGATTCGTCTTAAGGGAATGAATTCGATTTCAAAAGAAAAATTTATGCTCGAAGGGCTTTAAAATTGGTGACCGAAGGTCTTAAAATGCTGCCCGGAGGTCTTAAAAATTGGTGCCCGGAGGTCTTAAAAATTGGTGCTCGGAGGTCTTACCCCTGAAAAAAGTTATGCCCGGAGGTCTTAAAGATGTTGCCCGGAGGTCTTACCTGTGATTTGAAAAATTATGCCCGGAGGTCTTAAAAATTGGTGCCCGGAGGTCTTACCCCTGAAAAAAGTTATGCCCGGAGGTCTTAAAGATGTTGCCCAGAGGTCTTACCTATGATTTGAAAAAAATTATGCCCGGAGGTCTTAAAAATTAGTGCCCGGAGGTCTTACCCCTAAAAAAAATAATGCCCGGAGGTCTTAAAGATGTTGCCCGGAGGTCTTACCTGTGATTTGAAAAATTATGCCCGGAGGTCTTAAAAATGGTGCCCATAGGCCTTACCCCTGAAAAAAAGAGTTATGCCCGGAGGTCTTAAAGATGTTGCCCGGAGGTCTTACCTGTGATTTGAAAAATTATGCCCGGAGGACTTAAAATGGTGCCCGGAGGTCTTAAAACTTGGTGCCCGGAGGTCTTACCTGTGATTTGAAAAAATGCGCTGTATGCGACTTTAAAAGTGATGCCCGGAGGTTTTAAGAATGGTGCCCGGAGGCCTTACCCGTGATTTGGAAGAAATGCGCTGTATGCGACTTTAAAAATGATGCCCGGAGGTCTTAAGAATGGTGCCCGGAGGCCTTACCCTTAATTTGGAAGAAATGCGCTGTATGCGACTTTAAAAATGATGCCCGGAGGTCTTAAGAATGGTGCCCGGAGGCCTTGCCCATAATTTGGAAGAAATGTGCTGTACGCGACTTTAAAAATGATGTCCGGAGGTCTTAAGAATGGTGCCCGGAGGCCTTACCCATAATTTGGAAAAAATGCGCTGTATGCGACTTT
Organism: Fremontodendron californicum; assembly: GCA_030761205.1. Classification (NCBI taxonomy): domain Eukaryota; kingdom Viridiplantae; phylum Streptophyta; class Magnoliopsida; order Malvales; family Malvaceae; genus Fremontodendron; species Fremontodendron californicum. The sequence continues at coordinate 18,808,869 of JAULJL010000010.1, read as the reverse complement.
AAAAATGATGCCCGGAGGTCTTAAGAATAGTGCCCGGAGGCCTTACCCCTGAAAAAAGTTATGCTCGGAGGTCTTAAAGATGTTGCCCGGAGGTCTTAAAGATATTGCCCGGAGGTCTTACCTGTGATTTGAAAAATTATGCCCGGAGGTCTTAAAAATGTTCTTTGAAGAATTGTTGAAAATTACCCTAACGATTTTGAACAGATGCGAATGCTTTTTGATGCAGATGCAGGTGTTGAATAAGACACGAAATGACTTAAACTGGTGCAAATGTCTTTAATGCAAATGTAAATGACTTGGATTGATGCCCATGTTTCATGATGCAGATGCCCCTACTAATTGTGTTCATGTAACTGGTTTATGAATGGTGTAACTACAATTACCACACAGTAATGAAAATGCAATGATTCTAGAAATGATGCAATTGCTTGAGATGACACAAATACGAATTCCATGAAGAATGTAAATGCAAAGGTAAAATACAGATGCTTATGGAATAATGCCAATGCAAATACCCATGAATGATGCAAATGCTTGCCGACACTGTGCAGATGCAAAAGCTCGATAAAGAGATGAGTGCTCATGAGTGTTGCAAGTGCCCCCGGCTGTTTTTCTAGACTTTGGCTTAGCCTTTCAAATTCATTTTTCCTCTTCAAATCAGAGTATATCTTCAATTCATTTTGGCTATTCTCTTTGCCCCAACAGTTTTTCAAACTTTCATCAACAGAGATCTGAACCGGGTTCTATTTCTTCTTCTCATATCTGGAAGTCAAGACCTATCCTGGCAGTTCTACACCTTTGAGTTAGAAAAATCCTTGTCTCATGCCAACATCAAAATGGGTATTTCAAAAAAATCTTTTTATTTGTTTTTGCATTTTGAAAACTTCTGAACAAAAAATATTAACCCCACAATGAGTGATGTACAAATCTTTTGAAGACTGATGATCATTGTTAGAAATTTCTCTAAGTATCAATCTGGGTTTTTTCAACTGGATTGGCAAGGCTTGGTATAACAAGATTCTGGCTTTTCCAGGAAAACTTCACGACAAAAATGTATATCCCTTCTAGGCTCACAAATGGAACAGGTTTTATAAATCATGAATTCATTGAGAACCAAACAAATTCAACATTCTTTTAGTTTCCATATCAAGGCATTTTGTCAAGCATCAAGATTGGCTGGGATGTTTAAACCGGAAAGTTTAATCTTGGGAACAAAGTTTCAGTTTTTGAAGACAATCCTCCGAATGAGAGCTGACAATTTGGGGGGTTCAGGAATTCCTAGATGTTCCTCGATGACCACTCCTTTAATAAGATCTTTTCTTTTGGGGTATCGGCACTATCATCGATGGCATCGAAAATTCCCATTCTACTCTAGACCGCCCGTTTTTTTTGGGTTTTCGCCCTAGAGTCCCATTCTTTTCAATTTTTCTCTTTTTTTTTTACCATGCACTTGAGAATTCTAAATTCTTTCTTAGTGAAATGAGAATTTGATAAGATGGGATAAAATCTGAGGAAAACCCTTCTAATTAAACATTCATGCTTGATCAAAATGGACTTTTAAAGCACGTATTGTAGGCCATGGCTCAGGATTCAGAAAGAAAGGATAAATAGGCCCAAAATATGTGTTTGAGGGTAATCAGATCAAGGATCCTTTCTTGAAGAGGATTTTCTTTGAAGCATGTGTCTCTTCTTGGACATTTCTTTCTTTTTGATTTTGCTCTTTTTCTTCCTTGCTTTTGGCTTTCAATTTGCCATGTCTTTCACACACATTTTTTTATTGTGTTTTTTGTTTGTTTTTCTTGGCTTTCATTTCGTCATCTTTTCCTCTTCTTTTTTTCTTTGACAGAGTGCGCCCGTATTTATTCGGGGCTCCATTTGCTTTGTGTCTGTCCCTGAGCTGTCACTCATTTCTCAATGATCTTTGAAAAGATCTTTCCTCGCATTTGCCCCCCAGTGTAGAGGGTAATCCTTGATCAGGGTTCAAAGAATTAAGAATTCTTTTGGCTCAAAAGGGGTGACTATGGATAATAATTTTTTTCTTGTGAAATGGATATGAAAGATGGCCATTCATCATATCAAGCCCAAATATTCTCATTGAAAAGCAATCCTCAGGGGAAATAGATATTCAGAATTTCATTTTGCACTTTGGAATCATCCGAATTCTCATATGCATGATATCATGATTTTTCTTTTTCTTTTTTTTTCTTTTTTTTTTTGTTTTTTTTCGTCGCATGCCCCCAATGATTCATGCATTAGCCCATCCTTCTTCACTATGTATCCATCATTTCCACATATGATGCCCCAATTTGATTATCCATGCGAATTTGTATCAACGAGGAACATGGCAAGTCTAGGTCTGTTTTGAAAAGGCTGAGTTTCCAATCTGAGTTCTTTGAAGAGACAAGGAAAACATGACCCAAAAGCAGGTTTTCTCTGGGACAAGGGATAATCTAGTTTAATCATTGTGCCCCAAGGTGTCAATCATGAAGTGATGTCTGGGCAATTAGTGTTTTGTGGTCATTGGGAAAGGTCATGAATGGTTTTAGCACAATCCTGACACACACCAAATTATCAAAATCTGGATTCTTGAAAGAATGTCTCATTTGTTTGATTTTCAAGGAATTTGAAAATTTTCAAAAAGTTCGTTCCTTTGTTCATAGCCTAGACTAAGATCTATGTCTTTGCTTATTTTGTGATGACAATGGTTTTATGAAGTCAAATCATTCATATTCCTTGAAGCATTAGGTCTTTCAAATGGTCTCGGTTCAAAAGATTTAGGCTTAGGAAAGCCTAAAAGAGAAGGCTAAAGATATTGGGTCATTTCTAACAATGATCATCAATATTCTCAAGATTGTTCATTATTTCATGTGAAAACCACTTATTTATTGTGTACCACAAATTTTCTCAAAGTTTCATTTTTTTATTTTTTTTTATTTTTTTATTTTTTTATTTTTTTTTTTCAAATTTATTGCTAAAATAAAATGAACACAAAATATTTAAATTCAAAATTTATTTATTTCATGTAGATGTCATCATGAGACAAAAGCTTTCATCATCAAAGTGTAGAAATATATGCATCAGAATGCTCCTATTGACATGCTTTCAAAGATAACAAATCTTATCCTCAAAATTCTTCAAGAGAAAATCAATCTATGGTAAAACAAATTTCCAATGTTCGATAAGCTCTGGAATCAAAATGTCATCATGGACAAGACCTTCAATTCTTTCCTTCAGTTGTCTGCATTTTTTAGTCGAATGCCCAATTGCCCTAATGTGATACTTGCACTTGCTGTTGGGGTCATAGCTTTTAGCTGACGAAGAAAACTCTTCAAAGCTAAGCCAATTTCTATTTTATCTTATTAATGTGTTTCATGATGAATGAGCTAAGAATGTCATGAGTGCAATTTGATGCATGTGAAGGATAAACAAAGTTATGTGTGGTCATATACAGTGGAAACATGTTGACCATATATGTTATAAATGCAACACGATGCCAACATGATGCATTTACATGAGAAAAATCAATGCATGGATATATGCAATGAATGACTATGTATGTTCCAAATGCATTTCCCAATGAATGATCATATACACTATCAATGCCACACAATGTCAATTATGATGCATGTGAAGAATAAATGATTGACACAGAGTATATACAAAGAAAATCATGCTGATCGTGTATGTCATGAATGCCACCTAATGCCAATATGAAAAATTAATGCATGAGCATATCATGATGACTGTGTATGCCATGAATGCAACCTGATGCCAACATGATGCATGTAAAAAATAAGCAAATTAATGCATGGATATATACAATGAATGACCATGTATGTTCCAAATGCATTTCCCAATGAATGATCATATACACTATGAATGCCATACAATGTCAATTATGATGCATGTGAAGAATAAATGACTAACACAGAGTATATACAAAGAAAGTCATGCTGGCCGTGTATGTCATGAATGCAACCTGATGCCAATATGAAAAATTAATGCATGAGCATAACATGACGACTATGTATGCCATGAATGCACCCTGATGCCAACATGATGCATGTAAAAAATAAGCAAATTAATGCATGGATATATACAATGAATGACCATGTATGTTCCAAATGCATTACCAATGAATGATCATATACACTATGAATGCCACATAATGTCAATTATGATGCATGTGAAGAATAAATGACTGACACAGAGTATATACAAAGAAAGTCATGCTGGCCGTGTATGTCATGAATGCAACCTGATGCCAATATGAAAAATTAATGCATGAGCATAACATGACGACTATGTATGCCATGAATGCACCCTGATGCCAACATGATGCATGTAAAAAATAAGCAAATTAATGCATGGATATATATAGGAAAATCATTTCTGACTATGAATGCATGAATGCAACTTGATGCTACCATGATGCATATAAAGAAAGAATAAATTGATATATGGATATATACAGAAAAATCATGCTGACTATGAATGCATGAATGCAACTTGACGCTAACATGATGCATATAGAGAAAGAATAAATTGATATATGGATATATACAGAAAAATCATGCTGACTATGAATGCATGAATGCAACTTGATGCCAACATGATGCATGTAAAGAAAGAATAAATTGATATATGGATATATATAGAAAAATCATGCTGACTATGAATGCATGAATGCAACTTGATGCCAACATGATGCATGTAAAGAAAGAATAAATTCATACATAAGTATATACAAATAATGACCATGCATGTCATAAACGTATCTTACAATGAATGACCATGCATGCTATGACTATAACATGATGTCAAAATGATACATGCAAAAATAAATGAATTAACACAATTTTTTTTTTGATTTTTTTTTTTGATAAACCAATCACATCATTTTCAAAAGAATTTCAGGGTGGATCTTACTATGGTACAATATGCAAATGTTCATGTGACACTACCGGTTTTATGAAATCATCAAATTAAATTACCAACTGTTTATTGCAAAGAATGAGATCAATAATACAACCAAAAATGTACATGCTCTATTTACACATGCATGAAATGTGCAACATGCAAAAATGCTTGAAACAGGATTTTTTTTTTGTTTTTTTTGTTTTTAATAAAAAACAGCTAATGAACATCCGCCCCAACAATATCTGCTTATTTAGGCATCACGATGCCTTTGAGGCGGAGTATCACATTTATTACGGGCGATGTACGTACATCGTTGCCCGATCTACCACACTTATTCGGAGTGCAAAATAGGTAACAAAAAGTTTAGAAATGTCCCTCCATGTGTTCCTATTTTCGGTATATCTAACGGAAATTCGGGATGGCTTCGCCTAGGTTCAACTATATGAGGGTGAATCGGTTCTAAGGCCCCGAATTGTTCCTCACTGTCGCTGGTGAAGGCTAGTAAGGCACCCCGATAAAAGCGGGTTCAATTCGTTAGAGTATATTTTCCTATGCCCATGCGGAGGATCATCACGAAGGCATTAGGTACTTTATACTCCGAAAGTGTTTCACTAGCCCATACGGAGGATCAATCACGAAGGCTTAGTTACTTTACTCCCACTTAAAAGGACGGAACCCGGGTAGAGGATTCATGTTATGCAAATGCACGTGTAGTGTGTGTGGAGAAACAAAACAAACCTGTCACCACCTATTCTACACCCCTTATTCTAAATGCCCTAGCAATTAAAACATTCAAGAATAGTGTAACGCATTAACCAACAAGCAATTATAATATACAACCTTAAATAACTAGAGAACGAAAATAAAATGCATGCACATGAGTATGAACATATTTAAAAACATTTTATTATTTTCAAAATTCTCTTTATTAGAAAAATGTGGGAATTAAAATTAAATACCAATTAAACCAACCAAAACTGAGACTTTGATAACACACGACTATTTCTAGGCCTGACTCTCTAATAGTCCCCAGTGGAGTCGCCAAGCTGTCGCAACCTAAAAAAAAAATAACGACGAGTCTCATCGCAAGACTTTATTATTCGTTAGGCGTGACATTAAAAAAAATCGAGGAAAAGTCGACTTAATTCCTCTAGAAAAATGAAGGTTTTGAAAATGACCTTAAAAAAGACATGGAGTCGCCACCAATCTTTTTTTAGCTAGGTGTGATCGGCCACCTATTAAAACCGGTTTTATAAAATATTTTAAAAATTAATTAAAACATTTTAAAAACCAATTTCAAGTCTGCGTTTTAAACCAGAGAAATCAAAGAAGCGGGTTCGGGAGTCGGTTACGTGTGGGGAAGGATTAGCACCCCCACAACGCCCGTATAAATCGGTACCTTATTAATCGTGTGTTATCTCAAGTCTCGGTAAAAAGTTGGTTTTAAATTTAGTATTTCAAGTTAATTCCCAATTTAAAGAAAAATAATTTCATTTTTTTTATTGAAAATGATCCAGAATTTATAAATTCAAAATTTTCCTATATTCCCCAACAAACGTGGCAAAATATAGAAATTTTTATTAGTTTTGGAAAACTTTCCGAATCATTCTCTTTTTTGAAAGAAAGATATTCCTTTATTAATGATAATTGATGATATTCCCTCCAGCAAACCCGGTAGAGAACTCATGAATTATTTTAACTCGGGAATATCTTTATTTTTATTGAAAACCATTATCTTTTGAAAACATTTAAAATAAATGAATACGTATATGCTAAATAAAGATAACTAAATAAAAGCATAGGATATCATGAAATATTCGAAACCATATAATAAACCATGTAACATCAAAAAATATAAATCAAAATAACAACAATATCATAGAAATTATTATAATAGCAAGAATCACATATTATATAAAATGCATGAATATAAAAATGCAATGCATGAAATGTATTTTTTTCCTTTAATTAAGGAAATCCGTATATCTAAAAAGATATCCGGCTACCTTAGGAAAATATGTCAAATTAAATATTCTAAAACCAAAATACTTTGTGATTGTTTGAAAACAATTTTGAAAAGCTTGAATTAAAAATAAAAACTGGGCTAATTTCTTTAAAATGGCTCTAATTTCCTAAGTTTAAAAAATCCAGACTTGACTACCCTTAACCCGGGACTTGAAAAACCATTTTTAGAGTTTGAAAAGGCTTAGAAATTACCCTAAGTCAGTAGCTAACCCTTCTAATCAGCCCACTCTAAGTAAATTAACCAAAACAGAAAATTGTTTTTTTTTTAAATTCAATTCTGACTCCACTGTCCAGTTTTAATCCACGAATTTTTATCCTATTTTTAAAAATTCCAAAAATTCTAAGAAAAATACTGGAAACTCAGAACATGTAAAACTACACGAAAAAAAATCGGCTTAATTTTCGAATCAAAGATGAATTCCCAGAAAAATCAGAGATGTACGAGTTTTTGGAGGAGAAAAAACTGCTTTGTTTTTCTTTAAATTCAATTCTGACTCCATTGTCCAGTTTTAATCCACGATTTTTTACCCTATTTTAAAAAATTCCAAAAATTCTGAAAAAATACTGGAGACTCACGACATTTAAAATGACACGAGAAAAAATCGGCTTAATTTTTTGATCAAAGATGAATTCCCAGAAAAATCAGAGATGTACGAGTTTTTGGAGGAGAAAAAACTGCTTTGTTTTTCTTTAAATTCAATCCTGACTCCACTGTCCAGTTTTAATCCACGATTTTTTACCCTATTTTTAAAAATTCCAAAAATTCTAAAAAAAATACTGGAGACTCAGGACATATAAAAATACATGAGAAAAAATTGGCTTAATTTTCTGATCAAAGATGAATTCCCAGAAAAATCGGAGATGTACGAGTTTTGGGTGGAAAAAAAACTGCTTTGCCAACACATTTTTTTTGTCTTTGATAAAATCATTTAAAAATAAAAATAAAAATATTTGAAACTCATAAAATGACTTGAAAGCAGTAGCTAGGACTTTTTGAAAGTTAGATAAAAATTGGCTAAGTAAAAAAAAATCACAAAGGTAGAATAATCAATATGACAAACTTAATTTTCCACAAGTGTGCTCAAGAGAGCATGACTTTAAACCATCAATTGGCTCAAGTCATTATTCAAGTGGTATGAACATGAAATGCATGAAATAATGCAGCAAACATAATGCATGAAATGCATGGATTTAAAACTAAATATAAGGAAAATGCATGACATAAATAATATGGCCTAGACCTAACATGAACTTGCATGGCAATAAATGCAACCTAGACCTAAGATATGCATGGCATTTTCACAAACACAAGGCATGCTTAATTCAAAAATCCAACCAAATATCATGCAAATGCAAAAACCTAACAACTAGCATGACAAAAATACAACACACAATGCAAAACACATGGAGTAGCCAAATGGCCTCAAGCTCCAACAAGCATGGCATTTTCACAAACACTTGGTATGCTAGCATGAAAAACTAAGTCATAACACAAAAATCACACAAGCATTTTCACAAACACCTAATATACCAAATCTAAAACATGCTCACTAAGATATAAAACAAGAATCATGCAAAGAATCACACAAGCATTTTCACAAACACTTAATATGCTAACTCTAAAACATGCTCAAATTTAAACAACATGAAAACAGAAAATTAAAAATGCAAAAACATGATATCTAAGACATAAATGGCAACAAACAAAGCAACCAAATTAAATATAACTTAAGAACATGAAATAACATAACACTTAAAACATCAAAAACAAAGAAAATAGCATAAACAATATGGTAAAATGAATTGAAACAACAACTTAAAATAAATAATGTAGGCCATTTGGCCATGGTGAGTTTATTGTAAAAACAAAATGTAAAAAAAATATACTTAAGAAAGGAAATGAAGGAAGAACAAGAAACATTATTTTAAAATGAAAACTCACCAAGTAGAGATTAAAATAGCAAAAAACAAGAATAGAAAATGAAAGTGCAAGAGTTGGTGCTCAAGAGCAACCTCAAGAAGCTAATATTTCAAGCTTTTCTCTTCAAACTTTCCTTTATTTCTAAACTTTTCTTTTTTTTGCTCTCAACCAAGAAGATAAAAACTAAGAAAAACTAAGAGAAATCAGCCAAAATGGAAAAGAAGAAACCAAAATCTGCCTCCCCCCCTTTAGGGCTAGCCTTAATGCATGGTTATATAGCCTCCAAGATGTTGTCATTTTTGTGTAACCTAATTTCCATCAAATGGCCAATAATTCAAGATGAAAAGTCATGAAATTACCACCTTTAGATTAGCATCTCAGCCCTCTCAAATTACAGCTATGCAAAAATAATGTTGACATCTTTCTTAACCTATGTGGTTTAATCACCATGGCTTGATCAAAGAGAATGGTTAACTAACTCTTGATTTTTAACCACTTGATTAAAAAAAAAAATTAGAAGCTTCCTCCTTTCTTTGGGCTTGGGTATGCCAGCACTTCTCTTTTCCAGCCCAACTCTGATTTTTTTGAAAGGCCAAAAAAGCCCTTTTCGGTTGCTTGGGTGAAATGACCATTTTGCCCCTCGGATGCAAATAAATATCAAACGGACTCCAAATTCAATTTTTCTTTTTTTAATACTTCCAAAATAATAAAATATTGAGTTCTGGAAGTTTTCAAAATTATCCGAGTCCGTTTGCTATTTATTTGGATTTTTTCTTCCCAAAAATGCCCTTTTATGCCCCTACATTTTACCATTTTTTAAACGAGCTCCAAATCAAGATTTTTCTTCACCAATCTCTTCAAAATAATTAAAAAGTGTGATCTGGAAGTTTTCATAATTTTTGGAGCTCATTTGGTATTTTTTTGGGATTTATCGGCTTGAATTACTGCATAGGAGGCCCGGGATTTGGCCATTTTGCAAACGAACTCGGAATCAAGATTTTCTTTCGCCAATCTCTTCCAAATAATTTTAAAAATGAGATTTGCCAAATTTCAGAATTTTTGGAGTCCATTTGCTATTTTTCCGGGATTTATCTTTTTGAATTACTACATAAGAAGCCCGGGATTTGGCCACTTTGCAAACGAACTCGGAATCAAGATTTTCTTTCTCCAATCTCTTTCAAATGATTTAAGAATGAGATTGACAAATTTTCCATAATTTTCGGAGTCCATTTGCTATTTTTCCCAAATTTTTCCAATTTTACCCTTTAACCTCCGAAACCCGATTTTGCTCAAAACAAGTCCGATTTTCAGATTTTCTTCAATATGAGCCTTGGGCCATCCTTTTTAATCATTCCTCATCCATTGGGGGCTTTGGTCTTACCAAGTCGGGCCATTTCTGTGATTCTTCCCGATTTCACCGAAATCCACTAAAAACCCTAATTCTCGGTTTTCTCCCGGATTGACTTTTTTCCGGTTTTTCTTGCAAGTGACTTCTCCATTACCCGTAGTCAGTGCTTATCTTTCATTTGGAACCTTCAATTTCGACCAGTTTGATCGTTTAAGCACTTTTCCCCAAATTTCTCGGATTAGGGTTTCCTTTCTAGTGAATCTCCAAATCCCAACTTCCGAACTCCATATCTTTCAATGTAGACCTCGGATTATCAAAATTCTTTCGCCATTTTTCAATTGAACTTAAAATCTTGATTTTGAAAGTGGGTTGACTTTTTCAGTAGTTGACTTTCTGGGGTTGACTTTTTCGGGGTTGACTTTTTTTCAAGTTTGACTTTTTGTGCTCGCCCTCTTAAACTAAGTCTCGGAGTACCACCTGCAGGATGAAAACAGTCTTTTTACACTTGGGAACATCAATATGGGAAGAAAACATACCTGTTTAGTGGTCCGGACAAAATTAGGTGTCTACAGAGCAATAAAAAGAAAGAAAGATTCGAAAAAGATCAAGGGAAATAGGAAAGATTTGAATTCTTGATAATCTTGTTCTTGATTTTTACTTGTTTTACCTTCTTACTAATTTTTTCTTGTTTCTTGAGTTTTTTGCTAGGTAGAATTAAGCAAGTGGAGTTCTTGAAGAGTTCTTCTAGTTCCTAAAGAGCCTGAAAGAGGAAATAGAGTGATAAAAGGCAAGAGTAAGTAAGTTTATTAAAGAAAAAGCCTAAAAGAGTGCAAATAAGAGTTGGAGTGATATCTTAATTGAGTGTAAACACTAAGGGAGTGTATGAGTTTATTTTTATCACTAACATTTTGTTTTGCAGCAACTTCAAATGTCTCACCATAGTGAATCATCACACAAGGGGGATGAAAATCCATCCTTTACATGGAGAGCTATGCAACAACAGTTTTAGAGGATGAATTTTGCGATGGCACAGATGTCAGACAAGATAGAGAGGCAATCGGCAGCCATTCAAAACCTACAAGGTGGGAGAGATAGAGGGGCTAGGCGAGAGCCTAGTGTTGTTGATGAACATGAAATAGAGGAGGCAGATGATGAGGAAGTTGATATGGCTAGACCTAGAGGAGTTAGGCATGGAGAAAGGCCTAGGAGAAACACTAGGGATCATGATTGGGAAAATAGAGAATATAGGAACCTTGGGAATATTAAAATGAAAATTCCATCATTCCAAGGTAGAACTGATCCTGAGGTGTATTTGGAGTGGGAGAAGAAGATAGAGTTGATCTTTGATTGTCACAACTATTCAGAAGAGAAGAAGGTGAAGTTGGCAGTCATTGAATTTACTGATTATGCCATAGTTTGGTGGGATCAACTAGTAACCAGTAGGAGGAGTAACCATGAGAGACCTATAGAGACATGGAGGGAATTGAAAGCTCTCATGAAAAGGAGGTTTGTACCTAGCCACTATTATAGGGACCTTTACCAAAAATTTCAAAATCTTACCCAAGGGTCTAGGAGTGTAGAGGATTACTATAAGGAGATAGAGGTGGCTATAATTAGAGCCAATGTAGAGGAGGATCGGGAAGCCACCATGGCTAGATTTTTAAGTGGCTTACATAGAGACATAGCCAATGTTGTGGAGTTGCAGCATTATGTGGAGGTAGAAGACATGGTGCACATGGCTGTGAAGGTGGAGAGACAATTGAAAAGAAAGGGGGCAGAAAGGTATTCTTCGGTTTCTAACACTCCTTGGAAACCAAAGTGGGACATAGACCGAGCTGTTGTTAAGGGAAAAGCCGAACCACCAAAGGGGAAAGAAGAGAGCACTAGCAAAGACAAACCTAAGGTATTTCAAAATTCTAATTCTTCAAGGAATAGAGATATTAAATGCTTTAAATGTTTGGGTTCAGGCCATATTGCATCTCAATGTCCAAACAAAAGGGTGATGATCATGCATGACAATGGTGAAGTCTTAACCGAAAGTGAGGATAATTGTGATGACATACCAAAATTGGAGGGTGCTAGTGATTGTGTTGGTGATGATGCTGACTTGGACTACCCCGTTGAAGGTAAATCTCTTGTTGCTAGCGTGCCTTGAATGCACAAATTAAATTAGATGATGTAGAGCAACAAAGGGAAAAAATTTTCATACTAGATGTTTTGTGAACAATAAAGTATGTAGTATGATAATTGATGGGGGGAGTTGCACCAATGTAGCTAGTACTACCTTAGTAGAAAAGTTGGGTTTACCTATGCTTAAACATCCTAAGCCTTACAGATTGCAATGGTTGAATGATTGTGGGAGGTTAAGATGAATAGGCAAGTAAGGGTAGCTTTTACTATTGTGAGGTATAGTGATGAGGTGCTTTATGATGTAGTGCCTATGCATGCTAGCCATCTATTGTTGGGGAGGCCATGGCAGTATGATAGGAGGGTTACACATGATGGGTTTAGGAATAGATACAACTTTGTAAAAGATGGCAAAACCATCAACCTTGTTCCTTTAACACCAAAGCAGGTCTATGAAGACCAAATGAAATTGAAATCTGTTTTTGAGAAAAAAGAATTGAGTGTGGCCGAATCTAATGAGGAAAAAAGGAGAGAACAAAAAAAAAGATTGGCCGAAAAAGGGGAGGAAAAAGAAAGTGACAAAAACAGAGAAGTGGCTGAAAAAAATAAAGTGATGCCACAAGAAAGAAAAGCAAAAACAAAGATGAGCTTTTATGCAAAAGAGAGTGAGGTTAAGAAGGCTTTTTTAGAAGATCATCCCATGATCTTCCTTATTTATAAAGAATCATATCTTAATCCTGATGAATCTAACCAAGCTCTTCCTAGTGTTGCTATTTCTTTGTTACAGGAATTTGAAGAGTTATTCCCGGAGGAGATGCCAAGTGGGTTGCCTTCCATAAGAGGCATTGAGCATCAGATTATTTTGTACCCGAAGCAATCATTCCAAACCGACCAGCCTATAGAAGTAATCCGGAGGAGACAAAGGAACTTCAAAGGCAAGTTGAAGACTTGATGAGTAAAGGGTACATAAGAGAAAGCATGAGTCCATGTGTTGTTCCAGTTCTTCTAGTGCCAAAAAAGGATGGGTCTTGGAGGATGTGTGTTGATTGTAGAGCAGTTAACAATATCACGGTAAAGTATCGTCATCCCATTCCTAGATTAGATGATATGCTAGATGAATTGTATGGATCTTGTGTTTTTAGTAAGATAGATCTTAAAAGTGGTTACCATCAGATTAGGATGAAAGAAGGTGATGAATGGAAAACAGCTTTTAAGTCTAAGTATGGGTTGTATGAATGGTTAGTCATGCCATTTGGACTTACTAATGCACCTAGTACTTTTATGAGACTAGTGAATCATGTTTTGAGAGAGTTTCTAGGTAAAGTTGTAGTAGTCTACTTTGATGACATTTTAGTGTACAGCAAAAGCTTAGATGAACATGTTGAACATTTGCGATTTGTGTTTAATGTGTTGAAAACTGAAAAGTTGTATGCTAATTTTAAGAAGTGTACCTTTTGCGTGGATAGAGTTATATTTCTTGGATATGTTGTTAGCTCAAAAGGTATTGAGATGGATGAAGAGAAAGTCAAGGCCATCAAGGACTGGCCGACGCCTAAAGGGGTAAGTGAGTTAAGAAGCTTTCATGGTTTACCTAGTTTTTATAGGCGTTTTGTTAAAGACTTTAGCACTATTGCTGCACCACTTACTGAAGTTATTAAAAAGAATGTTGTTTTCATTGGGGCAATGAACAAGAGAAAGCATTTGTTAATCTTAAAGATAGGTTATGTTCAGCACCTGTTTTAACATTACCTAACTTTGACAAAGCTTTTGAGATTGAATGTGATGCCTCATGAATAGGAATTGGAGCTGTTTTAATGCAGGAAAAGCGTCAAATTGCATTCTTCAATGAGAAGCTTAGTGGAGCTGCCTTGAACTATCTAACTTATGACAAGGAGCTCTATGCACTTGTTAGAGCTTTGGAGATATGGCAGCATTACTTATGGCCTAAGGAATTTGTGATACATTGTGATCATGAGTCATTGAAACATATCAAGGGTCAAGGTAAGTTGAATAAGAGACATGCTAGGTGGATGGAATACATAGAGATCTTTCCTTATGTCATTAGATACAAGCAAGGTAAGAAAAATATTGTGGCTGATGCTTTATCTAGGAGGTATGTATTTCTCACATTTATGAATGCTAAGATGCTTGGATTTGAATATATAAAGGATGACTATGCCAATGATGCTGATTTTTGTAATGTATACGTAGCATGTGATAAGACAACATTTGGTAAATTTTACAAGCATGATGGTTTTTTGTTTAGACAAGATAAACTATGTGTGCCTAATTGTTCTATGAGAGAGTTATTAGTGCGTGAGGCACATGGTGGTGGTTTAATGGGACACTTTGGTGTCAAGAAGACCTTAGAAATATTGTATGAACATTTCTTTTGGCCTAAAATGAAAAGGGTTGTTATTCGCATATGTGATAGATGCATTACATGTAGAAAGGCCAAATCTAAGGTTTTACCTCATGGGTTGTATACACCCTTACCAGTTCCTAGTGAACCATGGGTAGACATATCTATGGACTTTGTATTGGATTTACCTAGGACAAAAAGGGGTAGGTGATGCACCCAAAAGAGTGTATCTTATTTAACCTTGCACTAAAAAGATCAATTGTAAGTATAATGATTAGCAAGGGTCGAGTCCTCAGGGATTGGGTTTTAATCTATGAGTTATTAGTTTATAACTTACGTTCAAAGAAAACAATAAAAGAAAAGGGGTTTTTGAAGCCAGATTTAAACTAAAGTAAATAATAAGAATAAGATGCAAGGCGGTATAACCAGCCAATAAAAATATATATACTAAATTAGGCGGTATAACCAGCCAATAAAAATATATATATTAAATTAGACGGTATAACCAGCCAATAAAAATAAAACAAAGTTAATATACAAATTAGGCGGTATAACCAGCCAATAAAAATAAATATACTTTTAAAAATAAGCAAACTAGAAAAGTAAGAAAACAAGTAAGTAAGAAGAATCAAATATGAAAAATATGGTTAAGGTTTCATTCTCCACCACTAGACATCATTAAGAATCAATTTCAAATCTATCAATATCAACCAACTATCAAAGTTAACAACCGTAGATAACAACAAGCTCTGTTATCCCAATCTTTCCTTAGTTTGTCGTTAAATAGAACAAGCTCTCTATTTAATCTCTAACCATTAAACAACCTAGAATAAGCTCTCTAAATTCAATTTAATGGCAGCTTTATGATGAGAAAGATAGGTTGATCTAAGCAACAAACACATAAGCTCGGATTGTTCAACTTAGGTTATGTTCCACTTTGCAATTATTGAAAACTTGACCATAATCATTAATCACAAATTGCCACTTATGAATAGGAAATCAAGACAATTACACGGATCAAGACTCCTAGACTAGCAATAGATAATTATCAAGATCTATCTAGTTGTACACCTAAATAAATCAAGACAACATCATGAACAATTCTTGTATAAGAACATAAGCAACTTTGATAGAAAATTAATGATAGATAGAATCTGAAAATCAATCACAAAACATGTCTAGGGCTTTGAAATCACCCTTAACCAAATAGAAGTTTAGCCTAGCATAGGCATTGTAAACATAAACATAAAATTAAAGAGAATCTAAGAAGGAAATAAAAGAAAGAAAGAAGAAGAAGAAAATAAAGAAAAAGAAAACTAGAGAAAAGAAAGAAGAAGAAAACTTAGAGAATTTTATTACAATGGCTAATATCCTACCAATGTACAATGCCCCATACAATCATCTAAGGCCCTCTATTTATACACATTTTGGAGGACTAAATGACAAGAGACAAGCTTTACAAATTTCAAAGGTAGGTATAATAGGTGGGTGCATTTTTCTAACAATTTTCGTCATATTGTATGACAATTTTGATCAACCAACTTGATGGTCGATTTTGTCAATATTGGAAGCTTGATCTGATCACATGGTCTTCTAGAAAAATGGTCCCCTATCAGTTAGTGATCCATAGCCATTGGAATCAGCTCATTTGCTGATGTGGATCAGAAGATATGAGCAAAATACCAAAACAGGTCAGCACAGACGTCATTGCACATCAGCCAACTTGATGGTCGATTTCGCTAGGGAAAACGACTCCGTTTCAAGAAGTGTAAAACATGAAAAAGTTAGATATGCCTCTTAATCTGAAATCCAGATACAGCTGATATGGCAAAAGGTGTCGGAACTGGAACTGAACTGAATTTGCCCTTAATTGTTGATTTAACCTAGTAATCTGAAATCACTCAAAGAAACTCGTAAAAGAAATACCAAATTACATAAAAATATAAAAGATCATAAACACAATTAGACTAAGCAATAATAACTCGTATTTGACACAAAACAATAATAAAACATAACTAAAAACTATATAATTATACGAGTTATCACACCCCCACACTTAGATTGTTGCTAGTCCCTAGCAACGACTCAATAAAAATAAAATAAGAAAATCTAATCTAATCCATTTTCGTAGGAAATCACGGTGGCACTTAGCATGTGACACAAGCCTTTAAACCCCTAGGTGTCCCTAGTGGACGAGTTTAGTCTCGTGAGGGTTTACTAGGACGATACCCACAAACATTGAAGACATGAGAAAAACTAAAAATAATAATTATAACTAATCCTTCCAATATAAATTAGAGATAATCATTGGACAAGTCTTAAAAACTAATCAATAGCTTAAAGAAATTCACAAAAATTCTTGCTTGAATGTAAATAGTTTGAGTTAAGCCAATATTAACATAACATATTTCAATCAAAATAGTGCATATTCAAACTTAATCTCAACCTCTCACATGGGATACTCTCATGATTTTCACTCTTTAAAGTAGTGGTAAAGTGTTTACACTCAATCAATCTCATGAAAATAGTTCTACCATATGCTTGCTTGTGCACCTATTCTCCACTAAAAGATCATGCAACTTCATAAATCAAGAGGTCTTTAATCAAGGTTGTAATGGGGCCAAGGGGTTTGTAATGTGGTTGAAGAACAAAAGGATAAAGATATCACAAAGGTTCCAAAGAGTTCATAAAGTTTAGAGACATAAAAAGATCATACAAAGAAACTTCTCAAAACTCTTTACAAGTACATAGTCACCTAGGCCAGATATTCATGTTGGGCCTTTTCTTCATTCTAAACAACTTTGTAACATCTTTTTCTTTTTCCACAAATTCAAGAGATGATTCATATTTTTTTTTTACATAGGAATATATTTGCCAGTATTCCATTTCTTTTTCTCTTGACTTTTCTTTTCTTTTCCCCCCACACTTATTTCTTGTTTCAAACCCAAATTTTTAACTAAAAATATCCCTTGTTTTTTTGCAATATGTCTCAAAATATATAATCCATCTTTAGAACAAGGGTAAGGATATAAGTATATTTAGGCTAGGTGTAAGTTGTGGTTACCAATAAAACAGCATATTTAATGTAGGCTCAAATTGGCTCACTAGTGGGGATGTTCTCTTAGAACATTAATAATGGATGGCTGTTTGGCTCTGGTTATAATCCTAATGCCTCTATCATATTCATGTTGTCACATGTATCAATATAGTCTCAAACGGTTTAAAGCAAGTTCTAGAGAATCATGTAATCATAAGAGCACTCAAGAAAGAAATTAGATTGATTTGTATAATGCATCAATCATTATAGGCTCAAAAACTCACAAGGATGATTATACAAGTCAGATTAAGTCTAAACATGCTTCTTTCTCAATCAACATATCATATTAACATTGGCTCATAAAAAGGTTGACATCAAGCTCAATTCTCATGAAAATCTTCTCACTAATAAATCTGTTTTAGACTTATGCAATTCATATCTCATCATTGTATTAAAAAGGAACTAAAACACACTAAAAATAATAATAATAATAATAATAATAATAAAGACTCATAAAAAAAAATAGTAGACAAAAATAAAAGAAATCCTAAATCATTCCCCCCACACTTAATTCTTACATTGTCCTCAATGTAAGTCTATTAACCCAAATGAAAGAATCATGTGTAAGAGAAAAGAACTAATAACATAAGAATAGGAACAACTAAGACTCAAAACAAAACAAAACCATGCAACCTAAATAATCCTAAAATACTAAACAAAAATTAACAAGTAAACATAAAAAGATTAAAATCAAACTGACAAGGTATGTCTCAAGTCTCCCTTACTCAGACCTTGTTCAGAATGAATACTTTTAAATGGCTTAAAACACAAATTTCTTTTTTTTTTTTTTTTTTTTTGAAGGTAAAATTTAGGATATATTACCTGTAGAGGTTGCTAACCACTTATTATAACTGAGACACAACAAACAAAATGTTAGATAATGTCACAAAGACAAAGTGCAATCCACTCCTTGCTCGTCCATATCTCTTTTTCTTTTTCCGAGCGTTTGCAAAACAACCGTAGCAGATAAACACTCATAAGCTTGGAGCTTTTTGAGTAAATCTTTAATGGTTGTAGCAGAAATTATGGTTCTCCTTGCCTCTGAAAACATGAATCCATTATCCACAGCATTATCTAATTATGAAAGCAAATTACTAAAATAACCATTAATATTAAGCAAACCAATGGGTTTCTTATTTGTGACCAAAGATGACCAAGAAGCCACGCAAGCTATTTCTTCCAATGTACCCAGACCTCCTGGTAGAGCAATGAATGCATCGGCAGAATGGTACATGATTGTCATCCGTTCAGGGATACTCCAGACTTGTATTTCCTTACCCACGGTAGGTCCACAAAAACCTGTGAATAGTTTTGGCACGATTCCTAGAACTGGACTTCCTCCGGCGTGTGCTGCTGTAGCGACTGCTCCCATTAAACCCGTACTACCGCCTCCATAAATCAACTGGATCTTTTGTTGGGCAAGTATTACTCCAACTCTTATGGCTTCATCAGCGAATATGTTATTTTTCCCTGGATAAGCACCTCCAAAGACACAAATTTTTTTAATGCGCTGGGACGAAGTATTTTCCATTTTTTTCGAGTGCCTGAAAGAGAATGAGTACATGGTGTAATATATAGAGGACTGAGCAGTGAATCAGACAAGAGTAATAATGTCGCCGAAAGTGTATCTGACCTGTCAGTAGAAATGTTAACCTAACAAAAGATTTTTGCGTGATTTCAGGAAGAAAATCAAAAAGAGAAGAAAAATCAACCGTAAAAGTCAAGAGTAATAATGTCGCCGAAAGTGTATTTGGCATCTTCCTCTGGTTTTACGTCCAGAAACGGCTTAAACGCCTTCTATGAGTCGAGGATATGCTTCCCATCCAGTTTTCTTACAAGCTGACAAACAGGGTCTTTTAACATCAGATTCCCAAGATGTTGCCATTCCCTTTGGAATTGCGGCCATAAATCAAGAATTTCTCTTTGTACGTCTCCACTAGGATGCGTCTCAAGAGAAAGTTGGATATTACCCAAATTCTCCTTACTCAGTCCATCCTTAATGAATTCAATTTTATCATCTCGATTAGAGGACGGAATCCCAATAGAACGACATTTACCGTTACACGTCCATCGTGCACATTTGTGACAGTTTGAACTCATGCGCTTTGCTCGTCGCTTCTTTGCAAAAGTGCTTCTACCTGTACCTGGTAAATGCAAAACATGAAGATATTCATCTTCACGTACCTTGGCTTCAATTATCCAACGTATGTCTTCAGGAATCCCTTTGTGCATAAGCATTCTTAATCTTTCAAATCGAACTTGGTAAAGCTTCAGTAAAATATTTCGAGGAAAAGGAGGAAATCGTTTCTGCAATCTTGTGAGAATATCATCCATCCTGAAAAAAAAAATGAAAAAAATTGAAAGAGAAATTGGAAGAGAAATTTATATACAATATCAGTTTTGTGGGTAGCAGATGGAACCGACTTAAATAATCACGGAGTACCGTTATCCGCCATTTAACCGGGGTTAAAAAGAAAAAATAATAAAAATTATATTTACATCTAGTTATTTTCAAAACAAGGATCAGAAAGAAAAACAACATAAAAAGACACAAAAACAAAACACTCTAAATAAAATCCTAAATTCTTCCCCCCACACATAATTCTTACATTGTCATTAATGTAATGCTATTAATCCCAAATGAAAGAATCATGTGTAAGTGAAAAGAACTAATAAACAAAATAAACTTATGCAGCCTAAATGAACTTAGAAACACTAAACACAATTAGCAAAGAAACATAAGAAAAAGATAAAGAAAAAGAGAGCAAATCTGAGGATGGCAGTTTGGCAATGCTTTCACTAATTAGGCTGCCTCCCCCAATTAGCACTTGATTTAGTGTTTTGAACCTAACCAACACCCCTTCTTGGCATTTTAGGCTTGTCAGGCTCATACATGAAATTTCCCAAATTTATGCGTTTGAGAGGAAGCTTTCTTTGCACAACAGTGGATGCATTCTCCATTACAAGTATTATTCCATCATCCTTTGTGGTGCATATGTCATCGAGGAATGGAGCATATTTTGATACTTGTTGAATGACCTCCACAAACAAGTTGTTTAAGGTTTCCGGCATGTGTTGTTCATGTTCTTCCTCCTTGAACTTTGCAAATCTACTAGGAAAAGGTGGAGAAGAAACATTAGCAAAAAGTGAAACCTTAAACGTTACCTCAGGTGCCGAAATACTCTTATTTGGATCTTTGGCTTCATTATCCTCAAAAATAGAATCCATCTCTAATTTTGTTTCATCCTCATCTTGTTCCTCATTCTTCAAGGTCACAATAGTAGCATTCTCCTTTGGGTTAACCATCGTTTGGGCTGGGAGTTCTTCAGATCTTTGTGCTACCCATCCCACCATACTACTAGCCAATTGGCTCATTTGCTTTTCCAAACTCTGGATGCTTGCCCTTGTTTCCTGTTGAAATTGCAAAGAATCAGTAACAAGAGAATAGACAAGATCTTCTAAAGAAGTACCTGAGTTTTGAGTCATATGTGGTGGTTGAAAAAGATCTGGTTCTTGAGACCATGATTGATTGAAGCTAGATGGATGAGTGTAATTGGCATAAGGATCTACTTCTTGGTAATTTTTCGAGTAGCCATAATTAGTATGATCCCACCATCCCTCATGGTAAGTGTTTGAGTAATGATCATACTGTTGGTCTTGGAACACTTGATGGCCTTGACATCCTCCCATGGCCAATTGTTGAACTGGGGAGGTGAGATTGGCTTGTTGATTCTCCATGTTCATGTATGCCACCAACTCTTCAAGTGTTAGATTGCTCAATTCCATTGTTTTTTTTTTTTATATTTGAAAAGATAAACTTGTATGTACAAGAAAATAAAACTAATTAGAACTGAAAATAAGAATAAACCAAGTAACAAATAAACTAAAGAAAGCAATCCCCGGCAACGGCGCCAAAAATTTGATGCACCCAAAAGAGTGTATCTTATTTAACCTTGCACTAAAAAGATCAATTGTAAGTATAATGATTAGCAAGGGTCGAGTCCTCAGGGATTGGGTTTTAATCTATGAGTTATTAGTTTATAACTTACGTTCAAAGAAAACAATAAAAGAAAAGGGGTTTTTGAAGCCAGATTTAAACTAAAGTAAATAATAAGAATAAGATGCAAGGCGGTATAACCAGCCAATAAAAATATATATACTAAATTAGGCGGTATAACCAGCCAATAAAAATATATATACTAAATTAGGCGGTATAACCAGCCAATAAAAATAAAACAAAGTTAATATACAAATTAGGCGGTATAACCAGCCAATAAAAATAAATATACTTTTAAAAATAAGCAAACTAGAAAAGTAAGAAAACAAGTAAGTAAGAAGAATCAAATATGAAAAATATGGTTAAGGTTTCATTCTCCACCACTAGACATCATTAAGAATCAATTTCAAATCTATCAATATCAACCAACTATCAAAGTTAACAACCGTAGATAACAACAAGCTCTGTTATCCCAATCTTTCCTTAGTTTGTCGTTAAATAGAACAAGCTCTCTATTTAATCTCTAACCATTAAACAACCTAGAATAAGCTCTCTAAATTCAATTTAATGGCAGCTTTATGATGAGAAAGATAGGTTGATCTAAGCAACAAACACATAAGCTCGGATTGTTCAACTTAGGTTATGTTCCACTTTGCAATTATTGAAAACTTGACCATAATCATTAATCACAAATTGCCACTTATGAATAGGAAATCAAGACAATTACACGGATCAAGACTCCTAGACTAGCAATAGATAATTATCAAGATCTATCTAGTTGTACACCTAAATAAATCAAGACAACATCATGAACAATTCATGTAGAAGAACATAAGCAACTTTGATAGAAAATTAATGATAGATAGAATCTGAAAATCAATCACAAAACATGTCTAGGGCTTTGAAATCACCCTTAACCAAATAGAAGTTTAGCCTAGCATAGGCATTGTAAACATAAACATAACATTAAAGAGAATCTAAGAAGGAAATAAAAGAAAGAAATAAGAAGAAGAAAATAAAGAAAAAGAAAACTAGAGAAAATAAAGAAGAAGAAAACTTAGAGAATTTTATTACAATGGCTAATATCCTACCAATGTACAATGCCCCATACAATCATCCAAGGCCCTCTATTTATACACATTTTGGAGGACTAAATGACAAGAGACAAGCTTTACAAATTTCAAAGGTAGGTATAATAGGTGGGTGCATTTTTCTAACAATTTTCGTCATATTGTATGACAATTTTGCTCAGCCAACTTGATGGTCGATTTTGTCAATATTGGAAGCTTTATCTGATCACATGGTCTTCTAGAAAAATGTTTCCCTATCAGTTAGTGATCCATAGCCATTGGAATCAGCTCATTTGCTGATGTGGATCAGAAGATATGGGCAAAATACCAAAACAGGTCAGCACAGACGTCATTGCACATCAGCCAACTTGATGGTCGATTTCGCTAGGGAAAACGACTCCGTTTCAAGAAGTATAAAACATGAAAAAGTTAGATATGCCTCTTAAATTTGCACAGTTAAAATTTCAGCCTTATTGCTTCAGTGAAACTCCAGATATAGCTGATATGGAAAAAGATGTCGGAACTGGAACTGAACTGAATTTGCCCTTAATTGTTGATTTAACCTAGTAATCTGAAATCACTCAAAGAAACTCGTAAAAGAAACACCAAATTACATAAAAATATAAAAGATCATAAACACAATTAGACTAAGCAATAATAACTCGTATTTGACACAAAACAATAATAAAACATAACTAAAAACTATATAATTATACGAGTTATCAGTAGGGATTCAATCTTTGTGGTAGTGGATAGGTTTAGCAAGATGGCACATTTTATTCCATGCCATAAAACTGATGATGCAACTAACATTGCTGAATTGTTCTTTAGGGAGATAGTGCGCCTACATGGTGTTCCTAGAAGCATTGTGTCTGATAGAGATGTTAAGTTCCTTAGTTACTTTTGGAAGGTTTTGTAGGGAAAATTGGGTACTAAACTTTTGTTTTCTACTACTTGTCATCCACAAACTGATGGGCAAACTGAAGTAGTTAATAGGATTTTAACACAACTTTTGCGCACTGTTATACAAAAGAACTTGAAAACTTGGGAAGAATGTTTGCCATTCATAGAGTTTGCATATAATAGGACTGTGCATTCTACTACTTCTTATTCTCCATTTGAGATTGCTTATGGTTTTAATCCATTAAGACCTTTAGATTTAATGCCTTTAACTGTTGATGCAAGGAATAGTTGCATGTTACTATTGGGCCTATTACAAGGTCAAGATTCAAGAAGCTCAAGGAAGCTATGCAAGGATTGGTGCAAAGGACTTGGGAAGAATCTACAAGTCTTTTAAGCAATGTCAAGCCATTCAAGTTGGGCTGCTTGAATGAGGAAGACCAAGAATTGGTCCATGTGATCCAAGCTTCACATGATGGGTCATAGAGGAATTCAAGGGGGCGGCAATCTTAATGAATTAGTGGGCTTGTTTTTAGTTCATTAACTAATATGAAGTGGGGACCAATTCATTAATGATGTGGTGCCTAAATTAGAAGCTTTAGTTGGGTCTTTTAATTACTTAGGCTTTTGGCCCTGATTTATGTATTATTTCACTCTTTTTAGTTCTTGACAGAACTTAGGAACTTATCAAAGAATTCTTTTTTTGTGGCGTTCAACCTATCAAACTTAGGTTCTTGAAACGAGAGTTCTTAGGGTCTAGCTTACATGCTTAATCTAGGTTCTTTGAAACAGGCTTTCTAAGGGTTTAAGTTTTCTTTGTCTAAATCTTGGCTTTCTTGGGGTTAGGGTATTTCAATTTGTTAGTGGGTTCAAAGGGTTTAACCCCTAGGGTTAACATCAATATTATATATAAAAAATAAATATATATGATATTATAATGTAAACATTAAAAAATATATTAAGTTATCCATGTTTTAAAACTTAATAAATAAAAAATATTAAATTACTAAAGATTAAATAAAAATTATATTTTTTTTATTTTTAAAAGGATTTGTTAACATGGACGGCATAGGACTATCCATCACAAAAATGGGCAAGACTGGCAGAATTTGAGACCCATATTTTTGGATCGGATTGTGTTTGGGCAAGTATATAAAGTATTGATATCACACTTAAGCCTGACCCAAATTCGGTCCGACCAGACATATGGATATCTCTAATCCCCACTTTAACAAAAAAAAAAAAAGTATGATAATTATCTTATTTTTTAGATTAAATGCTTTCATTGAATTAAATTTGGAGAGCTTGTTTTGGGTTGTTCAGTGGAAAGAAATTGGATAAAAGCGCTTGTTCTTTTTCTCAACGACAAAATAAGAAAAGATCGAGACAATCGAGCTTGTGATTGTGATTGTCTTAGGATTATTATTTTCAAAAAAAAGAGTGAAAGATAATTTTGATTATTGACCATATTTCATGTTTAGAGGTGATGAATGATTTCTTAACTATACTTTTCATTATTATTGTTACTTATTAGATCTAAAATTTTGTTTTCTTAAATCTTAGTTTTACTTTTACTTTTTCTTAATTTTTTTACATCAATACCTAACAGATAAAAAATATCCCCCAAGGGATCCTTCAAGTAACACCTGTCCCGTCTTTTATGTTTGACAGCTGTTAATCCCTTAAGAGATCCTTCAATTAACACATGTCCAGTGTCATATGATTGAGAGTAGTTTTTTAAAGTTCTGTTCCATAAATCTGGCTGTGGAAGAGTGTGTAATATGGGTGTAAATGAGCTTGGGTTAGGCCGGCTTCAGTTGGGTTGTGGGTTGGTTTTGGATGGGGGTTTTTAGTTATAATAATTATAGGTGAAATATTTTTTAGCAAATGGGTTGACTATGAAACTGTTTTAACGATCGTGCATGATCATGAATGCAAAACTTTTTGGTAAAATGTTACAAAAGACTTTGAATTAGTATTTTTTTTAAAGTAAATTTTTATATTTTTATTGTATTTGAATACATTTTTATTCTTTTGATTTATATCAAATATTTTATTTTAAATAAAAATTTTATTTATGTTAAAAGTTTATTTAGGTATAAATTAAATATTAAAAATTTATTTGAATACAAATTAAAAATTAAAACTTTATTTGAATGTAAATTAAATGTTAAACGTTTATTTGAATGTAACAAAAGTATTAAAAATTATTTAGTTATATAAAATGTTAAAATTTAAGAATTTTATTATTATTTTAACCCAAAATTTTGGATAATAAATGAAAATGATATCTATAATCTATAACATAATTAAAAAAAAAAATACATGTGATACTGTTTATATGAACTGTAGATGTTGTCCCTTGAAAGATTAACAGTTGGGTTTTTTTTTTAATAATATAAAACGACATTTTTTTATATTATGGGGTTAGATTTTTTTTTGAATGCTGTAGAAGAATCGGGAGGCAATTAAAAAAAAATTAAATAGAAGGTTCGGGAGACGAAGGAAAATTTTGGAAAAAAGAAGAGGATAAGGAGGAAGATGCCTTGGCAATTTGTGTATTATATTGTACTTGTGTATGTTTACGTATCATAATCATGTTTAAGGTATTATATATTTATAAAATTTTTGACATGTTAATAATTTGTATTATATAGATTTTAATATATTCATGTATTCATATCGTGTTATATAGTGTTATAGTTTTTTTTTTGGTCATATTTGTGTCGTGTAATCATATTGTGTTCAAAATTATTAAATCTAAAAAATAGAGAGAAGAGAAAAGATAGACTCATATTATCTCCAGCCATATGAATACCGAAACAGGGTTGGACTAACTTTTTTTTTTAATTCGGAAAAGAATATGAATGGAAGGTTTAAAAGAGGGAGTAGTAATTTGAAAAAAAAATTAAAAAAAAAAAACAAAAATGGAAGGAAGGAAATGGAGAGAATAGGGGGAGAGAGAAAGTCAATCCATCTCTGATTATAATTAGTAGCTAATTACATGTGATGCATCGTAAAAAAGTAGATTTTATTTGATCCTCAATCAATCATAAACTTTAAAATCAAAATTATAAATAATTATTTAAAACTTTCAATATTTTAGAAAAATTATTTTGATTTTATTATTAATATTATTAATTTTTTGTTAATGCTGTTATTATTTATAATATTAATTAATTTTATAAATAATTTTTTATAAAAAGAATTTCCCACGTGAAGCGGGGAATCATTTCTAGTCTTAAAATAATTCAACCCCCCCACTAAAGTTTAGTTTATGTCTTTTGTAAACTCTTTTTAAAGTGTTTGATCATATTCGATTAAAGTTTTGCATCAATAACATATAAATTAAGAACAATTTCTGTGAATACGACTCTTGCTTACTACTATACATAATAACAACCATACTTTAGTATAAAAATTTAAGTGATACATTATTTAGTGTATCATTCACCCTTGAATGCCAAAGTTTAGTATCTATTTATAGTGGTTGCAGAAGAATCCTAATCAAAGTAGGAGAATTCTGGTCAAAGTAGAAAATCTAGAGTCCACTTTCTCCGCATAAGATTTGGATGGCCAAATCTTATGCTTTTTGGGCAAGTAATATACGATTGGAAAGCTATAAAAACTAGCTTCAAAAGTCAAGAAAGAAATTTCCTTGAATAAAGACTTAAAAATCACATTTTC
The DNA here is from genome assembly GCA_030761205.1 of Fremontodendron californicum. Taxonomy (NCBI): domain Eukaryota; kingdom Viridiplantae; phylum Streptophyta; class Magnoliopsida; order Malvales; family Malvaceae; genus Fremontodendron; species Fremontodendron californicum. The sequence goes on along the minus strand of JAULJL010000010.1, from coordinate 18,781,415 downwards.
CTAACAACAAGTTTGAGAGGTCAAATTTTTATGTTTCTTGAAATGCAAGAATCAAGCTTTCACCAAAGAATTTGATCTATTTGCTTCTAACATCTTCTTTCATCTTGTGATTTTATAAGGTCTTTAATATCCTCATTGACACGTTTTTGCTTCATTTTCTTAAATAAATTTGAAATTGAAAACATAACATAAGTAATCAAAATAAAGATAGAAAATATAACAAAAATTAAGAATAAAAAAGGCTAGAATGTGTAATTTATGAACCTATCAAAAAGTTTCCTCAACCGAGGTTTAAAATTTCATGACGGACTACCATCCCTTTTGTTGAATTATTCTTCAAAAACTTCTGTCTATCTTATATGTATTCAATGAATGCCATAAATGTAATGTATATGCTCTAATTAAAATCAACATCATATGTCTCTAATCATGGTAGAAAAGATTCTCAAGCTCTTTCTTTCATATTCTTATTGTAGACACTTAATTTTGTCCGTGCCCCCCTAAACTAGGCAAATTCTCTTTTCAACTTTTCGGAACGCAGAGAGACTTCCACCATTCCATAGATGGGTTTCCAAGACTTCATTTCGGAGGTCAACACAAAAATTCAACTCAAAAAAAGTCAACCACTGAAAAAGTCAAACCTCAGTCAAAATCAAGATTCGAAGTTGAATTGAAGGTGAAGAAATTTTGATAATCCAAGGTCTACAACGAAAGATATAGAGTTTGGAAGACGGGTTACATAAATTTAGTGCAGAGAAATACCTAATTTGGCAAATTTGGGAAAAAGTGCAGAAACGATCAAATTGGACGAAATTGGAGGTCCCAAATGGAATAAGATCAGTAACTACGAATATTGAAAGATCCAATTTTGACGCGGAGTTGAAAGAAGAATTGGTTTGAAAAGAAAAGGGAAAATAAGGATTTAATTAATAAATAAGAAATTCACAAATTTGGGAAAAACTACAGAAATGACTTGATTCGGTGAAATTGAAGCCCCCAGTTGATAAAGGATAAATAAATAAAAAAAATCCCAAGTCCCAGTTTGAAATGAATCCTAAGGAAGAGCCGGTTAGAGGAAAAACGATAAAACGAGAAAATTCCCGATGTTGAAAAAGGGAAAGCTAAATCGGAGAGGAATTCGATCGTAACAATTGGGCATTTTCGAACCAACTCCAATTCAATATATAACAAAGACATTGAAAAAAGAAAATCTGGAAATCGACCTGTTTCGAGTAAAACCGAGATTTTGGGGGTTAAAGGGCAATCTTGAAAAATCCAGAAAAATAGAATCTAAGTTCGAAAAATTATGAAAACTTCCAGATCTGAGTTTTATATTTGATGGAAGGGGTTGGAGAAGAAAAATCCGGAATCGGAGCTCAAACGAAAAAAGGCAAAGTTCGGGTGCACAAACCCGAAATTCCAAAAGGAAAATCCGGGAAAAATAGGAAACGAGCTCGAAAAATTATGAAAACTTCTAGATCTGAATTTTTTATTTTTTTGGAAGATATTGAAGAAAGAAAATCTAGAATCGGAGCCCAAATTAAAAAGGCAAAGATCAGGTGCACAAACCCGAAATTCTAAGAGAAAATTTCGAGAAAAATAGGAAACGAGCTCAGAAAATTATGAAAACTTCCAGATCTGAATTTTATATTTTTTGAAAGATATTGGAGAAAGAAAATCTGAAGTCGGAGCCCAAATGAAAAAGGCGAAGTTCGGGTGCAATAACTCGAAATTCCAAGAGAAAATTTCGGAAAAATAGGAAACGAACTCAGAAAATTATTAAAACTTCCAGATTTGAGTTTTATATTTTTTGGAAGATATTGGAGAAAGAAAATCTGAAACCGGAGCTCAAGTGAAAAAAGGCAAAGTTCGGGTGCACTAACCCGAAATTCCAAAAGAAAATTCCGGGAAAAATAGGAAACGAGATCGAAAAATTAGAAAAGCTTCCCGATCTAAGTTTTATAGTTTTTGGAAGATATTGGAGAAGAAAAATCCAGAATCGGAGCTTAAATGAAAAAGACAAAGTTTGGGAGGCACTAAACCGAAACTTTAGAGAAAAATTTAGGAAAAATAGAGAATGAGCTCGGAAAAATGTGAAAACCTCCAGAGCTAAGTTTTATATTGGATGGGATGAGTTGGAAAAGAAAATTCCGAAATTGGGGTCCGTTTGCAATTAAATTAAGTTTGGGGGCCTAATTGTAATTTTACCAAAGAAATCGAAAATTGCCATTTTGCAAATAAAAAAAATGAATGGCCTGGAAATTTCTAGGCCATTTTCAGCCAGCAGCTGATCAAAAGGAGGGAGTGTGATCATCATGGATCAAATGGAAAAGGATGGATAGCAAGATGACATTTTCAAAAGGACAAAATTCTCCACTACTTTGCCTACATGGCATTTAAGCCAATGGGAGGTCTCCAAATTGCAAAGCCATGTGAAAAGCATGCGAAGGCTAGGAGATGATGCCAAGTAGAATTAAAAATGCCACCTAGGAAGATATTTTAATAGGAGGCCATATGATCTTGACAAGTGGCCTAGATATTTTGTAGAGATAGGAGACAAGAATAATCTAGATGGCATTGCTGGCCAATGAGAGGCTAGGAAACCCTATTTTTAAGGGAAGCATCATGCAAATAGGGGACAAGCTCCCTATTTTTAAGGAAAGCACCATGCAAATATGAGAAATTTTTAGCTATATGGCAAGGGATGTTGGAGGAGCATGGGAAACATGACAAGAGTAAAAAAAATAAACACACACTCTCACTATATACCAAGGGCCGGCTACACCATTTGGAAAGAGGAGGTTCATTTTTTTCTTAAGGCATTTTCATTCTTGAGAGAAAAGGAAGAGGAAAAAGAAAAGAGAGGAGAAGAGAAGAATTTGACAATCTTGATTTGGAAAGCAAGAGCTAGGTAGCTATCACATCCCTTCTTCTTCTTTAATGTTTTTCTTTGATGTTGTGATTCTTTTTCTTCTCTTTTTGTGTCATGTGATTTGTTAACTTTTTGTTGAATAAAAAGGTTTTCAAAAATAAATTTTAAAGTTTTTCTATCCTTTATTCTTCATCCTTTATCAAATAACCAAGTTGACAAATTTTTTGTTGCATGTTTTTTGCATTAGCAGAAACTTGAAGGATGTTTTTGTGCTTGATATTGCTTGCTTGGTTAGTTTTTTCACATTTTTCACTCATGATTTATCTATTGCCATATGATTGTGGGCTGTAAAATCATGCATTTCATGACATTTCAACTAGGTTTTTGGCCAAGATCAACCAATGATCTCAAGCCAAAAAACCCTTGCCTCTACTAGTTGAGAGAGTGATAGTTTAGATTGGGTATTCTGACTTTGGGATTTTATTTACTACTCATCAATGGTCAAAATAAAGTGATTTTGTTACCATATGCAGTAGTCATTTAGAGTATTCCATGGTCTTTTTTTCAAGATTTTTATATTTTTTTATCATGGCTGAAAAAATGGCTTTTGACAAAGCAGTTTTTAACTCACTGTTTTGACTTTGGCAAAAATTCGGTCATGGTATACTTGCTCCAAAAATTAAGCTGATTTTTTCCCATGGATATCAACACGTTCTAGGTCTACACTAATTTTTACATATATTTTTTGAAATTTTTTAGAAGGAAAAAAATATTTTTAAAACTGCCTGTGGGAGTCATAATTGTTTTTTAGAACATATGATTTTCTGATTTTAAGAGGGGGCTGATTTGGGACATTGGTTACTGTTTTAGGTTGATTTCCATGTCATTTCAAGAATAAATTTTGATTTTATAAAGATTGGGTCAAGAGTGGTCAACCCGAGTTTCAAAACTAGGAAAAATAGAGCCTTTTAAAAAATGGGTTAGGTCATGAGGCCTTTTTCATCCCAAAAATTCTAATTTTTTAAATCCGAGCCCAAAGTCTTTCGATTATGAAAATCCGATTTAAGTCTCTTCCAAAGGTAGTCGGATACCTTTTAAGTTATACGAATGTCCTTACTTCAAGGTGAAATACATCTTCATGTATTGCATGTTTTAGAATGTTTTTTTTATTATTTTAATTTGACTTAAAACATATGTTTCGGTTTCCTAAACATTTGGCGAGAATTAGTTCCTAATCTTCCGGGTTGCCGAGGAGGTTAGAAAATTGTTCAACGGATGTGTTTGTGGAATTGAAAGATATTGGGTTTTGTTTTATTCGGAATCATATAAATGTCATAAGAAAGGAATATTTCCCAAACTTTGTCGGGTTTGCCGGAGAGCGTGGTATTATTTTCCGATATATGCTATTTGTATGATTCCTCAAATGAAAATTCTATGTCCATGAATATTCCATGTTGATGTCATTTCATATTCATGTTGCCATAAATGGATTTTTCCATGTCATTCATTCATATGCCATGTCATCTAGATTATGCCATGTCATCCATTCACATGCCATGTCATCTAGATTATGCTATGTCATCCATTCATATGCCATGTCATTCATATGCTATGTCATCCATTCACATGTCATATTATTCATTCATATGCCATGTCATCTAGGTCATGCCATGTCATTCACTCATATGCCATGTCATTCATGCACATGCCATGTCATGCCATGTCATTCATTCATATGCCATGTCATCTATTCACATGTCATATCATTCATGCACAAGCCATGTCATGCCATGTTATTCACGTGCCATGTCATCCATTCACATGCCATGTCATTCACTCATATGCCATGTCATTCATGCACACGCCATGTCATTCATGCACATGCCATGTCACTCTTTCATGTGTCATGTCATTCACTTGCCATATCATTCATTCATATGCCATGTCATTCACATGCCATATCATTCATTCACATGCCATGTCATTTAGTTTATGCCATTTCATTCACTCATGCGCCATATCATTCATATGCCATGTCTTTGATTCATATTCCATGCCATTTATTTTTTTGGATATGTCATTTAAATTTTGTCATGTCATAATAAATTGCTTGCCATGCCATGCTAATTATGCATGATATATGTTCATGATCATTCAACCTTTTGAAAATTGATATTTTTTTTATAAAATAAGGTAATATCCCCGAGTTATTATAATTCATGAATTCTCCTCTGGGTTGCGGGGGAGTCTTCATCAACTATATTAACGAAGGAATACCCTTTTAAAAGAAGATGATGTGGAGATTTTCAAAAACAATAAAAAAAAATCTATATTGTAGACACCTAATTTTGTCCGGACCTCTAAATCAGGTAAATTTCTTCCTTGTGATGTTTTAGAATGCAGAAAAGCTCTTCTCATCCTACAGGTGGTACTCCGAGACTTTGTTTAAGAGGGCAAGCATGAAAAGTCAATCTGGAAAAAGTCAACCTCAGAAAAGTCAACCCCAAAAATTCAACTACTAAAAAAGTCAAACCTCATTCAAAATTAAGATTCAAAGTTTAATTGAACAATGGTGAAAGAATTTTGATAATCCGAGGTCTACAATGAGAGATATGGAGTCTGGAAGATGGGTTATGGAGATTCAATGGAAAGGAAACCCTAATTCGATAATTTGGGGAAAAGTGCTTAAACGATCAAATTGGTCGAAATTGGAGTTCCCGAATGGAATATAATCAATGACTATAGGTATTGGAGAGGCCATTTGGAAGCAAAACCAAAGGAAGAGTCAATTTGGAAGGAAATCAGAAATTAGGGTTTTTGGTGAATTTTGACGAAATTGAGGAAAATTGCAAAAATGGCCCGATTTGGTAAATTTAAAGCCCTAATTGATGAAGAGTGAGTAAACAAAGATAGCCCAAGGCTCAGTTTGAAGTAATTCAGAGAAAAGAGCGGGTTGGAGGAAAAATGGAGAAACAAAGAAATTCTCGATATTGGAAAAAAGAAAAGTCAACTCGGAGGAGAATTTGATCGTAAAAATTGGGTGTTTTTGGACCAACTCCAATTCAAAATATAAAAAAGGCCTGGAAAAAGGAAATATGGAAATCGAACTTGTTTTGAGTAAAACCGAGGATTCGGGGGTTAAAGGGTAATCTTGGAAAATCCGAGAAAAATAGGAAACTAGCTCGGAAAATTATGAAAACCTCCAGATGTGAGTTTTATGTCATTTGGTAGAGATTGGCGAAGAAAAATCCGAAATCAGAGCTCATTTGAGAAATGGCAAATTCCGGACCCACTAAGCTAAAATTCCAGAAGATAAATCCGGGAAAAATAACAAATGAGCTTGGAAAATTATGAAGACTTCCAGATCTCAATCTTATATTATTTGGAAGAGATTGGAAAAGAAAAATCCAGAATCGGAGCTCATTTGAGAAATGGCAAATTTTGGGCCCACTAAGTTGAAATTCAAGAAGAAAAATCCGAAAAAAATAGCAAATGAGCTCGAAAAATTATGAAAACTTCCAGATCTCAATTTTATATTATTTGAAAGAGATTGGTGAAGAAAAATCCAAAATTGGAGCTCAATTGAAAAAGGCCAAATTTAAGAGGCATCAAACCGAAATTCCATAAGATAAATCCGAGAAAAGTAGCAAACGGGCTCGAAAAATTATGAAAACTTCCATAACTCAATTTTATATTATTTAGGAAGTATTGGAAAAATAAAATCCGGATTTGGAGTCCGTTTGCAATTTAATCAAGTTTGGGGGGCTAAAGTGCAATTTTACCGAAGAAACTAAAGATGGCCATTTTTGCAATTGAAAAAATAGAGAGATGGCTGGAATTTGAAGGGCCAGTCGGCCACACCAAGAGGAGGAGAGGTTTTGCTGAGTTCTTCCATACAAAGGCCAAAATTGGATAGTAAGGTGGTTATTTTTTATTGAGCCTTTGTGATTTTGCCACATGGTCAAATGAATGAAGAGAAAGGATGTCAACATTATGGTTACATATTTTAGAACAGCTGTATTTGTTAGGAGCTGACCCCTTCATCTAATGGTGGTAAATTAACATTTTTAGCATCTTTGATTAGTGGCCTTTGGATCTAGATAGCTAGGAAAAAATGACAACATCATGAGCACATTAGGGGCCATTCGGCCAGCTCTATTTGGGGGGGGGGAAGTTTTAAGCTTTTCGGTGTTCTTTTGGCTGATCATTTGAGGCAAAAATAGTAGCTAAAAGGGATAGAAAAGAAAATAAAATTTTGAATAGAAGGAAGCTTGAAAGATGGCTTTGAAAGGTAGCCTTTTGGCACCTAAATCTTACATTTTTCTTCCTTTTTCTATGCTGATTTTGCTCATTTTCTATATGATTTATTGTTATTTTGTTATGAAATAAAGGTTTTTAAAACTCCTTTTGAAAGCTCTTATCTTGTGTTTTCATAAAAAAAATCAAAAACAAAAATTTTTACTATTCTTTTCATGATGGCCGAATGACCCCCCTTGGTGTGCATATCTTGTGTTTGATTTATTTCCTATGTTGCTTGTGGTATGTTAGCTTGTTTTGATGTTTTAGATTTCTAAAATAATCAAGATATGGAGCTTATTTCTAACTTTCTTTACTTGTTCTTATTTTGCTGTTTTTATCATTTATTTTCATGTGTACTTGCTTTATTCATTAACTTTAATATTTTGTTTTTACTACATCAAGTTGTTCATGCTTTTATTATTGCCATACCATGTGTTTGTGTATTTGCCTAGCTATATCTTTACATTTTCTTCATGATTATTTGTCTAACATGTTTTCATTTATGTCTTGCATATTTACCATGCCATGTGTTTGTGTTATTGCCTTGCTAGGATTTCACCATATTGTTTATATGACCATACGGCTTCCACCATTTTGTTTGCCTTGTGTGTGTTTGCATTTTCATATTGTTTGGTTATCATACTTCCATTCATGCTTTGCATCTTTGTGCCATGATATTGTGTATTTGTGGTGCCATGTTCATGCATTATTATTATGTTCATTTAGTCATTATTGTTCATGTCACTTCCATACATATTTCATGTGTCATATTTGTGTTTAGGTCATGTTATATTGTCATGCATCTTCTAATGGCATTTTAGGCATTAGGTCATTCTTTGTGTGCCATGCATATTTTCATGCTTAGTAAGTTTTAGGTCATCTTGTATTTCCATGCATGTCTCATGTTCATTAGGTCTAGGTCATTTTTGTATTGCCATGCATTTTTATGCATATTAGGTCTAGGATTGCATTTATTTCCATGCACAATTTCTATCTAGGCATTAGGTCATCTTTTATGCCATGCATTCTCTATGTCATTTAGGCATTAGGATATGCATTTCATGCATTTAACTTGCTGTTTGTTCATGCATTTCATATCATCCCACAACATTTTTGACTTAAGCCAATTAATGGCTCAAATCCAAGCTCACATGAGCATGCTTGTGGAAAATTAAGAAGTTGTCAAGTTGGATTTTCTACCTTTGTGATTTTTTTTCATTAGGCAATTCTTGTCTATATTTTTAGAAATTTTTACTACTGTTTGTAGAACCTTAGAGGAGTCTCAAATATTTTTATTCTGATTTTTGAGTGTTTTTATCAAAGGTTTAAAAATGTTCTTTGGCTAAACAGTTTTTCACCCAGTGTTCTGACTTTCGTGAATTTTCTGGTAGGTCATCCTTAGTCTAAAACTTAAGCCAATTTTTTCCCATAGAGTTAAATATGTTCTGAGTCTCCCATAATGTTTTTTTAAATTTTTTTGAAAATTCTAAAATAGGTAAAAAAATCACGTTTTAAAACTAGTCAGAAAAGTCAAATTTCATTTCAAGAAGAAAATAATTTTCTGTTTTGGCTAAGGCATTAAGAGGGGGCTGATTTAGAATCATAGCTATTATCCTAGGTTGATTTCTAAGTCATTTAATCCTAAAAAAGGATTTTATAAAGGTCGGTTCAAGGGAGGTCAAATCGGATTTTCAAAGTTAGGAAAATAGAGCTTTTTAAGGGGAGTTTTCGGCCATAATGCCATTTTCATCCAAAATTTTCAAAATTGTTTTCAAACCAATCACAAAGTATTTTTGATTTAGAAAATTTTGATTTGATGTCTTTTCCTAAGGTAGTCGGATATCTTTTTAGGTATACGGATGTCCTTATTTAAAGCAAAAAAATACACTTTCATGCATTGCATTTTCCATGTTCATGCATATTATATGATTTTTTATTTTTGCCATGAATATTTCTATGGTAATATTATTGTTTTGATTCATATTTCATGATGTTATATTGATTGTTATATAGTTGTGAATATTTTATGTTATTCTATACTTCTTGCTTAGTCATAATTTATTTTGTCATATCATTTAGGATTTATTATGTTCATGCATTTTTTTTTTCATGCATATTTTATTATAATGTTATTTTATGTTTTTTTATCATGTCATGTTATTTAAATTATGCTATGTCACTAGAATATACCATGTTATTTAGATTATATCATGTCATTTAGAATATACTATGTCACTTAGATTATATCATGTCATTTAGGTTATATTATGCCATCTAGAATTTGCTATGTCATCTTTACTATGTCACACATGTTCATATTCATTTTCTTAAAAATGTTTTAAAAAAAGATAATTATTTTCAATAAAAATAAAGATATTCCCGAGTTAAAATAATTCATGAGTTCTCTGCCGGGTTTGCAGGGATATGAACAATTATCATTAATAAAGGAATATTCTTCTTTCAAAAAATGAAAATGATTTATAGATTTTCCAAATAAATAAAAATTTATATATTTTGCCTGGTTTGCTGGAAAATATACGAAAATTTTGAATTAATAAATTCTGGGTCATTTTCAATTAAAAATGGAATTATTTTTCTTTAAATTGGGAATTATTTTAAAATCCCAAATTTAAAACCAACTTTTACCGAGATTCGAGATAACACACGATTAATAAGGTACCATTTTATACGGGCGTTGTGAGGGCGCTAATCCTTTCCAACAAGTAACCGATTCCCGAACCCGCTTCTTTGATTTCTCTGGTTTAAAACGCAGACTTTGAAATTGGTTTTAAAAAATATTTTAATTAATTTAAAATGTTTTACAAAACCTATTTTAATAGGTGGCCGATAACACCTAGCCAAAAAAGATTGGTGGCGACTCCATTTCTTGTTCGAGGTTGTCTTTGAACCCTCATTTTATTTCAAGAGGAATTAAGTCATCTTTTTTCTCTGTTTTCCTCAATGTCACACTTAACGAATAAAGTCTCGCGATGAGACTTGTTATTTTTTAGGTTGCGACATATATTTTTGCCGGTTTATGGGGAATATAGAAAATTTTTGCAATAACAAATTTCGGATTATTTTCGAACAAAAATAGGATTGTTTTTAAAATGGGAATTATTTTCAAATACCAAATCTAAAATGACTTTTCACCGAGACTCAAGATAACACATGACTAATAAGGTACCGTTTTATACGGGCATTGTAGGGGTGCTAACCTTCCCCACACCATACCTCACCGACTCCCGAACCCGCACTTGTTTTCTCTGGTTCAAAGCGCAAACTTCAAAATTGGTTTTAAAATGTTTTAATTAATTTTAAAATATTTTTCAAAACCGGTTTTAATTGGTGGCCGATCACACCTAGCCAAAAAAGATTGGTGGCGACCCCATTTCTTTTTCGAGATCGTTTTCATACCCTTAACCTTTAATTTAGAGGAATTAAGTTATATTTTCCTCTATTTTTCCTCCAATGTCAAACTCCTTTAACGAATGGGTCGATTTGTCCCCGCGACAGGGCTAGATTTCTTTGGACTTTTTAAAGGGGGTTGCGACCGCTTATCATCTTCCAAACATATAGTTTTAGAGTTGTCTAAGAAGTTCTATCAACAGGAATAGTCATTTGCCAATTTTACTCAACCTTAATTGCATCATTCGTCCACTTTCAAAGTGTATGTTTCTTAGCTGAAAAGCCTTAAATGTTTGTATTTTTCAAGCCTTTCTTGGTTCTCATCTCATTTTCATTTGCCCCAGAATATCATTCTCAAAGCAATGCAGGGATCTTTTATATTTATCAACCATCATTCCAATTTCATAACAAATGCAATGCATCACACATTTCCTTTATTCATTTTAGGGATGCAAAGTTAATAATAGAGGATGGTAAGAAACAAAATAAATTCGATAAGAAAAGTCTTTATCATTAAAGAACAAATTTGTCAACAAAGCAATAGGCAAATCAAAGAATTATCGTTGAGATATTTGGAAAGGGTATCATCATCTCAAATAATCAATATGTTGACAATCTTGGGCAAACTAGGATTCCTTTTCAAGAATCAATCTAATCGGTAATTTTAGATCCTTTTAAGCTCATTAGACCAAACCATGCCTCCTGCCTCATGAAATCTTCAAATGTATCTAAGTTACCCACTTAGGTTTTCAACTTAGATATTTCTCTATGACTCAAACTGCCCTTTTCGGGTTTTCAATGTGAATCCTCTTTTTTTTTTCTCTTTTCAAAGGAAATATTTTTCCATAGTGTTTGGCAAATCATCTTCATTCATTATTTTCAAAATAATGATTTACACGAGAAAATCTTTTCACTTCATAAGACCTTCTTAACTTGGTTATCCATCATCTCCAATGGTTATGTGATTCAAAAGAAATTTCTTTTCAAAGATAGTTCTCTTTCTTAAAGTATCAAGAACGAACTTCCTTATCATGTGCTCACATTATTCATTTCCATGCAATTTGGCCATATTGAAATGCTGAAAACATTTTCTTTTTTCTTTTCTAGAACTGTCTTCATACATTCAAACTTCATTGTCGTTTGATGATACCAAAGCATGTCATAATTCAACATATGATTCTTCAATTCAAACATTCACATTTGATCAAAATTGAATTTTCTAGGTACTTAATGTAGGCCAGGATAGAAGGCTACTAAAGAATCATTAAAATAGGCTCAAATATGTGTTTAAGGGTTGCAAAACCAAAGGATCATTTCTTCAAAGTATCAACCTTTACTTTATTTCATCATTATTTTTTCAATTTTCATCATTTTTTCTTTCTTTCTTTCTTTTTCTTTTCTCTCACCTTTTCTTTTTTTTTTTCTCTTTTTCTTCACAAAAGATAACTTTTCTTTTCCCCAAAATCTTATGTAACATTCGTATTCTCTTTTTGTGAACAAGTCTCTCCCTAAACTTTATCATTAGGGTAGAGGGTGATCCTTGGTCGGGTTTATACTCGAAAAGAACTTCAAAGGATCAAAGGGGTAGCAAATGAATGATTTTATTTATGTGAAAGATAAAAGAAATATGATAATTTATCACCCTGAATGTGAATATTCCCATTGAAGAACATTTATTGAAAAATGACAAGCTTACAAAAATTCATCCTAGAGAGTCTACATTCTTATGAAACAATTTTACCGAATTTTTTTCCAATTATGCCAAACAATTTATCAACTTTCATCTTCCTTCTTAAATTACAAAGTATGGTCTCTATGTTCAAATTCACCAATATGGTTATTATTTTCAAAATTGAATCCATATTATTGCCCTAATTGTCTTCACATTCATTATTTGGAAACTTCAAAAATGGGTGAGATTAAAGGATAAGCAAAAGAAGAAAAAATAAATGAAAAAGGAAATGAAAACTTGCTCAAACATTTGGTATGAAGAATTCAAAGTCAAATGAGCATATCAACAAAGTTTGGTAAGAATGGAGGTAATACAAGCTCATAACTATTAGTATTAAGTTTGATGACATACATGAGTTGGATAACACTTAGTATCAAATTTATGTCATGTATGCTTGAAAAGTTTGCTTTGTATGAATCTTTGAATATGTTGTTGGGATTCGACCTCATGCTCAAACAATAATCGAATTAAAGAAGAACATGAACGCAGGGAAATAATAAACAAAGAGATAGTCGAATCTAACAGGATCATGCTTGTAAAATTTTAATGCGATCTTGTAATTATAAAGCATACGTCTTATTAAGATTCATACCTTAACTCAAACATCTAGTAATCTTGAGTTTACAAACAGCCCACTCAATCTTGAACACCAAGAAGGCAACGCCAAAACTTTAGCCACACAAGTATATGTCCTCTAACGGTGATCCACACAAGATGATCAAGAGAACCTTCATAAGGTAGGAATGGAGTCCTGCCAAAAACCATGCTAGTGGTTTAGGTTTAAAAACATCTCCCCATCTAAACATCAATGGCCGAATGCTTCATAAGCATCAAGAATAAAGAAAATGCTTTTCTTCCTTCTCTGGGTTTGGTGCGCCAATCACAAGGATTATCTTGATCTTCTTTCTTCTTCACTCTAAGCCTTTTGCTCTCTTGAAAGAAAACGTTTTTCTCTTTAGCAATCCATGGGATATGAATTCAAAACTCTTTTGAATGCACATTTTTAATCTTAAAACTAAACATCTCATATCCCATATGAATGTTTGTTTTACCATTACAACTTGAAATCCTTTATAGGTTAGTGTCTCGGCAATCTTGGCTATTTGGAGCATCATGGACTTTTCTATGTTATCACATAGTAATGTCTATCCAATTAATCTGATATGAATTCTAGTATATAATCAATCAATTTAGTTTCAATCCATTCTTCATTTAGATCATATCTTAATAAGAATGTTTTTTAACTAAATTAGTTTCATAATCCGTTATGAAAGTCCTTGAGCCAAAGCTCATCTAGTTGTCAAGTTTTGTATAAGATTTCCTTTGATTCATAATCAAATAAACTAGTAGTATCTATATACTTTAACCTTATACTTTTGACTTGAACAACCTTTGATTATCTTTTATGCAAGTTTCTAGCTTATTATGAGTAAAAAGACCATGTTAGGGATCAAATTCCATATGACCTTTCAGTTCATTCTAGGATGAATGGCCAAGCATCTAATGCTAGCATAACCGAAATATCAATGATAATGTTTCAAAAACATTCATCATGAATAGGTTGGCAAGCTTGATCAGGGATCAACTAAGGTTGCCACCTCCTTGGTCTTATTCCTTTTCACTTGTCCTCGTCATTAGTTCCATCTATATGTCATACATATCTTTGAACCAATTTTATAGGTATCATATACCTAAAGGCAGTGAAAACAAACTCATAATAACCATGAAGTAAAACTTCTCAAGTTTCACTTCCCTTCAAGTATCAAATATACTTATTGCATTTAAGCCTCCAATGCCTTGCATTGCCACAATGATGGTATGTCCCTTTAACAATATCAATTTATTTCTTCATCTCATCATCCTAACTTTGAAGAAGTTTTTTCGATTATCTTCCCCTAGAGGAAGTAACAAAGTGGATGATCTTCTAGTCTAATGAGCACATTTAGCAACACCAATCGGTTCATGTTGTAATACAACACGACTTGCAAATTGTTCTTAGACAATGAAGAAAGAACTAAGTCCATACTTAGATTATGATCCATAAATCAACCAAGTTTCTAAAACCTGTCGGTTCATCCATTAGCACATGATGCCTCATGGGCTACTTTCTAACATCTTTCATTGGAACAATTCCTTGAGATTTGAACTTCTCATTGCTAAGTACCTCATGGATCATTAAGGACATAGTCATTCATTTCATATCCATCACAATCTTTATTGTGCAATTGATTAATATAAATCAGCTTTATAGTTTGCATCAAGTATGCAATCAAGTGACTCGTTAACCTGCCATGACGATTTATATCCCATATAAACCAATGCATATAATAGTCATTATGCAAATTGCAATCATTAAAACTAGGTTTTAGAGTTTAAATGATTGTTCTCACTATTTTATCAACATAGTAGCCATCCTCTACTATTCGAGAAATTTAACTTTTAAACTTCTTAGTGAGCAAGGACCCCTTTCATCCTACCATAACCTTGAGTGACTCAACAAGCCATGTTGAAACTAATTGAGTAGGTAACTTTGCTTACCAATTGCATCTCTATGCAACTCCTTGATCAGTTAGGTGACAACTCTTTGCCTAAATGCATCATTTGCATTTCGCCTAACCATTGCCTCTAAATGTCATGTGATCAAGTTTGACGCATTCGGATAACATAACATTTAGTTGAGTAAAACCCACCTTCTATAACTCAAACATATTCGTACAGTAGTTTGACCTTGAGTGACTCAACAAGCCTCCTATTAGAAGAACTCTGGTTATCTTCTTAAGATGGTGGAAGGCAACTTATCATGCGTAACATGGACTCAATATAATTTAATGAGGGATTTCTTTATTTCATTAATTAGGTCTCATTGCTTTTATTTGTTGATTGACATGCATAGCATTTATTTAAATATATATCACATATATAAATTCAAAAAAAAAAAAATCTATGTCATGCAATATACTAGGATGATTATGGACTTTACTACTCTAGTTTTCTTAAGCCATTAAAGAAGCTAGGCTCTGATACCACTGTTGGGATTCGACCTCATGCTCAAACAATAATTGAATTAAAGAAGAACATGAAAGCAGGGGAATAATAAACAAAGAGATAGCCGAATCTAATAAGATCATGCTTGTAAAATTTAATGTGATCCTATAATTATAAAGCATACATCTTATTAAGATTAATACCTTAACTCAAACATCTAGTAATCTTGAGTTTACAAACAGCCCACTCAATGTTGAACACTAAGAAGGCAACGCCGAAACTTTAGCCACACAAGTGTCTGGCCTCTAACGGTGATCCACACAAGATGATCAAGAGAACCTTCATATGGTAGGAATCGAGTCCTGCCAAAAACCATGCTAGTGGTTTAGGTTTAAAAACCTCTCCCCATCTATACATCCATGGCCAAATGCTTCATAAGCATCAAGAATGAAGAAAATGCTTTTCTTCCTTCTCCGGGTTTGGTGCGCCAATCACAAGGATTATCTTGATCTTTTTTCTTCTTCACTCTAAGCCTTTTGCTCTCTTGAAAGACAATGTTTTTCTCTCTAGCAATCCATGAAGAGGCAAGGAGGAAGAAAGAAATCAAGAAGAATGCACCAAAAAGCCAAGCATACAATATGCATCTAGCCCCCTTAGGGAGATTGTCTACATCATGTTTCTTTATATAGGGGCGGCAAGACTCCAAGGTTTGACTAAGGACTATAACATAACTCTTATGTATTTGCTCTTAAGTCTTTCCAGTTAATTAAACTATTTAATTAAGTCCCTATTGATTAAATTCTCAAATTAATCAATTAGGTTCTATCCATTTTAATCTCTTAATTCACCTTTCTATGTGTGACCCATTAGGCTTCCAATATGTTGGCAATGAATATAAATTAATCTACATTCATAGATCATGAGCAGACTCTAGCAAGCCATCATGAACACCCAAATACTGGAGAGTCAAGTTAGTCTCGACATAACCTTTCATGTTCAGTCTATCAGTGTAATTCGATCCTTTCACCAAATATCCCGGAAAGACCATGAGCATGGTGCAGTGTCTACTCATGTTCAATCCATATTAGTTCTTACAGCTATTGGTTAACTTTGTGAATTTAGAGAAACTATTTCTCCTAAATTCATCATACTCTGGCCAGAGATTCCATCAAGTTAACTTAAGCCAATAACATATGAGATATGTCTCTGATGTCACTTGGAGTGGTGAATCCTCTCTGGATCACTCATCCATCTTCGTATGGTTCATGTCATACCCAAAACCACCTTACAATAAGCATCCCTTCATTTGGAACCCCTTCATGATGGAATCAAAGTATGACACTCTCCATACAAGATGACCTGGTATCACAAGTCAGAGGACTATTTACATGACTGACACGTGAGAACGTTTCCATAGACACTTGAGTGACAATACCAAATGGAGTTCTCACAGCGGGCCATGTTCAGTGAACTTGTTCTACCAACAAGCACCTATATGTTATCCCCAAGTATCCCTTACTTCAACCTATGAGATCAGTTGCATGCACCATGTACATGGAGGCTTAACACATGCCAGTCTTTGAGCATTGTCAATGCTCTGTCTTGACAATACAATGACTAGGAATTGTTTAGAAACACGGCTTTGATGCATAAGGATCCTCATAATTGTAACTCCTTACAATTCCTTTGCAAGGCCATTGTGTTTCATGGGCTTCTTCCAATTAGTACTTCATTAACTCTTTATCATTGTACTAACATGAAGGAAAACCTTGTATCACTAATGAATAGTGATGGGTTTGCATTATTAACTGTATATTCCATGTCCAATTTGATTGGCTCTAGGGCGTATACCAACATATGTCTCTGAGTTGAACATCTTGATATTTCTTGAACTTTAAATAGACTTGACTCATGGATCATAATCTCATAATCTTGACATTCTTATGTTCATTGATTGAGTTAAAACATCTCTTGAAATAACATATACCATCTTGTGCTTAAATGCTTGCACATGTTTGAATTGGATATATTGCTATAGTTTTTTGTACTAACAATTGGTATTGTGAAATTTAGTAAATGATGGTTTACGTCTTAGTTGCTCAATTGATATTCTTGTCTAAAAGATGAATGAGCTTATGATCTCTATTTTGAATTGGATATGCCTATAGAAGTTTGGTTTTTTTTACTTGAATATTTTTTTTATTGAACTTTCCATATGTATGATTATCATTATTTTGAATATGTGCTTAAATGATATTACTTGATTTATGAGTACTATGCATAAAGTTCTTCTATTCTCATTACTCATAAAGATCATGATTTTGAGACTATGTGCTTAAGTGACTTCAAATGAATACATAATTTACTTGAACTATTGATTGAACTTCATTGTCTATTGTATTACTCTTGCTTAAATTATCCATAGCTTTGAATTGATCTTATTTTTGATTTAACAAAAAGGGGGATAATTATTAAATGGATAAAATTTCTTTAATATGTGCTTAAATGTTTCTATGTTATGAATGTTAATTGTGTTGGATATTGTGCTTGCATGCTTATGGGACATTATGGATTGACATTGTCCTTGTTTGCAAAGTTAAAAGAATGCTTTTATTAAGGGGGTATTTTTGTTGAAAATCATTATTCCTTTAAATGATTTAGGGGGAGTTTTCACAAGCAAATTTATTTTAAGTTTTGTCATATTAAAAAGGGGAAGATTATTAGCCTTGAATTGATTTTAATTTTGAAATGACAAAACCTTAAGCTTAATTAGCTTGATAAACCATGTTTCAATTTAGTAGTTTTCTTTGAATTTTTTTGAAAATATTTTGGAAAATGCTAAAATATTTTAGGTCCCTTGCTTTTTAAAAAAATACATGTTCTTAAATGTTTAATTATGTTAAAACTATTTTTGGGAAAGATCTATCCTTTTCCAAGGTCAAAATTTGAAAACCTTGTGAAAGGATTGATCCCCTAGCCAAGAGGATTGATCCCCTAGTTGAATTTTATGCAAGGATCGATCCCCTAACCCTATAGGATCGATACCTTCAAAACAGAAGCTAATCTCACTTTGCAGGACAGTAGAGGATCGATTCCCTACATGCAAGGATCGATCCCTTGAGCTTCAACGGTCAAATTTTTCAAATTTTTACAAGTAAGGATCGATCCCTTGAACGCTGGACAGTTTTTAAAACTCGACTTTTTGAGGTTCAAATGGCTCTTTTCCATCCTAATCCATTCCCAACGATCATAAATCATTCCTAAGCTATAGAAAGGAGTACCTCCAACACCTTCAAAAGCAAGAGACACCAAGAGAGAAAGATTAAATCCAAACATTAATCTCTCTCAAGTTTTCATTGTTCTAAGCTTATCCTTCCTATTTTTCTTGTATTCCTTTGTAAAAGTACCCTTGTATAGTCTCTATTTGTTGTGCTAAACCTTGTAAATACCTAGCCTACTAGAGGTTCTTCTTGTTTACACAATATCTTTGTAAAAGGGAGAGGTTTCTACTTAAGCCTTAAAAAGTAGAGAAGTTCTATCTAAGCCTAGAAAAGATAGAGGGTAGAGGTTACTATCTAAGCCTAAGCAAAAGATAAGGAGTGTAAAGGTTATACATTGTCCTAGAAATGATTGCAATTCAAGTTAGTGAATTGGGAACTCCTTGGTAAGAAAGCCTAAGGGAGAGGACATAGGCACGGGCCAAACCTCTATAAATCGCCTGCATTTGATATTCTTTCCCTACTTTTTTTACTTGCTTTATTTGCATATCTATTTGCTATATTGCATATCTTGTTTAATTTTAAAATTTCCATTCTTGTGTTTTAATTCCGCAATTATTTTTAAGAAATCAATTCACATCTCTTAATCACCACTTGAGCGAACATATAAAATCCAAGAATTAAGTGATTATGTTAAATATTCTATGTTAAGGGAATCGCTTCTAATTGATAGACAAAAAGGTATTTTGGAAGACCCTCAAATGTCTAACAAGGAGAATAAGAAGTACGCTACTTTGATTAAAATTTTTGTGAACACATATGTGAGGATGGAGGCAAGGAGGACTGCGACCCTCTCTATTGACCCAACTATCCGTAATCGAAAAAATAAAATTTCGGGTACTCCGTGGATGGCTAATTTGAATATTGAACTGTCAAAGGAATTTTTGAATTCCATCATTGTCGTCGAAAAAGTTATCAACAATTAGTTATTTTTATTTTATTATGGACATCTATTTTAAGAAATATTTAATTTCTAGTTTTTTAGACAATGGATTGATACTTTTATTTCGGTTTGTCTAAGTTATGAAACTAGTTCTTGAATACTTTAAATATATATATATATATATCTTTACTGTTTATCTATGTGATAATTTTTCTTTTTGCAATTAATGAGTAATGTTGCATCAAGTGAAAATATTAAAATATTTGTTGTCTTAGTATAGCATTAATAAGTATATATATATATATATATATATATATATATATATATATCACAGTATAGAATATATTTTAGAAATGGCATCTGCTTCGAAAAACATTGTTGAGCTTAACAAAGGTGAGAAGCTCAATGGGATAATTATGAGATCTGGAGTATGAAAATTCAGTATGTGCTGGAAGAACAAGAGGTTCTGAAAGTTTTAAATAATGTCCTAGAGGAGCCTGAAAATGATAATACGGTCCAAATGGATTGAGAGCCTTATGAGGCCTGGGAAAAAAAGAACTCCACTGCTCGCATTATGTTGCTAAGTAGTATGGAGAATGACATTATGTGAAAATTAAGGAAGCATAAGATAGCAAAAGAGATATGGTTTTCTCTGAAAATAAAGTTTGCTGAAACATCGATCACCAAACTTAGGCAGCTCACGATCAGGTTTGACACTTATAGGAAACGTCTAAATCACAATACGAGGCAACATATAAGGCAAATGTCAAACATGATAAGTGAGCTGAAAAAAGTTGGCCACACTCCGACTAATGAATAACAAGCTCAAACTATCATTTAGTCTTTACCCCATAATGATGCTTCATGCCATTACAGTTAGGAGAAGATCACATTTAAACTCAGAGGACAAAGTAAGAAATAATTTTCGTTTCTTTTATTGATTTAGCTTGCACTTGGAGTGTTGGGATCAATAATATATACATCAAATGAACATAATATTTTTTTTATTTTCTAAAAATTTTAGTTTGAGAAAAATTCATAAATTGAATTGGGGTTTTATAAAATAATTCATTAAATTGACAAATTGATGGGCTAATTAATAAAAAAAAACTAAAAGTAAGAAAAAAAAAAAGGTATTTCCTACTTTTAGACTTGTCCATATGTCAGGGTTAAACAAAATTTTTTAAGACAAAAAGGTTTTCATAGATCAAGCTCTAGACAATTCTAAACTTTTTCATTTATATGATATTTATTAGAAAAATATTTAAAAAATAATATTAATAATATTTAAATATATTAAAAATAATTAAAAAATTAAAATAAAATAAATTATTTATTAATAAAATAATATTTTGGGCCAAATTAGACACGGTTATGGTTGAAAGGATATCACGTGTTGAAAAAATCGAATCGGATCGGTTGGTCGGACAGGTTCAATCGAAAATTGGTGGCCTGTTCGATCCTACACATACTAAAAAATCGAAGATTCAATAGATCGATAGAAAATCGGTTCAACCGGTAAAAATTTGACAAAGAACAAGATTAAATCGAAAAAAAAGCTGATTTTTTTGTTATTTTTATTAAAATTATTTTTGAAAGTGATAAAATTTGAATCTTTAACTTCTTAACAATGTTAAAAAAACCGGACCGATTAAACTTTTAATTTTCGATTCAACCGATTGAATCATCAATTTGATAAAGTTTTTTTTTTTAAATATTAAATAAATATTAAAAAAAGAAAGTGGCAAAGATAGCAGTTTGAAATTAGAAAGAAAAGAGGGAGGGGGAAGAGTGGGGTCCAGTTGTAAAGTGGCGTAATAGCTAGCTCGCAAACGGGTCTGACAAACTGGTTCTCTGACTTCTCTCCATCTCCAACAAACGTGCTTCCATTTATTCAAATCAATCCTCATTTTAAGCCCCCCTTTCCCCTTTCATTCTCTTGAATCTAAAACACACTCGTTCTCTTCCATAATTCTCTCTTGGATTCTGCCTTTTTCTCTTTAAACCCTCCCCCTTTTTTTTCTTCCTTGTTACCTTTAATTTTAGAATCATCATCTCATGATATCCATGGCTGAGGAAACTCAAAAGACAGAAACAGCAGCCGCAGCTCCAGCTGAGGAAGTGGTGGTGGAGATGCCTGAAGTTTCTGAGAAAGAGCCACCACAGCCTGCTCCTCAGCCGGAGCCTGAGGTGCCCGAGAAGCAAGCAGCTGCTATAGTTGAAGAGAAGGAAGTTGAACCGGTTTTAACCGATTGAACTGGTTTTTTGTTGGTTCGAGAAAAATCCGATTCTAATATACTCGTCAAATTGGACAGGTCACTGATTTTCAATCCAACTGATCGATCCGGTCTGATTTTCTAATCTCTGCTTTTTAATCATATATTAAAAATTATATCATTAAAACAAATATAATTTTTTATTAATTAATTATTATATTTAATACTTGTTTAATATCAAAATCACATATTTAATATTTAATTTATTTTTTAATTAAATAATTCAATTCAATCGATTAAATCGATGTTTCGAAAGTCACATCAATTTAATTTTTGATTCGGTTTTTTATTCTTTAGAGATCCCAATGCACCTCTACTGTTGTTTCCGCAACTCTTTTCGAAATAAACTCTCACCCAATGTTATCAGTACCGTACCGGTATCTATCGTACCGACCGGTACGTATCATTTTTAAGATAAACTAAAACAGTACTAGTCTCGTACTGTTTTGATTTTTGTACCGGCCTGTACTGATCGTACCAACCTATATCGGTCTATACCGATCAATACCGGTCAGTATCGGTACGTACCAATCCGTACCGAATGGTACAAGATTTTGATTTTTTTAATTTTTTTATTTAAAAATTCACTTATTTGAATTTAAATCAATTTTAATATTTTTTGTGTCATTATTATTTTTATTTTTTTCATAATTATATTTAAAATATATATATTCATTAAATTAGGCTATTAGACATAATTAATAATAATTTATTATATTTTTTTAACATTTTAATATTTATTTTATCTATTTGATGTTTAAAAATTTTAGATATTAAATATTTAAAATTTATATTTGTATAAAAATATATATATGTAATGGATATTTGCATGTGTATATAATATATATTTTATTAAAAAATTTAAAAATAGACTATATATATAAATATATAAAAAAAATATTTAAAAAATAATAGTAAACCCTAAATCATAGGTCAAAATAAATCGATACAAATACGTATCAATAATCGAACAAAAAGATATGTACATCTATACCGTACTGACTACCTTGCTCTCACCGCCACCGGGCTTTCAATTTTGAAAAGATTCGTCTCTCAAAACTTTTTCTCTCTCTTGCTCCACAATCGGGAAGGCCGAAAGCCATCAAGTAAAGAGGTGAGTTGCAAATCCCTTTTTCCTTTATTTATTCTTCAATTTGTTTGATTGCTTGATCCACCATATTCATAGTTCGCCTGTATCTACGATGGAAGCTTGAGTCTCTTTGAAATTTAAGGAGCCGTCCATTGGAAGAGCTTTTACAGTGTCTTTATATCTGTAGACACTTAATTTTGTCCGTACCATTAAAATAGGTATGTTTTCTTCCTAAATTGATGTTTCAGAATGTAAAACGATTTTTTTCATCCTGCAGGTGGTACCCCGAGACTTAGTTTAAGAGGGTGAGCATAAAAAGTCAAACTCAAAAAAAGTCAACCTTAAAAAAAGTCAACCTCGAAAAAGTCAAACCCAAAAAGTCAACTACTGAAAAAAAAAAATCAACCCACTTTCAAAATCAAGATTTGAAGTTCAATTGAAAAATGGCGAAAGAATTTTGACAATTCGAGGTCTACATTGAAAGATATGGAGTTCGCAAGTTGGGTTATGGAGATTCAGTAGAAAGGAAACTCTAATCCAGGAAATTTGGGGAAAAGTGCTTAAACGATCGAATTGGTCGAAATTGAAGGTTCCAAATGAAAGATAAGCACTAACTACGGATAATGGAGAAGCCACTTGAAAGAAAAATTGAAAGAAAAGTCAATCCGGGAGAAAACCGAGAATTAGGGTTTTTGGTGGATTTCGGTGAAATCGAAAAGAATTACAGAAATGGCCCGACTTGGTAATACTAAAGCCCCCAATGGATGATGAATGATTAAAAATGGATAACCCAAGGCTCAGCTTGAAGAAAATCTGAAAATCGGACTTGTTTTGAGCAAAACCGGGTTCCGGAGGTAAAAAGGCAAAATTGGAAAATTTGGAAAAAATAGCAAATGGACTCCGAAAATTCTGAAAATTTGCAAATCTCATTCTTAAATCATTTGGAAGAGATTGGCGAAAGAAAATCTTGATTCGGAGTTCGTTTGCAAAATGGCCAAATCCCGGGTCTCTTATGTAGAAATTCAAGAAGGAAAATCTCGGAAAAATAGCAAATGAACTCCAAATCTTCTGAAAATTTTCAAATCTCATTTTTAAATTATTTGGAAGAGATTGGAGACAGAAAATCTTGATTTGGAGTTCGTTTGCAAAATGGCCAAATCCCGGGCCTCCTATGCAATAATTCAAGAAGATAAATCCCAGGAAAATAGCAAATGGACTCCAAAAATTCTGAAAATTTTCAATTCTCATTTTTAAATTATTTGGAAGAGATTGGAGAAAGAAAATCTTGATCGGAGTTCGTTTGCAAAATGGCCAAATCCCGGGCCTCCTATGCAGTAATTCAAGCAGATAAATCTCGAAAAAATACCAAATGAGTTCCAAAAATTATGAAAACCTCGAGATCACACTTCTAAATTATTTGCAAGAGATTGGTGAAAAAAATCTTGATTTGGAGCTCGTTTAAAAAATGGTAAATGTGGGGGCATAAAAGGGCATTTTTGGAAGCAAAAATCCAAATAAATAGCAAACGGACTCGGAAAATTTTGAAAACTCCAGAATTCAATATTTTATTATTTTTAAAGTATTAAAAAAAAGAAATTTTGAATTTGAAGTCTGTTTTCCATTTATTTGCATCCGGGGGGCAAAACGGTCATTTTACCCAAGCAACGAAAAGGGCTTCTTTTGGGCTTTCAAAAAATCAGACTTGGGCTGAAAAAGAGAGTGCTGGCCTGCCAAGGCCCAAAGGAAGGAGGAAGCTTCTGATTTTTCAATCAAAAGGCCAAGAATTAAGAGTTAGTTAGAGATTTTTTTTTATCAAGTCATTGTGATTAAGCCACATGGGCCAATGCATGAAGAGGGAGAGTGTCAACATTATTCTTGAACATCTGTAATTATAGACAGCTGATATACTAATCTAAGGGTGATAATTTCATGATTTTTCAACTTGAATCACTAGCCCTTGGATGGAAATTGGTTGGAACCAAAATGAAGGCATGAGAGAATGGGGGGTTTGGCCATCACATAGAAGGAGGGATCCAGATTTTTTCTTCACTTGATTTTTTTAGATTTCTTGTTGGTTTTTGCATAGTTTTTCTCTCCTTGGTTTAAAGCAAAAAGAAAAAGTTTAGAAAAGAAAGGAAAGTTTGAAGAGATAAAGCTTGAAATATAGCTTCTTGAGGTTGCATTTAGCACTAACTCTTACACTTTCTTGATTTTCCATTCTTGTTTTTGCTATTTTGATTATTATTTGGTGAGTTTTCTTTTTAAATAAGTGTTTTTTTTATTATGTTATTCGTAAGTTCTTTCTGCATCTCTTTCTTAAATAATTTTTACAAATGTTTTTCTTATTTTTCTTTAATGGCCGAATGCCCTATATATTTTTTTTATATATATATTGTTGCTGTTTTTGCTTTAATTTGTCATGTTATTTATGTTATTTTCTTTAATCTTGATGCTTTAAGTGTTCTTCTACTTTATATACTTGAATCATGTTTTAATTTGGTTACTTTGTTGCCATTTATGAGTTAAATATCATGTTCTTGCATTTTTAATTTTCTGTTTTCATAATGTTTAAATTTGTTGATGTTTTATATTTAGTATATCAAGTGTTTGTGAAAATGCTTGTTAGTTTTAAAATTTCTACTTTGTGTTTGCATGATTTGAGTGTTATATTTTAGTTGAGCATGTTAGTATATCAAGTGTTTGTGAAAATGCTTGTTAATTTTAATATCTCAATTTTGTGTTTGCATGATTTAACTGTTATATTTTAGTTGAGCATGTTAGTATATCAAGTGTTTGTGAAAATGCCATGCTTGTTGGAGCTTGAGGCCATTCGGCTACTCCATGTGTTTTACATTGTATGTGCATTTTTGCCATGTTAGTTGGTAGGTTTGCATTTGCATGACATTTGATTGAGTATTTAGTTTAAGTATACCAAGTGTTTGTGCAAATGTATTTAGTTTAAGTATACCAAGTGTTTGTGGAAATGCCATGGTTGTTAGGAATCATAAGCCATTCGGCCACTCTATGTTTTCTAGCATTATGTGTGCATTTTTGCTATGTTAGTTGATAGGTTAGCATTTGCATGATATTTGGTTGAGTTTTTGGTTTAAGCATGCCTTGTATTTGTGTTATTGCCATGCATATTTTAGATGTTAGGTTAGGTTTATCTTGCCATACATGTTCATGCATTTTAGACCTAGGTTACATTAAATGACATGCAAGTTCATTTAGGTCTAGGTCACTATATTAATGCCATGCATTTTTCATGACATTTAGGTTTAAAACCATGCATTTCATGCATCATATTTGCTGTATTTTTTTCATGCATTTCATGTCCATGCCACTTGACTAATGACTTAGGCCAATTAATGGTTCAAAGTCATGCTCTCTTGAGCACACTTGTGGAAAATTAAGGTTTGTCAAATTGATTATTCTACCTTTGTGATTTTTTTTTACTTAGCCAATTTTTATCTAACTTTTAAAAAGTCCTAGCTACTGTTTGTGAGTCATTTTGTGAGTCTTAAATACTTTTACTTTGATTTTTAAATGATTTTATCAAAGGCAAAAATGTGTTTTGGCAAAACAGATTTTTTCACCCAGTACTCGTACTTTCCCGATTTTTCTGGGCATTCATCTTTAATCAGAAAATTAAGATGATTTTTCCTGTGTAGTTTTACATGTCCTGAGTCTCCAGTATTTGTTTTAGATTGTTTTGAATTTTTAAAAATAGGGTAAAAAATCGTGGCTTAAAACTGGACAGTGGAGTCAGAATTGAATTTGAAGGAAAATCATTTTTCTGTTTTGGTTAAGTTACCTATAGGGGGTTGATTAGGAAGTTTAGCTACTGACTTGGGATAGTTTCTAAGCCTTTTTAAACTCTAAAAATGATTTTTTAAGTCTCGGGTTAAGGGTGGTCAAGTCCGGGATTTTAAACTTAGGAAATTAGAGCCATTTTAAAAAGGGTTTAGCCCAGTTTTTATTTTTAATCTAAGCTTCAAAATTGTTTTCAAACATTCACAAAGTACTTTGATTTTAGAATATTTAATTTGATATATTTTCCTAAGGTAGCCGGATATCTTTTTAGATATACGGATTTCCTTAATTAAAGGAAAAAATACATTTTCATGCATTGTATTTTCCATATTCATGCATTTTATATAATATGTGATTTTTGCTATGATAATTTCTATGATATTGTTATGATTTTGAGTTATGTTATATTGTTTATTATATGATTTGGAATATTTCATGATATCCTATTCTTTTTATTTAGTTGTTTTTGTCATATTATTTAGCATATACTATGTTCATGCATTATTATTTTCCTTTTTATTTTCATGCATATTATATGATAGTATTATTTTATATTTTATGTCATTTAAATTATATGCCATATCATTCATATTTTCCATGTCATTAAAATTATTTCATCTCATATAGAATGTATTATGTTACCTTGGTCATTTCATGTAGAATATATTATGTTACCTAGATCATTTCATTTAGGATATATATTATGTCATTTAGGATATTTTATTTCATTTAAAATATATCATATGATTTAGGATATTACATTTCATATAGAATATATTATGTTACCTAGGTCATTTCATTTCATTTAGAATATGTCATATAACTTAGGACATTTCATTTTATTTAGAATATGTCATATAACTTAGGACATTTCATATTATTTAGAATATGCTAAGGCATTTAAATTATATCATATCATTTATGATGCACTATATTATTTAGATTTTGCCATGTCATTTTATTTATGTCATGCATATACATATTCATATCTTTGAAAATGTTTTCAAAAAGGTAATGATCACCAAAAAAATAAAGATATTCCCGAGTTAAAATAATTCATGAGTTCTCTACTGGGTTTGCTGGAGGGAATATCATCAATTATAATTAATAAAGGAATATCTTTCTTTCAAAAAAAAAAAAAAGAGAATGATTTGGAAAGTTTTCCAAAACTAATAAAAATTTCTATATTTTGCCACGTTTGTTGGGGAATATAAGAAAATTTTGAATTTATAAATTCCGGATCATTTTTAATTAAAAATGAAATTATTTTTCTTTAAATTGTGAATTAACTTGAAATACTAAATTTAAAACCAACTTTACACCGAGATTTGAGATAATACACGATTAATAAGGTACCGTTTTATACAGGCATTTTGGGGGTGCTAATCCTTCCCCATACGTAATCGAGTCCCGAACCCGTTTCTTTGATTTCTCTGGTTTTAAATGCAGACTTGAAATTGGTTTTAAAAATGTTTTAATTAATTTTTAAAATATTTTATAAAATCGGTTTTAATAGGTGGCCGATCACACCTAGCTAAAAAAGATTGGTGGCGACTCCATGTCTTTTTCAAGGTCATTTTCAAAACTTTTATTTTTCTAGAGGAATTAAGTCGACTTTTCTCGGTTTTTTTTTTAATGTCATGCTTAACGAATAATAAAATCTTGCAATGAGACTTGTTATTTTTTAGGTTGCGACAATATCCATGGCGGTTTCTGACTTAAAACTGGGTTTTCGGTTTTCTAAATTTGTGATCCAATACATTGTTGGAAACTTCCTGGTTCCTGCATCAGATTTAGTCTAACGTTTAATCTTGAGATAATTAATGAGTATAATTAAGGAATGAATGAGGGGAAAATAGGAGGAGATTAGGAAGATTAAAATTAATTAAGAGAATAATTAATTAGGATTTTCTAGTATGCTGTTGGACTAGGAATATTTCGGGTTTTTCTTGCGCTCTTTTTTCCTTGGGGAGGAGTAGAATTGTAAGTTTTGCTTTTCTTAATGCGGTCTATGTTATACTGAAACGAACTTGTACCTTTTACAGCTTTGTTTCTTATTTTTTAATAGTTTTTAGTACCCTTGATTACTTTGCTCAGTTTGAGTAATTTCATCTTTTAATTTTTCAAAATAAAGTTTGGTCACTCTTGATTTGATTCTAGCCTATAGAGTTGGGTTGGCTACACACTTTGAGCAAAGCTCAAGTTGTCACTACAAACAAATTGCCATATACTGACGCTTACCTATACTGACGGTCAAAATCCGTAGGTAAAAAGTATCTATTCCGACGGATTTTTGTTACCGTCAGAATATACATAACATATACCGACGCCCAAATAATCCGTTGCTATAGGTATACCTATACCGACGGTCAATGAAAAACCGTTGGTATAATAAGTATACCTATACCGACGGTCAATAAAAAATCGTTGGTATAGTTATACCTATACTGACGGTCAATGAAAAACCGTTGTTATAGGTATACCTATACCGACGGTCAATGAAAAACCGTTGGTATAGGTATAATTTTTACCAACAGTTTTTTTCCGTCGGTAAATTTCCCAAAAGACCCTTTTTTTTTAAAATTGGCGGGGATTTTAATTTTTTCTTTTTTTTATTTCATTTTTAATTAGAAAGAACTTATAACAACGGATACCGTCAGTATAGGCCTAAAATTTATTTAGGGTTTTATTTTTGTTTATTTCAGTTCTCTCTTTCTCTTCCGGTACTCGACTTTGCTCTCTGCTGTGTCTCTCTTTCTCTTCCGCCATTGGTATGTGTCTCTCTCCCAAATTGCTCCATCGTTGCCATTGCAGATTAAAAGAACTTTAATTTCTTGGCTTCTTACTTTTGATTAATTATCAACTGATGCTTTGTTACTCTCTCTCGAAAAAATCCCCTTAACGATGGAGTGGCGTTACTTCGAAATCTGTGTTTGATTTCTCCTTCAATTCTTTAATCAGAAATTTTCTCCCTTTCTTTTTACCTTTCCAAATTTCTAGGGTTGTACTTGTCTCACTTATCTTCTTCATTTCTTTGTTTTTCTTATCGACTAAGGTTTAATTTGATTTCTTAGTCATTTCTCATCGATTAAGGATTTGAATAATTTCTAGGGTTCTATTGTTGTCCTGTAATTTTTATAATATGATAGATTTGATTTCTGCTTTAATTGCAGCAAAGTTGCAAGAGAAGTGTGCAAAGAATGAAGGGATTCAAGGTACTGGTGAATCTCACTTCAATCATTCTCTAGTTCTTTTGTATGTGAAGTAAGAAATTTTTATCAGATGTTTCCAAGCAGTGCAGTTTTCTTCAAATAAATATTTCCTCATTTTTCTTTTCCATTTACCAGGTATTATCATCTTTGTTGAGTAAGAGTCTGTTCTTTAGATTTTAGTTCAAGAGCTAATTAAGAATGAATTTTATATTGCATGACGTAGAGGTCATCCTCGGAAGCAACGAAATATTGAGGGGAAGAGACTTTTTGATGAGCACAGTTCAGGCGAAGAAGAAGATTCAATTAGTACATCAGACCAAGAAGATGCTCAAGGTGAGGGAGATAACGAAGATGAGGTCATTACGAGTTTTAAAGGAAGAAAACAGAGGCTAGTCAAAAACTGGAGCTTCTGGAAGAGGTACATATAATTTAGCTACTTCAAATATATGAGGTCTGAAATGAATTTTCTAGTTTCCATGCATGATATAGAGATTGGTCTTTTGGGTAATACAAGAATTTAGAGTGTGAATTGCAACTGAATTGTATGTGTTGTAAACTTGTGAGTACTGCTAGCATTGATTGATTATATAGTACTGAAGCTAATTTTATATCATGGAAAGTTGTGATGTTATGCCATCAAGCTATGTCAAAGAAACACAATTTTAATCATTGATGGAGGAGGAATTAGTTATGCCAGGAAATAGCTTGAGTTTCCTTGAACTCAAGTTACAAGTATTCAGACTAGTCTTTAAAACAAGCATTTGGAATTTCAATTCACAACCCTTACTTTTTTTTTTTTGCCATTCTTTTTTTTTTTTAAGCATTCATTACTACTAGCATTATTTTTTGGCTACTAGATAATCTTTTAATGTTTTTCTTGCCAAGGTCCAAAGCTGGATCAGAAATTTTCACTCTAAGGTAAACAACTAATAGTTTCATTTTCTTATAAACAATTATGCATAGCTTATATATAACCTTTTAATGTTATACAAATAGCATTGCAAGCTATTGTATTGGCATCATGGTAATATGTAAATTGCGTATTAATGATTGTTTATTGAGTTAACATTAATTGGATCTATTTCATATCATAAACACAGAACTTTTCAAATCTTTAGAATAAGTGCATGGAACTTCCTTTAAAAGTTTCAGCTAAAATGGTTTTTAAGTATTTCTAGTTTTGGTTGTTTTTTAGTCTAAGAATCTATTGTTTCTGATGTTGAAAGTTTTTGTTTTTCATTTCTTTACGTTGAAATGGCTCTCATTGGGAGTCTTAGTTCCTATTTGCTATGTTCATGGTTGATGCTTGATTCTCTTTCTAACAAGGAATTGATTTAGTTGCTAACTGGGTTGTTCATACTTGTCAGAAACTTGTTGGCAATGACAATAGTAGAGAAAGAAAAAAGATAATCTTTTATGAAGAACTAAGTGAGTTTTTCACAATTTTATGGTTTTAGATTAGTGGAAAAAAAAACTAATCTTTTCTAGTTGTAAAAGTTCAAGCTCAAAATCACTTCTGCAAGAACAGAATGTCTAATGAGTAATTATCTATCAATGCAAGCATCCCAGCAACATTATATATCGCGAGTGAGATTGCAAAATTAAAGAAGTTGATATAATTGTGAATTCAGCTGCCAATACGACATTTGATGAAAGGTTTCTTTATATAAATGTGGATATTTGAGCATTTCATTGACATAGACTTGTATTAAAAGTAGCTAGCAATTTACATATAGCTAGGTGTGATGTTGCACTTAACACAAACACCATGGGACCTTGTCGGCTCCTAGGCTTTGCAAAGAAATGTAAGAAACTAAACCTTTCTTGAATTAAGAAGAGCTGGAGAAATTAAGACAAGTTGTCAAGGAATTTCTTGAGAGATTTGCTAGCTCATTGAATTAAGAAGAGCATATCAGAACCATATAAATGCAGATTTTGTTTTCGTAAATTGCTCATCTGCACCTTTTGGTATAGGGTTGGTGGCTTTTGCGTAACAAAGTGGAGTTATCAACCTCGGCTGCAATTGCAACTTGCATAATCTATCTAATTGGGTAAGTTTTGATCACTGTATATATAGGATTAGGAAATAATTAGCTGCTTAATTCATACATTAATTCTGCTAAATTGTTCTCTTGCCCTAAAAAAAATGGCAGGGTTCTTGGATATAGCGAATCAAATAATTAAAAACATGAATTAAAAAAGAATCCCAAAGCACTTATTTGGGGTAAGCCTCCAAGGTTATTGGGGTGAAAGTTGCTAGCTTCAGGACATTGGTAAGAGACTTCCCAATTTATCGTCTTTCTTAATATTTCTAATAATGACAATACAATGCATGATATATATAATTGTTAGTATGATATATACAATGCATGAAATATATTTCTAATATTTCTAATATGGTCTTTTTTTGAATTAATTTGATTGTGTTATGTTTAATTAACATGCGCCTTTATGGCATATATATTTTTACCCTTTGAGTAGATGTAATGTGTATAAGCTTAATTCAATAAATCGTACAGATATATATTGACAGAACATATACTTTTTAGGTACCTGATGCTGGTAGTGCTCCAAATTTGTCACCAGTAATAAGGTCTTCAACTTCTAGTCATCAAGTTAATGAAAATGAAGATGGTAAACTACTTGATTATTTTATTCTTCTATATTGACTTCACTACTTAATTGCTTTTAATTGTATAATATTTGTCAATTTTATGCAGATGCTGCTCCATAGGAATATTCATGAGATTTGGATTGCTTATTTCACTTTATGTATTTGGATTGCTTATTTACTTTGTGTTTGGACTGCTAATTTTCAATTTTAAGACTGTATTATGACTTTAGCTTGCAACTTCTATTTAGCTTGTAAAAGTTATATAATTAAGACAATTTATTTGTAATTTTATTTTTAATATTATGAAATATTTTGTAATTTCTTATTATGGTTTTTTTTTTTATATGAAATATGTTGGATTAAACTATAAACATATAAATATTAGTAATTGAAAATATGATAAAATTTTATTTTTACCGACGCTCTGACCTTTATACTGACAGTTCATATAACAACAAAAAATGTATAGTATACTGACGGAGTAAACCGTCGGTAAATTTATGACAAACCGTCACTATAGGTTAATTATATATTTTACATTTTTATCTATACCGACGGACGCAAAAAAAATCCGTCGGTATATGTATATCTACGGTATCTATACCGACGGAGACAAAATCCGTCGGTATAGATATACCGACGGACGGAAGAGCCGTCGGTATAGGTAAAAAGCAAAAGGGGCTAACCCAACATAGGCTATACCGACGGTAGTAACATTAGTGACGCCTAAAACTGTCGGTATAGGTTATACATCTATTCCGACGGTCGCTTTTTCCGTCGGTATAGGTCTATACCGACGAGGGTTTTACCGTCACTTAATTTTTTGTCGGAATAGTCATTTTGACCGTCGGTATAGGGTTTCAGGACTTTTAGCAACGGATTTTTGAGTTTTACCAACGCTTTTTAGACCGTCGCTATATGGCAATTTGTTTGTAGTGTGTGGTTTGGAACATAAATGATTTGCTTTCAAGTTTGTAATGTGTATAGTAATGTGAAACTGGATTGGGTTCGCAAATTATTTGTTTTAGAGAGCTTATAGGCTCCAAAAAATTTTAATTATCGTGCGATAATTCGGCGATTGCAAATATTTTTTTTTCTTCTGCAAACATGTATCCATGGTCAATTGGTTCTAAGGGCAATTTGTTATATAAGCTTCCTTTTGCTTCAGATTTTAAAAGAACAAAGTTAGCTATATTTTAGGGTTGACTTTCAGTGGTTGTGATCTAAGTTACTTGGACTTAGGGTGAGTGTCGGATACGGGTTTTTATCCGACACGTGTATACTTAATTTTTTTTTTTTAAGTTTTTCATATATTTAGAGAATCATACTCCTCCGAATTTGTGTCAGACACATGTACTTTAGGGAAAATGAAATGTCCGGGTAACATAGGTTGTGATGGTCCTTGGACTAAATGTTATCATATTATAACCAAAAGCATTAGACATTTTGTGTTGCGGGAGGGAGTCAGATTGTCCAAGAGTGGAAATTAACTTTCAAAAGATTATGTTTTCTCCTTGGTCACCGCCTTCCATCAACCTCTCACTCTCTCTTCATTTTTCTGTAAAAGAAAAAACCAGATTATATTTTGGCAAGCAAAAAAAAAAGAATTAGATTAAAGGCTTGAAGATATTATTTGTTCTCTCCTGTTTCTCTCTTTTTCTGCGAATGCAGTTTGCAACTCTTCTCTTTTTTAATATTTTATTTTGGTGCGCAAATTTCTCTTGCTTATTGACAGTTGAAACTGAGAATCCAAACTAGAACATTAGGCTTGGTTGGGTTCAGTTTTCGAAGAGCTTCTGTTGGTGTTCAGTTTGAATTTTCAGAAACTCACTAATGTCTGTTTAATATTATTCCCCTTGATAACCAAACCAGACAAGCTTCCATGCTTTCCTTGTCACAGATTTCATTATCATTGTGCAATATCATCCACTTAGGTTCTGTTTGGTGCCAATTAGAGCCTTAGGTTTGTTCGGTTAAGTTTTTCCAAAGTTACTGTTGGTGTTCAGTTTGAATTTTAGAACCTCACTAAGGTCTGTTTAATTTTATTCCCCTTGATAGCCAAACGAAACCAGACAAATTTACATGCTCTTCCTTCAAAGATTCATTCATTGTTGTGCAATATCATCCGCTTAGGGTGTCTTTGGTTCGCAAGATGATGGGCAGTGTAGGATAATAATTATCCTATCCTATGTTGTGTGTGCACTTAAAGGGGAGGATTGGGTTGCAGATAGGCCGAGTCATCCTCCTCATATAGGATGCTTCAATCCTTTCAAAAAGAGGAGAATTACTTTTAATCCAACAGATTTTTTCTCCTCCTTTTCTTTTTCTTCCTTCCCTTACCCCCACCATTGGTTAAATTTAATCCAAAAGATTATTTTTAATCCAACAAACTATTTTTATTTTTGATGTAATCAATATAATTGTTTGACCAATAAAAATGTTATCCTATGCTGCCCTTTCATCATGCACACACCAAACATGGTGTAGGATTTAAATCATCCTATCTTATTCTTAATCTTTGTATACACCAAACATAAGATAAGGTGATATTATCTAATCCAATCAACTTCCTTATTTTATTTTATCCTATACTCTTCATAATCCAACGTGTCGGACGCCCTTATATCTGACTCAGAAATTTTCTACCAAAAATTTAGGAGAAAATTTTAGAAGAAAATAAAATAGTCCATCATCATGATTTTAAGCTTATCCCTTAGACTTAGACATTTCCACTTGGGGAAAGTTGTTATAGGTACCTAGATTGGTTGCAAATGTGCTGAAGGAATCATACCTTTCCAATATGAAGGGGAAAAAGAAAAAGAAAGAAACTTGTACTGCAGGTTGAAATAGGAAGTAAGTCATTTTTTTCTAGTTGGCTGCTTCGTATGAGTCTTTTCGCATTGGCTCATGACTCTTTCTATGCATACAAATAATCTGCATTAAAAACTTCTCATACAGCCTTCTTTCTTTCGATACTAATAGACCTAATTCCACCCCTAAAGGTTACAATTAAGATTTATACAACAAATTCACACATCATTGCTGAGATGCAAATTCTTAGAATTGGCTTGAGCCGAGATGGTTACAAATATTCCTTTTCCGATTCTGCCACATGAAAATATTCACTATCGCCACAAGATGGAGGAATCTCCATTCTCGTTCTGTAACGCAGTACTGATGACGTGGTTCCCCATCCTTGTCCAGAAACCCTATATGTAAAGAAGTAGAGTAGGAAGTCTACAGCTTCTCTACCGGTTGGCTTTTGGTTTGGTCCAAAGTTGTGGGAGTAATATAACAAAAGTTTTATCTTTATTCCCCAAAAATTTTCACCAAAATTGTACTAGGGAGGGACACTCATGGCTTGCATTCTCATACATGCTAAAGAAACTAAGTTTTATGTTATTTTTTTCCCTTTTTCGGTCTTCTTTTGTGTGTGTATGTGTATGTGGAGGGGGAGGCTGGGGGTGATTGCTAAAAATATAACATATGGGAAAGAAACTTGGTGCATGTGCTTTATTGTCATGGACTTTTCTTGCTAACATTTGTACTAGGATTTTTTCATTTACTGGGTCTAGAAAACAGAAAAGTGCTAGTAGGAAGCTTCGCTTTAAATAGCGACTTCAGGGTGCACCTTGTAGTTCGCCTTGAAGCAAGGCAGACACAAATTGCCTTGAAGCATAGTAAAAAAGCTATATATGACAAATAGTAGTATTGTTTACTGCCAAAACCCAAACATTTACTGATTTGCAAGTTAATTATAAGTAAAGGATGTTAAAGTAGATGTCATTTCCAATACCTGGACTGACATCTTTTATATTCTTAAAAGAAGGCACGACCTATAATTTACCTCAGTATCAGTTCAATAAAAAACTATAAATTTTCTTAATACTTATATCTTATTAGTAATATAGTATTTATAAATTTTATAGAAGTTGTTTATTTTGTAAAATGTTTTTCATGGTTGTTTTGTATGACAGGAATAATTTGCAATTATTTAAATTTTAATTAAAAATTAAAAGTTTGGACTTGTGAGGGATAAAACACCTTGCTTTACACTTTCATTTTTTAAAATATAGGTAGAAAGTAATGTGCTTGATGATGATGAGTGAAATATCAGTTTTCAAATTTATTGAGTTTACTTGCTGTTTCTTGGATTTGGAATAAGGAGGTGATACTCAGAAGTGCTGGTGTTCAATGCCTCTGGTTGAGTGCCCTTTGGGCATTAACTCTTTTACAAGTGGGGTTGGATTAGCTATCAGATTCAAACTAAAAAAACTGAAAGAGAAATTATATAGTATAATAAATATAAGCTTGTTCTTAGTTGCACACACATATATATATTGCAATGCATTCTTTGTGGAATATGCATGGAAAATCATTGAATGTCTCTTCTCTGATGTTATTCAGGCATGTCATATAAATGATTTACACATTTCACTTCTTTTCATCTCATGCATCTTGAATTCTTGATGCACGAAATAGAAACGTGTATGTTGCATTAGTGGTGTTTGCTGCATAAAGTGTCTTATCTTCTCTGTTCACTCTCTGAAAAAAGAAATTACCGTGATAAAAATTTATTTGATTTCATAAAAAGGAAACAATATTTTCAGTATTACTTGAGAACCTTAGTTTAATGTCCTTTCCTCCAATGTAGTATTTATTTGTTTATTAATATTTGAATCAATTTTTTCTCACTTTCTTTTATTACGCTCTTAGTGTGGTTTCTCTTTGTCTATTTTCTTACAACACTGACATCTGACAGGGTTTTTTTTTTTTTTTTCTCCTTTTTCTGTTTTTAGTTAATTTAATTGTGGATCAGCTATAACAAAAATGTCTCGGAGATATGATAGCCGCACAACAATCTTCTCCCCTGAAGGTCGTCTTTACCAAGTTGAGTATGCAATGGAGGCCATTGGAAATGCTGGCACTGCGATTGGAATATTGTCAAAGGATGGTGTGGTCTTGGTTGGTGAAAAGAAAGTTACTTCCAAGCTTCTTCAAACCTCTACATCTACGGAGAAGATGTACAAGATTGATGATCATGTTGCTTGTGCTGTGGCGGGAATAATGTCCGATGCCAACATCCTCATCAACACTGCTAGGGTGCAAGCACGGAGATACACATTTGCTTATCAAGAGCCAATGCCTGTCGAACAGTTAGTTCAATCTCTTTGTGACACTAAGCAGGGTTACACACAGTTTGGTGGTCTCCGCCCCTTTGGTGTTTCATTTCTTTTTGCAGGATGGGACAAAAATTATGGTTTTCAACTTTACATGAGTGATCCTAGTGGAAACTACAGTGGATGGAAAGCTGCAGCTATCGGTGCCAATAACCAGGCAGCACAGTCAATGTTAAAACAAGATTACAAGGATGATATCATGAGGGAAGAAGCGGTCCAACTTGCAGTGAAGGTGCTCAGCAAAACCATGGATAGCACTAGCCTTACTTCAGAGAAGCTTGAACTGGTTGAGGTTTTCCTTACACCTTCTGGGAATGCAAAGTACCGGGTCTGCTCACCCGATTCTCTGAGTAAGTTGTTGCTGAAGTTTGGAGTGACCCAAACTGCCACTGAGGCATCCTGAGTTAGGTTTCTTTATTTTCGTACATCATTGCCCTGTAGCAAGTTTATCATATATACTCTTTGTTATATTCTCTCGCAAATGGAATTGAAAAATCTGTCAGATCATACTGTTGCTTGTGAATTAAACTTAAATTTTTTTATCATGTTTTCTTATGCTAAAGGAAATGAGTCTTCCATCGAAAAGAGAGAGTGGAAGTTGAGTCTAGTAAGCTTTCTAGTGTCTTTATTTGATTTGACTAACGGTTCTTTGGGGTGAAAATTTGAGTGGTACGTTGAGGTTGTTGCTGCAATTAGTTTTCTATTTGACATCAAGATGCTGCTGTGGGATATGATTTTCATGGTTCTATTGGTCAATGATGCATACGTGCTTTAGAATATTGCTTGTGAAGAAGCAAACTCTTATCCTTTTGATGTTTAAAGTAAGCCATTTTTGTGCAGGGAGGCCCATCTTATTGTCTTTCTAATGGCGGTTGATGAGCAAAATAGAAATACTTTTGCCGTATATTTTGCCTAATGCAAATTTGCTGCTTTGGGTCAGGAAAGGGCAGTGATGAAAAAAAAGGGACCGGATCATCAGACCGGTTGAATCGAAAATCGATGGTTTATTCGGTCCGATATATATAAAAAGTCAAACATATAGTAAACCGGTAAAAAATCGATTCAACCAGTTAAAAACCGGCAAAAAACCAGATTAAACAGGTAAAAAATTGGGTTTTTGTTATTTTTTTTTTAAAATTAAAAATTTATTTGTAAATGATAAAATTTGAATCTTTAACCTATTAATCATATAATAAAGATTATACCATTAAGCGAAACACATTTTTTTTATTAACTAATCATTATATTTAATAATTATTTAATATTAAAATCATATATTTAATATTTAATTTATTTTTAAATTGAACAATTCGATCCGATGATCCGGATGTCATATCGATTTGACTTTCAATACGGTTTTTTCTAACATTGAAAAAGGGCAATCATCGCTCGATCAACTTGATCATTTTTGGATCATTCGTTAATGGAAACACTAACACGAGTGTATCATTTTGTTAACAAAAACACTTAAACAAGGAGCATCTTGTTACAACATTGATTTATTTTTTAAATGGTAAGAATCAAAATCATTTCGAGGATAGGTGTAATTTGCTTACTAAACAGTACATAAAAATTTGACTAAAATTCAATAAAGTCCTCTTAACCAAACAATTTTAGTTGTAAAAATTAAATTAAAATCTTAAATATATGTATCCAAAAAGTTCAATTTGTAAAACTTCACAGCTAAATTTTGGATTCAATTAAACAATACCTATAAATAAAAAATCACAATCCCTTAATCACTTGGTGTTTCTAAAGGGATTCTTTTTTGTCTCAAATTAGATGTTACATTTTTTAACTTGGCATGAAAATTAAGAAAAATACTTTGACTGATATTTTTATATTCGTTTTCCGAAACTTCTTTATAACAATCTCTATCTCTATATAATTAAAACTGAGTCTTGAGAACCCAAGAGGTGTTTTTTAAGTTTAAAGGGTTATTTTGGTCTATTCTTTGAGTAAGGATAAAAATATCTTTTTATGAAAAATTTGAAGAAAAAAAAAAGCAAGCAGAAAGCGAGAAACTGCCGAGAGGGAGAAGGAGAAGAGGGGAAAGGAAGGGAAGGGAAGAGAGAGGAGAGGAGAGAGAAGAAGAGAGCGGAGGAGAAAGGAGAAGAGAGGCGCGATGAGGCGATCCGGGTGGTGACAGAGGAAGAGAGAGCATGAGAGGGGAGAAAATGGAGGAGGGAGAAAGAAAAGGAGAGAGAAAAGGAAAGGGAGGAAGAAAGAGGAAGAAGAGGAGGAGCGGAGCGACCGGTTGCCTCGATCGACCGACGATGTGGCAGGCAACCAGCTGGCAATGGAGGAGGAGGAAGAGGAGGAGGAGGAGAAGAAGAAGAAGAAGAAAAAAGAAAAGAAAATATTTTTATTATTATTGTTTTAATTTTTATAATTTATTATTTTAATAAAAATACATATTTTGATAATTTTTTATTTTTGTGTATTAAAATATTATAAATTCTTTTTTATTGATTTTTTAAAAAAAATCAGGTGACAACTATAATGAGAACTCTTATAATGAGAACCATGAGAACCATTTAAATCCTGACTTTTAAGTTGATTACATCAATTGTAACCGTATATTTTTTCTTCTTACTTTCACACTTTAGTTTGATCATGTGGGTTCATAAGAGAATTACTAAAAAGGTTAACAAATAAAAAATATTTATCAATTAACAAAAACATCATGTTAAGTTATTTATATTTTAAAACTTGTCATAACGTGCCAAAAGCGAATTCGGCATGCTAGAGGCAAATTGTGGAGTCGACACTAATCATTTTTGTTAGGCATGATTAGTCACCTATGAGAATCTATCCAATTTATAATAATCCTAAGCTCGACGAAAGCACATAAAAAGGATAGGTCCTAGTCTACTTTATCAGAACTAAGTTCAGGAGTACGGTTACGTGTGGGGAAGGATTAGCACCCCCACAACACCCATCCGTGAGAATGGTACCTAATTAGTCAAATATTACCCTAGGTTTATTAATTAGTGGTCTTAATTGATCTTTATTTTATTTAATTTTATTATTACTTAAATATTTAAATATTGGACAGATTCTAAAAATATTTTCCACCATTCGAGACTGATTTTTGGAATCAACCTCACCTCAAGAGTCTTCAATAGAAACCGTTCGTTCTTATGAAGAGGCTCCGTCGTCGGATTTATTAAGTGATTTATGAAAGAAGGATAATTGTAAATATTAACTTAAATTATTTTATATTTATTATTTAAATTAAAAATATATTGAAAAATTCCAAAACTATTTTCCACCATTCGGGATTGATTTTTGAAATTCTCCTCACCTCAGGAATTTTCAATAGACACCATTCGTTCTTATGAAAATCCGTCATTGAAATTAAATATTTTATGCAAATTTAATTTTAAAAAGACTAAGAATTAAAAATTGAGGATTTAAAATATTAGAAAATTTTTAGGTTACGTTTCACCATTCAGGTTAGATACCTAAAAATTTCTTTTTATCTAAAAATTCTTAGAAATTGACCATTCGCAATTTTCTAAGATTTCATCGTCGGTAATTCTCAATTTTTATAACAAATTATGAAAACATGTGACGTGAAATAAAAAAAATAAAATCTAATTAATCTTAATTTTTAATAAATACAATAAATAAATAATAATGTTAAAGATAAAAAATCAATTAATGATAAATTTCATACTAACCATAAATAAACAAATAAACAATCAATAAAATAAAATTCATACTAAACTTAAATTAAAAAAGAAAATAAAATAAATAAATAAATAATCAATGAAAATAATAAAATTCACACTAAATAAAAATATTAAGCTAAATATTAATTAAATAAAAATAGTAAAATAATTAACTATCAATATATATAGAGGTGGCAAAATGAACCCGAACCCGAAAACCCGCCCAGGAAAACCCGAACCCGAACCCGCCCAAACCCGATTTGACCAAAAAGTCAAAAACCCGAACCCGAAAAAGCCCGAACCCGAATGGGCCCGAACCCGAATGGACCCGAACCCGAATGGGCCCGAACCTGAATGGACCCGAACCCGAATGGACCCGAACCCGAATGGGTCCGAACCCGAATGAGCCCGAACCCGAATGGACCCGAACCCGAGACCGGCCCGAACCCGAACCCGAATTTAATACTAAAAATAAAAATAAACAAATTGCAATTTTTTTTTTTTTTACAAAGCAATAACTTTAATTATTAATTTTATTCTAATTTTTTTAATAATTTAATTAAAATTTAAAATTTAATATATTATATATTATATATATATATGATGAAATAATAATTTTATCAAAAAGTAAATTATATTTTGTACTTATAAGTTATAACTTCAACGTCTCATATCATGATGAATTTACAATCTAAATATTTTAAATTCTTGAAATTTTTAAAGATGTGAAAAAAAATTTGACAATAATTCAATTAATCTATAAGGGTAAAAAAATTGACAATAATTCAATTATTTTGGCCTTTTGGGTTATACTTAGACCTGCTCACGGGCCGGGCCTGGGCAGGATATTTTGTGTTCCGGGCCAGCCCGGCCCGGAACAGTAATTTTTATTATAATATTATTTTATTTAATTTTAATTATAAAAAAATAAAAAAAATAAAAAAAATTATTTTTTTATTCCAATGAACAGTGTTTCAGGCCTAAACGGGCGGGCCGGGCCGACCCAGGGCCAGGCCTGGGTAGAGAAAATAAAAAAAAACTGGGCCGCGGCCCGGTCCCTAAGCAGCTCTAGTTATACTTATGCGGTTAGGTTAGGGTGGGTTTAATTGGATTATGGCTTTCATGTGATTTTATTTTAACGGGTGGATTTAATGGGGTTTTGGGTTTTATGGCCTTTTGGTTTTGGGTATATTTATTATATATTAATAAATAATCATATTAATTATATATTTATTACGTATAATTTAAATATAAATTATATTTTTTAGTACTACTTTATAATTTATACTTTATACTGATGAAAAAAATATAAGTACTCGATATATATATATATATATATATCTTGACTATAAGTATAAATTTTTAGCATTTTATAAGTATATAAACGAATAGATGAAGGCCAGGATTTATTTTTAAAAGTTTTTTATTTTATAGTGAATATAAATTATAATGTATTTATATTTTGAAATTCGAACTCATCAAATCAATTATTTTAAATATCAATATATTAATTTATAATATATCATATTTTTTATAATAAATTATTTCAAAATTTGATTTTATATAACAAATTAATTTCTTATTCTTTTGGTGCTAACAAATATTAATTTTAAAAAATAAATATAATTAAAAATATCATATAATAGCAAAAGTATAAAAATAAAAAAAATAATAATAATAATAATAAATTAATAATTTGTTTTTAGATATAAATATTTAAATTACGTAAAAATGATTACATCTAATATAAAATAAAATAATGTAAAACATACCCGTACCCAGATCGAACCCGAACCCAGACCGAACCCGAACCCGAATGGGCCCGAACCCGAATAAGCCCGAACCCGGATGGACCCGAACCCGAATGAGCCCGAACCCGAATGAGCCCGAACCCGAATGGACCCGAACCCGAATGAGCCCGAACCCGGATGGACCCGAACCCGAATGAGCCCGAACCCGAATGAGCCCGAACCCGAATGAACCCGAACCCGAATGAACCCGACCCGAACCCGCCCAATTGCCACCTCTAAATATATATATATATATATATATATATATATATATATGTGTGTGAAAGAATTAAAAAAAAAAATTTGTAAGCTAATGGGTCAGCGCAGGGGTCAGTGCACGGGCCCTGCACACCTGACCCAAGGAGCTTTTCTCAAAAGCTTCAAAAATTATTTTATTTCATTCTCCACTTTCTGTAAAAAAAAAAAAAAAAAAAAAAAAAACAAATTGTCTTCTTTCTCCCAAAACCAACAACCCTTCACCAGATTTTTGAACCCCAAGTTTTACAAAAAATTAAACCAAAATACAGATTTAAAATTTCAAATCCTTTGTTTTCTAATTCAACTTCAAGCTCTTCGGAAAAATTTAAGAAGAAATCCGGGGAAAGAAAACAAGCCTCCTTTGTTTATATCCGAAAATTAAAACCCAAAAACTTTTATTTTGCTTGGTGTTCTTCAAAACCATGTTTAAACTTCTAACAGACAAAGCAATACCTTTAAAAAAAAATCGAAAATCCCTTTCTGTTGCTTGCCGATTACTGTTTCTGTGTTCTTGGATCTGTGTTTTTTCTGGTGAATGCTTGATGATTTTATAGAGGTCCAAGACTTAACCTCCAAGAATCGGATCTGCCAAGGCAGATCCGATCTTTCCTTTTTTCTTTTTCTTTGATTTTTTTTCTGATTTCTTTCTATTTTCCTTTGATTTTCTTTCACAGATTTAAAACCCCAGACTTTCCTTTTTTCCAGATTTTCCTCTGATTCCAAGTAAACCAAAACAGCATGTTTTTCATCCCACAGTTTCATCGGATTCGGTTCTATTGATTTATTTTTCAATTTTTTTTTTAATTACTTTTCCTTTGATTTTCCAAAATAAAAATAAAATAATACTATTAATAATAGTAATAATACTAATACTAAATAATAATAATAATAATAAATAATAATAATAATAATATTAACTAACAAATGGGCCGGTCCATTGGACTCCAAGGCCCAATAAATTAAATCCGAAAAAAACTAAAACGATCCAAACAAGACTCAAATCGAACCAAGGACTGTATTAGACAAAAATAGATCCGAATCTTAAAATTTGATAATAACCGACTTTGTAAAAGTCAAATTAAGTATCGGATTATAAAAACTCGGATAAAATTGGATGTCTACAGTTGCCTTTCTTTGCATAATTTTTGTGAAACAGGAATTGTGCAAAGATGTAAACACCCTTACTTAAAACAAATATATTTTTAAAATTTTATTCTCAAGGGAGACTCAATAATTTGGAAAAATAATTTCTAGAGAAATTTAACAAAATATTCTTCGAAAGAAACTTGCAACTACAAAGAAACCCTCAAGAGAGGTTTAACGAATTGTCCTCGCGAGAGGTATTTTTTTTTCAAAAAAATGAAACATCTACCATCGAGAGGTTTTCTAAAATTAAAACATTCATCTTCAAGAGAAGATTTAAAAAAAAAATGAAACATTCATTCTCAAAGAGACCCCTTTTTTTATAAATAAATTATCCTGGTGAGAGGCTAAAGATATCCTCGTGAGAGGTTCTTAAGACATAATCATGAGAAAATTTAAAATATTCTTGT
Organism: Fremontodendron californicum; assembly: GCA_030761205.1. Classification (NCBI taxonomy): domain Eukaryota; kingdom Viridiplantae; phylum Streptophyta; class Magnoliopsida; order Malvales; family Malvaceae; genus Fremontodendron; species Fremontodendron californicum. The sequence continues at coordinate 18,736,495 of JAULJL010000010.1, read as the reverse complement.
GAGGTGCTTTAAAAATATCCTCGTGAGAGGCTTTAAAAAGTACTCGTGAGAGGCTTTGAAAACATCCTTATGAGAGGCTTTGAAAACGTCCTCGTTAGAGCTTTGAAAATGTCATCGTGAGAGGCTTTGAAAACGTCATCATGAGAGGCTTTAAAACATCCTCGTTAGAGGCTTTGAAAACGTCCTTGTGAGAGGCTTTGAAACATCCTCGTTAGAGGCTTTGAAAACGTCCTCATGAGAGACTTTGAAAACGTTCTCGTGAGAGGCTTTAAAACATCCTCATGAGAGGCTTTGAAAACGTCCTCGTGAGAGGCTTTAAAACATCTTCGTGAGAGGCTTTGAATATGTCCTCATGAGAGGCTTTGAAAACGTCCTCATGAGAGGCTTTGAAAACGTCCTCGTGAGAGGCTTTAAAACATCCTCATGAGAGGCTTTGAAACATCCTCATGAGAGGCTTTAAAACATCCTCGTGAGAGGATTTGAAATATCCTCGTGAGATGCTTTGAAAATGTCTTTTATTTAAAAACATTCCTCAAGAGGGGTTTTAAAACCTCATTTATTTTAAAAATATTCCTCAAGAGAGGGTTTGAAGTCTCATCTAATTTTCGAAAAAATCTTACCTTGAACAATTTTTTCAACCGAGGTTCGAAATTTATCTTGAAAGGAATCACCTTCAATCGAGGTTTCAAAATTCTTGCAAAAAAGGTTATCTTTGAAAAAGTTTCAACCTTTTAAGTTTAACTTCAAAATCTTTCTTACATGTTGAATGCATGCGATGAATAACATGAAAGCAATGCATGAGATACACAGGTCATGAATGTCATGAATGTTATGAACATATGCACTAAAAGTGATAAATGCAATACAGATGTAATAAAGTGCTATGAAATGTATTAAGTGAATGTCATGTAACGTAATGCATGAGGTGCATGAAATGAATGTCGTATCATGTATCTTCAAAAAAGTTCTCAAGCTCACTATATAATTTTTCTTATCACATTCAACTCTAGAATTGGCTAGCAAGTTCTATCAACTGGAATGATCCCTCGTCGGTCTCACCTTGTATTGTTTGCCAAGAGGGTATCTTCTTTAATCAAGATTTTGAACATTTATATGTTTCCAGGTTTTTCATTATGTTTATCTCATTCTTCTTTCTTCCCCTGAATGTCATCACATTCAAACTTCAAGTATGGCATGGAAAATCTTCATTGTTGACAATGCATGTGCTTGATTGATGCCTCACTAACCCAACCACTGTTCTTGTAAATGGAATTCCATGAATCTTTCTTAACAATGGTCATTTATATCAGCATTCTTCTTGCCCCAAGATGTTATCCTCAAATTTCTTTTCAAAGTAATGCATGGATCTTTCATGATTCAATCTTTGTTAATTCATCAATTATCATTTCAAGTTCATGCCAAATGTAATGTATCACACATCTCTTCTATTCATCAAGGGATGCAAAATTGGCAACAAGGAATGGTAAGAAACAAAGTAATAAATAAAAAAATAGTCCTTACTATTGAAAGAAAGAATAAAAGATATGGTCAAGTACAATGAATAGAGATATTTGAATGGGTATCAACATCTCAAAATAATGAATATTCGGACAATATTGAGCATGCTAATCAGGGACTCTTTCTCAAAAATCAATCCAATTGGCATTCTTGGTTCTTCTAAACCAAATCCTGCCCCAATTTCATGCAATCTTCAAAGACTCTACTTCGCCATATTTCTAAGCCGCTTTTTCAGGTTTTCAACTTAGACATCCCCTCTTTGACTCAAACTGCCCTTTTTGGCTTTTCAATTTGAGTCCCCCTTTTTCTTTTTTTTAGACAAAGTTTTTCTTCCATAGCGTCTGACTTGGCGAGTTGTCTTCATTCATGCTTCACCAAATACTCTTTCCACTACATGGGAACCTTCTCAATTTGGTGTCCACTTTCTTCGATGGTTATATTGATCCTAGAGAATTAGGGACAAACTTCTTTATCACATGATTGCACCATTCTGTATACTTTTTCTTTTTTCCCCATCCTTGAGGTTGTCTTCACACATGTATGTTGCATTGTCCTTTGGATGAAACCACAAGCATGTTATAATCCAATACATGATTCTTCAATTCAAGTATTCATAATTAATCAAAATGGACTTTTCAAGGGATGTAATATAGGCCAGGGTTTGGGGCTATGAAAGAAATGGATAAAATAGGCTCAAAATATTGTTTAAAGGTAATCAAATCAATGATCATTTTTCATGTCAGAATATTTCACATTTCACATTTTTCTCTTTCTCTTTTCTCTCTTTTCTTTTTTTTTTTTTTGTTTTTTTTTTGTTTTGGTAAAGTGAGTTCAAAATTTTGGAAATCAATTAACTTTGACATTTGCCCCATGACATAAGGCATTTTCATGATTAACAACCATTTTCTCTTGCTTCTTCAAAAGAGCTTTTTCTCTGCTTGCCCCCCAGTGTGGAGGGTGATCCTTGGCTGAGGTTCATTTAAAAAGAATAATTCAATAGGCTCAAAAGGGGTAGCAAAGGATGATGTCATTCATGTGAAAGATAGAAGAAAGATGGCCATTTATCATCTTAAACTGTGAATACTCTCATTGAAAATCATTTATTGAAAAAGAACAAGCTTGCAGAAGTTCATCAAAAGGATCTAATCAGAGATGAAATAATTCATGAGTTTCTTTTAGTAAGACAAAATTGCCTGTCACCTTCGATTTTCCTTTCTTGCTTCATAAGTCTCAACAGATCAAATGGCAGAGTGTAACCATCTATACTCAAGTTGCCGACATGGATAAATTTTTCAAATTGAATCCCAAATTATTGCCACGATTGTCATCACATTCATTATTCAGAGACTTGATAATAGGTGATAATAAATGGGTAGGCATTATGAAAGCAAATGGAATAAATGAAAGAAGAGATGTAAGGAAATGCATCACACTTGTCAATTTATTGAAATGATAAAGATAAATTAAGCCCAAACATAAAAGACCTCGCTAATGCTTTTGGGCACGAGCATTTAGGGATTTGACTATTTTACTTAAAAAGAGTTTAAGGATAACACGTAGCTTCCATATTCTTCCCATAATCCTCTTTCATAGAAGTTTTTTACCACTAATAACTAGGCTCATTTTTCTCATCAAAACTCAATAGACCGGTTTTGACTAAATTTTGCACCTTTCGCTTCAAAGCTCCGCATTCTTATGTGGGATGGCCCGAGCTCCCAATGTGGTAATCACAAGTGATACTAGTATCATGGCTCTCAGGGTAAAGAGGCTTTAGAGGTTCTGAATATGTTGGCGCAACTAGATGATCTTGAATAAGTCGAGGGAGTAATTCTGCGTATCTCATCGGGATTGGATTTATGGGAGTTCTATCCCGACTACCTTCTTGTCTTCTCTGATTACTGACTGGATTATTTGGCTGAGTGGCAGGTCTAACTGAAGATATGGATGTAGGGTTAGGCATAGGAACATGTGTTCGTAGGTAAAGGTTTGGTTGAAAAGTTGGATAAGGGTTTGGTCCATCATTATTCGCGGTGTTCCATAAGGTTGGTATGAGGGGTATTGCGGATATGGGGTAAAGCTTCTCATCTGTTTCCCTCCATATGTCACGGCTTGGACGTGAAAGAGTGGCGGGGAATGGCTGGGCTCAGGAGTCAAGTCAACATAGTGTGGAAAGTGGGGTCGACTTCATCTTTCTTTTTGGGTTCCCCATTTTCCTTCGCATTGGATGTCTCACCTCCAACTTCAAGCTTCCCACTCTTTATAGCATTTTTAATTATCTCCTCGAAAATTACCATGTCTGCAAAGTTCTTGGTGGCATTCCCAATCATCCTTTCGTAAAAAGGTACTTTGAGGGTACTAACAAATAAGACTATAGTTTCCTTCTCAGTGAGGGGTGGTTGAACCTGGACAGCGACATCTCTCCATCTCTGGGCATATTCTTTAAAGCTTTCACTGGTTTTCTTTTCCATATTTTGTAAAGATAGGCGACCGGGAGCCATGTCCACAACATGCTTGTATTGGGTTATAAATGCTCTTGCTAGTTCATTCCATGAACGGATGTGGGTTCTATCCAATCGGACATACCACCTAGCAGCGGACCCAGTGAGACTATCTTGGAAGACATGTATCAACAAATTGTCATCCCGTGTATGAGCAGCCATCTTTCTACAATACATGGTCACATGGGTTATTGGACACTTGGCCCTATCATACTTCTCGAATTCAGGAGTCTTAAATTTTGGTGGTATGACTATGTCAGGCACTAAGCAAAGCCTAGCAGCATCCATGGAACCGTAGAAATCCATTCCTTCAATAGTTCGGAGTCTTTCTTCTAACAGATCCATCTTTTGAGAACTTGGATCGTCTTTCACTTCTAGAGAGCTTATCTTCAACTTTTCTTGTTCTTCGCAGTCATCCAATTTGTGGACTTGGAGTGGAGTTGGTGGCTCCTCTTTTAAGGCGGGAAGGGTATGCTCTTGAAACTGAAGTGGACTTATAGTTGATGGCATGCCAGAGTATGCATATGGGTACCCTCCATTGATCGATGCTTGTGGTGGTTGTGCCCCTTGAGATGTTTGAGCTTGGAATGAACTAAAACCAGGCAGATATATGGGATTTTCATTATTTGGTGAATGGTTCTTTGTTTCTTCTATTGCTCCTCTCCCATTGTTTAGATTCATCACCAGGTTCATCATCTTGGCTGATTGTTCTTGCATTTTTTCTTAGGTTTTTTCTATTTCGTTCCTTTTAGCTGCATTTTCTTCCTTCATTGCTCTAACTTGAGAATGAGTGTAGTAAGAATGCCCTAGAATCTTCGGTTTGAGCTATCCTTGAACCCTTTGTTTCCATAATTTTAAAAAATTTAGGTCCCATGATTTTATGTAGTGCATATGTATGCATGATGAATGTGAAATGCAAATGCAAATGTATGGAAAATAAGAATTTATTTCAATATAAATTAAAACACAACATACATTCAAAATAATGACATTCTTTAATGTGTTCTAAGTGGGTTAATTTTCTACACAAGGGTAGGGCATGGCTCTATCCTCAAGTTGGCCACTTAAGTGTTTAGCTATATGTCGGGTTTAGGATATTTGACCGATATAAAAAGGTCCACAAATTTTTCCTTAATTTCATCCCTGGAGGATGAGTAAGGCACCTGAATTCTTGCCCATTATAGGCTCCAACCGGAAAAGGTTCAATTTGAGTGAGTGTATTTCCCTAGCCACTGCGGAGGTTATCACCTCACGAAAGCTATGGTAATTTACACCCCTAGAGTGTTTCGCTAGCCCATGCGGAGGTTATCGCCTCACAAGAGCGTAGGTACTTTACTCTTCCTAAAAGGACGAGCTCGGGTAGAGGCCTTATGTTATGCACATTCACGTGTTGTGTGTGTAAGAACAAGTAAGAATAATAAGTATGCAAAGATATCAGATAAAAATAAAATATATATATTTAAAGACCATTTATTTAAACCTAGGGTAACATATGACTAATTAATGGCTCGACTCTCTAAGATCCCCAGCGGAGTCGTCAAACTGTCATAACGTGCCAAACGTGAATTCGGCATGCTAGATGCAAATTCTGGAGTCGCCACTAATTATCTTTGTTAGGCGTGATTAGTCACCTATGAGAATCTATCCAATTTATAGTAATCCTAAGCTCGACGAAGGCACATAAAAAAGATAGGTCCTAGTCTACTTTATCAGAACTAAGTTCGGGAGTACGGTTACGTGTGGGGAAGGATTAGCACCCCCACAATGCCCATCCGTGAGAATGATACCTAATTAGTCAAATATTACCCTAGGTTTATTAATTAGTGGTCTTAATTGATCTTTATTTTATTTTATTATTACTTAAATATTTAAATATTGGACAGATTCAAAAAATGCTTTCCACCATTCGGGACTGATTTTTGGAATCAACCTCACCTCAAGAGTCTTCAATAGAAATCGTTCGTTCTTATGAAGAGGCTCCATCGTCGGATTTATTAAATGATGTATGAAAGAAGGATAATTGTAAATGTCGATAGCTAAAAAATAACAAAGTCTCATCGCAAGACTTTATTACTCGTTAGGTGTGACATTAAAAAAAACCCGAGGAAAAGTCGACTTAATTCCTCTAGAAAAACGAAGGTTTTTAAAATGACCTCAAAAAAAGACATGGAGTCGCCACCAATCTTTTTTGGCTAGGTGTGATAGGCCACCTATTAAAACTAGTTTTGTAAAATATTTTAAAATTAATTAAAAAAATTTTAAAACCAATTTCAAGTCCACGTTTTAAACCAGAGAAATCAAAGAGGCAGGTTCAAGACTCGGTTACGTGCGGGGAAGGATTAGCACCTCACAACGTTCGTATAAAACGGTACCTTATTAATCGTGTGTTATCTCAAGTCTCGATAAAAAGTCGATTTTAAATTTAATATTTCAAATTAATTCCCAATTTTAAGAAATATAATTCCATTTTTAATTGAAAATAATCTGAAATTTATTAATTCAAAATTTCCTATATTTCCCGACAAACGTGGCAAAATATAGAAATTTTTATTTATTTGGAAAATTTTCCGAATCATTCTCGTTTTAAAGAAGATATTCCGTTATTAATGATATTTGATGATATCCTCCTAGCAAACCCGGCAGAGAACTCATGAATTATTTTAACTCGGGAATATCTTTATTTTATTGAAAATCATTATCTTTTTCAAAATATTTTTTTTAAAAATATGAATATGAACATGTGTGACATAAATAAAATGACATAGAAAAATCTAGATAATATAATGCAACCTAAATGATATGGTATAATTTAAAAGGCATAGCATATCCTAAAAAATGAGATATCCTAAGTATCATGATATTCTAAATGAAAATGAATAAGATTTAAATGATATGGCAAAGTTAAATGACATGGCATATCCTAAATAAAATAATCTAAATGACATGGAATATTATCTAAGTGACATGGAATATGAAACATTAAATAATGCTATCATGAAATATGCATGAAAATAAAATAACAAAATGCATGAACATGCTAAATAATATGACAAAATAAATGACTAAATAAAAAGCATAGGATAGCATGAAACATTCAAAACCATATGACAAACAATTTAATACCAAAAAATATAAATCAAAATAATAACAAATATCAAAAAAATTATCATTAAAAAAAAAATCATATGTTATACAACATGCATGAATATGAAAAATGCAATGCATGAAAGTGTATTTTTTTTCTTTAATTAAGGAAATCCGTATATCAAAAAAGATATCCGGCTACCTTAGAAAAATATATCAAATTAAATCTTCAAAAATCAAAATACTTTGTGATTTGTTTGAAAATAATTTAAGAGACTTGAATAAATATTAAAACCTTAGCCAAAACCTTTGAAAATGGCTCTAATTTCCTAAGTTTAAAATCCCGGACTTGACCACCCTTAACCCGAGATTTATAAAATCAATTTTAAAGTTTAAAAATACTTAGAAACTATCCTAATACAGTGTCTTAGCCAAATTCAATAATTGTTTTTCTTTTGAATTCAAATCTGCCTCTACTGTCCGATTTTGACATGATTTTTTAGCTTATTTTTAAAAATTCAAAAAAAATATATAAAAAAAAAATACTAGAGACTCAAAACATGTAAAAATACACGATAAATAATTGGCTTAATTTTCGGATTAAAGATGACTACCCAGAAAAATCGGGAAAGTACGAGTACTGGATGAAAAACTGTTTTGCCAAAACACATTTTTTTGCATTTGATAAAATCATTTAAAAATCAAAGTAAAAATGTTGGAGACTCTCATAAAGACCTACAAACAGTAGCTAAAACATTTAAAAACCTTGGACAAAAATTGGCTAAGTAAAAAATCACAAAAGTAGAATAATCAATTTGATAACCCTTTAATTTTCGACGAGTATGCTCAAGTGAGCATGACTTTGAGCCTTTGATTGGCCTAAGTCATATATCATCTGGCATGACATGAAATGCATGAAAATACAGCAAAGTGAATGCATGAAATGCATGGTTTAAATCCTAAGTGATATGGAAAATGCATGGCATAAATAACCTAAATGCCTAGCATGAGTTTGCATGGCAATAAATGTTATTCTAACTTAACATGCATGAACTAGTGTCTAAATGACATGGCAAATGACATGGAAATAATGAAAATGGCCTAAATGACATGGGAAATGACATGGCATATGAAAATGGCCTAATGTCTAAATGTCATGGAACAACAACATGGCATATGAAAATAGCCTAATGCTTAAATGACATGTAAAATGACATGGAATAATAAGTATGGCCTAAAGCTAAATGACAAGTAAAATGACATAGAATAATAAAATGACCTAAACTTAAATGACATGGATTAATAAAAATGGCCTAAAGCTAAATGACATGTGAAATGACATGGCATATGAAAATGGCCTAATGTCTAAATGTCATGGAAAAATAACATGTCATATGAAAATGGCCTAAAGCTAAATGACAATACACATGGCCGAATGTCCTAGGAACCAAAGTGTTGTGAGAAATGTCACGTAAAATGACCTAACTAAATGCTATGGAAGATGATATCAGAAATGGAAATAACCTAAATTATATGACAATAGCCCCAAGATGCAAAAATATGACATAGGTCAAAAGAACAAGATGGTTAGCAAGAATATAAATATACATAAAGATAAACAATAATAGAAATAAGCAAGTTAAAGTAAGCAAATAAATAACAAAGAGATGAGTTCCATGGTTGGTACATTGGACAAAGCCCCCCTAACCATTATCTCTTGATTTTCATCAAGGTCATGAAGCCTTTTTAATCTCAAAATCATAAAAAATAACTAAGGTAAGAAAAAAATATGGAGATGAGCTCCATGGTTGGTATATTGGACAAAGCCCACCCTAACCATTATCACTTGATTTTCATCAAGATCATGAAGCCTAACCATTGTTTTATTTATTTTTTTGAAAAGCAAGAACAACAAGAAAGATAAAAAAATGGTAGGAAATCACATGGAAAACAAGAAATAAAGCATTAGGAAGAAGAAGAAAAAATGTAGTAGCAATGGTAGAATGACTACCTTAACAAAAGCTTTTTTCCATTCTTTCAAAAACCTTTTTTTTTCTCAATTAGCTACTGACCTCTCTTCTCAAATGCTCATCTACTTAATGAAAAATAAAACATTCCCCCCTCTTAGCCTTGGCCGAATGGCCGCTCCACCATAGGATGGATTTTTGCACTTTTTCTCCTCCAATCTTGTCCCTTAAATTAAGATATTTTCATGACAACATAAAAATGTCATCTTGACAATTGATAGCAGCCCTTAAGATGTGTACTCAGCCGTTGAATAACCCCAGCCCTTAGATGAAAAAGAGGACCAATCCCATGCACTCCCTTGCTTGGCTCTTTAAGTGCCTACCCTTGGATAATTTGTGCTCTTCCATTCTTGGTCATTGGATGAGGAAAACATAAAAATGAAATCTTGTAGATTAAATCCAGCCCTTAACATGTGTACTCAGCCCTTGTAGATGGCCTAAGCCATTGGATGGAAAGAGACAATCCCATGCACTCTATTGCTTGGCCGAATGATGCCCACCTTTGGATGCCCATCTTTGGATGAATTGTGCTCATCTTTTTTCTTCCATTATTGGCCATTAGATGATGGTTCTTTCATGAAAAATAAAAATGTCATCTTGGCATTTAAACTTGGCCATTGGATGGTGCATTCAACTTTTGTACAAGGCACCTAACCCATTGGATGAAGGGGGGACCATTTGCAAGGTACTAGTGGTAGCATGTGAGCTTGATAATGACTATGGAATTAAATTGATCAAGCTTCCTTGTTTTCTTCTATGCTGGCTGATCAAAGGAGGTAAAATCCCAGCAATTCCTTCTTCTTTCATATTTTTCTTAATTATAAATTTGCCCTTTTCGGTTTCTTCGGTAAAATGACATTTTTGACCCCTGAACCTAAATAAATAGCAAACAGACTCCAAATTCAAACTTATTTTTTTCAATACTTCCGAATTAATAAAAAAATGAATTCTAGAAGTTTTCAAAATTTTCAGAGTCCATTTGCTATTTATTTCAGATTTATTTCCAAAATTGCCCCTTAATGCACCCGAACTTTTGTCATTTTGTAAATGAGCTCCGAGTCCAGATTTTTCTTCACCAATCTCTTCCAAATATTTTAAAAGTGTGATCTGGAAGTTTTCAATATTTTTGGAGCTAATTTGCTATTTTTTCAAGATTTATCTGCTTGAATTTCTACATATTGGACTCGGGATTTGGCCATTTTGCAAACGAACTCCGAATCAAGATCTTCTTTCTCCAATCTCTTCGAAATGATTTAAGAATGAAATCTGTAAATTTTCAAAATTTTTGGAGTTCATTTGCTATTTTTTTTGGGATTTATCCTTTTGAATTTCTGCTTAGTGGACCCGGGATTTGGCCATTTTGCAAATGAACTCCGAATCAGGATTTTCTTTTGCCAATCTCTTCGAAATGATTTAATAAAGACATCTACAACTTTTCAAAAATTTTGGAGTTTATTTGCTATTTTTCCCAGATTTTCCAATTTTGCCTTTTTGCCTCTGAAGCCCGATTTTACTTAAAACAAGTCCGATTTTTAGATTTTCTTCAAACTGAACCTTGGGCTATCCTTGTTTAATCACTCCTCATCAGTTAGGGGCTTTAGTCTTACCGAATCAGGCCATTTCTGTAATTCTTTCAAATTTTACCGAAATCCACTAAAAACCCTGATTCTCGGTTTTCTTCCGAATTGACGTTTCTTTTAGTTTTTCTTCCAAGTAGCTTCTCCATTACCCGTAGTCAGTGCTTATATTTCATTTGGGACCTTCAATTTTGACCAATTTGATCGTCCAAGCACTTTTCCCCAAATTTCTCAAAATAGGGTTTACCTTATACTGAGATTCCGTAACCCAACTTCCGACCTCCATATCTGTCAATTTAGACCTCGGATTATCAAAATTCTTTCACCATCTTTCAATTTAAATTCAAATCTTGATTTTGAAAGTGGGTTTCCTTTTTTAGTAGTTGACTTTTGGGGTTGACTTTTTCGGGGTTGACTTTTTTGTGGTTGACTTTTTTCGAGTTTGACTTTTTCTGTCTGCTTTCTTAGACTGAGTCATGGAGTACCACCTACAGGGTGAGAAAAGCCTTTTTGCATTTTGAATCATCAATTTAGGAAGAAAACATGCCTGATTTAGTGGTCATGACAAAATTAGGTGTCTACAGTTGCCCCTCTTTGGCTATTGTTGAGAATCAGGAATCAGGAATCAGGAAAAGATAAACAAACACTAATTTTGTCCAGTTAGTGAAATCACATGTGAAGGAAAGGGAAGGATTTTCATTCATCATTTTTTCATTTTTCTTTTTTTTTTTTTTTTTTTTTTTTTTTGTAAAAAAAGCTGTAAATTAAAGATTTTATCCTCGAATTGAATTCCATGACTAATCAAGGCTCGACCCGTCTTAAGGAAACAGGTTCGATTTGCAAGAGAGAAAATGACCTCGACGATGGTCTCGAGGTCTTAACTTGTCTTGTTCTCAGCTGTGTTTAAAATTCTGGGCATCTCCTCCAGAAGCTTCGGCTATCACCACCAAAGACTTGCTCAAGCAAATGTAAAACTATGGATATCTCCACCAGTGGCTTTGGCTACCACCACCAAAGACTTGTTCATTTTTAAAACTGAAAAACTCTAGATATCTCCACCAGAGGCTTTGGTTATCACCACCAAAGACTTGTTCATTGTTTAAAACTGTAAAAACTCTGGAAACTTGTGCCTGGAGGTCTTAAGAATAGTGCCCGGAGGTCTTATCCATGATTTAAAAAGAAAATACCTTGACGACGGTCCCAAGGCTCGACTCGTTTGAGAAACAGAATGAATTCGATTTAAGAACAAAAGGAAATACCTTGACGATGGTCTCGGGGCTCGACTCATTTGATAAAACCGAATGAATTCGATTTAAAACAAAATAAAATACCTCGACGATGGTCTCGGGGCTCGACTCATTTGATAAAACAGAATGAATTCGATTTAAAACATAAGGAAATACCTCGACGATGGTCTTGGGGCTCAACTCATTTGATAAAACAGAATGAATTCGATTTAAAATAAAAGAAAATACCTCGAAGATGGTCTCGGGGCTCGACTCATTTGATAAAACAGAATGAATTCGATTTAAAACAAAAGGAAATACCTCGACGATGGTCTTGAGGCTCGACTCATTTGATAAAACAGAATGAATTCGATTTAAAACGAAAGAAATACCTTGACGATGGTCTTGGGGCTCGACTCATTTGATAAAAAAGAATGAATTCGATTTAAAATAAAAGGAAATGCTAAGGATGATCCTGGGTTTGATTCATTTAGAAAAAAAAAATTAACTTAAAAATGAAAGGAACATACCTTGACGGCGGTCTCGAGGCTCGACTTATTTGAGAAACAGAATGAGTTTGATTTGGGGAAGCCAAAGTTTTCCTGATTCCTGCAGTGTTAGCTAAATGCAATTATGAGAATGACATGCTTTGCAAACGCTTGTATGTTTCCTAAGGATGAATGCAATCAAATGATTGTGTCATGATTTTTAATCCATGGTTTCTTTGAGGTTCACAGATTATCTGACTTCATGACGAAGCCTTCAGTTGTCCCAATTAAGGAACCTTTCACTTCAACTTAACTTCGTCAAACAGTCCCAGTTTCTGACTTTAGCTGAATTTCACAAATTTTCTGACTTCATGACGGAGTCTCCAACATATTTACTGTTTTTCTTGACTTGGTGAATTTTCCATAAAGATTATTGGTTTCCAAACCTTTTCTAAGATTTAAATCTATTCCTTAGTAATACTCTAAAATCCTTTTTATTTAAAGATTTTTATGCTTACTAATCATTATTCAATTCAATAACAAACAAAATGCATCTCAAAAATGTATGAAAGAAAAGAAAAGAAAAAAAATATGAAACAAGCAATTGTCATAAAAAGGATAAAAAGAATTTATTGCAGCAAATGTTTTAAAATGATAAAAGTGAATATGAAAAATAAATGTAAAGTTATAGGTTGTAGATGCCCCGGATGCGGAATATCTTGGACCCCTCCTTTTTCAAATCATCTGAAATTTCTTTTCAACGAGTAATTTACTTGGGTAATCCCTCGGCTTCCGTAGTTACGTCAGACTGAGTTGTTCCCATTTTCTTCTAATTTTCAAATGCTTTCTCCCCCTTTACACGAAGCATTGATTCAAACCTTAATCAGTACTTGAGCCGCCCTTTGCGGGTTTTCAACTCAGGTGTCCCCCATTTGGTATTAAGTCGCCCTTTGCGGGTTTTCGGCTTAAACCTCTCCTTTTTTTTTTGGTATTCTACCATGCATCTGAGAATTCTAAATGCTTCCAAGGTAAAAATGTCAATTCAAAAGATATGATGAATTCTGAGAAAAACCTTCCAAATTAAATATCCATGCTTGATCAAAATGGACTTTTAAAGCACGTAATGTAGGCCAAGGTTCGGGTTTAGAAGGACAGGATAAAATAGGCCCAAAATGTGTTTAAGGGTGATTGGATCAAGGATATTTCCTTAGGAGAATTCATTCTTGAAACATTTGTCCCCCTTTTTTTTTGGACTTTTCTTTTTTCTTTTTCTTTTTTTTTTAATCTCTTTTCTTTCATTGCTGGCTTTCAATTTCCATTCTTTGATTTCACATTTTCCAATGGCTCTTTTTTTTTGCCATGATTTTGATTATTTTTCCTCGTATTTTCCTCCAGTGTAGAGGGTGATCCTTGATCAGGGTTCAACGAAAGAAATAATTCCTAAGGTTCAAAGGGGTGACTAGGTATAATTTCTTCTTAGTGAAGGGAGTATGAAAGATGGCCATTCATCATATCAAGCATGAATATTCTCTTTGAAAAGAAATTCTCAAGGGAGGTAGATATATAGAATTTCCATTTTTACGCTTGGAATCATTTGAATTCCCACGTGCATAGCATCACACTTTTTTTTTTCTTCAAGCGTAATACTTCTTCAATTCATCAGCATTCACGGGATTTCTAAAATCATCCCCGTCCATTCAAGTTAGAATCAATGCTCCTCCAGAAAAAGCTCTTTTTACTATATAGGGTCCTTCCGAATTTGGGGCCCATTTTCCTCGCGGATCCTTCACTATAGGGAGAATTTTCCTCAGTACTAACTCCCCATCTCGGAACTGTCTGGGACGAACCTTCTTGTTGTAGGCTCGAATCATCCTTTTTTGATACAATTGCCCATGACAAATTGCCTTCAATATTTTCTCCTCGATGAGATTCAGCTGTTCATAACGAGCTATAACCCATTCTACCTCTTCTAGGCCAACCTCCATCAAAACACGAAGTGAAAGAATCTCAACTTCAATAGGTAACACTGCTTCCATACCATATAACAAAGAAATCGACGTTTCCCCTGTAGATCGCCAAGCTGTCGCAACCTAAAAAAACAACAAAGTCTCATCGCAAGACTTTATTATTCGTTAAGCATGAAATAAAAAAACCGAGGAAAAGTCGACTTAATACCTCTAGAAAAATGAAGGTTTTGAAAATGACCTTAAAAAAAATGGAGTCGCCACCAATCTTTTTTAACTAGGTGTGATCGGCCACCTATTAAAATCGGTTTTATAAAATATTTTAAAATTAATTAAAACATTTTTAAAACCAATTTCAAGTCTGCGTTTTAAACCAGGGAAATCAAAGAAACGGGTTTGGGACTCGGTTACGTGTAGGGAAGGATTAGCACCCCCACAACGCCCGTATAAAACGGTATCTTATTAATCGTGTGTTATCTCAAATCTCGGTAAAAGTTGATTTTAAATTTAGTATTTCAAGTTAATTCCCAATTAAAAGAAAAATAATTCCGTTTTTAATTGAAAATGATCCGAAATTTATAAATTCAAAATTTTCCTATATTCTCCAACAAACGTGGAAAATATAGAAATTTTTATTAGTTTGAAAAACTTTCCAAATCATTATATTTTAAAGAAGATATTCCGTTATTAATGATAATTGATGATATCCTCCCCAGCAAACCTGACAGAGAACTCATGAATTATTTTAACTCGGGAATATGTTTATTTTATTGAAAATCATTACCTTTTTGAAAACATTTTAAAAAAATAATGAATATGTATGACATAAATAAAATGACATAGCAAAAGTCTAAATAATATAATGCAACCTAAATGATATGATATAATTTAAATGTCTTAGTATATTCTAAATGAAATGAAATATCCTAAGTTATATGATATATTCTAAATGAAACGAAATGACCTAGGTAACATAATATATTCTATATGAAATGCAACATCTTAAGTCATATGATATATTCTAAATGAAATAAAATATCTTAAATGACATAATATATCCTAAATGAAATGAAATAACCTAGGTAAAATAATATATTCTACATGAAATGAAATAATTTAAATGACATGGCAAATATGAATGATATGGCATATAATTTAAATGACATGGAATATAAAATAATGCTATCATATAATATAAATGAAAATAAAAATGAAAATAATAATGCATGAACATAGTATATGCTAAAGAATATAAAAATAACATAACTAAATAAAAAGCATAGGATATCATGAAATATTCAAAATCATATAATAAACAATATAACACAATCATAACAATATCATAGAAATTATCATAGCAAAAATCATATATTATATAAAATGCATGAATATGGAAAATGCAATGCATGAAAATGTATTTTTTCCTTTAATTAAGGAAATCCGCATATCTAAAAATATATTCGGCTACATTAGGAAAATAAATTAAATTAAATATTCTAAAATCAAAGTATTTTGTGATTGTTTGAAAACAATTTTGAAAAGCTTAGATTAAAAATAAAAACTTAGCTAAACCCTTTTTTAAATGGCTCTAATTTCCTAAGTTTAAAATCCCGAACTTGACCACCCTTAACCCGAGATTTAAAAAAACATTTTTAGAGTTTAAAAAGGCTTAGAAACTACTCTAATTTCCTAATTTTCTGATTAAAGATAACTGCCCCAAAAAATTGGGAAAGTACGAGTACTGGGTGAAAAAACTCTTTTGCCAAAACACATTTTTTGCCTTTGATAAAATCATTTAAAAATCAAAGTAAAAATATTTAAGACTCACAAAATGACTCACAAACAGTAGTAGGACTTTTGAAAAGTTAGACAAAAATTGGCTAAGTAAAAAAAATCACAAAGGTAGAATAATCAATTTGACAACTCTTTAATTTTCCACAATATGCTCAAGAGAGCATGACTTTGAACCATTAATTGGCCTAAGTCATTACTCAAGCGGCATGGACATGAAATGCATGAAAAATACAGAAAATATGATGCATGAAATGCATGAGTTTAAACCTAAATGTCATGAAAAATGCATGGCATCAATAAAATGATCTAGACCTAAATGAACTTGCATGGCATTTAATGCAACCTAGGTCTAAAATGCATGGACATGCATGGCAAAATAAACCAAACCTAACAACTAAAATATGAATGGAAATAACACAAACACAAGGCATGCTTAAACCAAATGTCATGAAAATGCAAACCTATCATCTAACATAACAAAAATGCACATACAAAGCAAAACACATGAAGTGGCCGAATGACCTCAAGCTCCAAACAAGCATGGCATTTTCACAAACACTTGATATACTTAAACCAAATACTCAATCAAATGTCATACAAATACAAACCTATCAACTAACATAGCAAAAATGCACACACAATGCAAAATACATGAAGTGGCCGAATGGCCTTAAGTTCCAAACAAGCATGGCATTTTCACAAACACTTGATATACTAACATACTCAACTAAAATATAACACTCAAATCATGCAAATATAAAGTAGAGGTATTAAAACTAACAAACATTTTCACAAATACATGGATTACAAAATATAAAACATCAACAAATTTAAACATTATGAAAACAGAAAATTAAAAATGCAAGAACATGATAATAAACTCATAAATGGCAACAAACAAGCAACCAAATTAAAACAAGCTTCAAGTATATGTAGTAGAAGAGTATTTAAAGCATCAAGACTAAAGAAAATAAAAAAAAAATAACATGACAAATCAAATCAAAACGGCGACTATAAAATTCTGGGCCATTCGGCAATGGTAAGAAAACAAGAAAAAAAAAATTGTAAGAACTTGTTTTAAGAAAAGATGAAGAAAAGAACTTAAAAAGAACATTAAAAAACACTTATTTAAAAAGAAAAAATCAAAAGAAAACTCACCAAAATAATAATCAAAACAGCAAAAACAAGAATGGAAAATCAAGAAAGTGCAAGAGTTAGTGCTAAAAGCAACGTCAAGAAGCTATCTTTCAAGCTTTTTCTCTTCAAACTTTCTTTTCTTTTCTAAACTTTTATTTTTGCTTTCCAAAAATGGAGGGAAAAATTAGCCAAACAAGAGAGAAAATATCAAAAATGAAAATGTGCTGAAAATGAAAGAGCCCCCTCCCTTATGCTGGCCGAAACCTCCCTCTCTCCTCACTAGGATGTTGTCATTTTTAGTCCAACCAATTTTCATCCAATGGCTAATGAATTAAGAGGTTTAAAACATGAAATTATCACCCTTACATTAGGCCATCAGCTGCCCATAATTACATCTGTTCAAGAATTATGTTGACACTCCCCCTCTTCATGCATTGGCCCATGTGGCTTATTTGCAAAGGCTTGATTAAAAAACCACTAACTAACTCTTAATTTTTGGCCTTTTGATTGAAAAATCAGAAAATCCTTCCCTCCTTTGGACCTTGGCCGGCCAGCACACCTTCTTCCAGCCCAAGATTGATTTTTTTGAAAGGCAAGAAAAGCCCTTTTCGGTTGCTTGGGTAAAATGACCGTTTTGCCCCTCGGATGCAAATAAATGGAAAACGGACTCCAAATTAAAACTTTCTTTTTTTTAATACTTTGAAAATAATAAAATATTGAATTCTGGAAGTTTTCAAAATTTTCCGAGTCCGTTTGCTATTTATTTGGACTTTTTCTTCCAAAAATGCCCTTTTACGCCCCCACATTTTACCATTTTTTAAACGAGCTCCAAATCAAGATTTTTCTTCTCCAATATCTTCCAAATAATTTAAAATTGTGATATGGAAGTTTTCATAATTTGTGGAACTCATTTGGTATTTGTTCGGGATTTATCTGCTTGAATTACTACATAGGAGGCCTGGGATTTAGCCATTTTGCAAACGAACTCCGAATCAAGATTTTATTTCTCCAATCTCTTCCAAATAGTTTAAAAATGAGATTTGTAAATTTTCAGAATTTTTGGAGTCCATTTGCTATTTTTCCGGGATTTATCTTCTTGAATTACTGCATAGGAGACCCAAGATTTGGCCATTTTGCAAACGAACTCCGAATCAAGATTTTATTTTTTCAATCTCTTTCAAATAATTTAAAAACAAGATTTGCAAATTTTTAGAAGATTTGGAGTTCATTTGCTATTTTTCCGGGATTTATCTTTTTGAATTTCTACATAAGAGACCCGAGATTTGGCCATTTTGCAAACGAACTCCGAATCAAGATTTTCTTTTGCCAATATCTTTAAAATGATTTAAGAATGAGATTTGCAATTGTTCAGAATTTTTGGAGTCTATTTGCTAGTTTTCCCAAATTTTCCAATTTTGCCCTTTTGCCTCCGAACCTGGTTTTGCTCAAAACAAGTCCGATTTTCAGATTTTCTTCAAACTGAGCCTTGGGTTACCCTTTTTAATCACTCCTCGTCCATTAGGGGCTTTTGTCTTACCAAGTCGGGCCATTTCTGTAATTCTTCCCAATTTCACCGAAATCCACCAAAAACCCTAGTTCTCGGTTTTCTCCCGGATTGACTTTTCTTTCCGTTTTTCTTTCAAGTGGCTTCTCCATTACCCATAGTCAATTCTTATCTTTCATTTCGAACCTTCAATTTTGACCAATTCGATCGTTTAAGCACTTTTCCCCAAATTTCCCGAATTAGGGTTTCCTTTCTACTGAATCTCCATATCCCAACTTCCGAACTTCATATCTTTCGATGTAGACCTTGGATTATCAAAATTCTTTCGCCATTTTTCAATTGAACTTCAAATCTTGATTTTGAAAGTGGTTTGACTTTTTCAGTAGTTGACTTTTCGAGGTTGACTTTTTGAGGTTGATTTTTTCAAGTTTGACTTTTTATGCTCGCCCTCTTAAACTCTCGGAGTACCACATGCAGGATGAAAAAAGTCTTTTTACATTCTAAAACATCAATTTAGGAAGAAAACATACTTGTTTTAATGGTCCGGACAAAATTAGGTGTCTACAGAGATCTTTTCTTCTCTTACAAATTGTACACGTTTCCTTAAGGCTGGTCGAGCCTTGATTAGTCAGGGAACTCAATTTAAGGACAAAATCTTCAATTTACAGCTTTCAAAAAAAAAAAATGAAATGAAAGCCCTTTCCTTTCCTTCACATGTGATTTCACTAACCGGACAAAATTAGTATTTGTTTATCTTTGCCTGATCCCTGATTCTCAGCAATAGCCAAAGATGGGCAGCTGTAGACACCTTATTTTGTCTGGACCACTAAATCAGGTATTTTTCTTCCTAAAATGATATTTTAGAATGCAAGAAGCTTTTTCTCATCCTGCAGGTGGTACTCCGAGACTAATTTTAAGGGGGCAAGCTTGAAAAGTCAATTTGAAAAAAGTCAACCCCAAAAAAGTCAACCTCAAAAAGTCAACTATTGAAAAAGTCAACCCACTTTCAAAATCAAGATTCAAAGTTCAATTGAACAATGGTGAAAGAATTTTGATAATCTGAGGTCTACAACGAAAGATATGGAGTCTGGAAGATGGGTTGAGGAGATTCAGTAGAAAGGAAACCCTAGTTCGGAAAGTTTGGGGAAAAGTGCTTAAACGACCAAATTAGTCGAAATTAGAGATTTCAAATGAAAGATAAGCAATGACTACGGGTAATGGAGAGGCCATTTGGAGGCAAAACTGAAGGAAAAGTCAATTTCGAAGAAAATCGAGAATTAGGGTTTTTGGTGGATTTTGGTGAAATTAGGAAAAATTGCAGAAATGACCTGATTTTGTAAAACTAAAGCCCCTAATTGATAAGGAGTGAGTAAACAAGGATAGCCCAAGGCTCAGTTTGAAGTAATTCCGAGAAAAGAACCGATTGGAGGAAAAACGAGAAAATTCTCGATACTGAAAAAAGAAAAAATCATGTCGGAGGGGAATTTGATCATAAAAATTGGGCGTTTTCGGACCAACTCTAATTCAATACATAAAAAAGGCACAGAAAAAGAAAATATGGAAATCGGACTTGTTTTGAGTAAAACCGGGCTTTAGAGGTAAAAGGGCAAATTTGGAAAATTCAGGAAAAATAGCAAATGAGCTCCAAAAATTATGAAAACTTCTAGATCTCATTCTTATGTCATTTGGAAGAGATTGGTGAAGAAAAATCCAAATTCGGAGCTCGTTTGCAAAATGGCAAATTTTGGGCCCATTAAGTTGAAATTCAAGAAGATAAATCCCGAAAAAATAGCAAATGAGCTCGAAAAATTCTGAAAATCTCCAAATCTCAATTTTAAATTATTTGGAAGAGATTGGCTAAAGATAATCTAGATTCGGAGTTCGTTTGTAAAATGGCAAATTTTGGGCCCACTAAGTTGAAATTCAAGAAGATAAATCCCGAAAAAATAGCAAATGAGCTCGGAAAATTCTGAAAATCTCCAGATATCAATTTTAAATTTTTTGGAAGAGATTGGTAAAATAAAATCTGGATTCGGAGTTCGTTTGCAAAATGGCAAATTTCAAGCCCACTAAGCTGAAATTCAAGAAGATAAATCCCGAAAAAATAGTAAATGGGCTCGAAAAATTATGAAAACTTCCAGAATTCAATTTTTTTTATTATTTATGAAGTTTTGAAGGAAGAAAATTTGGATTTGGAGTCCGTTTTCTATTTAATTAGGTTTGGGGGTCAGAAATGTCATTTTATCGAAGAAACCGAAGATGGCCTTTCTTACAATTAAAAAAATGGAGAGTGGGCTGGAATTCAAAGGGGTAGCCGGCCAAGCCCATGATGGAGTGTGATTTTGCTGAATTTTTGCATCCAAGGGCCAAGAATGGATAGGAAGGTAGTAATTTTTTTTATCAAGCCTTTGTAATTATGACACATGGACCAATGCATGGAGAGGGATGATGTCATATTTATGACATCATATTAGTTAGGGGCTGATTAGTTAATCTAAAGGCGATAATTTCACATAAATAGCATCTTGGATTAAGGGCCATTGGATCAAAAATTGGTTAGAAAAAAACTATAACATTCTACAATATTCTAGGCCATTCGGCCACTACAAGGGGAGGGGGACATTTTTCATTTTGGTCACTTCTTCTTGGCTGATCACTATCCATTTTTGAAAGCAAATAGTAAGTTTTGAAAAGCAAAGAAAGTTAGAAGAGAAAAAAGCTTGGAAAATAGCTTTTGAAGGTAGCTAAAAGCACCTAACTCTTGCATTTTCTTTCCTTTTTCATGCTTAACTTGCTGATTTCCTTTGATATTTTGTGATTTTATATTGTTTTTGGTTGTTAAATAAGTGTTTTAAAACTTCTTCCTCAAGCTCCTTTCTTATGTTTTCTTGAAAGAATCTTGAAAAAACAATTTTTCTGCTACTTTTTTGAGCTGGTCGAATGGCCTTGTTTTTGTGTATGGTTGGTGTTTGATCTTTGTTTCATGTTGTTTATGATGTTCAAGCATGTTTTGATGTTCTATTTTTTTTTTTAAAATAACAAAGATATGGAGCTTGATTTAACCTTCTTTACTTACTTACCTCTATTTTTTATTTTATCATTTTGCTTTCATGTCTACTTACCTTTTTTGCCATTTTTAATTTTCTGTTTTCAATATGTTTAAGTTGTTTATGATTTGCATTTTACTATACTATGTTTTTGTGAAAATGTCTAGCTATGTTCATGCCTTTACATCATGTTTGCTTAGTTTAGCATGTTTCCTTTTTAGTCTTGCATTTAGTATGCCATGTGTTTGTGATAATGCCATGCTAGGATTTCACCATTTAGGCCTAGGACCATTCAGCTACCTCATCCTTTCTTGCATTGTGTGTGTATTTTCATCTTGTTAGTTGACTAGGCTTGCATTTCCATGCCATAATATTGTGTATTTTCATATAATGAGTATGCCATGTGTTTGTGATAATGCCATGCTAGGATTTCACCATTTAGGTTTAGGACTATTCGGCTACCCCATGGTTCTATGTCTTGTATGTGTTTCATCTTGCTAGTTGACATGCTTACATTTCTATGTCATGATTTTGTGTATTTGATTTATATTTCTATGTGTTTGTGTTATTGCCATGCATTTTTTAGGTCTAAGCTTCATTTGCATTGCCATGCATTTCATGCATGTTTAGGTCTAGGTTGAATTAATTCCATGCAAGTTCATGTTAGGTCTAGGTCACATCTTTATGCCATGCATTTCCTATGTCATTTAGGTCTTTGATCATGCATTTCATACATCAAATTTTCTGTTTGTTCATGCATCTCATATCATACCACTTGATTTTTTACTTAAGTCAATCAATGGCTTAAGGTGAAGCTCACATGAGCATACTTGTGGAAAATTGAGAAGTTGTCATGTTGAAATTTCTACCTTTGTTATTTGTTTTACTTAGGCAATTCTTGTCCAAATTTTTAAAAAATTTAGCTACTGTTTTTAGGTCCTTAGGAGAGTCTCCAATATTTTTATTTTGATTTTTGAATGATTTTATCAAAGGCTTAAAAATGATTTTTGGCAAAACCGTTTTTCACCTAGTGTTCTGACTTTCGTGATTTTTCTGGTAGGTTATCCTTAGTCTAAAAATTAAGCCAATTTTTTTCCCATAGAGTTAGACATGTTCTGAGTCTCCTACATGTTTTTCAAAGTTTTTAGATTTTTTTAAAAATAGGCTAAAAAATCACATTTTAAAACTGAACAGTAGAGTCAGATTTGAATTTGAGGGAAAATTAATTTTCTGTTTTGTCTAAGGCATTAAGAGAAGGCTGATTAGGAACCTTAGCTACTGTCCTAGGTTAATTTATAAGCCGTTTTAATCTTAAAAAATTATTTTATAAAGCTCGGGTCAAGGGTGGTCAAGTTCGGGTTTTCAAAGTTAGGAAAATAGAGCCATTTGAAAAAGGGGTTCGGCCATGGTCATTTTTTTTTATCCATGATTTTCAAAATTGTTTTTAAACTAATCAAAAAGTATTTTTGATTTTAGAAAATTTAATTTGATGTCTTTTCCTAAGGTAGTTGGATATCTTTTTAGGCATACGGATTTTCTTATTTAAAGGAAAAATTACACTTTCATGCATTGCATTTTCCATGTTCATGCATATTATATGATATATGATTTTTGCTATGAATATTTCTATGGTATTGTTTTTATTTTGATTTATATTTTATGGTGTTATATTGTTTGTTATATGGTTTTGAATATTTCATGTTATCCTATGCTTTTTATTTAGTCATTTATTTTTGTCTTATCATTTAGCATTTGCCATGTTCATGCATTATTATTTTTTTATTTTCATGCATATTTCATATCACTTAATTTATTCATTTCATTTAGAATATATTATGATACTTAGGTTATTCATTTCATTTAGAATATATACTATGACACTTAGGTTATTCATTTTATTTAGAATATAATATGACACTTAGGTTATTTATTTCATTTAGAATATATTATGACACATAGGTTATTCATTTCATTTAGAATATATTATGTCACCTAGGTTATATCACTTCATTTAGAATATATTATATCACTTAGGTTATATCATTTCATTTGGAATACACTATGTCATTTAAATTATATCATGTCTTTTAGGTTGCATTATATTATTTAGATTTTGCTATGTTATCTTTATTATGTCACACATGTTCATATTCAGTTTTTAAAATGTTTTTAAAATAAGACAATGATTTTCAATAAAATAAAGATATTCCCGAGTTAAAATAATTCATGAGTTTTCTGCCGGGTCTGATGGGGAGGATATCATCAATTATTATTAATAAAGGAATATCTTTTTTTTTATAAAAAAAACGAGAATGATTCGAAAAATTTTCTAAATTAATAAAATTTTCTATATTTTGCCATGCTTGTTGGGAAATATAGAAAAATTTTAAATTAATAAATTCCGGATCATTTTCAATTAAAAATAAAATTATTTTTCTTTAAATTGGGGAATTAATTTGAAATACCAAATTTAAAATCGACTTTTATCGAGATTTGAGATAACACACGATTAATAAGGTACCGTTCTATACGGGCATTGTGGGGGTGCTAATCCTTCCCCACACGTAACCGAGTCCCGAACCCGCTTCTTTGATTTCTCTGGTTTAAAAACGCAGACTTGAAATTGGTTTTAAAAATGTTTTAATTAATTTTAAAATATCTTATAAAATCGGTTTTAATAGGTGGTCGATCACACCTGGCCAAAAAAGATTGGTGGCGACTTCATTTCTTTTTCGAGGTTGTTTTCAAGCAACCATTTTATTTCAAAAGGAATTAAGTCATCTTTTTCTCTGTTTTCCAATGTCATGCTTAACGGATATAAAGTCTCACGATGAAACTTGTTATTTTTTAGGTTGCGACAGCGTGGTATTTGGCAGAGAGTGTCGGGCTACAGGACGGGATTTCATGAGGTCTGAATTATCCTCCTCCGACTATGTTTAAGGCATATTGGACTCATGCAAAGGCCATTGACTTACGGGCTGGCACATCGAAATACTACCTTCTATTTGAGGAGCAAAACTTTGTTTCGTTCTATCAAAACTCCTACTTCGACCCTCTAAGCCCGGGAGTTTCCATGATGAGACCCAAATCTTTTCGGTATTTTTCCAAAATATGCTTGAAGATGGAAATTTGTTCTGAAAATGCCTTTTGATGCAGGCCTCGGACCCGGTGAACCTACGAACTGCCTCGGGTGTGAGAGTTGCCACAATGTTGGACTTCTGGGAAAAAGGATAGTGGTCCCTAGGATTGATGCCCCTATTGATGCAATAGATATCAGCCTACCTAGTAATGCGGAGGGATTTCCCTTTGATAGGAAAGTGCGAGTGTAAATGCTTGGAAACTCCTTTGAACATTTGAAAATATTGATTTGAGTTTTGAAATCATGGATTTGTTTTTGGACAGTTTTCCCATTCCTCGGTGGAATCCTTGGTGCGGTATTGCAAAGGTAAGAGAAAAACTCTCATGCCCTTTACTACCTAGGTGCATACCTAGATCGGGTACCTCACGGGATGTGTCACAGCTTGAGATGCAAGAATCGTTAGTAAACTTTAAAAGTGTGCCTTCATTTTGAAATTTGACATTCCTTGTCTTATGACCTTGAGTTTCTTTTTTGTAGGTTGAAATACAATGCTCGAGTCAACAAATCGAGAGCTCGCAGAGTCGGACAAGGAGAAAGGTCTAGGCTTGGAAGCAAGTGAGGAGAGCGGAAGCCATGAAAGAAAGTGAATAAAACAAGGAAAATGAAGAAGGTGGAGATACGGGATCGAGTGAAGGGAGAACAAAGCGGTCACACAATCCTCAACGAGGGAGGTTGCACTAAGTTATAGTGCGAAGAAACAATTTGAATGTTTGAATGTTACAGAACAACTTATTTGTGCAACATGTGTTGCACCAACATTTTTAATTCTTTTCGATTCTTTATTTGTCTTGAAAAATAAAACTTTGGCATGGTTTATGAGATTTTTTAAAATGAAATGGATGTCATTTGAGGATGTAGATTGTAAATTACAGACTCATGGTGGTTTGGCTGTGTAGGTACACCTTGGGATACAATTTCGAAATTAGCAAAATGAGGTGGAAAAATTCCATTATGTCTAGACTGGCTTATGCCGATCGATAGTATAGCATGTCGATTGGAATAAACCTATTTAGGCCTAGTGTCGATCCGCGCTATCGATTGTCAGTCAGTAGTAGTCTTGCTGTCTGTCTGAGTTCTGCTGCACAATTTTCCCAAAAATATCAAACCTACTTCCAAATTTTGATTTTTTTTTCCAATATACAAGACCCTTAGGCCGTCCATACTAGTCACATAGGCTTCAAAAAGCCTAAAGTACTCTAATTTACAAAGCTAAATAGTTCTTGTTTCCTAATACACAGATGGTTTTTGAGATTGAAACCTTGCTAGAGTATGCCACTGAAATGGAGAAAAAGATTATTTTTATGCTGGCTTCAGAAGTATTTTTCATCTCTTCCAAGTTGACATCAAGTAGAACATGCTTCGTACTACTGCCAACTATTGGGATCCCAAGAGGAAGATTTTCCGCTTCGACTTGACAGAGATCACCTCTCTGTATGAAGAATTTTATCCTATACCGGGTGTTGTAATGTTTCTTCTGATCTCTATGACTTAAAAACGTTTTAAAAAGAAACCATGATCAAGAAAACTACGAGAGTCACCACCAATATTTTTTGGTTAGGTGTGATTGATCACCTATAAAAATTTATCTTTCTAAAAAGCCCTAAAACTAATTAAGATTTAATAAAAAGAAAAAAATTGGGTCTACGAAAAATATAAAACCAAAGTGAGTTCGAGAGTACGATTACACGTAACGAAGGTATCGACACTCCCACATCGTCTGTTCGAAAATGGTACCAATTAATCATTTGTTATCTTCAATCTTGACAAAAAATGATTTTAATTTCAACATTAAAAATAATTCTCTTAACACCTTTTATTGTAATTTTTTTTAATAAAATCTTTTATCTAGGACTAAAAAGAAAATCTTTTACGTGGGAAAATTTCTCTAAATTCTCCAACATGTAGACAGAAATTTAGAGAAAGTCTCTTCGTTTAGCAATTTTCATAATAATCCTTCAAATTAGAGATAATATTCTTTTGTAGACGTTAATTATTGGAAACTTTCCATTGTCTAGACAAAGTACCAATAATCGTTGTTACTCGTAGTATTATCTTTTATTTCTTAAAAACAAAATTCTATAAAATCTCCAATTATTTTAATGTCATGAATAAATGTGCAAATTAATTAACTAGGACAAGAAAAAATGAATAAATTTACCTAAACAAATGAAAGAATAAATAAATGCAATAATGGATTTATTTAATTAATCTTTTTTAAAAAGATTATTGTTCGGAAAAAGTTTTTAATTTTAGAACGCTCCCCTAAATTCCACATCTAAATAGAAGTTAAGAAAGAGTCCTGTCATCCGAGAACTCTTGCAATAATCCCTAAAAATCAAGAATAATATTTTCTCTTGAGAACATTATTGTCGGGATTACACTAATATCTAGGCAAGGTCCCAAAACTATTTCCACAAAGTCTTATATCATCCTTTTTTATTTTTAGTAAAAATCCAATTTTATGTTATTTGGAATTAAAAAACATAAATAAACACAAGGAAAGTAAATAAACAAATAAATAGCTTGAAGCAAAAATGTAAATAAAAAAAAAATTTAAATAGCATAATATAAATGAGAAATATAAATAAATGCATATAAATGTAAATAAATAAATAAAATGTGTAATAAAGTAAAGAGCGAATAAAATAAATAAATTGAGAAATAAATTAAATAAAAGTAAAATTGCGTAATGTAAATGGTAATTATAAATAAAGAAATTAAATGATAGATAGATAAATAAACAATTAAATGACATAAATAAGTAAAATGACATAAATTAAGGAGAATCTAATGGAAGGCATTCGAATACCATGGGAAGGGCATCTGAATGCCCATTATGGGTAAATGTATTTCTCTTTCCAAGGAGGGCATCCGAATGCACATTAAGGGACATCCGAATCCCTTAGAGAAAATGACAGCCAAATCGAAAAGGGGGTCGAGCATTCGATGTGATGGGAAAAGCATCTGAATGCTTGATTTAGGCAAGTTATTTTAGTTTGAAATCAAAGGTACATTTGAATGCTATTGAGAGGGCATCCGAATGCCCATGAATGATTTTCGAACAGGTTGAAAATAATTTTTGGGCATTCAAATGCCATGTGAAGGGCATCCGAATGCTCATTCTAGAAAATGGTTTTTCGGTGTATAAACAAAAGGGCATTCGAATGCCAGAGGCCTGGCATTCGAATGTCCTAATCAAAAATATAGGCAGCATCACCTTTCCCACAATGTGCATTAGAATGCCATGGAATGGGCATCCGAGTGCCCTTTGATGCACCTTGAAAACCAGTTTCAAAAATCTTTTCCAAAATCATTTAAAATAAAAGTTGAAAGTCAATAATCAATAAAAACGAAACCTAGGTTATTTTAAAGTTGATTGAAACCTTGTTTGCTTGGATTCATGAAAACATTTGAAAAAAAAATTTTGGTGTTTTGAAAATGGGATGAACCTTGTTTGCTTGGGTTGTTCATCCTCAAGCACAAAAATAAAATTTGTATCCCATCATTTTTCCTTTTTGATCCGTTTTTTCCTTTAATTGTTTTTTGGAATACATTGAAAAACAATTTCAACCAAGGATTAATAGACTTGATCATGGCCAAAACACTCCAGGGGGTTTTGAAAACATTTTGAATGTTCGTTCAGTTCTTGGTTCCCTTGGAATTTAAACCAACAAATATCTCTATCCAAATAGCTATTGATTAGCTGTGGATTTAAGAAACCATAAGCCTATTTGATTTGCAAGTGGTTTTGAAAAAGAAACTTAGAAAGTTTAAGCAAAAAACCTAGTAAAATCACAATAACAAGAAGAATGAAGAACAACTTTTTTTTTTTTTTTAATAAAAAAACTAAAGAAAAGAAACTAAGGAGTCCACCTTAGTTTAATCACAAAATCCTTAGCTCTTTCTCCTTTCTTTTTTCTCTCTTTTTCCTCTCTTTTTCTCTCCTTTGTCGTGACTTGCAAGCCAACCATCTACCAAAAACTCTCATCCTCCACTAGGGTAACATTTTTTTTTGCCTTTTGAAGACCCTTTCCCTTGTTGATTTGGGGCCATCCTAGGGTCATCTTTTATCCCTCTAAATGCCCCTCCTTTCTTTTTTTCCTTTTATTCCTAATTTTTATGGTCCCTTAAATCATGGAAAATGGATGACTAGATTAAAAGATGAGAGCAAGGAAGGGTTAAATTTCTATGTTACCCTTATTTCTTTCCTTTTTATTTTATTTTCTTCAATTAAAAGATTTTATATTTAAGAAATCATAGAGGTAAGCATTTAAAACTCGGGATCATAATTAATCAAAATTTTCCTTAAGTTCGGGCTTAATTTGAATTTTAAAACTGATAATTTAAGGTCCAATTTTAATTTTACCATTAAAGTTCGATTTTTTTTAAATAGCTTAAAAATACAAAATTATGATCATGAAATTTATCTAAAAACTAAGACTGGGCTCGAATTAGGAATTGCTTTGAAAAAGACTAGACAAAATTAGGTGTCTACAACTACCTCTCTTTTCTTATTGTTGAGAATCAAGATTAGGTTAAAGACGATAAATATAAATTTTGTCCGACTGCGCTAATTGATCTTGGAAAAAGATTCTTGGTTCATGGCTACATGATTTAAGGAGGAAATCGAGATTTTTTTAAAAATATAACAACAGGTTGAAGTGAGAGAAAGAAATCCTTGACCTTAATGCCAAGGCTCCATTCAATTTAAAAAGTAAATTTGACTTTAAAACAAACAAATAAATAAATACCTTGACTTCGGTACCAAGGTTTGACCCATTTGGAAAAAACAAGTTTGATTTGAAAAGGAAAGGGCTCGACTCATTCGGAAAACGAGTTCGATTTTAAAAAAATACTTTGACTTTGATACCGAGGCTCGACCCATTTGAAAAATGAGTTGACTTAAAAATAAAATACCTTGTCTTCGATAATAAGGCTTGACCCATTTTAAAAACGAGTTCGATTTAAAAACAAAATACCTTGAGAAAAACGAGTTCTATTTAAAAAGAAAATACCTTGACTTTGATATCAAGGCTTGATCCATTTGAAAGACGAGTTCGACTTAAAAAGAAAATACATTGACTTCAATATCGAGGCTCGACCCATTTGGAAAACAAGTTCGGCTTACAAAGAAAATATTTTGACTTCGACACCAAGGCTTGACTTATTTGAAAAACGAGTTTTACTTTTGAAAAATAAAATTACCTTCACTTCGATACCAAGATTCGGCTGATTTTCGTAAACTTTCCATGTAATAATTCTTCATCTAAAAAGTAATCCTTCACTTGAAATTTTGAAATTCTTCAATTTTGAAAAACATTCTTCATGTTACAAGTTTTTCCACGAAATGTGTTATAATTTTGAAAATTCCTCTTCAAAATTTCATCAAAATATTTTTTGATGAATGTCGTAACGAATCTCGCGACCGTTAAGTGACGTTTAAAATAATAATAATGAGTGTGGGGAAAAGAAGACTTAATTCCTCTTGAATAAAAATGAGGGTTTGAAAACAACCTCGAAAAAAAAAATGTAGTCGCTACCAATCGTTTTTGGCTAGGTGTGATCGGCCACCTATTAAAACTAGTTTTTGTAAAATATTTTAAAATTAATTAAAATAGTTTTAAAACCAATTTTGAAGTCTGCGCTTTGAACTAGAGAAAACAAGTGCGAGTTCGGGAGTCGGTTAAGTGTGGAGAAGGATTAGCACCCCCACAACGCCCGTATAAAACTGTACCTTATTAATCGTGTGTTATCTAGAGTCTCGGTAAAAGTCAATTTTACATTTGATATTTAAAAATATTTCCCTTTAATAAAAATTATATTATGTGAGAATGATCCGGAATTTACTAACACAAAATTTTTCTATATTCCTCGACAGACCCGACAAAACATAGAAAATTTTATTTATTTTGAAAATTCTCCGAATCATCATTGTTTTTTTGGAAAAAAAAATTCCGTCGTTAATGATAAATTGATGATATCCTCCCTAGCAGACCCAACAAAGAACTCATGAATTATTTTAACTCGGGAATAACCTTATTTTATTTAAAAATCCTTAATTTTTATGCATTAATAAAAATCGTTTAAAAAGAATGATCATGAATATGCAAATTATTACTAAGGCACAAATATAAATTAAACAACATGCATAATTGTCATGGCATGAGAAATATTTTATTATGACATGGCAAATCTTTTACAACATGGCAAAGAATACATGACATGGCAGATAATTGATGACATGACATTCATGATATGTGTAAGACCCTCATAAGACAGAGATCAACTCGAGTCTCTTTAAATGATTCATAGACGGTGGATCAAGTTTATGTATGCTTGTAGACAAATCACACTACCATCTGGTCTTATTGTTATATTAATAATTTTTAGAGTAAGAGGTTTAATTGGCTATTTGAGAGATTTAGCCCTAAATTGACCACGAGTCAGGAATCACAACCGGGACAACGTAAAGCCCGTAAAATTTGGTATTTTAACTTCAAATAGTGTTAAAATATGATATATTACTGATCAAGATTATTGGAAAATCAAATTGACATAAAAATCAGTAAAATATGAACTAGGGGTATTTTGGTCATTTTACCCAAAATTTTATTTTTGGTTCGGATACAGTATCAATAGACCCCGTGATCATAGAGGATCACAATATGATGTTTAGATTGAAAATTTGACTTCTAAAATAAAAAACTAAGTGAAAATCGGATACATCCTAAATTAGCTTAAAAGAGTAAAAATCGGGAACTGGTCGCGGGAAGGTTCGAAAAAGGTTTTAAATGAATAAATGGATTCATATAGACCTAAAATGATGTTAGAAAGCTACTGGTGAAATCAAAATGAAAATCGGAGCTAAAACCGAAAAAGTCAAAATGTTGAACCGTAGACGATACGAGGCCCGAATTTAGAGTTCGAAATACTGAAAAAGTAACCGAACCTCCAGATCTTCATATTTTTATATTTGGAACATTTTCATGAATACAAAAATCAAAAACGGAACAAAAGAATCGATAAGACCCGATAATGGACCGTAAATGGCCCGAGGCCCGGATTTGATGTTCAGGATATCGAAAAATTATGAAAACATGCTTACTAGTGTAAAATAATATTTTAAACATATTAGTATCAAGAAAAGTGAAAAAACGAGCTTCCGAGCGTAAAAATTTCATGTGGGCCCGCTTAGGCACTAAAAGACAAAAGTAGGCTATAGTCTCCTTGGTTGACATTTGGCATGGGATAAATGACCATAAAATGCATGCCATAACCTCATGTTCAGCCGTGAGATCATTCTCCTTAGGCATTAAGGGTTGTTTCATCTTCTTCCCTAAGAGAAAACCTAACCAAGTGAAAACTCCATACCCAAAAGCTTGTAAGCTTGATCTCTTGAATTCTACTCATCACCAAGCCAACAAAATACATATTTTTACTTTCTAGAAGGTGAGGATTACTTATTTGTTGTTAGTTTTTCAAGAAACCAAGAGAAACTATGTGTTTCTCTTTATGGCCATTTTGCCTTAGGTGGTTTCCAACATAGCCACCACCTTAAACCACCACCATAGGTGGTCCTATATCAACCTCTACATCCATTATTTGGGGTTGGTGGATTGAAAAAGTGGATTGGAGATGGAAATCCATGCATCATGGTGGCCAACCACCTTGTGCTGCCACTTCCACACCATCTCAAGCCACTATTGGCTTTGCTAGGCTCGGGGGAGCAACTTTCTAGTTGATCGTTGCTCCTGATTTCCTTCCGAGCTAGGTGTAAAAATTATAAAGCTTAAATAGCTAAGTTGTAAAATTTCGGATAGTAGCTAATTAGCTACAATTTGGATAACGTGAATGTTTCATAATTATAAAATATTTATGGAATGACTCTTTATGTGCTAGAGCACGGATTAGTTGAGTTCGTGGTTAGTAGAGCTCCGGAGCACGGGGATCTAGTTTCTCTCGCTAAGAGCACTATGAGTAAATGTGTAGCGATAGACGTAGGATTGTTGGATTATGTTATGCATATTGACTGTGATTGTATGAATGTATCAGTGATGGATTATAATGCACTAGAGTTGGTAAATGGTAGTGTGTACGACGTAGAATTACCTTATGGTATCGAATTCTTGTAAAGACACGAGAAAAAGGTCCAAGGAATGGACAAGTGATGATTAGGTAATAATCCGGGATTGATGTATAAGTGGTTGACTGTATGGCGCCACATTGTTTCCTTACTTGTGTGCTTATTTAAATGCTATGTGCTGCATGTTTACTGGAATGTTAAGCTATGCTTGAACTTGTAGGCTGCCATTGTGCCCTACCGGATTTGTAGGCTGTCATTGTGCCCTACCAGATTTGTAGGCTGCCATTGTGCCCTACCGTATTCGTAGGCTACCATTGTGGCCTACCAGATTGTAGGAGCCTTCGTGCCCTACTGGTTTATAGGACCTTTCGAGCCCTACCGATTTTGTAGGAGCTTTCGAGCCCTACCGATTTGTAGGAGTCTACAAACCCTACCGAATGTTATAGTTGTTTGTGATGTTGGATAGGAACATCAAGGTGATATTAGTTAATATGACTTGCGAGTCTTTTCCATATACTTTACTAATCTTGCGCTTTCTCACTGGGTCCTTATGACTCACCCTTTAGTCATTTTTCTTTTTCAGATACTGATCGACCCGGTACCTCATCTGCCCCGTCAGCTTAGCTCGTGTCTGATAGTCAGTGAGCATGGCATACCGTTTTGACGAGGTGATCCGTTGCTTGATGGAAGAGCCGTACACAGTCACCTAGGGATGTCATATATTATTTTGTTTATGTATGTTGTATTATGTGTGATGTAGTTATCCAGTCGGAGACCGAGATTGTTGTCTGCATTTTGGTATTGTATATATATGTGCATCATGGTTCACTTTGTGCGTCTGCTGCGGGGCATCTCGGTTACTCCCTAGTTGGAGGTGTCCTAACCGTGATGTCATGTGCTATTATTATTATTATGCATGTTCTGCAGGTTCGGTAACCCCCCATATCAGGCGAGGTCATGCCGAATTTTCGCTAGGTAGATAAATGGATAAGGCTTCGGAGGCAAGGCACATACTTGTCTCTGGCCGGTCACACTCCCGGATTTGGGATGTGACAATATGGCAATTCATGACATGGCAAGTAGACTAATGACATGACATACATAACATGATAGGTAACTCATGACATGGCATATAAATCATAACATGGCAAATATTTCATGACATAGCATACATTACATGACATACATGACATAAGCATCAATCATCAAAATGACATCATCATAGAATATTCATAATCACATCATTATTAAGATAACAACATGAATAACAAATCATAAAATGATATCAGCATGGAATATTCATAGACATGGAATTTGCGTGACTAAGATGACAAATGTAGATATCATAGAATATGCATACATCACTATTTTGAAATTCATTTTCATGGATTTTTCATATGAGGAATCACATAAATTGCATATGTCAAAAAATATTACCGTACTCCTCGGCAAACCCGGCAAAGCTTGGAAAATAATTCTTTCATATAACATTTGTCGCAACCATAAAAGGGTCTGAAATGCCTCATCGCGAGTACAATCGGCTCGTTAAGTGTGACATTAAAAAATAGAGGAAAAGACGACTTAATTCCTCTTGAAATTAAAATTGAGAGGGTTTGAAAACAACCTCGGAAAAGAAATGGAGTTGCCACCAATCTTTTTTGGCTAGGTGTGATCGGCCACCTATTAAAACCGATTTTTATAAAACATTTTAAAATTAATTAAAATATTTTTTAAAACCAATTTTGAAGTCTACGTTTTGAACCATATAAAATAAGTGCAGGTTCAGGAGTCGGTTACGTGCAGAGAATGATTAGTACCCCCACAACGCCCGTATAAAATGGTACCTTATTAATCGTGTGTTATCTTGAGTCTCGGTAAAAGTCGATCTTAAATTTGGTGTTTAAAAATAAGTCTCTTAAAAATTCATATTTTATTTGAAAATGATCCGAAATTTATTAACATAAAATTTTCCATATTTTCCGATCAACTTGGCAAAACATGAAATTTTTCCTTGATTTTGGAATTCTCCGAATCACCCTTTTTTTTTGGAAAAATATATTCGTTGTTAATGATAATTGATGATATTCTCCCTGGCAGACCCAACAGAGAACTCATGAATTATTTTAACTCGAGGATAATCTAGTTTTATAAAAAAAATCTTTAATAATATTTCATGCATTTTAAAATCACAAAGAAATGATCATGAATATACAAGAATATTACTAAGATACAAATTAAACAACATGCATATTTAACATGGCATGGCAAACATTTATTATGACATGTAAAAAAATTAATGATATGGCATGCTTGATATGGCAAAATCTAAATGACATGGCCAACAATATTAATGACATAGCATGTGAATTAATGACATGGCAAATCCTAAATGGCATGGCACAGAATGAATGACATGACATGTAAATTAATGACATGGCATAATCTAAATGGCATGGCACATGAATGAATGACATGACATATGAATGAATGACATGACATGTAAATTAATGACATGGCATAATCTAAATGGCATGGCACATGAATAAATGACATGACATGTAAATTAATGACATGGCACATGAATAAATGACATGGCATATGAATGAGTGACATGACATGTAAATTAATAACATGGCATAATTTAAATGATATGGCACATGAAATGAAAGACATGGTACATGAAATGGCATAGCATGTCAATTAAATAATCAATCATAGAAATGACATTACCATAGAATATTCACAAACATATCATGATAAAAATGGTAAATCTAGATGTCATGGAATATGCATACATCACAATTTTGAAATTGATTCTTCATGTGAGGAATAAAATAAGTAGCATATGTCGGAAAGTATTACCGTACTCCCCGGCAAACCCGGCAAAGCTTGGAGAATTATTCTTTCATTTGACATTTATATGATTCCGAATAAAACAAAATCCATGTCTTGCGATTTCATAACCACGTGCGTTGAATAATTTCCTAACTTCCCTGGCAAACCCGACAAAGATTAGGCATTAATTCTCTCCAAATGTTTAGGAAACCGAGAAGCACGTTTTTATGCCAGATTAAGTAAAAACAATTTTTTAAAAATGCAATGCATGAAGATGTATTTCTTCCTTGAGGTAAGGACATCCGTATACCTAAAAAGGTATCCGACTACCTTTGGAAGAAACTTAAATTGGATTTTTAAAATCGAATGACTTTGGGCTCGGATTTAAAAAAATTGGATTTTTTGATGGAAATGAAGTCATGACCGAACACCCCTAAAAAAGCTCTAGTTTCTCCTATTTTTGAAACCGAGGTTGACCACTCTTAACCCGATTTTTGTAAAATCAAATTTTATTCTTGAAATGACATGAAAATCAACCTAAGACAGTAGCTAATAACTCAAATCAGCCCCTTCTTTGTATACAAATAAACATAAAAAATTATTAGTTATTAAAAAATAATTCTGACTCCCAAAACCAGTTTTGAAAAACTATTTTTTTACCCTTCATAAGAAATTCAAAACATTCTGGAAAAATCAGTATAGACTTGAGACATGATGGTCTC
Source organism: Fremontodendron californicum (assembly GCA_030761205.1). NCBI lineage: Eukaryota > Viridiplantae > Streptophyta > Magnoliopsida > Malvales > Malvaceae > Fremontodendron > Fremontodendron californicum. The sequence goes on along the minus strand of JAULJL010000010.1, from coordinate 18,699,852 downwards.
CATGGGAAAAAATAAGCTTAATTTTTGGACCAAGGATGCCTTGACCGAATTTTCCCCAAAGTCAGAACAGTGAGCTAAAAATTGTTTTATCAAAAACCATTTTTCCAACCTTGATAAAAAAAAAATCTAAAAAGCTTGGACAAAATACCAGGGCTTCCTCTAAAAGAGTCTACTACATCTGGTAAAAAAATCATTTTTTTTTGACAAAAATAACTCAGTAAAAAAAATGCACAAAGTCAGAGTATCCAACTTACACTATCACTTTTCCAACTAGTATTAGATAAGGGATTTTTGGCTAGAGACCATTGGTTGATCTTAGCCAAAAACCTAGTTGGAAATGGCATGAAATGCATGATTTTACAGCCAACAAACATATGACAATGAATCAATCATGAGTTAAAAATATGAACAAACAAGTAAGAAAATCAAGCAAAAACAAGCACAATAAAGCCCCTTTTGGTTTCGGCTAAAGCATGAAATGTGTAAAAAAAAAATTGTCAACTTGGTTATTTTGTAAAGAATAAAGAATAAAGGAGAGAAATCCTTTAAAATTTATTTTTGAAAACCTTTTATTCAGCAAAAAGTTAACAAATCATATGGAAAAAGAGAAGAGAAAAAACATGATATCAAAGAAAATAATTGAAGAAGAAGAGAGGGAATAGCTACCTAGCAATTGCTTTCCAAATAAAGCTCTCCAAATTTTCCTTCCTTCTCCTTCTCTCTCCTTCTCTTTTTTTCTTTTTCTTCTTTTCTCCTCAAAGAGTGTAGTAAGATTGCTTTGAAAAAAAATGAATCCCCCCCCTTCTTCCTTGCTCCCTTGGCCGGCCCCCTTGATATAGGTAGAGAGCATTTTATTATTTTAGCCCTTTGTCATGCCTTACATGCTCCTCCAACATCTTTGCCACATGGCTAAAAAAATGTCCCCACATTGCATGATGCTTTCCTTAAATTAAGGGTGCTTGTCCCCTATTTGCATGATGCTTCCCTTAAATTAAGGGTTTTCTAGCCTCTCATTGGCCAACAATGCCACCTAGATTATTCTTGTCTCCTATCTCTACAAAATGTCTAAGCCACTTGTCATGATCATATGGCTTACTATTAAAATATCTTCCTAGGTGGCATTTTTAATCCTACATGGTATCATCTCATAGCCTTCACATGCTCTTCACATGGCCTTCACATGGCTTTGCAATTTGGAGGCCTCTCATTGGCCAAAAATGCCATGTAGGCAAGTAGTGGAGAATCTTGTCCTTTCTTAAAACTGTCATCTTGCTATCTAATCTTGGCAATTTGATTCAAGATGATCACACCCTCTCTTATAATCAGTAGGTTGGCCGAAAAAGGCCAGGAAATTTCCAGGCCATTCTTTTTTTTTTTGCAAAATGGCTCTTTTCGATTATTTCGATAAAATTACATTTTGGCCCTCAAACTTAATTTAATTGCAAATGGACTCCAATTTCAAAATTTTCTTTTCCAATCCATCCCATCCAATATAAAATTCAGTTCTGGAGGTTTTTATATTTTTCCGAGGTCATTATCTATTTTTCTCGGATTTTTCTCTAAAGTTTTGGTTTAGTGCCTCCCAAACTTTGTCTTTTTCCATTTGAGCTCCGATTCTGAATTTTTCTTCTCCAATCCTTTCCATAAAATATAAAACTCAGATCTTGATGTTTTCATAATTTTTCGAGCTCGTTTTCTATTTTATCCGGAATTTTCTCTTGGAATTTCGGATTAGTGCACCCTAATATTGTCTTTTTCCATTTGTGCTCCGATTCTGGATTTTTCTTCTCCAATCCCTTCCATAAAATATAAAATTCAGATCTAGAAGTTTTCATAATTTTCTGAGCTCGTTTTCTATTTTTCTCGGAATTTTCTCTTGTAATTTTGGATTAGTGCACCCGAACTTTGTCTTTTTCCATTTGTGCTCCGATTCCAGATTTTTCTTCTCCAATCCCTTCCATATAATATAAAACTCAGATCTGGATGTTTTCATAATTTTTCGAGCTCGTTTTCTATTTTTCTCGAATTTTCCAAAATTGCCCTTTAACCCTCGAAACCTCGGTTTTACTTGAAACGGGCCCAATTTCTAGATTTTCTTTTTCCACTACCTTTTTCATATATTGAATTGGAGTTGGTCCGAAAATACCCAATTTTACATCTGAACTCCTCTCCGATTTAGTATTTCCCCTTTCCTCATTGTTGGGAATTTTCTCATTTTTTCGTTTTTCCTCCAATCGGCTTTTCCTTGGGATCCACTTCCAATTGGGACTTGGGATATGTTTATTTATTTATCATTTATCAACTGGGGGATTCAATTTCACCAAATCAGGTCATCTCTGCAGTTTTCCCCAAATTTGTGGTTTTCTTATTTATTCATTAAATCCTTATTTTCTTTTTTCTCCTCCAACCAATTCTTCATTCAACTCCGCTTCAAAATTGGACCTTCCAGTATTCATATTTATTGATCTTATTCCATTTGGAACCTCCAATTTCGTCCAATTTGATTGTTTACGCACTTTGTATTTCAAACTCTCTATGTTTCGTTGTAGACCTCCGACTATCAAAATTCCTTCACCATTGTTAAATTCAACTTCGAATCTTGACTTTGACTGAGAGTTGACTTTTTTAGTGGTTGACTTTTTGGGATGACTTTTTTGGTGTTGACTTTTTTGGAGTTGACTTTTTGTGTTGACCTTCGAATCAAAGTCTTGAAGACCCATTTGAGGAATAATGGAAGTTTCCTTGCACTCCGGGAGTTGAAAAGGAGAACTTTTATTGGTTTAGGGGGTCCGGACAAAATTAGGTGTCTACAACATTTACATGATTCTGAGTAAAACGAAAACCATATCTTTTGATTCCATAAACACGTGCGTTGAATAATTTTCTAACCTCCCCGGCAAACTCGGCAAAGATTAGGAACTAATTCTCGCCAAATGTTTAGTAAACCAAAAATACATTTTTATGCCAAAAAATAAAACATTAAAAATATGCAATGCATGAAGATGTATTTCTCCCTTGAAGTAAGGACATCCGTACACCTAAAAAGGTGTTCGACTACCTTTGAAAGAAACTTAAATTGGATTTTAAAAATGCGAGATTTCGGGCACAAATTTTAGCTCAGATTAGGGGGCACTCAAATGCCCTTAATGACATCCGAGTATTTTTTTTAAACAATCTTTGAATGAAAAGTTTTGAAAACAAAAAATGAGCAAAAAATGCAAGTTTTGAAGTGGACAACTTAAGGTGGCCGAATGGTGTCTAGGTGAAATCCTAATTCTTACTTGATTTTGAAGCTCGGATTAACTATCCATGACCCGATTTTTGTAAAACAAATTTTTTTCTTTGAATTAACAAGAAAACATCCTAAAAAAGTAGCTACATGATTTCGGCCAGCCCTCTTCTCTTGTGAAAAATTGAGACTTTTGCAAGCTTTAAAAAGGCTTGTTTGGACTCCTAAAAACTGGTTTTACAAATCTATTTTTAGACCTTTGTAAAAAATTCATAAAAATATGGAAAGATCAGTTTAGCCTCAATAAATGATGAACTAAATGAGGTTAAATTATATTTTAATTTGGACCAAAAATGCCTAGGCCAAAGTTGCCTTAAAGACAGAACAACAAACTAAAATCTGTTTTACCGAAAACTATTTTTCAACCCTTAATAGAAAATTCTAAAAATCCTAGAAAAAAATACCAGGGACTTCTCTAAGGGTCTACTAGATGGGGTTACAAAATATTTTTATTTATAAAATATGAATGGTGAAAATATTGCCCAAAATCAGGATATCCAACTTACAAACCATTATTTTTCCAACTAGTTTGCACAAGAGACTTTGGCTATAGACCATTGATTGGTCTTAGCCAAAAATCAAGTTGAGAATGATATGAATGTATGATTTTCCAGCAAGACAAACATATGAAAACGATCATTCATGAGCTAAAAGTAAACAAGCAAAGAAAAATCAAGGTTGGCTCAATGGTTGGTTCTTTGGACATAGTCCTACCTAACCAAAATCACTTGGTAAAACCAAGATCCTCAAGCTTCTCAAACCTTTTTATTTCATTTTTTTTTAGAAAATCAGAGGAGAAAATCTATCATACCATAATAGTGAAACCCACATCCAACAAGCAAGCAAGAAACTCAAGCAAAAGACAAGCACAATATCAACCTACTTGTTTTAACCATGATGAAAATTGTAGAGAAAATTGTTCAAACTTTGATCTCTTGTAGAGAATAGAAGAAAACCTTTTAGAAACTTATTTTGAAAAACGTTTTATTCAAACAAAGAAAGTTGACAATCACATGGAAAAAAGAAAAAAGAAAAAGAGATCATGAAATCAGAGAAAATAAATCAAATGTAGAGAAGAAATGACTACCTAGCAAAATTTTTCCAAGCTCTCTAATTCTTCTTCCTTTCTCCATTTTTTTCTCTTTTTTTCTTTTTCTCTTCAAGAGTTTTTTTAGATACTGATTTTTCTTCAAAAATGTAGTGAATAGAGTGTAAAAATGAATGAAAACCCTTCCCCCTCATGTAGTGGCCTATTCTCCCTATTTGTAGAGAATGTTCTCAATTTTTTTTAGCCTTAGTCATGCCTTGTGCATGCTCTCCAACATCTTTGCCACATGGATATTTCTTGTCCCCTTTTTGCATGATGCTTTCCTTAAATTAAGGGTCTCCTAACCTCTCATTGGCCAAGAATGCCATCTCAATTATTCTTGTCTCCTATCTCTATAAAATATCTAAGCCATTTGTCATGATCATGAAGCTTATTACCAAAATATCTTCCTAGTTGGCATTTTTATTCTACTTGTCATCATCATATAGCCTTCACATGCTCTTCACATGGCCTTCACATGGCTTTGCAATTAAAAAGCCTTCTATTGGCCAAAAATGCCACATAGGCAAGTAGTGGAAAATCTTGTCCTCTCTTAAAAATGTCATCTTTCTACTCAATCTTGGTCATTGGTGTTGGTGTATGCCCTAGAGCCAAACAGATTGAGCTTGGGATACACAGTCAATAAAGCATACCTTTCATTATGAAGATAATGATACAAGGTTTTCCTTCATGTTAGTACAATAATGAGTTATTAAGTACTAATCGGATGAAGCCCATGGAACATAATGGCCTTGCAAAGGAATTATAAAGAGTTATAATTCTGAAATCCTTATGCATCAAAGTATTGTTCCTCAAACTGTTCCTGGTCATCGTATTGCCAAGATGGGGCATTGGCAATGCTCAAAGACTAGCATATGTAAGCCTTTTTACTTATGAAGTAAGGAACCGATCTCATACATGTTGAAGTATAGGATACTTGGGATAACATATAGGTGCTTGTCTGTTGAATAAGTTCACTGAACATGGCCCACCAAGAGAAATTCATTTGGTAATATCACTCTAGTGTCTATGATAATGTTCTCTTAGTACCAGTCGTGTAAATTAGTCCTCAAACTTGTGATACCATGTCATATTGTATGGAGAGTGTCATACTTATATTTCATCACGAATGGGTCCCAAACACGAGGATGCTTATGGTAGGGTGTTATTGGTTATGACATGAATCATACGAAGATGAATGAGTGATCTAGAGAGGATTCACCACTCCCTGTGATAATGGAGACATATCTTGTTTGTTCTTGACTACGATTAACTTAATTAAGTCTTTGGCCAAAGCATGTTGGATTTAGGAGAAAGTTGTTTCTCTAAATTCATAAGGTTAATCATAAGTTGCGAAGAACTAATATGGATTGATCATGAGTAGACACTACACCATGCTCATGCGCTATCCAGGATATATGGTGAAAGGACCGTATTACACCGATAGGCTGGTTGTTGAAAGGTTTCTAAAAGGTCACATTGACTTCACAATATTTGGGTGGTCATGATGGGTTGCTAGATCCCGCTCATGGTCTATGAAAACGAGTTAATGAGATTAACTTCTGTTCATTGCCAACATATTGGGAACCTAGAGGGTCACACACATAAGAACATATATGTATGGACTAAACATGGTATTCTATTAAGGTAAAACTTAATGGAATAAAAGATCTATATTAAGGACTTAATTGAAGAAGTTCAATTAAGAAAGATTAAGACATAATTGAGATTTGAGAAATCCAAAGACAATGTCTTAATGAGATAAGAGGAATAAAGAAGTCTTATATGAACTAGTATAGTCGACTTTGACATTGTAATGTGCAAGGTGTATTTAAATGACTATGCTATATTGGATTAATGTCCTGAGATGATATTAATAGATTAATGAAATGAATTGTTCATGAGGAGAAAGAAATTTAATTCAGAATTAATTTACTTTCATTTAGAAATTAATCTATACAATAAATAAGCTTGATAAATTAGAATGGGTCCAAAGTGACTATTCTAATTTAGGACTGTCCACTAAGGATGGTTGGGCCATCTTAAGGCATTAAGGTTAATGGACCATTGATATTATTAGATAATATAATGGGCCTATTGATCCATTATAGAATTAAATAGTTTAAGTCCAAGTGGATTAATTAAAATCTTGTGCAACAAGCTACAGGGGCCGGCCAAGCTTAGGGAGAGGGGTCAGGGTTTGCGATAGCATATATATCAGATATAGAGGATGTAGTCGCAACCTGAGACATTCATTCTACTTGAGATATTCTGATTTTGCTTGAGAAAAAGTTTGGTTTCAAGAAGAGAACCCTAACACTAGCGAAATAGTGATATCGCCACCTCCCTACAGAAAGTGAGGTTGCCGTAATTCCTCTTATTTCTTGGTGTTTTCTTGCCGCTTCTTCACCTTGTTGAGTGAGATTGGTTTAGGAATATAAACACAATAGATAGATCTTTTGATTGTGATCTTAGGATCAACTTGCTAGCACAAGTGAATTGCCATACCTTAGAGAAGGATCCATCAGCTGTTCATGTAGACTTGCTCTAGAGGAAGGGCAATTGTGCTTCTTGTGATCTTGTTCGAATTGGATCTAGGACTTGAGGGCAATTTACGATTTGGATCTACAACTTAAGGTTACGATATCTTAAGTAGGTAACTTCTAAATCATATGGGTGATTTAATTTGTTTTGAATGCTATAAACCTATGTTAAACACAAGCCTAAGATCCTGTTGTATTCCGGGTGCTTCTTTGTTTACTTCAGCTACACTTTGATTATTTTTTTTAAGCATGAGCCCAAGAGTAGCATAACCCAACAGTGGTATCAGAGCCAGGTTCTGTTGTTTACATGAGGTTTATGCATGTCAGTTCTTGGTGATAAACAAGTTATTGTTTTGTGTATTGATTTTGGCATGATTTCAGTTCCTATGGATTTAAAAGAAAATTTGTTTTCTTTAATTTTGTTAAATTTGAATGGCAGCTATATTATTTTAATCATGTTTAAAATTGTTTTAATCAACAAGGATTAAAGCCATGATAGTAAACTCGACAAGTTTTGATGTCAAAAACATAGTTTTGAGTCAAGTTTTGTAAGCTGATTTGGGGATGATATAAAATTTATTTTTTAGATGTTTCAGATCTGGAAATTTTATATTACATGCTGTCATTGAAGTTACAAAATTCATTTGAGCTTAAAACGTTTAAGCAAAGTTGTTTTTGGACATGAAACGTTGTTACCAGAATGTTGAAATTTTTTGGACTATTTTGTAGGTGTTTGCATGCCATAAAATTCGAGCATGAGTGTGGAAACGTTCCACATGTTTGCTAGGAATTTTGGAAAACACCTAAGGTCAATATGATTCATCTATGATGACTGTTTTAGGCATGGAACATAATTGGATAAAGCGGCAATTGTTGCTGCATGCAGGCAGGCCGAACCGCGGCACCAAGGAGGCAATTGTTGTCGAATTGAGTGCAGTTGTAAGGGGTGGCCAGCAAGCTCTTTTAGGGCATCTAGTAGCCACTGTAGATGGCATACAATAGTCTGATCATGGGCTGACAGCGGCCATTCGATGGCAAAAAGATTGCCTGTGCCTAGGACACTAAGAGTTAGAGTCCTACTTCAACAAGGAAACCATTTCCTAGTGGGAGTGTGAGTCCTAAATGATTAGGAGAGACTTGTAGTATGATTAGGTAAGAGTTACCTAATGAGATTTTAATTTCCTAAAGAGTTAGGATGGATTGCAAACTTAAAGACTCTGTATAAGACAATGAAGTGTCCTAAAAGGTTTAGGATTTTGAGCATGCTAGAATGTTTTGTCCTAACTAAGACAAGCAACCTAAAAGTTAGGTAAAAGTCCGATCTTAAGATAGCTTTCTTAATTTGTTAAGATGTTATTAAAAGTATTTTAATAGGTGGAACCGAAATTTCTAGAATGATTTGAAAAATTGTCTCAAATTTATTTGGTGACATTTATGCAAATAGTACACAAGATCACCAGGTGATACTGACTATGCATGATTTTAATTCATGCTTGTAATATGATTATGTATGCATGAAGGATGGTTATAGACTAGACCTTAGTATGACTAGGGAATGTATGGTTGAGTTTTCTTATTGGTATATTATAAATAGGGTCTGCGCACACTGCCTTCTCTTTTTCATTCTGGAATTGTAAATTCTCTTCTCATCTAACTCCCCTCGAATGTAACTTGAGGTTTATGATAAAGCAATGTAATTGTTATATTCTTTATAGATTTAGATATAGGATAGGAAGTTGAATTTATGTAAGTTCCAAGTTTGTAAGGAGATGTGGCGCCAAGAAGAAGTAGCCAAGGAGATCACCAACAAAGCTTTCGAAGACTATGTATGGTATCCCCTAGGAATTTGACCAACTAGTTTCCTAATGGCTCAAGGAAACTAGATTAGAATTAAGTCCATAATCATCCTAGTAGATTGCATATGATAGATTTATTTTGAATTATATATATATGTGATGTATGTAATTAAATGAATGCTATGCATGTCAATCAAGTATGAAATCAATGAGACCTATATAAGAGTTAAATGAAATCCCTCATTAAATTATATTGAGTCCATGTTACGCATGATAAGTTGCCTTCCACCATCATAACAAGATAACCAGAGTTCTTCCATTCGGAGGCTTCTTGAGTCACTCAAGGTCAAACTTATGTACGAACATGTTTGAGTTATTGAAGGTGGGTCTTACTCAACTAAGTGTTGTGTTATTCGGATGCTTTAAAACTTGACCGCATGACATTTAGAGGCAAACTTAGGCGAAATGCATATGATGTATGTAGACACCTAATTTTGTCTAGACCACAAAAACAGGTGTGTTTTCTTCCTAAATTGATGTTTCATAATGTAAAAAGACTTTTTTTATCCTACAGGTGATACTCCGAGACTTAGTTTAAAAGGGCGAGCATAAAAAGTCAAACTTAAAAAAAGTCAACCTTAGAAAGTCAACCCCAAAAAGTCAACTGCTGAAAAAGTCAATCCACTTTCAAAATCAAGATTTGAAGTTCAATTGAAAAATAGTGAAAGAATTTTGATAATCCGAGGTCTATATTGAAAGATATGGAGTTCGGAAGTTGGGTTATAGAGATTCAGTAGAAAAGAAACCCTAATTCGGGAAATTTGGGGAAAAGTGCTTAAACGATCAAATTGGTCAAAATTGAAGGTTCCAAATGAAATATAAGCACTAACTACGGGTAATGGAGAATCCACTTAAAAGAAAAACTGAAAGAAAAGTCAATCCGGGAGAAAACTGAGAATTAGGCTTTTTGGTGGATTTCGGTGAAATCGGGAAGAATTACAGAAATGGCCCGACTTGGTAAGAAAAAAGCACCTAATGGATGAGGAATGATTAAAAAGGGATAGCCCAAGGCTCAGCTTGAAGAAAATCTAAAAATCGAACTTGTTTTGAGCAAAACCGGGTTTCGAAGGCAAAAGGGCAAAATTGGAAAATTTGGGAAAAATAGCAAATGGACTCCGAAAATTCTAAAAATTTGCAAATCTCATTCTTAAATCATTTGGAAGAGATTGGTGAAATAAAATCTTGATTCGGAGTTCGTTTGCAAAATGGCCAAATCCCGAGTCTCTTATGTAGAAATTCAAGAAGGAAAATCCTGAAAAAATAGCAAATGAACTCCAAATATTCTAAAAATTTGCAAATCTCATTTTTAAATTATTTTGAAGAGATTGGAAAAATAAAATCTTGATTTGGAGTTCGTTTGCAAAATGGTCAAATCCCGGGTCTCCTATGCAATAATTCAAGAGGATAAATCCCGAAAAAATAGCAAATGGACTCCAAAAATTCTGAAATTTTGCAAATCTCATTTTTAAATTATTTGGAAGATATTGTCAAAAGAAAGTCTTGATTCGGAGTTCGTTTGCAAAATGGCCAAATCCCGAGCCCCTATGTAGTAATTCAAGAAGATAAATCCCGAAAAAATACCAAATGAGTTCCAAAAATTATGAAAACTTCTAGATCAAACTTTTAATTATTTGGAAGATATTGGTGAAGAAAAATATTTATTTGGAGCTATTTTAAAAAATGGTAAATGTGGGGGCATAAAAGGGCATTTTTGGAAGAAAAAATCCAAATAAATAGCAAACGGACTCGGAAAATTTTGAAAACTTCCAAAATTCAATATTTTTTTTTTATTTTGAAAGTATTAAAAAAAATTTGAATTTGGAGTCCGTTTGCCATTTATTTGCATCCGGGGGGCAAAATGGTCATTTTACCCAAGCAACCGAAAAGGGCTTCTTTTGGCCTTTCAAAATATCAGACCTGGGCTGGAAAAGAGAGTGCTGGCCTGCCAAGGCCCAAATGAAGGAGGAAGCTTCTGATTTTTCAATCAAATGGCCAAGAATTAAGAGTTAGTTAGAGATTTTTTTGATCAAGCCATTGTGATTAAGCCACATAGGCCAATGCATGAGGAGGGAGAGTGTCAACATTATTCTTGAACAGCTATAATTATGGACAGCTGATACACTAATCTAATGGTGATAATTTCATAATTTTTCACCTTGAATCACTAGCCCATGGATGGAAGTTGGTTGGAATCAAAATGACAACATCCTAGGTGAGGAGAGAGGGGGAATTCGGCCATCACATAGAGGAGGGGGATTTTGATATTTCTTCACTTCATTTTTTCAGATTTCTTCTTGTTTTGCTTAGTTTTTCTCTCCTTGGTTGACAGCAAAAAGAAAAAGTTTAGAAAAGAAAGGAAAGTTTGAAGAGATAAAGCTTGAAATATAGCTTCTTGAGGTTGCTTTTAGCACCAACTCTTGCACTTTCTTGATTTTCCATTCTTGTTTTTGCTATTTTGATTATTATTTGGTGAGTTTTCTTTTTAAATAGAGGTTTTTTTTTTTTTTTTTTTTTTTATGTTCTTCTTAAGTTCTTTCTTAATCTCTTTCTTAAATAATTTTTACAAATTTTTTTCTTATTTTTTCTTTAATGGCCGAATGGCCTATAAATATTTTTTTTATTATTGTTGCTGTTTTTGCTTTAATTTATGATGTTATTTATGTTATTTTCTTTAATCTTGATGCTTTAAGTGTTCTTCTACTTCATATAATTGAATCATGTTTTAATTTGGTTGCTTTGTTTGTTGCCATTTATGAGTTAAATATCATGTTCTTGCATTTTTAAATTTTCTGTTTTCATAATGTTTAAATTTGTTGATGTTTTATATTTAGTATATGAAGTGTTTGTGAAAATGCTTGCTAGTTTTAATATCTCTACTTTGTGTTTGCATGATTTGAGTGTTATATTTTAGTTGAGCATGTTAGTATATCAAGTGTTTCTGAAAATTCCATGCTTGTGTGGATTTTTGCTATGTTAGTTGATAGGTTGGCATTTGCATGATATTTGGTTGAGTTTTTGGTTTAAGCATGCCTTGTTTTTGTGTTATTGCCATGCATATTTTAGATGTTAGGTTAGGTTTATCTTGCCATGCATGTTCATGCATTTTAGACCTAGGTTGCATTAAATGCCATGCAAGTTCATTTAGGTCTAGGTCACTATATGGATGCCATGCATTTTTTTCATGACATTTAGGTTTAAACTCATGCATTTCATGCATCATACTTGCTATATTTTTTCGTGCATTTCATGTTCATGCCACTTGACTAATGACTTTGACCAATTAATGGTTCAAAGTCATGCTCTCTTGAGTACACTTGTGGAAAATTAAGGTTTGTCAAATTGATTATTCTACATTTGTGATTCTTTTTACTTAGCCAATTTTTATCTAACTTTCAAAAAGTCCTAGCTACTGTTTGTGAGTCATTTTGTGAGTCTTAAATATTTTTACTTTGATTTTTAAATGATTTTATCAAAGGCAAAAATGTATTTTGGCAAAACAGTTTTTTCACCCAGTACTCATACTTTCCCGATTTTTATGGACATTCATATTTAATCAGAAAATTAGGCTGATTTTTTACTGTGTAGTTTTACATGTCCTAAGTCTCCAGTATTTTTTTCAGAATTTTTTGAATTTTTATAAATAAGGGAAAAAAATCGTGGCTTAAAACTGGACAGTGGAGTCAAAATTGAATTTGGAGGAAAATCATTTTTCTGTTTTGGTTAAGTTACTAGAGGGGGCTGATTAGGAAGTTTAGCTACTGACTTAGGGTAGTTTATAAGCCTTTTTAAACTCTAAAAATGATTTTTTAAGTCTCGGATTAAGGGTGGTCAAGTCCAGGATTTTAAACTTAGGAAATTAGAGCCATTTTTAAAAGGGTTTAGTCCAGTTTTTATTTTTAATCTAAGCTTTTCAAAATTGTTTTCAAACAACCACAAAGTATTTTGGTTTTAGAATATTTAATTTGACATATTTTCCTAAGGTAGCCGGATATCTTTTTAGATATACGGATTTCCTCAATTAAGGGAAAAAATACATTTTCATGCATTGCATTTTCTATATTCATGCATTTTATATTATATGTGATTTTTGCTATGATAATTTCTATGATATTGTTATGATTTTGAGTTATGTTATATTGTTTATTATATGATTTGGAATATTTCATGATATCCTATGCTTTTTATTTAATTATTTTTTGTTATATTATTTAGCATATACTATGTTCATGCATTATTATTTTCATTTTTATTTTCATGCATATTATATGATAGCATTATTTTATATTCCATGTCATTTAAATTATATGCCATATCATTCATATTTTCCATGTCATTCAAATTATTTCATTTCATATTATGTTACTTAGGTCATTTCATTTCATGTTGAATATATTATGTTACCTAGGTCATTTCATTTTATTTAGTATATATTATGTCATTTAGGATATTTTATTTCATTTAAAATATATCATATGATTTAGGATATTACATTTCATATAGAATATAGTATGTTACTTAGGTCATTTCATTTCATTTAGAATATGTCATATAACTTAGGACATTTCATTTCATTTAGAATATGAAAGGCATTTAAATTATATCATATCATTTAGGATGCATTATATTATTTAGATTATGCCATGTTATTTTATTTATATCATGCATATACATATTCATATCTTTTAAAATGTTTTGAAAGGGATAATGATTTGTCAATAATAAATAAAGATATTCCCGAGTTAAAATAATTCATGAGTTCTCTACCGGGTTTGCTGGAGGGAATATAATCAATTATCATTAATAAAGGAATATATTTCTTTCAAAAAAAGAGAATGATTCGGAAAGTTTTCCAAAACTAATAAAACTATATTTTGCCACGTTTGTTGGGGAATATAGGAAAATTTTGAATTTATAAATTTCGAATCATTTTCAATTAAAAAATGGAATTATTTTTCTTTAAATTGGGAATTAACTTGAAATACTAAATTTAAAACCAACTTTTTTACCGAGATTTGAGATAACACACGATTAATAAGGTACCATTTTATACGGGCGTTGTGGGGCTGCTAATCCTTCCCCGCACGTAACCCGAGTCCCGAACCCGTTTCTTTGATTTCTCTGGTTTAAACGCAGACTTGAAATTGGTTTTAAAAATGTTTTTTGAAACCGGTTTTGATAGGTGGCTGATCACACCTAGCTAAAAAAGATTGGTGGAAACTCCATGCCTTTTTCAAGGTCATTTTCAAAACCTTAATTTTACTAGAGGAATTAAGTCGACTTTTCCTTGGTTTTTTTTAATATCACGCTTAACGAATAATAAAGTCTTGCGATGAGACTTGTTATTTTTTAGGTGGCGACAACTTGGCGACTCCACTGGGGAATATTAGAGAGTCAGGCCTAGAATTAGTCGTGTGTTATCAAAGTCTCGTTTTTGTTGGTTTAATTGGTATTTAATTTTAATTCCCACATTTTTTTGGAGAATTTTGAAAATGATAAAATGTTTTTAAATATGTTCATACTCATGTGCATGCATTTTATTATTGTTCTCTAGTTATTTAAGGTTGTATATTATAATTGCTTGTGGGTTAATGCGTTACACTATTCTTGAATGTTCTTATAAATTGCTAGGGCATTTAGAATCAGGGGTGTAGAATAGGTGTTGATAGGTTTGTTTTGTTTCTCCGCACACACTGTATTTGCATTTGCATAACATGAACCCTCTACCCGGGTTCCGTCCTTTTAAGTGGGAGTCAAGTAACTATGCCTTCGTGATGATCCTCCGTATGGTCTAGTGAAACACTTTCGAAGTATAAAGTACCTAATGCCTTCGTGATAATCCTCCGTACGGGCATAGAAAAATATACTCTAACAAATTGAACCTGCTTTTATCGGGGTGCCTTACTAGCCTTCACCAGCGACAGTGAGGAACAATTCGGGGCCTTAGAACCGATTTACCCTCATATAGTGAACCTAGGCGAAGCCATGCCGGATTTCCGTTAGATATACCGAAAATAGGAACACATGGAGGGGCATTTCTAAACCTTTTGTTACCTATTTTACACTCTGAAGAAGTTTTGTAGATCGGGTAACGATGTACGTACATCGCCCGTAATATATGTGATAATCCGTCCCAAAGGCACTGTGATACCTATATAAGTAGATATTTGTCGGGGCAAATATTCATTAACTGTTTGAAATAAAAAATAAAAATCCTTTTTCAAGCATATATTTTTTTTTTTTGCATTTTGCACATTTCATACATGTGTGAATAGAGCATGTACATTTTTGGTTGTGTTATTGATCTCATTCTTTGCAATAAACAGTTGGTAATAATAATCTCATTTGGTGATTTCATAAACCGGTAGTGTTACATGAACATTTGGATATTGTACCATAGTAGGATCCACTACCCCGAATTTTTTTTGAAAATAATATGATTGGTTTTTCATAGAAAAACATGTTTCAAAAAATCATAAATTTGGAGGCAAATCTTGCATAATGAGATTTTTTGAGTAATCAAGATTTAGGTCCCACCAATTTTGTGTAATCATTGGTTAATTTATTTGTATCATTTTCACATCATGTCACAGTCCTAACATGCATGGTTATTCATTGTAGAATACATTTATGATATACATGGTCATTCTTTGTACCTACCTTTGTATTAATTCATTTATTCTTAGCATGTATCATTTTGACATCATAGCATGCATGGTCATTCATTGTAGAATACGTTTATGACATGCATAGTCATTATTTGTATAAATCTGTGCATCAATTTATTCAAAGCATCATATTGGCATTAGATTGCATCCATAGCATACATAGTCATCATAATTTCTCTGTATATGTTCATGCATTAATCAGCAGTATATTCATGCACATAGGAATAGAGCATGTACATTCATAATTGTATTCTTAATCTCATGACATTTTCATTTGCACGAAAGGGGTTCGAGATATAAGGAATGAATCGAAGGAACGACTGGATGCTTTGGAACTCAATCAAGAGGAGTTTAGACATGAAATTCGGGAAATGAAAGAACAACTCGCCAAATTGCTGAAAATGTTTGAGGATATGGGTAAGATTAAGGGGGAACTTTCTCAGGGCTTTGCATCGCCTTCGGATCAACCAAAACCATTAGGTCCAGAACATACAATCCTTGCTGGATCCTGCACTTGTCAATGCCACAAAGCTTGCAATCCTGATGAAATTATGGACAAAATCGTGAAAATGATTAAACCTGAAAGCCTGATACCAAAGATAGAAACCTCAAATCCAGTACCATACCTACAAACTGTTCTAGGTCCAAACCAATATCCCCACCCTACTATGGTCCAATCGTCCATTGCGGTGATCACTACGGGACCCATGAATCCCACTCCATTACCACCAATTGGCAGTTCATATTGCTTCCCTCATCAATCACCTTATCCAGCATCTGGGATAGGAACCTCGAGCTATGTACAACCTCCAAAGGCCCCGTGTCCAAATCCATACCCTTGCCTTGTTATTCCTCCATCTCCCTATGTAAACACCCCGGTTCGGACCTTAGTGCCACCGCCAAGTGCCCCAACTCCTAGGTTCAGTGTGACTAAGAAACGACCCCAGGATAAGACCCAAAGGGTTTTGACCCCCTTTCAATCAGCTATCAAGAGTTTTTCCCAATGTTGATCCAAAATCACATGGTTGCCTGTATCCCGCTGAAACCCCTGTTACCACCATATCCAAAGTGGTATAATCCAAATGCAAGATGTGATTATCACTGTGGAATTGCTGGCCATAGCATTGAAGACTGTATAACCTTCAAAAAGAAAGTGCAATCTCTTATAAATGCTAAGTGGTTGGATCCAACGACACTAATTGATAGAGGGCTAGGAAAGCGTCATTAGGATTGGGAGATTTACAGCATTGAGGTGGAAAGACTTCGGTCTTATATGATGTAATAGGATTTGACTTATTCAGTAGCCGACTCTTATAGCCTTAGGATGCTAGGAAGAATAAAGTGCTTGTAAATACAGTTTTAACCACTGTTCAAATTTTGTAAAACATGGTTTATACCATTGTGAACGTTGATGTGGGAATGAATTGATTATGTTTCAAATTTATGAGATGTTGATGATTAAGTTCCTCCGATTCTTATTTCCTCCGTGATATCTTCCCCTTTGCATTTTGCATCCAATCAATTATTTGTCATACCATACATTCATACATGTATCATGTTAGCATCAGGTTGCATTCATGCATTCATAATCAGCATGATTTTTCTGTATATATCCATGTATTAAGTTGTTTATTCTTTACATGCATCATGTTGACTTTGGGTTGCATTCATGACGGACATAGTCAGCATGATTCCTCTATATATGCTCATGCATTAATCTGTCATATTAACATCAAGATGCATTCATGACACACATGGTCAGCATGATTTTCTTTGTATATACTCTGTATCAATCATTGTTTTCATGTATCATAATTGACATCGTGTTGCATTCATAGTGTATATGATCATTCATTGGGAAATACGCTAAAATGTACATGATTAGTCATTGCATATATCCATGTATTGATTTGTTTATTCTTTGCTTGCAACATGTTGGCATTGTGATTGCATTTATTACATACATGGTCAGTATGTTTCCACTATACATGTCCATACATCATATTGATTAGGCTTCCTGTGCATCAAATTGCATTCATGGCTCCTTTATCATGACACAAATTTTGGGGAAATAAAATAGAAATTGGCTTGGCTTTAAGAATTTTTGAGAGAATTTCTAATTCAAATTAGAGGTATAAGAAGTATTGAGTACCCTTTTAATACAGGCTAGTGCTATGGAGAATGAACAAGTTGCCCGAATGGAAAGAATGGAAAAGGTACAGGAAGAATTGCGAGAACAGCTGGCAAAGTCTCAAGCAGAATCTAAAGATCAAATGATTAAATTGATGGAGCTAATATCCACCGTAATCAAGGGACACACTGAAAACTTGGCCGCCAGAGAAGGGTTAGAGGCACAAAAGGATCAGAATGAGGTCGTAATGATGGATGCCCATAACAAAGTTAACCCCGTCAATATCTTAAATTCAGATGATCCAGCTGAACAGGCAAAGTTGAAAATGGTTAATGAGGTAGAGTTGGCAGATTCCCAAGGGAAATATCAGTTGCTAAATGAAAGGCTCCGAGCAGTAGAAAATACAGACGTATTCGGGAGTGTGGAGGCGAAAGAACGATGCTTGGTCTTCGATTTAGTCATCCCTCTTAAATTTAAGGTCCCTGACTTTGTGAAATATGACGGGACGACTGATCCGTCAGCCCATATCACTATGTTCTGCCGAAAGATGACAAGTTACATAGATAATGATAAGCTTCTGATCCACTACTTTCAGGATAGCCTCAGCGGGTCCGTAATTAGGTGGTATAATCAGTTGAGCAAGGATCGGATTCGCTCTTGGAATGATTTGGCTAGGGCTTTTCTAAACCAGTACAAGCATGTGACCGACATGACACCTGACCGTCTCACCTTGCAAAATATGGAGAAAAAGGTTACTGAGAGCTTCAAAGAGTATGCACAGAGGTGGAAGAACGTGGCTACCCAAGTACAACCGCCTTTAACTCAGAAGGAAACCACTATCCTTTTTGTGAATACACTACAGGCCCCATACTATGATAGACTTGTTGGCAACACCATGAAGTATTTTTCAGATATGGTAATCTCCGGGGAAATGATTGAAAATGCAATCAAGGCCGAGAAACTCGAAAGAGGTAAAATATTTAATGCAGAGAGAAAGAGGTCGACCAAAAAGAAAGAGAAAGATGTCCAAGCCATGAGAGACTGTGCCCCGTATATTCTGGCTACTTCATACCCTCCACCTTGTCCTTCTATGAATTATGTACCCCAGGGCTCATACTTATACCCAATGGCCTCTCAGAATCCTGTAAATTTTCAACCTTTTGTCAGTCAAAGGAAATCAAAGAATATCCGAAAAAGAGATTAGTTTGAGTCACTCCCTATGTCTTACTCTGAACTATTGCCCCAGCTGGTCGAAGAGCAACTCCTCACTAAAGTTCCAGTGGAGCCTATCCAAGCCCCATATCCAAGATGGTATGAAGAGAATGCATATTGTGGGACATTCCACAAAAAATTGCTTATGTCTGAAGCGGAAGGTTCAAGCACTCATCAATAAAGGACAGTTAGGTGTGGGGAAGAAACAAAGGACAGACAACGTGGAGAATCTACTGAATAGGAATGATGAGACCATTATGGATGTCATAATAGGGGAAGAAGATGGAAAGGTCGAAAAGAGTACCGAGGAATAGCCAGTTTGAATTAGGGAGAACATGTCAAGGGGAAGTTTTTATGCATTTAGTTTTAGACCTTATGATGAAAACACTTGTCTCATGTCGACATTCATAAGAATTAAATGAATTTTGATTTTTAAATGCTTTGTGTTTGTTGAGTTTTAACAATAATTGGAAAAAGGGAGCATTAAGGAAGTTTTCGTAATGGATAGTCTCAAGAAGGTTGATGGTCATTGTTACAAATGACCCAATACCTTCTCCCCTCTCCTTTAGGTTTTCCTAAGCCTAAACCCTTTGAATCAAGAACACTTGAAAGACCTAATGCTTCAAGGAATATGAATGATTGAACTTCATAAAACCATCGTCATCATAGAATAAGAAAAGATGTAGATCCTAGTCTAGGTTATGAACAAAGAAACAAACTTTTCAAAATTTTTTCGAACTCCTTGAAATTCAAACAAATGAGACTTTCTTTCAAGAATTTAGAGCATGGTAATTTGGTCTGTGTCAAGGTTGTGCCAAAACCATTCATGTCATTTTCAACAAACCACAAAACACTAATTGCCCAAACATCACTTCATGACTGACACCATGGGGCACAATGATTAAACTAGATTATCCTTGTCTCAGAGAAAACCCGTTTTTGGGTCATATTTTCCTTGTCTCTTCAAAAAACTCAGATTTGAAATTCAGTCTTTTCAGTACAGACCTAGACTTGCTATGTTCCTCGATGATACAAATTCTCGTGGTTAATCAAATTAGGGCATCATATGTGGAAATGATGGATACATGGTGAATAAGGATGGACTAACGCATGAATCATTGGGGCATGCGATGAAAAAAACAGCAAAAAGAAGAAGAAAAATTGTGATATCATGCATATGAGAATTCGGATGATTCCAAAGTACAAAATGAAATTCTGAATATCTATTTCCCCTGGGGATTTCTTTTCAATGTGAATATTTGTGCTTGACATGAGAAATGGCCATCTTTCATATCCCTTTCGCACAAAAAGAAATTATCCATAGTCACCCCTTTTGAGCCGAAAGAATTCTTTTTTATTTAAACCCTAATCAAGGATCACCCTCTACACTGGGGGGCAAATGCGAGGAAAGATCTTCTCAAAGATAACAGAAAAATGAGTCCTATCTCAAAAGACATATACAAAGCAAATGAAGCCCCGAATAAATACGGGCTCACTCTGTCAAAGAAAAAAAGGAAAAGATGGCGAAATGAAAGCCAAGAGAAACAAAAAAAAAACACAAAAAAAAAAGTGTGTGAAAAAGCGATGGCAAATGAAATCCAAAAGCAAGGAAGAAAAAGAGCAAAGTCAAAAGGAATAAAAAGTCCAAAAGGGATAAATGTTTCAAAAAGAATCCTCCTCAAGAAATGATCCTTTGATCTGATTACCCTCAAACACAGATTTTGGGCCTATTTATCATTTCTTTCTGAACCCCGAACCATGGCCTACGTTACGTGCTTTAAAAGTCCATTTTGATCAAGCAGGAATATTTAACTTGAAAGGTTTCTCTCAGATTTTATCCCATCTCATCAAATTATCATTTCACTAAGGAAGAATTTAGAATTCTCATCAAATGCATGGTAGAACAACAAAAAAAGAAAGAAAAAATGGAAAAAATGAGACTCTAGGGCGAAAACCCAAAAATGGGCGGTCTAGAGTGAAATGGAAGAAGTGGTCATCGAGGAACATCTAGGAATTCCTGATTGTCAACTCTCATTTGGATGATTGATTTCAAAAACTGAAACTTTTTTCTACTAAATTAAACTTTCCAGTTCAAGGTCAATCTTGACGCTTGTCAAAATACCTTGATACGGAAACTAAAAGAAAGTTGAATTTGTTTGATTCTCATTGAATTCATGATTTATAAAACCTGTTCCATTTGTGAACCTAGAAAGGACATACATTTTGTTGTGAAGTTTTCTTTGATCAACCAAAATCTTGTTGTACCAAGCCTTTCCAATTCAGATTGACACCTAGGGAAATTTCTAACAGTGATCATCAGTCTTCAAAAGATTCATACATTACACACTGTGGGGTTAAAATTTTTGGCTCAAAAGTTGTTATTAGATGAGCAAAATTGTTTTTCAGAAAAGGAAAATAAAAATATTTTTGAAATATCCATTTTTTATGTTAACATGAGATAAGGTTTTTTTTCTAACTCAAAGGTGTGGAACTATTAGGGTTAACCTTGATTTCCAAATATGAGAAGAAGAAGTAGAACTCAGCAAGCAGACTCCTGTCAGTAAGAGTTTGAAAACTGTTAGGGCAAAGAGAATAGCCAAAGATTGAAAAATGAATTGAAGATATACTCTGATTTGAAGAGGAAAAGTGAATCGGAAAGGCTGAGTCAAAAATCTAGAAAAGTGATCAGGGGCATTTGCATCACTCATGAGCATTCATCTATTTATTAAACTTCGCATCTGCACCGTGTCAGCAAGCATTTGCATAATTCATGAGTATTCGTATTTGCACAATTCCATGAGCATTTGCATTCGCATCATCTCAAGCAAGTGTATCATTTCTAGGATCATTGCATCTTCATTGTAGCTGCAATTACACCATTCATGAACCACTCACATGAATATGATTCGTAGGGACATTTGTATCTGCATTTAGAAACATTTGCATCAATCCAAGATATTTTCATTTACACCATGAAGCATTCGCATGCCTTCAATTCCTTGGCTTCATCCAGATCCTTTTCAATTTCAAGGTTTCATCCATGCCTTCAATTTCCTTGGTTTCATCCAGATCCTTCCCAATTTCATGGTTTCATCCATGCCTTCAATTTCCTTGGTTTCATCTAGATCTCTTTCAATTTCATGGTTTCATCCATGCCTTCAATTTCCTTGGTTTCATCCAGATCCTTTTTCAATTTCATGGTTTCATCCATGCCTTCAATTTCCTTGGTTTCATCCAGATCTTTTTCAATTTCATGGTTTCACCCATGCCTTCAATTTCCTAGGTTTCATCCAGATCCTTTTCAATTTCATGGTTTCATCCATGCCTTCAATTTTTTTTGGTTTCATCTAGATCTTTTTCAATTTCATGGTTTCATCCATGCCTTCAATTTCCTTGGTTTCATCCAGTTCCTTTTCAATTTCATGGTTTCATCCATGCCTTCAATTTCCTTGGTTTCATCCAGATCTTTTTTCAATTTCATAGTTTCATCCATGCCTTCAATTTCCTTGGTTTCATCCAGATCCTTTACAATTTCATGGTTTCACCCATGCCTTCAATTTCCTTGGTTTCATCCAGATCCTTTTCAATTTCATGGTTTCATCCATGCCTTCAATTTCCTTGGTTTCATCTAGATCCTTTTCAATTTCATAGTTTTATCTGTGCCTTCAATTTCCTTGGTTTCATCCACATCCTTTTTCAATTTCATTGTTTCATCCATGCCTTCAATTTCCTTGGTTTCATCCAGATCCTTTTCAATTTCATGGTTTCACCCATGCCTTCAATTTCCTTGGTTTCATCTAGATCCTTTTCAATTTCATGGTTTCATCCATGCCTTCAATTTCCTTGGTTTCATCCAGATCCTTTTTCAATTTCATGGTTTCGTCTATGCCTTCAATTTCCTTGGTTTCATCCAGATCCTTTTCAATTTCATGGTTTCACCCATGCTTTCAATTTCCTTGGTTTCATCCAGATCTCTTTCAATTTCATGGTTTCATCCATGCCTTCAATTTCCTTGGTTTCATCCAGATCCTTTTCAATTTCATGGTTTCACCCATGCTTTCAATTTCCTTGGTTTCATCCAGATTTCTTTCAATTTCATGGTTTCACCCATGCCTTCAATTTCCTTGGTTTCATCCAGATCTTTTTCAATTTTATGGTTTCACCCATGCCTTCAATTCCCTGGTTTCATCCAGGTCCTTGTCAATTCTCTTGCAAATCGAACCCGTTTTCTTTAGACGGGTCGAGCCTTGATTAGTCAGGGAATTCAATTTAAGGACAAAATCTTCAATTTACTGCTTTCTCAAAAAAAAAAAAAAACAAAAAGATGGAAAAACTGAAAAATGAAAAAAGTGAAAAAATGAAGAAATGAAGAAATGAAAATTGAAAAAAAAAAAAACAAAAAAAGAAAGAGAAGAAGAAAAGAAATAAAGAAAAAAGAAACCCCTTTCCCTTTCCTTCACATGTGATTTCACTGACCGTACAAAATTAGTGTTTGTTTATCTTTGCCTGATTCCTGATTCCCAGCAATAGCCAAAGAGGGGCAGCTGTAGACACCTAATTTTGTCCGGACCACTAAAACAGGTATGTTTTCTTCCTAAATTGATGTTTCAGAATGTAAAAAGACTTTTTTCATCCTGTAGGTGATACTCCGAGACTTAGTTTAAAAAGGCGAGCATAAAAAATAAAGCTTGAAAAAAGTCAACACCAAAAAGTCAACCTCGAAAAGTCAACTGCTAAAAAAGTCAACCCACTTTCAAAATCAAGATTTGAAGTTCAAATGAAAAATGGCGAAAGAATTTTGATAATCCGAGGTCTACATTGAAAGATATGGAGTTCGGAACTTGGGTTATGGAGATTTAGTAGAAAGGAAACCCTAATTCGAGAAATTTGGGGAAAAGTGCTTAAACGATTGAATTGGTCGAAATTGAAGGTTGCAAATGAAAGATAAAAACTGACTACGGGTAATGGAGAAGCCACTTGAAAGAAAAACTGAAAGAAAAGTCAATCCGGGAGAAAACCGAGAATTAGGGTTTTTTGTGTATTTCGGTGAATTCGGGAAGAATTACAGAAATGACCCGACTTGGTACGACAAAAGCCCCTAATGGATGAGGAATGATTAAAAATGGATAGCCCAACGCTCAGCTTGAAGAAAATCTGAGAATCAGACTTGTTTTGAGCAAAACCGGGTTTCGGAGGCAAAAAGGCAAAATTGGAAAATTTGGAAAAAATAGCAAATGGACTCCGAAAATTCTGAAAATTTGCAAATCTCATTCTTAAATCATTTGGAAGAGATTGGAAAAATAAAATCTTGATTCGGAGTTCGTTTGCAAAATGGCCATATCCCGAGTCTTTTATGTAAAAATTCAAGAAGGAAAATCCCGAAAAAATAGCAAATGAACTCCAAATATTTTGAAAATTTGTAATTTCATTTTTAAATTATTTGGAAGAGATTTTCAAAAGAAAATATTGATTCGGAGTTCGTTTCCAAAATTGTCAAATCCCGGGTTTTCTATGCAATAATTCAAGAGGATAAATCCCGAAAAAATAGCAAATGGACTCCAAAAATTCTGAAATTTTGCAAATCTCATTTTTAAATTATTTGGAGAGATTGGTGAAAGAAAACCTTGATTCGGAGTTCGTTTGCAAAATAGCCAACTCCCGAGCCCCTATGAAGTAATTCAAGAAGATAAATCCCGAAAAAATACCAAATGAGCTCCAAAAATTATGAAAAGTTCTAGATCACACTTTTAAATTATTTGGAAGAGATTGGTGAAGAAAAATCTTGATTTGGAGCTCGTTTAAAAAATGGTAAAATGTGGGGGCATAAAAGGGCATTTTTGGAAGAAAAAATCCAAATAAATAGCAAACAGACTCGAAAAAATTTGAAAACTTCCAGAATTCAATATTTTATTATTTTTAAAGTATTAAAAAAATAAAATTTTAATTTGGAGTTCGTTTTCCATTTATTTGCATTCGGGGGCCAAAATGGTCATTTTACCCAAGCAACCGAAAAGGGCTTCTTTTGGCCTTTCAAAAAATCAGACTTGGGCTGGAAAAGAGAGTGCTGGCCTGCCAAGGCCCAAAAGAAGGAGGAAGCTTCAGATTTTTCAATCAAATGGCCAAGAATTAAGAGTTAGTTAGAGATTTTTTTGATCAAGCCATTGTGATTAAGCCACATAGGCCAATGCATGAGGAGGAAGAGTGTCAACATTATTCTTGAACAGCTGTAATTATGGACAGCTGATACACTAATCTAATGGTGATAATTTCATACTTTTTCACCTTGAATCACTAGCCCTTGGATGGAAGTTGGTTGGAATCAAAATGACAACATCCTAGGTGAGGAGAGAGGGGGAATTCGGCCATCACATAGAGGAGGGGGATTTTGATTTTTCTTCACTTCATTTTTTTAGATTTCTTCTTGTTCTGCTTAGTTTTTCTCTCCTTGGTTGAAAGCAAAAAGAAAAAGTTTAGAAAAGAAAGGAAAGTTTGAAGAGATAAAGCTTGAAATATAGCTTCTTGAGGTTGCTTTTAGCACCAACTCTTGCACTTTCTTGATTTTCCATTCTTGTTTTTGCTATTTTGATTATTATTTGGTGACTTTTCTTTTTAAATAAAGGTTTTTTTTTTTATTTTCTTCTTAATTTCTTTCTTCATCTATTTCTTAAATAATTTTTACAAATTTTTTTCTTATTTTTTCTTTAATGGCCGAATGGCCTATTTTTTTTTTTTTATTGTTGCTATTTTTGCTTTAATTTATCATGTTATTTATGTTATTTTCTTTAATCTTGAAGCTTTAAGTGTTTTTCTACTTCATATACTTGAATCATGTTTTAATTTGGTTGCTTTGTTGCCATTTATGAGTTAAATATCATGTTCTTGCATTTTTAAATTTTCTGTTTTCATAATGGTTAAATTTGTTGATGTTTTATATTTAGTATATCAAGTGTTTGTGAAAATGCTTGTTAGTTTTAATATCTCTACTTTGTGTTTGCATGATTTAAGTGTTATATTTTAGTTGAGCATGTTAGTATGTCAAGTGTTTGTGAAAATGCTTATCTCTACTTTGTGTTTGCATGATTTGAGTGTTATATTTTAGTTGAGTATGTTAGTATATCAAGTGTTTGTGAAAATGCTTGTTAGTATCTCTACTTTGTGTTTGCATGATTTGAGTGTTATATTTTAGTTTTGCATGTTAGTATATCAAGTGTTTGTGAAAATGCCATGCTTGTGTGGAATCATAGGCCATTCGGCCACTCCATGTATTCTAGCATTATGTGTGCATTTTTGCTATGTTAGTTGATAGGTTGGCATTTGCATGATATTTGGTTGAGTTTTTGGTTTAAGCATGCCCTGTGTTTGTGTTATTGCCATGCATATTTTAGATGTTAGGTTAGGTTTATCTTGCCATGCATGTTCATGCATTTTAGACCTAGGTTGCATTAAATGCCATGCAAGTTCATTTAGGTCTAGGTCACTATATGGATGCCATGCATTTTATTATGACATTTAGGTTTAAACTCATGCATTTCATGCATCATATTTGCTGTATTTTTTCGTGCATTTCATGTTCATGCCACTTGACTAATGACTTAGGCCAATTCATGGTTCAAAGTCATGCTCTCTTGAGCACACTTGTGGAAAATTAAGGTTTGTCAAATTGATTATTCTACCTTTGTGATTCTTTTTACTTAGCTAATTTTTATCTAACTTTCAAACAGTCCTAGCTACTGTTTGTGAGTCATTTTATGAGTCTTAAATATTTTTACTTTGATTTTTAAATGATTTTATCAAAGGCATAAATGTATTTTGGCAAAACAGTTTTTTCACCCAGTACTCGTACTTTCTCGATTTTTTTGGACATTCATATTTAATCAGAAAATTAAGCTAATTTTTTACCGTGTAGTTTTACATGTCCTGAGTCTCCATTATTTTTTCAGAATTTTTTGAATTTTTAAAAATAGGGTAAAAAATGGTGGCTTAAAACTGGACAGTGGAGTCAGAATTGAATTTGGAGGAAAATCATTTTTTCTATTTTGGTTAAATTACCTAGAGGTGGCTGATTAGGAAGTTTAGCTACTGACTTAGGTAGTTTCTAAGCCTTTTTAAACTCTAAAAATGATTTTTTAAGTCTGGGGTTAAGGGTGGTCAAGTCCGGGATTTTAAACTTAGGAAATTAGAGCCATTTTAAAAAGGGTTTAGCCCAGTTTTTATTTTTAATCTAAGCTTTTCAAAATTGTTTTCAAACAATCACAAAGTATTTTGGTTTTAGAATATTTAATTTGACATATTTTCCTAAGGTAGCCGGATATCTTTTTAGATATACAGATTTCCTCAATTAAGGGAAAAAAATACATTTTCATGCATTGCATTTTCTATATTCATGCATTTTATATAATATGTGATTTTTGCTATGATAATTTCTATGATATTGTTATGATTTTGACTTATGTTATATTGTTTATTATATGATTTGGAATATTTCATGATATCCTATGCTTTTTATTTAATCATTTTTTGTTATATTATTTAGCATATACTATGTTCATGCATTATTATTTTCATTTTTATTTTCATGCATATTATATGATAGCATTATTTTATATTCCATGTCATTTAAATTATATGCCATATCATTCATATTTTCCATGTCATTCAAATTATTTCATTTCATATAGAATATATTATGTTACTTAGGTCATTTCATTTCATGTTGAATATATTATGTTACCTAGGTCATTTCATTTCATTTAGTATATATTATGTCATTTAGGATATTTTATTTCATTTAAAATATATCATATGATTTAGGATACTACATTTCATATAGAATATATTATGCTACTTAGGTCATTTCATTTCATTTAGAATATGTCATATAACTTAGGACATTTCATTTCATTTAGAATATGATAAGGCATTTAAATTATATCATATCATTTAGGATGCATTATATATTATTTAGATTATGCCATGTTATTTTATTTATATCATGCATATACATATTCATAACTTTTAAAATGTTTTCAAAAGGATAATGATTTTTCAATAAAAAATAAAGATATTCCCGAGTTAAAATAATTCATGAGTTCTCTACCGGGTTTGCTGGAGGCAATATCATCAATTATCATTAATAAAGGAATATCTTTCTTTCAAAAAAAGAGAATGATTCGGAAAGTTTTCCAAAACTAGAAAAATTTCTATATTTTGCCACGTTTGTTGGGGAATATAGGAAAATTTTGAATTTATAAATTCCGGATCATTTTTAATTAAAAAATGGAATTATTTTTCTTTAAATTGGGAATTAACTTGAAATACTAAATTTAAAACCAATTTTTTTACCGAGATTTGAGATAACACACAATTAATAAGGTATCGTTTTATACGGGCGTTGCGGGGATGCTAATCCTTCCCCGTACGTAACCGAGTCCCAAACACGTTTCTTTGATTTCTCTGGTTTAAACGCAGACTTGAAATTGGTTTGAAAAATGTTTTAATTAATTTTTAAAATATTTTTTAAAACCGGTTTTAATAGGGAGCCGATCACACCTAGCTAAAAAAGATTGGTGGCGACTCCATGTCTCTTTCAAGTACATTTTCAAAACCTTCATTTTTCTAGAGGAATTAAGTCGACTTTTCCTCGATTTTTTGTAATGTCACGCTTAACGAATAATAAAGTCTTGAGATGAGACTTGTTATTTTTTAGATTGCGATAATGTATTTAGGCAAAGAGTTGTCACCTAACTGGATCTAGGAGTTGCATAGAGATGTAATTGGTAAACTAAGTTACCTACTCAATTAGTTTTAACATAGCTTGTTAAGTCACTCAAGGTTATGCTGGAATGAAAAGGGTCCTAGCTCATTATGAAGTTTAGGAGTTAAATTTCTCGAGATAGTAGTAGAGGCTATTATTTTGCTAAAATAATGAGAATAATCATTTAAGTATTAAAGCTTGACATAAATGATTACTACTTGCTATTTATTGACTCTTAAATGTTTTGATTCATATAGGATATAAAAACTAAAATGGCAAATGCATTATCACTGAGAAGCATACTTGATACTAATAAATTAATTGTTGACTGGTTTCGCAATGTTAAGATTGTCTTGACACAGGAAAGAAGGCTTATGTTCTTGATGAGCCCATTCTAGATGAGTCTGCTGCTGATGCAACTGAGGAGGAGAGGGTGGCCTATAGAGTTCATAGAGATGATCTCGTACAATCAACATGTGTGATGTTGGCTAGTATGGCACCCGATCTCCAAAAGCAGCATGAGGCCATGAATGCTCAGGATATCATCCTTTACCTTAGAGAGTTGTTCGCTAAGGAGAATCGTACTGAGAGATTTGTCATCTCAAAGGAATTGTTCCAAACAATGATGTCAGAGGGAAGCCCAGTGAGGCCTCATGTGCTTAAGATGATAGGGTATATTACCTATTTGGAGAAGATTGGATGGGTTATGGATCATGATATAAGCATTTATCCAATCCTTACTTCACTACCTGAGAGCTATTCGCAGTTTGTGTTGAACTTCAACATGAACCACTTGGAGGCTACCCTTTCAGGGTTGCTGAATATGCTCACGTAGGCTGAGCAAACCATTGTTAAGGATAAGTCATCTGTCCATTTAGTCTCTTGCTCTAAACCTAAAGGTAAGAAGAAAAGAAAGACTAGATTGGATGTACTTCATGCTTCAAAGAGTTTGAAGCCCGATGATGGTGTTGTGAAGAAAGCAAAGGATAAGGATAATGCTAACAAAGCTTGCTTTCATTGTGGGAAAACTGGTCATTGGAGGCGCAATTGCGAGGAGTACCATGAGTCTAACAAGGGAAAGAAGCTGAAAGGAGTTTCAACTTCAGGTATAATATGATTCACTTCTCTTGGTATTTGATACCTATCATTTGGTACTAAATATGTATGACATATTGTAGGGACCAAAGTAAAGGAGTAGTGAAGCCGGACCATGAATATGGCAACCGAGTTTGATGCTACATCAGAGCTTGCCGATCTTATGGGTTTTTAATAAGACATTTGTTTTTGATTTATTTAGAAACATTTGATGTTTTATTGGCATTATGGGCCAATATTGAGGATATTTAATTTATGTTTTAGAAACATATTGCTTTGCTGGCATAGGATGCCATGCTCATTTTAATTTGCTCTTAAATAAATCGGTTATAGAATTGTTCTATAACATAGTCTTATATTATACAACTTGCAAAGTGAATAATATTTAGATTAGAGATATGGAATTCGAATTGTTATTGAATTAATCCCTTAACATCTACATATGTAGGATTTAGTGGGAGCTATTAATAACTCTTTGAATGATAAAAGGTTATGATAAATTGCCATTTTTGAAAAATGCAATTAGTTGGAAACGTTCCAAACTTGAAAAGATTGCACGTTTATAATAAAGGTTTTTAAGATTAACTCTTTTGTTTTGGCTTGCAAAAGGAGTTATATTTAGATCATTAGCTATTTGCTAATAAGTAGATTCCAATAGTTGTTATAGAAACAACTGAGCCGTTTGAATGGAATCTAGGCCTCGTTGTGATTTGAATTATTAACCTTAATAATGAGATTATCATGTATATGACAAAGCATATTCTCGATACACTTAAACAATGTCCTTGTAGAGACACAATTGCTGATCGAAAGAGTTCGGCATTGGATGCGTTAGTGATTGGCTTAGTGCAAGTGGGAGATTGTTGGTGTATGCCCTAGAGCCAATCAGATTGAGCTTGGGATAAACAGTCAATAAAGCAAACCCTTCACTATGAAGATAGTGATACAAGGTTTTCCTTCATGTTAGTACAATAATAAGGAGTTATTAAGTACTAATCGGATGAAGCCCATGGAACATAATAGCCTTGCAAAGGAATTATAAAGAGTTATAATTATGTGATCCTTATGCATCAAAGTCTTGTTCCTCAAACTGTTCATTGGCAATGCTCAAAGACTAGTATATTTTAAACCTTCTTACTTATGAAGTAAGCAACCGATCTCATACAGGTTGAAGTATGGGATACTTGGGATAACATATAGGTTCTTGTCTGTTGAACAAGTTCACTAATGTTCTCTTACTACCAGTCATATAAATTAGTCCTCAGACTTGTGATACCAGGTCATCTTATATAGAGAGTGTCATACTTAGATTTCATCACGAACGGGTCCCACACACGAGGATGCTTATGGTAGGGTGTTATTGGGTATGATATGAACCATACGAAGATGAATGAGTGATCCAGAGAGGATTCACCACTCCCTGTGATAATGGAGACATATCTCATTTGTTCTTGACTACGACTAACTTGATTAAGTCTTTGGCCAAAGCATGATGGTGTTAGGAAAAAGTTGTTTCTCTAAATTCATAAGGTTAATCATAAGTTGCAAAGAACTAATATGGATTTATCATAAGTAGACACTGCACCATGCTCATGCGCTATCTGGGATATATGGTGAAAGAACCGTATTACACCGATAGGCTGGTTGCTGAAAGGGTTCTAAAAGGTCATGCTGACTTCACAATATTTGGGTGGTCATGATGGGTTGCTAGATCCTGCTTATGATCTATGAAAACGAGTTAAAGAGATTAACTTATGTTCATTGCCAACATATTGGGAACCTAGAGGGTCACACACATAAGAATAGATAAGTATGGATTAAACATGGTATTCTATTAAGGTAAAACTTAATGGAATAAAAGATCTATATTGAGGACTTAATTAAAAAAGTTCAATTAAGAAAGATTAAGACATAATTGAGATTTGAAAAATCCAAAGACAATGTCTTAATGAGATAAGAGGAATAAAGAAGTCTTATATGAACTAACATAGTCGACTTTGACATTGTAATGTGCAAGTCCAAGCCCCCTAAACCGGGCAGATTCTTCTTTTCGACTTCCCGTAATGCAAAAAGACTTTCACCATTCCACAGATGGGTCCCTAAGACTTTGTTTCGGAGTTCAGCACAAAAAGTCAACTCAAAACAAGTCAACCCCGAAAAGGTTAACCCTAAAATTCAACCACTAAAAAAGTCAACTCTCCGTCAAAATCAAGATTTGAAGTTGAATTGAACAATGGAGAAAGAATTTTGATAACCCGAGGTCTACAATGAAAGATATAGAGTTCGAAAGCTGGGTTGCGAAAATTCAGTGTAGGGGAAGACATAATCCTGCAAATTTGGGGAAAACTGTAGAGATGGCCCGATTCGGTGAAACTGAAGCCCCAGTTGATAAAGGATGAATAAACAAAAATAGCCCAAGGCCTAGATCGAAGTGGATCCCAAGGAAGAGCCGGTTAGAGCAGAAATGGAAAAACGAGAAAATTCCCGAGTTTACAGAACGGAAAACCAAATCGGAGGAGAATTTGATCGTAAAAATTGGGCATTTTTGGACCAACTCAAATTCGATATAGGAAAAAGGAAGCGGAAAAAGGAAATCCAAAAATTGGACCCGTTTTGAGTAAAATCGAGGTTTTGGAGGTTGAAGGGCAATCTCAAAAATTCCAAAAGATAATTCAGAGAGAAATAGCAAACGATCTCGAAAAATTATGAAAACTTCCAGATCTAAGTTTTATAATTCTTGGAAGAGATTGGTGAAGAAAAATCTGGAATCGGAGCTCATTTGAAAAATGGCAAAGTTCGGGTGCACTAACCCGAAATTCCAAAAGATAATTCCGAGAAAAATAGCAAACGAGCTCGAAAAATTATGAAAACTTCCAGATCTGAGTATCATAATTTTTGGAAGAGATTGGTGAAGAAAAATCTAGAATCGAAGCTCATTTGAAAAATGGCAAAGTTCGGGTGCACTAACTTGAAATTCCAAGAGATAATTCCGGGAAAAATAGCAAACGAGCTTGAAAAATAATGAAAACTTCCAGATTTGAGTTTCATAATTTCTGGAAGAGATTGGTGAAGAAAAATTCAGAATCGGAGTTCGTTTGAAAAAAAGAAAAGTTCGGGTGCACTAACCCAAAATTCCAAAAGATAATTCGGGAAAAATAGCAAACGAGCTCGAAAAATTATGAAAACTTCCAGATCTGAG
The DNA here is from genome assembly GCA_030761205.1 of Fremontodendron californicum. Lineage (NCBI taxonomy): Eukaryota > Viridiplantae > Streptophyta > Magnoliopsida > Malvales > Malvaceae > Fremontodendron > Fremontodendron californicum. The sequence goes on along the minus strand of JAULJL010000010.1, from coordinate 18,667,021 downwards.
TTTCATAATTTTTGGAAGAGATTGGTGAATAAAAATATGAAATCGGAGCTCAAATGAAAAAGACTAAATTTGGGAGGCACTAAACCGAAACTTTAGAGATAAATTTGGGAAAAAATAGAGAATAAGCTCGGAAAAATGTGAAAACCTCCATAATCAGGTTTTATATTGGATTTTGAGATGAGTTTGAAAAGAAAAATCCAAAATTGGGGTCCATTTGCAATTAAATTAAGTTCGGGGGGCTAAAAGGTAATTTTTCTGAAGAAACCGAAAAGGGCCAATTTGCAATTAAACAAATATGAAAGATGAAGGAATTTCTGGGATACTCCAGGCCCTTGGCTGGTCAGCTCATGAATGAATGGTGAGATTTGATTAAATTCATCCAATGATCACTATCAAATTACAAGATGTCATTTTTACTATCTTGAAACTGGTCCTCCCTCATCCAATGGCCTAGGTGCATTGTAGAAAGATAAGTACATCCTTCAATGGCCAAGATCAAATTGCAAGATAGCATTTTTATTGTCATGAAAATATTCTCATCCAATGGCCTAGATTGTTGGAGAAAAGATGAGCACATGTCATCGAAGGGCTTAGAAGGGAGGAAAAAAAAGAGCACACACTCACTAATACCTAAGGGGACCGGCCACTCTAGGGAAAAACGGGGAGTTCAAATTTTTTACAAGGGCAGTAGCTATATGAGAGAAAAGAGAGGAGAAAAAAAAAGAGAAGAGAAAAAAAACTTGACAACTTTGATTTGGAAAGCTAAAGCTACGTAGCTACCTCTTCATTTCTTCTTCTTTAATGTTTTTCTTTCATGTTGTGATTCTTTTTATTCTCATTTTGTTCATGTGATTGGAAAACTTTTGATGAATAAAAGGGTTTTCAAAAATAAGTTTTAAAGGTTTTCTATCTTTTGTTCTTAATTCTTTATAAAATAAACAAGTTGACAAAATTTTTACGCACGTTTCTTGCCATAGCCGAATGATGTAGCATGTTTTTATGCTTGTTCTTGCTTGATGTGGCTTGCTTGCTTGGTTGTGTTCATGCTCTTGACTCATGCTTGATCTATTGTCATATGTTTGGTTAGTTGAAAATCATGCATTTCATGACATTTCAACTAGGATTTTGGCCAAGATCAACTAATGATCTCAAGTCAAAAATCCCTTGGCTCATGCTAGTTGGAAGATTAATATTTTAGATTGGGTATTCTGACTTTGGGATTTTTTTTCACTACTCATCCATTGTCAAAATAAATTGATTTTTTACCACATGAAGTAGCCATTTAGAGGATGCCATGGTATTTTTCTCATGATTTTTAGATTTTGTTTAATCATGGTTAAAACAACAGATTTTGACAAAGCAGTTTTTAACTCACTGTCTTGATTTTGGTAAAAATTGGTCATAGTATCCTTGCTCCAAAAATTAAGCTGATTTTTTCCTATGGATATCAACATGTTGTAAGTCTCCCATTATGATTTCAGAATTTTTTGAAATTTTTTAGAAGGGAAAAAAATCAGTTTTCAAAACTGACAGTGTGGGTCAGATCTGTTTTTTAAGAATTACTAATTTTCTGTTTTGGTTAGGATATTAAGAGGGGGCTGATTTGGGGCATTAGCTACTGTCTTGGGTTAATTTCCAAGTCATTTCAATCACAAAATTTGATTTTATAAAAGTCAGGTCAAGGGCGGTCAACTCAAATTTCAAAACTATGAAAATAGGGCCTTTTCAAATAGGGGGTTCGGCCAAGAGGCCAATATCATCCAAAAATTCCACCTCTTTTAAATCCTAGCCCAAAGTCTTTGGATTTAGAAAATCTGATTTAAGTATCTTCCTAAGATAGTTGGATACCTTTTTAGGTATACGGATGTCCTTACTTCAAGGAAGAAATACATTTCCATGCATTGCATTTTAAAATGTTTTTACTTAACTTGTCATAAAAACGTATTTTTTGGTTTATTAAACATTTGGCGAGAATTAGTTCCCAATCTTTGCCAGGTTTGCCAGGGAGGTTAGGTAATTATTCAACGCACGTGTTTATGGAATCGAAACATATGGTTTTCGTTTTACTTGGAACATGTAAATATCATATGAAAGAATTATTTTCCAAACTTTGCCGGGTTTGTCGAGAAGCACAGTAATATTTTTCGACATATGCTATTTATATGATTCCTCACATGAATAATTCATTTCAAATAATGATGTGTGCATGTGATCATGATGTGGTTATGAACATTTTATGATGATGCCATTTTGTTGATTTTGCCATGTCATTTATTTACATGCCATGTCATTCATTCATATTGCCATGTCATCCATATTGCCATGTCATTCACATGCCATGTCATTCCTATTGCCATGTCATTCATATTTCCATGTCATTCATATGCCATGTCATCCATTCGCATCTCATGTCATCTAGGTCATGCCATGTCATTCACATGCCATGTCATCCATATTGCCATGTCATTCACATGCTATGTCATTTATATTGCCATGTCATTCATTCACATGCCATGTCATCTAGATTATGCCAAGTCATTCATATGTCATGTCATCTATTCACATGTTATGTCATCTAGGTCATGCCATGTCATTCACTAATATGCCATGTCATTCACATGCCATGTCATTCATTATGCCATGTCATTCATTATGCCATGTCATTCACATGCCATGTCATCCATATTGCCATGTCATTCGCATGCCATGTCATCCATATTTCCATATCGTTCATATGCCATGTCATCCATATGCCATGTCATTCACATGCCATGTCATTCAATTTGCCATGTCATTCATGTGCCATGTCACTCATATGCCATGTCATTCATTATGTCATTTCATTCATATGCCATATCATTCATCCACGTGCCATGTCATTCATTCATTATGCCATGTCATTCATTATGCCATGACATTCATATGCCATGTCATTCATTCACATGACATTCATTCTCTTGCAATGTCATTCATATGCCATGTCATTTTGTTTGCCATGTCGATTTCATTCACATGACATTCATTCTTATGCCATGTCATTCGTTTGCCACATCATTCACATGCCACAACATTCATCCTCATGCTATGTCTTTTTCGTGCCATGTCATCTTCTCATGCCATGCCATTTTGTTTGCCATGTCGATTTCACTCACATGACATTCATTCTTATGCCATGTCATTTCATATACCATGTCATTTAGTCCGCCAAGCTTAAGTTTGCCATGTCGATTTCGTTCACATGACATTCATTTCTTGGAGCTATGTTATAATTTCTTTTACCATGTCCTAATAAAATGTTTGTCATACCATGGTAAATATGCATGCTCATTTATTTTTTATTTTAGTAATATTTTTGCATATTCATGATGATTTTCTATTATATTCTAAATGCATGAAAAACAAATAACATTTTTTAAAATCAAGATTATTCCCGAGTTAAAATCATTCATGAATTCTCTTCTGGGTCTGCCGGGGAGGATATCATCAATTATCATTAACAACAAAATATCTTTTTAAAATGAGGATGATTCGGAGAATTTCAAAGTCAAGAAAAAATTCCATATTTTGCCGAGTCTGTCAAAAAATATGGGAAATTTTATGCTAGTAAATTTCGGATCATTTTCAAATAAAATATGATTTTTTTTAGGGAATTATTTTTGAACACCAATTTTAAAACTGAATTTTCACCAAGACTCAAGATAACACACGACTAATAAAGTACCATTTTATACGAGCATTGTGGGGGTGCTAATCCTTCCCCGCACGTAACCGACTCCCGAACCCGCACTTGTTTTTCTCTGGTTCAAAGCGCAGACTACAAAATTGGTTTTAAAAATATTTTAATTAATTTTAAAATGTTTTATAAAAACCGGTTTTAATAGGTGGCTGACCACACCTAGCCAAAAAAGATTGGTGATGACTCAATTTCTTTTTCCAAGGTTATTTTCATACCCTCAACCTTTTTATTTCAAGACGAATTAAGTCATCTTTTCCTCTGCCTGTTGTTTTCCCCCTCACACGAGCGGGTTCTCCTTCCCCAGAGGATCACGTATAGATAGGATTAATGTCATGAGATGATATTAATAGATTAATGACATTAATTGTTCATGAGGAGAAATTAAATTCATTCATAATTAAATTACTTTCGTTTAGAAATTAATCTATCCAATAAGTAAGCATGATAAATTAGAATGGGTCCAAAGTGATTATTCTAATTTAAGAATATCCACTAAGGGTGGTTGGCCCATCTTAAGGCATTAAGGTTAATGGACCATTGATATTATTAGATAATATAATGGGCCTATTGATCCATCTTAGAATTAAATAGTTTAAGTCCAAGTGGATTAATGAAAATCTTGTGCAACAAGCTACAGGGGTCGGCCAAGCTTAGGGAGAGGGGTCAGGGTTTGCGACAGCATATATATAAAATATAGAGGCTGTAGCTACAACCTGAGACATTCATTCTACTTGAGATATTTTGATTTTGCTTGAGAAAAAGTGTGGTTTCAAGAAGAGAACCCTAACCTAGCAAAATAGTGATATCGCCACCTCCCTGCAGAAAGTGAGGTTGTCGCAATTCCTTTTCTTCCTTGGTGTTTTCTTGCCGCTTCTTCACCTTGTTGAGTGAGATTGGTTTAGGAAGATAAACACAATAGATAGGTCTTTTGATTGTGATCTTAGGATCAACTTGCTAGCACAAGTGAGTCGACATACCTTAGAGAAAGATCCATCAGCTGTACGTGTGGACTAGCTCTAGAGGAAGGACAATTGTGCTTCTTGTGATCTTGTTCGAATTGGATCTTAGACTTGAGGGAAATTTGCGATTTGGATCTACCACTTATGGTTACAATATCTTAAGTAGGTAACTTCTAAATCATATGGGTGATTTAATTTGTTTTGAATGCTATAAACCTATGTTAAACACAAGTCTAAGATCCTGTTGTACTCCGGGTGCTTCTTTGTTTACTTCCGCTGCACTTTGATTATTTTGTTTAAGCATGAGCCCGGGAGTAACATAACCCAACAATTGGATCAAGTTGATCAAACTCTCCTCTCTTGCTCTTCATGTTGGTTGAAAATGGCCTGGAAAATTCCAGGTCATTCCTTTTTTTTCTTTGCAAATTGGTCATTTTCTATTTTTTCAGTAAAATTGCATTTTGTCCCCCAAACTTGATCTATTTGCAAATGAACCCCAATTTTGGATTTTTCTTCTTCAATCTATCCCATCCAATATAAAACTCAGTTATGGAGGTTTTCATAATTTTTCGAGCTCGTTTTTCATTTTCCCAAATTTTTCTCTAAAATTACGGATTAGTCCCTCGAACTTTGCTTATTTTCATTTCAGCCCCATTTTTGGATTTTTCTTCTCCAATCCATCCTATCCAATATAAAACTCAGTTCTAAAAGTTTTCATAATATTTTGAGCTAGTTTTCCATTTTTCCTGGATTTTTCTCTAAAATTATGGATTAGTCCATTGAATTTAGCCTATTTGCATTTCGACACCAATTCGAGTTTTTTTCTTCTCATTTCCTTTTTTCCATCCTAAAAATTAATTCTGGAAAGTTTCAAAATTTTTCGAGCTCAGATTCTATTTTTCCCTGATTTTCCAAAATTGTCCTTTAACCCTTGAAACCTTGGTTTTACTCGAAACGGGCCAATCTCCCTAATTTTCTTTTTCCATCGCCTTTGTCATATATTGAATTGGAGTTGGACCAATTTTTCCCAATATTTACATCTGAATTCCTCTCTGATTTAGTTTTTCCCTTTTTTTCTCAAAATTGAGAATTTTCTCGATTTTTCAGTTTTTCTTCCAATCGGCTATTCCTTTGGATCCACTTGGAATTGAAACTTGGAGTATCTTTATTTATTTATCATTTATCAACTAGGGACTTCGATTTTATCGAATTGGACCATCATCGTAGTTTTCCCCAAATTTATGAATTTTCCATTATTTATTAAATCTTTATTTTCCTTTTTTCTCTTCAAACTGATTCTTTCTTCAACTCCGCTTCAAAATTGGACCTTCAAATATCCTTATTTATTGATCTTATTCCATTCTGAACCTTCAATTTTATCCAATTTCATTGTTTACGCATTTCTCCCCAAATTTGGAAATTCTATGCTTTTCTCCTACGCTAAATTTTTCAATTTATCTTTCCACCTTCAATTTTTCTCTCTATCTTCAATTGTAGACCTCCAATTATCAAAATTCCTTCACCATTTTTCAATTCACCTTCGAATCTTGATTTTCCCTGAAAGTTGACCTTTTCAAGGGTTGACTTTTTGAGATTGACTATTTTGGAGTTGACTTTTTTTGGGTTCACTTTTTCGTATTGACCTTCGAATCAAAGTCTTGGAGACCCATCTATGGAATGAGGGGAGATTCTTTGCATTCCAGGAAGTTGAAGGAAGAACTTACCTTGTTTAGGGGGACCGGACAAAATTAGGTGTCTACAGCTACCCCTCTTTGATTATTGCTGAAAAGATAAAATAAACAATAATTTTGTCTTGTCAGTTAGATCACATGTGAAGGAGAGAAGGGAGTTTTCTTCATTTTTTCTTCACTTTTTTAATACTTGTGTATAAACTGTAAATAAAAGGATTTGTCCTTAAATTGAGTCCTTTGACTAATCAAGGCTCGACTCGTCTATTAGGAAACGAGTTTGATTTGCAAGAGAAGAAAATACCTCGACGGTAGTCCCGCGACCTAATATTATCTTGAAATTTGTTTAAAATTCTGGGTATCTCTTCTAAAAGCTTCGTCTATCACAACCAAAGACTTGGTTTCTTTCTTTTAAAACAGTAAAATTCTGGGTATCTCCTCCAGAAGCTTCAGCTATCACCACCAAAGGCTTGTTCATTTCTTTTAAAACAGTAAAATTCTAAGTATCACCTCCAGAAGCTTCGGCTATCACCACCAAAGACTTGCTCATTTTTAAAATTCTTCTAAAACAGTAAAATTCTAGATGTTTTTTCCAGAAGCTTCGGCTATCACCACAAAAAACTTGTTCATTTCTAAAACAGTAAGATTCTGGATGTCTTTTCCAGAAGCTTCGGCTATCACCACCAAAGACTTGTTCATTTTTAAAACAGTAAAATTTTGGATGTCTTTTCCAAAAGTATCGGCTATCACCACCAAAGACTTATTCATTTTTAAGATTCTGGATATTGATTTTTAAAAATATGGTGAAAAACATACCCGAAGGTTTTGATAGAGGATACAAATGTTTCATGTTACAGATACAGAGATTAAACACGATGCACATGCTTCATGTTGCAAATGCAAATGTCTTGGATTGATGCAAATGCTTCATGATGCAAAGATGAAATAAGATGCAAATTTTTCATGGTGCAAATGCAAATGCCTTCGATTGATGCAAATGCTTAATAAAATGATGCGAATGTAGAGATTATCAATGTGCAAATGCTTCTGAATGATGTAAATGCCTCTTGTTGCAGATGCAGAGATTGAATAAGATGCAAATGCTTCATGGTGCAAATGAAAATGTCTTCGATTGATGCAAATGCCTCTTGATACAGATGCAACGTCTTGGATTGAAGCAAATGGGTCTTGATGCAGATGCGGAGATTAACATGGATGGAAATGCTTTATGATGCAAATGCAGAGATTATCAATGTGCAAATGCTTTATGAATAATGCAAATACAAATGTCCTAGATTCATGCAAATGCTTCTTGATGCAGATGCAGATGTCTTGGATTGATGCAAATGCATCATGGAATGATGCATATGCAAAGGTCAACAATGTGCATATGCTTCTGAATAATGCAAATGCAAAGATTAACAGTGCGCAAATGCTTCGAAATGATGCAAATGCAAAGATCAACAATGTACAAATGCTTCTAAATGATGCAAATGCAGCGATTAACAGTGTGCAAATGCTTCCGTATGATGCAGATGCAAATATCCTCGAATGATGCAATTACTTCATGGAATGATGTAGATACTTTCTGATCCAAATGCGAACATTAATAATGATACAGATGCTTCAGGAAAAGATGCAAATGCAACTACGAATCGTGTTCACGTAAATGGTCCATGAATGGTGTAACTGCAGTTACCACACAATAATGAAGATGCAATGATCCTAGAAATGATGCAATTGCTCGAGATGATGCAAATGAAAATATCCATGAAGGATGTAAATGTGATGGTAAAATGCAAATGCTCATAGAACGGTGCAAATACGAATACCCATGAATGATGCAAGTGTTTCCTCACACGGTGCAGATGCAAAGCTCAATAAAGAGGTAAGTGCTCATGAATGATGCAAATGTCCCCGGTTATTTTTCTAGACTTTGGCTTAGCCTTTCCAATTCATTTTTCCTTTTCAAATCAGAGTATATCTTGAACACTCGTGCCTCATAAGAGATCATTCCCTTTTCAATCCTTGGCTATCTCTTTGCCCCAACAGTTTTCAAACTCTTATTGACAAAAGTCTGTTTGCCGAGTTCTATTTCTTGTTCTCATATCTGGAAGTCAAGGATAACCCCAGTAGTTCCACACCTTTGGGTTAGAAAAAACCCTTGTCTCATGTCAACATCAAAAATGGTTATTTCAAAAATATTTTTATCTCTTTTATTTTGTTTTCTCCTTTTTAGAAAAAATTGCTCATTTAATGAAAACTTATGAGCCAAAAATATTAACCCCATAATATGTGATGTAAGAATCTCTTGAAGACTAATGATCACTGTTAGAAATTGTTTTGAATGTCATTTGAGTTTTTGAACTTGAATTGAAAAGGCTTGGTACAACTGGATTTTGGTTGATCCAAGAAAATTTCCCAAAAAAAAAAAATGTATGTCCCTTCTAGGCTCACAAATGGAACAGGTTTTATAAAACACGAATTCCTTGAGAATCAAACAAATTCGACATTCTTTTAGTTTCCAAATCATGGTGTTTTGACAAGCGTCAAGATTGGCCGAGATATTTAAACTAGAAAGTTAATTTTGGAGGGAAGAAGGTCTTAGTTTTTGAAGTCAATCCTCCAAATGAGAATGGACAATTTTGGGGGGTTTAGGAATTCTTAGATGTTCCTCGATTTCTTCAATATGACTTCCTTTTTCGTCATGGCTTCAATAATACCATGAGTGGCATAAAAAATTTCCTCTTGTTTTGCTCTAGACTGCCTATTTTTTTTGGTTTTCACCCTAGAGCTTCATTATTTATTTTCTCTTTTTTTCTCCTTTTTATTGTTCCACCATGCATCTAAGAATTCTAAATTCTTCCATAATGAAATGATAATCATAAGAGATGGGATAAAATTTGAGGAAAAACTCTTCATGTTAAATATTCACGCTTGATCAAAATGGACTTTTACAGCACGTAACGTAGGCCAAGATTCGGGGTTCAGAAAGAAAGGATAAATAGGCCCAAAATATGTGTTTGAGGGTAATCAGATCAAGGATCATTTCCTGAGGAGGCTTCCTTTTGAAACATTTGTCCCTTCTGGACTTCTCTTTGACTTCTTTTGACTTTTGCTCATTTTTTTCTTTGTTCTTGGCTTTCATTTCGCCATTTTTTCACATTTTTCTTTTGTTATTTTGTTCCTGGCTTTCAACTCACCATCTTTTCTACAATTTTTCTTTTCTTTTTTTTCTTTTGCATCTTTATTTTGACAGAGTGAGCCCGTACTTATTTGGGAACTCAATTTGCTTTGTATCTATCTTCGAGTTAGAACTCGTTTCTCTGTGATCTTTGTGAAGATCTTTCCTCACATTTGCCCCCCAGTGTGGAGGGTTATCCTTGATCAGGGTTCGAAGAAAAAAGAATTCTTTCGGCTCAAAAAAGGTAACTATGGATTATTTTTTTTGTGTGAAAAGAATATGAAAGATGGCCATTTATCATATCAAGCACAAATATTCTCATTGAAGAGAAATCCTTAGGGGAATAGATAATCAGAATTTCATTTTACACTTGGAATCATCTGAATTCTCATAGGTATGACATGACAATTTTTCCTCTTTTTCATTTTTTTTGTTTTTTGTGTCGTATGCCCCAATAATTCGTGCGTTAATTCCCCTTTATCCACCATGTATCCATTATTTCTATATATGGTGCCCTAATTTGATTAACCATGAGAATTTGTATCATTACGAGGAACATCACAAGTCTAGGTCTGTACTGAAAAGGCTGAGTTTCAATCTTGGGTTTGCTTCTAGTGACGAGGAAGAATATGGCACAAAATAGGTTTTCTCTGGGACATAGGATAATCTGGTTTAGTCATTGTGCCCCGAGGTGTCTATCATGAAGTGATGTTTGGGCATTTGGTGTTTTGTGGTTATTGGAAAGGATGTGAATGGTTTTGGCACAACCTTAACACACATCAAATTTCCACGAACTAGATTCTTGAAAGAATGTCTCATTTGTTTGAGTTTCCAAGGAGCTCAAAAAAATTTCGAAAAGTTTGTTCCTTTGTTCATCTAAGCTAGGATCTGCATCTTTGCTTATTTTGGAGTGACAATGGTTTATGAATTTTAGAATTCTTCTCCCTTGAAGCAATAGGTCTGTCAAGAGGTCTCAATTTAAAGAATTTAGGCATGGGATAGACTGAAAGAGAAAGGTGAGGGTATCGATTCATCTCTAACAATGATCATCAATGCTCTCGAGACCCTCTGTCATTTCTTAATGTGAAAAAAAATTTCTTTTAAAAGACATCATTATTGAGGATTTCCTCGATTTTTTTTTTTTTTGCAAACTCAAATTGTTGCTAAAATTCAATATGACATAAAGCATTTAAAGCTCAAAATTTATTTATTTCATATAGATGTCGACATGAGACAAGTGCCATCATCACAGTGTATAGAACTACCTGCATCAGAAATCCTAATATGATCAAGCACCATGTTTCTTATGACACTTGGCTTTCCCTTCTTCAAAACTTATCGAACTAGCCTGGATGAGATCCATGACCTTGTACTTTGAAGCGGGGCAGTTCTCCGTTGAGTGGCCTTGATTTTCGGAATGATAATCGCAACACTCATTAGCATCATACCAGCTCGGGTACGGGGGCTTCAGAGGCTCTAATTGCATGGGCGTCAGGAGGTGATTCTGAATGAGTTGAGGTAGCAGCTCACTATATGCCATGGGAATCGGGTCAACCTGATTTTTTTCTCGTTTTTTGTGCCCTCTTCAATTATTCCCAAGGGTGTTTGATTGATAGATAGATGTAAATGCTGGTGCAGTTGCAGGCATTGGTTGGTAGGGATAAGAACCTTGAGAAATATTGTTCAGGGTATGGTAGAATGGCTGACACGAGGAGAATTAGGGATATGGGGCAAAGCCTTCCATAGCTTGGGCATATTCCTCTTTCTTTTTAGGTGCCCTGTTTCTCTTAGCACTGGACTTTTCATATCTTTCGAGTTTCCCAGTCTTGATTGCATTCTCAATCATCTCCCCTGAGATTACCATATCCGCAAAATTCTTCGTGGCATTGCCGACGAGTCTATCATATTATGGGGCCGCAGAGTATTCAAAAAAAGGACAGTGGTTTCCTTTTAAGTCAGGGGCGGTCGAACTTGGGTGGCCATGTCCATCCACCTCTGAGCATATTCTTTGAAGCATTTAGTGGCTCTTTTCTCCATATTTTGCAAGATGAGACGATAAGGCGCCATATCGGTCACATGCTTGTATTGGCTCATTAGCCAAGTCATTCCAAAAGTGAATCTGATCCTTGCTCAACTAATTATACCACATAATTGCGGATCCGCTGAGATTATCTTGAAAAAAGTGGATCAAAAGCTTATCATTATCAGTATGGCTCGTCATTTTTTGGCAAAACATAGTGATGTGGATTGATGGATCAGTTGCCCCGTCATATTTCTCAAAGTCGGGAACCTTGAATTTAGGAGGAATTACTAAATCGGGGACCAAGCAATGTTTGTTTGCATCTACACTCCCAAATACATCTATACTTTCTACTGCTCGGAGCCTTTCCTCTAACAACTGATATTTCCTTTGGGAATCTGCCGACTCAGCCCCATTTAACGCAACCATTTTCAACTTTGCCTGTTCAGCTGGATCGTCTAAGTTCAGGATGTTGACGGGATTAACTGTGTTCTTAAACAGCTGGCCATCTAACATTACGACCTCATTATAACCCTTTTGTGCCTCCGACCCTTTTCTGGCGGCCAAATTTTCAGTGTATCCCTTTCCCTTGATTGCGGCGGACACTAGTTCCATGAGTTTAGTCATTTATTCTCTCGATTCTTCTTGGGACCTTGCCGATTCTTCTTGTGACTTTGCCTATCATTCATGTAATTCTCCCTGTGCTCTCTCCATTCTATCCAGTCTATTTTGTTGCTCATTATCCATGATCCAGTGTGGATTACTGTTAGTGGATCATGTGGATTACTGTTAGTGGCCTAACACTTGGGAGGCTTGGTGGTTTAATACAACTTCTTTGGTGATCAACTTTATCGGGCAAACCTTAAGGAGTTTACTTGAGATTACAATATCTCAAGGAGGTACGATTATTGTCATTTTATTTATGTCACACATATTCATATTTTTTTAAAATATTTTGAAAAAGATAATGATTTTCAATAAAATAAAGATATTCCCGAGTTAAAATAATTCATGAGTTCTCTGTCGGGTTTGTTGGAGAGGATATCATCAATTATCATTAATAACGGAATATCTTCTTTAAAATAAGAATGATTCGGAAAGTTTTCCAAACTAATAAAAAATTCTATATTTTGCCACGTTTGTTGGGGAATATAGGAAAATTAAAAAATGGAATTAATAAATTCCGGATCATTTTCAATTAAAAATGGAATTATTTTTCTTTAAATTGGAAATTAACTTGAAATATCAAATTAAAAATCATTTTTTTTTACTGAGACTTGAGATAACACACGATTAATAAGGTACCGTTTTATACGGGAGTTGTGGGGGTGCTAATCCTTCCCCACACATAACCGAGTCTCGAACCCGCTTCTTTGATTTCTCTGGTATAAAACGCAAACTTGAAATTGGTTTTAAAAAATGTTTTAATTAATTTTAAAATGTTCTATAAAACCGGTTTTAATAGGTGGTCGATCACACCTAGCTAAAAAAGATTGGTGGCAACTCCATGTCTTATTCAAGGTTATTTTCAAAACCTTCATTTTTCAAGAGGAATTAAGTCGGCTTTTCCTCGATATTTTTTGTGTCACGCTTAACGAATATAAAGTCTTGCGATGAGACTTGTTATTTTTTAGGTTGCTACAGAAGCTATCCGACATATTGGGTATGGAGTTCTCGATCGACTCACCGGATATTAAGAAGAAGGGTTCGAGTATTTGTATCCCATGGGTGTTCTTGCGAGACTATATCATGAACAACCCGGAGAGTGATCATGTGGTGGATGTATTTGCCTTGGCGATCTATGGTTTGGTGATATTTCCAAAGATCTTGGGGCACATTCAGATGGCTGTAGTAGACTTCTTTGAGTGTCTGGGCAAACACATTGATTCGGCTCCTGCTATCCTTGCCGAGACGTTTAGGTCACTCAATTTATGTCGAAGAAAAGGCGAGGGGCATTTCGAGGAATGTGCATACCTTCTGTATGTTTGGATCCAGAGTTATTTCTGGGGAGAGGATAAGGAAAAGCTTCGTCCCTACATAAAGACATTCATTCCTCTTAAGGAATTCTGCAAGAAAGAGTGGCCGAGAAAGGGAGATAAGAAACAGTGGATCATGACTCTTCGTCGCTTAGCCCGAGAAGACATCACTTGGAGAGCTCCGTGGATGCCGATGGGATCCATTCTGTATAGTTGTGGAGACAAACCATGGGTTCCGTAATTGGGAATTTGGGGAGCTATCAACTATGCACCACTCTTGGTACGAAGATAGTATGGGTCTGAACAGTTCATCTCGATGACTCATGGGCTCACTTTGGTAGATTTTGCATATAATGGGCCCTGGAACATGAAGGAAACACGTGAGCTCATCAAAGCATGGAGGATGTTGCACCGATCAGAATTGGGTAGATATACTGATAACGCTACTCCCAGATACTTGGTTTGGAGAGCCAAGAGGATCCACGACATAGTGCTCCCTGTGGATGATGCCTCTGTTTTTTCGGTAATCCTTCAGCCAGAGTCAGTAGCACTCTCAGAGATTGAGCTTGTTAGGGAAGAATTATAAAGGACAAAGGGAAACTGAAGCATGAGTATGATAAGCTTCAGGAGGAAGTCAAAGATTTGAGGATCGACCTTGAGATCCAAGAGGCCAAGACACGGAGGTTGGTTAAAGAGCGAGACATGATGCAATCCGATATACACGACTTACATCAAGAGAACAAGAAGCTAAGAACCAAGGGACAGTTCACTAGAACTAGCAGGTCTCTGAGCGCCCATGAGAAAGAGATAGAAAAGCTTTAGAAAGAATTGGACTTCTGGAAGGGTAAGGCTAAGGACAGTAAGGAAAAGGAGTCCCGATTTTCTCATGAACGGCAAAAGTGGGGAGACGCCCGATCACTGATTTCGACCAAGTCAGAAAGATACCTGCAAGAGAATGAGCTATTGAAAGCAAAATTGGGAAGTGAGAGGGAAAGGACATCCATGCTATGCAAGGAGAATGAGACACTCAGTGCGACCATTCAGACCTTATAGCATTAGTTGCAAGTCAAGAAAGTTGACATTGCTGCCATCATTCGAGAATACAGAGAGAGAAAGACTGAATGGAGCCAAGCGAATGACTTAGCTTTAGATGCTAGCTCAAGGTGGAAGACTGAGACCTTGGGGAGGCAGTTGTATATAGACCACCTGACTAGGCAAATTCGCAAGTCTATGGTCAAGGCCAGAGAGATATCGGAGAAGGTAAAGACTCTGAGGCATGATGTTAACCCGACAAGGGAGCATGGACAGCGCATGTTGAATTTCCTGGAGGAGGCTCAAGACCAATATGAGCAGATACGATCTTTTTATCTAACCCGAGAGTGAGAGAGGATATGTAACAAGTTTCCATGAATTAATGAAAAACCTTTGTGTTGGAATTTGATATTAAGGCAAATACTATTATTTGCATCATCTTATTTCATACAATTAAAAAAGCATACATTCATTCATCTATTTGTTTGATCAGTCATGCATTGATTTATTCATTCATCCTTGCACACATTTAATTAATAAAAAGAATAATATGCCATGAAATTCTAATCCGTGGTATTTACACCAAGGTTCAAAAATTGGGTTCCCACTGAAACTCCCAGAGAGAAGCACTCCACATCAGTATGATATTTGATCACAAGTCAGGATCATGGAGAATGAACAAATGACCCGAATGGAGAGAATGGAAAGGGCTCAGGATGAGTTGAAGGAACAACTGGCCAAGTCTCAGGCCGAATCAAGGGATCAGATGATTAAGCTGATGGAACTGGTGTTCACCGCAGGCAAAGGAAAGGGACAATTGGAGAATTTAGCCCCAGGATTAGAATCAGGACATCACGGGGGAAAAGAGGGGCAACAAGAAGCCGTACTCACAAATGGCCAACCTGCACAGAATATAGAAACTCCACCACCGGCAGCTGAAACTCCTTTCATGTATATTCAACCCAACACAGGGGCACAAAACAGAAGCCAATTGGGGTAAACCTTGGGGTAATCTTGACAAATCCTATCGATATCCCAAACCTGGATGAGCTTACCAAACAAGAAAAGAGAAAAGCGGCGGAACTAAAAAGAGTCAAAACAGTCGAATAAAAAAAGAAGCATCAGCTATTGGAAGAAAGGTTGAGGGTCGTGGAAGGGGCTGAGCTATTTGGAAGCCTCGATGCTAAAGAGATATGTTTAATCTTCGGCTTAGTAATCGCACTGATGCACACAAAAGAGTGTATCTAATTTAACCTTCCACTTAAAAAATATCAATTGTATAGTATAGTGATTAGCAAGGGTCGAATCCATAGGGATTGGTGTTTAGTTTAAGAATTATTAATTTATACTTAAATTCAAAGAAAACAAAATAAAAGGGAGGTTTTTTAAATCAGTTTAGATTAAAGCAAATAATCAAAAGAAGAAAGCAAGTAAATAAGAAGTAATCAAATATGAGAAAAGTATGGTTAAGGTTTCATTGTCCACCACTAGACATCGTTGAGAATCAATAATCACATCTATCAACATCAATTAACTATCAAAATTATCAACCGTAGATAACAACAAGCTCTGTTACCCCAATCTTTCCTTAGTTCGTCGTTAAATAGAACAAGCTCTCTATTTAATCTCTAACCACTAGACAACCTAGAATAAGCTCTCTAGATTTAATGTAATGGCAGCTTTATGATGAGAAAGATAGGTTGATCTAGGCAACAAACACATAAGCTCGGATTGTTTAACCTATGTTATGTTCCACTTTGCAATTAGCGAAAACTTGACCATAAGCATTAATCACAAATTGCCACTTATGAATAGGAAATCAAGATAATTACACGAATCAAGACTCCTAAACTAGCAATAGATAATTATCAAGATCTATCTAGTTCATGACCTAAACAAATCAAGACAATATCACGAACAATTTTTATGGAAGAAAATAATGAACTTTGATAGAAAACTAATGATAGATAAATCTGAAAATCAATTACAAAACTTGTCTAGGGCTTTGAAATCACCCTTAACTAAAGAGAAGTTTAGCCTTGCACAGGCATAGTTAAAATAAACATGAATATTCAAAAGAAACTAAGAAGAAAAATAAAATAAAACTAAGAGAAGAAGGATAAGAAGAAAATTGATAAATAATCAAAAGCATGTCCTAGTTGGTGGCTCAAAAGATGGTATTTATAGAGCTTTTTGACCTTGGAAACCCTTTCTTGTTGATCAAGAAGGCTAGAAGTCAAAATAAGGCAATTTTGGGCAATTTTCGATTTTTTTCCATATTTTGCAATTTTGGGGGGTTTTGGCTGGCGCTACAGCACCAACTTCTAGCATTGCAGCCCCAAGTTTCTGTCCATGGGGCGCCGCAGCACCGAGCTCTCTATCTTGGCCCGTTTGGCTGCTGTATCATCTCGCACTTCTTCGGCTGATTTGGATGACCATTTCTTGTCCGATTTGGATGTGTAAACTATCGTTGGAAAGGTATTCAAGTCATATTCAAAAGTCAAGTAGGAATTTTCTTCAAATAAAGTCTTTAACATAATGATTTCTTAGCAACAAGCTCCAGAGGTCAAATCTACCTAATCACTTAGAATTTCATCTTTTTGACTCCCAAGTCTTCTTCCATCTTATGATTGTGACTTTATAGCTCTTTAACATCATATTTGACATGTTTTGAATTTATCTCATCCAAAATACCTATAATTCACAAAAATATAATAAAATGTCAAGGAACTTAAGAATTAAAGCACAAAGTATAAGAAAATAATATATGAAAAAGTATGAAATTAAGCATTTATCACCCACCCAAGTTCAAGACGCCGGATTTTGAGAAGTACAATAGGACCACCAATCATTCAGCACATTTGACAATGTATTGCCAGAAAATGACGAGACATGATAGCGAAGAGAAGTTGCTCACCACTGTTTCCAAGATGGCCTCACCAGGTATGCCACTCGATCGTACAATCAACTCACCCGCAGCAAGATCTGATCATGGACGGATTTGGCTAGGACCTTCCTAGAACACTACAAGCATGTATCTGACATGGTACTAGACGGACTATCTCTGAAAAACGTGGAGAAGCAAGCTACTGAAAGCTTCAAATAGTATTCCCAAAAATAGAGAGACCTGGCTACCCAAGTGCAACCACTGTTGATTGATAAAGAAACTACAGTTCTCTCCATTAATACTTTGAAGGCACCATAATATGAGAAGTTAGTGGGGAATGCCACTAAGAATTTCGCAGATATGGTCATATCTGGAGAGGTGATTGAAACCGCAATCAAAAGCGGGAATATGGGAAGCGGGGAACAAGTCGCCCATAAGAAAGTAACTCCTACCAAGAAAAAGGAAGGGGAGGCTCTCGCAGTCAGTTTCAATAACCAACTTTTTTCATCTTCAAAACCCTATACACCTTATCCGGCCTATAACCCATACTATCCGGCTATAAACAGCCTCACTCATAATCTTTTTCCCTACACAGCCATACCACAACAACCATATCCGACTGGCATATCTCCTTAGATAGCCATTCCACCAAACACTACCCTAAACAAGCAAAACATTCCCCGAAATGATCAAAGGCCTGTGAGGAATACCCAAAAGCCTCAATATGACCTTATCCCCATTACTTACAATGAGTTATACCCGAAGCTTCTATAGGGCCAACTCGTTGCGCCTATCTATCTTGAACCTTTAAACCTCCTTATCCCAAGTGGTACTATTCCAACGCTCACTGCGCGTACCATACGGGCATCCAATGACACTCAACTGAGACTTGCACTGCTTTCAAGCGTAAGGTTTAGAGCCTTATTGATGCAGGAATCTTGAAATTCGGGCCAAAAAGTGGACATAATATCGCGAGAAACTTGTTGCCTAATCACACGAAGGTCAAGATCAACGCAATCATGTCAGGGGAGGTTGAAAGGGCAAAAAGGGATGTCAAGAATGTAAAAACGCCTATGATCAGAGTTTGGTTTGAGATAGTCAAGGCAGGGTTGGTTAAGCCGAGAACAGATGTGAGGGAAATAGTCAGTCAGGCAGGGAACTTTTGCCAATATCATAAGTGCAAAGGGCACGCCATACAGTACTATGAAGAGTTTTTAGCAAGGGTTCAAAAGATGATGGATAAGGGCGAGGCCCAGTTTTCTGAAAAGTAGAGGATCCTGAAATCAGTATGAATGAAACTAGACGGGGTAAACAGGCCCCTGGTCATATATTATAATGAGCCCGAGGTAAAGACTATTCCAGTGGTCGAGGGACCCACTCCGAAGATGATCATAGAATTGCCATCACCTTTTTCTTACAAAGGGGATAAGATAATTCCAAGGAGTTATGAATGCAGTATGGCAATGCCGGGTTCCTCGAACCATCAGACGGCTACCGTAGATGTAACCGGAGTAGGGCATCTAACCCGAAGCGATAGATGTTATGCACCGGGGATAATTGAACCTGGAAAGACAGGGGGATCAGACAAAGGAAAAAGGGCAGTGGGACCAGATCTTATGGAGGTAGAACAATCTGGGGAAGTTGAAAAAGACCCAGCGCCAGTTGGCAAAGTAAAAGAACCGGTAAATGAGAAGGAAACATGTGAGTTCCTAAAGTTCATCAAAGATAGCGAGTATAGTGTGGTAGAGCAATTGCACCGCCAACCGGCGAGGATTTTAGTACTTTCACTACTGTTAAACTCAGAGCCACACCAGAACACTCTGCTGAGAATTTTGAACCAGGCTTATGTAGCTAACAACATATCGGTGGAGAAGTTAGATCGGTTGGTGGGAAACATTACGACGGATGATTACATCTCTTTCAACTATGATGAGATACTGCCAAATAGAATAGGATCCACCAAGGCCCTTCATATCACCACTACCTGCAAGGGGCACATTCTACCCCGAGTACTCCTTGGCAATGGATCTTCTTTGAATGTGATGTCATTGGCTACTTTGTCAAAACTACCAATGGATATGTCCTACATGCTGCTGAGTCATATCGTTGTTAGAGCCTTTGATGGCACTCATCAGGAAGTGATGGGAAACATTGAGATCCCACTTCAGATAGGTCCATGTACCTATAAGGTCAATTTTCAAGTGATGGACATCACCCCATCTTACAATTGTTTGTTGGGAAGGTCGTGGATTCACTCTGTAGGGGCTGTGCCATCATTTCTCCACCAAAAGCTGAAATTTGTAATAGAAGGATGCTTGGTCAACGTGTCAGGAGAAGAGGATATCATCGCCTCTGCATATACAGATACCCCCTACATAGAGGTAAGCGAGGATGCTGTAGAATGCTCATTCAGGTAGCTGGAATTTGTCAACGCCGTGTTCGTCATTGAAGGGTATAAAATTCCAAAGCCATGGCTATCCAAGAATACCAGGTTGGGGGTGAAAACAACAGTCAAAAAAGGCTGCAGAGCAGGAAAAAGACTAAGAAAGTATCTCCAGTGGATGGCCGGAGCAATAGAAATGGCCGGGAAAAAAGATCAATTCGATCTAGGATATCTCCCAAAAGCTCACGAGAAAAAAAATAAACAAATTGAGAAAAACCGAAAAATGAGGATGGCCCATCTTGCGGGTGTGGATATGGAGTGGGAGCCCATGACTTTCCTGCCAATCCTTCACATCTTTCGCTCGGCCGGTTTTGAGTTCGGGAGTAAGAATTTTGAGGATGTGATGATCCTACTGGAATGGGCTTTTGAGAGGCTCTATGGGGTTAAAGACAAACAATCACATGAAATGTTGGTCAGTATGGCCGAAACAGATAAACAAATAGAGGAGAGTACTAATGTCGCCAGTCTCAGGGAAGCCGCTGATATTATATTTGTTAGTATTTGAAAGGTACATGGGATGTGTGTTGGGGCAGCATGATGAAATTGAAAAGAAAGAACAGGCCATCTACTATCTCAGCAAAAAGTTCACTGAGTACGAGTTAAAGTATTCATTGGTAGAAAGGATTTGTTGTGCCCTAGCCTGGACTGCCCGGAGACTTAGGCAATACATGTTGTATCACATGACATGGCTAATTGCGAAGCTAGATCCTCTCAAATACGTATTCGAGGTGCCTTCATTGTCAGAAAGAATGGCAAGATGGTAGGTGTTGCTTTCCGAATACAATATTGTGTATGTGAGCCAAAAGGCTATAACGGGTAGTGCAGTAGCCGAATTCCTAGCAAGTCAGGCAGTGGAGGATTATGAGCCTCTAGATTTTGATTTCCCTGACGAAGACCTAATGTGTGTTTCTCAAGAAAAAGGGACTTTCGTTGAGAAGAAAATCTAGAAAATGTATTTTGATTGGGCTTCTAACGCCATGGGGCACGGAATTGGTGCAATGCTCATATCCCCTGAGGAAGATTATTATCCTTTTTCCAAATTGGATTTTGATTGTACAAATAATACGGCTGAGTATGAAGCATTTACTATGGGTTTTCGTGCCGCGATAGAAAGAAAGATCAAAACACTAGAGGTCTTCGGAGATTCAGCCCTGGTAATATACCAACTGCGCATAGAGTGGGAAACCGGTATGCAAAGGTAATCCGATAACGAGAGCTTATAATGAGCTTTATTGAAGAGTTTGAAGAGGTGGTTTTCAATTAATTGCCCCGAGAAGAAAATCGAATGGCAGATGCTTTAGCCACTTTGTCATCAATGTTTAAAGTGAATGAAGGGGCCGCAATTATGCCAATCAAGATGAGCATATACGAGTCTCCTACCCACTGCTTGAGTATCGAAGAAGAAGAGGATGGTCACCCTTGGTATTACAACATCATGCAATACATCAAGAGTCAAAATTACCCTTAGCAAGCAACAAAAAACTATAAGAGAACCCTGAGAAGAATGGCGATGGTTTTGTCTTGGATGGTGAAATCCTTTACAAGAAAGGGAAAGACCAGGTTCTATTGAGATGTGTTATTTCCGTTGAAGCTCAAAGAATCCTCGAAGAAGTCCACAAAGGAATATGCGGCACTCACGCCAATTGCCACATGCTGGCTAAACAGATTATAAGGGCAAGATACTATTGGCTGACCATGGAAGGGGACTGCATCAATTATTCTTGGAAGTGCCATAAATGCCAGGTATACGTCAACAAGATTCATGTGCAGCCATCATCGCTGCATGTCATGACTGCTCCATGGCCATTTTCAATATGGGGAATGGATATGATCTGGCCCATTACCCGAAAAGCTTCGAACGGACACCATTTTATCCTAGTGGCCATAGACTACTTCACAAATGGGTAAAAGCAGCCTCTTATGCCAATGTGACAAAGCCAGTAGTGTGCAGATTCATCAAAAAAGAGATTATATGCCAATATGGACTCCCAGAGAGAATACTCACAGACAATGCTCTCAATCTGAACAATAAGATGATGAGGGAAATATGTACCCAATTCAAGATCAACCACCATAATTCGGCACCCTACCGTCCGAAAATGAATGGGGCAATAGAAGCAGCCAATAAGAACATCGAGAAGATTGTTGAAAAGATGACTGATTTATACAAAGATTGGCATGAGACCTTGCCTTTTGCTCTCCATGCATACCGTATTTCGATTCGCAAATCTACGGGGGCCACGCTATTTTCTTTGGTATACGGGATGGAAGCAATGCTGCCTATTGAGGTTGAAATCCCTTCACTTCGTGTTTTGATGGAAGTAGGCCTAGAAAAGGCAGAATGGGTTAGAGCTCGCTATGAACAATTGAATCTTATTGAGGAGAAAAGGCTGAAGGCAATTTGTCATGGGCAGATGTATCAGAAAAGGATGATTCGAGCCCATAACAAAAAGGTTCGCCCCATGCAGTTTCGAGAGGGAGAGTTGGTACTGAGAAAAGTTCTCCCTATTGTGAAATATCCTCACGAAAAATGGGCTCCGAATTGGGAAGGACTTTATGTGGTAAAAAGAACTTTTTCTGGAGGAGTATTGATCTTAACTCGGATGGACGGTGATGACTTGAGAAATCCTGTGAATGCCGACGAATTGAAGAAATAATATGCTTGAAGAAGAAAAAAGAAAGAAAAGAAAAGTGTGATACTGTGCATGAGAGGATTCGAGTGACTCTAAATGTAAAAAAGGAAATATTATATATCTATTTCCCCCTGAGGATTGTTTTTCAATGAGAACATTCATGCTTGATGTGATAAATGGCTATTTTTCATTTCCTTTCACTAAGAAGAAATTATCCCTAGTCACCGTTTGAGCCTTGGGAATTCTTTCTTTCTTTGAACCTTGATCAATGATCACCCTCTACACTAGAGGGCAAATGCGAGGAAAATCCTCCTTCAAAAAAATCATGGCGAAAAAAGCCACCAGAAACAAAAATCATCATGGCGAAAAGAGCTATCGAAAAAAGAAAAAAAAAAGGTTGTTATGTCAAAGAATGGCAAATGAAAGCCAAGAATGAAACGAAACAAATTCAAAAAGTAGAGAAAAGGACAAATGATTCAAAAATGAATCATCCTTATGAAATGATCCTTGGTCCGATCACCCTTATACATATTTTGGTCCTATTTATCCTTTATTTCTAAACCCGAACCTTGGCCTACATTACGTGCTTTTAAAGTTCATTTTGATCAAGCATGGGTATTTAATTAGAAGGGTTTTTCTCAGATTTGATATCTTTTGAATTGTTTATTTTTTTACCTTGGAAGCATTTAGAATTCTCAGATGCATGGTAGAACACAAGAAAAAGAAAAAAAGAATGTAAAAGGAGAGGTTTAAGCCGAAAACCCAAAAAAGACGACTTAAAACCGAACGAGGGACACTTGGGTTGAAAACTTGTAAATGGCGGCCCAAGTACTGATCAAAGATTGAATCAATGCTCCGTGTAAAGGGGGAAAAATCAGAAAATCAGAGAAAAGAGGTAAAGCCCAGTCTGAAGCAACAGCGAAAGCCGAGAAGTCACCCAAGCAAATGGCAAGCATAAAATATATTTCAGAGGAATTAAAACAAGAAGGGTCCAAGATATTCCGCGTCTGGGGCATCTATACCCTCTCCTTTGCATTTTCCTTTTAATCCTTGATATTCATCTTTGTTATCTAAACCTTTTGCAATCAACTCATGTTGGCCCTTTCGAGGCATATGGCTGTTTCATACCATCTTTCATATATGTTGTGATGCATTTTTTAGTGTTATCAAATTAAATGATGATTAGTAAACATAATAATCTTTAAATGAAAGGATTTCTTTGCATTACTGTGGAGTAGATCTAAATCTTAGAAGATGTTTGGAAACCACTAAAGTTTGGAGAAAATCGAGACAACCCATAATGCTGAGAAACTCATCAAGTGGGGAAAACATTGGATGCGCTAAACACATCAATCCAAGATAGAGAGAAAAGCTCATCAAGAAGGGCAAATCAAAGATAGGTTGGAGACATTGTCAAAGCCAAAACTTGTGGATCACGGTGAAACCATAGAGAAAAGCTCATCAAGTAAAGCAAATCAGAGATAGATTGAAGACACCATCACCAAGTCAAAACTTATGGATCACGGTGAAAACACAGAGAAGAGCTCATCAAGTAGAGCAAACAGTTGAGTTGAAAAGATTCGTGAACCTTAATGAAATCATGGATTAAAACTCAAAACACAATCATGTAATTGCATTCATCCCTAGGGAACATGCATCTTACAAACATTTGTGAAACCTGTCATCAGCATTACTGCATTTGACTAACATTGCATGAATCATGGAAAGTTTTCTTTCTTAAGTCCAACACAGATGGCACAAAAGGAAGCAAGAAATCCAACTCTTTCTAGACAAGACAACCAGACTTTTCGGACAAGACATCTAATTTTCCTGGACAAGACAACCAGACTTTTCGGACAAATCCAATTTTCCTGGACAAGACAACCAGACTTTTTGGACAAGGCATCCAATTTTCCTGGACAATAGAACCAGACTTTTCGGACAAGACATCCAATTTTTCCTGGACAAGACAATCAGACTTTTCGGACAAGACATACAATTTTCCTGGACAAGACAACCAGACTTTTCGGACAAGACATCCAATTTTCCTGGACATGACAATCAGACTTTTAGGACAAGACAACCAATTTTTCCTAGACAAGACAACCAAACTTTTCGGACAAGACATCCAATTTTCCTGGACAAGACAATCAGACTTTTCGGACAAGACATCCTATTTTTCCTGGACAAGACAACCAGACTTTTCGGACAAGACATCCAATTTTCCTAGACAAGACAACCAGACTTTTCGGACAAGATATCCAATTTACCTAGACAAGACAACAGACTTTTCGAACAAGACATGCAATTTTCCTGGACAAGACAACCAGACTTTTCGGACAGGACATCCAAGTTTTGCAAATCAAACTCATTTCCTTAAGACGTGTCGAGCCTTGATTAGTTAGGGAATTCAAGTTAAGGACAAATCTTTTGTTTTCGTCAAAGCTGCACCAAGATGAGGTAAGGCCCCAGGACTTTCGTTGAGGTATTTTGTTCTTTTGCAAATCGAACTCGTTTCCTTAAGACGGGTTGAGCCTTGATTAGTCAAGGAACTTAATTTAAGGACAAATTTTTTTTTCTTTTTTCAAAAAATGAATGAATAAAAATAATAATAAGAATTCCCCCTTCCTATCTTTCACATGTGATTTCACTGACCGGACAAAATTTTTGTGTAGTTTATCTTTGCCTGATTCCTAATTCACAGCAATAGTCAAAGAGGGGCAGCTATAAACACCAAATTTTGTCTGGGCCCCCTAAACTGAGCAGATTCTCCTTTTTGACTTTCCAGAATGCAAAGAGACTTCCACCGTTCCATAGATGGGTCCCCAAGACTTTGTTTCAAGGTCAGCACAAAAAGTCAACTCAAAAAAAAAGTCAACCTTAAAAAAGTCAATCCTAAAAAGTCAACCACTAAAAAGTCAACTCCCAGTCAAAATCAAGATTCGAAGTTGAATTGAACAATGGCGAAAGAATTTTGATAATCCAAGGTCTACAACGAAAGATATAGAGTTCGAAAGATGGGTTGCAGAAATTCAGTGCAGGGGAAGACCTAATCCGACAAATTTTGGGAAAACTACAGAGATGGCCCGATTCGATGAATTGAAGCCCCAGTTGATAAAGGATGAATAAAGAAAAATAGCCCAAGTCCCAGTTTGAAGTGGATGCCAAGGAAGAGCCGGTTAGAGCGAAAACGGAAAAACCAAAAAATTCTCGAGTTTGAAAATGGGAAAACTAAATCGGAGGGGAATTTGCTTATAAAAATTGGGTGTTTTTGGACCAACTCAAATTCAATATATGACAAAGGAAGTAGAAAAATTAAATCCGAAAATCTGACCTGTTTTAAGTAAAATCGAGGTTTTCGAGGTTAAAAGGCAATCCCGGGAAATCAAAAAAGAAAATTTTGAGAAAAATAGCAAATGAGCTCAGAAAATTTTGAAAACTTCCAGATCTTAATTTTATATTTATTGGAAGAGATTGGAAACAAAAAATCGAAATCGAGTTCATTTGAAAAAGGGCAAAATTCAGGTGCACTAACCCGAAATTCCAAAAGATAATTTCGGGGAAAGTAGAAAACAAGCTCGAAAAAATATGAACTTCTAGATCTGAGTTTTATAATTTCTGAAAGAGATTGGTGAATAAAAATTCAGAATCGGAGCTCATTTGAAAAATGGCAAAGTTCGGGTGCATTAACCCGAAATTCCAAAAGATAATTCTGAGAAAATAGCAAACGAGCTCAGAAAATTATGAAAACTTTCAAATATGAGTTTTATAAATTTTGGAAGAGACTGGTGAAGGAAAATCTAGAATCGGAGCTCATTTGAAAAAGGCTAAATTTTGGAGGCACTAAACCAAAATTTTAGAGAAAAATCCGAGAAAAATAGCAAATGAGCTCGAAAAAATGTGAAAGCCTCCAGAACCAAGTTTTATATTGGATGGGATGAGTTGGAAAAGACAAATCCGAAATTGGGGTCCATTAGCAATTAAATTAAGTTTGGGGGGCTAAAAGGTAATTTTACCGAAGAAACCGAAAAGGGCCAATTTTGCAAAATTAAAAGATGAGAAAATGAAGGAAATTCTAGAATATCCTAGGCCCTTGGCCAACCATGCATAGGAGAGGGTTGGAGATTTAATTCATTTCATCCAATGGTCACTATCAAGCTACAAGATGTCATTTTTACTATCTTGAATATGGTCCTTCCTTATCCAATGGCCTAGGTGCTTTGTAGAAAGATGAGTACATTCTTCAATGGCCAAGATCAAATTGCAAGATGACATTTTTATTATCATGAAAAATCCTCATCTAATGGCCTATATTGTTGGAGAAAATATGAGCACAATTCATCCAAGGAAGGAGAGGCCATTCGGCCAAGGGAATGCAAGTGTGTCCTTGTTTCATCCAATGGCCTAGGTGCCTTGTATAAAGATGATTACATCCTTCCAGGGCCAAGATCTATTTGCAACATAGCATTTTTATTGTCATGAAAATATCCCCATCCAATAGCTTAGATTGAAGGAGAAAAGATGAGTACATCTCATCCAAGGCCAAGGAAGCTATTCGGCCAAAAGGAAAGAGAGGAGGGGAGGATATTTTTTACTAAATTGGCTGGTCTTTTTGAGAGGATAATTCAGTAGCTAATTTGGCAAGAAAACAAAAATTTGAAAGAAAAATAAGAGTTAGCTAAGAAAGCTCGGAAGGTAGTCATTCCTCCCTTGCTCTAGCATTTTCTTCTTCATTCTCATGTGTTTTTATTTGTTTTCCATGTGATTTCTATCTATTTTCTTATGAAAATAAAAGTTTTAAAATTTTTTTTAGCTTTCATCTATTCCTTTTTATCAAAAAAAGAAGAAAACAATGTTTCACAAATTTTTTTTACCATGGCCGAAACTCACTTGTGCTTGTCTTGATTTTTTTTGTTTTGCATGTTTGATGTGGGAAACATGATTGTGTAAGGTTTATATTTCTTTTATATTCTATTTTTGACAAATAAATGAAACAAAAGAGGTTGAAAGGCTTCATGATCTTGATGAAAATCAAGTGACCATGGTTAGTGGAGGGCTATGCCCATTGTACCAACCATGGAGCTCACCTCTATTTTTTTTAGTTTGCTTGGTTTATTTTTTGATTTTGAGTTGGAAAGGCTTCATGATCTTAATAAAATAAAGTGATCATGGTTAGGGGAGGGCTATGCCCATTATACTAACCATGAAGCTCAACTTTCCTTTTTTTTTTTTTATTATTTCCATGCATGTCTATGCATCTTTGGTCATGTTCTTTGCACATTTTCGTACTATATTAGTTTTTGCATCATTACCATGTTGTGTTAAGTTCCCTACACCATTCGGCCACCTCATGCATTTTGTGTTCATACCATGCCTTGCATCATATTTGGTTGAGCCATGCATCTTAGGTCATGTAGCTATGTCATTTAGCATTTTATGTTCATGATATACCTTGCATCACATTCCGCCTTCCATGCATTTTAAGTATAGGTCATGCCTTGCATTATATTTGGTTATGTCATGCATCATAGGTCATGTAGCTATGTCATGCATCTTAGGTCACTTTCCATGTCATTTAGAGAGTAGGTCATTTTCGGCCTTTCCATGTCACCTATGTCATGTCATCATTCTATGTCATGTCACCTATGCCATGTCATGCCATATCATTGTTCATGCCATTCGGCCATGCTACACCATTTAGGGTCTAGGTCCTTTTCATGCCATGTCATTTTATGCCATGTCACCTATGCCATGCCATCCATTTAACATGTTATGCCATGTCATTCGCCATGTCATTTATAGTTTAGGTGCATTTTTATGCCATGCCATTCATGTCATCATTTCATGCCATTCGGCCATTCACATGCCATCACCATGTCATTCAGCCATTATGACATTTTATTTATGATTTATGTCATTTATGCCATATCATTCATATAGTATGTCATTTGTCATGCCATTTAGTGTTTGAGCCCATTTCATATTATGATTAAGCATGTCATGCTATTCATGTCATTACCATGACCATTCGGTTACCATGACATTCCATTCATGTCATTCTATTTTCATGACACAATATTCTCATGCCATGTCATTTGGTTTTCCATGTCATTGTGTTTATCTCATTTTGGTTTGCCATGTCGATTTCATTCACATGACATTCTTTACCATGCTATATCATTTTATGCCATGTCACTCTTATGTCATTTCATCATCTCATCTTCCATATTACAATGAAAATGCTCATCATGTTTTGGTAATCATGCATGCCTTAATGTCAATTTGCATATTCATAACATTTTGATAAATATGGAAATATTCTCGAGTTTAAATAATTCATGGTTTTCTCTGTTGGGTCTGCCGGAGAGGATATCATTAATTATTATTAACAAAGGAATACCTTTTTTTTAAAACAAAAATGATTCGAAAAATTTCAAAATGAATAAAACTTTCTATGTTTTGCTGGGTTTGCTGAGGAATATGAAAAGATTTTTGGTATTAATAAATTCCGAGTCATTCTCAAATAAATTCATCCTCATGCCGTGACACTATGCCATGTCATCCTTTTATGCCATGTCACCTGTGCCATGTCATCCTTTTATGCCTGGTCACCTGTGCCATGTCATCCTTTTATGCCATGTCACCTATGTTATGTCATCATTTTATGCCATTCATCATTTTATGCCATGTCACCCATGCCATGTCATCCATATGCCATGTCATTTTGAATGTCTTGTCGATTCCATTCACATGACATTCATTCTTATGCCATGTCACCTATGCCATGTCATCCATATGCCATGTCATTTTGTAGGCCATGTCGATTTCATTCACATGACATTCATTCTTATGCCATGTCATCCATATGCCATGTCATTTCGTATGCCATGTCGATTTCATTCACATGACATTCGTTCTTATGCCATGTCATCCATATGCCATGTCATTTCGTATGCCATGTCGATTTCATTCACATGACATTCATTCTTATGCCATGTCATTTTGTATGCCATGTCGATTTCATTCACATGACATTCATCCATGCCATGTCATCCATATGCCATGTCATTTTATATGCCATGTCGATTTCATTCACATAACATTCATTCTTATGCCATGTCCACTATGTGCCATGACATCCATATGCCATGTCGATTTCATTCACATGTCATTTTGTATGCCATGTCAATCATTTGCAATGTCATTATTTCTTTTACTATGTCATAATAAAATATTTGTCATACCATGAGAAATAAGCTTGTTTATTTCATTTTTATCTTAGTAACATGTTGGCATATTCATGGTCATTTTTAATGACTTTCAAAATACTCGAAAAACAAATACTATTTTTTATAAATCAAGATTATTCTCAAGTTAAAATAATTCATGAGTTGTCTGTTGGGTCTGCCGGAGAGAATATCATCAATTATCATTAATGACGGAATATATTTTTCAAAAAATGATCTGGGGAATTTCAAAATCAAAGAAAAATTCCATGTTTTGCCAAGTCTGTCGAAAAATATGGGAAATTTTATGCTAGTAAATTCCAGATCATTTCCAAATAAAAATATGAATTTTTAAGGGAATTATTTACAAAAACCAATTTTAAAATCGACTTTTTACTGAGACTCGAGATAACACACGACTAATAAGGTACCATTTTATACGGGCGTTGTGGAGGTGCTAATCCTTCTACGCACGTAACCGATTCCCAAACCCGCACTTGTTTTTCTCTGGTTCAAAGCGCAGACTATAAAATTGGTTTGAAAATTGTTTTAATTAATTTTAAAATATTTTATAAAAATCAGTTTTAATAGGTGGCTGATCACACATAGCCAAAAAAGATTGGTGGCGACTCCATTTATTTTTCCAATGTCATTTTTATACCTTCGACATTTTTATTTCAAGAGGAATTAAGTCGTCTTTTCCTCTGCCTGTGTTGTTTTCTCACGTCACTCGAGCAGGCCCGCGTGACGGGATCACGTATCG
Organism: Fremontodendron californicum; assembly: GCA_030761205.1. NCBI lineage: Eukaryota > Viridiplantae > Streptophyta > Magnoliopsida > Malvales > Malvaceae > Fremontodendron > Fremontodendron californicum. Next base: position 18,636,474 of record JAULJL010000010.1, on the reverse strand, counting down.
ACACATATTGTTATATGTATGATTTACATAGCGTGTGATTAATCGAAGGAAATCATATGACTCTTATTTCATATAATGAAGCATGTGATAAATTACAATGTGATTTTTATCATAGACTTATTGTTTGAGATTAATGCATTGTTAATTGTTAGTATAATACATGTTTATTTGAGAAATTATGTTAGAGTATTTTTATAATTGCTTAATGCAACTATGCATATCTCTAACATTTTATAAGTATGAGTTTTGATAAAAACAAAATAAAAGATATGTGAGTTTGTTAAATATATTCATGATCATAGTTTTGATGATTATAAGTTATTGCATGACTAAGTTTTTTAAACCTTAAGATATACATGCATGGTGATATTTTTGTCACATGATTATATTTGAGATCATAATTTTGTTATATGATTAAACTTGAGATTTATATTGTGATGATTATTATTTTATCAGTTTATGATTAAAGTATATACTTTAAATTATTATATGATATTTGTGTTACTAACATCTTTGATCTTTGAGAAATATTGAGTTAAGATTTGTAAAGATTAATTAAAATTTCAAGGGAAGAAGAGTCCATACTTTTGTGTGATAAATGAACACTATAAAAAGTGTATTATTTCTATAAAGGCAATTCATTTGGAAACAAATTAATATGGTGACATATGAAGATGACATAATTACAATGTTCACTACAATTAATTTAGTGAGTGTGAACAATGATGAACATTAGTGAATTATTTAAATTTAAGTGCATTATGTCATGTCACTTATTCAATGAGATCTTATTTTTAACATAAACTTGTTGAGATACAAGTGTGAGTTTGAAAAAAAATGAGATTCAAACCGAATGGTGAAATGATTAATAACCAAAGGTTATAATCAAAGAAAGATATGGACTACTTGAAATCTTTTTCTTTTGTGATTAAATTTATTCTAATAGATGTTATGTTTGCTATTGCAAACTATAAGCTTAAAGCACATCAAATGGATGCATAGAGATGTTATCCTCGATGGTGAATTGGATGAGATTTATATTCATCAAGTGAAAATGTAGGTACTCAAGACGAAAGGTAAGGTAAGACAAATGAAGATGCTAGATCAAAGCCTTCCTATTACAAGGTATGTCAATATGAGAAGATAGATTTCATATCTATCTTTATACAAAAAAAATGAGATTAATGAAAAGTCAATTTTGAGAATATAGATTTCAAATCTATCATTGTTCAAGGTGTTGAACTTAATGAGATTACAACTAAAGTGCATTTTGGATAAAATGAGTTCCAAATTCACAAGTGTTTGATTATTTTAAGTGACACAAATCACTTTAGATTGTGGTGAACAAGTTGTGATTCACAACATGAAAAATAAAAGATTGTATAGCAATCTCATTGCAATGAGAAACAACCTTGTGTTGTAATAAGATAGGTAAAACACTACCTACAAAACACTATGAGAGATATGGGACTAATACCGGTTACTAGAGATAATCTTGATTGGTAACAACTCTTTCTTATTGATGTCGCTTAAGAAATTGATCTTTTAGGTTTAAAGGATAATCTCTTCATTCGATGATTATTGTGTATGAGAGTTCAATAGATATCCATCTTGAATTGTCCGAGAAATTTATGTATGAGATACATAATATTCCCAATGCATCAATTGTTGGAATAGTGGGGGAAAGAATGAAAAGAACTATTCCTTATAAAGTCTCATATCTAGATGCATTGTTATTCACAACAAAGAGGTTGGACATAAAGTCCTTAATAGACTTGTAGCTCATTGAGTAGAGTGATAAGTAAAAAAGGAGGTTGTGAACACTCTTGACAAAGTCTACCTATGCAAGTAGAGAAGTGAGAGGCCGCTTCTTATGGATTTTTGGTTAATCCTAGAGTACTTGCTAGCACGGGATCAAAGCGAAGGCCCATATTAAATTGTGCTGCCTATGGAGGAACACACGGACCATGTGTAAAGTGTGAATATGTTTCCTTGTGTCCCGTATTCAATCTAAAGGTTCAAGCCTTGGCCACCTATTAGACATACACTTTACATGAGAACCAATTTGCACAATTTTCTTTAGGATGCATACATTTGCACTATTAGGTTATAAGTGGGGGATTGTTGTACATATTCTCTTATAATGAAATGTTTCAAAATTATTCCAATAGTTTTTGTTTTTTTAACAAAGGTTGGAAATCATATAGATTGCATGTTTTTTTAAATTAAGTGTGTTTGAAGGAAAAGTTATATTTGTTTGAGATGATCATTCATTCGAAGAGTGATGATTCTTCATGAAAGGGTAATTATTCCAAGAGTGATGATTTTTCATCAAATAGTTAACTTTTCATGAAAAATGAGTACTTTCATGAAAATGTGTTTTTCGCACCTGTTGGTATTGTAGACATCTAATTTTGTCTGAAACCCTAAATCAGGTACATTTTCTTCCCAAATTGATGTTTTTCAATGCTAAAAGGCTTTTCTCATCCTGCAGGTGGTACTCCGAGGCTTAGTCTAAGAAAGCAGACAGAAAAAGCCAAACTCAAAAAAAGTCAACCTCGAAAAAGGTCAACCCCAAAAAAGTCAACTACTGAAAAAGTCAACCCACTTTCAAAATCAAGATTTGAGGTTCAATTGAAAAACGGTGATAGAAATTTGATAATCCGAGGTCTACATTGAAAGATATGGAGTTCAGAAGTTAGGCTACGAGATTCAGTAGAAAGGAAACCCTAATTCGAGAAATTTGGGGAAAACTGCTTAAACAATCAAATTGGTCGGAATTGAAGGTCTCAAATGAAAGATAAGCACTGACTACGAGTAATGGAGAAGCCATTTGGAAGAATAACTGATAAAAAAGTCAATTCGGAAAAAAAATCGAGGATTAAGGTTTTTTTGGTGGATTTTTGGTGAAATTTGGAAAAATTGCAGAAATGGCCCAATTCGAAAGATCTAAAGCCCTTAATTGATGATAAATGATTAAACAAGGATAGCCTAAGGCTCAATTTGAAGAAAATCTGAAAATCGGACTTGTTTTGAGCAAAACCAGGTTTCAGAGGAAAAAGGGCAAAATTGGAAAATATGGGAAAAATATGGAGAAAAAAAATCTTGATTCGGAGTTCGTTTGCAAAATGACCAAATACCGGGTCTCTTATTTAGTAATTCAATAGGATAAATCTCGGAAAATTAGCAAATGAACTCCTTAAATTTTGAAAATTTGCAAATCTCATTTTTAAATTATTTGGAAGAGATTGGCGAAAGAAAATCTTGATTCGGAGTTCGTTTGCAAAATGGCCAAATACTGGGTCTCCTATGCAGTAATTCAATAGGATAAATCCCGGAAAAATAGCAAATGAACTCCAAAAATTTTGAAAATTTGCAAATCTCATTTTTAAATTATTTGGAAGAGATTGGCGAAAGAAAATCTTGATTCAGAGTTCGTTTGCAAAATGGCCAAATATCGGGTCCCCTACGCAGTAATTCAAGCAGATAAATCCTGAAAAAATAGTAAATTAGCTCCAAAAATTATGAAAACTTCCAGATCATATTTTTAAAGTATTTGGAAGAGATTGGTGAAGAAAAATCTGGATTCGGAGCTCGTTTAAAAAATGGTAAAGTTCGGGTGCATAAAAGGGGTAATTTCGGAAATAAATCCGAAATAAATAGCAAATGGACTCAAAAAATTTTGAAAACTTCTAGAATTCAATTTTTTATTATTTCGGAAGTATTGGAAAAAGAAAATTCGAATTTGGAGTCCGTTTGCTATTTATTTAAGTTCGGGGGGGGCAAAAAAGTTATTTCACCAAGGAAACCAAAAAGGGCAAATTGGTAATTGAGGAAAACATGAAAGATGAAGGAATTGCTGGGATTTTTTCTTCCTTTGGTCAGCCAACATAAAGGAGAAGAAGGAAGCTTGAGAAATTTAATTCCCTAGTCACTATGATGCCACATGCTATCACTAACACCTTGCAAATGGTCCCCCATTCATCCAATGGCTTAGGTGCCTTGTAGTAAAGTTGAATGCACCATCCAATGGCCAAGTTTAAATGTCAAAATGACATTTTTGTTGTCATAAAAGAACCCTCATCTAATGACCAAGAATGGAAGAAAAAAGCTGAGCACATTTCATCTAAGGGTGAGCATCAATTCGGTTGAGCAAAGGAGTGCATGGGATTATCCCTTTTCATCTAATGGCTTAGGCTATCTACAAGGGATGAGTACACATGTTGAGGGATGGATTTAATCTACAAGATATCATTTTTATGTTGGCTTCATCCAATGACCAAGGATGGAAAAGCACAACTCATCCAAGGGTAGGCATTCAAGAGGGGCAAGCAAGTGAGTGCATGGGATTGGTCCTCTTTTGCATCTAATGGCTAAGGTTAATACAAGATCTTAGTACACATCTTAAGGGCTGGAATCAATTGGCAAGATGACATTTTTTATGTTGTCATCAAAATATCTAAATCTAAAGGCCAAGATTGGAGGAGAAAAGGTGCAATTCTCATCCAATGGCTGAGGGGGCATTCGGCCAAGGCTAAAGGGAGGGGGAGAGTTCCATTTTCTTAGAGGTTTTTGGCTGGAAAAAATAGCTAATTTGGCAAGAAAAAATGTTTTTAAAGAAAGAAAAAAAAGGTTTTCATTAGAGAGTTTGAAGGTAGTCATCTCTACCAAGTTCTAACCTAGCTTTCTTCTTCATTTTCATGGTGTTTTCTTGATTTTCCTATCATGTTTTCCTACAACATTTTTCTTAGAAATAAAGTTTTTTAATGTTTATTCATGTACTCATCTTCTTCTTCTTTAAAATGGTGGAAACAAATTTTTTCTTAGAGTTTCATGCCATGGCCGAATGGCTCATTTTTCTGCCTTGTTTTTTTCTTTTCTTTCTTCCTTGCATGTTGTTGTGAAAATGATTTATACAAGTTTTTTTTTAGTATTCTAAGGTTCTGATTTTTACAAAATATGAAGCAAAAAAGGTTGAAATGGAAACATGATCTTGGCTAGACCAAGTGACCATGGTTAGGAGAGAGGCTATGCCCATTTTTACCTACCATGAAGCTTACCTTATTTTCTGTTTTACATGGTTTATTTTCTGTTTTATTGAGATGGAAAGGCTTCATGATCTTGGCAAGACCAAGTGATTATGGTTTGGTGAGAGGCTATGCCCATTAGATACAATCCATGGAGCTTGTCGCAACCTAAAAAATAACACGTCCCATCGCAAGACTTTATTATTCGTTAAGCGTGACATAAAAAAACCGAGGAAAAGTCGACTTAATTCCTCTAGAAAAATGAAGGTTTTGAAAATGACCTTGAAAAAGACATGGAGTCGCCACCAATCTTTTTTAGCTAGGTGTGATCGGCCACCTATTAATACCGGTTTTACAAAATATTTTAAAAATTAATTAAAACATTTTTGAAAACCAATTTCAAGTCTGCGTTTTAAACCAGAGAAATCAAAGAAACGGGTTCGGGACTCGGTTACGTGCGGGGAAGGATTAGCGCCCCCACAACGCCCGTATAAAATGGTAACTTATTAATCGTGTGTTATCTCAAATCTCGGTGTAAAGTTGGTTTTAAATTTAGTATTTCAAGTTAATTCCCAATTTAAAGAAAAATAATTCCATTTTTAATTAAACATGATCCAGAATTTATAAATTCAAAATTTTCCTATATTCCCCAACAAACGTGGCAAAATATAGAAATTTTTATTAGTTTTGAAAAACTTTCCGAATCATTCTCATTTTAAAGAAGATATTCCGTTATTAATGATAATTGATGATATCCTCCCCAGCAAACCCGGCAGAGAACTCATGAATTATTTTAACTCGGGAATATCTTTATTTTATTGAAAATCGTTACCCTTTTTTTGAAAATATTTAAAAGAAATGAATATGTGTATGCATGACATAAATAAAATGACATAGCAAAATCTAAATAATATAATGCAACCTAAATGATATGACATGATTTAAACGCCTTAGCATATTCTAAATGAAATGAAATATCCTAAGTTATATGACATATTCTAAATGAAATGAAATGAAATGACCTAGGTCATATGATATATTCTAAATGAAATGAAATATCCTAGGTAACATAATATATTTTAAATGAAATAAAATATCCTAAATGACATAATATATCCTAAATGAAATAAAATAACCTAAGTAACATAATATATTCTACATGAAACGAAATGACCTAAGTAACATACATATTCTATATGAAATGAAATGACCTAAGTAACATATATATTCTATATGAAATGAAATGATTTAAATGACATGGAAAATATGAATGATATGGCATATAATTTAAATGACATGGAATATAAAATAATGCTATCATATAATATGCATGAAAATAAAAATAAAAATAAAAATGCATGAACATAGTATATGCTAAATAATATGACAAAAATAACTAAATAAAAAGTATAGGACATCATGGAATATTCCAAATCATATAATAAACAATATAACATAACTCAAAATCATGACAATATCATAGAAATTAGGGGTGAGCAAAATCCGACTCGACTCGAAAAAACCGAAAAAAATTTCAAATTTCGAATTAAATAGTTCGGTTTATTAGAGTTATTCGGATTTTCGGATCAACTCGACTAAGTTATTTGAGTTATATAGTTTAGTTAGGATTTGATTTATACAACTCGAATAACTCGAAAATCCGAATAAGATATTTATATACGACGTCGTTTTACTCATTTGAGTTTGATACTAAGCTTGGGTTTTGCGTTTTCCGTATTTCGTCTTCTCTTTTTACTCTTTAGCCCATTTTTGTTGGGTCATTTATTTTTGTTGTTTGTCACCATTCAGTAGAAAAATAAATCCACATGAGCTGTTAACTGCATATTTATTGTCTTAATGTTTGATCATTCATTTTTTTTACCCTTTGAAATTGACAGGTCTAGATTGAAAGTTTACATTGAATTTTTTGGGTTTTAAAAGGGGAAGGCTATCACTCAATGCTTCATTCAGTTAAAGATTGAAGCTTTTGGTTGTTATCATGCACATTACCAAGCTAACCAAACGATAAAATTCAAAAGATAATGAATTCTCCTTTCTTAAAAGTCAATAGTAGGCTATTTATTTAGTATGGCAAGTCTTTGATAGTTATATTTATAAGAAAAGATAGAACAAAAAAAAATTGATAGATATACATGCATTTACAAGATAACAGTAACATGATCTAGTCAATCAACATTTACAAGATAACATTTTAACTCGAATAAATTATTCGACTCGACTCGACTCGAATTTGTTTTAATTCGACTCGATTCGCTAAAATTTCAAATTGAGTTTGGTTGACAAAATAGGACTCGTCAACTCGATTAATCCGAATTTTTTTCACTCGACTTGACTCGATCGAACGCTCACCCCTAATAGAAATTATCATAGTAAAAAAATCACATATTATATAAAATGCATGAATATGAAAAATGCAATGCATGAAAATGTATTTTTTTCTTTAATTAAGGAAATCCGTATATCTAAAAAATATCTGGCTACCTTAGGAAAATATGTCAAATTAAATATTCTAAAACCAAAATACTTTGTGATTGTTTGAAAACAATTTGGAAAAGCTTAGGTTAAAAAATAAATAAAAAAAAAAAAAAACTGGGTTAAACCCTTTTTTAAATGGCTCTAATTTCCTAAATTTAAAATCCCGGACTTGACCACCCTTAACCCGAGACTTAAAAAATCATTTTTAGAGTTTAAAAAGGCTTAGAAACTACCCTAAGTCAATAGCTAACCTTCCTAATGAAGCCCCCTCTAAGTAACTTAACCAAAACAGAAAAATGATTTTTCTTTAAATTCAATTCTGACTCCACTGTCCAGTTTTAAGCCACGATTTTTTACCCTATTTTTAAAAATTCAAAAATTTATGAAAACAATACTGGAGACTCAGAACATGTATAACTACACGGGAAAAAATCAGCTTAATTTTCTAATTAAAGATGAATGCCCATAAAAATCAGAAAATTACGAGTACTGGGTGAAAAAACTGTTTTGCCAAAATACATTTTTGCCTTTGATAAAATCATTTAAAAATCAAAGTAAAAATATTTAAGACTCACAAAATGACTCACAAACAGTAGCTAAGACTTTTTGAAAGTTAGATAAAAATTAGCTAAGTAAAAAAAATCACAAAGGTAGAATAACCAATTTGACAAAACTTAATTTTCCACAAGTGTGCTCAAGAGAGCATGACTTTGAACCATTAATTGGCCTAAGTCATTATTCAAGTGGCATGAACATGAAATGCATGAAAAATTACAGCAAATATGATGCATGAAATGCATGATTTTAAACCTAAATGTCATGAAAAAATGCATGGCATCCATATAGTGACCTAGACCTAAATGAACTTGCATGGCATTTAATGCAACCTAGGTCTAAAATGCATGAACATGAATGGCAAAATAAACCTAACCTAACATCTAAAATATGCATGGGAATAACACAAACACAAAGCATGCTTAAACCAAAAACTCAACCAAATATCATGTAAATGCTAATCTATCAACTAACATGGCAAAAATGCACACATGATGCTAGAATACAAGGAGTGGCCGAATGGCCTATGGTTCCTAACAAGCATGGCATTTTCACAAACACTTGGTATACTTAAACTAAATACTCAACCAAATGTCATGCAAATGCAAAACCTACCAACTAACATGGCAAAAATGCAACACACAATGCAAAACACATGGAGTAGCCGAATAGCCTCAAGCTCTAACAAGCATGGCATTTTCACAAACACTTGATATACTAACATGCTCAACTTAAATATAACATTCAAATCATGCAAAACACCAAGTCAAAATACTAAAACCAAACAAGCATTTTCACAAACACTTGATATACTAACATGCTCAACTAAAATACAACATTCAAATCATGCAAACACAACACAAGCATTTTCACAAACACTTGATATACTAAATATAAAACATCAACAAATTTAAACATTATGAAAACAGGAAATTAAAAATGCAAGAACATGATATTTAAATCATAAATGGCAACAAACAAAGCAACCAAATTAAAATATGACTCAAGTATATGAAGTAGAATAATACTTAAAACATCAAGATTAAAGAAAATAACATAAATAACATGATAAAATAAACAAAACAGCAACATTAATAAAAAATGTAGGCCATTCGACCATGGTGAGAAAAATGTAAAAAAAAATTGTAAAAAAAATATTTAAGAAAGAGATGAAGAAAGAAATTAAGAAGAACAATAAAAAAACACTTATTTAAAAAGGAAACTCACCAAATAATAATTAAAATAGCAAAAGCAAGAATGGAAAATCAAGAAAGTGCAAGAGTTGGTGCTCAAGAGCAACCTCAAGAAGCTATATTTCAAGCTTTATCTCTTCAAACTTTCCTTTCTTTTCTAAACTTTTTCTTTTTGCTTCCAACCAAGGAGAGAAAAAAACCAAGAAAAACTAAGAGAAATCAGAAAAATGAAGTGTGAAAAATGAAATTCTGCTCCCCTCCCTTAAGCTGGCCGAATGCCCCTCTCTCTCATGCAAGGATGTTGTCATTTTCATCCTAACCAATTTCCATCCAATGGCTAATAATTCAAGGTGACAAATCATGAAATTACCACCCTTAGATTAGCATAGCAGCTATCCATAATTACAGCTATTCAAGAATAATGTTGACACTCTCCCTTGGCCTATGTGGCTTAATCACAATGGCTTAATTAAAAAAAATCTCTAACTAACTCTTAATTCTTGGCCATTTGATTGAAAAATCAGAAGCTTCCTATTTCTTTTGGGCCTTGGAAGGCCAGCACTTCCCTTTTCCAGCCCAATTCTGATTTTTTGAAAGGCCAAAAGAAGCCCTTTTCGGTTGCTTGGGTGAAATGACCGTTTTGCCCCCCGGATGCAAATAAATGTCAAATGGACTCCAAATTCAATTTTTATTCTTTTAATACTTTCAAAATAATAAATATTGAATTTTGGAAATTTTCAAAATTTTTTGAGTCCGTTTGCTATTTATTTTGATTTTTTCTTCCAAAAATGCCCTTTCATGCCCCCACATTTTACCATTTTTTAAACGAGCTCCAAATCAAGATTTTTCTTCACCAATATCTTCCAAATAATTTAAAAGTTTGATCTAGAAGTTTTCATAATTTTTGGAGCTCATTTAGTATTTTTTTTTTTGGATTCATCTGCTTGAATTACAGCATAGGGGCTCGAGATTTGGCCATTTTGCAAATGAACTCCAAATCATGATTTTATTTTGAAAATCTCTTCCAAATAATTTAAAAATTATATTTGCAAAATTTCATAATTTTTGGAGTCCATTTGCTATTTTTTCGGGATTTATCTTCTTGAATTATTGCATAGGAGGCCCGGGATTTGGCCATTTTGCAAACGAACTCCGAATCAAGACTTTCTCTCACCAATATCTTCAAAATAATTTAAAAATGAGATTTACAAAATTTCAGAAGATTTGGAGCTGATTTGCTATTTTTTCGGGATTTTTCTTCTTGAATTACTACATAAGAAGCCCGAGATTTGACCATTTTGCAAACGATGTTTGAATCAAGATTTTCTTTTTCCAATCTCTTTCAAATGATTTAAGAATGAGATTTTCAAATTTTCAGAGTTTTTGGAGTCCATTTGCTATTTTTCCCAAATTCCAATTTTGCCCTTTTGCCTTCGAAACCCAGTTTTGCTCAAAACAAGTCAGATTTTTAGATTTTCTTCAAGCTAAGCCTTGGGCTATCCCTTTTTAATCATTCCTCACCCATTGGGGGCTTTAGTCTTACCAAGTTGGGCGATTTCTGTAATTCTTCCCGATTTCATCGAAATCCACCAAAAACTCTAATTCTCGATTTTCTCTCGGATTGACTTTTCTTTCAGTTTTTCTTTCAAGTGGCTTCTCCATTACCCATAGTTAGTGCTTATCTTTCATTTGGAACCATCAATTTCGACCAATTCGATCGTTTAAGCACTTTTCCCCAAATTTCTCGAATTAGGGTTTCTTTTCTACTAAATCTCCAAATCCCAACTTTCGAACTCCATATCTTTCAATGTAGACCTCGTATTATCAAAATCCTTTCGCTATTTTTCAATTGAACTCCAAATCTCAATTTTGAAAATGGGTTATTTTTTTAGTAGTTGACTTTTTGGGGTTGACTTTTTCGGGGTTGACTTTTTCTGAGGTTGACTTTTTTTTAGTTTGACTTTTTATGCTCGCATTCTTAAACTAAGTCTCAGAGTACCACCTGCAGGATAAAAAGTCGTTTTACATTTTGAAACCTCAATTTAGGAAGAAAACATATCTGTTTAGTGGCCCAGACAAAATTAGGTGTCTACAGTTGCCCCTCTTTGGCTATTGCTGAGAATCAGGATCAGGCAAAGATAAACAAACACTAATTTTGTACGGTCAGTGAAATCACATGTGAAGGAAAGGGAAAAGAGTTTCTTTTTCATTCTTTTTTTTTTTTGAAAAAGCTGTAAGTTGAAGATTTGTCCTTAAATTTAATTCCCTGACTAATCAAGGCTCGACCCGTCTTAAGGAAACGGGTTCGATTTTCAAAAGAAAAATTATGCCCGAAGATCTTAAAAATGGTGCTCGAAGGTCTTAAAAAAATTGGTGCCCGAAGGTCTTTAAAATGGTGCCCGGAGGTCTTAAAAAAAATGGAGCACGAAGGTCTTTAAAATGGCGCCCAGAGGTCTTTAAAACTGGTGCCCGAAGGTCTTTAAAATGGTGCCCAGAGGTCTTTAAAACTGGTGCCCAGAGGTCTTTAAAACTGGTGCCCGAAGGTCTTTAAAATTGGTTCACGAAGGTCTTTAAAATTGGTGCCCGAAGGTCTTTTAAAGCTAGTGCCCGAAGGTCTTTAAAACTGGTGCCCGAAGGTCTTTAAAACTGGTGCCCGAAGGTCTTTAAAACTGGTGCCCGAAGGTCATTAAAATTGGTGCCTGAAGGTCTTTAAAATTGGTGCCCGAAGGTTTTTTAAAGCTAGTGCCCGAAGGTCTTTAAAACTGGTGCCCGAAGGTCTTTAAAACATGTGCCCGAAGGTCTTTAAAACTGGTGCCCGAAGGTCTTTAAAACTGGTGCCCGAAGGTCTTTAAAATTGGTGCCCGAAGGTCTTTAAAACTATGATTTGAAAATACCTTGACGACGGTCTCAAGGCTCGACTCGTTTGATAAACAAAATAAATTCGATTTAAAATAGAAGAAAATACCTCGATGGCGGTCTCGGAGTTTGAATCTTTTGAGAAGCAAAACGAGTTCTCTTTGGGGAAGTCCAAGTTTCCCTGATTTCTGCACTGTTAGCTAAATGCAATGATGAGAATGTCATGCTTTTGCAAATGCTTGTATGTTTCCTAAAAATAAATGCAATCAAATGATTGTGCCATGATTTCTAATCCATGGTTTCTTTGAGGTTCACAGATTATCTGACATCATGACAGAGTCTTCAATTGTTCATTGATGCCCCACTTAAGGAATTCTTCACTCAAGATATCTTGTCAAACAGTCTCAGCTTCTGTCTTTCGCTGAAGTTCATAGATTTTCTGACTTCGTGATAGAGTTTCCCACACGTTCACTATTTTCTTTTCTTGGTGAACTTTCCAAACCTTTCCCAAGATTTAAATCTATTCCTTAGTAATACTTTGAAATCCCTTTATTTAAAGATTTTTATTACTAATCATCATTCAATTTAATAACAACCATAATGCATCTCGAAAGTATATGAAAGAGAATATGAATCAAGCAAAAATTATCATGCAAAGGATGATAAGAATTTATTGTAAGAAATGTTTTATAATAGTAAACATAAATTTCAAGGATATAAGAAACAAATGTAAGGTTATAGGCTGTAGATGCCCCGGATGCGGAATATCTTGGACCCCTCTTTTTTCAAACCATCCAAAATTTCTCTTGAACAGGCAATTCACATGGGTAACCTCTTAGCTTCTGTAGTTACATCAAACAGAGTTGTTCCCCTTTTCTCTGATTGTCAGATACTTTCTCCCCCTTTACACAGAGCATTGATTCAAACTTTAATCAGTACTTGAGCCGCCCTTTGTGGGTTTTCAACTCAAGTGTCCTCCATTCGGTATCAAGTCGCCCTTTGCGGGTTTTCGGCTTAAACCTCTCCTTTTACATTCTTTTTTCATTTCCATTTTTTTGGTATTCTACCATGCATCTGAGAATTCTAAATGCTTCCAAGGTAAAAATAACAATTCAAAAGATGGGATGAATTCTGAGAATAACCTTTCAAATTAAATATCCATGCTTGATCAAAATGGGCTTTTAAAACATGTAATGTAGGCCAAGGTTTGGGTTCAGAAAGAAAGGATAAATAGGCCCAAAATGTGTTTAAGGGTGATTGGATCAAGGATCATTTCCTGAGGAGAATTTGTTCTTGAAACATTTGTCCCTTTTTGGACTTTCTTTTCTTCTTTTTTTGCTTTGTTGGCTTTCATTTGCCACATTTTTCGATGGCTTTGTTTTTGCCATGATTTTTGATTATCTTTCCTTGCATTTGCCTTCCAGTGTAGAGGGTGATCCTTGATCAAGGTTTAAAGAAAGAAATAATTTCTAAGGCTCAAAGGGGTGACTAAGGATAATTTCTTCTTAGTGAAAGGAATATGAAAGACGGCCATTCATCATATCAAGCATGAATATTTTCTTTGAAAAGCAATTCTCAGGGGAAATAGATATATAGAATTTATATTTTTACACTTGGAATCATTCGAATTTCCATGTGCACAGCATCACACATTTTTTTTTAAGCATAATACTTCTTCAGTTCATCAGCATTCACAGGATGTCTAAAATCATCTCCGTCCATCCGAGTTAGAATCAATGCTCCTCCAGAAAAAGCTCTCTTTACCATGTAGGGTCCTTCCCAATTCGGAGCCCATTTTCCTCTCGGGTCCTTCACTATAGGGAGAGTTTTCCTTAGTACCAACTCCCCTTCTCGGAACTGTCTAGGACGAATTTTCTTGTTCGAATCATCCTTTTCTGATACAACTGCCCGTGACAAATTGCTTTCAATCTTTTCTCCTCGATGAGATTCAACTGTTCATAACGAGCTCTAACCCATTCTTCTTTCTCTAGGCCAACTTCCATCAAAACCCGAAGTGAAGGGATCTCAACTTCAATAGGTAGCACTGTTTCCATCCCGTATACCAAAGAAAACGGCGTTGCCCCTGTAGATGTGCGAATCGAAGTACGATATGCATGAAGAGAAAAAGGCAAGATCTCATGCCAATCCTTGTACATATCAGTCATTCTCTCAACAATCTACTGCGCCATTCATCTTCGGACGGTAAGGTGCCGAATTATGATGTGTGATCTTGAACCGAGTACACACTTCTCTTATCATCTTATTGTTCAAATTGAGAGCATTATCCAAAATAATTCTTGCTGGCAACCCGTAACGGCATATGATTTCTTTCTTGATGAATCTGCATACCACCGACTTTGTTACATTCGCATAGGAAGCAGCTTCTACCCACTTTGTGAAATAATCTATGGCCACCAAGATGAAACGATGTCCATTTGAAGCTTTCGGGGTAATAGGCCCGATCATGTCCATTCCCCATATTGAAAAAGGCCATGGTGCAGTCATGACATGTAATGGCGATGGCGACACATGAATCTTATCTGCATAGATCTGGCATATATGGCACTTTCGGGAATAACTGATACAATCTCCTTCCATCGTCAGCCAATAGTATCATGCCCTCATAATCTGTTTAGCAAGCTTGTGACCATTAGCATGGGTGCCACATATCCCTTCATGGACCTCTTCTATGATTCTTCAAGCTTCGACAGACCCGACATATCTCAATAGGACTTGATCTTTCCCTTTCTTGTAGAGAATCTCACTGTCTAGAACAAAACCCATTGCTAGCCTCCTTAGAGTCCTCTTGTCATTCTCTGTTGCCTGTTCTGGATAATGTTGACTTTTGATGTACTGTAAGATGTCGTTATACCAAGGGAGGCCATCTGCTTCTTCTTCGATACTTAAACAGTGGGTAGGAGACTCATATATGCTCATCTTGATCAGCACAACTTCAGCCCCTTCACTCACTTTAAACATTGATGACAAAGTAGCCAGAGCATCTGCCATTCGGTTTTCTTCTCGAGGAAAGTAGTTGAAATTCACTTCTTCAAACTCCTCCAATAAACTCAGTATGAGTTCTCGGTATCAGATTAGTTTTGTATCTCGGGCTTCACATGCTCCTCGTAGCTGGTAAATCACTAAGGCTGAGTCTTCGAAAACTTCCAATACTTTGATCTTTCTGTCCACTGCAGCACGAAGGCCCATAGTACATGCTTCATACTCGACAGTATTGTTTGTACAATCAAAATCCAATCTGGAAGTGAAAGGATAATAATCTTCTTCTGGGGATATAAGCACTGCACCGATTCCATGCCCCATGGCGTTAGATGCACCATCAAAGTACATTTTCCATACTTTCTTCTTCAGGGGAAACTCATCTGTTTGCGGCACATACATCAAATCTTCATCCGGGAAGTCAAAGTTCAATGGCTTATAATCTTCCACTGCCCGACTTGCTAAGAATTCAGCCACTGCACTGCCCTTGATAGATTTTTGACTTACATATATAATGTCATACTCTGACAATAAAACCTACCATATTGCAGTCCTCCCTGACAAGGAAGGTGCTTCCAACATATATTTGACTGGATCCAGCTTAGCAATCAACCACGTTGTGTGATACAACATATACTGTCTGAGTCTTCGAGCAGTCCAAGCTAAGGCACAACACAACTTTTCTACCGACGAATATTTCAACTCATAATCTGTGAACTTCTTGCTGAGGTAGTAAACTGACTGTTCTTTCTTTCCAGTTTCATCAAGCTGCCCCAAAACACAACCCATGGATCTTTCAAATACTGATAAATACAGTATCATTGGTTTATCCTCAATAGGTGGCATTAATACTGGTGGGTTGGATAGATAATGTTTAACCTTTTCAAATGCAATCTGACAACCTTCATCCCATTCTCCTGGATCACGTTTCCGAAGTAACTTAAATATTGGATCACATTTGTCGATTAACTGTGAAATAAACCGAGTAATGTAATTCAATCTCCCCAGAAAGCCTCTTACTTCCTTTTGAGTGCGAGGTGGTGGCAGATTCTGAATAGCCTTCACTTTATCTAGGTCAATCTCAATTCCTGTTTTGCTGACGACAAAACCCAACAATTTCCCCGAGGTGACTCCAAAAGTGCATTTTGCCGGATTTAGCTTGAGTCTAAATTTCCTTAATCGTTCAAAGAGCTTCTTAAGATTCACAATATGCACCTCTTCTCCTTGTGACTTTGCGATCATATCATCAACGTAGACCTCAATTCCCTTATGCATCATACAATGAAACAAGGTTACCATGGCTCTTTGGTATGTTGCCCCAGCATTCTTCAACCCAAATGGCATTACTTTGTAGCAGAGGGTTCCCCACATTGTAACAAATGTGGTTTTCTCCATATCTTCCGGTGCCATCTTGATCTGATTGTATCCTGAGAATCCGTCCATGAAAGAAAATAAAGAACTCTTTGCTGTATTATCCACCAGAGTATCAATATGGGGCAAAGAGAAATTATCTTTAGGACTGGCCTTGTTCAAATCTCGGTAATCAACGCACATCCGCACCTTGCCATCCTTCTTTGGTACTGGAACAATATTTGCCACCCATTCTGGATATTTTGCCACCTCTAGGAATCCAGCATCAAATTGCTTCTTCACCTCCTCTTTTGTCTTTAACACCATGTCGGGCCTCATTCTTCTCAACTTTTGCTGAATTGGCTTGCATTCTGGCCTTAAAGGGAGCTTATGAACCACAATATCCGGATCTAACCCTGGCATGTCTTGGTAAGACCATGCAAATACATCCACATACTCCTGGAGCAGAGCTATCAATTCATCTTTTATTGATGATGACAATGAAGTTCCAATTTTGACTTCCTTTATCTCTTCACCATTTCCCAGATTTATCGTTTCCAATAATTCCTTATGAGGAAGTACTTGTTTCTCCTCTTGTTCTATTTTCCTTAATAGATCTGGAGGTAGACCATAATCCTCAATATCTTCATTAGCCTCAAAATCACCCGTGCAAATGGGTCTTTCAAAATCAATTTCAGAATTACTGACAGGAAGGTCCTCATATTCCGTATCCGTACACCTGTAAATAGGTGGAGAAGAAACAATATAGGAAAATATATAATGAAAACAAAATAAATAACAAAAATGAAAGATTATGGACACATCAATATGGATAAAATGCATTGTGCTTGTTATTTATTGAATGAAAATGCTTAAAAAGCCCATTACAGAAAAAACTCTTAATATCTCTGAGTAAAGATAATTAAGATTTCTTTTTTAAAAGTATTACTTTGGAATTGACTTAAAAATTATGGGCAACTCAGTCGCACTCTAGTTGGTTAGTCTATATCCTGGTGGATAAGGTCGCACCATCCAGTTAGCATTCTCTCTTTCAATTCTGTCTTCCTCAGTTGTGCAGATCTCCATATCATACATCTGCTCATCCCTGTTCACCTGGCATCTCCTCAAAGGCTTGCTCTATCATTATGAGCACATCATCAGAATTCTTTTCTCCGAACAGAGAACCGGCTGAGGAAAAGCTGTGAAGGATAGGTGGGAATGTCATAGGCTCCCATTCAATATCCATACCCGTAAGACGAGCCATCCTCCTTTGTCGATTCCTTTCAACTTGTTTCCATTTCTCATGGGCCTTCGGAAGATATCCTAGGCCGAAACGGTCTTTCTTTCCTTTTACTTCCATTGCTCGAGCCATCCCCTAAAGATTTTTCCCGAGACCTTTTCTAGCCCTGCAACCTTTTCCCACGGTGGTTCTTACCCCCAACCTTGTGTTCTTGGACAGCCTCGATTTCGAAATTTTTTGTCCTTCAGCGAAGAAAACTGCATTTACAAATTCCAAAGACCGGAAAGAGCATTCCACGGCATCTTCATTGGGCTCAACATAAGGAGATTCAGTAGATGCAGAGGCTATTATATCTTCTTCTCCTAATACTGAGATCAAACGGCCCTCCATCACAAATTTCAGTTTTTGGTGAAGAGACGAGGGTACAGCCCCAGCTGAATGTATCCACGGCCTTCCCAACAAGCAATTATAAGATGGATTAATATCCATGACCTGGAAGTTCACTGTATAAATGCACGGGCCTATCTCCAGAGGAACTTCAATGGTTCCCATAACCTCTCTCCTTGTTCCATCAAAAGCCCTGACCACTGTGCAACTTGGTATCATATAGGATATATGCACTGGCAATTTGGATAGGGTTGCTAAAGGCATCACATTTAGTGAAGAACCATTATCCAAGAGGACTCTTCGTAATATGTGCCCCTTACAAAGCTTTCGTTGATCCAATACCATTGGTTGGTATCTCCTCATAGCTGAAAAATATGTAGTCATCTACTGCGATGTTTCCCACCAGCCTATCCAACTTTTCCACTGATATATTATTAGCCACGTATGCCTGATTTAATACTCTTAACAGGGCATTTCTGTGTGGTTCTAAACTCAAAAGCAAGGATAAGATTGAGATCCTAGCTGGTTGACGCTGCAATTGCTCAACCACGCTATACTCACTATGCTTTATAAATTTTAAGAACTCACAGGCTTCCTTCTCACATACTGGTTCTTTCATTCTATTAACCGGGGCTGATCCCCTATCTGTTTCTTTTGGTAAATCCATCTCAATATGGATTGGCTCGACTACCTTCTTCCCTTTATCTGTTTCTCTATCTTTCCCTGCTAACCCCTGTTCAGCAGCTTTCGGAGCATAACACCTTTCGCTTCGGGTTAAATGCCCCACACCTGTGATATCCTGCTAGCTTGAAGACCCAGGCATAACCATGCTACATTCGTATTTCCATGGTGCAGCCTTGTTTTCCTTGTATGAAAAGGAAACAGGTAGATCAATGATTAATTTTGGCGCATTTTCTTCAATGACTGGCATAACTTTTTCCTCCAGTTCATCATAATAGATGATCAGGGGTCTTCCTATCCCATAGCCACCTGCATTTTCAATGACTTCTATTTCCCCCTCTATCTCCTCGTAGAATTGGGCTTTCCCATTATCCATCATCCTTTGGACTTTAATCCGAAAGTCCCCGCAATCCTGTATGTCATGGCCTCCACACCTATGGAATGGGCACCAATTATGCACCCTTTTTGCAACCATTTTCAGACTATCTGTATCTTCCACCAATCCTGCCTTGACCATTTCAACCTATACTGTCAGCATCGGAGTCTTAACCTTCCAAATATCCCTTTTTAATCTTCTGCCCTCTCTGGTCAATATTGCATTTACCTGATTCCCAGCATGATCAGGCAATGGGTTTCCAGCTACGTTCGGCCCATTTTTTTTATCCAAACTTCACAACCCCAGCATTGATCAGGCTTTGGACTTTCTTTTTGAAGGCTAGGCAATCTTCAATCAAATGTCCTTGGATTCTCGCGTGGTATGCGCAGTTAGTGTTTGCATTGTACCATCTTGGATATGGAGGTATCAAAGGTTTTAGGTACACAGGTGCAACAAGTTGACCCCGCAATAGTTTTGGATATAGCTTACCGTAGGTAGTAGGAATCGGATCAAATTGGGGTTTTTGATCATTCCTTGGTGAACGTTGATCATTGTGCGCAGGCCCTTGTGTGTTTGGGATAGTACTTCTAGGAAGGGTTATTTGAGGGGATATGCTAGTTGGAAATGGCTGTTGTGATATATTGGTGTAGGGGAATTGATTTTGGGTAAGGTGGTTGACATTGGGGTAATAAGGATTATACCCCGGATATGGTGTGTAAGGTGTCGGAGGTGCATAAGGTGTGGTAGGAGTATAGGGCCTTGGTGGTGTATATGGTGTAGGAGGTGTATAGGGGTATTGGTTGAAGCTTACTGCATTGGTTTTCTCCTTCTTTTTGCTCCTAAGCTCTCTTTGGGGTAGCAGACTCACCCCCTTCCATCTTCCCATTCTTAATAGCTGACTCAATCATTTCTCCAGATATTACCATATCCGCGAAGTCCTTGATAGCACTTCCCACTAATTTTTCATAATAGGGTGCTTTCAAGGTATTGATGAAAAGCACCGTGGTTTCTTTTTTGGTTAAAGGGGGTTGCACTTGTATGGCCAGATCCCTCCACCTCTGTGAATACTCTTTGAAGCACTCATTGGACCTCTTTTCCATATTCTGTAATGACAGCCTATCTGGTACCATGTCAGAAACATGCTTATTATATTCCATGAAAGCCCTGGCCAAATCCGTCCATGAACGAATCTTGGTACGACGTAGTTGATTGTACCATCGGGTGGCTGACCCTGTTAAGCTATCTTGGAAGCAATGAATAAGCAATTTCTTATTATCCTCATGCCCCGTCATCCTTCTGTAGTACATGGTCAGATGAGCTGATGGGTTGGTGGTCCCATTATACTTTTCAAAGTCTGGTACTTTGAACTTTGGGGGGATTACTAGATCGTGTACCAAGCTCATCTCTTTGGCATCCAGACTGCCAAATAACTCTGCTCCTTCAACTGCCCTTAACCTTTCCTCCAGCAGCTGGTATTTCTTCTGAGATTCAGCGGTTTCGACCCTCTTTAATTCAATCATTTTGGCCCTTTCCCTTTCTGCCATTTCTTCGAAATCTGGAACCTCAACCTCAATTAGATCAACTCCGATGTTACCCCTTTTAGGATTGAAATTTTGTGCTTGGGCCGCTAGTTGGATATAGATGTAGGATGCTGCCCCGGTTGGGAGTTCATTTCCCACAGGTTCGGATGTCTGACCATTCCTTTGTACCACTTCTGGTCGGTCTTCCTGATGTACTGCCCCCATTCCAGTAACTGAATTCTCTCCAGGCCACTACTGCTTCATCATAGTGCTCATCATCTCCATGAGTTTTGTCATCTGTTCTCGTGTCTCCTCTTGAGGCTTAGTTAACTGTTCTTGTTGTTCTTTCTGGATTCTTTCCATTCTCTCAATTCTGGCAGGCTTATCATTTTCCATGGCTCTTGTTCGAGATCGAGTATTGTAAGGATGTTGGAAGTCTGGTTCTTTCTGAGTGCGACCAATTGTACCTTTAGTTTTAAAAACCATGGATTAGAAATTATTGACACATTTCTTATTTTAAAAAATGAATAAATGAATGAATGAATTAACAACTAAGTAAATGAATAAGTGTATGAACTTAAATGACTAATTATAAATAATAAATGAATAGACAAATAAATAAATGACTAAGTGTATGACCAGTTTATAAAGAATAAATGAATGAACAAATAAAATGAAATATATAAAAGAAAGAAAAAATGAATGATGAATGCATTTAAAAGTATTGGCCCCGGGATAATTCCAACCAAACGGTCTTTCATTGATTTCCTGGAACTAAATACATCAAAGAAAAGATCCCTGTTTAAGAAAACATGATAATCTGTCTCTCCTAAAAGACTATTACAAAATACTGGTCCTAATATCGCTCTCTCGGATCCTGGACCTTCTTCACTGTCCTCTTTTGGTTGCCTTGCTCTTCCATCTGATCCTTACTTGTTCATGACCCTTTGACGTATCAGCAGAAGCATCGCCGTGTAAGCTTTCCCTAGCTTGTTTCTCAAGTTGATTTGCTCGGGCTTCCTCGTGTTTTGCTTTTTCTGCCCAATAGTTCTTCTCCTTCTTGAGGTTCTTTGATAGAAACTCAATTAAGAGTTGTAAACCCAAGTGCAGGTTATGTTCAAGTAATAAATTCTCGGGTGTCCGAGGTCGAACCACAGGGAAGCGTATTAGTAAGTATAAGTTTATAAATATATAAGAAAAAGAAAATAAACAAGATATTAGGGAATCAATAACAAAGAAAGTAAACAAGATATTAGAGAACAAAATAAACAAAATAACATAAAAGCAATTAAACAAGATATAAAAAAAAACAATAAGAAAAGATGTTGAGGTTAGAGAATCCACTCTTGGTGTTATGCTAAGATTAATCTTGTTTTATTACACAATTGAAATCCACACATAAGGGAGGTTCCAACCGGAAGGTTTAGCAATTCAGTCCAAATTGTCCAACGTCCATAGCATATGATATTATGTTCATTTGGTGTCCTCAAAACTCACAACAAGAGTCCAAGCATTCCTTATGCCAAGGTATATGTCTACAACAAATCAAGGTTATGAAACCAAGCATTTACTGTGCCATTTTCATTGTCAATAATGAATCAAGATCTCTACTTTGCAAGTATGATTTTAAACCAAAAGAAAATATTATCTATACTAGTGTTTATAAATGATGATTCATTTTAGCTCATGTTTAAGAGACTAACCTTAGCATTTACCAAGAGCTTCACCTCATCACCTCAACAATATGATTAGCAACACATACTAGATATGAATAAAATGAAAAGAAATGTAAGAAGCATAAGTAAATAAAAAAAGAAAACTAGAGAAAGGAAAGAAGAAGAAAACTTAGAGAATTTTACTACAAAGGCTAATATCCTACCAATGTATAATGTATCCCAATACTCATCCAAGGCCCTCTATTTATACACATTTTGGAGGGCTAAATGACAAGAGACAAGCTTTACAAATTTCAAAGGTAGGTATAATAGGTGGGTGCATTTTTCTAACAATTTTCGTCATATTGTATGACAATTCTGATCAGCCAGCTTGATGGTCGATTTTGTCAATGTTGGAGGCTCGATCTGATAAAATGGTCTTCTAGAAAAATATACCCCTATCCGTTACGGATCCATAGCCGTTGGAATCAGATCATTTGCGCACGTGGATCAGAAGATATGGTCAAAATACCAAAACGGTGCAGAACAGACGTCATTGCACATCAGCCAACTTGATGGTCGATTTCGCTAGGGAAAACGACTCCGTTTCAAGAAGTGTAAAACATGAAAAAGATAGATATGCCTCTTAGCTTTGCAGGGATACAAAGTTCAGCCTTATTGCTTCAGTGAAACTCGAGATATAGCTGATATGGCAAAAGGTGTCGGAACTGGAACTGAACTGGATTTGCCCTTAATTCTAGTAATCTGAAATCACTCAAAGAAACTTGTGAAAAACACCAAATTACATAAAAATATAAAAGATCATAAACACAATTAGACTAAACAATAATAACTCGTATTTGACACAAAACAATAATAAAACATAACTAAAAACTATATAATTATACGAGTTATCACACCCCCATACTTAGATTGTTGCTAGTCCCTAGCAACGACTCAATAAAAATAAAATAAGAAAATCTAATCTAATCCATTTTCGTAGGAAATCACGGTGGCACTTAGCATGTGACACAAGCCTTTAAACCCCTAGGTGTCCCTAGTGGACGAGTTTAGTCTCGTGAGGGTTTACTAGGACGATACCCACAAACATTGAAGACATAAGAAAAACTAAAAATAATAATTATAACTAATCCTTCCAATATAAATTAGAGATAATCATTGGACAAGTCTTAAAAACTAATCAATAGCTTAAAGAAATTCACAAAAAATCTTGCTTGAATGTAAATAGTTTGAGTTAAGCCAATAATAACATAACATATTTCAATCAAAATAGTGTATATTCAAACTTAATCTCAACTTCTCACATGGGATACTCTCTTGATTTTCACTCTTTAAAGTAGTGGTAAAGTGTTTACACTCAATCAATCTCATGAAAACACTTCTACCATATGCTTGCTTGTCCACCTATTCTCCACTATTTAGATCATACAACTTCATAAATCAAGAGGTCTTTATTCAAGGTTGTAATGGGGCCAAAGGGTTATAATGTGGTTAAAGAACAAAAGGATAAAGATATCACAAAGGTTCCAAAGAGTTCATAGATTTTAGAGACATAATAAGATCATACAAATAAAACTTCTCAAAACTCTTATAAAGCACATAATAACATAGGCTAAATATTCATGTTGAGCCTTTGCATCATTCTAACCAACTTTGTAACATCTTTTTCTAGAAGTTCAAGAGAAGATTTTTTTTTTTTTTTTTTAATATGGGAATGTATTTGACAATGATCCCTTTCTTTTTCTCTTGACTTTTTCTTTTCTTTTCTTCCCCCACACTTATCTTTTGTTTCTAACCCAAATTTTCAAATAAAAATATCCCTTGTTTTTTTGCAATATGTCTCAAAATATAAAATTCATCTTTAGAACAAGGGTAAGGATATAAGTATATTTAGGCTAGGTGTAAGTTGTGGTTACCAATAAAACATCATATTTAATGTAGGCTCAAATTGGCTCACTAGTGGGGATGTTCTCGTAGAACATTAATAATGGATGGCTGTTTGGCTCTGGTTATAATCCTAATGCCTCTATCATATTCATGTTGTCACATGTATCAATATAGTCTCAAACGGTTTAAAGCAAGTTCTAGAGAATCATGTAATCATAAGAGCACTCAAGAAAGAAATTAGATTGATTTGTATAATGCATCAATCATTATAGGCTCAAAAACTCACAAAGATGATTATACAAGTCAGATTAAGTCTAAACATGCTTCTTTCTCAATCAACATATCATATTAACATTGGCTCATAAAAAGGTTGACATCAAGCTCAATTCTCATGAAAATCTTCTCACTAATAAATCTGTTTTAGACTTATGCAATTCATATCTCATCATTGTATTGAAAGTAACTAAAAAAAACACACTAAGTCTAAACATGCTTTTTTTTTTTTTTTTTTTTGTTTTTTTGTTTTTTTGAAGAAGAAGATTAAATCAAACTGACAAGGTATGTCTCAAGTCTCCCTTACTCAGACCTTGTTCAGAATGAATACTTCTAAATGTCTTAAAACACAACAATTTTTTTTTTTTTTTAAGCAAAATATGTCCCTTACCCCCTACTAAAATATGACATTGTCCCCAATGTCAAATTTTAAAGGTAGAATTTAGGAGATATTACCTGCAGAGGTTGCTAACCACTTATTATAACTGAGACACAACAAGCAAAATGTTAGATAATGTCACAAAGACAAAGTGCAATCCACTCCTTGCTCGTCCATATCTCTTTTTCTTTTTCCGAGCGTTTGCGAAACAACCGTAGCAGATAAACACTCATAAGCTTGTAGCTTTTTGAGTAAATCTTCAATGGTTGTAGCAGAAATTATGGTTCTCCTTGCCTCTGAAAACATGAATCCATTATCCACAGCATTATCTAAATATGAAAGTAAATTACTAAAATAACCATTAATATTAAGCAAACCAATGGGTTTCTTATTTGTGACCAAAGATGACCAAGAAGCCACGCAAGCTATTTCTTCCAATGTACCCAGACCTCCTGGTAAAGCAATGAATGCATCGGCAGAATGGTACATGATTGTTATCCGTTCAGGGATACTCCAGACTTGTATTTCCTTACCCACGGTAGGTCCACAAAAATCTGTGAATAGTTTTGGCACGATTCCTAGAACTGGACTTCCTCCGGCGTGTGCTGCTGTAGCGACTGCTCCCATTAAACCCGTACTACCGCCTCCATAAATCAAGTGGATCTTTTGTTGGGCAAGTATTACTCCAACTCTTATGGCTTCATCAGCGAATATGTTATTTTTCCCTGGATAAGCACCTCCAAAGACACAAATTTTTTTAATGCGCTCGGACGAAGTGCTTTCCATTTTTTTTTCTTTTTCGAGTGCCTGAAAGAGAATGAGTACATGGTGTAATATATAGAGGACTGAGTAGTGAATCAGACAAGAGTAATAATGTCGCCGAAAGTGTATTTGACCTGTCAGAAGAAAATGTTAACCTAACAAAAGATTTTTGCGTGATTTCAGGAAGAAAATCAAAAAGAGAAGAAAAATCAACCGTAAAAGTCAAAAGTAATAATGTCGCCGAAAGTGTATTTGGCATCTTCCTCTGGTTTTACGTCCAGAAACGGCTTAAACGCCTTCTATGAGTCGAGGATATGCTTCCCATCCAGTTTTCTTACAAGCTGGCAAACAGGGTCTTTTATCATCAGATTCCCAAGATGTTGCCATTCCCTTTGGAATTGCGGCCATAAATCAAGAATTTCTCTTTGTACGTCTCCACTAGGATGCGTCTCAAGAGAAAGTTGGATATTACCCAAATTCTCCTTACTCAGTCCATCCTTAATGAATTCAATTTTATCATCTCGATTAGAGGACGGAATCCCAATAGAACGACATTTACCGTTACACGTCCATCGTGCACACTTGTGGCAATTTGAACTCATGCGCTTTGCTCGTCGCTTCTTTGCATAAGTGCTTCTACCTGTACCTGGTAAATGCAAAACAGGAAGATATTCATCTTCACGTACCTTGGCTTCAATTATCCAACGTATGTCTTCAGGAATCCCTTTGTTCATAAGCATTCTTAATCTTTCTAATCGAACTTGGTAAAGCTTCAATAAAATATTCCGAGGAAAAGGAGGAAATCGTTTCTGCAATCTTTTGAGAATATCATCCATCCTGAAAAAAAAATGAAATAAAATAAAATGAAAGAGAAATTTATATACAATATCAGTTTTGTGGGTAGCTGATGGAACCGACTTAAATAATCACGGAGTACCGTTATCCGCCATTTAACCGGGGTTAAAAAAAAAATATTATATTTACATCTAGTTATTTTCAAAACAAGGATCAGAAAGAAAAACAATCTCTTCTTGAGTAACATGATTTTCCAAAAAGAGTTTGAGTCTTTGTCCATTTACCTTGAATACGTTACCATTTTGAGGATTCTCAATGTCAACTGCTCCATAATGATACACATGCTTAACCACAAATGGGCCAGTCCATCTTGATCTCAACTTACCAAGAAATATGTGAAGTCTAGAATTATAAAGTAGAACTTTTTGCCCAACATTAAATGTTTTTCTTGAAATTAACTTGTCATGAAAGGCTTTAGTTCTTTCTTTATGAATTTTAGAATTCTCATATGCATCATTTCTGAGTTCCTCAAGTTCATTTATTTGTAATTTTCGTAAATTAGAAGCGTCATCAAGGTTTGAGTTGAACATTTTAATGGCCCAATATGCTTTATGCTCAAGTTCCACAGGTAAATGACAAGGTTTTCCATAAACTAGCCTATAAGGAGACATGCCCAATGCTGTTTTAAAAGCTGTTCGATAGGCCCATAATGCATCGTTAAGTCTAAGAGACCAATCTTTGCGATTTGGATTAACTGTCTTTTCCAAAATTTGTTTAATCTCCCTATTTGCTAATTCTACCTGTCCATTTGTCTGCGGGTGATAAGGGGTTGCAACTTTGTGTGTAATGGCATATTTCTTCATTAATGTTTCAAAAACCTTGTTGCAAAAATGTGTTCCCCCATCGCTTATGATAGATCGAGGAATTCCAAATCGACTCAAAATATTTTCTTTTAAAAATTTAATCACTGTTTTGTGATCATTATTTCGACATGGAATTGCCTCTATCCACTTTGAAACATAATCTATTGCTACTAAAATGTATAAGAAACCAAAAGATGGTGGAAATGGTCCCATGAAATCAATACCCCAACAGTCAAAAATTTCAATTACAAGAATTGGGTTCAAAGGCATCATGTTTCTTTTCGAAATGGAACCTAATTTTTGACAACTTTCACATGACTTGCAAAAATTATGTGCATCTTTGAACAAAGTTGGCCAGTAAAATCCACACTGTAAAATTTTTGCAGCAGTTTTCTTTGATGAAAAATGACCACCACATGCCTCGGAATGACAAAACTTAATTACACTACTTACCTCATTGTCGGGAATGCATCTTCGAAAAATCTGATCAGGACAATATTTGAACAAGTAAGGGTCATCCCAATAGAACTTCTTTACCTCATTCAGAAACTTCCTTTTATCTTGGGTGCTCCATTGAGAAGGAATTTTTCCTGTAGCAAGAAAATTAGCAATGTCAGCAAACCAAGGTGTCGTGGAGACAATTAGAAGTTGTTCATCAGGAAAAGTATCATTTATTGGTGAGGTTCCAAAAGATTCATCACAAACAAGTCTTGATAAATGATCAGCCACCACATTTTCTACTCCTTTTTTATCTCGAATGGTGATGTCAAATTCTTGCAGCAAAAGGATCCACCTCAGCAACCTAGGTTTTGCATCCTTCTTAGAGAGAAGATATTTTAAAGCTGCATGATCACTAAAGACAACAATTGATGATCCAACAAGGTAAGATCTGAATTTATCCAATGCAAAAACAACTGCAAGCAATTCCTTTTCTGTAGTGGAATAATTCATTTGGGCTCTATTTAAAGTTTTACTTGCATAGTAAATTACATGTGGTTTATTATCTTTCCTTTGTCCTAACACAGCACCAACAGCATAGTCACTAGCATCACACATTATTTCAAATGGTAAAGACCAATCAGGAGATCTCATAATAGGAGCAGTAGTGAGCATATTTTTGAGTTTTTCAAAAGCATCTTCACAATCTTTAGTCCATTCAAATGCAGTGTCTTTCATTAAAAGATTACATAGAGGTTTAGATATCGTGCTAAAATCTTTTATGAATCTTCTATAAAAACCTGCATGTCCCAAGAATGACCTAATGTCCTTTACTGTCTTTGGTGTGGGTAGATTAGCAATCAATTCAAGTTTTGACTTGTCTACCTCAATCCCTTTTGCAGAAACAATGTGACCTAGTACAATACCTTTAGTGACCATGAAATGACATTTTTCCCAATTAAGAACAAGATTTTTTTCTTCACACCTAATCAATACATTTTTCAAATTGGCTAAGCAATCATCAAATGAATCACCAGAAACAGAAAAATCATCCATGAAAATCTCAAGATTACGTTCAATCATGTCACTAAAAATGCTAAGCATGCATCTTTGAAATGTAGCAGGGGCGTTACATAATCCAAATGGCATTCTACGATATGCAAAAGTACCAAAAGGACATGTAAAAGTGGTTTTCTCTTGGTCCTCAAGTGCAATGGCAATTTGATTATACCCAGAATATCCATCTAGAAAACAATAAAACTCATGCCCTGCAACTCTTTCTAAGATTTGATCCATGAAAGGCAAAGGGAAATGATCTTTCCTCGTCACTGAGTTAAGTTTCCTATAGTCAATGCACATGCGCCAACCAGTAACAGTCCTAGCTGGAATTAATTCATTGTTTTCATTTTTAACTACAGTAACTCCAGATTTCTTAGGTACGACTTGAGTAGGACTTACCCATTTGCTATCAGAGATAGGATAAATGATTCCATTATCTAGAAGTTTAATGACTTCATTTCTCACTACTTCTTTCATATTAGGATTAAGCCTTCGTTGCATTTGTCTAGAGGGTTTAGCATTTTCCTCTAAATAAATATTATGTGTGCAGATTAATGGGCTTATTCCCTTTATGTCAGCTAAGGTCCATCCTAATGCATTTTTGTGCATCTTCAAAAGTTGTAACAACTTACCTTCTTGTAGTTCATCAAGATGTGAAGAAATTATGACTGGAAAAGTTTCACTCTCACCCAAAAAGGAATATTTTAGCTCGGATGGCAATGGTTTTAACTCCAGCTTGGGTGGTTC
The DNA here is from genome assembly GCA_030761205.1 of Fremontodendron californicum. Classification (NCBI taxonomy): domain Eukaryota; kingdom Viridiplantae; phylum Streptophyta; class Magnoliopsida; order Malvales; family Malvaceae; genus Fremontodendron; species Fremontodendron californicum. Next base: position 18,606,917 of record JAULJL010000010.1, on the reverse strand, counting down.
AATAGTTGATGGTACAGTGACATTTGTAAGTGATGGAAGTTCCTCAAACTTTTGTTTCCAACAATGCTTATCCTGAAAAGATTTTAACAAAGAATCAGTGTGTGAAATTTCTGAAGCATTATCAAACTCATATTCAATTAAATAAGCTTCTAAAGGATCATGGAATGTGGTAGTGGTGAGATGTTCATGAACAAGTTCTTCAATGAAATCCACTTCATGTACTTCTGAATTATCACCAGGTTGCTTGCAAATGTTGAACACATTTAATTCTAAAGTCATATTTCCAAAAGAAATGTTCAACATACCATTCCTGCAATTTATCAGAGCATTAGAAGTTGCAAGAAATGGACGGCCTAATATAACAGGAATTTGAACATTTGGATTTGAAACAGGATGTGTGTCCAAAACAATAAAATCAACAGGGAAGTAAAAATTATCAATTTGAACCAAAACATCTTCAACTATCCCTCGAGGAATTTTTACAGAACGATCAGCTAGTTGAAGTGTAACAGGTGTTTCCTTGAGTTCACCTAAACCTAACTGTTGATAAACAGAAAAAGGCAAAAGATTAACACTAGCACCAAGATCAAGCAATGCACGTTCTATTCTAGTGTTTCCAATGATGCATGAGATTGTTGGACATCCAGGATCTTTGAATTTTGGTGGAGTAAGGTGCTGAATGATTGAGCTCACACTTTCCGTCAAAAATGCTTTGTACATTATGTTTCCTTTTAACTGTGCACATGTCCTTCAAAAATTTAGCATAAGATGGAACTTGTTTGATTGCATCCAATAAAGGAATGTTAATCTTAACTTGTTTGAAAAGTTCATAAATTTCTGCATTTTGATTCAAATTCTTTATTGTTTGCAACCTTTGAGGAAAAGGAGCAGGATGCATACCTTTTTCTTTGTCCAAATTTTCAAGAAGTTCAGACTTACCATCATCCTTACCATTACTTTTCGGAGGGGAAAGAGGATCTTGGTCTTTTGATGGAATGTTTTTGTCAATTGCCTTTCCACTTCGAAGAGTTGTGATAGAACTGGCATTTTCCTGTTGAGTTTCATTGGAGCAAGAAACAAGACATTGAGTAGAAGGGTTAGGCTGAGGTTGAGCAGGAAACTTACCTTTTTCTTGAGTGCGTAATGAAGCTGTCAATGTGGACAAGGTGTTTTTGATCTCATTGATGTCCTGTGAAGTCCGGCTATTCACATTTGCTTGTGTTTGCATGAATGCTTGCAATGTCTCTTCCAAGGTTTGTACACGTGAAGGTTGATAGGAAAAAGTGTTGCCCGGCTTTTGAGATTGTGGTACCTGAACATGATTATTATTCCGCCAACTGAAGTTGGGATGATTTCTCCATTCAGGGTTATACGTTTCAGAGTAAGGAGAAGGAAAAGGCTTTTTAAATGTGTTTATGGAATTTACTTGATCATGCAACGCTTCTTTAAGAATGGGAATGTTTGGACATTCAGAAGTGGGGTGTCCCATGATTTCACAAATTCCACAACTTTCTTCATTTTTAACCGTTTTGACTTCTTTTACTTCTCTAAGTTCCATGGCTTCAATCTTTCTAGCCAAATTAGCTACTTTAGCTTTTATCTCATCTTCTTGACTAAAATGATATTTTCCTCTGTTAGAAACAACATTAGATCTATTGGAACTTTCAGATGAATTATCTGTGTGCCAGGCTTGAGAGTTATCTGCCAAATGGTCTAAGTAGTCAAAGGCTTCTTCAGGTTCTTTTTCTAGAAACTCACCGTTACACATTGTTTCAACAAATTGTTTAGTTTCGGGAGTTAAACTTTCATAAAAGAAACTAATAAGACGCCATTTTTCAAAACCATGATGTGGACAAGAACTTAACAAATCTTTAAAACGATCCCAGCACTGAAAAAATGCTTCATTTTGATTTTGATTGAAATTTTGAATCTGTCTTTTCAAAGCAGTAGTTTTATGTGCTGGGAAAAATTTCTTTAGAAACTCAGTTTGTAATTCTTGCCATGTGCCACTTGACCTTGGTTTTAAATTATGAAGCCAAATTTTTGCTTTATCTTTTAAAGAAAAAGGAAATAATTTTAGCTTGACAATTTCATTTGTACATTGTTGGTCATTAAAGGTGACACATACATCTTCGAAGTCTTTTAGAAACGAGTAAGCACTTTTGGATTCCAACCCATAGAAATTTGGAAGCAAAGCTATCATACCTGGTTTAAAACGAAAGTTGTTTGCATTGAGAGGAAAAATAAAACAAGAGGGTGATGAGCTTCGAGTTGGTTGCAAGTAATCACGCATGGTGCGTACTTGTCTGTTCTCATCTTCAGCATGAATACTTTCATTGTCAGCCATGGTAGGAGTTGTATTAGAAAGATTACCTGAAAAAGTTTCACAATAAAATCTAACTAAACGACGAGATCTAAAATCACGTCGCCAAACAAGCATAAAACAAAGTTAATATACAAAATTAGGCGGTATAACCAGCCAATAAAAAATAAATATAAACAAATTAGGCGGTATAACCAGCCAAAAAAAAATAAATATACTTATAAACTTATATACTTAGTATTGCTTCCCCGGCAACGGCGCCAAAAACTTGATAGAAACTCAATTAAGAGTTGTAAACCCAAGTGCAGGTTATGTTCAAGTAATAAATTCTCGGGTGTCCGAGGTCGAACCACAGGGAAGCGTATTAGTAAGTATAAGTTTATAAATATATAAGAAAAAGAAAATAAACAAGATATTAGGGAATCAATAACAAAGAAAGTAAACAAGATATTAGAGAACAAAATAAACAAAATAACATAAAAGCAATTAAACAAGATATAAAAAAAAACAATAAGAAAAGATGTTGAGGTTAGAGAATCCACTCTTGGTGTTATGCTAAGATTAATCTTGTTTTATTACACAATTGAAATCCACACATAAGGGAGGTTCCAACCGGAAGGTTTAGCAATTCAGTCCAAATTGTCCAACGTCCATAGCATATGATATTATGTTCATTTGGTGTCCTCAAAACTCACAACAAGAGTCCAAGCATTCCTTATGCCAAGGTATATGTCTACAACAAATCAAGGTTATGAAACCAAGCATTTACTGTGCCATTTTCATTGTCAATAATGAATCAAGATCTCTACTTTGCAAGTATGATTTTAAACCAAAAGAAAATATTATCTATACTAGTGTTTATAAATGATGATTCATTTTAGCTCATGTTTAAGAGACTAACCTTAGCATTTACCAAGAGCTTCACCTCATCACCTCAACAATATGATTAGCAACACATACTAGATATGAATAAAATGAAAAGAAATGTAAGAAGCATAAGTAAATAAAAAAAGAAAACTAGAGAAAGGAAAGAAGAAGAAAACTTAGAGAATTTTACTACAAAGGCTAATATCCTACCAATGTATAATGTATCCCAATACTCATCCAAGGCCCTCTATTTATACACATTTTGGAGGGCTAAATGACAAGAGACAAGCTTTACAAATTTCAAAGGTAGGTATAATAGGTGGGTGCATTTTTCTAACAATTTTCGTCATATTGTATGACAATTCTGATCAGCCAGCTTGATGGTCGATTTTGTCAATGTTGGAGGCTCGATCTGATAAAATGGTCTTCTAGAAAAATATACCCCTATCCGTTACGGATCCATAGCCGTTGGAATCAGATCATTTTCGCACGTGGATCGGAAGATATGGTCAAAATACCAAAACGGTGCAGAACAGACGTCATTGCACATCAGCCAACTTGATGGTCGATTTCGCTAGGGAAAACGACTCCGTTTCAAGAAGTGTAAAACATGAAAAAGATAGATATGCCTCTTAGCTTTGCAGGGATACAAAGTTCAGCCTTATTGCTTCAGTGAAACTCGAGATATAGCTGATATGGCAAAAGGTGTCGGAACTGGAACTGAACTGGATTTGCCCTTAATTCTAGTAATCTGAAATCACTCAAAGAAACTTGTGAAAAACACCAAATTACATAAAAATATAAAAGATCATAAACACAATTAGACTAAACAATAATAACTCGTATTTGACACAAAACAATAATAAAACATAACTAAAAACTATATAATTATACGAGTTATTATTCTTGACTTCTTGTTCCCATTCCCCGGATGTCTTGAGAGTTCCCTCGAATTTGATCTCGAAACGGTATCTCTTGTTCTCCAGGTGTAATTCCTGAAGATCATTTTGAACAGTATCCTGCTCTCTCTTGATCTTTTCCTTTTCTTTTTCTCGGGCTACCTCCCTATCTTTCATGTCCTCAAGCTCTTCTTGCAGTCGGGCAATCTCCTTGTTCATCCGGGCCTTTTCTTTTTCAAATTCCGCCCTTGCGATTTCTAACTCTGATGGCACTTCCTTGGGAGGTGAACTCAAATGCCGAACTTATTCCCCATCCGGTGTCAACAACCTATCATTAACCGTCGATTTCCTCCATGTCAGGTAATCAGGTGTGACGATATTAGCATATGTAGCTACCTCCACCCGATGAGTTTCCTTCCATGCCACCACAATCTCACGGACCTTTCCCGAATATCCAACCTCTCCATAAGCAAATTCCAAATTACTAAGGTCATGGGTCATTGGAGTAAACTGACGAGATTTTGATTGCCTTAGTACTAGCAGTGGTGCATAGCTCACTCCTCCCCATACTCCCAATAATGGAACAGAAACTTTATCTCCGCATTTATACAATGTCGGCATAGGAGCTATCCATGGAGCTCTCCAGACTATCATCTCAGCCCTGATATTCTGGAATATGTTGATCCATTGCTCTTCAGTCCTTACTCAAGCCAATCCCTCTTAAGAAATTCACCAATTGGTGCAAAAGATTTCCAGTATGAACGAAGAGGGAAATTTTCCTATTTACAAAAATGGCTCTGAACCCATTTGTAAAGGAGCTGTATACAACCTAGAAAATGACCTTTGCCTTCCCATCTACAAAAATTCTGGGATCGGATTGTTTCTTCTATGATTGCTGGGGCTGGGTTTATCCTTTGCTCAAGCCTCTCGAAAACATCAAATATCGCCACATCCACATACCCTAATGTTTTCGAGAAGATAACTAAACCATAGATAGCCAAAGCAAAAATATTTCTAACTGTCTCCTTGCTTGAATGGCTATGGATTAAAGCCCGTAGAATATCCCATGATATATAGTAGTTTACTTCTTTTCGGACAACATGGCTTTCTACCCAATTTCTTTCCACTCCCAAAATCTTCGACACCTTTTTCTTGAAACCCGGCATCTTTGTATCCTTCAAATAAATACGATCGAGAATAACATTCTCAATATGCAGCAAGGTCGAATACTCCTCTATGGTTGAAGTCATATCCTCTCGGTTGAAAGTAAATTACCGATAAGCGGGATTCCAGAATTGTACCATAGCCCGGATCACCTCGCTACTGACCTTAACCTGAGCTAACAGTGCTATGTCCCAATATGTCTGAGTGAAGGCTTCTTTTTTCGATATGTTCCACTGATTCCATATATCAATCAATTCCCGGAGATCATTTTGCTTGATGATAAGATCAACCTCGGTTGGCAATGCTGACACATATTCCATCTTCAAACAATCCCCATTATCCTGCTGACCTTTCTCGGACTGTTTCCTAACCTCTAAATGTTTCTCGACCACTGAGACACTCTGACCCTCCATGAAAGCCCTTTTGGTTGAATAATATCCCGAGACCAAAAACCTTCAAATCTGCAAAAATGATGGCAATAATGCAAAAAAACAAAAACAACAACAAAAAAGAAAATGAATTAGTAACGGGAATAAATATGAATAATACAAAAACATATAATTCAAAACAATAATTATCCCTGAAGATGCCAACAAAATTATAACACCCCGGGGATGAAATATCAACATTTATTACGGGCATTGTGATGTCCGTTCATCACTGCCCGAAAAAATAAACTTATTCGAAAAGTAGAATAGATGGTAAAAGGATTGGAAATATTCCTCCATGTGTTCTTAACTTCCGGATATCTAATTGGAAATCCGGCATGGCTTCGCCTAGGTTTACTATATGAAGGTGAATGAATTCTAAAAGCCCCGAATTGTTCCTCACTGTCGTTGGTGAAGGCTAGTAAGGCACCCCGATAAAAGCGGGTTCAATTCGTTAGAGTCTATTTCCCTAGCCCATGCGGATTGTTAATCACGAAGGCTTAGGTAATTTAGTACTCCGGAAGTGTTTCACTAGCCCATGCGGATTGTTAATCACGAAGGCTTAGTTACTTTGCTCCCACCTAAAAGGACGGAACCCGGGTATAGGATTCATGATATGCAAATGCACGTGTAGTGTGTGAGGAGAAATAACGAACCTTTCACCACCTATTCTATATCCCTTATTCTAAATGCCTCAACAAGATTAAACAATATAAATCATCGATTAATCAATAAATGAATATATTCACTAAAATAACCAGAGAACAATTATAATATGTATGCACATGAATATAGACATATTAAAAACATTTTATTATTTTTTTGAAATTATCTTTATTTATTTTTTTAAAATATGGGGAATTAAAATTAAATACCAATTAAACCAACGAAACCGAGACTTTGATAAACACGACTAATTCTAGGCCTGACTCTCTAATCATCCCCAGTGGAGTTGCCAAGTTGTCTCAACCTAAAAAATAACACGTCTCATCGCAAGACTTTATTACTCGTTAAGCGTGACATAAAAAAATCGAGGAAAAGTCAACTTAATTCCTCTAGAAAAATGAAGGTTTTGAAAATGACCTTGAAAAAGACATGGAGTCGCCACCAATCTTTTCTAGCTAGGTGTGATCGGCCACCTATTAAAACCGATTTTATAAAATATTTTAAAAATTAATTAAAACATTTTTAAAACCAATTTCAAGTCTGCGTTTTAAACCAGAGAAATAAAAAAAACGGGTTCGGGACTCGGTTACGTGCGGGGAAGGATTAGCACCCCCACAACGCCCGTATAAAACGGTACCTTATTAATCGTGTCTTATCTCAAATCTCGGTGTAAAGTTGGTTTTAAATTTAGTATTTCAAGTTAATTCCCAATTTAAAGAAAAATAATCCATTTTTAATTAAAAATGATCCGGAATTTATAAATTCAAACTTTTCCTATATTCCCAACAAACGTGGCAAAATATAGAAATTTTTATTAGTTTTGAAAAACTTTCCGAATCATTCTCATTTTAAAGAAGATATTCCGTTATTAATGATAATTGATGATATCCTCCCCAGCAAACCCGGCAGAGAACTCATGAATTATTTTAACTCGGGATTATCTTTATTTTATTGAAAATCGTTACCCTTTTTTTTTGAAAACATTTAAAAGAAATGAATATGTGTATGCATGACATAAATAAAAAGACATAGCGAAATCTAAATAATATAATGCAACTTAAATGATATGACATGATTTGAACGCCTTAGCATATTCTAAATGAAATGAAATATCCTAAGTTATATGACATATTCTAAATGAAATGAAATGACCTAGGTCATATGATATATTCTAAATGAAATGAAATATCCTAGGTAACATAATATATTTTAAATGAAATAAAATAAAATATCCTAAATGACATAATATATCCTAAATGAAATAAAATAACCTAAGTAACATAATATATTCTACATGAAACGAAATGACCTAAGTAACATACATATTCTATATGAAATGAAATGACCTAAGTAACATACATATTCTAGATGAAATGAAATGATTTAAATGACATGGCAAATATGAATGATATGGAACCTAATTTAAATGACATGGAATATAAAATAATGCTATCATATAATATGCATGAAAATAAAAATAAAAATAATAATGCATGAACATAGTATATGCTAAATAATATAACAAAAATAACTAAATAAAAATTATAGGACATCATGAAGTATTCCAAATCATATAATAAACAATATAACATAACTCAAAATCATAACAATATCATAGAAATTATCATAGTAAAAAATCACATATTATATAAAATGCATGAATATGGAAAATGCAATGCATGAAAATGTATTTTTTCCTTTAATTAAGGAAATCCGTATGTCTAAAAAATATCCGGCTACCTTAGGAAAATATGTCAAATTAAATATTCTAAAACCAAAATACTTTGTGATCGTTTGAAAATAATTTGGAAAAACTTAGGTTAAAAAAAAAAAAAACTGGGTTAAACCCTTTTTTAAATGGCTCTAATTTCCTAAATTTAAAATCCCGGACTTGACCACCCTTAACCCGAGACTTAAAAAATCATTTTAGAGTTTAAAAAGGCTTAGAAAATACCCTAAGTCAGTAGCTAACCTTCCTAATCAAGCCCCCTCTAAGTAACTTAACCAAAACAGAAAAATGATTTTTCTTTAAATTCAATTCTGACTCCACTGTCCAGTTTTAAGCCACGATTTTTTACCCTATTTTTAAAAATTCAAAAAATTATGAACAAAATACTGGAGACTCAGGACATGTAAAAATACACGGGAAAAAATCAGCTTAATTTCTGATTAAAGATGAATCCCCATAAAAATCGGGAAAGTACGAGTACTGGGTGAAAAAACTGTTTTGCCAAAATACATTTTTGCCTTTGATAAAATCATTTAAAAATCAATGTAAAAATATTTAAGACTCACAAAATGACTCACAAACAGTAGCTAAGACTTTTTGAAAGTTAGATAAAAAAGTAAAAAAAATCACAAAGGTAGAATAATCAATTTGACAAAACTTAATTTTCCACAAGTGTGCTCAAGAGAGCATGACTTTGAACCATTAATTGGCCTAAGTCATTACTCAAGTGGCATGAACATGAAATGCATGAAAAATTAAAGAAAATATGATGCATGAAATGCATGAGTTTAAACCTAAATGTCATGAAAAAATTCATGGCATCCATATAGTGACCTAGCCCTAAATGAACTTGCATGGCATTTAATGCAACCTAGGTCTAAAATGCATGAACATGCATGGCAAAATAAACCTAACCTAACATCTAAAATATGCATGGCAATAACACAAACACAAAGCATGCTTAAACCAAAAACTCAACCAAATATCATGTAAACGCTAATCTATCAACTAACATGGCAAAAATGCACACATGATGCTAGAATACAAGGAGTGGCCGAATGGCCTATGGTTCCTAACAAGCATGGCATTTTCACAAACACTTGGCATACTTAAACTAAATACTCAATCAAATGTCATGCAAATGCAAAACCTACCAACTAACATGGCAAAAATGCAACACACGATGCCAAACACATGGAGTAGCCGAATGGCCTCAAGCTCCAACAAGCATGGCATTTTCACAAACACTTGATATACTAACATGCTCAACTAAAATATAACATTCAAATCATGCAAAACTCCAAGTAAAAATACTAAAACCAAACAAGCATTTTCACAAACACTTGATATACTAACATGCTCAACTAAATACAACATTCAAATCATGCAAACACAACACAAGCATTTTCAAAAACACTTGATATACTAAATATAAAACATCAATAAATTTAAACATTATGAAAACAGAAAATTAAAAATGCAAGAACATGATATTTAAATCATAAATTGCAACAAACAAAGCAACCAAATTAAAATATGACTCAAGTATATGAAGTAGAATAATACTTAAAACATCAAGATTAAAGAAAATAACATGATAAAATAAACAAAACAGCAACATTAATAAACAATGTAGGCCATTCGGCCATGGTGAGAAAAATGTAAAAAAAAAAGTGTAAAAATAATATTTAAGAAAGAGATGATGAAAGAACTTAAGAAGAACAATAAAAAAACACTTATTTAAAAAGGAAACTCACCAAATAATAATTAAAATAGCAAAAGCAAGAATGGAAAATCAAGAAAGTGCAAGAGTTGGTGCTCAAGAGCAACCTCAAGAAGCTATATTTCAAGCTTTATCTCTTCAAACTTTCCTTTCTTTTCTAAACTTTTTCTTTTTGCTTCCAACCAAGGAGAGAAAAAAAACCAAGAAAAACTAAGAGAAATCAGAAAAATTTAGTGTGAAAAATGAAATTCTGCTCCCCTCCCTTAAGCTGGCCGAATGCCCCTCTCTCTCATGCAAGGATGTTGTCATTTTCATCCTAACCAATTTCCATCCAATGGCTAATAATTCAAGGTGAAAAATCATGAAATTACCACCCTTATTAGCAGCTGTCCATAATTACAGCTATTCAAGAATAATGTTGACACTCTCCCTTGGCCTATGTGGCTTAATCACGATGGCTTGATTAAAAAGAATCTCTAACTAACTCTTAATTCTTGGCCATTTGATTGAAAAATCAGAAGCTTCCTCTCTCCTTTGGGCCTTGGCAGGCCAGAACTTCTCTTTTCCAGCCCAAGTATGATTTTTTGAAAGACCAAAAAAAGCCCTTCTCGGTTGCTTGGGTGAAATGACCGTTTTGCCCTTCGGATGCAAATAAATGTCAAATGGACTCCAAATTCAATTTTTATTTTTATTAATACTTTAAAAATAATAAAATATTGAATTTTGGAAGTTTTCAAAATTTTCTGAGTTCGTTTGCTATTTATTTGGATTTTTTCTTCCAAAAATGCCCTTTCTTGCCTCCACATTTTACCATTTTTTAAACGAGCTCCAAATCAAGAGTTTTCTTCACCAATATCTTCCAAATAATTTAAAAGTATGATCTGGAAGTTTTCATAATTTTTGGAGCTCATTTGGTATTTTTTCGGGATTTATCTGCTTGAATTACTACATAGGGGCTCAGGATTTGGCCATTTTGCAAACAAACTCCGAATCAAGATTTTCTTTCGCCAATATCTTCCAAATAATTTAAAAATGAGATTTTCAAAATTTCAGAATTTTTGGAGTCCATTTGCAATTTTTTCGGGATTTATCTTCTTGAATTATTGTAAGTGAGGCCCGGGATTTGGCCATTTTGCAAACGAACTCCGAATCAAGATTTTCTTTCGCCAATCTCTTCCAAATAATTTAAAAACTATATTTGCAAAATTTCATAAGATTTGGAGCTCATTTTCTATTTTTTTTTGGATTTTCCTTCTTGAATTACTACATAAGAAGCCCGGGATTTGGCCATTTTGCAAACGAACTCCGAATCAAGATTTTATTTTGCCAATCTCTTCAAATGATTTAAAATGAGATTTTCAAATTTTTAGAATTTTCAAGTCCATTTGCTATTTTTCCGAAATTTTCCAATTTTGCCTTTTTACCTCCGAAACTCGGTTTTGCTCAAAACATGTCCGATTTTTAGATTTTCTTCAAGTTGAGCCTTGGGTTATCCCTTTTTAATCATTCCTCATCCATTGGGGGCTTTAGTCTTACCAAGTTAGGCCATTTCTGTAATTCTTCTCGATTTTCTCCCGGATTGACTTTTCTTTCAGTTTTTCTTTCAAGTGGCTTCTCCATTACCCGTAGTCAGTGCTTATCTTTCATTTGGAACCATCAATTTTGACCAATTCGATCATTTAAGCATTTTCCCCAAATTTCTCGGATTAGGGTTTCTTTTCTACTGAGTCTCCAAATCCCAACATCCAAACTCCATATCTTTCAATATAGACCTCAGATTATCAAAATTCTTTCGCCATTTTTTAATTGAACTCCAAATCTCGATTTTGAAAGTGGGTTGATTTTTTTAGTACATGACTTTTTGGGGTTGACTTTTTCGAGGTTGACTTTTTCCAGGGTTGACTTTTTATGCTCGCCTTCTTTAACTAAGTCTCAGAGTACCACCTGCAGGATGAAAAAAAGTCGTTTTACATTCTGAAACCTCAATTTAGGAAGAAAACATACCTGTTTAGTGGCCCGGACAAAATTAGGTGTCTAAAGAGCTTAACTTTCCTTGTTCTACTTACTTGTTTTGCTTGTAATTTCTGCCTGTCTATGTTAAATCTTGTGTATACATTTTCTTTACATTATTTTCTATGCTATATTTGTTATATTTCATTTCCATGCTTTGTATTGCATCCTTGCATATTCGGCCATTGTTGTTCATATATCCATATTGTGCATTTTTCTTATGTACCATGTATTACATGTTTACATTCTCAATAGTTTTGTTTCATGCATATTCGGCCATTCCATTTTGTATGCCTTGTATGTATATTTTTCTTTTTCTTCTTAGCTTGTTTATATCTTCATGTCATGAACTTGCATATTCTGATTTTATTATGCATGTGCTTATGAAAATGCTATGATAAAAATGCCATCATTATGATCCATGACCATTCAGCAATACCATGTTTGTTTGCCTTGCAAGTGCATTTTTCTTTTGTTTCTTAACTTGTTTACATTTCCATGCCATGAGCTTGTGCAGTTTGATTTTGGTATGTTATATGTTATTGAAAATGTCATGACATTATGCATTTTAATATGGTTTGTCATGTACTTATGTCATTTACTAAATAGGATTGCATTAGAGTCTCATGTGATCATTTGGCCTCTTCATGTATCCCTTGCCTTGTCATGCATTTGCATATTGTTTAGTTAACATGCTTTGCATTACCATATCTTGAAATTGTGTATTAGTTACTGTTTGTTCCAGCATTGACATTAATTTCATGAGTCATTATATGTTCAGAGTATTGCTATGCATGCTCACTACATTTTAGGTCTAGGCCATATTGGTATTGTCATGCATATTGAGTCTTAAATCACATTGGTATTGTCATGCATTAATATGCTATTTAGGTCTTAGGTCACATTCATTTTCATGCATATTTATAACATATTAGGTCCTAGTCACATTTACATTATCAAGCATTGCATGTATATAGAGTTAGGATAGCATTAATTGCCATGCAAATTCATGCTAGGCATTTAGGTTGCCATGAATTGTCATGCATTTCCTTTACCATTTAGACCTTTAGACCATGCATTTCATACATTTCATTTGCTGAATGTTCATGCATTCCATGTCATTGCCACTTGATTTGTGACTTAGCCCAATTAATGGCTCAAAGTCATGCTCTCCAGAGCATACTTGTGGAAAATTAAGGAATTGTCGAATTGATCATTCTACCTTTGTGATTTCTTTTACTTAGCCAATTTTGTCCAAGGTTTTTTAAATGTTTAGCTACTGTCCTTAGGTCTTTAGGATGACTTCCAACAATTTCCATTTTGGTTTTTGATTGAATTTATTTAAGGCAAAAAATGTGTTTTGACAAACAGTTTTTTTCCCCCAGTACTCGAACATCTCCAATTTTTTTTGGGCAGTCAACTTTAATCAGAAAATTAATCCAATTTTTTACCGTGTATATTTACATGTTATGAGTCTCCATCATTTTTTTTAGAATTTTTAGAATTTCTAAAAATAGGCTAAAAAATCGTGTGGAAAAATCGGACAGCAGAGGCAGATTTGAAATCAAAAGAGGAATAAGGGTTGAATTTGGCTAAGGCATTTAGAGGGGGTTAGTTAGAAGATTTAGCTACTGTCTTAGGGTAGTTTCTAAGCCTTTTTAAACTCTAAAAATGATTTTATAAATCTCGGGTTAAGGGTAGTTAAGTTCGGGATTTTAAACTTAGGAAATTAGAGCCATTTTAAAAGGGTTTGGTGGGGGTTTTAATTTTTATTCAAAATTTTCTTCTAAATTATTTTCAAACAATCACAAAGTTTTGTTTTTAGAAAATCTAATTTGACATATTTTCCCAAGGTAGCCGGATATCTTTTTAGATATATGGATTTCTTTAATTAAAGGAAAAAATACATTTTTCATGCATTGCATTTTCCATGTTCATGCATTTTATTTAAATGTATGATTTTTGCTATGATATTTTCCATGATATTATTATTATTATTTTAATTCACATTTTATGATCTTATATTTTTTTGCCATATGATTTTTAATGTTTCATGATATCCTATGCTTTTTATTTAGTTATTTTTGTCACATTATTTAGCATATACTATGTTCATGCATTATTATTTTTATTAGTATTTTCAAATATATTATATGTTAGCATTATTTTAATTCCATGTCATTTCTTGTCATTTAGATCATATTCCATGTCATCAAGTTTATTTCATTTATAACATGCCATGTCATTTAAAATATGCCATATCATTTAGAATTGCCATGTCATTTAAATCATTTTATCTCATTTAGAATATACCATGATACTTAGGATTTTTTTTTTATTATTTTACATAGAATATACTATGTCATTTGAATTGTGTCATATCATTTAGGATGCATTATATTATATAGATTTGCCATGTCATTTTATTATGTCGTACATGTTCATGTTCATGTTCATATTTTTAAAATGTTTTGAAAAAGATAATGATTTTCAAAAAAAAATAAAGATATTCCCGAGTTAAAATAATTCATGAGTTCTCTACCGGGATTGCTGGAGGGAATATCATCAATTATCATTAATAAAGGAATATCTTTCTTTCAAAAAATGAGAATGATACGGAAAGTTTTCCAAATGAATAAAAAATTCTATATTTTGTCGATTTTGTCGGGGAATATAGGAAAATTTTGAATTAATAAATTCCGGATCATTTTCAATTAAAAATGGATTTTTTTTCCTTAAAATTGGGAATTAACTTGAAATACTAAATTAAAAACCAAATTTTTATCGAGACTTGGGATAACACACGATTAATAAGGTACCAATTTATATGGGCGTTGCGGGGGTGCTAATCCTTCCCCGCTCGTAACCGACTCCCGAATCCTCTTCTTTGATTTCTATGGTTTATAATGCAGACCTGAAATTGGTTTTAAAAAATGTTTTAATTAATTTTAAAATGTTTTACAAAACCGGTTTTAATAGGTGGCCGATCACACCTAGCTAAAAAAGATTGGTGGCGACTCCATGTCTTTTTACGAGCCATTTTCATACCCTCGACCTTTTATTATTTGTAGAGGAATTAAGTCGTCTTTTCCTCTACTTCTGTTTCCCCTCACTCGAACGGTTCCCCACGATCCGGGATCACGTATCGAGACCTTCGTTTTTCTAGAGGAATTAAGTCGACTTTTCCTCATTTTTTTTAATGTCACGCCTAAGGAAAACGAATAATAAAGTCTTGCGATGAGAAATTTTGTTATTTACTTTTTTTTTTAGGTTGCGACAGCTTGGCGACTCCAATGGGGATTTTTTTTAGAGAGTCAGGCCTAGAATTAGTCATGTGTTATTTAAGTCTCGGTTTTGTTGGTTTAATTGGTATTTAATTTTAATTCCCATATTTTTAAAATAAAAGAGAATTTTGAAATAGTAAAATGTTTTAAATATGTCCATTGTCATGTGCATTCATATTATTATTTGTTCTCTGGTTATTTTATTGCGTATATTTATATGTTTGTTTGACTGATGCTTTACATTGTTTGATTTTAGTGGGATATTTAGAATAAGGGGTATAGAATAGGTGGTGACAGGTTTGTTTTGTTCCTCCGCACACACTGTATTTGCTTTTGCATAACATGAATCCTCTACCCGGGTTCCGTCCTTTTAAGTGGGAGTAAAGTAACTACGCCTTCGTGATGATCCTCCGTATGGGCTAGTGAAACACTTTCGGAGTATAAAGTACCTAATGCCTTCGTGATAATCCTTTGTACGGGCATAGGAAAATATACTCTAACGAATTGAACCAGCTTTTATCGGGGTACCTTACTAGCCTTCACCGGCGAGAGTAAGGAATAATTCGGGGCCTTAGAACCGATTCACCTTCATATAGTGAACCTAGGCTAAGCCATGACGGATTTCTGTTAGATACCTGAAGTTTAAGAACACATAGAGGAACATTTCCAACCTTTTACCATCTTTCTATATGTTAGATACAAATTGGGTGATGATGAACGAACATCATATCGCTCGTAATAAATTTTTATTTTGTCCCAAAGGCGTCTTAATGTCGAAGCTCTGTTTAAATTTTCGGGACATTTTTTAAAGTATGTTGTTATTTATGTTATATTTGTGAATTCATTTCTTTACTAATCTATTTCTTTCTGTTTTTTTTTTTTTGACATGCATCATAGACATCATCATACACTTCGAGTTTATTGGCCTCGGGATAGTCATCAACCCAAAGGACTTTCATGGAGTGTCAGGTTATTTCAGTGATAGAAGATCATGCAGTACTCAGGGCACGGTCGGAAAAAGATCAGAGGGAGGATGGTGATTGCCTCAAGAAAGATTATGTGTCAGTATTGCCGGAAAGGGTCAAAATGAATTCTAGATAGAATAATCTCCGAGGGTTAGTCGACGTTTGGAATCAGTGGAATGTATCAGAGGAAAAAGCCTTCACTCAGAAATATGGAGATATAGCACTCTTAATTCCGATTCAGGTCAATAGTGGGTTGATTCAGGCTATGGTACAGTTTTGGAATCCTGCTTATAGATGTTTCACTTTTAACAAGGAGGATATGACACCACTTATCGAAGAATATTCAGCACTGTTACGTATTGAATGTCCTAATCCTGATCGAGTATATTTGAAGGAAGTGAAACCTTCAGGTTTTAAAAAGAAAATGGTCAGGATCACAGGAATGGATAAAACATGGGTTGAGAGTCATGTGGACACAAAGCAGAAAAATGGGTGCATTCCATGGGAAACTCTCCGACAGTTGATATTGGGTTGTTCCGACAAAGAAAAAGCCAGGGACATCTTCGCTCTAGCCATCTATGGGTTAATTATATTCCCGAAGATATTGGGTCATGTGGATATAGCCGTGTTTGATTTCTTTGAAAAGTTGGAACAGAAGATCAACCCATCTCCGGCCATCATAGCTGAAACTATTCGATCTTTGAATTTTCGCAAAAAGGCAAGACAATGGAGAATCAAGGGGTGTGTACAACTTCTTTATATTTGGATTCAAAGTCACTTTTGGAAGATAGAAAATGTTTCCTTCAAACCGTACATGAAGTCTTTAGTTTCGATCAGGGAATTCTTTGAAAATGATTGGCCTGAAGACGGGGATGAAGAGAAATAGGTCAACATGTTTCGGAATCTAAAAGGGGAGATGGTGACCTGGAGAGCTCCATGGATGGTTCATATTCCAATTATGTACAAATGTGGGGACAACTTGGGAGTTCCACTACTCGAAATTTGGGGGTCTGTGAGTTATGTGCCTTTGTTGGTGCAAAGACAGGTTGAGTCTCGGCAATTCACACCCGTGACGGATATTCCGAGTTCACTTATGGGGAAGACGGATATTCTGGAAAAGTGCGGGCACTGATTGAAGCATGGAAGAAAACTCATTTGATAAAAGTGGCCAGATATGCCGACATCGTCACACCTGATTACCTGGTATGGACGGAATTAAGGGTTAATGATAGGCTATTGACATTAGATGGGGAAGAGGTCCAGTTCATGAATCCGCCACCGAGGGAAATGCCATCAGAGTTAGAAATTGCAAGGGCAAAATTTGAAAAAGAAAAGGCCCAGATGAGCAAGGAGATTGCCCGACTACAAGAAGAGCTTGAGGACATGAAAAATAGGGAATCGGCTCGGGAAAGAGAAAAGGAACAGATCAAGAGAGAAAGGGACACCGCTAAGGGCGACCTTCGGGAATTACATTTGGAGAACAAGAGGTACCGCTTCGAGCTCAGATTTGAGGGGACTCTCAAGACTTCCTGGGAGTGGGAACATGAGGTCAAAAACCTCAAGAAGGAGAATAACTACTGGAAAGAGAGAGCGAAGCATGAGGAAGCCCGAGCCAATCAACTGGAGAAGCAAGCTAAGGAAAGCTTACACGGTGATACTTCTGCTGACGCGTCAAGGGGCCGTGAACCAGTAGGGGTCAGATTGAAGAGTAGGGCAATCAAAAGGAGACTGTGAAAGAAAGTCCAAGATCCGAGGAAGTCACTATAGGACTAATTTTGTACTAGCACTTTGGAAGGCGAAATTATCTCGGGACCAATATATTCAAATGCATTCATATTTTATATGTTTTGTTTGTTCACTTGTACATTTACTCATATTTATAATCATTCATTTTTGAAATTCGTTTATACATCTAACCACTTATTTATTCCTTTTACTTGTTCATTCATTCATATCCATACATTTAAACACTTATTTGTTCATTTCACTTGTTCATTCATTTATTTTTTTCATATTCATATACGTAGTCGTGTACATATCCATTCTATTTGATTCATTCATTCACATTTAGTCATATATCCATTCATTCATTTTATAAAACAAAAAAAGATGTGTCAATAATTTCTAATTCGTGGTTTTCAAAACTAAAGGTACAATTGGTCGCACTCAGAAAGAAATAGATTTTCGACACCCTTACAATACTCGATCTCAAGCTAGAGCTATGGAAAACGATCAGCTTGCTAGAATTGAAAGAATGGAAAGAACTCAGAGGGAACTGCAGGAACAGTTAGCTAAATCTCAGGAGGAGTCTCGAGAATAGATGACTAAGCTCATGGAAATGATGAGTGCCATGATGAAACAAAAAGGGCCGGGAGAAAACTCGATCATCGGGAAAATGGTGGTAGTTGAAGAGGATCAGCCTGAAAACATACAGCAAAAGGGCCAAGAGGTGCCAATTAGGGCAGCCTCCTATGTTTACATCCAGCCAGCTGCAGAGACATAGAACTATGTTCCCAGAAAGGGTAATATGGGAGCTGACCAAAATGATGTTAATGTTCCAGACTTTGAGGAACTAGCTGAAAAGGAAAAAGTAAAGATGACTGAGCTGAAAAGGGTCGAAATGGCAGAATCATAGAAAAAAATATCAACTGCTGGAGGAGAAGCTGAGGGCTGTTGAAGGGGTAGAGTTATTTGGCAGTCTGGATGCCAAAGAGATGAGTTTAGTACATGATCTGGTAATTCCCCCAAAGTTCAAAGTACCAGACTTTGAAAAATACAATGGGACTACTAACCCATCAGCACATCTGACCATGTACTGTAGAAGGATGACGGGGCATGATGATAATGAGAAACTGCTTATCCATTGTTTCCAGGATAGCTTGACAAGGTCAGCAACCCGATGGTACAATCAGCTGAGTCGTACCAAGATTCGTTCATGGACGGATTTAGCCAAGGCTTTCATGGAATATTATAAGCATGTGTCTGACATGGTACCTGATAGGCTGTCGCTATAGAATATGGAGAAGAGGTCCAATGAGAGCTTCAAAGAATACTCGCAAAGGTGGAGGGATTTGGCCACACAAGTGCAACCCCCTTTAACTAGCAAAGAAAGCACAGTGCTTTTCATCAACACTTTGAAAGCACCATATTATGATAAATTGGTGGGAAGTGCCACCATGGACTTTGCAGACATGGTGATATCTGGGGAAATGATAGAATTGGCCATTAAGAATGGGAAAATGGAAGGAGGTGAGCCTTCTATTTAGAAAAAGGTATTCCCTGCCAGGAAGAAAGAAGAGACCCATGCAGTTAGTATCAACCAATACCCATATGTACCTCCCACACCACATACATCACCAAGGCCCTATACTCCTACCACATCTTATGCACCCCCTACACCCTACACACCTTACCCGGGGTATAGTCCTTATTACCCCAATGTGAACCACCTTACCCAAAGCCCCTTCCCTTCCCTTACACAAATATACCACAACAGCCATTTCGAACTAGCATATCCCCACAAATAAACCTTCCCTGAAACACTATCCCAAACACTCAGGGAGCCGGGCGTAATGACCAACGTTCACCAAGGAATAATCAAAAACCCCAATTTGATCCGATTCCTACCACCTATGGTGAGCTATATCCTAAACTGTTGTAGGGTCAACTTGTTGCACCCGTGTACCTCAAACCTCTGACACCTCCATATCTAAGGTGGTATAATGAAAACACTAACTGCGCATACCACGCAGGAATTCAAGGACATTTGACCGATGATTGCCTGGCCTTTAAAAAAAAGTCCAAAGCCTGATCAATGCTGGAGTTGTGAAGTTTGGGTCAAAAAATGGGCCGAACGTAGCAGGAAACCCATTGCTCGATCATGCTAGGAATCGGGTAAATGCAATATTGATCGGGGAAGCCAGAAGATTAAAAAGGATATTAGGGAAGTCAAGACTCCGATGTTGACAATATGGGTTGAAATGGTCAAGGCAGGAATGGTGGAAGATGCAGACAGTCTGAAAATGATTGCAAAAAGGGTGCAGAATTGGTGCCCATTCCATAAGTGTGGAGGTCATGTCATACAGGACTGCGGAGATTTTCTGGTTAAAGTCCAAAAAATGATGGATAATGGGGAGGCCCAATTTTATGAAAAGACAGAGGAGGAAATAGGAGTTATTGAGAATGCAACTGGCTACAGGATAGGAAGACCCTTGATCATCTATTATGATGAACCGGAGGAGAAAGTTATGCCAGTCATTGAGGAAAGTGAACCCAAGTTAATCATTGATTTGCCTGTTTTCTTTTCATACAAGGAAAACAAGGCTGCACCATGGAAATACGCTGCAGCATGGTTATGCCTGGATCTTTAAGTCAGCAAGACATCACAGGCATGGGGCATTTAACCCGAAGCGGAAGGTGTTATGCTCCTGAGGCTGCTGAATAGGGGTTGACAGAGGAGCAGACAAAGGGAAGAAAGTAGTTGAACCAATCCATATTAAGATGGATTTGCCAAAAGAAACAGAGAGGGGATCAGCCCCGGTGAACAAAATAAAAGAACCGGTATGTGAGAAGGAAGCCTGTGAGTTCTTAAAATTCATAAAGCACGGTGAGTATAGCGTGGTTGAACAACTGCAACGTCAACCAGCTAGAATTTTAATCTTATCCCTGCTTTTGAATTCGGAGCAACATAGAAATGACCTATTGAAAGTGCTGAATCAGGCATACGTGGCTAACAATATATCGGTAGAAAAATTGGACAGGCTAGTGGGAAACATCGCGGCAAACGACCATTTATATTTCAGCTATGAGGAGATACCACCCAATGGTATTGGGTCAACAAAAGCTCTCCATATAACTACCACTTGTAAGGGGCACATATTACCAAGGGTCCTTTCGGACAATGGTTCTTCATTGAATGTGATGCCTTTGGCAACCCTATCCAAATTGCCAGTGGATATTTCTTATATGCTGCTAAGCTGCACGGTGGTCCGAGCCTTTGATGGTACCAGGAGAGATATGATGGGAACTATTGAGGTTTCTCTGGAGATAGGCCCATGTACTTATATAATGAACTTTCAGGTCATGGATATTAATCCATGCTATAATTGCCTGCTGGGAAGACCGTGGATACATTCAGCAGGGGCTGTACCTTCGTCAATCCACCAAAAGTTGAAATTTGTAATAGAGGGGTGTCTAGTCACTGTATCAGGAGTAGAGGGCATGATAGCCTCTACATCTACTGAATCTCCTTATGTTGAACCCAATGAAGATGCTGTAGAATGTTCCTTTCGGTCTTTGGAATTCGTAAATGCAGTTTTCGTCGCTGAAGGACGAAGAATTCAAAAACCTAGGCTATCCAAGAACACAAGGCTGGGGTAAGAACTACCCATGGGAAAAGGCTGCAAGGCTGGAAAAGGTCTCGAGAAATATCTTCAGGGGATGGCCCGAGCAATGGAAGTAATAGGAAAGAAAGACAGGTTTGGCCTAGGGTATCTTTTGAAGGCCCATGAGAAAAGAAAACAAGTTGAAAGGAACCGACAAAGGAGGATGGCCCGTCTTGCGGGTATGGATATTGAATGGGAGCCTATGACATTCCCACCTATCCTTCACAGCTTCCGCTTAGTCGGTTCTCTGTTCGGAGAAAAGAATTCTGATGATGTGCTCGTAATGATAGAGCAAGCCTTTGAGAGATTCCAGGTGAATAGGGATGAGCAGATGTATGATGTGGAGATCTGCACGACTGAGGAAGAAAGAATTGAAAGAGAGAATGCTAATTGGATGGTACGACCTTGTCCACCAGGATATAGACTGACCAATTGGAGCGCCACCGAGCTACCCACAATTTTTAGGTCTATTCCAACGTAATTCTTTTAAACAAATCTTAAATATCTTTGCCCGAAGATATTAAGAATTTCTTTTGTAATAGGCTTTTGTCTAAAACTGTTCATTCAATAAATAACAAACATGATGCATTTCCTTCATATTGATGTGTCCATATTATTTCATTTATGCTATTTATTTTGCTTCGATTGTATATATGTTTTCCTATATTGTTTCTTCCCCACCTATTTACATGTGCACGGATGCGGAATATGAGGACCTTCCTGCCAGTAATTCTGAAATTGATTTTGAGAGGCCCATTTGCACGGGTGATTTTGAGGCCGACGAAGATATTGAGGATTATGGTCTACCTTCGGACTTATTAAGAAAAATAGAACAATAAGAGAAACAAGTACTTCCTCATGAGGAGCTATTGGAATTGTTGAATCTGGGAAGTAGTGAGGAGATAAAAGAGGTTAAAATCAGCACTACATTGTCGTTGTCAATAAAAGGTGAACTCATAGCCTTGCTTCAGGAATATGTAGATGTATTTGCATGGTCATACCAAGACATGCCGGGTTTGGATCCAGACATTGTGGTTCATAAGCTCCCTTTAAGGCCAGAATGCATGCCCATTCAGCAAAAGTTGAGAAGAATGAGGCCGGACATGCTGTTAAAGGTAAAAGAGGAGGTGAAGAGGCAGTTTGATGCAAGATTCTTAGAGGTGGCAAAATATCCGGAATGGGTTGCAAACATTGTTCCAGTACCAAAGAAGGATGGCAAGGTGCGTATGTGCGTCGATTACCGAGATTTGAACAAAGCCAGTCCCAAAGATAATTTCCCTTTGACTCACATTGATACTTTGGTGGATAATACGGTGAAGAGTTCCTTGTTTTCTTTCATGGATGGATTCTCGGGATATAATCAGATTAAGATGCACCAGAAGATATGGAGAAAACCATATTTGTTACAATGTGGGGAACATTCTGTTACAAGGTAATGCCGTTTGGGTTGAAGAATGCTGGGGCAACATATCAGAGATTCATGGTGACCTTATTTCATGACATGATGCATAAGGGAATTGAGGTTTATGTTGATGATATGATTGCAAAGTCACAAGGAGAAGAGGAGCATATTACGAATCTTAGAAAACTCTTTGAAAGACTAAGAAAGTTTCAACTCAAGCTAAACCCGGCAAAATGCACTTTTGGAGTTACCTCAGGAAAATTGTTGGGTTTTGTTGTTAGCAAAAGGGGAATTGAGATTGATCCGGATAAAGTGAAGGCCATCCAGGATTTGCCACCTCCACGTACTCAAAAAGAAGTAAGAGGTTTTCTGGGGAGATTGAATTACATTGCTCGGTTTATTTCTCATTTTACCGACAAATGTGATCCAATATGCAAGTTACTTCGAAAATGTGATCCAGGAGAGTGGGATAAAGGGTGTCAGATTTCTTTTGAAAAGGTTAAGTATTATCTATCAAACCCACCAGTATTATTGCCACCCGTTCTGGATAAACCGATGATACTATATCTATCAGTATTTGAGAGATCCATGGGTTGTGTACTGGGGCAACTTGATGAGACTGGAAAGAAAGAACAGGAGGTTTACTACCTCAGCAAGAAGTTCACAGATTATGAGTTGAAATATTCGTCGGTAGAAAAGCTGTGCTGTGCCTTAGCTTGGACTGCTCGGAGACTCAGACAGTACATGTTGTACCATACAACGTGGTTGATCGCCAAGCTAGATCCGATCAAGAACATGTTAGAAGCACCTTCTTTGTCAAGGATGACGACAAGATGGCAGGTTTTGTTGTCAGAATACGACATTGTATACGTAAGTCAGAAGGCTATCAAGGGCAGCGCAGTGGCTGAATTCTTAGCAAGTCGGGCAGTGGAAGATTATGAGTCGCTGAACTTTGATTTCCCAAATGAAGATTTGATGTATGTTTCGCAAGCAGATGAGGTTCCTCGAAGAAAAAAGTATGGAAGATGTACTTTGACGGGGCATCCAATGCCATGGGGCACGGAATCGATGCAGTGCTCATATCCCCAGAAGAAGATTATTATCCCTTCACCGCCAGATAGGATTTCGATTGTACAAACAATACGGCTGAGTATGAGGCGTGTACTATGGACCTTCGTGCAACAGTGGACAGAAAAATCAAAGTTTTGGAGGTTTTTGGAGACTCGGCCTTAGTATATACCAGTTACAGGGAGAATGGGAAACCTGAGAAATAAAGCTAATCCGATACCGAGAACTCATATTGAGTTTATTGGAGGAGTTTGAAGAAGTGAATTTCAATTACTTCCCCCGAGAAGAAAATCGGATGGCGGATGCTCTGGCTACTTTGTCGTCAATGTTTAAAGTGAATGAAGGGGCGAAAGTTGTGCCAATCAAGATGAGCATATATGAGTCTCCTACCCACTGTTTGAGTATTGAAGAAGAAGCATACGGTCTCCCTTGGGATAATGACATCTTACAGTACATCAAGAGTCAACAGTACCCAGAACGGGCAACAGAAAACGACAAGAGAACTCTGAGAAGGCTAGTAATGGGTTTTGTTCTAAATGGCGAGATTCTATACAAGAAAGGGAAAGATCAAGTCCTATTTAGATGTGTCGGATCTGTCGAAGCTCAAAGAATCATAGAGGAAGTCCATGAAGGGATATGTGGCACCCATGCTAATGGTTACATGCTTGCTAAGCAGATTATGAGGGCAGGGTATTATTGGCTGATGATGGAAGGAGATTATATCAGTTATTCCCTGAAGTGCCATAAATGCCAGATCTATGCGGATAAGATTCATGTGCCGCCATCACCATTGCATGTCATGATCGCACCTTGGCCGTTTTCAATGTGGGGAATGGATATGATTGGGCCTATTACCCCGAAAGCTTCAAATAGGCATCGTTTCATCCTGGTGGCAATATACTATTTCACAAAGTGGGTGGAAGGTACTTCTTATGCGAATGTGACGAAGTCGGTGGTATGCAGATTTGTCAAGAAGGAAATCATATGCCGATATGGATTGCCAGCAAGAATTATTTCAGATAATGCTCTCAATCTGAATAATAAGATGATGAAAGAGGTATGTACTCAGTTCAAAATCACGCATCACAATTCGGCACCTTATCGTCCGAAGATGAATGGGGCAGTAGCAGCAGCCAACAAGAACATCAAGAAGATTGTCGAGAAGATGACTGATGTGTACAAGGATTGGCGTGAGATTTTTCCTTTTCCTATTCACGCATATCGCACTTCAGTTCGCACATCTATAGGGGCAACGTCGTTTTCTTTGGTATATGGTATGGAAGCAGTGTTACCCATTGAAGTTGAAATTCCTTCACTTTGGGTTTTGATGGAGGTTGGCCTAGAAGAGGCAGAATGGTTTAGAGCTCGTTATGAACAGTTGAATCTCATCGAAGAGAAAAGATTGAAGGCAATTTGTCACGGCCAGTTGTATCAGAAAAGGATGATTCGAGCCCATAATAAGAAGGTTCGACCCAGACAGTTCCGAGAAGGAGAATTGGTACTGAGAAAAATTCTCCCCATAGTGAAGGATCCACGAGGAAAATGGGCTCCAAATTGGGAAGGACCCTATGTGGTAAAAAGAACTTTTTCTGGAGGAGCATTGACTCTAACTCGGATGGACGGAGATGATTTTAGACATCCCGTGAATGCTGATGAACTGAAGAAGTATTATGCTTAAAAAAAATTGTGTGACGCTATGCACATGGGAATTCGAATGATTCCAAGTGTAGAAATGGAAATTTTATATATCTATCTCCCCTGAGAATCGTTTTTCAAAGAAAATATTCATGCTTGGTGTGATAAATGGCCATCTTTCATATTTCCTTCACTAAGAAGAAATTATCTCTAGTCACCCCTTTGAGCCTTAGAATTATTTCTTTCATTGAATCCTGATCAAGGATCACCCTCTACACATGAGGCCAAATACGAGAAAAAATAATCAAAATCATGGCAAAGAAGAGAGCTATTGGAAAATGTGAAATCAAAGAATGGCAAATGAAAGCCAGCAAAAAAAAAGAGGACAAATGTCTCAAGAATGAATTATCCTCAGGAAATGATCCTTGGTGCAATTACCCTTAAACACATTTTGGGCCTATTTTATCCTTTCCTTCTAAACCCGAACCTTGGCCTACATTACATACTTTAAAAGTCCATTTTGATCAAGCATGGGTATTTAATTTGAAAATTTTTTCTCAGAATTCATCCCATCTTTTGAATTGACATTTTTACCTTTGAAGCATTTAGAATTCTCAAATGCATGGTAGAATACAAAAAAAAAAATAGGGAGAGGTTTAAGCCGAAAACCCGCAAATGGCGACTTAAAATCGAATGGGGGATACATGAGTTGAAAACTCGCAAAGGGCAACTCAAGTACTGATTAAGGTTTGAACCAATGCTTCGTGTAAAGGGGGAGAAAGTGTTTGAAAATCAGAGAAAAAGGGAACGACTTAGTCTGACGTAACTACGAAAGCCGAGAGATTACCCAAGTAAATTAACCGCTCAAGAGAAATTTCAGATGATTTGAAAAAATAGGGGTCCAAGATATTCCGCATCCAGGGCATCAACAACCTATAGCTTTACATTTGTTTTTTTATATCCTTGATATCCACTTTTATCATTTTATTGCAATAAATGTTTGTTACCCTTTTTCTTTTTTATGACAATTGCTTGTTTCATACTTTCTTTCATACATTTTCGAGATTGCATTTTGTTTGTTATTAAAATTGAATGATGATTAGTAAACCTAAATTTTTTAATAAAAAGAGTTTAAAGGTATTATTACTAAGGAATAGATCTAAATCTTAGAAAAGGTTTGGAAACCACTAATCCTGATGGAAAATTCACCAAGTAAAGGAAAACAGTGAATGTGTTGGAGACTCCGTCATGAAGTCAAAAATTTGTGAATTTCAGCAAAGTCAGAAACTGGACTGTTTGACAAATTATATTGAGTAAAAAGTTTTTTGAAGTGGGGCATCAGTGAACAATTGAAGACCCCGTCATGAAGTCAGATAATCTGTGAACCTCAAAGAAACCATGGATTAGAAATCATGACACAATGATTTGACTGCATTCATCCTCAGGAAAAATATAAGCATTTGCAAAGCATGTCATTCTCATCATTGCATTTAGCTAACATTGCAAGAATCAAGAAAACTTTGGCTTCCCAAATCGAACTCGTTCAGCTTCTCAAATGAGTCGAGCCTTGAGACCACCGTCGAGGTATTTCCTTTTGTTTTAAATCGAACTCGTTCTGCTTCTCAAATGAGTCGAGCCTTGAAACCACTGTCGAGGTATTTCCTTTTATTTTAAATCAAATTCATTCTGTTTTATCAAATAAGTCGAGCCTTGAGACCGTCGTTAAGGTATTTTAATCACGGGTAAGACCTTCGGGCACCAGTTTTAAAGACCTTCGGGCACCAGCTTTAAAGACCTTCGGGCACCATTTTTAAAGACCTTCGGGCATTATTTTAATGACATTCGAGCACCAGTTTTAAAGACCTTCGGGCACCATTTTTAAAGACCTTCGGGCACCATTTTTAAGACCTCCGGGCACCATTTTAAGACCTTCGGGCACCATTTTTAAGACCTTCGGGCATAATTTTTTCTTTTGAAATCGAACCTATTTCCTTAAGATGGGTCAAGCCTTGATTAGTCAGGGAATTCAATTTAAGGACAAAATTTTCAATTTACAGCTAAAAAAATGATGAATGAAATGAAAACAAAAAAAAAGGAGAAGAAATGAAAAAGAAAACCCCTTTCCCTTTCCTTCACATGGGATTTCACTAACCGTACAAAATTAGTGTTTGTTTATCTTTGCCTGATTCCTGATTCTCAGCAATAGCCAAAGAGGGGCAGCTGTAGACACCTAATTTTGTCCGAACCCCTAAATCAGGTACATTTTCTTCCCAAATTGATGTTTTTGAATGCTAAAAGGCTTTTCTCATCCTGCAGGTGGTACTCTGAGGCTTAGTCTAAGAAAGCAGAGAGAAAAAGCCAAACTCAAAAAAAGTCAACCTCGGAAAAAGTCAACCCCAAAAAAATCAACTACTGAAAAAGTCAACCCACTTTCAAAATCAAGATTTGAGGTTCAATTGAAAAATAGTGAAAGAATTTTGATAATCCGAGGTCTACACTGAAAGATATGGAGTTCGGAAGTTGGGTTACGAGATTCAGTAGAAAGGAAACCCTAATTCGGAAAATTTAGGGAAAAGTGCTTAAACAATCAAATTGGTCGGAATTGAAGGTCTCAAATGAAAGATAAGCACTAACTACAAGTAATGGATATGCCATTTGGAAGAATAACTGATAAAAAAGTAAATTCGGAAGAAAACCGAGGATTAGGGTTTTTTTGGTGGATTTCGGTGAAATTTGGAAAAATTGCAGAAATGGCCCAATTCAGAAGATCTAAAGCCCTTAATTGATGAGAAATGATTAAACAAGGATAGCCCAAGGCTCAATTTGAAGAAAATCTGAAAATCGGACTTGTTTTGAGCAAAACCGGGTTTCGGAGGCAAAATGGCAAAATTGGAAAATATGGGAAAAATAGTAAATGAACTCCAAAAATTCTGAAATTTGCAAATCTCATTCCTATATCATTTTGAAGTAATTCAATAGGATAAATCCCGAAAAAAATGGCCAAATACCGGGTCTCCTATGTAGTAATTCAATAGGATAAATCCCGAAAAAATAGCAAATGAACTCCAAAAATTTTGAAAATTTTCAAATCTCATTTTTAAATTATTTGGAAGAGATTGGCGAAAGAAAATCTTGATTTAGAGTTCGTTTGCAAAATGGCCAAATACCGGGTCTCCTATATAGTAATTCAATAGGATAAATCCCGAAAAAATAACAAATGAACTCCAAAAATTCTAAAAATTTTCAAATCTCATTTTTAAATTATTGGGAAGAGATTGGAAAAATAAAATCTTGATTCGGAGTTCGTTTGCAAAAGGCCAAATATCGGGTCCCCTACGCAGTAATTCAAGCAGATAAATCCCAAAAAAAATAGTAAATGAGCTCCAAAAATTATGAAACCTTCCAGATCACATTTTTAAATTATTTGGAAGAGATTGGTGAAGAAAAATCTAGATTCGGAGCTCGTTTAAATAATGGTAAAGTTCGGGAGCATAAAAGGGGTAATTTCAGAAATAAATCCGAAATAAATAGCAAATGGACTCGGAAAATTTTGAAAACTTCCAGAATTAAATTTTTTATTATTTCAGAATTATTGAAAAAAGAAAATTCAAATTTGGAGTCCGTTTGCTATTTATTTAAGTTCGGGGGGCAAAAAGGTTATTTCACCAAAGAAACCAAAAAGGGCAAATTGGTAATTGAGGAAAACATGAAAGATGAAGGAATTGCTGGGATTTTTTCTTCCTTTGGTCAGCCAACATAAAGGAGAAGAAGGAAGCTTGAGCAATTTAATTCCCTAGTCACTATCATGCCACAGGCTATCACTAACACCTTGCAAATGGTCCCCCTTCATCCAATGGCTTAGGTGCCTTGTAGGAAAGTTGAATGCACCATCCAATGGCCAAGTTTAAATGTCAAAATGACATTTTTATTTGTCATGAAATAACCCTCATCTAATGGCCAATAATGGAAGAAAAAAGATGAGCACAATTCATCCAAGGGTGAGCATCAATTCGGTTGAGCAAGGGAGTGCATGGGATTATCCATTTTCATCCAATGGCTTAGGCGATCAACAAGGGCTGGGTACACATGTTGAGGGCTGGATTTAATCTACAAGATATCATTTTTATGTTGGCTTCATCCAATGACCAAGGATGGAAGAGCACAACTCATCCAAGGGTAGGCATTCAAGAGGGGCAAGCAAGTGTGTACATGGGATTGGTCCTCTTTTGCATCTAATGGCTAAGGTTAATACAAGAGCTGAGTACACATATTAAGGGCTGGAATCAATTGGAAGGATAACATTTT
The DNA here is from genome assembly GCA_030761205.1 of Fremontodendron californicum. Classification (NCBI taxonomy): domain Eukaryota; kingdom Viridiplantae; phylum Streptophyta; class Magnoliopsida; order Malvales; family Malvaceae; genus Fremontodendron; species Fremontodendron californicum. The sequence goes on along the minus strand of JAULJL010000010.1, from coordinate 18,577,065 downwards.
TATGTTGTCATCAAAATATCTAAATCTAAAGGCCAAGATTGGAGGAGAAAATGTGCAATTCTCATCCAATGGCTAAGGGGGCATTCGGCCAAGGCTAAAGGGAGGGGGAGAGTTTCATTTTTTAAGAGGTTTTTGGCTGGAAAACAGTAGCTAATTTGGCAAGAAAAAAGGTTTTGAAAGAAAAAAAAGAAAAAAAAAAGGTTTTCATTAGAGAGTTTGAAGGTAGTCATCTCTACCAAGTTCTAGCCTAGCTTTCTTCTTCATTTTCATGGTGTTTTCTTGATTTTTCTATCATGTTTTCCTACAAAATTTTTCTTAGAAATAAATTTTTTTTAATGTTTATTCATGTTTTCATCTTCTTCTTCTTTAAAATGGTGGAAACAATTTTTTTCTTAGAGTTTCATGCCATGGCCGAATGGCTCATTTTTCTGCCTTGTTTTTTCTTTTCTTTCTTCCTTGCATGTTGTTGTGAAAATGATTTATACAAGTTTTTTTTAGTATTATAAGGTTCTTATTTTTACAAAATATGAAGCAAAAAAGGTTGAAATGGCTACATGATCTTGGCTAGACCAAGTGACCATGGTTAGGAGAGAGGCTATGCCCATTTTACCTACCATGAAGCTTACCTTATTCTCTGTTTTACATGGTTTATTTTCTGTTTTATTGAGAAGGAAAGGCTTCATGATCTTGGCAAGACCAAGTGATTATGGTTTGGTGAGAGGCTATGCCCATTAGATACCATCCATGGAGCTTACCTTTCCTTGTTCTACTTACTTGTTTTGCTTGTAATTTCTGCATGTCTATGTTAAATCTTGTGTATACATTTTCTTTACATTATTTTCTATGCTATATTTGTTATATTTCATTTCCATGCTTGGTATTGCATCCTTGCATATTCGGCCATTGTTGTTTATATATCCATATTGTGCATTTTTTTTTATGTACCATGTATTACATGTTTGCATTCTCAATAGTTTTGTTTCATGCATATTCGGCCATTCCATTTTGTATGCCTTGTATGTATATTTTTCTTTTGCTTCTTAGCTTGTTTATATCTTCATGTCATGAACTTGCATATCCTGATTTTAGTATGCCATGTGCTTATGAAAATGCTATGATAAAAATGCCATCATTATGATCCATGACCATTCGGCAATACCATGTTTGTTTGCCTTGCATGTGCATTTTTCTTTTGTTTCTTAACTTGTTTGCAATTCCATGCCATGAGCTTATGCAGTTTGATTTTGGTATGTTATATGTTATTTAAAATGTCATGACATTATGCATTTTATTATGGTTTGTCATGTACTTATGTCATTTACTAAATAGGATTGCATTAGAGTCTCATGTGATCATTTGGCCTCTTCATGCATCCCTTGCCTTGTCATGCATTTGCATATTGTTTAGGTAACATGCTTTGCATTATCATATCTTGAAATTGTGTATTAGTTACTGTTTGTTCCAGCATTGACATTAATTTCATGAGTCATTATATGTTCATAGTATTGCTATGCATGCTCACTACATTTTAGGTCTAGGCCATATTGGTATTGCAATGCATATTGAGTCTTAAATCACATTGGTATTGTCATGCATTAATATGCTATTTAGGTCTTAGGTCACATTCATTTTCATGCATATTTATAACATATTAGGTCCTAGTCACATTTACATTATCAAGCATTGCATGTATATAGAGTTAGGATAGCATTAATTGCCATGCAAATTCATGCTAGGCATTTAGGTTGCCAAGAATTGTTATGCATTTCCTTTACCATTTAGACCTTTAGACCATGCATTTCATACATTTCATTTGCTGTATGTTCATGCATTCCATGTCATTGCCACTTGATTTGTGACTCAGGCCAATTAATGGCTCAAAGTCATGCTCTCTAGAGCATACTTGTGGAAAATTAAGGAATTGTTGAATTGATCATTCTACCTTTGTGATTTCTTTTACTTAGCCAATTTTGTCCAAGGTTTTTTAAATGTTTAGCTACTGTCCTTAGGTCTTTATGATGACTTCCAACAATTTCCATTTTGGTTTTTGAATGAATTTATCAAAAGCAAAAAATGTGTTTTGACAAAAAGTTTTTTTCACCTAGTACTCGAACATCTCCAATTTTTTTGGGCAGTCATCTTTAATCAGAAAATTAAGCCAATTTTTTCACGTGTAGATTTACATGTTCTGAGTCTCCAGTATTTTTTTTAGAATTTTTAAAAATAGGCTAAAACATCGTGTGGCAAAACCGGACAGTAGAGGCAGATTTGAAATCAAAAAAGGAATAAGGGTTGAATTTGGCTAAGGCATTTAGAGGGGGTTAGTTAGAAGATTTAGCTACTGTCTTAGGGTAGTTTCTAAGCCTTTTTAAACTCTGAAAATGATTTTATAAATCTCGGGTTAAGGGTAGTTAAGTCCGGGATTTTAAACTTAGGAATTTAGAGCCATTTTAAAAGGGTTTGGTGGGGGTTTTAATTTTTATTCAAATTTTTCTTCTAAATTATTTTCAAACAATCACAAAGTTTCGTTTTTAGAAAATCTAATTTGACATATTTTCCTAAGGTAGCCGGATATCTTTTTAGATATACGGATTTCTTTAATTAAAGGAAAAAAATACATTTTTCATGCATTGCATTTTCCATGTTCATGCATTTTATTTAAATGTATGATTTTTGCTATGATATTTTCCATGATATTATTATTATTATTATTTTAATTCACATTTGATGATCTTATATTTGTTTGCCATATGATTTTTAATGTTTCATGATATCATATGCTTTTTATTTAGTTATTTTTGTCACATTATTTAGCATATACTATGTTCATGCATTATTATTTTTATTAGTATTTTCATGCATATTATATGTTAGCATTATTTTAATTCCATGTCATTTCTTGTCATTTAGATCATATTCCATGTCATCTAGGTTATTTCATTTATAACATGCCATGTCATTTAAAATATGCCATATCATTTAGAATTGCCATGTCATTTAAATCATTTTATCTCATTTAGAATATACCATGATACTTAGGATTTTTTTTATATTTTACATAGAATATACTATGTCATTTGAATTGTGTCATATCATTTAGGATGCATTATATTATATAGATTTGCCATATCATTTTATTATGTCATACATGTTCATATTTTTAAAATGTTTTGAAAAAGATAATGATTTTCAATAAAAAATAAAGATATTCCCGAGTTAAAATAATTCATGAGTTCTCTACCGGGTTTGCTGGAGGGAATATCATCAATTATCATTAAAAAAGGAATATCTTTCTTTCAAAAAATGAGAATGATTCGGAAAGTTTTCCAAATGAATAAAAATTTCTATATTTTGTCGATTTTGTCGGGGAATATAGGAAAATTTTGAATTAATAAATTTCGGATCATTTTCAATTAAAAATGAAAATTTTTTTTTCTTAAAATTGGGAATTAACTTGAAATACTAAATTAAAAACCAACTTTTTACCGAGACTTGGGATAACACACGATTAATAAGGTACTGATTTATACGAGCGTTACGAGGGTGCTAATCCTTCCCCGCTAGTAGCCGACTGCCGAACCCGCTTCTTTGATTTCTCTGGTTTATAATGCAGACCTGAAATTGATTTTAAAAAATATTTTAATTAATTTAAAAATGTTTTACAAAACCGGTTTTAATAGATGGCCGATCACACCTAGCTAAAAAAGATTAGTGGCGACTCCATGTCTTTTTACGAGGCCGTTTTCATACCCTCGACCTTTTATTATTTGTAGTGGAATTAAGTCGTCTTTTCCTCTACTTTTGTTTCCCCTCACTCGAACGGTTCCCCGCGATCCGGGATCACTTATCGACACCTTCGTTTTTCTAGAGGAATTAAGTCGATTTTTTCTCGTTTTTTTTAATGTCACGCCTAAGAAAAACGAATAATAAAGTCTTGCGATGAGAAATTTTGTTATTTATTGTTTTTTTTTAGGTTGCGACAGGTATATATAAATATCTTCATTTACACTTAATTCAAGATAACTTTTACATCCAATTCTCTTGAAGTATCATTTCTCTTCTTTCACTCTCTTTGGTTCATGGTTCTTGTGTGTTCAAAAAGAACTTGAAGTACAATCCTGTTCTTTTTCGAATAGGCATTGTATTTTTGGGTTAACATTTTCAAAAAATCATTTACTTTACACCATAGTGGGGAAAAGATGATGTGGGTGGGACTTGGAAATTGGAATTGGAACGGAGACAGAGGAGTCATGAGCTGGCTGAGGGTGAGTGAAAGAGATATGATGGATTTTGAGAGAAAAAAGTCAGAAGAATAGAGAATGAGAGTGAAACAAAGAGGTTTAGAGAAAGGGTAATTAATTTTGAGAAAATTTATGTGAGCACGTGACCTGTGGAGATGTTTAATTTGAATGAGTTTGAGTTTAACCGGATTAATCAAAGTTTTTATTTTTTAGCTTAAAAGTTTAGGTGGGAAATGATAAACAGCCTAAATGATCTTTTGTTTAAACTAGCAAAAGGCCCAGCCATATATATATATATATATATATATATATATATATATATATATATATATATATTCTTAAAAGGAATATTTGAGTTGATGTCACGAGTTAAAAAATACCAACTCAATGAAAAAAAATATCTAAAAAATCAAACTATAAAAATTAAAAATAAATAAAATTGAATTAAAAAAGTAATTTAATAAGTTTTTAAATTTTATTTTTTTAAAAAAAAAATCAATCACAAAATCACTCACGTAATTAAAAACTCACCATTCTCTACACTACCCACTCATTTTTTTTCTCCATAAAAACTACCAAATTTTCTCCACAAAAACTACCAATTATAAAAACTACCTATTTTCACTATTATAAAGTGAATGGTTGAGTTGGTGTCACTGAGTTAAGTGACACTAACTCAGTTGATGAAAAGACAAAATAATTAAAAATTTTATTATATAAAAAAATAATATTAAAGTTATTGATGATTTTTTAATTTTTATATAATTTTTATTTTTAAAAAAAAAGTATCAACTTTTTTATAAAACTATCTATTTCTTTTTAAAAAATTATTCATACTTATAAATTACAAACTACCCACTACTAAAAAATTTCAAATATAATTTTTTACTCAATTTTTTTTTTTTGATTCACCCACTATATGAGTGTGTCATAATTTAGTATAATATATATATATATATATATATAAAAGTGAAAAAAAGGTCTTGTTATTTCCGAGCGGTGCCGTGGGGTTTTGAGTAACGCTAGATGTTCCGTCATCAAGTCTACCCACAGCTGAAAAAAAGTTAAGAGAATTATTATTTGAATGAATGAAATAAAATTAATTATTGTTTATACGCAATAAAAAAAAAATTATAAATGAATCATTGTCAATTTTTGAAATTAATAAAATATAATATATTTACAATTTTTTTCTAATTAATTCTATATAATTAAGTAAAAAGAATATTTATACTTTACTTATTAATAAATAAAAAATTTATTATAAAAATAAAGAACAATGAAGCGAATAAATTTAAAAACAAAGATTAATGTGTTGTTTGTATTTTCAAAATTTATATTTTTTTCGGATTATTAATTTTATATTTATTTTGTCTTCAAATATTATATTTTTATTAATATTTTTTATTTTAATACATAAATACATATTCTTTAAAAATAAATTATTATATATTATTAAGTATATTGTATAAAAAGAATATGTACTTTCAACTTAATTTGCTAAACTAAATAATAATAATTTATACATCCTATTCTAATGATATGTACATTCGAATGTGTTAATAGTAAAATTATATAAGTACTTTTTACTTAATTATATAAAATTAATTAGATAAAAATTATAGACACGTTTTTTTAATTAATTTTAAAAATTGACATTTATTTAGTTAGAATGATATTTTTTTCTTATGTAAAATAGTAATTACATTTATTTTATTCTCCGATTTGTAATTTCTTTCTTTTTTTCTTTCTCAGCTGCGTTTTGTGCTTTTTGTCTGGTAGGGATATTTTCACGTTAGGGGAGATGGTAGGCGAGATAAAAAGGGACCGATCATTCAGCATTTTCCTGTGGTTTTAATGTGACACTGCTTCATCTCTCACAAAATCAATCCACAGTTAATAATCAAATTTGCCTTTTATCCTTTGATTTTTTTAGCAGTTAGTGCTTTTTATCTTTTGGTTTTTTTAGCAATTGATGCTTAAACTACAATAAGGGATAATGCAATGGAGATAGCATGCAAAAAAAAAAAAATATATTGTTATGAATGACTCCTGAAGATTATTAAATTTATTAATGTAGTATCTGTATTTTAAAAATATCTATTTTCGTATTTAAAGTTTCACTCTGTGTGCTATTATATTACATGTCAGTAACACCATTAAATATTAGTGACGTCACTTTTGTATTCAATGAAAATTTGATATGTGACACCATATAATAATACCACGTGTATTAATATAAAAATTATTATTTTAATTTTAATTTTAAAAATAAAAATAATATTATTTTAAAAACATAATGATGACACGTGGGATTAGACCTGCTCATGGGCCGGGCCGCGGCTCTTTTTTTTTTCAATTTCTTTGCCCAGGCCCGGCCCGGTAGGCTCGAAATTACTGTTCATCGGATTAAAAATTTTTTTTTAATTTTTTTATAATTAAAATTTATTAAAATAATATTATTATAATAAAAAACACTGTTCCAGGCAGGGTCGGCCCGGAACAAAAAACATCCTGTCCAGGTCCGGTCCAATACGGGCCGGGCTGGCTACCCGGCCCATGAGCAGGTCTACGTGGGATCACATTATGATGTCACATGTATTAACTTAAAGAAAAGAAGAAAGAAAGGAGAAAAAAAGAAAATATTTAATAAATATTTTAATTTTGTACTTTGCTAATAAATATTTTTTAAAAAGAATTAAAATAATAAAATATTTAATTTCATATTTTAATTTTTAATTTTTTTGATTTTTAAGAATAACTTTTTTTAAAAAAAAAAAAAATTTAGATATTATAAATTGTTTAACAAGTAATTTTAAAATATTTTATATTTTAAAAATAATTTTAGTTAAATATTTTAATTTTGTAATTTTTAAATTAAAAAAATAGATATTAATTTTTAAAATATAAAAAAAATTATATATTTTTTAATTTTTTTAAAAGTAGATAATAATTTTTAAAAATATAATTTTAAATATTTTTTCTTTTTAAATTTTTTTTTTTTTTATAAAAATTCATATATTAATTTCTAAAAAATCAGGTACTGTCATGTGTCATCACCTAATTGGTAATACCACATCATCATCTATATTTAACGGTGTTAAGTCAAATTACCACATTGATACACGTTTCGATAGTACAGGTACCACATTAAATATTTTTAAAGTACAGATACCACATTGATAAATTTAATAAACTTTAAAAGTCATTCATGATATTATCCCAAAAAACATTAATTATACATTTTTTCTGACTTAACATTATATAAAAGGAGAAATGAATGATTGTATTGTGTTACTAAAAACGTTATTATAAGAAATCCACCAACGATTTTGCCAAAACAACAATATTTTCGTAAAATTCATACTAGCAGATAAGGCAAAATTGTGATAGTTTGTGTAATTCATTTTCACTAAAATATTTACATTTTGAAAAAGGGTTCAATAAAGAAAGTGTTTTCTAACATGCTCAGCATCTACTTGTGTTATTAGTGATAACAAAATCCTATTCGGATTTCGTATCGATCCGTTTCAAATAGAGAAGTTTTTTTTTTTTTTTGAAAAGCGGGGTGGGATGGAGCAGAGTGATTTTGGTAAATAGTTGTTTCGCTCCGTCCCGCCGCGCTTTTTAAAATTACTATCTTACCCCTTAAAATATTTTATATTTTTTCTTATATTTTTAGTATATATATATATATTAAATATATATACTAATATCATATATATATTATTATTTGATATATATATATTTAGTATATATGTATATTATATATATTAAAAAAATTTATATACTAAAATTATGTTTATAAATAAATTACAATATAATTTTTTACAATATTAAGTTAAAAATAATTAATAAAAATTATGGTGTAGTGAAGTAGAGTACCGTGGAGCGGTTATGGATATAACCGACATCTATGGAGGTGCATCTTTTCAACATTCATACAAGAGTGGGGCAAAGATGGATATGACAATTCCTGTCCGACTCTATTTTCATCCCTATGTGTTATAGTGAAACTCCTACAAGACTAATTTCAATTTCTGGTTTTTTTCAACAAACGTCATCTAAATTTGGACAAGTCGAATAAATAATGAAGAAAAAGCCAACTTAAACCATCAATTAGTCTAGGAGAAAGATGTTCATGATTTTATGATAAGCCTAAAAAATAATTTAAGAAAAGGTCAACTAAATCCTTATAAAAATTTTTTCCAATTGTTTATTATTCACCCCATCTTATTTACTCATCATCTAAACTTATCAAACATTTATACACCCGTCACGAAGCGCGGGCTTTTCACTAGTTATTAATAAAAGCATTGATTAATTTTGATGTTATTGAGTCGAGGACACTAACTCAATTGGAGAATTAACTTAAAACCCAAATTAGATCATAATAAATATATAAATTATAGGTTACAAATACTATTTAATATGTGAATTTAAATATATTTTTAACTAATTTTGTTTTTTAAATTGCTCACACATTCAATAAAAAAAATTAATCAATACTTTTATAGTTACTAAATAGTGTCACAAAAGAAAAATTTTAAACAAAATTTATCCTTAAAATATAATAAAAAAAATAACACTGAAACAATAATTCGCGTGTCACATTAAATATCTTTTAGGAAATGATTTAATATATACCTTTAGATGGTGTCTCGTGTGAGGTGATCACCCAAGAGTCACGGTAATCTACATATAGCGATTAAATTATCGTGATAAATTAGAAATTGATGATTTTACGTGACGATAATTTTAAATCATGAGAATGATCAGTTCACTAACTTGAAAAATGATCTAATTTTCATCTTTTTTATGAGGAACTTTTATCATCAAAGTGTGATATGCAAAAGTAATTGTAATAAGTATTACTCTTTTAATGTGCAAGTTAAAAACTTACTTTATCTCAAAATTATAATTATTTTATACGATAAATTTTAACCATTAAAATAGTTAGAATTGTCAAAGCTGACCAAAACCCAAAAAATCCGTCAAATTCGCTCGAATCCAACCCAACCCGATTTGACAAAAAAAAAAAATCAACAATCAAACTCTAAAAATGACCTAAACCCAAAATGACTTGAACTCGAAATGATCAAAACCCAAAATGGTTCAATCTCGAATGAATTGAAAGGCTGACTCAAAATTATTCGAACTTAAATTATATATTTTTTATTTTTCAAAATATAAAACAAATTAGTAGTATACTCATATTTAATAATTTTAATTATCTTTAAATTTTTTTATATATTTTTATAAACTTTGAAAGATTATGTTTTCAAATTATGAGTAAAAAAAATAAAAAAATTATTATTAAAAACTTTAAGTTACCTTTTAATTTTTTTTATATATATTTTAAAATTTTTTAGAGATTATCTTTCCTAATTATGAGTATTCTCTTTGTTATGAGTAAAAAAATTAAAAAAAAATTATTATTAAAAAATCAATTTATATAATTAATCATCATGATTTTTTTTTTTCTTTTTTACAATTATATATTATAAATAAAAAATTTATGATATCAAGAATCAAAATTGAAAATATGCTACAAATTAATAAAAATGTAACTTTGAGTAACTTAATTATAGTTGACAAAATTTGACTTTTTTTAAACAATTCATTAAACATCTTTGAGTTTAAAAATCAACAAGTTGAAGCTAAAAATGACCGAAACCCGAATAATTTGAGTGTCAAATTCAAAAAAACTCTAATCCGAAATAATTCAAAATCAAGATAATACTAAAATCATTGAAACCTAAAATGATTCCAACCTAAAAATAAAATGGCTTTCTTTCAACCCAAATGATCTAACCTAAAGTGACCAAAAACCGCCCATGCCTCTAAAAATAATATTAATTGTACTAACCTTAAAAATAGATTGCATGCTTTTCTAACTTTTGTTTTTTAATATTATATATATAATACTCCCTTCATCTCGTTTTTTCTTTGAACATCTTTCTTTTTTTGGATGTCCCAAAATTATGTTTTTTTTTTAACACTTAAATTTCTTACTTATTTTATATTCAATTATTTTTCATGATTTTTTTATTTATATTTTTTGACATTAAAAATTATGAAACATCAAATTTATAAAAAATAAAAAATTTAATATTATATACACCAAAGTCACGGAGGACTAACAATTTAAGAAAGAGGGAGTATAATTTTTTTTATTCCTTTTACTATAATTTTAATAGATCTAATTCAAATTCTTTTACCTAATTTATTTTATAAAAGTTAGTTGACCTATCAATAAATATAGTTTATATTTGTTAATTCAATAATTTAGTTATATTTTATTATGAATTAAATAAAATATTAGGCTAAAATATTAAAAAAGCCCCTGAACTATGACATTTTTCTTAAATAAGCCCTTATATTTTTATTGTACCTAAATAAGCCCTTATCCTTTGATTTGCACCTAAATAAACTCTTATTTCAAATGAAAGGTTAATTTATGTTAGACCTACTCATGGGCCGGGCAGCCCGCTCAGTCCGACCCGTATTGGGTCGGACCTGGGTATGATTTTTGGTAATCTGGGTCAGGCCGGCCCAACCCGGATCACTGTTCATGCATTAAAACATTAATTGTTTATATAAATTAAATTATAAAAATTAATGTAAAAATGATTTTTTTAATTTTTTATTATTTTTTTAATAGTGATCGGAGCCGAGCCTGGGTAAGGTAGAAAAAAATCTGGGTCGCGACCGACCTATGAACAGGTCTAATTTATGTTAAGGGTTTATTTAGGTATAAATTAAAGGTTAGGGGCTTATTTGGGTATATGTTAAAGGTTAAGGGCTTAGTTGGGTACAAATTAAAGGTTAAGGGCTTATTTGGGTGTAATAAAAGTATAGGGGTTTATCTATATAAAGTGGTAAAGTTCAGGAGTTTTTTTTTTTTTTTATTTTAACCAAAATCTATTACTACCTATAAAAGTTATCCACAATTGCACGAGAAGAGAGAATTTTGAATTTTGAATCACCCACCATTTGTCACATAATACATGTGATTACTAATAGTTTGAGGGTTAATTGTGGTATCACATTCTTTTTGCACATAATACATATCATAAACTATGTTTGAGGGTTAATTTAGACTTTTGTCACATGATTTTTGGATTAATTAGGTTATTTTAGATTTTTTTGTATTTATCTTATCTTCTGATTAACACTTGTAGACACCTAATTTTGTCCGAACCCCTAAATCAGGTACATTTTCTTCCTAAATTGATGTTTCAGAATGCTAAAAGGCTTTTCACATCCTGCAGGTTCTACTCCGAGGCTTAGTCTAAGAAAGCAGAAAGAAAAAGTCAAACTCAAAAAAGTCAATCCCAAAAAAAGTCAACCCCAAAAAAGTCAACTACTAAAAAAGTCAACCCACTTTCAAAATCAAGATTTGAGGTTCAATTGAAAAATGATGAAAGAATTTTGATAATCCGAGGTCTACATTGAAAGATATGGAGTTCAAAAGTTGGGTTAAAGAGATTAAGTAGAAAAGAAACCATAGTTCGAGAAATTTGGGGAAAGTGCTTAAACGATCAAATTGGTCAGAATTGAAGGTCTCAAATGAAATATAAGCACTGACTACGGGTAATGGAGAAGCTACTTGGAAGAAAAACTGATAGAAAAGTCAATTCGGAATAAAACCGAGAATTACGATTTTTGGTGGATTTCAGTGAAATTTAGAAGAATTACAGAAATAGCCCTATTCGGTAGGCCTAAGGCCCCTAATTGATGAGGAATGATTAAAAAAGGATAGCCCAAGGCTTAGTTTGAAGAAAATTTGAAATTCGGACTTGTTTTGAGCAAAATCGGGTTTTAGAGGCAAAATGGCAAAATTGGAAAATATGGGAAAAATAGCAAATGGACTCCAAAAATTATAAAAATTTGCAAATCTCATTATTAAATCATTTTGAAGAGATTGGCGAAAGAAAATCTTGATTCGGAGTTCGTTTGCAAAATGGCCAAATCCCGGGTCTCCGACGTAGTAATTCAAGCAGATAAATCCCGAAAAAATAGCAAACGAGTTCCAAAAATTTTGAAAACTTGTAAATCTCATTTTTAAAATATTTGGAAGATATTGGCAAAAGAAAATATTGATTCGAAGTTCGTTTGCAAAATGGCTAAATCCCGGGTCCCCTATGTAGTAATTAAAGCAGATAAATCTCAAAAAAATAGCAAATGAGCTCCAAGAATTATGAAAACTTCCAGATCACATTTTTAAATTATTTGGAAAGATTGGTGAAGAAAACTCGGGATTCGGAGCGCGTTTAAGAAATGGTAAAGTTCGGGTGCATAAAAGGGGCAATTTCGGAAATAAATCTGAAATAAATAGCAAATGGACTCGGAAAATTTTGAAATCTTCCAGAATTCAATTTGTTTTTTATTATTTTGGAAGTATTAAAAAAATAAAATCTAAATTTGTAGTCCGTTGTCTATTTATTTAGGTTCGGGGGGCAAAAAGGTCATTTCACCTAAGAAACAAAAAAAGGGCAAATTTGTAATTGAGAAAAATATGAAAGAAGAAGGAATTGCTGAGATTTTTCTTCCCTTGGTCAGCCAGCATAGAGGAGAAGAAGGAAGCTTGAACAATTTAATTCCCTAGTCACTATCAAGCCACATGCTACCACTAACACCTTGCAAATGGTCTTCCTTCATCCAATGGCTTAGGTGCCTTGTAGGAAAGTTGAATGCACCATCCAATGGCCAAGTTTAAATGCCAAGATGACATTTTTATTTGTCATGAAAGAACCCTCATCTAAAGCCAAGAATGGAAGAGAAAAAGATGAGCACAATTCATCCAAAGGTGAGCATCCATTCGGTTAAGCAAGGGAGTGCATGGGATTGTCTCTTTTCATCCAATGGCTTAAGCCATCTACAAGGGCTGAGTACACATGTTGAGGGCTGGATTTAATCTACAAGATGTCATTTTTATGTTGTCATCATCCATGACCAAGAATGGAAGAGCACAACTCATCCAAGGGTAGGCACTCAAGGGGGCAAGCAAGGGAGTGCATGGGATTGGTCCTCTTTTGCATCTAAGGGCTGAGGTTACTACAAGGGCTGAGTACACATCTTAAGGGCTGCTATCAATTGGCAAGATGACATTTTTATGTTGTCATCAAAATATCTTAATCTAAAGGCCAAGACTGGAGGAGAAAAAAGTGGAATTTCCATCCAAGGGTGAGAGGCCATTCGGCCAAGGCTAAAGAGGATGGGTTGGTTTCATTTTTTCATATATTTTTTGGCTGAAGTCAGTAGCCAATTTAGCAAAGAAAAAGGTTTTGAAAGAAAAAAAAAAGTTTTCAATAGAGAGCTTGAAGGTAGTCATCTCTACCAAGTTCTAGCATAGCTTTCTTCTTGTTTTCCATGGTGTTTTCTTGATTTTCTATCTTGTTTTCCTACTACATTTTTCATAGAAATAAGGTTTTTTAATGTTTACTTATGTTTTCATCTCTTTTTCTTCATTAAAATGGTGGAAAACAATTTTTTTTACATGGTTTCATGCTTGGCCGAATATGGCATGTTTGCTTGCCTTGGTTTTCTTTTTCTTTCTTCCTTGCATGTTGTTGTGAAAAATGATTTTTATAAGGTTTTTTAGAGTATTCTAAGGTTCTGATTTTTTACAAAAGATGAAGCAAAAGGGTTGAAATGGCTACATGATCTTGGCTAGACCAAGTGACCATGGTTAGGAGAGAGGCTATGCCCATTTTTATCTACCATAAAGCTCACCTTAATTTTGCTGTTTAGCATGGTTTATTTTTTGATTTTTGAAATGGAAAGGCTTCATGATCTTGGCAAAACCAAGTGATTATGGTTAGGTGAGAGGCTATGCCCATTTTATACCAACCATGGAGCTTAACTTTCCTTGTTTTATTTACTAGTTTTGCTTGTTATTTGCTTTGCATGTCTATGTTTAATTTTATATATGTTCTTTACATTATTTTCTATGTTATATTTGTTTATATAATTCATTTCCATGCATGATATTGTGTCCTTGAAGATTCGGCCATTGTGTCATATGCTCATATTGTGCATTTTTTTTTTTATGTATCATGTCTTATTTTATAAATATGTTTGCATTTTTCATATATTGCCATATGGTCATTCAGCTATTCCATGTTAGTATGCTTTGCATGTGCATTTTCATCTTGTTTCTTGGCTTGTTTGCATCTCCATGCCATGAGCTTGTACATTTTGATTTTAGTATGCCATATGCTTGTGAAAATGCTATGACAAAATGCCATCATTTGGGGTATATGACCATTCGGCTATTCCATTTAGTATGCCTTACATGTGTTTTTTTTTTTTTTTTTTATCTTGTTTCTTGACTTGTTTGCATCTCCATGCCATGAGCTTGTACATTTTGATTTTAGTATGTCATATTCTTGTGAAAATGTCATGACATTATGCATCTTGATATGAGTTGTCATGTACTTGTGCCATTTACTAGATAGGATTGCATTAGAGTATCATGTAACTACATTCGGCCTTTTCATGCATCCCTTGCCTTGTCTTGCATTTGCATTTTGTTTAGGTAACATGCTTTGCATTATCATATCTTGAAATTGTGTATTAGTTGCTGTTTATTCCAGCATTGACATTAGTTTCATTGGTCATTGTATGTTCATAGTATTGCTATGCATGTTCATTACATTTTAGGTCTAGGCCATGTTGATATTGCCATGCATATTGGGTCTTAAATCATATTGGTATTGCCATGCATTGCTAAGCTACTTAGGTCTTAGGTTACATTAGCATTTTCATGCATATTCATAACATATTAGGTCAAAGTCACATTTACTGTAACAACCGAGGTTACGTATAATCATGTAAAGTTAAATCCCGAAAATTTTAAGGACGAACTTGGAAATTGGTAAGAAGTTATAAGTGAAGGAAATAAAAGAAGAAAGGATCATATTGAACATATTAAAAAGTTTAGGGGTTTAATGGTTATTTATAAAAAGTTGAAGGACTAATATGCAATTATACCAAAAACAAAAAAATATCTCTTATCTTCATTTTTCTCTCCCGAAATCTCTAGACACTTTCATTCATTCTTCAAGTGGCAGCCGGATCCCATCATCCCTCTCTCTCAAAATTCTCTTCAAACAACTCAACCAAAAATCTCTACAATAATTACATCCAAGGTTAGTTTCTTGATAAATTCTTCTATTTCTTTAGATATTCTACTTGAGCATGCTAAGATTTTATCTCCATAAACATGTTAAGGTCTGAAATCCATCTATTAAGTATGAATTTTACACAACTTGGTAAGAATTAAAAGGATTTGAAAGCATGAACAAGAAAATGGGAAGAAAAAGCAAAACAGGGGAAGTTGAGCATGCTTGCTGTTCGGATTTTCTGGGTTCGGTGCATTAGGTTTTGTATTTTTTTGATATTTTTCCTAGAAACTAGACTTCAATATGAGAATTTTGGTTTTTGAATCACCCAAAACCGATAAGCGGTTAAAAAGATAAAATTCGGTGAAGTTGGCTGTTCAGTGTTGACCCCTGTTTCAGCATGGTTTCGGGATTTATCAAATCTGATCAAAATTTTGTTCTAGTTGTATAAGTTAGTTATTTTATTCATAAATTAGACATATTGGTTGAAATAAACCAATTGGAATCACTTCCAAATTTCTTACCAAACTCAAGTTATGATTTTCTAATCTAACTTGATATTAAGGAATTTATTGCTTAAGAGAAATATAGTACCAAAGGATGGTTATGGATTATGAAAATCTCTAAGGCATGGAGTACTAGAAAGGAATTTGATAAGGACGTGATTATGGAGTTGAGTTATGGAGAAATTGATTATGGAAATGATATTAAATTAAGGATATGTTGTTTTGAGTATGAGAAATTAGTATATGGGGTAGATTAATGGGACTTAATTTGCATTCAAAATTGTGTAATGCTTTGAGCATGTATAGATACTAATTATTGTTAATCTCTAGGCCACGTAGATCCGACGTCACCTGTGGATCCCGAAGTTTCAGGTCGAGGTGTACAGTGAGATCATCTCAAGGATTGTGAGTAGACGACAATTATAGTTATTTGAAATCTCTTTAATTATAATTATATATAAATATATATTTTTAGCATGATATTTATTTTACGTATTAAATGTATATATGATATATAATCATATGAATTGATTTGTTATTAAAGTACATTTATTTCAAGAAATATTATATCAAGTAAGTTGGTTGATTTATGAAATATGATTATACATAGAATTTGACGTACATGGTTTTGGCTCCACCTGACTTAATGTATGAGATTATTTCCTTGAACGGAATACGGGAGCTGCGTGCTACGCCTTTGTGGCGGGAGCCACCTCCAGAGTCCCAATTCCGTGATATTGGACTGGGGTATGGGAGCTGCGTGCTACGCCTTTGTGGTGGGAGCCACCTCCAGAGTCCCTATCCCGTTATATTTGCCTTTTGGGGGCACATCATAGTGACACATATGCCTTTGGGGCGTCCTATGGTGGTATTGGCCTTTGGGCCGGCTACTAGTATGCCTACAGGGATATTGCCCGGTTATTTCATGGATGTATTCTTATGCATGACAGTAAGTTGGAGCCCAGCTATACGAAACTTGATTTACTTTACATATTTTATATATTGATTTAATATTATAATATTGTTATACATTTGAAAACTTTGCTACGTCTTTGAATTACTCATTATGGTTTTATTATTATTTATTTTGAAAATGTCAATTATGCTTTACAGATTACGATTATAGTTTTCACACGCTTTAAATGTTGTCTACTCATTGAGATATTCATATATCTCACCTCTTTTTATTTCTCATTTTCAGGACATAGTTAGGTGTCGGGATTGCTGCCTTCCTCTACTCTCTGCTTCAAGAGTATATTGACGTGGTGGGAATCATATCTAAATTTCTAGAAGATTTGGTCTTTTGATGTTTTTTTTATCTAGTAAACCTTGCTGAGATAGGTTTATTTCTGGATATATTGTATATATTTGAAGATATGAGACAATAGATCAATATGTTTTGATTTGAGCATAAATTGATCATGAATAATTTTTGAATATGCATGGATATATGTGGTAATAGTATTGAGAAATATTGCTGGTTGAGGATATGAATTGATTGTTATTTGCAGGAGGGTTATAGTTGAGATAGAAAGGAAACTCTGCCGGATTTTAGGTAGATTATCCGGACAGGGTGTTACAATTTGGTATCAGAGCAAGGTTATAGGTCCTGTAGACTTAGAAACTGTTTGTTGAAGTATTAAAATATGGTCACTTGTGCAGGAAATCAGACACGATGCCACCACGTCGAAGAGGAAGGCCTAGAATCAATCCCCTACCCCAAAATAGGGATAGGAATAGAAATGTGAATATTGATGAGCAAATTGGAGAACAAGCTTCAGCTGCTGGTTCATCTTCTGTTGCTGCACCCTCAGCAGCACCTCCAGCAGCTGATCTTAATTTAGCTGAGGCAGTTGCGGCCTTGGCAAGAGTAATTCCCGCTTTGACTGCCCCTGCTAAAAAGGGGATAGTTGATTACTGTAAGGATTTGAAGAATATGGGTTGCAAGATTTTCACGGGGTCTTTGGAATCAGATTTAGCCTGGTCATGGCTACAAAAATTTGAGACTACTTCCATTACTCTTCAGATTCCCGAGCCTATGAGGTTACCATGTGCGGTGCAATTTTTGGAGGATCATGCACACACATGGTGGAAAACTACAGTGCAAAGGTATGCTGGACGTCCTTCCATAACCTGGGCAGATTTTCGAAGAGAGTTTGAAGAAAAATACTATTCTCGGGCCTTGCGGGAAAAGAAATGGACTGAGTTTATGAATTTAAAACAGGGTGGTATGTCAGTAGCAGAGTACGAGCAAAAATTCAGTGAACTATCAGAATTTGCTCCATCGATAGTAGCCAACGATGCTGATAGATGCAAGAAATTCCAAGATGGGCTACATGTTAGTATTCGAGATAGGTTGACGAACCTGGATACAGATGACTTTAATAAATGGGTCAACATGGCAATCAAAGTTGAACAGAATCTGAAAGAAATGAAAGATAGAGAAGAGATGTTCAGAAAAAGAAAAGGGCAGTTCTCTAGTGAGGATGTGAGGCCTAAGAAAAGTTATGTAGAAAGCAGTGTCAGTGGTTCCAAACCCTTGAGATTTCAGGAGGGATTAGACAGAAAGCCTATTAGTGGTTCTTCTAGCAGACTTATCATTGGACCTCAACAGCAGACTAGATTGCCACCTGGGAGGTCAGGAGGCCCTCGTACATTGACTTATCCTCAGTGTCCCCATTGTGGGAGGAATCACCCTGGTGAATGTTGGAGACTACAGGGTGTGTGTTTTTACTGCAAAGAACCGGGACACATGAAACGGGATTGTCCCAAGCTGGAGAACAAGGGAGTTACTAGTCAGTTGTCAGTGGGTCAAAGAGAAAGGACCCAACCTACTGCTGCACATCAGCCGACAGCAGTTAGAGATAGAATTGGGGTACAATATCAAGTTGGTTCACCTACTGGCCCTCGACAGAGTGGAAAGCCTGGTAGACCTCGAACTGCAGCCAGAATTTATGCTATGACCCAACAACAGGCTCAGGCTACTCCTGAAGTGGTTATAGGTACTCTCCCAATTTCTAAGGCAAATGCTAGGATCTTAATAGATCCGGGTGCAACTCATTCTTTTGTTGCTAATTCATATGTCATGAATTTGGGTAGAGAGTCTAGGAGGTTAGACATCCCTATGGTGGTTAGTACCCCAATGGGAGAAACTTTAAAAATTGATGTGGTTTATCCGGATTGTACCGTTATGGTTCAGGAGCATGAATTACCAGTTAATTTGTTTCCATTAGGAATGTATGATTTTGATGTGATTTTGGGAATGGATTGGTTGTCTAAACACAATGCAGTGATAGATTGTTTTTCCAAAACTGTGACTTTTAAGAAGTCAGGAGATTTGGAGTTTACTTTTCAAGGAGAAAGGAAAGTTTTACCTTCTTGCCTTATCTCCAAGATGGCAGCCAATAGATACTTGCAAAAAGGGTATTCTGCTTACCTTGCTTATGTGATTAACAAGGACATACATGAGGCAAAGTTGGAAACTATACCTGTGGTCAAAGAGTTTCCTGGGATCTTTCCTGAAGAATTGGTCGGTTTACCTCCTGACAGGGAATTGGAGTTTACTATCGACTTTATCCTTGGCAGTGCTCCTATTTCTCAGGCACCCTATAGAATGGCACCTTCGGAGCTAAAGGAATTGAAAGTGCAGTTGCAAGACCTAGTTGACAGAGGTTTCATTCGGCCTAGTACTTCACCATGGGGAGCACCGGTTTTATTTGTAAAGAAAAAGGATGGATCTTTACGATTGTGTATCGACTACCGGCAATTGAACAAGGTCACCATTAAGAATAAGTATCCTTTGCCAAGGATTGATGACTTGTTTGATCAGTTGCAAGGTGCAAGTGTGTTCTCCAAAATAGACCTAAGATCAGGTTATCATCAATTGAAGATTAAAGAATCTGATATTCCAAAGACTGCTTTTAGAACTCAATATGGTCATTATGAATTCTTAGTTATGCCTTTTGGGCTAACTAATGCACCTGCAGTCTTTATGGATTTGATGAATAGGGTGTTTCGGCCCTACTTAGATAAGTTTGTTATTGTTTTCATCGATGACATCCTAGTTTATTCCAGGAATAAGGATGATCATGTAAGCCATTTGAGAACGGTGTTGCAGACTATGCGTGAAAAGCAACTTTATGCTAAATTTTCCAAGTGTGAATTCTGGCTATACAAAGTAGCATTCCTTGGTCATGTAGTATCTAAGGAAGGGATTTTTGTGGATCCACAAAAGATAGAAGCTGTAGTTGCTTGGGAAAGACCCACTAATGTTACAGAAATTAGGAGCTTTCTCGGATTGGCAGGGTACTATCGAAGATTCGTGGAAGGATTTTCCATGATTGCCTCTCCTTTGTCAAAATTAACAAGGAAGCATGCTAAGTTTGAGTGGACTGACGAATGTGAGCAAGCTTTCCAAGAGCTCAAGTGTAGATTGACCACAGCACCAGTTCTTACACTACCATCAGGGACTGGAAGCTTTGCGGTATACAGTGATGCCTCGAGGAGAGGTTTGGGTTGCGTTTTGATGCAACATGGGAAGGTGATAGCTTATGCTTCTCGACAACTGAAACAGCATGAGCAAAACTATCCTACTCATGATTTAGAGTTGGCGGCAGTGGTGTTTGCACTGAAAATTTGGAGGCATTATTTATTTGGAGAAAAATGTACAATCTACACTGATCATAAGAATCTGAAATATCTGATGGATCAGAAAGAATTAAATTTGAGGCAAAGGAGATGGTTGGAATTGATAAAAGATTATGACTGTGTAATTGACTACCACCCAGGAAAGGCTAATGTAGTGGCTGATGCTCTTAGTAGAAAGTCTTCTAGTTCTCTTGCTCATATCCGAGCAATTCAGAAACCCTTACAAAATGAGTTGAAGTCTTTACCTTTAGAATTGATGATTGATGAGAATAATCTCCTGATAGCCCACTTGAAGGTTAAACCGATTCATATTGACTGGATACGTGAAGCACAAAATAATGACCCTATGCTGGTAAAGTTAAAGCAAGAAGTAAGGGATGGTGTGAGGACTGACTATCAAATAAAGGATGATGATGTACTACTGATAATGAAAAATAGGCTTTGTGTGCCTCAGGATGAAGAACTCCGGAAGGTGATTTTGGAGGAAGCTCATAATGCACCATATGCATTACATCCCGGTAGTGTGAAGATGTATCGAACCTTAAGAGAACATTATTGGTGGCAAGGTATGAAACGGGACATAGTTGAGTTTGTTTCTAGATGCTTGGTATGCCAACAAATTAAAGTCGAGCATCAAAAACCTTCTGGGAAATTGAACCCCCAACCTATTCCTCAATGGAAGTGGGAAGATATTGCTATGGATTTCGTTTCGGGATTGCCAAGAACACAGTCTGGTTATGACAGCATTTGGGTGATTGTTGATCGTCTGACAAAATCAGCTCACTTTTTGCCAGTCAAGAAGACTTTTTCCATGGAAAGATTGGCTAAACTTTATGTGAACGAAATTGTTAGGTTACATGGTGCCCCAGTATCGATTGTATCTGATCGAGACCCCCGATTCACATCTCGATTTTGGCCAAGTTTGCAGAATGCTATGGGCACTAAACTCAAGTTCAGTACTGCTTTTCATCCTCAGACAGATGGACAATCTGAACGGACAATTCAAATTTTGGAAGATATGCTCAGATCTTGTATTATGGAATTCAAAGGAAACTGGGATGAACACTTGCCCCTAGCAGAGTTTGCGTATAACAATAGTTATCAGTCCAGCATCGACATGGCTCCGTTTGAAGCTTTGTATGGAAGGAAGTGTAGAACTCCAATGTGTTGGATGATACAGATTAAAGGAAATTACTAGGTCTAGAAATTGTTATGATGACTGCAGACAAAGTTAAGGTAATTCGGGAAAAGATAAAAATAGCTCAAGATCGACAAAAGAGCTATGCAGATAATCGGAGAAAAGATTTAGAGTTTGAAGTTGGTGATATGGTGGTTTTAAAAGTGACTCCTTGGAAAGGAGTAATCCAGTTTGGAAGACGAGGAAAGTTGGGCCCTCGATATATAGGGTCGTATGAGATCATTGAACGGATTGGCCCAGTTGCTTATAGATTGGCCTTACCAGAAGAATTGTCACGAATTCATAATGTGTTTCATGTTTCCATGCTCCGAAAGTACATTTTCGATTCTTCACATATATTGAAGGATTTGCCTATGGAAATTGAGGAAAACTTAACTTATGAAGAGCAACCGGTTGAGATTTTGGATAGAAGGGACCAAGTTCTAAGGACTAAGACTATTCCATTAGTGAAAGTTCTTTGGAGGAATCATTTATACGAAGAAGCTACATGGGAAAGGGAGGAAGATATGCAGACTCCATATCCTCACTTATTCAATCAAGTTGGTAAGTAAATTTCGAGGACGAAATTTTTCTATGGGGGGTAAGTTGTAACAACCGAGGTTACGTATAATCATGTAAAGTTAAATCCCGAAAATTTTAAGGACGAACTTGGAAATTGGTAAGAAGTTATAAGTGAAGGAAATAAAAGAAGAAAGGATCATATTGAACATATTAAAAAGTTTAGGGGCTTAATGGTTATTTATAAAAAGTTGAGGGACTAATATGCAATTATACCAAAAACAAAAAAAATATCTCTTATCTTCATTTTTCTCTCCCGAAATCTCTAGACACTTTCATTCATTCTTCAAGTGGCAGCCGGCTCCCATCATCCCTCTCTCTCAAAATTCTCTTCAAACAACTCAACCAAAAATCTCTACAATAATTACATCCAAGGTTAGTTTCTTGATAAATTCTTCTATTTCTTTAGATATTCTACTTCAGCATGCTAAGATTTTAGCTCCATAAACATGTTAAGGTCTGAAATCCATCTATTAAGTATGAATTTTTCACAACTTGGTAAGAATTAAAAGGATTTGAAAGCATGAACAAGAAAATGGGAAGAAAAAGCAAAACAGGGGAAGTTGAGCATGCTTGCTGTTCGGATTTTCTGGGTTCGGCACATTAGGGTTTGTATTTTTTTGATATTTTTCCTAGAAACTAGACTTCAATATGAGAATTTTGGTTTTTGAATCACCCAAAATCGATAAGCGGTTAAAAAGATAAAATTCGGTGAAGTTGGCTGTTCAGTGTTGACCCCTGTTTCAGCATGGTTTCGGGATTTATCAAATTTGATCAAAATTTTGTTCTAGTTGTATAAGTTAGTTATTTTATTCATAAATTAGACATATTGTTTGAAATAAACCAATTGGAATCACTTCCAAATTTCTTACCAAACTCAAGTTATGATTTTCTAATCTAACTTGATATTAAGGAATTTATTGCTTAAGAGAAATATAGTACCAAAGGATGGTTATGGATTATGAAAATCTCTAAGGCATGGAGTACTAGAAAGGAATTTGATAAGGACATGATTATGGAGTTGAGTTATGGAGAAATTGATTATGGAAATGATATTAAATTAAGGATATGTTGTTTTGAGTATGAGAAATTAGTATATGGGGTAGATTAATGGGACTTAAGTTGCATTCAAAATTGTGTAATGCTTTGAGCATGTATAGATACTAATTATTGTTAATCTCTAGGCCACGTAGATCCGACGTCACCTGTGGATCCCGAAGTTTCAGGTCGAGGTGTACAGTGAGATCATCTCAAGGATTGTGAGTAGACGACAATTATAGTTATTTGAAATCTCTTTAATTATAATTATATATAAATATATATTTTTAGCATGATATTTATTTTACGTATTAAATGTATATATGATATATAATCATATGAATTGATTTGTTATTAAAGTACATTTATTTCAAGAAATATTATATCGAGTAAGTTGGTTGATTTATGAAATATGATTATACATAGAATTTGACGTACATGGTTTTGGCTCCACCTGACTTAATGTATGAGATTATTTCCTTGACCGGAATACGGGAGCTGCGTGCTACGCCTTTGTGGCGGGAGCCACCTCCAGAGTCCCAATTTCGTGATATTGGACTGGGGTATGGGAGCTGCGTGCTACGCCTTTGTGGTGGGAGCCACCTCCAGAGTCCCTATCCCGTTATATTTGCCTTTTGGGGGCACATCATAGTGACACATATGCCTTTGGGGCGTCCTATGGTGGTATTGGCCTTTGGGGCCGGCTACTAGTATGCCTACATGGATATTGCCTGGTTATTTCATGGATGTATTTTTATGCATGACAGTAAGCTGGAGCCCAGCTATACGTAACTTGATTTACTTTACATATTTTATATATTGATTTAATATTATAATATTGTTATACATTTGAAAACTTTGCTACGTCTTTGAATTACTCATTATGGTTTTATTATTATTTATTTTGAAAATGTCAATTATGCTTTACAGATTACGATTATAGTTTTCACACGCTTTAAATGTTGTCTACTCATTGAGATATTCATATATCTCACCTCTTTTTATTTCTCATTTTCAGGACATAGTTAGGTGTCGGGATTGCTGCCTTCCTCTACTCTCTGCTTCAAGAGTATATTGACGTGGTGGGCATCATATCTAAATTTCTAGAAGATTTGGTCTTTTGATGTTTTTTTTTATCTAGTAAACCTTGCTGAGATAGGTTTATTTCTGGATATATTGTATATATTTGAATATATGAGACAATAGATCAATATGTTTTGATTTGAGCATAAATTGATCATGAATAATTTTTGAATATGCATGGATATATGTGGTAATAGTATTGAGAAATATTGCTGGTTGAGGATATAATTGAGTGTTATTTGCAGGAGGGTTATAGTTGAGATAGAAAGGAAACTCTGCCGGATTTTAGGTAGATTATCCGGACAGGGTGTTACATTTACATTATCAAGCATTGCATGCATACTGAGTTAGGATAGCATTTATTTCCATGCAAACTCTTGCTAGGCATTTAGGTTATCTTGAATTGTCATGCATTTCATTTACCATTTAGACCTTTAGAATATGCATTTCATACATTTCATTTGCTGTATGTTCATGCATTCCATGTCATTGCCACATGATTTATGACTTAGGCCAACCAATGGCTCAAAGTCATGCTCTCTTAAGCATACTTGTGGAAAATTAAAGAGTTGTCAAATAGATTATTCTGCCTTTGTGATTTTTTTTTTTACTTAGTCAATTTTTATCCAAGGTTTTTAAATGTTTTAGCTACTGTCCTTAGGTCTTTAGGGTGATCTCCAACAATTTCTACTTTGATTTTTGAATGAATTTATCAAAGGCAAAAAATGTGTTTTGACAAAACAGTTTTTTTCACCCACTACTCGAACTTCTCTGATTTTTCTGGGCAGTCATCTTTAATCAGAAAATTAAGCCAATTTTTTCTCATGTAGTTTTACATGTTTGAGTCTCCATTATGTTTTTTAGATTTTTTTGAATTTTTAAAAATAGGCAAAAAAATCACGTGACAAAACCGGACAGTAGAGGCAGATTTGAAATCAAAAGAGAAATACTATTTGAATTTGGCTAAGGCATTTAGAGGGGGCTGGTTAGAAGCTTTAGCTACTATCTTAGGGTAATTTCTAAGCCTTCTTAAACTTTAAAAATTATTTTATATATCTCGGGTTAAGGGTGGTCAAGTCCGGGATTTTAAACTTAGGAAGTTAGAGCCATTTTAAAAGGATTTGATAGGGGTTTTAATCTTTATTCAAAATTTTCCTCAAAATTGTTTTCAAACAATCACAAAGTTTTGTTTTTTTTAGAAAATCTAATTTGACATATTTTCCTAAGGTGGCCGGATATCTTTTTAGATATACGGATTTCTTTGTTTAGAGAAAAAAAATACATTTCCATGCATTGAATTTTCCATGTTCATGCAATTTTATTTAATATGTGATTTTTGCTATGATATTTTCCATGGTATTATTATTACTTTGATTTACATTTTATGGTGTTATATTGTTTTCCATATGATTTTGAATATTTAATGCTATCCTATATTTTTTATTTAGTCATTTATTTTTGTCACATTATTTAGCATATACTATGTTCATGCATTTTTATTTTATTTTCATGCATATTTTATGATAGCATTATTTTATGTTTCATGTCATTTCTTGTCATTTAGATCATATTCCATGTCATTTAGCTTATTTTATTTATAATATGCCATGTCATTTAAAATATGCCATATCATTTAAAATTGCCATGTCATTTAAATCATTTTATCTCATTTAGAATATACCATGATACTTAGGATTTTTCGTTTCACCTAGAATATACTATGCCATTTAAATTATGTCATATCGTTTAGGTTGCATTATATTATCTAGACTTTGCCATGTCATTTTATTTATGTCATACATGTTCATATTTTTAAATGTTTTGAAAAAGATAATGATTTTCAATAAAAATAAAGATATTCCCGAGTTAAAATAATTCATGAGTTTTCTACCGGGTTTGCTGGGGTGAATATCATCAATTATCATTAATAAAGGAATATCTTTCTTTCAAAAAACGAGAATGATTCGGAATGTTTTCCAAATGAATAAAAAAATTTATATTTTGCCGATTTTTTCAGGGAATATAGGAAAATTTTGAATTAATAAATTCCGGATCATTTTCAATTAAAAATGGAATTATTTTTCTTAAAATTGGGAATTAACTTGAAATACTAAATTAAAAACCAACTTTTTACCGAGACTTGGGATAACACATGATTAATAAGATACCGTTTTATACGGGCGTTGTGGGGGTGCTAATCCTTCCCCGCACGTAACCGAGTCCTGAACACGATTCTTCGATTTTCTCTGATTTATAACGCAGACTTGAAATTGGTTTTAAAAATGTTTTAATTAATTTTAAAATGTTTCACATCTAGCTAAAAAATATTGGTGGCGACTCCATGTCTTTTTACGAGGCCGTTTTCATACCCTCGACCTTTTATTTCAATCTAGAGAAATTAAGTCGTCTTTTCCTCTGCTTCTATTTCCCCTTACTCAGATGGGTCCCCGCGATCGGGATCACATATCGACACCTTCATTTTTCTATAGGAATTTAGTCGACTTTTCCTCGATTTTTTTTAATGTCACGCTTAACGAATAATAAAGTCTTGCGATGAGACTATGTTATTTATTTAGGTTGCGACAGCTTGGCGACTCCACTGGGAACTTTTTTAGAGAGTCAGGCCTAGAATTAGTCATGTGTAATCTAAGTCTAGTTTTGTTGGTTTAATTGGTATTTAATTTTAATTCCCATATTTTTAAAATAATAAAGAGAATTTTGAAAATAATAAAATGTTTTAAATATGTCCATCTTCATATGCATTCATACTATTATTTGTTCTCTGGTTATTTTGTTGCGTATATTTATATGTTTGCTTGACTGATGCTTTACATTGTTTGATTTTAGTGGGGTATTTAGAATAAGGGGTGTAGAATAGGTGGTGACAGGTTTGTTTAGTTCCTCCGCACACACTGTATTTGCATAACATGAACTCTCTACCCGGGTTCCGTCCTATTAAGTGGGAGTAAAGTAACTACGCCTTCGTGATGATCCTCCGTATGGGCTAGTGAAACACTTTTGGAGTATAAAGTACCTAATGCCTTCGTGATAATCCTCCGTACGGGCATAGGAAAATATACTCTAACGAACTGAACCGCTCTAATCGGGGTGCCTTACTAGCCTTCACAGGCGACAGTGAGGAACAATTCGAGGCCTTAGAACCGATTCACCTTCATATAGTGAACCTAGGCGAAGTCATGCCGGATTTCTGTTAGATACCCGAAGTTTAAGAACACATGGAGGAACATTTCCAATCTTTTACCATCTTTCTATATGTTAGATTTTACAAATTGGGCGATGATGAACGAACATCATATCGCTCGTAATAAATTTATTATTTTGTCCCAAAGGCGTCGTAATGCCGGAGCTTTGTTAAAAATTTTGGGACATATTTTTAAGCATGTAGTTATTTATGTTATATTTGTGAATTTGTTTCTTTACTAATCTATTTCTTCTTGTTTTCTTTTCTTTGACATGCATCATAGACATCATCATACACTTGGAGTTTATTGGCCTCGGGATAGTCATCAACCTAAAGGACTTTCATGGAGTGTCAGGTTATTTCAGTGATAGAAGATCATGCAGTAGTCAGGGCACGGTCGAAAAAAGATCAGAGGGAGGATGGTGATTGCCTGAAGAAAGATTATGTGTCAGTATTGCTGGAAAGGGTCAAAGTGGATTCTAGACAGAATAATCTCCGAGGGTCAGCCGACATTTGGAATCAGTGGAATGTATCAGAGAAAGAAGCCTTCACTCAGAAATATGGAGATATAGCACTCTTAATTCCGATTCGGGTCAATAGTGGGTTGATTCAAGCTATGGTACAGTTTTGGAATCCTACTTATAGATGTTTTACTTTTAACAAGGAGGATACTAATTGAAGAATATTCAGCACTGTTACGTATTGAATGTCCTAATCCTGATCGCGTATATTTGAAGGGAGTGAAACCTTCAGGTTTTAAGAGGAAAGTGGCTAGGATCACAGGAATGGATACAACATGGGTTGAGAGTCATGTGGTTACAAAGCAGAAAAATGGATGCATTCCGTGGGAAACTCTCCGACAGTTGATATTGGGTTGTTCCGACATAGAAAAAGCCAGGGACATCTTAACTATAGCCATCTACGGATTAATCATATTCCCAAAGGTATTGGGTCATGTGGATATAGCCGTGTTTGATTTCTTTGAAAAGTTGGAACAGAAGATCAACCCATCTCCGGCCATCCTAGCTGAAACTATCCGATCTTTGAATTTTCGCAAAAGAGAAGGACAAGGGAGAATCAAGGGGTGTGTAAAAGTCCTTTATATTTAGATTCAAAGTCACTTTCGGAAGATAGAAAAGGTTTCCTTCAAACCGTACATGAAGTCTTTAGTTCTGATTAGGGAATTCCTTCAAAACGATTGGCCTGAAGACGGGGATGAAGAGAAATGGGTCAACATGTTCCGGAATCTAAAAGGGGAGATGGTGACTTGGAGAGCTCCATGGATGGTTCCTATGCCGATTATGTACAAATATGGGGACAACTCGGGAGTTCCACTACTCGGAATTTGGGAGACTGTGAGCTATACGCCTCTGTTGGTGCAAACACAGGTTGAGTCTCGGCAATTGACACCCGTGACTCATAAGCTAGGATCACCAAAGTTCACTTATGGAGAGGACGAATATTCTAGAAAGGTGCGGGCATTGATTGAAGCATGGAAGAAAACTCACCAGATAAAAGTGGCCAGATATGCCGACATCGTCACACCTGATTACCTGGTATGGAGGGAATTAAGGATTAATGATAGGCTACTGACATCAGATGGGGAAGAGGTCCAGTTCATGAATCCTTCACCGAGGGAAATGCCATCAGAGTTAGAAATCACAAAGGCGGAATTTGAAAAAGAAAA
Organism: Fremontodendron californicum; assembly: GCA_030761205.1. NCBI lineage: Eukaryota > Viridiplantae > Streptophyta > Magnoliopsida > Malvales > Malvaceae > Fremontodendron > Fremontodendron californicum. Next base: position 18,547,776 of record JAULJL010000010.1, on the reverse strand, counting down.
GGCCCAGATGAGCAAGGAGATTGCCCGACTACAGGAAGAACTTGAGGACATGAAAAATAGGGAATCAGCTCGAGAAAGAGAAAAGGAGAAGATCAAGAGAGAAAGGGACACTGCTAAGGACGATATTCAGGAATTACATTTGGAGAACAAGAGGTACCGCTTTGAGCTCAGATTTGTGAGGACTCTCAAGACATCCGGGGAATGGGAGCATGAGGTCAAAAACCTCAAGAAGAAGAATAACTACTGGAAAGAGAGAGCGAAGCATGAGGAAGCCCGAGCCAATCAACTGGAGAAGCAAGCTAAGGAAAGCTTACACAGTGATGATTCTACTGACGTGTCAAGGGGCCGTGAACAAGTAGGGGTCAGATTGAAGAGCAGGGCAATCAAAAGGAGACTGTGAAAGAAAGTCCAAGATCCGCGGAAGTCACTATAGGACTAATTTTGTAATAGCACTTTGAAAGGCGAATTACGGAATTATCTTAGGCAGTGATCTTGTTATTCTATCTGTGATATATTTAGTTCTAGGAAATCAATGAAAGACCGTTCGGTTGAAATTATCCCGGGGCCAATACATTCAAATGCATTCATATTTTATATATTTTGTTTGTTCATTTGTACATTTACTCATATTTATAATCATTCATTTTTTGAAATTCGTTTATGTTCATACACTTAACCACTCATTTATTCCTTTTACTTGTTCACTCATTCATATTCATACACATAACCACTTATTTGTTCATTTCGCTTGTTCATTCATTTATTTTTTCGTATTCATATACGTAGTCATGTACATATTCATTTTATTTGATTCATTCATTCACATTTAGTCATTCATTCATTCATTTTTTATAAAACATAAAAAAGGATGTGTCAATAATTTCTAATTCATGGTTTTCAAAACTAAAGGTACAATTGGTCGCACTCATAAAGAATCGGATTTTCGACACCCTTACAATACTCGATCTCAAGCCAGAGCTATGGAAAACGATCAGCTTGCTAGAATTGAAAGAATGGAAAGAACTCAAAGGGAACTGCAGGAACAGTTAGCTAAATCTCAGGAAGAGTCTCAAGAACAAATGACTAAACTAATGGAAATGATGAGTGCCATGATGAAACAAAAAGGGCCGGTAGAGAATTAGGTCATCGGGAAAAAGGTGGTAGTTGAAGAGGATCAACCTGAAAACATATAGCAAAAGGGCCAAGAGGTGCCAATTGGGACAACCTCCTATGTTTATATCCAACCAGCTGCTGAGACACAAAACTATGTTCCCGGAAAGGGTAATATGGGAGCTAACCCAAATGATGTTAACGTTCCAGACTTTGAGGAACTAGCAGAAAAGGAAAAAGCAAAGATGAATGAGCTGAAGAGGGTCAAAATGGCAGAATCACAGAAAAAATATCAACTGCTGGAGGAGAGGCTGACGGCCGTTGAAGGGGCAGAGTTATTTGGCAGTCTGGATGCCAAAGAAATGAGTTTAGTCATGATCTAGTAATTCCCCCAAAGTTCAAAGTAACAGACTTTGAGAAATATAATGGGACTACCAACCCATCAGCACATCTGACCATGTACTGCAGAAGAATGACGGGGCACGATGATAATGAGAAACTACTTATCCATTATTTCCAAGATAGCTTGACAGGGTCTGCAACCCAATAGTACAACCAACTGAGTCGTACCAAGATTCGTTCATGGACGGATTTAGCAAGGGCTTTCATGGAATATTATAAGCATGTATCTGATATGGTACCTGATAGGTTGTCGCTATAGAACATGGAAAAGAGGACAACTGAGAGTTTCAATGAATACTCACAAAGGTGGAGGGATCTGGCCACACAACTGCAACCCCCTTTAACTAGCAAAGAAACTACAGTGCTTTTCATCAACACCTTGAAAGCACTCTATTATGATAAATTGGTGGGGAGTGCCACCAAGGATTTTGCAGACATGGTAATATCTGGGGAGATGATAGAGTCGGCCATTAAGAATGGGAAAATGGAAGGGGGAGAGCCTTCTACTCCGAAAAATGTATTCCCTGCCAGGAAAAAAGAGGAGACCCACGCAGTTAGAATCAACCAATACCCATATGCACCTCCCACACCACATACACCACCAAGGCCTTATACTCCTACCACATCTTCTGCACCTCCTACACCCTACACACCTTACCTCAGGTATAATCCTTACTACCCCAATGTGAACCACCTTACCCAAAATCCCTTCCCTTGTACCAATATACCACAACAGCCGTTTCCAACTGGCATATCCCCACAGATAAACCTTCCTCGAAACATTGTCCCAAACACTCAGGGAGCCGGGCACAATGACCAACGTTCACCAAGAAACGATCAAAAACCCCAATTTGATCCGATTCCTACCACCTATGGTGAGCTATATCCCAAACTGTTGCAGGGTCAACTTGTTGCACCTGTGTACCTCAAATCTCTGACACCGCCATATCCAAGGTGGTACAATGCAAACACTAATTGCGCGTACCACGTAAGAATTCAAGGACATTCGATTGAAGATTGTCTGGCCTTTAAAAAGAAAGTCCAAAGCCTGATCAACGCCAGCGTTGTAAAGTTTGGGGCAAAGAATAGGCCGAATGTAGTTTGGAACCCATTACTAGATCATGCTGAGAGTCGAGTAAATACAGTATGGATAGGGGAAGTCAGAAGGGTAAAAAGGGATGCCAGGGAAGTCAAGAATCCAATGTTGACAGTATGGGTCGAGATGGTTAAGGCAAGAATGGTGGGAGATGCTAACAGTTTAAAAATGGTCGCAAAGAGGGTGTAGAGTTGGGCCCGTTTCATAAGTGTGAAGGTCATATCATACAGGACTGCGGGGACTTTCTGGCTAAGGTCCAAAAGATGATGGATGATGGGGAGGCCTAGTTTTACGAGGAGATAGAGGGGGAAATAGAGGTTATTGAGAATGCAGCTGGCTACGGGATAGAAAGACCCTTGATCATCTATTATGATGAACCATAAGAGAAAGTCATGCCAGTCATTGAGGAAAGTGCGTCTAAGTTAATCATTGATTTGGGTGTTTCCTTTTCGTACAAGGAAAACAAAGTTGCACCATGGAAATATGACTGCAGCATGGTTATGCTTGGGTCTTTGAGTCAGCAGGATATCACAGGTGTGGGGCACTTAACACGAAGTGGAAGGTGTTATGCTCTTGAGGTTGTTGATCAGGGATCAACAGAAAAAGATAAACGAACGGACAAAGGGAAGAAAGCAGTTGAACCAATCCATATTGAGATAGATTTGTCAAAAGAAGTAGAAAAGGGGTCAGCCCCAGTAAACAGAATAAAAGAGCCGATGAATGAGAAGAAAGCCTGCGAGTTCTTAAAATTCATAAAGCATAGTGAGTATAGTGTGGTTGAGCAACTGCAACGTCAACCAGCTAGAATTTCAATCTTATCTTTGCTTTTGAACTCGGAGCCACATAGAAATGCCTTGTTGAGAGTATTGAATCAGGCATATGTGGCTAACAACATATCGGTAGAAAAATTAGACAGGCTGGTGGGAAACATCGCGGCAGACGACCATATATATTTCAGCTATAAGGAAATACCACCCAATGGTATTGGGTCAACAAAGGCTCTCTACATAACTACCACTTGTAAGGGGCACATATTACCAAGGGTCCTTTTGGATAATGGTTCTTCATTAAATGTGATGCCCTTGGCAACCCTGTCCAAATTGCTAGTGGATATTTCTTATATGCTGCCAAGCTGCACGGTGGTCAGAGCCTTTGATGGTACCAGGAGAGATATAATGGGAACTATTGAGGTTCCTCTAGAGATAGGCTGATGCACCTATACAGTGAACTTTCAGGTCATGGATATTAATCCATCCTATAATTGCCTATTAGGAAGGTCGTGGATACATTCAGCAGGGGCTGTACCTTCGTCTCTCCACCAAAAGCTAAAATTTATGATAGAGGGGCGTTTGGTCACTGTATCAGGAGAAGAGGACGTAATAGCCATTATATCTACTGAATCTCCTTATGTTGACCCCAATGAGGATGCCGTAGAATGTTCTTTTCGATCTTTGGAATTCGTAAATTCAATTTTCGTGGCTGAAGGACGAAAAATTCCAAAACCAAGGCTATCCAAGAACACAAGGCTGGGGGTAAGAACTACCGTGGGAAAAGCTGCAGGGCTGGAAAAGGTCTCGAAAAATATCTTCAGGGGATTGCCCGAGCAATGGAAGTAGTAGGAAAGAAAGATCGGTTTGGCCTAGGGTATCTTCCGAAGGCCCATGAGAAAAGAAAACAAGTTGAAAGGAACCGACAAAGGAGGATGGCCCATCTTGCAGGTATGGATATTGAATGGGAGCCTATGACATTCCCACCTATCCTTCATAGCTGTCGCTCAATCGGTTCTCTGTTCGAAGAAAAGAATTTTGATGATGTGCTCGTAATGATCGAGCAAGCCTTTGAGAGATTCTAGGTGAATAGGGATGATAAGATGTATGATATAGAGATCTGCACGACTAGGGAAGAAAGAATTGAAAGTGAGAATGCTAACTGGATGGTGCGACCTTGTCCACCAGGATATAGACTGACCAATTGGACTGCAACCGAGCTACCCATAGTTTTTAGGTCTATTCCAACGTAATGCTTTTAAACAAATCTTAAATATCTTTGCCCGAAGATATTAAGAATTTCTTTTGTAATGGGTTTTTGTCTAAAAGTTTTCATCCAATAAATAACAAACATGATGCATTTCCTTCATATTGATGTGTCCATATTCTTTCATTTATGCTATTTATTTTGCTTCCATTGTATATATGTTTTCCTATATTATTTCTTCCCCACCTATTTAAAGGTGTACGGATGTGGAATATGAGGACCTTTCTTTCAGTGATTCTGAAATTGATTTTGAGAGGCCCATTTGCACGGGTGATTTTGAGGTCGACGAAGATATTGAGGATTGTGATCTACCTCCTCCTGACTTATTAAGAAAAATACAACAAGAAGAGAAACAAGTACTTCCTCATGAGAAGCTATTGGAATTGTTGAATTTTGGAAGTAGTGAGGAGATAAAAGAGGTTAAAATCGGGACTACATTGTTGTCATCAATAAAGGGTGAATTGATAGCCTTGCTCCAGGAATATGTAGATGTATTTGCATGGTCATACCAAGACATGCCAGGTTTGGATCCAGACATTATGGTTCATAAGCTCCCTTTAAGGCCAGAGTGCAAGCCAATTCAACAAAAGTTGAGAAGAATTAGGCCGAACATGCTATTAAAGGTAAAAGAGGAGGTGAAGAGGCAGTTTGATGCTGGATTCTTAGAGGTGGCAAAATATCCGGAATGGGTAGCAAACATTATTCCAGTACCAAAGAAGGATGGCAAGGTGCGTATGTGTGTCGATTATAGAGATTTGAACAAGGCCAGCCCCAAAGATAATTTCCCTTTGCCTCACATTGATACTTTGGTGGATAATACGGTGAAGAGTTCCTTGCTTTCTTTCATGGACGGATTCTCGGGATATAATCAGATTATGATGGCACTGGAAGATATGGAGAAAACCATATTAGTTACAATGTGGGGAACATCTGCTACAAGGTATTGCAGTTTGGGTTGAAGAATGTTGGGGCAACGTATCAGAGAGCCATGGTGACCTTGTTTCATGACATGATGCATAAGGGAATTGAGGTTTATGTTGATGATTTGATTGCAAAGTCACAAGGAGAAGAGGAGCATATTACGAATCTTAGGAAACTCTTTGAAAGACTAAGAAAGTTTCAACTCAAGCTAAACCCGACAAAATGCACTTTTGGAGTCACTTCGAGGAAATTATTGGGTTTTGTTGTTAGAAAAAGGGGAATTGAAATTGATTCGGATAAAGTGAAGGCTATCCAGAATTTGCCATCTCTACGTACTCAAAAAGAAATAAGAGGTTTTCTGGGGAGATTGAATTACATTGCTCGGTTTATTTCTCAGTTAACCGATAAATGTGATCCAATATTCAAGTTACTTCGAAAACGTGATCCAGGAGAGTGGGATAAAGGGTGTCAGATTGCTTTTCAAAAGGTTAAACATTATCTATCAAACCCACTAGTATTAATGCCACCGGCTCTGGATAAACTGGTGATATTGTATCATCAGTTTTTGAGAGATCCATGGGTTGTGCTTTGGGGCAGCTTGATGAGACTGGAAAGAAAGAACAGGTGGTTTACTACCTCAACAAGAAGTTCACATATTATGAGTTGAAATATTGATCGGTAGAAAAGTTGTGCTGTGCCTTAGCTTGGACTGCTCAGAGGCTCAGATAGTACATGTTGTACCACACAACGTGGTTGATCGCCAAGCTAGATCCAATCAAGTACATGATGGAAGCACCTTCTTTGTTAGGGAGGGCAAGATGGCAGGTTTTGTTGTCAGAATACGACATTTTATATGTAAGTTAGAAGGCTATCAAGGGCAGTGCAGTGGCTGAATTTTTAGCAAGTCGGGCAGTGGAAGATTATGAGTTGTTGAACTTTGATTTCCTAGATTAAGATTTGATGTATGTTTTCCCTTAAAGAAGAAAGTATGGAAGATGTACTTTGATGGGGCATCCAATGCCATGGGGCATGGAATTGGTTCAGTGCTCATATCCCCTAAAGAAGATTATTATCCCTTCACAGCCAGATTGGATTTTGATTGTACAAACAATACGGATGAGTATGAGGCATGAAATATGGGCCTTCGTGCAGCAGTGGACAGAAAAATCAAAGTTTTGGAAGTTTTCGGAGACTCAGCTTTAGTGATATATCAATTTCGCGGAGAATGGGGAACCCGGGATACAAAATTAATCAGATATCGAGAACTCATACTGAGTTTATTGGAGGAGTTTGAAGAAGTAAGTTTCAATTACTTCCCCCGAGAAGAAAATCGGATGGCGGATGCTCTGGCTACTTTGTCATCAATGTTTAAAGTGAATGAAGGGACGGAAGTTGTGCCGATCAAAATGAGCATATATGAGTCTCCTGCCCACTGTTTGAGTATCGAAGAAGAAGTTGATGGTCTCCCTTGGTATAACGACATCTTGCAGTACATCAAGAATCAACAGTATCCAGAACAGGCAACAAAAAATGACAAGAGAACTCTGAGAAGACTAGCAATGGGTTTTGTTCTAGATGGGGAAATTCTCTACAAGAAAGGGAAATATCAAGTCCTGTTGAGATGTGTCGGGTCTGCCGAAGCTTGAAGAATCATAGAGGAAGTCCATGAAGGGATATGTGGCACCCATGCTAATGGTTACATGCTTGCTAAGCAGATTATGAGGACAGGGTATTATTGGCTGACGATGGAAGGAGATTGTCTCAGTTATTCCCGGAAGTGTCATAAATGCCAGATATATGCAGATAAGATTCATGTGCCGCCATTGCATGTCATGACTACACCGTGGCCATTTTCAATGTAAGGAATGGATATGATTGGGCCTATTACCCCGAAAGCTTCAAATGGACATCGTTTCATCCTGGTGGCCATAGACTGTTTCACAAAGTGGTTGGAAGCTACTTCTTATAAGAATGTAACAAAGTCGGTGGTATACAGATTTGTTAAGAAGGAAATCATATGCCGATATGGATTGTCAGCAAGAATTATTTCAGATAATGCTCTCAATCTCAATAATAAGATAATGAGAGAGGTATGTACTCAGTTCAAGATCACGCATCACAATTCGGCACCTTATCGTCCGAAGATGAATGGGGCAGTAGAAGTAGCCAACAAAAACATCAAGAAGATTGTCGAGAAGATGACTGATGTGTATAAGGATTGGCATGAGATCTTGCCTTTTGCTCTTCATGCATATCGCACTTCGGTTCGCACATCTACAGGGGCAACGCCGTTTTCTTTGGTATATGGTATGGAAGCAGTGTTACCCATTGAAGTTGAGATTCCTTCACTTCAAGTTTTGATGGAGGTTGACCTAGAAGAGGCAAAATGGGTTAGAGCTCGTTATGAATAGCTAAATCTCATCGAGGAGAAAAGATTGAAGGCAATTTGTCACGGGCAGTTGTATCAGAAAAGGATGATTCCAGCCCATAACAAGAAGGTTCGACCTAGACAATTCCGAGAAGGAGAGTTGGTACTGAGGAAAATTCTCCCCAGAGTGAAGGATCCGTGAGAAAAATGGTCTCCAAATTGGAAGGATCCTATGTGGTAAAAAGAGCTTTTTCTGGAGGAGCATTGATTCTAACTTGGATAGACGGGGATGATTTTAGACATCACATGAATGCTGATGAATTGAAGAAGTATTATGCTTAAAAATAAAAAGTGTGATGCTATGCACATGGGAATTCGAATGATTCCAAGTGTAGAAATGGAAATTCTATATATCTATCTCCCCTGAGAATTGCTTTTCAAAGAGAATATTCATGCTTGATATGATGAATGGCCATCTTTCATATTCCCTTCACTAAAAAGAAGTTATCCCTAGTCACCCCTTTGAGCCTTAGGAATTATTTCTTTCTTTGAACCCTGATCAAGGATCACCCTCTACACTGGAGGGAAAATACGAGGAAAAATAATCAAAATCAAAAAAAAAAGGAAAAAGAAAAAGAAAAGTCCCAACAAGGGGACAAATGTCTCAAGAATGAATTCTCCTCAGAAAATGATCCTTGATCCAATTACTCTTAAACACATTTTGGGCCTATTTAATCCTTTCCTTCTAAACCCGAACCATGGCCTACATTACATAATTTAAAAGTCTATTTTGATCAAGCATGGATATTTAATTTGAAAGGTTTTTTCTCAGAATTCATCTCATCTTTTGAATTGACATTTTTACCTTGGAAGCATTTAGAATTCTCAGATGCGTGGTAGAATATATAAAAAAATAATAATAATAATAAAGAAGGAGACATTTAAGCTGAAAACCCGCAAAGGGCGACTTAATACCGAATGGGGGACACTTGAGTTGAAAACCTGCTAAGGGCGGCTCAAATACTGATTAAGGTTTGAGTCAAATGCTCTGTGTAAAGGGGGAGAAAGTATTTGAAAATCAGAGAACAAGGGAACAACTCAGTCTGACGTAATTACGGAAGCCGAGGGATTACCTAAGTAAATTGCTTGTTCAAGAGAAACTTCAGATGGTTTGAAAAAGGAGGGGTGCAAGATATTCAGCATCCGGGGCGTCAACAACCTATAACTTTACATTTGTTCCTTATATCCCTGATATCCACTTTTATCATCTTAAAACATTTTGATGCAATAAATTCTTGTTATTCTTTTATGACATTGGCTTGTTTCATACTTTCTTTCATACATTTTTGAGATTGCATTTTGTTTGTTATTAAATTGAATGATGATTAATAAACATAAAATTTTTAATAAAAGGGAGTTTAAAAGTATTACTAAGGAATAGATCTAAATCTTAGAAAAAGTTTGGAAACCACTAATCCTGATGGAAAATTCACCAAGAAAAGGAAAATAGTGAATGTGTTGGAGACTCCGCCATGAAGTCAAAAATTTGTGAATTTCAGCGAAGTCAGAAACTGGGAGTGTTTGACGAATTATCTTGAGTAAAGGGTTCTTTAAGTGGGGCATCAGTGAACAATTGAGACTCCATCATGAAGTCGGATAATCTGTGAGCCTCAAAGAAACCATGGATTAGAAATCATAAAACAATCATTTGACTGCATTCATCCTCAGGAAACATATAAGCATTTGCAAAGCATGTCATTCACATCATTGCATTTAGCTAACATTGCAAGAATCAAGAAAAGTTTGGCTTCCCAAATCGAACTCGTTCTGCTTCTCAAATGAGTCGAGCCTTGAGACCACCGTCGAGGTATTTCCTTTTGTTTTAAATCGAATTCATTCTATTTTATCAAATGAGTTGAGCCTTGAGACCACCGTCGAGGTATCTCCTTTTGTTTTAAATCGAATTCATTCTGTTTATCAAATGAGTCAAGCCTTGAGACCACCGTCGAGGTATTTTAATCACGGGTAAGGCCTCTGGGCACCATTTTTAAGGCCTTTGGGCACCATTTTTTAAGACCTTCGGGCATAATTTTTTAATCATGGGTAAGGCCTTCGGGCAGCATTTTTAAGACCTTCGGGCATAATTTTTCATCATGGGTAAGGCCTCCGGGCACCATTTTTAAGACCTCCGGGCACCATTTTAAAGACCTTCGGGCACCATTTTTAAGATCTTCGGGCATAATTTTTCATCATGGATAAGGCCTCCGGGCATCATTTTTAAGACCTCCGGGCACCATTTTTAAGACCTCCGGGCACCATTTTTTAAGACCTTCGGGCATAATTTTTTTTATCACGGGTAAGGCCTCCGGGCGCTATTTTTAAGACCTTCAGGCACCATTTTTAAGACCTTCAGCACTATTTTAAGACCTTCAGGCACAATTTTTTCTTTTGAAATCGAACCCGTTTCTTTAAGATAGGTTGAGCCTTGATTAGTCAGGGAATTCAATTTAAGGACAAAATTTTCAATTTACAGCTTTTTCAGAAGAAAAAAAAAAAACATTTTGAGGAACAATGAAAAAATGATGAAAAAAAAAGAAAACCCCTTTCCCTTTCCTTCACATGTGATTTCACTAACCATACAAAATTAGTGTTTGTTTATCTTTGCCTGATTCCTGATTCGCAGCAATAGCCAAAAAGGGGCAGTTGTAGGCACCTAATTTTTTTCGGACCCCTAAATCAGGTACATTTTCTTCCTAAATTGATTTTTCATAATGCTAAAAGGCTTTTCTCATCCTGCAGGTGGTACTCCAAGGCTTAGTCTAAGAAATCAGACAGAAAAAGTCAAACTCAAAAAAGTCAACCCTAGAAAAAGTTAACCCCGAAAAAGTCAACCCTAAAAAAGTCAACTACTAAAAAAGTCAACCTATTTTCAAAATCAAGATTTGAGGTTCGATTGACAAATGGTGAAATAATTTTGATAATCCGAGGTCTACATTGAAAGATATGGAGTTCGAAAGTTGGGTTACAGAGATTTAGTAGAAAAAAAAAACCCTAGTTTAGGAAATTTGTGGAAAAGTGTTTAAACGATCAAATTGGTCAAAATTGAAGGTCTCAAATGAAAGATAAGCACTGACTACGGGTAATTGAGAAGCTACTTGGAAGAAAACCTGATAGAAAAGTCAATTCGGAAGAAAACCGAGAATTACGGTTTTTGGTGGATTTTGGTGAAATTTGGAAGAATTACAGAAATGACCCGATTCGGTAGGACTAGGGCCCCTAATTGATGAGAAATGATTAAACAAGGATAGACCAAGGCTCAGTTTGAAGAAAATCTGAAAATCGGACTTGTTTTGAGCAAAACCGAGTTCCGAAGGCAAAAGGGAAAAATTGGAAAATATGGGAAAAATAGCAAATGCACTCCAAAAATACTAAAAATTTTCAAATCTCATTCTTAAACCATTTTGAAGAGATTGGCGAAAGAAAATCTTGATTCGGAGCTCGTTTGCAAAATGACCAAATCTCGGGTCTCATATGCACTAATTCAAGCAGATAAATCCCAGAAAAATAGCAAACGAGTTCCAAAAATTCTGAAAATTTGCAAATCTCATTTTTAAATTATTTTGAAGAGATTGGAAAAAGAAAATCTTGATTCGGAGTTCGTTTGCAAAAATGGCTAAATCTCAGGTCCCCTATGTAATAATTCAAGCAGATAAATCCCAAAAAAATAGCAAATGAGCTCCAAGAATTATGAAAACTTCCATATCACATTTTTAAATTATTTGGAAGGGATTGGTGAATAAAAATCTGGATTCGGAGCTCGTTTAAAAAATGGTAAAGTTCAGGTGCATAAAAGGGGGAATTTCGAAAATAAATCTTAAATAAATAGCAAATGGACTCGAAATTTTTTGAAAACTTCCAGAATTCAATTTTTTATTATTTTGGAAGTATTGAAAAAATAAAATCTGAATTTGGAGTCCATTTGCTATTTATTTAGGTTCGGGGGGCAAAAAGGTTATTTCACCGAAAAAACCAAAAAAAGGCAAATTTGTAATTGAGAAAAATATGAAAGAACAAGGAATTGCTGGGATTTTTCTTCCCTTGGTCAACCAGTATAGAGGAAAGAAGGAAGCTTGAACAATTTAATTCTCTAGTCACTATCAAGCCACATGCTACCACTAAACCTTGCAAATGGTCCCCCTTCATCCAATGGCTTAAGTGCCTTGTAAGAAAGTTGAATGCACCATCCAATGGCCAAGTTTAAATGCCAAGATGACATTTTTATTTTTCATGAAAGAACCCTCATCAAATAACCAAGAATGGAAGAAAAAAAGATGAGCACAATTCATCCAAGGGTGAGCATCCATTCGGTTAAGTGAGGGAGTGCATGGGATTGTCTCTTTTCATCCAATGTCGTAAGCCATCTACAAGGGCTGAGTACACATGTTGAGGGCTGGATTTAATCTAAAAGATGTCATTTTTATGTTGTCCTCATCCAATGACCAAGAATGGAAGAGCAGAACTCATCCAAGGGTAGACACTCAAGGGGGCAAGCAAGGGAGTTCATGGATTGGTCCTCTTTTGCATCTAAGGGCTGAGGTTACCACAAGGGCTGAGTACACATCTTAAAAGCTGCAATCAATTGGCAAGATGACATTTTTATGTTGTCATCAAAACATCTTAATCTAAAGGCCAAGATTGGAGGAGAAAAAAGTGGAATTTCCATCCAAGGGTGAGAGGTCATTCGGCCAAGGCTAAGGGGGAGGGGCTGGTTTCATTTTCTCATATGTTTTTTGGCTGAAGTCTGTAGCTAATTTAGCAAAGAAAAAGGTTTCAAAAGAAAGAAAAAAAAGTTTTCACTAGAGAGCTTGAAGGTAGTCATCTCTACCAAGTTCTAGCATAGCTTTCTTCTTGTTTTCCATGGTGTTTTCTTGATTTTCTATCTTGTTTTCCTACTACATTTTTCATAGAAATAAGGTTTTTTAATGTTTACTTTTGTTTTCATCTCTTCTTCTTTATTAAAATGGTGGATTTTTTTTTACATGGTTTCATGCTTGGCCGAATATGGCATGTTTGCTTGCCTTGGTTTTCTTTTTCTTTCTTCCTTGCATGTTGTTGTGAAAAATGATTTTTAGAAGTTTTTTTAGAGTATTCTAAGGTTCTTATTTTTTACAAAAGATGAAGCAAAAGGGTTGAAATGGCTACATGATCTTGGCTAGACCAAGTGACCATGGTTAGGAGAGAGGCTATGCCCATTTTTATCTACCATGAAGCTCACCTTAATTTTTCTATTTAGCATGGTTTATTTTCTGATTTTTGAAATGGAAAGGCTTCTTGATCTTGGCAAAACCAAGTGATTATGGTTAGGTGAGAGGCTATGCCCATTTTATACCAACCATGGAGCTTAACTTTCCTTGTTTTATTTACTAGTTTTGCTTGTTATTTGCTTTGCATGTATATGTTTAATTTTATATATGTTCTTTACATTATTTTCTATGTTATATTTGTTTCTATATTTCATTTCCATGAATGATATTGTGTCCTTGAAGATTCGACCATTGTGTCATATCTCATATTGTGCATTTTTTTATGTATCATGTCTTATTTTATAAATATGTTTGCATTTTTCATATATTGCCATATGGTCATTCGGCTATTCCATGTTAGTATGCTTTGCATGTGCTTTTTACTCTTGTTTCTTGGCTTGTTTGCATCTCCATGCCATGAGTTAGCATGTCTTGATATTTAGTATGCCTTACATGTGCATTTTCATTTTGCTTCTTGACTTGTTTGCATCTCCATGCCATGAGCTTGTACATTTTGATTTTAGTATGCCATATGCTTGTGAAAATGCTATGACAAAATGCCATCATTTGGGGTATATGACCATTCGGCTATTCCATTTAGTATGCCTTACATGTGTTTTTTTTTTATCTTTTTTCTTGACTTGTTTGCATCTCCATGCCATGAGCTTGTACATTTTGATTTTAGTATGTCATATGCTTGTGAAAATGTCATGACAATATGTATCTTGATATGAGTTTTCATGTACTTGTGCCATTTACTAGATAGGATTGCATTAGAGTATCATGTAACTATATTCGGCCTCTTCATGCATCCCTTGCCTTGTCATGCATTTGCATTTTGTTTAGGTAACATGCTTTGCATTATCATATCCTGAAATTATGTATTAGTTGCTGTTTTTTCCAACATTAACATTAGTTTCATTGGTCATTGTATGTTCATAGTATTGCTATGCATGTTCATTACATTTTAGGTCTAGGCCATGTTGATATTTCCATGCATATTGGGTCTTAAATCATATTGGTATTGCCTTGCATTGCTATGGTACTTAGGTCTTAGGTTACATTAGAATTTTCATGCATATTCATAACACATTAGGTCCAAGTCACATTTACATTATCAAGCATTGCATGCATATTGAGTTAGGATAGCATTTATTGCCATGCAAACTCATGCTAGGCATTTAGGTTGTCTTGAATTGTCATGCATTTCCTTTACCATTTAGACCTTTAGACTATGCATTTCATACATTTCATTTGTTGTATGTTCATGCATTCCATGTCATTGCCACATGATTTATGACTTAGGCCAACCAATGGCTCAAAGTCATGCTCTCTTGAGCATACTTGTGGAAAATTAAAGAGTTGTCAAATAGATTATTCTATCTTTGTGATTTTTTTTACTTAGCCAATTTTTATCCAAGGTTTTTAAATGTTTTAGCTACTGTCCTTAGGTCTTTAGGGTTATCTCCAACAATTTCTACTTTGATTTTTGAATGAATTTATCAAAGGCAAAAAAGGTGTTTTGACAAAACAGTTTTTTTCACCCACTACTCGAACTTCTCTGATTTTTCTGGGCAGTCATCTTTAATCAAAAAATTAAGACAATTTTTTCTCATGTAGTTTTACATGTTTGAGTCTCTATTATGTTTTTTCGATTTTTTTGAATTTTTAAAAATAGGCAAAAAAATCACGTGACAAAACCGGACAGTAGAGGCAGATTTGAAATCAAAAGAGAAATAATAGTTGAATTTGGCTAAGGCATTTAGAGGGGGTTGGTTAGAAGCTTTAGCTACTATCTTAGGGTAATTTCTAAGCCTTCTTAAACTTTAAAAATTATTTTATAAATCTCTGGTTAAGGGTGGTCAAGTCCAGGATTTTAAACTTAGGAAATTAGAGCCATTTTAAAAGGATTTGGTAGGGGTTTTAATCTTTATTCAAATTTTTCCTCAAAATTGTTTTCAAACAATCACAAAGTTTTGTTTTTTTTAGAAAATCTAATTTGACATATTTTGCTAAGGTATCCGGATATCTTTTTAGATATACGGATTTCTTTGTTTAGAGGAAAAAATACATTTTCATGCATTGCATTTTTCATGTTCATGCAATTTTATTTAATATGTGATTTTTGCTATGATATTTTCCATGGTATTATTATTACTTTGATTTACATTTTATGGTGTTATATTGTTTGCTATATGATTTTGAATATTTAATGCTATCCTATATTTTTTATTTAGTCATTTATTTTTGTCACATTATTTAGCATATACTATGTTCATGCATTTTTATTTTATTTTCATGCATATTTTATGATAGCATTATTTTATGTTTCATGTCATTTAGATCATATTCCATGTCATATAGGTTATTTTATTTATAATATGCCATGTCATTTAAAATTGCCATGTTATTTAAATCATTTTATCTCATTTAGAATATACCATGATACTTAGGATTTTTCGTTACACCTAGAATATACTATGCCATTTAAATTATGTCATATCATTTAGGTTGCATTATATTATCTAGACTTTGCCCTGTCATTTTATTTATGTTGTAGACACCTAATTTTGTCCGGACCATTAAAACATGTATGTTTTCTTCCTAAATTGATGTTTCAGAATGTAAAAAGACTTTTTTTCATCCTGCAGGTGGTACTCCGAGACTTAGTTTAAGAGGGTGAGCATAAAAAGTCAAACTTGAAAAAAGGTCAACCTTGGAAAGTCAACCCTAGAAAGTCAACTACTAAAAAGTCAATCCACTTTCAAAATCAAGATTTGAAGTTCAATTGAAAAATGACGAAAGAATTTTGATAATCCGAGGTCTACATCGAAAGATATGGAGTTCGGAAGTTGGGTTATGGAGATTTAGTAGAAAGGAAACCCTAATCCAAGAAATTTGGGGAAAAGTGATTAAACGATCAAATTGATCGAAATTGAAGGTTTCAAATGAAAGATAAGCACTGACTACGACGGGTAATGGAGAAGCCACTTGAAAGAAAAACTGAAAGAAAAGTCAATTGGAAGATAATCGAGAATAAGGGTTTTTGGTGGATTTCGGTGAAATTGGGAAAAATTACAGAAATGGCCCGACTCGGTAGGACTAAAGCCCCTAATGGATGAGGAGTGATTAAATAAGGATAGCCCAAGGATCATTTTGAAGAAAATCTGAAAATCAGACTTGTTTTGAGCAAAACCGGGTTTCGAAGGCAAAAGGGCAAAATTGGAAAATTTGGGAAAAATAGCAAATGAACTCCAAAAATTCTGAAAATTTTCAAATCTCATTCTTAAATCATTTGGAAGAGATTGGCGAAAGAAAATCTTGATTTGGAGTTCGTTTACAAAATGGCCAAATCTCGGGTCTTCTATGTAGAAATTTAAGAAGATAAATCCCGAAAAAATAGCAAATGAACTCCAAAAATTCTGAAAATTTGCAAATATCTTTTTTAAATTATTTGGAAGAGACTGGCGAAATAAAATCTTGATTCGGAGTTCGTTTGCAAAATGGCCAAATCCTGGGCCCCCTATGTAGTAATTCAAGCAGATAAATCTCGAAAAAATACCAAATGAGTTCCAAAAATTATGAAAACTTCCAGATCACATTTTTAAATTATTTGGAAGATATTGGTGAAGAAAAAATTTGTATTTGGAGCTCGTTTAAAAATGGTAAAGTTTGGGGGCATAAAAGGGCAATTTTGGAAGAAAAAATCCAAATAAATAGCAAATGGACTCGGAAAAATTTGAAAACTTACAGAATTCAATTTTTTATTATTTTTAAAGTATTTAAAAAATAAAATTTGAATTTGGAGTCCGTTTGCCATTTATTTACATTCGGGTGACAAAAAAGTCATTTTACCCAAGAAACCGAAAAGGGATTTCCTTGCCTTTTAAAAAAATGAAACATGGGCTGGAAGAAGGGGGCTAGCCGGCCAAGGCCCAAAGATGGGTAGGAAGTTTTTGAGTTTTTAATCAGAAGGCCAACAATGAAGAGTTAGTTAGTGATTTTTTGATCAAGTCTTTGCAAATAAGCTATTTGGACCAATGCATGAAGATGGAGAGTGTCAACATAATGGCTTAAGATTCTTGAACAGCTGTAATTGTGGATAGCTGATGGCCTAATCTAAGGGTGATAATTTCATGTTTTAAACATCTTGGATCAATAGCCCTTGGATGAAAATTGGTTGATGGAAAAATGACAACATCCTAGCCTAGAGGGAGGGGGTTTCGGCCACTACAAGGGATTTATTTTTCTTTCATTTTCAGAACACTCTCATTATCTATTCTCTCTTGCTTTTGGATGATTTTTTCTCCATTGTTGAGAAGCAAAAACAAAAGTTTAGAAAAGAAAAGAAAGTTAGAAGAGAAAAAGCTTGAAAGATAGTTTCTAGAGGTTGCTTTTAACACCATACTCTTGCATTTTCTTTGATTTTCCATTATTGATTTGCTGTTTTGATTATTATTTTGGTGAGTTTCTTTTGATTTTTCTTTTTAAATAAGTGTTTTTAATGTTTTTCTTTAAGTTCCTTCTTGATCATTTCTTATAAAAAGCTCATGAATTTTTTTTTTCCTTTGTTTTTTGATAGGACCGAATAGCCTAGTTTTTTTTTTTTAGTTGTTTGCTTTGTTATTTCATGTTATTTTTTATATTAAATAAGTTTTGATGCTTTAAATCTTCTTCTACTACATAGACTTGAAGTTTGTTTTAATGTGTTTGCTTGCTTATTTCCATTTATGAGTCTATTATCATGTTTTTGCATTTTTAATTTAATAGTTTTCAAAATGTTTAAGTTTGTTATGTTTTATATTTTGTAATCCATGTGTTTGTGAAAATGCTTGTTGGTTTTCATGCGTATACTTTATATTTGCATGATTTAAGTGTTATTCTTTAGTTAAGCATGTTAATATATCAAGTGTTTGTAAAATGCCATGCTCATTTTGAACATGAGGCCATTCGACCACCTCATCTTATTTGCTTTGTGTGTGCATTTTTGTTATGTTAGTTGATAGGTTTGCATTTTCATGATATTTGGTTGAGTATTTTGTTTAAGCATGCCATGTGTTTGTGTTCTTGTCATGCATATTTTAGATGTAGGATTGGTTTGTTTTGCCATGCATATCCATGCATTTTAGATATAGGTTGCATTAAATGCCATGCAAGTTCATTTAGGTCTAGGTCATTTTATTGATGCCATGCATTTTTCATGACATTTAGGTTTAAAATCATGCATTTCATGCTTCAAATTTTCTGTATTTTTCATGCATTTCATGTCCTTGCCACTTGATTTATGACTTAGGCCAATCAATGATTCAAAGTCAAGCTCTCTTGAGCATACTTGTGGAAAATTAAGGAGTTGTCAACTTGATTATTCTACCTTTGTGATTTTTTTTTACTTAGCCAATTTTTGCCTAACTTTTCAAAAGTGTTAGCTACTGTTTGAAAGTCTTTTAGAGTGTCTCTAATAGTTTTACTTTGATTTTTAAATAATTTTATTAAAAGAAAAAAAATGTGTCTTGGCAAAACAGTTTTTTCACCTAATACTCATACTTTCCCGATTTTTCTAGGCAATCATCTTTAATAAAAAAATTAAGCCGATTTTTTCTCGTGTAGTTTTACATGTCCTGAGTCTCCAGTATTTTGTTTTAGATTTTTTTGAATTTGTAAAAATAGGTTAAAAAATCGTGGTTTAAAACTGGACAGTGGAGTCAGAATTGAATTTCAAGGAAAATCATTTTTCTATTTTGGTTAAGTTACTTAGAGAGGGCTGATTAGGAAGTTTAGCTACTGACTTAGGGTAGTTTCTAAGCCTTTTTAAACTCTAAAAAATTATTTTTTAAGTCTCGGGTTAAGGGTGGTCAAGTCCGAGATTTTAAACTTAGGAAATTAGAGCCATTTAAAAAGGGCTTAGCCAAGTTTTTATTTTTAATCTAAGCTTTTAAAAAAAAATTGTTTTCAAACAATCACAAAGTATTTTGTTTAGAATATTTAATTTGATATATTTTCCTAAGGTAGCCGGATATCTTTTTAGATATACGGATTTCCTTAATTAAAGGAAAAAATACACTTTCATGCATTGCATCTTCCATATTCATGCATTTTATATATTATGTGATTTTTGCTATGATAATTTCTATGGTATTGTTATTATTTTGATTTATATTTTTTGATGTTATATTGTTTATTATACGGTTTCGAATATTTCATGATATCCTATACTTTTTATTTAGTTATTTTTTGTCATATTATTTAGCATATACTATGTTCATGCATTATTATTTTCATTTTTATTTTCTTGCATATTATATGATAGAATTATTTTATATTCCATGTCATTTAAATTATATGCCATATCATTTATATTTGCCATGTCATTTAAATTATTTCATTTCATATATAATATATTATGTTACCTAGGTCATTTCATTTCATGTAGAATATATTATGTTACCTAGGTCATTTCATTTCATTTAGGATATATTATGTCATTTAGGATATTTTATTTCATTTAGAATATATCATATGACTTAGGATATTACATTTCATATAGAATATATTATGTTACCTAGGTCATTTCATTTCATTTAGAATATATCATATAACTTAGAATATTTCATTTCATTTAGAATATGCTAAGACATTTAAATTATATCATATCATTTAGGTTGCATTATATTATTTAGACTTTGCTATGTCATTTTATTTATGTAATACATATTCATATGTTTTCAAAAAGATAATGATTTTCAATAAAATAAAGATATTCTCGAGTTAAAATAATTCATGATTTCTCTGCCGGGTTTGCTGGGGAGGATATCATCAATTATCATTAATAACGGAATATCTTCTTTAAAACAAGAATGATTTGGAAAGTTTTCCAAACTAATAAAAATTTCTATATTTTGCCACGTTTGTTGGGGAATATAGAAAAATTTTGAATTTATAAATTCCGAATCATTTTCAATTAAAAATGGAATTATTTTTCTTTAAATTGGGAATTAACTTGAAATACTAAATTTAAAGCCGACTTTTTTACCGAGACTTGAGATAACACATGATTAATAAGGTACCGTTTTATACGGGCGTTGTGGGGGTGCTAATCCTTCCCTACACGTATCCGAGTCCCGAGCCCGTTTCTTTGATTTCTCTGGTTTAAAATGCAGACTTCAAATTGGTTTTAAAAATGTTTTAATTAATTTTAAAATATTTTATAAAACCGGTTTTAATAGGTGGCTGATCACACCTAGCTAAAAAAATTGGTGGCGACTCCATGTCTTTTTCAAGGTCATTTTCAAAACCTTTATTTTTCTAAAGGAATTAAGTCGACTTTTCCTCGCTTAACGAATAATAAAGTCTTGCAATGAGACTTGTTATTTTTTAGGTTGCAACAGCTTGGCGACTCCACTGGGGATTATTAGAGAGTCACATCTAAAATTAGTCGTGTGTTATCAAAGTCTCAGTTTTGTTGGTTTAATTGGTATTTAATTTTAATTCTCACATTTAAAAAAAATAAGGATAATTTCAAAAATACTAAAATGTTTTTAAATATGTCCATATTCATGTGCATACATATAATAATTGTTCTCTGGTTATTTTGGTGCATATATTCATTTATTGATTAATTGATGGTTTATGTTGTTTAATCTTGTTGGGGCATTTAGAATAAGGGATATAGAATAGGTGGTGAAAGGTTGGTTATTTCTCCTCACACACTACACGTGCATTTGCATATCATGAATCCTATACCCGGGTTTCTTCCTTTTAGGTGGGAGTAAAGTAACTAAATTTTCGTGATTAACAATCCGCATGGGCTAGTGAAACACTTCCGGAGTACTAAATTACTTAAGCCTTTGTGATTAACAATCCGCATGGGCTAGGGAAATAGACTCTAACGAATTGAACCCGCTTTTATCGGGGTGCCTTACTAGCCTTCACCGGCGACAGCGAGGAACAATTCGGGGAGTGGAAAGAAATTGGGTAGAAAGCCATGTTGTCCGAAAAGGGGTAAGCTACTGTATATCATGGGACATTTTACGGACCTTAATCCATAGTCATTCAAGTAAGGAGACAGTTAGGAATATTTTTGCTTTGGCTATCTATGGTTTAGTTATCTTCCCAAAGACATTAGGGTATGTGGATGTGGCTATATTTGATTTTTTGAGAGGTTTGAGCAGAAGATAAACCCAGCCCCGACAATTATAGCAGAAAAATCCGATCCCTGAATTTCTGTAGACGGGAAGGAAAAGGGCATTTTCTAGGTTGTATACAGCTCCTTTACATATGGGTTCAGAGTCATTTTTGTAAACAGGAGAATTTCCCTCTTCGCTCATACAGGTTAGGATGTCTGGCCATTCTTCTGTACCACCTTTGGTTGATCTTCCTGGTTTACTACCCCCATTCCGGTAACTGAATTTTCTCCTGGCCACTTCTGCCTCATCATGGTACTCATCATCTCCATGAGTTTGGTCATTTGTTCCCATGACTCCTCTTGAGACTTAGCTAACTGTTCCTGCAGTTCTTTTTGAATACTTTCCATCCTTTCAATTCAAGCAAGCTGATCGTTCTCCATAGCTCTTGCTTGAGATCGAGTATTGTAAGGGTGTCGAAAGTCTGATTCTTTTTGAGTGCAACCAATTGTACCTTTAGTTTAAAAACCAAGGATTAGAAATTATTAACACATTTCTTATTTTATTTTGTAAAAATGAATGAATGAAAAATGACTAAATGTTAATGAATGAACAAATAAGTAAATGACTAAGTGTATGAACCTAAATGACTACTTATAAAGAATAAATGAATGGAAAAATAAATAAATGACTAAGTGTATGAACAATTTATAAAGAATAAATGAATGAATGATTATGAATATAAATGAATGAACAAATAAAATATATAAAATAAGAACAAATGAATGATGAATGCATTTAAAAGTATTGGCCCCGTGATAATTCCAACCAAACGGTCTTTCATTGATTTCCTGGAACTAAATACATCAAAGAAAAGATCACTGCTTAAGACTATCTGATAATCTGTCTCTCCTAATTTAAAAATGCTATTACAAAATACTGGTCCTATAGTAACTCCCTCAAATCTTGAACCTTTTCCACTATCCTTTTTTGACTGCCTTGCTCTTCAATCTGACCCCTACTTGTTCACGACCCTTTGACATGTCAGCAGAAGCATCACCATGTAAGCTTTCCTTAGCTTGTTTCTCTAGTTGATTGGCTCGGGCTTTCTCATGCTTTGCTCTTTCTGCCCAATATTTCTTCTCCTTCTTGAGGTTTTTCACTTCTTGTTCCCATTCCCCGAAAGTCTTGAGAGTCCCCTCGAATCTGAGCTCGAAACAGTACCTCTTGTTCTCCAAGTGTAATTCCTGAAGATCGCTTTTAGCAGTGTCCCTTTCTCTCTTGATCTTTTCCTTTTCTCTTTCTCGAGCTGATTCCCTATTTTTCATATCCTCAAGCTCTTCTTGCAAACGGGCAATTTCCTTGCTCATTTGGGCCTTTTCTTTTTCGAATTCTGCCCTTGCGATTTCTAACTCCGATGGTGCTTCCCCAGACGGTGAACTCAAATGCTGAACTTCTTCCCCATTTGATGTCAACAACCTATCATTAACCCTCAATTCCCTCCATGTCAGGTAATCAGGTGTGACGATGTCGGCATATCTAGCTACCTCCACTCGATGAGTTTCCTTCCATGCTACTACAATCTCACGTACCTTTCATGAATATCCATCTTCTCATAAGTAAATTCCAAATTACTATGGTCATGGGTCATAGGAGTAAACTGACGGGATTCTGATTGTCTCAGTACCAGCAGTGGTGCATAGCTCACTCCTCCCCATACTCCCAATAATGGAACATAAGCTTTATCTCCGCATTTGTACAATTTCGGCATAGGAGCTATCCATGGAGCTCTCCAAATTATCATTTCAGTCCTGATATTCCGGAATATGTTGATCCATTGTTCCTCAGTCCTATTTTCAAGCCAATCCCTCTTAAGAAATTCACCAATTGGTGCAAAAGATTTCCAGTATGAGCGAAGAGGGAAATTCTCCTGTTTACAAAAATGACTCTGAACCCATATGTAAAGGAGCTGTATACAACCTAGAAAATGCCCTTTTCCTTCCCGTCTACATTTACATCCAACCAGCGGCCGAAGCATAAAATTTTGGTCCTAAAAGAGTAATATTGGGGTTGATCCAATTGATGTAGAAGTTCCAGACTTTGAAGAAATGGCTGAAAACGAAAGGGCAAAGATGACTGAACTGAAGAGGGTTGAAACTGCAAAATCCCAAAAAAAAAAATATCAGCTGCTGGAGGAAAGGTTGAGGGCAGTTGAAGAGGCGAAGCTATTTCGCAGTCTAGATGCCAAAGAGATGAGTTTAGTGCACGGTCTGGTGATTCCTCCAAAGTTTAAAGTACCAGACTTTGAAAAATATAACGGAACTACCAACCAATCAGCCATCTGACCATGTATTGTCGAAAGATGACCGGACATGATGAAGACAACAAATTGCTCATCCATTGTTTCCAAGATAGTTTGATAGGGTACGCTACTCGGTGGTATAACCAGCTTACCGGTTCTAAGATCCGTTCCTGGATAGATCTCGCCAAAGCTTTCATGGAACAGTACAAGCATGTGACAGACATGGTGCCTGACCGTCTAACTCTCCAGAACATGGAAAAGAAAGCTACTGAAAGCTTTAAAGAATATTCTCAAAGATGGAGAGACTTGGCTACACAAGTGCAACCCCCTTTAACCAACAAGGAAACTACAGTGTTATTCATCAATACCTTGAAAGCACCTTATTATGATAAATTGGTGGGAAGCGCCACTAAGGACTTTGCAGATATGGTGATATCTGGGGAGATGATAGAGTCCGCTCTTAATAATGGAAAAATGGAAGGGGGTGAGTCTTCTACCCCGAAGAGAGTTTTTCCTACAAAGAAGAAGGAGGAGACACATGTAGTCAGTTTCAACCAATACCCCTATACACCTCCTACACCATACACACCTCCCAGGCCTTATATCCTACCATATCTTATGCACCTCCGACACCTTACACACCTAACCCAGGGTATAATCCCTACTACCCCAATGTGAACCACCTTACCCAAAATCCATTCCCCTATACCAATATACCACAACAGCCGTTCCCAACTGATATATCCCCACAAATAACCGTTCCTCGAAATACTATCCCAAAGACTCAAGGTCCCGCGCGCAATGACTATCGTTCACCAAGGAACGATCAAAAAATCCAGTTTGATCCCATTCCTACCACCTATGGTGAGCTATATCCTAAACTACTACAAAGACAACTTATCGCACCCGTATATCTTAAACCTTTGACCCCACCATACCCAAGATGGTACAATACAAATACCAACTATGCATATCATGCAGGAATTCAGGGGCACTCAACGGAGGATTGCATTGCTTTCAAAAAGAAAGTCCAAAGCTTAATTAATACTGGAGTTGTGAAGTTTGGGTCAAAGAATGGGTCGAATGTAGCGGGAAACCCATTTCTCGATCATGCTGAGAATCGGGTAAATGCAGTATTAACAGGGGAAGTCAGAAGGTCAAAAAAGGAGGTCAGGGAAGTCAAGACTCCGATGTTAACAGTATGGGTCGAGATGGTTAAGGCAGAAATGGTGGAGGATGAAGACAGTTTAAAAATGGTTGTAAAGAGGGTGCAGAATTGGTGCCCGTTCCATAAATGTTCAGGTCATATCATACAGGACTGCGAGGATTTTCTGGCTAAAGTCCAAAAGATTATGGATAATGGAGAGGCCCAGTTTTACGAGGAGACAGAGGAGGAAGTAGAGGTTATTGAGAATGCAACTGGCTATGGAATAGGAAGACCTTTGATCATCTATTATGATGAACCAGAGAAGACTACCCCAGTTGTTGAGAAGATTGCACCCAAGCTAATCATAGATTTACCATCTTCCTTTTCATACAAGGAAAGCAAAACTACACCATGGAAATATGACTGCAGCATGGTTATGCCCTGGTCATCAAGTCAGCAAGATATTACAGGTGTGGGGCACTTAAAACAAAGTGGAAGGTGTTATGCCCCTGAGGTTGTTGAACAGGGATCAGCAAGAAAAGACAGAGGACTGGACAAGGGGAAAAAAGTAGTTGAGCCAATCCATATTGAGATGGATTTGTCAAAAGAAGCAGAGAGAGGATCAGCCCCGACAAATAGGATAAAGGAACCGGTAAACGAGAAAGAGGCATGTGAGTTTTTAAAGTTCATAAAAGATAGTGAGTATAGTGTGGTTGAGCAATTGCAGCGTCAGCCAGCAAGAACCTACATCTTATCCTTGCTATTAAACTCAGAGCCACACAGAAATGCCCTGTTAAGAGTGTTGAATCAGGCATACGTGGCTAACAACATATCAGTAGAAAAGTTAGACAGGCTTGTAGGAAACATCGCAGCTGACGACCATATATTTTTCAGTTATG
The DNA here is from genome assembly GCA_030761205.1 of Fremontodendron californicum. Classification (NCBI taxonomy): domain Eukaryota; kingdom Viridiplantae; phylum Streptophyta; class Magnoliopsida; order Malvales; family Malvaceae; genus Fremontodendron; species Fremontodendron californicum. The sequence goes on along the minus strand of JAULJL010000010.1, from coordinate 18,522,074 downwards.
ATGAAATACCACCTAATGGTATTGGGTCCACAAAGGCTCTTCACATAACAACTACCTGCAAGGGGCATATACTACCAAGGGTGCTTCTGGACAATGGTTCTTCATTAAATGTAATGCCCTTGGCAACCCTGTCTAAGTTGCCAGTGGATATGTCTTATATGTTACCGAGTTGTACAGTAGTCAGGGCTTTCGGTGGTACCAGGAGAGAGGTAATAGGAACTATTCAGGTTCCTCTGGAGAAAAGCCCATGCACTTATACGGTGAATTTCAAGGTCATGGATATTAATCCGTCTTATAATTGCTTGTTGGGAAGGCCATGGATACATTCAGCAGGGGCTGTACCCTCATCTCTCCACCAAAAACTAAAATTTGTGATAGAGGGTCGTTTGATCACTGTATCAGGAGAAGAAGACATAATAGCCTCCGCATCTACTGAATCTCCTTATGTTGAACCCAATGAAGATGTCGTAGAACGTTCTTTTCGGTCTTTGGAATTGTAAATACGATTTTCGTCACTGAAGGACGAAAAATTCCAAAGCCAAGGTTGTCCAAGAACACAAGGCTGGGAGTAAGAACCACAGTGGGAAAGGGCTGTAGGGCTGGAAAAGGTCTGGGGAAATATCTTCAAGGGATGGCCTTAGCAATGGAAGCAGTAGGAAAGAAAGACCGGTTTGGCTTAGGGTATCTTTCGAAGGCCCATGAGAGGAGGAAACAGGTTGAAAGGAACAGACAAAGAAGTGGCCCATCTCATGGGTATGGATATTGAATGGAAACCCATGACTTTCCCACCAATCCTTCACAACTTCCACTCTGCTGGTTTTCTATTCGAAGAAAAGAATTCAGAAGATGTACTCATAATGATCGAGCAAGCTTTTGAAAAATTCCATGTGAATAAAGGGGGGCAGATTCAGGGTATGGTGATTTGCATGACTTGGAAAGAAGGGATGAAAAGTGACAGTGCGAACTGGATGGTGTGACCTTGTCCGCCAGGATATAGACTAACCAATTGGAGTGCGACTGAGTTGCCCATAGTTTTTAAGTCTATTCCAACGTATACTTTTAAAAAAAATAATCTTAATTATCTTTACCCAGAGATATTAAGATTTTTTTCTGTAATGGGCTTTTTGTTTAAACATTTTCATTCAATAAATAACAAGCACAATGCATTTTATTCATATTGATGTGTCCATATTCTTCCATTTTTATTTTGTTTTCATTCTATAATTTCCTATATTGTTTCTTCTCCACCTATATACAAGTGTACGGATGCGGAATATGAGGACCTTTCTATCAGTATTTCTTAAATTGATTTTGAAAGACCCATTTGCATGGGTGATTTTGAGGCTAACGAAGATGCTGAAGATTATGGTCTACCTCCGGATCTATTAAGGAAAATAGAACAAGAGGAGAAACAAGTACTTTCTCATAAGGAATTATTGGAAATGATAAATCTGGGAGATGGTGAAGAGATAAAGGAAGTCAAAATCGGGACTTCATTGTCATCATCAATAAAGGGTGAATTGATAGCCTTGCTCTAGGAATATGTAGATGTATTTTGAATGGTCTTACCAAGGCATGCCAGGGTTAGATCCAGATATTGTGGTTCATAAGCTCCCTTTAAGGCCAGGATGCAAGCCAATTCAGCAAAAGTTGAGAAGAATAAGGCCAGACATGCTGTTAAAGATAAAAGAGGAGGTGAAGAAGCAATTTGATGCTGGATTCTTACAGGTGGCAAAATATCCAGAATTGGTGGAAAATATTGTTCCAGTACCAAAAAAGGATGGAAAAGTGCGGATATGCGTTGATTACCGAGATTTGAACAAGGCCAACCCTAAAGATAATTTCCCTTTACCTCTTATTGATACTCTGGTGGATAATATGGCGAAACTTTCTTTATTTTCTTTCATGGACGGATTCTCAAGATACAATCAGATCAAGATGGCATAGGAAGATATGGAAAAAACCACATTTGTTACAATATGGGGAACCTTCTGCTACAAGGTAATGCCATTTGGGTTGAAGAATGCTGGGGCAACATATCAGAGAGCCATGGTGACTTTGTTTCATGATATGATGCATAAGGGAATTGAGGTTTATGTTGATGATATGATCGCAAAGTCACAAGGAGAAGAGGAGCATATTACGAATCTTAAGAAGCTCTTTGAACGATTAAGGAAGTTTAGACTCAAGCTAAATCCGACAAAATGCACTTTTGGAGTCACCTCGGGGAAATTGTTGGGTTTTGTCGTCAGCAAAAGAGGAATTGAGATTGACCCGGATAAAGTGAAGGCCATTCAAAATTTGCCACCACCTCGTACTCAAAAGGAAGTAAGAGGCTTTTTGGGGAGATTGAATTACATTGCTCAGTTTATTTCTCAATTAACCGACAAGTGTGATCCAATATTTAAGTTACTTCGAAAACGTGATCCAGGAGAATGGGATGAAGGTTGTCAGATTGCATTTGAAAAGGTTAAACATTATCTATCCAACCCATCAGTATTAATGCCACCAGTTCCGGATAAACCAATGATACTGTATTTATTAGTATTTGAGAGATCCATGGGTTGTGTTTTGGGGCAGCTTGATGAGACTGGAAAGAAAGAACAGGCAGTTTACTACCTTAGCAAGAAGTTCACAAGATTATGAGTTGAAATATTCGTCGGTAGAAAAGTTGTGTTGTGCTTTAGCTTGGACTGCTCGAAGGCTCAGACAGTACATGCTGTACCACACAACGTGGTTGATTGCCAAACTGGATCCAGTCAAGTACATGTTGGAAGCACCTTCTTTGTCAGTGAGGATAGCAAGATGGCAGGTTTTATTGTCAGAATACAACATTGTATATGTAAGTCAAAAAGCTATCAAGGGCAGTGTAGTGGCTGGATTCTTAGCAAGTCGGGCAGTGGAAGATTATGAGCTGTTGAACTTTAACTTCCCGGATGAAGATTTGATGTATGTTTCACAAGCAGATGAGATTCCCCTGAAGAACAAAGTGTGGAAAATGTATTTTGATGGCACATCTAATGCCATGGGGCACGGAATCGGTGCAGTCCTCATATCGCCAGAAGAAGATTATTATTCTTTAACTGCTAGATTGGATTTTGATTGTACAAACAATACTGCCGAGTATGAAGCGTGTACTATAGGCCATCGTGCTGCAGTGGACAGAAAGATCAAAGTATTGGAAGTTTTCGGAGACTCAGCCTTAGTGATATACCAGTTACGAGGGGAATGGAAAACCCGAGATACAAAACTAATCCGATACCGTGAACTCATATTGAGTTTATTGGAGGAGTTTGAAGAAGTGAATTTCAATTACTTCCCTTGGGAAGAAAACCGAATGGCAGATGTTCTGGCTACTTTGTCATCAATGTTTAAAGTAAATGAAGGGGCTGAAGTTGTACCAATAAAGATGAGTATAAATGAGTCTCCTGCTCACTGTTTGAGTATTGAAGAAGAAGCAGATGGCCTTCCTTGGTATAAGACATCTTGCAGTACATCAAGAGTCAACAGTATCTAGAACAAGCAACAGAGAATGACAAGAGGACTCTGAGAAGGCTAGCAATGGGTTTTGTTCTAGACAGTGAAATTCTCTACAAGAAAGGAAAAGACCAAGTCTTGTTGAGATGTGTCGGATCTACTGAAGCTCAGAGAATTATAGAAGAGGTCCATGAAGGGATATGTGGCACTCATGCTAATGGTCACATGCTTGCTAAACAGATTATGAGGGCAGGGTACTATTGGTTGACGATGGAAGAAGATTGCATCAGTTATTCCCGAAAGTGCCATAAATGCCAGATATCAACAAATAAGATTCATGTGTCGCCATCGCCATTACACATAATGACTGCACCGTGGCCCTTTTCAATGTGAGGAATGGATATGATAGGGCCTATTACCCCGAAAGCTTCAAATTGACATCGTTTCATCTTGGTGGCCATAGATTATTTCACAAAGTGGGTAAAAGCTGCTTCCTATGCGAATATAACAAAGTCGATGGTATGCAGATTCGTTAAGAAAGAAATCATATGCTGCTACGAGTTGCCAGCAAGAATTATTTCGGATAATGCTCTCAATTTGAACAATAAGATGATAAGAGAAGTGTGTACTCAGTTCAAGATCACACATCATAGTTCGGCACCTTACCGTCCAAAGATGAATGGCGCAGTAGAAGCAGCTAACAAGAACATCAAAAAGACTGTTGAGAGGATGACTGATATGTACAAGGATTGGCATGAGATCTTGCCTTTTGCTCTTCATGCATATCGTACTTTGATTCGCACATCTACAGGGGCAACGCCGTTTTATTTGGTATACGGGATGGAAACAGTGCTACCTATTGAAGTTGAGATCCCTTCACTTCGGGTTTTTATTGAAGATGGCCTAGAGGAAGCAGAATGAGTTAAAGCTCGTTTTGAACAGTTGAATCTCATCGAGGGGAAAAGATTGAAAGCAATTTGTCACGGGCAGTTGTATCAGAAAAGGATGATTCGAGCCCATAACAAGAAAGTTCGCCCTAGACAGTTCCGAGAAGGGGAGTTGGTACTGAAGAAAACTCTCCCTATAGTGAAGGACCCGAGAGGAAAATGGGCTCCGAAAGGACCCTATGTGGTAAAAAGAGCTTTTTCTGGAGGAGCATTGATTTTAACTCGGATGGACGGAGAAGATTTCAGAAATCCCGTGAATGCTGATGAACTGAAAAAGTATTATGCTTAAAAAAAAGTGTGATGCTGTGCACATGGAAATTCGAATGATTTCAAGTGTAAAAATGGAAATTCTATATATCTATCTCCCCTGAGAATTGCTTTTCAAAGAAAATATTCATGCTTAATATGATGAATGGCCATCTTTCATATTCCTTTCACTAAGAAGAAATTATCCTTAGTCACCCCTTTGAGCCTTAGGAATTATTTCTTTCTTTAAACCTTGATCAAGGATCACCCTCTATACTGGAGGGCAAATGCGAGGAAAAATAATCAAAATCGTGGCAAAAAGAGAGCCATTGAAAAATGTGGCAAATGAAAGCCAACGAAGCAAAAAAAGAAAAAAAAAAGTCCAAAAAATGGACAAATGTTTTAGAATAAGTTCTCCTCAGGAAATGATCCTTGATCCAATCACCCTTAAACACACTTTGGGCCTATTTTATCCTTTCTTTCTAAACCTAAACCTTGGCCTACATTACGTGCTTTAAAAGCCCATTTTGATCAAGCATGGATATTTTATTTGAAAGGTTAATCTCAAATTCATCCCATCTTTTGAATTGATATTTTTACCTTGGAAGCACTTAGAATTCTCAGATGCAGGGTAGAATACAAAAAAATGAAAATGAATGTAAAAGGAGAGGTTTAAGGCGAAAACCCGCAAAGGGCGACTTAATACCGAATGGAGGACACTTGAGTTGAAAACCCGCAAAGGGTGGCTCAGGTACTGATTAAAAGTTCGAATCAATGCTCCGTGTAAAGGGGGAGAAAGTATCTGAAAATCAGAAGAAAGAGGAACAACTTAGTCTGATGTAACTACGGAAGCCGAGAGGTTACCCAAGTAAATTGCTCATTCAAGAGAAATTTCAGATGGTTTGAAAAAGGAGGCGTCCAAGATATTCTGCATCCGGGGCATCTACAACCTATAACTTTACATTTGTTTCTTATATCCTTGATATTTATTTTTACTATTTTGAAACATTTCTTGCAATAAATTCTTGTTATCCTTTTCATGACAATTTTTGCTTGATTCATATTTTCTTTCATACATTTTTTAGATGCATTATGATTGTTATTAAATTGAATGATGATTAGTAATAAAAAAATCTTTAAATAAAAGGATTTCAAAGTATTACTAAGGAATAGATTGAAATCTTGGGGAAGGTTTCGAAAGTTCACCAAGTAAAAGAAAACAGTGAACGGGATGGAGACTCCATCACGAAGTCAGAAAATCTGTGAACTTCAGCGAAAGCCAGAAACTGAGACTGTTTGACAATTTATCTTGAGTAAAGGTTTCCTTAAGTGGGGCATCAGTGAACAATTGAGGACTCTATCATGAAGTCGGATAATCTGTGAATCTCAAAGAAACCATGGATTAGAAATCATGACACAATCATTTGATTGCATTCATTCTTAGGAAACATACAAGCATTTGCAAAGCATGTCATTCTCATCATTGCATTTGGCTAACATTGCAGAAATCAGGAAAACTTGGAGTTCCCCAAAGTGAACTCGTTCTGTTTTTCAAACGAGTCGAGCCCCGAGAACACCGTCGAGGTACGTTTCCTTTCCAAATCGAACTCGTTTTGTTTCTCAAATAAGTCGAGCCCTGAGACAGCCGTCGAGGTATTTTCCTTTCATTTTCAAGTTAAATTTATTTTTTCCAAATGAACCAAATCCAAAATCGTTCTTAGTATTTCCTTTTGTTTTAAATTGAATTCATTTGTTTTATCAAATGAGTCGAGCCTCGAGACCACCGTCGAGGTATTTTTTTTTGTTTTAAATCGAATTCATTTTGTTTTATCAAATGAGTCGAGCCTTGAGACCACCGTCGAGGTATTTCCTTTTGTTTTAAATCGAATTCATTCTGTTTTATCAATTGAGTCGAGCCCTGAGACCACCGTCGAGGTATTTCTTTTTGTTTTAAATCGAATTCATTATGTTTCATCAAATGAGTCAAGCCTTGAGACCATTGTCGAGGTATTTCCTTTTGTTTTAAATCGAATTCATTCTGTTTTATCAAATGAGTCGAGCCTTGAGACCGTTGTCAAGGTATTTTCAAATCAAGGGTAAGACCTCCGGGCACCATTCTTAAGACCTTCTGGCACCATTCTTAAGTCCTCCGGGTATCATTTGTTAAGGCCGCATACAGCGCATTCTTTTTCAAAATCACGGGTAAGGCCTCCGGGCACCATTCTTAAGACCTCCAGGCATAATTTTTCAAATCACGGGTAAGGCCTCCGGGCACAATTTTTAAGACCTCCGAGCATCATTCTTAAGACCTTCGGGCACCATTTTTAAGACCTCCGGGCATCATTCTTAAGACCTCCGGGTATCATTTTTTAAAGCTGCACACAGCGCATTTTTTTTTCAAAATCACGGGTAAAGCCTCCGGGCACCATTCTTAAGATCTCTGGGCATAATTTTTCAAATCACGGGTAAGGCCTCTGAGCATATTTTTAAGACCTCCGGGCATCATTCTTAAAACCTCCGGGCATTTTTTTTTTGCAAATCGAACTCGTTTTCTTAAGACGGGTCGAGCCTTGATTAGTTGAGGAATTTAATTTAAGGATAATAACTTCTATTTACAGCTTTGTTTCAACAAAATAAAAAAAAATGAACAAAAAATGAAAAAAACAAAAAAAAAATGAAAAAGAAAAAAGAAAAAAGAAAAAAGAAATCCCCTTCTCTTCACATGTGATTTCACTAACCGGACAAAGTTAGTGTTTGTTTATCTTTGCTTGATTCCTGATTCTCAGCAATAGCCAAAGAGGGGCAGCTGTAGACACCTAATTTTGTTCGGACCACTAAAACATGTATGTTTTCTTCCTAAATTGATGTTTCAGAATGTAAAAAGACTTTTTTATCCTGTAGGTGGTACTCCGAGACTTAGTTTAAGAGGACGAGCATAAAAAGCCAAACTTGAAAAAATGTCAACCCCGGAAGGTTAACTACTAAAAAAAGTCAACCCACTTTCAAAATCAAGATTTGAAGTTCAATTGAAAAATGGCGAAAGAATTTTGATAATCCGAGGTCTACATCGAAAGATATGGAGTTCGGAAGTTGGGTTATGGAGATTCAGTAGAAAGAAAACTCTAATCCGGGAAATTTGGGAAAAAGTGCTTAAACGATCGAATTGGTCGAAATTGAAGGTTCCAAATGAAAGATAAGCACTGACTACGGGAAATGGAGAAGCCACTTGAAAGAAAAACTGAAAGAAGTCAATCCGGAAGGAAATCGAGAATTAGGGTTTTTGGTGGATTTCGGTTTAATTGGGAAGAATTACAGAAATGGCCCGACTCGGTAGGACTAAAGCCCCTAATGGATGAGGAGTGATTAAAAAAGGATAGCCCAAGGCTCATTTTAAAGAAAATCTGAAAATCGGACTTGTTTTGAGCAAAACCGGGTTTCAAAGGCAAAAAGGCAAAATTGGAAATTTTAGAAAAAATAGCAAATGAACTCCAAAAATTCTGAAAATTTGCAAATATCATTCTTAAATCATTTGGAAGAGATTGGAAAAAGAAAATCTTGATTCGGAGTTCGTTTGCAAAATGGCCAAATCCCGGATCTCCTATGCAGAAATTCAAAAAGATAAATCCCGAAAAAATAGCAAACGAACTCCAAAAATTTTGAAAATTTGCAAATATCATTTTTAAATTATTTGGAAGATATTGGCAAAATAAAATCTTGATTCGTAGCTCGTTTGCAAAATGGCAAAATCCCGGGCCCTTATGCAGTAATTCAAGCAGATAAATCCCGAAAAAATACCAAATGAGTTCCAAAAATCATGAAAACTTCCATATCACATTTTTAAATTATTTGGAAGAGATTGGTGAAGAAAAATCTGGATTTGGAGCTCGTTTAAAAATTGGTAAAGTTTGGGGGCATAAAAGGGCAATTTTGGAAGAAAAAATCCAAATAAATAGCAAATGGACTCGGAAAATTTTGAAAACTTCCAGAATTCAATTTTTTTATTTATTTTGAAAGTATTGAAGAAATAAATTTGAATTTGGAGTATGTTTGCCATTTATTTACATTCGGGAGGCAAAAAGGTTATTTTACCCAAGAAACCGAAAAGGGCTTTCCTTGCCTTTTAAAAAAATGAAACATGAGCTGGAAGAAGGGGGGCTGGCCGGCCAAGGCCCAAATATGGGTAGGAAGTTTCTGATTTTTTTAATCAAAATACCAACAATGAAGAGTTAGTTAGTGATTTTTTGATCAAGCCTTTACAAATAAGCCACATAGACCAATGCATGAAGAGGAAGAATGTCAACATAATGGCTTAAGATTCTTGAACAGCTGTAATTGTGGATAGCTGATAGCCTAATCTAAGGGTGATAATTTCATGTATTAAACATCTTGGATCAATAGCCCTTGGATGAAAATTGGTTGATGGAAAAATGACAACATCCTAGCCTAGATGGAGGGGGGTTTCGGCCACTACAAGGGATTTATTTTTCTTTCATTTTAAGAACACTCTCATTCTATATTCTCTCTTTCTTTTGGCTGATTTTCTCTCCATTGTTGAGAAGCAAAAAGAAAACTTTAGAAAAGAAAAGAAAGTTAGAAGAGAAAAAGCTTGAAAGATAACTTCTAGAGGTTGCTTTTAGCACCATACTCTTGCACTTTCTTTGATTTTTCATTCTTGATTTGCTGTTTTGATTATTATTTTGGTGAGTTTATTTTGATTTTTCTTTTTAAATAAGTGTTTTTAATTTTTTTCTTTAAGTTCCTTCTTGATCCTTTCTTATAAAAAGCTCTTGAAGTATTTTTTTCCTTTGTTTTTTGATAGGGCCGAATAGCCCAGTTTTTTTTTTAGTTGATGTTTGCTTCTTCTTTCATGTTATTTTTGATATTAAATAAGTTTTGATGCTTTAAATCTTCTTCTACTACATAGACTTGAAGTTTGTTTTAATGTGTTTGCTTGCTTATTTCCATTTATGAGTCTATTATCATGTTCTTGCATTTTTGATTTAATAGTTTTCAAAATGTTTAAGTTTGTTATGTTTTATATTTTGTAATCCATGTGTTTGTGAAAATTCTTGTTGGTTTTCATGCGTATACTTTATATTTGCATGATGTTGAACATGAGGCCATTCGGCCACCTCATCTTATTTGCTTTGTGTGTGCATTTTTGTTATGTTAGTTGATAGGTTTGCATTTTCATGATATTTGGTTGAGTATTTTGTTTAAGCATGCCATGTGTTTGTGTTCTTGCCATGCATATTTTAGATGTAGGATTGGTTTGTTTTGCCATGCATATCCATGCATTTTAGATATAGGTTGCATTAAATGCCATGTAAGTTCATTTACGTCTAGGTCATTTTATTGATGCCATGCATTTTTCATGACATTTAGGTTTAAAATCATGCATTTCATGCATCATATTTGTTGTATTTTTCATGCATTTCATGTCCTTGCCACTTGACTTATGACTTAGGCCAATCAATGGTTCAAAGTCATGCTCTCTTGAGCATACTTGTGGAAAATTAAAGAGTTGTCAACTTGATTATTCTACCTTTGTGATTTGTTTTACTTAGCCAATTTTTGTCTAACTTTTCAAAAGTAATAGCTACTGTTTGTAAGTCTTTTAGAGAGTCTCTAATATTTTTACTTTGATTTTTAAATGATTTTATTAAAAGCAAAAAAATGTGTCTTGGCAAAACAATTTTTTCACCCAGTACTCGTACTTTCCCAATTTTTTTGGGCAGTCATCTTTAATCAGAAAATTAAGCTGATTTTTTCTCATGTAGTTTTACATGTCTTGAGTCTCCAGTATGTTTTTTATATTTTTTTGAATTTTTAAAAATAGGGTAAAAATTCGTGGTTTAAAACTGGACAGTGGAGTCAAAATTGAATTTGAAGGAAAATCATTTTTCTATTTTGGTTAAGTTACTTAGAAGGGGCTGATTAGGAAGTTTAGCTACTGACTTAGGGTAGTTTCTAAGCCTTTTAAACTCTAAAAATGATTTTTTAAGTCTCGGGTTAAGGGTGGTCAAGTCTGAGATTTTAAACTTAGGAAATTAGAGCCATTTAAAAAGGGTTTAGCCAAGTTTTTATTTTTTATCTAAGCTTTTCAAAAAAATTGTTTTCAAACAATCACAAAGTATTTTGATTTTAGAATATTTAATTTGATATATTTTCCTAAGGTAGCCGGATATCTTTTTAGATATACGGATTTCCTTAATTAAGGGAAAAAATACACTTTCATGCATTGCATCTTCCATATTCATGCATCTTATATAATATGTGATTTTTGCTATGATAATTTCTATGGTATTGTTATTATTTTGATTTATACTTTTTGATGTTATATTGTTTATTATATGGTTTTGAATATTTCATGATATCCTATGCTTTTTATTTAGTTATTTTTTGTCATATTATTTAGCATATACTATGTTCATGCATTATTATTTTCATTTTTATTTTCATGCATATTATATGATAGAATTATTTTATATTCCATGTCATTTAAATTATATGCCATATCATTTATATTTGCCATGTCATTTAATTATTTCATTTCATATAGAATATATTATGTTACCTAGGTCATTTCATGTAGAATATATTATGTTACCTAGGTCATTTCATTTCATTTAGGATATTTTATTTCATTTAGAATATATCATATGACTTAGGATATTACATTTCATATAGAATATATTATGTTACCTAGGTCATTTCATTTCATTTCATTTAGAATATATCATATAACTTAGGATATTTCATTTCATTTAGAATATACTAAGACATTTAAATTATATCATATCATTTAGGTTGCATTATATTATTTAGACTTTGCTATGTCATTTTATTTATGTCATACATATTCATATTTTTTAAAATGTTTTCAAAAAGGTAATGATTTTCAATAAAATAAAGATATTCCCGAGTTAAAATAATTCATGAGTTCTCTGCCGGGTTTGCTGGGTTGGATATCATCAATTATCATTAATAACGGAATATCTTCTTTAAAACAAGAATGATTCGGAAAGTTTTCCAAACTAATAAAAACTTATATATTTTGCCACGTTTGTTGGGGAATATAGAAAAATTTTGAATTTATAAATTCCGGATCATTTTCAATTAAAAATGGAATTATTTTTCTTTAAATTTGGAATTAACTTGAAATACTAAATTTAAAGCCGACTTTTTTATCGAGACTTGAGATAACACATGATTAATAAGGTATCGTTTTATACGGGAGTTGTGGGGGTGCTAATCCTTCCACACACGTATCCGATTCCCGAGCCCGTTTCTTTGATTTCTCTGGTTTAAAATGCAGACTTCAAATTGGTTTTTAAAATGTTTTAATTAATTTTAAAATATTGTATAAAAAAGGTTTTAATAGGTGGTCGATCACACCTAGCTAAAAAATATTGGTGGCGACTCCATGTCTTTTTCAAGGTCATTTTCAAAACCTTTATTTTTCTAGAGGAATTAAGTCAACTTTTCCTCGATTTTTTTTAATGTCACGCTTAACGAATAATAAAGTCTTGCGATGAGACTTGTTATTTTTTAGGTTGCAACAGCTTGGTGACTCCACTGGGGATTATTAGAGAGTCAGATCTAAAATTAGTCGTGTGTTATCAAAGTCTCGATTTTGTTGGTTTAATTGGTATTTAATTTTAATTCTCACATTTTTTAAAAAAAAGGATAATTTTAAAAATAAAAAAATGTTTTTAAATATGTCCATATTCATGTGCATACATATTATAATTGTTCTCTGGTTATTTTGGTGCATATATTCATTTATTGATTAATTGATGGTTTATGTTGTTTAATCTTGTTGGGGAATTTAGAATAAGGGATATAGAATAGGTGGTGAAAGGTTGGTTATTTCTCCTCACACACTACACGTGCATTTGCATATCATGAATCCTATACCCGGGTTCCTTCCTTTTAGGTGGGAGCAAAGTAACTAAGCTTTCGTGATTAACAATCCGCATGGGCTAGTGAAACACTTCCGGAGTACTAAATTACCTAAGCCTTCATGATTAACAATCCGCATGGGCTAGGGAAATAGACTCTAACGAATTGAACCCTCTTTTATCGGGGTGCCTTACTAGCCTTCACCGGCAACATTGAGGAACAATTCAGGGCTTTTAGAACTAATTCACCTTCATATAGTAAACCTAAGCGAAGCCATGCCGGATTTCCAATTAGATATCCCGAAGTTAAGAACATATGGAGGAATATTTCCAATCCCTTTACCTTTTATTCTACTTTCCGAATAAGTTTATTTTAGAAAATCGGACAATGATGAACGTACATCACAATGCCCGTAATAAGTGTTGGTATTTCATCCCAGGGGTGTTATAATGCTGAAATTTTGTTGGCATCCTCAGGGATAATTATTGTTTTGAATTATATATATATTTTTTGTATTATCCGTATTTTTTCCCGTAACTAATTCATTTTCTTTTTGTTGTTGTTTTTTGTTTTTGCATTCTTGTCATCATTTTTTGTAAATGGAAAGTTATTGGTCTCGAGATAATATTCAACCAAAAGGGCTTTCATGGAGGGTCAGAGTGTTTCAGTGGTCAAGAAGCATTTAGAGGTTAGGAAACAGTCCGAGAAAGGTCAGCAGGATAATGGGGATTGTTTGAAGATGGGATAATGTGTCAGCATTGCCAGCTGAGGTTGGTCTTACTATCAAGCAAAATGATCTCCAGGATTTGATGGATATATGGAATCAATGGAACATATCGGAAAAAGAAGCCTTTACTCAGCCTTATGGGGACATAGCACTACTAGTTCAGGTTAAGGTCAGTGGTGAGGTAATCCGAGCTATGGTGCAATTTTGGAATCTCGCTTATCGGTGTTTTACCTTCAACCGAGAGGATATGACTCCAACCATAGAGGAATATTCAACCTTGCTACATATTGAGAACGTTATTCCCGACCGTATTTATTTGAAGAATACAAAGACGGCAGGTTTCAAGAAAAGGTGTCTAAAATTTTGGGAGTGGAAAGAAATTGGGTCGAAAGCCATGTTGTCCGAAAAGGGGTAAGCTACTGTATATCATGGGACATTTTACGGACCTTAATCCATAGCCATTCAAGTAAGGAGACAGTTAGGAATATTTTTGCTTTGGCTATCTATGGTTTAGTTATCTTTCCAAAGACATTAGGGTATGTGGATGTGGCGATATTTGATGTTTTTGAGAGGCTTGAGCAGAGGATAAACCCAGCCCCGACAATTATAGCAGAAAAAATCTGATCCCTGAATTTCTGTAGATGGGAAGGAAAAGGGCGTGTTCTAGGTTGTATACAGCTCCTTTACATATGGGTTCAGAGTCATTTTTGTAAACAAGAGAATTTCCCTCTTCGCTCATACTGGAAATCTTTTGCACCAATTTGTGAATTTCTTAATAGGGATTGGCTTCAAAATAGGACTGAGGAACAATGGATCAACATATTCCGGAATATCAGGACTGAGATGATAATTTGGAGAGCTCCATGGATAGCTCCTATGCCGACATTGTACAAATGCGGAGATAAAGCTTCTGTTCCATTATTGGGAGTATAGGGAGGAGTGAGCTATGCACCACTGCTGGTACTGAGACAATCAGAATCCCATCAGTTTACTCCTATGACCCATGATCTTAGTAATTTGGAATTTGCTTATGGAGAAGATGCATATACGGGAAAGGTACGTGAGATTGTAGTAGCATGGAAGGAAACTCATCGAGTGGAGGTAGCTAGATATGCCGACATCGTCACACTTTATTACCTGACATGGAGGGAATTGAGGGTTAATGATAGGTTGTTGACATCAGAAGGGAAGAAGTTCAGCATTTGAGTTCGCCGTCTAAGGAAGCACCATCGGAGTTAGAAATCGCAAGGGCAAAATTCTAAAAAGAAAAGGCCCAAATGAGCAAGGAAATTGCCCGTTTGCAAGAAGAGCTTGAGGATATGAAAAATAGGGAATCAGCCCGAGAAAGAGAAAAAGAAAAGATCAAGAGAGAAAGGGACACTGCTAAAAGCGATCTTCAGGAATTACACTTGGAGAACAAGAGGTACAGTTTCGAGCTCAAATTCGAGGGGACTCTCAAGACTTTCGGGGAATGGGAACAAGAATTCAAAAACCTCAAGAAGGAGAATAACTATTGGGAAAAAAGAGCAAAGCATGAGGAAGCCCGAGCCAATCAACTAGAGAAACAAGCTAAGGAAAGCTTACACGGTATGCTTCTGCTGACATGTCAAAGGGTCGTGAACAAGTAGGGGTCAGATTGAAGAGCAAGGTAGTCAAAAGAGGACAGTGGAAAAGGTTCAAGATTCGAGGGAGTTACTTAGGACCAGTATTTTGTAATAGCATTTTCAAATTAGGAGAGACAAATTATCAGATAGTCTTAAGCAGTGATCTTTTCTTTGATGTATTTAGTTCCAGGAAATCAATGAAAGACCGTTTGGTTGGAATTATCCTGGGGCCAATACTTGTAAATGCATTCATCATTCATTTGTTCTTTCTTTTATATATTTTATTTGTTCATTCATTTATATTCTTATTCATTCATTCATTTATTCTTTATAAATTGTTCATACACTTAGTCATTTATTTATTTGTCCATTCATTTATTCTTTATAATTAGTCATTTAGGTTCATACACTTAGTCATTTACTTATTTGTTCATTCATTAACATTTAATCATTTATTCATTCATTCATTTTTATAAAATAAACTAAGAAATTTGTTAATAATTTCTAATCCATGGTTTTTAAAACTAAAGGTACAATTGGTTGCACTCAGAAAGAATCAGACTTTCGACACCCTTACAATACTCGATCTCAAGCAAGAGCTCTAGAGAATGATCAGCTTGCTAGAATTGAAAGTATGGAAAGAATTCAAAAAGAAGTGTAGGAACAGTTAGCTAAGTCTCAAGAGGAGTCACGGGAACAAATGACCAAACTCAGGGAGATGATGAGTACCATGATGAAGCAGAAGTGGCCAGGAGAAAATTCAGTTACCGGAATGGGGGTAGTAAACCAGGAAGATCAACCAGAGGTGGTACAGAAAAATGGCCAGATATCCCAACCTGTGGGAAATGAACTTCCGACTGGGGCAGTATCCTATATTTACATCCAACCAGCGACCGAAGCATAAAAGTTTGGTCCTAAAAGGGGTAATATTGGGGTTGATCCAATTGAAGTGGAAGTTCCAGACTTTGAAGAAATGGCTGAAAAGGGAAGGGAAAAGATGACTGAACTGAAGACGGTTGAAACTGCAGAATCCCAAAAAAAAATATCAGCTGTTGGAGGAAAGATTGAGGGCAGTTGAAGGAGTGAAGCTATTTGGCAGTCTAGATGCCAAAGAGACGAGTTTATTGCACGGTCTGGTGATTCCTCCAAAGTTCAAAGTACCAGACTTTGAAAAATATAATGGAACTACCAACCCATCAGCGCATCTGACCATGTATTGCCGGAAGATGACCGGACATGATGAATACGACAAATTGCTCATCCATTATTTCCAAGATAGTTTGATAGGGTCCGTAAATCGGTGGTATAACCAGCTTACCCATTCTAAGATCCGTTCTTAGATAGATCTCGCCAAAGATTTCATGGAACAGTACAAGCATGTGACAGACATGGTGCCTGACCGTCTAACTCTCCAGAACATGGAAAAGAAAGCTACTGAAAGCTTTAAAGAATATTCTCAAAGATGGAGAGATCTAGCTACACAAGTGCAACCCCCTTTAACCAACAAGGAAACTACAGTGCTTTTCAATAATACCTTGAAAGCACCTTATTATGATAAATTGGTGGGAAGCGCCACCAAGGACTTTGCAGATATGGTCATATCTGGGGAGATGATAGAGTCCGCTATTAACAATGGGAAATTGCAAGGGGGTGAGTCTGCTACCATAAAGAGAGTTTTTCCTCCAAAGAAGAGGAGGAGACACATGCAGTCAGTTTCAGTCAATACCCCTATACACCTCCTACACCATACACGCCTCCCAGGCCTTATACTCCTACCACATCTTATGCACCTTCGACACCTTACACACCTTACCCAGGGTATAATCCCTACTACCCCAATGTGAACCACCTTACCCAAAATCCATTCCCCTATACCAATATACCACAACAGTCGTTCCCAACTAGTATATCCCCACAAATAACCCTTCCTCGAAATATTATCTCAAACACTCGAGGTCCCGCGCGCAATGACTATCGTTCACCAAGGAATGATCAAAAACCCTAGTTCGATCCCATTCCACCACCTATGGTAAGCTATATCCTAAACTACTACAAGGCCAACTTTTCGCGCCTGTATATCTTAAACCTTTGACCCCACCATACCCAAGATGGTACAATACAAATACCAACTATACATTTCATGCAGGAATTCAGGGGCATTCAACGGAGGATTGCATTACTTTCAAAAAGAAAGTCCAAAGCTTAATTAATACCGGAGTTGTGAAGTTTGGGTCAAAGAATGAGTCGAATGTAGCGGGAAACCCATTGCCCGATCATGCTGAGAATCGTGTAAATACAGTATTAACAGGGAAAGTCAGAAGGTTAAAAAGGGATGTCAGGAAAGTCAAGACTCCGATGTTAACAGTATGGGTCGAGATGGTTAAGGCAGGAATGGTGGAGGATGCAGACATTTTAAAAATGGTTGCAAAGAGGGTGCAGAATTGGTGCCCGTTCAATAAATGTTCATGTCATATCATACAGGACTGCGAGGACTTTCTGGCTAAAGTCTCAAAGATAATGGATAATGGAGAGGCCCGGTTTTACGAAAAGACAGAGGAGGAAGTAGAGGTTATTGAGAATGCGACTGGCTATGGAATAGGAAGACCTTTGATCATATATTATGATGAACCAGAGAAGACTACCCCTGTTGTTGAGAACATTGCACCCAAGCTAATCATAGATTTACCTTCTTTCTTTTCATACAAGGAAAGCAAAACTACACCATGGAAATGTAACTGCAGCATGGTTATGCCCGGGTCATCAAGTCAGCAAGATATTATAGGTGTGGGGCACTTAACACAAAGTGGAAGGTGTTATGCCCCTGAAATTGTTGAACAGAGATCAGCAAGAAAAGATAGAGGACTGGACAAGGGGAAGAAAGTAGTTGAACCAATCCATATTGAGATGCATTAGTCAAAAGAAGCAGAGAGGGGATCATCCTCGACAAACAGGATAAAAAAATCGGTAAACGAGAAGGAGGCATGTGAGTTTTTAAAGTTTATAAAACATAGTGAGTATAGTGTGGTTGAGCAATTGCAGCGTCAGCCAGCAAGAATCTCCATCTTATCCTTGCTATTAAACTCAGAGCCACACAAAAATGCCCTGTTAAGAGTGTTGAATCAGGCATACATGGCTAACAACATATCAGTTTAAAAGTTAGACAGGCTGGTAGGAAACATCGCAGCTGACGACCATATATTTTCAGTTATGATGAAATACTACCTAATGGTATTGGGTCCACAAAGGCTCTTCACATAACAACTACCTGCAAGGGGCATATACTACCAAGGTTGCTTCTGGACAATGGTTCTTCATTAAATGTAATGCCCTTGGCAACCCTGTCTAAGTTGCCAGTGGATGTCTTATATGTTACCGAGTTGTACAGTAGTCAGGACTTTCGATGGTACGAGGAGAGAGGTAATAGGAACTATTGAGGTTCCTCTGGAGATAGGCCCATGCACTTATACGGTGAATTTCCAGGTTATTGATATTAATCCGTCTTATAATTGCTTGTTGGGAAGGCCATGGATACATTCAGCAGGGGTTGTACCCTTATTTCTCCACCAAAAATTGAAATTTGTGATGGAGGGTCGATTGATCACTTTATCAGGAGAAGAAGATATAATAGCCTTCGCATCTACTGAATCTCCTTATGTTGAACCCAATGAAGATGGCGTAGAATGTTTTTTTCAGTCTTTGGAATTCGTAAATGCGGTTTTCGTTGCTGAAGGACGAAAAATTCCAAAGCCAAGGTTGTCCAAGAACACAAGGCTGGGAGTAAGAACCACAGTGGGAAAGGGATATAGGGCTGGAAAAGGTCTGGGGAAATATTTTCAAAGGATGGCCTGAGCAATGGAAGTAGTAGGAAAGAAAGACCGGTTTGGCTTAGGGTATCTTCCGAAGGCCCATGAGAGGAGGAAACAGGTTGAAAGGAACAGACAAAGAAGAATGGCCTGTCTCATGGGTATGGATATTGAATGGGAACCCATGATTTTCCCACCAATCCTTCACAACTTCCGCTCTGCTGGTTTTCTATTCGAAGAAAAGAATTCAGAAGATGTACTCATAATGATCGAGCAAGCTTTTGAAAAATTTCATGTGAATAAAGGGGGGCAGATTCAGGATATGGTGATTTGCATGACCGGGAAAGAAGGGATGGAAAGTGATAGTACGAACTGGATGGTGCGACCTTGTCCGCCAGGATATAGACTAACCAATTAGAGTGCGACTGAGTTGCCCATAGTTTTTAAGTCTATTCCAACGTAATACTTTAAAAAAAAACAATCTTAATTATCTTTACCCAAAGATATTAAGATTTTTTTCTGTAATGGGCTTTTTGTTTAAACATTTTCATTCAATAAATAACAAGCACAATGCATTTTATTCATATTGATGTGTCCATATTCTTTCATTTTTATTTTGTTTTCATTCTATAATTTCCTATATTGTTTCTTCTCCACCTGTTTACAGGTGTACGGATACGGAATATGAGGACCTTCCAGTCAGTAATTCTGAAATTGATTTTGAAAGACCTATTTGCACGGGTGATTTTGGGGCTAATGAAGATGCTGAGGATCATGGTCTACCTACGGATCTATTAAGGAAAATAGAACAAGAGGAGAAACAAGTACTTCCTCAAAAGGAATTATTGGAAATGATAAATCTGGGAGATGGTGAAGAGATAAAGGAAGTCAAAATCGGGACTTCATTGTCATCATCAATAAAGGGTGAATTGATAGCCTTGCTCTAGGAATATGTGGATGTATTTGCATGGTCTTACCAAGATATGCCAGGGTTGGACCCGGATATTATGGTTCATAAGCTCCCTTTAAGGCCAGAATGCAAGCCAATTCAGCAAAAGTTGAGAAGAATAAGGCCAGACATGCTGTTAAAGATAAAATAGGAGGTGGAGAAGCAATTTGATGTTGGATTCTTACAGGTGGCAAAATATCCAGAATGGGTGGCAAATATTATTCCAGTACCAAAGAAGGATGGAAAAGTGTGGATGTACGTTGATTACCGAGATTTGAACAAGGCCAGCCCTAAAGATAATTTCCCTTTACCTCATATTGATACTCTGGTGGATAATACGGCGAAAAGTTCTTTATTTTCTTTCATGGACGGATTCTCAGGATATAATCAAATCAAGATGGCACTAGAAGATATGGAGGAAACCACATTTGTTACAATATGGGGAACCTTCTTCTACAAGGTAATGCCATTTGGGTTGAAGAATGCTAGGGCAACATATCAGAAAGCCATGGTGACTTCGTTTCATGATATGATGCATAAGGGAATTGAGGTTTATGTTGATATATGATCGCAAAGTCACAAGGAGAAAATGAGCATATTGCGAATCTTAAGAAGCTCTTTGAACGATTAAGGAAGTTTAGACTCAAGCTAAATCCGGCAAAATGCACTTTTGGAGACACCTCGGGGAAATTGTTGGGTTTTGTCGTCAGCAAAAGAGGAATTGAGATTGACCCGGATAAAGTGAAGGCCATTCAGAATTTGCCACCACCTCGTACTCAAAAAGAAGTAAGAGGCTTTCTCGGGAGATTGAATTACATTCGGTTTATTTCTCAATTAACCGACAAGTGCGATCCAATATTTAAGTTACTTCAAAAACATGATCCAGGAGAATGGGATGAAGGTTGTCAGATTGCATTTGAAAAGGTTAAACATTATCTATCCAACCCTCCAGTATTAATGCCACCGATTTCGGATAAACCAATGATACTGTATTTATTAGTATTTGAGAGATCCATGGGTTGTGTTTTGGGGCAGCTTGATAAGACTGGAAAGAAAGAACAGGCAGTTTACTACCTCAGCAAGAAGTTCACAGATTATGAGTTGAAATATTCGTCAGTAGAAAAGTTGTGTTGTGCTTTAGCTTGGACTGCGCGAAGAATCAGACAGTACATGTTGTACCACACAACGTGGTTGATTGCCAAACTGGATCCAATCAAGTACATGTTGGAAGCACCTTCTTTGTCAGGGAGGATGGCAAGATGGCAGGTTTTAATGTCAGAGTACGACATTGTATATGTAAGTCAAAAAGCTATCAAGGGCAATGCAGTGGCTGAATTCTTAGCAAGTCGGGCAGTGGAAGATTATGAGCTGTTGAACTTTAACTTCCCGGATGAAGATTTGATGTATGTTTCACAAGCAGATGAGATTCCCCTGAAGAAGAAAGTGTGGAAAATGTATTTTGATGGCGCATCTAATGCCATGGGGCACGGAATCAGTGCAGTCCTCATATCCCCATAAGAAGATTATTATCCTTTCACTGCTAGATTGGATTTTGATTGTACAAACAATACTGCCGAGTATGAAGCGTGTACTATGGGCCTTCCTGCTGCAGTGGATAGAAAGATCAAAGTATTAGAAGTTTTCGGAGACTCAGCCTTAGTGATATCCCAGTTACGAGGGGAACGGGAAACCCGAGATACAAAACTAATCCGATACCGAGAACTCATATTGAGTTTATTAGAGGAGTTTGAAGAAGTGAATTTCAATTACTTCCCTCGAGAAGAAAACCGAATGGCAGATGCTCTGGCTACTTTGTCATCAATGTTTAAAGTGAATGAAGGGGCTGAACTTGTACCAATAAAGATGAGTATATATGAGTCTCCTGCTCACTGTCTGAGTATTGAAGAAGAAGCAGATGGCCTTCCTTGGTATAACGACATCTTGCAGTACATCAAGAGTCAACAGTATCCAGAACAAGCAACAGAGAATGACAAGAGGACTCTGAGAAGGCTAGCAATGGGTTTTGTTCTGGATAGTGAAATTCTCTACAAGAAAGGAAAAGACCAAGTCTTGTTGAGATATGTCGGATCTGCTGAAGCTCGGAGAATTATAGAAGAGGTCCATGAAGGGATATGTGGCACTCATGCTAATGGTCACATGCTTGCTAAACAGATTATGAGGGCAAGGTACTATTGGTTGACGATGGAAGGAGATCGCATCAGTTATTCCCGGAAGTGCCATAAATGCCAGATATATGCAGATAAGATTTATGTGTCGCCATCGCCATTACATGTCATGACTGCATCGTGGCCCTTTTCAATGTGGGGAATGGATATGATAGGGCCTATTACCCCGAAAGCTTCAAATGGACATCGTTTCATCTTGGTGGCCATAGATTATTTCACAAAATGGGTAGAAGCTACTTCCTATGCGAATGTAGCAAAGTCGGTGGTATGCAGATTCGTTCAGAAAGAAATCATATGCCGTTACGGGTTGCCAGCAAGAATTATTTCGGATAATGCTCTCAATTTGAACAATAAGATGATGAGAGAAGTGTGTACTCAGTTCAAGATCATACATCATAATTCGACACCTTACAGTCCGAAGATGAATGGCGCAGTAGAAGTAACTAACAAGAACATCAAGAAGATTGTTGAGAAGATGACTGATGTGTACAAGGATTGGCATGAGATCTTGCCT
This sequence comes from Fremontodendron californicum, assembly GCA_030761205.1. Taxonomy (NCBI): domain Eukaryota; kingdom Viridiplantae; phylum Streptophyta; class Magnoliopsida; order Malvales; family Malvaceae; genus Fremontodendron; species Fremontodendron californicum. The sequence continues at coordinate 18,499,716 of JAULJL010000010.1, read as the reverse complement.
TTTGCTCTTCATGCATATCGTACTTCGATCCGCACATCTACAGGGTCAACGCTGTTTTCTTTGGTATACGGGATGGAAACAGAGCTACCTATTGAAGTTGAGATCCCTTCACTTCGGGTTTTGATGGAAGTTGGCCTAGAAGAAGCAAAATGGGTTAGAGCTCGTTATGAACAGTTGAATCTCATCGAGGAGAAAAGATTGAAAGCAATTTGTCACAGGCAGTTGTATCAGAAAAGGATGATTCGAGACCATAACAAGAAAGTTTGTCCTAGACAGTTCCGAGAAGGGGAGTTACTGAGGAAAACTCTCCCTATAGTGAAGGACCCGAGAGGAAAACGGGCTCCGAATTGGGAAGGACCCAATGTGGTAAAAAGAGCTTTTTCTGGAGGAGCATTGATTTTAACTCGGATGGACGGAGAAGATTTCAGAAATCCCGTGAATGCTAATGAATTGAAAAAGTATTATGCTTAAAAAAAAAAAAAGTGTGATACTGTGCACATGGAAATTCGAATGATTCCAAGTGTAAAAATGAAAATTCTATATATCTATCTCCCCTGAGAATTGCTTTCCAAAGAAAATATTCATGCTTGATATGATGAATGGCCATCTTTCATATTCCTTTCACTAAGAAGAAATTATCCTTAGTCACCCCTTTGAGTCTTAGGAATTATTTCTTTCTTTAAACCTTGATCAAAGATCACCTTTTATACTGGAGGGCAAATGCGAGGAAAAATAATCAAAATCATGGCAAAAAGAGAGCCATTGAAAAATGTGGCAAATGAAAGCCAACGAAGCAAAAAAAAAAAAAAAAAAAAGAAGAAAAGAAAGTCCAAAAAAGGGACAAATGTTTCAAGAATTAAAACAAGTGAAGAGAATAAAGATAAAATTGATTAAACTTTTTTTATTCTGAAGTACAATAAAAAAATAAATCAACCTTGAATGCAAAGCAAAGCAACCCAAATCAAATCTTTTTCCAAAAATATGACGAAAAAAAAAATGGTTTGAGCTTCATTCTCTTTTTCAAGGGAAAGAATTTGGTTTTGATTGTTTTCTTTCAAGATTTAATAGTTTATTTCTAGATGAATTTTTTTTTTAGCTTCATTCTCTTTTTCAAGGGAAAGAATTTGAGAGCCAAATGAAGGAAGAAGATGATGACATGGCACTTATTTGATTGAAAATACCTTATTTGAGGAAATAAGTATTAAAGTATTTTATTTTAAGAATAAAGATTTATAAGAACCTTAGTTTGGGGAAAAACTCACTTTTCTCATCCACGGATATATTTGTGGTGTAAACAGAATGATTTTAATATATGAGTATAGATAATATATATATATATATATTATTTTTCTATAATTTCCTCGCCAATCTTCTGCTTTGGCCACAGGCACACAAAAACCCTTATCAACTGCCCTTATCAACTGCTAGTATATTTGATAAAATACTTGTATTCAACATCTGTATCCAACACAAATTCAGACATAAATATAAATGTTTAATCTGACGGACACATATTCAAACAAGCAAATTAAGTATACTTACATCTGACACATACTAATATCTAACACTCATCTCCTAATCCGAATAAATAAAACTCTGTGCATTCTTGTCTTTTAGTTTTGTTTTCCTGACACTGATATATATAGTTTTGCACTTCAACCCAGTACCACAATAGGATTTAGTAAATGAAAAGTCTTACAATCTTTTATTTCCTCATTTTCTTTTAATAAATAAAAGCATCATAAAACATGCACAAAAAATAACGGCTAAACCCAACAAGTATGCACTTCACGTATTGAAATTTTTAAGACCAAGAGAATGCTCTGTTTCGTACCCTTGGAATTATGTAAACAAAATAATTCATATTAGAGCAATTAATATCGAAAATATCAACGAATACCAGCAGAGCAGAAGAATGTTTTTGTTTTAGTTTTTGCAGCAAAATAGAGATCATTAATGTAGCAGTACAAACAATTATATCTTACTTCCAGGGTCTAACCATTATAAAAACTGTTCATTGCTTTAATTTATGTACATAAATAAAATCATGCTACATACTACCACCCCTGCTAGTTGGTTGGTCGACATAGATGGTTCCTTTTCCGTGCATGTTCTTCATTATGGCGTTGTGTTCGACAAGCATATCCATACCAGCAATCCTCCCTTTGTGATGCATCAGAGGGTAGAAACTATAATGTCAAATGAGGAATTAGTAAAAAGGAAACCATATACCAGTTAGATACATTTTGTAACCACTCAAAATCATGTCTAATTAACAATTTGAGCTTATATTGCATAACTATGAAGTTGGAAAAAGCTTACATATTTGGGCATTGAAATCGGAACCAATACAAAAGAAACGATACCAACTTTTCATAACAAGTGCTGCATTCAAAACAGACAACTATAAATCACCATTTTCACAGCAACCACGATAATACCAGCTAAGGAAGACCAAGCAGGAATAAAGACCCAAGATAGTCCACCTTAAATTAAATATATATATATGACAAGAATCAAATAATATGCTGAGCTTTTGCAGGAAACATAAAGGGTTCTTTTGGTACACTTGACGATGGAGAGAATAGGATAAAAACCATCCTTATACCATCATAGCGTTCACAAATATAAAACGACTCAGCCTCCTAATGTAGCATGACTCAATCTGTTAAAAAAGAATGAAGTAATCTAAACTTATGGGATAGTGTTGTGGGTAGCATAACCTTATTTTCTATTTTAACACTACAAAATTGCATTTTTGCTTAGCAACATTTTATTTAGAATAAAATAAAAACCGTACCTTCAACCCACAAAAAAAAAAAAAAAAAAAAGATATATCCAAAGCATATCCTCATTCATTGTGAGACAAGATATCCTATCATACTCTTAGTCTTGCACACACCATATGGCAAATGATATCATCTAATACCATCTACTTCCTTATCATATCATATCATCTCCACCATCCTCCATATGAAACGCACTCGAAGATTCTTAGATAATGTAAAGGTGGGTATGATGCTTCACATGGTTCCTATTTCACTATTAATCAAGAATATAGATATTCTATACATTTAGAATAAACTCCATATACTTTTAACCTCAAGGGCAAAGCCAGTTGAGCTATTTTGGCACATTATTCCCTTATAAAGGATAGAAAAAAAAAATTCAAAAATGGTATCTTTGCTAGAGGAAAATATCATAAAGGAAAAAAGAATATTATTAGTAACCACCAATTATTAAACATGGGAAGCAGGTAAATATCGAACCAATAGAAACCCTAAAACAATTGGTTTGTGTTTCTTATTAGCCAACCAGAAAGAAAAAGTAGGGGTGGGAGATAAAAGCTTCGAACAAAACAAAAATTACCTGCAAACATGAGTTGCTGCAGTTATCCTCTCAGCGTGATTGAGTGGCATCCTTGTTCGGTCTGCAAACAAGCAAAACTACCTTCAGAAACTATCCTCACAGACAAAATTAGAAAAGTTTATTTATCTTGGAAAATCTATCATGTTGCAAGTGATATTCAGAAGAAAAACAATTACATCAAATTATAGAAGATGAAAAAGTATGGACATTGAGGTCAATTAGTTTTGAGCGCTATGCATGATTTTTAGTACTGTATTGGTAGTGTTGTTACAGGCTGGTACATCAGAATTTAATGAAAAACAGTACATTATTAACTTAATTTTGTTTCAATACTTTACCGCTAGTACCAGTTTATCTTAGACATATCAGCATGTTTCAGTCAATTTGAGGGAAAATGGTGCTTCGGTCAGTATGCAGTCAACAAAGGCAGACTTTTTTCTTAGCAATTTGTATCCAATATATCGAAAAATTAGGACTGATGGTCTACAGAATCCAAAGTGATAGGAGAAAAGACCACCCCTACATTCTTCTCTTGGTTTGTCCTTGTAAAAGGCATTTCTTTCTCTATTCATGTGCAAGCCATGATAGATACTTCAAGTTTCAGTAGTGACTATATCTATAGGTATCAACAATTTCGAAGGCCAGAGGCTTTTTCAGTAGAATGTAGAGTTTTAAGTTGGCTTTGAAGTCTCCACTGAAATTAGAGAAGTAGAGAACCAAAGAGGGCCAAAGAGACAGGTGGTGTGAGGATAGCTTTAAGAGAAAGAAATACTACAGTACCATGTTTTGGTTTAATTATGGGTATGCATGCAACATGGCATGTATTCATTTCTATTAGGCAGCCAACTAATTGGTATTAAGAAATCTATAAACATTCTGTTAGTTAAACTTACCCATTATAGAAATGTTTCCCTTTTTCTTTTGTGTTTATTACAAAAAAATAATTTTTAATATTCAAATTTTCTTCATATTGTTCTTAATTATGTATAACATGCTGTATATATATATATATGCTATTGAAATATATACTCTACATCAATGATAAAACTGCAATGATAAATTGAAATACATAGAACATACCATTTTAAGAGAAACTGAAGCACTTCGCACAAAGATACAGATAACTTTGGTGCTATGTGCAGTTAGGCAAATGTTCTCTATTAAAGTATCCAACAGAGATAAACTGAACAAAAACACATTTTCTTAGATGCATCATAAAGAGAAGAAAAAAAAAAGGAACAAGAAACTCTAATTATGACTTGGAACCACTAAAGGCTCCAAGGACAGTCCTCCGATCCTTCCTCACAATAAAAAGCTGTTGGACAAGGACTCTATAAAAGACATAAAATATGACCTAATGCAATTCAAGCAGAATCAAGAAAGCCATTATTTAGTATGTCAATGGACCACAGCCATAAAAAGATATTCATTATAATGATAATCTTAACCACAGCTTAAAAATCTCACTTCGGTAAGGATAAATGGCAAGGTCATCCCTTGTTCCTAAGAAAAATTGTGGAATATGAATAGAGATAAGAAAGGTTAATATACTAAAAGATAAAAACTAAGATGATGTACAAATAGAACCTATGTTACTCGACTTGGTGTCAGAATCAAAACATGAGTATATTAAACAGACCTGCATTCAATTTTTCCTAAGTCGCAACCCCCATTCCCATGCCAACTTTGAAATGTTAAATTTGATCAACATGGGTTTTAGGAACAAAGAAGAGTTCAAACAACATGCAAGACAATTAAGTACCCAATTTTGGAGCAGAAAAAATATGTTAAAATACCAACATACCAATTTCCATATTGTTTAGCTTTCTAATCATTCTGCAACTGATGCACCCAAAAAAATGTATCTTATTTAACCTTGCACTTAAAAAATCAATTATAGAGTATAGTGATTAGCAAGGGTCGAGTCCTCAGGGATTGGATTTTAGTTTATAAGTTAATAGCTTATTACTTAAAAACAAGTAAACAAAAGTAAAGGGGATTTTGAAATCAGATTTAAACTAAAGTTAACAATAAGAATGAGAAAACAAGTAATTAAGAAGAATCAAATATGAAAAATATGGTTAAGGTTTTATTCTCCACCACTAGACATCATTGAGAATCAATGATCAGATCTATCAACATCAATTAACTATCAAAGTTAACAACCGTAGATAACAACAAGTTCTGTTACCCCAATCTTTCCTTAGTTCATCGTTAAATAGAACAAGCTCTCTATTTAATCTCTAACTATAAAACAACCTAGAATAAGCTCTCTAAGTTCAATTTAATAGCAGCTTTATGATAAGAAAGATAGGTTGATCTAAGCAACAAACACATAAGCTCGGATTGTTCAACTTATATTATGTTCCACTTTGCAATTAACGAAAACTTGACCATAATCATTAATCACAAATTGCCACTTATGAATAGGAAATCAAGACAATTACACGGATCAAGACTCCTAAACTAGCAATTAATAATTATCAAGATCTATCTAGTTGATCACCCTAAATAAATCAAAACATCATCATGAACAATTTTAATGGAAGAACATAAGCAACTTTGATAGAAAACAATGATAGATAGATTTTGAAAATTAATTACATAACATGTCTAGGGCTTTGAAATCACCCTTAACCAAATAAAAGTTTAGCCTAGCATAGGCATAGATAATATATACATAAAACTAAAAAGAAAAATAAAAGAATGGAGAAGAAGAAGAAGAATAATGATGATCCCTTGAGTCTCCTCAAAAGATGTCTAGTTTGTGACTCAAAAGATGGTATTTATAGAGTTTTAAAACCCTGAGAATAAGTCTTTGCCGCAAAAGTAAGTCTAGAGGTGCAAAAATCACGTTTTTTCCTTTTTTTTCAGATTTGCGATTAGGTTTTTCTGACCGTAGGAAACTTTAGGGAGATCTTTTAGCGCCATTTTGAATGCCCATTTCTTATCCGATTTGGGCCCATAATATATCGTTGGAAATATAATCAAGTAAACTTCAAAAGTAAAGAGGAAATTTCTTCAAATAAAGACTCTAACATCATGTTCTCCTTACAACAAGCTCCGGAGGTCAAATCTGCCTGATTGCTTTTCAACCAGAATTTGATATTTTTGACTCCCAAGTCTTCTTCCATCTTGTGATTATGATTTTGTAAGCTCTTTACCATCATTATTGACATCTTTTGACTTCATTCTCCTTATTGTACCTAAAATCAAAAATATATTATAAGTAAACAAGATAAAGATCGAAAACATAACAAAAACTAAAGGTAGAAAGGCATAAAATGTATATTTTATGAGCTTATCAAATATCCCCACACTTAGCTTTTTGCTAGTCCTCGAGCAAAACAAAATAAAAATAAAATAAGAAAATCTAATCTAATCCACTTTCGTAGGAAATCACGGTGGCACTTAGCATGTGACACAAGCCTTTAAACCCCTAGGTATCTCTAGTGGACAAGTTTAGTCTCGTGAGGGTTCACTAGGACGATACCCACAAACATTGAAGACATAAGAAAAACTAAAATAATAATAATAATAATAATTACAACTAATCCTTCCAATATAAATTAGAGATAATCATTAGACACGTCTTATAAACTAATCAATAGCTTAAAAAAATTCACAAAAAATCTTGCTTGAATGTAAATAGTTTGAGTTAAGCCAATATTAACATAACATATTTCAATTAAGATAGTGCATATTCAAACTTAATCTCAACTTCTCACATGGGATACTCTCATGATTTTCACTCTTTAAAGTAGTGGTAAAGTGTTTACACTCAATCAATCTTATGAAAACAGTTCTACCATATGCTTGCTTGTCCACCTATTCTCCACTAATTAGATCATACAACTTCATGAATCAAGAGGTCTTTAATAAAGGTTGTAATGGGGCCAAGGGGTTTGTAATGTGGTTAAAGAACAAAAGGATAAAAATATCACAAAGGTTTCAAAGAGTTCATAGAGTTTAGAAACATAATAAGATCATACAAATAAAACTTCTCAAAACTCTTATAAAGCACATTATAACATTGGCTAAATATTCATGTTGAGCCTTTGCTTCATTCTAACCAACTTTGTAACATCTTTTTCTTTACTTTAACTAGAAGTTCAAGAGATGATTTTTTATTTTTTTTAATTCTGGGAATGTATTTTGACAATGTTCCCTTTTCTTTTTTTTTTTGAATTTTGCCTTTCTCCTCCCCCACACTTATCTTTTGTTCTAACCCAAATTTAGAAAGTATCCCTTGCTTTGAAATATGTCTCAAACATTCTAGTCCATCTTTAGAACAAGGGTAAAGATATAAGTGTATTTAGGCTAGGTATAAGTTGTGGTTACCAAAAAAATAGCTTATTCAATGTAAGCTCAAATTGGCTCACTAGGGGGATGTTCTCTTGGAACATCAATAATAGATGGCTTATTTGGCCCTGGTTATAATCCTAAAGCCTCTATCATTTTTATGTTATCACATGTATCAATATAGTCTCAAACGGTTTAAAGCAAGTTCTAGAGAATCATGTAATCATAAGAGCACTCAAGAAAGAAATTACATTGATATATATAATGTATCAATCATATAGGCTCAAAAACTCACAATGATGATTATACAAGTCAATATCAAGTCTAAACATGCTTCTTTCTCAATCAACATATCATATCAATATTGGCTCATAAAAATTAGTATCAAGCTTAATTCTTATGAAAATCTTCTCACTAATAACCAGTTTAGACCTATGCAATTCATATCTCATCATTCTATTAAAAAGGAACTAAAACACACTAAAAAATAATAATAATAATATTAAAGACTCATAAAAAAAATAATAGACAAAAATAAAAGAAATCTTAAATCCTTCCCCACACTTAATTTTTACATTATCCTCAATGTAATGCTATTAATCCAAATGAAAGAATTATGTGTAAGAGAAAAGAACTAATAACATAAGAATAGGAACAACTAAGACTCAAAACAAAACAAAACAAACTCATGCAACCTAAATAATCCTAAAATACTAAACAAAAAATTAACAAATAAACATAAAAAATAAAAATAAAAATAATAAAAGAAAAAAAAAAGAAAAAGGAAAAAGGAAAAGAAAGAGAAAGCAAATCTGAATATGGCATGTTGACAATTTCTTCTTTAAATGGGCTGCCTTTTCAATTAACACTTGAGTTAGTATTTTTGAACCTAACCAACACCCATTTTTGGTTTTTTAGGCTTGTCAGGCTCATACATGAAATTTTTCAAATTTATGCGTTTGATAGGAAGCTTTCTTTGCACAACAGTGGATGCATTCTCCATTACAAGCATCCTTTCTGGTACATATCTCATCGAGGAATGGAGCATATTTTGATACTTGTTGAATGGCATCCACAAACAAGCTGTTTAAGGTTTCCGGCATGTGTTGTTCATGTTCTTCCTCCTTGAACTTTGCAAATCTACTAGGAAAAGGTGGAGAAAAAACATTAGTAAAAAGTGGAACCTTAAACGTTACTTCAGGTGCCGAAGTACTCTCTTTCGGAATTGAAGCTTCATTATCTTCAATAGTTGAATCCATCTTTAGTTCTTTCTCATCCTCGGGTTCCCTTGGATTTTCTGATTCATCCTCAAGTTGTGTGGCACTAACACTCTCCTTTGGATCAATCATCGATTGAGAAGAGAGTGCTTGAGATCTTTGTGCTACTAATTCCACCGTACTACTAGCCAATAGGCTCATTTGCCTTTCCAAACTCTGAATACTTGCCTTTGTTTTCCTTATTTCCTGTTGAAGTTGCAGAGTATTAATAACAAGAAAATTGACAAGTTCTTCTAAAAAATTACCTGAGTTTTGAGGTGGTAGCTCAAAAAGATCTTGTTGTTGATCCCATGGTTGATTGAAGACAAATTGATTAGTGTAATTAGCATAAGAATTTACTTCTTGATAATCTCCCGAGTAACCATAATGAGTATGATTCCACCATCCCTCATTGTAAGTGTTTGAGAAAGCATCATACTGTTGTCCTTGGAACCCTTGATGGCTTTGATATTCTCCCACATCATAGGCTGGTTCAAAATTATCTTTTTGGTAGTATGGGCACCAATTGATTGGATGATCCATCATGAAGCGCACTCCACACTGACTTGATTGTTGAATCTTACTTATGGCCATTTGTTGAACTATGGAAATGAGATTATCTAGTTGGTTCTGAAGGTTCTGAAGTTTTGATGTAGCACCTACCATCTCTTCCTGCTTGAAATTTGAAAACAAAATCTGTATGTACAAGAAAAATAAAATTAATTACAACTGAAAATAAGAATAAACCAATAAACTAATAAACTAAATAAAGCAATCCCCGACAACGACGCCAAAAACTTGATGCACCCAAAAGAGTGCATCTTATTTAACCTTGCACTTAAAAATCAATTATAGAGTATAATGATTAGCAAGGGTCGAGTCCTCAGGGATTGAGTTTTAGTTTATAAGTTAATAGTTTATCACTTAAAAACAAGTAAACAAAAGTAAAGGGGATTTTGAAATCAGATTTAAACTAAAGTTAACAATAAGAATGAGAAAACAAGTAATTAAGAAGAATCAAATGTGAAAAATATAGTTAAAGTTTCATTCTCCACACTAGACATCATTGAGAATCAATGATCAGATCTATCAACATCAATTAGCTATCAAAGTTAACAACCGTAGATAACAAGAAGTTCTGTTACCCCAATCTTTCCTTAGTTCATCGTTAAATAAAATAAGCTCTATATTTAATCTCTAACTATCAAACAACATAGAATAAGCTCTCCAAGTTCAATTTAATAGCAGCTTTATGATGAAAAAGATAGGTTGATCTAAGCAACAAACACATAAGCTCGGATTGTTCAACTTAGGTTATGTTTCACTTTGCAATTAGCGAAAACTTGATCATAATCATTAATCACAAATTGCCACTTATGAATAGAAAATCAAGACAATTTGATAACTCGTATAATTATATAGTTTTTAGTTATGTTTTATTATTGTTTTGTGTCAAATACGAGTTATTATTGTTTAGTCTAATTGTGTTTATGATCTTTTATATTTTTATGTATTTTGGTGTTTTTCACAAGTTTCTTTGAGTGATTTCAGATTACTAGAATTAAGGGCAAATCCAGTTCAGTTTCAGTTCCGACACCTTTTGCCATATCAGCTATATCTCGAGTTTCACTGAAGCAATAAGGCTGAAATTTGTAGCCATGCAAATCTAAGAGGCATATCTATCTTTTTCATGTTTTACACTTCTTAAAACGGAGTCGTTTTCCCTAGCGAAATCGACCATCAAGTTGGCTGATGTGCAATGACGTCTGTGCTGACATGTTTTCGTATTATGCCCGTATCTTCTTATCCACATCAGCAAATGAGCTGATTCCAACGGCTATGGTTCCGTAACTGATAGGGGAACCTTTGTCTAGAAGACCATGTGATCAGATCAGGCCTCCAATATTGAATAAATCGACCATCAAGGTGGCTGATGTGTAATGACATCTGTGCTGACATGTTTTCGTATTTTGCCCATATCTGCTTAACCACATCAGCAAATGAGCTGATTCCAACGGCTATGGTTTCGTAACGGATAGGGGAACCTTTTTCTAGAAGACCATGTGATCAGATCAGGCCTCCAATATTGACGAAATCGACCAACAAGTTGGCTGATCAAAATCGTCATATACCTACCTTTGAAATTTGTAAAACTTGTCTCTTGTCATCTAGCCCTCCAAAATGTGTATAAATAGAGGGCCTTGGATGATTGTAAGGGATCATATTGTACATAGGTAGGATATTAGCCATTGTAATAAAATTCTCTAAGTTTTCTTCTTCTTTCTTTTCTCTAGTTTTCTTTTTCTTTAGAAAGATCAAGAGGTTGGATAATTAATATTCTTCTTCTTCTTCTTCTTTCTTTCTTTTATTTTCTTTTTAGATTCTATTTAATTTTATGTTTATAATGCCTATGCTAGGCTAAACTTCTATTTGGTTAAGGGTGATTTCAAAGCCCTAGACATGTTTTGTGATTGATTTTCAGATTCTATCTATCATTAATTTTCTATCAAAGTTGCTTATGTTCTTCTACAAGAATTGTTCATGATGTTGTCTAGATTTATTTAGGTGTACAACTAGATAGATCTTGATAATTATCTATTGCTAGTTTAGGAGTCTTGATCCGTGTAATTGTCTTGATTTCCTATTCATAAGTGGCAATTTGTGATTAATGATTATGGTCAAGTTTTCAATAATTGCAAAGTGGAACATAACCTAAGTTGAACAATCCGAGCTTATGTGTTTGTTGCTTAGATCAACCTATCTTTCTCATCATAAAGCTGCCATTAAATTGAATTTAGAGAGCTTATTCTAGGTTGTTTAATGGTTAGAGATTAAATAGAGAGCTTGTTCTATTTAACGACAAACTAAGGAAAGATTGGGGTAACAGAGCTTGTTGTTATCTACGGTTGTTAACTTTGATAGTTGGTTGATATTGATAGATCTGAAATTGATTCTTAATGATGTCTAGTGGTGGAGAATGAAACCTTAACCATATTTTTCATATTTGATTTTTCTTACTTATTTGTTTTCTTACTTTTCTAGTTTGCTTATTTTTAAAAGTATATTTATTTTTATTGGCTCGTTATACCGCCTAATTTGTATATTAACTTTGTTTTATATTTATTGGCTGGTTATACCGCCTAATTTAGTATATATATTTTTATTGGCTGGTTATACCGCCTAATTTAGTATATATATTTTTATTGGCTGGTTATACCGCCTTGCATCTTATTCTTATTATTTATTTTAGTTTAAATCTGGCTTCAAAAACCCCTTTTCTTTTATTGTTCTCGAATTTAAGTTTTAAACTATTAACTTATAAACTAAAACCCAATCCCTGAGGACTCGACCCTTGCTAACTACTATACTTACAATTTATCTTTTTAGTGCAAGGTTAAATAAGATACACTCTTTTGGGTGCATCAAATTTTTGGCGCCGTTGCCGGGGATTGTTTTCTTTAGTTTATTTGTTACTTGGTTTATTCTTATTTTCAGTTCTAATTAGTTCTATTTTCTTGTACATACAAGTTTTTCTTATCAAATTTTGAAAAAAAAAAAAAAAAAAAAAAACGATGGAATTGAGCAATCTAACACTTGAAGAGTTGGTGGCATACATGAACATGGAAAATCAACAAGCCAATCTCACCTACCCAGTTCAACAATTGGCCATGGGAGGATGTCAAGGCCATCAAGTGTTCCAAGACCAACAGTATGATCATTACTCAAACACTTACCATGAGGGATGGTGGGATCATACTAATTATGGCTACTCAGAAAATTACCAAGAAGTAGATCCTTATGCCAATTACACTCATCCATCTAGATTTAATCAATCATGGTCTCAAGAACCAGATCTTTTTCAGCCACTACATATGACTCAAAACTCAGGTACTTCTTTAGAAGATCTTGTCGATTCTCTTGTTACTAATACTTTGCAATTTCAACAGGAAACAAGGGCAAGTATCCAGAGTTTGGAAAGGCAAATGAGCCTATTGGCTAGTAGTATGGTGGTATGGGTAGCACAAAGATCTGAAGAACTCTCTGCCCAAACGATGATTAACCCAAAGGAGAATGCTACTATTGTGACCTTCAGGAATGAGGAACAAGATGAGGATGAGACAAAATTAGAGATGAATTCTATTCTTGAGGATAATGAAGCCAATGATCCAAATAAGAGTATTTCGGCACCTGAGGTAACGTTTGAGATTCCAATTTTTACTAATGTTTCTTCTCCACCTTTTCCTAGTAGATTCGCAAAGTTCAAGGAGGATGAACATGAACAAGACACGCTGGAAACCTTAAACAGTTTGTTTGTGGATGTCATTCAACAAGTACCAAAAGATGCACCATTCCTCGATGAGATATGCACCACCAAGGATGATGGAATAATACTTGTAATGGAGAATGCATCCACTGTTGTGCAAAGAAAGCTTCCTCTCAAACGCATAAATTTGGGAAATTTCATGTATGAGCCTGACAAGCCTAAAAAGCCAAGAAAGGGTGTTGGTTAGATTCAAAACACTAACTCAAGTGTTAATTGGGAAGGCAGCCCAATTAAAGATGAAATTACCAACCTTCCATATTCAGATTTGCTTTCTCTTTCTTTTCCTTTTTCTTTTATTATTTTTATTGTTTTTATTTTATTTCTTATGTTTCTTTGTTAATTGTGTTTACTGCTTTTAAGTTCATTTAGGCTGCATAAGTTTCTTTTGTTTAATAGTTCTTTTCTCTTACATATAATTCTTGCATTGGGGGATAATAGCATTACATTAATGAGAATGTAAGAGTTATGTGTGGGGGGAAGAATTTAGGATTTTATTTAGAGTGTTTTGTTTTTGAGTCTTTTTTATGTTGTTTTTCTTTCTGATCCTGGTTTTGAAAATAACTAGATGTAAATATAATTTTTAATTTTTTACCCCGGTTAAATGGCGGATAACGGTACTCCGTGATTATTTAAATCGGTTCCATCAGCTACCCACAAAACTGATATTGTATATAAATTTCTCTTCCAATTTCTCTTTCAATTTTTTTTTCATTTTTTTTCAGGATGGATGATATTCTCACAAGATTGCAGAAACGATTTCCTCCTTTTCCTCGAAATATTTTACTGAAGCTTTACCAAGTTCGACTTGAAAGATTAAGAATGCTTATGCACAAAGGGATTCCTGACGACATACGTTGGATAATTGAAGCCAAGGTACGTGAAGATGAATATCTTCCTGTTTTGCATTTACCAGGTACAGGTAGAAGCACTTTTGCAAAGAAGCGAAGAGCAAAGCGCATGAGTTCAAATTGCCACAAATGTGCACGATGGACGTGTAACGGTAAATGTCGTTCTATTGGGATTCCGTCCTCTAATCGAGATGATAAAATTGAATTCATTAAGGATGGACTGAGTAAGGAGAATTTGGGTAATATCCAACTTTCTCTTGAGACGCATCCTAGTGGAGACGTACAAAGAGAAATTCTTGATTTATGGCCGCAATTCCAAAGGGAATGGCAACATCTTGGGAATCTGATGTTAAAAGACCCTGTTTGCCAGCTTGTAAGAAAACTGGATGGGAAGCATATCCTCGACTCATAGAAGGCGTTTAAGCTGTTTCTGGACGTAAAACCAGAGGAAGATGTGAGCCACAATCACAACTACAATAAATGACTTCTCAGCTTTTGGTTTGATTTGCAATAACTTTATTTCGGTTTAATTTACGTGTTATTCGATTTGTGTAATTATTCTCATTTTTTTTATTTGTCTTTTACGGTTGATTTTTCTTCTCTTTTTGATTTTCTTCCTGAAATCACGCAAAAATCTTTTGTTAGGTTAACATTTTCTTCTGACAGGTCAAATACACTTTCGGCGACATTATTACTCTTGTCTGATTCACTACTCAGTCCTCTATATATTACACCATGTACTCATTCTCTTTCAGGCACTCGAAAAAAAGAAAAAAAAAAGAAAAAAAAATGGAAAGTACTTCGTCCCAACGCATTAAAAAAATTTGTGTCTTTGGAGGAGCTTATCCAGGGAAAAATAACATATTCGCTGATGAAGCCATAAGAGTTGGAGTAATACTTGCCCAACAAAAGATCCACTTGATTTATGGAGGCGGTAGTACGGGTTTAATGGGAGCAGTCGCTACAGCAGCACACGCCGGAGGAAGTCCAGTTCTAGGAATCATGCCAAAACTATTCACAAGTTTTTGTGGACCTACCGTGGGTAAGGAAATACAAGTCTGGAGTGTCCCTGAACGGATAACAATCATGTACCATTCTGCCGATGCATTCATTGCTTTACCAGGAGGTCTGGGTACATTAGAAGAAATAGCTTGCGTGGCTTCTTGGTCATCTTTGGTCACAAATAAGAAACCCATTGGTTTGCTTAATATTAATGGTTATTTTAGTAATTTGCTTTCATATTTAGATAATGCTGTGGATAATGGATTCATGTTTTCAGAGGCAAGGAGAACCATAATTTCTGCTACAACCATTGAAGATTTACTCAAAAAGCTCCAAGCTTATGAGTATTTATCTGCTACGGTTGTTTCGCAAACGCTCGGAAAAAGAAAAAGAGATATGGACGAGCAAGGAGTGGATTGCACTTTGTCTTTGTGACATTATCTAAAATTTTGTTTGTTGTGTCTCAGTTATAATAAGTGGTTAGCAACCTCTACAGGTAATATCTCCTAAATTTTACCTTCTTAAAAAAAAAAAAAAAAAGTTTGTTGTGTTTTAAGCAATTTAGAAGTATTCATTCTGAACAAGGTCTGAGTAAGGGAGACTTGAGACATACCTTGTCAGTTTGATTTCTTCTTTTCAAAAACAAAAAAAAAAAGTTTGTTGTGTTTTAAGCAATTTAGAAGTATTCATTCTGAACAAGGTCTGAGTAAGGGAGACTTGAGACATACCTTGTCAGTTTGATTTTAATCTTTTTATGTTTACTTGTTAATTTTTGTTTAGTATTTTAGGATTATTTAGGTTGCATGAGTTTGTTTTGTTTTGAGGCTTAGTTGTTCCTATTCTTATGTTATTAGTTCTTTTCTCTTACACATGATTCTTTCATTTGTGTTAATAGACTTACATTGAGGACAATGTAAGAATTAAGTGTGGGGGGAATGATTTAGGATTTCTTTTATTTTTGTCTACTATTTTTTTTTTTATGAGTCTTTATTATTATTATTATTTTTAGTGTGTTTTAGTTCCTTTTTAATACAATGATGAGATATGAATTGCATAGGTCTAAACTGGTTATTAGTGAGAAGATTTTCATGAGAATTGAGCTTGATGTCAACCTTTTTATGAGCCAATGTTAATATGATATGTTGATTGAGAAAGAAGCATGTTTAGACTTAATCTGACTTGTATAATCATCCTTGTGAGTTTTTGAGCCTATAATGATTGATGCATTATACAAATCAATCTAATTTCTTTCTTGAGTGCTCTTATGATTACATGATTCTCTAGAACTTGCTTTAAACCGTTTGAGACTATATTGATACATGTGACAACATGAATATGATAGAGGCATTAGGATTATAACCAGAGCCAAACAGCCATCCATTATTAATGTTCTAAGAGAACATCCCCACTAGTGAGCCAATTTGAGCCTACATTAAATATGATGTTTTATTGGTAACCACAACTTACACCTAGCCTAAATATACTTATATCCTTACCCTTGTTCTAAATATGGATTATATATTTTGAGACATATTGCAAAAAAACAAGGGATATTTTTAGTTAAAAATTTGGGTTAGAAACAAGAAATAAGTGTGGGGGGAAAAGAAAAGTCAAGAGAAAAAGAAATGGAATACTGGCAAATACATTCCTATGTAAAAAAAATATATATATGAATCATCTCTTCAATTTGTGGAAAAAGAAAAAGATGTTACAAAGTTGTTTAGAATGAAGAAAAGGCCCAACATGAATATTCGGCCTAGGTGACTATGTACTTGTAAAGAGTTTTGAGAAGTTTCTTTGTATGATCTTTTTATATCTCTAAACTTTATGAACTCTTTGGAACCTTTGTGATATCTTTATCCTTTTGTTCTTCAACCACATTACAAACCCCTTGGCCCCATTACAACCTTGATTAAAGACCTCTTGATTCATGAAGTTGTATGATCTAAATAGTGGAGAATAGGTGGACAAGCAAGAATATGGTAGAACTGTTTTCATGAGATTGATTGAGTGTAAACACTTCACCACTACTTTAAAGAGTGAAAATCATGAGGGTATCCCATGTGAGAAGTTGAGATTAAATTTAAACATGCAATATTTTGATTGAGATATGTTATGCTAATATTGGCTTAACTCAAACAATTTACATTCAAGCATGATTTTTTGTGAAATTCTTTAAGCTATTGATTAGTTTATAAGACTTGTTCAAATATTGTCTCTAATTTGTATTGAAAGGATTAGGAGTAAATATTTTTAGTATATGCAGTTTATTTATATTTTAGTTTTTCAATGTTTGTGGGTATCGTTCTAGTAAACCCTCACGAGACTAAACTCGTCCACTAGGGACACCTAGGGGTTTAAAGGCTTGTGTCACATGCTAAGTGCCACCGTGATTTCCTACGAAAATGGATTAGATTAGATTTTCTTATTTTATTTTTATTGAGTCGTTGCTAGGGACTAGCAACAATCTAAGTGTGGGGGTGTGATAACTCGTATAATTATATAGTTTTTAGTTATGTTTTATTATTGTTTTGTGTCAAATACGAGTTATTATTGTTTAGTCTAATTGTGTTTATGATCTTTTATATTTTTATGTATTTTGGTGTTTTTCACAAGTTTCTTTGAGTGATTTCAGATTACTAGAATTAAGGGCAAATCCAGTTCAGTTTCAGTTCCGACACCTTTTGCCATATCAGCTATATCTCGAGTTTCACTGAAGCAATAAGGCTGAAATTTGTAGCCATGCAAATCTAAGAGGCATATCTATCTTTTTCATGTTTTACACTTCTTAAAACGGAGTCGTTTTCCCTAGCGAAATCGACCATCAAGTTGGCTGATGTGCAATGACGTCTGTGCTGACATGTTTTCGTATTATGCCCGTATCTTCTTATCCACATCAGCAAATGAGCTGATTCCAACGGCTATGGTTCCGTAACTGATAGGGGAACCTTTGTCTAGAAGACCATGTGATCAGATCAGGCCTCCAATATTGAATAAATCGACCATCAAGGTGGCTGATGTGTAATGACATCTGTGCTGACATGTTTTCGTATTTTGCCCATATCTGCTTAACCACATCAGCAAATGAGCTGATTCCAACGGCTATGGTTGCGTAACTGATAGGGGAACCTTTTTCTAGAAGACCATGTGATCAGATCAGGCCTCCAATATTGACGAAATCGACCAACAAGTTGGCTGATCAAAATCGTCATATACCTACCTTTGAAATTTGTAAAACTTGTCTCTTGTCATTTAGCCCTCCAAAATGTGTATAAATAGAGGGCCTTGGATGATTGTAAGGGATCATATTGTACATAGGTAGGATATTAGCCATTGTAATAAAATTCTCTAAGTTTTCTTCTTCTTTCTTTTCTCTAGTTTTCTTTTTCTTTAGAAAGATCAAGAGGTTGGATAATTAATATTCTTCTTCTTCTTCTTCTTTCTTTCTTTTATTTTCTTTTTAGATTCTATTTAATTTTATGTTTATAATGCCTATGCTAGGCTAAACTTCTATTTGGTTAAGGGTGATTTCAAAGCCCTAGACATGTTTTGTGATTGATTTTCAGATTCTATCTATCATTAATTTTCTATCAAAGTTGCTTATGTTCTTCTACAAGAATTGTTCATGATGTTGTCTAGATTTATTTAGGTGTACAACTAGATAGATCTTGATAATTATCTATTGCTAGTTTAGGAGTCTTGATCCGTGTAATTGTCTTGATTTCCTATTCATAAGTGGCAATTTGTGATTAATGATTATGGTCAAGTTTTCAATAATTGCAAAGTGGAACATAACCTAAGTTGAACAATCCGAGCTTATGTGTTTGTTGCTTAGATCAACCTATCTTTCTCATCATAAAGCTGCCATTAAATTGAATTTAGAGAGCTTATTCTAGGTTGTTTAATGGTTAGAGATTAAATAGAGAGCTTGTTCTATTTAACGACAAACTAAGGAAAGATTGGGGTAACAGAGCTTGTTGTTATCTACGGTTGTTAACTTTGATAGTTGGTTGATATTGATAGATCTGAAATTGATTCTTAATGATGTCTAGTGGTGGAGAATGAAACCTTAACCATATTTTTCATATTTGATTTTTCTTACTTATTTGTTTTCTTACTTTTCTAGTTTGCTTATTTTTAAAAGTATATTTATTTTTATTGGCTGGTTATACCGCCTAATTTGTATATTAACTTTGTTTTATATTTATTGGCTGGTTATACCGCCTAATTTAGTATATATATTTTTATTGGCTGGTTATACCGCCTAATTTAGTATATATATTTTTATTGGCTGGTTATACCGCCTTGCATCTTATTCTTATTATTTATTTTAGTTTAAATCTGGCTTCAAAAACCCCTTTTCTTTTATTGTTCTCGAATTTAAGTTTTAAACTATTAACTTATAAACTAAAACCCAATCCCTGAGGACTCGACCCTTGCTAACTACTATACTTACAATTTATCTTTTTAGTGCAAGGTTAAATAAGATACACTCTTTTGGGTGCATCACAATTACACGGATCAAGACTCCTAAACTAACAATAGATAATTATCAAGATCTATCTAGTTGATCACCCTAAATAAATCAAAACATTATCATGAACAATTTTAATGGAAGAAAATAAGCAACTTTGATAGAAAACAATGATAGATAAATTCTGAAAATTAATTACATAACATGTCTAAGGCTTTGAAATCACACTTAACCAAATAAAAGTTTAGCCTAGCATAGGCATAGATAATATATACTGTACACACAAATTTTATGTCAAAAATATGACAAGGAAAATTTGGAGTTAAATAAATAATTTTATTAATCAAACTTTGAGGTTACAATCTCTGAATATTCTTAAAGAAAGAAATCCTTTGATTCTTTTCTTCAGTAAAACTTTGATTCAAGGGTCTTCACGACTTGATCTTGAATCGGTGAGATCTGCTTCAAGGGTCTTCTAGACTTGGTCTTGAAAAAACAGGAATTATCTCCTTTCCTTTGATGAACAAGATCGGAGAGCAGCTTCTTAGAGAATTCTCAAGAACAAGCACCGCGTTCTTAGAATTTCTCTAATTTCTTCTTAAGAATTTTGAGAGGATTTGGCTCTTCAAAATCTTCTTCTCTTCAGGCTTTCTAAATTCTGAATTTGTGTTAAGGGGAGGTCTCTATTTATAGTGGTAGCTACCTAGGTGAAAGAGAGTTTTAAAAGAACTCAACTTCCTTATTTATCTCTTAATTAATTTAATTAGAGATAATATCTTCTTATTTATCTCTTAATTAATTTAATTTAATTAGAGATAAAATATTTATTTTTTATCACTTAATTAATTAATTAAATTAGAGATAAAAATATTTATTTATCTCTTAATTAATTTAATTTAATTAGAGATAAAACTTTATTATTTATCCCTTAATTAATTAATTAAATTAGAGATAAAATATTTATTTTTTATCACTTAATTAATTAATTAAATTAGAGATAAAATATTTATTTACCTCTTAATTAATTTAATTTAATTAGAGATAAAAATTTATTATTTATCTCTTAATTAATTTAATTTAATTAGAGATAAAAATTTATTATTTATCTCTTAATTAATTTAATTTAATTAGAGGTAAAATAATTATGACACATGGGTGAAATTTGATTGGCTAACCCATGAATCCTTGCAATTTGATTGGTCAAACCATGTGTACATATTTAATTAATTATAAAATAATTAATTATAATATGATATTATCAATTTCACATGGTAATGTATAATTTAATTGAAAATTTCTTAATTAAAAGAATTTCAATTGACACGTGGCAATTTGTAATTGGTTACAAATTTTCTCCTTCTACAAATGCCCCCTCAAGACTTGGTTACGTACACGAATTTTTTTTTTTTTTTTTAGTGTAGCAAGTGGACAAGTCTTGAAATTTATCTACATCAATTAATTATCCTCATATAATTTTGCATATGAGACGAAAAAAATTGATTTAGCAAATGAATGGACGATCGACCCACCCTGAATGATTTAGCACAAAATGAATATCGGGCCAACATCGGCCTACGTAAAGAAAATATAGGCCAATGTTGGCTTACGTAAAATATATATATACATAGGCCAATGTTGGCCTACATAACAAAAATGGTTTTAAGTCAAACTCTTTTTTTTTTATTATTATTTATTTTTTTAAAGAGTTTGACTTGGTAAAGGAACCCAATAGCCCATGCAAAATATAGTTCACAGCTTGAAGACTTTCTACAGCTCCAAAGAATTTGAGTTTGATCTAATCGCTTCTTTGCTCAAATTAATTTCAATTAAAACTCAACTTCTAGTTTTAAAGAAATTCTAATGCAATTAGAAGTTCTATTCCTTGACCACATGGGATTTGAATTATTTCCCCTATAAAAGCAAGGCCTTCTCAAGCTAATTTGCATATCAAATTAATTGCCAAGGTTGCTACGTTGAAGAGCTTAACTGGTGAGTTTTTTTTTTTTATATTTTTATTATTATGCCGTCGCTCGTGTTGCTCCAGAACCTGCAGATTAAAACTCAACATTACGCAACCCCCCCGAGTCAACTCGGCACCATAACTCACCAAGACTCCATATAAAAAATATATTTTTTTATAATTGTTTTGGTTCTAATACAAGGACTTTTTCTGGGTAGTTGTAAAAATCTGTGCGTGGCTTTGCTGTGGCCTGAGGTGCAATCTGAAGGAGGCAGTTGAGATGGCAGGTCTTGCATGGTAGGCGCGTGCACATTGTGGCCTCGATGATGCCAAAAACACAGCTAGCTTACTTGCCCTCTTGATACACCACGGTTTTAAATTTGCTATCCCAAATTCACTGTTGTGGCAGGCTAGTGATGGTCCATTGACATGGAATTCGGTCTCTAAGAACATGGCCTTCTCTCCACACCACCCCCACAAGCCTAAGGATCATCAACAAATGTCCCTATTCCAGTACCACCCTTACTGTTTCCTTCCATACAAATCCACTCTTTCCAATCCTCTCCCTTGCGCTTCCTCCAGTAGTTTCCCGTACGCGTCGTGTGTTTCATCCAATTGCAAAATAGATTTGTGAATAGATATTTCTTTCTCAGCTTGTTGTCGAATCTATAGCTCTTTGTCGGCCAAGTGGGCCCGCCACTCGAGTCGATCCACCTCCACGGGTCGAGGAGACAGGATCAATTCTTCGAGGGATTTGGAGAGGCTGGACTCGATCTCCAGGAGTTTGGAGTCATAGTTGGAGAGAGAAATTTTTGAGTAAAAACAAAATTAGTGGATTTTGGGTTTTTTATTTATTTTTAATTTTTTTTTATGGGTAACTCTTCAATGTAAAGAGGACTGAACAAAATGAAGGAAATTTTTTTTTTTTTTACCTACTTTGACATTTATTTTGTTTGTTTTGTTTTTGTTTTTTGTTTTTGTAGAATCATCATGGTGTACTTCAAAGATCACAAAGATTATCTTGTGATTCTTTCCAAGGAAGACGAAGACATAAAAGAAGGATTATATCTCTCCATCGACAAGCCCATATCGGGTAGATATAAATCCGCTTGGAAATCATTTGATTTTCCCACCACTTTGGAAGATTGGTCGATAGAACTTTCTCCAACTTCACAATCTTCTCCAAAGGCGAGATCTCTTCAGTCTAGTCTTCACGTCAATACTTCTAATCATGAGAAGTTTGACACGTTGGGAAGCCGTATCATTTCCGAAAGATCATATTGGCGATTTTCCTTCAAGATTTTTGGAGAGTTTGGTTACATACCAAAGTACTGGGAATGGACTGAAGATGTGTTGTACCACTTCAACAAACATTTGACGACTATTAGTATATATGATGCTGTTTATGCATCATTATACACTTATGATCACAACAAGGATGTCATTCGCGCTTTTTGTGAAGCTTGGTGTCCGGCTACCAATACTCTCCATCTTGCTACTGGGGAAGCTTCCATCTCCTTATGGGATTTGCATAAGCTAGGCGGTTTGCCCATTCACGGCATATTTTATGATGAAGTCATTCCTTGTGCTGCCGAATTGACTGGCTTTGATAACAAGGGAAGATTCATCCCGAGATATTGTGAATATCTATTTGCTGCATTCCATCTTTTGAAGCAAGGCAAGGAAGATAAGGTGTCTATTGAGGATTGGATCAATTTTTGGTTTCAAGGGAAATTGCGTTACACCAAACCACCTGCTCGAAAAGCAAAGAAGCTTGTTCGTCCAAAAGCTACACATAACCCTACTGGGATTCTTCGGAAATACCAAGGTCGGGGAATGGCAGGAGATGGAGCATTCACTACACTTGGAATCAAAGACAGTTTAACAACAGACACTTATTTAGCTGCCTTCCTTTCTTGTTGGATTTGTGTTTTCGTTTTTCCGAGTAAAGATTCAGAATTTGTTCGGCCAGAGACATTTAAGATAGCCAGCCTGATGGCGATTGGGAGAACTGTTAATCTCGCGGTCCCAGTGTTAGCCAATATTTATCATGGACTAAACCGAGTTACACTTTCTGCTCAAGCGGGCTCTTCAGATGCGTGTTTTCCAATTCACTATATTTATGGGTGGCTAAGTTATTACTTCCGGACTCACTTTCAAAATCCAGATGATGTATATGGGCCTTTGATGAGCAAGTTTTCAGGAGAAGGTGGAGCCAAATACTTTGAGGATTATGACGCCCGCAAGTTAATTCATAGTGGCATAGTGTGGAATGCTAACTTATATCCCAGAAATAGGGATGAAGTGATTGTTGATGATGACACTCTTAGTAAGATCAATCATGGCTACCTTGTTAATGTTCGTTCGAGCTATTTGCCTGCCCGATGTAACCAAGCCATCATTGTAGAACCTTACAGTCCTCATCGATTTGGGAGACAATTTGGGTTTTGTCAGGATATTCCCGGAGCTCTTAAGGAAGACATTCGTTCTGGGTCTGTGGATGATTTATGTAGGTTTTGGAGAATTTGCACTCGTTCTCATACAAAGTCCAGATTGATCTCTCCAGCTCGTTCTCTAAATCCTAATGATCATGCAACCGCAAGATACATGGAATGGTGGTCGAAAGTTCATGAGTCATATCTTGAGCATTCTATTGATATTTTGATTTCGAGCATCCGTACATCACCATCGAAGAGAAGAAAACCTCCAAAGGATGTTAAGAAAAAGTCTTTAGAGATTTCGCAAGACAAATCCAATAAAGCCAAAGTCTCGTCCACCATAGATTTAACAGAGGAGCATGTGAAGACTTCACAAGAAGTTCCTCGATCAGTATCATTAGTTGATGAAGGACAAAGGGTTTTACCGAAAGTCATCGAAGGGAAGCATAATGCGATTGTTGAAGATTCGATTGATGAGAGTGATCATGACAGACATTGGAAGCGAACTAGGCCAAGGGGATCCTTTCAAGGTGATATATCCCCCGCCAAAAGTGAAGCTTCAGTTTCTAGTTCGCATGAGTTCAACAAACTTGCAGCTAAAATCAGAAATAATATTTCAAGTACCGTTTCCAACCAAGAAGATGCTTGCCCTAATGTGATTGTTAATAATACTTCCCCTATAGTGAAGACTTCCACAGGCCCTCTTGTTGAAGCTAGTCATCTCGCCCTTCCAGAATTTTCTAAGTTTAGTGCTGAAAAAGTGATATCCGATAGTCAGTTGAAGCTTGCAACTATTTTGTGGGAAAGCATTCAACCAAGGATTATTCGCGCTTCTTTTGATCGGGTTTCTTCACTTAGTGGTGATGTTCACAAGATCTTTGATGCAATAGAAGCAATCAAGTCCGTTGATTCATCCTTATTGAAAGGCATGGTGGAAGACTACTTTACACAAGTCCAAAAGTTTAATGAGCTTGAATCTTCCATTTCTTCATCCAAGGATAGAATTGAAAGGCTTCAAGGACTTGAAATTCGACTTAAAGATTCAATGTTACTTGAACATAAGACTGTTGAGAACCTTAACACCCTGCAGTCGAACTTGGCAGATATAGAGCATGAGTTCATTACTTTGCAACGCAAAAAACATAGACTTGAGTCTTCGCTCCAAGAAACTGAAGATGAACTGAAAAGAAGAAGAACCGACACCTCCAAGATTCGTGAAGAGATGAATTCTGTTGAGTCTATTACTACCCTTACTGAGGATGAAGCCAAAAACTTAGATTTGTTGCGAAATATGTTGGAAGCCTCTCGAGACGACTTGAAGAATTTCAAATGGAAGCCCTGAATCCCTTTTGATGTAACTTTTTTTTTGAAATTTATATTAGTTCTTAGGCTTGCTAGTTTTTTTTATTTTTTATTGTAAGTTCTTTTCAAGTTTGAAATGAAGTTAAATTTCTTTTTTCTCCATATATCATCTTTCTTTTGCACTTTCTGAAGCATTTTTGCATCATGTATGGACTACAAATTAAATTCCCAAAGATCTTTAATTTGCAAAAGATTTGTTTTACTTGAAAAATAATTTGAATCATGAAATTTGAATGGAGAATTATCATGATACTTTCAAGTGAATAAAAGATAATATTTGAATCAAAATTTTTTTTTTGTTTGTTTGGACTGAACTTGGCAATGAAACCAAGCTGCCTACGTACCCTCGAATTTGAAGAATCAAGTCATAACGTAGTTCATCATTTTTTTTTTTTTTTTGTGCCCTAACTTTTGCCTAAGTTGTCCTAGAAAGGATTTTCAACATAGCGGGCTTTTTTTTTTTTTTTTTAATGTGCAGTTTAAGCTCGTGCTTAGGAGCAACATACAACAGTTTAAGCTCTTGCTTAGGAGCAATATCTTCTTTAAGCATAGTAACGCTTCAAAAACTTTCCATTGATCGGTCCGACTTTGACACCATCTTGATCAACGATCTTATAGGCACCATTGGTATAAACTTCTCGAACAACGTATGGTCCATCCCATTTTGAAAGGAACTTGTTGCCAATACGATGTGAAGTATTTATGGGTCTTCTTACAGCAAGGACTAAGTCTCCAACTTGGAAAGATCGCTGCTTGACTTTCTTATTAAAAGCTTTGGATAGTCGAGCTTGATAGCACTCCAAGCGTTGTTGGGCTTCCAACCTTTTCTCATCCAGCGCTTCTAATTCTTCCAAACGTAAGCGTACATTGTCTTCACTAGAAAGATCTTCCTGGATTGCAATCCTTAATGACGGAATTTGTCGCTCAAGTGGTAGAACAGCTTCCACACCATAAACAAGTGCATATGGAGTGGCTTGAGTTGGTGTGCGATATGTAGTTCGATAAGCCCACAGAGCTTCTCCTATCCTTTCATGCCAATCTTTCTTTGAACGGTTAACAACTTTCTTGAGAAGATTGCACAAAGTCTTGTTAAAAGCTTCTGCTAATCCGTTTGCTGGAGCATGGTACATTGAAGACTTGTACTGCTTGAAGTCAAACTGTGCACATAACTTGCTCATGTCAAACTGCTTCCCATTATCAGTTATGATGTGACGGGGTACGCCATACCGATAAATAATGTTTGTTCTGATAAAAGTTGCAACAGTTTCTTTTTTTGCTTCCCTGTAAGGTGCCACTTCTGCCCACTTTGAAAAGTAGTCTGTAGCGGCAAGTATATACATATGCCCTAGTGAACTCTTAGGTAATGGTCCTACCAAATCAAGTCCCCAAGCATCGAAAGGCCAAGATGTGACTGTCGGATGTAATAGTTCAGGAGGTTGATGGATGAAGTTTGCATGAAACTGACAAGCTTGACATTTTTTGGAGTAGTCCATACTATCCTTTACCATTGTTGGCCAGTAGTATCCCATTCTTTTTATCTGAAAGTGCAATTTAGCTCCAGACTGATGTGCACCACAAATTCCTGAATGAGCTTCTTGTAAGGTTTTGGATACTTCATCTTCTCCTAAACATCGAAGGAAGACACCATCAAAAGAGCGGCGATAGAGCGTACCTTTGAAGTAAATAAATCGAGGAGCTCGACGTTTCACTTCTGTTTTATGCCTTGGATCATTGGGTAGCCTCCCATGCTCTAAATAATCAATCAATGGTTGTCTCCAATCTTCTTTTTCAACTTCGCAAACTGATACAACATTGGATTCCGTATTGTTATCTTTAAAATCAATTGGAGGCAAAATCCATCGTTTGCAAAGAGGCACTTTTACTTCTACACTCGGCATGGCAAGAGCTGATGCTAGATTAGCTAGAGAATCTGCTTGCTTGTTCTCTCTTCTTGGTACATGTTCTAAGCTTACATTGTCAAACCATTCCAAAATCTTCTTCGCATAGTCGACATATGGTAAGAGGTCAGGCTTCCTAACTTCATAAAGTGAAAGAAGTTGGTTGATGACCAATTTGGAATCCCCAAACACTTTAAGTTGAGTGATTTTCATATCCACTGCCATTTCCAATCCAATGATCAGAGCTTGGTATTCTGCTACATTGTTGGAACAATTTTCAGTGAGAGTAAATGCATAAGGCAATACATCTCCTTCTGAAGTGACAAAGACAACACCTGCTCCAGCTCCATCTTGACGAGCAGCCCCATCGAAGAATAGTTTCCATGGCCTGGGAATTTCGATGAAAAGAACATCTTCATCTGGGAGATCTTCAGAGAATTCCCAATCATCTGGAATCGGATGGTTTGCAAGGAAATCGGCAAGTGCTTGCCCTTTAACGGCCTTTTGTGGAATATAAGTAATATCGAACTCTTGTAGCAAAAGAGCCCATTTTGCCAATCTTCCACTGAGCACAGACTTGGACATGAGATATTTGAGGGGATCTGCTCGCGAAATCAAACGAACAGAATGAGCTTGCAAATAATGTCTCAGCTTTTTAACTGCAAACATCAATGACAAGCAAGTCTTTTCAATGGGAGAATAATTTAATTCAGCACCATTAAGAGTTCTACTAAGATAGTAGAGTGCAGTTTCTTTTCCTTCATCATTCTCTTGTGCCAATAATGCTCCTAAGGAACGTTCTTGTGCAGCAATATAAAGGATTAACGGCTGTCCTGGTATAGGTGCCTTCAGAATAGGTGGTTGTAACAAAAAGGTCTTAATGCTCTTAAAAGCATTACTGCAGGCCTCATCCCAGACAAAAGGGACATCCTTCTTCATTAGCCGGCTAAATGGTTGACATCGACCAGCCAAGTTTGAGATAAAACGTCGGATATATGCCAATCTTCCTTGCAGACTTTTAAGTTCATGCAGATTGCGCGGTTCAGGCATTTTCATGATTGCATCTATTTTTGATTGATCGATCTCAATCCCACGATGTCGTACGATGAACCCCAAAAACTTGCCTGAGGATACTCCAAACGCACACTTGAGCGGATTCATCTTCAATTGGTATCTACGCAATCTTTCAAACACTTGGCGAAGATCAGCGAGATGATTATATTTTTCCTTTGACTTCACTACCAAGTCATCAACATAACATTCGACATTTTTGTGAAGCATATCATC
The DNA here is from genome assembly GCA_030761205.1 of Fremontodendron californicum. Taxonomy (NCBI): domain Eukaryota; kingdom Viridiplantae; phylum Streptophyta; class Magnoliopsida; order Malvales; family Malvaceae; genus Fremontodendron; species Fremontodendron californicum. Next base: position 18,471,196 of record JAULJL010000010.1, on the reverse strand, counting down.
AAAGATCTTTTGCATTGCTCTTTGATAAGTAGCACCTGCATTCTTTAACCCAAACGGCATAACTTTGTAACAGTATATTCCTTTTGGAGTTCGAAATGCGGTAAGTTCTTCATCTCTTGGAGCCATACGAATTTGATTATAACCAGACGATCCATCCATAAATGACAAAGATTCATGGCCAGTTGTAGCATCAACCATTATTTCTGTTATAGGGAGAGGAAAGTCGTCCTTTGGACAAGCATTGTTCAAGTCTCGAAAATCTACACAAACTCAAAGTTGACCATTTTTCTTTCTCACTGGAACAATATTTGAGATCCAAGTAGGATACTTGACTTCTCTAATAAAGCCAGCTTTGATGAGCTTATTGACCTCAGCTTCAATTTGGGGGATCAAGTCAGGATGGAAACGTCGTTGAGCTTGTTTGATAGGTCGGACACTTTTCTTGATAGCCAGATGATGCATAGCTACTTTTGGATCAAGTCCCGGCATCTCTTTGTAAGTCCAAGCAAAGATATCTCGATACTCTATCAAAAGATCAAGATAGGCTTTTTCTTCTTCTGGTGGTAAGCAAGCATTAATAAAGACCGGTCGTGGATCTTCACTAGTACTGATGTTAACCTCCTTTAGCTCATCAATAGTAGCTTGATTTCCTTCTTCAAAAGACGAAGGGGCTTCTTGGGCTTCTTCTTCTTGAGATTTTTCACCAGTTTCTTTTACAGATACATGGTTCGAAGTAAAGATTTCTGTTTCTTCAAGTTCTTCTTCCTCTGAGGATGAGACTGATTTGGTTATAACCACTGTGTGCTTTCTAGCCTTTAAAACTTCACCAGTAGTTACCTTCCATTCGCTTTGCCTTTTCATTCGAGAAGGAATTTTGCTGTGAAAATCTCTTGATTCCTTTAAAGTGGAAGATTTTCTTTTTCGGCCACAGTTAACTTCTTCAGAGTACGGACTTCCAAGCCTTGACTGAATGGAAATTGGTTTACTTACAGAAACTTCACTGCATTTTTCTCCCATTCGTTCAAAAACTGACCTTCGTGATGATTGAATGTTCAAACGATCAAACACTGAACATCGTGTTGAGCGTGCCCCCAAGCGATCAAACACTGAAAGTCCTGGTGGCTTCACTGCATCTTCTTACTCCTCGGGAACTTCCTCCACATTTATGTACCTCGAAGTTTGTTTATGAATCTTCAATTTTAATGGAGAATACCCAAGCCCCTCTCTAGAAGTTCCAATGTGATCAATCTTCTTTTGCCAGACCTGTCGGGTCTTGAATGAACTTTGCGGTTTTTCTTTGCTAGGCTCTTTTGTCTCGTGAGCCAATTTTGCAACATCTTCTTGTTTATACCCAGCTTTGACAAGCAACCTATAAGCGTTAGGATCAAAATCTTTAGCTCGATGAGTAGGAAGATCTTGATGTTCACAAAGAGGTTCTTCTACTGGCCTAACAAATCCTTGCAGTGGAGGTATAAGGCCTCTTGATTCTTCCAAGTTAGTGAGGGGAAGAGTCAGATCCTTTAAACCTTGAGCAATTTCATCTTCTCCAACTGTGGAAGAAGCCAAATTCTTTCCCCTTTGCTTTAATTCTTGCATCGGGTTGGGCATTACTTCTTCGATAAATGCATCTTTTAGATAAAACTTTGCATCTGCGAAATGTGCTTCTGCTATAGTAAATGGCTTAGCGTCTGCAAGGATCGTCTTGACTTGACCGTTTCTGCAATACTTGAGATATTGGTGCAGAGTTGAGGAGACTACACCATTTTGATGTATCCACGGTCGTCCTAACAACATGTTGTACGTCGTTTTGGCATCGATTACATGGAAAAGTGGACTTGACTCCATATCTCCAATGAAAAGTTGAAGTCTAAGTTTTCCAAGAGCTCTTTGTCCCCCTTGGTTGAATCCTTGGATCATCAAGCGGCTTTGCATCAATTCGTCCAAAGGAACTCCCAATTCTTTCATTGTCATCAACGGGAGTATGTTGACAGCAGAACCATCATCGATCAAGATTCTATTGATCTTCTGTTCCCGAGTATATCCTACGACGAACAACGGCCGATTATGAGGGGTTGACCCTAGCAATAGATCTTCATCAGAAAAGTTAATTTTCGTAGCACAAGAATGCTCATCAACTTCAAATGCTACTGAGTCTGTGTTGTTTTCATTATCTTCATTGCCACCGTTATGGTAACAAGTCATGAAAACCAAATCTTCATTTCTAAGCTGAATTGGCATGAATTCGTTTAAAGTGATTTGCCTCCTTGACTTCCTCCCTACTGAATTTTTACCCCGAGATGGGATTTTTGCTTCTTGAGGCACATTAGGCTTTGGGAATTTAGGTGGTTGTTTGACCATCTTAGTTCTTGTAGGCAGTTTCACAACTTTTGGAAGATTCTTCTTTTTGCTTTTTCGGCGTGTGACTAGAGTCCAACCATCGTGATCTTGATTTTGTCTTTGAAGCAAATAGTTGCCCCCACTTCCCTGAAGATCCACTATCGTACTTGTACTTGGAGCCAGTATGATAGGTGATGCACCCAAAAGAGTGTATCTTATTTAACCTTGCACTAAAAAGATAAATTGTAAGTATAGTAGTTAGCAAGGGTCGAGTCCTCAGGGATTGGGTTTTAGTTTATAAGTTAATAGTTTAAAACTTAAATTCAAGAACAATAAAAGAAAAGGGGTTTTTGAAGCCAGATTTAAACTAAAGTAAATAATAAGAATAAGATGCAAGGCGGTATAACCAGCCAATAAAAATATATATACTAAATTAGGCGGTATAACCAGCCAATAAAATATATATATACTAAATTAGGCGGTATAACCAGCCAATAAAAATAAAACAAAGTTAATATACAAATTAGGCGGTATAACCAGCCAATAAAAATAAATATACTTTTAAAAATAAGCAAACTAGAAAAGTAAGAAAACAAGTAAGTAAGAAGAATCAAATATGAAAAATATGGTTAAGGTTTCATTCTCCACCACTAGACATTATTAAGAATCAATTTCAGATCTATCAATATCAACCAACTATCAAAGTTAACAACCGTAGATAACAACAAGCTCTGTTATCCCAATCTTTCCTTAGTTTGTCGTTAAATAGAACAAGCTCTCTATTTAATCTCTAACCATTAAACAACCTAGAATAAGCTCTCTAAATTCAATTTAATGGCAGCTTTATGATGAGAAAGATAGGTTGATCTAAGCAACAAACACATAAGCTCAGATTGTTCAACTTAGGTTATGTTCCACTTTGCAATTATTGAAAACTTGACCATAATCATTAATCACAAATTGCCACTTATGAATAGGAAATCAAGACAATTACACGGATCAAGACTCCTAGACTAGCAATAGATAATTATCAAGATCTATCTAGTTGTACACCTAAATAAATCAAGACAACATCATGAACAATTCTTGTAGAAGAACATAAGCAACTTTGATAGAAAATTAATGATAGATAGAATCTGAAAATCAATCACAAAACATGTCTAGGGCTTTGAAATCACCCTTAACCAAATAGAAGTTTAGCCTAGCATAGGCATTATAAACATAAAATTAAATAGAATCTAAGAAGAAAATAAAAGAAAGAAAGAAGAAGAAAAAGAATATTAATTATCCAACCTCTTGCTCTTTCTAAAGAAAAAGAAAACTAGAGAAAAGAAAGAAGAAGAAAACTTAGAGAATTTTATTACAATGGCTAATATCCTACCTATGTACAATATGATCCCTTACAATCATCCAAGGCCCTCTATTTATACACATTTTGGAGGGCTAAATGACAAGAGACAAGCTTTACAAATTTCAAAGGTAGGTATAATAGGTGGGTGCATTTTCTAACAATTTTCGTCATATATGACGATTTTGATCAGCCAACTTGATGGTCGATTTTGTCAATTTTGGAGGCCTTATCTGATCACATGGTCTTCTAGAAAAATGTTACCCTATCAGTTACTGATCCATAGCCGTTGGAATCAGCTCATTTGCTGATGTGGATAAGAAGATATGGGCATAATACGAAAATAGGTCAGCACAGACGTCATTGCACATCAGCCAACTTGATGGTCGATTTCGCTAGGGAAAACGACTCCGTTTCAAGAAGTGTAAAACATGAAAAAGATAGATATGCCTCTTAGCTTTGCATGGCTACAAATTTCAGCCTTATTGCTTCAGTGAAACTCGAGATATAGCTGATATGGCAAAAGGTGTCGGAACTGGAACTGAACTGGATTTGCCCTTAATTCTAGTAATCTGAAATCACTCAAAAAAACTTGTGAAAAACACCAAATTACATAAAAATATAAAAGATCATAAACACAATTAGACTAAACAATAATAACTCGTATTTGACACAAAACAATAATAAAACATAACTAAAAACTATATAATTATACGAGTTATCACACCCCCACACTTAGATTGTTGCTAGTCCCTAGCAACGACTCAATAAAAATAAAATAAGAAAATCTAATCTAATCCATTTTCGTAGGAAATCACGGTGGCACTTAGCATGTGACACAAGCCTTTAAACCCCTAGGTGTCCCTAGTGGACGAGTTTAGTCTCGTGAGGGTTTACTAGAACGATACCCACAAACATTGAAAAACTAAAATATAAATAAACTACATATACTAAAAATATTTATTCCTAATCCTTTCAATACAAATTAGAGACAATCTTTGAACAAGTCTTATAAACTAATCAATAGCTTAAAGAATTTCACAAAAAATCATGCTTGAATGTAAATTGTTTGAGTTAAGCCAATATTAACATAACATATCTCAATCAAAATAGTGCATGTTCAAATTTAATCTCAACTTCTCACATGGGATACCCTCATGATTTTCACTCTTTAAAGTAGTGGTGAAGTGTTTACACTCAATCAATCTCATGAAAACAGTTCTACCATATTCTTGCTTGTCCACCTATTCTCCACTATTTAGATCATACAACTTCATGAATCAAGAGGTCTTTAATCAAGGTTGTAATGGGGTCAAGGGGTTTGTAATGTGGTTGAATAACAAAAGGATAAAGATATCACAAAGGCTCCAAAGAGTTCATAAAGTTTAGAGACATAATAAGATCATACAAAGAAACTTATCAAAACTCTTTACAAGTACATAGTCACCTAGGCCGGATATTCATGTTGGGCCTTTTCTTCATTCTAAACAACTTTGTAATATCTTTTTCTTTTTCCACAAATTCAAGAGATGATTCATATTTTTTTTTTTACATAGGAATGTATTTGCCAGTATTCCATTTCTTTTTCTCTTGACTTTTCTTTTCTTTTCCCCCCACACTTATTTCTTGTTTCTAACCAAAAAATATCCCTTGTCTTTGCTACTTGTCTCAAATCATGCTAATTCTTCTTTGGAACAAAGGTAAAGATATAAGTATATTTAGGTTAGGGACAAGTTATGGTTACCAAAGAGATAGCTTATTCAATGTAGGCTCAAATTGGTTCACTAAGGGTGTGTTCTCTTGGAACATCAATAAGGGATGGCTGTTTGGCCCTGGCTAAAAATCCTAATGCCTCTATCATATTCATGTTGTCACATGCATCAATATAGTCTCAAACGGTTTAAAGCAAGTTCTAGAGAATCATGTAATCATAAGAGCACTCAAGAAAGAAATTAGATTGATTTGTATAATGCATCAATCATTATAGGCTCAAAAACTCACAAGGATGATTATACAAGTCAGATTAAGTCTAAACATGCTTCTTTCTCAATCAACATATCATATTAACATTGGCTCATAAAAAGGTTGACATCAAGCTCAATTCTCATGAAAATCTTCTCACTAATAAATCTGTTTTAGACTTATGCAATTCATATCTCGTCATTGTATTAAAAAGGAACTAAAACACACTAAAATAATAATAATAATAATAATAAAGACTCATAAAAAAATAGTAGACAAAAATAAAAGAAATCCAAAATCATTCCCCCCACACTTAATTCTTACATTGTCCTCAATGTAAGTCTATTAACCCAAATGAAAGAATCATGTGTAAGAGAAAAGAACTAATAACATAAGAATAGGAACAACTAAGACTCAAAACAAAACAAAACAAACTCATGCAACCTAAATAATCCTAAAATACTAAACAAAAATTAACAAGTAAACATAAAAAGATTAAAATCAAACTGACAAGGTATGTCTCAAGTCTCCCTTACTCAGACCTTGTCCAGAATGAATACTTCTAAATTGCTTAAAACACAACAAACTTTTTTTTTTTTTGAAAAGAAGAAATCAAACTGACAAGGTATGTCTCAAGTCTCCCTTACTCAGACCTTGTTCAGAATGAATACTTCTAAATGGCTTAAAACACATCAAAATTTTTTTTTTTTTTTTTTTTAAATTAGCAAAATATGTCCCTTACCCCCTACTAAAGGTAGAATTTAGGAGATATTACCTGCAGAGGTTGCTAACCACTTATTATAACTGAGACACAACAAACAAAATGTTAGATAATGTCACAAAGACAAAGTACAATCCACTCCTTGCTCGTCCATATCTCTTTTTCTTTTTCCGAGCGTTTGCGAAACAACCGTAGCAGATAAACACTCATAAGCTTGGAGCTTTTTGAGTAAATCTTCAATGGTTGTAGCAGAAATTATGGTTCTCCTTGCCTCTGAAAACATGAATCCATTATCCACAGCATTATCTAAATATGAAAGCAAATTACTAAAATAACCATTAATATTAAGCAAACCAATGGGTTTCTTATTTGTGACCAAAGATGACCAAGAAGCCACGCAAGCTATTTCTTCCAATGTACCCAGACCTCCTGGTAAAGCAATGAATGCATCGGCAGAATGGTACATGATTGTTATCCGTTCAGGGATACTCCAGACTTGTATTTCCTTACCCACGGTAGGTCCACAAAAACTTGTGAATAGTTTTGGCACGATTCCTAGAACTGGACTTCCTCCGGCGTGTGCTGCTGTAGCGACTGCTCCCATTAAACCCGTACTACCGCCTCCATAAATCAACTGGATCTTTTGTTGGGCAAGTATTACTCCAACTCTTATGGCTTCATCAGCGAATATGTTATTTTTCCCTGGATAAGCACCTCCAAAGACACAAATTTTTTTAATGCGTTGGGACGAAGTACTTTCCATTTTTTTTTCTTTTTTTTTTTTCGAGTGCCTGAAAGAGAATGAGTACATGGTGTAATATATAGAGGACTGAGTAGTGAATCAGACAAGAGTAATAATGTCGCCGAAAATGTATCTGACCTGTCAGAAGAAAATGTTAACCTAACAAAAGATTTTTGCGTGATTTCAGGAAGAAAATCAAAAGGAGAAGAAAAAATCAACCGTAAAAGACAAATAAAAAAAAACGAGAATAATTACACAAATCGAACTACACGTAAATTAAACCAAAATAATGTTATTGCAAATCAAACCAAAAGCTGAGAAGTCATTTATCGTAGTTGTGATTGTGGCTCACATCTTCCTCTAGTTTTACGTCCAGAAACGGCTTAAACGCCTTCTATGAGTCGAGGATATGCTTCCCATCCAGTTTTCTTACAAGCTGGCAAACAGGGTCTTTTAACATCAGATTCCCAAGATGTTGCCATTCCCTTTGGAATTGCGGCCATAAATCAAGAATTTCTCTTTGTACGTCTCCACTAGGATGCGTCTCAAGAGAAAGTTGGATATTACCCAAATTCTCCTTACTCAGTCCATCCTTAATGAATTCAATTTTATCATCTCGATTAGAGGACGGAATCCCAATAGAACGACATTTACCATTACACGTCCATCGTGCACATTTGTGGCAATTTGAACTCATGCGCTTTGCTCGTCGCTTCTTTGCAAAAGTGCTTCTACCTGTACCTGGTAAATGCAAAACAGGAAGATATTCATCTTCACGTACCTTGGCTTCAATTATCCAACGTATGTCTCCAAGAATCCCTTTGTGCATAAGCATTCTTAATCTTTCAAATCGAACTTGGTAAAGCTTCAGTAAAATATTTCGAGGAAAGGGAGGAAATCGTTTCTGCAATCTTGTGAGAATATCATCCATCCTGAAAAAAAAAAATGAAAGAGAAATTGAAAGAGAAATTTATATACAATATCAGTTTTGTGGGTAGCTGATGGAACCGATTTAAATAATCACGGAGTACCGTTATCCGCCATTTAACCGGGGTTAAAAAATAAAAATAAAAATTATATTTACATCTAGTTATTTTCAAAACAAGGATCAGAAAGAAAAACAACATAAAAAGACTCAAAAACAAAACACTCTAAATAAAATCCTAAATTCTTCCCCCCACACATAATTCTTACATTGTCATTAATGTAATGCTATTATCCCCCAATGCAAGAATTATATGTAAGAGAAAAGAACTATTAAACAAAAGAAACTTATGCAGCCTAAATGAACTTAAAAATAGTAAACACAATTAACAAAGAAACATAAGAAATAAAAATAAAAACAATAAAAATAATAAAATAAAAAGGAAAAGAAAGAGAAAGAGAAAGCAAATCTGAATATGGAAGGTTGGCAATTTCATCTTTAATTGGGCTGCCTTCCCAATTAACACTTGAGTGTTTTGAATCTAACCAACACCCCTTCTTGGCTTTTTAGGCTTGTCAGGCTCATACATGAAATTTCCCAAATTTATGCGTTTGAGAGGAAGCTTTCTTTGCACAACAGTGGATGCATTCTCCATTACAAGTATTATTCCATCATCCTTGGTGGTGCATATCTCATCGAGGAATGGTGCATCTTTTGGTACTTGTTGAATGACATCCACAAACAAACTGTTTAAGGTTTCCAGCGTGTCTTGTTCATGTTCATCCTCTTTGAACTTTGCGAATCTACTAGGAAAAGGTGGAGAAGAAACATTAGTAAAAATTGGAATCTCAAACGTTACCTCAGGTGCCGAAATACTCTTATTTGGATCATTGGCTTCATTATCCTCAAGAATAGAATTCATCTCTAATTTTGTCTCATCCTCATCTTGTTCCTCATTCCTCAAGGTCACAATAGTAGTATTCTCCTTTGGGTTAATCATTGTTTGGGCAGGGAGTTCTTCAGATCTTTGTGCTACCCATCCCACCATACTACTAGTCAATTGGATCATTTGCTTTTCCAAACTCTGGATGCTTGCCCTTGTTTCCTGTTGAAATTGCAATGTATCAGTAACAAGAGAATAGACAAGATCTTCTAAAGAAGTACCTGAGTTTTGAGTCATATGTAGTGGCTGAAAAAGATCTGGTTCTTGAGACCATGATTGATTAAATCTAGATGGATGAGTGTAATTGGCATAAGGATCTACTTCTTGGTAATTTTCTGAGTAGCCATAATTAGTATGATCCCACCATCCCTCATGGTAAGTGTTTGAGTAATGATCATACTGTTGGTCTTGGAACACTTGATGGCCTTGACATCCTCCCATGGCAAATTGTTGAACTGGGAAGGTGAGATTGGCTTGTTGATTCTCCATGTTCATGTATGCCACCAACTCTTCAAGTGTTAGATTGCTCAATTCCATCGTTTTTTTTTTTTTTTAAATTTGATAAGAAAAACTTGTATATACAAGAAAATAGAACTAATTAGAACTGAAAATAAGAATAAACCAAGTAACAAATAAACTAAAGAAAACAATCCCCGGCAACGGCGCCAAAAATTTGATGCACCCAAAAGAGTGTATCTTATTTAACCTTGCACTAAAAAGATAAATTGTAAGTATAGTAGTTAGCAAGGGTCGAGTCCTCAGGGATTGGGTTTTAGTTTATAAGTTAATAGTTTAAAACTTAAATTCAAGAACAATAAAAGAAAATGGGTTTTTGAAGCCAGATTTAAACTAAAGTAAATAATAAGAATAAGATGCAAGGCGGTATAACCAGCCAATAAAAATATATATACTAAATTAGGCGGTATAACCAGCCAATAAAAATATATATACTAAATTAGGCGGTATAACCAGCCAATAAAAATAAAACAAAGTTAATATACAAATTAGGCGGTATAACCAGCCAATAAAAATAAATATACTTTTAAAATAAGCAAACTAGAAAAGTAAGAAAACAAGTAAGTAAGAAGAATCAAATATGAAAAATATGGTTAAGGTTTCATTCTCCACCACTAGACATTATTAAGAATCAATTTCAGATCTATCAATATCAACCAACTATCAAAGTTAACAACCGTAGATAACAACAAGCTCTGTTATCCCAATCTTTCCTTAGTTTGTCGTTAAATAGAACAAGCTCTCTATTTAATCTCTAACCATTAAACAACCTAGAATAAGCTCTCTAAATTCAATTTAATGGCAGCTTTATGATGAGAAAGATAGGTTGATCTAAGCAACAAACACATAAGCTCGGATTGTTCAACTTAGGTTATGTTCCACTTTGCAATTATTGAAAACTTGACCATAATCATTAATCACAAATTGCCACTTATGAATAGGAAATAAAGACAATTACACGGATCAAGACTCCTAGACTAGCAATAGATAATTATCAAGATCTATCTAGTTGTACACCTAAATAAATCAAGACAACATCATGAACAATTCTTGTAGAAGAACATAAGCAACTTTGATAGAAAATTAATGATAGATAGAATCTGAAAATCAATCACAAAACATGTCTAGGGCTTTGAAATCACCCTTAACCAAATAGAAGTTTAGCCTAGCATAGGCATTATAAACATAAAATTAAATAGAATCTAAGAAGAAAATAAAAGAAAGAAAGAAGAAGAAAAAGAATATTAATTATCCAACCTCTTGCTCTTTCTAAAGAAAAAGAAAACTAGAGAAAAGAAAGAAGAAGAAAACTTAGAGAATTTTATTACAATGGCTAATATCCTACCTATGTACAATATGATCCCTTACAATCATCCAAGGCCCTCTATTTATACACATTTTGGAGGGCTAAATGACAAGAGACAAGCTTTACAAATTTCAAAGGTAGGTATAATAGGTGGGTGCATTTTCTAACAATTTTCGTCATATATGACGATTTTGATCAGCCAACTTGATGGTCGATTTTGTCAATTTTGGAGGCCTTATCTGATCACATGGTCTTCTAGAAAAATGTTACCCTATCAGTTACTGATCCATAGCCGTTGGAATCAGCTCATTTGCTGATGTGGATAAGAAGATATGGGCATAATACGAAAACAGGTCAGCACAGACGTCATTGCACATCAGCCAACTTGATGGTCGATTTCGCTAGGGAAAACGACTCCGTTTCAAGAAGTGTAAAACATGAAAAAGATAGATATGCCTCTTAGCTTTGCATGGCTACAAATTTCAGCCTTATTGCTTCAGTGAAACTCGAGATATAGCTGATATGGCAAAAGGTGTCGGAACTGGAACTGAACTGGATTTGCCCTTAATTCTAGTAATCTGAAATCACTCAAAGAAACTTGTGAAAAACACCAAATTACATAAAAATATAAAAGATCATAAACACAATTAGACTAAACAATAATAACTCGTATTTGACACAAAACAATAATAAAACATAACTAAAAACTATATAATTATACGAGTTATCAATAGGATCAAAAGAGTCAAATTTTATGGTTCTATCCAGCAAATTGGATTGAGAAACTGTATTGACTGATGCCAAATTTGACGACATCGTTTCTTCTTCAAACTCGATTTTCCCTTCTTCATAGAGTCGCATAATTCTATCCTTCAAAATAAAGCACTTCTCCAGAGGATGGCTAATCAAGCGATGGTACTTGCAATAATTGGAGTCTTCTACTTTATCAGCTTCTTCAGGTCGCTTCATTTCTGGCAACTGAATCAGCTTAGTCTTTAAAAGTTCTTCAAGAATGCTTGAAACATCAGAATCAGGAAAAGGTTACTTCTTTTCTTGTCTCTCCTTCAAAGTGATCTTGCCTTTACCTTTGTCTTGGATAGGAGAAGATTTCGTCTCTTGAGATTGTTTTGACTTGGGAGATATCATGAGTGGCTTGGTAGTCACAGCCATGGACTGTTTGCTTTCTCCCTTGTTGGTAAAGGTTTTGCCCCCTTTGCGGGTATCTTGTTTTTCCTTGGCTTTCTTTGGCTCTTGCATCGGAGGTTCTTGATTTCCAGCAGCTGTCATACTCAACTCCATATCATGAGCACGAGTGGCTAGTTCTTCAAAGGTTTTAGGCTTGATGCCTTGAAGAATGTAACGCAAGCCCCAATTCATGCCTTGGATGCACATGTCAAGGGCAGAAGACTCAGACAGTCTTTCTTTGCAGTTAAGGCTCAGATTTCTCCATCTGTGGATGTAATCAATGACTGGCTCATCCTTCCATTGACGTGAGCTTGTGAGTTCGATCATGCTGACTAAGCGACGAGTGCTGTAGAATCGATTAAGGAATTCACGCTCCAGTTGTTCCCAGCTGTCAATCGTCCCAGGCTCGAGATCAGTATACCAATCAAAGGCGTTGCTTTTTAGGGAGCGAACGAACTGCTTCACCATGAGATCCCCATAAGTACCAGCATTATTGCAAGTTTCCACGAAATGTGCAACATGTTGGCGTGGATTTCCTTTTCCATCGAACTGCTGAAACTTTGGGGGTTGATAGTTCCCAGGCATCCTCAGACGATCGATCCTTTGAGAATATGGTTTTGCATATGTATATGAAGGTTGATTGACGCTTTCAACTTGATCTTTGATAGCCTCCTTGATAAGATCCTTGAGCTGACTGGTAGTGACGAGCTCATTGATCTTTTCTTCGGAATCCTTAGCAACTTCCTTGCCAGAGTTCTCACCATCATCTTGAAAGATTGATTGCCAATTTTGGTTTGAAGCTTCATTCCTTTTTCCAGTGAGACCGGCGATCTTGTCCATCATGGAAGCGATCTGGTTATCTTTCTCTTTGATACTTGCTGAAAGAATTTCAACAGATTTTGCCAGAAGTGCAACTTGTTCTTCCAATGATGTGGTGCCAGTTGTCATGACAGCCATTACTCCAGAACTTGATTTTGGAGTAGATGATGGAATAGGCTTGTTGCTTGAGTAGCTATCTTGTTCTTTGTATGTTAACTGGCGATTTGCACTTGATCCTTGAGGAGAATCGACTTGTTCAGCGGAAACTTCTTCTAAGTCTTGAATTGGAGAAGAAGTGTCATAGAGAGGGTTTTGATTGAGCACCGGAAACGTTTGCTCATACAATTCAGCAAGAGTTTTGGTCTTGCTCCTAGTGCCATAAGGATGAGCAGGGATATCAATGCTTGATGATGAAGCGGGGTAGACTGCAGGATTAGCTCGAGCAGGCTTGAGAGTTGGTTTGTTAGCAAGGTTCTTCTTGGGAGCCATTGCAACTTGATAACTTGAGTTTTGAAGAAAATAGATGAAAGGCAGAGATAGTCCCACCGGGCGTGCCAAAATTTGTACACACAAATTTTATGTCAAAAATATGACAAGGAAAATTTGGAGTCAAATAAATAATTTTATTAATCAAACTTTGAGGTTACAATCTCTGAATATTCTTAAAGAAAGAAATCCTTTGATTCTTTTCTTCAGTAAAACTTTGATTCAAGGGTCTTCACGACTTGATCTTGAATCGGTGAGATCTGCTTCAAGGGTCTTCTAGACTTGGTCTTGAAAAAAACAGGAATTATCTCCTTTCCTTTGATGAACAAGATCGGAGAGCAGCTTCTTAGAGAATTCTCAAGAACAAGCACCGCGTTCTTAGAATTTCTCTAATTTCTTCTTAAGAATTTTGAGAGGATTTGGCTCTTCAAAATCTTCTTCTCTTCAGGCTTTCTGAATTCTGAATTTGTGTTAAGGGGAGGTCTCTATTTATAGTGGTAGCTAGCTAGGTGAAAGAGAGTTTTAAAAGAACTCAACTTCCTTATTTATCTCTTAATTAATTTAATTAGAGATAATATCTTCTTATTTATCTCTTAATTAATTTAATTTAATTAAAGATAAAATATTTATTTTTTATCACTTAATTAATTAATTAAATTAGAGATAAAAATATTTATTTATCTCTTAATTAATTTAATTTAATTAGAGATAAAACTTTATTATTTATCCCTTAATTAATTAATTAAATTAGAGATAAAATATTTATTTTTTATCACTTAATTAATTAATTAAATTAGAGATAAAATATTTATTTACCTCTTAATTAATTTAATTTAATTAGAGATAAAAATTTATTATTTATCTCTTAATTAATTTAATTTAATTAGAGATAAAAATTTATTATTTATCTCTTAATTAATTTAATTTAATTAGAGGTAAAATAATTATGACACATGGGTGAAATTTGATTGGCTAACCCATGAATCCTTGCAATTTGATTGGTCAAACCATGTGTACATATTTAATTAATTATAAAATAATTAATTATAATATGATATTATCAATTTCACATGGTAATGTATAATTTAATTGAAAATTTCTTAATTAAAAGAATTTCAATTGACACGTGGCAATTTGTAATTGGTTACAAATTTTCTCCTTCTACATATACATAAAACTAAAAAGAAAAATAAAAGAATGGAGAAGAAGAAGAATAATGATGATCTCTTGAGTCTCCTCAAAAAATGTCTAATTTGTGGCTCAAATATGATATTTATAGAGCTTTAAAACCCTGAGAATAAATCCTTGCCGCACAAGTAAGCCTAGAGGTGCAAAAATCACGTTTTTTCCTTTCTTTCAGATTTGCGATTAGGGTTTTTCTGGCCGTAGGGTTCTTTAAGGAGATCTTCTAGCGCCATTTTGAATGCCCATTTCTTATCCGATTTGGGCCCATAATATATCGTTGGAAAGATAATCAAGTCAACTTCAAAAGTCAAGAAGGAAGTTTATTCAAATAAAGACTCAAACATCATGTTTTCCTTACAACAAGCTCCGGAGGTCAAATCTGCCTTATTGCTTTTCAACCAGAAATTGATATTTTTGACTCCTAAGTCTTCTTCTATTTTATGATTATGATTTTGTAATCTCTTTACCATCATTATTGACATCTTTTGTCTTCATTCTCCTTATTGTACCTAAAATTCAAAAACATATTATAAGTAAACAAAATAAAGATCGAAAACATAACAAAACTAAAGGTAGAAAGACATAAAATGTATATTTTATGAGCTTATCAGCAACAACTTCCTGCAAGGTTGTCCCTGTCTGTCTAATACATCTCTATGTGATCTATGAAAAAAAAAAGTGCAACAAATCAGAACTTTACTAGTAATGCAGTATAATAGAATAACAATATGTTAAAGAGACTACCAAACATCTTGTTCATATCTATTCATTTCATGTGCCAAGAAAGGAATCCTAGTGATAGTATGTTCAGAAATCTGCACACCATATTTATCAATAAAAGTCGTAAAATTCTGTATGTCAAAACATTGGAGCACAAAATAAAATGTTAGCAACATGAAATTGTACAGCAGTCTTGCAAACAGAGATAAAGAGAAACTTTTCAAGCAATAAAAATTCAGCAATTATAGTGGGGCATGTAAGAACTAAAAAACATAATACTCAAGAACCAGAAGTCTGCTCAACAATACCATTTATTCATATGGAAAGAAAAGCAGTATAACCAAGGGTCCAGGATAGAGAGAGAGACAGGGAGATTACAGAAAATGAGGAGCTATGATCAATTTCATAGAACACCTTTTATCTAAATGGGAAGGGGTACTGAAAACAAATTGCTCATTCAGATCGACAAAAATGCTAGTGCTGGAATATATGAAACCTCTTTTTATTTCAAAATATTGAGAAATTTTGAAAGTAAACAGAACAGCAAGGTAGGCTTGCTTGTAGCGAAAGGCATGTTTAATGAAATGTGCATCATTGGTCATCTATAAATAAACACCACATGCTAAGAGAACAAAGAAAACAGTGACATATTGGGAAACTTGTCTATAATCAATAGACATGGAGGTCAGATGAATGTGTTTTAACTAGCAGCATATACCGGTCTAAATGTCTCATGATTGTACACAGGATAAAAGTCACTTCTGGTAACCCTTTGAGCATGCCAATATGCACCACAAAATGTTCTATCACATCCGGAACCTGCAAGAGTGAATTTAAAATTCTTAAAAAATGAAACAGGTTTGATATGGAACTTCAAGGGACATTCCCATGAGGTTCGGACTAGGAATTCCAAATGTCAATGTATACATACAGCAGGATAGGGACTAAATCGAATATTTAATAAAATTTTGAGTGATGGAATGGCATTAAAAGAAAGTACCCAGACAAGCACTCCCCGATGTAGAACAAGGAGGGAAAAAGTTATAGATATAACAGAATTCGAGGGAAAATGCGAGATAGACAAAAAAACTAGAGAGAAACAGAGGAAATTGGAGAGAAATACAAAAAAATGAGGGAAAACTGGAAAGAATCATTTGAGGCAGACAAATTTCAACACTCAAAATCGCAAATATTCATAATCCAAACCTTCTAGAAACTGAAATAACATAGGTATTCATAAATAAAGCATAAACCCTAAAAATACCAAATATCACCCTCGAATCTAATACTTGGAAAATAAGCAAAACTAAGGTTCCATTTGATAACCATGAAATAACTTCTGGAAGTTCATTTCCTCATTTTCCAATTTTTAGATGGCTGAAAATATAGTGGTCAACAAAAAGAAAAAAAAAAAAAAAAAAAAGAGTGCAAAACATATCAAAGCATTCACCCTTCACTTCCACCATAAGAAACCATGAGCCATGAAGACCCAAACTCAGCAACTGGCCAACCACCTCCCTTCCCCATTGCCGGTGACGGCCTCCTCCGATCTCCCGTTCCTTCTTCTCTTTTCACTCTCTCTTTCTCTCTCAACCCTCAACACAGCACCTCCTTTCCCCTTCTCCTTCTTTTCATCATTAATTGAACCCTAGCTCTCTTCTCTAACCAGCCCTCAACATCTCCAAAATAACCTTTGATTTCAGTTTTTTTTAATGTATATCAAAATATAATCACATAAACTGCCGAATGTAAAATTTGCCTGAGTTCATTGAGGTTGAAGTGTGTTTTTCCTTCTTTTATTTATGTGAATTTGAGGTAATGGGATTTCATGATTTCTTGAATGTGGTTTGTGATTCTAAATGAGAATAATGAAATTCTGTTTTGTGATTTTTCTTGAACAAAAACTAAAAATAACAATCTACTAGGAGGAACATTTTTGTGTTGTATTTTTTTGAAGGAAATTATGTTGTATCTTTTAAGTATTTATGTTTGGTAAATCTTGATAAAAAAATTCATTGCATTCCAAATACCAGAAATTTTTTTTCATAGTGATGACCAAACATCAAAAGATATTCTTCTTTCTAGAAGTTATTTTTAACAGAAAAAAATCTTTCAGGAAGTAAATTTCTTTTAAACAAACGGAATCAAATTAAAGCAAAGCAGCCTAAAGAACCTAAATCTATATAAAGATAACAATTAATCTCATAAAATATAACAGAATTACTAAATAAAGTATTTAGACAAGTATCTCTTTTTCATGCTCCATTCTCCCACAGTCCCACACACTAATACTTACAGTGTTGTGGTACATTCATATCAGCTCTAGAAGGCATCATTCCACCACAGTTTTGACATTGTAAATGGATGTGTGCTGATTGCATTGAAATCCACCAATTTCAGAGCCTGAAAGTTGCAATTGAACTAGTTATATTAGAAAAATGAAGCAAGAATTAGGCAGAAAATACTTATCAAGAGCTAAGTTCATTATCTAAAGCATGTCAGTAAAAGTAAGAAACACTAATTAAAGGTAGGAAAAGGAAAGAGAGTGATAGGATCCAAGATGACCCAATCCCATGGTAATTTTTATATGGGCCAAGATCTAGGAAACATGGCAAGAATGGATGGAATTCACTTGGGCCATGTTGCAAGTTATTCAAGAAAGGCTTCAACATGCAAGATGGGCTTGCATCCAAGTTTGGTCCATGTGATTCAAGAACACAAGGTGGCACATTAAGAGGGCTTATTTGGGCTTATTTTAATTGTTATAATTACTTAGGCATTTGGACCTATATTAGGTAACATGAACATCTTTTAATTATTTAGGTTTGGGCTTGAGTATGTTCAGCCCATATTTTACATATTACTGCTTAGTAGATTTAGGGTTATTGTAGGGAGGCTATAAATATATGTCTTAACCGCCTACTTCAATTATCTTTTGATCAATTGAGTTTGAATTTATTCAAAGTAAGTGTTTCACTCTTTTTAGTTCTTGAAAGAACTTAGGAACTTATCAAAGAATTTTTTTTTTTTTTTTTTTCAAGATTCTGGTCAAGAATCAACAAGAAATTTTTTTAATAGATTAAGAATTCAAGAAACGAAATCTTGATCTAAACCACTTTTCAAAATTGAAACCCCAAACTTAAACTGCCTAAAAACTATAACCCTAGGGAAAAATGACTAAAGCTATAACCCCAAGACAAGAATGTCTAAAACCCCAAAACAAGAAAGTTGACAGAAATCCCAAAATCTTGTTATTGATTTTGCTGTGATAGTATCTAAACCAACTTTCAAGAATGAAACCCCAAACAAAAAACTGCCCTAAAAACTATAACTATTAGACAAAGAAAGCCTAAAGCTATAACCCCTATGACAAGTATGTATGAAACCCTAAAACAAAAAAAAAGTTGACAAAAACTCCAATACCCTATGGTAAAGAAGATAAAAAGATTTGACTTGATTGGTCCCTAAGCTCTGATACCAACTGATGTGAACCTTAGGGGTTAAACCCTTTGAGCCCACTAACAAATTGAAATACCTAACCCAAAAAAGCCAAGATTCAGGCAAAGAAAACTTAAATCCTTAAAAGCTTGTTTCAAAGAACCTAGATTAAGCATGTAAACTAGACCTTAATAACTCTCGTTTCAAGAACCTAAGTTTGATAGGTTGAACGCCACAAAGAAAGAATTCTTTGATAAGTTCCTAAGTTCTTTCAAGAACTAAAAAGAGTGAAACACTCACTTTGAATAAATTCAAACTCAATTGATCAAAAGATAATTGAAGTAGGTGGCTAAGACATATATTTATAGCCTCCCTACAATAACCCTAAATCTACTAAGCAGTAATATGTAAAATATGGGCTGAACATACTCAAGCCCAAACCTAAATAATTAAAAGATGTTCATGTTACCTAATATAGGTCCAAATGCCTAAGTAATTATAACAATTAAATAAGCCCAAATAAGCCCTCTTAATGTGCCACCTTGTGTTCTTGAATCACATGGACCAAACTTGGATGCAAGCCCATCTTGCATGTTGAAGCCTTTCTTGAATAACTTGCAACATGGCCCAAGTGAATTCCATCCATTCTTGCCATGTTTCCTAGATCTTCTTAGATCTTGGCCCATATAAAAATTGCCATGGGATTGGGTCATCTTGGATCCTATCACTATTTCACCGGGTAAATTGCATGATGGTCCGTAACCTTTTAAGTTGATAACATTTTAATCACTAACATTTGAATTGATTCAATGGAATGCTAACCTTATTAAAATTAAAATTTATTAAAATGTAGTCCTTTTGTCTATTTGGTCTATTAAAACCGCATAGTTTACGTCTAAGCATGACACATGAGCAACATGTGACACTTCTTCTTATAGGTATTATATTTCTTTCCTTTGTCCTTCTTGTTCTTTCCTTTCCATGCTCCCTACCCCACTAGCAAGGAATGTGATGCACTAGCAAGGAAAAGACCTATTTCAGCAAATAAATCAAGATCCACCCTGACTTGCACCAATTGATTTGCACCAGGACAAATATGGCCCTAGCAAGTGCCCATCAAGTCACTCCATATTTGGCCCTTGCCTTACACTAGTCGATACATTGGGGCAAACTTAGGGCCAAATTTACCCCCAACTTTGCACCAATTAGTGCAATACACTAGGATTCAAGCACAATATGGTTAGGTTCGACCCTATCTAGTGCCATATGGCTCACAAAGGAAAATTCTAGCCCAAGGATCCAAATCGGGGCTAGTCAAACCAAACCTAGCACTACCAAGTTAGATTTTCTTCGTCCCAGCACGCCTCCCCGGCTTATCTCAATGCAAAGAAAAAAGAAGAAGAAGAAGGGGGAAAAGAAAAAAGAGGAAAAAAGAAAAAAGGAAAGGAAGAAAATAAAAACAGAAATTATTATGTAACTTTAATTTTTATTTTAAAAAAATTGTTTTCCACTCTTTTGGTCCTAAATAGCATAAACTTTTTCTACTTGCTTGTCATTCCATGGATCTTAGGGGTCAAATTGAGAAAGACCAGAACCATTTAATAAGGCTGAGGATTCAATTGGAACAATTTAACAGTTAGGGACCAAAATGTAACAAACTTAGAAGGTTAGAACCATTCATGCTATTTATTCCTATTTCACCCACCCAAGCATGTTCTTAAGGTGAAACCAAAACATTGTCTGCTCTATTTTGCAGTTTTTTAGTTTGAGAGAAAACTAAATCATTGGTGTTTAATCAATTAGCCTAGCAAAAGTAATCTACAACTTTTCTTGTTTTAATTTTCTCCCAATTTCAATGTCACTAGCATTTGCTTAGTTACCAACAATAAGAAAACAAAAAGTATCAAAAAAGTAGCCAAACATATCTATAAGAAGTTGCACGTAATTTTCACAATATTAGCTCCTTACTCACATTACATTGCCTATAATACATTTTGGCAATCTGAAGTTACTGACATGATAAATGTTAGCATCACCATGTCATTGCTTCAGTTATCAGTTTTCAGTATTTTGTGATTTTTGTTAAAGGGTACTACTAATAGGGGATGATTCAAGCCATAAAGCCCAAATAATTATAAAATAAGAAGTAATTCAATATGTTACCTCCTCAATATTGCGCAGAAATTGGTTTCTTCCAGCAAATTGAACAACAGCTCTACACTGGGGGCATAGCACACTTGAATGTTTCTTCTATGACCTCTTTAACCACTCAGAAAAACAACCATTGCTGAAGGCAATAGAAGGAAACTAAAATTAAAATCAATTATGGCAATCTATAATATTGAAATAAGCAAGAAATAAATTACAAACCAGAAGTTATGAAGGCAAGGTGCAATAGTGATAACATCATGCCATATATTCAAGCAGATGCTGCATTTTGCATGCTCAACATCTATAGAGATCTGAATAAATACCAAACACCAAAAAATATATGCCATAAGCATACCTAAAGATGCAACAGTCAACATGAGAGAAAGATATTAAATGATGTACCTTGAATTGCTTTTTGCAGGTTTCTTGACCAGGCATCAGTTTAAATATGTAGCTCAAGTATTCTGGAAGGAACAAGAGAAAATAATAACATAAACCAACCAGCACATGTTACATTATCTAAAATACAAGTACTACTATTATTTAATATAATTTCAAGTATTTCTTTGACCAGTAGATTACTTCATTGAATTTACAGAACTAATCATCAGATTTCTCATAAATTCATTGCATAAGGACCTACATTAACCCAACCATTGGGAAATTGCCTAGGAGAAGTAGCTTCTAAGTTACTGAGGACATCAGTCATATGCCCACACTGTAAAAGTTGGAAAAATATATCCATAACAGGTTCTGAAATTCATTATGAAAAGAGACGTAAGGATCATAGTTAAAGACATTTTATGAAACAGATTGCTGCATACTCCAGGCAATAACAAAATATCAAGTTCTGCAGTACCAAAGATGGGTTCTTTCAGGCAAAAGAACAGGTAGAAATTGACACATATTGGCTCATGAACAACTTGAATTATATGCATGCCTTTAACAGCAAAACACTGACTGTTGTTACTTTTAGTTCAACCCAGGAAAGCAGCACAGTAATAGAGAATAAAACGATGATATTGCTTAAAGAGGAGGATAAAAGGAGAAAGAAACAGAATAAAGTAAGACGGTAAGTAGGAGAAAATAAACAAAGAAATAATCTAATCAAAGCCATAACGCCCTTCAACCATAGCTTCAAAACCTGTAATACAATTCCATGTATTCCACCAGTTATCTAAAAGCCAATTATCCAAATATGACCATGATTTTTCAGTTCCAAAAGGTCCTTAATGTGGCATACATAAAGCAATATGAAACTTACACATACACAATTTTTAACACATCTTTTGCTAATTTTTTGTCGTAAGTATCTTGGTAAGTACCATTTTTGCCACAGTGTTTTAGGAGTATAACAAATAAGACTTAACTTGCTCATAAGCAGAAAATTACGATGGAGTATGATAGAAATCCAAATTCAGTAAATAAAATGGTTTGTATCGATTAAGAAGTAAAGAGTTTATATAGACTATTAGTAATAACTTCTGTTTATAAAAATGTGTAGCAGCTGGGTTTGAAACTAATAGTAAACTCAAAAAAGCCATAGCATATTATTCACAATGACGTATCCCTCTCTTATAACTTTTCCATCACTTCAAATAATCTTAAACCCAAAACATCACCTTTTGTGAGGAGGGATAAGCCCTGGAGCCATGAGAACAAAGGCTGCCTCCCTCCAGTCCAATGATAAAAATTTTAGAAAAAGATCATGTCCTTAATTTCAATAGATACTAAACTCTAAACTTCCTTTTAATTTGAAAAAGGCAAATCAGAAAACAATCTCAACACTTTACAGTCAAACCATTGATATTTATTAGCAATTTTAATCAACAAGATACAGTTTGCATGAATTACAGTCTAAATCAAGAATATAAACAATTAAAAAAAAAAAGAATTAATGAGTGATCTATACAAATGATTCAACAGGTGGGATTTTCAGTCATAAAAAGTCAGTTACGGAAACATAACGATTAAATAAAACTAAAGCTAACCTTCTCTATTAGGACCCGAAACTATTTCAGTTCCACATTTGATTTCAACGACATCTTCTCTTAGGACAACAGCATCATCAACAAGCATATCATTTGAACTGCAGTAGCTCGATACATATGTAGAAAAGAGAAATAGGTAAAAAAAATTCCTGTATCGTGTAGTAATTAGAGAAATAGAACACAAGATTACAATGTTTAAAATGGATAATTTTTATCATGAATGATAAGTAAATTACCACTCAACTAATTTTTTTCACCTATTATGCCCTTTCACCAATTTAAAAATTATTTAAAATTTTGAATAATTAATAAACCATTGAACTTAGCTGAATTATTATATCTCACCATTTAGTTTTAGAAGAAGAATCAATTTTTCTTTTTGGTAATTACAATTAAGTTTAACAGAGGTATTTGGTTGAGATCCTCTTGAAGGAATCCCACATAAAAACAAATATTATTTTGCAATGCACACTTGAGAATCAAGATCTCGACAAGCATAAGAGGTCAACAAATATCTTACTCGAGAATCCCACATTTACTGCAAATTATCGTCCATTTAAAATTCCAACTAGAGACATGGTTGCTTTAGTAAGACCAAACATGTTTTATTGAACATTTAACACTTTAAAATTACTAGATGTGGTATCATTGCCATACCATTAAATTTTGTGTACTAGAAATTACATTTTATTTTCACCTATCTCTTTCTAAAATTTAGATTCCTCCCAAGAACACTATACCCAACTCATGAATTTGATGTTCTATATAATACATGTAAGTCAATTACAATGTAAAACAAGAGTGGTAACATGTTTGTGTGTTTGAAGTATCCTCAATGCATGGCATATTTTCCTTGGGAAGTTCCAGTTTTCCATAAAAAAGAATCAGCAAGTTATATATCAAAATAATATAGAAATCCTCACACCAATCCCAATAAATTGTTCAATCTAGGATGCAGAAAACACAAGGCTACGAAGAGTCTAATTCAGCAGAAGCATCATCTTCAAGAATGGACTTCTTTGCCAACAACAGGTTAAAATTTCCCAAATATGTATTATTTGGTCAACTTCGGGTCCGTTTAGTGTTGCATTGCAGTCCCAAAACACAGCTTTTCAACGCAACACAATGCTAAACAATATTTGGTTTGAGGTGAAAGCTGATTTTCACCTCAGTTTTTGAATCAACAGCAAAAGCTCACTAAATGGTGCTTTTGGGTTGAAAAGCTCAAATACCCCATGAGAAAAGACAAGATGCCTACATTCTTTTCTTTTAAATTACATTATTATCATTTTGAAATACATAAATATTATTTTAATATAATATTTTATATGAGATATATAAAATTATATGATATTATCATCTTTTTATTAAGAAATTAAAATTATTATAAAAATATAGTGAAAATAATAATTATTTATTTTTTTGCTTGAATTAATTTTTATTTTAAAAAAAAAAAATTTGTTGTTTATTATATTTAGTTTAATAAAATTAAATATAATAATAATTTATTTATTTCATTTATAAATAAACATAAAAGAAAATTACTTATTCATTACTTTTTTAACATTATGTCTTTTTTAGACATTTTATCTTCTCACAACATTTTTCCACAGCAATGCCAAACATTTCAAATTCTCAAACCACACCTTTTCACAGCACTTTTTCAAACGCACACGCACTTTTTCCAAACCAAGTTTTTTCAAATCGCAACAGCAATACTAAACTAGGCCTTAGATTATCAACACTTTGGTGAAAGAAAGCTTCCTTCTCATTATTTGAATGATGAAAAAGCTCCAAAGACAGTACTTGACTTCCATAAAGACAAAAATTTGTTTCCTTCTTGTTCTAAGCATCAAATTGCCACCGAAAACTAGGAACCAGAGTTCTCATGGTAATCTACAACTACCTAAAAGATTCATACACAAATTCATATTCAAAGAACAAGTACCGGCACACTATGTTCCTCAAACTCATATGTGAATCTTGATCATGTGTATTGTCTTAACACAGATGCATTCAATTTTTCTCAAGTTTTTCCTTAATTTGAAGGATCATAACCCCATACCTATACCCACTTTGATGTATGGTATATTTCTGACAAGGGTAGTACTTAGAGCAACAAAAATTAAATAGGAAGATTCAGGTTTAAATACTCTACACTGTGTTCAAAAAACCTAACTTGCTGCTGCATTATACAATGATTACCAGAATCAGAACCCAAAGATTGAAGAAGAAATGTATGCAGTTGGAGAAGTCCATAGAACAGGGTGCAGGCTAGGCAATTGATGGACTCAAGTTCTTATCTGGACAGCACTTAATCAACCTATAAAAATTGCAAGAGGCAAAGGCTCTTCAAATCTATAAAATGAGAAAACCAGTTTTTTTTTGGCATGAGAATAAAGAGGCTTTAGATGGTAACTTGATTAGACTCGCACTTGTTTATTGTCATCATAATTTTGTAGTTTAAAGTAGGTATATTGCTAATTATCACCTAGGTGTTCTTTTGACTTCTCAAAAGCTTTTGTATTGCTTCCTCACTAAGGATACTTAAGGATGATTACTCTCCTTTGTATTACTCTATAAGTGTGATGAAGAACTTTAATGATAATGAGTAGGACCTCCTTAGTTGTCACCCACTCAAAATTAGTCTCATTAGAACCTCCCATATAAAGGAATGCAATCTTTTATTTTGATAAGGATATTTCTAGCTGTATTTCTCTAGAGAGTGATGCCATCTTACATGCGGTGACTAAAGAATATCCTAATGTTTTACTTTGATGTTGTATTTCTATTGATATCGTTTGTTACTACTACTCTATCTCTGTAACTATTGTGTTGCATCATATAAACTTTGAAGGATCCAGAAATCTATAGTCTCCACAAATTACTTCACTAAAAAAATCTTGTAAATGCAAAGGCAGATAGAATTATGCCATTGATCCTATACATTATCAAACAATATTCTGGAGTCTGGTTGTAGGTGTGCACACAAATTTTTCATTTTTAATGACAATTAGACCAACATTTAGAGATTAGAACAGGTAACTTGATCAAATCGCACCTATTATTCATGACATATAATGCATGCTTCTACTAAACCTTTTTACTCTAGTGAACTTTTCAATTTACATTATTCAAAAACAAAATATTTGAAGAATTGCTAGCAAAAAAATAAAGCACAGATAGGTTAGCCAATGAATTGCAAAAAAAAAAAAAAAAAGGTTAGCCAATGAATTGCAAATACCTTTTATTTTGCATCATTGCGGTTAACCAGATTCCTCGTTATTTTGCACCAGTCATGCTTCTCTTGAGAAGAAGATGTGATCTGTGAACTTACTATCATCTCATCTGAATGTTGTGCATGTAATGGTACTGCAAAAGTTAAAACTTGATGAATATCCAAAGCCTTAATGGTAAAGAAGTCACCTAAAACCTACAGTAAAACCTTCATTCATGTTTTCAATATCACACGGCAAAAGCATTTTCATGTCAAAAAAAAAAAACATTTTCACGTCAAAATCCAGCATTTGATTCTTCGAGAACTCCTCATATCAGAATCATCCTAATCGTACCAATTTTTGTAGCAATGAGAGTTGAACAATATCCAGCAATAGTACATTTCAGCGAGAAGTCAAGTATTCAAGGTAATGAAGATGTAAAACTAGTCCTGGAACTTGATATGGAAATTGTTCAAACAGTGAAATCAAAGAAGAGCCAAGAGCTAACCTAAATTAATGAACTGCTTATGGAATATGAAAAAGACACTCAGCAGAAAAGTTTCTAACTGGACTAACGAATGGATATTCCAGAGATGCTAAAGTTACCAATTTTCTGTTTCCATAGTAGAAAGTATACTCATTTAAAACATGACCTTGAAATTATTCGATTAACGAAAAATTAATAATTTCAAGATTGAAACAACATGCTCCCAATTCATGATTTTACTTCGGGGTTATGCCAGAAATGAAAGTTTTCACATTTCAGTACAATACGCCCCTTGAATATATGCAGCTATGGCAATAAAAGAATCTGACAAAGAATTCCCAATTGAATTTAGAAAGAAAAAGAATGCAAGAATAACGGGAAAATGCAACGAAAAAGAAAAACATAATAACAAAATTTATATAGAAGGAACATAACAGAATTGTTTTTGGATTAGGAACAATGGAAAAAAAAATGAAAGAAAAATGGGAAATTGGGTGGGGAGGGGAGGGAGAGTACCAAGCTTAGCCCAAATTTGGGAGGAGGTTCTGAAGCAGAGGATTCCCCAACTTCTGCCATGATCATAAATCTATGGAGCCAACCAGGACTGGGTTTTTAGTTTCAGGGAAAAAGAGAAACTATATATATACTCTTTGTTCCTAATCCTATACACTTGTTTTTATTATTAGACAGAAAAGCGTGCTGTGGAAGAGGAAGACACACAAACGTCCCACCAAATTATCGTATTGGGCGAGGGAGCTTCTGCTGTAAGCTTGGTAAATGGTAAGCGTACGTTCCTAAAAGCTCCCGAGTCCTGACGTTTATTCATTACCGGTTACAAACTGGAAGAGAATGGGTTGTAGAAATAACAAAATTTTATTATTCATTAACTCATTATATTAAAGAATTACAATTTTTTTCATTCAAAATTTTGTTATCATTTTTTGTTATATTGATAATTCTATATTATTAAATTACTTATTTTTTATTTTTAAATAAAAAATAATATATTGTATTTTATTATCTTTACATCTATTACTTATCAAATTACTTAATTTGTTATTTTTTTCTAACACAAAATAATAATACTACTTTTTGTTATCTCTTACAATTATTTATTATGAAATTACATATTATGTTATGTTATAATAAAAGATAACAAATAATTGTAAAATATAACATTGATAATAAAAATTATAATTTTATACAAGCAGTTGTTATTTATTAACAAAGAGTATAATAAAATTATAACTATTTGTTATAAATTATAATTTTTATTATTAATATTAATATTATCTTTTATAACTATTTGTTATCTTTTCACAACTATTTTTATTATTTTTGACTCTAACATAAGATAATATGTAATATCTTATAACTAGACCTGTCCAAAAGTCGAAAAATTTGTCCGACTCGATGGCACCGGCCTGATTGGACAAGGATTTTGAAGCTCAAACTCGGTCTGAGATATTATATAATTAATAAATTTGTTTTTATTTAATTTTAACTCTAAAATATATTTTAAAAATTTAAATATTAATATTTTATTTATTTTTAAATTTTTTCTTTTTGTTTAGGCCTGAACCATGTCAACCCTTAGGTAGGAAATTCTAAAAGGTCACTTGAGCTTGCCTCAACTCATGGACAAATTTACTTACAACCCTAAATTAGTATTATCAAATTATTATTTTAATTTATTATTTTACATAATAAAAAATGATATTATTACATTTTAATTTTTATCTACCTATTGTTACTTATATTTAGTTGTTATTATATTATATTAATTGATTTGTTATCAAACACAATAAAAAATAGTATTATTACTTTTTTTTTTTTACAAGTAATCTCCATTTCATTAACATATTTTGCTACTTGTTTTTCTATTTTGATTTTTCATTCTTAAAATTACTTATTATTATTAGCATATTATAAGATTTTTTAAATGTATAGATAATATATTTTGTAATTTGGTTTAACTTTTGGATTTAGAATTTTACAAAACTTTTTATCAAATTATATGATTTTGTTATAGTTTATTAAAATTATTAGAGTAATTGATAACAAAATTATGTAATCTAACTTTTACATTTTTTTCTTTGTAAAATACATATTATTCTTAACATATTACAAGATTTCTGAAATGTATAGGTAATATATCTTATTATTTGGTTTAACTTTTGGATTTAAAATTTTATAACTTTTTTTATCAAGTTACTAAACTCATTAGATTAGTTGATAATAAAAGTACGTAATCTAATATATATATATATATATATATATATATTGTAAATTACATATTATTGTTAATAGATTACAAAAAATTTTAAATGTATAAATAATATATTTTGTAATTTTATTTAACTTTTGGATTTAGAATTTTACAATTTTTTTATCAAATTATATAATTTTGTTACAGTTTACCAAATATTTAAACTGATTGATAACAAAAATATGTAATCTAATTTTTACATCTTTTTCTTTGTAAATTACGTATTATTATTAACATATTACAAAAATTTTAAATGTATAGATAATATATTTTATAATTTAATAGGTTTAACTTTTAGATTTAGAATTTAATTTTTTTTATCAAATTATATGATTTTGTCACAATTTACTAAAATTATTAGACTAGTTGATAACAAAATTATGTAATCTAATTTTATATATTTTTTTTCATTGTAAATTAAATATTATTGTTAACAGATTACAAGATTTCTTAAATGTATAGATAATATATTTTGTAATTTGGTTTCACTTTTGAATTTAAAATTTTATAATTTTTTTTATCAAATTACTAAACTTATTAGCCTAGTTGATAACAAAAGTCTATAATTTAAATTTTTACATTTTTTTTTGTGTGTAAATTACATATTATTTTTAACAGATTATAAAATTTCTTAAAAATATAGATAATATGTTTTTAATTTAATTTAACTTTTTGATTTATAATTATTAGACTAATTGATAACAAAATTATATAATTCAACTAACTTTTGTTTTTAACCAGTTTAACCTATTGTTAAAGAGCAAAGCACACGGAAAGCTCATCTTAAGGAATTCCCGCAGAACTTCCCATTGGGCGATGCTGTGGTTCAATGTAAGAATACATTTCTTTTTGGATATATTTTAAATTTTTATATGAATTCAATTAAAAAATAATTAATACATTAATTTATGATATTGTAAAAAGTAATTATGTAATACTAGTACTCCATGTTTACACATTAGTTTTTATTTTCTTTAAATGTACTTAAATAATATATAAAATACATAAATATGTTTGTATGTATACATATATATATATATTTTATTTATATAGAATAGATTCTTAGTGTGAAAAGTCTTTCTTTAAAAAAATAATATAATCGTACTACTTCATTAAATTAAAAATAAATAAATATAAAAGAACCCAAAAATTAACATAACAATCATAATAAAGGAAAAAATAAAGAAAGATAAACTAATATCATATCTAACTATATCAATGTCTTGTGTTGTTTTTTTTGGCTACTAACATATTCTTATGCAGACATGCCACAACGCTCTCTGGCAGCAACGTTTTCTAGAAATAGCACTTCCTAGCAACATTCCTAGCAATACTTACTGCCAACGCAACCTATAGGTAGGTTATGCACGTGTAGTAAAGGTAATTTCGAACAACTAGTCAAGGTTCGTTACTACATGAAAATTAGTGGAACTAATCTCGAAATGGATGGTAGGATTATTGGGTTTATTCTATTTCTAAGATGTTCTAGAAAGCATGACTTGAAGGCTTACGTATGGGGTTGTTAAGAAGTCTCCTTCTTAACTTTTCTCTGAAACGCAAGTGCTCCCTTTTCCTTTGAACATATGGCATTTTGTAGGTGTGTTGTCATGTAACCACTTATTATTGCTTGTGACTAAGAACATTCCTCAAGACAGGCTGTAACTTCCAGTTCTCCCATTACTCATGTTTCATGCTATTTTCACGTAACTGGCATCCTTTTCATTCTTTTTTGTAACTTCTCTTGGTGGGACTATAGGTAGTGATCTAAAAGCTTCATTTTTATCTTTTGGCAAATTGAGAACTTTAACTCTTGAAATTCTCTCTGCAACATTCTTGATATTATTTTGGAAAATTATTTCAGCCATCATACTTTTCATCTTTTTCACCCACTTTCTTCCTTTACCATTACAACCTACCATCGCACTTGTTCTTTAGAGTTTGCTTCGATCTTCCTCTCCGCCATCTCCCTTAACATTTTATTTCACCGGTCTGCAACATTTTCTCCACGTGCTTAAAAAACCCTTCTATATTTTGGCAAATCCATTGGGAGGAGCAATTGCATGATTTCTTTGTTTTCATTTCGTCGAAAAACATGGAGGATTTCATCGAAAATCAAAATGCTTTAATTTCATCTTACATTAATACCTAATTAAAATGATGAAGGTTAATCAGAAAATAATGCAAATGCTAAAGGAAAACAACAAGCGGATGATGGAGACCATTTCACAACTTACACCTTCTAATGCTACAAACTCCTAGGTCCAACCTGCTGCTAATGGAAATGGGAATACCTATAACAAAGGTCCTTTCTCACACATGGCAATGGAGAAAACACCTCTAACCCCTTTTTTAATGGAAATGTTGGCATGACCAACACACTAACTTCCAATACACTGATTACCAACACTCTGCATACTAGTACTTCCACTGTAGTCGTTCCTCCAAATGATGCTCAGGGCTATGTTACGAAAGAGGAACTTCAAAAGTTGCTTGAACAGAAAAAAAGCCTTAACTTCTCTGAGTCTGATCTCAAACTGCCATACCTAGCCAGTGTTGGCATATGCTCTATAGCCAATTGGATTGGTCAAGGTGATACTACCAATTATGCATACTAATCACTCATCTAATGTGATTAAAGTTTTTCCTTCTTAATTAGTATACAAAAGTAATAGTTACATAGTACTAATTGGATGAAGCCCATGGAACATATAAGGCCTTGCAAAGGAATTGTAAGGAGTTATAATTATGAGATCCTTATGCATCAAAGCCATGTTCCTAAATTAGTTCATGATCATTGTATTGTCAAGACAGGGCCTTGACAATGCTCAAAGATTGGTACATGTTAAGTCTCTTTACATATGAAGTAAGCAATCGGTCTCATAGATTGAAGTATAGAGATACTTAAAGATAACATGTAGGTGCTTGTTATGAAAACAAGTTCACTAAACATCGCCCGCAATGAGAACTCCATTTGGTATGTCACTCAAGTGTCTATGGAATAGTTCTCATGTGTCAGTTGTGTAACTAGTCCCCTG
Source organism: Fremontodendron californicum (assembly GCA_030761205.1). Lineage (NCBI taxonomy): Eukaryota > Viridiplantae > Streptophyta > Magnoliopsida > Malvales > Malvaceae > Fremontodendron > Fremontodendron californicum. The sequence goes on along the minus strand of JAULJL010000010.1, from coordinate 18,439,412 downwards.
ACTTTTGACGCCAGGTTATCTTGTATGTGAATTGTCAGGCTTTGATTTTATCTAAACGGGTTCCAAGAAGGGATGCTTATGGTAGGCTGATTTTGGGTATAGCATGAAGCATGCGTAGGTAAATGAGTAGTCCAGAGAGGATTCACCACTCTAAATGATTTTAAGGAGATATATCTCACTTGTTCTTGGCTTAGGTTAATAAAGTCTTTGGTCAAAGCATGTTGATTTTAGGATGTTCTAAACATTCTAGAATTCACTAAGATTAACCAAGAGCTACAAGAACTAATATGGAAGGATTGCATAAGTAGACATTGTACCATGCTTATGGTCTTTCCGGGATATTTAGTGAAATGATCGAATTACATTGATAGACTGATCACTGAAATGTTAAGTTAAAATCACAATGACTTTCTAACATTTGGGTGGCCATGATGCGTTACTAGATGCTGCTCATGGTCTTAAATAAAAATCACATGATCTTTGTTAAAGCTTAGATTTTAGTTTATATTTAATTGCCAACATTTTGGAAACCTAATGGGTCACACACATTAATCATAAAGTAGGATTAAAATTGAGATTCAATTAAGTAGGACTTGTCATACGATCTCGCGACCGCTAAGACGTTGGGTGTTAAAAAATAATAAGTCCTCGAAAATAATTTTGGGTTTTGAAAAACCTCAAAAAAAAGGAGTCACGACCAATCTTTTTTTGCTAGATGTGATCGACCACCTATTAAAATTGGTCTTTTATAATAAAATTTTAAAATTAATTTAAATCCCTTTAAAAAGACAATTTTAAGGTCTACGATTAAAAACCAGAGAAAAACAATTGCGGGTTCGGGAGTCGATTACGTGTGGGGAAGGTATTAGCACCCCTATAGCATCCGTGTAAATCGGTACCTATTAATCATGTGTTATGTTTAGTCTCAATGAAGTTGGTTTTAGTTTCGGTATTTAAAAATAATTCCCTTTTAAAAAATTACTTTATTTAGGAATGATTCGGAATTTCTATTACCACAAAAACTTTTCATACTCCTTGGCAACCCAGTGGAATATAGATTTGCTCTATGCCCTTCGTCAATAGCTTCTTTGCGCTTAAGCTACTACCTATACTATAAATAAGATAAGCTTCAACCTGCTCTTACTTAGATGGAAAAGATAGTAAGCAAGAAAAGGGAATCAAAACCTTTCCCTTATATATGATAGCACCAGACGCGCCCCTGACGCCTTTCTTTCTCCTATTGCAACTGCTATTGATACTTCTACAGCTTCCTTTTCCGTCACAAGCCATTCTAACACTTGCTTCTTGCTTTGAAAGTTGTCCTCTTAGTTTTGAACTTGTCTGAGAAGGGCGATTTCCTATTACCGAGTGGAATGGTTGAAACTACCTCGTATGTATGAAGAAAACAATGAAAGCAGCCTCGGAGGAACCGGCAGAATAGATCTAAACCAATCAGAGGTCATTGGCCCATCAGGGATTGGGACACCAGTATAATTCCTCATCTCTAAGCAATTGGTTGTAGTAGGTGATGAGGAAGTCCGAATATTTATGAGTCAGGGCCCGCTGGATGCCCTCTAGCCGGGCTAAGGGTAGGCGCTTGTTGTGAGTTTCCGAAAACTGCCTTATTCCAATCCTTAAACGCTACTGAGGGTGCAGAAGTGATTGAATAGCCACTTTTTCAGATAGACTTGCTTGCTTTCTTATGCTAGAACCTGACAATCTCTATCACTAGAACAAGGGACTGAGTCCTACAATACTGTCTTCCTTGCTGGCTGGAAGGTTAGCTGGTTTATAACCTTCTTCTTACTCTTCCCATACTTCTATTGATTCTCCCAGGGGTTTAGTTATTAACTACTTGCTAGTGGGGTACAGGCTTAGATGGTTTGCAGACTCTACCCTTACTGGGCTAACTTACTCACTCTCAAGACCGGTTATAGGTTAGAGCGCTGGTCGACTGCTTAGAACGTAAACAGACTCTCTACTTCGAATATCCTAGGGGACTGAAAAGAGCTCTATCGCACTTCCTTACTCTTGCTCTAGCGCCAGTCCGCTATCTTACGCTATCACCTTCCTACTCCTCAAAGGCTCCTAGGCTGACTGAAGACTGGGTTTAAAGACAACTTTCCCCGTAGGAGAAAGAACCTTGCTTACTCTAGCCTTTTAACTTCCCTGAACCTTTCTTAATATAGAAGATCCCCTTGGACTAAATGAGTCACTAGCTTACTTGATTAGTTGCTTAGCTGGCTTGCTTCTCCTAGCACTAGGGTCACTCCTCAAAGGCTGGGCAAAAGAACCAGGGACTAAGAACCTTACGAAAGCACGCTTTCTTTATATATCCCGTTGGAGTCAGAACCTCTAGCAAAAGAGATTATAGCATAGGCTGACTAACTCCTTTTTTATTCTAGCTCTAACCATGGAGGGTAGGCTTTTACGGTTCTCATACAGCGCTCTCTTAGGGTAGGTTGGCTCCTATCATGAGGGAATTAGCTTAATAGAAACTAATTTACCTATACCCAGGGGATTCAACCATGGAATGACAATCTCTAGCACTTTCCCTTCCTTTTAGCCTGACAATCTCAACTTTCTTTGAACGAGGGACTGACTTTCAAATAGCATGCTGATTTATAACCGTACTTTCTTTATCCCTCAAGCTTGAAAAGATCTGACCTGGGACTACTTTCTTTGCTACTGACTTTGCTACAGATGCCTAATTTCTTCAGTCTCATGCTTTTTAACCTTAACCTTAAGGTGATAGAGTAGAGACAATTCTTATTGACTTTCTTGCCCTTATCCTGTAAACACAAACAGCAGATTCTCGGCATCAATGCACTAACTCCTGCCAAGATTCTAGATGATTCGATTGACTCATTCTAATAGACGATTTGCGGCATATCGCTACTTCTTCTTCCTCAGATCAGGAAGAGCCTTTCTCTATACTATCTTGGTGTATTCCCTCGCTTAAAGTCTACGATTGATGGGTTCGTTCACTCAAAACGAGTTTTACCTTGGGAGAGGAAAAAAAAAACGTAACCACACTAACCCAATTTTCATTTCTTTACCTCGAGTTAGGTCAGGCTTAATCTTATTCCCATCAGTTCCGTCACTCTTTTTTCTTTCAATGGCATCCGCTTTCAATTAATTAAGAAAGAGATTCCCCGTGTGAATTTCTCCCTTATTGATCAGACTCCAAGAGCGCTTCCTCTTGCAGTAGATATTATAAATCTATCACTAGCAGTTTAACGTCATTCTTTCAAACAGTCTTTTCCGATAGTGCCACGACCCTCTCTCTTTCGGTAGCAGCTCCTTCTTCCTCGGACAGTAATAATTGAATTGCCTTAATGACATCAGTAAGAGCGCATTCCCTTTCTCTGCCCACCTTCTCTATTCGACATGGCTACAATCCTATGGGAAAGAAAGACTGTATGGAAAAACAGTTCTTGATGAATGAGGATGTTATTCCTACTCCTTGATCTCAGGTTCTTCCTCGGCCCCTTTCTTCTATCTTTGACTTTGCTTTTTTATACTTGGTAGGCTTCTCTTATCGCTACTCCATTCTAGTGGGGAAGGTTTGTTGGATTGTGGTGTTATGACTAATTAAGAAATAGCGTATATATATATATAAGTTATGATATGATGCCCAAGCTAGGAACTGCTATTATTCATAGTAGGGTGCTGCTCCCTTTCCCTTCTTTCTAGCCTTACAATATCCATTTTCTTTGAACGATGGACTGACTTCAAAGAGCATGTTGCTTTCTCCTTAAGCCTGAAAAGATCGGATGAGTTACTAACATTGCCTTGCTTTAGAATTTTAAAAATCAAAATCGATTTTCATGCATTAAAAAAATCGATACTTATGAATATAAATAGGCAAAGCTATAATGTAACACAAACAAGAATAAAGGTGCACTAAACATCAATTATGGAAGTAATAACAAATGTGAATCAAACAACGAAAACAAACAAGCAAATTTTTTAAAGAAAACCTTTAGGGGTTTTTGATAGAGAATTACATAAATATTTTGCGTTAGAGAATTTCTCAACCTCTTCGGCAACCAGACAAAGTTTAAGAAATTATTCTTTCGCCCAACACATACGTAACCCTCATAATGTTAGAACTAGGCTCTTTTATGAAATGGATTCGAGGATGCTCACTGGTAACCCGACGGAACATACTCGAAGCCATTTCACTAAATCACACTATTCTCAAGAAAACATTTTAAAGGACAAACAACACGGAAAAATATATTTCCCCTTTCGACGAGGCACATCCAAATACCCATGGGGATATCCGACTATCCTAGAGGAAACTTCGATCGGACTTGAAAACGATGAACCTGAGATTTTAAAAAAATGGTGCCCGATGGTCTTGAAAAAAGGTACCTGGAGGTCTTGAAAAACGGTGACCCGGAGGTATTGAAAAAATGGTGGCTGGAGGTCTTGAAAAATGGTGACCTAGAGGTTTTAAAAATAATGCCTGCAGGGTTTTAAAAATGGTGCCCGGAGGTCTTGAAAAACGGTGATCCGGAGTGTTGACACCTAATTTTGTCCGGACCCCTAAAAAAGTAAAATTTCCCTTAATTCCTCGGGCTTCTAAAATTTTCCCTAATTCCGTGATCCGGTTTTGACGCTTTGGTTTGGAAAAGTCAACGTGAGTCAAAGTCAAAATTGGAGAAGTCAAAGTTGATAAAGTCAAAGTCTGGAGAAGTCAAGTCGATAAAGTCAAAATCAAAATTGGAAAAAAGTCAACTTTGAAAAAATCAAGAGAAATAGAAAATTGGATGGTGAAGAGGCAATCTTAATAATTGAAAAAGTCAATTTTGAATAGTGGAGGGATGAAATTGAAAGATGTATATGGTTGGAATAAAATGGTGGAAACATTGGTTAGAAAATTTAAGACAATTTTGGAAGCTCCAAGTAATGAAATTTGGTGAAAGATGGAAACCCAATTTTCTTTTAAGAACCCAAGTGAAAGGAAATCTGGTGGAATATGAAAGCCCATTTTTTTTAAGATCCAATAGGTAGCAAGTTGTGTAGGAGTTGGGAGCCCAAATTTGTAAGAATATGGTGGAAGACCCAACTTTGGAAGCCCAAGTAAAGGGGAATTTGGTGGAAAACCCAATGTTGGAGTCCAAGTAGAAAATGGATGGAAGAAAGAGGGGTGAAATTAGAAACAAGTGAGAAGTTGAAGAAAAATGTGGGAATAAGCATAAGGTAAACTTGTAATAAAATGGAGGAGTGAATGATGCTTTTGGAAGGCCAAATGGCAACTTGGTAAATAAATCAATGAGTCACACAAGGAAGGACATGACTCACCAAGTATGGATATGAGTTGGCATTGACTAGCCAATAGGAAAAGAACTTAATGAGGAAGATTGGAAGGCGATTGGCTAGTAAGGAGAGAATGCCAAGTAGCTAAGAAAAAGGACTAGAAGAATTACAAAGGGGATATTTGGCCAACATGAAGAAAAGGGGGAAGAAAAAGGCTAATTCAACCAAGGTGGAGAGGAGAGGGGAAAAAAAGAAAAAAATAAGGAGAAAAGGAAGAAAAGAAGAAAAGAAAAAAAAGAAGAGAAAAAAAGAAAAGAAAAAAAAAGAGAAGAGAAGAGAAGAGAAAAAAGAGAGGTTTTCATTGTTTTGGAAAAGCTAAGGAAATGTAGTCTTGTTTTCTTTCTCCTCCATGTTTTCTTCTCTTTTCAAGCTTTGAAGTTTCTTTAAAAGGATTTAAAAAAAAAAACTATTTTTTTCTTCTCCTTGAAAACTTTTAAGTTTTTAAATTTCTTTTAAACACTTTGTTATTTCTTTTCTCTTTTTTTAATCTACTTTCATAAAATGTTGTATATGTTTGTTCTTACTATTTGTTATGCTCATCTTGCTTACTTTGAAAAATGGTGTATTGTGGTGCATATGGGGTGTTTGATGATTTTCCTCTTATTTCTTGTTGAGAGCATGTTAGTTATGAGCTTGATGATCATAGAACACTTTTGTTCTAAGTGATAGTTGAGCCGGATTAATAATTCATATGGCCAACTTTGAGCCAGATTAATAATCCATGTGGCCAACTTTGAGCCAACTTCCTTGTTTCTTAAAAACTCTTTTCTAAAATCTCTTGTTTTAATTTTTTCTATCCTTGATTTTTCATGTCTTGGCTATGGTTTATTGTGGTATATATTTGGTGTGATTATGTTGATATTTTCTACAAAACAATGTTTGGTTATGAGCTTGATGATCCTAAGCCTTTAGGCTTTAGGTGATAGTTGAGCTGGATTTGCAATCCATGAGGCCAACTTGGAGCCAACCATTTTGTCATTCCTAAAATGATTTAATTTTTTTCCCAATATTATTCAGATCTGGATTAATACAATAATCTATGGTCACTATGGTTTTCGTATTTTTTGAGATATTGGGTACATTAAACAAGCAAGGATTGGTGTAGGAGTATGGGCAAAATGTGTCATTTTGTGTTTAAAATCCAAAACTATTTTTTTTAGCCCTTCGTATATCCGAACCCTTTAACCCTTTTTCCAGAAAAGAGGGAACTTATTTTAGTGTCCAAACCCTTTGGCCAACCCCCCAAAGCATCATTTAGTAAGGTTAAGCCTTTAGTCTTTCGAAATGTGTCGTTTTGTGATCAAAATTCAAAACCGTTTTTCACAACTCTTAGACTTGTATATCTGAACACCATAACCTCTTTTCCAGCAAAGAAATGAATTCGTTTAGGTGTCTGTAGCCTTTGTTTAAACCCTCTAAACCCTGTAAGTAAGAGTCGAATCTTAGGGTATGTTAACCTTTACCGAATTCCTAGATTCCTACGTCTAAGATGGTTTTCGCTTTCCAAACTTCACTTCCCTTGGTTTTCAAACCTTGAGTTATGACAAAGTTAAGGTATTCAGATACCTTTTCCATGGTATTCGGATACCCTTGTCCCGTGTCAAAATTGCCGAAAGTTACCTTAGGACCTTTTTCTCCATGGAATTCTTGTACTCCTTTGGTTTAAGAAATTCTCATGCCCAAACTCTTCGTCGACCTCGATCTATGTTTCCTCAAAGGTGTTCGGATATCCCCAAGAGTATTCGGATGCACCTCGTAGAAGGAGGAAACACATTTTCGATAATGGTCCCGTTTTAGTGCATTACATGCTTTCTAGAAAATTGTTTTTTAACATTTTTCATAAAAACATACTTTTCTCGGCTACATTAACATTAGGCGAAAGAATAATTTCCTAGGCTCCGCCGGGTTTGCAGGGGAGATTAGGAAATTCTCCAATGCATGTGTTTATGTAATCGTAAAATATGGCGTTTTACTCGGAATTATGTAAGTGTTAGGCGAAAGAATTATTTTCCAAGCTCTGCAGGGTTTGCTAGGGAGTTCAGTAAAATTTTCTGACGCATGCCATTTATGTAATTTCATATAAAAGCTACATGAAAAAAGAATTTTCAAATCAAAGTTGTGTGCATATTTACTTGTTCATGTTATTTGATGATTAATGTTTAAATTACTTTTACTTCTCTTATATTTGCATCTTAGAAATGTTTTGCATTTTCATATTCATAATAAACGAGTTTAAATGCATATGAAAATTGAAGTTTTAAAAATAAAACAAGCCAATGTTCCCGAGTTAAAATAATTCATGAGTTCTCTGTCGGGTTTGTTGGGGCAGATTTCATCAATTACCATTAACAACATAACACCCTTTTAAAGAAAAAGAGAATGGTATGGATGATTTTAAAATAAAGAAAAATTTTATATTTTACCGGAGAATATAGAAAATTTTGTGGTATTCTGAATCATTCTTAAATAATGTGACTGTTTTTTAAGGAAATTATTTTAAATACTAAAAATAAAACCAACTTTTGTCGAGACCAAGAGAACACATGATTAATAGGGTACCGTTTCATATGGGCGTTGTGGGGGTGCTAATACCTTCCCTGCACAACGCAAACTTTAAAATTGGTCTTTTTAAAAAGATTTTAATTAATTTTAAAATTTGTACAAAAAATCGGTTTTAATAGGTGACCATTCACACCTAGCCAAAAAAGATTGGTAGCGACTTTATTTTTCGAGGTTTTCCAAAATCCACTATTATTTTCGAGGACTTATTATCTTTGCAACATCATTAGCGATCACGAGATCGTTATGACACGGAGGTTTTAAAAACGGTGCCTGAAGATCTTGAAAAAATGGTGCTCGGAGGTCTTGAAAAATAGTGACCCTAAGGTTTTAAAACGGTGCTCAGAGATCTTGAAAAAAAATAATGCCCAGAGACTTTGAAAAATTGTTTTTGGACTTACAAAAACGTTTTCGGGAAAACAAATGATGGTTAGGAAACTTTAGTCCGTAATCACGTAATCCGATCTAAGAAGTTTGATATACCCCGATATATCAAGAGAACAAAAAATGTACTTGGTTATGGACTATTACTTAATCTGAACCAAGAATTTTTGGGGGGTTTGAAAAAACAGTTTTTGGATGACAACAGGGGAAAATGAGAATTTAGACCATAATCACATTATACAACCTAGGTGTAAATTTAATATACCCGGTATATCATGAGAATAAAAAAGGATCTTGGTTACGGACCATTTTTTAATCCGAGCTAAGAATTTTCGGGGGCATTTTTCAAAAACTATTTTTTGGTAACAAAGTGGTTGGCTCAAAGTTGGTCTCATGGATTGTTAATCCGGCTCAAACTATCACCTAAAACCAAAATGGTCTAGGATCTTCAATCTCAAAACCAACTTCATCTCAAGGAAAAGACCACCATAATCACACCAAACATGCACCACAATAAACCATTTCCAAGGCGAGCACAATGCAACCCAAGATGACAACAATAGAAACAAGCATAAAAGAAAAATGTAAAAGAGAAGAAAAACATGAAAAACTAACTTGAAAAAAAAAAGGTCATACTATATATATTTTTTTTAAATGAAAAAAGAAAGAACTTTTCCCGAAACTTTTGAAAATATTTTTCTCTTTTTTTTTTTTTTTAACATTTTGTAAAATTTTAAAAGAGGAGAAAAGAGAGTAGCCACTAAAACAAAATCAAGAGAGAAAAATAAGCTACCTTAGTGTCTAGCTTTTCCAAAAAAAATGAAGAACACTCCACTCTTTTTTTGGTTTTTTCTTTTTTTATCCTCTTCTTTTCTCCCCCGTTTTTTCTTGGTGGCCAAATGCCTTAGTATTCTCCTTACGGGTCTTCTCCTTTTTTTTAGCCACATGGCTTCTTCTCATTCACTAGCCAATCATGGCCTAGCCTTCCTCATTAAGGTGGATTCCTATTGGCTAGCCAATCCTCTTCATTCTTGCTCTCCAAGTTGGCTTCCTATTGGCTCTTCAATGCCAACTCATGTCCTTCATTGGTGAGTCATGTCCTTCTTTTAGTGACTCATTGATTTTATTAGTACATTTCCATTTCACTTTCCATTTTTACCCTCCCCTCTTTCACTTAATTTCCATCTTACCTTTTCTCTCCCACCTTTACCCCTTATTCCTCCATTCAATTACAATTTTCTACCATTGAAATTCCAAAAATACCCATTCAATTTCTTCCAAATTTCATTTACTTCTCTTCCAAAAATTCCCTCCAATTATCTACAACTCCAACTTATTCCTTTCTTTCAATTTTATCCTTCCATCATCTAATTCCTATTTAATTATTTCAATTTCACCCCTCCACTTTTCAATTTGTGGCTTTCCAATTATCAAAATTGCTTCTTCACCATCCAACTTTCCTTTTTAATCTTGAGTTTTCCAAGGTTGACTTTATTTACTTTGACTTTTCTAACTTTGACATTTCCAATATTGACTTTTTTGACATTGACTTTGTCAACCTAAAGCATCAAAACTGGATCACGAGATTAGGGAAAATTTTAGAAATCTGAGGGGTTTGAAGGAAAATTATGCCTTTTAGAGGGCTCGGACAAAATTAGGTGTCCACAGGACTTAATTGAACAAAAGCAAAAGAATAAGGGATTTAATTAAAGTATTTAATTATATCATGAGGCAAGAAAAAGATTTTATTGGAATCCTAGTAACAAGGGGCAACACACCCTCGGGGTTATATAAACCCTGTATGCCGCACCCCATATAATATCCTTAAGCAATGATAAGTTGTTAGCATACTTGTTACCCAAGCTTTCTTATCTTCTTGTTTTCTCTCTATCCTAGCCACCAAAAGAGAATTGTTCTCCAAGAAAAGACTAGCCAAAAAAGAAAACACAAGAACTTTATTCTTGATACACCTTTGTTGTAAATCATAAAGAAAGTAGGAGAAGAAGTTCTCCAAGGGGTTTTGGCACTCAAGGAGATTGCTTTTGCTTTGGAATTTTGTCATCTTGCTAGCACAATATTGTGTCAACCTTGAGAAGGTCCTTGCTTGTGGTTGTGTGGATCACCATTGGAGGCCTAACACTTGGGAGGCTTTGGTGACTTGACAAAGACTTTCTTGGTGATCAAGATTCGGGCAAGCCTTTGGGGAATCAACTTGTGCTTACTATATCTCAAGTAGGTATGTTTCTTGAATCACTTGTTTGCCTTTATCAAATAACATTAAGTTTGTAAGTATGATTCTTGGAGGATTTGGGTATTGTTTGTTTACAAAGATTATGTTTCCGTTGCACATCTCTGATATATGATATTAGAAGTTTTAAATATTATGCTTGTTCTTCATTGAGCATGTAACCAAATCCCTTCAGCCAGCGTAGCTACTAAGCCATACCCAAAGGACTACACTAGTCCTAAATTCAAGTAGTTTAATGGTAAGACTAGTGATGCTCGTGAGCATGTGATGAAGTTTTTGGAAACGATGGGAGTAGCTAGGTTGGATGATGAATTGAAGTTGAAGGAGTTTTCTAAGTCTCTCACTGAAAAGGCATACACCTAGTATGTCAACCATACTCCTGGTTCTGTGGAGCCGTGGAGTCAAGTGTGTAGGTGTTTAGTGAGAAGTTTTTATTCCACTCAAGAGAAACTTGCTTTGATTAATCTTGGGAGAGAACACCAAAAGTCTAGGGAGGATCTTATGGAGTATATCTAACACATTAGAGAAAGAGTGTTAGACTTTCAAGACTTACATGATTACAATGAGCTAGTGAAGGTATTTATACATAGTATGCTTGACGAGTAAATGATCCATCTGGAGAACCTACCTCTCCCAACCTTTGCTACCTTGGTTGAAGCTGCAAGAAGAACCAACAACACAATACTTAGACATAAGAGGAGTAATCAATTTCTTCAGAGAAATACTCCGACAGTGAATGCTTTCCAAGAAGGAGGAAAGAAAATATGAGGTTTATCATGGGTAATTGTTAAACATCAAATCCACATGTTCCCTAACATGAAACCTGTTTAAAAAAACTTATGCGAATGAGAAATGATTGGGGAAACAAAATCAATGATTAAATCATGAAACAATTGGAAGTGAAGCTCTTGGTTGTTCCACATTACCCTACCTAGCTTGAGAATATTGTAGTTGTGCCTAAGAAAAATGGTAGAATTCAGGTTTATGTAAAGTATAGAGATTCGAATAAAGCCTGTCCTAAAGATGACTTTCCTTTGCCACACATTGATGACCACACACTGCTGGTAATGAGTTTATCATTTATGGACGGATATTATGGGCATAATCAGATTTTGATGGCTCCCGAAGATTGAAAAAAGACTTCTTTTACAACACCTTGGGGGCTTACTATTATAGTGTTATGTCGTTTGGATTGAAGAATGTTGGTGCTACCTATCAATGAATGACTACTGCCCCTTTTTCATGACATTATTCATAAAAAGGTAGAAGTTTATGCAGATGACATGATTGTGAAGTCCCAGACCTGCCAGGATCATATTCCTAATGATAGAAAATTATTTGAAAGCTTAAGGAAGTTCATACTCAGGCTAAACTCACAAAAATGTGCCTTCGGAGTTAAATCTGGGAATTTGTTGTTGGAAAATTTAGACTCATGCTTAATACAATTATGACAAAAACATGAAACGCATCCAAAATAAAGAAACAAAGAAACATCCTGATCTAACAGCATCTTGAGATTGCCTACTTAAGATCTTGTAATCATAAGTTGCTAATCCAAAGAGCACGAACCGACTGTTCAAAGATCTCTTATGGGTTCCACAAAGATCACGAGAAGCACAATTGTCCTTCCTCCAAAGTTAGTCCACACGAATAGTTGATGGATCTTTCTATAAGGTATGGTGATTCACTTATGCTAACAAGTTGATCCTTAGATCACAATTAAAAGGTATATTTCTTTTTGTTTTCTCTCTATGCCTAGACGATTAAGAAACAATGGTGGAATGACAAGAACAACTCAAAGAAGCAAGGGCTTGCGGCAAAGAGAAAAACTCGCAAGGAGGTGGCGACATCTGTGTTTTACTATGAGATTGATGTTCTTTTGCAAAACTCGTATTCTCTTAGAAAAAATTAGAACATTCAAGAGATCTTAGGCTACTCACACATGCGGCTAGCTTCTCAACATATGATATATATGCAAGTTAAAACCCTAGCACACATTCACTAAGGTTGATCGACCACACCACCAACTTGGAGTCCAAGTTTTCCTTTTGTCCTTTTGAAGTTAAACCTTTTAATATCAATATGGATTAATTGGTCCATGCCACTAGCAATTAGTGTCATTGGGCCTATTTACTTAACATGTTAAGTTGGGCCAATCATCCTTAATTAATTAACTTAATTGGAATAGCCTTATAGACCAATTCTAATATCATGCATATATTCGGCTAGATCAAGACTCATGATTAGAAATTTAAGTCTCAATTAAATTACTTGCTCATGATGAACAATTCTTGTCTTTGACCTATCAATGTCATCACATGACATTAAACCAAACTACTGCATAGTATTCGAATACCCTTGTTTATCTCATAAGCAAATCACCTAAACGAGTCTTCTCAAGACTTGTCCATTCTTCTTGTTATATTAAGACATCATATTTGGATTTCTCAAATCATAATTATGTCTTAATTCATATTAATTGAAAATTTCAATTAAGTCCTCATTGTTAGACCTTTTATTCAATTAAGTTTTACCTTAATCGAATCTCATGTTTCATCCATACATTACTATCCTATTGGGTGTGTCCCTTTAGGTTCCCAATATGTTGACAATGAATATAAGTTAATCTCATTAACCTATACTCATAGATCAAGAGCGGGATCTAACAACCCATCATGACCACCCAAATAGTATGGAGTCAATGTGACCTTATAGAAACCTTCCAGTAACCAGTCTATCAATGTAATTCAATCCTTTCACCAAATATCCCGAAAAGACCATGAGCATGGTACAATGTCTACTCATGTTCAATCCATATTATTTCTTGCAACTTATGGTTCTATGAATTTAGAGAAACAATTTCTCCTAAATCCATTGTGCTTTGTCCAAAGACTTCATTTAGTTAACCCAAGCCAAGAACAGATGAGATACATCTCCGATGTCACTTGAAATGGTGAATCCTCTCTAGATCACTCATCCACCTTCGCATGGTTGATGTCATACCCAAATTCACCCTACCATAAGCATCCCTTATTGGGACCTATTAGTGATGAAATCAAAGCATGGAACTCCCCATACAAGATGACCTGGTATCTCAAGTCAGACATTACTTACACGACTGGCACATGAGAACATTTCCATAGGCACTAGAGTGACAAAATGAAATGGAGGTCTCACAGTGGGCCATGTTTAGTGAACTTGTTCAACAAACAAGAACCTACATGTTATCCGAAGTATCCCTCATACTTCAACCCATGAGATCGGTTGCTTACTTCACAAGTAAGAAGGCTTAACATGTACTAGTCTTTGAGCTTTGCTAATGCCTCGTCTGGGCAATACGATGACCAAAAACAGTTTTAGGAACATGGCTTTGATGCATGGGATTCATTTAATTAGTACACAATAACTCTTTATCATAGTACTAATTACGAAGGAAAACCTTGTATCACTAAGGAATAGTGATAGGTTTGCATTATTAACTATATATCCTTTGTCCAATTGGATTGGGTCAAGGGCATATACCAACAATCTCCCACTTGCACTTGAGACAATCAAATTGCTTAAGTGCGTCATGTGAAATGCTTGGTCATATTCATGATAATCATATTATCAAAGTTATTAAACTATTCAGATCACAACGAGACCCAGATTCCAATTGTATGGCTCAGTTGTCACTTTAACAACTATTGGTATCTATTATTAGCATGTATGCTAATGATCCAAATATAACTCTTTTTGCAAGCCAAAACAAAAAAGTTTATTTTATAACCTTTAGGGTATAAACATGCAATCCTCTCTAGTTTGGAACTTTTCCAAATAATTGCATTTTACATAATGGCTATTTATCACTAAGTTTAATTATGATTTTTAATCTTAAAGAATCATAAATTGCTCCCACTAAATCCTACATGTGTAGATGTTAAGGGATTTAAATTCAAAACTATTTTGAATCCTAAATTACTAGGCTGATTAGAATTCTCAATACTATTGCAAGTTGTATAAAATAAGAATGAAAAGACTACGATATAGAACAATTCTATAAATGACTTATTTAAAGAGGAATTATAAATTAAGCAAGGCATCCATATGCCAGCAAAATATGTTCAAAACATAAAATTAAGCATCCTTAAAATTGGCCCACAATGCCAATAAATAAACATCAAATGTTTAAAAATAAATCATAAATAATGTTTCTCAAACATCCTCAAAGAAGGCAAGATTGATCTAGCATCAACAAGGTTGCTATCTCCACGGTCTATCTTCACTACTCTTTTCTATTGGTCCCTACAATATGTCATACATATTTAGTACCAAAAAACAAGGTATCATATACAAAGAGACGTGAATTAATCTCAAAATATACCTAAAATTGAAACTCTTTTCTTCTTCTTTCCTTTGACTGATTTAATGTTTTCCTTGTAGTTGCGCCTCCAATGACCTGATTTACCGCAATGATGGCATGTTCCTTTGTCATTGACCTTATCAATCTTCAAACCATCATTGGGCTTCAAACTATTTGAAGCAGGAGGTACATCCCATCTAGTCTTCCTCTTCTTCTTATTAATTGGTTTAGAAGAAGTAACTAAATGGACAGATGACTTGTCCTTTATGATGGTCTTCTCTGCCGTGGTGAGCATATTCAGCAACCCAGCAAGGGTGGCTTCCATATGGTTCATGTTGAAGTTCAACACGAACTGTGAATAGCTTTCAAGAAGCGAAGAGAGTATGAGGTCAATGCTTAGATCATGATCCATGACCCATCCAAGTTGCTCCAGGCGTGTTATATATCCTATCATCTTAAGCACATAAGCCCTCACTGGGCTACCTTCTGACATCTTTGTTTGGAACAATTCCTTAGAGATGTCGAGCCTCTCAATGCGATTTTCCTTATCGAACAATTCTCTAAGGTTTAAGATGATATCCTGAGTATTCATGGCCTCGTGCTACTTTTGAAGATCGGGCGCCATGCTAGCCAACATCACGCATGTGGCTTGATCGAGATCATCTTTATGAAATCAATAGGTAGCTCTTTCTTCCTCAGTTGCTTCAGCAGCAGGCTCATCAGGAATGGGCTCATCAAGAACATAAGTTTTTTTCTCCTGTTTCAAGACAACCTTGATATTGCGAAAACAGTCAATGAAGTTTGGCCCTCAATTTATTAGCATCAAGTATGCTTATCAGTGATAGATTGCTAGTCATTTTTTTATATTTATATCTTCTATGAACCAGAAAAAAAATATTATAGTTAATAATAGCAGTATATATATAATCAGTAATGTCAGCTTTTAATACTCTAAAGATTATTCTCATTATTTTTAACAAAATAATAGCCCTTAACTACTATTATGAGAAATTTAATATTTGAATCTCCTAATTTTCATCCCACGATGACCTTGAGTGACTCAACAAGCCATATTGAAACTCATTGAGTAGGTAACTTTTCTTACCAATTGCATCTCTATGCAACTCCCAGATCAGTTAAGGGACAACACATTGCCTAAATGCATCTTATGCATTTCTCCTAACCATTGCCTCTAAATGTCATGCGGTCAAGTTTGATGCATTTGGACAACATAACATTAAGTTGAGTAAGACCCATCTTTTATAACTCAAACATGCTCGTACGGTAGGTTTGACCTTGAGTGACTCAACAAGCCTCATATGGTAGGAACTCAGGTTACCTTATTATAAAGGTGGAAGGCAACTTAATCATGCTTAGCATGGACTCAATATTTTAATGAGGGATTTAAATGATTCATTAATTAGGTTAGGACTTCAAGAAAGGTTGGCATGAAAAACTAATACCAACATTATGGCTTACAAGACTTCAACAAAAACTCAATTGGAGCAACGCTGACCTAGCAATTTGAGACACAACACGATAACACGACACGAACACGACATAGGAAACTAATTAAAACATGACATAAAAACACAACACAACACGACAAAAAACATGAACACGACATGAATACATGGATGCGTCAAAATCTATATAACACAAATTATTAACGTATCAAAATTTATATAAATATATAACACCTTAAACACAATTATGATACGGGAAAATAACACGAATACATGGATTGTCAGGTCTAGTTTATGATATCGAGGTAGTATTATTGCGTGAATTAGATATTCAAACTCTCAAGGTTCCAATGGAACCATGAATTAGTGAAAAAGATTGGCTGCAAGCATGGATTGAAGAATTAAACTTGCTAGATGAGAAAAAGACTCCAAGCACTGTATCATATGCAAGGGTAGCAAAAGATTAGCAAAAACTTTCAATGAGAAGGTTAAACAACGAGATATAAAATAAAGAGATTATTTCATGAAAGAACTTAAAGAAACTGCCTTTGATCCATGAGGGAAAGTTAAGCCGAATTGGGAGGGCCTTTACAATGTCAAAACGATCTTAGTGGAGGTGCAGCCAGAATCATGGATTTGGATGGTAATGAATTTGTAGAGATTATCAATTTGGACAAGCTCAATAAATATTTGATTTGGATTACTAAGTTGAAAACCCGTAAAGGGCAATTTAGGTAAAAGTTAAGGTTTTAAAAGCTCTCTAGATTGAAAATCCAAAAGGACGACTTAGGCAATAATTAGAGCATGATTTGGTAAGTTGAAAACCTGAAAGAGTAGATTAGTCAAAAGTTAAGGTAAAACAAATGGAATTCACGAGGATAAAGGGATAAAATATGCTCGTAATTGAACATGAAAAGTTGTCTTTCATTCAATAATAAAGAAGTTTTTTTTTTCTTTTCAAATTTCACTTGTTTAAGTCCTAAAGTTTTTCCTAACAAACTACTTGAGGTAAACTTTTCATTCTTCTAGAATAAATAACAAATGTTTTCTTTCCTAAAGGATGTGCTAATCCCTTACATGCCTTAAAAGTAAAAAATCCTAAACTGCTAAACTTACATAGAGCAAGAGTTGAGTATCGAAGAAATGACCTTGATCTCCTTCATGACAGTTTTCGAAATCCTCATGGGTCATTGCCAGAGAGCAATCCATGACATTTCTCCCATTTATGATGACTTAATAGATTGCATTAAATAGTAACAATGGGGCCCTCATCTCACCAATGTGGTAGATGAATTCAGAGATCATGCAAAATAACAGAGCATTGTTTCTTTTCCTAGCCTATGAAACTTTTTGGGATTCAAATTGTAAAACATTTCAATAAATTTAGCAAGGCCTACCTCTGTTTCTCGAGGACAGACATGAAATTGATGATCTCCAAAAAGACAGCCAGTAAGAGACAAGGAGTTTTTGTTATCTAGAGCAAGGATTACCAAATCAGTAGAAGTAGGCTAACCCATAATAGCATAGAATTCCTGTACAGTGGTGTAATTTCTTGTATACCAAAGCAAAAAATCCTTTTTTCAAGATCCAATGGTGGCATGCTGCCCAAGCCATAGTGGTATTGACATACACCTCATGTAGACACCTAATTTTATCCGGGGTTCTTGAATTGTTTCTTGGGATAATTCAAATTTAATTGTGTTTGATTCTTAAATCAATTTCCTTCCAAATAATTTAATTTAACCAAATATAGTTTGATTCGATTTTGAAATTAAAGCTGTTTTTCGAATTTATATTCAAATTTTATCAAAACCACTGTTAGTTTGAATTTTGCGCTTTGAATTAAATAAGTGATTAACATTTTATTGAACTTTAAATTTATTTTTGGGCAAATTGGTTAATGGACCTTGATTGTTTTCTGGGCCTTAAATTGCTTTTGAATGTTTATTGGGTTTTAACTTTTAATTTACTAAATGGGCTTTGGATAGGTTATTGGATTTTGGAACCTAATTTAAGCCAGTCCAGATTTGTTTCATTAGTTTTTTTTTTTTTCGTTTTTCTTTACTCTCATTTCTTTAATTTTCAAGAAAATTCTGAAAATAAAAAATCGTAAAATCCAGTAAAAAAAAGGAAAAAATAAGAAAATTGTAAAAGTTGATTTGGGAATATGAAAAACTTGTGAGCATCTGCATCATTTATTTTGATCATTGCATTTGCATCATCCATCAGCATCTACATCATTTATGTGGATGGAATTTGCGCCTTTGTAGAGAGCATTTGCATTATTGATTTAGATGTTTGCGTTTGTATCTTGAAAGAGAATCCTTGCATTTGTATTAATGGAATAGGCACTTACATTTTGCATTTTGGCAAAGGTCATTCACATTTACATATTTACACCATTATAGTGAACATCTGCATTGGTATTGGTAATATCATTTGCAAAATTATGATTGATTATTGCATTGCATAAATGGCATTGCAAGTATCCAAGGAATTCTTTTATAGGAATCAGGACGTGAACAACAGAAGGAAGAAATGAAATAGAAAAGCTATGAAATCTTCAAGAATCAGATTTTGGTTTTGCCTAAGTCACATATACAATTGGGTTTATTTCAATTCCATTCTTGACTTAGGTTTTGTCCGAGTCACAATCAAACTCTTGATTCCATTCTTGACTTTGGTTCCATCCAAGTTACCTTCAAATTTCAAGTTCATTCCTGACTTTGGCTCTATCTAAGTGACCTTCAAATTTTCAAGTTCATTCCTAAATTTGGCTCCATCCAAGTCATTTTCATGTTCATTCCTAACTTTGACTTCATCCAAGTCACCTTCAAATTTTCAAGTTCATTTTTAACTTTGGTTCAGTCTAAGTCACCTTCAAACTTTAAGTTTCATTCCTAACTTTGGTTCTATCCAAGTCACCTTCAAAATTTCAAGTTCATTCCTGACTTTGGTTTCATCCAAGTCACTTTCAAACTTTCAGTTTCATTCCTCACTTTGGTTCTATCCAAGTCACCTTCAAAATTTCAAGTTCATTCCTGATTTTGGTTCTGTCCAAGTCACCTTCAAACTTTCAATTTCATTCCAAATATTGGTTTCATCCAAGTCATCTTCATACTTTCAATTTTAGTCCAAACTTTGGTTCCGACCAAGTTACCTTCAAAATTCTGATTTCATTTCAAACTTTGTTTTTGTCTAGTCATTTTCAAATCAGACTTCGATTTTGTCCAAGTCACCTTTTAGACTTCGGCTCTGTCCAAGTCTCCTTCCAGACTTTTGTTCCGTCCAAGTCACTTTGTTGGTTCCATCTAAGTCATCTTTAGACTTTCAATTTTATTTCAGACTAGGGTCCTCCAAGTCATGTTGGTTTCATCCAAAGCACCTTTAAACTTTGGTTTCGTCCAAGTATTTTTTAAAAATCAAATACTAAGGAAATTTAATTTTTGAGGAACAATAAAAAAAGAAAGAGTCTGCCAAAACAATAAAAAATGATCTAATTTTTTTAAGTTACGCAAGAAAAATTGTGAAATTTTTCCAAGGGTAAGAAAAAATGATGAGAATTTTCATAAGACGTGTTTTATAAAGGCCAATCTAGTTAGCATCGTGAAAAATTATGCCAGTCGAATTGGCACAAGTCAAGATTTTCAATGAAACATTAGAAAATTACTTCAAAGTCATATTTTTTTTCTTCAAACTTCTGGTTTTGCCCAAAGTCATGTTTCTGCCTATAGTTTCACCAAATTCATTTTTCAAACTTTTGATTTCACCCAAAGTTATTTTTTTGACTCTGGTTTGGCCCAAAGTCATTTTATTCCGACTTCTGGTTTCGTCCAAGTCATGTTTTCGACTTTGGTTTTGTCCAAGGTCATTTTTTTACATCTAGTTTTGCCCAAAGTCATGTTTCCAACTTTTGGTTTTGTCCAAAGTCAATATTTCAAATTTTGGTTTCGCCCAAGGTCATTTTTTTCGACTTCTGCTTTTGCCCAAGGTCATTTTCTCACTTTTGCTTTCTCTCAAAGTCATTTTTTCGTCTTTTGGTTTTGTCCAAAGTAAAGTTTATGGTTTCACCCAAAGTCACTTTTAGGCTTTTGGTTTTTCCCAAAGTCATATTTATGATTATGGTTTTGCCTAAAATTAGTTGGTTTCTCTCAAAGTCATTTTTTCGGCTTTTGGTTTCGTCCAAAGTAAAGTTTATGGTTTCACCCAAAGTCACTTTTAGACTTTTGGTTTCGCCCAAAGTCATATTTCTGACTATGGTTTTGCCTAAAGTTAGTTTTTCGACTTTTGGTTTTGCTGAAAGGTATTTTTTTTACAAGCCAGGGGTTCCCAGTCTTGGACTTGGAGGCTATGGATAGAGATAGCTCCCTACCCCAATATTCGATTGGTTTCACCCAATGTTATCTTTCCAACTTTTGGTTTTGCCCAAAGTCATATTTTCAACTTCTAATTTTATCCAAAGTCATCTTTCTGACTTACAGTTTTGCCTAAAGACATCTTCCCAACTTCTGGTTTCGCCCAAGGTCATTTTTCAACTTCTGGCTTTGCTCAAAGTTATTTTTCTTCAAATTTTGGTTCTGTCGAAGTCATTTTCAAGACAATCAATCAAATTACTTTCAAAAATCAATTCTACTCTAGCATACTCTAGGCTTTGGATACGTCTGGATCATTTTCAAAAAATTTCCAAAGAGTTTTGAATTTTTGCAAGTCTTCTAAAGAAAGGGAGAACCCTTCTAGATTCTTCCTCAAGATCATGGAGCTACATGGAGAAAAACCTCTCTCGAGAGTCAATCATTAGTGTTGAACAAAATTTCTTTCATTTCACATTGCGCTATTTCGAACTTACTTTTTCAAGTCATCTAGTGGTGTTATCCAGAATTTTGAAAATTTTGAGGCTTCTGGTGGTGATATCCAAAATTTTATGTTTTCAAGATTTTTGTGGTGATATCTTAAGCTTTTGGTGGCGACATCCAATATTTTGTATTTTCGAGTCTTCGGAAGTGATATCTGTGAAGGGAAAAATCGGCAAACATGCTCAAACATAACAAACATAGTATAAGAACTTAAACAATTTAAGTTGTGTAGCGGTAACAAAAGAATAAAACAAAACAATAGCCAAAATCCTCAAGGATCATACTTACAAATTTGCATGTGATTAAAGACAATGAAGATTGCAAAAATACGATCAAGAATCATATCTCATTGAGATATTGTAATCTCAAGTAAACTCCTTAAGGTTTGCCCAATAAAGTTGATGACCAAAGAAGTTGTATTAAACCACCAAGCCTCCCAAGTGTTAGACCACTAACAGTAATCCACACGACCCAATCCAAGGTCCTTCACAAAGGTAAAGACACTCCCGTGCTAGCAAGATGACTCTTTGAAGTCCAAAGCCAAAGCAAGATTGACGAAAAGGTAGAGAACTTTTCTTGATGTGTTTCGGCTAAGAGGTGTTTTTCTTTTCTCTTGGCTAATGTTTTCTTAGAGAACAATTCTCTTAGGTGGCTAGAGAGAAAAAACAAGAAAGAGAACAAGAAGACTAGGGTTGAAATCAAGCAACTTATGATTCAAAAAGGATATACCAAAGACACAAGATATGTGCGACAACAAGGCTTTATTCCCTTTTTGTCCTCTTTAATTAATTAAACACTCTAATTAATTCCTTACTATTTGCTTTTGTTCAATTAAGTCGCACTTAATTTGAATCTCAGTTTTAATCTCGGATTAAGATCTATTTTGTATGACCCACTAGATTTCTAACATGTTGGCAATTAAACATAAATTACAATCTAGTTAAAGATAAAATAATTTCTATTCAAGATCATGAGTGGGATCTAGCAATCTTTCATGACCACCCAAATGTTAGAAAGTCATAGTGATATGACATAACCTTTCAGAGATCATTTTATTAGTTCAATTCGATCATTTCACCATATAATGGCCATAAGCATGGTGCAATGTCTACTTATGAAACCTTCCATATTAGTTCTTTAATCTCTTTGGATAACATTACACAATTTTCTCAACATTCTAAATTCATCATGCTTTGTCCAAATACTTTATCATGTTAACCTAAGCCAAGAACAAGTAAGATATGTCTCCTCATACTCACTTGGAGTGGTGAATACTCTTTTGACTACTCACTTACCTTCATATGCTTCATGCCATACCCAAAGTCACCCTATCTTTGGCATCACTTCTTGTGACTCGTTTGAATGAGATCAAAGCATGACAATTCACATATAAGATAACCTGGCATCTCAAGTCTGAAGACTATTTACACAACTGTCATATTAGAACGTTTCAATAGACACTTGAGTGAGCTACCAAACGGAGTTCCCATAGTGAGTCATGTTCAGTGAACTTGTTCTCTAACAAGCACCCACATGTTATCCCCAATATCTCTATACTTCAATCTATGAGATTGATTGCTTACTTCCAAAGTAAGGAGGCTTAACATGTACCAGTTTTTGAGCATTGTCAATGTCCCATCTTGACAATACAATGACCAGGAACAAGTTTAGCTACACGGCTATGATGCATAAGGATCTCATATTTATTACTTTATAATTCCTTTGCAAGGCCATTGAGTTTCATGGACTTCATCCAACTAGTTCACATTAACTCTTTATTGGATTTGACTAATTGATGAACGAAAACCTCTATCACATATATAACAAGTGATTAGTATGCATTATTAGAAGTAGGTTACTTCCAACTTTGATTGGCCAATTGATTAGCTGTAGGGCATATCCCAACAATCTCCCACTTGCACTAAGCCAATCATCAATGCACTTTGTATCGAACTCTTTCAATTTGCAAAGTGGCCTTCATGGCTTTAGCACATTCTATTGTGAGAATATGTTTAGGTACATACAAGTTGATAATCTCTATTATCAAGTCATAATGCTCATTCCGGTCACAATTAGACTCAGATTCCTTTCTCCATAGCTCGTGTTGTTACTCTAACAACTTAGGATTCCTTTGTTAACTCGACGAGCTAATGATCCAGACATCTTTTTGCAGCCTTAAACAAAAGGTTTTGATAAGTGCTTCATTTTTTTATATTTTATACTTTGATCCTTGAGTTTATTGATAGTTTACTATGGTTTTGTGTTTTGTAGGTGTTTTGGAAGACAGTGGATGCTTTGGAGTTAAAAAGAATGAATTTGGACAAGAAATGAAGCTTCAAGCATAAAGGAAAGCTGTCTACCCATTAAGGAGACACTATGTGGCTAAACCTAGTCTAAACTTTCCAAAAATAAACTAGTGGCTGCCTACTCTCTCTTTATCCTTAAAACCCTAGTTGGAAAACCTATTCCCATGCTTAAATAATGGCTAGCGGCAAGATTAAATTCATCATTTACTTAAACCCTAGCTGAAACCAACCTAAAGACACTTCAACATATCCATGCAGCTACCTTACCCTTCCTTGCTAAAAACCCTAGCTGAAAATACACTTTTCCTATTCAAAATAGAAGTTGCGGCTTCCCACATTCCTTCTCTAAATACATCTTTTAAAAACAAACCAATCATAGTCAAATAAGGACTAACGACAAAATTTATTTCCTTTTAAAACTTTACTTTAGCCGCAAGCTTATAACCTTTCCTTCTAGACTTTCTTTTAGCCTCAAGGTTTGCATATTTCCTTATCTATGTTTCCTATTCAATTCAACCTTTCCTTATTGCATGAGTTTAGCCACAATTCAGCTTGTTCGATGCCCTAATCGCCAGTTTTTTTTTTCTTACTCAAGGAGGCACACGCAAATCATTAAATGCTAGACCTAGTTGCTGCCTATAAATAGAGACACAAGGGGGAGCTGAAATACTACATTCTATGCTTTGTAATCTGATTTTTCTTGCTTTGTTTTAGAGAGTTTGAGAGAGTAAGAGGCTGAATAATTAATATTCTTCTTCTTTTTCTCCATTCTTCTAGTTTTCTTCTTAGTTTCTTTTTAATATTATGTTTATGCTAACAATACATATGCTAGGCTAGAGTTTTCTTTGGTTAAGGGTGATTTCAAGGCCCTAGACATGTTGTGTAATTGATATTCAGATTATATCTATCATTGGTTTTCTATCAAAATTGCTTATGTTCTTCCATTAAAATTGTTTATGATATTTGTCTTGATTTGTTTAGGTGTACAACTAGATAGATCTTGATAATTATCTAATGCTAGTTTAGGAGTCTTGATTTCCTATTCATAAGTGGCAATTTGTGATTAATGATTATGGTCAGGTTTTCAATAATTGCAAAGTGGAACATAACATAAGTTGAAGAATCCATGTTTATGTGTTTGTTGCTTAGATCAACCTATCTTTCTCATCATAAAGCTACTGCCACTTTGAATCTAGAGATGTTTATCCTAGGTTATTTGATAGTTAGAGATTAAGTAGTGATGTTTATCCTATTTAACGACGAACTAAGGAAGGATTTGGGTAACACGGGTTGTCGTTATCTACGGTTGATAGTTTTGATAGTTAATTGATGTTGATAAGTCTGATATTGATTTCCAATACTGTTTAGTGGTGGCGAATGACCTCTTTACCATACTTCTCATATCTGATTTCATCTTATTTCTTTACTTCTTATTTTTCTTGTTTGCTTACTTTTAAAATATCTTAAAACCCCCTTTTCTTTTCTTATTTTTGAACTGAAATGATAAACTAATAACTTATAAATTAAAACCCAATCCCTATGAATTGACCCTTGCTCATTACTATACTTAACAATTGACGATTCTAAGTGAAAGGTTAAATAAGATACACTATTTTGAGTGCATCAAGTTTTTGGTGCCATTACCGAGAATTGCTTTCTTTAATTTATTTGTTATTTGCTTTATTGTTACTTTTAGTTCTAATTAGTTTATTTTCTTGTTTTTCCTTTTCAGTGAATGTTCCAAGCTCCCGGAGAAGATGAAAATCACATAAGACTTAGGAGAATCTTGGAGTTCACATTTTCTTACCACAAATCAAACGAGGAGTTGATCCAAACAGTTCAAGATGAGCAAGGAGAGATGGCCTTAAACACCCGAACTCTTAAGGAATTGGCAGCTCCAGATTTGGATCAACAACCTTTGTGCATAGAGTATCCTAGTCTTTAGGTAGCTTTTGAACTTAAATCTGGTTTAATTCATATTCTATGAACGTTTCCTGGTGTTATAGGAGAGGATCCAAACAAGCACCTTAGGAATTCCACGTAGTTTGTTCAAGCATGAGTCCAACCGAGATCTCTGAAGAGCAAATCAAGTTAAGAGCCTTTCCATTCTCTCTAACTGATTCGGCAAAAGAATAGCTCTACTATTTATCATTCGGAACCATCACTACATGGAATGCAATGAAGAAAGCATTCTTGAAAAGATATTTCCCATCATTTAAAGCTGCCAACATTAGAAAAGAGATATGTAGGATTCAGTAATATAATGGAGAGTCATTGTATGAATATTGGGAGAGGTTCAAGAAACTTTGTGCATCATGCCCACACCATTAGATAAGTGAACAACTTCTCATCCAATATTTATATGAAGGTCTCATGCCTATGGAGGGAAGCATGATAGATGCTACAAGTGCAGAAGCTTTAGTTGATAAGACTCCCGAAGCTGCTAGGCTTCTCATCTCCAACATGGCAGCTAACTCACAACAATTTAGCATGAGACATGAACCACCACCACCACAACCTAAGAAAGTAAATGAGGTAAGTACATCATCCATTGAACAACAAATTTCTCAACTTACTTCTCTTGTGCAACAATTGGCTGTAAGTAATATACAACAAATTGAAGCTTGTGGCATATGTTCTACAATGGGGCACCAAATCGATATGTGCCCAACACTTCAAGATAAGTCTAATGAAATTGTGAATGCCATGGGTGGATTTCAAAATCAACAACGAACATATGATCCCTACTTAAATACATATAATCAAGGATGGAGGGATCATCCAAACTTTAGTTATGGGGGATGTAGACACCTAATTTTTTTCGGACCCCTAAATCAGGTACATTTTCTTCCTAAATTGATGTTTCAGAATGCTAAAAGGCTTTTCTCATCCTGCAGCTGGTACTCCGAGACTTAGTCTAAGAAAGCAGACAGAAAAAGTCAAACTAAAAAAAAAGTCAACCTCAAAAAAAGTCAACCCCGAAAACTCAACCTCAAAAAGTCAACTACTAAAAAAGTCAACCCACTTTCAAAATCAAGATTTGAGGTTCAATTGAAAAACGGTGAAATTTTTTTGATAATTCGAGGTCTACATTGAAAGATATGGAGTTCGAAAGTTGGGTTACGAGATTCAATAAAAAGGAAACCCTAATTCGGGAAATTTAGGGAAAGTGCTTAAACGACCAAATTGGTCAGAATTGAAGGTCTCAAATGAAAGATAAGCACTGACTACGGGTAACGGAGAAGCTACTTGGAAGAAAAACTGATAGAAAAGTCAATTCGGAAGAAAACCGAGAATTAGGGTTTTTTTTGGGTGGATTTCGGTGAAATTTTGAAGAATTACAGAAATGGCCCGATTATGAAGATCTAAAGCCCTTAATTGATGAGAAATAATTAAACAAGGATAGCCCAAGGCTCATTTTGAAGAAAATCTAAAAATCGGACTTGTTTTGAGCAAAACCGGGTTTCAGAGGCAAAAGGGCAAAATTGGAAAATATGGGAAAAATAGCAAATGAACTCCAAATATTCTGAAAATTTGCAAATCTCATTCTTAAATCATTTTGAAGAGATTGGAAAAATAAAATTTTGATTCGGAGTTCGTTTCCAAAATGGCCAAATACCGAGTTTCTTATGCAGTAATTCAAGCAGATAAATCCCGAAAAATAGCAAATGAGGTCCAAAAATTCTGAAAATTTGCAAATCTCATTTTTAAATTATTTGGAAGATATTGGCAAAAGAAAATCTTGATTCAGAGTTCGTTTGCAAAATGGCCAAATTCCGAGTCCCTTATGTAGTAATTCAAGCAGATAAATCCCCAAAAAATAGTAAATGAGCTCCAAAAATTATGAAAACTTTCAGATCACATTTTTAAATTATTTGGAAGATATTGGTGAAGGAAAATATGGATTCGGAGCTTGTTTAAAAAATGGTAAAGTTCGGGTACATAAAAGGGGTAATTTCGAATATAAATCCGAAATAAATAGGAAATGGACTCGAAAATTTTTGAAAACTCCAGAATTCAATTTTTTATTATTTTGGAAGTATTGAAAAAATAAAGTTCAAATTTGGAGTCCATTTGCTATTTATTTAGGTTCGGGGGGCAAAAAGGACATTTCACCAAAAAAACCAAAAAAGGGCAAATTTGTAATTGATGAAAATATGAAAGAAGGAATTGCTGGGATTTTTTCTTCCCTTGGTCAGCCAACATAGAGGAGAAGAAGGAAGCTTGAAAAATTTAATTCTCTAGTCACTATCAAGCCACATGCTACCACTAACACCTTGCAAATGGTCCCCCCTTCATCCAATGGCTTAGATGCCTTGTAGGAAAGTTGAATGCACCATCCAATGGCCAATTTTAAATGAAAAAATGTCATTATATTTTTCATAAAAGAACCCTCATCTAATGGCCAAGAATGGAAGAAAAAAGATGAGCACAATTCATCCAAGGGTGAGCATCCATTCGGTTGAGCAAGGGAGTGCATGGGATTATCTCTTTTCATCCAATGGCTTAGGCTATCTACAAGGGCTGAGTACACATGTTGAGGGCTGGATTTAATCTACAAGATGTCATTTTTATGTTGTCCTCATCCAATGACCAAGAATGGAAGAGCACAACTCATCCAAGGGTAGGCACTCAAGAGGAGCAAGCAAGGGAGTGCATAGGATTGGTCCTCTTTTGCATCTAAGGGCTAAGGTTACTACAAGGTCTGAGTACACATCTTAAGGGCTTCCATCAATTTGCAAGATGACATTTTTATGTTGTCATCAAAATATCTTAATCTAAAGGCCAAGATTGGAGGAGAAAAAGTGCAATTCCCATCCAAGGGTTAGAGGGCCATTCGGCCAAGGCTAAAGGGAGGGGAGTGATTTCATTTTTTCAAGGGTTTTTTGGTTGGAAACAGTAGCTAATTTGGCAAAGAAAAAGGTTTTGAAAGAAAGAAAAAAAAGGTTTTCAATAGAGAGCTAGAAAAAAAAGGTTTTCAATAGAGAGCTTGAAAGTAGTCATCTCTACCAAGCTCTAGCCTAGCTTTCTTCTTGATTTCCATGGTGTTTTCTTGATTTTCTATCTTGTTTTCCTACTACATTTTTCATAGAAATAAAGTTTTTTAATTTTTACTTATGTTTTCATCTCTACTTCTTCATTAAAATGGTGGAAAACATTTGTTTTATGGTTTCATGCTATGGCCAAATATGGCACATTTACTTGCCTTGGTTTTCCTTTTTTTTCTTCCTTGCATGTTGTTGTGAAAAAAGATTTTTACAAGGTTTTTAGAGTATTCTAAGGTTCTTATTTTTTACAAAATATGAAGCAAAAAAGGTTGAAATGGCTACATGATCTTGGCTAAACCAAGTGACCATGGTTAGGAGAGAGGCTATGCCCATTTTTACCTACCAAGAAGCTCACCTTATTTTCTGTTTTACATGGTTTATTTTCTGTTTTATTGAGATGGAAAGGCTTCATGATCTTGGCAAGACCAAGTGATTATGGTTAGGTGAGAGGATATGCCCATTTGATACCAACCATGGAGCTTAACTTTCCTTGTTTTACTTACTAGTTTTGCTTGTTATTTATTTTGCATGTCTATGTTAAATCTTTTATATATATGTTCTTTACATTATTTTCTATGCTATATTTACTTATATATTTCGTTTCCATGCTTGATATTGTATCCTTGCATATTCGGCCATGGTTATTCATATGCTCATGTTGTGCATTTTTTTTATGTATCATGTCTTACATGTTTGCATTTTCTTCATTTTGTTCCATGACCATTTGGCATCTTCATTTTTGTATGCCTTGCATATGCATATGCATTTTCCTTTTGCTTCTTAACTTGTTTGCATCTCCATGCCATGAACTTGTACATTTTGATTTTAGTATGCCATGTGCTCATGAAAATGCTATGTTAGAATGTCATTTTTGTTCATGACCATTCGGCAACTCCATTTTGTATGCCTTGCATGTGCATTTTCCTTTTACTTCTTAACTTGTTTGCATCTCCATGCCATGAACTTGTATATTTTGATTTTTAGTATGCCATGTGCTTATGAAAATGCTATGATAAAAATGCCATCATATTGTTCCATGACCATTCGACAATCCCATTTTTGTTTGCCTTGCATGTGTATTTTCCTTTTGTTTCTTAACTTGTTTGCATTTCTATGCCATGAGCTTGTGCATTTTGATTCTAGTATGTTATATTCTTATGCAAAATGTCATGATATTATGCATCTTAACATGATTTGTCATGTACTTGTGTCATTTACTAAATAGGATTGCATTAGAGTCTCATGTGATCATTTGGCCTCTTCATGCATCCCTTGCCTTGTCATGCATTTGCATTTTGTTTAGGTAACATGCTTTGCATTATCATATCTTGAAATTGTGTATTAGTTTCTGTTTGTTCCAGCATTTGCATTAGTTTCATGAGTCATTGTATGTTCATAGTATTGCTATGCATGTTCATTACATTTTAGGTCTAGGCCATATTGGTATTGCCATGCATATTGAGTCTTAAATCACATTGGTATTGTCATGCACTACTATGCTATTTAGGTCTTAGGTCATATTAGAATTTTCATGCATATTCATAACATATTAGGTCCAAGTCATATTTGCATTATCAAGCATTACATGGATATTGAGTTAGGATAGCATTTATTGCCATGCAAATTCATGCTAGGCATTTAGGTTGTCTTGAATTGTCATGCATTTCCTTTACCATTTAGACCTTTAGACCATGTATTTCATACATTTCATTTTCTGTATGTTCATGCATTCCATGTCATTGCCACTTGATTTGTGACTTAGGCCAATTAATGGCTCATAGTCATGCTCTCTTGAGTATACTTGTGGAAAATTAAGGAATTATCAAATTGATTGTTCTATCTTTGTGATTTTTTTTTACTTAGCCAATTTTTGTCCAAGGTTTTTAAATGTTTTAGCTACTGCCCTTGGTCTTTAGGATGATCTCCAACAATTTATACTTTGATTTTTGAATGAATTTATCAAAGGCAAAAAATGTGTTTTCACCTAGTACTCGAACATCTCCGATTTTTCTGGGCAGTCATCTTTAATCAGAAAACTAATCCAATTTGTTCTCGTGTAGTTTTACATGTTCTGAGTCTCCAGTATTTTGTTTATATATTTTTTTAATTTTTAAAATTAGGCTAAAAAATCGTCTGGCAAAACCGGGCAGTAAAGGCAGATTTGAAATCAAAAGAGGAATAATGGTTGAATTTGGCTAAGGCATTTAGAGCGGGTTGGTTAGAAGCTTTAGCTACTGTCTTAGGGTAGTTTGTAAGCCTTTTTAAACTTTAAAAGTGATTTTATAAATCTCGGGTTAAGGGTAGTTAAGTCCGGGATTTTAAAACTTAGGAAATTAGAGCCATTTTAAAAGGGTTTGGTAAAGGTTTTAATTTTTATTCAAGTTTTTCTCAAAATTGTTTTCAAACAATCACAATGTTTTATTGTTTTAGAAAATCTAATTTGACATATTTTCCTAAGGTATCCGGATATCTTTTTAGATATACGGATTTCTTATTTAGAGGAAAAAATACATTTTCATGCATTGCATTTTCCATGTTCATGCATTTTATTTAAATGTGTGATTTTTGCTATGATATTTTCCATGATATTATTATTATTTTACTTCACATTTTATTATCTTATATTTGTTTTCCATATGATTTTGAATGTTATGATTTTTATTCAGTTATTTTTGTCATATTGTTTAGCATATACTATGTTCATGCATTATTATTTTTATTTTCATTTTCATGCATATTATATGTTAGCATTATTTTAATTTCATGTAATTTCTTGTCATTTAGATCATATTCCATGTCATTTAGGTTATTTTATTTATAACATGCCATGTCATTTAAAATATGCCATATCATTTAGAATTGCCATGTCATTTAAATCATTTTATCTCATTTAGAATGTACCATGATACTTAGGACTTTTCATTTCACCTAGAATATACTATGTCATTTAAATTATGTCATATCATTTAGGTTGCATTATATTATCTGGACTTTGCCATGTCATTTTATTTATGTCATACATGTTCATGTTCATATTTTTAAATGTTTTGAAAAAGATAATGATTTTCAATAAAAATAAAGATATTCCCGAGTTAAAATAATTCATGAATTCTCTACCGGGTTTGCTGGAGGGAATATCATCAATTATCATTAATAAAGGAATATCTTTCTTTAAAAAAAAACGAGAATGATTCGAAAAGTTTTCCAAATGAATAAAATTTTTATATTTTGCCGATTTTGTCTGGGAATGTAGGAAAATTTTGAATTAATAAATTTTGGATCATTTTCAATTAAAAATGGGATTGTTTTTCTTAAAATTGGGAATTAACTTGAAATACTAAATTAAAAACCAACTTTTTTACTGAGACTTGAGATAACACACGATTAATAAGGTACCGATTTATACGGGCGTTGTGGGGGTGCTAATCCTTCCCCGCACGTAACCGATTCCCGAACCCGCTTCTTTGATATCTCTGGTTTCTAACGCAGACTTGAAATTGGTTTTTAAAAATGTTTTAATTAATTTTAAAATGTTTTATAAAACCGGTTTTAATAGGTGGCCGATCACACCTAGCTAAAACGATTGATGGCGACTCCATGTCTTTTTACGAGGCTGTTTTCATACCCTCGATACCTTCATTTTTCTAGAGGAATTAAGTCGACTTTTTCTCTTTTTTTAATGTCACACCTAAGGAAAACGAATAATAAAAGTCTCGCTATGAGACATCGTTGTTATAGTTATTTTATTTTAGGTTGCGACAGCTTGGCGACTCCACTAGGGACTTTTTAGAGAGTCAGGCCTAGAATTAGTCGTGTGTTATCTAAGTTTCGATTTTGTTGGTTTAATTGGTATTAAATTTTAATTCCCATATTTTTAAAATAATAAAGAGAATTTTGAAAATAATAAAATATTTTAAATATGTCTATCTTCACATGCATGCATATTATTATTTGTTCTCTGGTTATTTTGTTGTGTATATTTATGTCTGCTTGACTGATGCTTTACATTGTTTGATTTTAGTGGGGTATTTAGAATAAGGGGTGTAGAATAGGTGGTGACAGGTTTGTTTTGTTCCTCCGCACACACTATGTCTGCATCTGCATAACATGAATCCTCTACCCGGGTTCTGTCCTTTTAAGTGGGAGTAAAGTAACTACGCCTTCGTGATGATCCTCCGTATGGGCTAGTGAAACACTTTCGGGGTATAAAGTACCTAATGCCTTCGTGATAATCCTCCGTACGAACATAGGAAAATATACTCTAACGAATTGAACTCTCTTGTATCGGGGTGACTTACTAGCCTTTACAGGCGACAGTGAGGAACAATTCGGGGCCTTAGAACCGGTTCACCTTCTTATAGTGAACCTAGGCAAAGCCATGCCAGATTTCTGTTAGATACCGGAGTTTAAGAACACATGGAGGAACATTGCCAACCTTTTACCATCTTTCTATATGTTAGATTTTACAAATTGGGTGATGATGAACGAACATCATATCGCTCGTAATAAATTTATCATTTTGTCCCAAAGGCATCGTAATGCCGAAACTCTGTTAAAATTTTCGGGACATTTTTATTTTTAAGCATGTTGTTATTTATGTTATATTTGTGAATTCGTTTCTTTACTAATCTATTTCTTTCTGTTTTCTTTTCTTTGACATGCATCATAGACATCATCATACACTTGGAGTTTATTGGCCTCGGGATAGTCATCAACCCAAAGGACTTTCATGGAGTGTTAGGTTATTCCAATGATAGAAGATCATGCAGTAGTCAGG
This sequence comes from Fremontodendron californicum, assembly GCA_030761205.1. Lineage (NCBI taxonomy): Eukaryota > Viridiplantae > Streptophyta > Magnoliopsida > Malvales > Malvaceae > Fremontodendron > Fremontodendron californicum. Next base: position 18,406,101 of record JAULJL010000010.1, on the reverse strand, counting down.
GAACGGTCAGAAAAAGATCAGAGGGAGGATGGTGATTGCCTGAAGAAAGATAATGTGTCAGTATTGCCGGAAAGGGTCAAAGTGGATTCTAGATAGAATAATATTTGAGGGTTAGCCGACATTTGGAATCAGTGGTGTCGCAACCTAAAAAATAACGAGTCTTATCGCAAGACTTTATTATTCGTTAAGCGTGACATTAAAAAAAACCCAAGAAAAAGTCGACTTAATTCCTCTAGAAAAATGAAGGTTTTGAAAAGGACCTTGAAAAAGACATGGAGTCGCCACCAATCTTTTTTAGCTAGGTGTGATCGGCCACCTATTAAAACCGGTTTTATAAAATATTTTAAAAATTAATTAAAACATTTTAAAAACCAATTTCAAGTCTGCGTTTAAACCAGAGAAATCAAAGAAACGGGTTCGGGACTCGGTTACGTACGGGGAAGGATTAGCACCCCACAACGCCCGTATAAAACGGTACCTTATTAATCGTGTGTTATCTCAAATCACGGTAAAAAGTTTGGTTCTAAATTTAGTATTTCAAGTTAATTCCCAATTTAAAGAAAAATAATTCCATTTTTAATTGAAAATGATCCGGAATTTATAAATTCAAAATTTTCCTATATTCTACAACAAACGTGGAAAAATATAGAAATTTTTATTAATTTGGAAAACTTTCCAAATCATTCTCGTTTTTTGAAAGAAAGATATTCCTTTATTAATGATAATTGATGATATTCCCTCCAGCAAACCCGGTAGAGAACTCATGAATTATTTTAACTCGGGAATATCTTTATTTTTTATTGAAAAATCATTATCCTTTTGAAAAAATTTTAAAAGATATGAATATATATATGCATGACAAAAATAAAATGACATAGCAAAATCTAAATAATATAATGCATCCTAAATGATATAATATAATTTAAATGCCTTAACATATTCTAAATGAAATGAAATGTCCTAAGTTATATAACATATTCTAAATGAAATGAAATGACGTAGGTAGCATAATATATTCTATATGAAATGACATAATTTAAATGACATGGCAAATATGGATGATATGGCATATAATTTAAATGACATGGAATATAAAATAATGCTATCATATAATATGCATGAAACTAAAAATGAAAATAATAATGCATGAACATAGTATATGCTAAATAATATAACAACAAAAAAATAATTAAATAAAAAGCCTAGGATATCATGAAATATTCCAAATTATATAATAAACAATATAACATAACTCAACATCATAACAATATCATAGAAATTATCATAGCAAAAATCACATATTATACAAAATGCATGAATATGGAAAATGCAATGCATGAAATGTATTTTTTCCTTTAATTAAGGAAACCCGTATATCTAAAAAGATATTCGGCTACCTTAGGAAAGTATGTCAAATTAAATATTCTAAAACCAAAATACTTTGTGATTGTTTGAAATCAATTTTGAAAAGCTTAGATTAAAAATAAAAACTCGGTTAACTCCTTTTTTAAATGACTCTAATTTCCTAAGTTTAAAATCCCAGACTTGACCACCCTTAACCCGAGAGTTAAAAAAAATCATTTTTAGAGTTTAAAAAGGCTTAGAAACTACCCTAAGTCAGTAGCTAACCTTCCTAATCAACCCCTTCTAAGTAACTTAACCAAAACAGAAAAATGATTTTCCTTTAAATTCAATTCTGACTTCACTGTCCAGTTTTAAGCCACGATTTTTTACCCTATTTTTAAAAATTCAAAAACATCTAAAAAAATACTGGAGACTCAGGACATGTAAAACTACACGGGAAAAAATCAACAAAATTTTCTGATTAAATATGAACTCCTAGAAAAATCAGAAAAGTACGAGTATTGGGTGAAAAAAAAATTGTTTTGCCAAAATACATTTTTGCCTTTGATAAAATCATTTAAAAATCAAAGTAAAAATATTTAAGACTCATAAAATGACTCACAAATAGTAGCTTGAAAGTTAGATAAAAATCTGCTAAGTAAAAATTAAAAAAAAAAAAAAAGGTAGAATAATCAAAACTTTAATTTTCCACAAGTGTGCTCAAGAGATCATGACTTTGAACCATTAATTGGCTCAAGTCATTAGTCAAGTGGCATGACATAAAATGCATGAAAATAGCAAGTTAAATGCATGAAATGCATGACCTAATGCCTAAATGACATAAAAAATATGCATGGCATAAAAGATGACCTAATGCCTAAATGACATGGCATGTGACATGGCATAAGATGACATGGCATGTGAATGAAATCGACATGGCAAACAAGATGACATGGCATAATGGATAACATAAAATGACATGGCATGTGACATGGCATAAGATGACATGGCATGTGAATAAAATCGACATGACAAGCAAGATGACATGGCATATGTATGACATAAGATGACATGGCATGTGAAATGGCTTAAAATGACATGATATGTGACATGGCATAAGATAAATTTACTTGAGAATGACTCGAAGTTTATTAATACCAAAATCTTTTCCTGTTCCCGGACAGACCTGGCAAAACATAGAAAGTTTTATTTATTTCGAAATTTTCTGACTCATTTTATTTTAGAAAAGGGTAGTCCTTCATTAATAATTAATGATAACCTCTCCGACAACCCAACAGAGAAAACCATGAATTATTGAACTCGGGTATATTGCCTTATTTATTAAAATGTTATGAATATGCAAAATGACATTAAGGCATGCACCACAATGGACCATGTCCAAGGCAAGCAACATTAGCCGTATAAGAGTAAATTATCAAACACCAAATATACACCATAATATACTATGTCCAAAGCAAACACAATAAACAAAAAATAAAATAAAAGAATATTACCTTGTGCTTGTCCCCTTCGCAAAAAACCAATTCCTATTTTCCCAAAATAAACGGCAACTACATTAACATTGTTAGGCCTAAAACCTATCCTTTGCATGTCATGAAAAACGTAAAATGCTTTTTTAAATTGGCCTTGTTGATCTAAATCAGATATCATGGAATTCTAAGAAACCACATTTTTAAAAGCATTTTATCAAACAACTGACAAGCTGAGTCCATATCGCCACACTTCATATACATATCAACCAATGCATTGCCAACAAAAACATCCGAATAAGTATCATGAATTTGGGTATCCAACTCGAGTTGAAACATATCCACCAGCTTCGTCAAATCCAAGCTTGACCAATCCAAAATCAGAAACTTTGACATGAAAACTTTTGTTTAAAAGGATATTACTACTCTTAAAATCTATGTGAATCACTGGAGGGCTAATATGTTACTACTCTTAAACATTCAATCTCTACTTTCTCAATTCTATTCAAAATCGGTATGCTCAAATAACTTTTGCATGTGCTACTAAGCAGTTCTCTCGAGAAAATTTCCTGGTTTTCTCTTGGTGCAGGATAACACAAAAGTTGGGAGAGTTCTACAATGTGGGAGAAAATTTATTTTTTTATAGGATTTGGATGGTGACTGGGTTAAGGAAATAAGGGTACATAATTAAGAACATTTTGTCTCATGGTTTCACCAGTACCAAGCAAGAAAAAAAAATGGATATTGGGCTAAAGAAAATGAATATACATGTAGCAGTCGATTTTAGACTTGGATAAGGACTTTGTTTCGAATATAACAATAGTAACTAAAAGCCACTAAAAACTAAGAAACAGCCACAGAAGCAAGTACTACAATGGCAACCAACATAAACCAACGGGTACATCCGATCCGGAGACAAACCTGGCTCGTTATACACACTGACTCCAAGCACAACTTTCCCATTTCCAAGCTTAACATCAGCTGGAAAATCCCTATCAATCATCCCAGCACCAATCGTAACCACCCAAGTTGCCATGATAGTAACAGACAAACCTCTAGCTTTGATTTGGAATTGAAATCAATGGGTGAAAAACGAGAGAGAAGAAAAAAGAATCACAAGCTTTCACATCACAAGCATTCATGGCTTGAAATGGAAACCTCTAGCTTTTTTAGATCATAAGTAAAATCTAACTTAATAAATGCAATTTTGATGGTTCGAATAAATGGTTGTGTCATGTCTTAATGAAATGAGGGATGAATACGACAAAATGCACCAACAAACTATCAAAATCAAATGATTTAGACCTTTTTCCAGTAATTAAATTTCTATAACGCAAAATCATACTAACTGCTGGAGCCTTCGCGCATCACAGAAGCCACATTCGAATGGCATCGGCTGCAAAGTAGAGAAAAAAAACTTATTTGCATATGATCAATTATTATCAGAAACATTCCTGAAAGATTCTCTCCGAAGCCCAACGCCGTCGACGGTTTTGAGGCCTAAAAAGTGAGGAGAGCACGTGGTTTGCAGGTGCCGGACTTGTTCAGAGATGACAGCGATGATGTGGGGAAGAGTTTGGAGCTTGAGGGCTTTAGTCGAAGAAAGCTTAGCAATGCTTGTGAGTGGTGAAAATGGAAGGCTTGACATCGTTTTGGACTCTAACGATGAAGGTTTTCCGATCCTCCCCAAAAAAAATTGATTTCTTTATGCTCCCTCAATAGTAGCCTCCAAACCCCCATAAGAAAACACAGCTTTTTCTTTTGTTTCTTTTAGCCGCCATTCCCCTCTCTCTTTTATCATCGGCCCCTTTATAAACCAATTCCTAACCTAAAAATGTGTAATGTCTAAATTACCCCCTCCTTTATTTTTTTAAGTCGTTTTTTTATTTTTAAAATATTTTCAATTAAAAATATTTATTTTAAAAATCTAATAAAACTCAAGATTAAACTTTTTCACCTCGGGTTTAAATTGAATTTTAAAATTGGTAATTTTACGGTCCGATTTTATTTGAATAATTAAAGCTAAAAAATGATATATAATTTAGAAAATATATATATATTTTTTAAAAAAAAATCTAAAATCGCACCCATGATTTTTACAAAAATATTAAACCCGAGAAGAAAACTAATCGAAATTGATTTAAAAAAAAAAAGCCCGGACAAAATTAGGTGTCTACAGCTGCCCCTCTTTGGCTATTTCTGAGAATCAGGAATCAGGCAAAGATAAAATAGACAACAATTTTGTCTGGTCAGTGAAATCACATGTGAGAGATGGAAAAGGGGTTTTTTCTTTTTTCTATCATTTTTTCATTTTTCATATATTTTTTTTGAAAGTAGTAAATTGAAGATTTGTCCTTAAATTGAATTCTCTGACTAATCAAGACTCGACCCGTCTTAAGGAAACGGATTCGATTTTCAAAAGAAAAAATTGTGCCCAAAGGTCTTAAGAATAGTGCCCGAAGTTCTTAAAAAAACTGGTGCCCGAAGGTCTTTAAAATGGTGCCCGGAGGTCTTAAAAAACAGGTGCCCGGAGGTCTTTAAAATTGGTGCCCGAAGGTCTTTCAAATTGGTGCCCGAAGGTCTTTCAAATTGGTGCCCGAAGGTTTTTAAAATTGGTGCCCGAAGGTCTTTAAAACTGTTGCCCGAAGGTCTTTAAAACTGGTGCCCGAAGGTCTTTAAAACTGGTGACCGAAGGACTTTAAAACTGGTGCCCGAAGGTCTCTAAAACTGGTACCCGAAGGTCTTTAAAACTGGTGCCCGAAGATCTTTGAAATTGGTGCCCGAAGGTCTTTAAAACTGGTGCGTGAAGGTCTTTAAAACTGGTGCCCGAAGGTCTTTAAAACTGGTTTGAAAATACCTTGCGACGGTCTCAGGTTCGACTCATTTGATAAAACAGAATGAATTCGATTTAAAACAAAAAGGAATACCTCGACGGAGGTCTCAAGGCTTGACTCATTTGATAAAACAGAATGAATTCGATTTAAAACAAAAGGAAATACCTCGATGGTGGTCTCAAGGCTCGACTCATTTGATAAAACAGAATGAATTCAATTTCAAACAAAAGGAAATACCTCGACGTTGGTCTCGAGGCTCGACTCATTTGATGGAACATAATGAATTCGATTTAAAACAAAAGGAAATACCTCAACCATAGTCTCAAGGCTCGACTCATTTGATAAAACAGAATGAATTCGATTTAAAACAAAAAGAAATACCTCGACGGTGGTCTCAAGGCTCGACTCATTTGATAAAACAGAATGAATTCGATTTAAAACAAAAGGAAATACCTCGACGGTGGTCTCAAGGCTCGACTCATTTGATGGAACAGAATGAATTCGATTTAAAACAAAAAAGAAATACCTCGACGAAGGTCTCAAGGCTCGACTCATTTGATAAAATAGAATGAATTCGATTTAAAACAAAAAAAAAATATACCTCGACGGAGGTCTCAAGGCTCGACTCATTTGATGAAACAGAATGAATTTGATTTAAAACAAAAAGAAATACCTCGACGGAGGTCTCAAGGCTCGACTCATTTGATAAAACATAATGAATTCGATTTAAAACAAAAGAAAATACCTCGACGATGGTCTCGGGGTCTCATCCTGTCTTGTGCTAACCTTACTGGCATGGGTGAAACCGAAAATTGAGGAAGATCTGGATGAAGCCAGAGATTGAAATGACATGGGTGAAACCAAAAAATTGAGAAAGATCTGGATGAAACCAGAAATTGAAATGACATGGTTGAAACCAAAAAATTGAGAAAGATCTGGATGAAACCAAAAATTGAAATGACATGGTTGAAACCAGAAAGTTGAAAAAGATCTAGATGAAACCAAAAATTGAAAAACATGGGTGAAACCATAAAATTGAAAGTGATCTGGACAAAACCAGAGATTAAAGGCATGGGTGAAACCATAAAATTGAAAGAGATCTGGATGAAACCAGGGAATTGAAAGCATGGGTGAAACCAAAAAGTTGAAAAAGATCTGGATAAAACCAGGGAATTGAAAGCATGGGTGAAACCAGAAAGTTGAAAAAGATCTGGATGAAACCAGGGAATTGCTAAATATTTTGGAAATTAACCTGGAGGATTCGAGAGAGGATGCAAACGCTTAGATTGATGCAAATGCTTCTTGATGCAGATGTCTTGGATTGATGCAAATGCTTCTAAATGTAGATGCAGATATTGAAAAAGATGCAAATGCTTCTAAATGCAAATGCATATATCTTGGATTGGTGCAAGATGCTTCTAATTAATGCAAATCAAAGATCAATAGTGATGCAAATGCTTCATGATGCAAATTCAAAGATTAGTAATATGCAAGATGCTTCTAATTGATGCAAATGCAAGATCAATAGTGACGCAAATGCTTCATGATGCAGATGTTGAATAAGATGTAGATGCTTCATGGTGCAAATGCAACTGGCTTTTGTTGATGCAAATGCTTCTAATGATTAATTGTGCAGATGCAAATGACTTAGGTTGATGCAAATGATTCTAAACGATGCAAATGCAAAGATCCTCAAATAACGCAACTGCTTCATGGAATGATGCAGAATAAGATTAACAATGTGCAAATGCTTCTAAATGATGTAAATGCAAAAATTGGTGCTGGCGCAACTACTTCATGGAATGATGCAGATGCCCCTACTAATCGTGTTCATGTAAGTGGTCTATGAATGGTGTAACTGCAGTTGCCACATAGTAATGAAAATGCAATGATTCTAAAAAGATGCAATTGCTTGAGATGACGCAAATGCAAATATCGATGAAGGATGTAAATATAAAGGTAAAATGCCAATGTTCATGGAATAGTGCTAATGCAAATACTCATGAATGATGCAAATGCTTGCTGACACTATGCAGATGCAAAGCCCAATAAAGAGATGATTGCTCATGAGTGATGCACATGCCCCTAATCATCTTTTCTAGACTTTGGCTTAGCCTTTCCCATTCATTTTTCCTCTTCAAATAAGAGTATATCTTCAACTCCTTTTTCCAATCTTTGGCTATTCTCTTTGCCCCACCAGTTTTCAAACTCTCATCAATAGAGATCTGCTTGTTGAGTTTTATTTCTACTTATCCTATTTGGAAGTCAAGGTTATCCCTAGTAATTCCACATCTTTGGGTTAGAAAAACCCTTGTCTCATGTCAACATAAAAAATGGGTATTTCAAAAATATTTTTATTTTCCCTTTTTGAAAAACAATTTTGCTTATTTAAGGAAAACTTCTGAGCCAAAAATTTTAACCCACAGTGTATGATGTACAAATCTTTTGATGACTGATGATCACTGTTAGAAATTTCCCTAAGTATCAATTTGGGTTTTTCAATTTGAATTGACAAGGCTCGGTACAACAAGATTTTGGTTTTTCCAGGAAAACTTCACAACAAAAATGTATGTCCCTTCTAGGCTCACAAATGGAACATATTTTATAAATCATGAATTCATTGAGAACTAAACAAATTCAACATTCTTTTAGTTTCCAATATCAAGGTATTTTGACAAACGTCAAGATTGGCTGGGATGTTTAAACTGGAAAGTTGATTTTGGAGGAAAAGGTTTCAGTTTTTGAAATCAATCATCCGAATGAGAGTTGACACTTTGGGAGGTTCAGGAATTCCTAGATGTTCCTCGATGACCACTTCTTTATGTTGATCTTCTCTTTTGTGGCATCAGCACTATCATAGATGGCATCGAAAATTCCCATCTTACTCTAGACCGCCCATTTTTTGGGTTTTCGCCCTAGAGTCTCATTCTTTCCATTTTTCCTTCTCTTTCTTTTTTCATTGTTTTACCATGCACTTGAGAATTCTAAATTCTTCCTTAGTAAAATGATAATTCGATGAGATGAGATAAAATCCGAGGAAAAAACCCTTCAAATTAAATATTCATGCTTGATCAAAATGGACTTTTAAAGCACGTAATGTAGGCCATGGTTCGGGGTTCAAAAAGAAAGGATAAATAGGCCCAAAATATGTGTTTGAGGGTAATCAGATCAAGGATCATTTCTTGAAGAGGATTTTCTTTGAAGCAATTATCCCTTTTGGACTTTTCATTCCTTTTGACTTCGTTTTTTTCCTTCTTTGTTTTTGGCTTTCATTTGCCACACTTCTTCACACTTTTTTTTGTGTGTTTTCTTTTGTTTTTCATGGCTTTCATTTCGCCATCTTTTCCTTTTTCTTTTTCTTTGACAAAGTGAGCCCATATTTATTCGGGCCTCAATTTGCTTTGTATCTATCTTTGAGCTAGGACTCATTTTTTCGTGATCTTTGGGAAGATCTTTCCTCGCATTTGCCCCCCAATATAGAGGGTGATCCTTGATCAGGGTTCAAAGAAGAAAGAATTCTTTTGGTTCAAAAGGGTGACTATGGATAATTTCTTTTTTGCGAAAGGGATATGAAAGATGGCCATTCATCATATCAAGCACAAATATTCTCATTGAAAAGCAATTCCCAGGGGAAATAGATAATCAAAGTTTCATTTTGCACTTTTGAATCATCTGAATTCTCATATGCATGATATCACAATTTTTCTTTTTCTTTTTTCTTTTTTTTTTGTTTTTTGGTCGCATTCCCCTACTGATTCATGCATTAATCCATCCTTATTCACCATGTATCCATCATTTCCACATATGATGCCCTAATTTGATTAACCATGAGGATTTGTATCATTGCGAGGAACATCGCAAAATCTAGGTTTACAATGAAAATGTTGAGTTTCAATCTTGGGTTTGTTTGAAGTGGCCTAGGAAAATATTTTCCAAAGACAGGTTTTCTCTAGGACATGAGCTAATCTTGTTTGGTCATGGCGCCCCAAGGTATCAATCATGAAGTGATGTTTGGGCAATTGGTGTTTTGTGGTTATTGGAAAGGATGTGAATGGCTTTGGCACAGCCTTGACACACATCAAATTACCATGATCTAGATTCTTGAAAGAATGTCTCATTTGTTTAATTTCAAGGAGTTCGAAAAAATTTCGAAAAGTTTGTTTCTTTGTTCATAGTCTAGATTAAGATCTATATCTTTGCTTATTATGTAATGACAATGGTTTATGAAGTTTAATTTATTCATATTCCTTGAAGTATGAGGTCTTTCAAGTGGTCTCGGTTCAAGAGATTTAGGCTTAGGAAAGCCTAAAAGAGAGGGGAGAAGGTATTGGGTCATTTGTAACAATGATCATCAATATTCTCAAGATTGTTCATTATTTCATGTGAAAACCACTTATTTATTGTTTACCATAAATTTTCTCAAAGTTTCATTTGTTTTTGCAAATTCAAATTTATTGCTAAAATAAAGTGAACACAAAACATTTAAATTCAAAAATTATTTATTTCATGTAGATGTCAACATGAGACAAGCATTTTCATCATCAAAGTGTATAGAAATATATGCATCAGAATGCTCCTATTGACATGCTTTCAAAGATAACAATTCTTATCCTCAAAATTCTTTAAGAGGAAATCAATCTATGGTAAAACAGATTTCCAATGTTCGATAAGCTCTGGAATCAAAATGCCGTCGTGGACAAGACCTTCAATTCTTTCCTTCAGTTGTCTGCATTTTTTAGTCGAATGCCCAATTGCCCCAATATGATACTCGCACTTGCTGTTGGAGTCATAGCTTTTAGCTGACGAAGAAAGCTCTTTAAAGCGAAGCCAATTTCTATTTCATCTTATTAATGTGTTTCATGATGAATGAGCTATGAATGTCATGAGTGCAATTTGATGCATGTGAAGGATAAACAAAGTTATGTGTGGTCATATACAGTGAAAACATGTTGACCCTATATGTTATAAATGCAACACGACGCCAACATGATGCATTTAAAGAATAAGAAAAATCAATGCATGGATATATGCAATGAATGACCATGTATGTTCCAAATGCATTTCCCAATGAATGATCATATACACTATGAATGCCACACAATGTCAATTATGATGCATGTGAAGAATGAATGACTGACACAGAGTATATACAAAGAAAATTATGTTGACCGTGTATGTCATGAATGTAACCTGATGCCAATATGACAAATTAATGTATGAGCATATCATGATGACTATGTATGCCATGAATGCAACCTGATGCCCGCATGATGCATGTAAAAAATAAGCAAATTAATGCAAGGATATATACAATGAATGACCATGTATGTTCCAAATGCATTTCCCAATGAATGATCATATACACTATGAATGCCACACAATGTCAATTATGATACATGTGAAGAATAAATGACAGACACAGAGTATATACAAAGAAAATCATGCTGACCGTGTATGTCATGAATGCATCCTGATGCCAATATGATAAATTAATGCATGAGCATATCATGATGACTATGTATGCCATGAATGCAACCTGATGCCAGCATGATGCATGTAAAAAATAAGCAAATTAATGCAAGGATATATACAATGAATGACCATGTATGTTCCAAATGCATTTCCTAATGTATGATCATATACACTATGAATGCCACACAATGTCAATTATGATACATGTGAAGAATAAATGACTGACACAGAGTATATACAAAGAAAATCATGCTGACCGTGTATGTCATGAATGCATCCTGATGCCAATATGACAAATTAATGCATGAGCATATCATGATGACTATGTATGCCATGAATCCAACCTGATGCCAGCATGATGCATGTAAAAAATAAGCAAATTAATGCATGGATATATACAGAAAAATCATGCTAGTCATGAATGTATTCTACAATGAATGAGCATGCATGTTTATGACTGTAACGCGATATCCATATGATACATGTAAAGAATTCATAAATTTACACAAGGATATGAACAAAAAATGACCATGTATATCACAAAAGTATTCTACAATGAATGACCATGTATGTTAGGACTGTAACATGATGTCAAAATGGTACATGCAAAGAATAAATGAATTAACACAAAGGTATATACAAAGAAATCAATGGCTACACAAAAATGGTGGGACCAAATTTTGATTATTCAAAAATCTCATTATGCAAGATTTGCCTCCACATTTAATCTACAATTTTTTGAAACATGTTTTCTCTATGAAAAACCACACATTATTTTCAAAAGAATTTCGGGGTAGTGGATCCTACTATGGTACAATATCCAAATGTTCATGTGACACTACCGGTTTATGAAATCACCAAATGAGATTATTATTACCAACTATTTATTGCAAAGAATGAGATCAAAAATACAACGATAAATGTACATGCTCTATTCACACATGCATGAAATGTGAAAAAATGCAAAAATATTTGAAAAAGAATGTTTGTATTTTGAATTTCAAAAGATTAGTGAACACTTGCCCCAACAATATCTACTTATATAGGCATCACGGTGCCTTTGGGGCGGAGTATCACACTTATTACAGGCGATGTACGTTCATCTTTGCCCGATTTACAAAACTTATTTGAGATGGAAAAATAGGTAATAAAAGGTTAGAAATGTCCCTCCATCTGTTCCTAACTTCGGTGTATCTAACAAAAATCCGGCATGGCTTCGCCTAGGTTCACTATATGAAGGTGAATCGGTTCTAAGGCCTCGAATTGTTCCTCACTGTCGCCGGTGAAGGCTAGTAAGGCACCCCGATAAAAGCGAGTTCAATTCGTTAGAGTCTATTTCCCTAGCCCATGCGGATTGTTAATCACGAAGGCTTAGGTAATTTAGTACTCCGAAAGTGTTTCACTAGCCTATGCGGATTGCTAATCACGAAGGCTTAGTTACTTTGCTCCCACCTAAAAGGACAGAACCCGAGTATAGGATTCATGATATGCAAATGCACGTGTAGTGTGTGAGGAGAAATAACAAACCTTTCACCACCTATTTTATATCCCTTATTCTAAATGCCCCAACAAGATTAAACAACATAAATCATCAATTAATCAATAAATAAATATATGCACCAAAATAACCAGAGAACAATTATAATATGTATGCACATGAATATGGACATATTTAAAAACATTTTATTATTTTTTGAAATTATTCTTATTTTTAAAATGTGGGAATTAAAATTAAATACCAATTAAACCAACAAAACCGGGACTTTGATAACACACGACTAATTCAAGGCATGACTCTCTAATATGTCCCCAGTGGAGTCGCCAAGCTGTCGCAACCTAAAAAATAACGAGTCTCATCGCAAGACTTTATTATTCGTTAAGCGTGACATTAAAAAAAACCCAAGGAAAAGTCGACTTAATTCCTCTAGAAAAATGAAGGTTTTGAAAAGGACCTTGAAAAACACATGGAGTCGCACCAATCTTTTTTAGCTAGGTGTGATCGGTCACCTATTAAAACCGGTTTTATAAAATATTTTAAAAATCAATTAAAACATTCTAAAAACCAATTTCAAGTCTGCGTTTAAACTAGAGAAATCAAAGAAACGGGTTCGGGACTCGGTTACGTGCGGGGAAGGATTAGCACCCCTACAATGCCCGTATAAAACGATACCTTATTAATCGTGTGTTATCTCAAATCTCGGTAAAAAATTTGGTTCTAAATTTAGTATTTCAAGTTAATTCCCAATTTAAAGAAAAATAATTCCATTTTTAATTGAAAATGATCCGGAATTTATAAATTCAAAATTTTCCTATATTCCCAACAAACGTGGCAAAATATAGAAATTTTTATTAATTTGGAAAACTTTTCGAATCATTCTCGTTTTTTGAAAGAAAGATATTCCTTTATTATGATAATTGATGATATTCCCTCCAGCAAACCCGGTAGAGAACTCATGAATTATTTTAAATCGGGAATATCTTTATTTTTTATTGAAAAATCATTATCCTTTTGAAAATATTTTAAAAGATATGAATATGTATATGCATGACATAAATAAAATGACATAGCAAAATATAAATAATATAATGCATCCTAAATGATATAATATAATTTAAATGCCTTAGCATATTCTAAATGAAATGAAATGTCCTAAGTTATATAACATATTCTAAATGAAATGACCTAGGTAGCATAATATATTCTATATGAAATGACATAATTTAAATGACATGGCAAATATGGATGATATTGCATATAATTTAAATGACATGGAATATAAAATAATGCTATCATATAATATGCATGAAAATAAAAATGAAAATAATAATGCATGAACATAGTATATGCTAAATAATATAACAAAAAAAAATAATTAAATAAAAAGCATAGGATATCATGAAATATTCCAAATCATATAATAAACAATATAACATAACTCAACATCATAACAATATCATAGAAATTATCATAGCAAAAATCACATATTATACAAAATGCATGAATATGGAAAATGCAATGCATGAAATGTATTTTTTTCCTTTAATTAAGGAAATCCGTATATCCAAAAAGATATCTGGCTACCTTAGGAAAGTATGTCAAATTAAATATTCTAAAACCAAAATACTTTGTGATTGTTTGAAATCAATTTTGAAAAGCTTAGATTAAAAATAAAAACTGAGTTAACTCCTTTTTTAAATGGCTCTAATTTCTTAAGTTTAAAATCCCGGACTTGACCACCCTTAACCCGAGAGTTAAAAAAAATCATTTTTAGAGTTTAAAAAGGCTTAGAAACTACCCTAAGTCAGTAGCTAACCTTCCTAATCAACCCCCTCTAAGTAACTTAACCAAAACAGAAAAATGATTTTCCTTTAAATTCAATTCTGACTCCACTGTCCAGTTTTAAGCCACGATTTTTTACCCTATTTTTAAAAATTCAAAAACATCTAAAAGAATATTGGAGACTCAGGACATGTAAAACTACACGGGAAAAAATCAACTTAATTTTCTGATTAAATATGAACTCCCAGAAAATTAGAAAAGTACGAGTAGTCGGTGAAGAAAAAAACTGTTTTGCCAAAATACATTTTTGCCTTTGATAAAATCATTTAAAAATCAAAGTAAAAATATTTAAGACTCATAAAATGACTCACAAACAGTAGCTTGAAAGTTAGATAAAAATTGGCTAAGTAAAAAAAAAAAAAAAACACACACACAAAGGTAGAATAATCAATTTGACAAACTTTAATTTTCCACAAGTGTGCTCAAGAGAGCATGACTTTGAACCATTAATTGGCTCAAGTCATTAGTCAAGTGGCATGACATGAAATGCATGAAAATAGCAAGTTAAATGCATGAAATGCATGACCTAATGCCTAAATGACATAAAAAATATGCATGGCATAAAAGATGACCTAATGCCTAAATGACATGGCATGTGACATGGCATAAGATGACATGGCATGTGAATGAAATCGACATGGCAAACAAGATGACATGGCATAATGGATAACATAAAATGACATGGCATGTGACATGGCATAAGATGACATGGCATGTGAATAAAATTGACATGACAAGCAAGATGACATGGCATATGGATGACATAAGATGACATGGCATGTGAAATGGCTTAAAATGACATGATATGTGACATGGCATAAGATAAATTTACTTGAGAATGACTCGGAGTTTATTAATACCAAAATCTTTTCCTGTTCCCTGACAAACCCGAAAAAACATAGAAAGTTTTATTTATTTCGAAATTTTCTGACTCATTTTATTTAAAAAAGGGTAGTCCTTCATTAATAATTAATGATAACCTCTCCGGCAAACCCAACAGAGAAAACCATGAATTATTGAACTCGGGAATATTGCCTTATTTATTAAAATGTTATGAATATGCAAAATGACATTAAGGCATGCACCACAATGGACCATGTCCAAGGCAAGCAACATTAGCCGTATAAGAGTAAATTATCAAACACCAAATATACACCATAATATACTATGTCCAAAGCAAACACAATAAACAAAAAAATAAAATAAAAGAATATTACCTTGTGCTTGTCCCCTTCGCAAAAAAACCAATTCCTATTTTCCCAAAATAAACAGCAACTACAGTAACATTGTCAGGCCTAAAACCTATCCTTTGCATGTCATGAAAAAACGTAAAATGCTTCTTTAAATTGGCCTTGTTGATCTAAATCAGATATCATGAATTCCAGGAAACCACATTTTTAATAGCATTTTATCAAACAACTGACAAGATGAGTCCATATGGCCACACTTCATATACATATCAACCAATGCATTGCCATAAAAAACATCCGAATAAGTATCATGAATTTGGGTATCTAACTCGAGTTGAAACATATCCACTAGCTTCGTAAAATCCAAGCTTGACCAATCCAAAATCAGAAACTTTGACATGAAAACTTTTGTCCAAAAGGATATTACTACTCTTAAAATCTCTGTGAATCACTAGAGGGCTAATATGTTACTACTCTTAAACATTCAACCTCTACTTTCTCAATTCTATTCAAAATCGGTATGATCAAATCACTTTTGCATGTGCTACTAAGCAGTTCTCTCGAGAAAATTTCCTGGTTTTCTCTTGGTGCAGGATAACACAAAAGTTGGGAGAGTTCTACAATGTGGGAGAAAAATTATTTTTTTATAGGAATTGGATGGTGACTGGGTTATGGAAATAAGGGTACATAATTAAGAACATTTTGTCTCATGGTTTCACCAATACCAAGCAAGAAAAAAAAATGGATATTGGGCTAAAGAAAATCAATATACATGTAGTAGTCGATTTTAGACTTGGATAAGGACTTTGTTTCGAATATAACAATAGTAACTAAAAGCCACTAAAAACTAAGAAACAGCCACAGAAGCAAGTACTACAACGGCAACCAATGCAATGCTACTGGATTAATCCCTCTATCACACAAAACAATTTTACCTTTCACAAAGTCAGGATCCAAAGAACCTTCCAAACACAAAGAAGAAGAATACACATCACCACTACCGGTCCCAACATAAACCAACGGGTACATCCGATCCGGAGACAAACTTGGCTCGTTATACACACTGACTCCAGGCACAACTTTCCCATTTCCTGCTAACATCAGCTGGAAAATCCCTATCAATCATCCCAGCACCAATCGTAACCACCCAAGTTGCCACGTTAGTAACAGACAAACCTCTAGCTTTGATTTGGAATTGAAATCAATGGGTGAAAAACGAGAGAGAAAAAAAAAGAATCACAAGCTTTCACATCACAAGCATTCATGGCTTGGAGTGGAAACCTCTAGCTTTTTTAGATCATAACTAAAATCTAACTTAATAAATGCAATTTTGATGGTTCGAATAAATGGTTGTGTCATGTCTTAATGAAATGAGGGATGAATACGACAAAATGCACTAGCAAACTATCAAAATCAAATGATTTAGACCTTTTTCCAGTAATTAAATTTCAAAAACACAAAATCATAGTGACTGCTAGAGCCATCGCGCATCACAGAAGCCACATTCGAATGGCATCGGCTGCAAGTAAGTAGAGAAAAAAAAACTTATTTGCACATGATCAATTATTAGCAGAAACATTCCTGAAAGATTCTCTCCGAAGCCCAACGCTGTCGACGGTTTTGAGGCCTAAAAAGTGAGGAGAGCACGTGGTTTGCAGGTGCCGGACTTGTTCAGAGATGACAGCGATGATGTGGGGAAGAGTTTGGAGCTTGAGGGCTTTAGTCGAAGAAAGCTTAGCAATGCTTGTGAGTGGTGAAAATGGAAGGCTTGACATCGTTTTGGACTCTAACGATGAAGGTTTTCCGATCCTTCCCAAAAAAAATTGATTTCTTTATGCTCCCTCAATCCTCCCTCAGTAGTAGCCTCCAAACCCCCATGAGAAAACACAGCTTTTTCTTTTGTTTCTTTTAGCCGCCATTCCCCTCTCTCTTTTATCATCGGCCCCTTTATAAACCAATTCCTAACCTAAAAATATGTAATGTCTAAATTACCCCCTCCGTTATTTTTTTAAGTCTTTTTTTATTTTTCAAATATTTTCAATTAAAAAAAATTATTTTAAAAATCTAATAAAACTCAAGATTAAACTTTTTCACCTCGGGTTTAAATTGAATTTTAAAATTGATAATTTTACGGTCCGATTTTATTTGAATAATTAAAGCTAAAAAATGATATATAATTTAGAAAATATATATATATATTTTAAAAAATTTGAAATCGCGATCGTGATTTTTACAAAAATATTAAACTTGAGAGGAAAAAAATTGAAATTGATTTAAAAAAAAAAGCCCGGACAAAATTAAGTGTCTACAAGTGGAACGTATCAGAGAAAGAAGCCTTCAGTCAGAAATATGGAGATATTGCACTCTTAATTCCAATTACGATCAACAGTGGGCTGATTCGGCTATGGTACAGTTTTCGAATCCTTCTTATAGATGTTTCACTTTTAACAAGGAGGATCTGACCCCACTGATTGAAGAATATTCAGCACTATTACGTATTGAATGTCCTAGTCCTGATCGGGTATATTTGAAGGAAGTGAAACCTTCAGGTTTTAAGAAGGAAATGGCTAGGATCACAGGAATGGATATAACATGGGTGCAGAAAAATGGATGCATTCCGTGGGAAACTCTCCGACAGTTGATATTGGGTTATTCTGACAAAGAAAAAGCCAGGGACATCTTTTCTCTAGCCATCTACGGATTAATCATATTCCCGAAGATATTGGGTCATGTGGATATAGCCGTGTTCGATTTCTTTGAAAAGTTGGAACAGAAGATCAACCCATCTCCGGCCATTATAGCTGAAACTATCCGATCTCTGAATTTTTGTAAAAGGGCAGGACAAGGGAGAATCAAGGGATGTGTACAACTCCTCTATATTTGGATTCAAAGTCACTTTTGGAAGATAGAAAAGGATTCCTTCAAACCGTACATGAAGTCTTTAGTTTTGATTAGGGAATTCCTTCAAAATGACTGGCCCGAAGACGGGGATGAAGAGAAATGGGTCAACATGTTTCCGAATCTAAAAGGGGAGATGGTAACTTGGAGAGCTCCGTGGATGGTTTCTATGCCGATTATGTACAAATATGGGGACAATTCGGGAGTTCCACTACTTGGAATTTGGGGGTCTGTGAGTTATGCGCCTCTGTTGGTGCAAAGACAGGTTGAGTTTCGGGAATTCACACCAATGACTCATAATCTAGGATCATCAGAGTTCACTTATGGGGAAGACGGATATTCTGGAAAGGTACGAGAAGTGATTGAAGCATGGAAGAAAACCCACCGGATAAAAGTGGCCAGATATGATGACATCGTCACACCTGATTACCTTGTATGGAGGAAATTAAGGGTTAATGATAGGCTACTGACATCAGATGGGGAAGAGGTCCAGTTCATGAATTCGCCACCAAGGGAAATGCCATCAGAGTTAGAAATCGCAAGGGTGAAATTTGAAAAAGAAAAGGCCCAGATGAGCAAGGAGATTGCCCGACTGCAAGAAGAGCTTGACGACATGAAAAATAGGGTCAGCTCGGGAAAGAGAAAATGAAAAGATCAAGAGAGAAAGGGACACTGCTAAGGGCGATCTTTGAGAATTACATTTGGAGAACAAGAGGTACCACTTTGAGCTCAGATTTGAGGGGACTCTCAAGACTTCGGGGAGTGGGAACAAGAGGTCAAAAACCTCAAGAAAGAGAATAACTACTGGAAAGAGAGAGCAAAGCATGAAGAAGCCCGAGCCAATCAACTGGAGAAGCAAGCTAAAGAAAGCTTACACGGTAATGCTTCTGATGACATGTCAAGGGGCCGTGAACAAGTAGGGGTCAGATTGAAGAGCAGGGCAATCAAAAGGAGACTGTGAAAGAAAGTCCAAGATCCGAGGAAGTCACTATAGGACTAATTTTGTAATAGCACTTTGAAAGGTGAATTACGGACTTATCTTAGGCAGTGATCCTTTTATTCTATCTGTGATGTATTTAGTTCCAGGAAATCAATGAAAGACCGTTCGATTGAAATTATCCCGGGGCCAATACATTCAAATGCATTCATATTTTATATGTTTTGTTTGTTCATTTGTACATACTCATATTTATAATCATTCATTTTTGAAATTCGTTTATGTTCATACACTTAACCACTTATTTATTCCTTTTACTTGTTCATTCACTCATATTCATACACTTAACCACTTATTTGTTCATTTCGCTTGTTCATTCATTTATTCTTTCGTATTCATATACGTAGTCATGTAATTATTCATTTTATTTGATTCATTCATTCACATTTAGTCATTCATTCGTTCATTCATTTTTATAAAACATAAAAAAAGATGTGTCAGTAAAAAAACATAAAAAAGGTACAATTGGTCGCACTAAAAAAAAACGGATTTCCGACACCCTTACAATACTCGATCTCAAGCTAGAGCTATGGAAAACGATCAGCTTGCTGAATTGAAAGAATGGAAAGAACTCAGAGGGAACTACAGGAACAGTTAGCTAAATCTCAGGAGGAGTCTCGAGAACAGATGACTAAGCTCATGGAAATGATGAGTGCCATGATGAAACAAAAAAGGCCGGGAGAGAACTCGGTCACCGAAAAAAAGGTGGTAGTTGAAGAGGATCAACCTGAAAACATACAGCAAAAGGGCCAAAAGGTGCCAATTGGGGCAACCTCCTATGTTTATATCCAGCCAGCTGTAGAGACACAGAACTATGTTCCCGGAAAGGGTAATGTGTGAACTGACCCAAATGATGTTAACGTTCTAGACTTTGAGGAACTAGCTGAAAAGGAAAAAGCAAAGATGACTGTGCTGAAGAGGGTCGAAATGGCAGAATCACAGAAAAAATATCAACTGCTGGAGGAAAGGACGAGGGCCGTTGAATGGGCGGAGTTATTTGGTAGTCTGGATGCCAAAGAGATGAGTTTAGTGCACGATCTAGTAATTCCCCCAAAGTTCAAAGTACCAGACTTTGAAAAATATAATGGGACTACCAACCCATCAGCACAGCTGACCATATGCTGCAGAAGGATGATGGGGCATGATGATAACGGAAAACTGCTTATCCATTATTTCCAAGATAGCTTGACAGGGTCAGCAACCCGATGGTACAATCAACTGAGTCGCACCAAGATTCGTTCATGGACGGATTTACCCAGGGCTTTCATCGAATATTATAAGCATGTATCTGATATGGTACCTGATAGTTTGTCGCTACAGAACATGGGAAAGAGGACCACTAAGAGTTTCAAAGAATACTCGCAAAGATGGAGGGATCTGGCCACACAAGTGCAACCCCCTTTAACTAGCAAAGAAACTACAGTGCTTTTCATCAACACGTTGAAAGCACCATATTATGATAAATTGGTGGGGAGTGCCACCAAGGACTTTGTGGACATGGTAATATCTGGGGAGATGATAGAGTCGGCCATTAAGAATGGGAAAATGGAAGGGGGAGAGCCTTCTATTCCGGAAAAGGTATTCCCTGCCAGGAAGAAAGAGGTGACCCACGCAGTTAGTATCAACCAATACCCATATGCACCTCCCACACCACATACACCACCAAGGCCCTATACTTCTACCACATATTATGCACCTCCTACACCCTACACACCTTACCCGGGGTATAATCCTTATTACCCCAATGTGAACCACCTTACCCAAAATCCCTTCCCTTATACCAATATACCACAACAGCCGTTTTCGACTGGCATATCCCCACAGAGAAACCTTCCCCGAAACACTATCCCAAACGCTCAGGGAGTCGGGTGCAATGACCAACGTTCACCAAGGAACGATCAAAAACCCCAATTTGATCCGATTCCTACAACCTATGGTGAGCTATATCCCGAACTGTTGCAAGGTCAACTTGTTGCACCCATGTACCTCAAACCTCTGACACCGCCGTATCCAAGGTGGTACAATGCAAATACTAACTGCGCATACCACGCAAGAATTCTAGGATATTCGACTGAAGATTGCCTGGCCTTTAAAAATAAAGTATAAAGCCTGATCAACGCCGGTGTTGTGAAGTTTGGGGCAAAGAATGGGCAGAATATAGCGGGAAACCCATTGCTAGATTATGCGAAGAATCGGGTAAATGCACTATGGACAAGGGAGGTCAGAAGGGTAGAAAGGGATGGCAGGGAAGTCAAGACTCCAATGTTGACAGTATAGGTCAAAATGGTTAAGGCAGGAATGGTGGGGGATGCTGACAGTTTAAAAATGGTCGCAAAGAGGGTGCAGAATTGGTGCCCGTTTCATAAGTATGGAGGTCATGTCATTTTACGAGGAGACAAAGGAGGAAATAGAGGTTATTGAGAATGCAGCTGGCTACGGGATAGGAAGACCCTTGATCATCTATTATGATGAACCAGAGGAGAAAGTTATGCAAGTCATTGAGGAAAGTGTGCCTAAGTTAATCATTGATTTGCTTGTTTCCTTTTCGTACAGGGAAAACAAAGCTGCACCATGGAAATACGACTGCAGCATGGTTATGCCTGGGTCTTCGAGTTAGCAGGATATCACAGGTGTGGGGCATTTAACACGAAGTGGAAGGTGTTATGCACCTGAGGCTGTTGAATAGGGGTTAACAGGGAAAGATAGAGGAATGGACAAAGGGAAGAAAGCAGCTGAACCAATCCATATTGAGATGGATTTCTCAAAAGAATAAGGAAAGGGGTCAGCCCCGGTAAACAAAATAAAAGAGCCGGTGAGTGAGAAGGAAGCCTGCGAGTTCTTAAAATTCATAAAGCACAGTGAGTATAGCGTGGTTAAGCAACTGCAACGTCAACCAGCTAGAATTTCAATCTTATCTTTGCTTTTGAATTCGGAGCCACACAGAAATGCCCTGTTGAGAGTGTTGAATCAGGCATATGTGGCTAACAACATATCGATAGAGAAATTGGACAGGCTAGTGGGAAACATCGCGGAAGACGACCATATATATTTCAGGTATGAGGAAATACCACCCAATGGTATTGGGTCAACAAAAGCTCTCCACATAACTACCACTTGTAAGGGGAACATATTACCAAGGGTCCTTTTGGATAATGGTTATTCATTAAATGTGATGCCTTTGGCAACCCTGTCCAAATTGCCTGTGGATATTTCTTATATGCTGCCAAGCTGCACGGTGGTCAGAGCCTTTGATGGTACCAGGAGATATGTGATGGGAGCTATTGAGGTTCCTCTGGAGATAGGCCCATGCACCTATATAGTGAACTTTCAAGTAATGGATATTAATCCATCATATAATTGCCTGTTGGGAAGGCCGTGGGTACATTCAGTAGGAGCTGTACCTTTATCTCTCCACCAAAAGCTAAAATTTGTGATAGAGGGGCGTTTGGTCACTATATCAAGAGAAGAGGACGTGCTAGCCTCTACATCTACTAAATCTCCTTATGTTGAACCCAATAAAGATGATGTAGAATATTCCTTTCGGTCTTTGGAATTCGTAAATATGATTTTCATCGCTGAAGGATGAAAAATTCCAAAACCAAGGCTGTCCAAGAACATAAGACTGGGGGTAAGAACTATCGTGGGAAAAGGCTGCAGGGCTGGAAAAGGTCTCGGGAAATATCTTCAGGGGATGTCCCGAGCAATGGAAGTAATGGGAAGGAAAGACCGATTTAGCCTAGGGTATCTTTCGAAGGCCCATGAGAAAAGGAAACAAGTTGAAAAGAACCGACAAAAGAGGATGGCTCGTCTTGCGGGTATGGATATTGAATGGGAGCCTATGACATTCCCACCTATCCTTCACAGCTTTCGTTCTGCCGGTTCTCTATTCGGAGAAAAGAATTCTGATGATGTGCTCGTAATGATAGAGCAAGCCTTTGAGAGATTCCAGGTGAATAGGGATGAGCAGATGTATGATATGGAGATCTGCACAACTGGGAAGAAAAAATTGAAAGAGAGAATGCTAATTGGATGGTGCGACCTTGTCCACCAGGATATAGACTGACCAATTGGAGCGTAACCGAGCTACCCATAGTTTTTAGGTCTATTCCAACGTAATGCTTTTAAACAAATCTTAAATATTTTTGCCCGAAGATATTAAGAATTTCTTTTGTAATGGGCTTTTGTCTAAAACTTTTCATCCAATAAATAAAAAACATAATGCATTCCCTTCATATTGATGTGTCCATATTCTTTTTATGCTATTTATTTTGCTTCCATTGTATATATATTTTCCTATATTGTTTCTTCCCCACCTATTTATAGGTGTATGGATGCGGAATATGAGGACCTTCCTGTCAGTAATTCTGAAATTGATTTTGAGAGGCCCATTTGCACGGGTGATTTTAAGACGGATGAAGATATTGAGGATTACGGTCTACCTCCGGACTTATTAAGAAAAATAGAAAAATAAGAGAAATAAGTACTTCCTCATGAGGAGCTATTGGAATTATTGAATTTGGGAAGTAGTGAGGAGATAAAATAGGTTAAAATCGGGACTACATTGTCGTCATCAATAAAGGGTAAATTGATAGCCTTGCTCCGGGAATATGTAGATGTATTTGCATAGTCATACCAAGACATGCCGGGTTTGGATCCAGACATTATGGTTCATAAGCTCCCTTTAAGGCTAGAGTGCAAGCCAATTCAGCAAAAATTGAGAAGAATGAGGCCGGACATGCTGGTGAAGGTAAAAGAGGAGGTGAAGAGGCAGTTTGATCTAGATTCTTAGAGGTGGCGAAATATCCGGAATGGGTGGCAAACATTGTTCCAGTACCAAAAATGGATGGCAAGGTGCGTATGTGCATCGATTACCGAGATTTGAACAAAGCCAGTCCCAAAGATAATTTCCCTTTAACTCACATTGATAATTTGGTGGATAATACGGCGAAGAGTTCCTTGTTTTCTTTCATGGACGGATTCTCGGGATATAATCAGATTAATATGGCACCAAAAGATATGGAGAAAACCATATTTGTTACAATGTGGGGAATATTGTGAGACCCTCGTAAGCCAGAGATGACTCGGGTCTCCTATAACACTCTAATGGCTCGGAACTACACATGTAAAATCCACTAGGAAGGACGGACTATCATGTGGTATACATGTTGTATGATAGGTTATAGAATTGGAGGTTAAATCTGGTGGTTAAACGATCTGACCCTAAAATAGTTTAAAATTCAGACTAAAATCGAGAAGGGCAAAATTTCATAAAATATGCTAAATTGAGTGGATATGATGAGAATATACTATATAGAACCCATACCTATTATCAGAGTAACAATCGGCATCAAATTCAAAAAAATATGCATTAGGGGTATTTTGGTCATTTTACACCCCTTTTCATTTTTAGTCCGAGAAATGGTATAAATGGGCTTTTTGGCTATATAATATGTTAATATGACATTTGGATCTAATATTTGGCAATATATATAAAAAAAAAAAGTCAAATTTGGTCAACTTTTTTTTGACCAAGCTTAGGCAAGATGAGAAACATGGGATAATTTCCCATAAGTTTCAGCCCTAATATGAAGACACAACGTCTTCTTCTTTTTTTTCATGCCGTGAGGCATTTTCTCCCCAAAAACACCATTAAAGCTTGCTAAAGCTTTCTCTCTCCTCCAAATTTCAAGGGAAATCACCAAGTATTGCAAGGATTCCACTAACCTATAGGTAATTTCATATTCTAGGCTTGATTTTGATATTAGATTTTGAAGAATTTGTCTCTATATATGAGAAATCATTTTGGCTGAAAATTGGTAGTGATGAATCACCATATTGCCCCCACTTTTTTCGTTATGGGAGGTGTTCCTCCACCTCCTTAAACCGTAAATTAGTATCGGATAGCTTTGAATCAAATTTAGAGGCTAAAACAAGCTTGGTTAAAACCCTAGCTTGCCCATGAGGTGGTGCCGCCACCTACCTTGGTTGTCCGAGGCCACCGTTAGCTTCATTGTTATTGTGTGAGCAACTTTTCAGTTGATTGTTGCTCCGAATTTTGACTCGAGCTAAATGTAGGAATTTATTTGTAAAAATTCTTAAGCTGAAATTTTTTGGATAGTAGCTAACTATTATAAATACTGGGAATTTGAGTGTCCCGTAGTTGTAAAATACTTACAGAATATCCTGACGATGTCATAGGTACCCATATCGTGGAGTTCGCCTGGGATCGCGACAGAGTAACAAAAGTGTCGCTTTAATACTCGAAATAACACAGTGAGTATTTAGGTTAATCTAGGAAGTAGTTATTGTTTTATATGCAATGTTGACTGATATGGAAATTGAAACACGAAAGATTGCTCGGATTACAACTATGGTAAGTTTTGAACCTTACGCGGATTAAAGGCGTAAGTGTGGTGTTAGTATGGTTACATGAGGTAAGTGTTGTGGAGTTGAATAATAATGAATGTTAGCTATTTGTAATGCTTTGAGAAACATAAGTAGAAAAATATTAGTGTAGAGATTGTTTCCTAGCATAGTATATATATATATATATATTACTCCATGATATTAGAGAATTAATATATCATACTATTATTGTACGGACAGGGTGATGTCCGGGATGCTATTTTATATTGTACGGACAGGGTGATGTCCGGGATGCTATTTTATATTGTACGGAGAGGGTGATGTCCGGGATGCTATTTTATATTGTACGGACAAGGTGATGTCCGGGATGCTATTATTGTACGGACAGGGTGATGTCCGGGATGCTATTTTATATTGTACGGACAAGGTGATGTCCGGGATGCTATTATTGTACGGACAGGGTGATGTCCGGGATGTTAATATTGTACGGACAAGGTGAAGTCCGGGATGCTATTGTTGTTCGGGCAAGATAGTCCAGGATAACAAATATTACGGACTGGTATAAATCCGGGATATTTTGATAATGTAGACATGAGAAATTCTTCATTTATAATTGTGAAGGTATACACGTAAAATCGATTGCTAAATATTTTTGGCTATCAAGTTAGGCTAGCCAATAGCTTATTTATAATCAACACTCAGTATAGAAGATTTCATATGGGACAAATAATTTTTATAAGTCCCGGAACAATTTTTAAATATTACTTTTCGGTTAATTAGTCATACTTGATATGTCATGTTTATACTTTAATGGTCAAGAAAGGAAGTACGAAATTTCCAAGTACTCATCCTAGTTACCTTATGCTCACTGAGTTTTTCGACTCACTTTGTTTATTTTTAATTTTTTTTTTCAGATTCTAATAGACCCAGCTCTTCCCATATTCCGGATAGCTAGCTGCTCACATACTTGTGGTGAGCGAATTGACCCAAGACGTGGTAAGCAGTGGCGATGGTTGGGTACATTTTGCAGTCACTAGGGTATCATGGGTCCTTTGTATTTTGTGTATGTTGAATATGTTCTGTATATTTATAAGCGGATGTAATTAATTGACGTATGATGTATAACAGTCTTAGAGGCCTGGTATGACATGGTGATGTTTATTTTGTTATGATATAGTATAATTATATGTTTGTATATAAGATGTCATAAAGGTTGAGTCTGCTGCGGGGCATTTCGGTTACTCCCTATCGGAGGCGTCCAAACCGAGATGTCATGTGTTGATGAATTATTATATTGTGAATGTTGATGATTGAACAGCAAACGCCCATGTAGGGCGAGATCATGCCAAAATTTTCTTTAATTTGGTTTGATGAGTATAGACAGGCTTCGGAGGCAGGGGCATACCTTGTCTCTAGCCGGTCACATGCCCTGAATTTGGGGTGTGACAAAGGTGGTATCAGAGCATGGTCTAGAGGTCAGTGACTGCAAAAAAAAAAAAAAAGGGTGTAGGGTAGTAGTGCATTGCTTACAAGTAATCCCGAGATATTAGTAAGTAGTGTACTACCCCTATGGGTGTGTATCGTCACATGCTACTACGTCCGGTGATTTTTAAGCTAGCTAGCACATATTGAACTTTATAAATAATATTATGGAGTTATTGACATATGTTTATTTTCTAGATACGATGCCTCCCTAAACAAGAACTCGTAGACCTAGAGATAAATCAAGGGACCGAGAGCTTGAGGTCCCGGATCAGATTTCTGCTGGCCTTGAGATTAGAGGCCAGAGTGGGGAAAGTAGTAGGACTTATACTAGGAATACTACAGAGACGGAGATGAGATTTGACAGGATGGATGCTAAAATGGATGAGGTATTACACCAGGTAGAGGCTCTGACGCAGGTTGTGGCAGAGCAACAGAGGAAATTAGATCAGGCCCAGCAGGCACAGCCACAGCCACAACAGGCAGCTGCACCGGTAGAGTCAGAGCAGGGCCGACCAGAGGGATACCTCAGGTTTCGTTATCTGAGTTTAAGAAGAATCAACCACCTTTGTTTACAGGGAAGGATGCGAATGCAGATCCCAATGACTTTTTGGATCAATGCAGTAGATTGTTCATATCATTGGGATGTTCTCCGGTTCGATCTGTAGAGTTAATTAGTTTCCAGCTTAGGAGTATAGCTGGGACGTGGTATACGACCTTGCTTAAGAGACGACGAGCTACTGATCCTCCATTAGCGTGGCCAGAATTTTGTACTGAGTTTCTTCGTAGGTTCTTACCACAGAGTGTTCGCGAGACTAGGGCTCGCGAATTCGAGCAGCTAAAGCAGACAGAGACCATGACTGTGACTGATTATGATATTCGATTTTCTGATCTTTCTGTATATGCACCACAGTTGGTATCCACCGAGTATGATAGAGCTAAGAGGTTTGTGGATGGTCTTCGGGAGTATTTGTTTAGGTCAGTTCAGTTGACAGAGACATCCACATATGCTGATGTCCTAAATTCTGCTCTAAGGTTCGAGCAGCGAGCTCGAGATAGGCAGAGTGATAGGGGCCTACAAAAGAGGCCCAGATTTGGTGGACAGGGTTCTAGGGCAATAGGGTTATCAGGTCCAGTTGGTGGTATCGTGTCTAGAGGAGAGACATTTACTAGTGGTGTACAGAGGGACTGGGGTCAAAACAGTCAGCATAGACCTGGTGGTCGCCCTCAGAGTACATCAGCAACTACTACTACTGGGGGAGCTTCTACCCCATTATGTCAGATTTGTGGACGCCGACATAGAGGCGTATGTTGGAGATCAGATTTATGTTTTAGATGCGGTAAATCGGGGCACATGAGGAGAGACTGCCCATTGGGTTCTGGCTCACTCCCATCAGTAGTAGCTCCACTCCCAACTACAGCTGCACCAGGACAGTCAGCAGGATCAGTCGCACAACAGGCTGTCAGAGGTACTCAGGGTCGGGGACAGCAATCTGCTGGTAGGGGACAGACGTCAGGCGGCAGGGGGCAGGCTCGAGTTTTTGCACTGACACCTAGGGATGCCCAGGCATCCAATGCAGTTGTGACAGGTATTATTATGGTTTGTTTACAGCCTGCACATGCTTTATTTGATCCGGGTGCCACCCATTCATTTATTTGCCCTCGATTTGTGGATATTTTGCTCAGAGATGTTAGTGAGTTAAATGAACCTTTGCTAGTTTCAACACCTGTCGGGGTAGAGTATGTAGTTAGTCAAGTTTTGAAAGGGTGTGATATTGAGATTGGTGGGGAGGTGTTCATAGCCGATCTAGTGATACTAGATATACTAGAATTTGATGTGATATTGGGCATGGATTGGCTAGCTGCCAATTATGCTATGTTAGATTGTTTCGAGAAGGTTATTACCTTCCAGATACCAGGAAAATTAGTTTTAAAATATCAGGGAGATCGAAGTATGAATACAACAAGAATAATATCGGTCTTAAAAGCTGAGAAGTTATTAAACAGTGGCTGTCATGGCTATTTAGCCTATGTGTGTGATATTGAAGGCAAGGTTTCGGATTTGGATAAAATACCAATAGTATCTGAATTTCCAGATGTATTTCCAGAGGAGTTACCCGGACTGCCTCCTGAACGAGAGATTGAGTTCTGTATTGATGTGTTGCCAGGAACCTAACCTATTTCAATTTCCCCTTACCGTATGGCTCCCCTTGAACTGAGGGAATTGAAGGTACAACTTCAGGATTTGTTGGACAGAGGATTCATACGCCCGAGTACTTCACCCTGGGGTGCTCCGGTATTGTTTGTTAAGAAAAAGGATGGATCCCTGCGCCTATGTATTGACTATAGGCAACTTAATAAGATGACTATTAAAAATAAGTACCCACTACCGAGGATTGATGATTTGTTTGATCAGTTGCAGGGAGCTAGTTGTTTTTCTAAGATTGATCTTCGATCAGGTTATCATCAGCTCCGTATTAGGAGGGAAGATGTGCCTAAGACTGCTTTTCGCACGCGTTATGGGCACTATGAGTTTCTTGTAATGTCTTTTGGACTGACTAACGCCCCTGCAGCTTTTATGGATCTAATGAACAGGGTATTTAAACCCTATTTAGATCATTTCGTGATAGTATTTATTGATGATATTTTGGTGTATTCACGGACTGAGGATGATCATAGCCAGCATCTTAGGGTGGTACTTGAGACCTTGAGAACACAGCAGTTATATGCTAAGTTTTCAAAGTGCGAGTTCTGGTTGAGTAGTGTAGGATTCCTTGGACATATTGTATCCAAGGAAGGTATTAGTGTGGACCCTAAAAAGGTAGAGGCAGTACGTGACTGGAAAAGGCCTACCACCGTTACTGAGATTCGGAGTATCTTGGGGCTGGCAGGGTATTACAGGAGGTTTGTTGAGAATTTTTCAAGATTGGCAGCTCCATTGACTAGACTTACCCAGAAGGATGTCAAGTTTGAGTGGTCAAACGAATGTGAGAGGAGCTTTCTAGAGCTCAAGGAACGTTTGACTACTGCTCCAGTTTTGACATTACCCACGGGATCCGGTGGATATGTTGTATATTGTGATGCATCTAGGGTTGGATTGGGATGTGTATTAATGCAGGGTGGCAAGGTTATAGCATATGCCTCAAGGCAGTTGAAGAAACATGAGCAGAATTATCCTACACATGATTTAGAGTTAGCAGCCATTATCTTTGCATTAAAGATATGGCGACATTACCTATATGGCCAATCATGTGAGATATACACCGATCACAAGAGTTTAAAATATATTTTTGATCAACGGGAGTTAAATTTAAGACAGAGGCGGTGGTTGGAATTACTCAAGGATTACGATTGCACTATCCTTTATCATCCAGGCAAAGCCAACGTGGTTGCAGACGCTTTGAGCCGTAAATCTATGGGAAGCGTGGCTCACTTGTCCCTAGAGAAGAGACCGTTGGCTAAGGCTATTCAGGATTGTTTGGGAAGAGGTGTTACCTTGAGTTTTATCGGGACTGGTGCACTTATTGCACATGTACAGGTTAGATCCTCCTTAGTAGAGGAAGTTAAAGCAAGGCAGCATGTCGATGCTTTTTGTACTGAGACTATAACTAGTGTGAAACAGGGTAAAGATGATGGATTTCAAGTAGATGAAGAGGGAAGTCTCCGTTTCCATAGTCGATTAGTAGTTCCTGAGATAGAGGGAATTCGAGGTAAGATCCTTGATGCAGCACATAATTCATCATATACGATGCATCCTGGTGCTACCAAGATGTACCGTGATCTTAAGCAATTCTACTGGTGGCAAGGCATGAAACGTGATGTAGCAGATTATGTGGCTAAATGCCTAATATGTCAGCAAGTAAAGGCTGAACATTTGAGACCAGCTGGTCTATTGCAGAGCCTTGAAGTCCCAGAGTGGAAATGGGATCATGTTACCATGGATTTAGTAATTGCTTTGCCTAGAACTAAGACAGAATATGATTCGATTTGGGTGATTGTCGACAGATTGACTAAGTCGGCACATTTTATTCCAGTGAAAACTACTTATCCAGCTAATAAGTATGCTAAGCTTTATTTGGATCGAATTGTGCCTTTACATGGTGTACCATTATCGATTATATCAGATAGAGGTTCGCAGTTTACAGCAAGATTTTGGAAATCATTCCAGGAGGCCCTCGGTACGCAATTGCGGTTTAGCACTGCTTTTCACCCCCAGACAGATGGACAATCTGAGAGAACTATACAAACCCTTGAGGATATGTTGCGGGCCTGTGTATTAGATTTTGAAGGGACTTGGGATGATCATTTACCTTTGATTGAGTTCGCTTATAACAACAGTTATCACAGCAGTATACAGATGGCACCATTTGAGGCACTATATGGTCGGAAGTGTAGATCACCTGTTGGTTGGTTTGAGGCAGGCGAGTATCGGCTACTTGGTCCAGATATTGTGCAAGATGCAGTGCAAAAGGTTGGAATAATAAAAGAGAAGTTGATGGCTGCCCAAAATCGACAAAAGGCCTATGCTGATAACCGAAGACGTGATTTAGAGTTTGATGTTGGAGATTATGTGTTCCTAAAAGTTTCACCTTTCAAGGGGGTTATGAGATTTGGGAGACGAGGTAAGTTGAGTCCAAGATACATTGGACCATTCCAGATATTGAGCCGTAAAGGTGCGGTAGCATATGAGTTAGCGTTGCCTCCAGACTTGAGCTTTGTACACCCTGTATTCCATGTGTCTATGTTGCGAAAATACATTTCAGATGATTCACATGTTTTACAGCCGCATGCAACACAGATAGACTCCCAGTTAGCATATATTGAAGAACCCGTAGCCATTGTAGATCGTCAAGTGCGAAAGATGCGGTCCAAGGAAGTTCCTACAGTTAAAGTTTTGTGGCAGTATCACAATACACAGGAGGCTACATGGGAACTCGAGGATGAGATGAGACAGCAGTACCCCCAGTTATTTCAAACATGAGGTAATACTTTATAGGTTAATTTTATGTAAAATTCGAGGACGAATTTTATTAAGGGGGGAGAAATGTGAGACCCTCGTAAGCCAGAGATGACTCGGGTCTCCTATAACACTCTAATGGCTCGGAACTACACATGTAAAATCCACTAGGAAGGACGGACTATCATGTGGTATACATGTTGTATGATAGGTTATAGAATTGGAGGTTAAATCTGGTGGTTAAACGATCTGACCCTAAAATAGTTTAAAATTCAGACTAAAATCGAGAAGGGCAAAATTTCATAAAATATGCTAAATTGAGTGGATATGATGAGAATATACTATATAGAACCCATACCTATTATCAGAGTAACAATCGGCATCAAATTCAAAAAAATATGCATTAGGGGTATTTTGGTCATTTTACACCCCTTTTCATTTTTTAGTCCGAGAAATGGTATAAATGGGCTTTTTGGCTATATAATATGTTAATATGACATTTGGATCTAATATTTGCCAATATATAAAAAAAAAAAGTCAAATTTGGTCAACTTTTTTTTGACCAAGCTTAGGCAAGATGAGAAACATGGGATAATTTCCCATAAGTTTCAGCCCTAATATGAAGACACAACGTCTTCTTCTTTTTTTTCATGCCGTGAGGCATTTTCTCCCCAAAAACACCATTAAAGCTTGCTAAAGCTTTCTCTCTCCTCCAAATTTCAAGGGAAATCACCAAGTATTGCAAGGATTCCACTAACCTATAGGTAATTTCATATTCTAAGCTTGATTTTGATATTAGATTTTGAAGAATTTGTCTCTATATATGAGAAATCATTTTGGCTGAAAATTGGTAGTGGTGAATCACCATGTTGCCGCCACTTTTTTCGTTATGGGAGGTGTTCCTCCACCTCCTTAAACCGTAAATTAGTATCGGATAGCTTTGAATCAAATTTAGAGGCTAAAACAAGCTTGGTTAAAACCCTAGCTTGCCCATGAAGTGGTGCCGCCACCTACCTTGGTTGTCCGAGGCCACCGTTAGCTTCATTGTTATTGTGTGAGCAACTTTTCAGTTGATTGTTGCTCCGAATTTTGACTCGAGCTAAATGTAGGAATTTATTTGTAAAAATTCTTAAGCTGAAATTTTTTGGATAGTAGCTAACTATTATAAATAATGGGAATTTGAGTGTCCCGTAGTTGTAAAATACTTACAGAATATCCTGACGATGTCATAGGTACCCATATCGTGGAGTTCGCCTGGGATCGCGACAGAGTAACAAAAGTGTCGCTTTAATACTCGAAATAACACAGTGAGTATTTAGGTTAATCTAGGAAGTAGTTATTGTTTTATATGCAATGTTGACTGATATGGAAATTGAAACACGAAAGATTGCTCGGATTACAAATATGGTAAGTTTCGAACCTTACGCGGATTAAAGGCGTAAGTGTGGTGTTAGTATGGTTACATGAGGTAAGTGTTGTGGAGTTGAATAATAATGAATGTTAGCTATTTGTAATGCTTTGAGAAACATAAGTAGAAAAATATTAGTGTAGAGATTGTTTCCTAGCATAGTATATATATATATATATATTACTCCATGATATTAGAGAATTAATATATCATACTATTATTGTACGGACAGGGTGATGTCCGGGATGCTATTTTATATTGTACGGACAGGGTGATGTCCGGGATGCTATTTTATATTGTACGGACAGGGTGATGTCCGGGATGCTATTTTATATTGTACGGACAAGGTGATGTCCGGGATGCTATTATTGTACGGACAGGGTGATGTCCGGGATGCTATTTTATATTTTACGGACAAGGTGATGTCCGGGATGCTATTATTGTACGGACAGGGTGATGTCCGGGATGTTAATATTGTACGGACAAGGTGAAGTCCGGGATGCTATTGTTGTTCGGGCAAGATAGTCCAGGATAACAAATATTACGGACTGGTATAAATCCGGGATATTTTGATAATGTAGACATGAGAAATTCTTCATTTATAATTGTGAAGGTATACACGTAAAATCGATTGCTAAATATTTTTGGCTATCAAGTTAGGCTAGCCAATAGCTTATTTATAATCAACACTCAGTATAGAAGATTTCATATGGGACAAATAATTTTTATAAGTCCCGGAACAATTTTTAAATATTACTTTTTGGTTAATTAGTCATACTTGATATGTCATGTTTATACTTTAATGGTCAAGAAAGGAAGTACGAAATTTCCAAGTACTCATCCTAGTTACCTTATGCTCACTGAGTTTTTCGACTCACTTTGTTTACTTTTAATTTTTTTTTTCAGATTCTAATAGACCCAGCTCTTCCCATATTCCGGATAGCTAGCTGCTCACATACTTGTGGTGAGCGAATTGACCCAAGACGTGGTAAGCAGTGGCGATGGTTGGGTACATTTTGCAGTCACTAGGGTATCATGGGTCCTTTGTATTTTGTGTATGTTGAATATGTTCTGTATATTTATAAGCGGATGTAATTAATTGACGTATGATGTATAACAGTCTTAGAGGCCTGGTATGACATGGTGAAGTTTATTTTGTTATGATATAGTATAATTATATGTTTGTATATAAAATGTCATAAAGGTTGAGTCTGCTGCGGGGCATTTCGGTTACTCCCTATCGGAGGCGTCCAAACCGAGATGTCATGTGTTGATGAATTATTATATTGTGAATGTTGATGATTGAACGGCAAACGCCCATGTAGGGCGAGATCCTGCCAAAATTTTCTTTAATTTGGTTTGATGAGTATAGACAGGCTTCGGAGGCAGGGGCATACCTTGTCTCTAGCCGGTCACATGCCCTGAATTTGGGGTGTGACAAATATTCTGCCACAAGGTAATGCCATTTGGGTTGAAGAATGCTGGGGCAACGTATCAGAGAGCCATGTGACCTTGTTTCATGACATGATGCATAAGGGAATTGAGGTTTATGTTGATGATATGATTGCAAAGTCACAAAGAGAAGAGGAGCATATTGCGAATCTTAGGAAACTCTTTGAAAGACTAAGAAAGTTTCAACTCAAGCTAAACCCGACAAAATGCACTTTTGGAGTCACTTCGGGGACATTGTTGGGTTTTGTTGTTAGCAAAAGGGGAATTTAGATTGATCCGGATAAAGTGAAGGCCATCCAGAATTTGCCACCTCCACGTATTCAAAAGGAAGTAAGAGGTTTTCTGGGGAGATTGAATTACATTGCTCGGTTTATTTCTTAGTTAATCGATAAATGTGATCCAATATTCAAGTTACTTCGAAAACGTGATCCAGGAGAGTGGGATGAAGGGTGTCAGATTGCTTTTGAAAAGGTGAAGCATTATCTATCAAACCCACCAGTATTAATGCCACCGGCTCCAGATAAACCGATGATATTGTATCTATCAGTATTTGAGAGATTCATGGGTTGTGTTTTGGGGCAGCTTGATGAGACTGGAAAGAAAGAACATGTGGTTTACTACTTCAACAAGAAGTTCATAGGTTATGAGTTGAAATATTCGTCGATAGAAAAACTGTGCTGCGCCTTAGCTTGGACCGCTCAGAGGCTCAGAGAGTACATGTTGTACCACACGATGTGGTTGATCACCAAGCTAGATCCAATCAAGTACATGTTGGAAGCACCTTCTTTGTCAAGGAGGACAGCAAGATGGTAGGTTTTGTTGTCAAAATATGACATTGTATATGTGAGTCAGAAAGCTATCAAGGGCAGTGCAGTGGCTGAATTTTTAGCAAGTCGGGCAGTGGAAGATTATGAGCCATTGAACTTTGATTTCCTAGATGAAAATTTGATGTATGTTTCGCAAGCGGATGAGGTTCCCTTGAAGAAGAAAATATGGAAGATGTACTTTGATGGGGCATCTAATGCCATGGGGCACGGAATCGGTGCAGTGCTCATATCTCCAGAAGAAGATTAATATCCCTTCACCGCCAAATTAGATTTTGATTGTACAAACAATATGGATGAATATGAGGCGTGTACTATGAGCCTTAGTGCAGCACTAGACAGAAAAATCAAAGTTTTGGAAGTTTTCGGAGACTCCGCCTTAGTGATATATCAATTGCGCGGAGAATGGGAAACTCGGGATACAAAGCTAATCCGATATCGAGAACTCATATTGAGTTTATTGGAAGAGTTTGAAGAAGTAAGTTTCAATTACTTCCCCCGAGAAGAAAATTGGATGGCAGATGCTCTGGCTACTTTGTCATCAATGTTCAAAGTGAATGAAGGGGCGGAAATTGTGTCGATCAAGATGAGCATATATGAGTCTCCTGCCCACTGCTTGAGTATCAAAGAAGAAGCAGATGGTCTCTCTTGGTATAACGACATCTTGTAGTACATCAAGGGTCAACAGTATGCAGAACAGGCAACAGAAAATGACAAGAGGACTCTGAGAAGACTAGCAATGGGTTTTGTTCTAGATAGGGGAGATTTTCTACAAGAAAGAGAAAGATCAAGTCCTATTGAGATGTGTCGGGTCTGCCGAAGCTCGTAGAATCATAGAGGAAGTCCATGAGGGGATATGTGGCACCCATGCTAATGGTTACATGCTTGCTAAGCAGATTATGAGGGCAGGGTATTATTGGCTGACGATGGAAGGAGATTGTATTAGTTATTCTCAGAAGTTCCATAAATGCCAGATCTATGCAGATAAGATTCATGTGCCGCCATCACCATTGTATGTCATGACCACCATGGCTGTTTTCAATGTGGGGAATGGATATGATTGGGCCTATTACCCCGAAACCCTCAAATGGACATCGTTTCATCCTGGTGGCCATAGACTATTTCACAAAGTGGGTGGAAGTTGCTTCTTATACGAATGTAACGAAGTCAGTGGTATGCAGATTTGTTAAGAAGGAAATCATATGCCGATATGGATTGCCAGCAAGAATTATTTCAGATAATGCCCTTAATCTGAATAATAAGATGATGAGAGAGGTATGTACTCAATTCAAGATCACGCATCATAATTCGGCACCTTATCGTCCGAAGATGAATGGGGCAGAAGAAGCAGCCAACAAAAACATCAAGAAGATTGTCGAGAAGATGACTGATGTGTACAAGGATTGACATGAGATCTTGCCTTTTGCTCTTCACGCATATCGCACTTCAGTTCGCACATCTACAGGGGCAACACCGTTTTCTTTGGTATATGGTATGGAAGCATTGTTACCAATTGAAGTTTAGATTCCTTCACTTCGGGTCTTGATGGAGGTTGGCCTAGAAGAGGCAGAATGGGTTAGAGCTCATTATGAACAGCTGAATCTCATCGAATAGAAAAGATTGAAGGCAATTTGTCACGGGCAGTTGTATCAGAAAAGGATGATTCGAGCCCAAAACAAGAAGGTTCGACCCAGACAGTTCTGAGAAGGAGAGTTGGTACTGAGAAAAATTCTCCCCATAGTGAAGAATCCACGAGGAAAATGAGCTCCAAATTGAGAAGGACCCTATGTGTAAAAAGAGCTTTTTCTGGAGGAGCATTGATTCTAACTCGGATAGACGGGAATGATTTTAGACATCCCGTGAATGCTGATGAACTGAATAAGTATTATGCTTAAAAAAAAAAGTGTGATGCTATGCACATGGGAATTCGAATGATTCCAAGTGTAGAAATGGAAATTCTATATATCTATTTCCCATGAGAATTGCTCTTCAAAGAGAATATTCATGCTTGGTATGATAAATGGCCATCTTTCATATTCCCTTAACTAAGAAGAAATTATCCTTAGTCACCCCTTTGAGCCTTAGGAATTATTTCTTTCGTTGAACCCTGATCAAGGATCACCCTCTACACTGGAGGGCAAATACGAGGAAAAATAATCAAAATCATGGCAAAAAAGAGAGCCATTGGAAAATGTTAAATCAAAGAATGGCAAATAAAAGCCAGCAATAAAAAAAAATTCCAAAAGGGGACAAATGTCTCAAGAATGAATTCTCCTCAGGAAATGATCCTTGATCCAATTACCCTTAAACTCATTTTGGGCTTATTTTATCTTTTCCTTCTAAACCCGAACCTTAGCCTACATTACGTACTTTAAAAGTCCATTTTGATCAAGCATGGGTATTTAATTTGAAAGGTTTTTCTTAGAATTCATCCCATCTTTTGAATTGACATTTTTACCTTGGAAGTATTTAGAATTCTCAAATGCATTGTAGAATACCAACAAAAAAAATGATAGGTTTAAGCCGAAAACCCGCAAAGGGCAACTTAATACTGAATGGAGAACACTTGAGTTGAAAACCCGCAAAGGGCGGCTCAAGTATTGATTAAAGTTTGAATCAATGCTTCGTGTAAAGGGAGAGAAAGTATTTGAAAATCAGAGAAAAAGAGAACAACTCAGTCTGACGTAACTACGGAAGCCGAGGGATTACCCAAGTAAATAGACCGTTCAAGAGAAATTTCAGATGATTTGGAAAAAGAGGGGTCCAAGATATTCCGCATCCGGAGCATCAACAACCTATAACTTTACATTTGTTTTTTATATCCTTGATATTCACTTTTACCATTTTAAAACATTTGTTGCAATAAATTTTTGTTACCCCTTTTATGACAATTACTTGTTTCATACTTTCTTTCATACAT
Source organism: Fremontodendron californicum (assembly GCA_030761205.1). Lineage (NCBI taxonomy): Eukaryota > Viridiplantae > Streptophyta > Magnoliopsida > Malvales > Malvaceae > Fremontodendron > Fremontodendron californicum. Next base: position 18,367,127 of record JAULJL010000010.1, on the reverse strand, counting down.
TTTTGAGATTGCATTTTGTTTGTTATTAAATTGAATGATGATTAGTAAACATAAATTTTTTAATAAAAGGGAGTTTAAAAGTATTACTAAGGAATATATCTAAATCTTTGAAAAGGTTTGAAACCACTAATCCCGATGGAAAATTCACCAAGTAAAGGAAAACAGTGAATGTGTTGGAGATGCCGTCACGAAGTCATAAATTTGTGAATTCCAGTGAAGTCAGAAACTGGGACTTTTTGAGAAATTATCTTGAGTAAAGGATTCTTTAAGTGGGGCATCAGTGAACAATTGAAGACTCCGTTATGAAGTCAGATAATCTGTGAACCTCAAAGAAACCATGGATTAGAAATCATGACATAATCATTTTACTGCATTCATCCTCAGGAAATATATAAGCATTTGCAAAGCATGTCATTCTCATCATTGCATTTAGCTAACATTGCAGGAATCAAGAAAACTTTGGCTTCCCAAATCTTCCCAAATCGAACTCGTTCTGCTTGTCAAATAAGTCGATCCTTGAGACCACCGTCGAGGTATTTCCTTTTGTTTTAAAATCGAATTCATTCTGTTTTATCAAATGAGTCGAGCCTTGAGACCACCGTCGAGGTATTTCCTTTTGTTTTAAATCGAATTCATTCTGTTTTATCAAATAAGTCGAGCCTTGAGACCGTCGTCAAGGTATTTTCATCATGGGTAAGGCCTTCGGGCACCATTTTTAAAGACTTCCGGGCACCATTTTTAAAGACCTTCGGGCACCATTTTTAATGACCTTCGGGCACCATTTTTTAAGACCTTCGGGCACCATTTTTAAAGAGCTTCGGGCACCATTTTAAAGACCTTCGGGCACCATTTTTAAAGACCTTGGGGCACCATTTTAAAGACCTTCGGGCACCATTTTTAAAGACCTCTGGGTACCATTTTTAAAGACCTTCGGGCACCATTTCTGACCTTCGGGCATCATTTTTAAGACCTTGGGGCACTATTTTTTAAAGACCTTCGAGAACCATTTTAAAGACCTTCGGGCACCATTTTTAAATACCTTCGGACACCATTTTTAAGACCTCCGGGCACCATTTTAAAGACCTCCATGCACCATTTTTAAAGACCTTTAGGCACCATTTTAAGACCTTCGGGCACCATTTTAAAGACTTTCGGGCACCATATTTAAAAACCTTCGGGCACCATTTTAAAGACCTTCGGGCCCCATTTTTTAAGACCTTCGGGCACCATTTTTAAAGACCTTTGGGCACCATTTTTAAAGACCTTCTGGGACCATTTTAAAAACCTTCGAGCACTGTTTTAAAGACCTTCGAGCACCATTTTTAAAGACCTTCGAGCACCATTTTTAAAGACCTTCGGCCACCATTTTTAAGACCTTCGGGCACCATTTTTAAAGACCTTCGGGTACCATTTTCAAGATTTCGGGGCACCATTTTAAAGACCTCCGAGCACTATTTTGAAAGACCTTCGAACACCATTTTTAAAAACCTTCGGGCACCATTTTTAAAGACCTTAGGGCACCAATTTTAAAGACCTTCGGGCACCATTTTTAAAGACCTTCAGGCACCATTTTAAAATCCTTCGAGCACCATTTTTAAAGACCTTCGGGCATTATTTTAAAGACCTTCGGGCACCATTTTTAAAGACCTTGATGGACCATTTTTAAAGACCTTCGGGCATCATTTTAAAGACCTTTGGGCACCATTTTAAAGACCTTCAGGCACCATTTTTAAAAACCTTCGGGCACCATTTTTAAGACCTCCGGGCACCATTTTAAAAACCCTCGGGCACCATTTTTAAGACCTTCGGGCACCATTTTTAAGATCTTCGGGCACAATTTTTTCTTTTGAAATCGAACCCATTTCCTTAAGACGGGTCGAGCCTTGATTAGTCAGGGAATTCAATTTAAGGAGAAAATCTTCAATTTACAGCTTTTTCAAAAAAAAAAAAAAAGGAAAAATGATGAAAAAGTAGAAATGAGAAAAGAAAACCCCTTTCCCTTTCTTTCACATGTGATTTCATTAAATCATACAAAAATTAGTGTTTGTTTATCTTTGCCTGATTTCTGATTCTCTGCAATAGCCAAAGAGGGGCAGCTGTAGACACCTAATTTTGTCCGGACCCCTAAATCAGGTACATTTTCTTCCTAAATTGATGTTTCAGAATGCTAAAAGGCTTTTCTCATCCTGCAGGTGGTACTCCGAGACTTAGTTTAAGAAAGCAGACAGAAAAAGTCAACCCCAAAAAAAATCAACCCCGACCAAGTCAACCTCGAAAAAGTCAACTACTAAAAAAAATCAACCCACTTTCAAAATCAAGATTTGAGGTTCAATTGAAAACCGATGGAAGAATTTTGATAATCCAAGGTCTACATTGAAAGATGTGGAGTTCAAAAGTTGGGTTATGAGATTCAGTAAAAAGGAAACCCTAATTTGGGAAATTTGGAGAAAAGTGCTTAAACGATCAAATTAGTCAGAATTGAGGGTCTCAAATGAAATATAAGCACTGACTACGGGTAATGGAGAAGCTACTTGGAAGAAAAACTAATAGAAAAGTCAATTCGAAAGAAAATCGAGAATTAGGGTTTTTTTGGTGGATTTCGATGAAATTTGGAAGAATTACAGAAATGGCCCGATTCGAAAGATCTAAAGCCCTTAATTGATGAGAAATGATTAAAAAAGGATAGCCCAAGGCTCTGTTTGAAGAAAATCTAAAAATCGGACTTGTTTTGAGCAAAATCGGGTTTCAGAGGCAAAATGGCAAAATTGGAAAATATGGGAAATTAGCAAATGAACTCCAAAAATTCTGAAAATTTGAAAATATCATTCTTAAATCATTTTGAAGATATTGGCAAAATAAAATCTTGATTCGGAGTTCGTTTGCAAAATGGCCAAATCCGGGTTTCCTATGCAGTAATTCAAAGCAGATAAATCCCGAAAAAATAGCAAACGAGTTCCAAAAATTTTGAAATTTTTAAATCTCATTTATAAATTATTTGGAAGAGATTGGCAAAAGAAAATCTTGATTTGGAGTTTGTTTCCAAAATGGCCAAATCCCGGGTCCCCCTATGTTGTAATTCAAGCAGATAAATCCTAAAAAAAATAGTAAATGAGCTCCAAAAATTATGAAAACTTCCAGATCACATTTTTAAATTATTTAAATGAGATTGGTGAAGAAAAATCTGGATTCGTAGCTCGTTTAAAAATGCTAAAGTTTGGGTGCATAAAAGGGGTAATTTCGAAAATAAATCCGAAATAAATAGCAAATGGGCTCGAAATTTTTTGAAAACTTTCAGAATTCATTTTTTATTATTTCGAAAGTATTGAAAAAAGAAAGTTCAAATTTGGAGTCCGTTTGCTATTTATTTAGGTTCGGGGGGCAAAAAGGTCATTTCACCAAAAAAACCAAAAAGGGCAAATTTGTAATTGATGAAAATATGAAAGAAGAAGGAATTACTGGGGTTTTTTCTTCCCTTGGTCAGCCAACATAGAGGAGAAGAAGGAAGCTTGAACAATTTAATTCCCTAGTCACTATCAAGCCACATGCTACCACTAACACCTTGCAAATGGTCCCCCCTTCATCCAATGGCTTAGGTGCCTTGTAGGAAAGTTGAATGCACCATCCAATGGCCAAGTTTAAATGCCAAAATGAAATTTTATTTGTCATAAAAGAACCCTCATATAATGGCCAAGAATGGAAGAAAAAAGATGAGCACAATTCATCCAAGGGTGAGCATCCATTCGGTTGAGCAAGGGAGTGCATGGGATTATATCTTTTCATCCAATGGATGAGGCCATCTACAAGGGATGAGTACACATGTTGAGGGCTGGATTTAATCTACAAGATGTCATTTTTATTTTGTCCTCATCCAATGACCAAGAATGGAAGAGCACAACTCATCCAAGGGTAGGCACTCAAGAGGAGCAAGCAAGGGAGTGCATGGGATTGGTCCTCTTTTGCATCTAAGGGCTAAGGTTACTACAAGGGCTGTTTACACATCTTAAGGGCTGCTATGAATTGGCAAGATGAAATTTTTATGTTTTCATCAAAATATCTTAATCTAAAGGCCAAGATTGGAGGAGAAAAAGTGCAATTCCCATCCAAGGGTTAGAGGGCCATTCGGCCAAGGCTAAAGGGAAGGGAGTGATTTCATTTTTTCAGGGGTTTTTTGGATGGAAACAGTAGCTAATTTGGCAAATAAATACATTTTGAAAGAAATAAAAAAAGAGGTTTTCAATAGAGAGCATGAAGGTAGTCATCTCTACCAAGCTCTAGCCTAGCTTTCTTCTTGATTTCCATGGTGTTTTCTTGATTTTCTATCTTGTTTTCCTACTACATTTTTCATAGAAATAAAGTTTTTTAATGTTTACTTATGTTTTCATCTCTTCTTCTTCATTAAATGGTGGAAAACAATTTTTTTTTATGGTTTCATGCTGTGGCCGAATATGGCACATTTACTTGCCTTGGTTTTCCTTTTTTTTTCTTCCTTGCATGTTGTTGTGAAAAACGATTTTTACAAGGTTTTTAGAGTATTCTAAGGTTCTGATTTTTTACAAAATATGAACCAAAAAAGGTTGAAATGGCTACATGATATTGGCTAAACCAAGTGACCATGGTTAGGAGAGAGGCTATGCCCATTTTTACCTACCATGAAGCTCACCTTATTTTCCGTTTTACATGGTTTATTTTCTGTTTTATTGAGATGGAAAGGCTTCATGATCTTGGCAAGACCAAGTGATTATGGTTAGGTGAGAGGCTATGCCCATTTGATACCAACCATGGAGCTTAACTTTCCTTGTTTTACTTACTAGTTTTGCTTGTTATTTATTTTGCATGTCTATGTTAAATCTTTTATATATATGTTCTTTACATTATTTTCTATGCTATATTTACTTATATATTTCATTTCCATGCTTGATATTGTATCCTTGCATATTAGGCCATGGTTATTCATATGCTCATGTTGTGCATTTTTTTTATGTATCATGTCTTACATGTTTGGATTTTCTTCATTTTGTTCCATGACCATTCGGCAACTTCGTTTTTGTATGCCTTGCATATGCATTTTCCTTTTTCTTCTCAACTTGTTTGCATCTCCATGCCATGAACTTGTACATTTTGATTTTAGAATGCATTGTGCTCATGAAAATGCTATGTTAAAATGTCATTTTTTTCATGAACATTCGGCAACTGTATTTTGTATGCCTTGCATGTGCATTTTCCTTTTACTTCTTAACTCCATGCCATGAACTTGTATATTTTGATTTTTAGTATGCCATGTGCTTATGAAAATGCTATGATAAAAATTCCATCATATTGTTCCATGACCATTCGGCAATCCCATTTTTATTTCCCTTGCATGTGCATTTTCCTTTTGTTTCTTAACTTGTTTGCATTTCTATGCCATGAGCTTGTGCATTTTGATTCTAGCATGTTATATGCTTATGAAAATGTCATGAAATTATGCATCTTAACATGATTTTTCATGTACTTGTGTCATTTACTAAATAGGATTGCATTAGAGTCTCATGTGATCATTTGGCCTCTTCATACATCCCTTGCCTTGTCATGCATTTGCATTTTGTTTAGGTAACATGGTTTGCATTATCATATCTTGAAATTGTGAATTTGTTGTTGTTTGTTCAAGCATTGACATTAGTTTCATGAGTCATTGTATGTTCATAGTATTGCTATGCATGTTCATTACATTTTAGGTCTAGGTCATATTGGTATTGCCATGCATATTGAGTCTTAAATCACATTGGTATTGTCATGCATTACTATGCTATTTAGGTCTTAGGTCATATTAGCATTTTCATGCATATTCATAACCTATTAGGTCCAAGTCCTATTTGCATTATCAAGCATTGCATGCATATTGAGTTAGGATAGCATTTATTGCCATGCAAATTCATGCTAGGCATTTAGGTTGTCCTGAATTGTCATGCATTTCCTTTACCATTTAGACCATTCATTTCATACATTTATTTTCTGTATGTTCATGCATTGCATGTCATTGCCACTTGATTTGTGACTTAGGCCAATTAATGGCTCAAAGTCATGCTCTCTTGAGTATACTTGTGGAAAATTAAGGAATTGTCAAATTGATTGTTCTATCTTTGTGATTTTTTTACTTAGCCAATTTTTGTCCAAGGTTTTTAAATGTTTTAGCTACTGCCCTTAGGTCTTTAGGATGATCTCCAACAATTTCTACTTTGATTTTTGAATGAATTTATCAAAGGCAAAAAATGTGTTTTGACAAAACAGTTTTTTTTTTCACCCAATACTCGAACATCTTCGAATTTTTTGGGAAGTCATCTTTAATCATAAAATTAAGCCAATTTTTTATCGTGTATTTTTACATGTTCTAAGTCTCCAGTATTTGTTTTAGATTTTTTTGAAATTTTAAAATTAGGCTAAAAAATCATGTGGAAAAACTGGACAGTAGAGGCAGATTTGAAATCAAAAGAGGAATAATGGTTGAATTTGGCTAAGGCATTTAGAGGGGGTTGGTTAGAAGCTTTAGCTACTGTCCTAGGATAGTTTCTAAGCCTTTTTAAACTTTAAAAGTGATTTTATAAATCTCGGGTTAAGGGTAGTTAAGTCCGGGATTTTAAAACTTAGGAAATTAGAGCCATTTTAAAAGGGTTTGGTAAAGGTTTTAAATTTTTTTTTTCAAGTTTTCCTCAAAATTGTTTTCAAACAATCACAAAGTTTTATTTTTTAGAAAATCTAATTTGACATATTTTCCTAAGGTAGCCGGATATATTTTTAGATATACAGATTTCTTATTTAGAGGAAAAAATACATTTTCATGCATTGCATTTTTCATGTTCATGCATTTTATTTAAATGTGTGATTTTTGCTATGATATTATTATTATTTTACTTCACATTTTATGATCTTTTATTTGTTTGCCATATGATTTTGAATGTTATGCTTTTTATTTAGTTATTTTTGTCATATTGTTTAGCATATACTATGTTCATGCATTATTATTTTCATGCAATTATACGTTAGCATTATTTTAATTTCATGTCATTTCTTTTCATTTAGATCATATTCCATGTCATTTAGGTTATTTTATTTATAACATGCCATGTCATTTAAAATATGCCATATCATTTAGAATTGCCATGTCATTTAAATTATTTTATCTCATTTAGAATGTACCATGATACTTAGGACTTTTCATTTCACCTAGAATATACTATGTCATTTAAATTATGTCATATCATTTAGGTTGCATTATATTATCTAGACTTTGCCACGTCATTTTATTTATGTCATACATGTTCATGTTCATCTTTTTAATGCTTTGAAAAAGATAATGATTTTCAATAAAAATAAAGATATTCTCGAGTTAAAATAATTCATTAATTCTCTACCGAGTTTGCTGGAGGGAATATCATCAATTATCATTAATAAAAGAATATCTTTCTTTAAAAAAAAAAGGAGAATGATTCGGAAAGTTTTCCAAATGAATAAAAATTTCTATATTTTTCCGATTTTGTCGGGGAATGTAGGAAAATTTTGAATTAATAAATTTCGGATCATTTTCAATTAAAAATGGAATTATTTTTCTTAAAATTGGGAATTAACTTGAAATACTAAATTAAAAACCAACTTTTTTACCGAGACTTGAGATAACACACGATTAATAAGGTATCGATTTATACGGGCATTGTGGGGGTGCTAATCCTTCTCCGCACGTAACCGACTTTCGAACCCGCTTCTTTGATTTCTCTGGTTTATAACGCAGACTTGAAATTGGTTTTTAAAAATGTTTTAATTAATTTTAAAATGTTTTATAAAATCGGTTTTAATAGGTGGCCGTTCACACCTAGCCAAAAAAGATTGGTGGCGACTCCATATCATTTTACGAGGCCGTTTTCATACCCTCGACACCTTCGTTTTTCTATAGGAATTAAGTCGACTTTTCCTCGTTTTTTTAATGCCACGCCTAAGGAAAACGAATAATAAAAGTCTCGCGATGAGACATCGCTGTTATTGTTATTTTAGGTCGCGGCAAGGGACATCAACCACAAGCTGCTCCTCCACCTATCGACAATCGACCATCGAGTTTTCAGCAAATAATACAACAACCATACCAAACCCGACAACAAGTGCCACCACCCCAAAATTCAGGTACTTTTCTTGAAGATCTTGTTAAATCCCTTACTACTAATGCAATTCAATTTCAACAGGAAATAAAGACAAGTATCCGCAATTTAGAAACTCAAATGGGACAAATGGCAACAATAATAAGTCAATTACAAGCAAGGGATTTAGGGAAATTACCTTCTCAAACTATAGTGAATCCTAGAGAAAACGTGAATGCCATAACTCTAAGAAGTGGGAAACAGCTTGAGATACCACATAAAGATAGTGCCCAAAGGGAAGAGAACACCAATGCATCATCTTCACAAACCAATGAGCCACTTGCTAAGGTAAGCCCTAAACCATCTTTTCCTTCTTATATAACTCCACATTTTCCAAGCAGGTTAGCAAAGTCCGAAAAGGAGGAAGTAAGAGAAGGATATTTTGGAGACCTTCCAAAAAGTAGAGGTAAAAATTCCTCTACTAGATGCAATAAAGCAAGTGCACCGATATGCAAAGTTTTTGAAAGAATTGTGCACATCTAAACGGAAGCTCAAGGGGAATGAAAGGTAAGTGTGGGAGAAAACATTTAGCTGTTCTTCAAAAGAAACTCCCACCAAAATACAAGTGTCGCAACCTAAAAAAATAACAAGTCTCATCGCAAGACTTTATATTCGTTAAGCGTGACTTTAAAAAAAATCGAGGAAAAGTCGACTTAATTCCTCTAGAAAAATGAAGGTTTTGACAATAACCTTGAAAAAGACATGGAGTCGCCACCAATATTTTTTGGCTAGGTGTGATCGGCCACCTATTAAAATCGGTTTTATAAAACATTTTAAAATTAATTAAAATATTTTTTAAAACCAATTTCAAGTCTGCGTTTTAAACCAGAGAAATCAAAGAAGCGGGTTCAGGACTCGGTTACGTGTGGGGAGGGATTAGCACCCCCACAACGCTGGTATAAAACGGTACCTTATTAATCATGTGTTATCTCAAGTCTCGGTAAAAAGTCGATTTTTAATTTAGTATTTCAAGTTAATTCCCAATTTAAAGAAAAATAATTCCATTTTAATTGAAAATGATTCGGAATTTATAAATTCAAAATTTTCCTATATTCCCTAACAAACGTGGCAAAATATAGAAATTTTTATTAGTTTGGAAAACTTTCCGAATCATTCTCGTTTTAAAAGAAGATATTCTGTTATTAATGATAATTGATGAAATCCTCCCCAGCAAACCCGGCAGAGAACTCATGAACTATTTTAACTCGGGAATATCTTTATTTTATTGGAAATCATTACCTTTTTCAAAATATTTTTTAAAAAATATGAATATGAATATGTGTGACATAAATAAAATGACATAGCAAAGTCTAGATAATATAATGCAACCTAAATGGTATGATACAATTTAAATGTCATATCGTTTTCTAAATGAAATATCCTAAGTCATATGATATATTCTAAATGAAATGAAATAACCTAGGTAACATGATATATTCTATATGAAATGACATATCCTAAGAGACATAATATATTCTATATGAAATGAAATGACCTAGGTAACATGATATATTCTATATGAAATGAAATAACCTAAGTAACATGATATATTATATATGGAATAAAATGATTTAAATGACATGGCAAATATAAATGATATGGCATATAATCTAAATGACATGAAACATAAAATAATGCTATCATATAATATGCATGAAAATAAAAATAAAAATAATAATGCATGAACATAACATATGCTAAATAATGTGACAAAAATAAATAACTAAATATAAAGCATAGGATATCATGAAATATTCAAAACCATATAATAAACAACATAACATCATAAATATAAATAAAAAATAATAACAACACCATGGAAATTCTCATAGCAAAAATCACATATTATATAGTATGCATGAATATGGAAAATGCAATGCATGAGAATGTATTTTTTTCTTTTAATTAAGGAAATTCGTATATCTAAAAAGATATCCGGCTACCTTAGGAAAATATATCAAATGAAATTTTCTAAAAATCAAAATACTTTTTGATTGTTTGAAAATAATTTTGGAAAACTTAGATTAAAAAATAAAAACCTAGCTAAACAACCCTTTTTAGATGGCTCTAATTTCCTGAGTTTAAAATCCCGGACTTGACCACCCTTAACCCGAGGTTTATAAAATCACTTTTAGAATTAAAAAAGCTTGGAAACTACCCTAAGACAATAGCTAAACTTCCTAATTAGCTCCCTCTAAATAACTTAGCCAAAAAAGAAAAATGATTTTCCTTCAAATTCAAATCTGTCTCCACTGTCCAGTTTCAGAACATGATTTTTTAACCTATTTTTGAGAATTCAAAAAACTCTAAAACAAATACTAGAGACTCAGAACATGTAAAAATACATGGGAAAATATTGGCTTAATTTTCTGGTTAAAGATGTCTACCCAGAAAAATCGGGAAAGTACAAGTACTGGGTGAAAAAAACTATGTTGCCAAAACACATTTTTTGCCTTTGATAAAATCATTTAAAAATCAAAGTAAAAATGTTAGAGACTCTCCTAAAGACTCAAAAACAGTAGCTAACACTTTTGAAAAGTTAGGCAAAATTTGGCTAAGTAAAAAAAAATCACAAAGGTAGAATAATCAATTTGACAACTCTTTAATTTTCCACAAGTATGCTCAAAATGAGCATGACTTTGAACCATTGTTTGGTCTAAGTCATAAATCATGTGGCATGACATGAAATGCATGAAAGTACAGCAAATATGATGTATAAAATGCATGATTTAAAACCTAAATGACATGAAAAATGCATGGCATCAATAAAATGACCTAGACCTAACATGAACTTGCATGGCATTTAATATAACCTAGGTCTAAAATGCATGACATGCATGATAATGCAAGCACAACCTAAAGCTAAAAAAATACATGGCAAATACACAAACATATAGCATACTTAAACAAAATACACAATAATATATCATGGAAATGAAAACCTATAAACTAGCATAATAAAAATGCACACATAAAGCATAAGAGAGAGGGGTAGCCGAGTGGTCCATATGGACATGGCATTTTCACAAACACTTAACACACTAACATGTGTAGCTAAAGAATAATACTTAAATCATGTAAATATAAAATAAAGGCATGAAAACCAATAGGCATTTTCACAAACACATGGATTAACAAAATGTAAATCATAAACAAACTTAAACACTTTGAAAACAGAAAATCAAAAATGTAAGACAAGTAAAAATAGACATGATAACAAGGTAATAAACTCAACAATGGAAACAAGCAAGCTACCAAATCAAAACAAGCTTCATATTTATGTATTTAAAGAAGATATAAAGCATCAAACTTGTTAAATATCACTAAGAACATGAAATCAAAAACAAAAACAGCAACTACACAAAAAGAATGGGCCATTCGGCTAACCTCAAAATCATGAAAAAAAATTTCTCAAAGCTTTTTCCAAGAAAGTATAAAGAAGAACTTAAAGGAGAAACTTAAAAACACTTATTTTAAAAAGGAAAATCAAAAGAAACTCGCCAAAATAGCAATCAAAACAGCAAATAAAGAATAGAAAATCAAGGAAAGTGCAAGAGTATGGTGCTTAAAGCAACCTCTAGAAGCTATATTGCAAGCTTTTTCTCTTCTAACTTTCTTTTCTTTTCTAAAATTTTCTTTTTACCTTTCAAAAATGGAGAGCATTCAGCAAAAATCAAAATGTGAATAGAGTGAAAATGATAGAGAGAACCCCTCCCCCCTTGTAGTGGCCGGCTAGCCCCTTGGAAGAACCTAGGAGGTTTTAGAATTTTTTTCAACAAATTTGATCCTATGGCCTTCAATCCAAGATTCCTTCTATGTAGGATTCTCACCCTTAGAATAGAATCATCAGCCCTTGAATTATGATGTCATAAAGATGTCATAAATATATTCTCTCTCCAACCATTGGTCCATTTGTTGCAAATTCAAAGGCTAGATCACAAAAATAACTACCTTCCTCTTTATTATTGGCCTTTTGATTAAAAATCAAAAAATATCTGCCCACCATTGGGCCTTGGCTGGCTGACCCCTCATCTTCCAGCCCATGCTTAATTTTTTTTAAAAGCAAGAAAAGCCCTTTTCGGTTACTTGGATAAAATGACCTTTTTACCCCCCCGAACATAAATAAATAGCAAACGGACTCCAAATTCAAAAATTCTTTTTTTTTTAATACTTTTTAAATAATAAAAAATTGAATTCTGGAGGTTTTCAAAATTTTTCGAGCCTATTTACTATTTATTTGGATTTTGTTTCCAAAATTGCCCTTTTGTGGTCCCAAACTTTACCATTTTTTAAACGAGCTCCAAATCCAGATTTTTCTTCACCAATCTTTTCCAAATAATTTAAAAGTATGATCTAGAAGTCTTGATAATTTTTGGAATTCATTTGGTATTTTTTCGGGATTTATCTGCTTGAATTACTGCATAGTGGGCTCGGGATTTGGCCATTTTGCAAACGAACTTAGAATCTAAATTTTCTTTTTTCAATATCTTCCAAATAAGTTAAGAGTGAGATCTGCAAATTTTCATAATTTTTGGAGCTCATTTACTATTTTTTCGGGATTTATCTTCTTGAATTTCTTTATAGGGGATCGGGATTTGGCCATTTTCCAAACGAACTCCGAATCCGGATTTTATTTCACCAATTTCTTCAAAATGATTTAAGAATGAGATCTGTAAATTTTCAAAATTTTTGGAGTTCATTTGCTATGTTTCCCAAATTTTCCATTTTTGCCCTTTTGCCTTCGAAACCCAGTTTTGCTCAAAACAAGTCCGATTTTTAGATTGTCTTCAAACTGAGCCTTGGGATATCCTTGTTTAATCACTCCTCATCAATTAGGGGCTTTAGTCTTACTGAATTGGGCCATTTCTGTAATTCTTCCAAATTTCACTGAAATCCACCAAAAACTCTAATTCCCGGTTTTCTTCCGGATTGACTTTTCTTTCAGTTTTTCTTCCAAGTACCTTCTCCATTACCCGTAGTCAGTGCTTATCTTTCATTTGGAACCTTCAATTTCGACTAATTTTATCGTTTAAGCACTTTTCCCTAAATTTCTCGAACTAGGGTTTTCTTTCTACTGAATCTCCGTAACCCAACTTCCGAACTCCATATCTTTCAATGTAGACCTCAGATTATCAAAACTATTTTACCATTTTTCAATGAACTTCAAATCTTAAATTTGAAAGTGGGTTGACTTTTTTAGTTGTTGACTTTTTAGGGTTGACTTTTTGGGGTTGACTTTTTTAAGTTTGACTTTTTATGCTTGCCTTCTTAGACTAAGTCTCGGAGTATCACCTGCAGGATGAAAAAAGTCTTTTTACATTCTGAAACCTCAATTTAGGAAGAAAACATACCTGTTTTAGTGGTCCGAACAAAATTAGGTGTCTACAGCTGCCCCTCTTTGGCTATTGCTGAGAATCAAGAATCAGGCAAAGATACACAAATACTAATTTTGTTCGGTTAGTGAAATCACATGTGAAGGGAAGGGAAAGGGGGTTTCTTTTTTCATTTTTAATTTTAATTTTCATTTTAATTTTAATTTTTTTTTCATTTTTCATTTTTTCAATTTTTTTTTTGTTTGAAAAAAGCTATAAATAGAAGATATTGTCTTTAATTTGAGTTCCCTGACTAATCAAGGCTCGACTCGTCTTAAGGAAACGAGTTTGATTTGCAAGAAAAGAAAATACCTTGACGATGGTCTCGAGGGCTTAACTTGTCTTGTGCTAAGCTGTGTTTAAAATTCTGGGTATCTCCTCCAGAAGCTTCGGCTATCACCACCAAAAACTTGCTCAAGCAAATGTAAACTGGATACCTCCACAAGAGGATTTGGCTATCTCCACCAAAGACTTGTTCAAGCAAATGTAAAACTCTGGATATCTCCACCAGAGGCTTTGGTTATCACCACCAAAGACTTGTTCAAGCAAATGTAAAAACTCTGGAAACTTATGCTTGGAGGTCTTAAAAATGGTGCCCGGAGGTCTTAACAATGGTGCCCGGAGGTCTTAAAAATGATTTTAAAAAAAATGCGTTGTATACGACTTTAATAATGATGCCCAGAGGTCTTAAGAATGGTGCCCGGAGGCCTTACCCGTGATTTGAAAATACCTTGACGACGGTCTAAAGGCTCGACTCATTTGATAAACAAAATGAGTTCGATTTAAAACAAAAGGAAATACCTCGACGGTGGTCTCAAGGCTCGACTCATTTGATAAAACAGAATGAATTCGATTTAAAACAAAAAGAAATACCTCGACAGTGGTCTCAAGGCTCGACTCATTTGATAAAACAGAATGAATTCGATTTTGTCCGGTTAGTGAAATCACATGTGAAAAGAAGGGAAAGGGGTTTTTATTTTTCATTCATTCATTTTTTTTTTTTGAAAAAGCTGTAAATTGAAGATTTTGTCCTTAAATTGAGTTCCCTGACTAATCAAGGCTCGACTCGTCTTAAGAAACGAGTTCGATTTGCAAGACAAGAAATGACCTCGACGATGGTCTCGGGGTCTTAACTTGTCTTGTTCTCAGCTGTGTTTAGAATTCTGGGTATCCTCCAGAAGCTTCGGCTATCACCACCAAAGACTTGCTTAAGCAAATGTAAAACTCTGGATATCTCCACCAGAGGCTTTGCTATCACCACCAAAGACTTATTCACTTTTAAAGCTGAAAAACTATGGATATCTCCATCAGAGACTTTGGTTATCACCGCCAAAGACTTGTTCATTGTTTAAAACTGTAAAAACTATGGAAATTTGTGCCTGGAGGTCTTAAGAATGGTGCCCGGAGGTCTTAAAAATTGTGCCTGGAGGCCTTACCCATGATGAAAATACCTTGATGACGGTCTCAAGGCTCGACTCATTTGATAAACAGAATGAATTCGATTTAAAACAAAAGGAAATACCTCGACGATGGTCTCAAGGCTCGACTCATTTGATAAAACAAAATGAATTCGATCTAAAACAAAAGGAAATACCTCGACGGTGGTCTCAAGGCTCGACTCATTTGATAAAACAGAATGAGTTCAATTTAGAACAAAAGAAAATACCTTGACAGTGATCTCAAGGCTCGACTCATTTGATAAAACAGAATGAATTCGATTTAAAACAAAAGAAAATACCTCAACGGTGGTCTCAAGGCTCGACTCATTTGATAAAACAAAATGAATTCGATTTAAAACAAAAGGAAATACCTCGATGGTGATCTCAAGGCTCGACTCATTTGATAAAACAAAATGAATTCGATTTAAAACAAAAGGAAATACTAAGAATGATTCTGGGTTTGGTTCATTTGAAAAAAATAAATTTAACTTGAAAATGAAAGGAACATACCTTGACGGCTGTCTCGAGGCTCGACTTATTTGAGAAGCAAAACGAGTTTGATTTGGAAAGGAACGTACCTCGACGGTGATCTCGGGGCTCGACTCATTTTGAGAAGCAGAACGAGTTCACTTTGGGGAAGTCAAAGTTTTCCTGATTTCTGCAATGTTAGCTAAATGCAATAATAAGAATGACATGCTTTGCAAATGCTTGTATATTTCCTAAGAATGAATGCAATCAAATGATTGTGTCATGATTTCTAATCCATGGTTTCTTTGAGGTTCACAGATTATCCGACTTCATGACGGAGTCTTCAATTGTTCACTGATTCCCCACTTAAGGAATCCTTCACTCAAGATAACTTGTCAAACAGTCTCAGTTTCTGACTTTTGCTGAAATTCACAAATTTTCTGACTTCGTGATGGAGTCTACAACACGTTCACTGTTTTCTTTTACTTGGTGAATTTTCCATCAAGATTAGTGGTTTCCAAATTTTTCTAAGATTTAAATCTATTCCTTAGTAATACTCTAAATTTCTTTATTTAAAGACTTTTATGCTTAATAATCATCATTCAATCTTATAACAAATAAGATGCAATTTCAAAAATGTAAGAAAGAAAATATGAAACAAGCTAGATGTCATGAAAAGGATAACAAGAATTTATTGCAACAAATGTTTTTTAAAATTGTAAAAGTGAATATCAAGGATATAAGAAACAAATGTAATGTTATAGGTTATAGATGCTCCGAATGCGGAATATCTTGGACCCCTCTTTTTTCAAACCATCTGAAATTTCTCTTGAACAAGCAATTTACTTGGATAACCCCTCGGCTTCCGTAGTTACGTCAAACTGAGTTGTTCTGCTTTCCTCTAATTTTTAGATACTTTCTCCCCCTTTATATGGAGCATTGATTCAAACTTTAATCAGTACCTGAGCCGCCCTTTGCGGGTTTTCAACTCAAGTGTCCTCCAGTCGGTATTAAGTTGCCCTTTGCGGGTTTTCGGCTTAAACCTCTTCTTTTACATTCTTTTTTCATTTTCATTTTTTTGTTTTCTCTTTTTTCTTGTATTCTACCATGCATCTGAGAATTCTAAATGCTTCCAAGGTAAAAATATCAATTCAAAAGATGGGATGAATTCTGAGAATAACCTTTCAAATTAAATATTCATGCTTGATCAAAATGGATTTTTAAAGCACGTAATGTAGGCCAAGGCTCAGGTTTAGAAAAAAAGGATAAATAGGCCCAAAATATGTTTAAGGGTGATTGGATGAAGGATCATTTCTTGAGGAAAGTTCATTCTTGAAACATTTGTCCCTTTTTTAGACTTTTTTTTTTTTACTTTGTTGGCTTTCATTTGCCATTCTTTGATTTTCACATTTTTCGATGGCTTTCTTTTTTTTTTTCCTCGCATTTGCCTTCCAGTGTAGAGGGTGGTCCTTGATCAAGGTTTAAAGAAAGAAATAATTCCTAAGGCTCAAAGGGGTGACTAAGGATAATTTCTTCTTAGTGAAAGGAATATGAAAGATGGCCATTCATCATATCAAGCATGAATATTCTCATTAAAAAGAAATCCACAGGGAGATAGATATATAGAATTTCCATTTTTACTCTTGGAATCATTTGAATTTCCATGTGCACAGCATCACACTCTTTTTTTTCCAAGCATAATACTTCTTCAGTTCATCAGCATTCACGGGATTTCTAAAATCCTCCTCGTCCATCCGAGTTAGAATCAATACTCCTCCAGAAAAAGCTCTTTTTACCATATAGGGCCCTTCCCAATTCGGAGCCCATTTTCCTCGCGGGTCTTTCACTATAGGGAGAATTTTCCTTAGTACCAACTTCCGCTCTCGGAACTGTCTGGGACCAACCTTCTTGTTGTGGGCTCGAATCATCCTTTTCTGATACAACTGCTCGTGACAAATTGCTTTCAATCTTTTCTCCTCAATGAGATTCAGCTGTTCATAACGAGCTCTAACCCATTCTCTCTCTTCAAGGCCAACCTCTATCAAAACTCGAATCTCAACTTCAATAGGTAGCACTGCTTCCATCCCGTATACCAAAGAAAATGGTGTTGCCCCTGTAGATGTGCAGGCCGAAGTACGATATGCATGAAGAGCAAAAGGCAAGATCTCATGCCAATCCTTATACACATCAGTCATCTTCTCAATAATCTTTTGGATGTTCTTGTTAGCTGCTTCTACTACCCCATTCATCTTCGGACGATAAGGTGCCGAATTATGATGTGTGATCTTGAACTGAGTATACACTTCTCTCATCATCTTATTGTTCAGATTGAGAGCATTATCTGAAATAATTCTTGCTGGCAATCCAAAACGGCACATGATTTCTTTTTTAACAAATCTGCATACCATCGACTTTGTTACATTCGCATAGGAAGCAGCGTCTACCCACTTTTTGAAATAATCTATGGCCATCAAGATGAAACAATGTCCATTTGAAGCTTTCGGCGTAATAGGCCCGATCATATCCATTCCCCACATTGAAAATGGCCATGGTGAAGTCATGACATGCAATAGCGATGGCGGCACATGGATCTTGTCCGCATATATCTGGCATTTATGGCACTTCCGAGAATAACTAATACAATCTCCTTCCATTGTCAACCAATAATATCCTGCCCTCATAATCTACTTAGCAAGCATATGACCACTAGCATGAGTGCCACATATCCCTTCATGGACCTCTTCTATAATTCTCTGATCTTCGATAGCTCCGACACATCTCAATAAGACTTGGTCTTTTCCTTTCTTGTAGAGAATCTCACTGTCTAAAACAAAACCCATTGCTAGCCTTCTCAGAGTCCTTTTGTCATTTTGGTTGCTTGTTCTGGATACTGTTGACTCTTGATGTACTACAAGATGTCGTTATACCAAGGGAAGCCATATGCTTCTTCTTCAATACTCAGACAGTGGGCAGAAGACTCATATATACTCATCTTTATTAGCACAACTTCAGCCCCTTCATTCACTTTAAACATTGATGACAAAGTAGCCAGAGCATCTGCCATTCGATTTTCTTCTCGAGGGAAGTAATTGAAATTCACTTCTTCAAATTCCTCTAATAAACTCAGTATGAGTTCTTGGGTATCAGATTAGCTTTGTATCTTGGGTTTCCCATTCTCCCTGTAGCTGGTATATCACCAGGGCTGAGTCTCCGAAAACTTCTAATACTTTGATCTTTCTGTCCACTGCTGCATGAAGGCCTATAGTACACGCTTCATACTCGACAGCATTGTTTGTACAATCAAAATCCAATCTAGCAATGAAAGGATAATAATCTTCTTCTGGGGATATGAGGACTGCACCGATTTTGTGCCCCGTGGCGTTAGATGCGCCATCAAAGTACATTTTCCATACTTTCTTCTTCATGGGAATCTCATCTGCTTGAGAAACATACATCAAATCTTCATCCGGGAAGTCAAAGTTCAACGGCTCATAATCTTCCACTGCCCGACTTGCTAAAAATTCAGCCACTGTACTGCCCTTGATAGTTTTTTGACTTACATATACAATATCATATTCTGACAATAAAACCTGCCATCTTGCTGTTCTCCCTGATAAAGAAGGTGCTTCCAACATGTACTTGATTGGATTAAGCTTGGCAATCAACCACGTTGTGTGGTATAACATGTATTGTCTGAGTCTTCAAGCAGTCCAAGCTAAGGCACAACTTAACTTTTTTATCAGCAAATATTTCAACTCATAATTTGTGAACTTCTTGTTGAGGTAGTAAACTGCCTGTTCTTTCTTTCCAGTCTCATCAAGCTGCCCCAAAACGCAACCCATGGATCTCTCAAATACTAATAAATACAGTATCATTGGTTTATCCAAAACAGGTGGCATTAATATTGGTGGGTTTGATAGATAAAGCTTAATCTTTTCAAAAGCGATCTGGCATCCTTCATCCCATTCTCCTGGATCGCATTTTCGAAGTAACTTAAATATTGGATCACATTTGTCGGTTAACTGAGAAATAAACGGGGCAATGTAATTCAATCTCCCCAGAAAGCCTCTTACTTCTTTTTGAGCGAGGTGGTGGCAAATTCTGAATGGCCTTCACTTTATCCGGGTCAATCTCAATTCCCCTTTTGCTGACGACAAAACCCAGCAATTTTCCAGAAGTGAGTCCAAAAGTGCATTTTGCCGGATTTAGCTTGAGTCGAAACTTTCTTAGTCTTTCGAAGAGTTTCTTAAGATTCGCAATATGCTCATCTTCTCTTTGTGAATTTGCAATCATATCATCAACATAGACCTCAATTCCCTTATGCATCATATCATGAAACAAGGTTACCATGGCTCTCTGATATGTTTCCCCAATATTCTTCAACCCAAACGGCATTACCTTGTAGCAGAATGTTCCCCACATTGTTGCAAATATGGTTTTCTCCATATCTTCCGATGCCATCTTAATCTGATTATATCTCGAGAATCCGTCCATGAAAGAAAATAAATAACTCTTCGCCGTATTATCCACTAGAGTATGGATATGGGGTAAAGGGAAAATATCTTTAGGGCTGGCCTTGTTCAAATCTCTGTAATCAACACATATCCGCACCTTGCCATCCTTATTTGGTATTGGAACAATGTTTGCCACCCATTGGATACTTTGCCACCTCTAAAAATCCAGCATCAAATTGTTCTTCACTTCCTCTTTTATCTTTAACAGCATGTCCGGCCTCATTCTTCTCAACTTTTGCTGAACTGGCTTGCATTCTGGCCTTAAAGGGAGCTTATGAACCACAATATTCGGATCCAACCCTAGCATATGATAACTCTAGAAAATATAGTTATTTTGCCACCTTTTATGTTTTTAAATTGGCTAAGTCTTTGAGGATTTTATTAGGATTTGATTAGTTTTAGATGCTTTTATATTTATTTTAATTATCCATTTTAAGTTTAAAATAGTTATTTAGTTGTTATTTATGTGTTTTTATAGGTCCAAGGTGATCTGGAGCTTCGTGGTGCAAAACGATGAAAAATGGTGCAAACCAATGAGCAGGTAGATTTGACCTCTGAAGATCCTTTCAATAAAACTTTATCTTAAAGACTTCATTTGAGAAAACTTCCTTCTTGACTTTTGAATCTAACTTTCATACCTTTCCAACGGTGTAAGGCTCATCAAAATCGGACAAGATTTGCCAAGTCAAAACATCTGACGAAGTGCATAAAAATAGAGGAACCAGCAGCGCCACAGCGCCAGAAGGCTAGCACTGCAGCGCTAGCCAATTCAAGACCCAGTGCTGCAGTGCTAGCGTGAACAGTAAACATAGGAAAAAAACATAAAAGATCCTGATTTTTAATTGTTTGCTTGGGCACGAAGTTTGGGACTCTAGGAGGCCTTGGACACTTTAAATAGGACTATTTTAGGTCAGAATAAGGAGGATTAGAGATCTAGAAACCTAATTCTCTCATGAAGAAGTCGTCATCAAATTCTCTCTCAAGAAGATTTGAAGATTCAAGAACTGACAACTCTTAATTTTCTCTTTTCTCTTCTTTATTTTTCTTGTGATGTTGATGATGGTGAAACTATTTGATTATTTGTTTTCATTAATTATCATGAACTAAATATCTTTTACTAGGATTTTAATGGAACTCAATACTTTCTCTCTCTAGCTTGATTTAATGGTTTGTTGAGTTGTTTGTTCATTCTTGTTCTTAATGCTTCTAATTGCTTGATCACCAATTAGATTGATTTGTTAACCTAAATACAACTTGGAAAAGGGAGTTTAGTGTTAGACATGGATTGAATGACACATGTTTCATATTCATTTATTAGGATGAATTGATCTGCAGGTAGGGTAGGAATACACTTACTTGTCATGTGTAACCATTGCTAGAGCCTAAGATTAATGAGTTCTTCTCTAATTCAATTATCATAGGAATATAGTTAATTGGTTAAGAAGGATATTTTTATGAGACCATCGGAAGATCCTTATAAATAAGATGGAACTCTAGGTTAACAACTCATGATCATTAATCAAGTGAAGAGGTAGAGAAAAATTCAAGCGAAGTGTTGAGGGAAGTTGTAATCCTAAGCTTTTATAATTAATTGAATTTCATGTTTTAATTTACTTGCTCTTAATATTAGTTTCTTTTAATTTAGTTTTTTTTTTTATATTTATTATCATCTTTATTTAGTTGTTTAGATAAGATTAAGTTGTGTTAATTTTAGTACTTAGCAAATCTAGTGACAATTCCTCGTGGGTTCGACTCTAAACTGATAAGATAAGATAAGATAAGGAGATTCAGTAGATGCAGAGGCTATTATGTCTTCTTCTCCTGATACAGTGACCAAACGGCCCTCTATCACAAATTTTAGCTTTTGGTGGAGAGATGAGGGTACAGCCCCTACTAAATGTATCCACGGCCTTGCCAACAAGCAATTATAGAACGAATTAATATACATGACCTGAAAGTTCACCGTATAGATGCATGGGCCTATCTCCAGAGGAATCTCAATAGTTCCCATTACCTCTCTCCTGGTACCATTGAAAGCTCTGACTACT
Source organism: Fremontodendron californicum (assembly GCA_030761205.1). NCBI lineage: Eukaryota > Viridiplantae > Streptophyta > Magnoliopsida > Malvales > Malvaceae > Fremontodendron > Fremontodendron californicum. The sequence goes on along the minus strand of JAULJL010000010.1, from coordinate 18,345,124 downwards.
GTGCAACTCGGTAGCAATATAAGAAATATCAATTGGGAACTTAGACAGGGTTGCCAGGGGCATTACATTTAATGAAGAACCATTATCGAGAAGCACCCTTGGTAGTATATGCCCCTTGCAAGTGGTTGTTATGTGAAGAGCCTTTGTGGACCCAATACCATTGGGTGGTATTTCATCATAACTGAAATATATATGATCGTCTGCCGTAATGTTTCCCACCAGCTTGTCTAATTTTTCTACCGATATGTTGTTAGCCACATATGCCTGATTCAACACTCTCAACAGGGTATTTTTGTGTGGCTTCGAGTTTAATAGCAAAGATAAGATGGAGATTCTTGCTGGCTAACGCCTCAATTGCTCAACCACACTATACTCACTATGCTTTATGATTTTTAAGAACTCGCAAGCCTCCTTCTCATTCACCTGCTCTTTTATCCTGTTTACCGGGGATGATCCCCTTTCTGCTTCTTTTGACAAATCCATCTCAATATGGATTGGTTCAGCTGCTTTCTTCCCTTTGTCCATTCCTCTATCCTTTCTTGTTAATCCCTGTTCAACAACCTCAAGGGCATAACAACTTCCACTTCGTGTTAAGTGCCCCACACCTGTAATATCTTGTTGACTTGAAGAGCCGGGCATAACCATGCTGCAGCCATATTTCTACAGTGCAGTTTGTTTTCCTTGTATGAAAAGGAAGAAGGCAAATCTATGATTAGCTTAGGCGTAATTTTCTCAACAACTGGAGTAGTCTTCTCTGGTTAATCGTAATAGATGATCAAAGGTCTTCCTATTCTATAGCCAGTCGTATTCTCAATAACCTCTACTTCATCCTCTATTTCTTCATAAAACTGGGCTTCCCCCTCATCCATCATCTTTTGGACTTTAGCTAGAAAGTCCACGCATCCCTGTTTGATATGACCTTTACATCCATGGAACGGGCACCAATCCTCCATCCTGTTTGCAACCATTTTTAAATTGTCACTATCCTCCACCATTCCCGCTTTTACCATTTCGACCCACACTTTTATCATTGGGGTCTTGACTTCATTGACATGTCTTTTCAACCTTCTTTCTTCCCCTATCAATACTGCATTTACCCGGTTCTCAGCATGATCGGGTAATAGATTTCTTGCTACATTCGGCCCATTCCTTGTCCCAAACTTCACCACCCTAGTATTAATCAAACTTTGGACTTTCTTTTTAAAGGCAATACAATCCTCAGTCGAATACCCCTGGATCCCTCAGTGATATGTGCAGCTAACATTTGCATTATACCACTTTGGATATGATGGTGATAAAGGTTTGAGGTATACAGGTGCAATAAGTTGACTCTACAACAGTTTAGGATATAGCTCACCATAGGTGGTAGGAATCAGATCAAATTGGGGTTTCTGATCATTCCTTGGTGAACGTTGATCATTGCGTCCAGCACCTTGGGTGTTTGGGATAGTGTTTCGGGAAAAATTTATCTGTAGGGATAGGCCAGTTGGAAAAGGCTGTTGTGGTATATTGGTATAGGGAAATGGATTTTGGGTATGATGGTTCACATTGCGATAGTAAGGATCATACCCTGGATAAGGTGTGTAAGGTGTAGAAGGTGCATAAGATGTAGGAGAAGTATAGGTCCTGGGAGGTGTGTATGGTGTAGGAGGTGCATAAGGGTATTGATTGAAGCTAACTGCATGTGTCTCCTCCTTCTTCTTTGCAGGGAAAACCCTCTTCGGGGTAGCAGACTCACCCTTTTCCATTTTCCCGTTCTTAATGGCAGACTCTATCAGCTCCCCGGATATTACCATAGCCGCAAAGTCCTTGGTGGCATTCCCCACCAGTTTATCATAATACGGTGCGTTCTAGGTATTAATGAAAAGTACTGTGGTTTCTTTGCTAGTTAAAGGTGATTGCACTTGTGTAGCCAGATCCTTCCACATTTACGAGTATTCTTTGAAACTTTCAATGGTCTTCTTTTCCATGTTCTGTAGTGACAGCCTATCAGGTACCATATCAGATACATGCTTATAATGTTCCATGAAAGCCCTGGATAAATCCGTCCATGAATGAATCTTAGTACGAGTCAATTGATTATACCATCAGGTTGTAGACCCTGTCAAGCTATCTTGGAAACAATGGATAAGCAGTTTATCATCATCGTGCCCTGTCATTCTTTTGCAATACATGGTCAGATGTGCTGATGGGTTGGTAGTTCCGTTATACTTCTCAAAGTCTGGTACTTTGAACTTTAGAGGAATCGCCAAACCATGTACTAAACTCATTTCTTTGGCATCTAGATTGCCAAATAGTTTCGCCCATTCGACTGCCCACAATCTTTCCTCCATCAGCTGATTGTTTTTTGGGATTATGCCATTTCAACCCTCTTCAGCTCAGTCATCTTTGCCCTTTCCTTTTCAGCCAATTCCTCAAAGTCTGGAACATCCACATCAATTGGATCAACCCCAATATTACCCTTTTTAGGACCAAAATTCTGTGCTTCAGCCGCTGGATGGATGTAAACATAGGATGCTGCCCCAGTTGGAAGTTCATTTCCCAGATGTTGGGATGTCTGGCTATTCTACTGTACCACCTCTGGTCAGTCTTCCTGGTTTACTGCCCCCATTCCTGTAACTGAATTTTCCCCTGGCTATTTTTGCCTCATCATGGTATTCATCATCTCCATGAGTTTGGTCATTTGTTCCCGTGACTCCTCTTGAGACTTAGCCAACTGTTCCTGCAGTTCCCTTTGAGTTCTTTCCATCCTTTCAATCCTAGCAAGTTGATCGTTCTCCATAGCTCTGGCTTGTGATCGAGTATTGTAAGGGTGTCGAAAGTCTGATTATTTCTGAGTGCGACCAATTGTACCTTTAGTTTTAAAAACCATGAATTAGAAATTATTGACACAGTCTTTATTTTATTTTATAAAAATGAATGAATGAATAAATGACTAAATGTTAATGAATGAACAAATAAGTAAATGACTAAGTTTATGAACATGAATGAAGAATTATAAAGAATAAATGAATGGACAAATAAATAAATGACTAAGTGTATGAATAATTTATAAAGAATAAATGAATGAATGATTATAAATATAAATAAATGAATGAACAAACAAACAAAATATATAAAAGAAAGAACAAATGAATGATGAATGCATTTAAAAGTATTGGCCCCGGGATAATTCCAACCAAACGGTCTTTCATTGATTTCCCGGAACTAAATACATCAAAGATAAAAGATCACTGCTTAAAACAATCTGATAATCTGTCTATCCTAAAAAATGCTATTACAAAACACCGGTCTTATAGTAACTCACTCAGATCTTGGACCTTTTTTACTGTCCTCTTTTTGATTGCCTTGCTCTTTAATCTGACCCCTACTTGTTCACGGCCCTTTGACATGTCAGCAAGAGCATCACCGTGTAAGCTTTCCTTAGCTTGTTTTTCCAGTTGATTGGCTCAGGCTTCCTCATGCTTTTCTCTCTCTTTCCAATAGTTCTTCTCCTTTTTGAAGTTTTTGACCTCTTGCTCCCATTCCTCGGAAGTCTTGAGGGTCCCCTCAAATCTGAGCTCAAAGCGATACCTCTTGTTCTCCAAGTGTAATTCCTGAAGATCGCTCTTAGAAGTGTCCCTTTCTCTCTTGATCTTTTCTTTTTCTCTTTCTCGAGCTGATTCCCTATTTTTCATGTCCTCAAGCTCTTCTTGCAGCCGGGCAATCTCTTTGCTCATTTTGGCCTTTTCTTTTTCGAATTCTGCCCTTGCAATTCTGCTCTTGCATTTCTAACTCTAATCGCGCTTCCTTAGGTTGTGGACTCATGAACTGGACCTCTTTTCCATCTGATGACAACAACCTATCATTAACCCTCAATTCCCTCCATGCCAGGTAATCAGGTGTGACGATGTCGGCATATCTAGCTACCTCCACCCTATGATTTTCCTTCCATGCTATTACAATCTCACGTACCTTTCCCGAGTATCCATCTTCTCCATAAGCAAATTTCAAATCACTAAGGTCATGGGTCGTAGGAGTAAATTGACGGGATTCCGATTGTCTTAGTAACAGCAGTGGTGCATAGCTCACTTCTCCCCATGCTCCCAATAATGGAACAGAAGCTTTATCTTCGCACTTATACAATGTCGGCATAAGAGCTATCCATGAAGCTCTCCAAATTATCATCTCAGCCCTGATATTCTGAAATATGTTGATCTATTGTTCCTTAGTCCTATTTTCAAGCCAATCCCTCTTAAGAAATTCACCAATTGGTGTAAAAGACTTCCAATACGAGCGAAGAGGGAAATTCTCCTATTTAAAAAATGGCTCTGAACCCATATGTAAAAAAGCAGTATACAACCTATAAAATGCCCGTTTCCTTCTCATCTACAGAAATTCAGAGATCGTATAGTTTCTGCTATAATTGGGGGGGCTGGGTTTATCCTCTGCTCAAGCCTCTCAAAAATACCAAATACCGCCACATCCACATACCCTAATATCTTTGGGAAGATAACTAAACCATAGATAGCCAAAGCAAAATTATTCCTAACTGTCTCCTTACTTGAACGGCTGTGGATTAAGGTCCGTAAAGTATCCTATGATATACAGTAGCTTACCCCTTTTCGGACAACATGGCTTTCGACCCAATTTCTTTCCACTCCCAGAATTTTAGACACCTTTTTCTTGAAAACCGACGTCTTTGTATCCTTCAAATAAATACGGTCGGGAATAACGTTCTCAATATGCAGCAAGGTCCAATATTCCTCTATGGTTGGAGTCATATCCTCTCAGTTGAAAGTAAAACACCGATAAGCGGGATTCCAAAATTGCACCACAGCCCGGATCACCTCACCATTGACCTTAACTTTAACTAACAGTGCCATGTCTCCATAAGTCTGAGTGAAGGCTTCTTTTTCTGATATGTTCTATTGATTCCATATATCCATCAATTCCCGGAGATCATTTTGCCTGATAGTAAGATCAACCTCGGCTGGCAATACTGACACATATCCCATTTTCAAACAATCCCTATTATCCTGCTGACCTTTCTCGGACTGTTTCCTAACCTCTAAATACTTCTCGACCACTTAGACATTCTGACCTTCTATGGAAGCCCTTTTGGTTGAATATTATCTCGAGACCAATAACCTTCCATGTGCAAAAATGATGACAAGAATGCAAAAAAAAAAAAACACAACAAAAAGGAAATGAATTAGTAACAGGAATAAATTCGAATAATACAAAAAAAAAAACATATAATCCAAAAATATAATTATCCCTGAGGATGCCAACAAAATTTCGGCATTATAACAACCCTGGGACGAAACACCAACACTTATTTCGAGCATGGTGATGTACGTTCATCATTGCCTTATTTTCAAAAATAAACTTATTCAGAAAGTAGAATAGAAGGTAAAAGAATTGGAAATATACCTCCATGTGTTCTTAACTTGGGGATATCTAATTGGAAATCCGGCATGGCTTCGCCTAGATTTATTATATGAAGGTGAATTAGTTCTAAAAGCCTTGAATTGTTCCTCACTGTCGCCGGTGAAGGCTAGTAAGGCACCCCGATAAAAGTGGGTTCAATTCGTTAGAGTCTATTTCCCTAGCCTATGCGGATTGTTAATCACGAAGGCTTAGGTAATTTAGTACTCCGGAAGTGTTTCACTAGCCCATGCGAATTGTTAATCACAAAGGCTTAGTTACTTTGCTCCCACCTAAAAGGACGAAACCCGGGTATAGGACTCATGATATGCAAATGCACGTGTAGTGTGTGAGGAGTGTCGCAACCTAAAAAATAACGAGTCTCATCGCAAGACTTTATTATTCATTAAGCGTGACATTAAAAAAAACCGAGGAAAAGTCGACTTAATTCCTCTAGAAAAATGAAGGTTTTGAAAATGACCTTAAAAAAGACATGGAGTCGCCACCAATCTTTTTTAGCTAGGTGTGATCGGCCACCTATTAAAACCGGTTTTATAAAATATTTTAAAAATTAATTAAAACATTTGAAAAACCAATTTCAAGTCTGCATTTTAAACCAGAGAAATCAAAGAAGCGGGTTCGGGAGTCGGTTACGTGCGGGGAAGGATTAGCACCCCCACAACGCCCGTATAAATCGGTACCTTATTAATCGTGTGTTATCTCCAGTCTCGGTAAAAGAAATCAGTTTTAAATTTAGTATTTCAAGTTAATTCCCAATTTAAAGAAAAATAATTCCATTTTTAATTGAAAATGATTCAGAATTTATAAATTCAAAATTTTCCTATATTCCCCAACAAACGTGGCAAAATATAGAAATTTTTATTAGTTTTGAAAAACTTTCCGAATCATTCTCTTTTTTTGAAAGAAAGATATTCCTTTATTAATGATAATTGATGATATTCCCTCCAGCAAACCCGGTAGAGAACTCATGAATTATTTTAACTCGGGAATATCTTTATTTTTTATTGAAAAATGATTATCCTTTTGAAAACATTTTAAAAGATATGAATATGTATATGCATGACATAAATAAAATGATATGGCAAAATCTAAATAATATAATGCTTCCTAAATGATATGATATAATGTAAATGCCTTAGCATATTCTAAATGAAATGAAATAAATGCCTTAGCATATTCTAAATGAAATAAAATATCCTAAGTTATATGACATATTATAAATAAAATGAAATGACCTAGGTAACATAGTATATTCTATATGAGATGCAATATCCTAAGTCATATGTTATATTCTAAATGAAATAAAATAACCTAAGTAACATAACATATTCTATATGAAATGAAATAACCTAAGTAACATGATGTTTTCTAAATGAAATAAAATAACCTAAGTAACATAACATATTCTATATGAAATGAAATAACCTAAATGATATTGCAAACATGAATGATATGGCATATAAATTAAATGAGATGGAATATGAAATAATGCTATCATATAATATGCATGAAAATAAAAATGAAAATAATAATGCATGAACATAGTATATGCTAAATAATATGACAAAAAAATAACTAAATAAAAAAGCATAGGATATCATGAAATATTCCAAATCATATAATAAACAATATAACATCAAAAAATATAAATCAAAATAATAACAATATCATAGAAATTATTTTAGCAAGAATCTCATATTATATAAAATGCATGAATATGAAAAATGCAATGCATGAAATGTATTTTTTCCTTTAATTAAGGAAATCCGTATATCTAAAAAGATATCCGGCTACCTTAGGAAAACATGTCAAATTAAATATTCTAAAACCAAAGTACTTTGTATTGTTTGAAAACAATTTTGAAAAGCTTGAATGAAAAATAAAAACTGGGCTAAATCTTTTTTTAAATGGCTCTAATTTCCTAAGTTTAAAAATCCGGACTTGACTACCCTTAACCCGAGACTTGAAAAACCGTTTTTAGAATTTAAAAAGGCTTAGAAACTACGCTAAGTCAGTAGCTAACCCTCCTAATCAGCCCACTCTAAGTAACTTAATCAAAAGAGAAAAATGATTTTCCTTTAAATTCAATTCTGACTTCACTGTCCAGTTTTAAGCCACGATTTTTTACCCTATTTCTAAAAATTCAAAAATTTCTGAAACAAATACTGGAGATTCAGGACATGCAAAACGACACGGGAAAAAATTGGCTTAATTTTCTGATCAAAGATGAATTCCCAGAAAAATCAGAGATGTACGAGTTTTGGGTGGAAAAAAAAAACTGCTATGCAAAAACACATTTTTGCCTTTGATAAAATCATTTAAAAATCAAAGTAAAAATATTTGAAACTCCTAAAATGACTTACAAACAGTAGCTAGGACTTTTTGAAAGTTAGATAAAAATTGGCTAAGTAAAAAAAATCACAAAGATAGAATAATCAATTTGACAAACTTAATTTTCCCCAAGTGTGCTCAAGAGAGCATGACTTTGAACCATTAATTGGTTCAAGTCATTATTCAAGTGGCATGAACATGAAATGCATGAAACAATACAGCAAAAATAATGCATGAAATGCATGGATTTAAACCTAAATGTCATGAAAAAATGCATTGCATTCATAAAGTAACCTAGACCTAAATGAACTTGCATGGCATTTAATGCAACCTAGACCTAAAATGCATGAACATGCATGGCAAATAAACCTAACTTAATAACTAAAATATGTATGACATTTTCACAAACACAAAGCATGCTTAAACCAAAAACTCAACCAAATATCATGCAAATGCTAACCTATCAACTAACATGGCAAGAATGCACATAAAATGCAAAATTTCCAAGGGTGACTGAATAGAATAATGTGACTAGCAAACATGGCATTTTCACAAACACTTGGTATACTAACATGCTCAACTAAATCAAATGTGATATAAATGCAAAAACCTACCAACTAACATGGCAAAAATGCAACACACAATGCAAAACACATGGAGTAGCCAAATGGCCTCAAGCTCCAACAAGCATGGCATTTTCACAAACACTTGGTATACTAACATGCTCAACTAAAATATAACACTTAAATCATGCAAAAACCACACAAGCATTTTCACAAACACTTAATATACTAAATCTAAAACATGCTCAATTAAGATATAAAACTCAAATCATGCAAAGACCACACAAGCATTTTGACAAACACTTGATATACTAAATCTAAAACATGCTCAAATTTAAACATCATGAAAACAGAAAATTAAAAATGCAAAAACATGATATTTAAAACATAAATGGCAACAAACAAAGCAACCAAATTAAAATATAACTCAAGAATATGAAGTAAGATAACATTTAAACACCAAGATCAAATAAAATAACATAAACAATATGGTAAAATAAACCAAAACAACAACTTAAAAAAAATAATGTAGGCCATTTGGCCATGGTGAGTTTATTGTAAAAAAATATACTCAAGAAGGAGATGAAGGAAGAACTTAAAAAGAACAATAAAAACATTTATTTAAAATGGAAACTCACCAAATAGAAATCAAAATAGCAAAAACAAGAATGGAAAATCTATAAAGTGCAAGAGTTGGTGCTTAAGAGCAACCTCAAGAAGCTATATTTCAAGGTTTATCTCTTCAAACTTTCCTTTCTTTTCTAAACTTTTCTTTTTTGCTTTCAACCAAGAAGAAAAAAACTAAGAAAAACTAAGAGAAATCAGCAAAATGAAGTGTGAAAATGAAAATTCTGCACCTCCCCTAAATGGTGGCAGAATTTTACCTCTCTCCTCCCCTAGGATGTTGTCATTTTGATTCCAACCAACTTCCATCCAAGGGCTAGTGATTCAAGGTGAAAAATCATGAAATTACCACCTTTAGATTAGCATCTCAGCTCTCTCAAATTACAGCTGTTCAAGAATAATGTTGACATCTCTCTTGGCCTATGTGGCTTAATAACCATGGCTTGATCAAAGAGAATCTCTAACTAACTCTTGATTTTTGGCCATTTGATTGAAAAATCAGAAGCTTCCTCCTTCCTTTGGGCTTGGGCAGGGCAGCACTTCTCTTTTCCAGCCCAACTCTGATTTTTTGAAAGGCCCAAAGAGGCCCTTTTCGGTTGCTTGGTTGAAATGACCGTTTTGCCACCCGGATGCAAATAAATATCAAACGGACTCCAAATTCAATTTTTATTTTTTTAATACTTCCAAAATAATAAAACATTGAGTTCTGGAAGCTTTCAAAATTATCCGAGTCCGTTTGCTATTTATTTGGATTTTTTCTTCCAAAAATGCCCTTTTATGCCCCTACATTTTACCATTTTCTAAACGAGCTCCAAATCAATATTTTTCTTCACCAATCTCTTCAAAATAATTAAAAAGTGTGATATGGAAGTTTTCATAATTTTTGGAGCTCATTTGGTATTTTTTCGGGATATATCGCTTGAATTACTGCATAGGAGGCCCGAGATTTGGCCATTTTGCAAACGAACTCCGAATCAAGATTTTATTTTGCCAATCTCTTCCAAATAATTTAAAAATGCTATTTGCAAAATTTCAGAATTTTTGGAGTCCATTTGCTATTTTTTCGGGATTTATCTTTTTGAATTATTGCATAAGAAGCCCGGGATTTGGCCATTTTGCAAACGAACTCCGAATCAAGATTTTATTTTGCCAATATCTTCCAAATAATTTAAAAATGATATTTGCAAAATTTCAATAGATTTGGAGCTCATTTTCTATTTTTCCGGGATTTTCCTTTTTGAATTACTACATAAGAAGCCCGGGATTTGGCCATTTTGCAAACGAACTCCGAATCAAGATTTTATTTCGCCAATCTCTTTCAAATGATTTAAGAATGAGATTGAAAAATTTTCAGAATTTTCGGAGTCCACTTGCTATTTTTCCCAAATTTTCCAATTTTGCCCTTTTGCCTTCGAAACCCGATTTTGCTCAAAACAAGTCCGATTTTTAGATTTTCTTCAATCTGAGCCTTGGGCTATCCTTTTTAATCATTCTTCATCCATTGGGGGCTTTGGTCTTACCAAGTCAGGCCATTTCTGTGATTCTTCCCGATTTCACCGAAATCCACTAAAAACCCTAATTCTCGATTTTCTCCCGGATTGACTTTTCTTTCGGTTTTTCTTGCAAGTGACTTCTCCATCACCCGTAGTCAGTGCTTATATTTCATTTGGAACCTTCAATTTTGACCAATTTGATCGTGTAAGCACTTTTCCGCAAATTTCTCGGATTAGGGTTTTCTTTCTATTGAATCTCCAAATCCCAACTTCCGAACTCCGTATCTTTCAATGTAGACCTTGGATTATCAAAATTCTTTCGCCATTTTTCAATTGAACTTAATATCTTAATTTTGAAAGTGGATTGACTTTTTCAGTAGTTGACTTTCTGGGGTTGACTTTTTTAGGGTTGACTTTTTTCGGGGTTGACTTTTTTCAAGTTTGACTTTTTATGCTCGCCCTCTTAAACTAAGTCTCGGAGTATCACCTGCAGGATGAAAAAAGTCTTTTTACACTCGAAAACATCAATATAGGAAGAAAACATACCTGTTTAGTGGTCCGGACAAAATTAGGTGTCTACAGCTGCCCCTCTTTGGCTATTGCTAAGAATCAGGAATCAGGCAAAGATAAACCGACACTAATTTTGTACGGTCAGTGACATCACATGTGAAGGAAAGGGAAAGGGGTTTCTTTTTCATTCTTTTATCATTTTTTAATTTTTAATTTTTTTCCATTTTCTATTTTTTCTATTTTTTTTCATTTTTCCTCTTTTTTTCTTTCAATTTTTTTTTTCCTTTTTAAAACAGTAAATTGAAGATTTTGTCATTAAATTGAATTCCCTGCCTAATCAAGGCTCGATCCGTCTTAAGGAAACGAATTGGATTTTCAAAAGAAAAAATTATGCCCGAAGATCTTTAAAAATGATGCCCGGAGGTCTTAAAATGGTGCCCGGAGGTCTTTAAAATGGTGCCCGGAGGTCTTTAAAATGGTGCCCGGAGGTCTTTAAAATGGTGCCCGAAGGTCTTTAAAAAACTTGTGCCAGGAGGTCTTTAAAATGGTGCCCGGAGGTCTTTAAGATGGTGCCCGGAGGTCTAAAAAAACTGGTGCCCGAAGGTCTTTAAAATGGTGCCCGGAGGTCTTTAAAATTGTGCCCGAAGGTCTTCAAAATTGTGCCCGGAGGTCTTTAAAATGGTGCCCGGAGGTCTTAAAAAACTGGTGCTCGAAGGTCTTTAAAATGGTGCCCGGAGGTCTCAAAAAAAATGGTGCTCGGAGGTCTTAAAAAAAATTGTGCCCGAAGGTCATTAAAATGGTGCCCGGAGATCTTTCAAATGGTGCCAGAAGGTCTTAAAAAACTAGTGCCCGAAGGTCTTTAAAATGGTGCCTGGTGGTCTTAAAAATTGGTTTGAAAATACCTTGACGACGGTCTCAAGGCTCGATTTGTCTGATAAACAAAATGAATTCAATTTAAAACAGGAGGAAATACCTTGATGGCGATCTGAAACTCTGAATCTTTTGAGAAACAAAGCGAGTTCTCTTTGGGGAAGTCCAAGCTTTCCTGATTTCTGCACTGTTAGCTAAATGCAATGATGAGAATGCGATGCTTTTGCAAATGCTTGTATGCTTCCTAAAATAAATGCAATTAAATGATTGTGCTATAATTTCTAATCCATGGTTTCTTTGAGGTTCACAGATTATATGACTTCAGGATAAAGTCTTCAACTGTTCATTGATGCCCCACTTGAGGAATCCTTCACTCAAGATATCTTGTCAAACAGTCTCAGCTTCTGTCTCTCGCTGAAGTTCACAGATTTTCTGACTTCGCGACGGAGTCTCCACCACGTTCACTGTTTTTTTTTTCTTGGTGAACTTTCCAAACCTTCCCAAGATTTAAATCTATTCCTTAATAATACTTTGAAATCCCTTTATTTAAAGAATTTTATTACTAATCATCATTCAATTTAATAACAACCATAATGCATCTCAAAAGTATATGAAAGAGAATATGAATCAATCAAAAATTGTCATGAAAAGGATAACAAGAATTTATTGCAAGAAATGCTTTAAAATGGTAAAAATAAATATCAAGGATATAAGAAACAAATATAAGGTTATAGGCTGTAGATGCCCCGAATGCGGAATATCTTGGACCCCTCCTTTTTCAAACCATCTGAAATTTCTCTTGAACGAGCAATTCACTTGGGTAACCTCTTAACTTCTGTAGTTACATCAGACTACATTGTTCCCCTTTTCTCTGATTGTCAGATACTTTCTCCCCCATTACACGGAGCATTGATTCAATCTTTGATTAGTACTTGAGCCGCCTTTTACAGGTTTTCAACTCAAGTGTCCTTCATTCGGTATTAAGTCGCCCTTTGCGAGTTTTCGGCTTAAACCTCTCCTTTTTCATTTTTTTTTGTATTCTACCATGCATCTGAGAATTCTAAATGCTTCCAAGGTAAAAATATCAATTCAAAAGATGGGATGGATTCTGAGAATAACCTTTCAAATTATATATCCATGCTTGATCAAAATGGGCTTTTAAAGCATGTAATGTAGGCCAAGGTTTAGGTTTAGAAAGAAAGGATAAATAGGCCCAAAATGTGTTTAAGGGTGATTGGATCAAGGATCACTTCCTGAGGAGAACTCATTCTTGAAACATTTGCCCCTTTTTGGACTTTCTTTTCTTTTATGCTTTGTTGGCTTTCGTTTGCCACATTTTCCGATGGCTTTCTTTTTGCCATGATTTTTGATTATCTTTCCTCGCATTTGCCCTCCAGTGTAGAGGGTGATCCTTGATCAAGGTTTAAAGAAAGAAATAATTCTTAAGGCTCAAAGGGGTGACTAAGGATGATTTCTGATAACTCGTATAATTATATAGTTTTTAGTTATGTTTTATTATTGTTTTGTGTCAAATACGAGTTATTATTGTTTAGTCTAATTGTGTTTATGATCTTTTATATTTTTATGTAATTTGGTGTTTTTCACAAGTTTTTTTGAGTGATTTCAGATTACTAGAATTAAGGGCAAATCCAGTTCAGTTCCAGTTCCGACACCTTTTGCCATATCAGCTATATCTTGAGTTTCACTGAAGCAATAAGGCTGAAATTTGTAGCTGTGCAAAGCTAAGAGGCATATCTATCTTTTTCATGTTTTACACTTCTTGAAACGGAGTCGTTTTCCCTAGTGAAATCGACCATCAAGTTGGCTGATGTGCAATGACGTCTGTGCTGACCTGTTTTCGTATTTTGCCCATATCTTCTTATCCACATCAGAAAATGAGCTGATTCCAACGGCTATGGATCCATAACTGATAGGGGTATATTTTTCTAGAAGACAATTGTATCAGATCGAGCCTCCAACATTGACAAAATCGACCATCAAGCTGGCTGATCAGAATTGTCATACAATATGACGAAAATTGTTAGAAAAATGCACCCACCTATTATACCTACCTTTGAAATTTGTAAAGCTTGTCTCTTGTCATTTAGCCCTCCAAAATGTGTATAAATAGAGGGCCTTGGATGAGTATTGGGATACATTATACATTGGTAGGATATTAGCCTTTGTAGTAAAATTCTCTAAGTTTTCTTCTTCTTTCCTTTCTCTAGTTTTCTTTTTTATTTACTTATGCTTCTTACATTTCTTTTCATTTTATTCATATCTAGTATGTGTTGCTAATCATATTGTTGAGGTGATGAGGTGAAGCTCTTGGTAAATGCTAAGGTTAGTCTCTTAAACATGAGCTAAAATGAATCATCATTTATAAACACTAGTATAGATAATATTTTCTTTTGGTTTAAAATCATACTTGCAAAGTAGAGATCTTGATTCATTATTGACAATGAAAATGGCACAGTAAATGCTTGGTTTCATAACCTTGATTTGTTGTAGACATATACCTTGGCATAAGGAATGCTTGGACTCTTTTTGTGAGTTTTGAGGACACCAAATGAACATAATATCATATGCTATGGACGTTGGACAATTTGGACTGAATTGCTAAACCTTCCGGTTGGAACCTCCCTTATGTGTGGATTTCAATTGTGTAATAAAACAAGATTAATCTTAGCATAACACCAAGAGTGGATTCTCTAACCTCAACATCTTTTCTTATTGTTTTTTTTTATATCTTGTTTAATTGCTTTTATGTTATTTTGTTTATTTTGTTCTCTAATATCTTGTTTACTTTCTTTGTTATTGATTCCCTAATATCTTGTTTATTTTCTTTTTCTTATATATTTATAAACTTATACTTACTAATACGCTTCCCTGTGGTTCGACCTCGGACACCCGAGAATTTATTACTTGAACATAACCTGCACTTGGGTTTACAACTCTTAATTGAGTTTCTATCAAGTTTTTGGCGCCGTTGCCGGGGAAGCAATACTAAGTATATAAGTTTATAAGTATATTTATTTTTATTGGCTGGTTATACCGCCTAATTTTCTTTTATTGGCTGGTTATACCGCCTAATTTTCTATATATTTATATTTATATTGTATATTAACTTTGTTTTATTTTTATTGGCTGGTTATACCGCCTAATTTTCTTTTATTGGCTGGTTATACCGCCTAATCTATATATTAACTTTGTTTTATGCTTGTTTGGCGACGTGATTTTAGATCTCGTCGTTTAGTTAGATTTTATTGTGAAACTTTTTCAGGTAATCTTTCTAATACAACTCCTACCATGGCTGACAATGAAAGTGTTCATGCTGAAGATGAGAACAGACAAGTACGCACCATGCGTGACTACTTGCAACCAACTCGAAGCTCATCACCCTCTTGTTTTATTTTTCCTCTCAATGCAAACAACTTTCGTTTTAAACCAGGTATGATAGCTTTGCTTCCAAATTTCTATGGGTTGGAATCGGAAAGTGCTTACTCGTTTCTAAAAGACTTCGAAGATGTATGTGTCACCTTTAATGACCAACAATGTACAAATGAAATTGTCAAGCTAAAATTATTTCCTTTTTCTTTAAAAGATAAAGCAAAAATTTGGCTTCATAATTTAAAACCAAGGTCAATTGGCACATGGCAAGAATTACAAACTGAGTTTCTAAAGAAATTTTTCCCAGCACATAAAACTACTGCTTTGAAAAGACAGATTCAAAATTTCAATCAAAATCAAAATGAAGCATTTTTTCAGTGCTGGGATCGTTTTAAAGATTTGTTAAGTTCTTGTCCACATCATGGTTTTGAAAAATGGCGTCTTATTAGTTTCTTTTATGAAAGTTTAACTCCCGAAACTAAACAATTTGTTGAAACAATGTGTAACGGTGAGTTTCTAGAAAAAGAACCTGAAGAAGCCTTTGACTACTTAGACCATTTGGCAGATAACTCTCAAGCCTGGCACACAGATAATTCCTCTGAAAGTTCCAATAGATCTAATGTTGTTTCTAACAGAGGAAAATATCATTTTAGTCAAGAAGATGAGATAAAAGCTAAAGTAGCTAATTTGGCTAGAAAGATTGAAGCCATGGAACTTAGAGAAGTAAAAGAAGTCAAAACGGTTAAAAATGAAGAAAGTTGTGGAATTTGTGAAATCATTGGACACCCCACTTCTGAATGTCCAAACATTCCCATTCTTAAAGAAGCGTTGCATGATCAAGTAAATTCCATAAACACATTTAAAAAGCCTTTTCCTTCTCCTTACTCTGAAACGTATAACCCTGAATGGAGAAATCATCCCAACTTCAGTTGGCGGAATAATAATCATGTTCAGGTACCACAATCTCAAAAGCCGGGCAACACTTTTTCCTATCAACCTTCACATGTACAAACCTTGGAAGAGACATTGCAAGCATTCATGCAAACACAAGCAAATGTGAATAACCAAACTTCACAGGACATCAATGAGATCAAAAACACCTTGTCCACATTGACAGCTTCATTACGCACTCAAGAAAAAGGTAAGTTTCCTCCTCAACCTCAGCCTAACCCTTCTACTCAATGTCTTGTTTCTTGCTCCAATGAAACTCAACAGGAAAATGCCAGTTCTATCACAACTCTTCGAAGTGGAAAGGCAATTGACAAAAACATTCCATCAAAAGACCAAGATCCTCTTTCCCCTCCGAAAAGTAATGGTAAGGATGATGGTAAGTCTGAACTTCTTGAAAATTTGGACAAAGAAAAAGGTATGCATCCTGCTCCTTTTCCTCAAAGGTTGCAAACAATAAAGAATTTGAATCAAAATGCAGAAATTTATGAACTTTTCAAACAAGTTAAGATTAACATTCCTTTATTGGATGCAATCAAACAAGTTCCATCTTATGCTAAATTTTTGAAGGACATGTGCACAGTTAAAAGGAAACATAATGTACAAAAGAAAGCATTTTTGACGGAAAGTGTGAGCTCAATCATTCAGCACCTTACTCCACCAAAATTCAAAGATCCTGGATGTCCAACAATCTCATGCATCATTGGAAACACTAGAATAGAACGTGCATTGCTTGATCTTGGTGCTAGTGTTAATCTTTTGCCTTTTTCTGTTTATCAACAGTTAGGTTTAGGTGAACTCAAGGAAACACCTGTTACACTTCAACTAGCTGATCGTTCTGTAAAAATTCCTCGAGGGATAGTTGAAGATGTTTTGGTTCAAATTGATAATTTTTACTTCCCTGTTGATTTTATTGTTTTGGACACACATCCTGTTTCAAATCCAAATGTTCAAATTCCTGTTATATTAGGCCGTCCATTTCTTGCAACTTCTAATGCTCTGATAAATTGCAGGAATGGTATGTTGAACATTTCTTTTGGAAATATGACTTTAGAATTAAATGTGTTCAACACTTGCAAGCAACCTGGTGATGATTCAGAAGTACATGAAGTGGATTTCATTGAAGAACTTGTTCATGAACATCTCACCAATACCACATTCCATGATCCTTTAGAAGCTTATTTAATTGAATGTGAGTTTGATAATACTTCAGAAATTTCACACACTGATTCTTTGTTAAAATCTTTTCAGGTTAAGCATTGTTGGAAACAAAAGATTGAGGAACTTCCATCACTTACAAATGTCACTGTACCATCAACTATTGAACCACCCAAGTTGGATTTAAAACCATTGCCATCCGAGCTAAAATATTCCTTTTTGGGTGAGAATGAAACTTTTCCAGTCATAAATGAGCTTGAGGAACTCAGAAATGATGCATATGAGAATTCTAAAATTCATAAAGAAAGAACTAAAGCCTTTCATGACAAGTTAATTTCAAGAAAAACATTTGATGTTGGGCAAAAAGTTCTACTTTATAATTCTAGACTTCACATATTTCCTGGTAAGTTGAGATCAAGATGGACTGGCCCATTTGTGGTTAAGCATGTGTATCATTATGGAGCAGTTGACATTGAGAATCCTCAAAATGGTAACGTATTCAAGGTAAATGGACAAAGACTCAAACTCTTTTTGGAAAATCATGTTACTCAAGAAGAGGTTGTTTTTCTTTCTGATCCTTGTTTTGAAAATAACTAGATGTAAATATAATTTTTACTAATCTTCAACAAAAAAAAAATACATTTTTTTTAACCCCGGTTAAATGGCGGATAACGGTACTCCGTGATTATTTAAGTCGGTCCCATCAGCTACCCACAAAACTGATATTGTATATAAATTTCTCTTTCAATTTCTTTTTCATTTTTTTTCAAGATGAATGATATTCTCACAAGATTGCAGAAACGATTTCCTCCTTTTCCTCGAAATACTTTACTGAAGCTTTACCAAGTTCGATTTGAAAGATTAAGAATGCTTATGCACAAAGGGATTCCTGAAGACATACGTTGGATAATTGAAGCCAAGGTACGTGAAGATGAATATCTTCCTGTTTTGCATTTACCAGGTACAGGTAGAAGCACTTTTGCAAAGAAGCGACGAGCAAAGCGCATGAGTTCAAATTGCCACAAATGTGCACGATGGACGTGTAACGGTAAATGTCGTTCTATTGGGATTCCGTCCTTTAATCGAGATGATAAAATTGAATTCATTAAGGATGGACTGAGTAAGGAGAATTTGGGTAATATCCAACTTTCTCTTGAGACGCATCCTAGTGGAGACGTACAAAGAGAAATTCTTGATTTATGGCCGCAATTCCAAAGGGAATGGCAACATCTTGGGAATCTGATGATAAAAGACCCTGTTTGCCAGCTTGTAAGAAAACTGGATGGGAAGCATATCCTCGACTCATAGAAGGCGTTTAAGCCGTTTCTGGACGTAAAACCAGAGGAAGATGCCAAATACACTTTCGGCGACATTATTACTTTTGACTTTTACGGTTGATTTTTCTTCTCTTTTTGATTTTCTTCCTGAAATCACGCAAAAATCTTTTGTTAGGTTAACATTTTCTTCTGACAGGTCAAATACACTTTCGGCGACATTATTACTCTTGTCTGATTCACTACTCAGTCCTCTATATATTACACCATGTACTCATTCTCTTTCAGGCACTCGAAAAAGAAAAAAAAATGGAAAGCACTTCGTCCCAGCGCATTAAAAAAATTTGTGTCTTTGGAGGTGCTTATCCAGGGAAAAATAACATATTCGCTGATGAAGCCATAAGAGTTGGAGTAATACTTACCCAACAAAAGATCCACTTGATTTATGGAGGTGGTAGTACGGGTTTAATGGGAGCAGTCGCTACAGCAGCACACGCCGGAGGAAGTCCAGTTCTAGGAATCGTGCCAAAACTATTCACAGATTTTTGTGGACCTACCGTGGGTAAGGAAATACAAGTCTGGAGTATCCCTGAACGGATGACAATCATGTACCATTCTGCCGATGCATTCATTGCTTTACCAGGAGGTCTGGGTACATTGGAAGAAATAGCTTGCGTGGCTTCTTGGTCATCTTTGGTCACAAATAAGAAACCCATTGGTTTGCTTAATATTAATGGTTATTTTAGTAATTTGCTTTCATATTTAGATAATGCTGTGGATAATGGATTCATGTTTTCAGAGGCAAGGAGAACCATAATTTCTGCTACAACCATTGAAGATTTACTCAAAAAGCTACAAGCTTATGAGTGTTTATCTGCTACGGTTGTTTCGCAAACGCTCGGAAAAAGAAAAAGAGATATGGACGAGCAAGGAGTGGATTGCACTTTGTCTTTGTGACATTATCTAACATTTTGCTTGTTGTGTCTCAGTTATAATAAGTGGTTAGCAACCTCTGCAGGTAATATCTCCTAAATTCTACCTTTAAAATTTGACATTGGGGACAATGTCATATTTTAGTAGGGGGTAAGGGACATATTTTGCTAAAAAAAAAAATTGTTGTGTTTTAAGACATTTAGAAGTATTCATTCTGAACAAGGTCTGAGTAAGGGAGACTTGAGACATACCTTGTCAGTTTGATTTAATCTTCTTCTTCTTCAAAAAAAAAAAAAAAAAAACCATGTTTAGACTTAGTGTGTTTTTTTTTAGTTACTTTCAATACAATGATGAGATATGAATTGCATAAGTCTAAAACAGATTTATTAGTGAGAAGATTTTCATGAGAATTGAGATTGATGTCAACCTTTTTATGAGCCAATGTTAATATGATATGTTGATTGAGAAAGAAGCATGTTTAGACTTAATCTGACTTGTATAATCATCTTTGTGAGTTTTTGAGCCTATAATGATTGATGCATTATACAAATCAATCTAATTTCTTTCTTGAGTGCTCTTATGATTACATGATTCTCTAGAACTTGCTTTAAACCGTTTGAGACTATATTGATACATGTGACAACATGAATATGATAGAGGCATTAGGATTATAACCAGAGCCAAACAGCCATCCATTATTAATGTTCTACGAGAACATCCCCACTAGTGAGCCAATTTGAGCCTACATTAAATATGATGTTTTATTGGTAACCACAACTTACACCTAGCCTAAATATACTTATATCCTTACCCTTGTTCTAAAGATGAATTTTATATTTTGAGACATATTGCAAAAAAACAAGGGATATTTTTATTTGAAAATTTGGGTTAGAAACAAAAGATAAGTGTGGGGGAAGAAAAGAAAAGAAAAAGTCAAGAGAAAAAGAAAGGGATCATTGTCAAATACATTCCCATATTAAAAAAAAAAAAAAAAAAAAAAAAAATCTTCTCTTGAACTTCTAGAAAAAGATGTTACAAAGTTGGTTAGAATGATGCAAAGGCTCAACATGAATATTTAGCCTATGTTATTATGTGCTTTATAAGAGTTTTGAGAAGTTTTATTTGTATGATCTTATTATGTCTCTAAAATCTATGAACTCTTTGGAACCTTTGTGATATCTTTATCCTTTTGTTCTTTAACCACATTATAACCCTTTGGCCCCATTACAACCTTGAATAAAGACCTCTTGATTTATGAAGTTGTATGATCTAAATAGTGGAGAATAGGTGGACAAGCAAGCATATGGTAGAAGTGTTTTCATGAGATTGATTGAGTGTAAACACTTTACCACTACTTTAAAGAGTGAAAATCAAGAGAGTATCCCATGTGAGAAGTTGAGATTAAGTTTGAATATACACTATTTTGATTGAAATATGTTATGTTATTATTGGCTTAACTCAAACTATTTACATTCAAGCAAGATTTTTTGTGAATTTCTTTAAGCTATTGATTAGTTTTTAAGACTTGTCCAATGATTATCTCTAATTTATATTGGAAGGATTAGTTATAATTATTATTTTTAGTTTTTCTTATTTCTTCAATGTTTGTGGGTATCGTCCTAGTAAACCCTCACGAGACTAAACTCGTCCACTAGGGACACCTAGGGGTTTAAAGGCTTGTGTCACATGCTAAGTGCCACCGTGATTTCCTACGAAAATGGATTAGATTAGATTTTCTTATTTTATTTTTATTGAGTCGTTGCTAGGGACTAGCAACAATCTAAGTATGGGGGTGTGATAACTCGTATAATTATATAGTTTTTAGTTATGTTTTATTATTGTTTTGTGTCAAATACGAGTTATTATTGTTTAGTCTAATTGTGTTTATGATCTTTTATATTTTTATGTAATTTGGTGTTTTTCACAAGTTTTTTTGAGTGATTTCAGATTACTAGAATTAAGGGCAAATCCAGTTCAGTTCCAGTTCCGACACCTTTTGCCATATCAGCTATATCTTGAGTTTCACTGAAGCAATAAGGCTGAAATTTGTAGCCGTGCAAAGCTAAGAGGCATATCTATCTTTTCTATGTTTTACACTTCTTGAAACGGAGTCGTTTTCCCTAGTGAAATCGACCATCAAGTTGGCTGATGTGCAATGACGTCTGTGCTGACCTGTTTTCGTATTTTGCCCATATCTTCTTATCCACATCAGAAAATGAGCTGATTCCAACGGCTATGGATCCATAACTGATAGGGGTATATTTTTCTAGAAGACAATTGTATCAGATCGAGCCTCCAACATTGACAAAATCGACCATCAAACTGGCTGATCAGAATTGTCATACAATATGACGAAAATTGTTAGAAAAATGCACCCACCTATTATACCTACCTTTGAAATTTGTAAAGCTTGTCTCTTGTCATTTAGCCCTCCAAAATGTGTATAAATAGAGGGCCTTGGATGAGTATTGGGATACATTATACATTGGTAGGATATTAGCCTTTGTTGTAAAATTCTCTAAGTTTTCTTCTTCTTTCCTTTCTCTAGTCTTCTTTTTTATTTACTTATGCTTCTTACATTTCTTTTCATTTTATTCATATCTAGTATGTGTTGCTAATCATATTGTTGAGGTGATGAGGTGAAGCTCTTGGTAAATGCTAAGGTTAGTCTCTTAAACATGAGCTAAAATGAATCATCATTTATAAACACTAGTATAGATAATATTTTCTTTTGGTTTAAAATCATACTTGCAAAGTAGAGATCTTGATTCATTATTGACAATGAAAATGGCACAGTAAATGCTTGGTTTCATAACCTTGATTTGTTGTAGACATATACCTTGGCATAAGGAATGCTTGGACTCTTTTTGTGAGTTTTGAGGACACCAAATGAACATAATATCATATGCTATGGACGTTGGACAATTTGGACTGAATTGCTAAACCTTCCGGTTGGAACCTCCCTTATGTGTGGATTTCAATTGTGTAATAAAACAAGATTAATCTTAGCATAACACCAAGAGTGGATTCTCTAACCTCAACATCTTTTCTTATTGTTTTTTTTTATATCTTGTTTAATTGCTTTTATGTTATTTTGTTTATTTTGTTCTCTAATATCTTGTTTACTTTCTTTGTTATTGATTCCCTAATATCTTGTTTATTTTCTTTTTCTTATATATTTATAAACTTATACTTACTAATACGCTTCCCTGTGGTTCGACCTCGGACACCCGAGAATTTATTACTTGAACATAACCTGCACTTGGGTTTACAACTCTTAATTGAGTTTCTATCAATTTCTTCTTAGTGGAAGGAATATGAAAAATGGCCATTCATCATATCAAGCATAAATATTCTCTTTGAAAAGCAATTCTTAGGGGAAATAGATATATAGAATTTCTATTTTTACACTTGGAATCATTCGAATTTTCATGTGCACAGCATCACACATTTTTTTTCAAGCATAATACTTCTTCAGTTCATCAGCATTCACAGGATGTCTAAAATCATCTCCGTCCATCTGAGTTAAAATCAATGCTCCTCCAGAAAAAGCTCTCTTTACCACATAGGGTCCTTCCCAATTTGGAGCCCATTTTCCTCTCGGGTCCTTCACTATAGGGAGAATTTTCCTCAATACCAACTCCCCCTCTCGGAACTGTCTGGGACGTACTTTCTTGTTGTGGGATCGAATCATCCTTTTCTGATACAACTGCCCATGACAAATTGCTTTCAGTCTTTTCTCCTCAATGAGACTCAACTGTTCATAACGAGCTTTAACCCATTCTTCTTCCTCTAGGCCAACTTCCATCAAAACCCGAAGTGAAGGGATCTCAACTTCAATAGGTAGCACTGCTTCCATCCCGTATACCAAAGAAAATGGTGTTGCCCCTGTAGATGTGCAGACTGAAGTACGATATGCATGAAGAGCGAAAGGCAGGATCTCATGCCAATCTTTGTACAGATTGGTCATCTTCTCAACAATCCTCTTGATGTTCTTATTAGCTGCTTCTACTGCGCCATTCATCTTCGGACGGTAAGGTGCCGAATTATGATGTGTGATCTTGAATTGAGTACCCACTTCTCTCATCATCTTATTGTTCAAATTGAGAGCATTATCCGAAATAATTCTTGCTGGCAACCCATAACGGCATATGATTTCTCTCTTAACGAATCTACATACTACCAACTTTGTTACATTCGCATATGAAGCAGCTTCTACCCATTTTGTGAAATAATCTATGGCCACCAAGATGAAACAATGTCCATTTGAAGCTTTCGGGGTAATAGGCCCGATCATATCCATTCCCCATATTGAAAAAGGCCATGGTGCAATCACGACATGTAAAGGCGAGGGTGACACATGAATCTTATCTGCATAAATCTGGCATTTATGGCACTTCTTGGAATAACTGATATAATCTCCTTCCATTGTCAGCCAATAGTAACCTGCCCTCATAATCTGTTTAGCAAGCATGTGACCATTAGCATGGGTGCCACATATTCCTTCAAGGACCTCTTCTATGATTCTTCGAGCTTCGGCAGAGCCAACACATCTCAATAGGACTTGATCTTTCCCTTTCTTGTAAGAATCTCGCCATCTAGAACAAAACCTATTGCTAACCTTCTCAGAGTCCTCTTGTCATTCTTTGTTGCTTTTTCTGGATACTGTTGACTCTTGATGTACTGCAAGATGTCATTATACCAAGGGAGACCATCTGCTTCTTCTTCGATACTCAAACAGTGGGCAGGAGACTCGTATATGCTCATCTTGATCGGCACAACTTTCGCCCTTTCATTCACTTTAAACATTGATGATAAAGTAGCCAGAGCATCCGCCATCCGGTTTTCTTCTCGAGGAAAGTAGTTGAAATTCACTTCTTCAAACTCCTCTAATAAACTCAGTATGAGTTCTCGGTATCGGATTAGCTTTGTATCTCGAGTTTCCCATTCTCCTTGTAACTGGTAAATCACTAAGGCTGAATCTCCGTAAACTTCCAATACTTTGATCTTTCTATCCACTGCAGCACGAAGGCCCATAGTACATGCTTCATACTCGGCAGTATTGTTTGTACAATCAAAATCCAATCTAGCAGTGAAAGGATAATAGTCTTCATCTGGTATATAAGCACTGCATCGATTCCATGCCCCATGGCATTAGATGCGCCATCAAAGTACATTTTCTGTACTTTCTTCTTCAGAGGAATATCATCTGCTTGCGACACATATATCAAATCTTAATCCGGGAAGTCAAAGTTCAACGGCTCATAATCTTCCACTACCCGACTTGCTAAGAATTCAGCCACTGCACTGCCTTTGATAGCTTTTTGACTTACATATACAATGTCGTATTCTGACAATAAAACCTGCCATCTTGATGTCCTCCCTGAAAAGGAAGGTGCTTCCAACATGTACTTGACTGGATCCAGCTTGGCAATCAGCCACGTTGTGTGATACAACATATACTGTCTAAGTCTTCGAGCAGTCCAAGCTAAGGCACAACACAACTTTTCTACCGACGAATATTTCAACTCATAATATGTGAACTTCTTGCTGAGGTAGTAAACTGCTTGTTCCTTCTTTCCAGTTTCATCAAGCTGCCCCAAAACACAACCCATAGATCTTTCAAATACTGATAAATACAATATCATTGGTTTATCCGGAATAGGTGACATTAATACTGGTGGGTTTGATAGATAATGCTTAACCTTTTCAAAAGCAATCTGACACCCTTCATCCCATTCTCCTAGATCACGTTTTCGAAGTAACTTAAATATTGGATCACATTTGTCGGTTAACTGTGAAATAAACCGAGCAATGTAATTCAATCTCCCCAGAAAGCGTCTTACTTCCTTTTGAGTGCGAGGTGGTGGCAAATTCTGAATGGCCTTCACTTTATCTGGGTCAATCTCAATTCCTCTTTTGCTGACGACAAAACCCAATAACATCCCCGAGGTGACTCCAAAAGTACATTTTGCCGGATTTAACTTGAGTCTAAATTTTCTTAATCATTCAAAGAGCTTCTTAAGATTCGCAATATGCTCCTCTTCTCCTTGTGACTTTGCGATCATATCATCAACGTAGACCTCAATTCCCTTATGCATCATATCATGAAACAAGGTTACCATGGCTCTTTGGTATGTTGCCCCAGCATTCTTCAATCCAAATGGCATTACTTTGTAGCAGAAGGTGCCCCACATTGTAACAAATTTGGTTTTCTCCATATCTTCCGGTGCCATCTTGATCTGATTGTATCTTGAGAATCCGTCCATAAAAGAAAATAAAGAACTCTTCGCTGTATTATCCACCAGAGTATCAATATGAGGCAAAGGGAAATTATCTTTAGGGCTGGCCTTGTTCAAATCTCGATAATCAACGCACATCGGCACCTTGCCATCCTTCTTCGATACTGTAATAATATTTGCCACCCATTCTGGATATTTTGCCACCTCTAGAAATCCAACATCAAATTGTTTCTTCACCTCCTCTTTTATGTTTAACAGCATATCAGGCCTCATTCTTCTCAATTTTTGCTGAATTGGCTTGCACTCTGGCCTCAAAGTAAGCTTATGAACCACAATATCCGGATCTAACCCTGGCATATCTTGGTAAGACCATGCAAATACATCCACATACTCCTGGAGCAAAGCCATCAATTCACCTTTTATTAATGGTGACAATGAAGTTCCAATTTTGACTTCTTTTGTCTCTTCACCATTTCCCAAATTTATTGTTTCCAATAATTCCTTATGAGTAAGTACTTGCTTCTCCTCTTGCTCTATTTTCCTCAATAAATCCGGAGGTAGACCATAATCCTCAGTATCTTCATTAGCCTCAAAATCACCCGTGCAAATGGGTCTTTCAAAATCAATTTCAGAATTACTGACAGGAAGGTCCTCATATTCTGCATCCGTACACCTGTAAATAGGTGGAAAAAAAACAATATAGAAAAATATATATAGGAAACAAAAAAAATAAAAATGAAAGAATATGGACACATCAATATGGATAATGCATTGTGCTTGTTATTTATTGAATGAAAATAGTTAAAAAAGCCTATTACAGAAAAACTCTTAATATCTCTGGGTAAATATAGTTAAGATTGCTTTTTTTAAAAAGTAATACTTTGGAATAGACTTAAAAACTATGGGCAACTCAGTCGCACTCCAATTGGTTTGCCTATATCCTGGTGGACACGGTCGCACCATCCAGCTAGTACTCTCTCTTTCAATTCTGTCTTTCTCGGTCATGCAGATCTCTACATCATACATCTGCTCATCACTATTCACCTGGAGTCTCTTGAAGGCTTTCTCTATCATTACAAGCACATCATCAGAATTATTTTATTTGAACAGAGAATCAGCTGAGCGGAAGCTGTGAAGGATAGGTGGGAATGTCATAGGCTCCCACTCAATATCCACACCCGTAAGACGAGCCATCCTCCTTTGTCGGTTCTTTTCAACTTGTCTTCTTTTCTCATGGGCCTTCGAAAGATATCCTAGGCCAAATCGGTCCTTCTTTCCTTTTACTTCTATGGCTCGAGCCATCCCCTGAAAATATTTCTCGAGACCCTTTCCAGCCCTAGATCCTTTTCCTACGGTGGTCCTTACCCCCAGCCTTGTGTTCTTGGACAGCCCCGGTTTCGGAATTTTCTATCCTTCAGCGACAAAAACTACATTTACAAATTCCAAAGATCGGAAAGAACACTCCACGGCCTCTTCATTCGGCTCCACATAAGGAGATTCAGTGGATGCGGAGGCTATTATGTCTTCCTCCCCTGATACCGTGATCAACCGGCCCTCCATCACAAATTTTAGTTTCTGGTGAAGAGACGAGGGTACAGCCCCAGCTGAATGTATCCATGGTCTTTGATAACTCGTATAATTATATAGTTTTTAGTTATGTTTTATTATTGTTTTGTGTCAAATACGAGTTATTATTGTTTAGTCTAATTGTGTTTATGATCTTTATGTATTTTGGTGTTTTTCACAAGTTTCTTTGAGTGATTTCAGATTACTAGAATTAAGGGTAAATCCAGTTCAGTTCCAGTTCCAACACCTTTTGCCATATCAGCTATATCTCGAGTTTCACTGAAGCAATAAGGCTGAAATTTGTAGCCGTGCAAAGCTAAGAGGCATATTTATCTTTTTCATGTTTTACACTTCTTGAAACAGAGTCGTTTTCCCTAGCGAAATCGACCATGAAGTTGGCTGATGTGCAATGACGTCTGTGCTGACCTGTTTTCGTATTTTGCCCATATCTTCTTATCCAAATCAGCAAATGAGCTGATTCCAACGGCTATGGATCAGTAACTGATAGCGTAACAGTTTTCTAGAAGACCATGTTATCAGATAAGGCCTGAAAAATTGACAAAATCGACCATCAAGTTGGCTGATCAAAATCGTCATGTATGACGAAAATTGTTAGAAAATGCACCCACCTATTATACCTACCTTTGAAATTTGTAAAGCTTGTCTCTTGTCATTTAGCCCTCCAAAATGTGTATAAATAGAGGGCCTTGGATGATTGTAAGGGATCATATTGTACATAGGTAGGATATTAGCCATTGTAATAAAATTCTCTAAGTTTTCTTCTTCTTTCTTTTCTCTAGTTTTCTTTTTCTTTAGAAAGAGCAAGAGGTTGGATAATTAATATTCTTCTTCTTCTTCTTTCTTTCTTTTATTTTCTTCTTAGATTCTATTTAATTTTATGTTTATGATGCCTATGCTAGGCTAAACTTTTATTTGGTTAAGGGTGATTTCAAAGCCCTAGACATGTTTTGTGATTGATTTTCAGATTCTATCTATCATTAATTTTCTATCAAAGTTGCTTATGTTCTTCTACAAGAATTGTTCATGATGTTGTCTTGATTTATTTAGGTGTACAACTAGATAGATCTTGATAATTATCTATTGCTAGTTTAGGAGTCTTGATCCGTGTAATTGTCTTGATTTCCTATTCATAAGTGGCAATTTGTGATTAATGATTATGGTCAAGTTTTCAATAATTGCAAAGTGGAACATAACCTAAGTTGAACAATCCGAGCTTATGTGTTTGTTGCTTAGATCAACCTATCTTTCTCATCATAAAGCTGCCATTAAATTGAATTTAGAGAGCTTATTCTAGGTTGTTTAATGGTTAGAGATTAAATAGAGAGCTTGTTCTATTTAACGACAAACTAAGGAAAGATTGGGGTAACAGAGCTTGTTGTTATCTACGGTTGTTAACTTTGATAGTTGGTTGATATTGATAGATCTGAAATTGATTCTTAATGATGTCTAGTGGTGGAGAATGAAACCTTAACCATACTTTTCATATTTGATTCTTCTTACTTACTTGTTTTCTTACTTTTCTAGTTTGCTTATTTTTAAAAGTATATTTATTTTTATTGGCTGGTTATACCGCCTAATTTGTATATTAACTTTGTTTTATTTTTATTGGCTGGTTATACCGCCTAATTTAGTATATATATTTTTATTGGCTGGTTATACCGCCTTGCATCTTATTCTTATTATTTACTTTAGTTTAAATCTGATTTCAAAAACCCCTTTTCTTTTATTGTTCTTGAATTTAAGTTTTAAACTATCAACTTATAAACTAAAACCCAATCCCTGAGGACTCGACCCTTGCTAACTACTATACTTACAATTGATCTTTTTAGTGCAAGGTTAAATAAGATACACTCTTTTGGGTGCATCAAGTTTTTGGCGCCGTTGCCGGGGATTGCTTTCTTTAGTTTATTTGTTACTTGGTTTATTCTTATTTTCAGTTCTAATTAGTTTTATTTTCTTGTACATAGAAGTTTTTCTTATCAAATTTTCAAAAATAAAAAATAAAAAAACGATGGAATTGAGCAATCTAACACTTGAAGAGTTGGTGGCATACATGAACATGGAGAATCAACAAGCCAATCTCACTTCCTCAGTTCAACAATTGGCCATGGGAGGATGTCAAGGCCATCAATGGTTCCAAGACCAACCGCATGATCATTACTCCAACACTTACCATGAGGGATGGTGGGATCATACTAATTATGGCTACTCGAAAAATTACCAAGAAGTAGATCCTTATGCCAATTACACTCATCCATCTAGCTTCAATCAATCATGGTCTCAAGAACCAGATCTTTTTCAACCACCACATATGACTCAAAACTCAGGTACTTCTTTAGAAGATCTTGTACATTCTCTTGTTACTGATACTTTGCAATTTCAACAGGAAACAAGGGCAAGCATCCAGAGTTTGGAAAGTCAAATGAGCCTATTGGCTAGTAGTATGGTGGGATGGGTAGCACAAAGATCTGAAGAACTCCCAGCCCAAACGATGATTAACCCAAAGGAGAATGCTACTATTGTGACCTTGAAGAATGAGGAACAAGATGAGGATGAGACAAAATTAGAGATGGATTCTATTCTTGAGGATAATGAAGCCAATGATCCAAATAAGAGTATTTCGGCACCTGAGGTAACGTTTAAGATTCCAATTTTTACTAATGTTTTTTCTCCACCTTTCCCTAGTAGATTCGCAAAGTTCAAAGAGGAGGAACATGAACAAAACATGCTGGAAACCTTAAACAGTTTGTTTGTGGATGTCATTCAACAAGTACCAAAAGATGCACCATTCCTCGATGAGATATGCACCACCAATGATGATGGAATAATACTTGTAATGGAGAATGCATCCACTGTTGTGCAAAGAAAGCTTCCTCTCAAACGCATAAATTTGGGAAATTTCATGTATGAGCCTGACAAGCCTAAAAAGCCAAGAAGGGGTGTTGGTTAGATTCAAAACACTAACTCAAGTGTTAATTGGGAAGGCAGCCCAGTTAAAGATGAAATTGCCAAGCTTCCATATTCAGATTTGCTTTCTCTTTCTTTTCCTTTTTCTTTTATTATTTTTATTATTTTTATTTTTATTTCTTATGTTTCTTTGTTAATTGTGTTTACTGTTTTTAAGTTCATTTAGGCTGCATAAGTTTCTTTTGTTTAATAGTTCTTTTCTCTTACATATAATTCTTGCATTGGGGGATAATAGCATTACATTAATGACAATGTAAGAATTATGTGTGGGGGGAAGAATTTAGGATTTTATTTAGAGTGTTTTGTTTTTGAGTTTTTTTTATGTTGTTTTTCTTTCTGATCCTTGTTTTGAAAATAACTAAATGTAAATATAATTTTTATTTTTTTAACCCCGGTTAAATGGCGGATAACGGTACTCCGTGATTATTTAAGTCGGTTCCATCAGCTACCCACAAAACTGATATTGTATATAAATTTCTCTTCCAATTTCTCTTTCATTTTTTTTTTCATTTTTTTTCAGGATGGATGATATTCTCACAAGATTGCAGAAACGATTTCCTCCTTTTCCTCGAAATATTTTACTGAAGCTTTACCAAGTTCGATTTGAAAGATTAAGAATGCTTATGCACAAAGGGATTCCTGGAGACATACGTTGGATAATTGAAGCCAAGGTACGTGAAGATGAATATCTTCCTGTTTTGCATTTACCAGGTACAGGTAGAAGCACTTTTGCAAAGAAGCGACGAGCAAAGCGCATGAGTTCAAATTGCCACAAATGTGCACGATGGACGTGTAACGGTAAATGTCGTTCAATTGGGATTCCGTCCTCTAATCGAGATGATAAAATTGAATTCATTAAGGATGGACTGAGTAAGGAGAATTTGGGTAATATCCAACTTTCTCTTGAGACGCATCCTAGTGGAGACGTACAAAGAGAAATTCTTGATTTATGGCCGCAATTCCAAAGGGAATGGCAACATCTTGGGAATCTGATGTTAAAAGACCCTGTTTGCCAGCTTGTAAGAAAACTGGATGGGAAGCATATCCTCGACTCATAGAAGGCGTTTAAGCCGTTTCTGGACGTAAAACCAGAGGAAGATGTGAGCCACAATCACAACTACAATAAATGACTTCTCAGCTTTTGGTTTGATTTGCAATAACTTTATTTTGGTTTAATTTACGTGTAGTTCGATTTGTGTAATTATTCTCGTTTTTTTTTTTATTTGTCTTTTACGGTTGATTTTTTCTTCTCTTTTTATTTTCTTCCTGAAATCACGCAAAAATCTTTTGTTAGGTTAACATTTTCTTCTGACAGGTCAGATACACTTTCGGCGACATTATTACTCTTGTCTGATTCACTACTCAGTCCTCTATATATTACACCATGTACTCATTCTCTTTCAGGCACTCGAAGAAAAAAAAATGGAAAGTACTTCATCCCAGCGCATTAAAAAAATTTGTGTCTTTGGAGGTGCTTATCCAGGGAAAAATAACATATTCGCTGATGAAGCCATAAGAGTTGGAGTAATACTTGCCCAACAAAAGATCCACTTGATTTATGGAGGCGGTAGTACGGGTTTAATGGGAGCAGTCGCTACAGCAGCACACGCCGGAGGAAGTCCAGTTCTAGGAATCGTGCCAAAACTATTCACAAGTTTTTGTGGACCTACCGTGGGTAAGGAAATACAAGTCTGGAGTGTCCCTGAACGGATAACAATCATGTACCATTCTGCCGATGCATTCATTGCTTTACCAGGAGGTCTGGGTACATTGGAAGAAATAGCTTGCGTGGCTTCTTGGTCATCTTTGGTCACAAATAAGAAACCCATTGGTTTGCTTAATATTAATGGTTATTTTAGTAATTTGCTTTCATATTTAGATAATGCTGTGGAAAATGGATTCATGTTTTCAGAGGCAAGGAGAACCATAATTTCTGCTACAACCATTGAAGATTTACTCAAAAAGCTCCAAGCTTATGAGTGTTTATCTGCTACGGTTGTTTCGCAAACGCTCGGAAAAAGAAAAAGAGATATGGACGAGCAAGGAGTGGATTGCACTTTGTCTTTGTGACATTATCTAACATTTTGCTTGTTGTGTCTCAGTTATAATAAGTGGTTAGCAACCTCTGCAGGTAATATCTCCTAAATTCTACCTTTAAAATTTGACATTGGGGACAATGTCATATTTTAGTAGGGGGTAAGGGACATATTTTGCTAATTTAAAAAAAAAAAAGTTTGTTGTGTTTTAAGCAATTTAGAAGTATTCATTCTGAACAAGGTCTGAGTAAGGGAGACTTGAGACATATCTTGTCAGTTTGATTTCTTCTTTTCAAAAAAAAAAAAAAATAGTTTGTTGTGTTTTAAGCAATTTAGAAGTATTCATTCTGAACAAGGTCTGAGTAAGGGAGACTTGAGATACACCTTGTCAGTTTGATTTTAATCTTTTTATGTTTACTTGTTAATTTTTGTTTAGTATTTTAAGATTATTCAGGTTGCATGAGTTTGTTTTGTTTTGAGTCTTAGCTTTTCCTATTCTTATGTTATTAGTTCTTTTCTCTTACACATGATTCTTTCATTTGAGTTAATAGACTTACATTGAGGACAATGTAAGAATTAAGTGTGGGGGGAATGATTTAGGATTTCTTTTATTTTGTCTACTATTTTTTTTTTTTTATGAGTCTTTATTATTATTATTATTTTTTTTTTTTTTTGAGTTTTAGTTCCTTTTTAATACAATGATGAGATATGAATTGCATAAGTCTAAAACAGATTTATTAGTGAGAAGATTTTCATGAGAATTGAGCTTGATGTCAACCTTTTTATGAGCCAATGTTAATATGATATGTTGATTGAGAAAGAAGCATGTTTAGACTTAATCTGACTTGTATAATCATCCTTGTGAGTTTTTGAGCCTATAATGATTGATGCATTATACAAATCAATCTAATTTCTTTCTTGAGTGCTCTTATGATTACATGATTCTCTAGAACTTGCTTTAAACCGTTTGAGACTATATTGATACATGTGACAACATGAATATGATAGAGGCATTAGGATTATAACCAGAGCCAAACAGCCATCCATTATTAATGTTCCAAGAGAACACACCCTTAGTGAACCAATTTGAGCCTACATTGAATAAGCTATCTCTTTGGTAACCATAACTTGTCCCTAACCTAAATATACTTATATCTTTACCTTTGTTCCAAAGATGAATTAGCATGTTTTGAGACAAGTTGCAAAGACAAGGAAGATTTATTGAAAATTTGGGTTAGAAACAAGAAATAAGTGTGGGGGGAAAAGAAAGAAAAAAGTCAAGAGAAAAAGAAAGGGATCATTGTCAACTACATTCCCATATTAAAAAAAAAAACTTCTCTTGAACTTCTAGTTAAAGTAAAAAAAAAAAAAAGATGTTACAAAGTTGGTTAGAATGATGCAAAGGCTCAACATGAATATTTAGCCTATGTTATTATGTGCTTTATAAGAGTTTTGAGAAGTTTTATTTGTATGATCTTTTTATGTCTCTAAACTTTATGAACTCTTTGGAACCTTTGTGATATCTTTATCCTTTTGTTCTTCAACCACATTACAAACCCCTTGGCCCCATTACAACCTTGATTAAAGACCTCTTGATTCATGAAGTTGTATGATCTAAATAGTGGAGAATAGGTGGACAAGCAAGAATATGGTAGAACTGTTTTCATGAGATTGATTGAGTGTAAACACTTCACCACTACTTTAAAGAGTGAAAATCATGAGGGTATCCCATGTGAGTAGTTGAGATTAAGTTTGAATATGCACTATTTTGATTGAAATATGTTATGTTAATATTGGCTTAACTCAAACAATTTACATTCAAGCATGATTTTTTGTGAAATTCTTTAAGCTATTGATTAGTTTATAAGACTTGTTCAAAGATTGTCTCTAATTTGTATTGAAAGGATTAGGAGTAAATATTTTTAGTATATGTAGTTTATTTATATTTTAGTTTTTCAATGTTTGTGGGTATCGTTCTAGTAAACCCTCACGAGACTAAACTCGTCCACTAGGGACACCTAGGGGTTTAAAGGCTTGTGTCACAAGCTAAGTGCCACCGTGATTTCCTACGAAAGTGGATTAGATTAGATTTTCTTATTTTATTTTTATTGAGTCGTTGCTAGGGACTAGCAACAATCTAAGTGTGGGGGTGTGATAACTCGTATAATTATATAGTTTTTAGTTATGTTTTATTATTGTTTTGTGTCAAATACGAGTTATTATTGTTTAGTCTAATTGTGTTTATGATCTTTATGTATTTTGGTGTTTTTCACAAGTTTCTTTGAGTGATTTCAGATTACTAGAATTAAGGGTAAATCCAGTTCAGTTCCAGTTCCGACACCTTTTGCCATATCAGCTATATCTCGAGTTTCACTGAAGCCATAAGGCTACAATTTGTAGCCGTGATAAGCTAAGAGGCATATTTATCTTTTTCATGTTTTACACTTCTTGAAACGGAGTCGTTTTCCCTAGCGAAATCGACCATGAAGTTGGCTGATGTGCAATGACGTCTGTGCTGACCTGTTTTCGTATTTTGCCCATATCTTCTTATCCAAATCAGCAAATGAGCTGATTCCAACGGCTATGGATCAGTAACTGATAGGGTAACATTTTTCTAGAAGACCATGTCATCAGATAAGGCCTGCAAAATTGACAAAATCGACCATCAAGTTGGCTGATCAAAATCGTCATGTATGACAAAAATTGTTAGAAAATGCACCCACCTATTATACCTACCTTTGAAATTTGTAAAGCTTGTCTCTTGTCATTTAGCCCTCCAAAATGTGTATAAATAGAGGGCCTTGGATGATTGTAAGGGATCATATTGTACATAGGTAGGATATTAGCCATTGTAATAAAATTCTCTAAGTTTTCTTCTTCTTTCTTTTCTCTAGTTTTCTTTTTCTTTAGAAAGAGCAAGAGGTTGGATAATTAATATTCTTCTTCTTCTTCTTCTTCTTTCTTTCTTTTATTTTCTTCTTAGATTCTATTTAATTTTATGTTTATGATGCCTATGCTAGGCTAAACTTCTATTTGGTTAAGGGTGATTTCAAAGCCCTAGACATGTTTTGTGATTGATTTTCAGATTCTATCTATCATTAATTTTCTATCAAAGTTGCTTATGTTCTTCTACAAGAATTGTTCATGATGTTGTCTTGATTTATTTAGGTGTACAACTAGATAGATCTTGATAATTATCTATTGCTAGTTTAGGAGTCTTGATCCGTGTAATTGTCTTGATTTCCTATTCATAAGTGGCAATTTGTGATTAATGATTATGGTCAAGTTTTCAATAATTGCAAAGTGGAACATAACCTAAGTTGAACAATCCGAGCTTATGTGTTTGTTGCTTAGATCAACCTATCTTTCTCATCATAAAGCTGCCATTAAATTGAATTTAGAGAGCTTATTCTAGGTTGTTTAATGGTTAGAGATTAAATAGAGAGCTTGTTCTATTTAACGACAAACTAAGGAAAGATTGGGGTAACAGAGCTTGTTGTTATCTACGGTTGTTAACTTTGATAGTTGGTTGATATTGATAGATCTGAAATTGATTCTTAATGATGTCTAGTGGTGGAGAATGAAACCTTAACCATACTTTTCATATTTGATTCTTCTTACTTACTTGTTTTCTTACTTTTCTAGTTTGCTTATTTTTAAAAGTATATTTATTTTTATTGGCTGGTTATACCGCCTAATTTGTATATTAACTTTGTTTTATTTTTATTGGCTGGTTATACCGCCTAATTTAGTATATATATTTTTATTGGCTGGTTATACCGCCTAATTTAGTATATATATTTTTATTGGCTGGTTATACCGCCTTGCATCTTATTCTTATTATTTACTTTAGTTTAAATCTGATTTCAAAAACCCCTTTTCTTTTATTGTTCTTGAATTTAAGTTTTAAACTATCAACTTATAAACTAAAACCCAATCCCTGAGGACTCGACCCTTGCTAACTACTATACTTACAATTGATCTTTTTAGTGCAAGGTTAAATAAGATACACTCTTTTGGGTGCATCAGTCTTCCCAACAAGCAGTTATAAGATGGATTGATATCCATAACCTGGAAATTCACTATATATGTGCACGGGCCTATTTCTAGAGGAACTTCAATGGTTCCCATAACCTCCCTCCTTGTTCCGTCAAAAGCTCTGACCACCGTGCAACTGGGTATCATATAGGATAAATACACTGGTAACTTGGATAAGGTTGCTAAAGGCATCACATTTGATGAAGAACCATTATCCAAAAGGACCCTCGGTAATATGTGCCCCTTACAAGTGGTGGTTATATGGAGAGCTTTTGTTGATCCAATACCATTGGGTGGTATTTTCTCATAGCTAAAAAATATGTAGTCATCAGCTGCGATGTTTCCCACCAACCTATCCAGCTTTTCCACTGATATATTATTGGCCACGTATGCTTGATTTATTACTCTTAACAAAGCATTTCTGTGTGGTTCTGAATTTAAAAGCAAGGATAAGATTGAGATCCCTAGCTGGTTGACGTTGCAGTTGTTCAACCACGCTATATTCACTATGCTTTATAAATTTCAAGAACTCACAAGCTTCTTTCTCACATACTGGCTCCTTGATTCGGTTAACCGGGGCTGATCCCCTCTCTGTTTCCTCTAGCAAATCCATCTCAATATGGATTGGCTCGACGACCTTCTTCCCTTTATCAACTCCTCTGTCTTTCCCTGTTACCCCTTGTTCAACGACTTCCGGAGCATAACACCTCCCACTTCGGGTTAAATGCCCCACACCTGTAATATCCTGCTGGCCTAAAGACCCGGGCATAACCATGCTGCAGTCATATTTCCATGGTGTAGCCTTGTTTTCCTTGTATGGAAAGGAAACAGGTAAATCAATGATTAATTTCGGCGCATTTTCTTCCATGGCTGGCATAACTTTTTCCTCCGGTTCATCATAGTAGATGATTAGGGGTCTTCCTATCCCATAGCCACCTGTATTTTCAATGACTTCTATTTCCCCTTCTATCTCCTCATAGAACTGGGCTACCCCATTATCTATCATCTTTTGGACTTTAACCCGAAAGTCCCCGCAGTTCTGTATATCATGGCCCTCAACTTTATGGAACGGGCACCAATTATGCACCCTTTTTGCAACCATTTTCAGACCTTCCATACCTTCCACCAATCCTGCATTGACCATTTCAGCCCATACTATCATCATTGGAGTCTTAACCTCCCCAATATCCCTTTTTAATCTTCTGTCCCCTCCGGTCAATATTGCATTCACCTGATTCCCAGCATGATTGGGTAATGTATTTCCAGCTACGTTCGGCCCATTTGTTGATCCAAACTTCACTACCCCAGCATTAATCAGGCTTTGGACTTTCTTTTTGAAGGCCAGGCAATCTTCAATTGAATGTCCTTGGATTCCCGCATGGTATGCACAATTGGTGTTTGCATTGTACCATCTTGGATATGGAGGTGTCAAAGGTTTTAGGTACACGGGTGCAACAAGTTAACCCTGCAACAGTTTTGGATATAGATCACCGTAGGTAGTGGGAATCGGATCAAATTGGGCTTTTTGATCGTTCCTTGGTGAATGTTGGTCATTACGCGCAGGCCCTTGTGTGTTGGGAACAGCATTTCTAGGAAGGGTGATTTGAGGGGATATGCCAGTTGGGAATGGCTGTTGTGGTATATTGGTGTAGGGGAACGGGTTTTGGGTAAGGTAGTTGATATTAGGGTAATAAGGATTATACCCCGGGTATGGTGTGTATAGTGTAGGAGGTGTATAAGGTGTGGTAGGGGTATAAGGCCTCGGTGGTGTGTATGGTGTAGGAGGTGTATAAGGGTATTGGTTGAAGCTTATTGTAAGGGTTTCCTCCTTTTTCTTTGTAGGAAAAGCTCTCTTTGGGGTAGCAGACTCGCCCCCTTCCATCTTTCCACTCTTAATGGCTGACTCAATCATTTCTCCAGATATTACCATATCCGCAAAATCTTTGGTAGCGTTTCCCACTAATCTGTCATAATAAGGTGCTTTCAATGTGTTGATGAAAAGCACCGTGGTTTCTTTGTTGGTTAAAGGGGGTTGCACTTGTGTTTCCAGATCCCTCCACCTCTGTGAATACTCCTTGAAGGTCTCATTGTACCTCTTTTCCATGTTCTGTAATGACAGCCTATCCGGTACCATATCAGAAACGTGCTTATAATACTCCATAAAAGCCCTGGCCAAATCCGTCCATGAACGGATCTTAGTACGACTGAGTTGGTTGTACCATCGGGTGGCTGACCCTGTTAAGCTGTCCTGGAAGCAATGAATAACCAATTTTTCATTATCCTCATGCCCTGTCATCCTTCTACAGTACATAGTCAGATTAGCCGATGGGTTGGTGGTCCCATTATAGTTTTCAAAATCTGGTACTTTGAACTTCGGTGGAATTATTAGATCATGTACGAGGCTCATCTCTTTGGCATCTAGACTGCCAAACAACTCTGCTCCTTCCACTGCTCTTGGCCTTTCTTCCAACAACTGATATTTCTTCTCAGATTCAGCAGTTTCGACCCTCTTTAGTTCAGTCATTTTGGCCCTTTCCTTCTCTGCCATTTCTTCAAAGTCTGGAACCTCAACCTCAATTGGATCAACTCCGATGTTACCCCTTTTTGGACCGAAATTCTGTGCTTCGGTCGCCGGCTGGATTTAGATGTAGGATGCTGCCCCAGTTGGGATTTCATTTCCCACAGGTTGGGATGTCTGGCCATTTCTTTGTACCACTTCTGGTCTATCCTCCTGATTTACTGCCCCCATTCCAGCAACTGAGTTCTCTCCGGGCCACTTCTGCTTTATCATATTGCTCATCATCTCCATGAGCTTTGTCATCTGTTCTCATGTCTCCTCTTGAGACTTAGTCAACTGTTCTTGTAGTTCTTTTTGGATTCTTTCCATTCTCTCAATTCTGGCAAGCTGATCGTTTTCCATGGCTTTTGTTCGAGACCGAGTATTGTAAGAGTGTTGGAAATCTGGTTCTTTCTGAGTGCGACCACTTGTACCTTTATTTTTTGAAAACCATGGATTAGAAATTATTGACACATTTCTTATTTTATTTTTAAAAAAAAATGAATAAATGAATGAATCGGTATGAATGAATAAATGAATCAGTGTTAATGAATGAACAACTAAGTAAATGACTAAATGTATGAACTTAGATGACTAATTATAAATGAATGAACAAATAAATAAATGGCTAAGTGTATGAACAATTTATAAAGAATAAATGAATGAATGATTATGAATATGAACAAATAAAATATATAAAAGAAAAAAAACTAGTGAATGATGAATGTATTTAAAGTATTGGCCCCAGGATAACTCCAACCAAACGGTCTTTCATTGATTTCTTGGAACTAAATACATCAAATAAAAGATCCTGTTTAAGACAACATGATAATCTGTCTCTCCTAAAAAACTATTACAAGATACTAGTCCTATAATAACTCCCTCGGATCTTGGACCTTCTTCAATGTCCTCCTTTAACTGCCTTGCTCTTCCATCTGATCCCTACTTGTTCACGGCCCTTTGACGTGTTAGCAGAAGCATCGCCCTGTAAGCTCTCCCTAGCTTGTTTCTCAAGTTGATTTGCTCGGGCTTCCTCGTGTTTTTCCTTTTCTGCCCAATAGTTCTTCTCTTTTTTGAGGTTTCTGACTTCTTGTTCCCATTCCTCGGAAGTCTTGAGAGTCCCCTCAAATCTGAGCTCAAAGCGATACCTCTTGTTCTCCAAATGTAATTCCCGAAGGTCGCCCTTAACGGTGTCCCTTTCTCTCTTAATATGTTCCTTCTCTTTTTCCTGAGCTGATTCCCTATCTTTCATGTCCTCAAGCTCTTCTTGCAGTCGGGCGATTTCCTTGCTCATCCGGACCTTTTCTTTTTCAAATTCCGCTCTTGCAATTTCTAACTCTGATGGCATTTCCCTCGGTGGCGGATTCATGAACTGGACCTCCTCCCCATCTGATGTCAATAGTCTATCATTAACCCTTAATTCCCTCCATACCAGATAATCAGGTGTGACGGTGTCGGCATATCTGGCCACTTTTATCCAGTGAGTTTTCTTCCATGCTTCAATCGTTGCCCGCACTTTTCCAGAATATCCGTCTTCCCCATAAGTGAACTCTGAGGATCCTAGATTATGAGTCATGGGTGTGAATTGTCGGGACTCAACCTGTTTTTGCACCAACAAAGGAGCATAACTCATAGACCCCCAAATTCCAAGCAGTGGAACTCCCGGATTGTCTCCACATTTGTACATAATCGGCATAGGAATCATCCATGGAGCACTCCAAGTCACCATCTCCCCTTTTAGATTCCGGAACATGTTGACCCATTTCTCTTCATTCCCGTCTTTAGGCCAATCATTTTGAAGGAATTCCCTAATCGGAACTAAAGTCTTCATGTACGGTTTGAAGGAAACATTTTCTATCTTCCAAAAGTGACTTTGAATCCAAATATAAAGGAGTTGTACTCACCCCTTGATTCTCCCTTGTCCGACCCTTTTACAGAAATTCAAGGATCGGATAGTTTCAGCTATGATAGCCGGAGATGGGTTGATCTTTTGTTCCAACTTTTCAAAGAAATCAAACACGGCTATATCCACATGACCCAATATCTTCGGGAATATGATTAACCCGTAGATGGCTAGAACGAAGATGTCCCTGGCTTTTGCTTTGTCGGAACAACCCAATATCAACTGTCGGAGAGTTTCCCACGGAATGCATCCATTTTTCTGCTTTGTGTCCACATGACTCTCAACCCATGTTGTATCCATTCCCGTGATCCTAGCCACTTTCTTCTTAAGACCTGAAGGTTTCATTTCCTTCAAATATACCCGATCAGGATTAGGACATTCAATACGTAACAGTGTCGAATATTCTTCGATCAGTGGTGTCATATCCTCCTTGTTAAAAGTGAAACATCTATAAGCAGGATTCCAAAACTGTACCATAGCCTGAATCAACCCACTATTTAACTGAATCGGAATTAAGAGTGCTATGTCTCCATATTTCTGAGTGAAGGCTTCTTTCTCTGATACATTCCACTGGTTCCAAATATCGGCTAACCCACGAAGATTATTCTGTCTAAGATCCACTTTGACCCTATCCGGCAATACTGACACATAGTCTTTCTTGAGGCAATCACCATCCTCCCTCTGATCTTTTTCCGACCGTGCCCTGACTACTGCATGATCTTCTATCACTGAAATAACTTGACACTCCAAGAAAGTCCTTTGGGTTGATAACTATCCCGAGGCCAATAAACTTCAAGTGTATGATGATGTCTATGATTGATGCACCCAAAAGAGTGTATCTTGTTTAACCTTGCACTTAAAAAAATCAATTGTAGAGTATAGTTATTAGCAAGGGTCGAGTCCTCAGGGATTGGGTTTTAATCTATGAGTTATTAGTTTATAACTTAGGTTCAAAGAAAACAAAAGAAAAGGGGGTTTTGAAATAGTTTTAAAAATAAGAAAACAAGAAAAGTAAGATGCAAGTAAGAAATAAGAAATCAAATATGAGAGAAATATGGTTAAAGTTTCATTCTCCACCACTAGACATCATTAAGAATCAATTTCAGATCTATCAATATCAACCAACTATCAAAGTTAACAACCATAGATAACAACAAGCTCTGTTATCCCAATCTTTCTTTAGTTTGTCGTAAAATAGAACAAGCTCTCTATTTAATCTCTAACCATCAAACAACCTAGAATAAGCTCTCTAAATTCAATTTAATGGCAGCTTTATGATGAGAAAGATAGGTTGATCTAAGCAACAAACACATAAGCTCGGATTGTTCAACTTAGGTTATGTTCCACTTTGCAATTATCAAAAACTTGACCATAATCATTAATCACAAATTGCCACTTATGAATAGGAAATCAAGACAATTACACGGATCAAGACTCCTAAACTAGCAATAGATAATTATCAAGATCTATCTAGTTGTACACCTAAATAAATCAAGACAACATCATAAACAATTCTTGTAGAAGAACATAAGCAGCTTTGATAGAAAATTAATGATAGATAGAATCTGAAAATCAATTACAAAACATGTCTAGGGCTTTGAAATCACCCTTAACCAAATAAAAGTTTAGCCTAGCATAGGCATTGTAAACATAAACATAAAATTAAAGAGAATCTAAGAAGAAAATAAAAGAAAGAAAGAAGAAGAAGAAGAATATTAATTATCCAGCCTCTTGCTCTCTCTAAAACAAAGAAACAAAGAAGAAATCAGAATTTGATGCTTGGAGAAGTGTATTTTTGTTTGCCCCCTTGTTCTCTATTTATAGGCAATAGCTAGGGCATCAAACAAGTGAATTTCAGCTCTCTCCCTTTAGTAAATGCTGACTTGTGGCTAAAGTTAAGGAAAAGTGGCTGACTTTTGTGTTTTAAGGAAAAATATAAGCCTTGGCAGCCAAGTTTGAATAAAGTAGGAAAGTTTTAGTCAAAGCACTCTTTAATGAAGAGAGATTATATTCTTGCAGCCAAAGTAAGTGTAAGGAAGGAAAGTCTTGGCTGATTTAATTCTCCAACTTTGACTAGGATTAGCTTTAAGGAAAGATACTTGCAATTAATGCAATTAATGCAAGTTGACAGCCACTAATCCTTCTTTGACAAGGATAAACATAAATGTCAGCTAGGGTATTAAGAAAAAAAATGTGATTTGCGGCTAGGGTATTTTCTGCCACTAGGGTTGTTTAGGGAGATATTCCAATGCCGATTTGGATGACCATTTCTTATCCGATTTAGGCCCATGACCAACCGTTGGAAAGGTAATCAAGTGATATTCAAAAGTCAAGAAGAAAGTTTCTTCGAATAAAGAGTCTAACGTCATGTGTTCTTAGCAACAAGCTCCGGAGGTCAAATCTGTCTTCTTGCTTTGCACCAAGAATTTGATCTTTTTGACTCCCAACTCTTTTTCCATCTTGTGATTGTGATTTGTAAGCTCTTTAACATCCTAATTGACATGTTTTGACTTCATCTCCTCCAAAATACCTACAAAGCATAAAAACCTAGTAAAATTTCAAGGAATTAAGAATCAAAGCACAAAGTATAAGGAAATTAAATAGGAAAATGTATGAAATTAAGCACTTATCAAATTCCCCCACACTTAATCTTTTGCTAGTCCTCGACCAAAATCAAATAGCGACAAAATAATAAAACCTAATCTAATCCTCTTTCAATACAAATTAAAGACAATCATTGAACAAGTCTTATAAACTAATCAATAGCTTAAAGAGTTTCACAAAAAATCATGCTTGATAGTAAATGGTTTGAGTTAAGCTAAAATTAACATAACATATCTCAATCAAAATAGTGCATGTTCAAACTTAATCTCAACTTCTCACATGGGATACCCTCATGATTTTCACTCTTTAAAGTAGTGGTGAAGTGTTTACACTCAATCAATCTCATGAAAACAGTTTCTACCATATGCTTGCTTGTCCACCTATTCTTCACTACTTAGATCATGCAACTTCATGAATCAAGAGGTCTTTATGCAAGGTTATTATGGGGCCAAGGGGTAATAATGTGGCTAAAGAATAAAAGATAAAGGATATTACAAAAGTTCCAAAGATTTTATAGAGTTTAGAGACATAATAAGATTTATACAAAGAAACTTCTCAAAACTCTTTACAAGTACATAGTCACATAGGCCGGATATTCATGTTGGGCCTTTTCTTCATTCTAAACAACTTTGTAACATCTTTTTATTTTTCCACAAATTCAAGAGATGATTCATATTTTTTTATTCACTTTTTTTTTTTACATAGGAATGTATTTGCCAGTATTCCATTTCTTTTTCTCTTGGCTTTTCTTTTCTTTTCCCCCCACACTTATTTCTTGTTTCTAACCCAAATTTTCAATAGATCTTCCTTGTCTTTGCAACTTGTCTCAAAACATGCTAATTAATCTTTGGAACAATGGTAAAGATATAAATAAGTATATTTAGGTTAGGGACAAGTTATGGTTACCAAAGAAATAGCTTATTCAATGTAGGCTCAAATTGGTTCACTAAGGGTGTGTTCTCTTGGAACATCAATAAGGGATGGCTGTTTGGCCCTGGCTAAAA
The DNA here is from genome assembly GCA_030761205.1 of Fremontodendron californicum. Lineage (NCBI taxonomy): Eukaryota > Viridiplantae > Streptophyta > Magnoliopsida > Malvales > Malvaceae > Fremontodendron > Fremontodendron californicum. Next base: position 18,300,662 of record JAULJL010000010.1, on the reverse strand, counting down.
ATCCTAATGCCTCTATCATATTCATGTTGTCACATGCATCAATATAGTCTCAACATTGTCTAAAGCAAGTTCTAGAGAATCATGTAATCATAAGAGCACTCAAGAAAGAAATTAGATTGATATGTATAATGCATCAATCATTATAGGCTCAAAAACTCACAAGGATGATTATACAAGTCAGATTTAAGTCTAAACATGCTTCTTTCTCAATCAACATATCATATTAACATTGGCTCATAAAAAAGTTGATATCAAGCTCAATTCTCATGAAAATCTTCTCACTAATAAATCTGTTTTAGATTTATGCAATTCATATCTCATCATAGTATTGAAATTAACTAAAACACAATAAAAACAACATAAAAAGACTCAAAAACAAAACACTCTAAATAAAATCCTAAATTCTTCCCCCCACACATAATTTTTACATTGTCCTCAATGTAATGCTATTATCCCCCAATGCAAGAATTATATGTAAGAGAAAAGAACTATTAAACAAAACAAAAGAAAAACAATAAAAGATAGAATGATGGAGATCAAGGAATATGCAAATATGATATAATAGATGCTCTTCATCCTTTTGGGTTGCCTCCCAAGAAGCGCTTGGTTTATTGTCCTCAGCCTGACTTAGACCCATGCCATTATTATTCAACATAATTTGGCTCAAAAAGTGGTAACTCCTCCACATCTTGTATTGGAAAGTTCTCATAGTAAGGCTTCAATCTATGACCATTCACTTTGAATGCCTTATCTATTTTTGGGCTTTGGATTTCAACTGCACCATGAGTAAATACATTAGTAATAACAAAAGGTCCAACCCAACGAGAACGTAACTTACCTGGAAATAACTTAAGGCATGAATGGAAGAGAAGAACTTTTTGTCCAACAACAAAGTCCTTTCTTGATATCATCTTGTCATGGAATGCCTTAGTCTTTTCCTTGTAAATCCTGTCTCATCCATCTCCATGTTGCATTGTTTGATAGCCCAATATGATTTATGTTCCAATTCAACCGGAAGATGACAAGGCTTACCATAAACAAGTCGATAAGGAGACATACCAATGGGTGTCTTATATGTTGTCCTATAAGCCCAAAGTGCATCATCAAGTCGTGAACTCCAATCCTTCCTATTTGGATTAACTGTCTTTTCAATGATGGACTTAACTTCTCGGTTTGACACTTCAGCTTGCCCACTAGTTTGAGGATGATATGAGGCTTGTGTGTGATGTTATACTTCCTCAAAAGTGCTTCCATAGTCCTATTGCAAAAGTGAGTACCTCTATCATTGATTATGGACTTTAGCTTTCCAAACCTAGCAAAGATGTTAGTCTTGACAAAATCTGAAACAACTTTAGAGTCATTAGTCCTAGTGGATTTTGCTTCCACCCACTTTGAAACATAATCAACGGCAAGTAAAATATAAAGATTACCAAAAGAAGAAGGAAAAGGTCCCATGAAATCCATGCCTCATACATTAAAAATTTCAACAATAAGTATTGGAGTTTGAGGCATTTGATTTCTAGCACCTACGTTACCTGTTCTTTGGCAACGATCACATGACTTGCAAAAGAGGTATGCATCTTTGAATATAGTAGGCCAATAAAATCCAGGATCAAGAACTTTCATGGCTGTTCTTTTGGATCCAAAGCGTCCTCCACATGCATAAGAGTGACAAAAGGTGAGAATAGATTGAAATTCAGATTCGAGTACACACCTTCTTATAATCTGATCGGAGCAATGCTTCCAAAGGTAAGGATCATCCCATATGTAGTATTTGGCATCACTCTTGATCTTATTTCTTTGAGCTTGTGTCAACTCTTGTGGCAACTTCTTGGTAACTAAGTAATTAACAATATCGGCATACCAAGGAGTTGTTGTACTTATAAAAAGAAGTTGCTCATCCGGAAAGTTCTCATTCAAGGGTAGTGCATCCTCTTCATGAACTAAACGGCTAAGATGGTCCGCAACCAGGTTGTCACTACCTCTCTTATATTTTATCTCCAAATCAAATTCTTGTAAGAGAAGTATCCATCTAATCAACCTTAGTTTGGCCTCCTTCTTAGTGAGTAAGTACCTAAGGGCTGCATGGTCAGAATCTACAATTACTTTAGTACCAATTAAATAAGATCGAAATTTTTCTAAAGCAAATACAATAGCCAAAAGTTCTTTTTCAGTAGTGGAATAGTTCAATTGAGCATCATTAAGAGTTCGAGAGGCATAATAAATGGCATGTGAGGCTTTGCCAACCCGTTGGCCCAAAACAGCTCCAATGGCATAGTCACTAGCATCACACATGATTTCAAAAGGTACATTCCAATCTGGTGGTTGCATGATAGGAGCTGATGTCAAGAGTCCCTTCAATGTTTCAAACGCCTCTTTGCATTTGTCATCAAAGTGGAAAACAACATCTTTTTGTAGTAGCTTGCAAAGAGGTAATGTGATCTTTCAGAAGTCTTTGATAAATCTCCTATAGAAACCTGCATGTCCAAGAAAAGAACGAACCTCTCTCACATTTGTGGGAGGTGGTAAAGAATGCATAATATCTATTTTAGATTTATCAACCTCTATCCTTCTAGAAGAAATAACATGGCCCAAAACTATTCCTTGTTGATGCACCCAAAAGAGTGTATCTTATTTAACCTTGCACTAAAAAGATAAATTGTAAGTATAGTAGTTAGCAAGGGTCGAGTCCTCAGGGATTGGGTTTTAGTTTATAAGTTAATAGTTTAAAACTTAAATTCAAGAACAATAAAAGAAAAGGGGTTTTTGAAGCCAGATTTAAACTAAAGTAAATAATAAGAATAAGATGCAAGGCGGTATAACCAGCCAATAAAAATATATATACTAAATTAGGCGTTATAACCAGCCAATAAAAATATATATACTAAATTAGGCGGTATAACCAGCCAATAAAAATAAAACAACGTTAATATACAAATTAGGCGGTATAACCAGCCAATAAAAATAAATATAAAAAATAAGCAAACTAAAAGTAAGAAAACAAATAAGTAAGAAGAATCAAATATGAAAAATATGGTTAAGGTTTCATTCTCCACCACTAGACATCATTAAGAATCAATTTCAGATCTATCAATATCAACCAACTATCAAAGTTAACAACCGTAGATAACAACAAGCTCTGTTACCCTAATCTTTCCTTAGTTTGTCGTTAAATAGAACAAGCTCTCTATTTAATCTCTAACCATTAAACAACCTAGAATAAGCTCTCTAAATTCAATTTAATGGCAGCTTTATGATGAGAAAGATAGGTTGATCTAAGCAACAAACACATAAGCTCGGATTGTTCAACTTAGGTTATGTTCCACTTTGCAATTATTGAAAACTTGACCATAATCATTAATCACAAATTGCCACTTATGAATAGGAAATCAAGACAATTACACGGATCAAGACTCCTAAACTAGCAATAGATAATTATCAAGATCTATCTAGTTGTACACCTAAATAAATCTAGACAACATCATGAACAATTCTTGTAGAAGAACATAAGCAACTTTGATAGAAAATTAATGATAGATAGAATCTGAAAATCAATCACAAAACATGTCTAGGGCTTTGAAATCACCCTTAACCAAATAGAAGTTTAGCCTAGCATAGGCATTGTAAACATAAACATAAAATTAAAGAAAATCTAAGAAGAAAATAAAAGAAAGAAAGAAGAAGAGGAAGAATATTAATTATCCAACCTCTTGCTCTCTCTAAAGAAAAAGAAAACTAGAGAAAAGAAAGAAAACTAGAGAAAAGAAAGAAGAAGAAAACTTAGAGAGTTTTATTAAAATGGCTAATATCCTACCTATGTACAATATGCTCCCTTACAATCATCCAAGGCCCTCTATTTATACACATTTTGGAGGGCTAAATGACAAGAGACAAGCTTTACAAATTTCAAAGGTAGGTATAATAGGTGGGTGCATTTTCTAACAATTTTCGTCATACATGACGATTTTGATCAGCCAACTTGATGGTCGATTTTGTCAATGTTGGAGGCCTGATCTGATCACATGGTCTTCTAGAAAAAGGTTCCCCTATCAGTTACGGATCCATAGCCGTTGGAATCAGCTCATTTGCTGATGTGGATAAGCAGATATGGGCAAAATACGAAAACAGGTCAGCACAGACGTCATTGCACATCAGCCAACTTGATGGTCGATTTCTTCAATATTAGAGGCTTTATCTGATCACATGGTCTTCTAGACAAATGTTCCCCTATCAGTTAGTGATCCATAGCCGTTTGAATCAGCTCATTTGCGGATGTGTATCGGACGATATGGTCAAAATGCGAAAACTGCTCAGGACAGATGTCATTGCACATCAGCCAACTTGATGGTTGATTTCGCTAGGGAAAACGACTCCGTTTCAAGAAGTGTAAAACATGAAAAAGATAGATATGCCTCTTAAATTTGCACAGTTAAAATTTCAGCCTTATTGCTTCAGTGAAACTCCAGATATAGCTGATATGGCAAAAGGTGTCGGAACTGGAACTGAACTGGATTTGCCCTTAATTCTAGTAATCTGAAATCACTCAAAGAAACTTGTGAAAAACACCAAATTACATAAAAATATAAAAGATCATAAACACAATTAGACTAAACAATAATAACTCGTATTTGACACAAAACAATAATAAAACATAACTAAAAACTATATAATTATACGAGTTATCACACCCCCACACTTAGATTGTTGCTAGTCCCTAGCAACGACTCAATAAAAATAAAATAAGAAAATCTAATCTAATCCATTTTCGTAGGAAATCACGGTGGCACTTAGCATGTGACACAAGCCTTTAAACCCCTAGGTGTCCCTAGTGGACGAGTTTAGTCTCGTGAGGGTTTACTAGAACGATACCCACAAACATTGAAAAACTAAAATATAAATAAACTACATATACTAAAAATATTTACTCCTATTCCTTTCAATATAAATTAGAGACAATCTTTGAACAAGTCTTATAAACTAATCAATAGCTTAAAGAATTTCACAAAAAATCATGCTTGAATGTAAATTGTTTGAGTTAAGCCAATATTAACATAACATATTTCAATCAAAATAGTGCACATTCAAACTTAATCTCAACTTCTCATATGGGATACTCTCATGATTTTCACTCTTTAAAGTAGTGGTAAAGTGTTTACACTCAATCAATCTCATGAAAATAGTTCTACCATATGCTTGCTTGTCTACCTATTCTCCACTAAAAGATCATGCAACTTCATAAATCAAGAGGTCTTTAATCAAGGTTGTAATGGGGCCAAGAGGTAATAATGTGGTTAAAGAATAAAAAGGAAAAGATATCACAAACATTCCAAAGACTTCATAGAATTTAGAGACAAAATAAGATTTTGCAGATAAAACTTTCTCAATATTCTTTAGAAGTACATAATCACATAGGCTGAATATTTCATGTTGAGCCTTTACTTCATTCTAACCAACTTTCGAACATCTTTTTCTTTTCTTTAACTAGAAGTTCAAGAGATTATTCAAAAAATTTTTTTTTTTTTTCACATGGGAATGTATTTGGCAATATTCCCTCTTTTTCTATTGACTTTTGCCTTTCTCCTCCCCCACACTTATCTTTTGTTCTAACCCAAATTTTCAAAAAATATCCCTTGTTTTTGCAATATGTCTCAAACATTCTAGTCCATCTTTAGAACAAGGGTAAAGATATAAATGTGTTTAGGCTAGGTGTAAGATGTGGTTACCAAATAAATAGCTTATTCAATGTAGGCTCAAATTGGTTCATTAGAGGGATGTTCTCTTGGAACATCAATAAGGGATGGCTGTTTGGCCCTAGTTAAAAAGTCCTAATGCCTCTATCATATTCATGTTGTTACATGCATCAATATAGTCTCAAATGGTTTAAAGCAAGTTCTAGAGAATCATGTAATCATAAGAGCACTCAAGAAAGAAATTAGATTGATTTGTATAATGCATCAATCATTATAGGTTCAAAAACTCACAAGGATGATTATACAAGTCAAATTAAGTCTAAACATGCTTTTTTCTCAATCAACATATCATATTAACATTGGCTCATAAAAAGATTGATATCAAGTTCAATTCTCATGAAAATCTTCTCACTAATAAATCTGTTTTAGACTTATGCAATTCATATCTCATCATTGTATTAAAAATGAACTAAAACACACTAAAAATAATAATAATAAAGACTCATAAAAAAAATAGTAGACAAAAATAAAAGAAATCCTAAATCATTCCCCCCACACTTAATTCTTACATTGTCCTCAATGTAAGTCTATTAACCCAAATGAAAGAATCATGTGTAAGAGAAAAGAACTAATAACATAAGAATAGGAACAACTAAGACTCAAAACAAAACAAACTCATGCAACCTAAATAATCCTAAAATACTAAACAAAAATTAACAAGTAAACATAAAAAAATAAAAATAAAAACAATAAAAATAAAAATAATAAAAGAAAAGAAAAAGGAAAAGAAAGAGAAAGAGAAAGAGAAAGAGAAAGCAAATCTGAATATGGAAGGTTGGCAATTTCTTCTTTAATTGGGCTGCCTTCCCAATTAACACTTGAGTTAGTGTTTTGAATCTAACCAACACCCCTTCTTGGCATTTTAGGCTTGTCAGGCTCATACATGAAATTTTCCAAATTTATGCGTTTGAGAGGTAGCTTTCTTTGCACAACAGTGGATGCATTCTCCATTACAAGTATTATTCCATCATCCTTGGTGGTACATATCTCATCGAGGAATGGTGCATCTTTTGGTACTTGTTGAATGACATCCACAAACAAACTGTTTAAGGTTTCCAACGTGTCTTGTTCATGTTCATCCTCCTTGAACTTTGCGAATCTACTAGGAAAAGGTGGAGAAGAAACATTAGTAAAAATTGGAATCTCAAACGTTACCTCAGGTGCTGAAATACTCTTATTTGGATCATTGGCTTCATTATCCTCAAGAATAGAATCCATCTCTAATTTTGTCGCATCCTCATCTTGTTCCTCATTTTTCAAGGTCACAATAGTAGCATTTTCCTTTGGGTAAATCATTGTTTGGGCAGAGAGTTCTTCAGATCTTTGTGCTACCCATACCACCATACTACTAGCCAATAGGTTCATTTGCCTTTCCAAACTCTGGATACTTGCCCTTGTTTCCTGTTGAAATTGCAAAGTATTAGTAACAAGAGAATCGACAAGATCTTCTAAAGAAGTACCTGAGTTTTGAGTCATATGTAGTGGCTGAAAAAGATCTGGTTCTTGAGACCATGATTGATTAAATCTAGATGGATGAGTGTAATTGGCATAAGGATCTACTTCTTGGTAATTTTTCGAGTAGCCATAATTAGTATGATCCCACCATCCCTCATGGTAAGTGTTTGAGTAATGATCATACTGTTGGTCTTGGAACACTTGATGGCCTTGACATCCTCCCATGGAAAATTGTTGAACTGGGAAGGTGAGATTGGCTTGTTGATTCTCCATGTTCATGTATGCCACCAACTCTTCAAGTGTTAGATTGCTCAATTCCATTGTTTTTTTTTTTTTTTTTTAATTTGAAAAGAAAAACTTGTATGTACAAGAAAATAAAACTAATTAGAACTGAAAATAAGAATAAACCAAGTAACAAATAAACTAAAGAAAGCAATCCCCGGCAACGGCGCCAAAAATTTGATGCACCCAAAAGAGTGTATCTTATTTAACCTTGCACTAAAAAGATAAATTGTAAGTATAGTAGTTAGCAAGGGTCGAGTCCTCAGGGATTGGGTTTTAGTTTATAAGTTAATAGTTTAAAACTTAAATTCAAGAACAATAAAAGAAAAGGGGTTTTTGAAGCCAGATTTAAACTAAAGTAAATAATAAGAATAAGATGCAAGGCGGTATAACCAGCCAATAAAAATATATATACTAAATTAGGCGGTATAACCAGCCAATAAAAATATATATACTAAATTAGGCGGTATAACCAGCCAATAAAAATAAAACAACGTTAATATACAAATTAGGGGGTATAACCAGCCAATAAAAATAAATATAAAAAATAAGCAAACTAAAAGTAAGAAAACAAATAAGTAAGAAGAATCAAATATGAAAAATATGGTTAAGGTTTCATTCTCCACCACTAGACATCATTAAGAATCAATTTCAGATCTATCAATATCAACCAACTATCAAAGTTAACAACCGTAGATAACAACAAGCTCTGTTACCCCAATCTTTCCTTAGTTTGTCGTTAAATAGAACAAGCTCTCTATTTAATCTCTAACCATTAAACAACCTAGAATAAGCTCTCTAAATTCAATTTAATGGCAGCTTTATGATGAGAAAGATAGGTTGATCTAAGCAACAAACACATAAGCTCGGATTGTTCAACTTAGGTTATGTTCCACTTTGCAATTATTGAAAACTTGACCATAATCATTAATCACAAATTGCCACTTATGAATAGGAAATCAAGACAATTACACGGATCAAGACTCCTAAACTAGCAATAGATAATTATCAAGATCTATCTAGTTGTACACCTAAATAAATCTAGACAACATCATGAACAATTCTTGTAGAAGAACATAAGCAACTTTGATAGAAAATTAATGATAGATAGAATCTGAAAATCAATCACAAAACATGTCTAGGGCTTTGAAATCACCCTTAACCAAATAGAAGTTTAGCCTAGCATAGGCATTGTAAACATAAACATAAAATTAAAGAAAATCTAAGAAGAAAATAAAAGAAAGAAAGAAGAAGAGGAAGAATATTAATTATCCAACCTCTTGCTCTCTCTAAAGAAAAAGAAAACTAGAGAAAAGAAAGAAAACTAGAGAAAAGAAAGAAGAAGAAAACTTAGAGAGTTTTATTAAAATGGCTAATATCCTACCTATGTACAATATGCTCCCTTACAATCATCCAAGGCCCTCTATTTATACACATTTTGGAGGGCTAAATGACAAGAGACAAGCTTTACAAATTTCAAAGGTAGGTATAATAGGTGGGTGCATTTTCTAACAATTTTCGTCATACATGACGATTTTGATCAGCCAACTTGATGGTCGATTTTGTCAATGTTGGAGGCCTGATATGATCACATGGTCTTCTAGAAAAAGGTTCCCCTATCAGTTACGGATCCATAGCCGTTGGAATCAGCTCATTTGCTGATGTGGATAAGCAGATATGGGCAAAATACGAAAACAGGTCAGCACAGACGTCATTGCACATCAGCCAACTTGATGGTCGATTTCTTCAATATTAGAGGCTTTATCTGATCACATGGTCTTCTAGAAAAATGTTCCCCTATCAGTTAGTGATCCATAGCCATTTGAATCAGCTCATTTGCGGATGTGTATCGGACGATATGGTCAAAATGCGAAAACTGCTCAGGACAGATGTCATTGCACATCAGCCAACTTGATGGTTGATTTCGCTAGGGAAAACGACTCCGTTTCAAGAAGTGTAAAACATGAAAAAGATAGATATGCCTCTTAAATTTGCACGGTTAAAATTTCAGCCTTATTACTTCAGTGAAACTCTAGATATAGCTGATATGGCAAAAGGTGTCGGAACTGGAACTGAACTGGATTTGCCCTTAATTCTAGTAATCTGAAATCACTCAAAGAAACTTGTGAAAAACACCAAATTACATAAAAATATAAAAGATCATAAACACAATTAGACTAAACAATAATAACTCGTATTTGACACAAAACAATAATAAAACATAACTAAAAACTATATAATTATACGAGTTATCACTTGTTCTACCATAAAGTGACATTTTTCCCAATTCAAAACAAGGTTAGTTTCCATGCATCTTTCAAGTACAAGTGTAAGGTTCTCTAGACATCTATCAAAAGAATCACCATAGACACTAAAATCATCCATAAACACTTCTATGATGTTCTCTACATAATCTGAAAATATGCTAACCATACACCTTTGGAATGTAGCTGGTGCATTACAAAGACCAAATGGCATACGCCGGTATGCAAAAGTACCAAATGGACATGTGAATGTTGTTTTCTCTTGGTCCTCCGGAGCAATGGCTATCTGATCATAACCTGAAAAACCATCAAGAAAACAATAATGAGAATGGCCAGCTAACCTTTCAAGCATTTGATCAATAAAAGGTAAAGGAAAGTGGTCTTTGCGAGTTGTGGAATTAAGTTTACGATAATCAATAAAAACTCGCCACCCTGTTTGAATCCTAGTAGGAACAAGTTCATTCTCATTATTTGTTACCACCGTTACACCTGATTTCTTTGGAACCACTTGGACTGGGCTCACCTATTTGCTATCCGAGATAGGATAGATCACTCCAACATCTAGGAGCTTCAGTATCTCCTTTTTCACAACCTCCATCATAGGAGGGTTCAATCTTCTTTGTGCTTCTCTTGTTGGTTTGGACCCCTCCTCTAACAAAATCCGGTGCATGCACATGGATGGGCTTATTCCCTTGATATCGGTAATTGTCCAACCAATTGCTATTTTATGCTCTCTAAGCACCCGGATAAGTCGCTCTTCTTGCAAAGGTGTGAGCTTTTTGGCAATGATGACAGGTAGTGTGTCCTTTTCATCTAAGAACACATATTTCAAGTGGTTCGGTAGTGGTTTCAACTCTATAGTTGGTGCTTGCAAAATGGAAGGTAGAAGTTTCTCATTAGATAATTGCAAATCAATAAATGAAACATCAAACCTTGCATCTTTAGATGACAGTGAGTGTAAAGATTCTAGTGCCCCTTCCACATGGTCACTCAAGGCTAGTTCCCCTTTAGCATTCCACATTCCGAGATGTTTGCTAAGGACTATCTCCACACTATCTTCACCACCTAGCTCATAAGCTTGCTGCACTAGTGAGTCAATTATATCAATATTAAAAACAGAATGCACATCACTAGGATATCTCATGGCCTAAAAAATGTTAAAGCGAATTATTTCACCATCAAATTCCATAGTTAAAGTGCCATCATGTACATCTATTTTAGTTCTTGTTGTTTTCAAGAATGGTCTCCCTAATAGAATAGGTGTTGGATTAGAAAACATCTCATCTTCCATCTCAATAATATAAAAGTCAGCGGGAAAAACCAATTCATTAACCTGTACAAGAACGTCTTCTACAACTCCTATTGGATAAGTGTTAGAACGGTCAGCAAGTTGTATTATAACACCGGTTTCCTCTAATGGTCCTAGATTCAATGAAGCATAAATTGAATATGGCATGACATTAATAGATGCCCCTAGATCTAGCATAGCACGCTCAAACCTGGTGTTGCCTATCTTACAAGGAATGGTAAACATACCTGGATCCTTGCATTTAGGTGGGAGTTTCTTTTGAAGAACAGCTGACACATTCTCCCCCACACTTACCTTTTCATTCCATTTCAACTTCCGTTTAGATGTGCACAACTCTTTTAGGAACTTGGCATATCTTGGCACTTTCTTGATAACATCTAGTAAAGGAATGTTCACCTCTACTTTCCGGAAGGTTTCCAAAATTTCCTTCTCTTGCTCCTCCTTCTGGGACTTTGCTAACCTGCTAGGAAAAGGTGGAGGAGTTATATAAGAAGGAAATGATGGTTTAGGAATTACCTTTTTTAGTGGCTCGTTGGGATGTGAAGAGGATGCCATGGTATTGTTCTCCCCTTGAGCACTATCATTTTGTGGTGTCTCTAGCTGTTTCCCACTTCTTAAAGTTATAGCATTGGCATTCTCTCTTGGATTCACTATGGTTTGGGAAGGTAATTTCCCAGAATCCCTTGCTTGCATTTGACTTAGGGTTGTTTCCAATTGCCCCATCTGAGCCTCTAAGTTTCGGATACTTACCTTTGTCTCCCTTGATTCCTGTTGAAGTTTAATTGTATTAGTAGTAAGGGTTTTGACAAGATCTTCAAGAGTCTCACCTGAACTTTTTTGTGGTAGCACTTGTTGTTGGGTTTGATATGGTTATTGCACTCTTTGCTGAAAACCCGGTGGCCTATTGTCAAATGGTAGAGAAACAGCATGTGATTGGTTCGCTCCATAATTGAAGTTTGGATGATCCCTCTATCCTGGATTGTATGTGTTTGAGTAGGGATCATATTTCCTTGGTTGGTTCTGAAAGCCACCCATGGCATTCACATGTTCATTGGTGTCTTCTTGAAGTGTTGGACACATATCAGTTTGGTGCCCCATGTTTGAACATATGCCACAAGCCTTTATTTGCTATATATTACATATAGCCAATTGTTGAACAAGAGAAGTCAGTTTATCAAATTTTTGTTCAAGGGATGATATACTTACCTCATTAACTCTCTTGGGTTGTGGTGGTGGATCTTGTCTCATTGAGAATTGTTGAGAATTGGCTGCCATGTTGGAGATTAGAGTTCTAGCAGCCCGGGAGTCTTATAAACTAGAGCTCCCCCACTAGCGGCATCTATCATACTTCTCTCCATGGGCATGAGACCTTCATAGAAGTATTGGATGAGAAGTTGTTCACTTATCTGATGGTGTGGACATGATGCACAAAGTTTCTTGAACCTCTCCCAATATTCATATAAGGACTCTCCATTGTATTGCCTAATCCCACATATCTCTTTTCTAATGTTGGCAGCCTTAGATGCTGGGAAATACCTTTCCAAGAATGCTTTCTTCATATCATTCCATGTAGTGATGGTCCCGAATGGTAGATAGTAGAGCCATTCCTTTGCTGAATCAGCTAGAGAGAATGGGAAGGCTCTCAACTTAACTTGCTCTTCCGTGACTCCTGTTGGTCTCATGCTTGAGCAAACTACATGGAATTCCTTGAAGTGCTTATTTGGATCCTCTCCTGCAAAACCATGAAAAGTTGGGAGAAGATGAATCAAACCAGATTTTAATTCAAAAACTACCTCAAGATTAGCATATTCAATGCATAATGGTTGTTGATCCAAGTCCAGAGCGGCTAGCTCCTTGAGAGTTCGGTTGTCAGCTGCTGCCATCTCTCCTTGCTCCTCTTGGATGTTTTGGATCAACTCCTCGATCGGTTGTTGGTGAGAAGTTATAAATTCTCGAATTCTCCTAAGTCTTAAGTCTTTTTCGGGATCTTGGAACATTCACTAATAAAAAAAAAATAAGAAAGTAAATGATTAGAACAGAAAATAAGAATAAACCAATAAACTAATAAACTAAAGAAAGCAATCCCCGGCAACGGCGCCAAAAACTTGATGCACCCAAAAGAGTGTATCTTGTTTAACCTTGCACTTAAAAAAAATCAATTGTAGAGTATAGTGATTAGCAAGGTTCGAGTCCTCAGGGATTGGGTTTTAATCTATGAGTTATTAGTTTATAACTTTGGTTCAAAGAAAACAAAAGAAAAAGGGGTTTTGAAATAGTTTTAAAAATAAGCAAACAAGAAAAGTAAGATGCAAGTAAGAAATAAGAAATCAAATATGAGAGAAATATGGTTAAGGTTTCATTCTCCACCACTAGACATCATAAAGAATCAATTTCAGATCTATCAATATCAACCAACTATCAAAGTTAACAACCGTATTAACAACAAGCTATGTTATCCCAATCTTTCCTTAGTTTGTCGTTAAATAGAACAAGCTCTCTATTTAATCTCTAACCATCAAACAACATAGAATAAGCTCTCTAAATTCAATTTAATGGCAGCTTTATGATGAGAAAGATAGGTTGATCTAAGCAACAAACACATAAGCTCGGATTGTTCAACTTAGGTTATGTTCCACTTTGCAATTATCGAAAACTTGACCATAATCATTAATCACAAATCGCCACTTATGAATAGGAAATCAAGACAATTACACGGATCAAGACTCCTAAACTAGCAATAGATAATTATCAAGATCTATCTAGTTGTACACCTAAATAAATCAAGACAACGTCATAAACAATTCTTGTAGAAGAACATAAGCAACTTTGATAGAAAATTAATGATAGATAGAATCTGAAAATCAATTACAAAACATGTCTAGGGCTTTGAAATCACCCTTAACCAAATAAAAGTTTAGCCTAGCATAGGCATTGTAAACATAAACATAAAATTAAAGAGAATCTAAGAAGAAAATAAAAGAAAGAAAGAAAGAAGAAGAAGAAGAATATTAATTATCCAGCCTCTTGCTCTCTCCAAAATAAAGAAACAAAGAAGAAATCAGAATTTGATGCTTGGAGAAGTGAATTTCAGCTAGGGCATCAAACAAGTGAATTTCCCCCCTTATCCAGCCTTTATTTTCGTTTGCCCCCTTGTTCTCTATTTATAGGCAATAGCTAGGGCATCAAACAAGTGAATTTCAGCTCTCTCCCTTCAATAAATGCTGACTTGTGGCTAAAGTTAAGGAAAAGTGGCTAACTTTTGTGTTTTAAGGAAAGATATAAGCCTTGGCAGCCAAGTTTGAATAAAGTAGGAAAGTTTTAGTCAAAGCACTCTTTAATGAAGAGAGATTATATTCTTGCAGCCAAAGTGTAAGGAAGGAAAGTCTTGGCTGATTTAATTCTCCAACTTTGACTAGGATTAGCTTTAAGGAAAGATACTTGCAATTAATGCAATTAATGCAAGTTGACAGCCACTAATCCTTCTTTGACAAGGATAAACATAAATGTCAGCTAGGGTATTAAGAAAAAAATGTGATTTGCGGCTAGGGTATTTTCTGCCACTATGGTTGTTTAGGGAGATATTCCAATGCCGATTTGATGACCATTTCTTATCCTTTTTAGGCCCATGACCAACCGTTGGAAAGGTAATCAAGTGATCTTCAAAAGTCAAGAAGAAAGTTTCTTCAAATAAAGAGTCTAACCTCATGTTTTCTTAGTATGAAGCTCCGGAGGTCAAATCTGTCTTCTTGCTTTGCACCAAGAATTTGATCTTTTTGACTCCCAACTCTTTTTCCATCTTGTGATTGTGATTTTGTAAGCTCTTTAACATCCTAATTGACATGTTTTGACTTCATCTCCTCCAAAATACCTACAAAGCATAAAGACCTAGTAAAATGTTAAGGAAGTAAGAATCAAAGCACAAAGTATAAGGAAATTAAATAGGAAAATGTATGAAATTAAGCACTTATCAATGATGCATGTCAAAGAAAAGAAAATAGAAAGAAATAGATTAGTAAGGAAATGAATTCACAAATATAACATAAATAACAACATGCTTTTTAAAAAAATGTCCCAAAAATTTAAACAGAGCTTCGGCACTACGACGCCTTTGGAACAAAATAATAATAAAAAATACGAGTGGTATGATGTTCGTTCATCATCACCAATTTGTATCTAACATATAGAAAGATGGTAAAAGGTTGGAAATGTTCCTCCATGTGTTCTTAAACTTCGGGTATCTAACAGAAATTCGGCATGGCTTCGCCTAGGTTCACTATATGAAGGTGAATTGGTTCTAAGGCCCCGAATTGTTCCTCACTGTTGCCGGTGAAGGCTAGTAAGGCACCCCGATAAAAACGGGTTCAATTCGTTAGAGTATATTTTCATATGCCCGTACGGAGGATTATCACGAAGGCATTAGGTACTTTATACTCCGGAAGTGTTTCACTAGCCCATACGGAGGATCAATCACGAAGGCGTAGTTACTTTACTTCCACTTAAAAGCACGGAACCCAGGTAGAGGATTCATGTTATGCAAATGCAAATACAGTGTGTGCGGAGGAACAAAACAAACCTGTCACCACCTATTCTACAACCCTTATTCTAAATACTCCACTAAAATCAAACAATGTAAAGCATCAGTCAAACAAACATATAAATATACGCAACAAAATAACCAGAGAACAAATAATAATATGAATGCACATGAATATGGACATATTAAAACATTTTTTTTATTTTCAAAATTCTCTTTTATTTTAAAAAAAAATATGGGAATTAAAATTAAATACCAATTAAACCAACAAATCCAAGACTTTGATAACACACGACTAATTCTAGGCCTGACTCTCTAATAGTCCCCAGTGGAGTCGCCAAGCTGTCGCAACCTAAAAAATAACGAGTCTCATCGCAAGACTTTATTATTCGTTAAGCGTGACATTAAAAAACACCGAGGAAAAGTCGACTTAATTCCTCTAGAAAAATGAAGGTTTTGAAAATGACCTTAAAAAAGACATGGAGTCGCCACCAATCTTTTTTAGCTAGGTGTGATCGGCCACCTATTAAAACCGATTTTATAAAATATTTTAAAAATTAATTAAAACATTTTAAAAACCAATTTCAAGTCTGCATTTTAAACCAGAGAAATCAAAGAAGCGGGTTCGGGAGTCGGTTACGTGCGGGGAAGGATTAGCACCCCCACAACGCCCGTATAAATCGGTACCTTATTAATCGTGTGTTATCTCCAGTCTCGGTAAAAGAAATCGGTTTTAAATTTAGTATTTCAAGTTAATTCCCAATTTAAAGAAAAATAATTCCATTTTTAATTGAAAATGATTCGGAATTTATAAATTCAAAATTTTCCTATATTTCCCAACAAACTTGGCAAAATATAGAAATTTTTATTGGTTTTGAAAAACTTTCCGAATCATTCTCTTTTTTTGAAAGAAAGATATTCCTTTATTAATGATAATTGATGATATTCCCTTCAGCAAACCCGGTAGAGAACTCATGAATTATTTTAACTCGGGAATATCTTTATTTTTTATTGAAAAATGATTATCCTTTTGAAAACATTTTAAAAGATATGAATATGTATATGCATGACATAAAGAAAATGACATGGCAAAATCTAAATAATGTAATGCTTCCTAAATGATATGATATAATGTAAATGCCTTAGCATATTCTAAATGAAAAGAAATAAATGCCTTAGCATATTCTAAATGAAATAAAATATCCTAAGTTATATGACATATTATAAATAAAATGAAATGACCTAGGTAACATAGTATATTCTATATGAGATGCAATATCCTAAGTCATATGATATATTCTAAATGAAATAAAATAACCTAAGTAACATAACATATTCTATATGAAATGAAATAACCTAAGTAACATGATATTTTCTAAATGAAATAAAATAACCTAAGTAACATAACATATTCTATATGAAATGAAATAACCTAAATGATATGGCAAACATGAATGATATGGCATATAAATTAAATGAGATGGAATATGAAATAATGCTATCATATAATATGCATGAAAATAAAAATGAAAATAATAATGCATGAACATGTATATGCTAAATAATATGACAAAAAAATAACTAAATAAAAAAGCATAGGATATCATGAAATATTCCAAATCATATAATAAACAATATAACATCAAAAAATATAAATCAAAATAATAACAATATCATAGAAATTATTATAGCAAGAATCTCATATTATATAAAATGCATGAATATGAAAAATGCAATGCATGAAATGTATTTTTTTCCTTTAATTAAGGAAATACGTATATCTAAAAAGATATCCGGCTAGCTTAGGAAAACATGTCAAATTAAATATTCTATAACCAAAATACTTTGTGATTGTTTGAAAACAATTTTGAAAAGCTTGAATTAAAAATAAAAACTGGGCTAAATCTTTTTTAAATGGCTCTAATTTCCTAAGTTTAAAAATCTGGACTTGACTACCCTTAACCCGAGACTTGAAAAACCATTTTTAGAGTTTAAAAAGGCTTAGAAACTACCCTAAGTCAGTAGCTAACCCTCCTAATCAGCCCACTCTAAGTAACTTAACCAAAACAGAAAAATGATTTTCCTTTAAATTCAATTCTGACTTCACTGTCCAGTTTTAAGCCACGATTTTTTACCCTATTTTTAAAAATTCAAACATTTTTGACAAAAATACTGCAGATTAAGGACATGTAAAACTACACGGGAAAAAATCGGCTTAATTTTCTGATCAAAGATGAATTCCCAGAAAAATCATAAATGTACGAGTTTTGGGTGAAAAAAAAAACTGCTTTGCCAAAATACATTTTTGCCTTTGATAAATCATTTAAAAATCAAAGTAAAAATATTTGAAACTCCTAAAATGACTTACAAACAGTAGCTAGGACTTTTTGAAAGTTAGATAAAAATTGGCTAAGTAAAAAAATCACAAAGGTAGAATAATCAATTTGACAAACTTAATTTTCCCCAAGTGTGCTCAAGAGAGCATGATTTTGAACCATTAATTGGTTCAAGTCATTATTCAAGTGGCATGAACATGAAATGCATGAAACAATACAGCAAACATAATGCATGAAATGCATGGATTTAAACCTAAATGTCATGAAAAAATGCATGGCATTCATAAAGTAACCTAGACCTAAATGAACTTGCATGGCATTTAATGCAACCTAGACCTAAAATGCATGAACATGCATGGCAAATAAACCTAACTTAATAACTAAAATATGTATGGCATTTTCACAAACACAAAGCATGCTTAAAACAAATACTCAACAAAATATCATGCAAATGCTAACCTATCAACTAACATGGCAAGAATGCACATAAAATGCAAAAATTCCAAGGGTGATCGAATAGCATAATGTGACTAGCAAACATGGCATTTTCACAAACACTTGGTATACTAACATGCTCAACTAAATCAAATATCATATAAATGCAAAAACCTACCAACTAACATGGCAAAAATGCAACACACAATGCAAAACACATGCAGTAGCTAAATGGCCTCAAGCTCCAACAAGCATGGCATTTTCACAAACACTTGGTATACTAACATGCTCAACTAAAATATAACACTTAAATCATGCAAAAACCACACAAGCATTTTCACAAACACTTAATATACTAAATCTAAAACATGCTCAATTAAGATATAAAACTCAAATCATGCAAAGACCACACAAGCATTTTCACAAACACTTGATATACTAAATCTAAAACATGCTCAAATTTAAACATCATGAAAACAGAAAATTAAAAATGCAAAAACATGATATTTAAAACATAAATGACAACAAACAAAGCAACCAAATTAAAATATAACACAAGAATATGAAGTAAGATAACATTTAAAACACCAAGATCAAAGAAAATAACATAAACAATATCGTAAAATAAACCAAAACAGTAACTTAAAAAAAAATAATGTAGGCCATTTGGCCATGGTGAGTTTATTGTAAAAAAAATTGTAAAAAAATATACTCAAGAAGGAGATGAAGGAAGAACTTAAAAAGAACAATAAAAAACATTTATTTAAAATGGAAACTCACCAAATAGAAATCAAAATAGCAAAAACAAGAATGGAAAATCTAGAAAGTGCAAGAGTTGGTGCTCAAGAAGCTATATTTCAAGCTTTATCTCTTCAAACTTTCCTTTCTTTTCTAAAATTTTCTTTTTTGCTTTCAACCAAGAAAAGAAAAACTAAGAAAAACTAATAGAAATCAGCAAAATGAAGTGTGAAAATGAAAATTCTGCACCTCCCCTTAATGGTGGCAGAATTTTACCTCTCTCCTCTCCTAGGATGTTGTCATTTTGATTCCAAACAACTTCCATCCAAGGACTAGTGATTCAAGGTGAAAAATCGTGAAATTACCACCTTTAGATTAGCATCTCAGCTCTCTCAAATTACAGCTGTTCAAGAATAATGTTGACATCTCTCTTGGCCTATGTGGCTTAATCACCATGGCTTGATCAAAGAGAATCTCTAACTAACTCTTGATTTTTGGCTATTTGATTGAAAAATCAGAAGCTTCCTCCTTCCTTTGGGCTTGGGCAGGCCAGAACTTCTCTTTTCCAGCCCAACTCTGATTTTTTGAAAGGCCCAAAGAGGCCCTTTTCAGTTGCTTGGGTGAAATGACCGTTTTGCCCCCCGGATGCAAATAAATATCAAACGGACTCCAAATTCAATTTTTATTTTTTTAATACTTCCAAAATAATAAAACATTAAGTTCTGGAAGCTTTCAAAATTATCCGAGTCCGTTTTCTATTTATTTGGATTTTTTCTTCCAAAAATGCCCTTTTATGCCCCTACATTTTACCATTTTTTAAACGAGCTCCAAATCAAGATTTTTCTTCACCAAACTCTTCAAAATAATTAAAAAGTGTGATCTGGAATTTTTCATAATTTTTGGAGCTCATTTGGTATTTTTTCGGGATTTATCGGCTTGAATTACTGCATAGGAGGCCCGAGATTTGGCCATTTTGCAAACGAACTCCGAATCAAGATTTTATTTCGCCAATCTCTTCCAAATAATTTAAAAATGAGATTTGCAAAATTTCAGAATTTTTGGAGTCCATTTGCTATTTTTTCGGGATTTATCTTTTTGAATTATTGCATGAGAAGCCCGGGATTTGGCCATTTTGCAAACGAACTCCGAATCAAGATTTTATTTTTCCAATATCTTCCAAATAATTTAAAAATGAGATTTGCAAAATTTCAAAAGATTTGGAGCTCATTTGTTATTTTTCCGGGATTTTCCTTTTTGAATTACTACATGAGAAGCCCGGGATTTGGCCATTTTGCAAACGAACTCCGAATCAAGATTTTCTTTCGCCAATCTCTTTCAAATGATTTAAGAATGAGATTGAAATTTTTTTAGAATTTTCGGAGTCCACTTGCTATTTTTCCCAAATTTTCCAATTTTGCCCTTTTGCCTTCGAAACCCAGTTTTGCTCAAAACAAGTCCGATTTTCTTCAATCTGAGCCTTGGGCTATCCTTTTTAATCATTCTTCATCCATTGGGGGCTTTGGTCTTACCAAGTCGGGCCATTTCTGTGATTCTTCCCGATTTCACCGAAATCCACTAAAAACCCTAATTCTCGGTTTTCTCCCGGATTGACTTTTCTTTCGGTTTTTCTTGAAAGTGACTTCTCCATTACCCGTAGTTAGTGCTTATCTTTCATTTGGAACCTTCAATTTCGACCAATTTGATCGTTTAAGCACTTTTCCCCAAATTTCTCGGATTAGGGTTTTCTTTCTACTGAATCTCCAAATCCCAACTTCCGAACTCCATATCTTTCAATGTAGACCTCGGATTATCAAAATTCTTTCGCCATTTTTCAATTGAACTTAAAATATTAATTTTGAAAGTGGGTTGACTTTTTCAGTAGTTGACATTTTGGGGTTGACTCTTTTAGGGTTGACTTTTTTCGGGGTTGACTTTTTTCAAGTTTGACTTTTTATGCTTGCCCTCTTAAACTAAGTCTCGGAGTATCACCTGCATGATGAAAAAAGTCTTTTTACACTCGGAAACATCAATATAGGAAGAAAACATACCTGTTTAGTGGTCCGGACAAAATTAGGTGTCTACAAGGAGAAATAACAAACCATTCACCACCTATTCTACATCCCTTATTCTAAATGCCCCAACAAGATTAAACAACATAAGTCATCAATTAATCAATAAATGAATATATGCACCAAAATAACCAGAGAACAATTATAATATGTATGCACATGAATATGGACATTTTTAAAAACATTTTATTATTTTTGAAATTATCCTAATTTTTTAAAAAAAATGTGGGAATTAAAATTAAATACTAATTAAACCAACAAAAGTGAGACTTTGATAACACACAACTAATTCTAGGCCTGACTCTCTAAATTTCCCCAGTGGAGTCGCCAAGCTGTCGCAACCTAAAAAAATAACAAGTCTTATTGCAAGATTCGTTAAGCGTGACATTAAAAAAAAACCGAGAAAAAGTCAATTTAATTCCTTTAGAAAAACGAAGGTTTTGACAATAACCTTGAAAAAGACATGGAGTCGCCAAATTTTTTTTTTTTGGCTAGGTGTGATAGGCCACCTATTAAAACCGATTTTATAAAACATTTTAAAATTAATTAAAGCATTTTTTAAAACCAATTTCAAGTCTGCATTTCAAACTAGAGAAATCAAAGAAGCGGGTTTGGGACTCAGTTACGTATCGGGAAGGATTAGCACCCCCACAACGCCCGTATAAAACGATACCTTATTAATCATGTGTTATCTCAAGTCTCGGTAAAAAGTCGATTTTTAATTTAGTATTTCAAGTTAATTCCCAATTTAAAGAAAAATAATTCCATTTTTAATTGAAAATAATCCAAAATTTATAAATTCAAAATTTTCCTATATTCCCCAACAAACGTGGCAAAATATAGAAAATTTTATTAGTTGGAAAACTTTCCGAATCATTCTCGTTTTAAAAGAAGATATTTCGTTATTAATGATAATTGATGATATCCTCCCCAGCAAACCCCGCAGAGAACTCATGAATTATTTTAACTCGGGAATATCTTTATTTTATTTGAAATCATTACCTTTTTCAAAACATTTTAAAAAATATGAATATGAATATGTGCGACATAAATAAAATGACATAGCAAAGTCTAGATAATATAATGCAACCTAAATGGTATGATATAATTTAAATGTCATAGCATATTCTAAATGAAATGAAATATCCTAAGTCATATGATATATTCTAAATGAAATGAAATAACCTAGGTAACATGATATATTCTATATGAAATGAAATATCCTAAGTGACATAATATATTCTATATGAAATGAAATGACCTTGGTAACATGATATATTCTATATGAAATGAAATAACCTAAGTAACATGATATATTCTGTATGGAAAAAAAGATTTAAATGACATGGCAAATATAAATGATATGGCATATAATCTAAATGACATGAATAGACATGAACCATAAAATAATGCTATCATATAATATGCATGAAAATAAAAATAATAATGCATGAACATAGTATATACTAAATAATGTGACAAAAATAAATAACTAAATAAAAAGCATAGGATATCATGAAATATTCAAAACCATATAATAAACAACATAACATCAAAAATATAAATAAAAAATAATAACAACACCATGGAAATTATCATAGCGAAAATCACATATTATATAGTATGCATGAATATGGAAAATGCAATGCATGAGAATGTATTTTTTCCTTTAATTAAGGAAATCCGTATATCTAAAAAGATATCCGGCTACCTTAGGAAAATATATCAAATTAAATTTTCTAAAAATCAAAATACTTTGTGATAGTTTGAAATCAATTTTGGAAAACTTAGATTAAAAAATAAAAACCTAGCTAAACCCTTTTTAAATGGCTCTAATTTCCTAAGTTTAAAATCCCGGACTTGACCACCCTTAACCCGAGGTTTATAAAATATTTTTAGAATTTAATAAAGCTTGGAAACTACCCTAAGACAGTAGCTAAACTTCCTAATCATCCCCCTCTAAATAACTTAGCCAAAACAGAAAAATGATTTTCCTTCAAAATCAAATATGCCTCCATTGTCCAGTTTTAGAACACAATTTTTTAACCTATTTTTAAATATTCAAAAAAATATAAAAAAAGACTGGAGATTTAGAACATGTAAGAATACATGGGAAAAATGTTTCTTAATTTTTTGCTTAAAGATGACTGCCCAAAAAAATGTGAAAGTATGAGTACTAGGTGAAAAAAACTGTTCTGCCAAAACACATTTTTTGCCTTTGATAAAATCATTTAAAAATCAAAGTAAAAATGTTAGAGACTCTCATAAAGACTCACAAACAGTAGCTAACACTTTTGAAAAGTTATGCAAAAATTGGCTAAATAAAAAAAATCACAAAGGTAGAATAATTAATTTGGCAACTCTTTAATTTTCCACAAGTATGCTCAAAATGAGCATGACTTTGAACCATTGATTGGCCTAAGTCATAAATCATGTGGCATGACATGAAATGAATGAAAGTACAGCAAATATGATGTATAAAATGCATGATTTAAAACCTAAATGACATCAAAAATGCATGGCATCAATAAAATGACCTAGACCTAATATGAACTTGCATGGCATTTAATGTAACCTAGGTCTAAAATGCATGACATGCATGATAATGCAAGCACAACCTAAAGCTAAAAAAAATACATGGCAAATACACAAACATATAGCATACTTAAACAAAATACACAACAATATATCATGGAAATGAAAACCTATCAACTAGCATAATAAAAATGCACACATAAAGCATAAGAGAGGGGGGTAGCTGAATGGTCCATATGGACATGGCATTTTCACAAACACTTAACACACTAACATGTATAGCTAAAGAATAATACTTAAATAATGTAAATATAAAATAAAGGCATGAAAACCAATAGGCATTTTCACAAACACATGGATTAACAAAATGTAAATCATAAACAAACTTAAACACTTTGAAAACAGAAAATCAAAAATGTAAGACAAGTAAAAATAGACATGATAACAAGATAATAAACTCAACAATCAAAACAAGCAAGCTACCAAATGAAAACAAGCTTCATATTTATGTATTTGAAGAAGATTTAAAGCATAAAACTTGTTAAATATCACTAAGAACATTAAATAAAAAACAAAAACAGCAACTACACAAAAACAAAAACAAACCACTCTAAATCATGAAAAAAATTTCTCAAAGCTTTTTCCAAGAAAGTATAAAGAACTTAAAGGAGAAACTTAAAAACACTTATTTTAAAAAGGAAAATCAAAAGAAACTCACCAAAATAGCAATCAAAACAACAAATCAAGAATAGAAAATCAAGGAAAGTGCAAGAGTATAGTGCTTAATGCAACCTCTAGAAGCTATATTGCAAGCTTTTTCTCTTCTTACTTTCTTTTTGCCTTTCAAAAATGGAGAGCATTCAGCAAAAATCAGAATGTGAATAGAGTGAAAATGAAAGAGAGAACCCTTCCCCCCTTGTAGTGGCCGGCTAGCCCCTTGGAAGAACCTAGGAGGTTCTAGAATTTCTTTTCAACAAATTTGATCTTATTGCCTTCAATCCAAGATGCTTTCTATGTAGGATTCTCACCCTTAGATTAGAATCATCAGCCCTTGAATTATGATGTCATAAAGATGTCATAAATATATTCTCTCTCCAACCATTGGTCTATGTGTTGCAAATTCAAAAGCTTAATCACAAAAATAACTACCTTCCTCTTCATTGTTGGCCTTTTGATTAAAAATCAAAAAATATATGCTCACTATTGGGCCTTGGCCGGCTGACCCCTTATCTTCCAGCCCATGCTTCATTTATTTTAAAAGCAAGAAAAGCCCTTTTCGATTTCTTAGGTAAAATGACCTTTTTGCCCCCCCGAACATAAATAAATAGCAAACAGACTCCAAATTCAAAAATCATTTTTTAATACTTTTGAAATAATAAAAAATTGAATTCTGAAGGTTTTCAAAATTTTTCGAGCCCATTTGCTATTTATTTGGATTTTTTCTTCCAAAATTGCCCTTTTGTGCTCCCAAACTTTACCATTTTTTAAACGAGCTCCAAATCCATATTTTTCTTCACAAATATTTTAAAAATAATTTAAAAGTATGATCTGGAAGTTTTCATGATTTTTGGAACTCATTTGGTATTTTTTCAGGATTTATCTACTTGAATTACTACATAGTGGGCCCGAGATTTGGCCATTTTGCAAACGAACTCCGAATCCTGATTTTGTTTCGCCAATATCTTCCAAATAATTTAAGAATGAGATCTGCAAATTTTCAGAATTTTTGGAGCTCATTTACTATTTTTTCGGGATTTATCTTCTTGAATTTCTACATAGGGACCCGGGATTTGGCCATTTTGCAAACGAACTCCGAATCTGGATTTTCTTTCTCCAATCTCTTCGAAATAATATAAGAATGAGAACTGAAAATTTTCAAAATTTTTGGAGCTCATTTGCTGTTTTCCCCAAATTTTCTAATTTTGCCTTTTGCCTTCGAAACCCGGTTTTGCTCAAAACAAGTCCAATTTTTAGATTTTCTTCAAAATAAGCCTTGGGCTATCCTTTTTTAATCACACCTCATCAATTAGGGGCTTTAGTCTTATCAAATCGGGCCATTTTTGTAATTCTTCCAAATTTCACCGAAACCCACCAAAAACCCTAATTCTTGATTTTCTTTCGGATTGACTTTTCTTTCAGTTTTTCTTCCAAGTAGCTTCTCCATTACCCGTAGTCAGTTCTTATCTTTCATTTGGAACCTTTAATTTCGACCAATTTGATCGTTTAAGCACTTTTCCCCAAATTTCCCGAACTAAGGTTCCCTTTCTACTGAATCTCCGTAACCCAACTTCCGAACTCTATATCCTTCGATGTAGACTTCGGATTATCATTCTTTCTCCATTTTTCAATTGAACTTCAAATCTTGATTTTGAAAATGGGTTGACTTTTTAGTAGTTGACTTTTTTGGGTTGACTTTTTCAAGTTTGACTTTTTATGCTCGCATTCTTAGACTAAGTCTCGGTGTACCACCTGCATGATGAAAAAAAGTCTTTTTACATTCTGAAAAATCAATTTAGGAAGAAAACATACATGTTTAAGTGGTCCGGACAAAATTAGATGTCTACAGCAAGGATCCAAGTATGTTTACCATTCCTTGTAAGATATGCAACACTTTATTTGAACGTGCTATGCTAGATTTAGGAGCATCCATTAGTTTTATGCCATATTCAATTTATGCTTCATTAAATGTAGGACCTTTAAAGGAAACCGGTGTTATTATACAACTCGCTGATCATTCTAACACTTATCCAAAATGAGTTGTAGAAGATATTCTTGTACAGGTGAATGATTTGGTCTTCCTAGATGCTTTTTATGTTCTTGAGATGGAAGATAAATGGTCTTCCAATCCAACACCCATTTATTAGGAAGACCATTCTTAAAGACAGCCAAGACCAAAATTGATGTACATGATGGCACCCTCACAATGGAGTTTGATGACTAGATTATACGCTTCGATATTTTTGAAGAGGTGAGGTATCCAAGTAATAGCCATTCTTTATTTTTTTCAATTAACATGTTTGATTCACTGCCACAGAAACTTTTTGAGTTAACTAGCAAGGCGGCATCACAAATTACCATGAGAA
Source organism: Fremontodendron californicum (assembly GCA_030761205.1). Lineage (NCBI taxonomy): Eukaryota > Viridiplantae > Streptophyta > Magnoliopsida > Malvales > Malvaceae > Fremontodendron > Fremontodendron californicum. Next base: position 18,273,872 of record JAULJL010000010.1, on the reverse strand, counting down.
ATAGCTGGAAGCTAAAAGATCCCAAAACACCAAGAAGGGGTAAAGAATGATAGCATGAGTCCAAGTCGGGCTGAGGACAATAAACCAAGTGCTTCTTGAGAGGCAACCCAAAAGGATGGAGAGCATAAATAGATTTGCTATTTATTACTCTCCACCATTCTATCTTTTATTGTTATCTTTAGTTATTTTGATTGTTTTGTTTTTAGTTCTTTTTTCTTACACATAATTCTTTCATGTGGAAATAATAGCGTTACATTGAGGACAATGTAAGAATTAAGTGTAGGGGGAAGAATTTAGGATTTATTTTATGATAGATTGTTATTTTGTTTGTTTTGAGTCTATTATTTTCTTTTAGTGTGTTGTTAGTTTCAATACAATGATGAGATATGAATTGAATAGGTCTAAAACTAGTTTATTAGTAAAAAAGAGTTTCATGAGAATTGAGCTTGATACTATTTTTTTATGAGCCACTGTTAATATGATATGTTGATAGAGAAAGAAGCATATTTAGACTTAATATTGACTTGTATAAACATCCTTGTGAGTTTTTGAGCCTATATGATTGATGCATTATGCATATCAATCCAATTTCTTTCTTGTGTGCTTTTATGATAACATGTTTCTCTAGAACTTGCTTTAAACCATTTGAGACTATATTGACATATATGACAACATGGATATGATAAAGGCAATAGGATTTTTACCAAGGCCAAATCAGCCATCCCCTATTGATGTTCCAAGAGAACATCCCCCTAGTGAGCCAATTTGAGCCTACATTGAATAAGATATTTCTTTGGTAACCACATCTTACACCTAACCTAAACACATTTATATCTTTTCCCTTGTTCTAAAGATAGACTAAAATGTTTGAGAAATATTGCAAAAACAAGGGATACTTATTGAAAATTTGGTTAGTAATAATTGTAGGAGAGGAGAAAGGAAAAAGTCAAGAGAAAAAAAAAAAGAAAGAAAGGGAGCATTGTAAAACACACTCCCATGTATATATACATATATATATATATAAAGAAACGAATGAATCATCTCTTGAACTTTTGGTTAAAGAAAAGATGTTACAAAGTTAGTTAGAATGAAGCAAAGGCTCAACATGAATATTTAGCCTATGTTATTATGTGCTTCTAAAAAATATTGAGAAGTTTTTCTTCGCAAAATTTTATTATGTCTCTAAATTCAATGAATTCTTTGGAACCTTTGTAATATCCTTTACCTTTTATTCTTTAACCACATTACAATCCCTTGGCCCATTACAACCTTGAATAAAGACCTTTTGATTCATGAAGTTGCACGATCTAAATAGTGGAGAATAGGTGGACAAGGAAGCATATGGTAGAACTATTTTCATGAGATTGATTGAGTGTAAACACTTTACCACTACTTTAAAGAGTGAAAATCATGAGAGTATTCCATGTGAGAAGTTGAGATTAAGTTTGAATATATACTATTTTGATAAAGATATGTTATGTTAATATTGGCTTAACTCAAACCATTTACATTCAAGCATGATTCGTTGTGAAATTCTTTAAACTATTGATTAGTTTATAAGACTTGTTCAATGATTGTCTCTAAATTATATTGAAAGTAGATTAGATTAGGTTTTCTTACCTTGTGTCTATTTTGTTTGCTCGAGGACTAGCAAAAGACTAACTGTGGGCGAGTTTGATAAGTGCTTAATTTCATACATTTTCATTTCTAATTTCCTTATATTGTATACTATGATCCTTGATTTTACTGATAGTTTACTATGGTTTTGTGTTTTGTAGGTGTTTTGGAAGACAGGGGATGCTTTCGAGTTAAAAAGAATGAATTTGGACAAAAAATGAAGCTTCAAGCACAAAGGAAAGCTGCTTGTCTATCAAGGAGACATTATGTGGCTAAACCTAGTCCAAACTTTCCAAAAATAAACTAGTGGCTGCCTACTCTCTCTATCCTTAAAACCCTAGTTGGAAAACCTATTCCCATGCTTAAATAATGGCTAGCGGCAAGATTAAATTCATCATCTACTTAAACCCTACCTGAAACCAACCTAAAGACACTTAAACATATCCATGCGGCTGCCTTACCCTTACTTGCTAAAAAACCTAGCTGAAAATACACTTTTCCTAGTCAAAATAGGAGTTGCGGCTGTCCACTTTCCTTCTCTAAATACACATTGCCAAAAACAAACCAATCATAGTCAAATAAGGACTAACGACAAGATTTATTTCCTTTTAAAACTTTACTTTAGCCACAGCTTGTAACATTTCCTTCTAGACTTTCCTTTAGCCTCAAGGTTTTAATATTTCCTTATCTATGTTTCCTATTCAATTCAACCTTTCCTTATTGCATGAGTTTAGCCGCAAGTCAGCTTGTTGGATGCCCTAGCCGCCAACTTTCTTTCCTTACTCAAGGAGGCACATGTAAATCATTAAATGCAAGACCTAGTTACTGCCTATAAATAGAGACACAAGGGGGAGCCAAAATACTACATTCTATGCTTTGTAATCTGATTTTCCTTGCTTTGTTTTAGAGAGTTTGAGAGCGTAAAAGGCTGAATAATTAACATTCTTCTTCTTCTTCTCCAATCTTCTAGTTTTCTTCTTAGTTTCTTTTTAATCTTATGTTAACAATGCCTATGCTAGGCTAAAGTTTTTTTTGGTTAAGAGTGATTTCAAAGCCTTAGACATGTTGTGTAATTGATATTCAAATTATATCTATCATTGGTTTTCTATCAAAATGGCTTATGTTCTTCCATTAAAATTGTTTATGATCTTTGTCTTGATTTATTTAGGTGCACAACTAGATAAATCTTGATAATTATCTAATGCTAGTTTAGGAGTCTTAATCCGTATTGTCTTGATTTTCTATTCGTAAGTGACAATTTGTGATTCATGATTATGGTCGAGTTTTAAATAATTGCAAAGTGGAACATAACATAAGTTGAACAATTGATGTTTATGTGTTTGTTGCTTAGATCAACCTATCTTTCTCATCATAAAGCTTTTGTCACTTTGAATCTAGAGATGTTTATCCTAGGTTATTTGATAGTTAGAGATTAAGTAGTGGTGTTTATCCTATTTAACGATGAACAAAGGAAGGATTGGGGTAACACGGGTTGTCATCTACGGTTGATAATTTTGATAGTTAATTGATGTTGATAAGTCTGATATTGATTTTGAATAATGTTTAGTGGTGGAGAATGACCTCTTAACCATACTTCTCATTCTGATTTCATCTTATTTATTTACTTCTTATTTTTCTTGTTTTCTTACTTTTAAAACATCTTAAAACCCCCTTTTCTTTTCTTGTTTTTGAATTGAAATGATAAACAAATAACTTATAAATTAAAATCCAATCCCTGTGGAATTGACCCTTGCTCATTACTATACTTAACAATTGACAATTCTAAGTGCAAGGTTAAATAAGATACACTATTTTGAGTGCATTAGGTTTGTATCTGTCAAGGATATAATACTTTCAGTCTTCTCTAATTTGGAACGTTTCCAAATGACTGTTAATTCACATCATGCTTTGATGTTTTATATGTGTTCATTGGATTCTCTCTATGTTAAACTTATTTTAACATCTATTCCAATATACAATTTTTTTCCCTTTTTGGATTATAGTACTAATGCTTATCAATAATGTACCTCTTTGTTCATTATTGATATGTTACTAATAAAACTCCCACTAACCTTCACATGTGCACAATTGATATCTTATTGATTGATAAATTCAACTTTTGAATATTTGACATGACATTCCAATGTCTTACATTGTTTAGCTTCGTAGACTCATCGCTTATGAGTAATGCATCACAAAGCATCCTACTAACTTCTTGAATCATTGTGTGTTTCATACATCTTATGTATACAATTTTGGATCACAAAGTATGCTAATGATTTTTAACATTTAAAGATTCATCAAGCTCCCACTAAATCTAACATTTGCAGGAAACATATCTAAGTAAACACATTTACTTCTCGTGGATATGATTCAAAACATCTTTTTGAATGCATATATGCAATCTTAAAACCAAGCATCTCATATCTCATATGAATGCTTGTTTTACTATTACAACTTGTAATCCTTTAGGTTAATTCCTTTTATTAATGTTTGGAAATTGAGGCATACATAAACAATTTATGTTAAATTCATCTCATATGAGTTCATCAAGATAACTATCTTCTTTTTAGTTCTAAGCAATCTCAATTAGGATCTAGCATCTCAATTAGAATGCCTTTGACACTAAAAGACTTCATAATCATATTATGAATATTAAGCAATCACTTATCTCATAAGTATTCTTAATCTATTCGAATAAGATCTTTTTGATTCATAACCAATAAGGCTACAAGTATCTTTATACTCTAACTCTTATTCTTTATGATCTAAGAATTCACATTACTTAAAGCATCATTATCTATATTGCAAGTTTCTAAACTAACTATGATAATACCAAGACCAAAGTATGGAAAAAAATCCAACAAAGATATGATTTAAGAGGATAAAACTAAATAGCATAACATCCAATGCTAGCAAAATGTAATATGTCTAAAAATATACTAAAGAATGACTCATAAGGCCAAAAACATAAAATATCCTCAAAAGGTATTTGCCTATAGTACCAAAACCAAAACATCCAATGTTTAAATCATATCATATCAAAATAAAATATTTTGTTTATCAAAACAACTAGAAACTAGGCTGGCAAGCTTGATTCATCATCAACTAGGCTACCGCCTACTTGGTCCTTCCTTATGCTCTTTTGTTCTTTGGTTCCTACAATATGTGATACATATTAGAACCCTTTTTTCACATAAGATATCATATATCAAATGGAAATTAAACGATAAGCTCATAGCGTACCTGAAGTAGAAACTTCCTTAAGTTTCATTTCCTACATGGACTCTATATATTCTTTGCAATTGAGCCTCCAATGCCCTTGTTTGCTGCAATGATGGCATGTCCCTTTGACCTTTTCTTTATTCTTCTTAGTCCACCGTTAGGCTTCAAAATACTTTGAGGTAGAGGCTTCATTATTTTTAGACTTCTTGATGAACTTCTTCTTATTGTTTTGTTTCTTGCCTTTAGAGGTGGAAACAAGGTTGATGGAACCTTTTCTCTTTGATTATGGTATTGTTGGCTTGTGAAAGCATATTCAACTAACCCAATAAAATAGCCTCTAAATGGTTCATGTTGAAATTCATCACAAATTGTGAATAATCTTTAGGTATAGAAGCAAGCACTAAGTCGATACTTAGGTCAAAATCCATAACCTATCCTAGTTGACTAAGTCTCTTAATGTAACCTATCATCTTAAGCACATGAGGTCTCACTGAGCTACCTTTAGACATCTTAGCTCGAAATAGTTCTTTAGAGATGTCAAACCTCTCAGTGCGACTTTCCTTGGAGAACAGTTCTCTAAGGTTCAAGATGATTTCCTGAGCATTCACGGTCTCATGTCGCTTTTGAAGGCCAGGAGCCATACTAGACAACATCACACATGTGGCTCGTTCAAGATCTTCCATAAAGATCCTATAGGCCTCCTTAACTTCTTCATCAGCGTCCTCAGCAGGGACTTCAGGGATTTCCTCATCAAGGACATATGACTTCCTTTCTTGCTTTAAAACAATGTTAATATTGCGAAACCAATCAATAAAATTTGGGCCAATAAGCTTGTTTACATCTAGAATGTGCTATGGAGTGACATGTTATTTGCCATGATGATTTATATCCTATATGTAAACCAACACATATATAAGTTATAATGCATGAAATAAAATTATCAAGACAAAGTTTTAAATCTTAATAATTTTCTCACCATTTTATCAAAATAATAGCCCCCTCCTACTACTTCGAGAAATTTAACTCTTAAATTTCTTAGTGAGTTAGGACCCCTTTCATTCTACTTTGACCTTGAGTTTAGCCAGACAACCTATTATAGAACTAATTATATTTCTATACAATTATATCTTTATAGAACTCCTAGATCAATTAGGTGACAACTTTTTGTCTAAATACATCATATGCTTTTCGCCTAACCATTGCCTCTAATGCTTATGTGTCAAGTTTTTGCACATCCGGACAACATAGCATTAGTTAAGTAAAGACCCATCTTACATAGCTCAAACATATTCGTGTAAAGGTTTGGCCTTGAGTTTAGCCCAACAAGCCTCCAATTAAAGAAACTCTGGTTATATTGCTAAGAAGATGGAAGGCATCTATATCAAATCATTGATATCTTTGACTTAATATTGTTATGAGGGATTTTTTTTATTAAATAATTCTCATTCATTTGTTATTTATCATGCATAGCATATATTTCATTCATATATTACTTATATAAACTTCAAAAAAAAAATCTATCACATGCCAACTACTAAGATGATTATGGACTTTATCTAATTCTAGTTCCCTTGAACCATTAAAGAAACTAGTTGGTCAAATTCCTAGAGATTGCATACAAAGTCTTTATAAGGCTTTTAGAGAACCTCTTGCATCTCCTTGCTTGGCGCCATGATCTCCATCATCATCTTGGAATTCGACAACTCTAATCTAATCTTCAATCTATTACATTGATTTTGTAAGAAACCTCGAGTTACATTCGAGGAGATTTAGATGAGAAGAGAATGTACAACTCCAGAATAAAAAGAGATAAGGTAGGGCTCGCAGTCCTTCTTTATAAAATAAATACCAAAAGAAAATAAATTTAACCATCCATGACCTAATTCTAAGGTCTAAGTCCATAATCGCCATCATGCTTTCATAATCATATTGTAAAGCATAATTATAATTGCATATTCAATATCACTTTGTAATCTTGTGTCATTTAAAGAAAGTGTCATTTAACTCATTTAAACATACTTAACTTAAATTATTTAGCAATCAAAATTTTAATTCAATTCATGTTTTATGAAAATAATTTTTCAAAAACACTTGAATAAAAGTAAACTCTTTTACTTGAGTCCTAATCTAATTAGGATTCTTTGAATTAAAACAATTGTTTGAATTAAACAATTTAATTATGTTCCTAATTTTTAGGAAGACTATCTCAAATAAGACACTTTATTAAAACATGTGGAATTTCTAAAATCAATTTGAAAAACTAGGATTTCAATTTTAAAAATAGCTAGTTTACAATATTCAGAAAATTTACTTACCATGTTTAAAACTTTTTTTAATGAAAAGCTAGGTATTCTTCTAACTCTTTAGGAATTCTAGTTTGACTAGGAAACAATTTATATAAGGAAAGTTTAGGTGATATCCTAATTCTTAGGAATTCAATGCTGACTAGGAAACTATTTCCAAAAGTCCAAATTTCAAAGACAAAAGGTCTGAACTTAGTGCAATACAAACTTGCTCATCAAGGCAAAGCTGTCGGTGCTCCTTTGTACCTCCATGTTACTGTGACTTGTTAGTTTGGGTCACTTTATTACCTTAAACAGACACCTTTTTTGGTGCCTAAGTGATGACCTATTCACACACAATTCATCTTTTGATTTTTAGCCAATTACACTTTCAAATCATGAATTAAAGTCAAGAACTCAATGCTGCCCAAAAAATTTCAGCAACCATGCAAACAGTTTGCACAACTTTGAGAGGTGATTTCGGCAACCAAACAAGATCAAAAAATTCACCAACAATTCCTTCTTCATTATAAACATGTCTAGACCATAAGAACCAAATTTCATAAATTTTGAACAAGTCTAATTATACCGAAACGGCAACATAAAGCAGGGTGTGCAGAAAAATCCTGCACTTGTGTTCATTGAAAACATTCACCAAAACTCAATTCAAATCACACCAAAAACATGTTCCTTTAATTTCTTTGTGTTATGAAATCATGCAAGGTTAAACAGTCATCAAAGAAATTTTAAACATGTTTTAAACTCTTTAAAACATCAAGAACATATTGCATTCAACGCTATCCATATTTGAGATCAAAACAAAAAACAATTTTTCTTGATAGAAAATTTGCTAAATCAACACACAATTCAATCCAATTGAATATTACCGAGATTTGAACATGCTAATCACAAAAAAATTATAAGCAAGGCTCTGATACCAATTGAAGGAAAAATCGACATACATGCTCAAACATAACAAGCATAATATAAGAACTTAAACAATTCAAGTTGTGCAGCGAAAACGTTAGAATAAAATATAAAAAATAGCCGAAATCCTCAATGATCATACTTACAAATTTGCATGTGATTAAAGACAATGAAGATTGCAAAAACAAAGTCTAGATAATATAATGCAACCTAAATGGTATGATATAATTTAAATGACACCGCATATTCTAAATGAAATGAAATATCCTAAGTCATATGATATATTCTAAATGAAATGAAATGACCTAGGTAACATGGTATATTCTATATGAAATGAAATGACCTAGGTCAGATGATATATTCTAAATGATATAAAATATCCTAAATGACATAATATATTCTAAATGAAATGAAATGACCTAAGTAACATAATATATTTTATATGAAATGAAATAATTTAAATGACATGGCAAATATAAATGATATGGCATATAATCTAAATGACATGAAACATAAAATAATGCTATCATATAATATGCATGAAAATAAAAATAAAAAAAAAATAATAATGTATGAACATAGTATATGCTAAATAATATGACAAAAATAACTAAATAAAAAGCATAGGATATCATGAAATATTCAAAACCATATAACAATTAATATAATATCAAAAATTTAAATAATAAATACTAACAACACCATGGAAATTATCATAGCAAAAATCACATGTTATACAGTATGGATGAATATGGAAAATGCAATGCATGAAATGTATTTTTTCCTTTAATTAAGAAAATTCGTAAATCTAAAAAGATATCCGGCTATCTTAGAAAAATATATCAAATTAAATATTCTAAAACTAAAATACTTTGTGATTCTTTGAAAACAATTTTGAAAAGCTTAGATTAAAAATAAAAACTTAGCTAAACCCTTTTTAAGATGGCTCTAATTTCCTAAGTTTAAAATCCCAGACTTGACTACCCTTAACCCGAGATTTAAAAAATCATATTTAGTGTTTAAAAAGGCTTGGAAACTATCCTCATTCAGTAGCTAAACTTCCTAATCAGCCCCCACTAAGTAACTTAACCAAAACAGAAAAATGATTTTCCTTCAAATTCAATTCTGCCTCTACTATCCAGTTTTCAAGCACGATTTTTTACCCTATTTTTAAAACTTTCATAAAATCTAAAAAAAATACTGGAGACTCAGGACATGTAAAAATATACGATAAAACATCGGCTTAATTTTCTGATTAAAGATGACTGCCCAGAAAAATCGAGAAAGTACGAGTACTAGGTGAAAAAACTGTTTTGCCAAAACACATTTTTTTGCCTTTGTTAAAATCATTTAAAAAATCAAAGTAAAAATGTTAGAGGCTCTCCTAAAGACTCACAAACAGTAGCTAATACTTTTGAAAAGTTAGGCAAAAATTGGCTAAGTAAAAAAAATCACAAAGATAAAATAATCAAGTTGACAACTCTTTAATTTTCCAAAAGTATGGTCAAGTGAGCATGACTTTGAGCCATGGATTGGCCTAAGTCATAAATTATGTGGCAGGGACATGAAATGCATGAAAAATACAGCAAATATGAAGCATGAAATACATGATTTAAAACCTAAATGACATGAAAAATGCACAGCATCAATAAAATGACCTAAACCTAAATGAACTTGCATGGCTTTTAATGTAACCTAGGTCTAAAACGCATGAATATGCATGGCAAAGCAAACCAATCCTAAACCTAAAGAATGCATGGAAATAACACAAACATATAGCATGCTTAAATAAAATACACAACCAAATATCATGAAAATGCAAACCTATCAACTAACATAACAAAAATGCACACACAAAGCATACAACATGAGGGTGGCCGAATGGTCCCATGCTTAAAATGAGCATGGCATATTCACAAACACATGATATACTAACATGCTTAGCTAAAGAATAACACTCAAATCATGCAAATATAAAGTAAAGGCATGAAAACAAATAGGCATTTTCACAAACACATAGATTACAAAATATAAAACATAAACAAACTTAAATATTTTGAAAACACAAAATCAAAAATGCAAGACAACTAAAATAAACATGATAACAAGATAATAGACTCAAAAATAGAAACAAGCAAGTAACCAAATTAAAACAAGCTTCATGTTTATGTATTAGAAGAAGATTTAAAGCATCAAAACTTGTTAAATATCAATAATAACATGAAATAAAAAATGCAAACAGTAACTACCAAAAAAGTAGGCCATTCGGCCATTCAAAAGCTTTTTACAAGAAAGAATCAAGAAGGAACTTAAAGAAGAATATTAAAAACACTTATTTAAAAATAAAAATCAAAAGAAACTCACCAAATATCAAATGAAAACAGCAAATCAAGAATGAAAAATCAAAGAAAGTGCAAGAGTATGGTGCTTAAAGCAACCTCTAGAAGCTATATTTCAAGCTTTCTCTTCTAACTTTCTTTTCTTTTCTAAACTTTTCTTTTTGCCTTTCAACAATAGAGAGAAAAATCAGCCAAAAACAAGAGAGAATAGAGAGTGAATAGCTGAAAATGAAAAGAGAGTCCTCCCTCTAGTAGTGGTCGAATGGCCCTTATCCCCTAGGATGTTGTCATCTTTTCTTCAACCAATTTTCATCCAAAGTCTAATAGATCAAAGATGTTTAAAAAATGAAATTATCACCCTTAGATTAGGCCATCAGCTATCCACAGTTACAACTGTTCAATAATCTTAAGCCATTATGTTGACACTCTCCCTCTTCATGCATTGGTCCATGTGGCTTATTTGCAAAAGCTTGATAAAAAAATAACTAACTACCTCTTCATTGTTGGCCTTTTGATTAAAAATCAGAAAATATCTACCCATCCTTGGGCCTTGGCTGTCTAACCCCTCTTCTTCCAGCCCAATCTCTATTTTTTCAAAAGGCAAGAAAAGCCCTTTTCGGTTTCTTGGGTAAAATAACCTTTTTGCCTCCCGAACATAAATCAATAGCAAAAGGACTCCAAATTCAAATTTTCTTTTTTCAATACTTCCAAAATAATAAAAAATTGAATTCTGAAGGTTTTCAAAATTTTTCGAGTCCATTTTCTATTTATTTGGATTTTTTCTTCCAAAATTGCTCTTTTGTGCTCCCAAACTTTACCATTTTTTAAACGAGCTCCAAATCCAGATTCTTCTTCACCAATCTCTTCCAAATAATTTAAAAGTATGATCTGCAAGTTTTCATAATTTTGAGAACTCATTTGGTATTTTTTCGGGATTTATCTGCTTGAATTACTGCATAGTAGGCCGAGATTTGGCCATTTTGCAAACGAACACCGAATCTGAATTTTCTTTCGCCAATCTCTTCCAAATAATTTAAAAATGAGATCTACAAATTTTCAGAATTTTTGGAGTTCATTTGCTATTTTTTCGGTATTTATATTCTTGAATTTCTGCATAGGGGAACCTGGATTTGGCCATTTTGCAAACGAACTCCGAATCAAGATTTTCTTTTGCAAATTTTCAAAATTTTTGGAGTTCATTTGCTATTTTTTCGAGATTCATCTTCTTGAATTTCTGCATAGGGGACCCGGGATTTGGCAATTTTGTAAACGAACTCCGAATCAAGATTTTCTTTCGCCAATCTCTTCGAAATGATTTAAGAATGAGATCTGCAATTTTTCAGAATTTTTGGAGTTCATTTGCTATTTTTCCCAAATTTTCCAATTTTACCCTTTTGCATCCAAAACCTGATTTTGCTCAAAACAAGTCTAATTTTCAGATTTTCTTCAAACTGAGCCTTGGGCTATCCTTTTTAAATCACTCCTCATCCATTAGGGGCTTTAGTCTTATCGAATCGGGTCATTTTTGTAATTCTTCCAAATTTCACCGAAATCCACCAAAAACTCTAATCCTCGGTTTTCTTTCGGATTAACTTTTCTTTCAGTTTTTCTTCCAAGTAGCTTCTCCATTACTCGTAGTCAGTGCTTATCTTTTATTTGGAACCTTCAATTTCGACCAATTCGATCGTTTAAGCACTTTTCCCCAAATTTCTCGAACTAGGGTTTCCTTTCTGCTGAATCTCCGTAACCCAAGTTTCGAACTCCATATCTTTCAGTGTAGACCTCGGATTATCAAAATTTTTTTGCCATTTTTCAATTGAACTTCAAATCTTGATTTTGAAAGTGGGTTGACTTTTTTAGTAGTTGACTTTTTGGGGTTGACTTTTTCAAGTTTGACTTTTTATACTCGTCTTCTTAGACTAAGTCTCGAAGTACCACCTGCAGGATGAAAAAAAGTCTTTTTACATTCTGAAACATCAATTTAGAAAGAAAACATATCTGTTTTAGTGGTCCGAACAAAATTAGGTGTCTATAGCTACCCCTCTTTGGCTGTTGCTGAGAATCAAGAATCTGGCAAAGATAAACAAATACTAATTTTGTCCGGTTAGTGAAATCACATGTGAAGGGATGGGAAAGGGGGTTTCTTTTTTCATTTTCATTTTTCATTTTTTCATTTTTTTTTTGTTTGAAAAAAGCTGTAAATAGAAGATATTGTCCTTAATTTGAGTTCCCTAACTAATCAAGGCTTGACTCGTCTTAAGGAAACAAGTTCAATTTGCAAGAGAAGAAAAGACCTTGACGATGGTCTCGAGGGCTTAACTTGTCTTGTGCTAAGCTGTGTTTAAAATTCTGGGTATCTCCTCTAGAAGCTTCGGCTATCACCACCAAAGACTTGCTCAAGAAAATGTAAACTGGATACCTCCTTTAGAGGCTTTGGCTATCTCCACCAAAGACTTGTTCAAGCAAATGTAAAACTCTGGATATCTCGACCAGAGGCTTTGGTTATCACCACCAAAGACTTGTTCAAGCAAATGTAAAAACTCTGGAAACTTATGCCTGGAGGTCTTAAAAATGGTGCCCGGAGGTCTTAAGAATGGTGCCCGGAGGCCTTACCCATGATTTGAAAATACCTTGACGACAGTCTCAAGGCTCGACTCATCTGATAAACAGAATGAATTCGATTTAAAACAAAAGGAAATAGCTCGACGATGGTCTCAAGGCTCGACTCATTTGATAAAACAGAATGAATTCGATTTAAAACAAAAAGAAATACCTCGACAATGGTCTCAAGGCTCGACTCATTTGATAAAACAGAATGAATTCGATTTAAAACAAAAGGAAATACCTTGACGGTGGTCTCAAGGTTCTACTCATTTGATAAAACAGAATGAATTCGATTTAAAACAAAAGGAAATACCTCGATGGTGGTCTCAAGGCTCGACTCATTTGATAAAACAAAATGAATTTGATTTAAAACAAAAGGAAATACTAAGAATGATTCTGGGTTTGGTTCATTTGGAGAAAATAAATTTAACTTGAAAATGAAAGGAACATACCTTGACGGCGGTCTCGAGGCTCGACTCATTTGAAAAGCAAAATGAGTTCGATTTGGAAAGGAACGTACCTCGACGATGATCTCGGGGCTCGACTCGTTTGAAAAGCAGAACGAGTTTACTTTGGGGAAGTCCAAGTTTTCCTGATTTCTGCAATGTTAGCTAAATGCAATTGAGAATGACATGCATTGCAAATGCTTGTATGTTTCCTAGGAATTAATGTAATCAAATGATTCCGTCATGAGTTTTTAATCCATGGTTTCTTTGAGGTTCACAGATTATCCGACTTCATGACGGAATCTTCAATTGTTCACTGATGCCCCACTTAATGAATCCGTCACTCAACATAACTTGCAAATCATTCTCAATTTCTGACTTTTGCTGAAATTCACAAATTTTTTGACTTCATGATGGAGTCTCCAAATACATTCACTGTTTATTTTCTTGGTGAACTTTCCAAACCTTTCCCAAGATTTAAATCTATTCTTTAGTAATACTCTGAAATCCTTTTATTTAAAGATTTTTTTTATTACTAATCATCATTCAATTTAATAACAATCATGATGCATCTCAAAAAATGTATGAAAAAAAATATGAAACCAGCAAGATGTCATGAAAAAGATTACAAGAATTTATTGCAAGAAATGTTTTTAAAATAGTAAAAATGAATATCAAGGATATAAGAAACAAATGTAAAGTTATAAGTTGTAGATGCCCCGGATGCAGAATTCTTGGACACCTCCTTTTGAAACCATCTGAAATTTCTCTTGAACGAGCAATTTACTTGGGTAACCCCTCGGCTTCCGTAGTTACGCCAGGCTGAGTCGCTCCCTTTTCCTCCAATTTTCAGATACTTTCTCCCCCTTTACACAGAGCTTTGATTCGAACTTTAATCAGTACCTGAGCCGCCCTTTGCGAGTTTTCAGCTCAAGTTTCCTCCATTAGGTATTAAGTCGCCCTTTGCGGGTTTTCGGCTTAAACCTCTCCTTTTACATTCTTTTTTCATTTTCATTTTTTTTTTTTGTATTCTACCATGCTTCTGAGAATTCTAAATGCTTCTAAAGTAAAAATATCGATTCAAAAGATGGGATGAATTCTGAGAATAACCTTTCAAATTAAATATCCATTCTTTATCAAAATGGACTTTCTAAAGCACGTAATGTAGGCCAAGATTCGGGTTTAGAAAGAAAAGATAAAATAGGCCCAAAATGTGTTTAAGGATGATTGAATCAAGAATCATTTCCTGAGGAGAATTTATTCTTGAAACATTTGTCCTTTTTTTGGACTTTCTTTTCTTTTGTTTTTTTTTCTTTTTTTTTCTTTGTTGGCTTTCATTTGCCATATTTTTCGATGGCTTTCTTTTTGCCATGATTTTTTATTATTTTTTCTCGCATTTGCCCTCCAGTGTAGAGAATGATCCTTGATTAAGGTTTAAAGAAAGAAATAATTCCTAAAGCTCAAAGGGGTGACTAAGGATAATTTCTTCTTAGTGAAAGGAATATGAAAGATGGCCATTCATCATATCAAGCATGAATATTCTCATTAAAAAGCAATCCACAGAGGAGATAGATATATAGAATTTCCATTTTTACACTTGGAATCATTCGAATTTCCATGTGCACAGCATCACACTTTTTTTAAGCATAATACTTCTTCAATTCATCAGCGTTCACGGGATTTCTGAAATCTTCCCCGTCCATCCGAGTTAAAATCAATGCTCCTCCAGAAAAAGCTCTTTTTACCACATAGGGTCCTTCCCAATTTGGGGCCCATTTTCCTCGTGGATCCTTCACTATAGGGAGAATTTTCCTCAATACCAACTCCCCCTCTCGGAACTGTCTGGGACGAACTTTCTTGTTATGGGCTCGAATCATCTTTTTCTGATACAACTGCCCATGAAAATCACTTTCAATCTTCTCTCCTCGATGAGATTCAGCTGTTTATAACGTGCTCTAACCTATTTTGCTTCTTCTAGGCCAACTTCTACCAAAACCTGTAATGAAGGGATTTCAACTTCAATATGTAGCACTGCTTCTATCCCGTATACCAAAGAAAACGGCGTTGCCCCTGTAGATGTACGAACTGAGGTACGATATGCATGAAGAGCAAAAGGCAAGAACTCATGTCAATCTTTTTACACATCAGTCATCTTCTCAACAATCTTCTTGATGTTCTTATTAGCTGCTTCTACTGCTCCATTCATCTTCGGACGGTAAGGTATCGAATAATGATGTGTGATCTTGAGCTGAGTACACACTTCTCTCATCATCTTATTGTTCAAATTGAGAGCATTATCTGAAATAATTCTTGCTGGCAATCTGTAACGGCATATGATATCTTTTTTTACAAATCTGCATACCATCGACTTGGTTACATTCACATAGGAAGCAGCTTCTACCCAATTTGTGAAATAATCTATGGCCACCAAGATTAAATGATGTCCATTTGAAGCTTTCGAGGTAATAGGTCCAATCATATCCATTCCCCTCATTGAAAAAGGCCATGTTGCAGTCATAACATGAAATGGCGAGGGCGGCACATGAATCTTATCTGCATATATCTGGCATTTAAGGTACTTTCAGGAATAACTGATATAATCTCCTTCCATTGCCAACCAATAATACCCTGCCCTTATAATCTGCTTAGCAAGCATGTGACCATTAGCATGAGTGCCACATATACCTTCATGCACCTCTTCTATAATTCTTCGAGCTTTGGTAGATCCGACACATCTCAACAAGACCTGGTCTTTTTCTTTCTTGTAGAGAATCTCACTTTCTAGAACAAAACCCATTGCTAGCTTTCTCAGAGTCCTCTTGTCATTTTCTGTTGCTTGTTCTGGATACTGTTGACTCTTGATGTACTGCAAGATGTCGTTATACCAAGGGAGGCCATCTGTTTCTTCTTCAATACTCAGACAGTGGGCAGGAGACTCATATATACTCATTTTTATTGGCACAACTTCAACCCCTTCATTTACTTTAAACATTGATGACAAAGTAGCCAACGTATCTGCCATTCGGTTTTTTTCTCGAGGGAAGTAATTGTAATTCACTTCTTTAAATTCCTCCAATAAACTCAGTATGAGTTCTTAATATCAGATTAGCTTTGTATCTCGGGTTTCTCATTCTCCCCGTAGCTGGTATATCACTAGGGCTGAGTCTCCGAAAACTTCCAATACTTTGATCTTTCTATCTACTGCAGCGCGAAGGCCCATAGTACACGCTTCATACTCGGCAGTATTGTT
Organism: Fremontodendron californicum; assembly: GCA_030761205.1. Classification (NCBI taxonomy): domain Eukaryota; kingdom Viridiplantae; phylum Streptophyta; class Magnoliopsida; order Malvales; family Malvaceae; genus Fremontodendron; species Fremontodendron californicum. The sequence goes on along the minus strand of JAULJL010000010.1, from coordinate 18,257,182 downwards.
TGTACAATCAAAATCCAATCTAGCAGTGAAGGGATAATAATCTTCTTCTAGGGATATGAGGACTGCACCGATTCCAGGCCCCATGGTATTAGATGTGCCATCAAAGTACATTTTCCATACTTTCTTCTTCAAGGGAATCTCATCTGCTTGTGAAACATACATCAAATCTTAATCCGGGAAGTCAAAATTCAATGGCTCATAATCTTCCACTGCCCGACTTGCTAAGAATTCAGCCACTGCATTGCCCTTGATAGCTTTTTGACTTACATATACAATGTATTACTCTGACAATAAAACCTACCATCTTGCTGTCCTCCCTGATAAAGAAGGTGCTTCCAACATGTACTTGATTGGATCTAGCTTGGCAATCAACCACGTTGTGTGGTACAACATGTACTGTCTGAGTCTTTGAGCAGTCCAAGCTAAGGCACAGCACAACTTTTCTATCGATGAATATTTCAACTCATAATCTGTGAACTTCTTGCTGAGGTAGTAAACTGCCTGTTCTTTCTTTCCAGTCTCATCAAGCTACCCCAAAACACAACCCATAGATCTCTCAAATACTGATAAATACAGTATCATTGGTTTATCTGGAACAGGTAGCATTAATACTGGTGGGTTGGATAAATAATGTTTAACCTTTTCAAATGCAATTTGACAACCTTCATCCCATTCTCCTGGATCACGTTTTTGAAGTAACTTAAATATTGGATCACATTTGTCGGTTAACTGAGAAATAAACCGAGCAATGTAATTCAATCTCCCCAGAAAGCCTCTTACTTCTTTTTGAGTACGAGGTGGTGGCAAATTCTGAATGGCTTTCACTTTATCCGGGTCAATCTCAATTCCCCTTTTGCTGATGACAAAACTCAGCAATTTTCCCGAGGTGACTCCAAAAGTATATTTGCCGGATTTAGCTTGAGTCTAAACTTTCTTAGTCGTTCGAAGAGCTTTTTATGATTCGCAATATGCTCCTCTTCTCCTTGTGATTTTGCAATCATATCATCAACATAGACCTCAATTCCTTTATGCATCATATCATGAAACAAGATCACCATGGCTCTCTGATATGTTGCCCAGCATTCATCAACCCAAATGGCATTACCTTGTAACAGAATGTTCCTTACATTGTAACAAATGTGGTTTTCTCCATATCTTTCGGTGCCATCTTAATCTGATTGTATCCTGAGAATCCGTCCATGAAAGAAAATAAAGAACTCTTTGTCGTATTACCCACCAGAGTATCGATATGGGGCAAAGGGAAATTATCTTTATGGCTAGCCTTGTTCAAATCTCGGTAATCAACGCACATCCGCACCTTGCCATCCTTCTTTGGTACTGGAACAATATTTGCCGCCTATTCTGGATATTTTGCCACCTCTAAGAATCCAGCATCAAATTGCTTCTTCACCTCCTCTTTTATCTTTAACAGCATATCCGGCCTCATTCTTCTCAACTTTTGCTGAATTGGCTTGCATTCTAGCCTTAAAGGGAGCTTATAAACCATAATATCCGGATCCAACCCTGGCATGTCTTGGTAAGACCATGCAAATACATCCACATATTCTTGGAGCAAGGCTATCAATTCTCCCTTTATTGATGATGACAATGAAGTCCCGATTTTGACTTCCTTTATCTCTTCACCATTTCCCAGATTTATCATTTCCAATAATTCCTTATGAGAAAGTACTTGTTTCTCCTCTTGTTATATTTTCCTTAATAAATCCGGAGGTAGACCATAATCCTCAGTATCTTCGTTAGCCTCAAAATCACCCGTGCAAATGGGTCTTTCAAAATCAATTTCAGAATTACTGACAGGAAGGTCCTCATATTCCGCATCCGTACACCTATAAATAGGTGGAGAAGAAACAATATAGGAAAAAATATATAATGAAAACAAAATAAATAGCAAAAATGAAAAAATATGGACACATCAATATGAATAAAATGCATCGTGCTTGTTATTTATTGAGTGAAAATGTTTAAACAAAAGCCCATTACAGAAAAAAAAAAAAAAAAAAAAAACTCTTAATATCTCTGTGTAAAGACAATTAAGATTGTTTTTTAAAGTATTACATTGGAATAGACTTAAAAACTAAAGGCAACTCAGTCGCACTCCAATTGGTTAGTCTATATCCTCGTAAACAAGGTCACACCATCCAGTTCGCACTATCACTTTCCATTCTTTCTTCCTCGATCATGCAAATCACCATATCCTGAATCTGCCCCCTTTATTCACATGGAATTTTTCAAAAGCCTGCTCGATCATTATGAGTACATCCTCTGAATTCTTTTCTCCGAATAGAAAACCAGCAGAGTGGAAGTTGTGAAGGATTGGTGGGAAAGTCATGGGTTCCCATTCAATATCCATACCCACGAGACGGGCCATCCTCCTTTGTCGGTTCCTTTCAACTTGTTTCCTCCTCTCATGGGCCTTCGAAAGATACCCTAAGACAAATCAGTCTTTCTTTTCCATTGCTTTTATTCCGCGGGCCATCCCTTGAAGATATTTACAAGACCTTTTCCAGCCCTGCAGCCCTTTCCCACTGTGGTTCTTACTCCCAGCCTTGTGTTCTTGGACAACCTTGGTTTTGAAATTTTTCGTCCTTCAGAGATGAAAACCACATTTACAAATTCCAAAGACCGAAAAGAACATTTTATGGCATCTTCATTGGGTTCAACATAAAGAGTTTCAGTAGATGCAGAGGCTATTATGTCTTCTTCTCCTGATACAGTAACCAAACAACCCTCCATCACAAATTTCAGCTTTTGGTGGAGAGACGAGGGTACAGCCCCTGCTGAATGTATCCATGGCCTTTCCAACAAGCAATTATAGGACGGATTAATATCCATGACCTGAAAGTTCACCGTATAGATGCATGGCCTATCTCGAAAGAAACCTCAATAGTTTCCATTACCTCTCTCCTGGTACCATCGAAAGCCCTGACTACTGTGCAACTCGGTAAAATATAAGACAAATCAACAGGCAACTTAGACAGGGTTGCCAAGGGCATTACATTTAATGAAGAACCATTATCCAGAAGCACTCTTGGTAGTATATGCCCCTTGTAGGTGGTTGTTATGTGAACAGCCTTTGTGGACCCAATACCATTGGGTGGTATTTTATCATAACTGAAGTATATATGGTCGTCGGCCGCAATGTTTCCCACCAGCCTGTCTAACGTTTCTACCGATATGTTGTTAGCCACATATGCCTGATTCAACACTCTCAATAGGGCATTTTTGTGTGGCTCCGAGTTTAATAGCAAAGATAAGATGGAGATTCTTGCTAGTTGAGGCTGCAATTGCTCAACCACACTATATTCACTATGTTTTATGAATTTTAAAAACTCGCAGGCCTTATTCTCATTTACCGACTCTTTCATTACCAAGAATTAAGAAAATTCGTATATCTAAAAAGATATCCGACTATCTTAGGAAAATGTATCAAATTAAATATTCTAAAACCAAAATACTTTGTGATTGTTTGAAAACAATTTTGAAAAGCTTAGATTAAAAATAAAAACTTAGCTAAACCCTTTTTAAGATGGCTCTAATTTCCTAAGTTTAAAATCCCGAACTTGATCACCCTTAACCCGAGATTTAAAAAATCATTTTTAGAGTTTAAAAAGGCTTGGAAACTACCCTAAGTCAGTAGCTAAACTTTACAATCAGCCCCCTCTAAGTAACTTAACCAAAACAGAAAAATGATTTTCCTTCAAATTCAATTCTGCCTCTACTATCCAATTTTGAAGCATGATTTTTTACCCTATTTTTAAAACTTTCAAAAAATCCAAAGAAATACTGGAGACTCAGGACATGTAAAACTATATGGGGAAAAAATCGACTTAATTTTCTAATTAAAGATGACTGCCCAGAAAAATCGGGAAACTATGAGTACTGGGTGAAAAAACTGTTTTGCCAAAACACATTTTTTTGCCTTTGATAGAATCATTTAAAAAATTAAAGTAAAAATGTTAGAGACTCTCCCAAAGACTCACAAATAGTAGCTAACACTTTTTGAAAAGTTAGGCAAAAATTAGCTAAGTAAAAAAATCACAAGGTAAAATAATCAATTGGACAACTCTTTAATTTTCCACAAGTATGCTCAAGTGAGCATGACTTTGAGCCATGGATTGGCCTAAGTCATCAATCATGTGGCAAGGACATGAAATGCATGAAAAATACAGCAAATATGATGCATGAGATACATGATTTAAAACCTAAATGACATTAAAAATGCATGGCATCAATAAAATGACCTAGACCTAATTGAACTTGCATGGCATTTAATGTAACCTAGGTCTAAAATGCATGAATATGCATGGCAAAGCAAACCAATCCTAAACCTAAAGAATGCATGGCAATAACACAAACAATAACATGCTTAAATAAAATACACAACCAAATATCATGAAAATGCAAACCTATCAACTAACATAACAAAAATGCACACACAAAGCATACAACATGAGGGTGGCCGAATGGTCCCATGCTTAAAATGAGCATGGCATTTTTACAAACACATGATATACTAACATGCTTAGCTAAAGAATAACACTCAAATCATGCAAATATAAAGTAAAGGCATGAAAACCAATAGGCATTTTCACAAACACATAGATTACAAAATATAAAACATAAACAAACTTAAACATTTTGAAAACAGAAAATCAAAAATGTAAGACAAGTAAAATAAACATGATAACAAGATAATAGACTCAAAAATAGAAACAAGCAAGCAACCAAATTAAAACAAGCTTCATGTTTATGTATTAGAAGAAGATTTAATGCATCAAAACTTGTTAATTATCAAAAATAACATGAAATAAAAAATGCAAACAGCAACTACCAAAAAACTAGGCCATTCGACCACCTCAAAAAGAAAAGAAAAATTCAAAAGCTTTTTACAAGAAAGAATCAACAGGGAACTTAAAGAAGAATATTAAAAACACTTATTTAAAAAAGAAAAATCAAAAGAAAATCACCAAATATCAAATGAAAACATCAAATCAAGAATGGAAAATCAAAGAAAGTGCAAGAGTATGGTGCTTAAAGCAACCTCTAGAAGCTATATTGAGTATGGTGCTTAAAGCAACCTCTAGAAGCTATATTTCAAGCTTTTTCTCTTCTAACTTTCTTTTCTTTTTCTAAACTTTTCTTTTTGTCTTTCAACAATAGAGAGAAAAATCAGCCAAAAACAAGAGAGAATAGAGAGTCAATAGCTGAAAATGAAAAGAGAGTCCTCCCTCTAGTAGTGGCCGAATGACCCTTATCCTCTAGGATGTTGTCATCTTTTCTTCAACCAATTTTCATCCAAAGGCTATTGATCCAAGATGTTTAAAAAATGAAATTATCACCCTTATATTAGGCCATCAACTATCCACAATTACAGATGTTCAAGAATCTTAAGCCATTATGTTGACACTCTACCTCTTCATGCATTGGTCCATGTGGCTTATTTGCAAAGGCTTGATAAAAAAATAACTAACTTCCTCTTCATTGTTGGCCTTTTGATTAAAAATCAAAAAATATCTACCCATCCTTGGGCCTTGTCCGACTGACCCCTCTTCTTCCAGCCTAATCTCCATTTTTTCAAAAGGCAAGAAAAGCCCTTTTCAATTTCTTGGGTAAAATGACCTTTTTGCCCCCCGAACATAAATAAATAGCAAACGGACTCCAAATTCAATTTTTTTTTTTAAATACTTACAAAATAATAAAAAATTGAATTATGGAGGTTTTCAAAATTTTTCGAGCCTATTTGCTATTTATTTTGATTTTTTCTTCCAAAATTACCCTTTTGTGCTCCCGAACTTTACCATTTTTTAAACGAGCTCCAAATCTAGATTTTTCTTCACCAATCTCTTCCAAGTAATTTAAAAGTATGATCTAGAAGTTTTCATAATTTTTGGAACTCATTTGGTATTTTTTCAGGATTTATCTGCTTGAATTACTACATAGTGGGCCCGGCATTTGGCCGTTTTGCAAACGAACTCCGAATCCAGATTTTATTTTGCCAATCTCTTCCAAATAATTTAAAAATGAGATCTGCAAATTTTTAGAATTTTTGGAGTTCATTTGCTATTTTTCCATGATTTATCTTCTTGAATTTCTGCATAGGGGACCCGAGATTTGGCCATTTTGCAAACGAACTCCGAATCAAGATTTTATTTCACCAATCTCTTCCAAATAATTTAAAAATGAGTTTGGAATTTTTGGAGTTCATTTGCTATTTTTCGGGATTTATCTTCTTGAATTTCTACATAGGGGACTCGAAATTTGGCTATTTTGCAAACGAACTCCGAATCAAGATTTTCTTTCGCCAATCTCTTCGAAATGATTTAAGAATGAGATTTGCAAATTTTTAGAATTTTTGGAGTTCATTTGCTATTTTTCCCAAATTTTCCAACTTTGCCTTTTTGACTCCAAAACCCGGTTTTGCTCAAAACAAGTCCGATTTTCAGATTTTCTTCAAACTGAGCCTTGGGCTATCCTTTTTTAATCACTCCTCATCCATTAGGGGCTTTAGTCTTACCGAATCGGATCATTTCTGTAATTCTTCCAAATTTCATCAAAATCCACCAAAAACCCTAATCCTCGGTTTTCTTCCGGATTGACTTTTTTTCAGTTTTTCTTCCAAGTAGCTTCTCCATTACTTGTAGTCAGTGCTTATCTTTCATTTGGAACCTTCAATTTCGACCAATTTGATCGTTTAAGCACTTTTCCCTAAATTTCCCGAACTAGGGTTTCCTTTCTACTTAATCTCCGTAACCCAACTTCCGAACTCTATATCTTTCAATGTAGACCTCGGATTATCAAAATTCATTCGCTATTTTTCAATTGAACTTCAAATCTTGATTTTGAAAGTGGGTTGACTTTTTTAATAGTTGACTTTTTAGGGTTGACTTTTTGGGGTTTGACTTTTATGCTCACCTTCTTAGACTAAGTCTCGGAGAACCACCTGTAGGATGAAAAAAGTCTTTTTACATTCTGAAACATCAATTGAGGAAGAAAACATACCTATTTTAGTGGTCCTGACAAAATTAGGTGTCTACAGCTTTTTTCAAAAGCTAACTGTCTTTTGTTGCTTGCAATATATCTTATCAGGGGTGGATGACTCAATACGGAGCAAGACAGAGTACTCCTCAATAGTGGGTGTCATATCTCCCCAGTTGACTGTGAAGCACCGATAGGAGGGATCCTAAAGCTGTACCACTACCCTGATCAATTGCTCATCTATCTGGATCGGGAGAAGTAATGCTATGTCGCCGTACTTCTTATTACCTTATTTATTAAAAATGTTATGAATAGCATAGCATGATAATAAATGTCATGTGAATGGAATCGACATGGCATACAAAATGATAAGCATAATGACATGACAAACCAAGTGACATGGCATGAGAATGAATGTCATGTGAGTGAAATCAACATGGCAAACATGAGCTTAGCATACTAAATAACATGGCAAAAGACATGCTATGGAATTAAATGTTATGGCATAAAAATTCAATGACATGTATGAAGTATCATGGTGGCCGACTGGTCATGGTGATGGCATGTGAATGGCCGAATGCATGGTGATGGCATATGGATGGCCGAATGGCATGAAATGATATCATGGCATGGATGGCATGGCATGGAAATGCACCTAGACTATAAATGACATGGCAAATGATATGGCATGACATGTTATATGGATGACATGGCATAAAATGACATGGTATGAAAAGGACCTAGACCCTAAATGGTGTAACATGGCCGAAATGATGACATGGCATAGGTGACATGGCTTACATGGCATAGGTGACATGGCATGAAATGATGACATGGCATAGGTGATTGTCGCAACCTAAAAAATAACGAGTCTCATCGCAAGACTTTATTATTCGTTAAGCGTGACATTAAAAAAATCGAGGAAAAGTTGACTTAATTCCTCTAGAAAAAATGAAGGTTTTGAAAATGACCTTGAAAAAGACATGGAGTCGCCACCAATCTTTTTTAGCTAGGTGTGATCGGCTACCTATTAAAACCGGTTTTATAAAATATTTTAAAAATTAATTAAAACATTTTTAAAACCAATTTCAAGTCTGCGTTTAAACGAGAGAAATCAAAGAAACGGGTTCGGGACTCGGTTACATGCGGGGAAGGATTAGCACCCCCACAACGCCCGTATAAAATGGTACCTTATTAATCGTGTGTTATCTCAAGTCTCGGTAAAATATTAGTTTTAAATTTAGTATTTCAAGTTAATTCCGAATTTAAAGAAAAATAATTCCATTTTTAATTGAAAATGATTCGGAATTTGTAAATTCAAAATTGTCCTATATTCCCCAACAAACGTGGCAAAATATAGAAATTTTTATTATTTTTGGAAAACTTTCCGAATCATTCTCATTTTTTTTGAAAGAACGATATTCCTTTATTAATGATAATTGATGATATTCCCTCCAGCAAACCCGGTAGAGAACTCATGAATTATTTTAACTCGGGAATATCTTTATTTTTTATTGAAAAATCATTATCCTTTTGAAAACATTTTAAAAGATATGAATATGTATATGCATGACATAAATAAAATGACATAGTAAAATCTAAATAATATAATGCATCCTAAATGATATAATATAATTTAAATGCCTTAGCATATTCTAAATGAAATGAAATATCCTAAGTTATATGACATATTCTAAATGAAATGAAATGACCTAGGTAACATAATATATTCTATATGAAATGTAATATCCTAAATCATATGATATTTTTTAAATGAAATAAAATATCCTAAATGACATAATATATATCCTAAATGAAATAACCTAGGTAACATAATATATTCAACATGAAATGAAATGACCTAAGTAACATAATATATTCTATATGAAATGAAATAATTTGAATGACATGGCAAATATGAATGATATGGCATATAATTTAAATGACATGGAATATAAAATAATGCTATCATATAAGATGCATGGAAATAAAAATGAAAATAATAATGCATGAATATAGTATATGCTAAATAATATAACAAAAAAATAATTAAATAAAAAGCATAGGATATCATGAAATATTCCGAATCATATAATAAACAATATAACATAACTCAAAATCATAATAATATCATAGAAAATATCATAGCAAAAATCACATATTATATAAAATGCATGAATATGGAAAATGCAATGCATAAAATGTATTTTTTCCTTTAATTGTGGAAATCCGTATATCTAAAAAGATATCCGGCTACCTTCGGAAAATATGTCAAATTAAATATTCTAAAACAAAAATACTTTGTGATTTTTTGAAAACAATTTTGAAAAGCTTAGATTAAAAATAAAAACTAGACTAAACCCTTTTTTAAAGGGCTCTAATTTCCTAAGTTTAAAATCCTGGACTTGACCACCCTTAACCCGAGAGTTAAAAAATCATTTTTAGAGTTTAAAAAAGCTTAGAAACTACCCTAAGTCAGTAGCTAACCTTCCTAATCAGCCCCCTCTAAGTAACTTAACCAAAATAGAAAAATGATTTTCTTTAAATTCAATTCTGACTCCACTGTCTATTTTAAGCCACGATTTTTTACTCTATTTTTAAAAATTCAAAAAAAAATCTAAAAAAGAATACTGGAGACTCAGGACATGTAAAACTACACGGGAAAAAATCAAATTAATTTTTTGATTAAAGATGAATGCCCAAAAAAATCGGGAAAGTACGAGTACTCGGTGAAAAAACTATTTTGCCAAAATACATTTTTGCCTTTGATAAAATCATTTAAAAATCAAAGTAAAAATATTTAAGACTCACAAAATGACTCACAAACAGTAACTAAGACTTTTTGAAAGTTAGATAAAAATTAGCTAAGTAAAAAAATCACAAAGGTAGAATAATCAATTTGACAAACTTTAATTTTCCACAAGTGTGCTCAAGAGAGCATGACTTTGAACCATTAATTGGCCTAAGTCACTAGTCAAGTGGCATGAACATGAAATGCATAAAAAATATAGCAAATATGATGCATGAAATGCATGACTTTAAACCTAAATGTCATGAAAAAATGCATGGCATCCATATATGGACCTAGACCTAAATGAACTTGCATGGCATTTAGTGCAACCTAGGTCTAAAATGCATGAACATGCATGGCAAAATAAACCAAACCTAATAACTAAAATATGCATGACATTTTCACAAACACAAGGCATGCTTAAACCAAAAACTCAACCAAATATCATGCAAATGCTAACCTATCAACTAAAATAGCAAAAATGCAACACACAATACAAAACACATGGAGTAGCCGAATGACCTATGGTTCCTAACAAGCATGGCATTTTCACAAACACTTGGTATACTTAAACTAAATACTCAATCAAATGTCATGCAAATGCAAAACCTACCAACTAACATGGCAAAAATGCACATACAATGTAAAACACATGGAGTAGCTTTATGGCCTCAAGCTCCAACAAGCATGGCATTTTCACAAACACTTGATATGCTAACATGCTCAACTAAAATATAACACTCACAACATGCAAACATAAAGTACGGATACTAAAACCAAACAAGCATTTTCACAAACACTTGATATACTAACATGCTCGACTAAAATATAACATTCAAATCATGCAAACACAAGGTAGAGATACTCACAAGCATTTTCAAAAACACTTGATATACTAAATATGAAACATCAACAAATTTAGACATTATGAAAACAGAAAATTAAAAATGCAAGAACATGATATTTAAATCATAAATGGCAGCAAACAAAGCAACCAAATTAAAACATGATTCAAATATATGAAGTAGAAGAACACTTAAAGCATCAAAATTAAAGAAAATAACATAAATAACATGATAAATTAAAGCAAAAACAGCAACCATAATAAGAAAAATGTAGGCCATTCGGCCATTAAAGAAAAATAAGAAAAAAATTGTAAAAAAATATTTAAGAAAGAGATGCAGAAAGAACTTAAGAAGAACAATAAAAAACACTTATTTAAAAAGAAAAAATCACCAAATGATAATCAAAATAGCAAAAATAAGAATGGGAAATCAAGAAAGTGCAAGAGTTGGTGCTCAAGACCAAACTCAAGAAGCTATATTTCAAGCTTTATCTCTTCAAACTTTCCTTTCTTTTCTAAACTTTTTCTTTTTGCTTTCAACCAAAGAGAGAAAAAGTAAGAAAAACTAAGAAGAAATCTGAAAATGAAAACCTCCAAATGAAAATTTTGCACCTCCCCTTAATGCTGGCAGAATTTTACCTCTCTCTTTCCCTAGGATGTTGTCATTTTGATTCCATCCAAGGGCTAGTGATTCAAGGTGAAAAATCATGAAATTATCACCCTTAGATTAGCATATCAGCTGTCCATAATTACAGCTATTCAAGAATAATTTTGACACTCTCTCTTGGCCTATGTGGCTTAATCACAATGGCTTGATCAAAAAGAATCTCTAACTAACTCTTAATCCTTGGCCTTTTGATTGAAAAATCAGAAGCTTCCTCCTTCCTTTGGGCCTTGTCAGGCCAACACTTCTCTTTTTCAGCCCAAGTCTGGTTTTTCGAAAGCCAAAAGAAGCCCTTTTCGGTTGTTTGGATGAAATGACCATTTTGCCCCCCGGATGCAAATAAATGGAAAACTCACTCTAAATTCAAAATTTCTTTTTTTAATAATTTAAAAATAATAAAATATTGAATTCTGGAAGTTTTCAAAAATTTTCGAGTCCGTTTGCTATTTATTTGGATTTTTTCTTCCAAAAATGCCCATTCATGCCCCCACATTTTACCATTTTTTAAACGGGCTCCAAATCCAGATTTTTCTTCACCAATCTCTGCCAAATAATTTAAAAGTGTGATCTAGAAGTTTTCATAATTTTTGGAACTCATTTGGTATTTTTTCAGGATTTATCTTCTTGAATTATTGCATAGGAGGCCCGGGATTTGGCCATTTTGCAAACAAACTCCGAATCAATATTTTCTTTTTCCAATCTCTTCCAAATAATTTAAAATTGATATTTGAAAATTTTCAAAATTTTTGGAGTCCATTTGCTATTTTTTCAGGATTTTCCTTCTTGAATTACTACATAAGAAGCCCGGGATTTGGCCTTTTTGCAAACGAACTCCGAATCAAGATTTTCTTTTTCCAATATCTTTCAAATGATTTAAGAATGAGATTTGCAAATTTTCAGAATTTTCGGAGTTCATTTGCTATTTTTCCCAAATTTTCCAATTTTTCCCTTTTGCCTCTGAAACCCGGTTTTCCTCAAAACAAGTCCGATTTTCAGATTTTCTTCAAGCTGAGCCTTGGAATATCCCTTTTTAATCATTCCTCATCCATTGGGGGCTTTGGTCTTACGAAGTCGGGCCATTTCTGTGATTCTTCCCGATTTCACCGAAATCCACTAAAAACCCTAATTCTCGGTTTTCTCCCGGATTGACTTTTCTTTCGGTTTTTCTTGCAAGTGGCTTCTCTATTACCCGTAGTCAGTGCTTATCTTTCAGTTGTAACCTTCAATTTCGACAAATTTGATCGTTTAAGCACTTTTTCCCAAATTTCTGGGATTAGGGTTTTCTTTCTACTGAATCTCCAAATCCTAACTTCCGAACTCCATATCTTTCAATGTAGATCTCGGATTATCAAAATTCTTTTGCCATTTTTCAATTGAACTTAAAATCTTGATTTTGAAAGTGGATTAACTTTTTCAATAGTTGACTTTCCGGGGTTGACTTTTTCCGAGGTTGATTTTTTTCGGGGTTGACTTTTTTCGAGTTTGAGTTTTTATGCTCGCCCTCTTAAACTAAGTCTCGGGGTACCACCTGCAGGATGAAAAAAGTCTTTTTACATTCTGGAACCTCAATTTAGGAAGAAAACATACCTGTTTTAGTGGTCCGGACAAAATTAGGTGTCTACAGCGACATGGCATAAGTGACATGGCATGAAATGATGACAGGGCATAAGTGACATGGCATAAAATGATGACATGGCATAGGTGACATGGCATAAAATAATGACATGAAAAGTGACCTAAGATTGCATGACATAGCTACATGACCTAAGATGCATGACATAGGCAAATATAATGCAAGGCGTGACCTAGACCTAAAATGCATGGGAAGACCGAATGTGATGCAAGATGTATCATGGACACAACATGCTAAATGAGATAGCTACATGACCTAAGATGCATGACATAGGAAAATATAATGCAAAGCATGGCATGAACACAAAATGCATGGGCTGACCGAAATGCATGTATAGCATATTATGAGTATAAAATGCAAGAGAACCGAACTACATGACCTAAAATGAATGATACAACCAAGTATGATGCAAGGCATGGCATGAACCAAAAAACATGAGATGTTTGAATGGTATAAGGGACTTATCACAACATGAAAATGATGTAAAAACTAATATAGCATAAAAATGATGCAAAGAACATGACCAAAATATGCATAGACATGCAAGGAAGTAATAAGAAAAACAAGTAAACAAAGAAAAAGAAAAGTTGAGCTCCATGGTTGGTGCAAATGGGCATAGCCCTCCCCTAACCATAATCACTTGATATTATCAAGATCATGAAGCCTTTCCAACTCACAAATAAGAAAATAAACCAAGCTAACTAAAAATGGATGTGAGCTCCATGGTTGGTACAATGGGCATAGCCCTCCCCTAACCATGGTCATTTGATTTTTATCAAGATCATGTAGCCTTTCAACCTCTTTTGCTTCATTTATTTTGAAAAATCAGAACATAAAAAAAATAATAAACCTTCCACAATCATGTTTCCCACAACAAACATGCAAAACAAAAATCAAGGCAAGCAACAAGCAAGTTTCGGCCATGGTAAAAAAAGTTTGTGAAAATTTGTTTTTATTTTTATTTTTGATGAAAAAGAGAAGATGAAAGCTTAAAAGAACATTTCTGAACTTTTATTTTCACATGAAAAGAAGTAGAAATCATATGGAAAACAAAGAACAAAGCATGAGAATGAAGAAAAAAAACCATGCAAGAGCAAGGTAGGAATGGCTACCTTCCTAGCTTTCTTAGACAACTCTCTCTTCCTTTTTTGAAATTCATCTTCTTTGCAAAATTAGCTACTGACCTCCTCTAACAAATGACCAGCCAACTTAAGGGAAAAAAAAAAGCATTCCCCCTCTCATTCATGCTTGGCCGGTTGGCATGTCCACTATTGGATGAAAAGTGCTCAGTTTTCTCCACCAATATAGGCCATTAGATTAGGATATTTCATGACAAATAAAAATGTCATCTTGTTCATTGATCTTGGCCCTTGAAAGGTGTACTCATCCTTTACAAAGCACCTAGGCCATTGGATGAATCAAGGACCATTTGCGTGCTCCCCCTTGGCCAAACCCCTCTCCTCCCTTGGATGGATTTTGCTCATCTTTTCTCCAGTAATCTTGGCCATTGGATGAGGATATTTTCATGACAATAAAAATTTTATCTTGCAATTTGATCTTGGCCATTGAAGGATGTACTCATCTTTTCTACAAAGCACCTACGCCATTGGATGAGAGAGGACCACTTGCAAGGCAATAAAAATGGCATCTTGTAGCTTGATAGTGACCATTGGATTAAATTGCTTAAATCCTCACCCTTCTCCCCTATGCTGGCCGGCCAAGGTCTGGAATATCCTAGAAATTCCTCCATCATTCATATTTTTCTTAATTGCAAATTGGCCCTTTTTATTTTTTTTCTGATAAAATTACCTTTTAGCCCACCGAACTTAATTTGATTCCAAATCGACCCCAATTCCGGATTTGCCTTTTCCAACTCATCCCATCCAATATAAAACTTGGTTCTGGAGGTTTTCATATTTTTTCGAGCTCATTTACTATTTTTCTTGGATTTTTCTCTAAAGTTTCGGTTTAGTGCCTCCCAAATTTAGCTTTTTTCATTTGAGCTCCAATTCTGGATTTTCATTCACCAATCTCTTCCATAAAATATAAAATTTAGATCTGGAAGTTTTCATAATTTTTCGAGCTCGTTTGCATTTTTCCTGAAATTTTCTCCTGGAATTTCGGGTTAGAGCACCCGAGCTTTGTCATTTTTCATTTGAGCTCCGATTCTGGATTTTTCTTCACCAATATCTTCCAAAAAATATAAAATTGAGATCTAAAAGTTTTCATAATTTTTCGAGCTCGTTTCCAAATTTTCCCAAAATTTTCTCTTGAAATTTCGGGTTAGGGCACCCGAACTTTGCCATTTTTCATTTGAGCTCCAATTTTGGATTTTTATTCGTCAATCTCTTCCAAAAAATATGAAATTGAGATTAGGAAGGTTTCATAATTTTTCGAGCTCGTTTCCTATTTTTCTTCGAATTTTCTCTTGGAATTTTCGGGTTAGGGCACCCGAACTTTGCCATTTTTTAGTTGAGCTCCGATTGTTAATTTTTTTTTTCTCGAGTCTCTTCCAAAAAATATAAAACTCATATCTAGAAGTTTTTATAATTTTTCGAGCTCATTTGCTATTTTTCGCAAAATTTTCTTCGGGGATTTTCGGTATTACCCTTTAACCTCCAAAACCTCATTTTTAATCGAAACGGGTCCGATTTATGGATTTTTTTCCACTCCCTTTATCATATATTGAATTTGAGTTGGTCCAAAAACGCCCAATTTTTACGATCAAATTCTCCTCCGATTTAGTTTTCCCTTTCAAACTCGGGAATCTTCTCGTTCTTCCGTTTTTGCTTTAACCGGCTCTTCCTTGGGATCCACTTCAAATTGGGTCTTGTGCTATTTCTTTTTATCCATCCTTTATCAACTAGAGGCTTCAATTTCACCAAATTGGGCCATCTTTGTGGTTTTCCCCAAATTTGCCACATTAGGTCCTACACTGAATTTCCGCAACCCATCTTCTGAAATCCATATCTTTCGTTGTAGATCTCGGATTGTTAAAATTCTTTCGTCATTGTTCAATTCAACTTCGAACCTTGATTTTGACTGGAAGTTGACTTTTTTAGTGGTTGACTTTTCGAGGTTGATTTTTTCGGGGTTGACTTTTTTTTAGTTGACTTTTTGTGCCAACCTCCGAAACAAAGTCTTGAGGACCCATCTATGCAATGGTGGAAGTCTTTCTGCATTTCGGGAAGTTTGAAAAGGAAAATTTGTCTGATTTAGGGGGTCTGGACAAAATTAACTGTCTACAATATTTGTTTTATAATATATGATGGTGATGTGCATTAAATGAAGTCATTTGTAAATTGGACAAACGCAATCAACCAAAACAACGTGGACAACAAAAAATTAAAAACCAAAACGCGTATTGGGAATGGCAAGGTTGGTTTTTTTTTTCATTTTTTTTCTTTAGTACATGATGACGTGGCAACTTGGATGAAGAGCTTTCTATTTGTCCTTTACATATCTTGTATTAATATATACTCGAGTAGAACCTGCGCTATGCTACGAAAAAATTCACTATTTTTCTTAAGCAGATGATAAAATTATAATGTTTAAAAATATTAAAATGTTAATTATTTGTGATTATATGAAAGGTATGGAAATATAAACAATCATGAACAAAGAAATTGAAGAATTATGCATTTAGTTTCTTTCATTACATGCTTAATTTACAAAACATCATCACTTGATTTTTATAAATGATATACACAAATTTTCTCTTGTAAACCTCATAAAAGATTCAACCAAAATATTTTACCGGTGCATATTCAAGAATCTTAAAGTCTTTTTATTTTTTCAAAAACAAAATCAATAAAACTAAAATGTTAAAAATAAATCAAGCTATCAAACAACTTACACGATCAAAACCCACCCTACAAATATAAATCAAAACCACACAAAAAGCACAACAAAAAACTATAAATGCAAAGTCAATTCATATCCATTTATTGAATCAACAATCCATAAAAACAATTCATAACAAAATATTCTTAACTATCAATATGATAAAAGAAATTACATGATATCTACCATGAGAAGCTAAACTCATGAATTGCCATTAAATAAAAATAAAAATAAAGAACATCTAAAAATGTAACACCATAAAATTGAATCAAATTCAACCATCAAAGCATAAAATAAATCTAAAATTCGATGTACCTTCAGGTGACATTTGCTTATTCCAATTTGCAACTTAATATTGTTTTAAAGAATCATAAAAAGCAAGTTATTTTTTGTGTTAAATTGTCTTTTAAGAGTATTCCTTTCTTCTTAATAGAAGAGTTAGTCAAATTTTCATGCTACACCTTGTAAATATGGACTATTTTTGAACTGAACTTAAAAAAAAAAAGAAACAAAAGTTAAGTTACAAATACATGCTAGATCATGGATAATCATGTATTCCAATATACAACTTGTAACTATATATTGGGATGCATGATTATCTTTACACAGTTTATATCATGGTAATGATGAAAACTTTAAAAATTAAGAGAACCAAAGTTGAAATACTGATCAAACAAAACAAACACACGCTTATAATTTAACCATATGATCAATCAATTAAGAATCGAAACTAAACACCCGATAAACATTTAACCACGTGCTTATCATTAGAATGTACTAGGTTTTCACAAAACAAACAATTAATTTCTATAATAGGAAAATTTTGGTATTTTCTTTTCTTCTAATAAAACAATTTGTTGATGCCGAGAGTCAAAGTGTAATGTATGTATAGAAACATTAAAAGATATATTGAACAATATGGTATTAGCTAATAAATTTATAGGAAATGAAGTTTCAAATTTGGCACAAATATATCACCTAGATGCAATGCAATGGTCTTTTGAATATGTTTTATGGACTCACAACTACTTGAATAAGAGTAGTACTCATCCACTAACTTGAAACCAAGCAAAATTTCAAGGTAAGATAGAAAGACTTATAAACAAATAATGTTTCATTATAGACCCTTCCTCTCCCCCTCCTCTCTCATCCTCGGGTTGAAATGCTCAGTGCACTCCATATGATGTCTCAATTGCATTTTGAGAATTCTTATAGTTTTCTATTAAGCTAATGCAAAGGATCATCCAAAAACATATTGTATCAATATGATTATAATAATATACCATTATAAAGTGATTAGGTAACTATTATAAGAGGATATGTTCTACTAAAAAAAGTGAAAATAAAATATAAAATGAACCTTAAGAAATGACAACACGAATTCTCAAGTACATACTTCTATCAACAGTAAAATAACAGGCATATAATCAATTAAATTAATTGTTGTAAGAACATAATATACATAATTCTCAAGTGTTTATCTAAGAATATATTAATAAACACATAAAGTAAAATTTAACATGAACAAAGAAACTATACTATGCAAAAAGATGCAAAAAACTCACCCACAAAAACTAATATCACCAAATTGAGATTGAGCAACAAAATAATTTTTTAGTTAATAGGCGTAGATTGAGATTAATTACTTCACTACAAAAAAAAATGTCATATACTGACGGAAAAATTTGCCAGTATATATATGCTATTCTGACGAATTTGTTAACCGTCGGTAATATGCGTCATATACCAACGGAATTTATATTCGTCGTTATATACGTTATATATATTGACGGATAGATAAAAATCCGTCGGTATAATCATAATCTATACCGACGGATTTTGGTATCCGTCAATATAGGTTAGTCTGAAAAAAAGGCACCTCCTTTTTTAAAGGTGCGGGTAATTTTATTTTTAATAAATTTTTTTATTTTATTGAAAATAGTACTTTCCGATTGTTGGACTGCTTCTTTGAAAATGCTACTTTCCATTTTCCAGTTTTAGATCCTCTCTTTGAATTCCATTTTCCTTTTTCCATTGCTAGATTTGGTTTAGCGAGTGAGAGAGAAAGTGAGTGAAAAAGAAACCCCAAACCCCGCAAGAAGGAAACCCTAAATCTCTCCCCAAATCGCTACGCCTTCGGTTTTCGCAGAATCATCACTCCTGCTATTTCACCTCCACTTCAGGTTTCTCTATCTTTCTCAACTATTTCCTTTTCCAATTTTGGTTGTTGAATATTGCCAATTTTCCTGTTTTTTTTCTTTGTCTGGAGTTCATCTTGGACATGCTGACGGTTGCTGAACTTTAGCAATGTCGTGTGCTTCGTTTATTGTGATTGGTTTTATTCGGAGATAGAAGTTCCTTGTCATTAAAGGCTTGCATTGCATGCTACTCTGCTTCAGGCCATGCTGTGATTGTGAAATGTTTTAAGTTAACAAAATTGTAGAAGGAAATTTGCTTAAAAGTCTTGTCTATACTATAGGTAGAGAAAGAGAAAGAGGCCGCCTATTATCTGTGCAGGTTAGGTCTCTTAATAGTTGTTGATTTAAGCGAATTTGCATTGCATTGGAGGAGACTCTGGCTCCTCTGTCTTGATATTCTTCCATTCCATTCAAAGATGAGACAAAGAGCAGATGAACCAACCTTGTTTGTTATCAAGCTTAAGGCTAAATTCTAAATTTTCTTGATTTTACATGTCATCTGTACACATGCTTCCAAGATTCAAAATGAAATTGGAACCTTAAATTATTTGGTCCCATGGATAGTAGTTTGCTGATAAAGAATCATTTTGCAGATATTATAATCATTTGCCTGCTGAATATTAGTTAGCTAATTTGTGACTATGACTCTAAATTTCTTGCAATTGTAATCTTTCTGCTCTTTTAGAATGTTGGTATTAGAGAAAAAAAACTTCACACTATTTACTTATAGCTATGGAACTTTGAAATGCCCATCATATATTTTTAATTGTTTATGTTAAATGTTATTTTTTTAAATATCTTTTGGACGTTGGGTTTTTGTTTAGATGATCCCAAGAATGCTCATTTGAGAGAGCTTGAAGGAGCAAGGGAAAGGCTAACTCTTCACAAAGCTGATCTTCTTGATTACGAGTCTCTTAAGGAAGCCATTAATGGTTGTGATGGAGTTTCCACACAGCTTCACCCGTGACAGATGATCCTGTAAGTTGTTTTTTTGTTTTTTTTGCAAATTTTTTTTTACGGCTATCATTAAAGACATAATTAAGGCTAAAGTTGCTATTGGATTTATACTGAGCTTGCTGGATTTTTTTATCTTTCCTTTTCATCTTGAATTGGAATCTGTTTTTTTAATCAGGTGTAGCTCTCGGAGATACTATTGAACGTAGTAAGCAGTGTTGCATCTGACAATTAGAGGAAATTCTTCAAATCAGGGTTAGTTTATTTTGTTCTAATTTTATCTTTCTTTTTCATCTTGAATGGGTTTTGGATTTGATTTGAATTCTGACAATTAGATGTTATATTTTGATTATTTTTAAGCTTGGTATTGATTATTTTTGCTTCAATGATTACAATGTCGTCTGATTCTGCTTCCTGTTTCTGTGCAAATCCTTGTGATTTTTCTTGATTTTGTGCCATAGCCAGAAGAAATTGGGGGGAAAAACTTTGCTTGGTATTGCTTTTATTGCTGATGCATAAATTTAACTAACAAAGGAATTTTTATTATGCTGAATAATGTATTAGCGTCCCTTTATAACTGTTAAGGGAGGGTGGGTAACCAAGGTGACAATTAGAACAATCAGTTTAAAATGTTTGATTGCTTGTGCTTAAGGGAAACATGTTATATGTACGTCTGTCTGGGTCAGACCCTTTGTACTGGTTGTCCAGCTAGCCCAGCATTTGCATTTGGATTGACTTTGCATTGTCTTCAACTTGTTCATCATTAGAAATTGGACCTAGTGGTCCACCCCTCACACTTTCAGTCTTCTAAGATTTTTTTGGAACTCCAAGCACTAGAATATTTATTATTGTCTATAAAGCATTTAATTTATTATTGTCCAAGGAGGAGTAACTTGAACTTGATTTTACACTTACATTATTGTCCAAGGTGGAGTAATTTGAAAATTTTTAGAATTTTTGGAGTTCATTTGCTATTTTTTCGGGATTTATCCTGTTGAATTTCTACATAGTGGGCCCGGTATTTGGCCATTTTGCAAACGAACTCGGAATCAAGATTTTATTTCGCCAATCTCTTTGAAATGGTTTAAGAATGAGATTTGAAAAAAAAAATTCAGAATTTTTGGAGTTCATTTGCTATTTTTTCCAAATTTTCCAATTTTGCCCTTTTGTTTTTGAAACCCGCTTTTGCTCAAAACAAGTCCGATTTTCAGATTTTCTTCAAACTAAGCCTTGGGCTATCCTTGTTTAATATTTCTCATCAATTAGGGGCTTTAGTCCTATCAAATCAGACCATTTTTGCAATTTTTTCAAATTTCACCAAAATCCACACAAAAAAACCTAATTCTCGGTTTTCTTCACCCAACTTCCGACCTCCATATCTTTTCTACTCAGATTCCTTAACCCAACTTCCGACCTCCATATCTTTTAATGTAGACCTCGGATTATCAAAATTCTTTCACCGTTTTTAAATTGAACCTCAAATCCTGATTTTGAAAATGAGTTGACTTTTTCAATAGTTGACTTTTTCAGGGTTGACTTTTTTGGGATTGACTTTTTTGGGGTTGACTTTTTCGAGTTTGAATTTTTTTGTCTGCTTTCCTTGACTAAGTCTCGGAGTACCACCTGCAGGATGAGAAAAGCTTTTTAGCATTCTGAAACATCAATTTAGGAAGAAAACGTACTTGATTTAGGGGTTCAGACAAAATTAGGTGTCTACATATGCCATGTGAGAAGTTGAGATTAAGTTTGAACATGCACTATTTTTATTGAGATATGTTATGTTAATTTTAGCTTAACTCAAACCATTTACTATCAAGCATGATTTCTTTGTGAAACTCTTTAAGCTATTGATTAGTTTATAAGACTTGTCCAATGATTGTCTCTAATTTGTATTGAAAGAGGATTATATTAGGTTTTATTACTTTGTCTCTATTTGGTTTTGCTTGAAGACTAGAAAAAGATTAAGTGTGGGGGAGTTTGATAAGTGCTTAATTTCATGCATTTTCCTATTGAATTTCCTTATACTTTGTGTTTTGATTCTTAAGTTCCTTGACATTTTACTAGGTTTTTATGCTTTGTAGGTATTTTGGAAGACATGAAGTCAAAACATGTCAATTAGGGTGTTAAAGAGCTTACAAAATCATAATCACAAGATGAGAAAAGACTTGGGAGTAAAAAAGATCAAATTCTTGGTGCAAAGCAAGAAGACAGATTTGACCTCCTGAGCTTGTTGCTAAGAAAACATGATGTTAGAGTCTTTATTTGAAGAAACTTCCTTCTTGACTTTTGAATATCACCTGATTACTTTTCCAAAGGTTGGTCATGAGCCTAAATTGGATAAGAAATGGTCATCCAATTCGGCAGTGGAATATCTCCTTAAACAATCCTAGTGGCAGAAAACACCCTAGCCGAAGACCATGTGATCAGATAAGGCCTCCAATATTGACGAAATCGACCATCAAGTTGGCTGATCAAAATCGTCATATACCTACCTTTGAAATTTGTAAAGCTTATCTCTTGTCATTTAGCCCTCCAAAATGTGTATAAATAGAGGGCCTTGGATGATTGTAAGGGATCATATTGTACATAGGTAGGATATTAGCCATTTTAATAAAATTCTCTAAGTTTTCTTCTTCTTTGTTTTCTCTAGTTTTCTTTCTTTTCTCTAGTTTTCTTTTTCTTTAGAGAGAGCAAGAGGTTGGATAATTAATATTCTTCCTCTTCTTCTTTCTTTCTTTTATTTTCTTCTTAGATTTTCTTTAATTTTATGTTTATGTTTATAATGCCTATGCTAGGCTAAACTTCTATTTGGTTAAGGGTGATTTCAAAGCCATAGACATGTTTTGTGATTGATTTTCAGATTCTATCTATCATTAATTTTCTATCAAAGTTGCTTATGTTCTTCTACAAGAATTGTTCATGATGTTGTCTAGATTTATTTAGGTGTACAACTAGATAGATCTTGATAATTATCTATTGCTAGTTTAGGAGTCTTGATCCGTGTAATTGTCTTGATTTCCTATTCATAAGTGGCAATTTGTGATTAATGATTATGGTCAAGTTTTCAATAATTGCAAAGTGGAACATAACCTAAGTTGAAAAATCCGAGCTTATGTGTTTGTTGCTTAGATCAACCTATCTTTCTCATCATAAAGCTGCCATTAAATTGAATTTAGAGAGCTTATTCTAGGTTGTTTAATGGTTAGAGATTAAATAGAGAGCTTGTTCTATTTAACGACAAACTAAGGAAAGATTGGGGTAACAGAGCTTGTTGTTATCTACGGTTGTTAACTTTGATAGTTGGTTGATATTTATAGATCTGAAATTGATTCTTAATGATGTCTAGTGGTGGAGAATGAAACCTTAACCATATTTTTCATATTTGATTCTTCTTACTTACTTGTTTTCTTACTTTTCTAGTTTGCTTATTTTTAAAAGTATATTTATTTTTATTGGCTGGTTATACCGCCTAATTTAGTATATATATTTTATTGGCTGGTTATACCGCCTAATTTAGTATATATATTTTTATTGGCTGGTTATACCGCCTTGCATCTTATTCTTATTATTTACTTTAGTTTAAATCTGGCTTCAAAAACCCTTTTTCTTTTATTGTTTTCGTTGAACGTAAGTTATAAACTAATAACTCATAGATTAAAACCCAATCCCTGAGGACTCGACCCTTGCTAATCATTATACTTACAATTGATCTTTTTAGTGCAAGGTTAAATAAGATACACTCTTTTGGGTGCATCAAATTTTTGGCGCCGTTGCCGGGGATTGTTTTCTTTAGTTTATTTGTTACTTGGTTTATTCTTATTTTCAATTCTAATTAGTTCTATTTTCTTGTACATACAAGTTTTTCTTATCAAATTTTGAAAAAAAAAAAAAAAAAAAAAAACGATGGAATTGAGCAATCTAACACTTGAAGAGTTGGTGGCATACATGAACATGGAAAATCAACAAGCCAATCTCACCTACCCAGTTCAACAATTGGCCATGGGAGGATGTCAAGGCCATCAAGTGTTCCAAGACCAACAGTATGATCATTACTCAAACACTTACCATGAGGAATGGTGGGATCATACTAATTATGGCTACTCGAAAAATTACCAAGAAGTAGTTCCTTATGCCAATTACACTCATCCATCTAGATTCAATCAATCATGGTCTCAAGAACCAGATCTTTTTCAACCACCACATTTGACACAAAACATTAATAAAAATAACTAAAAACTATATAATTATACGAGTTATCACACCCCCACACTTAGATTGTTGCTAGTCCCTAGCAACGACTCAATAAAAATAAAATAAGAAAATCTAATCTAATCCATTTTCGTAGGAAATCACGGTGGCACTTAGCATGTGACACAAGCCTTTAAACCCCTAGGTGTCCCTAGTGGACGAGTTTAGTCTCGTGAGGGTTTACTAGAACGATACCCACAAACATTGAAAAACTAAAATATAAATAAACTGCATATACTAAAAATATTTACTCCTAATCCTTTCAATACAAATTAGATACAATATTTGAACAAGTCTTATAAACTAATCAATAGCTTAAAGAATTTCACAAAAAATCATGCTTGAATGTAAATTGTTTGAGTTAAGCCAATATTAGCATAACATATCTCAATCAAAATATTGCATGTTCAAATTTAATCTCAACTTCTCACATGGGATACCCTCATGATTTTCACTCTTTAAAGTAGTGGTGAAGTGTTTACACTCAATCAATCTCATGAAAACAGTTCTACCATATTCTTGCTTGTCCACCTATTCTCCACTATTTAGATCATACAACTTCATGAATCAAGAGGTCTTTAATCAAGGTTGTAATGGGGCCAAGGGGTTTGTAATGTGGTTGAAGAACAAAAGGATAAAGATATCACAAAGGTTCCAAAGAGTTCATAAAGTTTAGAGACATAAAAAGATCATACAAAGAAACTTCTCAAAACTCTTTACAAGTACATAGTCACCTAGGCCGGATATTTATGTTGGGCCTTTTCTTCATTCTAAACGACTTTGTAACATCTTTTTCTTTTTCCACAAATTCAAGAGATGATTCATATATTTTTTTTTTTACATAGGAATGTATTTGCCAGTATTTCATTTCTTTTTCTCTTGACTTTTCTTTTCTTTCCCCCCCACACTTATTTCTTGTTTCTAACCCAAATTTTTAACTAAAAATATCCCTTGTCTTTGCAACTTGTCTCAAAACATGCTAATTCATCTTTGGAACAAAGGTAAAGATATAAGTATATTTAGGTTAGGGACAAGTTATGGTTACCAAAGAGATAGCTTATTCAATGTAGGCTCAAATTGGTTCACTAAGGGTGTGTTCTCTTGGAACATCAATAAGGGATGGCTGTTTGGCTCTGGCTAAAAATCCTAATGCCTCTATCATATTCATGTTGTCACATGTATCAATATAGTCTCAAACGGTTTAAAGCAAGTTCTTGAGAATCCTGTAATCATAAGAGCACTCAAGAAAGAAATTAGATTGATTTGTATAATGCATCAATCATTATAGGCTCAAAAACTCACAAGAATGATTATACAAGTCAGATTAAGTCTAAACATGCTTCTTTCTCAATCAACATATCATATTAACATTGGCTCATAAAAAGGTTGACATCAAGCTCAATTCTCATGAAAATCTTCTCACTAATAAATATGTTTTAGACTTATGCAATTCATATCTCATCATTGTATTAAAAAGAACTAAAACACACTAAAAATAATAATAATAAAGACTCATAAAAAAAAATAGTAGACGAAAATAAAAGAAATCCTAAATCATTCCCCCCACACTTAATTCTTACATTGTCCTCAATGTAAGTCTATTAACCCAAATGAAAGAATCATGTGTAAGAGAAAAGAACTAATAACATAAGAATAGGAACAACTAAGACTCAAAACAAAACAAACTCATGCAACCTAAATAATCCTAAAATACTAAACAAACAATTAACAAATAAACATAAAAAGATTAAAATCAAACTGACAAGGTATGTCTCAAGTCTCCCTTACTCAGACCTTGTTCAGAATGAATACTTCTAAATTGCTTAAAACACAACAAACTTTTTTTTTTTGAAAAGAAAAAATCAAACTGACAAGGTATGTCTCAAGTCTCCCTTACTCAGACCTTGTTCAGAATGAATACTTCTAAATGGCTTAAAACACAACAATTTTTTTTTTTTTAAATTAGCAAAATATGTCCCTTACCCCATACTAAAATATGACATTGTCCCCAATGTCAAATTTTAAAGGTAGGATTTAGGAGATATTACCTGCAGAGGTTGCTAACCACTTATTATAACTGAGACACAACAAACAAAATGTTAGATAATGTCACAAAGACAAAGTGCAATCCACTCCTTGCTCGTCCATATCTCTTTTTCTTTTTCCGAGCGTTTGCGAAACAACCGTAGCAGATAAACACTCATAAGCTTGGAGCTTTTTGAGTAAATCTTCAATGGTTGTAGCAGAAATTATGGTTCTCCTTGCCTCTGAAAACATGAATCCATTATCCACAGCATTATCTAAATATGAAAGCAAATTACTAAAATAACCATTAATATTAAGCAAACCAATGGGTTTCTTATTTGTGACCAAAGATGACCAAGAAGCCACGCAAGCTATTTCTTCCAATGTACCCAGACCTCCTGGTAAAGCAATGAATGCATCGGCAGAATGGTACATGATTGTTATCCGTTCAGGGATACTCCAGACTTGTATTTCCTTACCCAAGATAGGTCCACAAAAATCTGTGAATAGTTTTGGCACGATTCCTAGAACTGGACTTCCTCCGGCGTGTGCTGCTGTAGCGACTGCTCCCATTAAACCCGTACTACCGCCTCCATAAATCAAGTGGATCTTTTGTTGGGCAAGTATTACTCCAACTCTTATGGCTTCATCAGCGAATATGTTATTTTTCCCTGGATAAGCACCTCCAAAGACACAAATTTTTTTAATGCGCTGGGACGAAGTACTTACCATTTTTTTTTCTTTTTCGAGTGCCTGAAAGAGAATGAGTACATGGTGTAATATATAGAGGACTGAGTAGTGAATCAGACAAGAGTAATAATGTCGCCGAAAGTGTATCTGACCTGTCAGAAGAAAATGTTAACCTAACAAAAGATTTTTGCGTGATTTCAGGAAGAAAATCAAAAAGAGAAGAAAAAATCAACAGTAAAAGACAAATAAAAAAAAAAAACGAGAATAATTACACAAATCGAACAACACGTAAATTAAACCAAAATAAAGTTATTGCAAATCAAACCAAAAACTGAGAAGTCATTTATTGTAGTTGTGATTGTGGCTCACATCTTCCTCTGGTTTTACGTCCAGAAACGGCTTAAACGCCTTCTATGAGTCGAGGATATGCTTCCCATCCAGTTTTCTTACAAGCTGGCAAACAGGGTCTTTTAACATCAGATTCCCAAGATGTTGCCATTCCCTTTGGAATTGCGGCCATAAATCAAGAATTTCTCTTTGTACGTCTCCACTAGGATGCGTTTCAAGAGAAAGTTGGATATTACCCAAATTCTCCTTACTCAGTCCATCCTTAATGAATTCAATTTTATCATCTCGATTAGAGGACGGAATCCCAATAGAACGACATTTACCGTTACACGTCCATCGTGCACATTTGTGGCAGTTTGAACTCATGCGCTTTGCTCGTCGCTTCTTTGCAAAAGTGCTTCTACCTGTACCTGGTAAATGCAAAACAGGAAGATATTCATCTTCACGTACCTTGGCTTCAATTATCCAACGTATGTCTTCAGGAATCCCTTTGTGCATAAGCATTCTTAATCTTTCAAATCGAACTTGGTAAAGCTTCAGTAAAATATTTCGAGGAAAAGGAGGAAATCGTTTCTGCAATCTTGTGAGAATATCATCCATCCTGAAAAAAAAATGATAAAAATTGAAAGAGAAATTGGAAGAGAAATTTATATACAATATCAGTTTTGTGGGTAGCTGATGGAACCGATTTAAATAATCACGGAGTACCGTTATCCGCCATTTAACCGGGGTAAAAAAAATTAAAAATTATATTTACATCTAGTTATTTTAAAAACAAGGATCAGAAAGAAAAACAACCTAAAAAGACTCAAAAACAAAAAACTCTAAATAAAATCCTAAATTACTAAACAAATAAACATAAAAATAAATAAATAAAAACAATAAAAAATAATAAAAGGAAAAGGAAAAGAAAGCAAATCTGAGTATGGCAGTTTGGCAATGCTTTCACTAATTAGGCTGCCTCCCCCAATTAGCACTTGATTGATTGTTTTCAGCCTAGCCAATTCCCCTTCTTGGCATTTTAGGATTTGCAAGATCATACAAGAAACTTCCCGAATTTGTGCGTTTTGTAGGGCGGTTTCTTTGCACAATAGTGGATGCATTCTCCATTACAAGTATTATTCCATCATCCTTTGTGGTGCATAGCTCATCGAGGAATGGAGCATATTTTGATACTTGTTGAATGGCATCCACAAACAAGTTGTTTAAGGTTTCCGGCATGTGTTGTTCATGTTCTTCCTCCTTGAACTTTGCAAATCTACTAGGAAAAAGTGGAGAAGAAACATTAGCAAAAAGTGGAACCTTAAACGTTACCTCAGGTGCCGAAGTACTCTCTTTTGGAATTGAAGCTTCATTATCTTCAAGAATAGAATCCATCTCTAATTTTGTCTCATCCTCATCTTGTTCCTCATTCCTCAAGGTCACAATAGTAGCATTCTCCTTTGGGTTAATCATCGTTTGGGCTGGGAGTCCTTCATATCTTTGTGCTACCCATCCCACCATACTACTAGTCAATTGGATCATTTGCTTTTCCAAACTCTGGATGCTTGCCCTTGTTTCCTGTTGAAATTGTAAAGTATCAGTAACAAGAGAATAGACAAGATCTTCTAAAGAAGTACCTGAGTTTTGAGTCATATGTGGTGGTTGAAAAAGATCTGGTTCTTGAGACCATGATTGATTGAATCTAGATGGATGAGTGTAATTGGCATAAGGAACTACTTCTTGGTAATTTTTCGAGTAGCCATAATTAGTATGATCCCACCATTCCTCATGGTAAGTGTTTGAGTAATGATCATACTGTTGGTCTTGGAACACTTGATGGCCTTGACATCCTCCCATGGCCAATTGTTGAACTGGGTAGGTGAGATTGGCTTGTTGATTTTCCATGTTCATGTATGCCACCAACTCTTCAAGTGTTAGATTGCTCAATTCCATCGTTTTTTTTTTTTTTTTTTTTTCAAAATTTGATAAGAAAAACTTGTATGTACAAGAAAATAGAACTAATTAGAATTGAAAATAAGAATAAACCAAGTAACAAATAAACTAAAGAAAACAATCCCCGGCAACGGCGCCAAAAATTTGATGCACCCAAAAGAGTGTATCTTATTTAACCTTGCACTAAAAAGATCAATTGTAAGTATAATGATTAGCAAGGGTCGAGTCCTCAGGGATTGGGTTTTAATCTATGAGTTATTAGTTTATAACTTACGTTCAACGAAAACAATAAAAGAAAAAGGGTTTTTGAAGCCAGATTTAAACTAAAGTAAATAATAAGAATAAGATGCAAGGCGGTATAACCAGCCAATAAAAATATATATACTAAATTAGGCGGTATAACCAGCCAATAAAATATATATACTAAATTAGGCGGTATAACAAGCCAATAAAAATAAATATACTTTTAAAAATAAGCAAACTAGAAAAGTAAGAAAACAAGTAAGTAAGAAGAATCAAATATGAAAAATATGGTTAAGGTTTCATTCTCCACCACTAGACATCATTAAGAATCAATTTCAGATCTATCAATATCAACCAACTATCAAAGTTAACAACCGTAGATAACAACAAGCTCTGTTACCCCAATCTTTCCTTAGTTTGTCGTTAAATAGAACAAGCTCTCTATTTAATCTCTAACCATTAAACAACCTAGAATAAGCTCTCTAAATTCAATTTAATGGCAGCTTTATGATGAGAAAGATAGGTTGATCTAAGCAACAAACACATAAGCTCGGATTGTTCAACTTAGGTTATGTTCCACTTTGCAATTATTGAAAACTTGACCATAATCATTAATCACAAATTGCCACTTATGAATAGGAAATCAAGACAATTACACGGATCAAGACTCCTAAACTAGCAATAGATAATTATCAAGATCTATCTAGTTGTACACCTAAATAAATCTAGACAACATCATGAACAATTCTTGTAGAAGAACATAAGCAACTTTGATAGAAAATTAATGATAGATAGAATCTGAAAATCAATCACAAAACATGTCTAGGGCTTTGAAATCACCCTTAACCAAATAGAAGTTTAGCCTAGCATAGGCATTATAAACATAAACATAAAATTAAAGAAAATCTAAGAAGAAAATAAAAGAAAGAAAGAAGAAGAGGAAGAATATTAATTATCCAACCTCTTGCTCTCTCTAAAGAAAAAGAAAACTAGAGAAAACAAAGAAAACTAGAGAAAACAAAGAAGAAGAAAACTTAGAGAATTTTATTAAAATGGCTAATATCCTACCTATGTACAATATGATCCCTTACAATCATCCAAGGCCCTCTATTTATACACATTTTGGAGGGCTAAATGACAAGAGATAAGCTTTACAAATTTCAAAGGTAGGTATATGACGATTTTGATCAGCCAACTTGATGGTCGATTTCGTCAATATTGGAGGCCTTATCTGATCACATGGTCTTCTATAAAAAGGTTCCCCTATCAGTTACGGAACCATAGCCGTTGGAATCAGCTCATTTGCTGATGTGGTTAAGCAGATATGGGCAAAATACGAAAACATGTCAGCACAGACGTCATTGCACATCAGCCACCTTGATGGTCGATTTCTTCAATATTGGAGGCCTGATCTGATCACATGGTCTTCTAGACAAAGGTTCCCCTATCAGTTACGGAACCATAGCCGTTGGAATCAGCTCATTTGCTGATGTGGATAAGAAGATATGGGCATAATACGAAAACATGTCAGCACAGACGTCATTGCACATCAGCCAACTTGATGGTCGATTTCGCTAGGGAAAACGACTCCGTTTTAAGAAGTGTAAAACATGAAAAAGATAGATATGCCTCTTAGCTTTGCATGGCTACAAATTTCAGCCTTATTGCTTCAGTGAAACTCGAGATATAGCTGATATGGCAAAAGGTGTCGGAACTGAAACTGAACTGGATTTGCCCTTAATTCTAGTAATCTGAAATCACTCAAAGAAACTTGTGAAAAACACCAAAATACATAAAAATATAAAAGATCATAAACACAATTAGACTAAACAATAATAACTCGTATTTGACACAAAACATTAATAAAACATAACTAAAAACTATATAATTATACGAGTTATCAAAACCTTAACCATATTTCTCATATTTGATTCTTCTTAATTACTTGTTTTCTCATTCTTATTGTTAACTTTAGTTTAAATCTGATCTCAAAACCACTTTTACTTTTGTTTACTTGTTTTTAAGTGATAAACTATTAACTTACAAACTAAAACCCAATCCCTGAGGACTCGACCCTTGCTAATCACTATACTTTACAACTGATTCTTTTTAAGTGCAAGGTTATAATAAGATACACTCTTTTGGGTTCACCAGATAGAGATAGAGATAGAGTTTTTACCATGTAGTCGAGTTTCCAAAGAATCTTTTTTTCATCAAAAATTCTGAAGATCCTCACTTGTATGCCAATCAAAATCTTATTAGAAATTGAAAAAAAATTCTAAAAGCTCAACATCACTTACCCGACCTCGAAAAAGGCCAATAGTTAAATTTGGAAATTTTACACCTGCAATTAAATAATCATCTGAGTTAGCAAGAAGTTCATAATAAATAGAGAATAAAACAAATAATTAAACATCTAATATACAACATAATATAACAAAAATTAAATACATAAATAGTTAAAAAAACAAACAAACTATTTAATGAGAATAGTGATAAAGTGACAAAAGAAGAAAAGAAATCTGAAAAAAAAAAAAAACAAAAAAAATCCCCTCTTTTCTCTATTCTCTTTTTCTTTCATTCTCATTCTCATTCTCATTTTTCTCCTTCTCCTTCTCCATCTCCATTTTTTTCTTGCTTTGCCTTTATTGACTTTTGGATGAAATGTTTTAAGAAAATCTTTTTAGAGATAACAAAAACATAATAGATGTGGCCACATGAGGTTGTTTCTAAAGGTTGGATCTGCCAAACTTTCGGATTAAAAAGTAAAAAACAAATCATTTTTTTAAAAAGGCAGTAAGCCGATGACAGCTCCAGTGCTAATATGAAAGGAGATGGGTTGCCTCCCTCTCTCTCTCCTTTCTTCTACCCTTTTTTCTCCCTTCCCTTTCTCTCACTTTTTTTTTCCCAGAATTCCTCCCCTTCTCCAAACCTTCCATCTCTATTTTTTTGAATAAAAAGCAAAGGCTGTCTCCGGTGTTGATATCACTAGAGATGGCCCGACTCTCTATATGAAAAAGGGAAGGATCGGAACATATTGAAGAGAAAAGAGAAAGGGAAAGAAAGAGAAAAGGAGAAAGGAAAAGATGAAAAATAAATCTCTAGAAAGGAAAATGGTAGAGAAAAGAAAGAAAATTAATTTACGTACCCTTTCACATCCCTCTGTCATTCTAATTTTTTTTTTTCAAAATAAAAAATTAAAAAGAGAAGAGACAGAAACATAGAAGAAGGCAAATGTGGAAGGATAGAAGAAGAGAATAGAAGACTAACTGACAAAAAAAGAAACTTTCCATCTCATACATTTACCTACCCCTTTCCTATTATATGTCATTCCGAATTCCAATTCATTTAAAAAAAAAATTAAATAGGTTTGCTGCCTTTAAAGGAAATGAGAAAAATAGAAAGAAATGAAAAACAATTTCAATCCTTTTTCCCCGTTAGATGAAAAAAAATCTAAAGAAAGAAGATGATAAAAAAAAAAACTAATCTACCTAACCCATTCTATTCATCTGCCAATCCATTTAAAAAAAAAAAAATCAAATGAAAGAAAAAAAGATTTGTTTTCAATCCTTTTTCCTGCCATTGTTTACTAATCTACCTAACCTTTTGTATCTATTGCCATCTCATTTTTCTTTAAAAATAAAAAATGAAAAATGAAATGAATTGAAATGAAATGAAATGAAATGAAAGGAGTTGTTTAGTATCTACCTAACCCTTTCTATCCATCTGCCATTCATTTTAAAAAGAAATAAAAAAGAAAAATCAAATGAAAGAAGAAGAAGAATCGTGTTCAATCAAATAAAATTTTTTTTTTTGATATATTTGTGTATTCATGTTGTGTTTATATATTTTTTCATGTCCTGTCATATTTTGACACCCTCCCTAAACTCAACCATCTACAAAATTTATTTTATAGATATAATACTTTAAATACAATTATGACACATAAAAAAATTAAAAATACACAAACATGACATGAATGCACGAATTACCAAGACTAAAATAACATACAATTTTTCATCATCTCCTCCATTTATCTCCACCACAATTTTGACATGTTTGTGTATTCGTGTTGTATCGGTGTAAAAATATACATAAAACAAATTATTAACGTGTATAAATTTATAATACTTTAAATACAAAAATAGCACGAACACACAATTTTTTTCTATTTCCTTCTTTCTCTCTCCTTTCTTCTTCTTCCTCTCTCCTTTCTTCTTCTTTTTCACCGAAGTGGATGGCCTCTCCATCCTCTAAAATGTTCTATATTTATAGCAAAGATTTATAATACTTTAAACACAAAAACATAACATGCACGAACGAATTATTAATGTGTAAAAATATATATAAATTTATAATATTTTATATAAATTATTAACGTATAAAATTAATACATGAACATGTAAAAAAATTTCTCCTTTTTTTCTCTTTATTTCCTTCCTTCTTTCCCCCTTCTTTCTCTTTTTTCTTTTTCTTGTTTTCTCTCTCCTCTCCTCTCCTTTCCTTTCCTTTCTCTCTTTCTTTCCTTCAGCTGAAAAAAAAAAGTAAAAAAGAGGAAGGGGCGACGTGGACACTCTCCCCATCCTCAAAAATATCCTAAATTTATATATAGGATGTATATATTACAATATATAAAAGTAAGGTCCAAAGGGATTTGATTGATTTACAACTGGTAGCCAATTGAGTTATCACAGATCAATCAATTACGGTCCCGTTTAGCATTGTTGTTGACATACTTTTGAGATCAAAAGTTACGCTTTACCGTAATCTCAATGCTAAATGGATAATTTTTTTTTGGTTTTTGCTGTTAAAATAATGGTTTGATAACCTAAACTAAAAAAACCAAGAAAATGGTGCTTTTGAGATTTGAAAGTTGGCTTTTGGATAAAATGACTTTATTATTCTCATATCGCTAAATTTTTATTATTTTAAATATATTTTTTTCACATTTGAATTCAAGACAACATTTTTTCACAACAATAGCAATTACTTAAAAATTCTTAAATCATATTTTTTCATCACACTTTTTAAACATACTTTTTTCGATTCAAATTTTTTTCAACAATAATGCTAAACTAGTCTTAAGTCATTTACTTCACGCGTTTAAGGAAAGAAAAAAAAGAAGTAAAATAGAAAAGAATCAAATGAAAGAAAAGGGTTATTATTAACTAAAAAATAAAATAAAAGTGTGGTACAAAAATGCATACTTAAATAAATAAAATAGATATATATCTAAGATTATATTTTAAACACTACAGCAAATTTGACTTTCAGTGGCTTTTTTTTAGCGGTGTTTCAATAGAAAACGCCTCCACATTGCGTGTTTTTATAAACAGCGGCGTTTGTTTTCCATAAACGCCGCTGAAAATGAAAACTAGCGACGTTTAGAGAACTAAATGACGCTAAAAAGTTTTTATCAGTTACAATGCATCGTCTTAACAAGTATATTAGCGGTGTTTAAATATTATAAACGCCGCTAGATGAAAATCAATTTGTGTTAGCGGCGGTTGGTGTCGAAAACGCCGCCAAAATATTCATATAGCGGCATTTTTAAGTGATAAACGCCGCTGAATGTTCATGAAAATTTAGCGGCGTTTGTTGACAAACGCCGCTACTTCCAAATTATAATTGTCCCTCGTCCCCGTCCCCTTCCCCAAATCTGATCTCTCTCTCTCTCTCTCTCTCTCTCCATCATCCCCTTTCCCAAATTCGACAGTCCCCTTCCCCAAATCCCAAATTCGACAGTCCCCTTTATCAAAAACCCAAAACCAAAAATCCAAAACCAAAACCAAATCTTCCCTAGCTTCTCGTGTCAAAAATCCAAAACCCAAAATCCAGGTTCTTTTCTTCCACTATGCTTTTCCATTTTTTTTTTTGAAAAGCAATATTTTTAATATTTTTTTTCTTTGACAGCTTCGTTCAAACACTCGAAGATATCATTTGGAGTCTGACACTCCCTTTCCCCAAATCAGATCTTTTCTAAAAGGTAAAAACCCTTATTTCGATGTTTATAGATTCATTTTCCTGTATTATAATGCTATAAATTTGAAACTTGATACCCCTAGTTTTCATTTTCCTGTAATATAATGCTATAAATCAGATCCTTTCCCCAAACTTGATACTCGATAGCAGGGTTATTGTCCTAATTTTTTTATTTTATATCTTAATTAGATTGTCATCCACTCATCCATGCTTTTGTATTAAAAAAACTTGTTCTCTCTAAATCTTTAGTAGAGTTTTAGTGCTTCAGTTGGCCACTGTTTTCTGGCATCCTGTTTAGTGGAGCATTATGTAAACGGAAAGAGTTTTTGAAAGTTTTGAACTTGGCTGGCATAGATGTGGTTACTGTCAAGCTGCAGCTGGATAGGAAGGTCCATGCACAGATCTTCTCTTCCCTATTCTTCTTTCTTTATCCTCTACTTTTCCACCTTGTTCATAAGCTAATTGCTAAAATTGGTTTAGAACTGAATATCATAACAGCAGTCTTGTGCATTTCTCTAGTGGATTTCCTTGTTTTCTTTATTTTCCTCTTTTCGGTCTATTATTTTGACTTAAAACGTATGTTCTATGCACTTTTCTAATATGCTCTTGCAATATGTTCTAGAGAAATTTGACTAGGATTTACTGAATTTAAGCAAATAATATAAAGATAGCTAACCCATGGTCCTTCTATTTGTCATCACAAGAGATTGCTGCAAAAAGCATGTTATTGGTCATTCTATCATATCAGTACCTAAACAACTTAGCTATGTATAAAAAATCATACTAGTCATCTATGTTACTCGGATTCGGGTGTGAGTCTCGGACACGAGTATGTGTCCGACACGGGTATGTTCAATTTTTTTTCCAATAGAATCTTGAAAAACAGAAAGTGTTGTTGAAAAAGAATAATTTCTACCTCATGTTTTGTTGTATAGTACTAAAACGAAAGTCGATATATATATATTTATACTTTGGATAAATAAATATATGGTCTTTTAAATATGTAGAAAAACTTAAAAAAAAAATAAACACTCGCATCGAATACATATCCATATCCGATACTCGCTTTCGAGTTTAAATAACATAATTGTTGGCTATGATATAGTCCAAATTTAAACAACTTGGCTGCAATTCAAATATTTTAGAGTATCTAGAGAGTGAAATAAACCTAATTTGATTGTTCAATAATGTTAAAGCTTTGTCCTCATTCATCAAAAATAATTATTTTTGAAAATCATTGTTTGTGGATCTTGTCTGCATTTGTAGCTTAAATGAACTTCAAGTTTAGACGTAAAGCCTTAAACACGAATATGATGTTTAATCTAATATGTATTATTCTATAATTTAGACATACGTACGAAATGGATAAGAATTGGATGCAAAAGTCGAGAGTAAGTCAAGAGTACCATCTCGGAGTAGATAGTTTTCTGGATTTCGCTTTTCAGAATGCAAGCGAAGATAATATGATATTATGTCCTTGTTCGAGGTGTGCTAATATTGATTGGCATATGCGTGAAGTAGTTTTCGAACATTTAATTTGTGAAGGATTTCTCCCGGGTTACAGACAATGGTTTTTTCATGGAGAGTCCACAACTTCTAGGTCATCTTCTAGAGTTCCTCCAAGTAATTCTAACAATCAATATCAGTCTATTAGACAAGATGACATGGAAGGCATGTTGCGGGATGCATTTAACATACGTAACCACAGTTTTCACACATTGTCACCAGAAGTTCCTGGATGGAATGATGGGTTTAATGTTGGTAATGAAGAACCCAATGGAGAAGCGGCAAAGTTTTATAAGTTGCTTGATGATATGAATGAAGAACTTTACGAGGGATCTAAGCATTCAAGATTGTCTTTCTGTGTCCGTCTTTTTCACTTAAAATGCTTAAGTGGGTGGACAGGAAATTCTTTGACATTGTTATTAGAATTTTTTAAAGAAATGTTTCCTTTTGCAAAAATCCCTCAGTCTTGTAAGGATTCGAAGAAGATGATAAAGGATCTAGGCCTTGGATATGAGAAAATTCATAGTTGTCCGAATGACTGTATGTTGTATTGGGGTGATAGAACAAATGAACAATTTTGTCATGTCTGTAGTAAATCTAGGTGGTTGGATGGAAATACAGAAGAAAATGTGAATGAGGACGATGGTCACACACATTTAAAACAGAAGCCTGCAAAGATTTTGCGGTACTTTCCGTTAATACCAAGACTTCAACGAATTTTCATGTCTTCAAAAACATCTGATTCTATGAGGTGGCATCATGATGAAAGGACTGATGATGGCTTATTAGGACATCTTGCAGATTCTTTGGCTTGGAAATCATTCGACAATAAGTTCCCATCTTTTGCTAATGATCCCCGAAATGTGAGGCTTGGACTTGGTTCTGACGATTTTAATTCGTTCAAAATAATGAGTACTTTTTATAGTACTTGGCCAGTTGTCTTGTTTCCTTATAATTTGCCTCCATGGATTTGCATGAAACAATCATCTTTTATCTTGTCCATGATAATTCCTGGAGAGAAAGGTCCAGGAAATGATATTGACATTTATATGCAACCTCTTATTGAAGAGTTGAAGCAGTTATGGGAAGGGGTTGAAACATATGACGCATCAAAAAAGAAAAACTTTAATTTACGTGCAGCTTTGCTATGGACTATAAATGATTTTCCTTCTTATGCAAATCTATCTGGTTGGAGCACCAAAGGTCGTTATGCTTGTCCTTGCTGTGCTGCGCAAACATGTTCGAAATGATTATATAACGGAAAGAAATTCAGTTATATGGGACATCGTCGGTGGTTACATGAGGATCATAGATTTAGATTCCAAAAACATGTCTTTGATGGCACTAAAGAGTTAAGAGAAGCACCTGAGACCACGATTGGGTCAGATATCTTCTTCATGTTGAAAGATATCAATTTCACTTATGGAAAGATGAATCAAACAAGTAGCACACAGTCAAGGAAAAGATCGAGGGAGATGTTAGAAGGTGATGTTGATATTCAGAGTGATGAGGAGGAAGATGAAGAAGATGATCCAAATGAGGCGGATTTGTAGGAAAAAAAGAAGTATTTTTTTTAGTTACCTTATTGGGAGCATAATTTATTGCGTCATAACCTTGATGTGATGCATATAGAGAAGAATATTTGTGAAAATATCATCAGGACACTTCTTAATATGGATAGAAAATCAAAAGACAACTTAAAGAGTCGGCTTGACCTAGTTGACATGGGGATTCGTCATGATCTTCATCCGAAATTACTTCCTAATGGAAAATCACTGTTGCCTCCTGCTTCCTTTGGGATGTCTAAAAAAGATAAGGACGTATTCTGTAAGGTGTTGAAAGATGTGAAGGTCCCGGATGCGTATGCCTCAAATATATCAAGATGTGTGAATGTGAAGGATCGAAAACTTTCTTCCTTAAAGTCACATGATTATCACATCTTGATGCAAGATTTACTTCCAGTTGCTTTACGTTGTTCTATGTCAAAGCAAGTGACTTCTTCCATAATTAAACTTAGTAATATAATGAAAGCTATTTGTGGCAAAGTTCTCAAGGTTGAAGAGCTTGAAAAACTTCAAGATCGAGCGGATCTAACTTTATGCCACTTAGAGAAGATTTTTCCTCCATCATTCTTCACTATAATGGTGCATTTGGTTATCCATCTTCCTTATGAAGCAAAAGTCGGTGGACCAGTTTTTTATCGATGGATGTACCCATTAGAGAGGTAAACTTTGCTAATTAGCTTATTATACTTTTATCTTAAATATAACGTTTAATTACACATTAAGATTGTTATGTATTTTGTTTTAGGTTTTTAGGAAAGTTAAAATCTTATTGTCGGAACAAACGCTATCCAGAAGGTTCTATTGCTGAAGGATATTTAGAAGAGGAGTGTATGACATTTTGCGCAAGATATTTGGAAGATGTTGAAACAAGATTTAACAGACCGGGAAGAAATGATGGGCTCACACATAACAACTTAACCAAGACATACTTATTT
Source organism: Fremontodendron californicum (assembly GCA_030761205.1). Classification (NCBI taxonomy): domain Eukaryota; kingdom Viridiplantae; phylum Streptophyta; class Magnoliopsida; order Malvales; family Malvaceae; genus Fremontodendron; species Fremontodendron californicum. The sequence continues at coordinate 18,217,782 of JAULJL010000010.1, read as the reverse complement.
GAAAGTTTTGGACAACCAATCGGCAAAGTTGAAGTGGTTGAGCTAGATGATAAATCTTGGGCACAAGCGCATTGATATGTGCTTTTCCATAGTGATTCACTTGAATCATTACGCACGTAAGTTTCAGTATAATTTTTAATTTAACAAACAATTAAAATTTTTTTGCTTTCTCACTTAAAATGAGTATTTCTTATGATAGTGAGTATAGAAGTTACTTGAGAGGCTGTTTACGTTCTCGAAGAACACAACTTCGCGATCTTGATAAGTTATTTACGAAAAATTTCCACGAATGGTTAGGAGAAGTTGTAAGTAACACAACTTTTTGTCATTTTATTACGTTCAATCTATTCTTTAATATATAAATAAAGTTAATTGTTTGCCTTTACGTTTCTTGTAATAGGTTTGGAGTGGAAGAGATGTTAGCGAAGAAATTAAGTGTCTTTCACATGGACCGAATAGAATAGTGAAAAGATACAGTGCTTACATCATTAATGGATTTATATTTCATACTAAATCCCGTGAAAGATTTAGAAGAACACAAAACTGTGGAGTTGTTGTTTCTTCTTCAACAACAAGCTATGCTAGTGCTAGGGATAGTAATCCTGTGGATGGGGATGTTGATTATTATGGAATTCTAAATGATATTATTGAGTTGGATTATTATGGAAAATGGAAGGTCGTGTTATTTCGATGTGATTGGGCTGATGTGAATACTAGTAGAGGTGTTAAAAAAGATCAGTTCGGATTTACAATGGTGAATTTCTCTAGATTAATTTACACCGGACAACAACTGATTGACGAACCTTATTTTTTTTCATCTCAAGTCAAACAAGTATTTTATTCCCAAGATCCGAATGATGCGGGTTGGTATGTTGTACTCCGTAACACACCTCGAGACTTGTTTGATGTGGGTGATCAATGTAGAGATGATATTGAACAAAGAACTGAATGCTTGCCTTTTACGGATCAAAACTTGGTTGAAAATATCCCTAGTATCAGTACAGATGTTCAGTGGGTTCGTGAAGATGTTGATGAAGACATTTACGAAGCTTGATGAAAAAACTGAATTTAGTGAGGTTATTTTGACACAAATACTGTGTATATAATATGCTTTTATACTTTAAATATTATTATTAATGTTCTTTACATTATAGTATTTGATTCTTATACTTTTATATATGCAGATAGCATGATGAGGAGAAGATTAACGGACATCAATATCATTCGGACCGGTTCACAACCGGCAGGTGCTACTCATGAGGGCGACACTGGAGTGACGCCTTCAGAGATGCCTACTAACTCTACGGCTGCAGAAACTATAGTTCATAGGAACTTGAATACAGGTATCATGTTACAGAGGTGTTAAAATTACACAAAGTTGGACAATTGCTAATGTAAATATTTTTTTTGTGTAGTTGATAATGCTGGACAATGCAGAACTCGTGGTCATACGACATTAAAGGAGATATGGGCACTACCTCCTGAAAGGCGTATTGTTGTCACAACAAATAATGAGCAGCAGCCAATTGGTCCGGAAGCACAACTATTGGCTCGCTTTCTTGGCCTGATTGCCCGAAATGGGATGAAGTGTCCAATTCATTATGATTCATGTCATGACATGCCGAATACTGAGAAGGTCGAGATGTTAAAGTTTATTGAGGTATAAGCATTTTAAATTAGTATTTCAATTTTAGAATTTTATTTATTATTGAAACTAACTTTGTACAACTTTTCCTTTTCAGTCGAGATTTTTTTTTTTTTGCAGATTCCGACATCATTTGTTATGAAGTCGTTGGGGAAAAAATGGAAAGACTATAAGCATGACTTGAAGAAAAAGTATTTCGATCGAAATACTGATCCTGCTGTCATATTACGAAATGTACCGCCTGCTGTGATTCCGTGGCAGTATGAGAAATTGGTTTACTTTTGGTTTTCAACAAAAGGAAAGGTATCATTTTGAATTTATTTGTTTCATTAATTGATACAACTTTATTTAATACAATTGTATGAAATATGTCTATATTATTAATGTTGGTCTGCAATTTACAAGAATGAGAAAAGATAGGGGTAAACAGTCGAAAACAACAGAAATACAGTCACACCAGTGGATCAAAAAGCTTTGCCAAAATCGATAATGAAAAAGTAAGTTTTCCATAATAAAATATTATTATATTACTATTAAGTACATTAGTGAAGTACATAATATATAATATAATTATTTGTTCTCAATTGTTTTAATACAATTTAGTATTAATTTACTATTTTGTAGGAACTTGAGTGAGGGGGAAAAATAGGACGAGTTGAACTGTTTCAGTTAACTCATACTAAGAATGATGGATTCTATTTGAACGTCGAAACTCAGGATATTGTGGTATTTTTTGTTCAAACTTGCTTTTATTTACAAATATATTATATAAAATTTTATTAACTTTATTGTTTTATAGGAGAAAGCCCGAGATAAAATTGATGAGTGTCAAGTCAGAGCATCGGATGGCTCATCAGTGCATATGCAAGATGTCGAGAATGAAATATTCATTGAAGTAGCTGGGAAAGAACGACATGGACGGGTTCGAGGTGTCGGAATGGGTCCGACACCATCTAGCTACTATAGACTTGGTTCTTAGCGGTTTACTGCTTCTTCTTCACAAAACTCCAGTGCATATGAAGTTCAGATGCTGAGAGAAGAAATGCAAAATATGCATAAACGTTTTGAGGAGAAAGAAGAAGAGATGGCAAGGAAACAAGCAGAGATAGCAAAGATTATTGTAGACAGATAAGTAGAGAGACAAGCTGAGAAAGGAGAAGAGCAACGAAGATATCAGGAGCTGCAGACACAGTTTCAGTCACTGATGAATTTTGTGCAGCAAAAGCTTCCAGCAGGCTCAACGACTTCATAGAATCCTCCATCTCAGGTAATATAATATTTTCGTTGTTAATTATCTTACTTTTATAACTTAATAACTTATATATTAATTACGTATTCTAATTTTTTTGTAGTAGGGCTCATGAGAACAACTTGCTACGGAGAAAATGTAATTTATGGCTGTCCTCCAACTTTTAACATTTATAACTTGTAACTTTTTAAGTTGTAGGTGAATTTGATGTGTTAATTAATACATTCGTTGTACGGATATTATTTTAAATTAAATATATCTTAAAATTTTATTATTTTTTTATAATTTGTGTTGTTTGTGTATTGTTCGATAGTTCGGTAAATACAAATACAGGTATTATTGATAAATATAATTTTTTAAAGCAAATAAATATTATTTAAAAAAAAATATTCTGCATGTTTAGCGGCGTTTCATGAAATAAACGCAGCTAAATACATAATATTCTGGCAATAGTTTGCGGCGTTTTAAGAAAATAAACGCCGCTAAAAGTCAGGAATTAGCGGCGTTTTGGATCTATAAACGCCACTAAATGCCCATGTAATAAAATTTTCGGGCATTCTATTGGGGTGTTTATAAACGCCGTTAATGTACCTACAAACGCCACTTAAATTAGCGGCGTTTGTGACTATAAACGCCGCTAAATGTCACGGCTCTGTTTTCACCGGCGTTTGTTTAGGCGCTTTTTTGGAACGCCTTCTTGATTTTATCGGCGTTTATAAACGTCCCTATTCTAAAAAAAAAAAGCCGCTAAAACACCAATTTGCTGTAGTGAAAATATTTAATTATATATAATTGATAAAATCTATATAATTTTTTAAATAAAAAGAGTATAAATAAATCATTAATTTGATGACAATAAACAATAAAAATATATAATTCATGCTTATTTATTATAATTAATTGTTAAAAATGCTTTTAGATTTTCTTCTAATAATATATATGAGTCTAGATTTTAAGTCAAAGTGGTTTTGTTATTTTTTTTTTAATATTGAAAGCGGTTTTATTCGTAAACTAATTATGAATTGAGTGAAGAGGATCAAAATCAGTTCTATGATGAAACAAGAATTGTGTCTAGAAAAATAGTGGGTTAAATATCTAGGTAGTCTTTGTACTATAGTCAAAAGTGTATTCTAGTCCATGTACTATAGAAGTGGATAATTTAATCTTTGTACGTTTAAAGTTGGTGCAAAGAAGTAAAATTGATAACAGTGTTAATGAAAAACCATCTAAATGCTGATGTGGACATGTGAAACTGACAAAATAGATGACTTGAAAAAAAAATTATGACGTGTCAAATTTTTTTTGCTCAAGTGAAATTTAGAAATTAACATAATAGATGACTTCAAAAAAAAAATGATGATATGTTTTTACGGGTAAGGGAGGGATCTGGGTAAAAAAAATTATGTTTTTCTAAATTTTGCTTAAGTAAAAAAATTTGACACATCATCATTTTTTTTTTTCAAATCGAATTTTCTGTCAGTTTCACATGTCAGCATTTAGACGGTTTCTCATTAACATTGTTATCAATTTTTACTTATTTGCATCAATTTCAAACGTATAAAGATTAAATTACTTACTTCTATAATATAAGGATTAAAATACACTTTGATTATAATACAAAAACTGTTTAAGTACTTTAACCAAAAATAGTGTCATCAAGATTCGTTTTAGACTTCATTTAAGTGAAATTCATATCGTTGGAAAGGTCCAAGAATTTTCAAAATTGATCTTGATTCAACAAAAGCTAAATAAAAATCAAAGAGAAAAACAACTTTCTCTGATTTTAAAAACATGGATTCTTCTTAAAACAAACAACCAACTTATAATTCCTCATATATAGAAGTTCTGTCATTGAGACATCGCTACCATCAGTAAGGGTACAATTTGATGTTTTCAGTATTTTATTATACTAAACATTGAAACTATGTTTGATGTATAGGATGATTTATAAAATAGGATAGGATGGTTCTCATTTTATCCAATGTTTGGTTTATACATAAAAACAAAGATTGGGTTGCAAAGAGGATTAATCATCCTTTTGGTATAAGATGACTCAATTCTTTCCGAGAAAGGTGGATTATTTAATCCCATGAGATTAGATAATAGATACTTATACTAGATAATAGATACTTACACGTTACCTATTTTATCCTTAAATTTACATTAAAAAATTAATCTAAACATTTAATAAGAATGACAACCATCATTGTTTAATTGGTTAATCCAAACTATTTTTCGCTCATTTTTTCTTTTTCTCTTTTTTTTTTTCCTTTTTTTTTTAATTGTCCTTTTTCTTTTTCCACCTCTTTTACGTCTTTTTCTTTTTTATTTTTTGATAAATAAAACAATAGGTTTTGATAATAAAATATGAAAAATCATTTTTCTTTAAAAATATTTAGTTTTTGAAAATAAATTTAGCTTTCAATCATATAAATTATTGTAAATTTAAATTATAAAAATAAAAATTACAGAAGAAATGATAGATTTCTTTTTCAAAATTATTTTTTGAAAAAAATATATATTTAAAAGTATCTATTAATTTTTTTGAAAAATAATTTTTATTGAAAATATGAATTTAACTTTTAATTATAGAAATTTTTATGAAATATAATTTTTTTAATCATATTTATAACAAAGAATATAAATTATATATATATGTAATATAACAGGATACATATTGATTGGATAAGTTTTTGCTAACATGGATGTTCACATGGACATTTCTGCTAATGACACGTAGGAAAAACCTAATCTTAATTGTATATTATTCAATTTTCAAAATTTTCAAAAAAAAAATCTTCCCCAATTATCTATTACAAATTAAAGTGTAATGCAAAATTAAAACTTAAAAAGTTCTATCTTGGATTCAAATTCCATTAGCTATGTAGATATATTTCTTTCTAAGTTTAAAATGTCAAAAAGATAGAATAAATTAATATAGCAAATTAATTAGGTCAAAAGTCTTTAGTAGTTTAATCCTATTCTATCAAATCGTGCATAATAAATTAATATAGCAAATTATTTATTCATATCAAATTAGATTTATTTATTCAATATTGATTATATATATATATTTTTATATAACTTAAATAGAAAAGTGATTAAATAATATTAATTTATGTGTTTATACACTCACATTAAAATAAATACAAATAAAAAAATTTAATTCGCGCATCGCACGAGATACAAACTAATTTAAGTTATAGAAGGATAATTTTGACAATTGAAAAGAAAATCATTTATCGTACTGTTAATTTTGCACATAAAAAAAATGATAAAAAATAAGTCATCATTTCTTCCTAGACCTGCTCACGGGCCGGGCAGCCCGCCCGACCCGTATTGGATCGGGCGGTCTGCTCGGAACAGTGTTTTAGGTATTAAAATAATATTATTTTATTTATATTAATTAAAAAAATAAGTCATCATTTCTTCCTAGACCTGCTCACGGTCCGGGCCCGGCAGGCCCTGCCCGTATTGGACCAGGCTTGGGCAAAAAATTATTGTTCCGGGCCTGCTCGGAACAGTATTTTAGGTATTAAAATAATATTATCTTATTTAATATTAATTAAAAAAAATAAGTCATCATTTCTTCCTCACTACAAACAAATTGCCATATACTGACGGTTATCTATACCGACGGTCGATATTCGTCGGTAAAAAGTATCTATTCCGACGGATTTTTTTAACCGTCAGAATATACATAACATATACCGACGCCCCACTAGTCCGTTGCTATAGGTATACCTATACCGACGGTCAATGAAAAACCGTTGGTATATACTACAAACAAATGGTAAAATACTGACACTAATCTATACCGACGGTCGAGACCCGTAGGTAAAAAGTTTCTATTCCGACGGATTCTTTTAACCATCAGAATATACATAACATATACCGACGCCCAAATTATCCGTTGGTATAGGTATACCTATACCGACGGTCAGTAGAAAACCGTTGGTATATACACCACAAGCAAATTTAGGGTTTATACTGACACTCATATATACCGACGGTCTGTTCCGTAGGTAAAAAGTGTCTATACCGACGCACAAAATATCCGTTGCTATAGATATATCTATACTCACGGTTTATGAAAAACCGTTGGTATAGGGATATCTTTTATCGACGGTTTTTTTATTTTTTTCCGTCAGTAAAAGTCGGGGAATTTCAATTGTTTAAGACAATACGACGTCGTTTTGCCGATTAGATCTCAAGGGCTAAAAAAGTCCATTTGCCGATTCCCCCAAACCCCAAAAAAACCCTCTTTCCTCCATCCTCCCTTGTCCACGCCGCTCTCACTCCAATTTTTCCTCTGCTTAACTTTCAGGTATTTTCTTTGCATCTTTGTATCTTTTATCCTTTAGTTGTTGTATAAGATCAGTATGCTGTAATGGTGCAATTATATATATAATATTAATTTTCTGTTATCTAGAATTCCTTTTTTCTTTAGGTATTGTATCTTCTTCCCCTCTTTGTTTTTATTCTCTGTGTGTCGGTATTATTGAAGTCAGTCAGTCCTCGCTGAATCTGATTTCGCCAATCATCCATCACCTCCTCTTTTTTTTTTTGGTACCTCCTCTCTATTTCGCCAATCGGTATTATTGAAGTCAGTCAGTCCTCGCTGAATCTGATTTCGCCAATCGCCCACAGCCAAATATAAATTACTTTTACTTTACTACTGCATCGGCAATTGTTCTGGGTTCTTCTAGCAAAGTTTCAGAGTATCCTATGCCAAATACAATTCAGAAAATATATATATAATATATATATGTAAATATACACCTACTTTCCCAACTTCCCCATCTTCCAATAATAATCTTCTGAATAATATATCAGCAACCAAACGCTTGTTATATATTATTACCCACCCTCCTAGTTTGGTTAACTGCACTTAGCTCATCTTCCAACCCACCCTCCCCCTCTCCTTTTCCCAAACAACAGAAACATTCTGATTACTTTTTTTTTCTTTGGCATTGATCAATTGATGATAACTTATAAATTTTATGGTAGGATTTTAAAAAGTTAACTAAAAGAAAATTCAACTTAAAATGTTGTCTAAAGTAAAAGGAAATCAGATTTTCCTAGTAAGAAATTAATTTATTTTTTTCCCCTTTGCATCCATCCACATCTTGGAGGATCGGAAGCAAAACAAGATATATATATATAATGAATTTGTTTATGATTATCCATAGCACCTATTATTTGACTATCCCATTTCAAAATATATTCCAGGTGGGTTCCCACTTTGCATGATAACAGCAAACCTGTGCTTTTCTTACCTTTCACTGCAAAAAAAAAAAAAAAAAAACTATAAAATAGTCCATAAAATAGAAGATTCATGTTGGGTGCAAAATCTTTGAGATTCCTTGCTTTGTGAGGTCACATGATTTTTTTGTTTGTTTGTTTCATGATTGAAAGTAGAAAAGGTACAAGGGGAAGAACAGCCTACAACCTACCTTTAACTTGATAAAATGGTTAAATGTATGCTGAAGTTTAGCCAATATTTGTTTTAATAAAGGATAAGGATAGCAAAACGAGCTCAAATTGGTTCAAAATTTATAGATTAATGTATGTTTATTTTGTTTATTTATAGATTAATGTATGTTTATTTTGTTGCAATTTAAGTCATATATATATATATAATATTAAGGACCAGGCCCACACGTGCAGTTAAATATCAGCATCTTTCTCACTCCCTCTAATTAACACGCATATATATATATATATATATATATATATATATATATATATATAAAAGAATTTAAGTTTGTCTCCATTGCTCTGATTTGATACATACAAATGAGGCCATCAGATTTTAGCCTAGATTTACATGCTCACTGTCTCTCTGAGAGACAGTGCATAACCCCATTATTTATTTGGTAACTTCTCAGAAAAACTGCTGTGGTTAATTTAGTGTTATATTCAGCAAGTAGAGAATTAAAAATTCTTGTTGGAAGTTGGAACTTTTTAATTGCTTTGCCAAACGAGGTCTTGGTCAAATAAACTCTAGCCATTTTTATTTACAACTTATAGATTTTGAAACATTCATGTATTCTATGACTTCAATAATACCGACACACAGAGATAACATGCAAAATTGAATGAGGCATCGTGCTTTTTTGGCCACATTTTTTTTTTTGAATACTATGTTGTAGTTAGGTTAAATTACATAGGCACAGCACCTTTCCATTTGTTGTGTTCAGTTATGCCCCTTTGCTTTAAGGTAAAAATGATTATTATGGATAAAAGAAAATGTGTTTTGTCTCCCTGAAAAAAAAAAGTTTGAAACACATCGTGCTGATTAGAAAAGCTTTAGCATTTACCTTGAGAGCACAGCTAAAAAGCTCTCTTTGCCAAATATGAAATGTAAACAAACAACTGTTTGCATATTAACCAAACGTGCCTTCCCTCATTTTACTTTGTATAAAATGTTTGGCTTTTATATGATTGCGTAGGATTATTCATAGCAATAGGTTTCATGTTTGTGCAATATATCTAGTTGGAATGTGAGATAACTAAATGTCTGTATATTACAGTTTTAATCATTTCACATTCCATGGATAAGAGGTGGATAAATCTTACGTCTAGAGCAAGTGAAGAATACATTAATGGGGTCATCAATTTCTTAGAATTTTCCTTTGCAAGATCATCTGAAAATGGAAAAATTTGGTGTCCTTGTGTTAAATGTGTCAACACATATAGGGTATCTAGGGTAGAGGCATTTGATCACATTATATGTAAAGGTTTTCTGAAAGGATATGTTCGATGGATTTTTCATGGGGAGGTCTTGGATGCTAGCTCTGCTACTATTAGAACTAATGAGGAAGATAGAGAGTTAGGTCATGATGTGAATGAAATATTGCATGATATTATGGCCGAAAGAGTTAGGAATATTGATGTGGGTAGCATAGAATCGGGAGATGCTTATGGAGACCAACATCATGGTCGAAGAATTAATAGTGACAACTTCTATGATTTACTTAAAGATGCAGAGGAGAAACTATATCCAAATTGCAAAAACTTCACAAAGTTCTCTTTTGAAGTCTATTTGTTCCACATTAAGTGTTTTAATGGATGGTCTAACAAATCTTTCAATACATTATTGGAGGTTTTGAAACTTGCTCTACCAGAAGGTAATACATTGCCAGGGTCTTATAAAGAATTGAAAAAGATGATTTCTTCCTTAAGTTTGGGATATGAAAAAATTCATGCTTGTCCCAATGATTGCATGTTGTTTTGGAAGGATAAGGCAAATGAAGAAATTTGCTGTAAATGTGGTGCTTCTAGGTGGAAAGAGAGCGTGAGTGATGTAGAAAGTGATATTGAAGATACTTTTGTAAAAAAGAAGAAAGCTGCAAAGATTTTGCGTTGGTTTCCTCTAATTCCAAGACTACAAAGGTTATTCATGTCTTCAAAAACTGCTCCTTTAATGACTTGGCATGAGCATGAGCGAACTAAGGATGGACGTCTAAGACATCCGGCAGATTCTCCTGCTTGGAAAGAATTAGACTCTCGATATCCTCAATTTTCGTTTGACGCTCGCAACGTTCGCTTAGGATTAGCTTCTGATGGCTTTAACCCTTTCAAAACAATGAGTGTGATTCATAGCACTTGGCCTGTTATCTTGATACCTTATAATTTTCCTTTATGGATGTGCATGAAACAATCAAACTTTATGCTTTCCCTACTCATTCCTGGTCCAAAAGGTCCTGGAAACAATCTAGATGTATACCTTCAGCCTTTGATAGAAGAATTGAAAGAACTTTGGGAAATTGGTGTTGACACTTTTGATGCTTCCAAAAATGAAAACTTCGGACTACGTGCAGCATTACTTTGGACCATTAATGACTTTCCTGCATATGCCAATTTGTCTGGATGGAGTACAAGGGTGGAATACGCATGTCCTTGTTGTGGATACGATACTGAATCCAAGTGGTTACGGCATGGTAGAAAGTATTGTTATATGTGTCATCGCAGGTGGTTAGAAGCTGATCATAAGTTCCGAAATGATAAACAATCTTTTGATGGGAGTCGAGAATTTAGAAGTGCTCCTTCACCACCTTCCGGTAGTGTTGTCTTGAGACAATTGGAGAACTGGAGTGGTAATGAAAATGGACCTTGGAAGAAAAAGAGCATTTTTTTCACATTACCTTACTGGGAACATCTTTTATTGCATCACAATCTCGATGTCATGCATATAGAGAAGAATGTTTGTGATAACATTCTTGGCACATTGCTTGGACAAGAGGGGAAGTCAAAGGATAACTATAAAGCACGACTTGACCTTGTAGAACTGGGTTTAAGGAGCGTTCTTCATCCAAGGACTCGTCCTGGGACTAACACCCAATACTTGCCTCAAGCTTCTTATCAAATGAGCTTGAATGAAAAAAATGTCTTTTTGAAGATTCTCAAGGAAATGAGAACTCCGGATGAATACTCTTCCAATGTCTCACGTTGTGTGCAACTTAAACAACGGAGGCTTACAGGTCTCAAAAGTTATGATTGCTATCTCTTAATGCAAGAATTTCTTCCTATAGCAATACGAGGTTCTTTACCTGATAAGGTAAGCTCGGTTCTAATAGACTTGTGCAATTGGTTTAAAGACCTTTGTTCTAAAGTTCTTGAAGAACGTGAGCTTCAATTACTTGACTCTCGGGCTGCATTAATTCTATGTGAAATGGAGAAGATTTTTCCTCCATCTTTTTTCACAGTGATGGTGCATTTAGTTATCCATTTGGCAAATGAAGCAAAAATTGCCGGTCCAGTCATATATCGGTGGATGTATCCCATTGAGAGGTATATGGTCAAGTGTTACCATATAGTGACTATTGTTTACACCTAAATTTTAAATTGATTTTGCTAATGATCTCTATTCTTTAAATAGGTTTCTTCTTCGGCTTAAGAATTTTGTGCGCAATAGAGCTTATCCGGAGGGTTCAATTGCGGAAGGATACATAGCAAATGAATGCTTAACTTTTTGTTCACGATACTTTGTGGGTATTGAGACTGCTTTTAATCGACCCATCCGAAATGAAGAAGAAAAGAATCCTTTTGATGAAGAAGAAGTATCTATTCTTTCTACTATAGGAAGACCTTTGGGAAGGAAAAAACATAAAGGATTTAATGTTAATAAGCGTAAAAGGGTCTCTCGCGTTGTTCTTGATAGGCAAACATGAGTGCAAGCACATCGCTATGTGCTATTTAATAGTGATGTAGTTGCTCCATTTTTAAAGTAAGAACACACATATCTTTGTGCTTTTCTATATTACCTCATAACTTTCTTTTGTCTAATATTTTAAGGTTTTATAAAACTTTTTGCTTATAGGAAACACGAGCAACTTATCAAAAGGCGTAACCGCTCCCCTCGTCTTTTGCCATATGAGATACAAAAGTTACAAAGTGAAACTTTTCATGATTGGTTTCGTGATCATGTAAGTTTTGCATCATGTTTGGACCACGCATTTTCAGTTTTGTGTAGTTAGATAAGTATTTTAATTACGTCTGCAATTACCTAGGTTGCATATTTGGATCAACAAGGAAATGCAGACATCACAGATCAACTTCGATGGCTTGCTCGTGGTCAAACAGATACGGCTAGGAGATACACTGGTTATATTGTTAATGGTTTTAGATTCCATACCAAAGCACGTGAGAGATGCTTGAAAACTCAAAATAGTGGAGTCGTTGTAACAACCAAAATAGAGAGTTATGCAAGTGCAAGAGATGCACAACCTATTGCAGGAGAAGTTAATTATTACGGGGCTTTAACAGACATCATTCAGTTGAATTATTCTGGTAGATTTAAGATTGTGTTATTTAAATGTGATTGGATTGATATCAATAGAGGTTGCAAGAAAGATAAGTTTGGTTTCACACTTGTGAATTTTTCACATCTAGCCCACAGTGGAACTAATTTGGTTCATGATCCTTTTATTTTGGCATCACAAGCTAAGAAAGTATACTATGTTAATGATGAAGGTTATCAAGGTTGGGTTCTTGTAAAGCATGCAAAACTTAGGGATGTATTTGATATGGGTGATCTATTATCCTTCGATAGAGAGCAAGGGAATAAAGAAATGCATGATGATACGCGTAGTGCTTCAAATTGGGTTAGAAATGAAGCTGATGATGAAGGAGTGGACGTCACACCAGAGATGGAGAATGAGCATGTAGAAGAAGATCCCATAGATGAACATAATGGGGAGGACATTTTTTAATTTTATAGAAAATAGTTTAATTATATGTAATGGATTTGGATTATAAACATTGTGACTTTGTATTTTCTTGTTCTTTCCTTTTCCATTTGCCATAGATGAACATATTGCATTCTTGCTTAGCTTGGCTTGGATTTCACTTAATGTTATTGAGTGCCTAATGTTATTGCATTCTTACTTAGCTTCTATTCTCTGTTATTGAGTGTCTACTATTGTATTATCTGTTGAAACTCAAAATAGAGAAAGTGGTAAATGTAGATCTGATGCCAAGAAAGCTTTTTTCAGCTGTTGTTTTTCGGTTCTGTTCCAGTTACTTGAGATGGCAAAGCGTAGACGATTGAATATCATTAGGGCAGATCGAAGCTCTAACTCTCAATTGCAAAGGCAATCTGAACAACAATCAATGCCAGCAACATCCGAGCCTCCACAACAATCAATGCCACCAACTTCTTCTTCTACCCCTAATCCAACTGAAGATGCTACATTGGGTAACTCTCATTCTTAATGTACTATTCCAGTATTGTAGTTTAAATTATTAATGTATTAAATTGTTTTATATTATATAATTGTTATATGTAGACAATGCTCCACGTAGAAAGGTTCGAGGTGCCACACGTATGGCCGATATTTGGGATTTAGAAGAAGGGGGCATGTTGTTGTTAAGGTGAATGATCACAATATACCAATTGGTAAAGAATCTTGCACTTTAACACGATTCATTGGTACATTGGTGAGAATGCCTAGTTTTGCACCTATTAGTTACCAAAATTGGCATGAAATGCCGGATTTGAAGAAAGAAGAAATGTGGGAAACAATAGAGGTAGAAGATATTAAATGTTTTAGTTTGTAGTTAATGTGTTCTTACAGTATTCACACAACTTGACATGATTTTCTTTATTTTGTGTTTTCCTTTTTCAAAATTTTAGTCCAAGTTTGAATTTCAGAAATTCGATTCTGATGCACCTGTTAATGAAGAAACTATTCAAGAAATTAAGACTTGGACAATAAAGAACATGAGTACAAAGTGGAGGCAATGGAAGAACGATTTGAAGTCTAAATTCTATGATGAACACACAACACCAGAGGAAATGGCTGCTAAGGTTGATGATCCCCGGATTGACAAAGAGCAATTTATTTTAATTGCTGCACATTGGTTGACTGGTAAAGCGAAGGTAGATATTTATAAACTAAATTTTAATTTTCTTTTATTAATCGAAGGTAGAAATTGCTGCACATTGATTAATTACAACCTTTTCTTTTATTTTATTTTGCTTTTATAGGAACAAAGTGATTTAAACAAAACAAATCGTTCAAAGTTAGATGAGCCTCATTGTAGTGGAACAAAATCATTCCCTAAGATCATCCAAACTTTGGTACTTACATCAATTTTTTATCACTCTTTCAGTTAAATTTATATTAAGTCTACTTTATGTATTTGTGGTTTTGTTATCTAGATAGTTAATGGATGATTTTTGTAGACCGAACAAGCTAATGGAGTTCAACCATCACGTGCTGAGGTGTATATTCATACTCGTACACGTAAAGATGGAAGTGTTGTGAATGAGAAGGCAGCAGAAATTGTGGTATTCTATCCTTTTTTTTCTTTATTTATCTGCCCTACGACTATGCTTATGTTAATTGAACTGAGATTTTGTTTCATGTAACACTTTCGTTATAGTAACTCATGAAAAAAGGTTTGGATGAAATTGGATCTGAAAATTCTCAAGAATGCTCATGGAAAGATGATGTGTATTCAAAAGTTAAAGGACCAGAGAAAAAAGGCCGTGTTCGTTGTTTGGGAACAATATCTACTTCATCGCAGAAATCGACTTCATCATGTTCTCGAACAATGCAGCGTGATGAAAAGGTACTAGGGTTAGAGGCTCAGGTTGAAGAATTGAAGGCAGTTTGGGTAATGTTTTATCAGTGTTTCAAAGACAATTTCCTAACGAGAACGTAGATATTTTGGCTTCTGCTACTCGCGTAGCCAATAAAGAGGTAATATATTTCTATAGCAGCGTTAATGTAGAATAAATTCATCTTTTAAAATATATTCATCTGCTTCATTGTGGTAGGATTGTGGAACTTGAAATGTAGATCATCTTTCAGATAATATCTAGGTTAGGTATGTTGCTTGATTGTGGTAGGATTGTGGAACTTGAAATAAAAATAGGTGATGGAAAAAGGAGCATCCGTATGTGTCTTTAGTACTTCATAGATATATAAATAGGTGACTGTACATGACATTTAGAGGTTAATACTTCTTATTGTGATGAAATTGAGTGATAATTGCATTTGAAGATCGTGGTTTATTCATGTAAGTTATGAGAATGTGGTCATGTCTCTAAGATAGTGCACTAAAAGTTGTTGCTTGCATTATTGCATTATGAAGGCTCTTTCACAGTAATGTTGCTATTGGCTTCAATTTCCTTAAAAAAAAAAAAAAATTTGTGCTCGAGGAAAGTAAAGACTAAGGAACCCTTTTGTGTTTTGGCTGTGATCGTAGATCAGAAATCATGTGTTGGATCATCCTAGCATACTCTTACAACTTCAGCAGAACATAAGTCATTGTTGAATTATCCTAGCATACTGGAAGAAATTTAAGTCGTATTATCTCATATTTATTAAATTTTAAATTATTTCATTTATTATCATTTGACTTTAAATTAGATGTTTAATAAGATGAATATAAACTTTTTTAATAATAATTTCAAACAGTGAAAAGTGTCGGTCCATTTTATGTATTGTCATTTTAAAGTTTTTATGATAATGAAAAGTTGAGAAGTGGTGAATTTGGAAATGGAAATAAATTTTAGAGGTGGAGCATTCAGTCAATTGCGTTTCTAACAAAGCTAGTGGCTAATTGAATGAAAAGACTGGTGCTTACTCTGTTTCATAGTTTGGTTAATTAGTGAGTAATAATTAGCACTATGGGACAAATGTTCGAGTATTGAGAGTGACCAATGTTGGGAAGACTTTACCATCATTCTTCCCGGTCTGAATACAAATTAATTTTATATCAATCATAGAATAAGGATAGGAAAAAAAAATCTAGCCTAATTCTCACATAGCTTCTCTCATCGACCTTTAAATCGTTACATCCGTGCTGACTTGGACTAGACCAGTCCACTTCAATTTTGGGCTTGGACCTTGGAGATGTTGCGAGGTTTGCCATAGGGATAGAGGTGTTTGGTCGGTTGGAATGTCCTTTTCATTTTTCTTGTAGGTTGCTAATTGCCAGCAAATGGAAACAGACAGTATATACAACGTTGTTATTTCTTACTTGTGTGCTTGAAAATAGCTGTCAGGTAACAACTAGCAAGGAATATTATATACCCAGCTTCATAGAACTATAAATGCTAGCTACGGATCAATATTTGCTTACAAACCAGAATTTGTTTGAGACAATATATCCATTTGATGAGGTTCAGATGTTAGTCTGATGGATAACTAATAGTATTTTTCTATGTTGTTCCGACAGTTCATTTTTTTTGAAGTATTCGTGTCCAACATTCTTGTCCGACATATATCTGGGCATGGGTATGGAGATGTGGCTCTCCAAGAATCTTCTAAATACATAGAAAAACTTAGAAAAAATTGAACAAACTCGTATCAAACACATATCCGTATACGATACTCACATCCGAGTAACATAAGTAATTTTAGCAGAGGTGCTGTGATCCATTGGTCAACATTCAATGAAAGAAGCTCTCTGTCAGTGGAATTATAAACATATACTTTTGAGCTTTATGCAAATTAAGTTACTATTTTTATTTAATTATATTTTTACCTTTTGAGCTTAATTCAATAAATATATATTGACATAACATATACTTTTTAGGTACCTGATGCTGGTAGTGCTCCAAATTTGTCACCAATAATAAGGTCTTCAACTTCTAGTCATCAAGTTAATGAAAATGAAGACCGTAAACTACTTGATTATTTTATTCTTCTATATTGACTTCATTACTTAATTGCTGCACATTGGTTAATATTTGTCAATTTTATGCAGATGTTGCTTGATAGGAATATTCATGAGATTTGGATTGCTTATTTTCACTGTATTATGACTTTAGCTTGCGACTTCTATTTAGCTTGAAAAAATTATATAATTAAGACAATTTATTTGTAATTTTATTTTTAATATTATGAAATATTTTGTACTTTCTTATAATGGTTTTTGTACTTTCTTATAATGGATTTTTTATCTTGGATTAAATTATAAATATATCAATATTAGTAATTGAAAATATGAAAAAAATTTATTTTTACTGACCTCTATACTGACAGTTCATATAACAACAAAAAATGTATAGTATACTGATCGAGTAAACCGTCAGTTAATTTACGAGAAACGGTCGCTATAGGTTAATTGTATATTTTACATTTTAATCTATACCGACGGACACAAAAAAAACCGGTCGGTATACGTATATCAATGGTATCTATACCGACGGAAACAGAATCCGTCAGTATAGATACGGTATCTATACCTACGGCTACAAAATCCGTCGGTATAAATACGGTATCTATACCGACGGTTACAAAAGCCGTCGGTATTGATGCGATATCTATACCGAAGGATACAAAAGCCGTCGGTATAGATTCGATATCTATACCGACGGCTTTTGTAACCGTCGGTATAGATGCGATATCTATACCGACGGATACAAAATCCGTCGGTATAGGTAAGGTGTAAAAGGGGCTACCCCAACATAGGCTATACCGACGGTAGTAACATTAGTGACGCATAAAACCGTCGGTATAGGCTATACATCCTATTCCGATGGTCACCATTTCCGTCGGTATAGGTCTATACCGACGAGGGTTTTACCGTCGCTTAATTTTTTGTCGAAATAGTCATTTTGACCGTCGGTATAGGGTTTTAGGACTTTTAGCGACGGATTTTGAAGATTTACTGACGCTTTTTGAACCGTCACTATATGGCAATTTGTTTGTAGTGCCTAGACCTGCTCACGGGCCGGGCAGCCCGCCCGGCCTGGCAGGCCCAGCCTATATTGGACCGGACTTGGGCAGAAAATTCTTGTTCCAGGCCTGTTCGGAATAGTATTTTAGGTATTAAAATAATGTTATTTTATTTAATATTAATTAAAAAATATTTTTTTACTTTTTAAATGTAATGAAAAGTGCTCATGGCCGGCGGGCCGACTTGGGCCCTCCCAGGGCCGAGCATGGACAAGGATCTTCAAAGAATTTCGAACCTCAGCCTGACCTGTCCCATGAAAACCTCTATTTCTTCCTCTTAATTCTTGCACACAAACATAATAAAAAACAAAAATCATCATATCTTACTCTTAATTCTTCCACACAACAAACATAATCTCTATAGTCCAATCCAATCGACTCATATCCATAACCTTATGTCATATCCAATAGACCAAACATGCCCTGAATAGCCAACTTATTTATCCATCATCTTATGCCCCAAACATGCTCTGAATCTAGCCAACTTATTTATCCATCATCTTATGCCCCAAACATGCTCTGAATCTGAATAGCCAACTTATATATTGTGCAAAAAATTGAATAAAAGGACTTTAAACAAAAGATGAATGGATGAAGGTTTATTCAATTTGATGATTTTGAAGACAAAAGTTTGATTAAAGCTTGTCCGATATTTATAAGAGTTTGAAAAAAAATATTAAATTAAGAATATGAATTTGAGTAAAAAAATAAAACCATTTAAAAAATAATCGAACTTTAACTTCAATAATTGACTCGAACTTTAACTTCAATAATCAAACTTGAATCCGTTTTTTATTTATAATATATATTTTTTATTTATAAATATATATAAAATATTTTAAAATAGATTAAATTATCTATATTTTAAAATTTAATAAATAATTAAATAATTAGAAATTAAATAAGAATAACATATTTATTTAATTTTTTAAAAATAATATGAACGATTTTTTTTTTAATAATATGAAAAAATCTTAATGAATTTGGAAACAGACTTGAATTTAACAAACAAAATTTAAAATTTATATTTCTAACCGACTAATTGAACAAAATTTAAATAACTTAACAAAATTTAAAAACCATATTTCTAACCAGATCGAACTAACTTATATATATATATATATATTAAATTTATATATATATATATATATTATATAATATTAATATCATATATTATATGTAATTACATATTGATATTGTCGATCCAAACCCAATTAATATATATATTAAAGTTATATATATATATTATATAATATTAATATAATATATATGTAATATATATGTAATGTTGATATTGTCGATCCAAATCCAATCGGACTCGGACCAATGTTGATATTGTCAATCCAAACCCAATCGGAACATGAATACCTCCTGAATACCTCCGGCCCATGAATACCCTATATTGCATGATCCACTTTCTTTTTCAGACGAGTATTGAACCGGTAGTATTCCACTTTCTTTTTCATACGAGTATTGAACGGGTAGTATTCTTTTCAGTTGGCGCAATGGGACACTAACAACTGAAGCATGCATGCCATGCTTCATCCATTTTCTTCTTTTTCATGACTACTTTAATTAATTTGTTTGTTTTGTACTTCATATATACTTTTTTCTTCTTTAACAAATATATATATATATATATATATACTTTTTCATCGGCCAGCCTACTCTCACCGCTTCATCTAATGAAAAAAAAAAAGGAAAAATAAAATAGAGAAGAAAAGAGAATAGAATTAAAAGACAAATGATCATAACTGAAACTACATAAGCAAAGGGACACTTTTATTTATTTGTATGGAATTATTATATCTATTTAGTCCAAGACTGGAATTTGCAAGGGATTTGAGGGGTCCAACCCATTCTAACAGCGCCTAGTACAGAAGCAGGCAGCGGTGGGCGGAAACCTCAGCACCACCCATTTTAGCAGCGCCTAGTACAGAAGCAGCGGTGGCGGAACCCTCGGCACCACCCATTTGAGAAACCTTCATTCCTACACACCAGACCACAGTTGTGATCACTCAGACATGCTCCCTTAAAAGCATGGCTCTTTGCCTCGCAAACTCTTGCCTCCACCATCTCCTCTGGATTGAAGTAAGAAAACACATAAATAAACGCAAATGAGAAATGCTTAAACCCATAAAAAGAATAATAAAAGAATTGAAGAAGAAGAAGAAGAAGTCGTCACAAAAGAGATTTACGAGACGCCAAAACAATGAGCAGCAGCAGCAAGAACATCCCAAAGAACTTCTTCCCCATGTCAGCGGCTAGGCTAGCTGAGATATTTGCAGGTTGGATTGTTGGATACTAGGTATGATTACGAATGAATATGATAAATGTATATATACAAGTTGGCGTAGAGAAGTGGCAGCAAACTAGCTTGACAAGTGGGTTGATTCGGTGCAAGAGCTTTGTTAAGTGTCAGCAGAAACGGCATATTTGTCACCAGAACGTGCATTGTTCCTAATGTCGGTGACCGAACTAAGAATTAAATTTATTTTGATCAATCACTACAAAATAACAAACATTTACGCTATATTTGGATACATAATAGTAAAGGAAAGAAAAATTGAGGAAAGTTGAAAAAAATGAAAGGATACATATACTTCTTATTTGGATAGTTAAAATTAATAAAAGAAAAGAAAGAAAATGAATTCTAATAACCATTGTTGAATAAAGAGTGAAAAGAAAAGAAAACGATTTATTATAATAATTTATTTCAATTATAGATTTTTTTATAAAATAACTTAATAATAATTCATAAATAAAGAGTATATTGACTAATAATATATCAACATATACTTGTCTAGCACAAGCTTATTTTATTAAAATAAAAAAAATAAATATGTTCATCCTAAGCAAAATATTTTATTTCAACATATCAAAAATATATATAGAAAAAATGTTTTCAACATCTTCAATTACTAGAGAAATCAAATCCCTTCAACTACCTCTTTTCTTTTCTCTAATGGACATCCAAGTACTGCTCTAACTTTCTTAGGATTATCAATAAAATAAAGGTAAGCAGTAGTGATTAATTGTGAGTCAATTCCTATCTCCTCTAGAAGATTCCAAATCCCATTTTTTGAAATTTGATCAAATTGAGTATTTGACCTTTTCATAAATAACATTTCCTGCTATAAGTGCATTAACAACTATTTCAAACCCCTCTCTAATAAGTTTCATGTCTTTGTCATCTTTTGATTTTTTACCTCTTTTATTCAATGAACTACTCGGAAGATCGAAAGGAGTTCTTGAACGAGCCTCAGGAGATGGCATGAGATCAATGTAATCATCACCTGCATTATCATGATTCTCCAATGTTACCTCATTCTGGGAGATTAAATTATCAATATTATCAATACTCTCCCTTAAATCATCATCTATTCCAAGAGATTTTCTTCATCGTTTCATTTCTGCTGCAGTCTCAGCATGCTCCCTAGTGGCTTGATCGTTAGCATAAAGAGTCACCATCTTGTTACAATTTGGAATGGGTAAAGTCATCCATTCATAGGCATGCGGATGTACCTAAAAATTCTAAGCATTATTTTGTGAGTATATAATCACTGAAATGTAAAAGAATTAAATTAAATTATATTTTAATTTTAATTTTAATAAAATTTACCTCAATCATTCGTTGCCAAACTTCAGACTCAGCACCCCATAACTTGGTAACTGGATTCTAAGAAAAACCACTAATTCCTTTCTTAAACAAGTCATAACACTTTGAAAAATTAGTTTTTATAGTCTTTCAACGATTTTTCACTTTTTCCTTCTCTATGTCTTTACGAAAATTTTCTTTTAACTCAGTGACTATATTATCATAAGAATGTTTTGTGAAAGTTCCATTTGTCCTGTTCCCCATATTATTTTGATGCAAAAAAGCATCAACAAGAGCATCATCCATTGTTGGTGTCCAAGTCAAAACATCATCCTTATTTGTCTCCCGCTCCTTATCGTAGAGATTAACCAATTTTTTTTCTTTGACATAGTTAAATCTATACATTCACAAAGAAACATACAAAAAGTTACAATAACAATTAAATACAATCATTGAAAAATAATGTTTTAATTGTTCAAATAAATACATTAAGTATCTCAAACAAAGCAAATACAAATTCTAGAAAATCCAAAAATAATAATAATCACTCAATGTCTATAATCTATCCACATGGCATTAGCAATAGAATCTCTTGATTGTTCTCCTCGAGCAGCATCTTCATTTTCATTTCTAGAAGCACGGTACTCTTGTTCAGTAGACCCAACATCTAGTTCACAATCAACTTCATCAATAAGAGTATCATCAGGATCTACAGTCATTAGATAATTATGTAGAACACAACATGCTATTTTTTTTTTGTTGCTTTCGAACTCCTTATGTTGGTACATTTGCGCTTACAATAATAGGAAATCTTCTCTTTAAAACACTGAATGCTCTTTCAATTGCATTATGAAGAGATGCGTGCCTAAGATTGAATAATTCTCGAGGATTTTGTGGGGGGTTATTTGAATATTCTTTCAAATGATAGCGCACTCCTCTTTGTGGTGCAATCAATCCACTGCTCAACATAATTTCAGCATCAACAAGATAATATTTACCTATTCAAAATTGCAAGTATATAAATATTTGGTTTTATAAGTAGTTTAATTAAATATAATATATTCTATTCATTATCTTTGGGAATCATAAGTATATCTTCTCTTGATAGTGCATTTTTCATAATTCTTGAGTCAGATGCAATACCTTCTCAGCCATTGTAAGACCTTCGTAAGTACGAGATCAATTCGAGACAATTATAACATGCAGATGGCTCGAGGTTAAACTCTGAAATGCTTATAGAAAGGATGGGCTACCATGTGGTACACATGTTGTATGATAAATTGTAGAGTTGGGGGTTTAATCGAGTGATTAAGTGATTTAACCCCAAATTGACTAAAAGTCGGGATAAGGGAATGTCTGTAAAATGTGATAATTTAACTTCACATAGTGTTGATAGTTGATATAACATTATTTGGGAGTGTCATAACAAGAATCGCCAGAAAAATCGAAAAACTGTGAAGCAGGGGTATTTTGGTCATTTTACCCAAAAATTTTGTTTTTAGTCCGTAAATGGTACCAATGGACTAAGTGATCATACAGAATCATAATATGATGTTTAGATAAAAAAATTGGACATTAAAATCAAATCCGATAGCTAAAATCGTCTAATTCGACATTTAGTGACGTTGGCGTAAATTATCGTAAAAACATGGTTTAGGATTTTTCGAAACTGATTCGAACACATGGACATATGTTATAACATATGAGGATTATGAATATGACAAGAAAAATCAAAAACAGAGTTGAAACCGCATACGTCCTTAAGTAACCTAAAGGAATGAAAATCGAGAACTGACCGCGGGAAGGTCCGAAAAAGGTTTTAAATGGATCAATGGATTAATATAGACATCAAATGATGTTAGCAAACTACTGGTGAAAACAAAAATCGAAGCTAAAATCGAAAAAGTCAAAATGTTGATCTGTTGGCGCTCCGAGGCCCGGATTTGGGTTTCGGGATATCAAAAAAATTATCCGAACATGCAGATCAATATATTATCATTTCTGGAACATATTCGTGTCAAGAAAAGTGAAAAACGGGCTTCAGAACGTTAAAATTTCACGTTGGCCTGCTAAGGTACTAAAAGACAAAATGATAACTCGTATAATTGTATAGTTTTTAGTTATGTTTTATTATTGTTTTGTGTCAAATACGAGTTATTATTGCTTAGTCTAATCGTGTTTATGATCTTTTATATTTTTATGTAATTTGGTGTTTTTCACGAGTTTCTTTGAGTGATTTCAGATTACTAGGTTAAATCAACAATTAAGGGCAAATCCAGTTCAGTTCCAGTTCCGACCCCTTTTTCCATATCAGCTATATCTGGAGTTTCACTGAAGCAATAAGGCTAAAATTTGTAGCCGTGCAAAGCTAAGAGGCATATCTATCTTTTTCATGTTTTACACTTCTTGAAACGGAGTCGTTTTCCCTAGCGAAATCGACCATCAAGTTGGCTGATGTGCAATGACGTCTGTGCTGACCTGTTTTCGTATTTTGCCCATATCTTCTTATCCACATCAGCAAATGAGCTAATTCCAACGGCTATGGATCAGTAACTGGTAGGGGAACATTTTTCTAGAAGACCATGTGATCAGATCAGGCCTCCAATATTGACACAATGGACCATCAAGTTGGCTGATCAAAATTGTCATACAATATGACGAAAATTGTTAGAAAAATGCACCCACCTATTATACCTACCTTTGAAATTTGTAAAGCTTGTCTCTTGTCATTTAGCCCTCCAAAATGTGTATAAATAGAGGGCCTTGGATGATTGTAGAGGAAAAAATTGTACTTTGGTAGGATATTAGCCATTGTAATAAAATTCTCTAAGTTTTCTTCTTCTTTCTTTTCTCTAGTTTTCTTTTTCTTTATTTTCTTCTTCTTCTTTCTTTCTTTTATTTCCTTCTTAGATTCTCTTTAATTTTATGTTTATGTTTACAATGCCTATGCTAGGCTAAACTTCTATTTGGTTAAGGGTGATTTCAAAGCCCTAGACATGTTTTGTGATTGATTTTTAGATTCTATCTATCATTAATTTTCTATCAAAGTTGCTTATGTTCTTCTACAAGAATTGTTCATGATGTTGTCTTGATTTATTTAGGTGTACAACTAGATAGATCTTGATAATTATCTATTGCTAGTCTAGGAGTCTTGATCCGTGTAATTGTCTTGATTTCCTATTCATAAGTGGCAATTTGTGATTAATGATTATGGTCAAGTTTTCAATAATTGCAAAGTGGAACATAACCTAAGTTGAACAATCCGAGCTTATGTGTTTGTTGCTTAGATCAACCTATCTTTCTCATCATAAAGCTGCCATTAAATTGAATTTAGAGAGCTTATTCTAGGTTGTTTAATGGTTAGAGATTAAATAGACAGCTTGTTCTATTTAACGACAAACTAAGGAAAGATTGGGATAACAGAGCTTGTTGTTATCTACGGTTGTTAACTTTGATAGTTGGTTGATATTGATAGATTTGAAATTGATTCTTAATGATGTCTAGTGGTGGAGAATGAAACCTTAACCATATTTTTCATATTTGATTCTTCTTACTTACTTGTTTTCTTACTTTTCTAGTTTGCTTATTTTTAAAAGTATATTTATTTTTATTGGCTGGTTATACCGCCTAATTTGTATATTAACTTTGTTTTATTTTTATTTGCTGGTTATACCGCCTAATTTGTATATTAACTTTGTTTTATTTTTATTGGCTGGTTATACCGCCTAATTTAGTATATATATTTTTATTGGCTGGTTATACCGCCTAATTTAGTATATATATTTTTATTGGCTGGTTATACCGCCTTGCATCTTATTCTTATTATTTACTTTAGTTTAAATCTGGCTTCAAAAACCCCTTTTCTTTTATTTTTCTTGAATTTAAGTTTTAAACTATTAACTTATAAACTAAAACCCAATCCCTGAGGACACGACCCTTGCTAACTACTATACTTACAATTTATCTTTTTAGTGCAAGGTTAAATAAGATACACTCTTTTGGGTGCATCAAATTTTTGGCGCCGTTGCCGGTGATTGTTTTCTTTAGTTTATTTGTTACTTGGTTTATTCTTATTTTCAGTTCTAATTAGTATTATTTTCTTGTACATACATGTTTTTCTTTTCAAATTTTGAAAAAAAGAAAAAGAAAAAAAAGATGGAATTAAGCAGTCTAACACTTGAAGAGTTGGTGGCATACATGAACATGGAGAATCAACAAGCCAATCTCACTTCCTCAGATCAGCAATTGGCCATGGGAGGATGTCAAGGCCATCAATGGTTCCAAGACCAACAGTATGGTCATTACTCAAACACTTACCATGAGGGATGGTGGGATCATACTAATTATGACTACTCAGAAAATTACCAAGAAGTAGATCCTTATGCCAATTACACTCATCCATCTAGATTTAATCAATCATGGTCTCAAGAACAAGATCTTTTTCAACCACCACATATGACTCAAAACTCAGGTACTTCTTTAGAAGATCTTGTACATTCTCTTGTTACTGATACTTTGCAATTTCAACAGGAAACAAGGGCAAGCATCCAGAGTTTGGAAAGGCAAATGAGCCTATTGGCTAGTAGTATGGTGGAATTAGTAGTAGAAAAATCTCTAGCACTCCCTTCCCAAACGGTGATTAACCCAAAGGAGAATGCTACTATTGTGACCTTGAGAAATGAGGAACAAGATGAGGATGAGACAAAACCAAAGATGGATTCACTTCTTGAGGATAATGAAGCCACCATTCAAATTGAGAGTACTTTGACACCTCAGGTAGCTTTTAAGGTTCTTATTTCTACTAATGTTCCTTCTTCACTTTTTCCTAGCAGATTTGCAAAGTCCAAGAAGGAGGAACATGAACAACATTTTTTGGAAACCTTAAACAGCTTGCTTGTGGATGCCATTAGACAAGTACCAAGATATGCACAATTCCTCAAAGAGCTATACCCCACCAAGAATGATGAAATAATACGTGTGGGGGAGAATGCATTGGCTGTTTTGCAAAGAAAACTTCCTCCAAAACGCAAAAATCCGAGAAGTTTCATGTCTAAGCCAAAAGATCCTAAAAAGCCAAGAAGGGGAATTGGCTAGGCTGAAAACAATCAATCAAGTGCTAATTGGGGGAGGCAGCCTAATTAGTGAAAGCATTGCCAAACTGCCATCCTCAGATTTGCTCTCTTTATCTTTTTCTTATGTTTCTTTGTTAATTGTGTTTAGTGTTTTTAAGTTCATTTAGGCTGCATAAGTTTATTTTGTTTATTAGTTCTTTTCACTTACACATTATTCTTTCATTTGGGTTAATAGCATTACATTAATGACAATGTAAGAATTATGTGTGGGGGGAAGAATTTAGGATTTTATTTAGAGTGTTTTGTTTTCGAGTCTTTTTATGTTGTTTTTCTTTCTGATCCTTGTTTTGAAAATAAGTAGATGTAAATATAATTTTTATTTTTTTAACCCCGGTTAAATGGCGGATAACGGTACTCCGTGATTATTTAAATCGGTTCCATCAGCTACCCACAAAACTGATATTGTATATAAATTTCTCTTCCAATTTCTCTTTCAATTTTTTTCATTTTTTTTTTCCAGGATGGATGATATTCTCACAAGATTGCAGAAACGATTTCCTCCTTTTCCTCGAAATATTTTACTGAAGCTTTACCAAGTTCGATTTGAAAGATTAAGAATGCTTATGCACAAAGGGATTCCTGAAGACATACGTTGGATAATTGAAGCCAAGGTACGTGAAGATGAATATCTTCGGTTTTTTTATTTTAATATAGCTAAAAAAAAAATTCCCAAAATACAGTTGCTTTTAGATTATTTCCCAAAATACGGTGGTTTTAATACTAGCTGGGAAATCGCCATGGGGGGTGGCGATTTCCCAGCGTCAAAAAACATATTTTGGCTAAAAATACCAAGGGAAATCGCCATTGGGGGTGGCGATTTCCCTTGGTGTTTTTTGCAAATTTTGCTAAAAATACCAAGGGAAATCGCCACCCCCCATGGCGATTTCCCTTGGTATTTTTAGCCAAATTTGCTAAAAACATGAAGGGAAATCGCCATGGGGGGTGGCGATTTCCCTTCATGTATATTTTTTTTTTAATTCTTGGAAAAATATGAAAAACATGTACCAATAGTGAACTTATTGTGAAATGGTATAATGAATAAAAGTTATTTGAAAAAGAGAAATAAATAAAAATTAATTTTAGGCATATTATTTTTATTTTTTAAAATTTCTTAATTAAAAAAAGTAAATAAAAAATTAATTTTTTTTTTTTAAATTAAAAACTTTTTATTTTCAGAATATTTATTTTTTAATTAAAAATTAAATTAAAAAATTAAAGAAAAAGGGAAGAGAACGTTTTTTTATCAAGGATAATTTTGGCTTTACAATATCCTTTATAGAGGTGCTCATGGGCCGGGCCGGGCCGCGGCCCATTTTTTTTTTCTTTTCTGCCCAGGCCCTCCCGTTTCGGCCCGAATCACTACTCATTGGAATAAAAAAATATATTTTTTTTTATTTTTTTAATTAAAATTAAATAAAATAATATTATTATAATAAAAATCACTGTTCCGGGCTGGGCCGGCCTGGAACATAAATTATCCTGTCCAGGCCCGGCCCAATACGGGCCGGGCCTGTCGGGCCGAGCGGGTTGCCCGACCCGTGAGCAGGTCTAATCCTTTATAATAATTTCTAATTACTCATTTCTCTTTTTCAAATAACTTTTATTCATTATACCATTTCACAATAAGTTTACTATTGAATCATGTTTTTCATATTTTCCAAAAAATTTGAAAAAAAAATAAAAAAATAAAATAAAATAAAACCTTTGGGAAATCGCCACCGTGGGTGGCGATTTCCCAAAGGGAAATTCACAAATTTGTGAATTTCTCTTTGGGAAAAAAAAATTTTGCAAATTTTAGTTGGGAAATCGCCATGGGCCATGGCGATTTCCCAACTGGTATTTTAAAAAAAATTAAATTTTCAGTTGGGAAATCGCCATGGGCCATGGCGATTTCCCAACTGATAAAAAAAAAGCGGATTTTGAGAATTAATCTGAAAAGAGCGGTATTTTGATAAATAATTTTTTTTTTGCTATATTAATATAAAAAAACCGAATATCTTCCTGTTTTGCATTTACCAGGTACAGGTAGAAGCACTTTTGCAAAGAAGCGACGAGCAAAGCGCATGAGTTCAAATTGCCACAAATGTGCACGATGGACGTGTAACGGTAAATGTCGTTCTATTGGGATTCCGTCCTCTAATCGAGATGATAAAATTGAATTCATTAAGGATGGACTGAGTAAGGAGAATTTGGGTAATATCCAACTTTCTCTTGAGACGCATCCTAGTGGAGACGTACAAAGAGAAATTCTTGATTTATGGCCGCAATTCCAAAGGGAATGGCAACATCTTGGGAATCTGATGTTAAAAGACCCGGTTTGCCATCTTGTAAGAAAACTGAATGGGAAGCATATCCTCGACTCATAGAAGGCGTTTAAGCCGTTTCTGGACGTAAAACCAGAGGAAGATGTGAGCCACAATCACAACTACAATAAATAACATCTCAGCTTTTGGTTTGATTTGCAATAACTTCATTTCGGTTTAATTTACGTGTTGTTCGATTTGTGTAATTATTCTCGTTTTTTTTTTTGTATTGGTCTTTTACGGTTGATTTTTTTTTGTTTTAGATTTTCTTCCTGAAATCACGCAAAAATCTTTTGTTAGGTTAATATTTTCTTCTGACAGGTCAAATACACTTTCGGCGACATTATTACTCTTGTCTGATTCACTACTCAGTCCTCTATATATTACACCATGTACTCATTCTCTTTCAGGCACTCGAAAAAAAAAATGGAAAGTACTTCGTCCCAGCGCATTAAAAAAATTTGTGTCTTTGGAGGTGCTTATCCAGGGAAAAATAACATATTTGCTGATGAAGCCATAAGAGTTGGAGTAATACTTGCCCAACAAAAGATCCAGTTGATTTATGGAGGCGGTAGTACGGGTTTAATGGGAGCAGTCGCTACAGCAGCACACGCCGGAGGAAGTCCAGTTCTAGGAATCGTGCCAAAACTATTCACAGATTTTTGTGGACTTACCTTGGGTAAGGAAATACAAGTCTGGAGTATCCCTGAACGGATGACAATCATGTACCATTCTGCCGATGCATTCATTGCTTTACCAGGAGGTCTGGGTACATTGGAAGAAATAGCTTGCGTGGCTTCTTGGTCATCTTTGGTCACAAAAAAGAAACCCATTGGTTTGCTTAATATTAATGGTTATTTTAGTAATTTGCTTTCATATTTAGATAATGTTGTGGATAATGGATTCATGTTTTCAGAGGCAAGGAGAACCATAATTTATGCTACAACCATTGAAGATTTACTCAAAAAGCTCCAAGCTTATGAGTATTTATCTGCTACGGTTGTTTCGCAAACGCTCGGAAAAAGAAAAAGAGATATGGACGAGAAAGGAGTGGATTGCACTTTGTCTTTGTGACATTATCTAACATTTTGTTTGTTGTGTCTCAGTTATAATAAGTGGTTAGCAACCTCTGCAGGTAATATCTCCTATATTCTACCTTTAAAATTTGACATTGGGGACAATGTCATATTTTAGTAGGGGGTAAGGGACATATTTTGCTAATATAAAAAAAAAAGGTTTGTTGTGTTTTAAGCAATTTAGAAGTATTCATTCTGAACAAGGTCTGAGTAAGGGAGACTTGAGACATACCTTGTCAGTTTGATTTTAATCTTTTTATGTTTACTTGTTAATTTTTGTTTAGTATTTTAGGATTATTTAGGTTGCATGAGTTTGTTTTGTTTTGAGTCTTAGTTGTTCCTATTCTTATGTTATTAGTTCTTTTCTCTTAGACATGATTCTTTCATTTGGGTTAATAGACTTACATTGAGGACAATGTAAGAATTAAGTGTGGGGGGGATGATTTAGGATTTCTTTTATTTTTGTCTACTATTTTATTTTTTTATGAGTCTTTATTATTATTATTATTTTTTAGTGTGTTTTAGTTCCTTTTTAATACAATGATGAGATATGAATTGCATAGGTCTAAACTGGTTATTAGTGAGAAGATTTTCATGAGAATTAAGCTTGATACTAATTTTTATGAGCCAATGTTAATATGATATGTTGATTGAGAAAGAAGCATGTTTAGACTTAATCTGACTTGTATAATCATCCTTGTGAGTTTTTGAGCCTATAATGATTGATGCATTATACAAATCAATCTAATTTCTTTCTTGAGTGCTCTTATGATTACATGATTCTCTAGAACTTGCTTTAAACCGTTTGAGACTATATTGATGCATGTGACAACATGAATATGATAGAGGCATTAGGATTATAACAAGGGCCAAACAGCCATCCATTATTAATGTTCTAAGAGAACATCACCACTAGTGAGCCAATTTGAGCCTACATTAAATATGCTGTTTTATTGGTAACCACAACTTACACCTAGCGTAAATATACTTATATCCTTACCCTTGTTCTAAAGATGGATTATATATTTTGAGACATATTGCAAAAAAACAAGGGATATTTTTAGTTGAAAATTTGGTTTAGAAACAAAAGATAAGTGTGGGGGAAGAAAAGAAAATAAAAAGTCAAGAGAAAAAGAAAGGGATCATTGTTAAATACATTCCCATATTAAAAAAAAAAAAATCTTCTCTTGAACTTCTAGTTAAAGTAAAGAAAAAGATGTTACAAAGTTGTTTAGAATGAAGAAAAGGCCCAACATGAATATCCGGCCTAGGTGACTATGTACTTGTAAAGTGAGACGTTTCTTTGTATGATCTTTTTATGTCTCTAAACTTTATGAACTCTTTGGAACCTTTGTGATATCTTTATCCTTTTGTTCTTCAACCACATTACAAACCCCTTGGCCCCATTACAACCTTGATTAAAGACCTCTTGATTCATGAAGTTGTATGATCTAAATAGTGGAGAATAGGTGGACAAGCAAGAATATGGTAGAACTGTTTTCATGAGATTGATTGAGTGTAAACACTTCACCACTACTTTAAAGAGTGAAAATCATGAGGGTATCCCATGTGAGAAGTTGAGATTAAATTTGAACATGCACTATTTTGATTAAGATATGTTATGCTAATATTGGCTTAACTCAAACAATTTACATTCAAGCATGATTTTTTGTGAAATTCTTTAAGCTATTGATTAGTTTATAAGACTTGTTCAAAGATTGTCTCTAATTTGTATTGAAAGGATTAGGAGTAAATATTTTTAGTATATGTAGTTTGCTGCGGGTCATCTTGGTTACTCCCTATCGGAGGTGTCCAAACCGAGATGTCATGTGTTGATTATTATTACATTGCGAATGTTGATGATTGAGTGGCAAACCCCATGTATGGCGAGATTATGTCAAAATTTTGTTTGATTTGGTTTCGTGGGTATATTCAGGCTTCGGAGGTAGGGGCATACCTTGTCTCTGGCCGATCACTTACCTTAAATTTAGGGTGTGACAAAGGTGGTATCAGAGCTTGGTCTAGAGGTCAGTGACTGCAAAAGGGGTAAGGTAGTAGTGCATTGCTTATAGGTAATCGTAGGGTATCGGTAAGTAGTGTACTGCCCCTACAGGTGTCCATCGTCACATGCGGTTACGTTGGGTAATCTATAAGCCAACTAGTACATATAGAATTGTGTTGAGAATATTATGGAATTACTGACAGTAAATTTATTTTCTAAATACTATGCAGTCACGATCATGATTTCATAGATATAGAGACGTATCGGGGGACCGAGAGCCTGAGGTCCTGGATAATATTTTTATTGACCCTGAGGTTAGAGGTCAGAGTGAGGGTAGTAGCAGGTCTGCTACTAGGGAAATAGATAGGATTGCTGGAGTAGTATTAGATGACGACACATATGAATAGTTGTTGGATATGGTAAACAGAACATATTAATATATTCAGGCCCTGGTAGGGCTGGTGATAGAACAATGACAACCACGACTGTTCGAACAAATTCCTTCAGCCAGGTGTTGTTAGTAATGAGAGGTTGTTGGGACAACATACACCCTATCAGCATATAACCTTACCTACTTTAGAGGAATGTTACCACCTAGTTTTGCAGGGGTGGAATCCGATTTTGATCCTAGAAGGTTTTTAGAAGAGTGCGGCCAACGGTGTGTAGGCTTTGGGTGCTCACCAACTAGAGCCATACAATTAGTGAGATTTTAGCTGTATGGTAGGGTACATGCATGGTATATCTCTTTAGTAGCCAGAAGGCAGATTGATGACCCTCCCTTCGAGTGATCAGAATCTAGTGTTGAGTTTCTTTGAGAATTTTTACCAGAAAGTGAAAGGGATTTAGGAATTCATGAATACGAGAGGTTAAGATGATTTGAGGATAGGTCATGAAAGAGAGTGAGATATGAAAGACAAACATCTAGGCAAACAAGGCCATATGGACTAACGGTTAGAACAACCCTAGAATCATAGATGTGGAGGGATAGAGAAGTCAGTAGTCGGAGGAGGAGATCGACTGGTCTATGTTATAGATGTACCAGGCTAGGGCATTTCAGGAGAGATTGCCAATTAGGTCCAGGTTCATCCCCATTAGTGCGAGCTCCACATCCAGCTACAACATATCCAGGGCAATCAACAGGGTTAGTAGCACTACAGACAGGTCAAGGTTCCCAGGGTAGGGAACAACAGTCTGTGGGTAGAGAACATACTATGGGCAATAGAGGACAAGCCTGTGATTTTGCATCTACTGCCATAATGACAGGTATAACCTTAGTTTGTTTTTGGCAAACTGATTTCATTTAATTTGAGCACTATATATTGAGTTGTATTTCAAGGAACTTTGAAGTATTTCGACCTAGTTTCGAGATTTGTTATTGATGTTGAGGATGTTGTGAAATGGTGGTGGTTGGAAATTAAACTGAACTTGTAGGCTGGGTAATGTTTGAGTGCTAAAGGATATATTTTAAGTTAGATTATAAATCACACACAAGGTGCTTGTGAAAATGCCTAGGAGGAAGGCGATTATTATGCCTAGGAGGAAAGAGATTATTATGCCTACAAGGTGTTTGATTTAATGCTTGAATGAAAATATATAGCCTTGGAAGATCCTAAGTAACCAAGATAAGAATATGATTTGGCATCGATGCCAATGCCGTAAGATTTATGTTTATTTATTGTGGCTAGCCTAGTAGCGTACCTAGGCAGATAAAATTGATGGTATAGTCATGATGGCCTAGTATAGTTTCTGAGCGGGTTATATTGATTATATGGTTGTTGTCGAGTAGTGGTAACCTAGACGGATAAATATACGGATGTGGATGTTTATGTTTCCCCTGTGCACCAAGGAGTTTTGAGATTTCATTCTCGCACTAGTTCCTGAGTTTAAGATGATGGGCCTTAATAGGTGGAGATCATCATATATCTTAGATGACTTGAAGGGCTATGCCTGGCAGACCATCACTACACGGACTTTGTCCGGGTTATGTGCTAGCACGTGGAACTAGATGCGAGGGATTTGATCATAAATTATTACATTGATCTCGTGACTATGTGAAATATGGAGTTTTCTGGTTACTGTACTTGATTGAGAAATCAAGTTTACAGTTAAATTCTGGAGATCATTCCAGGTAGCTTCTGAAATACAGTTGTGATTTAATACCGTATTTCATTTAAGGACAGATGATCAGTCCTTGAGGACATGTTATGTGTTAATATACTAAATTCTGAGGAGAATCGGGATCGATACATATCATTGATTGAGTTTGTATATATTAACGATTTTTAGTACAGTATGTAGATGATACCTTTTCTGGTATTTCGGTCTAGTTTCGGGCTTATCTTATTGACTAATTGGGATTGAGATCCGAGTTTATTTATTATTGATCATTACAAAACTAGGACCGAGTCATTGTATGGCCGGATGTGCCAATATCCTGTCAGTTAATTTAAGACAGGAGGATATCAGTT
Organism: Fremontodendron californicum; assembly: GCA_030761205.1. NCBI lineage: Eukaryota > Viridiplantae > Streptophyta > Magnoliopsida > Malvales > Malvaceae > Fremontodendron > Fremontodendron californicum. The sequence goes on along the minus strand of JAULJL010000010.1, from coordinate 18,183,109 downwards.
GTTCAGTTTAGATATGGTACGGTACATCTAGAAAAAAATGTAGTTAATTAAAGATATATTAGTAACTGTTAAAGTAGGCAGAAGTCGTATGCCGATAGCATGTGAATAAGTATTCTTGCAAGTTTCACCTTTCAAGAGTGTTATGAGCTTTGGCGGATGGGCCAAGCTGAGTCCGAGGTATATCGGACCATTTCAGATATTGAAAGAGACCTACCACCTGAGATGAGTGGTGTACACTCTGTGTTTCATGTACTTATGATGTGGAGATTCATGTCAGACGATTTTTATGTGATACAGCCACCGATAGTACCTGTACATTTATATAAGTTGACTTTATGCAAAATTCGAGGATGAATTTTATTAAGGGCGAGAATTGTAAGACCCTCGTAAGTACGAGATCAATTCGAGACAATTATAACATGCGGATGGATCGAGATTAAAATCTGAAATGCCTATAGAAAGTATGGGCTACCATGTGGTACACATGTTGTATGATAAATTGTAGAGTTGGGGGTTTAATCGAATGATAACTGATTTAACCCCAAATTTACTAAAAGTTGGGATAAAGGAAAGTCCGTAAAATGTGATAATTTAACTTCACATAGTGTTAATATGTGATATAACATTATTTGGGAGTGTTAGAACAAAAATCGACAGAAAAATCGAAAAAATATGAACCAAGGGTATTTTGGTCATTTTACCCAAAATTTTGGTTTTAGTCCGTAAATGGTACCAATGGACTAAGTGATCATATAGGATCATAATATGATGTTTAGATCAAAAATTGGATATTAAAATCAAATCCGATAGCTAAAATCGTCTAATTCGTCATTTAGTGATGCTGGTGTAAATTGCCGTAAAAACATGGTTCAGGATTTTGTGAAACTGATCTCAACACATGGAAATATGTTATAACATATGAGGATTATGAATATGACAAGAAAAATCAAAAACAGAGTTGAAACCGCATATGTCCTTAAATAACCTAAAAGAATGAAAATCGAGAATTGACCGTGGGAAGGTCCGAAAAAGGTTTTAAATGGATCAATGGATTAATATAGACATAAAATAATGTTAGCAAGCTACTGGTGAAATCAAAACAAAAATCGAAGCTAAAACCGAAAAAGTCAAAATATTGACTTGTTGGCGCTCCGAGGCCCGGATTTGGGTTTTGAGATATCAAAAAAATTACCCAAACATGCAGATCAATATATTACTATATTTGGAACATATCCGTGTCAAGAAAACTGAAAAACAGGCTTCCGAACGTCAAAATTTCACGTTGGCCTGCTAAGGTACTAAAAGACAAAACAGGGGCAAAATGGTCATTTGACCATGGTCCACATATTAAGTCTGAAAATCAGTCTTCTTCCTTCCCCATTTTCACGTGAAAAACCAGAAAAGAGAGAAAGAAAGATGGGAAGCCATGAAAGCTTGCTTCCGAGCTTTCTCTCTCTTCCGTTTACTAGGCGGATCACCAAAATTTTCAAAGATTTCACAAACCCAAAGGTAAGTTCATGTTCTAAGCTTGATTTTGATGTTATATTTTGAAGATTTTGCCTTTAACTATGAGAAACCATGTGGGATAAAAATTGGTAGTGGTGAACCACCATGTTGACACCATTTTTTTCCACCACGGAGGTGTTCCTCCACCTCCTTAAACCATAAATTAGTATCGGATAGCTTGGAATCAAAATTTAGAGGCTAAAACAAGTTTGGCCGAAACCCTAGCTTGCCCATGAGGTGGTGCTGCCACCTTTCTTGGTTGTTCGAGGCCACCATTAGCTTTGCTGTCATCGTGTGAGCAACTTTCTAGTTGATTGTTGCTCCAAATTTTAATCCGAGCTAAGTGTAAAAATTTATTTGTAAAAATTCTTAAGCTGAAATTTTTTGGATAGCAGCTAACTATTATAAATGATGGGAATTTAAGTGTCCCGTAGTTGTAAAATATTTACAAAATATCCTGATGATGTCGTAGGTACACCCATATCATGGAGTTCATCCGGGATCGCGACAAAGTCACGAAAATGCCGCTTTAATACTCGGAACAACACAGTGAGTATTTAGGTTAATCTAGGAGGTAGATGCTGTTTTATAGTAGATGTTGTTTTATATGCATTGTTGATTGATACGGATATTGAAACACGAAAAATTGCTCGGATCACGAAAATGGTAAGTTTTCAACCTTACGCAGATTAATGGCGTAAGTGTGGTGTTAATATGGTTACATGAGGTAAGTATTGTAGAGTTGAATGATAATGATTGTGAGTAAACGTGTAGCGATAGACGTAGGATCGTTAAATTATGTTATGACATACCGACTGTGATTGTATGAATGTATGACGTAGAATTACCTTATGATATCGAGTTCTCGTAAAGACGTGAGAAAAAGGTCCAAGGAATGGACAAGTGATTATTATGTAATAATCTGGGATTGTCGTATGAGTGGTCGACTGTATGGCGCCACACTGTTCCTTGCTAGTATGCTTATTTAAATGCTATGTGATGCATATTTATTGTAATGTTAAGTTATACCGGATTTGTAGGCTGCCATTGTGACCTACCGGATTTGTAGGCTGCCATTGTGCCCTACCGAATTCGTAGGTTGTCATTATGCCCTACTGGATTTGTAGGCTGCCATTATGCCCTACCGGATTCGTAGGCTTTCATTGTGTCCTACCGGATTTGTAGGCTGCCATTGTGCCCTACCGGATTGTAGGAGCCTTCGTGCCCTACTGGTAATGTAGGAGCCTTCGTGCCCTACAGGTTCTATAAGAGCCTTCGTGCCCTACCGGTTCTGTAGGAGCCTTCGTGCCCTACCGGTTCTGTAGCAGCCTTCGTGCCCTACCGGTTTGTAGGAGTCTACGGACCCTACCGGAGGTTATAGTTGTTTGTGATGTTGGATAGAAACATCCAGGTGATGTCCGGGATGCTATTATTATACGGACAAGGTGATGTCTGGGATGATATGGACAAGATAGTCCAGGATGACAAATATTACGGACTGGTATAAGTCCGGGATGTTTTGATGATATAGACATGAGAAATTCTTAAATGATAATTGTGGAGGTATACACGTAAAATCGATTGTTAAATATTTTTGGCTATCGATTTTGGCTGGACAATGGCCTATTTATATCCAGCACTTAGCATCGAAGATATCATATGGGACAAATAATTTTTATAAGTCCTAGAACAATTTCTAAATATTACTTTTTGGTTAATTAAACATACTTGATATGTCATGTTTATGCTTTAATAGTTAAGAGAGGAAGCACAAAACTTCCAAGTACTCTTCCTAGTTACCTTATGCTCACTGAGTCTTTCGGCTCACTCCGATTATTTTCATTATTTTTTAGATCCTGATAGACCCAGCTCTTCCAGGTTTCGGATAGCTAGCTGCTCGTATACGTGTGGTAAGCGGATTGACCCTGGACGTGGTAAGCAGTGGCGATGGTAGGATACATTTTGCAGTCACTAGGGTATCATGGGTCCTATGCATTTTGTGTATGATGTATATGTACTTTATATTTTGTTAACTGATGTATGTAAGTGATGTATGATGTATAACGGCCACGGAGGCCTAGTATAATCTATTGATGCTTATGCCATTATGATATAATATAAATGTATGTTTGTATATAAGATGTCATAAAAGTTGAATTCTGCTACGTGGCATCTTGATTACTCTGTATCGGAGGAGTCCAAACCGAGATGTCATGTGTTGATGATTATTACATTGCGAATATTGATGATTGAGCGGCAAACCCCATGTAGGGCAAGATTATGCCGAAATTTTGTTTGATTTGGTTTCTTGGGTATATTCAGGCTTCGGAGGCAGGGACATACCTTGTCTCTGTCCGGTCACATACCCTGAATTTGGGGTGTGACAACCAGGTAATACGTAAGTGAATTTTAAATCAAATGAACATGCTGCCTACACATTTTGGGTTTTGTACTCTTTTCTACCGCGATATTTTGGAGCATCTATTTTTGATACCTTAACTCTAATATTCATTCCATCAATAGCTCGTACACAGTTCTAATATAGATTTTATATATTGTTGGTATATGCCGTAGAGCCAATCGAATTGGACAAGGAATATGCTGTTAATAATGCAAACCAATCACTTAGTTAATAGTGATACAAGGTTTTCCTTCATGTTCGTACAATGATAAAGAGTTATCATTTACTAATTGGATGAAGCCCATGAAACATAATGGCCTTGCAAAGGAATTGTAAAGAGTTACAATTATGAGGATCCTTATGCATCAAAGCCATGTTTCTAAAATAGTTCCTGGTCATTGTATTGTCAAGACAGTGTATTGATAATGCTCAAAGACTGGCATGTGTTAAGCCTCCATGTACATGTTGCATGCAACTAATCTCATAGGTTGAAGTATGAGGATACTTGGGGATAACATATAGGTGCTTGTTAGAGAACAAGTTCACTGAACATGACTCGCTGTGAGAACTCCATTCGGTATTGTCATTCAAGTGTCTATGAAAACGTACTCACGTGTCAGAGTTGTAAATAGTCCTCTGACTTGTGATACTAGGTCATCTTGTATGGAGAGTGTCATTCTTTGATTCCATCACGAATAGGTTCCAAATGAAGGGATGCTTATGGTAGGGTGGTTTTGGGTATGACATGAACCATACAAAGATGGATGAGTGATCGAAAGAGGATTCACCGCTCCAAGTGACATCGGAGACATATCTCATTTGTTCTTGGCTTAAGTTAACTTGATGGAATCTCTGGCCAAAGTATGATGAATTTAGGAGAAATAGTTTCTCTAAGTTCACAAAATTAACCAATAGCTGCAGGAACTAATATGGATTGAACATGAGTAGACACTGCACCATGCTCATGGTCTTTCCGGGATATTTGGTGAAAGGACCGAATTACACTGATGGACTGAACACGAAAGGTTATGTCGAGACTAACTTGACTCTCCAGTATTTGGGTGGTCATGATGGCTTGCTAGAGTCCACTCCTGACCTATGAGTATAAATTAATTAGATTAATTTATATTCATTGCCAACATATTAGAAGCCTAATGGGTCACACACATAAAGGTGAATTAAGAGATTAAAATGGAATGAACCTAGTTGATTAAATTGAGAATTTAATCAATAAGGACTTAATTAAAAGGTTTAATTAAGAGGAGGGACTTAAGGGTAAATAGCATAAAAGTTATGTTATAACCCTAACCCTTGTCTAGGAGTGCTACCGCCCTCTATGTAAAAAAGAATACATTGCCGTCATCTTTCTAATGGCTGGCCGCATATTGTATGTGGTGTGATTGGCGTCTTCTTATTTCTTTGCTTCTTCCTTCTTGCCTCTTTATGGATTGCTAGAGAGAAAAGGTTTCTCTCAAGAGAGCAAAGGCTTAGAGTAAGAAGAAAGAAGATCAAGATCTTGCCTTTGGTTAATGCTCCAAACCCTGTGAAAAGAAAGAAGATCAAGATCTTCTTTCTTGGTTGGCGCACCAAACCTTGAGGAAGCAAGAAAAGCATTTTTTTCTTCTTGATACTTATGAATCATTCGGCCATGGATGTTTAGACGGGGACATGTTTTTAAAACCTAAACCACTAGCATGGATTTCGGCAGGGCTCCATTCCTACCTTATGAGGGTTCTCTTGATCATCTTGTGTGGATCACCGTTAGAGGCCAGACACTTGTGTGGCTAAAGTTTCGGTGTTGCCTTCTTGTTGTTCAAGATTGAGTGGGCTGTTTGGAAACTCAAGATTACTAGATCTTTGAGTTAAGGTATGAATCTTAATCAGATGTATGCTTTATAATAACAAAATCGCATTAAAATTTTACAAGTATAATCCTGTAAGATTCGACTACCTTTTTGTTTATTTTTCCTCAGCTTTCATGTTTTTCTTTAATTCGATTGATGTTTGAGCATGAGGACAAATCCTAACATTTATTAATACTTATTTGAATATAAACAAACTTATAATTAAATTAAAGTAACTAAAGATTTCTTACCTTAAAGTATGGGAAAAATCTATAATTTCCAAGTATCTGAGTTGGAATATATGAGCCATCTGATTGTTTAAGGAATCTCTCCTCTAATTTTATTATAGCTATTAAAACACGGTGCAAATGACGACTAGCTGTTTCTCCTGAATGTCTAAACCAAAATTGTATTTCTCGATTTTTTGCATGATGTGACAATATATAAAGAGTTTTAGCAACTTGTTCTTCAATTGTAACTCGTTTTGTTGGTTTTAGGCCACCATATTTTTCTAACATTGCACATAAATCTAAAAAAACTCTAAGTCCCATTCTTACAATATTTTGACTTTTCTCGCTACCAACAATTTGACTCATTATTTCATCTCTAACCCTATCTCTTTCTAAAATCATACTATGATCAATAACTTCTCTTCTTGATCGTTTTTTACGTACATACCAATAAACAACTAAAAACATAATGTAAACAACTACCCTTCGACGTCTTTCTCTTCACAAGTACTCAATCACTGTTTGAATTTTTTTTTATCCATCTATGATAACAAAAATTTAAATAATATCAATAATCTTTTAATCACTATAAATAAATATAATACATTAGTATAATCTACTAACTACAATTATAAGCAAAAACTTAATACATTAGTATAATCTACTAGCGATAATCATAAGCAAAAATTCATATATAGTTAGCAATTTGGATAGAATATTTTATCTTATCTATAAACATCCAAAAACATGAAAAATTATTACTATCTTTTTTTTTTTTTTTTTTTTTGTTTTTTGTAGTAATAAATCTTCTATTCCAAACAAATGCACCATGATACCCAACAATCACGTTCTAATGAAAATAATACATGTTTCACATCAATTCCGCAAATTATTACTACACTAAAATCCAAATGAAAGTCTATCTTTCCAACTTCCAAAACCTTCAATCACAAGTGAAGCATAATATTAATATAATAAATTGCCACTGACATAAGCTGCATTATGAGTACCTCCGAGGATAAAGGTCCAAATAAAGGTAGTCAGTATCGTATCGATGGACGTCCTTTTTTTTGTTTTGATATTGGTACGTACCGATATCGATGTGTTTCAACATACCGTTTCGGGTTTACTGGTGTCGCAACCTAAAAAAAATAACAAGTCTCATCGCGAGACTTTATTACTCGTTAAGAGTGACATTAAAAACTGAGGAAAAGTCGACTTAATTCTTCTTGAAAAATGAAGGTTTTGAAGATGGCCTTGAAAAATACATAGAGTCGCCACCAACATTTTTTAGCTAGGTGTGATCGGCCACCTATTAAAACCAGTTTTGTAAAATAATTTAAAATTAATTAAAACATTTTTAAAACCAATTTCAAGTCTGCGTTTTAAACCAGAGAAAATGGAAGAATCGAGTTCGGGACTCGGTTACGTTCGGGGAAGGATTAGCACCCCCACAACGCCCGTATAAAGCGGTACCTTATTAATCGTGTATTATCTCAAGTCTAGGTAAAAAGTTGGTTTTAAATTTACTTTTTCAAATTAATTCCCCATTTTAAGAAAAATAATTTCATTTTTAATTGAAAATGATCCGGAATTTATTAATTCAAAATTTTCCTATATTCCCCAACAAACGTGGCAAAATATAGAAATTTTTATTAACTTGGAAAATTTTCCGAATCATTCTCGTTTTAAAGAAAATATACCGTTTATTAATGATAATTGATGATATCCTCCCCAGCAAACCCGGCAGAGAACTCATGAATTATTTTAACTCTGGAATATCTTTATTTTATTGAAAATCATTATCTTTTTCAAAACGTTTTACAAAAATTATGAATATGAATATGTATGACATAAATAAACTGACATAGCGAAGTCTAGATAAGATAATGCAACCTAAATGATATGATATAATTTAAATGGCATAGCATATTCTAAATGAAATGAAAGGATTTAAATAACATAATATTCTAAATGAAATGAAATATCCTAAATGAAATGAAATGTCCTAAGTAACATAATATATTCTATATGAAATGAAATAACCTAAGTGAAATGAAATATCCTAAATGAAATGAAATGACTTAGGTAACATGATATATTCTAAATGGAATAAAATGAATTAAATGACATGGAAAATGTGAATGATATGGCATATTTTAAATGACATGGCATATTCTAAATAATATAATCTAAATGACATGGAATGTAATCTAAGTGACATGAAATGACATGAAACATAAAATAATGCTATCATGAAATATGCATGAACATAGTATATGCTAAATAATGTGACAAAAATAAATGACTAAATAAAAATTATAGGATAGCATGAAATATTCAAAAATCTTATAACAAACAATAATCATCATAAGAAGTGAATCAAAATAATAATAATACCATAGAAAAGTATCATAGAAAAAATCACATATTAAATAAAATGCATGAACATGGAAAATGCAATGCATGAAAATATATATTTTCCTCTAAATAAAGAAATCCGTATATCTAAAAAGATATCTGGCTACCTTAGGAAAATATGTCAAATTAAATTTTCTAAAACAAAAAAACTTTGTGATTTTTTGAAAACAATTTTGAAGAAAAACTTGAATGAAGATTAAAACCCTAACCAAGCTCTTTAAAAATGGCCCTAATTTCCTAAGTTTAAAATCCCGGACTTGACCACCCTTAATCTGAGGTTTATAAAATCATTTTTGAAGTTTAAAAAGGCTTAGAAAATACCCTAATACAGTAGCTAAAGTTTCTAACCAACCCCCTCTAAATGACTTAGCCAAAATAGAAAAATGATTTTCCCTTAAGTTCAAATCTGACTCTACTGTCCAGTTTTAAAACACGATTTTTTAACCTATTTTTAGAAATTCAAAAAAATATAAAAAATATACTGGAGACTCAGAACATGTAAAACTAAATGGGAAAAAATTCGCTTAATTTTCTAATCAAAGATAACCTTCCAGAAAAATCAGGAAAGCCCGAGTACTGGGTGAAAAACTGTTTTGCCAAAACACATTTTTTGCCTTTGATAAAATCATTTGAAAATCAAAGTAAAAATGTTGAAGACTCTCCTAAAGACCTAAAAATAGTATCTAAAAGATTTAAAAACCTTGGACAAAAATTGGCTAAGTAAAAAAAATCACAAAGGTAGAAAAATCAATTTGGCAACTCTTTAATTTTCCACAAGTACGCTCAAGTGAGCATGACTTTGAGCCATTGATTGGCCTAAGTAAAAATCATGAGGCATGACATGAAATGCATGAACATACAGCAAATATGATGTATGAAATGTATGATTTAAAACCTAAATGACATGAAAAATACATGGCATAGTAGATATGACCTAGACCTAAAATGAACTTGCATGGCATTTAATGCAACTTAGGTCTAAAATGCATGAAATGCATGGCAATGTAAGCAAAACCTATACCTAAAAATGCATGGCAATAACATAAGCACGTAACATTATAAACTAAAATACACAAAAACAAAGCATGGAAATGCAAACAAGTCAACAAACAAGATGAAAATGCACATACAAAGCAAAGAGAGGGAGAATAGCCGAATGCTCCTAAGCCTAAATGAGTATGGCTTTTTCAAAAACATTTAACATACTAACATGCAAGATACATAAACTTATGGCTTGGAAATGCAAACCTATCAACTAACATGATGAAAATGCACATACAAAGCATAGGAAGTAGAGGAGGCCAAATGGTCCTATGGCAAAATATAAAATTCAAACATGGCAACATACAAGGTATGATACATGAGAAAAATGCAAAATATTATCAAGGAAAACACAAAGACCGAAACCTACAAGGAAATATCATGAAGAAAAAAAGAAATATAAAAACATGATCAAAATAAACATAGACATGCAAAGAAAATAACATGAAAAACTAGTAAAAAACAAGGAAAGTTAAGCTCCATGGTTGGTACAAAATGGGCATAACTTCTCCCCTAACCATAATCACTTGATCTTGTCAAGATCATGAAGCCTTTCCATTTCAAAAAATCAGAAAATAAACCATGCTAATCAACAAAATAGAGGTGAGCTTCATGGTTGGTAAAAATGGGTATAGCCTCTCCCTTAACCATGGTCACTTGATATGTATCAAGATCATATAGCCATTTCAACCTCTTTTGCTTCGTTTTTTTGTAAAAAATCAGAACATTAAGTACTTAAATAAACCTTCCAAAAATCATGTTTCCCAAAACAACATGCAAAGAAGAAAAAAATAAAAATCAAGGCAAGCATTCATGTCAAATTCGGCCAAGCAAAAACTTGTAAAACAAATTGCATTCAACCATTTTTGATGAAGAAGAAAAGATGAAAACTTAAGTAAACATTTTAAAAATTTGATTTCTATGAGAAATGTAGTAGGAAAACAAAATGGAAAATCAAGAAATCAACATGGAAAACAAGAAGAAAACCATGCTAGAGCTAGGTAGAAATGACTACCTTCAAGCTCTCTTTAGAAAACCTTTCTTTCCTTTCTTTCAAAAACCTCTTCTTTGCTAAATTAGCTACTGCCCTTTTTCATCAAATCACCTATCCTATATGGAAAAAACAAACATTCCCCTTTTCCTTTCCTCTTGGCCGGTTGGCATCCCTCACCCTTGGATGATTTTTGCACTTTTTCTCCTCCAATTTTGGGCCTTAGATTAAGATATTTTGATGACACAATAAAAATACCTTCTTGCCAATTGATAGCAGCCTTCTAAGATGTGTACTCAGCCCTTCTAATAACCTCAACCCTTAGATGAAATAAGGATACAATCCCATGCTCTCCCTTGCTTGGCCGAATGAACCTCTACCCTTGGATGAGTTGTGCTCATCTTCCTTCTTCGATTCTTGGCCATTAGATGAGGATTCTTTCATGACAACATAAAAATGTCATCTTGGCATTTAATCCCAGCCCTTAAAATGTGTACTCAGCCCTTGTTAATGGCGTAAGCCATTGGATGAAAAAGACCAATCCTATGCACTCCCTTGCTTGGCCGAATGAATATCAACCCTTGGATTCATTGTGCTCATCTTTCTTCTTCCATTCTTGACCATTGGATGAGGGTTCTATCATGACAAATAAAAATGTCATCTTGGCATTTAATCTTGGCCATTGAATGGTGCATTCAACTTTTCTACAAGGCACCTAAGCCATTGGATGAAGGAGGACCATTTGCAAGGTACTAGTGGAAGCATTTTGAGTTTGATTGTGACTAAAGAATTAAATTGATCAAGCTTCCTTTTTCTCCTCTATGCTGATTGAACAAGGGAGGAATTATCTCAGCATTTCCTTCATCTTTCATATTTTTGTTAATTACAAATTGGCCCCTTTCGATTTCTTTGGTAAAATGACCTTTTTGACCCCCGAACCTAAATAAATAGCAAAGGGACTCCAAATTCAAAATTTTTTTTTGCAATACTTTTGAAATAATAAAAAATTGAATTCAGGAAGTTTTCAAAATTTTTCGAGCCCATTTGCTATTTTTTTGAATTTATTTCCAAAATTGCCCCTTAATGCACCCGAACTTTTTCCATTTTGTAAATGAACTCTGAATCCAGTTATTTCTTCACCAATCTCTTCCAAATAAATTAAAAGTGTGATCCAGAAGTTTTGGTAATTTTTGGAGCTCATTTGCTATTTTTTCGGGATTTATCTGCTTGAATTTCTACATAGTGGGCCTGAGATTTGGCCATTTTGCAAACGAACTCCAAATCCAGATTTTCTGTTGCCAATCTCTTCCAAATAATTTAAGAATATGATCTGCAAATTTTCAGAATTTTTGTAACTCATTTGCTATTTTTTCAGGATTTATCCTTTTGAATTTCTACATAGTGGGCCCGGGATTTGGCCATTTTGCAAACAAACTCCGAATCTAGATTTTCTTTTGCCAATCTCTTCAAAATGATTTAAGAATGAGATCTGCAAATTTTCAAAATTTTTGGAGCTCATTTGCTATTTTCCCAAATTTTCTAATTTTGCCTCGAAAGCCCGGTTTTGCTCAAAACAAGTCTGCTTTTCAGATTTTATTTTTCTGGGCCTTTGTCGTATATTGAACTGGAGTTGCTCTGAAAATGCCTAATTTTTACGATCAAATTCCCTTCCATTTTGATTTTTCCTCTTTTCCGTATCGGGAATTTCCCCGTTTTTTCCGTTTTTCCTCTAAACGGCTCTTTTCTAGGAATTTATTCAAACTGAGCCTTGGGCTATCCTTGTCTAATCACTCCTCATCAATTAGGGGCTTTAGTTTTACTGAATCAGGCCATTTCTGCAATGTTCCCAAATTTCACAAAAATTTGCCAAAAACCCTAATTCTCGGTTTTTTTTCCGAATTGACTTTTCTTTCAGTTTTTCTTCCAAGTAGCTTCTCCATTACCCGTAGTCAGTGCTTATCTTTCATTTGGAACCTTCAATTCCAACCAATTTGATCGTTTAAGCATTTTTCCAACCATTACCCGAACTAGGGTTTTCTTTCTACTGAAATTTCGTAACCTAACTTCTGAACTCCATATCTTTCAATGTAGACCTCATATTATCAAAACTTTTTCACCATCTTTCAATTGAACTTCAAATCTTGATTTTGAAAGTGGGTTGACTTTTTTAGTAGTTGACTTTTTAGGGTTGACTTTTATCGGATTGACTTTTTTGGGGTTGACTTTTTTCAAGTTTGACTTTTTGTGTCTACTTTCTTAAATCAAGTCACAAAGTACCACCTGCAAGATGAGAAAAGTCTTTTTGCATTTTGAAACATCAATTTAGGAAGAAAACATACCTGTTTTAGTGGTCCGGATAAAATTATGTGTCTATAGCTGCCTCTCTTTGGCTATTGCTGAGAATCAGGAATCAGGCAAAGATAAACAAACACTAATTTTGTCCGATTAGTGAAATCACATGTGAAGGAAAGGGAAAGGGGTTTTCATTCATCATTCCTTTGTTTCCTTTTTTTTTATTTTGAAAAAGCTGTAAATTGAAGATTTTATCGTTAAATTGAGTTCCCTAACTATTCAAGGGTCGACCCGTCTTAAGAAAACGAGTTCGACTTGCAAGAGAAGAAAAGACCTCAATGATGGTCTTGGGGGCTTAACCTGTCTTGTGCTCAGATGTGTTTAAAAATTCTAGGTATCTCCTCTAGAAGCTTCGGCTATCACCACCAAAGACTTGCTCAAACAAATGTAAAACTCTAGATATCTCCACCAGAGGCTTTGGCTATCACCACCAAAGACTTCTTCGCTATTTAAAACTGTAAAACTCTGGATATCTCTACTAGAGGCTTTGGTTATCACCACCAAAGACTTCTTCATTGTTTAAAACTGTAAAACTCTGGAAACTTGTGCCCGGAGGTCTTAAGAATGGTGCCCGGAGGTCTTATCCATGATTCAAAAAGAAAAACTATGCTCGGAGGTCTTAGGAATGGTGGTCGGAGGTCTTATCCATGATTTAAATAGAACAATTATGCCCGGAGGTCTTAGGAATGGTGCCTGGAGGTCTTATCCATGATTTAAACAGAAAATACCTTGACAACGGTCCCAAGGCTCGACTAATTTGAGAAGCAGAATGAATTCGATTTAAAACAAAAAAGAAATACCTCCACGATGGTCTTAGGGCTCGACTCATTTGATAAACAGAATGAATCCGATTTAAAACAAAAGGAAATACCTCGACGATGGTCTCGGGGCTCGACTCATTTGATAAATAGAATGAGTTCAATTTAAAACAAAAGGAAATACCTCAACGATGGTCTCGGGGCTCGACTCATTTGATGAACAGAATAAATTTGATTTAAAACAGAAGGAAATACCTCGACGATGGTCTGGGGGCTCGACTCATTTGAGAAGCAGAATGAATTCGATTTTAAAACAAAAGGAATGCCTGGATTTGGTTTATTTGTAAAATCAATTTGATTTTGAAAACTTACAGGAATATACCTCGACGATGGTCTCGGGGCTCGACTCATTTGAGAAGCAGAACGAGTTCAATTTTAAAAACAAAAGGAAATACCTCGATGATGGTCTCGAGGCTCGACTCATTTGAGAAGCAGAATGAATTCGATTTAAAACAAAGGGAAATACTAAGAATGATCCTGGGTTTGATTCTTTTGGAAAAAATAAATTTAACTTGAAAATGAAAAGAACATAGCTCGACGACGGTCTCGGGGCTCGACTCATTTGAGAAGCAGAATGAGTTCGATTTGGGGAAGCCAAAGTTTTCCTGATTCCTACAGTGTTAGCTAAATGCAATAACGAGAATAACATGCTTTGCAAATGCTTGTATGTTTCCTAAGAATGAATGCAATCAAATGATTGTATCATGATTTCTAATCCATGGTTTCTTTGAAGTTCATAGATTATCTGACTTCATGACGGAGTCTTTAAATATTCACTGATGCCCTACTTAAGGAACCTTTATCTCAAGATAAATTGTCAAACAGTCCCAGTTTTTGACTTCGCTAAACTTCACAAATTTCCTGACTTCATGACGGAGTCTGCAACACATTCATTGTTTTCCTTGACTTGGTGAATTTTTCATCAAAATTATTGGTTTCAAAACCTCATGTTTTTAGGATTTAAATCTATTCCTTAGTAATACTCAGAAATCCTTTTATTTAAAGATTTTTATGTTTACTAATCATCATTCAATTTTATAACAATCAAAATGCAATCTCAAAAATGTATGAAAGAAAATATGAGACAAGCAATTGTCATAAAAAGGAAAACAATAATTTATTGCAACAAATGTTTTAAAATGGTAAAAGTGAATATCAAAAACAAATGTAAAGTTATAGGTTGTAGATGCCCCGGATGCGAAATATCTTGGACCCTTCTTTTTTCAAATCATCTGAAATTTCTCTTAAACGAGCAATTTACTTAGGTAATCCCCCGGCTTCGGTAGTTACATCAGATAGAGTTTTTTCCCTTCCCTCTGATTTCCAAAAATTTTCTCCCCCTTTTACACGAAGCATTGACTCAGACCTTAATCAGTACTTGAGTCGCCCTTTGCGGTTTTCAACTCAAGTGTCCCCCTTTCGGTATTACGTCGCCGTTTACGGGTTTTCGGCTTAATCCTCTCCTTTTACATTCTTTTTTCTTTTTTTTTTTTGTTTTTTTTTGTTTTATTTTTCTTTCTTGTATTCTACCATGCATCTCAGAATTCTAAATGCTTCCAAGGTAAAAATGTCAATTCAAAATATGGGATGAATTCTGAGAACAAGCATTCAAATTAAATTTTCGTCCTTTATCAAAATGGACTTTTAAAGCACGTAATGTAGGCCAAGGTTTGGGTTTAGAAAGAAAGGATAAATAGGCCCAAAGTGTGTTTAAGGGTGATTGGATCAAGGATCATTTTTTGAGGAGAATTCATTCTTGAAACATTTGTCCCTTTTTTTTCGACTTTTCTTTTTCTTTTTTCAATCTCTTTTCATTGCTGGCTTTCATTTGTCATTCTTTGATTTCTATTTCAAATGGCTTTCTTTTTTTGCCATGATTTTTGATTATTTTTCCTCGTATTTACCCTCTAGTGTAGAGGGTGATCCTTGATCAGGGTTTAAAGAAAGAAATAATTCCTAAGACAGGGGTGACTAGGATAATTTCTTCTTAGTGAAGGGAATATGAAAGATGGCCATTAATCACACCAAACATGAATATTCTCT
This sequence comes from Fremontodendron californicum, assembly GCA_030761205.1. Taxonomy (NCBI): domain Eukaryota; kingdom Viridiplantae; phylum Streptophyta; class Magnoliopsida; order Malvales; family Malvaceae; genus Fremontodendron; species Fremontodendron californicum. Next base: position 18,167,462 of record JAULJL010000010.1, on the reverse strand, counting down.
TTGAAAAGCAATCCTCAGGGGAATAGATATAGAATTTCCACTTTTACACTTGGAATCATTCGAATTTCTATGCGCACAACAGCACACCCGTTTTTTTTCAAGCATAATACTTCTTCAATTCATCAGCATTCATGGAATTTCTCAAATCATCCCCATCCATCCGAGTTAGAATCAATGCTCCTCCAGAAAAAGCTCTTTTTACCACATAGGGTCATTCCCAATTTGGAGCCCATTTTCCTCGCGGATCCTTCACTGTGGGGAGAATTTTCCTATGTAATAACTCCCCTTCTGGAAACTGTCTAGGATGAACCTTCTTATTGTGGGCTTGAATCATCCTTTTTTAATACAACTGTCTATGACAAATTGCCTTCAATCTTTTCTCCTCAATGAGATTCAGCTGTTCATAATGAGCTCTAACGCATTCCACCTCTTCTAGGCCAACTTCCATCAAAACACGAAGTGAAGAAATCTTAACTTCATACCATATACCAAAGAAAATGATGTTGCCCCTATAGATATGCGAACCGAAGTGCGATATGCGTGAAGAGAAAAAGGCAAAATCTCATGCCAATCCTTGTACACATCAGTCATCTTCTCGACAATCTTCTTGATTTTTTTGTTGGCTGCTTCTACTGCCCTATTCATCTTCGAATGTAAGGTGCCGAATTGTGATGCGTGATCTTGAACTGAGTACACACTTCTCTCATCATCTTATTATTCAGATTGAGAGCATTATCTAAAATAATTCTTGCTGGCAATCCATATCGGCAAATGATTTCTTTATTAACAAATCTGCATACCACTGACTTCGTTACATTCGTATAAGAAGAAGCTTCCACCCAGTTTGTGAAATAATCTATGGCCACTAGGATGAAGCGATGTCCATTTGAAGCTTTCGGAGTAATAGGCCCAATCATATCCATTCCCCACATTGAAAATAGCCATGGCGCGGTCATGACATGCAATGGCGATGGCGGCAGAAGAATCTTATCTGCATAGATCTGGCATTTATGACACTTCCGGGAATAACTGATACAATCTCCTTCCATCGTCAGCCAATAATAACATGCCTTCATAATCTGCTTAGCAAGCATGTGACCATTGGCATGGGTGCCACATATCCCTTCATGGACTTCCTCTATGATTTCTCGAGCTTCGACAGATCCGACCCATCTCAATAGGACTTGGTCTTTCCCTTTCTTGTAGAAAATCTCACTATCTAGAACAAAACCCATTGCTAGCCTTCTCAGAGTTCTCTTGTCATTTTCTGTTGCTCGTTCTGGATACTGTTGACTCTTGATATACTGCAAGATGTCGTTATACCAAGGGAGACCATCTTCTTCTTCTTCTTCTATACTCAAGCAGTAGGCAGTAGACTCATATATGCTCATCTTGATCGGCACAACTTCAGCCCCTTCATTCACTTTAAACATTGATGACAAAGTAGCCAAAGCATCCGCCATTCGGTTTTCTTCTCGGGGGAAGTAATTGAAATTTACTTCTTCAAATTCCTCTAACAAACTCACTATGAGTTCTCGGTACCGGATTAGCTTTTTATCTCGGGTTTCCCATTCTCCCCGTAACTGGTATATAACTAGGGCTGAATCTCCGAAAACTTCCAATATTTTGATTTTTCTGTCCACTGTAGCACGAAGGCCTATAGTACATGCCTCATACTCAGCAGTATTATTTGTACAATCAAAGTCCAATTTGGCAGTGAAAGGATAATAATATTCTTCTGGGGATATGAGGACTGCACCGATTCCGTGCCCCATGGCATTAGATGCACCATCAAAGTACATTTTTCATACTTTCTTCTTCAGGGGAACCTCATCCGCTTGCGAACCATACATCAAATCTTCATCTAAAAAGTCAAAGTTCAACGGCTCATAATTTTCCACTGCCCGACTTGCTAATAACTCAGCCACTGCGCTCCCCTTGATAGCCTTCTGACTTACATATGCAATGTCGTACTCTGACAACAAAACCTGCCATCTTGCCGTAAAGAAGGTGCTTCCAACATGTATTTGATTGGATCTATCTTGGAAATCAACCACGTCGTGTGGTACAACATGGACTGTTTGAGCCTTCGAGCAGTCCAAGCTAAGGCACAGTACAACTTTTCTATCGACAAATATTTCAGCTCATAATCTGTAAACTTCTTGCTGAGGTAGTAGATCGCTTGTTCTTTCTTCCCAGTCTCATCATGTTGCCCCAAGACACAACCCATGGATCTCTCAAATACTGATAAATACAGTATCATTGGTTTATCCGAAATAAGTGGCATTAATACTGGTGGGTTTGATAGATAATGCTTAAAATCTGACACCCTTCATCCCATTCTCCTGGATCAAGTTTTTGAAGTAGCTTAAATATTGGATCACATATGTCGGTTAATTGAGAAATAAATCGAGCAATATAATTGAATATTTCTAGAAAGCCTCTTACTTCATTTTGAGTACGAGGTGGTGGTAGATTTTGAATGGCCTTCGCTTTATCCGAATCAATCTCAATTCTTTTTTTGCTGACAATAAAACCCAACAATTTCCCTTAAGTGACTCCAAATGTGCATTTTGTCGGGTATAGCTTGAGTTGAAACTTTCTTAGTTGTTCAAAGAGCTTCTTAAGATTCACAACATGCTCCTCTTCTCCTTGTGACTTTGCGATCATATCATCAACATAGACCTCAATTCCCTTATGCATCATATCCTGGAACAAGGTCACCATGGCTCTCTGATATGTTGCCCCAGCATTCTTCAACCAAAACGGCATTACCTTATAGCAGAATGTTCCCTACATTGTAACAAATGTGGTTTTCTCCATATCTTCCGGTGCCATTTTAATCTGATTATATCTCGAGAAGCCATCCATGAAAGAAAACAAAGAACTCTTCGCCATATTATCCATCAAAGTATCGATGTGAGGCAAAGGGAAATTATCTTTGGGATTGGCCTTGTTCAAATCCCGGTAATCGACTCACATTCGCACCTTGCCATCCTTCTTTGGTACTGGAACAATATTTTCCACCCATTCTGGATATTTTGCCATCTCTAAGAACCCAGCATTAAACTGCTTCTTCACCTCCTCTTTTATCTTTAACAGCATGTCCGGCCTCATTCTTCTAAACTTTTGTTGAATTAGCTTGCACTCTAGCCTTAAAGGCAGCTTGTGAACCACAATATCTGGATCCAAACCCGGCATGTCTTGGTATGACCATGAAAATATATCTACATATTCCTGGAGCAAGGCTATCAATTCACCCTTTATTGAAGATGACAATGAGGTCTCGATTTTAACCTCCTTTATCTCCTCACCATTTCCCAGATTTATCGTTTCCAATAACTCCTTATGAGGAAGTACTTATTTCTCCACTTGTTCTATTTTTCTAAATAAATCCGGAGGTAGACCATAATCCTCAGTATCTTTGTTGGCCTCAAAATCACCCGTGCAAATGGGTCTTTCAAAATCAATTTCAGAGTTATTGATAGGACGGTCCTCATTTTTCGCATCCGTACACCTGTAAATAGGTGGCGAAGAAACAATATAGGAAAACTTATATACAATGAAAGCAAAATAAATAGCATAAACGAAAGAATATGGACACATCAATATGAAGAAAATGCATCGTGCTTGTTATTTATTGAATGAAAATATTTAAACAAAAGCACTATTACAGAAAAAAATTCTTAATATCTCTAGGCAAAGATAATTAAGAGCGTTTTTAAAGTATTACTTTGGAATAGACCTAAAGACTATAGGCAGCTCGGTCACACTCCAATTGGTCAGTTTATATCCTGGTGGACAAAGTCGCACCATCCAGTTTGTATTCTTACTTTCCATTCCTTCCTCCCCAGTCATGAAGATCACCATATCCTGTATCTGCTCACCCTTATCCATATTGAACTTCTCGAAAGCTTCCTCAATCATTACGAGTACATCATCAGAATTCTTTTCTTTGAACAGAAAATTGGTTGAGTGAAAGCTATGAAGGATTGGTGGGAAAGTCATAGGTTCCCACTCAAAATCCATACCCGCGAGACTGGCCATCCTCCTTTGTCGGTTCTTTTCCACTTGTTTCCTCCTTTCCTGTGCCTTTGAAAGATACCCTAGACCAAACCGATCCTTTTTTCCAACCATTTCAATTGCTCGAGCCATTCCCTAAAGATATTTTCCAAGGCCTTTTCCAGCCCTATAGCCCTTTTCCATGATAGTCCTTACTCCCAACCTTGTATTCTTGGACAGCTTCAGTTTTGGAATTTTTCATCCTTCAGTGATGAATACTGTATTTACAAACTCCAAAGATCGGAAGGAGCATTCCACAGCATCTTCGTTTGGCTCAATGTAAGGGGAACCAGTAGATGCAGAGGCTATGATGTCTTCTTCTCCCGATACAGTGACCAAACATCCCTCCATCACAAATTTCAGCTTTTGGTGGAGAGATAAGGGTACAACCCTTGCTGGATGAATCCAAGGCCTTCCCAATAAGCAATTGTAGGACAGGATAATATCCATGACTTGGAAGTTCACCTTATAGGTACAAGGACCTATCTCCATCGGGACCTCGATAGTTCCCATTATCTCTCGTCTAGTTCCATCAAAAGCTCTAACCACCGTGCAACTCGACAGCATATAAGAAATATCAATTGGCAATTTAGAAAGGGTTGCCAAAGGCATCACATTTAACGAAGATCTATTAACTAAATGCACCCTTGGTAGTATGTGTCCCTTGTAGGTGGTTGTTATGTGAAGAGCCTTTGTTGATCCAATACCATTGGGTGGTATTTCATCATAACTAAAATAGATGTGATCGTCTACTGCAATGTTTCTCACCAATCCATCTAGTTTTTGCATCGATATGTTGTTGGCCATATATGCCTGATTCAAAACTCTCAACAAGGCATTTCGGTGTGGCTCCGAGTTCAGTAGCAATGAGAGGATTGAAATCCTTGCTGGTTGACGCTACAATTGCTCAACCACACTATACTCACTATGCTTTATGAACTTTAAAAACTCGCAAGCCTCCTTTTCATTCACTAGCTCTTTTATCTTGTTAACCGAGGCTGACCCCCTCCCTATTTCTTTTGACAAATCCATCTCAATATGGATTGGTTCAGCTGCCTTCTTTCCTTTATCCATTCCTCCATCATTTCTCGTTGATCCCTGTTCAACAACCTCAGGGGCATAACACCTTCCACTTCGTGTTAAGTGCCTTACACCTGTGATATCTTGCTGACTCGAAGACCCTGGCATAACCATGCTGCAGTCATACTTCCACGGTGCAGCTGTGTTTTCCTTGTATGAAAAGGAAGAAGGCAAATCTATGATTAACTTAGACGCAATTTCCTCAACAACCAGCATAATTTTCTCCTCTGGTTCATCGTAATAGATGATCAAAGATCTTCCTACCCGTAGCCAGCTGCATTCTCAATAACTTCTACTTCCTCCTCTATCTCCTCGTAAAACTGGGCCTCACCCTCATCCATCATCTTTTGGACTTTAGCCAGAAAACCCTCACATTCCTGTATGGCATAACGTTTACATCCATGGTACAGGCACCAATTCTCCACCCTGTTTGCAACCATTTTTAAACTGTCTCCATCCTCCACCATTTCTACTTTAACCATTTAGACCCATACTTTTATCATTGGAGTCTTGACTTCACCGACATACCTTTTTCCCTTCTGACTTCCCCTGTCAATACTGCATTTACCCGATTCCTAGCATGATCGGGCAATGGGTTTCCCGCTATATCTAGCCCATTCTTTGACCCAAATTTCACAACTCCGGTATTGATTAAACTTTGGACTTTTTTTTTGAAGGCAATGCAATCCTCAGTCGAATGCCCCTAAATTCCTGCGTGATATGCACAGTTAGTATTTGAGTTGTACCACCTTGGGTATGGTGGGGTCAAAGGTTTAAGATATACGGGCGCGACAAGTTGGCCTTGTAGTAATTTAGGATATAGCTCACCGTAGGTGGTAGGAATGGGATCAAACTGGGGTTTTTGATCGTTCCTTGGTGAACGTTGGTCATTGTGCACGGGACCCTGAGTATTTGGGACAGTGTTTTAGGGAAGGGTTATCTATGGTGATATGCCAGTTGGAAATGGCTGTTGTGGTATATTGGTATAAGGGAATGGATTTTGGGTAAGGTGGTTCATATTGGGGTAGTAAGGATTATACCCCGGGTAAGGTATGTAGGGTGTAGGAGGTGCATAGGATGTAGAAGGAGTATAGGGCCTGGGAGGTGTATATGGGTAAGAGGGTTATAGGGATATTGGTTGATGCTAACTGCATGGGTTTCCTCTTTCTTCTTAGTAGGGAATACCTTCTTCGGAGTAGCAGACTCACCCCCTTCCATTTTCCCATTCTTAATGGCAGACTCTATTATCTCTCCTGATATCACCATATCTGCAAAGTTTTTGGTGGCACTCCCCACCAATTTATCATAATATGGAGCTTTCAAGGTAGATGAAAAGCATTATAGTTTTCTTGTTGGTCAAAGGAGGTTGTACTTGTGTGTCCAGGTTTCTCCATCTTTGAGAATATTCTTTGAAGTTTTCCGTAGCTTTCTTTTCCATGTTTTGCAGAGTTAGACGGTCAGGCACCACGTCCGTCACATGTTTGTATTGTTCCATGAAAGCTCTGGCTAGATCCATCCAGGAATGGATCTTAGTACGGGTAAGCTGGTTATACACCGAGTTGCAGACCCTGTCAAGCTATCCTGAAAACAGTGGATAAGCAATTTTTCATCTTCATCTAGTCCGATCATCTTCCGACAGTAGATAGTCAGGTGAGATGATGGGTTGGTAGTTCCGTCGTATAAAATCGGGTACTTTAAATTTAGGAGGAATCACCAAGCCATGTACCAAGCTTATTTCTTTGACATCCAGACTACTAACTAACTCTGCCCCCTCTATTTCTCTTAATCTCTCTTCCAGCAAATGATACTTCTTCTGGGATTCTGCAATTTCTATCTTTTCCAGCTCATCCAACCTTGCCTTTCTTTCTCAGCCAGTTCCTCAAAGTCTGGAACATCAATAACATCATTTGGGTCAGCCCCAATATTACCTTTTCCAGGAGCATAATTCTGTGCTTCAGCCGCTGGTTGGATATAAACATAGGAAGCTACCCCAATTGGCAGCTCATTTCCCACATGCTGGGATGCTTGGCCCTTCTGCTGCATGATTTCAGGTCGATCTTCCGCATTTACCACCCTTTTTCCTGTGACCAAATTCTCCCCCGGCCCTTTTTGTCTCATCATAGCGTTCAACATTTCCATGAGTTTAGCCATTTGTTCCCTTGATTCATCTTGAGACTGAACAGTTGTTCTTGTAATTCCCTTTGAACCCGTTCCATCCTCTCTATACGAACAAGGTGATCATTCTCTATGATCCTAGCTTGAGATCTAGTGTTGTAGCGGTGTTAGAAACCCGTTTCTTCTGGAGTGCGCCCGATTTTACCTTTAGTTTTTAAAAACCATGGAATTTTACCTTCAGAATTTATTGACATATTTTTTATATTTTATTAAAAATCAATGAATGACTAATGTGAATGAATAAATAAAATGAATAAATATATGACTAAGTATATGAATATGAAAGAATAAATGAATGAACAAGTGAAATGAATAAATAAGTGGATAAGTATATGAATATGAATAAATGAACAAGTGAAATGAATAAATAAGTGGTTAAGTATATGAATATGAATGAATAATCATAAAAAAAAAAAATGAATCATTATAATTATGAATAAATGTACAAATAAACAAACAAAATATATAAAAATATGAATGCATTTGAAAGTATTGGCCCCGAGATAATTCCAACCGAACGGTCTTTCATTGATTTCTTGGAACTAAATACATCAAAGATAAAATAAAAAGATCACTGCCTAAGACAAGTTCATGATTTGCATTTCAAAGTGCTGTTACAAAATATTAGTCCTATAGTAACTCCCTCGGATCTTGGACTTTCTTTCATAGTCTCCTTTTGATTGCCTTGCCCTTCAGTCTAATTTCTACTTGTTCATGACCCCTTCACATGTCAGCAGAAACATCTATTGGTTAATACTATGCTACCTCGGGCTCATGCAAAAACATGATAATCAAAGTGCAGCGGAAATAAAACAAAGAAGCACCCGAAGTACAACAGGATCTTAGGCTTGTGTTTGCACAGGTTTATAACATTCAAAAACAATTAAATCACCCATATGATTTAGAAGTTACCTACTTAAGATATTGTAACCTTAAGTTGCAGATCCTAATCTCGAATCCAAGATCTACAAAGCTTCAAACTCGTTCAAGACCACAAGAAGCACAATTGTCTTTCCTCTAGTAGCTAGTCCACACGAACAGCTGATGGATCCTTCTCTAAGGTATGGCGATTCACTTGTGCTAGCAAGTTGATCCTAAGATCACAATGAAAAGATCTATATTCTTGTGTCTTTCTCCCTTAATCAATCTCACTCAACTAGGTGAAGAAGCGGCAAGGAGAACACAAAGGTAGGAGGAATTGCGGCAAGCCTTAGGGAGCTTAGGGAGGCTGCGATTTCACTGTTTTGCTAGGTTAGAGTTCTCTTCTTGAAACCAAACTTTTTCTTAAGCAAAATCAGATATTCACAAATAGAATAGAGCTAGCTTGGGAAGCTACAACCTCTAAAATAGATTATATAGTGGCGCACACCCTAATCCCTATCTCCCTATGCTTGGCCGACCACTTGTAACTTGTTGCACAAGATTTTCATTAATCCACTTGGACTTAAACTATTTAATTCTAAGATGGATCAATAGGCCCATCATATTATCTAATAATGATAATGGTCCAACAATCTTAATGCCTTAAGTTGGGCCAACCATCATTAGTGGACAGTCCTAAATTAGAATAGTCGCTTTAGACCCTTTCTAATTTTGTCAAGCTTATTTATTGGATAGATTAATTTCTAAACGAAAGTACTTTAATTATCAATTATATTTTCTTTCTCCTCATGAAATAATTCATGTCATTAATCTATTAATATCATCTCATGATATTATTCCAATATAGTATAGTCAATCGCAATTCACTTTGCACATCTATATGTCAAAGTCGACTACTACACTAGATAAGACTTCTTGATTCCTCTTATCTTATTAAGACATTGTCCTTGGATTTCTCAATCTCAAGTATGTCTTAATCCATCTCAATTGAACTTCTTCAATTGAGTCCTTAATATAGATCTTTTATTCCATTAAGTTTTACCTTAATAGAATACCATGTTTAATCCATACATATATGTTCTTATGTGTGTGACCCTCTAGGTTCCCAATATGTTGGCAATGATTATAAGTTAATCATATTAACTTGTTATCATAGATCAAGAGTAGGATCTAGCAACCCATCATGACCACCCAAATACTGTGAAGTCAGCGTGACCTTTTAGAACCTTTCAGCAACCAGCTTGTTAGTGTAATACGGTCTTTTCACCATATATCCCAGATAGCGCATGAGCATGGTGTAGTGTCTACTCATGATCAATCCATATTAGTTATTCTCAACTTATGATTAACCTTATGAATTCAGAGAAACAACTTTCTCCTAAACCCATTATGCTTTGGCCAAAATCAAGTTAATCGTAGTCAAGAACAAATGAGATATGTCTCCAATATCATAGGGAGTGGTGAATCCTCTCTGGATCACTCATTCATCTTCGTATGGTTCATGTCATACCCAATAACACCCTACTTTAAGCATCTTCATGATTGGGACCCGTTCGTGATAAAATCTAAGTATGACACTCTCCATACAAGTTGACCTGGTATCACAAGTCTGAGGACTAATTTACACGACTGATACTAAGAGAACATTATCATAGACACTAGAGTGATATATTACCAAATGAAGTTCTCTTGGCGGGCCATGTTCAGTGAACTTGTTCAACAGACAAGCACCTATATGTTATCCCAAGTAACCCATACTTCAACCTGTATGAGATCAGTTTCTTACATCATAAGTAAGAAGGCTTAACATATACTAGTCTTTGAGCATTGCCAATGCCCCATCTTGGCAATACGATGACCCGAAACAGTTTGAGGAACAAGGCTTTGATGCATAAGGATCTCATAATTATAACTCTTTATAATTCCTTTGCAAGGCCATTATGTTCCATGGGCTTCATCCGATTAGTACTTAATAACTCTTTATTATTGTACTAACATGAAGGAAAACCTTGTATCACTATAATCATAGCGAATGGTATGCATTATTGACTGTGTATCCCAAGCTAAATCTGATTGGCTCTAGGGCATACACCAACAATCTCCCACTTGCACTAAGCCAATAACTAACACATCTAATACCGAACTCTTTCGATTAGTAATTGTGTCTCTACAAGGACATTGCTTAAGTGCATATAGAATATGCTTTGTCATATACATGATAATCTTATTATCAAGGTTATTAATTCGGATCACAACGAGACCTAGATTACATTCTTATGGCTCAGTTGTATCTTAAACAACTATTGGAATCTATTTGTTAGCTAGTAGCTAATGATCCAAATATAACTCCTTTTGCAAGCCAAAACAAAAGAGTTAGTCTTAAAAACCTTTAATATAAATGTGCAATCTTTTCAAGTATGGAACATTTCCTACTAATTGCATTTTTCAAAAATGATAATTTATCATAACATTTTATCATTCAAAAAGTTATTAATAGCTCCCACTAAATCCGACATATGTAGATGTTAAGGGATTAATTCAATAACAATTCGAATTCCATATCACTAAGCTAAACGGTATTCAAAATACTTTGCAAGTTGTACAACATATAAGACTAAGTTATAGAACTATTCTATAACCGATTTATTTAAGAGGAAATTAAGCATGGCATCTTATGCCAGCAAAACAATATGTTTCCAAAACATAAATAAAATATCCTCAACATTGGCCTATAATTCCAATGAAAACATCAAATGTTTCTAAATAAATCCTAACTAAATAGTCTTATTAATAAACCCATAAGATCGGCAAGCTCTGATATAGCATCAAACTCGGTTGCCATCTTCATGGTTCAGCTTCACTACTCTTTCCTTTGGTCCCTACAATATGTCATACATATTTAATACCAAATGATATGTATCATATACCAAGAGGAGTGAATCAGATTATACATGAAGTTGAAACTCCTTTCAGCTTCTTTCCCTTGTTAGATTCAAGGTACTCCTTGCAATTGCGCCTCCAATGACCAGTTTTCCCACAATTGAAGCAAGATTTGTTAGCATTGTCCTATCCTTTGCTTCCTTTGCCACACCATCATTAGGCTTCAAACTCTTTGAAGCACGAGGCACATCCCATCTAGTCTTCCTTTTCTTCTTACCTTTCGATTTAGAGGAAGAGACTAAATGGACAGATGACTTGTCCTTAACAATGATTTGCTCGGTCTGTATAAGCATATTCAATAACCCATAAAGGGTTGCCTCCAAGTGGTTCATTTTGAAGTTCAACACTAACTATGAATAGCTCTCAGGCAGTGAAGAAAGAATTAGATCAACGCTTAGATCATGATCCATAACCCATCCAATCTGCTCCAATTGGGTAATATACCCTATCATCTGAAGCACATGAGGCCTCACTGGGCTTTCCTCTGACATCTTTGTTTGGAACAATTCCTTTGAGATGTCAAATATCTCAGTGCGATTCTCCTTAGTGAACAGTTCTCTAAGGTTAAGGATAATGTCTTGAGCATTCATAGCCTCATGTTGTTTTTGGAGATCGGGTGCCATACTAGCCAACATTACACATGTTGCTTGTACGAGATCATCTCTATGAACTCTATAGGCCACCCTTTCCTCCTTAGTTGCATCAACAGCAGGCTCATCTGGGATGGGCTCATCAAGAACATAAGCTTTCTTTTCCTGTGTCAAGACAATCTTAACATTGCGAAACCAATCAACGAAGTTCAGTCCAGTTAACTTATTAGCATCAAGTATGCTTCTCAGTGATAATGCATTTGTCATTTTAGCGTTCATATCCTATATGAATCAAAACAATTAACAGTCAATAAATAGCAAGTAGTAATCATTTATGTCAGGCTTTAATACTTAAATGAATATTCTCATTATTTTAACAAAATAATAGCCCTCTACTACTATTTCGAGAAATTTAACTCTTAAACTTCTTAATGAGCTAGGACCCTTTTATTCCAGCATAACCTTGAGTGACTCAACAAGCTATGTTGAAACTAATTGAGTAGGTAACCTAGTTTACCAATTATATCTCTATGCAACTCCTAGATCCAGTTAGGTGACAACTCTTTGCCTAAATACATCATATTCATTTCGCCTAACTTTGCCTCTAAATGTCATGTGATCAAGTTTGACGTATCCGGATTACATAACACTTAGTTGAGTAAGACCCACCTTCTATAACTCAAACATGTTCATACATAAGTTTGACCTTAAGTGACTCAACAAGCCTTCGAATGGAAGAACTCTGGTTATCTTGTTATGATGGTGGAAGGCAACTTATCATGCGTAACATGGACTCAATATAATTTAATGAGGGATTTCATTTAACTTTTATATAGGTCTCATTGATTTCATACTTGATTGACATGCATAGCATTCATTCAATTACATACATCGCATATAGATAATTCAAAATAAATCTATCACATGCAATCTACTATGATAATTATGGACTTTATACTAATCTAGTGTCCTTGAGCCATCAGGAAACTAGTTGGTCGAATTCCTAGGGGATACCATACATAGTCTTCGAAAGCTTTGTTGGTAATCTCCTTGTTCACTTCTTCTTGGCGCCTCATCTCCTTACAAACTTGGAATTTACATAAATTCTACTTTCTATCCCAAATCTAAATCTATAAAGAATATAACAGTTACATTGCTTTATCAGAAACCTCGAGTTACATTCGAGGGTAGTTACATGAGAAGAGAATTTACAACTCCGGAATAAAAAAGAGAAGGCAGGGTGCGCAGACCCTATTTATATAGTACCAATAAGAAAATTCAACCATACATTCCCTAGTCATACTAAGGTCTATTCCGTAACCATCCTTCATGCATACATAATCATATTATAAGCATGAAATAAAAACATGCATAGTCAATATCACCTGGTGATCTTGTATACTATTTGCATAAAATGTCACCAAACAAATTTGAGACAATTTATCAAATCATTCTTGCAATTTCGGTTCCAACTATTAAATCACTTTTAATAACATCTTAACAATTAAGAAATCTATCTTGAAATCGGACTTTACCTAACTTTTAGGTTGTTTGTCTTAATAAGGACAAAATATTCCAGCATGCTCAAAATCCTAAACCTTTTAAGACTTCTATTTTTTTTGGTCTTATACCAGATCTTTAAGTTTGAAATCAATCCTAACTCTTTAGGAACTTAAAGTCTCATTAGGTAATTCTTACCAATCATACTACATGTTTCTCTTAACCTTTAGGATTCACACTCCCACTAGGAAACGGTTTCCTTGTTGGAGTAGGACTCTAACTCTTAGTGTCCTAGACGCAGGCAATCTCTTTGGCCATCGAATGGCTGCTATCAGGCTATGATCAGACTATTGTATACCATCTACAGTGGCTACTGGATGCCCTAAAAGAGCTTAATTGCTGCCCCTTTCAGCTACACACAATTCGGCAACAATTGCCTCCTTGGTGTGGCGGTTCGGCCAACTTGTTTGCAACAACTATTGCCGCTTTGTCCAGTCATGTTCCATGCCTAAACCAGCCATCATAGATGAATCATATTCACCTTAGATGCTATCAAAAACTCCTAGCAAACATGTGGAACGTTTCCACACTCATGCTTGAATTTTATGGCATGCAAACACCTATAAAAGAGTCCAGAAAATTTCAGCATTGTAGTATCAACGTTTCATGTCCAAAAACAACTTTGCTTAAACGTTTTAAGCTCAAATCAATTTTGTAAATTCAATGGCAGCATATAATATAAAATTTTCAGATCTGAAATATATAAAAAATCAATTTTATATCATCCCCAAATCAGCTTACAAAACTTGACACAAAATTATGTTTTTTGACATCAAAACTTGTTGGGTTTACTAAGACAAGTCATGACTTTAATCCTTGTTGATTAAAACAATTTCAATCTATCATTTAAAATTTTAAACATTATTAAAATCATTATATAGCTGCTGTCCAGATTTAACAAAATAAAGAAAATAATATTTCTTTTAATCATAAGAACCGAAATCATGTCAAAATCAATACACAACACTTTAAGTTGTATATCACCAAGAATTGACATGCACTAACCTCATGCAAACAACATAACTTGGGCTCTGATACCACTGTTGGTTAATACTATGCTACCTCGGGCTCATGCAAAAACATGATAATCAAACTGCATCGAAAATAAAACAATGAAGCACCCGAAGTACAACATGATCTTAGGCTTGTGTTTGCACAGGTTTATAACATTCAAAAACAATTAAATCACCCATATGATTTAGAAGTTACCTATTTAAGATATCTTAACCTTAAGTTGCAAATCCTAATCTCGAATCCAAGATCTACAAAGCTTCAAACTCGTTCAAGACCACAAGAAGCACATTGTCCTTCCTCTAGAGCTAGTCCACACGAACAGCTGATGGATCCTTCTCTAAGGTATGGCGATTCACTTGTGCTAGCAAGTTGATCCTAAGATCACAATCAAAATATCTATATTCTTGTGTCTTTCTCCCTTAGTCAATCTCACTCAACTAGGTGAAGAAGCGGCAAGGAGAACACCAAGGTAGGAGGAATTGCAGCAAGCCTTAGGGAGCTTAGGGAAGCTGCGATTTCACTGTTTTGCTAGGTTAGAGTTCTCTTCTTGAAACCAAACTTTTTCTTAAACAAAATCAAAATATCACAGATAGAATAGAGCTAGCTTGGGCGGCTACAACCTCTAAAATAGATTATATAGTGGCGCACACCCTAATCCCTATCTCCCTATGCTTGGCCAGCCACTTGTAACTTGTTGCACAAGATTTTCATTAATCCACTTGGACTTCAACTATTTAATTCTAAGATGGATCAATAGGCCCATTATATTATCTAATAATGATAAAGGTCCAACAATCTTAATGCCTTAAGTTGGGTCAACTATCCTCAGTGGACAGTCCTAAATTAGAATAGTCGCTTTGGACCCTTTCTAATTTTGTCAAGCTTATTTATTGGATAGATTAATTTCTAAAAGAAAGAAATTTAATTCTCAATTAAATTTTCTTTCTCCTCATGAAACAATTCAAGTCATTAATCTATTAATATCATCTCATGATATTATTCCAATATAGTATAGTCAATCGCAATTCACTTTGCACATCTATATGTCAAAGTCGACTACTACACTAGATAAGACTTCTTGATTCCTCTTATCTTATTAAGACATTGTCCTTGGATTTCTCAATCTCAATTATGTCTTAATCCATCTCAATTGAGCTTCTTCAATTGAGTCTTTAATATAGATCTTTTATTCCATTAAGTTTTACCTTAATAGAATACCATGTTTAATCCATACATATATGTTCTTATGTGTGTGACCCTCTAGGTTCCCAATATGTTGGCATTTATTATAAGAAGACCATGTATCCCAGATAGCACATGAGCATGGTGCACTATCTACTCATGATCAATCCTTATTAGTTCTTCTCAACTTATGATTAACCTTATGAATTCAGAGAAACAACTTTCTCCTAAATCCATTATGCTTTGGCCAAATACTTAATCAAGTTAATCGTAGTCAAGAACAAATGAGATGTGTCTCCAATATCATAGGGAGTGGTGAATCCTCTCTGGATCACTCATTCATCTTCGAATGGTTCATGTCATACCCAATAACACCTTACTTTAAGAATCCTCGTGATTGGGACCCGTTCATGATGAAATCTAAGTATGACACTCTCCATACAAGATGACCTGGTATCACAAGTCTAAGGACTAATTTACACGACTAGTACTAAGAGAACATTATCATAGACACTAGAGTGATATATTACCAAATGAAGTTCTCTTGGTGGGCCATGTTCAGTGAACTTGTTCAATAGACAAGCACCAATATGTTATCCCAAGTATCCCATACTTCAACCTGTATGAGATCAGTTGCTTACTTCATAAGTAAGAAGGCTTAACATATACTAGTCTTTGAGCATTGCCAATGCCCCGTCTTGGCAATACGATGACTAGGAACAGTTTGAGGAACAAGGCTTTGATGCATAAGGATCTCATAATTATAACTCTTTATAATTCCTTTGCAAGGCCATTATGTTTCATGGGCTTCATCCGATTAGTACTTAATAACTCCTTATTATTGTACTAACATGAAGGAAAACCTTGTATCACTATAATCATAGCGAAGGGTATGTATTATTGACTGTGTATCCCAAGCTCAATCTGATTGGGTCTAGGGCATACACCAACAACATCGGTGTGTAAACTTTCCTTAGCTTGCTTCTCTAGCTGATCAGCTCAGGCTTCTTCATGCTTCGCTCTCTCTTTCCAATTGTTATTCTTCTTCTTGAGGTTTTGGACCTCTTGCTCCCATTCCCTAGAAGTCTTGAGGGTTCCTTCAAATCTGAGCTCGTGATGCACCCAAAAGAGTGTATCTTATTTAACCTTGCACTTAAAAAGAATCAATTGTAAAGTATAGTGATTAGCAAGGGTCGAGTCCTCAGGGATTGGGTTTTAGTTTATAAGTTAATAGTTTAAAACTTAAAAACAAGTAAACAAAAGTAAAGGGGATTTTGAAATCAGATTTAAGCTAAAGTTAACAATAAGAATGAGAAAACAAGTAATTAAGAAGAATCAAATATGAAAAATATGGTTAAGGTTTCATTCTCCACCACTAGACATCATTAAGAATCAATTTCATATATATCAACATTAATTAGCTATCAAAGTTAACAACCGTAGATAACAACAAGCTCTGTTACCCCAATCTTTCCTTAGTTCGTCTTTAAATAGAACAAGCTCTCTATTTAATCTCTAACCATCAAACAACCTAGAATAAGCTCTCTAAATTCAATTTAATGGCAGCTTTATGATGAGAAAGATAGGCTGATCTAAGCAACAAACACATAAGCTCGGATTGTTCAACTTAGGTTATGTTTCACTTTGCAATTATTGAAAACTTGACCATAATCATTAATCACAAATTGCTACTTATGAATAGGAAATCAAGACAATTACACGGATCAAGACTCCTAAACTAGCATTAGACAATTATCAAGATTTATCTAGTTGGCCCCCTAAACAAAAGTAAAGGGGATTTTGAAATCAGATTTAAGCTAAAGTTAACAATAAGAATGAGAAAACAAGTAATTAAGAAGAATCAAATATGAAAAATATGGTTAAGGTTTCATTCTCCACCACTAGACATCATTAAGAATCAATTTCATATATATCAACATTAATTAGCTATCAAAGTTAACAACCGTAGATAACAACAAGCTCTGTTACCCCAATCTTTCCTTAGTTCGTCTTTAAATAGAACAAGCTCTCTATTTAATCTGTAACCATCAAACAACCTAGAATAAGCTCCCTAAATTCAATTTAATGGCAGCTTTATGATGAGAAAGATAGGCTGATCTAAGCAACAAACACATAAGCTCGGATTGTTCAACTTAGGTTATGTTTCACTTTGCAATTATCAAAAACTTGACCATAATCATTAATCACAAATTGCCACTTATGAATAGGAAATCAAGACAATTACACGGATGAAGACTCCTAAACTAGCAATAGATAATTATCAAGATCTATCTAGTTGTACACCTAAATAAATCAAGACAACATCATAAACAATTCTTGTAGAAGAACATAAGCAACTTTGATAGAAAATTAATGATAGATAGAATCTGAAAATCAATTACAAAACATGTCTAGGGCTTTGAAATCACCCTTAACCAAATAAAAGTTTAGCCTAGCATAGGCATTGTAAACATAAACATAAAATTAAAGAGAATCTAAGAAGAAAATAAAAGAAAGAAAGAAGAAGAAGAAGAATATTAATTATCCAGCCTCTTGCTCTCTCTAAAACAAAGAAACAAAGAAGAAATCAGAATTTGATGCTTGGAGAAGTGTATTTTTGTTTGCCCCCTTGTTCTCTATTTATAGGCAATAGCTAAGGCATCAAACAAGTGAATTTCAGCTCTCTCCCTTCAATAAATGCTGACTTGTGGCTAAAGTTAAGGAAAAGTGGCTGACTTTTGTGTTTTAAGGAAAAATATAAGCCTTGGCAGCCAAGTTTGAATAAAGTAGGAAAGTTTTAGTCAAAGCACTCTTTAATGAAGAGAGATTATATTCTTGCAGCCAAAGTAAGTGTAAGGAAGGAAAGTCTTGGCTGATTTAATTCTCCTACTTTGACTAGGATTAGCTTTAAGGAAAGATACTTGCAATTAATGCAAGTTGACAGCCACTAATCCTTCTTTGGCAAGGATAAACTTAAATGTCAACTAGGGTATTAAGAAAAAGTTGTCATTTACGACTAAGGTTTTTTTTCTGCCACTATGGTTTTTAGGGAGATATTTCAATGCCGATTTGGATGACCATTTCTTATCCGATTTAGGCCCATGACCAGCCGTTGGAAAGGTAATCAAGTGATCTTCAAAAGTCAAGAAGGAAGTTTCTTCGAATAAAGAGTCTAAAATCATGTTTTCTTAGCAACAAGATCCGAAGGTCAAATCTGTCTTCTTGCTTTGCACCAAGAATTTGATCTTTTTGACTCCCAACTCTTTTTCCATCTTGTTATTGTGATTTTGTAAGCTCTTTAACATCCTAATTGACATGTTTTGACTTCATCTCCTCCAAAATACCTACAAAGCATAAAAACCTAGTAAAATGTCAAGGAAGTAAGAATCAAAGCACAAAGTATAAAGAAATTAAATAGGAAAATGTATGAAATTAAGCACTTATCAAATTCCCCCACACTTAATCTTTTGCTAGTCCTCGAGCAAAATCAAATAGACACAAGGTAAGAAAACCGAATCTAGTTCACTTTCAATACAACTTATAGATAATCATTGAACAAGTCTTATAAACTAATCAATAGCTTAAAGAGTTTCACAAAAAATCATGCTTGATAGTAAATGGTTTAAGTTAAGCTAAAATTAACATAACATATCTCAATCAAAATAGTGCATGTTCAAACTTAATCTCAACTTCTCAAATGGGATACCCTCATGATTTTCACTCTTTAAAGTAGTGGTGAAGTGTTTACACTCAATCAATCTCATGAAATCAATTTCTACCATATGCTTGCTTGTCCACCTATTCTCCACTACTTAGATCATGCAACTTCATGAATCAAGAAGTCTTTATGCAAGGTTATAATGGGGCCAAGGGGTAATAATGTGGCTAAAGAATAAAAGATAAAGGATATTACAAAAGTTCCAAAGATTTTATAGAGTTTTGAGACATAATAAGATTCATAAAAAGAAACTTCTCAAAACTCTTTACAAGTACATAATCACGTAGGCCGAATATTCATGTTGGGCCTTTTCTTCATTCTAAATAACTTTCGAACATCTTTTTCTTTTCTTTAACTAGAAGTTCAAGAGATTATTCAATTTTTTTTCACATGGGAATGTATTTGGCAATATTCCCTCTATTTTTCTCTTGACTTTTGCCTTTCTCCTCCCCCACACTTATTTCTTGTTTCTAACCCAAAATTTGAATAGATCTTCCTTGTCTTTGCAATATGTCTCAAAACATGCTAATTCATCTTTAGAACAAGGGTAAGGATATAAATAAGTATATTTAGGTTAGGGACAAGTTATGGTTACCAAAGAAATAGCTTATTCATTGTAGGCTCAAATTGGTTCACTAAGGGGGATGTTCTCTTGGAACATCAATAAGGGATGGCTGTTTGGCCCTGGTTAAAAATCCTAATGCCTCTATCATATTCATGTTGTCACATGCATCAATATAGTCTCAACAAGATTTAAAGCAAGTTCTAGAGAATCTTGTAATCCTAAGAGCACTCAAGAAAGAAATTAGATTGATATGTATAATGCATCAATCATATAGGCTCGAAAACTCACAAGGATGATTATACAAGTCAGATTTAAGTCTAAACATGCTTCTTTCTCAATCAACATATCCTATTAACATTGGCTCATAAAGAAGTTGATATCAAGCTCAATTCTCATGAAAATCTTCTCACTAATAAATCTGTTTTAGACTTATGCAATTCATATCTCATCATAGTATTGAAAGTAACTAAAACACACTAAAAACAACATAAAAAGAATAAAAAATAAAACACACTAAAGAAAATCCTAATTTTTTCCCCCCACACTTAATTTTTACATTGTCCTCAATGTAATGCTATTATCCCCAATGCAAGAATTATATGTAAGAGAAAAGAACTACTAAACAAAACAAAAGAAAAACAATAAAAGATAGAATGATGGAGAGTAAGGAATATGCAAATCTGATATAATAAATGCTCTCCATCCTTTTGGGTTGCCTCCCAAGAAGCGCTTGGTTTATTGTCCTCAGCCTGACTTAGACCCATGCCATTATTATTCAACATAATTCGGCTCAAAAAGTGGTAACTCCTCCACATCTTGTATTGGAAAGTTCTCATAGTAAGGCTTCAATCTATGACCATTCACTTTGAATGCCTTATCTGTTTTTGGGCTTTGGATTTCAACTGCACCATGAGTAAATACATTAGTAATAACAAAAGGTCCAACCCAACGAGAACGTAACTTACCTGGAAATAACTTAAGGCGTGAATGGAAGAGAATAACTTTTTGTCCAACAACAAAGTCTTTTCTTGATATCATCTTGTCATGGAATGGCTTAGTCTTTTCCTTGTAAATCCTAGAATTCTCATAGGCATCATTCCTTATCTCCTCTAATTCTTGTAGGTCAAGTTTTCTTTGCTTACCTGTCTCATCCATCTCCATGTTGCATTGTTTGATAGCCCAATATGATTTATGTTCCAACTCAACCGGAAGATGACAAGGCTTACCATAAACAAGTCGATAAGGAGACATACCAATGGGTGTCTTATATGCTGTCCTATAAGCCCAAAGTGCATCATCAAGTCGTGAACTCCAATCCTTCCTATTTGGATTAACTGTTTTTTCAAGGATGGACTTAACTTCTCGGTTTGACACTTCAGCTTGCCCACTAGTTTGAGGATGATATGAGGTGGAGACCTTGTGTGTGATGTTATACTTCCTCAAAAGTGCTTCCATAGTCCTATTGCAAAAGTGAGTACGTCTATCGCTGATTATGGCTTTTGGCGTTCCACACCTAGCAAAGATGTTAGTCTTGACAAAATCTGAAACAACTTTAGAGTCATTAGTCCTAGTGGATTTTGCTTCCACCCACTTTGAAACATAATCAAGGGCAAGTAAAATATAAAGATTACCAAAAGAAGAAAGAAAAGGTCCCATGAAATCCATGCCCCATACATCAAAAATTTCAACAATAAGTATTGGAGTTTGAGGCATTTGATTTCTAGCACCTAAGTTACCTGTTCTTTGGCAACGATCACATGACTTGCAAAAGAGGTATGCATCTTTGAATATAGTAGGCCAATAAAATCCAGAATCAAGAACTTTCATGGCTGTTCTTTTGGATCCAAAGTGTCCTCCACATGCATAAGAGTGACAAAAGGTGAGAATAGATTGAAATTCAGATTCGAGTACACACCTTCTCATAATCTGATCGGAGCAATGCTTCCAAAGGTAAGGATCATCCCATATGTAGTATTTGGCATCACTCTTGATCTTATTTCTTTGAGCTTGTGTCAACTCTTGTGGCAACTTCTTGGTAACTAAGTAATTAACAATATCGGCATACCAAGGAGTTGTTGTACTTATAAAAAGAAGTTGCTCATCCGGAAAGTTCTCATTCAAGGGTAGTGCATCCTCTTCATGAACTAAACGGCTAAGATGGTCCGCAACCAGGTTGTCACTACCTCTCTTATCTTTTATCTCCAAATCAAACTCTTCTAAGAGAAGTATCCTTGGTTTGGCCTCCTTCTTAGTGAGTAAGTACCTAAGGGCTGCATGGTCAGAATATACAATTACTTTAGTACCAATTAAATAAGATCGAAATTTTTCTAAAGCAAATACAACAGCCAAAAGTTCTTTTTCAGTAGTGGAATAGTTCAATTGAGCATCATTAAGAGTTCGGGAGGCATAATAAATGGCATGTAAGGCTTTGCCAACCCGATGGCCCAAAACAGCTCCAATGGCATAGTCACTAGCGTCACACATGATTTCAAAAGGTATATTCCAATCTGGTGGTTGCATGATAGGAGCTGATGTCAAGAGTCCCTTCAATGTTTCAAACGCCTCTTTGCATTTGTCATCAAAGTGGAAAACCACATCTTTTTGTAGTAGCTTGCAAAGAGGTAATGTGATCTTTGAGAAGTCTTTGATAAATCTCCTATAGAAACCTGCATGTCCAAGAAAAGAACGAACCTCTCTCACATTTGTGGGAGGTGGTAAAGAATACATAATATCTATTTTAGATTTATCAACCTCTATCCCTCTAGAAGAAATAACATGGCCCAAAACTATTCCTTGTTCTACCATAAAGTGACATTTTTCCTAATTCAAAACAAGGTTAGTTTCCATGCATCTTTCAAGTACAAGTGTAAGGTTCTCTAGACATCTATCAAAAGAATCACCATAGACACTAAAATCATCCATAAACACTTCTATGATGTTCTCTACATAATCTGAAAATATGCTAACCATACACCTTTGGAATGTAGCTGGTGCATTACAAAGACCAAATGGCATACGCCGGTATGCAAAAGTACCAAATGGACAAGTGAATGTTGTTTTCTCTTGGTCCTCCGGAGCAATGGCAATCTGATTATAACCTGAAAAACCATCAAGAAAATAATAATGAGAATGGCCAGCTAACCTTTCAAGCATTTGATCAATAAAAGGTAAAGGAAAGTGGTCTTTGCGAGTTGTGGAATTAAGTTTTTGATAATCAATACAAACTCGCCACCCTGTTTGAATCCTAGTAGGAACAAGTTCATTCTCATTATTTGTTACCACCGTTACACCTGATTTCTTTGGAACCACATGGACCGGGCTCACCCATTTGCTATCCGAGATAGGATAGATCACTCCAACATCTAGGAGCTTCAGTATCTCCTTTTTCACAACCTCCATCATAGGAGGGTTCAATCTCCTTTGTGCTTCTCTTGTTGGTTTGGACGCCTCCTCTAACAAAATCTGGTGCATGCACATAGATGGGCTTATTCCCTTGATATCGGCAATTGTCCAACCAATTGCTGTTTTATGCTCTCTAAGCACCCGGATAAGTCGCTCTTCTTGCAAAGGTGTGAGCTCTTTGGCAATGATGACCGGTAGTGTGTCCTTTTCACCTAAGAACACATATTTCAAGTGGTTCGGTAGTGGTTTCAACTCTAAAGTTGGTGCCTGCATAATGGAAGGTAGAAGTTTCTCATTAGATAAAGGAAAATCAATAAATGAAACATCAAACCTTGCATCTTTAGGTGGCAGCGAGTGTAAAGATTCTAGTGCCCCTTCCACATGGTCACTCAAGGCTAGTTCCCCTTTAGCATTCCCCATTCCGAGATGTTTGCTAAGGACTATTTCCACACTATCTTCACCTTCTAGCTCATAAGCTTGCTGCACTAGTGAGTCAATTATATCAATATTAAAAACAGAATGCACATCACTAGGATATCTCATGGCCTCAAAAATGTTAAAACGAATTATTTCACCATCAAATTCCATAGTTAAAGTGCCATCATGTACATCTATTTTAGTTCTTGCTGTTTTCAAGAATGGTCTCCCTAATAGAATAGGTGTGGGATTAGAAGACATCTCATCTTCCATCTCAATAACATAAAAGTCAGCGGGAAAAACCAATTCATTAACCTATACAAGAACGTCTTCTACAACTCCTCTTGGGTAAGTGTTAGAACGGTCAGCAAGTTGTATTATAACACCGGTTTCCTCTAATGGTCCTAGATTCAATGAAGCATAAATTGAATATGGCATGACATTAATAGATGCCCCTAGATCTAGCATAGCACGCTCAAACCTGGTGTTGCCTATCTTACAAGGAATGGTAAACATACCTGGATCCTTGCATTTAGGTGGGAGTTTCTTTTGAAGAACAGCTGACACATTCTCCCCTACACTTACCTTTTCATTCCATTTCAACTTCCGTTTAGATGTGCACAACTCTTTTAGGAACTTGGCATATCTTGGCACTTGCTTGATAGCATCTAGTAAAGGAATGTTCACCTCTACTTTCCGGAAGGTTTCCAAAATTTCTTTCTCTTGCTCCTCTTTCTTGGACTTTGCTAACCTGCTAGGAAAAGGTGGAGGAGTTATATAAGAAGGAAATGATGGTTTAGGAATTACCTTTTTTAGTGGCTCGTTGGGATGTCATGGTGTTGTTTTCCCCTTGAGCACTATCATTTTGTGATGTCTCTAGCTGTTTCCCACTTCTTAAAGTTATAGCATTGGCATTCTCTCTTGGATTCACTATGGTTTGGGAAGGTAATTTCCCAGAATCCCTTGCTTGCATTTGACTCATTGTTGTTGCCAATTTCCCAATTTAAGTCTCCAAATTTCGAATACTTGTCTTTGTTTCCTGTTGAAATTGAATTGTATTAGTAGAAAGAGCTTTAACAAGATCTTCAAGAGAAGTACCTGAATTTTGGGTGGGTGGCAGTTGTTGTCGGGTTTGGTATGGTTGTTACACTTTTTGCTGAAAACCCGGTGGCCTGTTGTCAAATGGTGGAGGAATAGTTTGTGATTGGTTCCCTCCATAATTGAAGTTTGGATGATCCCTCCATCCTGGATTGTAAGTGTTTGAGTAGGGATCTTATTTCCTTGATTGGTTCTAAAATCCACCCATGGCATTCACATGTTCATTGGTGTCCTCTTGAAGTGTTGGACACATATCATTTTGGTGCCCCATATTTGAACATATGCCACAAGCCTTTATTTGCTGTATATTACCTACAGCTAATTGTTGAACAAGAGAAGTCAGTTTATCAAATTTTTGTTCAAGGGATGATATACTTACCTCATTAACTCTCTTGGGTTGTGGTGGTGGATCTTGTCTCATTGAGAATTGTTGAGAATTGGCTGCCATGTTGGAGATTAGAGTTCTAGCAGCCCCGGGAGTCTTATCAACTAGAGCTCCCCCACTAGCGGCATCTATCATACTTCTCTCCATGGGCATGAGACCTTCATAGAAGTATTGGATGAGAAGTTGTTCACTTATCTGATGGTGTGGACATGATGCACAAAGTTTCTTGAACCTCTCCCGATATTCATATAAGGACTCTCCATTGTATTGCCGAATCCCACATATCTCTTTTCTAATGTTGGCAGCCTTAGATGCTGGGAAATACCTTTCCAAGAATGCTTTCTTCATATCATTCCATGTAGTGATGGTCCCGGATGGTAGATAGTAGAGCCATTCCTTTGCTGAATCAGCTAGAGAGAATGGAAAGGCTCTCAACTTAACTTGCTCTTCCGTGACTCCTGTTGGTCTCATGCTTGAGCAAACTACATGGAATTCCTTGAGGTGCTTATTTGGATCCTCTCCTGCAAAACCATGAAAAGTTGGGAGAAGATGAATCAAACCAAATTTTAATTCAAAAGCTACCTCAAGATTAGCATATTCAATGCATAATGGTTGTTGATCCAAGTCCGGAGCGGCTAGCTCCTTGAGAGTTCGGTTGTCAGCTGCTGCCATCTCTCCTTGCTCCTCTTGGATGTTTTGGATCAACTCATCGATTGGTTGTTGGTGAGAAGTTATAAATTCCCGAATTCTCCTAAGTCTTAAGTCTTCTTCAGGAGCTTGGAACATTCACTAATAAAAAAATAAATAAAATAATAATAAGAAAGTAAATAATTAGAACTGAAAATATGAATAAACCAATAAACTAAAAAACTAAAGAAAGCAATCCCCGGCAACGGCGCCAAAAACTTGATGCACCCAAAAGAGTGTATCTTATTTAACCTTGCACTTAAAAATAATCAATTGTAAAGTATAGTGATTAGCAAGGGTCGAGTCCTCAGGGATTGGGTTTTAGTTTATAAGTTAATAGTTTAAAAAACTTAAAAACAAGTAAACAAAACTAAAAGGGATTTTGAAATCAGATTTAAGCTAAAGTTAACAATAAGAATGAGAAAACAAGTAATTAAGAAGAATCAAATATGAAAAATATGGTTAAGGTTTCATTCTCCACCACTAGACATCATTAAGAATCAATTTCATATCTATCAACATTAATTAGCTATCAAAGTTAACAACCGTAGATAACAACAAGCTCTGTTACCCCAATCTTTCCTTAGTTCGTCGTTAAATAGAACAAGCTCTCTATTTAATCTCTAACCATCAAATAACCTAGAATAAGCTCTCTAAATTCAATTTAATGGCAGCTTTATGATGAGAAAGATAGGCTGATCTAAGCAACAAACACATAAGCTCGGATTGTTCAACTTAGGTTATGTTCCACTTTGCAATTATTGAAAACTTGACCATAATCATTAATCACAAATTGCTACTTATGAATAGGAAATCAAGACAATTACACGGATCAAGACTCCTACACTAGCATTAGACAATTATCAAGATTTATCTAGTTGGCCACCTAAACAAATCAAAACATCACCATGAACAATTTTTATGGAAGAACATAAGCAACTTTGATAGAAAACAATGATAGATAGATTCTGAAAATTAATTACATAACATGTCTAGGGCTTTGAAATCACCCTTAACCAAATAAAAGTTTAGCCTAGCATAGGCATTGTAAACATAAACATAAAATTAAAGAGAATCTAAGAAGAAAATAAAAGAAAGAAAGAAGAAGAAGAAGAATATTAATTATCCAGCCTCTTGCTCTCTAAAAAACAAAGAAACAAAGAAGAAATCAGAATTTTATGCTTGGGGAAGTGTCAATTTCGTATGCCGCCTTGGTCTCTATTTATAGGCAATAGCTAGGGCATCAAACAAGTGAATTTCAGCTCTCTCCCTTCCATAAATGTTGACTTGTGGCTAAAGTTAAGGAAAAGTGGCTGACTTTTGTATTTTAAGGAAAGATATAAGCCTTGGCAGCCAAGTTTGAATAAAGTAGGAAAGTTTTAGTCAAAGCACTCTTTAATGAAGAGAGATTATATTCTTGCAGCCAAAGTAAGTGTAAGGAAGGAAAGTCTTGGCTGATTTAATTCTCCTACTTTGACTAGGATTAGCTTTAAGGAAAGATACTTGCAATTAATGCAAGTTGACAGCCACTAATCCTTCTTTGGCAAGGATAAACTTAAATGTCAACTAGGGTATTAAGAAAAAGTTGTCATTTACGGCTAAGGTTGTTTTCTGCCACTAGGGTTTTAGGGAGATATACCAATGCCGATTTGGATGACCATTTCTTATCCGATTTAGGCCCATGACCAGCCGTTGGAAAGGTAATCAAGTGATCTTAAAAAGTCAAGAAGGAAGTTTCTTCGAATAAAGAGTCTAAAATCATGTTTTCTTAGCAACAAGTTCCGAAGGTCAAATCTGTCTTCTTGCTTTGCACCAAGAATTTGATCTTTTTGACTCCCAACTCTTTTTCCATCTTGTGATTGTGATTTTGTAAGCTCTTTAACATCCTAATTGACATGTTTTGACTTCATCTCCTCCAAAATACCTACAAAGCATAAAAACCTAGTAAAATGTCAAGGAAGTAAGAATCAAAGCACAAAATATAAAGAAATTAAATAGGAAAATGTATGAAATTAAGCACTTATCAGCTCGAAGCAGTATCTTTTGTTTTCCAAATGAAAATCCCTGAGATCTCCCTTTATAGTGTCCCTTTCTCTCTTGATCATTTCCTTTTCTCTTTCCCGAGCTAATTCCATATTTTTCATGTCTTCAATCTCTTCTTGCAGTTGGGCAATCTTCTTGCTCATTTGGGCCTTTTCTTTTTTAAAATTTGCCCTTGCAATTTCTAACTCTGATGGCACTTCCTTTGATGGTGAATTCATGAACTGGACCTCCTCCCCATCTGATGTCAACAACTTATCATTAACCCTCCATTCCCTCCATGCCAGGTAGTCAGGTGTGACAATGTCGGTATATCTAGCTTCCTCCACCCGATGAGTTTCCTTCCATGCTACTACAATCTCACGTACGTTTCCCAAGTACCCATCTTCTCCATAAGCAAATTCTAAATCACTAAGGTCATGGTTCGTAGGAGTAAACTGACGGGATTTCGATTGTCTTAGTACCAGCAGTGGTGCATAGCTCACTCCTCCCCATACTCCCAATAATGGAACAGAAGCTTTATCTCCACACTTGTACAATGTCGACATAGGAGCTATCCATGGAGCCCTCCAAATTATCATCTCCACCTTGATATTCCGAAAGATGTTGATCCATTGTTTATCAGTTCTATCTTCAGGCAAAGCGAAGAGGGAAATTCTCCTGTTTACAAAAATGACTTTGAACCCATATGTAAAGAAGCTATATACAACCTATAAAACTTCCTTTTTCTTTCTGTCTACAGAAATTTAGAGATCGGATTGTTTCTGCTATGATTGCCGAGGCTGGGTTTATCCTCTGCTCAAGCCTCACAAGACATCAAATACCGCCACATTCACATATCCTAATGTCTTAGGGAAGATAACTAAACCATAGATAGCCAGAGCAAAAATATTTCTAACTGTCTCCTTACTTGAATGGCTGTGAATTAAGGTCCGTAAAATTTCCCATGAGATACAGTGACTTACCCCTTTCCTAACAACATGGCTTTCGACCCAATTTCTTTCCACTCTAGAATCTTAGACATTTTTTTCTTGAAATCCGGCATCTTTGTATCCTTCAAATAAATACAGTCGAGAATAACGTTCTCAATATGCAGCAAGGTTGAATATTTCTCTATGGTTGGAGTCATATCCTCTCGGTTGAAAGTAAAATACCGATAAGTGGGATTCCAGAATTGCACCACAGCCCGGATCACCTCAGCACTGACCTTAACCTGAACTAACAGTGCTATGTCCCTATAAGTCTGAGTGAAGGCTTCTTTTTCTGATATGTTCCATTGATTCCATATATCCATCAATTCCCGGAGATCATTTTGCCTGATAGTAAGATCAACCTCGGCTGACAATACTAACACATATCCTATTTTCAAACAGACCCCATTATCTTGTTGACCTTTCTCGGACTATTTCCTAAACTGTAAATGTTTTTCGACCACTGAGACATTCTAACATTCCATTTAAGTCCTTTTGGTTGAATATTATCCCGAGACTAATAACCTTCCATGTGCAAAAATGATGACAAGAATGCAAAAACAACAACAACAAAAAACAAAAAGAAAATGAATTAGTAATGGGAATAAATTCGAATAATACAAAAAAAAAAAAACATATAATTCAAATCAATAATTATCTCTGAGGATGCCAACAAAACTTTGGCATTATAACACCCCTGGGTATAGGGCTCGTGATATGCAAATGCATGTGTAGTGTGCGAGGAGAAATAACAAACCTTTCACCACCTATTCTACATCCCTTATTCTAAATGTCCCAACAAGATTAAACAACATAAATCATCAATTAATCAATAAATGAATATATGCACCAAAATAACCAGAGAACAATTATAATATGCATGCACATGAATATGGACATATTTAAAAAATATTTTATTATTTTTTAAAACTCCCCTTATTTTAAAAAATATGGGAATTAAAATTAAATACCGAATAAATTAACAAAAACCTAGACTTTGATAACACACGACTAATTCTAGGCCTGACTCTCTAAATGTTCCCAGCGGAGTTGCCAAGCTGTCGCAACCTAAAAAAATAACAAGACTCATCACGAGACTTTATTACTCGTTAAGCGTGACAATAAAAATCGAGGAAAAGTGGACTTAATTCCTCTTGAAAAATGAAAGTTTTGAAAATGACCTTGAAAAAGACATGGAGTCGCCACCAATCTTTTTTAGCTAGGTGTGATCTACCACCTATTAAAACCGATTTTGTAAAATATTTTAAAATTAATTAAACATTTTTAAAACCAATTTCAAGTCTGCGTTTTACACTAGAGAAAATCAAAGAATCGAGTTTGGGACTCGGTTACGTGCGGGGAAGGATTAGCACCCCTACAATGCCCGTATAAAACGGTACCTTATTAATCGTGTGTTATCTCAAGTCTCGGTAAAAAGTCGGTTTTAAATTTAGTTTTTCAAATTAATTCCCAATTTTAAGAAAAATAATTCCATTTTTAATTGAAAATGATCTGGAATTTATTAATTCAAAATTTTCTTATATTCCCCAACAAACGTGGAAAAATATAGAAAATTTTATTAACTTGGAAAATTTTCCGAATCATTCTCGTTTTAAAGAAGATATACCATTATTAATGATAATTGATGATATTCTCCCCAGCAAATCCGGCAGAGAACTCATGAATTATTTTAACTTGGGAATATCTTTATTTTATTGAAAATCATTATCTTTTTCAAAACGTTTAAAAAAATATATATGAATATGTGTGACATAAATAAAATGACATAGCAAAGTCTAGATAATATAATGCAACCTGAATGATATGATATAATTTAAATAGCATAGCATATTCTAAATGAAATGAAATGATTTAAATAACATAATATTCTAAATGAAATGAAATATCCTAAATGAAATGAAATGTCCTAAGTAACTGTCACATCCTAAGTCAAGGAGTGTGACAGGCCAGAGACAAGTATATGCCCTTGTCTCCGAAGCCTTAACCATTCATCTACCTAACAAAATTTCGGCATGACCTCGCCCAATATGAGGGGTTACCAAACTTGCAAAACATGCATAATAATAATAATATAATAATAACATATGACATCCCGGTTAGGACACCTCCAACTAGGGAGTAACCGAGATGCCCCGCAGCAGACGTGCAAAGTGAACCATAATGTATATATATATATACAATGCCAAAAATATAAACAACAATCTCGATCTTCGACTGGATAACTGCATGACACATAATACAATATACATAGACAAAATAACATATGACTGTGCACGGCTCCTCCATCAAGCAACGGATCACCTCGTCAAAACGGTATATCATGCTCACCGACTATCGGTCACCAGCAAGATGGCAGGGTGGATGAAGGACTAGGTCGAACAGTATCTGAAAAAGAAAAATAACTAAAGGGTGAGTCATAAGGACTCAGTGAGCAAACGCATAATTAGTAAAGTCTACGGAAAAGACTCGCAAGTCATATTAACTAATATCACCTTGATGTTCCTATCCAACATCACAAATAACTATAGCATCCAGTAGGGTCCATAGACTCCTACAAACAGGTAGAGCTTAAAAGCTCCTACAAAACCGGTAGGACAAAATGGCAGCCTACAAATACGATAGGGCACAATGGCATCCTACAAATACGGTAGGGCACAATGGCAGCCTACAAATCCAATAGGGCACAATGGCAGCCTAAAAATTCGGTAGGACACAATGGCAGCCTACAAATTTGGTAGGGCACAATGGCAGCTTACAAATCTGGTAGGGCATAATGGCAGCCTACAAATCAGGTAGGGCACAATGGCAGCCTACAAATTTGGTAGGGCACAATGGCAGCCTACAAATTCAAGCATAGCTTAACATTACAGTAAACATACAACACATAACATTTAAATAAGCATACAAGTAAGGAAACAATGTGGCACCATAAAGTCGACCAATCATGCGTCAATCTTGGATTATTACATAATCATTACTTGTCCATTCCTTGGACCTTTTTCTCATGTCTTTACGAGAATTCGATACCATAAGGTAGTTCTATGTCATGCACACTACTATTTACCAATTCAAGTGCATTATAATCCATCACAAATACATTCATACAATCACAGTCAGTATGTCATAACATAATCCTACGTCTATCGCTATACATTTGCTCACAGTGCGCTAAGCAGGACAAATTGGATCCTCGTGCTTCATAGTTCTTCCAACCACGGACTCAGCTAATCCGCTCTCTTAGTACATAAACAATAATTTTATAACTATTTTATAATTTAGAAACATTCACGCTATCCAAATTGTAGCTAATTAGCTACTATCCGAAATTTTGCAGCTCAGCTATTTAAGCATTATAATATTTGCACCTAGCTGGGGTGGAAATCCGGAGCAACGATCAACTGGAAAGTTGCTCCCTCGAGCCTAGCAAAGCCAATAATGGCTTCGGATGGTGGTGGAAGTAGCGGCACAAGGTGGCCGACCACCATGGTGTATTCGGCCAAACTTGGATTTCCATCTCCAAGTCACTTTTTCAATCAGCCAACCCCAAATAATGGATGTGCAGGTTGATTTAGGACTACCCATGGTGGTGGTTTAAGGTGGTGGCTATGTTGGA
Source organism: Fremontodendron californicum (assembly GCA_030761205.1). Taxonomy (NCBI): domain Eukaryota; kingdom Viridiplantae; phylum Streptophyta; class Magnoliopsida; order Malvales; family Malvaceae; genus Fremontodendron; species Fremontodendron californicum. The sequence goes on along the minus strand of JAULJL010000010.1, from coordinate 18,135,060 downwards.
AACCACCTAAGGCAAAATGGCCATAAAGACAAACACATAGTTTCTCTTGGTTTTTTTAAAAAATAACACCAAATAAGTGATCCTTACCTTCTAGATAGTGAAAATATGTATTTTGTTGGCTTGGTGATGAGTAGAAATAAAGAGATCAAGCTTACAAGCTTTGGATTATGGAGTTTTCTTACTTGGTTAGGTTTCTCAAGGTTAAAGATGAAACAAACCCTTAATGCCTAAGGAGAATGGGTCTCACGGCTGAACATGGGTTTATGGAATGCATTACCTCACTTTTTGTCTTTTAGTGCCTAAGCGGGCCCACATTAAATTTTTACGTTCGGAAGCTCATTTTTCACTTTTCTTGCATATATGTGTTTAAAATATCATTTTACACTAGTACGCAAGATTTCATAATTTTTTGATATCTCGAGCATCAAATTCGGGCCCCGAATCGTTTACGAGTCAACATTTTGACTTTTTCGGTTTTAGCTCCGATTCTCATTCTGATTTCACCAATAGCATTATAACATCATTTTATGTCTGTATGAATCCATTTATTCACTTAAAACCTTTTCCGTACCTTCCTGTGACCAGTTCCGGTTTTTCACTCTTTTAAGCTAATTAAGGCGTATACGATTTCCACTTTTTTTTTAGTTTTAAAAAAATGTCAAATTTTGAATCTAAGCATCATATTGAGATACTCTATGATCATGGAGTCTATTGGTACCATATTCGAACCAAAAATAAAATTTTGGGTAAAATAACCAAAATGCCCCTATTTCATATTTTACCGATTTTGTACCGATTAGATTTTCCAATAATCTTGATCAGTAATATATCAGATTTTAACACTATGTGAAGTTAAAATACCAAATTTTATGGGCTTTACGTTGTCCCGATTGCGATTCCTGGCTCGTGATCACTTTAGGGCTAAATCTCTCAAATAGCCGATTAAACCCCTTACTCTAAAAATTATTAATATAACAATAAGACCAGATGGTAGTGTACTTTGTCTACAAGCATACATAAACTTGATCCACCGTCTATGAATCATTTAAAGAGACCCGAGTCGATCTCTGTCTTACGAGGGTCTTACAATTCTCCCCCCTTAAGAAAATTCGTCCTCGAATTTTCCCAATTGTGAACTTATTGAATAATTCATTTAAAGAGTTACGTACCTACTCTCGGAATAACTGGGGGTACTGTCTCCTCATGTCTCTTTCAAGTTCCCAAATAGCTTCCTCCTCCCCATGATGATTCCATACAACTTTCACCGAAGGAATCTCCTTCGATCGAAGCTTCCGAACCTGCCGTTCTACTATGGCTATGGGTTCTTCCACATATGACATGCGTGGATCTACCTCTATCGCCTGTAGTTGCAACACATGAGACTCACCGAGGAGGTATTCTTGAAGCATCGACACATGAAATACCGGGTGTACATCGACTAACTCAGGAGGAAGGGCCAACTCATATGCTACTGCCTCATGTCGTTGAAGTATCTCAAAAGGTCCAATGTACCTTGGACTCAGCTTTCCTCTCTTGTCGAATCTCATGACACCCTTAAACATTGACACTTTCAAGAACACATGATTCCCCACATAAAACTCTAGTTCCCGACGTCTATTATCTGCCTAAGACTTTTACCAACTCTGTGCCGCTCGCATTTTATCACGGATCAACTCCACATTTCTCAATGCTTCCCGAACCATATCTGGACCTAATAATGGACGATCACCCACCTCGAACCATCCCACTGGAGATCTACATTTCCGACCATACAATGCTTCATATGGTGCCATCTGTATGGTACTCTGATAACTGTTATTATATGCAAACTCAATCAAAGATAAGTGCTGATCCCAGTTACCCTTAAAATCTAAAACACATGCCCAAAGCATGTCCTTTAAAGTTTGGATGGTCCTCTCAGATTGACCATCGGTTTGGGGATGGAATGCGGTATTGAATCTCAACTGAGTACCCAGTGCTCTTTGAAATGATTCCCAAAACCTCGATGTGAACTTTGTGCCTCTATCTGACACAATAGAAATAGGCACTCCATGCAAAGGCGCTATCCAGTCCAAATATAGTCTAGCATATTGGCTTGCGGTATATATAGTGCGCACTGGCAAGAAACGTGCAGACTTGGTCAATCTATCGATAATCACCCATATCGAGTCAAATCCTTTGGTTGACCTAGGCAACCCCGTGACTAAATCCATCGTAATCTTGTCCTATTTCCATTCAGGAACATCCAAGCTCTGAAGTTTTTTGGCAGACCAAGCATCTAGCCACAAAGTTGGCTACATCCTTCTTCATGCCTTCCCACCAATAATGTGCTCGTAGATCATGATACATCTTGGTGGAACCAGGGTGCATAGTGTAGGATGAGCTATGAGCTGCCTCGAGGAGTCTATGTCGATTATCTCCTGCCAACGGTACCACGAGGCGGCCATGTAATCATAAAGTTCCATCATCATCTATACGAAACTCCTCGCACAATCCTTGTCCAACCTAGGCTTTCTTTCCTATGCAAAAATCATCATCATGTTGCAACCTTTTTACCTCCTCAACTAATGATGACCGTACTTGCACATAGGCTAACATTTCCCCCGTGTCGGTAACACTAAGTACCACACCATCATTGAGGCAATTCCTCACTTCTCGAACCATATGTCTCCTCTGTACTGCTATATGGGCTAAGCTATCCATGGACTTCCTACTCAAGGCATCCACGACAATATTGGCCTTGCCGGGATGATAAAGAATTGTACAATCATAATCCTTGAGTAATTCCAACCACCTCCTCTGTCTCAAATTCAACTCCCTCTAATCAAATATATACTTGAGACTCTTGTAGTCTGCATAGATCTTGCATGATCGGCCATACAAATAGTTTCTCCATATCTTTAATGCGAAAATAATGGCTGCCAGTTCCATGTCATGCGTGGGGTAATTTTGCTCATGCCTTTTCAACTGTCTCGACGTATAGGCAATAACCCTGTTCTTCTACATCAGTACGCAGCCCAAACCTATGTGAGAAGCATCACAATACACCATAAAGCCATCTGTCTCATTTGGCAATGCTAACACTGGTGCTGAAGTCAAGGGCTCCTTAAGTTCATTAAAGCTCTTTTCGAACTCATCTGACCAAACAAACTTAACATTCTTCTGTGATAACCTGGTTAGTGGTGGGTTATCCTCGAGAAGTTCTCCACGAATCTCCTATAATATCCAGCTAACCCTAAGAAACTCCTGATCTCTGTTACTGTAGTCGGCCTATCCCAGTCTCGTACTGCCTCAATCTTCCTGGGATCCACAGAAATACCTTCCCTCGAAACTATATGGAAAAGAAAGCTCATACTTGATAGCCAAAACCTACACTTGGAGAACTTGGGAAACAGTTTGTGTGCTCGAAGAGTCTCGAGGACTATGCGGAGGTGTTCCCTATGTTCCTCCCCGCTTCGCGAGTAGACCAGGATATCATCGATGAATACAATCACAAACTGGTCAAGGAAAGGTTTGAACACCCTGTTCATCAAATCCATGAACGTTGCCGGTGCATTCGTCAGTCCAAACTACATGACCAAAAACTCATAGTGTCCATATCGAGTGCGAAAGGCCGTTTTGGGAATATCTTTCCTCCTGATGCGAAGCTGATGGTACCTCAATCTAAGATCTATCTTAGAAAAGCACTGAGCTCCCTGCAGCTGGTCGAATAAATCATCGATCCTAAGCAACAGATATTTATTCTTCGTCGTCACCTTATTCAGCTGCCTGTAATAAATACATAATCGTAATGATCCATCCTTCTTCTTAACAAATAAAACCGAAGCACCGCAAGGAGAAGTACTCGGGCGTATAAAGCCCTTATCAAGAAGATCTTGCAACTGAACCTTTAGTTCACTTAGCTCCAACGGAGCCATACGGTAAGGATGAATGGATATCGGCTGTGTTCCCGGGGGTACATCTATGCAAAACTTAATCTCCCTATCCAGTGGAAGTCCTGGCAATTCCTCAGGAAAAATATCGGGGAAATCCTCTACCACGGGAATCCCTCTCAAATCCTGAGACTTTGTCTCAGCATCATATACATATGCCAAGAATCCTTGGCAACCCTTCGCTAACAGTTTCCCGGCACTAATTACCGAGATCATGTGAGGCGAAGTCGTTCTACGATCTCCCTAATACCTCAACACATGTTTACCCAATATTTTCAACACTGCCACCTTCTCGTGGCAATCCAATACCGCATGGTGGGCAGACAACCAGTCCATGCTCCAAATCACATCAAACTCAAGTATATCTAGCTCAATTAGATCTACCAAAAATATCTCACCCTCGATCTGTATTTCACATCCTTTTAATATTTTGTTCACAAGGTAAACCTCCCCTACCGGAGTAAGCACTATCAACGGATCATTTAACATATCATAACTCATGTTCTCACACGAAGAAAAAGAAGGGGACATAAAGGAGTGCGTAGCACCCGAATCAAATAATACTACAGCCTGCTTGGAACAAATATATAACATACCTGTCACGACAGCATTCGACGCCTACACGTCCTGAGGATTCAATACAAATGCCCTGGCTTGTCCTCGACCGTCTATAGTCTGTCCTCTACCCCCCATAGTCTGTCCCCTACTTCCAGACTATGTAGCTCTGCCTGCTGTGCCTCTGCCCATTGACTAGGCCACTGATCTAGTAGTAACAGCTTGCGTAAAAACTGGGAGCGATGCAACTGTAGTGTACGTGGGTAAAAAAAAAATTCAGCGGACAGTCCTTCTTCATATGCCCTGATAGAAACTCAATTAAGAGTTGTAAACCCAAGTGCAGGTTATGTTCAAGTAATAAATTCTCGGGTGTCCGAGGTCGAACCACAGGGAAGCGTATTAGTAAGTATAAGTTTATAAATATATAAGAAAAAGAAAATAAACAAGATATTAGGGAATCAATAACAAAGAAAGTAAACAAGATATTAGAGAACAAAATAAACAAAATAACATAAAAGCAATTAAACAAGATATAAAAAAAACAATAAGAAAAGATGTTGAGGTTAGAGAATCCACTCTTGGTGTTATGCTAAGATTAATCTTGTTTTATTACACAATTGAAATCCACACATAAGGGAGGTTCCAACCGGAAGGTTTAGCAATTCAGTCCAAATTGTCCAACGTCCATAGCATATGATATTATGTTCATTTGGTGTCCTCAAAACTCACAAAAAGAGTCCAAGCATTCCTTATGCCAAGGTATATATGTCTACAACAAATCAAGGTTATGAAACCAAGCATTTACTGTGCCATTTTCATTGTCAATAATGAATCAAGATCTCTACTTTGCAAGTATGATTTTAAACCAAAAGAAAATATTATCTATACTAGTGTTTATAAATGATGATTCATTTTAGCTCATGTTTAAGAGACTAACCTTAGCATTTACCAAGAGCTTCACCTCATCACCTCAACAATATGATTAGCAACACATACTAGATATGAATAAAATGAAAAGAAATGTAAGAAGCATAAGTAAATAAAAAAAGAAAACTAGAGAAAGGAAAGAAGAAGAAAACTTAGAGAATTTTACTACAAAGGCTAATATCCTACCAATGTATAATGTATCCCAATACTCATCCAAGGCCCTCTATTTATACACATTTTGGAGGGCTAAATGACAAGAGACAAGCTTTACAAATTTCAAAGGTAGGTATAATAGGTGGGTGCATTTTTCTAACAATTTTCGTCATATTGTATGACAATTCTGATCAGCCAGCTTGATGGTCGATTTTGTCAATGTTGGAGGCTCGATCTGATAAAATGGTCTTCTAGAAAAATATACCCCTATCAGTTACGGATCCATAGCCGTTGGAATCAGATCATTTGCGAACGTGGATCGGAAGATATGGTCAAAATACCAAAACGGTGCAGAACAGACGTCATTGCACATCAGCCAACTTGATGGTCGATTTCGCTAGGGAAAACGACTCCGTTTCAAGAAGTGTAAAACATGAAAAAGATAGATATGCCTCTTAGCTTTGCAGGGATACAAAGTTCAGCCTTATTGCTTCAGTGAAACTCAAGATATAGCTGATATGGCAAAAGGTGTCGGAACTGGAACTGAACTGGATTTGCCCTTAATACTAGTAATCTGAAATCACTCAAAGAAACTTGTGAAAAACACCAAATTACATAAAAATATAAAAGATCATAAACACAATTAGACTAAACAATAATAACTCGTATTTAACACAAAACAATAATAAAACATAACTAAAAACTATATAATTATACGAGTTATCACACCCCCATACTTAGATTGTTGCTAGTCCCTAGCAACGACTCAATAAAAATAAAATAAGAAAATCTAATCTAATCCATTTTCGTAGGAAATCACGGTGGCACTTAGCATGTGACACAAGCCTTTAAACCCCTAGGTGTCCCTAGTGGACGAGTTTAGTCTCGTGAGGGTTTACTAGGACGATACCTACAAACATTGAAGAAATAAGAAAAACTAAAAATAATAATTATAACTAATCCTTCCAATATAAATTAGAGATAATCATTGGACAAGTCTTAAAAACTAATCAATAGCTTAAAGAAATTCACAAAAAATCTTGCTTGAATGTAAATAGTTTGAGTTAAGCCAATAATAACATAACATATTTCAATCAAAATAGTGTATATTCAAACTTAATCTCAACTTCTCACATGGGATACTCTCTTGATTTTCACTCTTTAAAGTAGTGGTAAAGTGTTTACACTCAATCAATCTCATGAAAACACTTCTACCATATGCTTGCTTGTCCACCTATTCTCCACTATTTAGATCATACAACTTCATAAATCAAGAGGTCTTTATTCAAGGTTGTAATGGGGCCAAAGGGTTATAATGTGGTTAAAGAACAAAAGGATAAAGATATCACAAAGGTTCCAAAGAGTTCATAGATTTTAGAGACATAATAAGATCATACAAATAAAACTTCTCAAAACTCTTATAAAGCACATAATAACATAGGCTAAATATTCATGTTGAGCCTTTGCATCATTCTAACCAACTTTGTAACATCTTTTTCTAGAAGTTCAAGAGAAGATTTTTTTTTTTTTTTTTTTTAATATGGGAATGTATTTGACAATGATCCCTTTCTTTTTCTCTTGACTTTTTCTTTTCTTTTCTTCCCCCACACTTATCTTTTGTTTCTAACCCAAATTTTCAAATAAAAATATCCCTTGTTTTTTTGCAATATGTCTCAAAATATAAAATTCATCTTTAGAACAAGGGTAAGGATATAAGTATATTTAGGCTAGGTGTAAGTTGTGGTTACCAATAAAACATCATATTTAATGTAGGCTCAAATTGGCTCACTAGTGGGGATGTTCTCGTAGAACATTAATAATGGATGGCTGTTTGGCTCTGGTTATAATCCTAATGCCTCTATCATATTCATGTTGTCACATGTATCAATATAGTCTCAAACGGTTTAAAGCAAGTTCTAGACAATCATGTAATCATAAGAGCACTCAAGAAAGAAATTAGATTGATTTGTATAATGCATCAATCATTATAGGCTCAAAAACTCACAAAGATGATTATACAAGTCAGATTAAGTCTAAACATGCTTCTTTCTCAATCAACATATCATATTAACATTGGCTCATAAAAAGGTTGACATCAAGCTCAATTCTCATGAAAATCTTCTCACTAATAAATCTGTTTTAGACTTATGCAATTCATATCTCATCATTGTATTGAAAGTAACTAAAAAAAAACACACTAAGTCTAAACATGCTTTTTTTTTGTTTTTTTTGTTTTATTTTTTTATTTTTTATTTTTTTTTTGTTTTTTTGAAGAAGAAGATTAAATCAAACTGACAAGGTATGTCTCAAGTCTCCCTTACTCAGACCTTGTTCAGAATGAATACTTCTAAATGTCTTAAAACACAACAATTTTTTTTTTTTTTTTTAAGCAAAATATGTCCCTTACCCCCTACTAAAATATGACATTGTCCCCAATGTCAAATTTTAAAGGTAGAATTTAGGAGATATTACCTGCAGAGGTTGCTAACCACTTATTATAACTGAGACACAACAAGCAAAATGTTAGATAATGTCACAAAGACAAAGTGCAATCCACTCCTTGCTCGTCCATATCTCTTTTTCTTTTTCCGAGCGTTTGCGAAACAACCGTAGCAGATAAACACTCATAAGCTTGTAGCTTTTTGAGTAAATCTTCAATGGTTGTAGCAGAAATTATGGTTCTCCTTGCCTCTGAAAACATGAATCCATTATCCACAGCATTATCTAAATATGAAAGTAAATTACTAAAATAACCATTAATATTAAGCAAACCAATGGGTTTCTTATTTGTGACCAAAGATGACCAAGAAGCCACGCAAGCTATTTCTTCCAATGTACCCAGACCTCCTGGTAAAGCAATGAATGCATCGGCAGAATGGTACATGATTGTTATCCGTTCAGGGATACTCCAGACTTGTATTTCCTTACCCACGGTAGGTCCACAAAAATCTGTGAATAGTTTTGGCACGATTCCTAGAACTGGACTTCCTCCGGCGTGTGCTGCTGTAGCGACTGCTCCCATTAAACCCGTACTACCGCCTCCATAAATCAAGTGGATCTTTTGTTGGGCAAGTATTATTCCAACTCTTATGGCTTCATCAGCGAATATGTTATTTTTCCCTGGATAAGCACCTCCAAAGACACAAATTTTTTTAATGCGCTGGGACGAAGTGCTTTCCATTTTTTTTTTCTTTTTCGAGTGCCTGAAAGAGAATGAGTACATGGTGTAATATATAGAGGACTGAGTAGTGAATCAGACAAGAGTAATAATGTCGCCGAAAGTGTATTTGACCTGTCAGAAGAAAATGTTAACCTAACAAAAGATTTTTGCGTGATTTCAGGAAGAAAATCAAAAAGAGAAGAAAAATCAATCGTAAAAGACCAATGCAAAAAAAAAAACGAGAATAATTACACAAATCGAACAACACGTAAATTAAACTGAAATAAAGTTATTGCAAATCAAACCAAAAGCTGAGAAGTCATTTATTGTAGTTGTGATTGTGGCTCACATCTTCCTCTGGTTTTACGTCCATAAACGGCTTAAACGCCTTCTATGAGTCGAGGATATGCTTCCCATCCAGTTTTCTTACAAGCTGGCAAACAGGGTCTTTTAACATCAGATTCCCAAGATGTTGCCATTCCCTTTGGAATTGCGGCCATAAATCAAGAATTTCTCTTTGTACATCTCCACTAGGATGCGTCTCAAGAGAAAGTTGGATATTACCCAAATTCTCCTTACTCAGTCCATCCTTAATGAATTCAATTTTATCATCTCGATTAGAGGACGGAATCCCAATAGAACGACATTTACCGTTACACGTCCATCGTGCACACTTGTGGCAATTTGAACTCATGCGCTTTGCTCGTCGCTTCTTTGCATAAGTGCTTCTACCTGTACCTGGTAAATGCAAAACAGGAAGATATTCATCTTCACGTACCTTGGCTTCAATTATCCAACGTATGTCTTCAGGAATCCCTTTGTTCATAAGCATTCTTAATCTTTCTAATCGAACTTGGTAAAGCTTCAGTAAAATATTCCGAGGAAAAGGAGGAAATCGTTTCTGCAATCTTTTGAGAATATCATCCATCCTGAAAAAAAAAATGAAATAAAATAAAATGAAAGAGAAATTTATATACAATATCAGTTTTGTGGGTAGCTGATGGAACCGACTTAAATAATCACGGAGTACCGTTATCCGCCATTTAACCGGGGTTAAAAAAAAATTATATTTACATCTAGTTATTTTCAAAACAAGGATCAGAAAGAAAAACAACCTCTTCTTGAGTAACATGATTTTCCAAAAAGAGTTTGAGTCTTTGTCCATTTACCTTGAATACGTTACCATTTTGAGGATTCTCAATGTCAACTGCTCCATAATGATACACATGCTTAACCACAAATGGGCCAGTCCATCTTGATCTCAACTTACCAGGAAATATGTGAAGTCTAGAATTATAAAGTAGAACTTTTTGCCCAACATTAAATGTTTTTCTTGAAATTAACTTGTCATGAAAGGCTTTAGTTCTTTCTTTATGAATTTTAGAATTCTCATATGCATCATTTCTGAGTTCCTCAAGTTCATTTATTTGTAATTTTCGTAAATTAGAAGCGTCATCAAGGTTTGAGTTGAACATTTTAATGGCCCAATATGCTTTATGCTCAAGTTCCACAGGTAAATGACAAGGTTTTCCATAAACTAGCCTATAAGGAGACATGCCCAATGCTGTTTTAAAAGCTGTTCGATAGGCCCATAATGCATCGTTAAGTCTAAGAGACCAATCTTTGCGATTTGGATTAACTGTCTTTTCCAAAATTTGTTTAATCTCCCTATTTGCTAATTCTACCTCTCCATTTGTCTGCGGGTGATAAGGGGTTGCAACTTTGTGTGTAATGGCATATTTCTTCATTAATGTTTCAAAAACCTTGTTGCAAAAATGTGTTCCCCCATCGCTTATGATAGATCGAGGAATTCCAAATCGACTCAAAATATTTTCTTTTAAAAATTTAATCACTGTTTTGTGATCATTATTTCGACATGGAATTGCCTCTATCCACTTTGAAACATAATCTATTGCTACTAAAATGTATAAGAAACCAAAAGATGGTGGAAATGGTCCCATGAAATCAATACCCCAACAGTCAAAAATTTCAATTACAAGAATTGGGTTCAAAGGCATCATGTTTCTTTTCGAAATGGAACCTAATTTTTGACAACTTTCACATGACTTGCAAAAATTATGTGCATCTTTGAACAAAGTTGGCCAGTAAAATCCACACTGTAAAATTTTTGCAGCAGTTTTCTTTGATGAAAAATGACCACCACATGCCTCGGAATGACAAAACTTAATTACACTACTTACCTCATTGTCGGGAATGCATCTTCGAAAAATCTGATCAGGACAATATTTGAACAAGTAAGGGTCATCCCAATAGAACTTCTTTACCTCATTCAGAAACTTCCTTTTATCTTGTGTGCTCCATTGAGAAGGAATTTTTCCTGTAGCAAGAAAATTAGCAATGTCAGCAAACCAAGGTGTTGTGGAGACAATTAGAAGTTGTTCATCAGGAAAAGTATCATTTATTGGTGAGGTTCCAAAAGATTCATCACAAACAAGTCTTGATAAATGATCAGCCACCACATTTTCTACTCCTTTTTTATCTCGAATGGTGATGTCAAATTCTTGCAGCAAAAGGATCCACCTCAGCAACCTAGGTTTTGCATCTTTCTTAGAGAGAAGATATTTTAAAGCTGCATGATCACTAAAGACAACAATTGATGATCCAACAAGGTAAGATCTGAATTTATCCAATGCAAAAACAACTGCAAGTAATTCCTTTTCTGTAGTGGAATAATTCATTTGGGCTCTATTTAAAGTTTTACTTGCATAGTAAATTACATGTGGTTTATTATCTTTCCTTTGTCCTAACACAGCACCAACAGCATAGTCACTAGCATCACACATTATTTCAAATGGTAAAGACCAATCAGGAGATCTCATAATAGGAGCAGTAGTGAGCATATTTTTGAGTTTTTCAAAAGCATCTTCACAATCTTTAGTCCATTCAAATGCAGTGTCTTTCATTAAAAGATTACATAGAGGTTTAGATATCGTGCTAAAATCTTTTATGAATCTTCTATAAAAACCTGCATGTCCCAAGAATGACCTAATGTCCTTTACTGTCTTTGGTGTGGGTAGATTAGCAATCAATTCAAGTTTTGACTTGTCTACCTCAATCCCTTTTGCAGAAACAATGTGACCTAGTACAATACCTTTAGTGACCATGAAATGACATTTTTCCCAATTAAGAACAAGATTTTTTTCTTCACACCTAATCAATACATTTTTCAAATTGGCTAAGCAATCATCAAATGAATCACCAGAAACAGAAAAATCATCCATGAAAATCTCAAGATTACGTTCAATCATGTCACTAAAAATGCTAAGCATGCATCTTTGAAATGTGGCAGGGGCGTTACATAATCCAAATGGCATTCTACGATATGCAAAAGTACCAAAAGGACATGTAAAAGTGGTTTTCTCTTGGTCCTCAAGTGCAATGGCAATTTGATTATACCCAGAATATCCATCTAGAAAACAATAAAACTCATGCCCTGCAACTCTTTCTAAGATTTGATCCATGAAAGGCAAAGGGAAATGATCTTTCCTCGTCACTGAGTTAAGTTTCCTATAGTCAATGCACATGCGCCAACCAGTAACAGTCCTAGCTGGAATTAATTCATTGTTTTCATTTTTAACTACAGTAACTCCAGATTTCTTAGGTACGACTTGAGTAGGACTTACCCATTTGCTATCAGAGATAGGATAAATGATTCCATTATCTAGAAGTTTAATGACTTCATTTCTCACTACTTCTTTCATATTAGGATTAAGCCTTCGTTGCATTTGTCTAGAGGGTTTAGCATTTTCCTCTAAATAAATATTATGTGTGCAGATTAATGGGCTTATTCCCTTTATGTCAGCTAAGGTCCATCCTAATGCATTTTTGTGCATCTTCAAAAGTTGTAACAACTTACCTTCTTGTAGTTCATCAAGATGTGAAGAAATTATGACTGGAAAAGTTTCACTCTCACCCAAAAAGGAATATTTTAGCTCGGATGGCAATGGTTTTAACTCCAGCTTGGGTGGTTCAATAGTTGATGGTACAGTGACATTTGTAAGTGATGGAAGTTCCTCAAACTTTTGTTTCCAACAATGCTTATCCTGAAAAGATTTTAACAAAGAATCAGTGTGTGAAATTTCTGAAGCATTATCAAACTCATATTCAATTAAATAAGCTTCTAAAGGATCATGGAATGTGGTAGTGGTGAGATGTTCATGAACAAGTTCTTCAATGAAATCCACTTCATGTACTTCTGAATTATCACCAGGTTGCTTGCAAATGTTGAACACATTTAATTCTAAAGTCATATTTCCAAAAGAAATGTTCAACATACCATTCCTGCAATTTATCAGAGCATTAGAAGTTGCAAGAAATGGACGGCCTAATATAACAGGAATTTGAACATTTGGATTTGAAACAGGATGTGTGTCCAAAACAATAAAATCAACAGGGAAGTAAAAATTATCAATTTGAACCAAAACATCTTCAACTATCCCTCGAGGAATTTTTACAGAACGATCAGCTAGTTGAAGTGTAACAGGTGTTTCCTTGAGTTCACCTAAACCTAACTGTTGATAAACAGAAAAAGGCAAAAGATTAACACTAGCACCAAGATCAAGCAATGCACGTTCTATTCTAGTGTTTCCAATTATGCATGAGATTGTTGGACATCCAGGATCTTTGAATTTTGGTGGAGTAAGGTGCTGAATGATTGAGCTCACACTTTCCGTCAAAAATGCTTTCTTTTGTACATTATGTTTCCTTTTAACTGTGCACATGTCCTTCAAAAATTTAGCATAAGATGGAACTTGTTTGATTGCATCCAATAAAGGAATGTTAATCTTAACTTGTTTGAAAAGTTCATAAATTTCTGCATTTTGATTCAAATTCTTTATTGTTTGCAACCTTTGAGGAAAAGGAGCAGGATGCATACCTTTTTCTTTGTCCAAATTTTCAAGAAGTTCAGACTTACCATCATCCTTACCATTACTTTTCGGAGGGGAAAGAGGATCTTGGTCTTTTGATGGAATGTTTTTGTCAATTGCCTTTCCACTTCGAAGAGTTGTGATAGAACTGGCATTTTCCTGTTGAGTTTCATTGGAGCAAGAAACAAGACATTGAGTAGAAGGGTTAGGCTGAGGTTGAGCAGGAAACTTACCTTTTTCTTGAGTGCGTAATGAAGCTGTCAATGTGGACAAGGTGTTTTTGATCTCATTGATGTCCTGTGAAGTCCGGCTATTCACATTTGCTTGTGTTTGCATGAATGCTTGCAATGTTTCTTCCAAGGTTTGTACACGTGAAGGTTGATAGGAAAAAGTGTTGCCCGGCTTTTGAGATTGTGGTACCTGAACATGATTATTATTCCGCCAACTGAAGTTGGGATGATTTCTCCATTCAGGGTTATACGTTTCAGAGTAAGGAGAAGGAAAAGGCTTTTTAAATGTGTTTATGGAATTTACTTGATCATGCAACGCTTCTTTAAGAATGGGAATGTTTGGACATTCAGAAGTGGGGTGTCCCATGATTTCACAAATTCCACAACTTTCTTCATTTTTAACCGTTTTGACTTCTTTTACTTCTCTAAGTTCCATGGCTTCAATCTTTCTAGCCAAATTAGCTACTTTAGCTTTTATCTCATCTTCTTGACTAAAATGATATTTTCCTCTGTTAGAAACAAGATTAGATCTATTGAAACTTTCAGAGGAATTATCTGTGTGCCAGGCTTGAGAGTTATCTGCCAAATGGTCTAAGTAGTCAAAGGCTTCTTCAGGTTCTTTTTCTAGAAACTCACCGTTACACATTGTTTCAACAAATTGTTTAGTTTCGGGAGTTAAACTTTCATAAAAGAAACTAATAAGACGCCATTTTTCAAAACCATGATGTGGACAAGAACTTAACAAATCTTTAAAACGATCCCAGCACTGAAAAAATGCTTCATTTTGATTTTGATTGAAATTTTGAATCTGTCTTTTCAAAGCAGTAGTTTTATGTGCTGGGAAAAATTTCTTTAGAAACTCAGTTTGTAATTCTTGCCATGTGCCAATTGACCTTGGTTTTAAATTATGAAGCCAAATTTTTGCTTTATCTTTTAAAGAAAAAGGAAATAATTTTAGCTTGACAATTTCATTTGTACATTGTTGGTCATTAAAGGTGACACATACATCTTCGAAGTCTTTTAGAAACGAGTAAGCACTTTCCGATTCCAACCCATAGAAATTTGGAAGCAAAGCTATCATACCTGGTTTAAAACGAAAGTTGTTTGCATTGAGAGGAAAAATAAAACAAGAGGGTGATGAGCTTCGAGTTGGTTGCAAGTAGTCACGCATGGTGCGTACTTGTCTGTTCTCATCTTCAGCATGAACACTTTCATTGTCAGCCATGGTAGGAGTTGTATTAGAAAGATTACCTGAAAAAGTTTCACAATAAAATCTAACTAAACGACGAGATCTAAAATCACGTCGCCAAACAAGCATAAAACAAAGTTAATATACAAATTAGGCGGTATAACCAGCCAAACAAAATAAATATACTAAATTAGGCGGTATAACCAGCCAATAAAAACAAATATATACAAAATTAGGCGGTATAACCAGCCAATAAAAACAAATATACTTATAAACTTATATACTTAGTATTGCTTCCCCGGCAACGGCGCCAAAAACTTAGTATTGCTTCCCCGGCAACGGCGCCAAAAACTTAGTATTGCTTCCCCGGCAACGGTGCCAAAAACTTGATGGAAACTCAATTAAGAGTTGTAAACCCAAGTGCAGGTTATGTTCAAGTAATAAATTCTCGGGTGTCCGAGGTCGAACCACAAGGAAGCGTATTAGTAAGTATAAGTTTATAAATATATAAGAAAAAGAAAATAAACAAGATATTAGGGAATCAATAACAAAGAAAGTAAACAAGATATTAGAGAACAAAATAAACAAAATAACATAAAAGCAATTAAACAAGATATAAAAAAAACAATAAGAAAAGATGTTGAGGTTAGAGAATCCACTCTTGGTGTTATGCTAAGATTAATCTTGTTTTATTACACAATTGAAATCCACACATAAGGGAGGTTCCAACCGGAAGGTTTAGCAATTCAGTCCAAATTGTCCAACGTCCATAGCATATGATATTATGTTCATTTGGTGTCCTCAAAACTCACAAAAAGAGTCCAAGCATTCCTTATGCCAAGGTATATATGTCTACAACAAATCAAGGTTATGAAACCAAGCATTTACTGTGCCATTTTCATTGTCAATAATGAATCAAGATCTCTACTTTGCAAGTATGATTTTAAACCAAAAGAAAATATTATCTATACTAGTGTTTATAAATGATGATTCATTTTAGCTCATGTTTAAGAGACTAACCTTAGCATTTACCAAGAGCTTCACCTCATCACCTCAACAATATGATTAGCAACACATACTAGATATGAATAAAATGAAAAGAAATGTAAGAAGCATAAGTAAATAAAAAAAGAAAACTAGAGAAAGGAAAGAAGAAGAAAACTTAGAGAATTTTACTACAAAGGCTAATATCCTACCAATGTATAATGTATCCCAATACTCATCCAAGGCCCTCTATTTATACACATTTTGGAGGGCTAAATGACAAGAGACAAGCTTTACAAATTTCAAAGGTAGGTATAATAGGTGGGTGCATTTTTCTAACAATTTTCGTCATATTGTATGACAATTCTGATCAGCCAGCTTGATGGTCGATTTTGTCAATGTTGGAGGCTCGATCTGATAAAATGGTCTTCTAGAAAAATATACCCCTATCAGTTACGGATCCATAGCCGTTGGAATCAGATCATTTGCGAACGTGGATCGGAAGATATGGTCAAAATACCAAAACGGTGCAGAACAGACGTCATTGCACATCAGCCAACTTGATGGTCGATTTCGCTAGGGAAAACGACTCCGTTTCAAGAAGTGTAAAACATGAAAAAGATAGATATGCCTCTTAGCTTTGCAGGGATACAAAGTTCAGCCTTATTGCTTCAGTGAAACTCAAGATATAGCTGATATGGCAAAAGGTGTCGGAACTGGAACTGAACTGGATTTGCCCTTAATACTAGTAATCTGAAATCACTCAAAGAAACTTGTGAAAAACACCAAATTACATAAAAATATAAAAGATCATAAATACAATTAGACTAAACAATAATAACTCGTATTTAACACAAAACAATAATAAAACATAACTAAAAACTATATAATTATACGAGTTATCATGCCCCGGCTGACCGCATCTAAAACAAGTACCAGACCTTCCGTATCATCCAAAATGCGGATAACCACAACTCTGACAATGGGTAGCTCCTGGTCTCCCAGTGTTACCTGATGACTGGATAACCGATCTAGTTTGACTACTCTGTCCCAGACCACTGTACCAGCACTACTAGGTGCTCCTAATCCGCCTACACCAAATTGCCTAAAACCCTGTCTCCTAGTCCTGGTCTTATTCCGAGGCTCACGGTCAACTTGCCTCTCTTTGGCCCGTGCCTCAAATTGTAAGGCTGTATCAAGAACATCGGAGTAGGTAGATATCCTTGTCAATGGTACCGACCTAAATAAGTACTCCCTAAGGCCATTAGCAAACCGCTTGGCCTTCATAGTATCAGTCATCACCATATGTGGCGCATACTTCGCTAACTGATTAAACTTAGTATCATAATCCAACACTAACATGTCCTCAGTCTGTTTCAGTAACTCAAACTCCTGAGCCTTAGCATCTCGTAGACTCTTAGGCATAAATCGCTCAATAAAAGCATTATAAAACTCAGACCATTCTAATGGAGGGCTACCCGCTGGCCGGCTCCTCAATAAGGTCTTATATCACTCATAGGCCATCCCCGTCAACTGATAACTAGTCAACTCCACGGCCCTAACTGGTGAGCATCCGATAGCCACACATAACCGATCACATACATACAAAGTCTTGTGGATCTGAATCAAGCTCAATCCCAGAAAATACCGGTGGCTTATTCCATCGGAACTCATATAATGTCACTGGGAGATACTACCCCTGTTGAGCAGGCTGCTGTCCCTCAAGGGGATTCTGTGGCCGTGGAGGACCTGCAGGAGCCTGATCATGTCTCTACTTCCTTTGATCTGCTAGTAGATCTATCAGGGTCCTAACCTCCTGACGTATCTCACCAATCTTAGTAGCTAACTGTTCTACCCTATCATCTGTTGTTGAGCCCCTAGCAGATTCAGCGGTCTGGTCTCATTCTCTAGGTACGAGATTCGGATGTCTCATCGACACCTGATCAGGAACCCCATGTGGTTGTTTCCTCTGCTTACCCCGTATTCTTAGCACTGGGGGCATAGTAACCGGAGAAAGAAACTTAATCATTAGGTACCCTCATTTATCCAACCCCGAACTATCATCTACAACTGACAAGTGATCCTTTACAAGATGGACACGTGTACAACCACCGACCTCTAGACAATGCTCTGATACCAACTTTGTCACATCCCAAGTCCGGGAGTGCGACCGGCCAGAGACAAGTATATGCCCTTGTCTCTGAAGCCTTAACCATTCATCTACCTAACGAAATTTCAGCATGACCTCGCCCAATATGGGGGGTTACTGAACCTGCAAAACATGCATAATGATAATAATATAGTAATAACACATGACATCCCGGTTATGACACCTCCAACTAGGGAGTAACTGAGATGCCCCGCAACAGATGCGTAAAGTGAACCATAACGTATATATATATATATATATATATACTTAGACAAAATAACATATGACATCCCTAGGTGACTATGCACAGCTCCTCCATCAAGCAATGGATCACCTCGTCAAAACGGTATATCATGCTCATCGACTATTGATCACGAGCAAGCTGTCGGGGTGGATAAGGGACTGGGTCGATCAGTATCAGAAAAAGAAAAATAACTAAAGGGTGAGTCATAAGGACTCAGTGAGCAATCGCAGAATTAGTAAAGTCTATGGAAAAGACTCGCAAATCATATTAACTAATATCACCTTGATATTCCTATCCAACATCACAAATAACTATAACATCTGGTAGGGTCCGTAGACTCCAATAAACCGGTAGGGCTCAAAAGCTCCTACAAAACCGGTAGGGCACAATGGCAGCCTACAAATACGATAAGGCAGAATGGCATCCTACAAATTCGGTAGGGCACAATGGCAGCCTACAAATCCGGTAGGGCACAATGGCAGCCTACAAAACTGGTAGGGCACAATGGCAGCCTACAAATTCAAGCATAGCTTAACATTACAGTAAATATATAGCACATAACATTTAAATAAGCATACAAGTAAGTAAACAATGTGGCACCATAAAGTCGACCACTCATGCGTCAATCTCGGATTATTACATAATCATTACTTGTCCATTCCTTGGACTTTTTTTCACGTCTTTACGAGAATTTGATACCATAAGGTAGTTCTATGTCATGCAAACTACTATTTACCAACTCAAGTGCATTATAATCCATCTAACGATCCTACGTCTATCGCTACACGTTTACTTACAGTACGCTAAGCGGGACAAATTGGATCCTCGTGCTTTGGAGTTCTTCCAACCATAGACTCAGCTAATCCGCGCTCCTAGTACATAAACAATAATTTTATAAATATTTTATAATTTAGAAACATTCACGCTATCCAAACTGTAGCTAATTAGCTACTATCCAAAATTTTGCAGCTTAGCTATTTAAACATTATAATATTTACACCTAGCTCCGGTGGAAATATGGAGCAACGATCAACTGGAAAGTTGCTCCCCCGAGCCTAGCAAAGCCAATAGTGGCTTCGGATGGTGGTGGAAGTGGCGGCACAAGGTGGTTGGCCACCATGGTGTATTCGGCCAAACTTGGGTTTCCATCTCCAAGCCACTTTTTCAATCAACCAACCCCAAATAATGGATATAGAGGTTGATTTAGGACTACCCATGGTGGTGGTTTAAGGTGGTGGCTATGTTGGAAACCACCTAAGGCAAAATGGCCATAAAGAGAAACACATAGTTTCTCTTGGTTTCTTGAAAAAATAACACCAAATAAGTGATCCTTACCTTCTAGATAGTGAAAATATGTATTTTGTTGGCTTGGTGATGAGTAGTGTCATAACGGTTTTTTTCGACCGCTAAGACGATTTTGAAAACACAAATGGAGTCGCCACCAATCTTTTTTGCTAGGTGTGATTGGCCACCTATTAAAACCGGTTTTAGCAAAATATTTTAAAATTAATTAAAACATTTTGTAAAACCAATTTCGAAGTCCGCGTTTTGAGCCAGAGAGTAAAACATAATTGGGTTCGGGAGTCAGTTACGTGCGGGGAAGGATTAGCACCCCCGCAACGCCCGTTTAGAAAATGGTACCATTTAATCACGTGTTATCTTAAATCTCGATTTAATGGACTTGACATCACTATTTAAAAATAATTCTCTTTTATTTTCATTTTATTTTATTTTTTAAAAAAAAACATGTTTATTATTTTTTCAAAAACGAAAGTCAACATAAATTTGTTATCGAAAATACTCATTAAATATTCCCAACACTCTTGGTGGTATTTAACGAGATCTTCTCACCTCGAGATATCTTAGGAATCACAACCGTTATATCCTTCGAATTCCGTCGTCGGCAATTTACATCCATTTTTTATTTAAATGCGTATGATGCAAATATTTAAATGTCGGATGCACACGACTTAGCATATAAGACATGTGATAAAATACAGAATTATAAGATTAAACATGCAAATTGTAATATTAAAAACACGAGCATGGCGACATATCGAGCGGATAACTTTCACTATTTATTCATTTTTATTATTTCCATTTTTTATGAATTTTTGTATTGAGCATGTCGCTAAATACTCCCACCACTCGTGGTGATATTTAACAAAATTCTCTCACCTCAAGATATCTTAGGAATCACTACCGTGACGTCCTTCGAATTTCGTCATCGGTTATTCACATTCACTTCTTTTTTTCGAATGAATCAAAGTGCCATTTTTATTTTTATTATTAAAAAAATAATAATAATAATAATAATAATAACGCATTTTACAAAAATAATAATAATAAAAGAAAAGCACGAAAATGATAATAATAAAAAAAGTAAAATTAATAATATGTTAAAAATAATAACAACTATAACAAAATAAATAAATAAATAAAAGCATTAAAAAAAAATGACATAAAATTAAAGATAGATAAATAAAAGAACATAAACAAATATAAAATAAAATTTACCTTCAGAAGCTGCGTGAATCCGGGATTTGAATGTTCGGATGAATTTTGTCGATAGAATTGATTACCCTTTTTTTCTTTTTCCCCTTCTTTTGAATTTGTTTTCCTTTTTTTTTTAATTTTAATTAAAAAATTTTCCTCCTTTTTTATATTTTATATATTTTTTATTATCTCTTATTTCCACTTTTTTTTATTTAATTTTTTTCTTTTTTTTTTCTTCTTTTTCTTTTTTTTCTTTTTTTCTTTTTTTCTTCTTTTTTTCTTTTCTTTTTCTTTCTTCTTTTCCTTTCTCCCCTGGACAAAAACCAAGACCTTGGGCTGTTGGGCCTAAAGGCAGGGGCGTGTGGCTCAGGCCCCCCCTTTTGGGCCGGATCCTGGATCCGGCTCAGGGACTGGGTCGGATCCGGTCCGGATCTTCCCCTCCTTTTTTTTCTATGCCCCGGGTCGGGCGCGCGGACCTCGGGTCGGGTCCGGGTCCACACGCGGACCCTCCCTTAGGCAAAACGGCGCCGTTTCGGCACCTATATACCTTTTTTTTATGCCTCGGGTCGGGCGCGCGGACCTCGGGTCAGATCCGGGTCCACGCGCGGACCCTTCCTTGGGCAAAACGGCGCCGTTTCAGCGCCTATATATTTAAAAAAAACTTTTTTTTTAATTTTTATTTCCCCTCTCTCTCTTCCCTTTTTTTCTCTCCCTTCTCTCTAAAACTTCCCCAGATTCCGGCGCCGGACCGTCGTGCCGACCGCCGTGCCTCGCCGTCGGCCGCCGCTCACCGACGTTTGATGCTCTCCGAATCTCGCGCCCGATGGGGTTTCGACCTCTTCTTCTCGGATTCTTGCTCCGTTTTGCCCGAATCCCAGTCGAAACCCCTAGATCAGGTTTCCAAACCCAACCGACTCTTCTTCTTTTTTTTTTTTTTTGAAATTTTTTTTGTTTGGTGTTTGGTTGTTTGGTGTTTGGTTTTTTTTTTTGCAGGGGTTTGGATGTTCCTTTTTTTGTTTTCTGCGGGTTCTCCTTTTTTTTGGTTGTGGGTTCCGGATCTGAGGGTTTTTTTGGTTTTTGGTTTTTTTGGGTTTTTATTTCGGAAGGGGGGTGTCCAGATCTGGTTTTTTGGCTTGGTTTTTTTTTTTTTTTTTTTTTTGCAGGGGATCCCCTCCACCTTTTTTTGGGGGGGGGGGAGGTCTGATATAGGTTTTATGGTGGGTGGCGTGTGGTGGTGGTTGAGGGGTGGCGTGGACGGCAGCTGGTGGCGTGTTGGGGTGCTTGCCGTGTCTGGGGATGGATTTGGCATGTTGCAGGCTGCTATGGTGGCTAGGGTTGTAGGGAGGCTAGGGTTTGGATTTGGGGTTTGTTGGGCCAGCTGAATTGGGGATTGGTCCTGGTTTGGGTTGGGGTTTGGGTTTGGCTGTAGGGTTTTAGTTTGGCTGATTGGGCCTGCTGGGCTTGGGCCTAGGGTCTGAATCTGGTTCTGGCTTATTGGGCCTGTTGGGCCAACAGGCCTGGGCCTCGGGTTTGATTCCGGACAAAAATTAGTGGTTACAGCTGCCCCTCTTTGCACATTGCTGAGAATCAGGAAAAGGGCAAAGACAATATAACCAATTTTGTCCGGTTATAGAGATCCATTTTTAGCGAGGCTCTATCATTTGAAAAATAAAATTGCTCCTCTCATCAGAGGCTCTATCACTTGGAAAATAAATTGCTCCTCTAATCAGAGGCTCTATCACTTGGAAAAATAAATTGCTCTTCTAATCAGAGGCTCTATCACTTGGAATATAAATTGCTCCTCTCATCAGAGGCTCTATCACTTGGAAAAATAAATTGCTCCTCTAATCAGAGGCTCTATCACTTGGAAAATAAATTGCTCCTCTCATCAGAGCCTCTATCACTTGGAAAATAAATTGCTCCTCTAATCAGAGGCTCTATCACTTGGAAAATAAATTGCTCCTCTCATCAGAGGCTCTATCACTCAGTAAATAAATTGCTCCTCTAATCAGAGGCTCTATCACTTGGAAAAATAAATTGCTCCTCTAATCAAAGGCTCTATCACTTGGAAAAATAAATGCTCCTCTAATCAGAGGCTCTATCACTTGGAAAATAAATTGCTCCTCTAATCAGAGGCTCTATCACTTGGAAAGTAAATTGCTCCTCTCATCAGAGGCTCTACCACTTGGAAAATAAATTGCTCCTCTAATCAGAGGTTTCACAACTTTGAAATTTAAAAACGAACTTCGAATTTTTGAAAATGAGTTTGAACACAACTTAGACCAACATCTCACTTACTACCTTAGTCTTACGAAAGTGAAGACTCATTCTGGATATCCCCATCTCTTTCTCGTTTAGTTTTTAAATTCCTTGTCAGATTCTTCGGATATCGCCACTTGACTAATCATACGAGGCTCGACCTTTCTTAAAGTAACGAGTTTGACTTCGCAAGAATTGATAATGGTACCCGGAGGTTTTGAAAAATGTCATTTTGAAAGATGTTAGCGGAGGTTTTTGAAAAATGTCATTTTGAAAGATGTTACCCGGAGGTTTTTGAAAGCAGATACTTGGAGGTCAAAAAATATTACTTCTTTGAAAGTGGTGCCCGGAGGTCTTATTCTTGACCTTGAGAACGATGCCCAGAGGTCTTTATCAATGATTTTTAGAAAGGTGCTCGGAGGTCTTGAAAACATGATTTTTGAGGATAATGCCCGGAGGTCTTGAAACAGTTGCCCGGAGGTCTTAAAAATGTCTTTTTTTTTTTTAAATGATGCCCGGAGGTCTTATCGATGATTTTCGAGAATAGTGCTCGGAGGTTTTGAAACGGATGCCCAGAGGTCTTATAAAAATAATATTTTTTTTTAAAACGGTGCCCGGAGGTCTTATCCTTGATTTTTAATAATAATGCCCGGATGTCTTGTTCGGATGCCCAGAGGTCTTATAAAAATTATCTTTTCTTTGAAAATGGTGCCCGGAGGTCTTAAAAGAGGTGCCCGGAGGTCTTAGAATAGATGCCCGAAGGTCTTCTTTCTTTTGAATTTTCCTTTTCTTTCGCTGTGCCGGAAGGATTTAAAAGAAATGCCCGGAGGTCTTAGAACAGGTGCCCGGAGTTCTTTTTTTCTAATTTCTCTTTTTTTTCTATGCCCGAAGGTCTTAAAAATGTAACCCGGAGGTTTTAAAACAGATGCCCGGAGGTCTTATTTTTTAATTTTCTTTTTCTTTTCCTATGCTCGGAGGACTTAAAAGAGGTATCCCGGAGGTTTTAAAAGAGATGCCCGGAGGTCTTCTTTTTTTAATTTTCTTTTTCTTTTCCTGTGCCCGGAGGACTTAAAAGAGGTATCCCGGAGGTTTTAAAAGAGATGCCCGGAGTTCTTTTTTTTTTAATTTTCTTTTTCTTTTCCTGTGCCCGAATGACTTAAGAGAGGTAACCCGGAGGTTTTAAAAGAGATGCCCGGAGGTCTTCTTTTTTTAATTTTCTTTTTCTTTTCTTGTGCTTGGAGGACTTAAAAGAGGTAACCCGGAGGTTTTTTAAAAGAGATGCCTGGAGGTCTTGGTGATCATACCTGAAGATCTTTCACAATCACATCTTGGAAGAAAATCTCACTGACTGTTCGAATTCAAATATCAAAATTTCAAATAGTCAATGTTATGCATGAAATGTGATTGTCATGCGAAGTCAATGCATATGCCCCTGATGATGCATGTTCAAGTACCCACGAATAATGTACACATTTTACGACACGATGCAGATGCAAAACTTAATAAATATGCGAATGTTCATGAATGATGCAAATGTTCCCGATTGTTTTTCCTGATCTTGGTTTAGCTTTTCCAAATCGTTTTTCCTCTTCGAAACAGAGTGTATCCTGGAATGCTCGTGCCTCGTAAGAGATCAACCCTTTTCTTCACTTTGGAACTATCTCTTTGCCCCGATAGTTTTTCAAAATTTTATCAACTGGAGTCCGAGTGTTCATTTCTTCTACCTCAATAGTTCCATACCTCTGGACCAGAAGAACCTTTGCCTTATGCCAACATCAAAAATGGTTTCTTCCAAAAATATTTTCATTTATCTGCTTTTGCTTGCTTCTTTTTTTGAAAAATCTTTGCTTATTTACAGAAAACTTTTGAGCTGAAAGTGTCATTATCTGATATCCAAACCTCTTAAAAATTGATGATCACTATTAGAAGTTTTTCTGAGTGTTCATTCGGCTTTTTTCAAATTAAGTCGAAAGGCTTGGTACAACAAGATTTTGATTGATCCAAGGAGACTTCACAACAGGAAAAATGTATATCCTTTCTAGACTCACAAATGGAACAGATTTTATAGAACATGATTTTTTTTTTGGACTCAAACAAATTCAACCTTTTTTAGTTTCCAAATTATGGTGTTTTGACAAACGTCAAGACTAGCTGGGATGTTCAAACTGGAAAGTTAATTCTGGAAAGGAAAACGATCTCAGTTTTTAAAGTCAAACCTCCAAACGAGAGTTGACAGTTTTGGAATATTTTGGAATTCCCAGATGTTCCTTGATTTCTTCAAAATGACCTCTTCTTTTGTTATGGCCCTGACAATACCATAAACGGCACCGAAATTCTCTCATTTTACTCTAGACTGCCCATGTTGGGTTTTCACCCTAGAGTCTCCTTCTTTCCATTTTTTTTTTATTAAATGTTTCACCATGCATTCAAGAAATCAAGACTTATCCAAAAAGGATTTTTAACCAGAAAGGAGACCGAAGTCTCATGCATTTCTCTAAGAATAGACTCATCAATTTAAATGACCATGCTCGATCAAAATGGTCTTTTCCAGGTACGTAATGTAGGCCGAGGTTCGAGGTACTGAAAGAAAAGATAAATAGGCCCAAACATGTGTTTGAAGGTGATCAAATCAAGGATTATTTCATGAGGAGGATTCTTTTCGAAACACTTGTCTTTTCTGAGCTTTCTCTTTATCCGATGATTTTCATCCGTTCTTTTCTTCCTTTTCTATTTTTTGCTTTCATTTTTCTTTTTATCTCCCTTTTTTTTTGCATTTATATTTTGACATGGTGAGCTCAAGATTCTCTTTGATTCAAGGCATTCTTTTTTCGTCTTTGAACCAAGACTTCATTATCTGTGACTTTTGAAAAGATCCTCCCTCGCATTTGCCCCCTAGTGTGGAGGGTGATCCTTGATCGGGGTTGAAAGAACGAAAGTATTCATTTGGCTCAAAAGGGGTAGCAAAAGGATATTTTATAATTTGTGAAAGGATGATGAAAGATGGCCATTTTTCATCTCGAACACAAGCACGTAAATCGAAGAGTCATTCCTTAGAGAAAAATAATGAAAAGGTTTTTTCTTTCTTGAAACCATCTTGAATTTCATAAATGCATGATGCCACACTCGTTTTTCATTTTCTTTCTTTTTTCCTTTTTTTTATGCATGCCCCGAAAATTACTTCATCTTTATTCACCACGTGTCCTCCGTATCTACAAATGATGCACCATTTGATTGGTCATACAAATGAGAATTCGTATCATAACGAGGAACACCTCAAGTCTTTTTGGGTTTCCGAAGGGACAAGAAAGAATATGGCTCAAAAATAGCTTCTTTTTTTTTGAAACACGAGAAAATCAGGTTTAGTCATTGTTACCTGAGACATTAATCATGAAGTGACGTCTGGGCAACTCTTGTTTTGTGGTTACGGAAAGGGATGTGAATGGTTTTGGCATAACCTTGACACACATCAATTTACCATAATCCAAATTCTTGAAAAAAGGTTTCACTTGTTTGAGACACCAAAAAGCTCGGATTTTTCAAAAAGTTTGTTCCATTGCTCATAACCTAAACTAGGATCCGCATTTTTCTTATTGCACTGACCACGGTTTCTGAAATACAACAATATATTCCTGGAAGCATTGACTGTTTCAAACTCAAAGGATTCAAGCATAGGCAAGTCCGAAAGAGAGGGGGAAGGGTGTTGGGTCATTTCTAACAATGATCATCAATAATCTCAAGACTCCCCATCATTTCTTAACGTGGAGAAGGATTTTTTTTCTTTTAAGAATGCATTCTTCAAAATCAAGAATTTCCTTAATGTTTATTCGTGCGAATTCAAATTATTATTAAAACACAATAAACACAAAGCATTTGAAATTCAAAGTTTATTTATTTCATGTGGATGCCAACATAAGACAAGTGCTTTCACCATGAGGCATAGAACTACATGCATATTTCTCAATGCTTGTTGACATGCTTTTAAAGGTAACCATTCTCATCCTCAAAACCCGTGGCGAAGAAATCGATTTATGGCAATGCGGATTTCCACTGTTCGACTAGCTCTGGAGTCAAAATGCCATCGTGGACAAGACCTTCAATCTTTTCCTTCAGTTGTCTGCATTTTTCAGTTGAATGTCCAATTGCCCCCATGTGATACTCACACTTGCTGTTCGGGTCATAACTCCTTGCTGATGGCTTTGGAGCTGTTTTCAAAGGCATAGGGGTGAGGTATTGGTTCCTCATTAGTAATTGCAACAGGTTGGAGATTGGGATTGAAAATTTCTCTTGGTTGTCCCGCAGACGTTTCTGGGAAGCCGGCCTAGTTGCAGGGGCTGACATAGGATTAGGTGTTTGAATATTTGGAAGGTAAGGATAATGACTTGGAGAGACATTGGTAGAGTAACATGATTGATATGGAGAGACTCGGGGATATGGAGTGAATTCTCCCATAGCCTGGACATGTTCCTCCTTCTTTTCAGGTGCCTCGTTTCTCTCGGCATTGGATGTCTTGTCTCTTTCAAGTTTTCCGTTCTTGATGGCATTCTCGATCATCTCACCAGAAATAACCATATCAGCGAAATTTCTTGAGGCATTGCCAACCATCCTGTCATAATAAGGTGCCGTTAATGTACCAATGAACAGTACAGTATTTTCTTTCTCAGTGAGTGGTGGTTGCACCTGTTTTGCCATATCCCTCCATCATTGGGCATATTCCTTAAAACCTTCAGTATGCTTCTTTCCCATATTCTGCAATGTTAACCTATCTGGTGCCATGTCGATCATGTGCTTATACTGAGTCTTGAAAGCTTTTGCCAGATCTTTCCAAGAACGGATACAGCCCCGATCCAACTAATTATACCATCTTGCAGCTAACCCTGTTAGACTGTCTTGGAAGCAGTGGATTAACAGCTTGTCATTGTTGGTGTAGCCAGCCATTTTTCGACAAAACATCATGATGTGGATTGATGGACGTTTCGACCCGTCATACTTTTCAAATTCAGGGACCTTGAATTTTGGCGGAATCACCAAATCCGGGACCAAGCTGAGCTCATCCGGATCCATATTCCCGAAAATGTCTATTCCTTCTATGGCTTTGAGTCTCTCTTCAAACAGATCATACTTCTGTTGCACTTCTGTGTCTTCCACTTGCTTTGCCACACGTTTCTTCAGCTTTTCTTGTTTTAGTGAGCCATCTTGGCTTGGAATAACAACTGAGTCTGAGGGGTGAAATTCCGAGTTCAATTGAAATTGTCCTCGGCCTTGTTGACTTGGTAGGTAGATCGGATCTTCATTGTTGTTTACTTGAGGTCGAGGTTCTTCCCCTATGATCGATCTTTCAGCAACCCATTTTCCTCGGGTCAGCCTAGTCATCATTTCAATCATCCTGTCTATTTGCTCACGTGATTCCTCTTGAGATTTTGTTATCTGTTCTCGTGTTTCTTGCTGAGATCTAGCTAATTGTTCTTGTAATTCCCTCTGTGCTCTTTCCACTCTGTCCAGTCTATTTTGTTCATCCTCCATGGTTCCGGCCTGAAAAACATCGTAGAGGTATGCGGTAATTCCTATTCTTCTGATTTGAAAGATAAATCTCTTAAAAGTTTTTGAAGCTAAGCCGACTTCTTTTTCATTCCCCAGGTGTGTTTCATGATGCATGAGCTATGAATGCCGTAAATGTAACACGATGCCCATATGATGCATGTAAAGAATAAACAAATTAATGCATGAGCATATATAATGAGTGACCATGTATGTCACGAATGCATGACCTTATTGTTATGAATGCAATCACGATGTCGATATGATGCATGCAAAGAATAAATAAATTGATATACTGGTATATACGGAGAACGATCATGTATGTCACTAATGTATTCTACAATGAATGACCATGCATGTTATGATTGCAATATGATGCGAATTTGATTTTTCTAAAGAATAAACAAATTAATGCACGAATATATACAGAAAACTATTCATGATTTGGACTGAACTTAATTATTCAACAATTTTATTGCACAAAACTTGCCCCCAAATTCAATCCACAGTTTTTTGTTTTTTTTATTTTTTTTTAAACATATTTTTTTTCCGTAAAAATCAAAATATTATTTTCAAAAAAACCAATTTTTATCAAAAACTTTTGGGGTAGTGGGTCTTATCATGGCACAGATGTTCAAATATTTATTCAACACTACCGGTTTGCGATTCTTATTTAATCAGCAACAAGTGTTTATGCAATTTATCAAATGAGATTATTATCACCGTGAAATCAAAAATACAATTATAAATGTAAATGCTTTATTTACAAGTGCATCAATGCATGAAATGTACGAGATGTACGAAAAGAAAGAATTTTCATATTTACAAATTCAAAAGGTTAACGAACATTTGCCCCGACAGTATCAACTCATTCAATCATCTAGGTGCCTTTTGGACGAAATTTCAAACTTATTACGAGAAGCACAATGTACGTTCATCATTACCCAATTTACAGTGTTTGTTCGGAATGTAAACAAATAGCGAAAGATCACAATGTTCCTTCCTAATTTCGGGGATACCCGATTGGAAATTCGATATGGCTCCACCTAAGTTCACTACATGAGGTTGAATTAGGTTCTAAAAAAACCAAATTGCTCCTCACTGTTGCCCGTGAAGGCTAGTAAGGCACCCCGAGTTAAACAGGTTCAATTTCTTGGAGTATATTTTCCGGGGTTATGCAGAGGTTACCACCTCACGAAAGCGTAGATACTTTACTACTCCAAAAGTGTTTCGCTAGCCTATGCGGAGGTTATTACCTCACGAGAGCATAGGTACTTTACTTCCACCTAAGGATATAGCTCGGGTATAGAGCTTATGTATGAAATGCACGTGTTCGTGTACGAGAAAGAACGGACAAACCTTCGACTACTTGTTTACGACTCTTTATTCTAAACATTCCACGATTATATAAAAAAATTAAACGACATAAAAAAAATATAAATAAAGAATTAACAGATATCAAAATGTAATTGCAAGCAAAATAAAAATAAAGAAAGAAAATAAAGTGAATTAAAATTAAATACCGATTAAATCCATTAATTCGAGATTTTAAAATAATACATGATCAATTTGTGGCTCGACTCTCAAAGGTCCCTAGTGGAGTCGCCAAGCTGTCATAACGGTTTTTTTTCGACCGCTAAGACGATTTTGAAAACACAAATGGAGTCACCACCAATCTTTTTTGCTAGGTGTGATTGGCCACCTGTTAAAACCGGTTTTAGCAAAATATTTTAAAATTAATTAAAACATTTTGTAAAACCAATTTCGAAGTCCGCGTTTTGAACCAGAGAGTAAAACATAATTGGGTTCGGGAGTCAGTTACGTGCGGGAAAGGATTAGCACCCCCGCAACGCCCGTTTAGAAAATGGTACCATTTAATCACGTGTTATCTTAAATCTCGATTTAATGGACTTGACATCACTATTTAAAAATAATTATCTTTTATTTTCATTTTATTTTATTTTTAAAAAAAACATGTTTATTATTTTTGGAACTTTTTTTTGAACTGTTATTATTTTTTCAAAAACGAAAGTCAACATAAATTTGTTATCGAAAATACTCATTAAATATTCCCAACACTCTTGGTGGTATTTAACGAGATCTTCTCACCTCGAGATATCTTAGGAATCACAACCGTTATATCCTTCAAATTCCGTCGTCGGCAATTTACATCCATTTTTTATTTAAATGCGTATGATGCAAATATTTAAATGTCGGATGCACAGGACTTAGCATATAAGACATGTGATAAAATACAGAATTATAAGATTAAACATGCAAATCGTAATATTAAAAACACGAGCATGGCGACATATCGAGCGGATAACATTCACTATTTATTCATTTTTATTATTTCCATTTCTTTTATGAATTTTTGTATTGAGCATGTCGCTAAATACTCCCACCACTCGTGGTGATATTTAACGAAATTCTCTCACCTCAAGATATCTTAGGAATCACTACCGTGACGTCCTTCGAATTCCGTCATCGGTTATTCACATTCACTTCTTATTTTCGAATGAATCAAAGTGCTATTTTTATTTTTATTATTAAAATAATAATAATAATAATAACGTATTTTACAAAAATAATAATAAAAAAAGAAAAGCACGAAAATGATAATAATAAAAAAAGTAAAATTAATAATATGTTAAAAATAATAACAACTATAACAAAATAAATAAATAAAAGCATTAAAAAAATAAAAATGACATAAAATTAAAGATAGATAAATAAAAGAACATAAACAAATATAAAATAAAATTTACCTTCAGAAGCTGCGTGAATCCGGGATTTGAATGTTCGGATGAATTTTGTCGATAGAATTGATTACCCTTTTTTTCTTTTTCCCCTTTTTTTTGTTTTCTTTTTTTTTTAATTTTAATTTTAATTTTAAATTTTTTATTTTAATTTTAATTAAATTTTTTTCCTCTTTTTTTTAATATTTTATATTTTATATATTTTTTATTATCTCTTATTTCCACTTTTTTTTATTTAATTTTTTTCTTTTTTTTTTCTTCTTTTCTTTTTTTTTTCTTCTTTTTTTTTTCTTCTTTTCTTTTTCTTTCTTCTTTTCCTTTCTTCCCTAGCCCAAAACCAAGACCTTGGGCTGCTGGGCCCAAAGGCAGGGGCGTGTGGCTAAGGCCCCCCTTTTGGGCCGGATCCTAGATCCGGCTCAGGGACTGGGTCGGATCCGATTCGGATCTTCCCCCCTTTTTTTTATGCCCCGGGTCGGGCGCGCGAACCCCGGGTCAGATTCGGGTCCACGCGCGGGCCCTCCCTTGGGCAAAACGGCGCCGTTTCGGCGCCTATATATTTAAAAAAAAAAACTTTTTTTATTTTTTCTTTCCCCTCTCTCTCTCTTCCCTTTTCTTCTCTCCTTTCTCTCTAAAACTTCCCGAGATTTCGGCGCCGGACCGTCGTGCCGGCCGCCGTGCCTCGCCGTCGGTCGCCGCTCACCTGCGGCCGATGCTCTCCGAATCTCGCGCTCGATGGGGTTTCGACCTCCTCTTCTCGGATTCGGGCTCCGTTTTGCCTGAATCCCAGCCGAAACCCCTAGATCTGGTTTCGAAACCCAACCGACTCTTCTTATTTTTTTTTTTTGATTTGTTTGCTGTTTGGTTGTTTGGTGTTTGGTTGTTTTTTTTTTTTGCAGGGGTTTGGATGTTCCTTTTTTTTGTGTGTGGGGGTTCTCCCTTTTTTTGGTTGTGGGTTCCGGATCTGAGGGTTTTTTTGGTTTTTGGTTTTTTCGGGTTTTTGTTTCGGAGGGGGGGTGTCCAGATCTGGTTTTTTGGCTTGGTTTTTTTTTTGCAGGGGATCTCCTCCTCTTTTTTTGGGGGGGCGGGTCTCATCTGGGTTTTATGGTGGGTGGCGTGTGGTGGTGGTTGAGGAGTGGCGTGGACGGCAGCTGGTGGCGTGTTGGGGTGGTTGCCGTGTCTGGGGAAGGATTTGGCGTGTTGTAGGCTGCTATGGTGGCTAGGGTTGCAGGGAGGCTAGGGTTTGGATTTGGGGTTTGTTGGGCCTGCAGAGCTGGGGTTTGGTCCTGGTTTGGGTTGGGGTTTGGGCTTGGCTGTAGGGTTTGATTTTGGCTGATTGGGCCTGTTGGGCTTGGGCCTAGGGTCTGGTTCTGGCTTATTGGGCCTGTTGGGCCAACAGGCCTGAGCCTGCGCCTCGGTTTGATTCCGGACAAAATTTGGTAGTTACAAGTAGAAATCAAGAGATCAAGCTTACAAGCTTTTGGTTATGAAGTTTTCTCACTTGGTTAGGTTTCTCAAGGTTGAAGGTGAAACAAACCCTTAATTCCTAAGGATCTCACGACTGAACATGGGTTTATGGCATGCATTTTATGGCCATTTTCCAAGCCAAATGATAAAAAAAAATCCCATTTTTTGTCTTTTAGTGCCTAAGCGGGTCCACATGAAATTTTTACGTTCGAAAGCTCATTTTTCACTTTTCTTGACATGGATGTGTTTAAAATATTATTTTACACTAGTACGCAAGTTTTCATAATTTTTCGATATCCCGAGCATCAAATTTGGGCCCTGGATCGTTTACGGGTCAATATTTTGACTTTTTCGATTTTAGCTCCGATTCTCATTCTGATTTCACCAATAGCATTATAACATCATTTTATTTTTCTATGAATCCATTTATTCACTTAAAACCTTTTTCGGACCTTCCCGCAACCAGTTTCGATTTTTTACTCTTTTAAGCTAATTAAGGGCGTACCCGATTTCCACTTTTTTTTTAGTCTTAAAAAAATGTCAAATTTTCAATCTAAGCATCATATTGAGATCCTCTATGATCACGGAGTTTATCGGTACAATATTCGAACCAAAAATAAAATTTTGGGTAAAATAACCAAAATGCCCCTGGTTCATATTTTACCGATTTTGTACCGGTTAGATTTTCCAATAATCTTGATCAACAATATATCAGATTTTAACACTCTGTGAAGTTAAAATACCAAATTTTACGGGCTTTACGTTGTCCCGGTTGCGATTCCTGGCTCGTGATCACTTTAGGGCTAAATGTCTCAAATAACCGATTAAACCCCTTACTCTAAAAATTATTAATATAACAATAAGACCAGATGGTAGTGTGCTTTGTCTACAAGCATACATAAACTTGATCCACCGTCTATGAATCATTTAAAGAGACCCGAGTTGATCTCTGTCTTACGAGGGTCTTACAGTAACATAATATATTCTATATGAAATGAAATAACCTAAGTGAAATGAAATATCCTAAATGAAATGAATTGACCTAGGTAACATGATATATTCTAAATGGAATAAAATGATTTAAATGACATGGCAAATGTGAATGATATGGCATATTTTAAATGACATGGCATATTCTAAATAATATAATATAAATGACATGGAATATAATCTAAGTGACATGAAATGACATGAAACATAAAATAATGCTATCATGAAATATGCATGAAAATAAAATAAAAATAATAATGCATCAACATAGTATATGCTAAAAAATGTGACAAAAAAATGACTAAATAAAAAGTATTGGATCGCATTATAACATCATTTTACGGGTCAAATTTGGGCCTCGAACCGTTTACGGGTCAACATTTTGATTTTTTTCGGTTTTAGCTCCGATTCTCATTCTGATTTCACCAATAACATTGTAACATCATTTTATGTCTGTATGAATCCATTTATTCACTTAAAACCTTTTCCGGACCTTCCCGCGACCAGTTTCGAATTTTTACTCTTTTAAGCTAATTAAGGGCGTACCTGATTTCCACTTTTTTTTAGTTTTAAAAAAATGTCAAATTTTGAATCTAAGCATCATATTGAGATCCTCTATGATCACGGAGTTTATTGGTACAATATTCGAACCAAAAATAAAATTTTGGGTAAAATGACCAAAATACCCCTGGTTCATATTTTACCGATTTTGTATCGATTAGATTTTCCAATAATCTTGATCAGTAATATATCAGATTTTAACACTCTGTGAAGTTAAAATACCAAATTTTACGAGCTTTACGTTGTCCCGGTTGCAATTCCTGGCTCGTGATCACTTTAGGGCTAAATCTCTCAAATAGCCGATTAAACCCCTTACTCTAAAAATTATTAATATAACAATAAGACCAGATGGTAGTGTGCTTTGTATACAAGCATACATAAACTTGATCCACCATCTATGAATCATTTAAAGAGACCCGAGTTGATCTCTGTCTTACGAGGGTCTTGCAGTAACATATTCTATATGAAATGAAATAACCTAAGTGAATTGAAATATCCTAAATGAAATAAAATGACCTAGGTAACATGGTATATTCTAAATGGAATAAAATGATTTCAATGACATGGAAAATGTGAATGATATGGCATATTTTAAATGACATGGCAAATGTTAATGATATGGCATATTTTAAATGACATGGCATATTCTAAATAATATAATCTAAATGACATGGAATATAATATAAGTGACATGAAATGACATGAAACATAAAATGATGCTATCATGAAATATGCATGAAAATAAAATAAAAATAATAATGCATGAACATAGTATATGCTAAATAATGTGACAAAAATAAATGACTAAATAAAAAGTATAGGATAGCATGAAATATTCAAAAATCATATAACAAACAATAACATCATAAAAAGTGAATCAAAATAATAATGATAATAATACCATAGAAAAGTATCATAGCAAAAATCACATATTAAATAAAATACATGAACATGAAAAATGCAATGCATAAAAATGTATTTTTTTTCCTCTAAATAAAGAAATCCCTATATCTAAAAGATATCCGGTTACCTTAGGAAAATATGTCAAATTAAATTTTCTAAAACAAAAAAAACTTTGTGATTGTTTGTAAATAATTTTTAAGAAAAACTTGAATGAAGATTAAAATCCTAACCAAGCTCTTTAAAGATGGCCATAATTTCCTAAGTTTAAAATCCCGGACTTGACCACCCTTAACCCGAGGTTTATAAAATCATTTTTGAAGTTTAAAAAGGCTTAGAAACTACCCTAAGGCAGTAGATAAAGTTTCTAACAATCCCCTCTAAATGACTTAGCCAAAATAGAAAACTGATTTTCCCATAAGTTCAAATCTGACTTTTTAAGACAGTAGCTAAAGTTTTAAAACACGATTTTTTAACCTACTTTTAAAAATTCAAAACAATCTAAAAAAATACTGGAGACTCGGAACATGTAAAACTACACAGGTAAAAAATTGGCTTAATTTTATGATCAAAGATAACCTCCCAAAAAAATCGGGAAAGTCCGAGTATTGGGTGAAACACTATTTTGCCAAAACACATTTTTTTGCCTTTGATAAAATCATTTGAAAATCAAAGTAAAAATGTTGAAGACTCTCCTAAAGACCTACAAACAGTAGCTAAAACATTTAAAAACCTTGGACAAAAATTGGCTAAGTAAAAAAAATCACAAAGGTAGAATAATCAATTTGATAACTCTTTAATTTTCTACAAGTATGCTCAAGTGACCATGACTTTGAGCCATTGATTGGCCTAAGTCATAAATCATGTGGCATGACATGAAATTCATGAACATATAGCAAATATGATGTATGAAATGTATGATTTAAAACCTAAATGACATGAAAAATGCATGGCATAGTAAATATGACCTAGACCTAAAATGAACTTGCATGACATTTAATGCAACTTAGGTCTAAAATGCATGAAATGCATGGCAATGTAAGCAAAACCTATATCTAAAGAATGCATGTCAATAACACAAACACATGACATTCTAAACTAAAATACACAAAAACAAAGCATGGAAATGCAAACAAGTCAACAAACAAGATGAAAATGCACATACAAAGCAAAGAGAGGGAGGGAGGGTGATAACTCGTATAATTATATAGTTTTTAGTTATGTTTTATTATTGTTTTGTGTCAAATACGAGTTATTATTGTTTAGTCTAATTGTGTTTATGATCTTTTATATTTTTATGTAATTTGGTGTTTTTCACAAGTTTCTTTGAGTGATTTCAGATTACTAGAATTAAGGGCAAATCGAGTTCAGTTCCAGTTCCGACACCTTTTGCCATATCAGCTATATCTGGAGTTTCACTGAAGCAATAAGGCTGAAATTTGTATTCGTGCAAAGCTAAGAGGCATATATATCTTTTTCATGTTTTACACTTCTTGAAAAGGAGTCGTTTTCCCTAGCGAAATCGACCATCAATGTGGCTGATGTGCAATGACGTCTGTGCTGACCTGTTTTCGTATTTTGCCTATATCTGCTTATCCACACCAGCAAATGAGCTGATTTCAATGGCTATGGATCCGTAACTGATACGGGAACCTTTGTCTAGAAGACCATATGATCAGATCAGGCCTCCAATATTGACGAAATCTACCATCAAGTTGGCTGATGTGCAATGATGTCTGTGCTGACCTGTTTTCGTATTTTGCCCATATCTGCTTATCCACATCAGAAAATGAGCTGATTCAAACGGCTATGGATCCGTAACTGATAGGGGAACATTTTTCTAGAAGACCATGTGATCAGATCAGGCCTCCAACATTGACGAAATCGACCATCAAGTTGGCTGATCAAAATTGTCATACAATATGACGAAAATTGTTAGAAAAATGCACCCACCTATTATACCTACCTTTGAAATTTGTAAAGCTTGTCTCTTGTCATTTAGCCCTCCAAAATGTGTATAAATAGAGGGCCTTGGATGATTGTAGAGCATATTGTACATAGGTAGGATATTAGCCATTGTAATAAAATTCTCTAAGTTTTCTTCTTCTTTCTTTTCTCTAGTTTTCTTTTTCTTTAGAAAGAGCAAGAGGTTGGATAATTAATATTCTTCTTCTTCTTCTTTCTTTCTTTTATTTTCTTCTTAGATTCTATTTAATTTTATGTTTATAATGCCTACGCTAGGCTAAACTTCTATTTGGTTAAGGGTGATTTCAAAGCCCTAGACATGTTTTGTGATTGATTTTCAGATTCTATCTATCATTAATTTTCTATCAAAGTTGCTTATGTTCTTCTACAAGAATTGTTCATGATGTTGTCTTGATTTATTTAGGTGTACAACTAGATAAATCTTGATAATTATCTATTGCTAGTTTAGGAGTCTTGATCCGTGTAATTGTCTTGATTTCCTATTCATAAGTGGCAATTTGTGATTAATGATTATGGTCAAGTTTTCAATAATTGCAAAGTGGAACATAACCTAAGTTGAACAATCCGAGCTTATGTGTTTGTTGCTTAGATCAACCTATCTTGCTCATCATAAAGCTGCCATTAAATTGAATTTAGAGAGCTTATTCTAGGTTGTTTAATGGTTAGAGATTAAATAGAGAGCTTGTTCTATTTAACGACAAACTAAGGAAAGATTGGGATAACAGAGCTTGTTGTTATCTACGGTTGTTAACTTTGATAGTTGGTTGATATTGATAGATCTGAAATTGATTCTTAATGATGTCTAGTGGTGGAGAATGAAACCTTAACCATATTTTTCATATTTGATTCTTCTTACTTACTTATTTTCTTACTTTTCTAGTTTGCTTATTTTTAAAAGTATATTTATTTTTATTGGCTGGTTATACCGCCTAATTTGTATATTAACTTTGTTTTATTTTTATTGGCTGGTTATACCGCCTAATTTAGTATATATATTTTTATTGGCTGGTTATACCGCCTAATTTAGTATATATATTTTTATTGGCTGGTTATACCGCCTTGCATCTTATTCTTATTATTTACTTTAGTTTAAATCTGGCTTCAAAAACCCCTTTTCTTTTATTGTTTTCTTTGAAC
Organism: Fremontodendron californicum; assembly: GCA_030761205.1. Classification (NCBI taxonomy): domain Eukaryota; kingdom Viridiplantae; phylum Streptophyta; class Magnoliopsida; order Malvales; family Malvaceae; genus Fremontodendron; species Fremontodendron californicum. The sequence goes on along the minus strand of JAULJL010000010.1, from coordinate 18,096,561 downwards.
GTAAGTTATAAACTAATAACTCATAGATTAAAACCCAATCCCTGAGGACTCGACCCTTGCTAATCATTATACTTACAATTGATCTTTTTAGTGCAAGGTTAAATAAGATACACTCTTTTGGGTGCATCAAATTTTTGGCGCCGTTGCCGGGGATTGTTTTCTTTAGTTTATTTGTTACTTGGTTTATTCTTATTTTCAGTTCTAATTAGTTCTATTTTCTTGTACATACAAGTTTTTCTTATCAAATTTTGAAAAAAAAAAAAAAAAAAAACGATGGAATTGAGCAATCTAACACTTGAAGAGTTGGTGGCATACATGAACATGGAAAATCAACAAGCCAATCTCACCTACCCAGTTCAACAATTGGCCATGGGAGGATGTCAAGGCCATCAAGTGTTCGAAGACCAACAGTATGATCATTACTCAAACACTTACCATGAGGGATGGTGGGATCATACTAATTATGGCTACTCGAAAAATTACCAAGAAGTAAATCCTTATGCGAATTACACTCATCCATCTAGCTTCAATCAATCATGGTCTCAAGAACCAGATCTTCTTCAACCACCACATATGACTCAAAACTCAGGTACTTCTTTAGAAGATCTTGTCGATTCTCTTGTTACTAATACTTTGCAATTTCAACAGGAAACAAGGGCAAGCATCCAGAGTTTGGAAAAGCAAATGAGCCTATTGGCTAGTAGTATGGTGGAATTAGTAGCAGAAAGATCTCTAGCACTCCCTTCCCAAACGGTGATTAACCCAAAGGAGAATGCTTCTATTGTGACCTTGAGAAATGAGGAACAAGATGAGGATGAGACAAAACCAAAGATGGATTCACTTCTTGAAGATAATGAAGCCACCATTCAAATTGAGAGTACTTTGACACCTCAGGTAGCTTTTAAGGTTCTTATTTCTACTAATGTTCCTTCTCCACTTTTTCCTAGCAGATTTGCAAAGTCCAAGAAGGAGGAACATGAACAACAATTTTTGGAAACCTTAAACAGCTTGCTTGTGGATGCCATTAGACAAGTACCAAGATATGCACAATTCCTCAAAGAGCTATACCCCACCAAGAATGATGAAATAATACGTGTGGGGGAGAATGCATTGGCTGTTTTGCAAAGAAAACTTCCTCCAAAACGCAAAAATCCGAGAAGTTTCATGTCTAAGCCAAAAGATCCTAAAAAGCCAAGAAGGGGAATTGGCTAGACTGGAAACAATCAATCAAGTGCTAATTGGGGGAGGCAGCCTAATTAGTGAAAGCATTGCCAAACTGCCATCCTCAGATTTGCTCTCTTTTTCTTTATCTTTTTCTTATGTTTCTTTGTTAATTGTGTTTAGTGTTTTTAAGTTCATTTAGGCTGCATAAGTTTATTTTGTTTAATAGTTCTTTTCACTTACACATGATTCTTTCATTTGGGTTAATAGCATTACATTAATGACAATGTAAGAATTATGTGTGGGGGGAAGCATTTAGGATTTTGTTTTTGAGTTTTTTTTTTATGCTGTTTTTCTTTCTGATCCTTGTTTTGAAAATAACTAGATGTAAATATAATTTTTATTTTTTTTAACCCCGGTTAAATGGCGGATAACGGTACTCCATGATTATTTAAATCGGTTCCATCAGCTACCCACAAAATTGATATTGTATATAAATTTCTCTTCCAATTTCTCTTTCAATTTTTTTTTCATTTTTTTCAGGATGGATGATATTCTCACAAGATTGCAGAAACGATTTCCTCCTTTTCCTCGAAATATTTTACTAAAGCTTTACCAAGTTCGATTTGAAAGATTAAGAATGCTTATGCACAAAGGGATTCCTGGAGACATACGTTGGATAATTGAAGCCAAGGTACGTGAAGATGAATATCTTCCTGTTTTGCATTTACCAGGTACAGGTAGAAGCACTTTTGCAAAGAAGCGACGAGCAAAGCGCATGGGTTCAAACTGCCACAAATGTGCACGATGGACGTGTAACGGTAAATGTCGTTCTATTGGGATTCCGTCCTCTAATCGAGATGATAAAATTGAATTCATTAAGGATGGACTGAGTAAGGAGAATTTGGGTAATATCCAACTTTCTCTTGAGACGCATCCTAGTGGAGACGTACAAAGAGAAATTCTTGATTTATGGCCGCAATTCCAAAGGGAATGGCAACATCTTGGGAATCTGATGTTAAAAGACCCTATTTGCCACCTTGTAAGAAAACTGGATGGGAAGCATATCCTCGACTCATAGAAGGCGTTTAAGCCGTTTCTGGACGTAAAACCAGAGGAAGATGTGAGCCACAAAACTATAATAAATGACTTCTCAGCTTTTGGTTTGATTTGCAATAACTTTATTTCGGTTTAATTTACGTGTTATTCGATTTGTGTAATTATTCTTATTTTTTTTATTTGTCTTTTACGATTGATTTTTCTTCTCTTTTTGATTTTCTTCCTGAAATCACGCAAAAATCTTTTGTTAGGTTAACATTTTCTTCTGACAGGTCAAATACACTTTCGGCGACATTATTACTCTTGACTTTTACGGTTGATTTTTCTTCTCTTTTTGATTTTCTTCCTGAAATCACGCAAAAATCTTTTGTTAGGTTAACATTTTCTTCTGACAGGTCAGATACACTTTCGGCGACATTATTACTCTTGTCTGATTCACTACTCAGTCCTCTATATATTACACCATGTACTCATTCTCTTTCAGGCACTCGAAAAAAAAAAGAAAAAAAAATGGAAAGTACTTCGTCCCAACGCATTAAAAAAATTTGTCTTTGGAGGTGCTTATCCAGGGAAAAATAACATATTTGCTGATGAAGCCATAAGAGTTGGAGTAATACTTGCCCAACAAAAGATCCAATTGATTTATGGAGGCGGTAGTACGGGTTTAATGGGAGCAGTCGCTACAGCAGCACACGCCGGAGGAAGTCCAGTTCTAGGAGTCGTGCCAAAACTATTCACAGATTTTTGTGGACCTACCGTGGGTAAGGAAATACAAGTCTGGAGTATCCCTGAACGGATAACAATCATGTACCATTCTGCCGATGCATTCATTGCTTTACCAGGAGGTCTGGGTACATTGGAAGAAATAGCTTGCGTGGCTTCTTGGTCATCTTTGGTCACAAATAAGAAACCCATTGGTTTGCTTAATATTAATGGTTATTTTAATAATTTGCTTTCATATTTAGATAATGCTGTGGATAATGGATTCATGTTTTCAGAGGCAAGGAGAACCATAATTTCTGCTACAACCATTGAAGATTTACTCAAAAAGCTCCAAGCTTATGAGTGTTTATCTGCTACGGTTGTTTCGCAAACGCTCGGAAAAAGAAAAAAAGATATGGACGAGCAAGGAGTGGATTGCACTTTGTCTTTGTGACATTATCTAACATTTTGTTTGTTATGTCTCAGTTATAATAAGTGGTTAGCAACCTCTGCAGGTAATATCTCCTAAATTCTACCTTTAAAATTTGACATTGGGGACAATGTCATATTTGAGTAGGGGGTAAGGGACATATTTTGCTAATTTAAAAAAAAAAAAAATTTGTTGTGTTTTAAGCCATTTAGAAGTATTCATTCTGAACAAGGTCTGAGTAAGGGAGACTTGAGACATACCTTGTCAGTTTGATTTCTTCTTTTCAAAAAAAAAAAAAAAAAAAAAGTTTGTTGTGTTTTAAGCAATTTAGAAGTATTCATTCTGAACAAGGTCTGAGTAAGGGAGACTTGAGACATACCTTGTCAGTTTGATTTTAATCTTTTTATGTTTCCTTGTTAATTTTTGTTTAGTATTTTAGGATTATTTAGGTTGCATGAGTTTGTTTTGTTTTGAGTCTTAGTTGTTCCTATTCTTATGTTATTAGTTCTTTTCTCTTACACATGATTCTTTCATTTGGGTTAATAGACTTACATTGAGGACAATGTAAGAATTAAGTGTGGGGGGAATGATTTAGGATTTCTTTTATTTTTGTCTACTATTTTTTTTTTTGAGTCTTTATTATTATTATTATTATTATTTTAGTGTGTTTTAGTTCCTTTTTAATACAATGATGAGATATGAATTGCATAAGTCTAAAACAGATTTATTAGTGAGAAGATTTTCATGAGAATTGAGCTTGATGTCAACCTTTTTATGAGCCAATGTTAATATGATATGTTGATTGAGAAAGAAGCATGTTTAGACTTAATCTGACTTGTATAATCATCCTTGTGAGTTTTTGAGCCGATAATGATTGATGCATTATACAAATCAATCTAATTTCTTTCTTGAGTGCTCTTATGATTACATGATTCTCTAGAACTTGCTTTAAACCGTTTGAGACTATATTGATACATGTGACAACATAAATATGATAGAGGCATTAGGATTATAACCAGAGCCAAACAGCCATCCATTATTAATGTTCTAAGAGAACATCCCCACTAGTGAGCCAATTTGAGCCTACATTAAATATGATGTTTTATTGGTAACCACAACTTACACCTAGCCTAAATATACTTATATCCTTACCCTTGTTCTAAAGATGGATTATATATTTTGAGACATATTGCAAAAAAAAAAAAAAAACAAGTGATATTTTTAGTTAAAAATTTGGGTTAGAAACAAGAAATAAGTGTGGGGGGAAAGGAAAAGAAAAGTCAAGAGAAAAAGAAATGGAATACGGGCAAATACATTCCTATGTAAAAAAAAAAAAATATGAATCATCTCTTGAATTTGTGGAAAAAGAAAAAGATGTTACAAAGTTGTTTAGAATGAAGAAAAGGCCCAACATGAATATCCGGCCTAGGTGACTATGTACTTGTAAAGAGTTTTGAGAAGTTTCTTTGTATGATCTTATTATGTCTCTAAACTTTATGAACTCTTTGGAACCTTTGTGATATCTTTATCCTTTTGTTCTTCAACCACATTAAAACCCCTTGGCCCCATCACAACCTTGATTAAAGACCTCTTGATTCATGAAGTTGTATGATCTAAATAGTGGAGAATAGGTGGATAAGCAAGAATATGGTAGAACTGTTTTCATGAGATTGATTGAGTGTAAACACTTTACCACTACTTTAAAGAGTGAAAATCATGAGAGTATCCCATGTGAGAGGTTGAGATTAAGTTGAATATGCACTATTTTGATTGAAATATGTTATGTTAATATTGGCTTAACTCAAACAATTTACATTCAAGCATGATTTTTTGTGAAATTCTTTAAGCTATTGATTAGTTTATAAGACTTGTTCAAAGATTGTCTCTAATTTGTATTGAAAGGATTAGGAGTAAATATTTTTAGTATATGTAGTTTATTTATATTTTAGTTTTTCAATGTTTGTGGGTATCGTTCTAGTAAACCCTCACGAGACTAAACTCGTCCACTAGGGACACCTAGGGGTTTAAAGGCTTGTGTCACATGCTAAGTGCCACCGTGATTTCCTACGAAAATGCAAACATGGCAACATACAAGGTATAATACATGAGAAAAATGCAAAATATTATCAAGGAAAACACAAAGGCCGAAACCTACAAGGAAATATCATGAAGAAAAAAAGAAATATAAAAGCAAATATAGCATAAAAAATGTAAAGAACATGATCAAAATAAACATAGACATGCAAAGAAAATAACAAGAAAAACCAGTAAACAAAACAAGGAAAGTTAAGCTCCATGGTTGGTATAAAATGGGCAGAGCCTCTCCCCTAACCATAATCACTTGATCTTGTCAAAATCATGAAGCCTTTCCATTTCAAAAAATCAAAAAATAAACCATGTTAATCAACAAAATAGAGGTGCGCTTCATGGTTGGTAAAAATAGGCATAGCCTCTCCCCTAACCATGGTCACTTGATATGTATCAACATCATATAGCCATTTCAACCTCCTTTGCTTCATTTTTTGTAAAAAATCAGAAGATTAAATACTTAAATAAGCCTTCCAAAAATCATGTTTCCCACAACAACAAGCAAAGAAGAAAAAAAGAAAAATCAAGGCAAGCATTCATGTCAAATTCGACCAAGCAAAAACTTGTAAAAAAAAATTGCTTTCAACCATTTTTGATGAAGAAGAAAAGATGAAAACTTAAGTAAACATTTTAAAATTTTGATTTCTATGAGAAATGTAGTAGGAAAACAAAATGGAAAATCAAGAAATCAACATGGAAAACAAGAAGAAAACTATGCTAGAGCTAGGTAGAAATGACTACCTTCAAGCTCTCTTTAGAAAACCTTTCTTTCCTTTATTTCAAAAACCTCTTCGTTGCTGAATTAGCTACTGCCCTTTTTCATCAAATCACCTAGCCTATATGGAAAAAACAAACATTCCCCCTTTCCTTTCCTCTTGGTCGGTTGGCATCCCTCACCCTTGGATGATTTTTGCATTTTTTCTCCTCCAATTTTAGCCCTTAGATTAAGATCTTTTCATGACACAATAAAAATACCTTCTTGCCAATTGATAGCAGACCTTAAGATGTGTACTCAGCCCTTCTAATAACCTCAGCCCTTAGATGAAATAAAGATACAATCCCATGCTCTCCCTTGCTTGGCCGAATGAACCTCTACCCTTGGATGAGTTGTGCTTATCTTTCTTCTTCCATTCTTGGCCATTAGATGAGGATTCTTTCATGACAACATAAAAATGTCATCTTGGCATTTAATCCCAGCCCTTAAAATGTGTACTCAACCCTTGTAAATGGCCTAAGCCATTGGATGAAAAGGACCAATCCCATGCACTCCCTTGCTTGGCCGAATGAATGCCAACCCTTGGATTCATTGTGCTCATCTTTCTTCTTCCATTCTTGGCCATTGGATGAGGGTTCTTTCATGATAAATAAAAATGTCATCTTGGCATTTAATCTTGGCCATTGAATGGTGCATTCAACTTTTCTACAAGGCAACTAAGCCATTGGATGAAGGGGGACCATTTGCAAGGGACTAGTGGAAGCATTTTGAGCTTGATAGTGACAAGGAATTAAATTGATCAAGCTTCCTTTTTCTCCTCTATGCTGACTGAATAAGGGAAGAATTATCTCAGCAATTCCTTCATCTTTCATATTTTTATTAATTACAAATTGGCCCCTTTCGATTTCTTTAGTAAAATGACCTTTTTGACCCTCAAACCTAAATAAATATCAAATGGACTCCAAATTCAAATTTTATTTTTTCAATACTTCCGAAATAATAAAAAATTGAATTCTGGAAGTTTTCAAAATTTTCCGAGCCCATTTGCTATTTTTTCGGATTTATTTCCAAAATTGCCTCTTAATGCATCCGAACTTTTGCCATTTTGTAAACGAGCTTCGAATTCAGATATTTCTTCACCAATCTCTTCCAAATAAATTAAAAGTGTGATCTGAAAGTTTTGGCAATTTTTGGAGCGCATTTGCTATTTTTCGGGATTTATCTGCTTGAATTTTTGCATAGTGGGTCCGGGATTTGGCCATTTTGCAAACGAACTCCGAATCCAGATTTTCTTTCTCCAATCTATTCCAAATAATTTAAGAATGAGATCTGCAAATTTTCAGAATTTTTGGAACTCATTTGCTATTTTTCCAGGATTTATCATTTTGAATTTCTACATAGTGGGCTCGGGATTTGGTCATTTTGCAAACGAACTTCGAATCCAGATTTTCTTTCGCCAATCTCTTCAAAATGATTTAAGAATGAGATCTGAAAATTTTCAAAATTTTTGGAGCTCATTTGCTATTTTTCCCAAATTTTCCAATTTTGCCTTTTTGCCTCCAAAGCCCGGTTTTGTTCAAAACAAGTTCGGTTTTCAGATTTTCTTTTTCTGGGCCTTTTTCCTTTATTGAATTGGAGTTGGTCCAAAAAGGCCCAATTTTTACGATCAAATTCCCTTCAATTTTGATTTTTCCTCTTTTTAGTATCGAAAATTTCCTCATTTTTTTCGTTTTTCCTCCAAACGGCTCTTTTCTCGAAATTTCTTCAAACTGAGCCTTAGGCTATCCTTGTCTAATCACTCCTCATCAATTAGGGGCTTTAGTTTTACCGAATCAGGCAATTTCTGCAAATTTTCCTTCCAAGTAGCTTCTCCGTTACCCATAGTCAGTGCTTATCTTTCATTTGGAACCTTCAATTTCGATCAATTTGATCGTTTAAGCACTTTTCCCCAAATTTCTCGAACTAGGGTTTCCTTTCTACTGAAATTTCGTAACCCAACTTCCGAACTCCATATCTTTCAATGTAGACCTCGGATTATCAAAAAAATTTCACCATCTTTCAATTGAACTTCAAATCTTAATTTTGAAAGTGGGTTGACTTTTTTAGTAGTTGACTTTTTAGGGTTGACTTTTTTAGGATTGACTTTTTTGGTGTTGACTTTTTTAGGGTTGACTTTTTTTTCAAGTTTGACTTTTTCTGTCTGCTTTCTTAAACCAAGTCACGGAGTACCACCTGCAGGATGAGAAAAGTCTTTTTACATTCTGAAACATCAATTTAGGAAGAAAAACATACTTGTTTTAATGGTCCGGACAAAATTAGGTGTCTACAACAGGCATTTTTCAAATATTTTCAAATAGCTATATATAACCTATTTTCAAGTTTTTTAATAAAATATATATTATATACACATGAAAATATACATCCATTATATATATATATATATGTGTGTGTGTGTGTGTGTGTTTATGCAAATATAAATTTTAAATATTTAATATATAAAATTTTTAAATATCAAATAAGTAAAATAAATATTAAAATACTAAATAAATATAGTAAATTATGATTAATTATGTTCAATAGCTTAATTTAATGAACATATTTTATTTTTAAATGTAATTATGAAAAAAATAAAAATTATCATGACACAAAATAGTTTAAAAAATCAAATAAGTGCTTTTTTTATAAAAAAATAAAAAATCTTGTATCAACCGGTATGGGTCGGTACGTACCGGTACTGACGGTATAGGCCGATACGATCGGTACGATCCAATACAAAAACAGAAATGACACAAGATTAGTACCGTTTCGATATATCTTAAAAACGGTACGTACCAACCGATACGGTACCGACCACATTAATCCAAATACCTCCCAAAAGGACACTCATAATAATAAACTTTATTACTTTATTACTGTCTAATTCATGTCTGAATAAAAGGAAACAAGCCAAGTTTCAAGGGTCACTGTAGTATATCCTTAACCGTTTCCAGTTCTTTACTATCTTTCTTTGGTCGTATCTTTTGCCAAATACACTTCCCATAACATTGTTCAAAGCAGAAAACTGAAGATGTTTTCCTAAGAAAACAAAAGCCATCACTACAAAAAAAACTCATTTTTACCGGCATTTATAAGTGACAGTAATAGACCAGAAAACTGCCCATGTTGGCATTGTCGGCAGTTCATTGACCGTCGGCTAGGCGAGTGCAGTGAAAATATACATGTGGGCCTGACCACCTGTGCCGAAATAGTGTTTGTATTTGTCGACATGATTTTTACCGACACTTTAAAATGCCGTTGTATTTAAAAAGCTTTTTCAGGCATTTTAAGGTGATAGTAAAAGTTTTATTTGTATTGAATTTATATATTAAATTACATAGTTTTTGAATAAATTATGTTGACACTTAAAAATATCCTTCCAAGTTAATAACCTTTAAAGGCAATTTAAAGTGTCGGTAAAAGTCTTATTTGCATTGAATTTATATATTAATTTATATATTTGTTGAATGAATTATGTTGACACTTAAAACTACCCTTACAAGTTAATAATATTTAAAAGCAATTTAAAGTGCCATTTACGTAAATAAGCTTTTTTAACATTTTAAATTGCTCTTGAAAGTATTAAATATATTTTTTTTTCTTGCTTTTGGCAAATTGAATATAAAGAACACAATAAATTGAAGTTCAAGTTATTGGTTGCCAACCTCAAATGATTTTATTTATATAAGGTCATTTCAAAGTACCCAAAACCAACAAAGAGACTACCATCATGTAATCAAAGTTAACAAAAGGAATAACCTCATAAGAAAATATAACATCCTAATTTTCATTAGAGAACAATCTTAAGAAATTGATCCAAGTAGAAAACAAATCTAATGCAGTAACTTCATTCATAAAGCTATCATCTTTCCTTAGTTATTTGCACGTACCTACTCCAATGAATTCAATGCATCCGAAACCTATCATATAAAATTTTTAACTCAAATTAAATAAGCAAGCAAAGCCAAATATATATTTGAAATAAATTTTTTAACTCAAGTAGTTTATTTCTTTGCAAACCAATAGTAGCAGAAAATAAACAAATCTAAGAATAATGATGATAGTAAAACTACTATTATTGTATAGCATATAACAATGAATTTTCCTTTTGTTTTCATTACTAAAAAGAGAAATTTCACTAGGATCAGTATATATAAGGTTTTTTAGTCCAATACAGATCCTAGCAAATCAAGTAATGACTCCCCTTATGTATATTATTACCTAATCAGATGTAAAAAGAATTTGAACTAAGCACCACTTCTCTATATATAGACTTTACAATTGAAAATTTTAGCCAGGTGACTTTACAATTACCAACTCAAAAACATATAGTATAGTAATATTTGAGCAATGAACAAACCTGGAAGCAGGGTAAGCTCTTGATATCTTCCCCGGTAACAAAAGGTGAAATGAGTTAAGTTGCTTGGCTGAAATCATGGAAAAGCGTAAAAGTAATAATTTCTTGAGTGGGTAAGTGAAGATTTACTTTTGATTATTTTCATCTTCACTAAGGACCCTCGATCTTTCTTGCATTTCTCTGTACAATATAGAAATCTCAGCAACAATCCAGAGAATGAAATCAATTTAACTGAGATACGATAGGAGAGGAAAGGCCATAGCAGCTCAACCTTATTTGTTCATCTAATCTGTGTTCCTCAACAGAAAGGTTCTCAACCTCTGCCTGCAAGGAATGTTATTATTATGAAGTTTTCTTTACAAACTTAGTTGATGAGAAACAGAAAAAGTGTTTGATCCATCATTTCCAAGTAATTTATTTATTAGTGATAAAAATTAACTGAATACGACTCAAAGCTTTATCATTTTTGGTAGAGCATCTAAATAACAGGCCACTGCTAATTTTCATGCTAAAATTAGAGACCAATGAAAAGTGGTGATAAAGATGTACTTCTTTACAAATAGGACAACAACTTCTTTTTCAGTTAAGGGCGGCTGTACTTGGGCCGTTATATCTCTCCATCTGTGAGAATACTCTTCAAAGCTTTCAGTGGCTTTCTTTCTCATACTTTGCAAGAAGAGACGGTCTGGCATCATGTCAATCACATGCTTGTATTGGTTATAAAAGCTTTAGCCAAATCACTCCAACAACAAATCTGATCCCTACTCAGCCGATTATATCATCTGCTTGCAGACCTACTGAGGCTATCATGAAAACAATAGACCAATAACTTATCATTATTCGCATGGTTCACCATCCTTTGGTAGAACATTTTGAGATGGGTCATTGGATCAGTTGTCCCGTCATATATCTCGAAGTTGGAGACCTTGAATTCAGATGGAATGACTAAATCAGGAACCAAACTAAATTCTCTCGGATCCCATTCCCAAATATCTCTGCTTCTCCGAGTGCATAAAGCTTCATTTTCTAACAGCGGGTACCTTACTGGTAATGTATCTTGTGGATTCAGCCCTTTGATTACTACTGCCCCAAACAGGCAAAGAAGGCAATTCTCTAAATCATTTCCCAGGCTTTCGATTTTCCTTTTACAGAAGAATTCTCAACCTGCCACTTTTCTTTGACAGTGGCAGGCATCAGCTCCATCAGCTTAATCATTTGCTCTCGGACCTCTTCCTGAGTTCTAATCACTTATTCCTTCATCCCTTGCTGAACTTGTTCCATTCTCTCTATTCTAGCCAAATACTTGACCTCTATGGTTCTTTCTCTCTCAGCAGAGTCTTGAATATGCCTTTTGCCTTTGACAGTGGCGGACATCAATTCCATCAGTTTAGCCATTTGTTCTCGGTAATATTTCTGATTTCTAATTAGCCTTTCTTATGTCTCCTACAGAGACCGTCTCATTCTTTCCATTTAATCTGAGTTCCCCCCTTCCATGAATCCTAACAAGTGTTTTATAGGTTCTTAGTGATTCTTATACCTCTAATTTGAAAAAAGATTTCTTTGAAAGCTTTTAAAGCTAAGCCAATTTCTATTTCATCTCATTAATGATATCTCATGATGAATGAGCCATGAATGTTGTAAATGTAACACGATGCCAATATGATGCATGCAAAGAATAAATAAGTCAATGTACGGATATATACAGTGAATGACCATGCATTACCCAAATGCACTCCCCTACGAGTGATCATATATGTTATGAATGCAACACGATGTCAATATGATGCATGTAAATAATAAATGCATTAACACACGGGTATATACAAAGAAATCATGCTGACTAGCTATGTATGTCATGAATGCAATCTGATGCCAATGTGACAAATTAGTGCATGAGCATATACAAAGAAATTATGATGACTATTTATGCCATGAATGTAACCTGATGCCAACATGATGCATCTAAAGGATAAGCAAATTGATACATGAGTATATACAGATAATGACCATGCATGTCATAAATGTATTCTACAATGAATGATCATGCATGCTATGACTGTAGCATGATGTCAAAATGATACATGTAAAGAATAAATGAATTAACACGAAGGTATATACAAAGAAATTAATCAATGATTACACGAAATTGGTGGGACCAAATCTTGATTATTCAAAAATCTCATTATGCAAGATTTGCCTCTGTGATTTTTTTTGAAACATGTTTTCTGCACGAAAAATCAACATATTACTTTTCAAAAGAATTTCGGGGTAGTGGATCCTACTATGTTACAATGTCCAAATGTTCATTCAACACTACCGGTCTACAATTCTTATTCAACCAATGAATGTTTATAAAATCATCAAATGAGATTATTATTACCATCCGTTTATTGCAAAGAATGAGATCAAAAATACAACCAGGAATGTACATGCTCTATTCACATATGCATGAAATGTGCAAAATGTAAAATGTTTGAAAAAAGAATTTTTATTTTCAATTTCTAAGAGTTAATGAAAACTTGCCCCAACCATATCGACTCACTTAGGCATCATGATGCCTTCGGGGCGGATTACCATACTTATTACAGGCGATGCACGTACATCATTTCCCGATCTACAATACTTATTCAGAATGTAAAATAGGTAACAAAAGGTTTAGAAATGTCCCTCCATGTGTTCCTAACTTCGGCATCTAATGAAAATCCGGCATGGCTTCGCCTAGGTTCACTATATGAGGGTGAATCGGTTCTAAAGGCCCCGAATTGCTCCTCATTGTCGTCGGTGAAGGCTAGTAAGGCACCCCGATAAAAGCGGGTTCAATTCGTTAGAGTATATTTTCCTAAGCCCATACGGAGGGTCAATCACGAAGGCTTTAGGTACTTTATACTCCGGAAGTGTTTCACTAGCCCATACGGAGGGTCAATCACGAAGGCGTAGTTACTTTACTCCTACTTAAAAGGACGAAACTCGGGTAGAGAGTTCATGTTATGCAAATTCAAGTGCAATGTGTGTGGAGGAACAAAATAAACCTTTCACCACCTATTCTACAACCCTTATTCTAAATACCCCAACAATTTATTAAAACAAAGATCAAGAATAGTGTAACGCATTAACCAACTAGAGAGCAATAATAATTTGCATGCAAAAAAGCATTTTGTTATTTTCAAAACTTATTATGGCGGTGTGATGTGCGTTCATCATTGCCCGATTTGCAAAGGTAAACTTATTTGGAATGTAGAATAGAAAGTAAAAGGATTGGAAGTATTCCTCCATATGTTCTTAACTTCAGGATATCTAATCAGAAATCTGGCATGGCTTTGCTTAGGTTCAGTATATGAAGGTGAATCAGTTCTAAAAGCCCGGAGTTGTTCCTCACTGTCACCGGTGAAGGCAAGTAAGGCACCCCGATAAAAACAGGTTCAATTCGTTAGAGTCTATTCCTTAGCCCATGCGGATTGTTAATCACTAAGGCTTAGGTAATTTAGTACTCCGGAAATGTTTCACTAGCCCATGTGGATTGTTAATCACGAAGGCTTAGTTACTTTGCTCCCACCTAAAAAGGACGGAACCAAGGTATAGGGCTCATGATATGAAAATGCACGTGTAGTGTGTGAGGAGAAATAACAAACCTTTCACCACCTATTCTACACCTTTTATTCTAATTGCCCCAACAAGATTAAACAATGTAAAGCATCAACTAAGCAAATAATAAATATATGCAACAAAATAACCAGAGAACAATAATAATATGTATGCACATGGACATGGACATATTTAGAAACATTTTATTATTTTCAAAATTCTCCTTATTATTGAAAAAATGTGGGAATTAAAATTAAATACCAAATAAAAACTAACAAAAGTGAAACTTTGATAACACACAACTAATTCTAGGCCTGACTCTCTAAAAATCCGCAGTGGAGTCGCTAAGTTGTCGCAACCTAAAAAATAACAAGTCTCATCGCGAGACTTTTAATTGTTAAGCGTGACATTGGGGAAAACAGAGGTAAAAAGACAACTTAATTTCTCTCGAAATAAAATGAGGGTTTGAAAACAACCTCGAAAAAAAACATGGAGTTGCCACCAATCTTTTTTGGCTAGGTGTGATCGGCCACCTATTAAAACCGATTTTGTAAAACATTTAAAAATTAATTAAAACATTTTAAAAACCAATTTCAAGTCTACGTTTTTAGACCAGAGAAAATCAAAGAAGCGGGTTCAGTACTCGGTTACGTGCGGGGAAGGATTAGACCCCCACACGCCCGTATAAAACAGTACCTTATTAATCGTGTGTTATCTCAAGTCTCGGTAAAAAAGTCGATTTCAAATTTGGTATTTTAAAATAATTCCTAATTTAAGAAAAATAATTCCATTTTTAATTGAAAATGATCCAGAATTTATTAATTCAAAATTTTCCTATATTCCCCGACAAACGCTGCAAAATATAGAAAATTTTATTTATATGGAAAATTTTCCGAATCATTCTCGTTTTTTGAAAGAAAGATATTCCTTTATTAATGATAATTGATGATATCCTCCCCAGCAAACCCGACAGATAACTCATGAATTATTTTAACTTAGGAATATCTTTATTTTTATTGAAAATCATTATCTTTTTAAAAATATTTAAAAGAAAATGAATATGAATATGTATGACATAATAAAGATGGCAAAGCAAAATCTAAATGACGTAATATATCCTAAATGACATGATATAATATAAATGATATAGTATATTCTAAATGACATAATATAATCTAAAGTGACATAGTATATTCTAAATGACATGATAAAAAAACATAAAAACATTATAATAAAATACGCATGGAAAAAAAAAACAATGCATGAATATAATAAATCCTAAATGATATGACAAAATAAATAATGATTAAGCAAAGAGCATAGAATAACATAAAATATTCACAACCATATAACATCAGGAAATATAAATCAAATCAAAACAATAACATTATCATATAAAAATTCATAGCACAAATCATATATTATATAATATAGCACAAATCATATATTATGTAATATGCATGAACATGGAAAATGCAATGCATGAAAGTGTATTTTTTCCTTTGAATAAGGATATCCATATATCTGAAAAGATATCTGACTACTTTAGGAAAAGACATCAAATTAAATTTTCTAAATCAAAAATACTTTGTTATTGGTTTGAAAATTTTGGATGAAAAATAACACCATGGCCGAACCCCTTTTAAAATGGCTCTATTTTCCTAACTTTGAAAACCCGAACTTGACCACCCTTGACCCGAGTTTTATAAAATCATTTTTTAGGATTAAAATGGCTTAGAAATCAACCTAGGACAATAGCTAAGGTTCCTAATCAGCCCTCTGTTAATGCCTTAGCCAAAACAGAAAATTATGTTTTCCTTGAATTCTAATATGACTTTACTGACCAGTTTTAAAACATGATTTGTTAACCTATTTTTAAATTTTCAAAAAAATCTGAAAAAATTATAGGAGACTCGAAACATGTCGAAATATGTGGAAAAATTGGGTTAAGTTTTAGACTAAGGATGACCTACCATAAAAATTATGAAAGTTTGAACACTGGGCGAAAAACTATTTTGCCAAAAAATAATTTTAAGCCTTTGATAAAATCATTCAAAAATAAAAATAAAAATATTGAAGACTCCTCTAAGAACCTAGAAACAGTAGCTAAAGTTTCTAAAAATTTGGACAAGGATTGCCTAATGAAAAAAAATCACAAAGGTAGAAATTCCAACTTGACAATTTCTTAATTTTCTACAAGCATGCTCATGTGAGCTTGGCTTTGAGCCATTGATTGGCTTAAGTAAAAAATCAAGTGGTATGATATGAAACGCATGAACAAACAACAAGTTAAATGCATGAAATGCATGATCTAAGGCCTAAATGACATAGAGTATGCATGGCAATACAAAATGACCTAATGCCTAACATGAACTTGTGCATTGAACTTGTGCATGGCAATAAATGCAACCTAGACCTAATATGCTTGAAATGCTTGGCAATGCATATGTGACCTAGACCTAATGAGCATGAAAATGCATGGCAGTACCAATATGTATTAAGACCTAAATAGCATGGAAATTTGTATGGCATACAAATATGACCTAGACCTAGTAGACATGAAACTATGCATGGACATGTAAAATGACCTAAGACCTAATATGTCATATGAAATTGCATGGAAGTAACATGAACAAATCATGACCAAATGAACCTAATACTAATGCATGAACATGGCACAAGCAATACACAATCTCATGGCATAAAGATGCAAAGCATAAGAAAGCATGACATTCCAAACAACATGAAAATGCACATACACAAATGTAGGAGTCGAATGGTCACCTAATCAACATGTGCAATTCTAGCTAGGCAATAACACAAACACATGGCATAGTATATACAAGACTTAAAAGGAAACATGTTAGACCAAACAAACATGATGCAAATGCATGAACATAGCTAGACAAAAACACAAACACATGGTATGGTATTTTAACAAAAAGCATGAACAACTTAACATGGTGAAAACAGAAAATTAAAAATGGAAAACAAAGTAAGTAGACATGAAAATAAAATGATAAAATCAGCAAAATAATAGTAAGTAAAGAAGGTTAAAAATAAGCTCCATATCTTAGTTATTTTAAAAAAACTAGAACATCAGAACAAGCTAGAATATCACAACCAACATGGAAAATCAACCAAGCACAACATATACACAAACAAGGAGGGTTTTGGCCAACTCAAAAATAGGTACAAAATTTGTTTTTTCTTTGATTTTTCATGAAAGCATAAGATAGGAGCTTTAAGAACTTGTTTTGAAAAACAATTTTATTTCATGAAAGAAGATAAAATAACAATGAAAATAACAAAATCATATGAACAAAGTATGGAAGAGAGCATGAAAGAAAATAGCTACCATGCTTTAGCTTTCCAAATCAAAGAGTAGTAAGAAAGCCCTTCTTTTTTCTTTCTCTTTTCTTTTTTTCCTTTCTTTTTCCTCTCTTTTTTCCTCAAGAATAGCTACTGCCCTCTCTATGATTAGCCAAGCCCCCCATATGAAATGAAAACCCCCTTCCCTATAGTGGTAACATAATGGTCTAGGTTGGTGTAGGATGTTGTCATTTTTTTCCTAGCCAATTTTGATCCAAAGGCCACTAATCCAAGATGCTTAAAATGTAAAATTACCACCCTTAGATTAAGTGATCAGCCCTTCACTAATACAGCTGTTCCAAAATATGAAGCCATCATGTTGACATCCTTCTTCTTCATGCATTGGACTATGTGGCACAATTACAAAGGCTTGATAAAAAAAAATAACTACCTTACTATCCACTTTTGGCCCTTGGATGCAAGAGCTCAGCAAAAATCATTCTCCTCATGGGCTTGGACATATGGCCCTTTACGTTCCAGCCCACTCCCTATTTTTTAAATTCCAAAGAAGGCCCTCTTCGGTTTATTCGATAACATTACCCTGTTTAGCCCCTGAACCTAATTAAATAGCAAACGGACTCCAAATTCAAATTTTGTTTTTTCAATACTTCCTAAATAATATAAAAAAGAGTTCTGGAAGTTTTCATAATTTTTCAAGCCCATTTGCTATTTTTCCCGAATTTATCTTCCAAAATTGCCCTTAATGCACCTGAACTTTTGCCATTTTGCAAACGAGCTCCGAATCCAGATTTTTCTTCGCCAATCCCTTCCAAATGACATAATATTGAGATCTGGAAGTTTTGGTAATTTTTCGAGCTCATTTTCTATTTTTCCCAAATTTTCCAAATTTGCTATTTAACCTCCAAAGCCTCGGTTTTACTCAAAACAAGTCCGATTTCCAGATTTTCTTTTTCTGTGCCTTTTTTATGTATTGAATTGGATTTGGTTCGAAAAAGCCCAATTTTTACGATCAAATTCCCCTCTGATTTGATTTTTCCTTTTTTCAATATCGGGAATTTCCTCGTTTTTCCATTTTCCCTCAAATCTGCTCTTTTCTTGGAATAACTTCAAACTAAGCCTTGGGCTATCTTTGTTTACTCACTCCATATCAATTAGGTGCCTTAATTTTACCGAATAGGGCCATTTCTGCAATTTTCCCCAATTTTGCCAAAATTCACCAAAAATCCTAATTCTCGGTTTTCTTCCAAATTGACTCTTCCTTTGGTTTTGCTTCTAAATGGCCTCTCCATTACTCGTAGTCATTGCTTATCTTCTATTCGGAACCTCCAATTTCCACCAATTTGATCGTTTAAGCACTTTTCCCCAAATTTACCGAACTAGCGTTTCCTTTCTATTGTAACCCATCTTCCGAACTCCATATATTTCATTGTAGACCTCGGATTATCAAAATTCTTTCACCATTGTTCAATTAAACTTTGGATCATAATTTTGAATGAGGGTTGACTTTTTAGTGGTTGACTTTTCGAGGTTTACTTTTTCCAAATTGGATTTTCGTGCTTGACCTCTTAAACAAAATCTCAAAATACCACCTACAGGATGAGAAGAGATTTTTTGCATTCTAGAACATCACAAGGAAGAAAATTTTACCTGATTTAGGGGTCTGGACAAAATTAAGTGTCTACAATATAAAACATAAAGAGGGTAAAAAGATATTTTACACATTAAAATATATTTTACCTTTTCTTTCCTCTCTATTTCTCTTAAATTGGGGTATACAAAAAGTGGGCATTTGAAGGGAAAGTAAGGGATGCTCAACTCCCCTCACTTTCCTTAACTTAATTTTTTTTTTTATCTAAACAAGGGAAATGTTTCCCATTCTCCCTTGCTTTACTTTCCTTTTCCTCCCCCTACTCCAATCCAAACAAAGGCTTAGAGACGAGATAAGAGGATGAGAAAAAAAAAAGTCCTATCTATCTTGAATTTAATAATATTGAGGACGTTTTTTATTTTCGTCCTCAATTCTTATTTTAAATATTTTGGGGATGATTAAACTAAAAAAGTATTTTTGAAATTTGGGTGAAACTTTTCGTTTTTACTCTTCTTGCCTACTACAGCAGTAAATTATATCAATAGTTATTCAACCTATATATCATTTATCTAGAAATTTTGACTAATTGATAATATTAATGAATTGAACCTTTCAAAAAATTTGCTTTAATAAAATGAAATGTAAATAAGCTTTCAACATTCACTCAAAAGTGGATATAAATTTTTCATTTTTTATTGCATATAAAATTAGGATAATAATATATATATATATGTGGAGCCAATGAAGAAAAGGACAATAATGTAATGTAAGTATAACGAATGAGTCTAATTTTGATACTAATTATTATTTGTTTTTAATTTAGGGGGCTTTGTTGTTGCTTTTTTCTTTCCATTATTTATAGCTAATTATATTCGAGAAAGGTGTACGAATCTAATTTAGCAGCTCTATTGCATTTCTATTTTATCAGTGAAATATCAAATGAAAAATTTGTCCATAAAATTTAGAATAGATTAGATCTAAATTTTCTCCACAAAGGAGCTTTTCTCTCTCAACTCAAAATCTACTCTCTTCTTCTTCGAAAATCATCTTTGCTATTTTTTTTCCTTACTGGTCTTGAAATCCACAAAGGAGCTTATCTCTCTCAACTGTAAATCTACTCTTTTCTTCTTCGATAATCATCTTTGCTGTTTCTTTCTTACTGATCTGGAAAAACTTCTATTGAGTAAAAAAAGAAAAATCTCTTATCCATTTCAAAATCTGTCATTTTTCTCCTTTTCTTTCTTGTTTTTCCCTCAAACCTATCATCTATAATCGTAGAATCCGTCTCTTAATATCCCTAAAATCAAAATAAAATATTTTAGCACTAGTATTTTGAGTATTTTTCCTAGCTCCTATCCCCTAATCTTTGCTTCCTCCCGCCTGAAAATCTTTCCAAATCAAGCATAATCTATACTTTTTTGTTTTTTAGTTCTTGATTTGTCTTTGGTTTTATTTTTCCAATGAATTTTCTTTTGGATTTCAAAACATGCAGGGCTCACACATTGGTTTTCAAATTTCTGATATACACCAACAATATTATCAGCAATTCACTGTAACAATATGAAGAACACAACAAGAACACTGTGAAGAGAAAGGTTAGAATATAGAGAAGAGAGAAGAGATATCAGAATAAGAGAATTATCGAGAGGAATAGAATGTTGTTAATCATTTTCGTATCCAACAACCAACCTCTGCCAGTGTTCAAATACCACTCAGAATTGCCTAGTCAGCAATTCTGTTACAACAGAAAAGAATAAACAGTAAAACAGTAATCGCTAATAGAAAATAAAGACTTCAAATAAGGCCTTAGTATTTGGCCCGTAACAACTCAGTATTTGGCCCGTAACAAATACTTCCCCCTCAAATGATCCTTGTCCTCAAGGATCAAAGGATGGAAATCTCTGTTGAAGATCAAAGAGACATTCCCATGTTGCGTCCTCTGGAAAACAGTTGCTCCACTGTACTAAGACTTCTGTGATCATCTTCTTCCGTTGTTGATTAATTCTTCTGTCCAAGATGGCAATAGGTTCCTTGGTGATGACTCCATCTGTGTCTAGTATTGGCAAGCTTGTCTGTGTAGGAAGATTACCTACATGTTTCCTCAGCTGTGAAAAATGGAATACTGGATGAACCCGTGATCCTGGAGGTAGCTCTAACCTATAAGCTACAGCGCCCACCTTGCTCAGTACTTTATAGGGACCAAAGTACATTGCAATTAATTTCAAACAGAGCCTATTAACCACTGTTTTCTGTCTATAGGGTTGGAGCTTGAGATAAACAAAGTCTCCCACTTCAAACTGTCTATCAGTTCTGTGTTTGTCTGCCATCTGTTTCATCCTATGCTGAGATCTTTGTAAATGAAATTTGAGCATTTTAATAGCTGCTTCACGGGCTTGCAAGCTGCGATCCACTGCTTCGACCTTGGACTCACCAGGCAGATAAGGCATGTGATTAGGGGCAGCTTGCCCATACACAATTTCATAAGGAGTGTTGTCGAGTGTCGTGTGGTAGTTGGTGTTGTACCACCACTCAGCTAGTGGAATCCATTTAGACCAGTCTTTGGGTCTCTCCCGTGTCATACATCTGAGGTATGTCTCGAAGCTTCGGTTAACCACTTCGGTTTGGCCATCGGTCTGCGGGTGGTAGGACGTAGACATGTTCAATGCAGTACCAATGTGCCTGAAGAGTTCTCTCCAGAAGGTGCTGATGAAAATCTTATCCCGATCAGATACGATGCTATGTGGTACCCCATGGAGTCGATAAATCTGATCCAAGAAAAGTTGAGCTACAGTGATAGCAGAAAAAGGATGAGATAAGGTAAGGAAGTGGGCATATTTACTTAGCCTATCAACAACCACCATGATGGTGTCTTTACCATGAGACTTAGGAAGACCCTCAATAAAGTCCATGGAAATATCAAACCATATCTTATCAGGAAGTGGAAGTGGTTGTAATAACCCTGGGTATGCTGATGTATCATATTTACACTTCTGGCAAGTTGAGCATACTTTGACAAATTGCTTTACTTCCCTTTTCAGCCCTTTCCAATATACCACACTAGATATCCACTTTAAAGTAGCCTCAATACCAGAATGACCTCCATGGGAAGATCGATGGAAATAATCCAGCAACTCCTTCTTAAGTCCAGGGTCGGATCCCACCATGAGTTTCCCCTGTCTTCGCAATTGACCTGCTTGCCATGAATATTTAGAAGATGAACCCTGGTTATGCTGAGTTCTATGAATAAGGTGGATGATGTGTGGATCCTTGAGCCAAGACTGCTTGATTTTTTCCAACAGCCCTGTAGTAATCACTGAGATAGCATTAAATTCAGTTGTAGGCCTTCTGGATAATGCATCAGCAACTATATTAGTGATTCCTTTTCTGAAAACCACCTCATAATCGTAGCCCATCATTTTAACCACCCAATGCTGTTGTGCTGGAGTGTTGGTCTTCTGGTCTAACAGAAACTTAAGACTATGGTGGTCAGTCTTAATCTGAAAATGTCTGCCCATCAAGTACGGATTCCACTTTTTTACTGCAGCCAATATGCTAACATCTCTTTCTCATATACTGAAAGAGTTTGATGCTTGATAGAAAGAGCCTGACTAAAATATGCAACAGGCCTTCCCCCTTGACTTAACACTGCTCCAATTCCACCACTAGAGGCATCTGACTCCACTACAAACATGACAGTAAAATCTGGCAAAGCAAGCACTGGGGCAGTGACCATGGCCCTTTTAAGCTGTTCCAAAGCTGCCTGGGCTGCGTCATTCCAAGTAAAAGCATTCTTCTTGAGCAATGCTGTTAAGGGTTGAGCAATAGAACCATAACCCTTAATAAATCTTCGGTAATAGCCTGTTAGTCCTAGGAATCCTCTCAATTCCTTGACTGATGTAGGTGTAGGCCAGTTAACCATGCACTCGACCTTCTTGGAATCCATTGATACTCCTTGTGCACCAATAATATGGCCTAAGTATTCAATTTGAGAAGCTCCAAAGTCGTATTTGGAGAAGTTGACATAGAGTTGGTGATGGTGTAACACCACAAATATGAACTGTAGATGTCGCAGGTGATCTGACCAAGTGGCTGAATACACCAATATGTCATCAAAAAAAAAATAAGGACAAACTTTCTGAGGAAGGGCTGGAAGATACTGTTCATTATGCTTTGAAAAGTGGAAGGGGCATTAGTAAGCCCGAAGGGCATGACTAGGAACTCGTAGTGCCCCTGATGGGTTCGAAAGGCTGTTTTGTGGATGTCTTGCTCGTGCATACGCACCTGATGATATCCAGATCTCAGGTCCAACTTATAAAAGTAGCATGCACCTGTAAGTTCATCAAGCAATTCTTCTACCAAGGGTATTGGAAATCGATCCTTGATAGTCAACTTGTTGAGCTGTCTGTAATCGATGCACAGGCGCCATGACCCATCCTTTTTCTTGACAAGCACCACAGGAGATGCAAAGGCACTAGTGTTGTTTCTGATAATACCTGCTTCCTCCATTTCAGCCACAATTCTTTCAATCTCATTTTTCTGAACAGTAGGGTACCTATAAGGCCTGATTTTGACTGTTTGACTTTCATCAATCAATTGAATTTTGTGATCTTGAGGTCTGGATGGTGGTAACCCTTTCGGTACGTCAAATAAGATAGAGAATTGAGATAATAAAACTTGGAGATCCATAGGCAGTGTAGAAAGATCATGCATTTTGGTGTTCATAGCCATTACCTGCGATGGCTGAGCATCCAGCATCACCAGTGTGCAGGTTCCAGTATAGTGATTGCACAATTTGGAAGCTTGCTTTTTGGCCATAACCTGCACTGCTCCTGCTACGATTCCCTTTAACATAGCCTTAGAGTCCCCAACCGAGAACTGCATTGTCAAGTCATTAAAATTCCAAGTAATGGGACCAAGTAACTTCAACCATTGGACTCCTAAAACCAAGTCACAGCCTGTTAGGGGAAGGACTAAGAAATCAGTGGTCTGCTTAAGACCTTGTACTTCCCATTCAACATCCTGACAAATATTTTGTACCCACATCTGGTCTCCATTAGCAACTGAGACACTCATACCAGTCACCCTTTGTGTTTTACACCCCATCTTCTTGACCAATGAGTGGTCAATAAAGTTGTGTGTGCTACCCGAGTCCACTAGGATGATGACCTGAAAATGTTTAATGCTGCCCTGCATTCGCATAGTTTGATGATTAGCCGTTCCTAATAAGGCATGCAGTGATATCACTGGGGTCCCTGTAGTGACAGGTTCCTCACTTCCAGGATGTTCTATAGTATCCAAACAGTCCAAGAATTCTTCAGGATCAGTTGGAAGTTCTTCCGTATCATTCACAAGCATCTGATATAGTTGAGACCTCACACATTTATGCCCCATGGCATATTTGGCTCCACACCACATACATAACCCCCGTCTCCTCCTATCATCTTGTTCTTCACTGGTAGGTGTTTTGGATGAAGGTCTGTTGGTGATGTCTGTTTTCATAGGTGGTTTGTAGGTGTTTTGTATCAGGTTTTGTTGGTGATATCGAGGTTGATTTTGATAAGGAGGGAAAAAATGTTTTGGGGTTGGTAATAATGCTGGTAAGTCTGTTTTTGGTGGGGGTTGGTTAATAGTATGTGTAGGGGATGGAATGGTTGGATTTCTGTAGGGAATATGAGGCTTCCTGGGAATGTTAAACATTAGAGATTCCCATTGTTTTGCTAGGTTGTAAGCATGAGTCAATGTTTTGGGGTAAAACAGTCGAACAGGATTGGAGATCTCAGGTTTTAAATTGCTTATGAAAATACTTAAGGCATAGTCATCAGTTAACTGTAACAGGTTAAGGATACTCTCAAATTCTTCATAATAATCATCAACAGTAGTAAGATGCCTAAGGCTAACCAAATCAAACATAGGATTGGTAAACTCATTTTCAGAAAAACGAGATTTCATCTCAGTAAGGTAGCAGTCCCAACTAACCTCAGTAAGTTTATCATAGCCCTTCATGAATCTCAGGTGCCATTGAAGAGCCTTGCCTTCCAAATGCATCATCACCACACGCACCTTATCATGCTCCTAGGTATTATCTGCTTCAAAGAACTGTTCAATCTTCATCATCCAGCCTCTGAAATCATTGCCATCAAAGTGAGGACATCCCAATTTAGATAGCTTGGTTTGGGTTCGAGGTCCTCCCAGTAGATCATCATAAGTTGCAGATTTTGGGTGATCCTCCAGGTTTCCCATTGCAGATTTTTGCTTGTCGATGGCAGACCCACCTTCCATAGAAGCACTGCATTGAGGTCCCTTGGAGAACTGATCGAAACGATGCATCATCTGTTCGAACATAGTCCTCATCTCTACCCCAACACCTTCAAGCCCGATTTGCAGATCAGTGCGCAGCTGTCCAGTAGTAACACTCAGCTTCTCAAAATCCTTTTGCAACTGATTCACATCTTTTTGCAACCTTGTTGTACCGCCTTCTGCCATAGCCAGGAGTAGTCTCTGATACCAATGATATACACCAACAATATTATCAGCAATTCACTGTAACAATATGAAGAACACAGCAAGAACACTGTGAAAAGAAAGGTTAAAATATAGAGAAGAGAGAAGAGATATCAGAATAAGAGAATTATCGAGAGGAATCGAATGTTGTTAATCATTTTCATATCCAACAACCAACCTCTGCCAGTGTTCAAATACCACTCAGAATTGCCTAGTCAGCAATTCTGTTACAACAGAAAAGAATAAACAGTAAAACAGTAATGGCTAATAGAAAATAAAGACTTCAAATAAGGCCTCAGTATTTGGCCCGTAACAACTCAGTATTTGGCCCGTAACAATTTCATCCTTATCTATGTCTCTCGGTTTCCTAAATTTTTGCAATTATTTCCTTTGCCGTCTTTCTCTTCTCTTAGGAACACCCATTCATGTTCTCTATTTTCTACAACTTTTGAAGTTTTTGATCCTTTTTCAACAAGGAAACCATGGATCTGGATCCTGTTGAATATCAAGTGTACTCGTGGAAACAAAACGTTCTGTCAGATCCCAAAATGCCTATATATAAGAAACAATTTCACACCCCTAAACCACTCTGTGTTGATAAGGAAAATAACACTTTCAACAAATACATCCCCCCATAAAAGAAAAATGGAGAGGTCTATGAATAGGAGAGAAGTCAGTTGGTCTGAGAGTGAAGATTCAATATCAGCTAGTGACAATGAAGATTTTCGAGACATAGGGCAAAACCCATTTCCGAGCCCAGAGGTCAGACAAAGGGCAAGGAGGAGACCACTAATCCAGCTTGACAATGAAGATTTTAATGCACAAAGGGTTTTCTGGCAGTATTGTCTAGTTGCGTATTTACTTGATGTCAGAAGTTTTATGCCAGAACAGTTCAACGCCTTGTCAACACTGCTTGGAGTATACGAGGGAGAGTCACCATTGTTGGCAGAGAGGAAAATTTCCATATCTTTCATTTTGAAGACCCTGTTGACATGCATTTTATATGGAATGAAAGTCCATGGTCGTTAGAATGAGGCTTTTTTTGTTTTTGATAGGTGGACACTGAGATATGGTAATAAGGGACCTTTAGCTTTCTGCCTCTCCAATCTGGATCTAGATCTGGGCTCTACCACTTGCGTACCTTACACCTCAAATTGCTTCCACTATTGCAAACATTGTTGGTGATGTTATAACTGTTGATTGGCAAGATACTCTCCCTATGAATAAGATACATGAGAGTGCGTGTTTGGTTTAACCCTTGGCTCACTTTAATAGCTGGGTGTTTCATCAGAGAAGATGATGGGGTTAGAATCTTGGTGGACTTCAGGTATGAAAGAGTTTGTAAATTCTGTAGACATTGCGGCAGAGTAGAACATACCTTCCCCAACTACTGTCTAGACAACAATAAGGTGGTAAGGATCATTGGTGATCAAATGGAGGATATTGCGACAAGATTTGGGTATGAAACGGGTATTGATATTTCTCAAGTGTTATTTGTGAATGATGTCAGAGCTTTTTAACCCCGAAGCAATAGAAGAACTACTAGGATCTTCTACAGAGGAGAACCAATGGAAAATAATGAACAAGAGGCTAGCCTGATCATAGCAAATGAAATGGTCTTGGAGAATCAAAACAATCTATCTTTTGAAGAAATAGGTGTTCCTTAAGAGATTGCAAACCCGTTGTGGGACCATGCCACAATAAATAATGATAATTTTGCAAACCATAGGGATAAAGAGGAGCAACTAGAAATGGTCAATACTGGTAACTTTCTACCCATCTACAAGGAAACTCAAGACCATTGGAATATAAATCAAGGTGTACCACACCAGTGGCCCACTCACCCAACATACCACTCATGAACCAAGATGGATAGATCTACCAAGTGGGGAGGTGTTTTTCACAAATGCAACACTAGTTTCAGGGGGGCATTTTTATGTAGCGGAGAGCAGTAGAATGGCAGAAAAGAGATCAGAGTTAAGAGGTAATAGAAGGTCAGAGTCTACTTTCATCCCAGAGTGTTTCAGAATTGAGATTGATGAAAAAGAACAGGACATCTTGATACAATATTGGCTGGAAAATATAGAAAAAAAAGGAACATCTTTGTCATGGAGAACCACAACCTCTACAGGCCCCACCTAATATTTGTATTCAGGAGAGTGGCAACCATCAACAACAAGAAAATCATAACCAACTCCCTCACAATAAAGAAGAGACAGATGAAACAAATGAAGCAAGTGAAGAACAAGATAAGCAAGAGATACAGAGTCATAGTAGCAATCAAAGTAAGAGGAAAATGGACAACTTTGATAGCGAGGAAGAATTTGAAGATAGAAGGCAGATCAAGAAAATAATGTGGAACCTAGAAGTTACTGAAGTGAAGGGAATATCATTGTTGTATGGGGGTTCAGGCAGGCTATCCCTAAACAGCCTCCACAAGAACCATGATTATACTAAGCTGGAACACTAGGGGTTTGGGTCATCCCCTAGCTGTTCATCAGCTCCAACAATTGATCTAGAAACATAAACCACACTTTTTTTTCCATGGAAACAAAGAAACAAAAATGGGAACTGGTTAGTATGACAAAAAGATGGAATTTTCCTTGTTATGAGGGAATTTCAAGTGTTGGGAAAAACGGGGGTCTGTTTGCAATGTGGGAAAGCTCAATTGATGTAACCCCAATCCTTAGTAATAAGAATATTATGCATTTTGCAGTGTATGATGAGGAGAAATGTTTTTTTCTGGCTCACATGTTGTAATGGTCACCCAGATTTAAACCATAGACAAGAGGTGTGGAATCAACTTAAAATTATTGCTGATCAAGTGGGGGATGATAGGTGGGTGGTTCTCGGAGACTTCAATCAGGTCCTTTCTCCCACTGAAAAGTTCTCACCTGTTCATAATAACATTAAAGGGCATACGCCATTTAGAGAATGTTTATATTACTGCAACTTTCTTGAGCTTCCTGCAATAGGTCAATTTTTTCACTTGGACAAATAATAAGGATGGTAAAGATGTAATATGGGAAAGACTAGACAAAGCTTTTTGCAACTCAATGTGGCTTGAAAATTTTCAACAAGCTTCTCTCCTTAATCTACCTATAATCAAATCAGATCACGGGGCATAGTCCTCAACACAAAAAAGGAAATGGTATTCTCTAGAAGACCCTACAGGTTTGAGGCTATGTGGCTATTACATCCACAATGTAAAGAGATCATAAAGGAAGCATGCTCCAACAGAATTGCGGGTTCACCATCTTATGCCCTTATGGCTAAACTTAAAATCACGAAAAGTGTATTTGAGGAAATGGAACAAGGTTTATTTCAGTGATTTGAAAAAAAGGAAACAACTTGAAAAAGCATTGGAGTTAGCCCAACTCAATCTAATTGATGAGAACACATCAAAAAAAGAGAAGAGGAAATTAGGAGCAAGTTAGAAGAACTGTTAGAATAGGAATAACTTCATTGGTTGCTGTAGACACCTAATTTTGTTCGAACCACTAAATCAGGTATGTTTTCTTCCTAAATTGATGATTCATAATGCAAAAAGGCTTTTCTCATCCTGCAGGCGGTACTCCGAGACTTAGTTTAAGAAGGCAGACAGAAAAAGTCAAACTTAAAAAAAGTCAACCCCAAAAAGTCAACTACTAAAAACGTTGACCCATTTTCAAAATCAAGATTTGAATTTCAATTGAAAGATGGTGAAAGAATTTTGATAATCCGAGGTCTACATTGAAAGATATGAAGGATGAAAGTTGGGTTACGAAATTTCAGTAAAAAAGAAACCCTAGTTCGGGAAATTTGGGGAAAAGTGCTTGAACGATCAAATTGTTCAAAATGGAAGGTTCCAAATGAAAGATAAGCACTGACTATGGGTAATGGTGAAGCTACTTGAAAGAAAAACTGAAAGAAAAGTCAATTCGGAAGAAAACCGAGAATTAGGATTTTTGGTGGATTTCAGTGAAATTTGGAAGAATTACAGAAATGGCCCGATTCGGTAAGACTAAACCCCTAATTGATGAGGAGTGATTAAACAAGGATAGCCAAAGGCTCAGTTTGAAGAAAATCTAAAAATCGGACTTGTTTTGAGCAAAACTGGGCTTCGTAGGCAAAATGGCAAAATTGGAAAATTTGGGAAAAATAGCAAATGAACTCCAAAAATTCTGAAAATTTGCAGATCTCATTCGTAAATTATTTTGAAGTGATCGGCAAAAGAAAATCTTGATCCGGATTTTGTTTGCAAGATGGCCAAATCTCGGGTCCATTATATAGAAATTCAAAAGGATAAATCCCGAGAAAATAGTAAATGAGCTCCAAAAATTTTGAAAATTTGTAGATCTTATTCTTAAATTATTTGGAAGATATTGGCAAAATAAATTCTG
The DNA here is from genome assembly GCA_030761205.1 of Fremontodendron californicum. Taxonomy (NCBI): domain Eukaryota; kingdom Viridiplantae; phylum Streptophyta; class Magnoliopsida; order Malvales; family Malvaceae; genus Fremontodendron; species Fremontodendron californicum. Next base: position 18,066,627 of record JAULJL010000010.1, on the reverse strand, counting down.
GATTCGGAGTTCGTTTGCAAAATGGCCAAATCCCTGGTCCCCTATGAAATTCAAGCAGATAAATCCTGAAAACATAGCAAATGAGCTCCAAAAATATTGAAAACTTCCAGATCACACTTTTAAATTATTTGGAAGAGATTGGTGAAAACAATTTTGGATTCAGAGCTCATTTACAAAATGACAAAAGTTCGGGTGTATTAAGGGGCAATTTTGGAAATAAATCCGAAATAAATAGCAAATGGACTCGAAAAATTTTGAAAACTTATAGAATTGAATTTTTTTATTATTTTGGAAGTATTGAAAAAATAAATTTTGAATTTGGAGTCCGTTTGCCATTTATTTAGGTTTGAGGGTGAAAAGGGTCATTTTACCGAAGAAACCAAAAAGGGTAAATTTGTAATTAAGAAAAAAATGAAAGAAGAAGGAATTGCTGGGATTTTACCTCCTTTGATCAGCCAGCATAGAGGAGAAGAAGGAAGTTTGATCAATTTAATTCCTTAGTCACTATCAAGCTCATATGCTACCACTAGTACCTTACAGATGGTCCCCCTTCATCCACTGGCTTAGGTGCCTTGTAGAAAAGTTGAATACACCATTCAATGGCCAAGATTAAATGCCAAGATTACATTTTTATTTGTCATGAAAGAACCCTCATCTAATGGCCAAGAATGGAAGAGCACAACTCATCCAAAGGTGGACATCCATTCGGCCAAGCAAGGAAGTGCATGGGATTGTTCCTTTTCATCCAATGGCTTAGGCCATGTACAAGGGCTGAGTACACATGTAAAGGGCTGGGATTAAATGCCAAGATGACATTTTTATGTTGTCATGAAAGAATCCTTATCCAATGGCCAAGAATAGAAGAGCACAACTCATCCAAGGGTAGGCACTCAACGGGCCAAGCAAGGGAGTGCATGGGATTGGTCCTCATTTCGTCTAAGGGTTGAGGTTATTACAATGGCTGAGTACACATCTTAAGGGCCGCTATCAATTTGCGAGATGACACTTTTATGTTGTCATGAAAATATCTTAATCTAAGGGCCAAAATTGGAGGAGAAAAAGTGCAAAAATCATCCAATGGTGGGCATGCCATTAGGCCAAGTCATTAAGGGAGGGGGCTGATCAGTTTTTTCACAAGGTTGAAGGTTGGAAGTCAGTAGCTAATTGAGAAAAAAAAGGTTTTTTAAAGAAAGGAAGAAAAGCTTTTGATAAGGTAGCCATTCTTCCATTGCTACTAAATTTTTTCTTCTTCTTCCTCATGCTTTATTTCTTGTTTTCCATGTGATTTCCTACCATTTTTTTTTACATCTTTCTTGTTGTTCTTGCTTTTCAAAAAAATAAATAAAACAATGGTTAGGCTTCATGATCTTGATGAAAATCAAGTGATAATGGTTAGGGTGGGCTTTGTCATGGAGCTCATCTCCATATTTTTTTCTTACCTTAGTTATTTTTTATGATTTTGAGATCGAAAAGGCTTCATGACCTTGATGAAAATCAATAGATAATGGTTAGGGGGGCTTTGTCCAATGTACCATGGAGCTCATCTCTTTGTTATTTATTTGCTTACTTTAACTTGCTTATTTCTATTATTGTCTATCTTTATGTATATTTATATTCTTGCTAACCTTCTTGTTCTTTTGACTTATGTCATATTTTTGCATAATAGGGCTATTGTCATATAGTTTAGGCCATTTCCATTTCCATTTCTCATATCATCTTCCATAGCATTTATTTAGGTCATTTTACATGACATTTCTCACAACACTTTGGTTCCTAGGCCATTCGGCCATGTGCATTTTCTTTAAGCATTAGGCCATTTTCATATGCCATGTTATTTTTCCATGACTTTAGACATTAGGCCATTTTTATATGCCATGGCATTTCTTATGTCATTTAGCCTTAGGACATTTTTATTATTAGATGTCATTTAAGTTTAGGTCATTTATTATTCTATGTCATTTTACATGTCATATGCCATGTTATTTTTCCATGACGTTTAGACATTAGGCCCTTTTCATATGCCATGTCATTTCCCATGTCATTTAGGCACTAGGCCATTTTCATTATTTTTAATGTCATTTTCCATGTCATTTAGACACTAGTTCATGCATGTTAAGTTAGGATAGCATTTGTTGCCATGCAAACTCATGCTAGGCATTTAGGTTATTTATGCCATGCATTTTCCATATAAATTAGGCTTTAAACCATGCATTTCATGCATTCACTTTGCTGTATTTTCATGCATTTCATGTCATGCCACATGATTTATGACTTAGGCCAATCAATGGTTCAAAGTCATGCTCACTTGAGCATACTTGTGGAAAATTAAAGGGTTGTCAAATTGGTTATTCTACCTTTGTGATTTTTTTTACTTAGCCAAATTTTGTCCAAGGTTTTTAAATGTTTTATCTACTGTTTTTAGGATGATCTCCAACAATTTTACTTTGATCTTTAAATAATTTTATCAAAGGCAAAAAAATGTGTTTCGGCAAAACAGTTTTTCACCCAGTATTCGTACTTTCCCGATTTTTTTGGGCAGTCATCTTTAATCAGAAAATTCAGCCAATTTTTTCTCAAGTAGTTTTACATGTTCTGAGTCTCCAGTGTTTGTTTTAGATTTTTGTGTATTTTTAAAAATAGGCTAAAAAATCGTGTGTCAAAATCGGACAGTAGAGGCAGATTTGAATTCAAAAGAAAAATAATGGTTGAATTTGGTGAAGGCATTTAGAAGGGGTTGGTTAGAAGCTTTAGCTACTGTCTTAGGATAGTTTCTAAGCCTTTTTAAACTTTAAAAATGATTTTATAAATCTCGGGTTAAGGGTGGTGAAGTCTGGGATTTTAAACTTAGGAAATTAGAGCCGTTTTAAAAAGGCTTGGTAGGGGTTTTAATCTTCATTCAAGTTTTTCTTCAAAATTATTTTCAAACAATCACAAAGTTTTGATTTTAGAAAATCTAATTTGACATATTTTCCTAAGGTAGCCGGACATCTTTTTAGATATACGGATTTCTTTATTTAGAGGAAAAAATACATTTTCATGCATTGCATTTTCCATGTTCATGCATTTTATTTAATATGTGATTTTTGCTATGATATTTTTCTATGGTATTATTATTATTTCAATTCACTTTTTATGATGGTTATTGTTTGTTATATGATTTTTTGAATATTTCATGCTATCCTATACTTTTTATTTAGTCATTTATTTTTGTCACATTATCTTGCATATATTATGTTCATGCATTTTTATTTTATTTTCATCCATATTTCATGATAGCATTATTTTATGTTTCATGTCATTTCGTGTCACTAGATTATATTCCATGTCATTTAGATTATGTTATTTAGAATATTTCATGCCATTCAAAATATGCCATATCATTTACATTTGCCATGTCATTTAAATCATTTTATTTCATTTAGAATATATCATGTTACTTAGGATATTTCATTTCATTTAGAATATGCTATGCCATCTAAATTATATCATCTCATTTAGGGTGCATTATAATATCTAGACTTTATTATATCATCTTTACTATGTCACACATATTCATGTTCATATTTTTTAAATGTTTTGAAAAAGATAATGATTTTCAATAAAAATAAAGATATTTCCGAGTTAAAATAATTCATGAGTTCTCTACCGGGTTTGCTGGAGCGGATATCCTCAATTATCATTAATGAAGGAATATCTTTCTTTCAAAAAATGAGAATGATTCAGAAAGTTTTCCAAATAAATAAAAATTTCTATATTTTTCTGATTTTGTCAGGGAATATAGGAAAATTTTGAATTAATAAATTTCGGATCATTTTCAATTAAAAATGGAGTTATTTTTCTTTAAATTGGGAATTAACTTCAAATAGTAAATTAAAAATTGACTTTTTACCGAGACTTGTAATAATATATGATTAATAAGGTACCGTTTTATACGGGCGTTGTGGGGGTGCTAATCCCTCCCCGCACGTAACCGAGTCCCGAACCCGATTCTTCGATTTTCTATGGTTTATAACGTAGACTTGAAATTGGTTTTAAAAAAATTTTAATTAATTTTAAAATATTTTATAAAATCGGTTTTAATAGGTAGGCGACCACACCTAGCAAAAAACATTGGTGGCGACTCCATGTCTTTTTTCGAGGTTGTTTTCAAACCCTCATTTTATTTCAAGAGGAATTAAGTCGACTTTTCCTCGGTTTCTTAATGTCACGCCTAACGAATAATAAAGTCTCGCAATGAGATATCGTTATTTTTTTTAGGTTGCGACAGCTTGGCGACTCCACTAGGGAATATTAGAGAGTCAGGCCTAGGATTAGTCATGTGTTATCAAAGTCTCAGTTTTGTTGGTTTAATTGGTATTTAATTTTAATTCCCACAATTTTAAAATAAAGGAGAATTTTGAAAATAATAAAATGTTTTAAATATGTTCATATTCATTCACATGCATTTTATTATTGTTTTCTAGTTATTTAATGTTGTGTATTACTATTGCTTGTTGGTTAATGCGTTACACTATTCTTGATCTTTGTTTAATAAATTGTTGGGGTATTTAGGATAAGGGGTGTAGAATAGGTGGTGAAAGGTTTGTTTTTCCTCCGCACACACTATATTTGCATAACATGAACTCTCTACCCAGGTTCCGTCCTTTTAAGTGGGAGTAAAGTAACTACACCTTCGTGATGATCCTCCGTATGGGCTAGTGAAACACTTCTAGAGTATAAAGTACCGAATGCCTTCGTGATGATCCTCCGTATGGGTTTAGGAAAATATACTCTAACGAATTGAAACCTCTTTTATCGGGGTGCCTTACTAGCCTTCATCGACGACAGTGAAGAGCAATTCGGGGCCTTTAAAATTGATTCACCCTCATATAGTGAACCTAGGCGAAGCCAGACCGGATTTTCACTAGATACACCGAAGATAGGAACACATGGAGGGACATTTCTAAACCTTTTCCTACCTATTTTACACTTTGAATAAGGGTTGTAGATCGGGCAACGATGTACGTACATCACCCGTAATAAGTTTAATATCTCGCCCTGAAGGCATCGTGATGCCTAAATGAGTCGATAATATTGGGGCAAGCGTTCAGTAGCTTTTTAAAATTGAAAATCAAAACATTTAACATTTTTGCATTTTGCACATTTCATGCATGTGTGAATAGAGCATGTACATTCATGGTTGTATTTTTTATCTCATTCTTTGCAATAAACAGTTGATAATAATCTCATTTGATGATTATGAACCGGTAGTGTTACATGAACATTTGCATATTATACCATATTAGGATCTACTACCCTGAAATTCTTTTGAAAATAATATGTTTGGCTTTTCATAGAGAAAAAATGTTTCAAAAAATCATAGATAAATTTGGAGGCAAATTTTGCATAGTGAGATTTTTGAATAATCAAAATTTGGTCTCACCAATTTCGTGAAATCATTGGTCATTGTATATACCTTTGTGTTAATTCATTTATTCTTTACATGTATCATTTTGACATCATGTTACAGTCATAGCATGCATGGTCATTCATTGTAAATACATTTATGACATGCATCATCATTATTTGTATATACCTGTGTATTAATTTATTTATTCTTTAAATGCATCATTTTGGCATTAGATTACATCTACGGCATACATAGTTATCATGATATGCTCATGCATTAATCTGTCATAATAGCATCATGATACATTTATTACATACATGGTCAGCATGATTTTCTTTGTATATACTTTGTGTCAATCATTCATTGTTTACATACATCATAATTGACATTGTGTTGCATTCATAGTGTATATGATCATTCGTTGGGAAATACATTAAAATATACATGGTCATTCATTGCATATATCCTGATTTATTTATTCGTTGCTTGCAGCATGTTGGCATCGTGATTGCATTTATTACATACATGGTCAGCATGTTTCCACTATACATGTTTATGTTTCACGGGCATCAAATTGCATTCATGGCTCATTCATCATGAAATACATTTGGGGGTAATAAAATAGAAGTTGGCTTGGCTTTAAGAGTCTTTGAAAGAATTTCCATTTCAAATCAGAGGTATAAGAAGTACTGAGTACCCTTTTAATACAGGCTAGAGCTATGGAGAATGAACAAGCTACCCGAATGGAAATAATGGAAAGGGCACATGAAGAATTGTGAGAATAGCTTGCAAAGTCTCAACTAGAATCAAAGGATCAGATGACTAAATTAATGGAGTTGATGTCCGCTGTAATCAAGGGAAAGGGATACACTGAAAACTTGGCTGCCAGAGAAGGGTTAGAGGCACAAGAGGGACAGAGTGAGGTCATGATCTTAAATGGCCAGAATACAGTTAATCCCAGCAACATTCTGAATTTAGATGATCCAGCTAAACAAGAAAAACTGAAGATGGTTGAATCGAACGAGGCTGAGTTAGCAGATTCCCAAGGGAAATATCAGTTGCTAGATGAAAGGCTCTAGGCAATAGAAAATCAGATGTATTCAGGAGTGTGGATGCGAAAGAACGAAGCTTGGTCCTCAATTTAGTCATTCCTCCTAAATTCAAGGTCTCTGACTTTGTGAAATATGACGAGAGAATCTATCCATCAACCCACATCACCATGTTTTGCAAAAAGATGACAAGTCACATATATAATGATAAGCTTTTGATTCACTGCTTTCAGGATAGCCTCAGCGGGTCCGTAATTAGGTGGTATAGTCAGTTGAGCAAGGATCAGATTCGCTCTTGGAATGATTTGGCCAAGACTTTTCTAAACCAGTACAAGCATGTGACCGACATGACACCTGACTGTCTCACCTTGCAAAATATGGAGAAAAAGGTTATTGAGAGCTTCAAAGAGCATGCTCAAAGGTGGAAGAACATGGCCACCCAAGTACAACCGCCCTTAACTCAGAAGGAAACCACTGTTCTTTTTGTGAATACACTACAGGCCCCATACTACGATAGACTTGTTGGCAACACCACGAAGAATTTTTCGGATATGGTAATCTCCGAGGAAATGATTGAAAATGCTATCAAGGCTGGGAAACTCGAAGGAGGTAAAACATTTAATGCAGAGAGAAATAGGACGCCCAAAAAGAAAGAGGAAGATGTCCAAGCCATGGGAGACTTTGCCCGTATATTCCGGCTACTTCATACCAACCACCCTGTCCTTCTATGAACTATGTACCCCAGGTTTCATACTTATACCCAATGGCCTCTCTATTTCTAGTAAATTTTCAACCTTTTGTCATTCAAAGGAAATCGAAGAATATCCGAAAAAGAGATCAGTTTGAGCCACTCCCCATGTCTTACTCTGAACTATTGCCCCAGCTGGTCGAAGAGCAACTCCTTACTAAAGTTCCAGTGAAGCCTATCCAACCCCCATATTCGAGCTGGTATGACGAGAATGCATATTGTGATTATCATTCTGGGATTTGGGGACATTCCACGAAAAATTACCTCTGTCTGAAATGGAAGGTTCAAGCACTCATTAATAAAGGGCAGTTAGATGTGGGGAAGAAACAAAGGTCAGACAGCATGAAGAATCTACTGAATGAGAATGATGAGATCATTATGGATGTCATAATAGGGGAAGAAGATGGAAAGGTCGAAAAGAGTACCGAGGAATAGCCAGTTTGAATTAGGGAGAACGTGTCAAGGGGAAGTTTTTATGTATTTAGTTTCATACCTCATGATGAAAACACTTGTCTTATGTTAACATCCCTATGAAAGAAATGAATTTTGAATGTTTTTATGTTTGTTGTGTTTTAATAATAATTTGAATGTGCAAAAACAAGCATTAAGGAGGTTCTAATAGTGGATAGTCTCGAGAATATTGATGATCATTGTTAGAAATGACCCAATACCTTTCCTCTTTTAGGGATTCCATATGTCAAATCCCTGAAACTAAGATCACTTGAAAGACCTAATGCTTCAAGGAATATGAATGATTAAACTTCATAAACCATTTTCATTGCAGAATAAGCAAAGATGTAAATCCTAGTCTAGGTTATGAACAAAGGAACGAACTTTTTGAAAAATTTTCGAACTCCTTGAAATTCAAATAAATGAGACATTCTTTCAAGAATCTAGATCTTGGTAATTCGATGTGTGTCAAAGTGGTGCCAAAGCCATTCATGCCTTGCCCAATAACCACAAAACACTAATTGCCCAAACATCACTTCATGATTGACACCCTGGGGCACAATGATTAAACTAGATTATCCCATGTCCCAGAGAAAACCCGTTTTTGTGTCATATTTTCCTTATTCACTTCAAACAAACCCAAGATTGAAACTTATTCTTTTCAGTATAGACCTAGACTTGCGATGTTCCTCATAATGATACAAATTCTCATGGTTAATCAAATTGGGGCATCATATGTGAAAATGATGGATACATGGTGAAAAAGGATGGAACTAACGCATGAATCATTGGGGCATGCGATAAAAAAACAGAAAAAGAAAAAAGAAAATTTGTGATATCATGCGTATGAGAATTCAGATGATTTCAAAGTGCAAAATAAAATTATGATTATCTATTTCCCATGAGGATTGCTTTTCAATGTGAATATTTGAGCTTGATATGAGAAATGGCCATCTTTCATCTCCATTTGCAAAAAAAGAAATTATCCATAGTCACCCTTTTGAGCCAAAAGAATTCTTTCTTCTTTGAACCCTGATCAAGCATCACCCTCTACACTGGGGGGCAAATACGATGAAAGATCTTCTCAAAGATCATGGAAAAATGAGTCCTAGCTCAAAGACAGATATAAAGCAAATGGAGCCCCGACTAAATACAGGCTCACTCTGTTAAAGAAAAAGAAAAAGGAAAAAGAAAAAATGGCGAAATGGAAGCCAAGAACAAAACAAAAGCCAAGAAAAAATGTGAAAAGTATGGCAAATGAAAGCCAAAAGCAATGAAGAAAAAGAGCAAAAAGTTAAAAAGGAATGAAAAGTCCAAAAAGAGATAAATGTTTCAACGAGAATCCTCCTCAAGAAATGATCCTTGATCTGATTACCCTCAAACACATATTTTGGACCTATTTATCCTTTCTTTCTGAACCCTGAGCCATGGCCTACATTACGTACTTTAAAAGTCCATTTTGATCAAGCATGAATATTTAACTTGAAGGGTTTTTTCCTCATATTTTATCCCATCTCATCGAATTATCATTTCACTAAGGAAGAATTTAGAATTCTCAAATGCATGGTAAAACAATGAAAAAAAGGAAAAAAGAAAAAAAAATGGAGAGAATGAGACTCTAGGGCAAAAACCCGAAAACGGGCGATCTAGAGTAAAATAGAAATTTTCGATGCCATCTATGATAGTGCCGATACCACAAAAGAGAAGATCATCTTAAAGAAGTGGTCATCGAGGAACATCTAGGAATTCCTGAACCTCCCAAATTGTCAACTCTCATTTGGATGATTGATTTCAAAAACTGAAACTTTTTTTTCTCCAAAATCAACTTTCCAGTTTCAACATCCCAGCCAATCTTGACGCTTGTCAAAATACCTTGATATGGAAACTAAAAGAATGTTGAATTTGTTTGGTTCTCAATGAATTCGTGATTTATAAAATATGTTCCATTTCTGAGCCTAGAAGGGAAATACATTTTTTTGTTGTGAAGCTTTCCTGGAAAAACCAAAATCATCTTTTACCAAGCCTTGTCAATTCAAGTGGAAAAACCAAAATTGACACTTACGAAAATTTCTAACAGTGATCATCAGTCTTCAAAAGATTTGTACATTACACACTGTGGGGTTAAAATTTTTGACTCAGAAGTTTTCATTAATTAAGCAAAATTATTTTTCAGAAAGGGAAAATAAAAATATTTTTGAAATACCCAGTTTTGATGTTGACATGAGATAAGAGTTTTTCTAATCCAAAGGTGTGGAATTACTAGGGATAACCTTGACTTCGAAATATTAGAAGAAGAAATAAAACTCAGCAAGCAGATTTCTGTTGATAAGAGTTTGAAAAATGTTGGGGCAAAAAGAATAGCCAAAGATTGAAAAAGGAGTTGAAGATATACTCTGATTTGAAGAGGAAAAATGAATAGGAAGGACTAAGCTAAAGTCTAGAAAAACAATCGGGGGCATTTGCATCATTCATGAACACTCATCTCTCTATTAAGCTTTGCATCTGCACCATGTCAGCAAGCATTTGCATCATTCATGGATATTTTCATTTGCACTATTCCATGAGCATCTACATTCTACCTTTACAATTACATCCTTCATAGATATTTGCATTCAAATCATCTCAAGCAAGTGCATCATTTCTAGGATCATTGCATCTTCTTTGTAGCTGCAATTACACCATTCATGAACCACTTACATGAACATGATTCGTAGGGACATCTGCACCTGCATTTAGAAGCATTTGCATCAATCCAAGACATCTGCATCATTTCAAGAAGCATTTGCATCAATTCCAAGACATTTGCATTTACACCATCAAGCATTTGCATCCTCTCTCAAATCCTTCAGGTTAATTTTCAGGCCATTTCAATTTCTGGTTTCATTCAGATCTTTTTCAAATTTTTGGTTTCACCGATGCCTTTTTATTCTCTGGTTTCATCCAGATCTTTTTCAAATTTCTGGTTCCACCCATGCTTTCCAATTTCTGGTTCCATCCAGATCATTTTCAAATTTCTGGTTTCACCCATGCCTTTTTAATCTCTGGTTTCATCTAGATCTTTTTCAAATATCTGGTTTCACCCATGCTTTTCAATTTATGGTTTTATCCAGATCTTTTTCAATTTATGGTTTCACCCATGCTTTTCAATTTTTGGTTTCATCCAGATCATTTTTCAATTTTCTAGTTTCACCCATGCTTTTCAATTTTTGGTTTCATCCAGATCTTTTTCAAATTTCTGGTTTCACCCATGCCTTTTTATTCTCTAGTTATATCCAGATCTTTTTCAAATTTCTGGTTTCACCCATGCTTTTCAATTTCTGGTTTCATCCAAATCTTTTTCAAATTTTTCGTTTCACCCATGCCTTTTTATTCTCTGGTTTCATCTATATCTTTTTCAAATTTCTGGTTTCACCCATGATTTTCAATTTTTGGTTTCATCCAGATTTTTTTCAAATTTCTGGTTTCACTCATGCTTTTCAATTTTTGGTTCCATTCAGATCATTTTCAAATTTCTGGTTTCACCCATGCTTTCCAATTTCTGATTTCATCCAGATTTTTTTCAAATTTTTGGTTTTACCCATGTCATTTCACTCCCTGGTTTCATCCAGATCTTTTTCAATTTTTGGTTTCACCCATGCCAATAAGGTTAGCACAAGACAGGAAAAGACTCCGAGACCATCGTCGAGGTCTTTTCTTCTCTTGCAATCGAACCCGTTTCCTTAAGAAGGTCGAGCCTTGATTAGTCAAGGAATTCAATTTAAGGACAAAATCTTCTATTTACAGTTTTTTTTTTTTTTTTTAAAATGAAAAAATGAAAAAATGGAAAATGAAAAAAATGAAAAATGGAAAAAAGAAAACTCCATTTCCCTTCTCTTCACATGTGATTTCACTAACCGAACAAAAATTAGTGTTTGTTTATCTTTGTCTGATTCCTGATTCTCAGCAATATTCAAAGAGGGGCAGCTGTAGACATCTAATTTGTCCGAACCACTAAATTAGGTATGTTTTCTTCCTAAATTGATGATTCAGAATGCAAAAAGGCTTTTCCCATCCTGCAGGTGGTACTCCGAGACTTAGTCTAAGACGGCAGACAGAAAAAGTCAACCCAAAAAAGTCAACTACTGAAAAAGTTGACCCACTTTCAAAATCAAGATTTGAATTTTAATTGAAAGATGGTGAAATAATTTTGATAATCTGAGGTCTACATTGAGAGATATGGAGGTTGGAAGTTGGGTTACGTAATTTCAATAGAAAAGAAACCCTAGTTCGGGAAATTTGGAGAAAAGTAATTGAACGATCAAATTGTTCAAAATTGAAGGTTCCAAATGAAAGATAAGCACTGACTAAGGGTAATGGAGAAGCTACTTGAAAGAAAAACTGAAAGAAAAGTCAATTCGGAAGAAAATCGAGAATTAGGTTTTTTGGTAGATTTCGATGAAATTTGGAAGAATTACAGAAATGGCCCGACTCTGTAAGACTAAAGCCCTTAATTGATGAGGAGTGATTAAAAAAGGATAGCCCAAGGCTCAGTTTGAAGAAAATCTAAAAATCGGACTTGTTTTGAGCAAAACTGGGCTTTGAAGGCAAAAGGGCAAAATTGGAAAATTTGGAAAAAATAGCAAATTAGCTCCAAAAATTTTGTTAATTTGCAGATCTCATTCTTAAATCATTTTGAAGAGATCGGCGAAAGAAAATCTTGATTCGGAGTTCGTTTGTAAGATGGTCAAATCCCGAGTCCATTATGCAGAAATTCAAAAGGATAAATCTCGAAAAAATAGTAAATGAGCTCCAAAATTTTTGGAAATTTTGCAGATCTCATTCTTAAACTATTTGGAGGAGATTGGAGAAAGAAAATCCTAATTCGGAGTTCGTTTGCAAAATGGCCAAATCCCGGGTCCCCTATGTAGAAATTCAAGCAGATAAATCCCAAAAAAATAGCAAATGAGCTCCAAAAATATTGAAAACTTCCAGATCACACTTTGAAATTAATTGGAAGATATTGGGGAAGAAAAATCTGGATCCGGAGCTCATTTACAAAATGAAAAAAGTTTGGGTGCATTAAGGGGCAGTTTTGGAAATAAATCCGAAATAAATAGCAAATGGACTCGAACTTTTTTGAAAACTTTCAGAATTCAATTTTTTATTATCCAAGAGGTCTTGAAAAAAGAAAATTTGAATTTGGAGTCCGTTTGCTATTTATTTAGGTTCGGGGGTCAAAAAGGTCATTTTACCAAAGAAACCGAAAAGGGCAAATTTGTAATTAAGAAAAATATGAAAGAAGAAGGAATTGCTGGGATTTTACCTCCTTTGATCAGACAACATAGAGGAGAAGAAGGAAGCTTGATAAATTTAATTCCTCAGTCACTATCAAGATCACATGCTACCACTAGTACCTTACAAATGGTCCCCCCTTCATCCAATGGCTTAGGTGCCTTGTAGAAAAGTTGAATACACCATTCAATGGCCAAGATTAAATGCCAAAATGACATTTTTATTTACCATGAAAGAATCCTCATCTAATGGCCAATAATGGAAGAGCACAACTTATCCAAAGGTGGACATCCATTCGGCCAAGCAAGGAAGTGCATGGGATTATTCCTTTTCATCCAATGGCTTAGGCCATGTACATGGGCTGAGTACACATGTAAAGGGCTGGGATTAAATGGCAAGATGACATTTTTATGTTGTCATGAAAGAATCCTTATCCAATGGCCAAGAATAGAAGAGCACAACTCATCTAAGGGTAGGCATTCAACGGGCCAAGCAAGGGAGTGCATGGGATTGGTCCTCATTTTCATCTAAGGGCTGAGGTTATTACAAGGGCTTAGTGCACATCTTAAAGGCCTCTATCAATTTGCAAGATGACACTTTTATGTTGTCATGAAAATATCTTAATCTAAGGGCCAAAATTGGAGGAGAAAAAGTGCAAAAATCATCCAATGGTGGGCATGCCATTAGGCCAAGTAATTAGGGGAGGGGGCTGATCAGTTTTTTCACAAGGTTGAAGGCTGGAAGTCAGTAGCTAATTGAGAAAAAAAGTTTTTGAAAGAAAGGAAGAAAAGCTTTTCTTAAGGTAGCCATTCTACCATTGCTACTACATTTTTTCTTCTTCTTCCTCATGCTTTATTTCTTGTTTTCCATGTGATTTCCTACCCTTTTTTTTTTACATCTTTCTTGTTGTTCTTGCTTTTCAAAAAAATAAATAAAACAATGGTTAGGCTTCATGATCTTGATAAAAATCAAGTGATAATGGTTAGGGAGGGCTTTGTCCAATATACCAACCATGGAGCTCATCTCCATATTTTTTCCTTACCTTGGTTATTTTTTATGATTTTGAGATTGAAAAGGCTTCATGACCTTGATGAAAATCAAGAGATAATGGTTAGGGGGCTTTGTCCAATGTACCAACCATGGAGCTCATGTCTTTGTTATTTATTTGCTTACTTTAACTTGCTTATTTCTATTATTGTTTATCTTTATGTATATTTATATTTTTGCTAACCATCTTGTTCTTTTGACTTATGTCATATTTTTGCATAATGGGGCTATTCTCATATAGTTTAGGCCATTTCCATTTCTCATATCATCTTCCATAGCATTTAGTTTGGTCATTTTACATGACATTTCTCACAACACTTTGGTTCCTAGGCTATTCGGCCATGTGCATTTTCTTTAAGCATTAGGCCATTTTCATATGCCATGTTGTTTTTCCATGACTTTAGACATTAGGCCATTTTCATATGCCATGCCATTTCACATGTCATTTAGCCTTAGGCCATTTTTATTATTAGATGTCATTTAAGTTTAGGTCATTTTATTATTCTATGTCATTTTACATGTCATATGCCATGTTATTTTTCCATGACGTTTAGACATTAGACCTTTTTCATATGCCATGTCATTTCCCATGTCATTTAGGCACTAGGCCATTTTCATTATTTTTAATGTCATTGTCCATGTCATTTAGACACTAGTTCATGCATGTTAAGTTAGGATAGCATTTATTGCCATGCAAACTCATGCTAGGCATTTAGGTTATTTATGCCATGCATTTTCCATATCACTTAGGCTTTAAACCATGCATTTTCGTGCATTCACTTTGCTGTATTTCATGCATTTCATGTCATGCCACATGATTTATGACTTAAGCCAATCAATGGCTCAAAGTCATGCTCACTTGAGCATACTTGTGGAATATTAAAGGGTTGTCAAATTGATTATTCTACCTTTGTGATTTTTTTACTTAGCCAATTTTTGTCCAAGGTTTTTCAATGTTTTATCTACTGTTTGTAGGTCTTTAGGGTGATCTCCAAAAATTTTCATTTGATTTTTAAATGATTTTATCAAAGGCAGAAAAATGTGTTTTGGCAAAACAGTTTTTCACCCAGTATTCGTACTTTCCCGATTTTTTTGGGTAGTCATCTTTAATCAGAAAATTAAGCCAATTTTTTCTCGAGTAGTTTTACATGTTCTAAGTCTCTAGTGTTTGTTTTAGATTTTTTTGAATTTTGAATTTTCAAAATCGGACAGTAGAGGCAGATTTGAATTCAAAAGAAAAATAATGGTTGAATTTGGCTAAGGCATTTAGAGGGGGTCGGTTAGAAGCTTTAGCTACTATCTTAGGATATTTTCTAAGCCTTTTTAAACTTTAAAAATTATTTTATAAATCTCAGGTTAAGGGTGGTCAAGTCCGGGATTTTAAACTTAGGAAATTAGAGCCGTTTTAAAAGGGTTTGGTAGGGGTTTTAATCTTCATTCAAGTTTTTCTTCAAAATTGTTTTCAAACAATCACAAAGTTTTGTTTTTAGAAAATCTAATTTGACATATTTTCCTAAGGTAGCCGGATATCTTTTTAGATATACGGATTTCTTTATTTAGAGGAAAAAATACATTTTCATGCATTGCATTTTCCATGTTCATGCATTTTATTTAATATGTGATTTTTGCTATGATATTTTTCTATGGTATTATTATTATTATTATTTCAATTCACTTTTTATGATGGTTATTTTTTGTTATATGATTTTTTGAATATTTCATGCTATCCTATACTTTTTATTTAGTCATTTATTTTTGTCACATTATCTAGCATATACTATGTTCATGCATTTTTATTTTATTTTCATGCATATTTCATGATAGCATTATTTTATGTTTCATGTCATTTCATGTCACTTAGATTATATTCCATGTCATTTAGATTATATTATTTAGAATATGCCATGTCATTCAAAATATGCCATATCATTTACATTTGCCATGTCATTTAAATCATTTTATTTCATTTAGAATATATCATGTTACTTAGTATATTACATTTCATTTAGAATATGTTATGCCATCTAAATTATATCATCTCATTTAGGTTGCATTATAATATCTAGACTTTATTATATCATCTTTACGATGTCATAGATATTCATGTTCATATTTTTTATATGTTTTGAAAAAGATAATGATTTTCAATAAAAATAAAGATATTCCCGAGTTAAAATAATTCATGAGTTCTCTACAGGGTTTGTTGGAGGGGATATCATCAATTATCATTAATAAAGGAATATCTTTCTTTCAAAAAATGAGAATGATTCGGAAAGTTTCCAAATAAATAAATGTTTTTATATTTTGCCGATTTTGTCGTGGAATATAGGAAAGTTTTGAATTAATAAATTCTGGATCATTTTCAATTAAAAATGGATTTATTTTTCTTTAAATTGGGAATTAACTTCAAATACTAAATTAAAAATCGACTTTTTACCGAGACTTGAAATAATACACGATTAATAAGGTTCCGTTTTATATGGGCATTGTGGGGGTGCTAATCCTTCTCTGCACGTAATCGAGTCCCGAACCCGATTCTTCGATTTTCTCTGGTTTATAACGCAGACTTGAAATTGGTTTTAAAAATATATTTAATTAATTTGAAAATGTTTTATAAAACCGATTTTAATAGGTGGCCAATCACACCTAGCAAAAAAGATTGGTGGCGACTCCATGTCTTTTTTCGAGGTTATTTTCAAACCCTCATTTTATTTCAAGAGGAATTAAGTCAACTTTTCCTCGGTTTTTTAATATCACGCCTAACGAATAATAAAGTCTCGCGATGAGTCGTCGTTATTTTTTTAGGTTGTGACAGCTGCAAAATTGAAGAATCAATTGGATTGTCAAGGGAGAAAGAAATACCAAATTCTACCATTTGATGGTGACGAGAAGAAGGGCAATAAATCAAATTTTAAGAATTAAAAATGGATCCAATTTATTTGTTGAAGACCAGCAAACCATCAAGAGGTGGTTTGAGGAACATTTCTACCATATCTTCAATACTGTTGAAGCGTACTCCATGAATGATATAAGAAATTTTATCCAAGACTTGAACGTGACTAAGTTGTCAAGTGATCAGGTTTCACAACTCAACCCCCCTTTCACAGAGACAAAGATAAAATTGGCAGCTTTTGATATAGGTGCACTAAAAGCTCCAGGGCCTGATGGTAAATCAACAATTTTCTTTCATAAAAATTAGGATATTATGGGTCCTCTAGTGGTGTCCGCAACAAACAACATGCATATTTATCATGTCATAGTAAACATTTTATTATGACATGGTATACAAAAAGATCACATAAGCATCAATCACTAAATGACATTATCATATAATATGCATATCAATCAAAATACCATGATCAAGGTAGCAATATGGGCATCAACTATAAAGTGACATCATCATGGAATATCATTATCAAGATAGCAAATATGGGCATCAACTATAAAGTGACATCATCATGGAATATGCATGAACATGGAATATCATGATCAAGATAGCAAATGTAGACATCAATTATTAAATGACCTCGTCATGAATATGCATGAACATAGAATATGCACACACCATTATTTTAAAATTTCTTTTAAATGGATTTTCTTTTTGTGTGAAATTACATAAATGGCATGCATCGGGACATTTTACCAAACTCCCCGACAGACCCGGCAAAGCTTTGGAAATATATCTTTTCATGTGACATGTACATAATTCTGAATAAAACGAAAACCACACCTTACGATTTCATAGACACATGCATTCAATAATTTCATAACCTCCCCGGCAAACCCGACAAAAATTAAGAATTAATTCTCGCCAAATGTCTAGAAAACTGAAAAAGTACGTTTTATGATAAACAAAGGACATTTTTAAATATGAAATGCATGAAAAAATGAAATGTGTTTTTCTCTTGAAGAGAGGATATCCGAACACCTAAAAAGATGTCCGACTACCTTTGAAAGAAACTTAAATTGGATTTTAAAATTGAGAGATTTCGGGCACAAATTTTTGCTCGGATTAAGGGGACATCCGAATGCCATTATTTGACATCCAAATAACTCTAAACAAGCCTCGAATGTAAACATTTTGAAAACAAAAACAAGCTAAAAAATGATTCAAATTTTGAAAAGAAAAGCCAAAATGGCCAAATGATCCAGTGTAAAAATCCATGTTTTTTGCTCGATTTTGAAGCTCATTTTACCTACCCATGACCCAATTTTCTTAAAACCCTTTTTTAAACTTTAAAAGACCATGAAAAAACCTCAAAAATAGTAACCAATAGTTTCGGCCAACCCCTCCCTCTTTGTATAAAAAGAGAGACCTTTGCTAGTTTTAAAGCTTGTTTTGACTCCAAAAACCCGGTTTTTCTAAACTATTTTTGACCCTTAAGAAAATCTGGAAAATTAAAATTAGTTCAGCTAATGATACACTAAATGAGGTAGAAACAATTTTTTATTTGGACAAAATATGCATAGGAAAAATATTGCCCGAAATCAGCAACTCCAACATTTAAAACATTATTTTTTCCAACTAGTTTGAAAAATAGATTTTGGCTATATATCATTGGTTGATCTTAACCAAAATCATGCTGGAAATGGTTAACATGATTTAAAACAAGCAAAAATGATTGGCTTAAGGCTAGCCCCTTGGATGTAAATCCAGCTATAACCATCACTTGATAGAAACCAAGATCATCAAGCTGAAAATCATTTTTTCAAAGAGAAATAAACAATATGTAATGCACAATAAACAATATACAGCAAGGTATAACATGAGAATGACAAGATATATATAGGGAAAAATCATAAACAAACAAGAAAACAAAGGTTAGCTCAAGGTTGGTGTTGGGATTCGGCTCATGCTCAAACAAAGATAATGTATAATTTAATCAACAAGTTAAACATACAATGTAGTGGAATAAAATAAAACATAGAGAAATCCGAATCACTCCAAGGATCTGCCTATGAATTGAAAATGATCAGGCTGTCAATAACAAATAACAATCAAAATCTCATACCTCTATATTGGAGATTGTCGAAACCTCAAGACAGATTCTTGATGTTCTTGTTCTTGTACACAAAGCTCGCTTGTCGAAAACCAAAGTCGTACAATTGTCCGACCTCTAACAGTAATCCACACAGGTGATCTGAAAACCTTCGCAAGGTTGAGATTATGTTTTGCCAAGACAATGCTAGTAGTCTAGGTTGTGAGAAACCTTCCTCCTCTACCTTAGTTAGCCTAAACAAACAAGAAAAATCAAATTCTCCCTTCTCTCTAGCTATTCAGCCGATTCACACTTAGGGGAGTGAGAGGCGCCGATTTTGGTAAAACCCTTAGATGGGAGGCGGCAACAACATAAGCACATATATAAGTAGGTTTAGTGTATGCCAACTATTGGACTAACTTAACTAAAGCCCTTATACATATTATTAAATATTCACTATAAGCCCACAACACTTAATGAATATTTAATCTGGCCCAATCTCATTTTAATTTCATTAATCACCTTTTGTATGTGACCTTCCTCCTCTACCTTAGTTAGCCTAAACAAACAAGAAAAATCAAATTCTCCCTTCTCTCTAGCTATTCAGCCGATTCACACTTAGGGGAGTGAGAGGCGCCGATTTTGGTAAAACCCTTAGATGGGAGGCGGCAACAACATAAGCACATATATAAGTAGGTTTAGTGTATGCCAACTATTGGACTAACTTAACTAAAGCCCTTATACATATTATTAAATATTCACTATAAGCCCACAACACTTAATGAATATTTAATCTGGCCCAATCTCATTTTAATTTCATTAATCACCTTTTGTATGTGACCCATTAGGCCCTTAACATATTGTTAATATATATAATTAATTCAATTAAGAATTTCCTATTTTTATTTATAGATCATGAGCGGCATCTAGCAATGCATCATGACCACCTAAATGCCAAGAGAGTCATCAAGCTTCGACTAGCCTTTCATGTACAATATGTCTGTGTAATTCTATCCCTTCATCAAATATCCCAGGATAGAAAAGAGCATGGTTCAGTGTCTACTCTTAATCCTATTCCATATTAGATCTACAGCTTTAATATTAACTCCTTAAGTATTGCCTTGGCCAAGGACTTCCATAAGTTAATATAAGCCAGATACATGTGAGATATGTCTCCTTAATCACTTGGGGGTGATGAATCCTCTCTGGACCACTCATTCATCTTCGTATGCTTCATGTCATACCCAATAACACCCTACCATAAGCATCCTCGTGATTGGGACCCGTTCGTGATGAAATCTAAGTATGACAGTTCACATACAAGATGACCTGGTGTCACAAGTCAAAGGATTATTTACACTATTGACACATGAGAGTATTTTCCATAGACACTTGAGTGAAATACCAAATGGAACTCTCATAGCGGGTAATGTTCAGTGAACTTGTTCAACTAACAAGCACCCAAATGTTATCCCCAAGTATCTCTATATTTTCAACCTATGAGACCGGTTGCATGCATCAAGTGCATGAAGGCTTAACATATGCCAGTCTTTGAGCATTGTCAATGCCCTGTCTTGACAATACAATGACCAGGAATAGTTTTAGAAACACGGCATTGATGCATAAGGATCCTTATAGTTGTAACTCCTTACAATTCCTTTGCAATGCCATTGTGTCTCATGGGCTTTATCTTCACAAGTTATTTATAACAATTATAATAACACTTATCGATAAAGAAATACCTCAATTATAATTAATAAACTATAATGTTTAATACATGAATATATCAATAGTGTCTTACAAGCCCAGCTAGATTGGCTTGTAGGGCTTACACCCACAAACTCCCACTAGCACTAAAGCCAATCGCCCATGTACTTAAGCCCATGTCCTTCCATGTGACGATTATGTTTCTACTGGGACAGAACCTTAGTGGGTAACCTTTTTCATGTTAATGTCACCTCTTTCAATGATTACACTAATCAGGTGAAACTGCCGTGTTGCAACCTAAAAAATAACAAGTCTCATCGCAAGACTTTATTATTCGTTAAGCGTGACATTAAAGAAACCGAGGAAAAGTCGACTTAATTCCTCGAGAAAAATGAAGGTTTTGAAAATGACCTTGAAAAAGACATGGAGTCACCACCAATCTTTTTTAGCTAGGTGTCATCGGCCACCTATTAAAATCGGTTTTATAAAATATTTTAAAATTAATTAAAACATTTTCTAAAACCAATTTCAAGTCTGCGTTTTAAACCAGAGAAATCAAAGAAATGAGTTCGAGACTCGGTTACGTGTGGGGAAGGATTAGCACCCCCACAACGCCCGTATAAAATAGTACCTTATTAATCGTGTGTTATCTCAAGTCTCGGTAAAAAGTTGGTTTTAAATTTAGTATTTCAAGTTAATTCCCAATTTAAAGAAAAATAATTCCATTTTTAACTGAAAACGATCCGAAATTTATAAATTCAAAATTTTCCTATATTCCCCAACAAACGTGGCAAAATATAGAATTTTTTATTAATTTGGAAAACTTTCCGAATCATTCTTATTTTAAAGAAGATATTCTGTTATTAATGATAATTGATGATATCCTCCCCAGCAAACCCGGCAGAGAACTCATGAATTATTTTAACTCAGGAATATCTTTATTTTATTGAAAATCATTACCTTTTTGAAAACATTTAAAAAAAATTAATATGAATATGCATGACATTAATAAAATGACATAGCAAAGTCTAAATAATATAATGCAACCTGAATGATATGATATAATTTAAATGTCTTAGCATATTCTAAATGAAATGAAATATCCTAAGTTATATGATATATTCTAAATGAAATGAAATAACCTAGGTAACATAATATATATCCTAAATGAAATGAAATAACCTAGGTAACATAATATATTCTACATGAAATGACCTAGGTAACATAACATATTCTATATGAAATGAAATAATTTAGGTAACATAACATATTCTATATGAAATGAAATAATTTAAATGACATGGCAAATATGGATGATATGGCATATAATTTAAATGACATGAGATATAAAATAATGCTATCATATGATATGCATGAAAATAAAAATGAAAATAATAATGCATGAACATAGTATATGCTAAATAATATGACAAAAAATAACTAAATTAAAAGCATAGGATATCATGAAATATTCAAAACCATATAATAAACAATATAACATGTAAATCAAAATAATAACAATACCATAGGAATTATCATAGCAAAAATCACATATTATATAAAATGCATGAATATGGAAAATGCAATGCATGGAAATGTATTTTTTCCTTTAATTAAGGAAATCCGTATATCTAAAAAGATATCCAGCTACCATAGGAAAATATATCAAATTAAATATTCTAAAACCAAATTACTTTGTGATTGTTTGAAAACAATTTTGAAAAGCTTAGATTAAAAATAAAAACTTAGCTAAACCCTTTTTTAAATGGCTCTAATTTCCTAAGTTTAAAATGCCAGACTTGACCATCCTTAACCCGAGACTTAAAAAATCATTTTTAGAGTTTAAAAAGGCTTAGAAACTACCCTAAGCCAGTAGCTAAACTTCCTAATCAGCCCCCTCTAAATAACTTAACCAAAACAGAAAAATGATTTTCTTTCAAATTCAATTCTAACCCCATTGTCCAGTTTTAAGCCACGATTTTTTACCCTATTTCTAAAAATTTAAAAAAATCTTAAAAAAATACTAGAGACTCAGGACATGTAAAACTACACGGGAAAAAACTGGCTTACTTTTTCTGATTAAAGATGACTTCCTAGAAAAATCGGGAAGAGTACTGGGTGAAAAAAACTGTTTTGCCAAAACCCAATTTTGCCTTTGATAAAATCATTTAAAAATCAAAGTAAAAATATTTAAGACTCTCTAAAAGGCTTACAAACAGCAGCTAGCACTTTTGAAAAGTTAGACAAAAATTGGCTAAGTAAAAAAATTCAAAGGTAGAATAATCAATTTGACAACTCTTTAATTTTCCACAAGTATGCTCAAGAGAGCATGACTTTGAACCACTAATTGGCCTAAGTCATAAATCAAGTGGCATGGACATGAAATGCATGAAAAATACAACGAATATGATGTATGAAATGCATGATTTTAAACCTAAATGTCATGAAAAATGCATGGCATCAATAAAATGACCTAGACCTAAATGAACTTGCATGGCATTTAATGCAACCTAAGTCTAAAATGCATGGACATGCATGGCAAAATAAACCAAACCTAACATCTAAAATATGCATGGCAATAACACAAGCACAAGGCATGCTTAAACCAAATACTCAACCAAATGTTATGAAAATGCAAACCTATCATCTAACATAACAAAAATGCACACACAAAGCAAAATAATGTGAAATGGCCGAATGGCCTCATGTCCAAATAAGCATGGCATTTTCACAAACACTTGATATACTTAAACCAAATACTCAATCAAATGTCATGAAAATGCAAACCTATCAACTAGCATAGCAAAAATGCACACATAAAGCAAAATAAATGGGGTGGGCGAATGGCCTCATGTTCCAAGTGAGCATGGCATTTTCACAAACACTTGATACACTAACATACTTAACTAAACTATAACACTCAAATCATGCAAATATAAAGTAGAAGTATGAAACAAGCATTTTCACAAACACATGGATTACAAAATATAAAACATAAACAAATTTAAACATTCTAAAAATAGAAAATAAAAAAATGCAAGAACATGATAATAAACTCATAAATGGAAATAAGCAAGCAACCAAATTAAAACAAGCTTCAAGTATATGTAGTAGAAGAAGATTAAAGCATCAAGACTTATTTAATATAAAAAATAACCTGAAAAATCAAAGCAAAACAACAACAACAACAGAAAAAATCATGGGCCATTTGGCCATACCAAGGAATCAAGAAAAAAATATTGCAAGAACTTTTTAAGAAAAGATGAAGAAAGAACTTAAAAAAAACATTAAAACACTTATTTCAAAAGAAAAAAAAACTCACCAAAATAATAATCAAAACAGCAAAAACAAGAATGGAAAATCAAAGAAAGTGCAAGAGTTGGTGCTAAAAGCAACCTCTAGAAGCTATCTTTCAAGCTTTTTCTCTTCAAACTTTCTTTTCTTTTCTTTCTTTTTGCTTTGCAACAATCGAGAGAAAACTCAGCCAAAACAAGAGAGAATATGAGAAAATGAGAGTGAGCTGAAAATGAAAAAGACCCTTCCTCTATAGTGGCCGAAAATTCCCTGTCTCATGACTAGGATGTTGTCATTTTTCCTCCAACCAATTTTCATCCAATGGCTAATGATCCAAGATGTTTAAAACATGAAATTATCACCCTTAGATTAGGCCATCAGCTGTCCGGAATTACAGCTATTCAAGAATTATGTTGACACTCTCCCTCTTCATGCATTGACCCATGTGGCTTATTTGCAACGGCTTGATCAAAAAATTACTAACTAACTCTTCATTTTTGGCCTCTTGATCAAAAAAACAAGAATCCTCCTTCCCTTCCTTGGGCATTGGCCGGCCAGCACTTCCTCTTCCAGCCCAAGTTTGATTTTTTTGAAAGGTAAGAGAAGCCCTTTTCGGTTTCTTGGGTAAAATGACCTTTTTGCCCCCCCCCCCGAATGCAAATAAATGGCAAACGGACTCCAAATTCAATTTTTTTTTTCAATACTTTTAAAATAATAAAAAATTGAATTCAGGAAGTTTTCAAAATTTTCTGAGTCTGTTTGCTATTTATTTGGATTTTTTCTTCCAAAATTGCCCTTTTATGCCCCTAAAATGTACCATTTTTTAAACGAGCTCCAAATCAATATTTTTCTTCACCAATCTTTTCCAAATAATTTAAAAGTGTGATCTAGAAGTTTTCATAATTTTTGGAACTCATTTGGTATTTTATCGGGATTTGTCTGCTTGAATTACTACATAGGAGGCCCGGGATTTGGCCATTTTGCAAACGAACTCCGAATCAAGATTTTCTTTGGCCAATCTCTTCCAAATAATTTAAAAATGAGATTTAAAATTTTTTAGAATTTTTGGAGTCCATTTACTATTTTTTCGGGATTTATCTTTTTGAATTACTGCATAGGAGACCCGGGATTTGGCCATTTTGCAAATGGACTCCGAATCAAGATTTTCTTTCGCCAATCTCTTCCAAATGATTTAAGAATACTCAAAACAAGTCTGATTTTTTGATTTTCTTCAAACTGAGTCTTGGGCTATCCTTTTTAAATCACTCCTCATCAATTAGGGGCTTTTGTCTTACCAAGTCGGGCCATTTCTATAATTCTTCCCAATTTCACCGAAATCCACCAAAAATCCTAATTCTCAATTTTCTCCAGGATTGACTTTTCTTTCAGTTTTCCTTTCAAGTGGCTTCTCCATTACCCGTAGTCAGTGTTGTTCTTTCATTTGGAACATTCAATTTTGACAAATTCGATCGTTTAAGCACTTTTCCCCAAATCTCCCGAATTAAGGTTTCCTTTCTACTAAATCTCCACAACCCAACTTTCAAACTCCATATCTTTCGATGTAGACTTCGGATTATCAAAATTCTTTCGCCATCTTTCAATTGAACTTTAAATATTGATTTTGAAAGTGGGTTGACTTTTTTAGTAGTTGACTTTTTGGGGTTGACTTTCCTAGGTTGACTTTTTCAAGTTTGACTTTTTAAGCTCGCCCTCTTAAACTAAGTATCGAAGTACCACCTGCAGGATGAAAAAAAATCTTTTTACATTCTAAAACATCAATTTAGGAAGAAAACATACCTGTTTTAGTGGTCCGGACAAAATTAGGTGTCTACAGTTGCCCCTCTTTGGCTATTGCTGAGAATCAAGAATCAGAATAAGATAAACAAATACTAATTTTGTACGGTTAGTGAAATCACATTTGAAGGAAAGAGATTTTCTTTTTTCTTTTTTCATTTTTTTCATTTTTTTCATTTTTTCATTCTTTCATTTTTTCATTCTTTCATTTTTTCATTTTTTTCATTTTTCATTTTTGATTTTTGATTTTTGATTTTTGATTTTTTCATTTTTTCATTTTTAAATTTTTTTTTTAAAAAAACTATAAATTAAAGATTTTGTCCTTAAATTTAATTCCCTGACTAATTAAGGCTCGACCCATCTTAAGAAAACGAGTTCGATTTCAAAAGAAAAAATTATGCCCGAAGGTCTTAAGAATAGTGCCCGAAGGTCTTTAAAATGGTGCCCGGAGGTCTTAAAACTGGTTCCCGATGGTCTTTAAAAATGGTGCCCGAAGGTCTTTAAAACTAGTGCCCGAAGGTCTTTAAAATTGGTGCTCGAAGGTCTTTAAAAATGGTGCCCGAAGGTCTTTAAAAAAGGTGCTCGAAGGTCTTTAAAATGGTGCTCGAAGGTCTTTAAAAAATGGTGCTCGAAGGTCTTTGAAAAAGGTGCCCGAAGGTCTTTAAAATGGTGCCCGAAGGTCTTTAAAAAAGTGCCTGAAGGTCTTTAAAAGTGGTGCTCGAAGGTCTTTAAAATAGGTGCCCGAAGGTCTTTAAAATGGTGCCCGAAGGTCTTTAAAAAAGTGCCCAAAGGTCTTTAAAAGTGGTGCTCGAAAGTCTTTAAAAAAGGTGCTCGAAGGTCTTTAAAATGGTGCCCGAAGGTTTTAAAAAGGTGCCCGAAGGTCTTTAAAACGGTGGCCGGGAGGTCTTTAAAATGGTGCCCGAAGGTCTTTAAAATGGTGCCCGGAGGCCTTACCTGTGATTAAAATACCTTGACGACGGTCTCAAGGCTCGACTCATTTGATAAAACAGAATGAATTTGATTTTAAACAAAAGGAAATACCTCGACAGTGGTCTTAAGGCTCGACGCATTTGAAAAGCAAAACGAGTTCGATTTGGAAAGGAAACGTATCTCGATGGTGATCTCGGAGCTTGACTCGTTTGAGAAGCAAAACGAGTTCGATTTGGGGAAGTCCAAGTTTTCCTGATTTCTGCACTGTTAGCTAAATGCAATGATGAGAATGACATGCTTTGCAAATGCTTGTATGTTTCCTAAGGATGAATGCAACCAAATGATTGTGTCATGATTTCTAATCCATGGTTTCTTTGAGGTTCACAGATTATCCGACTTCATGATGGAGTCTTCAATTGTTCACTGATGCCCCACTTAAAGAACCCTTTACTCAAGATAATTTGTCAAACAGTCCCAGTTTCTGACTTCACTGAAATTCACAAATTTCTGACCTCATGAAGGAGTCTCCACCACTTTCACTATTTTCTTTTACTTGGTGAACTTTCCAAACCTTTCCCAAGATTTAAATCTATTCCTTAGAAATACTTTGAAATCCTTTTAGTTAAAGATTTTTTTTATTACTAATCATCATTCAATTTAATAACAATCATAATGCATCTCAAAAATGTATGAAAGAAAACATGAATTAAGCAAAAATTGTCATGAAAAGTATAACATTACTTTATTGCAAGAAATGTTTTATAATAGTAAAAATAAATATCAAGGATATAAGAAACAAATGTAAGGTTATAGGTTGTAGATGCCCCGGATACGGAATATCTTGGACTCCTCATTTTTCAAACCATCTGAAATTTCTTTTGAACGAGCAATTTACTTAGGTAACCTTTTGGCTTCCGTAGTTACATCAGACTGAGTTGTTCCCCTTTTTCTCTGATTGTCAGATACTTTCTCCCCTTTACACGGAGCATTGATTCGAACTTTGATCAGTACTTGAGCCACCCTTTGCGGGTTTTCAACTCAAGTGTCCTCCATTCGGTATTAAGTCGCCCTTTGCGGGTTTTCGGTTTAAACCTCTCCTTTTACATTCTTTTTTCATTTCCATTTTTTTTTTGTTGTATTCTACCATGCATCTGAGAATTCTAAATACTTCCAAGGTAAAAATATCAATTCAAAAGATGGGATGAATTCTGAGAATAACCTATCAAATTAAATATTCATGCTTGATCAAAATGGGCTTTAAAGCACGTAATGTAGGCCAAGGTTTAGGTTTAGAAAGAAAGGATAAAATAGGCCCAAAGTGTGTTTAAGGGTGATTGGATCAAGGATCATTTCCTGAGGAGAACTCATTCTAGAAACACTTGTCCCTTTTTGGATTTTCTTTTCTTCCTCTTTTTTGCTTTGTTGGCTTTCATTTGCCACATTTTGCGATGGCTTCTTTTTGCCATGATTTTTGATTTATTTTTCCTCGCATTTTCCCTCCATTGTAGAGGGTGATCCTTGATCAAGGTTTAAAGAAAGAAATAATTCCTAAGGCTCAAAGGGGTGACTAAGGATAATTTCTTCTTAGTGAAAGGAATATAAAAGATGGCCATTCATCATATCAAGCATGAATATTTTCTTTGAAAAGAAATTCACAGGGAAATAGATATACATAATTTCCATTTTTACACTTGGAATCATTCCTATTTCCATGTGCACAGCATCACACATTTTTTTTTAAGCATAATACTTCTTTAGGTCATCAGCATTCACGGGATTTCTGAAATCCTCTCTGTCCATTATAGTTAAAATCAATGCTCCTCCAGAAAAAGCTCTTTTTACCACATAGGGTCCTTTCCAATTCGGAGCCCATTTTCCTCTCGGGTCCTTCACTATAGAGAGAATTTTCCTTAGTACCAACTCTCCCTCTCGGAACTATCTGGGACAAACCTTCTTGTTGTGGGCTCAAATCATTCTTTTCTGATACAACTGCCTGTGACAAATTGCTTTCAATTTTTTCTCCTCGATGAGATTCAACTGTTCATAACGAGCTCTAACCCATTCTACTTCTTCTAGGCCAACTTCCATCAAAACCCAAAGTGAAGGGATCTCAACTTAAATAGGTAGCACTGCTTCCATCCCGTATACCAAAGAAAACGGCGTTGCCCCTGTAGATGTACGGACCGAAGTATGATATGCATGAAGAGCAAAAGGAAAAATCTCATGCCAATCTTTGTATACATTGGTCATGTTCTCGACAATCTTCTTGATGTTCTTGTTAGCTGCTTCTACTGTGCCATTCATCTTCGGACGGTAAGGTGCCGAATTATGATGTGTGATCTTGAATTGAGTACGTACTTCTCTCATCATCTTATTGTTCAAATTGAGAGCATTATCCAAAATAATTCTTGCTAGCAACCCATAACGACATATGATTTCTTTCTTAACGAATCTGCATACCACCGACTTTGTTTCATTCGCATAGGATGCAACTTCTACCCACTTTGTGAAATAATCTATGGCCACCAAGATGAAACGATGTCCATTTGAAGCTTTCGGGGTAATAGGCTCGATCATATCCGTTCCCCACATTGAAAAGGGCCATGGTGCAGTTATGACATGTAATGGCGATGGCGACACATGAATCTTATCTGCATATATCTGGCATTTATGGCACTTCCGGGAATAACTGATACAATCTCCTTCCATTGTCAACCAATAGTACCCTGCCCTCATAATCTGTTTAGCAAGCATGTGACCATTAGCATGAGTGCCACATATCCCTTCATGGACTTCTTCTATAATTCTCCGAGCTTCAGCAGATCCGACACATCTCAATAAGACTTGGTCTTTTCCTTTCTTGTAGAGACTCTCACTGTCTAGAACAAAACCCATTGCTAGCCTTCTCAGAGTCCTCTTGTCATTTTCTATTGCTTGTTCTGGATACTGTTGACTCTTGATGTACTACAAGATGTCGATATACCAAGGAAGGCCATCTGCTTCTTCTTCAATACTCAGACAGAGGGCAGGAGAATCATATATAATCATCTTTATTGGTACAACTTCAGCCCCTTCATTCACTTTAAACATTGATGACAAAGTAGCTAGAGCATCTTCCATCCAATTTTCTTTTCGACGAAAGTAACTGAAATTCACTTCTTCAAACTCCTCCAATAAACTCAGTATGAGTTCTCGGTATCGGATTAGTTTTGTATCTCAGGTTTCTCATTCTCCTCGTAGCTGGTAAATCACTAAGGCTGAGTCTCCGAAAACTTCCAATACTTTGATCTTTCTGTCCACTGCAGCACGAAGGCCCATAGTACACGCTTCATACTCGGCAGTATTGTTTGTACAACCAAAATCCAATCTGGCAGTGAAAGGATAATAATCTTCTTCTAGGTATATAAGCACTGCACCGATTCCATGCCCCATGGCATTAGATGCGCCATCAAAGTACATTTTCCATACTTTATTCTTCAAGGGAATCTCATCTGCTTGTTAAACATACATCAAATCTTCATCCAGGAAGTCAAAGTTCAACGACTCATAATCTTCCACTGCCCGACTTGCTAAGAATTCAGCTACTGCACTGCCCTTGATAGCTTTTTGACTTACATATACAATGTTGTACTCTGACAGTAAAACCTGCTATCTTGCCGTCCTCCCTGACAAAGAAGGTGCTTCCAACATGTACTTGACTGGATCCAACTTGGCAATCAACCACGTTATGTGGTACAACATGTACTGTCCGAGTCTTCAAGCAGTCCAAGCTAAGGCACAACACAACTTTTCTACCGACTAATATTTCAACTCATAATCTGTGAACTTCTTGCTGAGGTGGTAAACTGCCTGTTCTTTCTTTCCAGTCTCATCAAGCTGCCCCAAAACACAACCCATGGATCTTTCAAATACTGATAAATACAGTATCATTGGTTTATAGAATAGGTGGCATTAGTATTGGTGGGTTGGATAGATAATGTTTAACCTTTTCAAATGCAATCTGACAACCTTCATCCATTCTCCTGGATCACGTTTTCGAAGTAACTTAAATATTGGATCACACTTGTCGGTTAACTGAGAAACAAACCGAGCAATGTAATTCAATCTCCCCAGAAAGCCTCTTACTTGCTTTTGAGTACGAGGTGGTGGTAAATTTTGAATGGCCTTCACTTTATCCAGTCAATCTCAATTTCTCTTTTGCTGAAGACAAAACCCAACAATTTTCCCGAGGTGACTCCAAAAGTGCATTTTTCCGGATTTAGCTTGAGTCTAAACTTCCTTAATCGTTCAAAGAGCTTCTTAAGATTCGCAATATGCTCCTCTTCTCTTTGTGATTTTGCGATCATATCATCAACATAGACCTCAATTCCCTTATGCATCATATCATGAAACAAGGTCACCATGGCTCTTTGGTACGTTGCCCCAGTATTCTTCAACCCAAATGGCATTACCTTATAGTAGAATGTTCCCCACATTGTAACAAATGTGGTATTCTCCATATCTTCCGGTGCCATCTTGATCTGATTGTATCCTGAGAATCCATCCATGAAAGAAAATAAAGAACTTTTCGCCGTATTATCCACCAGAGTGTTAATGTGGGGCAAAGAGAAATTATCTTTAGGGCTGGCCTTGTTCAAATCTCGGTAATCAACGCACATCCGTATCTTGCCATCCTTCTTTGGTACTGGAACAATATTTGCCACCCATTCTGGATATTTTGCCACCTCTAAGAATTCAGCATCAAATTGCTTCTTCACCTCCTCTTTTATCTTTAACAGCATGTCCGACCTCATTCTTCTCAACTTTTGCTGAATTGGCTTGCATTCTGGCTTTAAAGGGAGCTTATGAACCACAATATACGAATCCAACCCTGGCATGTCTTGGTAAGACCATGCAAATACATCCACATATTCCTAGAGTAAGGCTATCAATTCACCCTTTATTGATGATGACACTGAAGTCCCGATTTTGACTTCTTTTATCTCTTCACCATCTCCTAGATTTATCATTTCCAATAATTCCTTATGAGGAAGTACTAGTTTCTCCTCTTGTTCATTTTCCTTAATAGATCCGGAGATAGACCATAATATTCAGTATCTTCGTTAGCCTCAGAATCACCCGTGCAAATGGGTCTTTCAAAATCAATTTCAGAATTGTTGACAGGAAGGTCTTCATATTCCGCATCCGCACACCTGTAAATAGGTGGAGAAGAAACAATATAGGAAAATATATACTGAAAACAAAATAAGTAACAAAAATGAAAGAATATGGACACATCACTATGGATAAAATGCATTGTGCTTGTTATTTATTGAATTAAAATGTTTAAACAAAAAGCCTATTACAGAAAAAAAAAAACTCTTAATATCTTTGGGTAAAGATAATTAAGATTGCCTTTTTAAAAGTATTACGTTGGAATAGACTTAAAAACTATGGGCAACTTAGTCGCACTCCAATTGGTTAGTCTATACCCTGGTGGACAAGGTCGCACCATCCAGTTCGCACTGTCACTTTCCATCCCTTCTTTCCCAATCATGCAAATCACCATATCTTGAATCTGCCCCCTTTATTCACATGGAATTTTTCAAAAGCTAGCTCGATCATTACAAGTGCATCCTCTGAATTGCTTTCACCGAATAGAAAACGAGTAGAGCGAAAGTTGTGAAGGATTGGTGGGAAAGTCATGGGTTCCCATTCAATATCCATACCCGTGAGACCGGCCGTCCTTCTTTGTCTGTTCCTTTCAACCTGTTTCCTCTTCTCATGGGCCTTCGAAAGATACCCTAAACCAAACCGATATTTCTTTCCCACTGCTTCCACTGCTCGAGCCATTCCTTGAAGATATTTCCCCAAACCTTTTCCAGCCCTGCAGCCTTTTCCCACTGTGGTTCTTACTCCCAGCCTTGTGTTCTTGGACAACCTTGGTTTTGGAATTTTCCGTCCTTCAGCAACGAAAACTGCATTTACGAATTCCAAAGACCGAAAAGAACATTCCACGACATCTTCATTGGGCTCGACATAAGGAGATTCAGTAGATACGGAGGCTATTATGTCTTCTTCTCCTGATACAGTGATCAAACGGCCCTCCATCACAAATTTTAGCTTTTGGTGGAGAGACGAGGGTACAGCCCCAGCGGAATGTATCTATGGCATTTCCAACAAGCAATTATAAGATGGATTAATATCCATGACCTGGAAGTTCATCGTATAAGTGCATGGGCCTATCTCCAGAGGAACCTCAATAGTTCCCATTACCTTTATTCTTGTACCATCGAAAGCCCTGACCACTGTGCAACTCGATAACATATAAGACATGTCCACCGGCAACTTGGATAGGGTTGCCAAAGGCATCACATTTAATGAAGAACCATTGTCCAAAAAGACCCTTGGTAATATGTGCCCCTTATAAGTGATAGTTATATGGAGAGCTTTTGTTGACCCAATACCATTGGATGGTATCTCCTCATAGCTAAAAAATATATGGTCGGCCGCTGCGATGTTTCCCACTAGCCTATCCAACTTTTCTACTGATATGTTGTTAGCCATGTATGCCTGATTCAACACTCTTAACAGGGCATTTCTGTGTGGCTTTGAATTCAAAAGCAAAGATAAGATTGAAATTCTAGCTGGTTGACGTTGCAGTTGTTCAACCACGCTATACTCACTGTGCTTTATGAATTTTAAGAACTCGCAGGCTTCTTTCTCATTTACCGGTTCTTTTATTCTGTTAATCGGGGCTGATCCTCTCTCTGCTTCTTTTAACAAATCCATCTCAATATGGGTGGGCTAAACTACTTTCTTTCCCTTGTCTGCTCCTCTGTCTTTCCCTGTTAACCCCTGTTCAGCAGCCTCAGGAGCTTAACACCGTCTGCTTCATGTCAAATGCCCAACACCTGTGATATCTTGCTGACTTGAAGACCCGGGCATAACCATGCTGCAGTCGTATTTCCATGGTGTACCTTTGTTTTCCTTGTATGAAAAGGAAACAGGTAAACCAATGATTAACTTAGGTACACTTTCCTCAACGACTGACATAACTTGCTCATTTGGTTCATCATAATAGATGATCAAGGGTCTTCCTATCCTGTAGCCAACTGCATTCTCAATAACTTCTATTTCATCCTCTGTCTCTTCGTAGAACTGGGCTTTCCCATTATCCATAATCTTTTGGACTTTAACCAGAAAGTCTTCGCAGTCCTGTATGACATAACCTTCACACCTATGAAACGGGCACCAATTCTGCACCCTCTTTGCTACCATTTTAGACTGTCTGCATCTCCCACCATTTCTACCTTGACCATTTCAACCCATACGGTCAACATTGGAGTCTTGACATCCCTTTTTAATCTTCTGACTTCCCCGGTCAATATTGCATTTACCCGATTCTCAGCATGATTAGGCAATGGGTTTCTCGCTACATTCAACCCATTATTTGACCCAAACTTCACAACTCCGGCATTGATCAAGCTTTGGACTTTCGTTTTAAAGGCCAGGCAATCTTCAGTCAAATATCCTTGAATTCCTGCGTGGTATGCGCAATTAGTGTTTGCATTGTACCACCTTGGATATGGAGGTGTCAGAGGTTTGAGGTACACGGGTGCAACAAGTTGACCCTGCAATAGTTTAGGATATAGCTCACCATAGGTAGTAGGAATCGGATCAAATTGGGGTTTTTGATCGTTCCTTGGTGAACGTTGGTCATTGCGCGCGGGACCTTGAGTGTTTAGGACAGTATTTTGAGAAAGGGTTATTTGTGGGGAGATACCAGTTGGGAACGGCTATTGTGGTATATTGGTATAGGGGAATGGATTTTGGGTAAGGTGGTTCACATTGGGGTAGTAAGGATTATACCCCGGGTAAGGTGTGTAAGTTGTCGGAGCTGTATAAGATTTGGTAGGAGTATAAGGCCTGGGAGGTGTGTATGATGTAGGAGGTGTATAGGGGTATTGATTGAAAATTACTGCATGTGTCTCCTCCTTCTTCTTTGCAGGAAAAACTCTCTTCGGGGTAGCAGACTCACCCCTTTCCATCTTCCCGTTCTTAATAGCGGACTTTATCATCTCCCCATATATCACCATATCTGCAAAGTCCTTGGTGGCACTCCCTACCAATTTATCATAATAGAGTGCTTTCAAGATGCTGATGAAAAGCACTATGGTTTCTTTGCTAGTTAAAGGGGGTTGCACTTATGTGGCCAGATTCTTTCACCTCTGCGAGTATTCTTTGAAGCTCTCATTGGACCTCTTTTCCATATTCTGTAGCGACAGCCTATCAGGTACCATGTCAAACACATGCTTATAATATTCCATGAGAGCCCTGGCTAAATCCGTCCATGAACGAATCTTGGTACGACTCAGTTGATTGTACCATCGGGTTGCTGACCTTGTCAAGCTATCTTGGAAACAATGAATAAGCAGTTTCTCATTATCATCATGCACTGTCATCTTTCTGCAATACATGGTTAGATGTGCTGATGGGTTGGTAGTCCCGTTATACTTTTCAAACTCTGGTACTTTGAACTTTGGAGGAATTACTAGATCGTGTTCTAAGCTCATCTCTTTGGCATCCAGACTGCCAAATAACTCTGCCCCTTCAACTAACCTTAACCTTTCCTCCAGTAGCTGATATTCTTTTCTGGGATTCTGCAGTTTCAACCCTTTTCAGTTCATTCATTTTTTCCCTTTCCTTTTCTGCCATTTTTTCAAAGTCTGGAACTTCCACCTCAATTGGATCAACCCCGATATTACCCCTTTTAGGACTGAAATTTTGTGCTTTGGCTGCTGGTTGGATGTAAATATAGGATACTGCCCCAGTTGGAAGTTCATTTCCCATAGGCTGGGATGTCTGACCATTCTTCTGTACCATCTTTGGTAGGTCTTCCTAGTTCACTGTCCCCATTCCTGTAACTGAATTTTCTCCTAGCCACTTCTGCTTCATCATGATACTCATCATCTCCATGAGTTTGGTTATTTGTTCCCGTGTCTCCTCTTGAGACTTAGCTAACTGTTCTTGTAGTTCTTTTTGAATTCTTTCCATCCTTTCAATTCTAGCAAGCTGATCGTTCTCCATAGCTCTTGCCTGAGATCGAGTATTGTAAGAGTGTCGAAAGTCTGATTCTTTCTAAGTGTGACCAATTGTACCTTTAGTTTTAAAAACCATGGATTAAAAATTATTAACACATTTCTTATTTTATTTTATAAAAATGAATGAAAGAATGAATGATTAAATGTTAATGAATGAACAACTAAGTGAATGACTAAGTATATGAACCTAAATGACTAATTATATAGAATAAATGAATGGACAAATAAATAAATGACTAAGTGTATGAACAATTTATAAAGAATAAGTGAATGAATGATTATGAATATAAATGAATCAACAAATAAAATATAAAAGAAAGAATAAATTAATGATGAATGCATTTAAAAGTATTGGCCCCGTGATAATTCCAACCAAACAGTCTATTATTGATTTCTTGGAACTAAATACATCAAAGAAAAGATCACTGCTTAAGACAATCTGATAATCTGTCTCTCCTAATTTAAAAATGCTATTACAAAATACTTGTCCTATAGTAACTCCCTCGGATCTTGAACCTTTTTCACTGTCCTCTTTTGACTGCCTTTCTCTTCTATCTGACCCCTACTTGTTCACGACCCTTTGACATGTTAGCAGAAGCATCACCGTGTAAGCTTTCCTTAGCTTGTTTCTCCAGTTGATTGGCTCGGGCTTCCTCATGCTTTGCTCTTTCTTCCCAATAGTTCTTCTCCTTCTTGAGGTTTCTAACTTCTTGTTCCCATTCCCCAGAAGTCTTGAGAGTCCCTTCGAATTTGAGCTCGAAACGGTACCTCTTGTTCTACAAGTGTAATTCCTGAAGATCACTTTTAGTAGTGTCCCGCTCTCTTTTGATCTTTTCCTTTTCTCGTTCTCGGGCTGATTCCCTATTTTTCATATCCTCAAGCTCTTCTTGCAAACGGGCAATTTCCTTGCTCATTTGGACCTTCTCTTTTTCGAATTCTGCCCTTGCTATTTCTAACTCTGATGGCGCTTCTTTGGGTGGCGAACTCAAATGCTGAACTTCTTCCCCATCTGATGTCAACAACCTATCATTAACCCTCAATTCCCTCCATGTCAGGTAATCAGGTGTGACGATGTCAGCATATCTAGCTACCTTAACTCAATGAGTTCCTTCCATGCTACCACAATCTCACATACCTTTCCCGAATATCCATCTTCTCCATAAGCAAATTCCAAATTACTAAGGTCATGGGTCATAGGAGTAAACTGATGGGATTCTGATTGCCTCAGTATTAGCAGTGGTGCATAGCTCACTCCTCCCCATACTCCAATAATGGAACAGAAGCTTTATCTCTACACTTGTACAATGTCGACATAGGAGCTATCCATGGAGCTCTCCAAATTATCATTTCCACCTTGTTATTCTAGAATACGTTGATCCATTGTTCCTCAGTCCTATTTGTCGCAACCTAAAAAATAACAAGTCCCATCGCAAGACTTTATTATTCATTAACCGTGACATAAAACCGAGGAAAAGTCGACTTAATTCCTCTAGAAAATGACAGTTTTGAAAATGACCTTGAAAAAAACATGGAGTTGCCACCAATCTTTTTTAGCTAGGTGTGATCGGCCACCTATTAAAACCGGTTTTATAAAATATTTTAAAAATTAATTAAAACATTTTAAAACCAGTTTCAAGTCTGCGTTTTAAACCAGAGAAATCAAAGACACGTGTTCGGGACTCGGTTACGTGCGGGAAGGATTAGCACCCCCACAATGCCCGTATAAAATGGTACCTTATTAATCATGTGTTATCTCAAGTCTCGGTAAAAAAGTCGATTTTAAATTTAATATTTCAAGTTAATTCCCAATTTAAAGAAAAATAATTCCATTTTTAATTGAAAATGATCCGGAATTTATAAATTCAAAATTTTCCTATATTCCCCAACAAACGTGGCAAAATATAGAAATTTTTATTAGTTTGGAAAACTTTCCGAATCATTCTCATTTTAAAAAAGATATCCTCCCTAGCAAACCCGACAGAGAACTCATGAATTATTTTAACTCGACAATATCTTTATTTTATTGAAAATCATTACATTTTTGAAAACATTAAAAAAACATATATGAATATGAATATGCATGACAAAAATAAAATGACATAGCAAAATCTAAATAATATAATGCAACCTAAATGATATGATATAATTTAAATGTCTTAGCATATTCTAAATGAAATGGAATATCCTAAGTTATATGATATATTCTAAATGAAATAAAATATCCTAAACCATATGATATATTCTAAATGAAATAAAATATCCTAAATGACATAATATATATCCTAAATGAAATGACCTAGGTAACATAATATAATCTACATGAAATGAAATGACCTAAGTAACATAATATATTCTATATGAAATGAAATAATTTGAATGACATGCAAATATGAATGATATGGCATATAATTTAAATGACATGGAATATAAAATAATGCTATCATATAATATGCATGGAAATAAAAATGTAAACAATAATGCATGAACATAGTATATGCTAAATAATTTAAAAAAAAAAAAAACTAAATAAAAGCATAGGATATCATGAAATATTCAAAACCATATAATAAATAATATAACATCAAAATAATATAAATCAAAATAATAAAAATACCATAGAAATTATCATAGCAAAAATCACATATTATATAAAATGCATGAATATGGAAAATGCAATGCATGAAAATGTATTTTTTCCTTTAATTAAGGAAATCCGTATATCTAAAAAGATATCCGGCTACCTTAGGAAAATATATCAAATTAAATATTCTAAAACCAAGATACTTTGTGATTATTTGAAAACAATTTTGAAAAGCTTAGATTAAGAATAAAAATTTAGCTAAACCCCTTTTTAAATGGCTCTAATTTCATAAGTTTAAAATTCCGGACTTGACCACCCTTAACCCGAGACTTAAAAAATAATTTTTAGAGTTTAAAAAGGCTTAGAAACTACCCTAAGTCAGTAGCTATACTTCCTAATCAGCCCCCTCTAAGTAACTTAACGAAAACAGAAAAATGTTTTTTCTTTAAATTCAATTCTAACTCCACTGTCCAGTTTTAAGCCATGATTTCGTACCCTACTTTTAAAAATTCAAACAAATCTAAAAAAAATACTGGAGACTTAGGACATGTAAAACTACACCTAAAAAAATAAGCTTAATTTTATGATTAAATATGGATGCCCAGAAAAATTGGGAAAGTATGAGTACTGGGTGAAAAAACTGTTTTACCAAAACACATTTTTGCCTTTGATAAAATCATTTAAAAATCAAAGTAAAAATATTTAAGACTCACAAAATGACTCACAAACAGTAGCTAGGACTTTTTAAAAGTTAGATAAAAATTGGCTAAGAAAAAAAAATCACAAAGGTAGAATAATTAATTTGACAAACCTTAATTTTCCACAAGTGTGCTCAAGAGAGCATGACTTTAAACCATTAATTAGCCTAAGTCGTTAGTCAAGTGGCATGGACATGAAATGCATGAAAAAATACAACAAATATGATGCATGGTTTTAAACCTAAATGTCATGAAAAAATGTATAGCATCAATATAGTGACCTAGACCTAAATGAACTTGCATGGCATTTAATGCAACCTAGGTCTAAAATGCATGGACATGCATGGCAAAATAAACCAAACCTAACAACTAAAATATGCATGGCAATAACACAAACACAAGGCATGCTTAAACCAAAAACTCAACAAAATGTCATGAAAATGCAAAACTATCATCTAACATATCAAAAATGCAAACATAAGGCAAAATAATGAGGTAGCCGAATGGCCTAAGGTTCCAAACAAGCATGGCATTTTCACAAACACTTGATATACTTAAACTAAATACTCAATCAAATGTCATGCAAATGCAAACCTATCAACTAACATGGCAAAAATGCACACACTATGCAAGATACATGAAGTGGCCGAATGGCCTAAGGTTCCAAACAAGCATGGCATTTTCACAAACACTTGATATACTAACATGCTCAACTAAAATATAACACTCAAATCATGCAAACACAAAGAAAATATACTAACACTAACAAGCATTTTCACAAACTTTTGATATACTAACATGCTCAACTAAAATATAACACTCAAATCATGCAAACACAAAGTAGTGACATTAAAACTAACAAGCCTTTTCACAAACACTTGATATACTAAATATAAAACATCAACAAATTTAAACATTATGAAAACAGAAAATTGAAAATGCAAGAATATGATAATAAACTCATAAATGACAACAAACAAGCAACCAACTTAAAACATGCTTCAAGTATATGAAGTAGAAGAACACTTAAAGCATCAAGACTAAAGAAAATAACAAAAATAACATGACAAATCAAAGCCAAAATAGCAACAATAATACAAAAATATAGGCCATTAGGCCATAATAAGAAAAATAAGAAAAAAAAATGTAAAAACTTGTTTAAGAAAAAGATGAAGAAAGAACTTAAAAAGAATATAAAATAAAAACTTATTTAAAAAGAAAACTCACCAAATAATAATCAAAATAGAAAAAACAAGAATGGAAAATCAAGAAAGTGCAAGAGTTGGTGCTAAAAGCAACCTCAAGAAGCTATCTTTCAAGCTTTATCTCTTCAAACTTTTCTTTCTTTTCTAAAATTTTTCCTTTTGCTTTCAACCAAGGAGAGAGAAAATAAGAAAAACCAAGAAAAAATCTAAAAAATGAAGTGAAGAAAATGAAAATTCCCCTCACCTTTTTAGGCTGGCCGAATTCTACCTCTCTCCTCCTAGGATGTTGTCATTTTTGCTCCAACAAATTTCCATACAAGGGCTAGTGATTCAAGGTGAAAAATCATGAAATCATCACCCTTAGATTAGGCCATCAGCTGTTCATAATTACATCTATTCAAGAATAATGTTGACACTCTCCCTCTTTATGCATTGGCCCATGTTGGCTTATTTGCAATAGCTTGATCAAAGAAATCACTAACTAACTCTTAATTCTTGGTCTTTTGATTAAAAAATAAGAAGCTTCTTCCCTCCCTTAGGCCTTGGCTGGCCAACACTCCCTTTTCCAGCCCAAGTCTGATTTTTTAAAAGGCCAAAAGAAGCCCTTTTCGGTTGCTTGGGTAAAATGACCTTCCCCGGATGCAAATAAATGGAAAACGGACTCCAAATTCAAATTTTCCTTTTTTAATACTTTTAAAATAATAAAATATTGAATTCTGGAAGTTTTCAAAATTTTCCGAGTCCGTTTGCTATTTATTTGGATTTTTTCTTCCAAAAATGCCTTTTTATGCCCCTACATTTTACCATTTTTTAAACGAGTTCCAAATCAAGATTTTTCTTCACCAATCTCTTCGAAATAATTTAAAAGTGTGATCTGGAAGTTTTCATAATTTTTGGAACTCATTTGGTATTTTTTCGGGATTTATCTGCTTGAATTACTACATAGAGGGCTCGGGATTTGGCCATTTTGCAAACGAACTCCGAATCAAGATTTTCTTTTTCCAATCTCTTCCAAATAATTTAAAAATGAGATTCGCAAAATTATAGAATTTTTGGAGTTCATTTGCTATTTTTCCGGGATTTATCTTCTTGAAGTATTGCATAGGAGGCCCGAGATTTGGCAATTTTGCAAACGAACTCCGAATCAAGATTTTATTTCGCCAATCTCTTCCAAATAATTTAAAAATGAGATTTGCAAATTTTTAGAAGATTTGGAGTTCATTTGCTATTTTTTCGGGATTTATCTTCTTGAATTATTGCGTAGGAGGCCCGGGATTTGGCCATTTTGCAAACGAATTCCGAATCAAGATTTTCTTTTGCCAATCTCTTTCAAATAATTTAAAAATGAGATTTGCAAATTTTCAGAAGATTTGGAGTTCATTTGCTATTTTTCTAGGATTTATCTTCTTGAATTATTGCATAAGAGGCCCGAGATTTGGCCATTTTGCAAACGAACTTCGAATCAATAGTTTCTTTCGCCAATATCTTACAAATAATTTAAAAATGAGATTTTCAAAATTTCAGAAGATTTGGAGTTCATTTGCTATTTTTCCCAAATTTTCTAATTTTGCCCTTTTGCCTCCGAAACCCGGTTTTGCTCAAAACAAGTCTGATTTTAAGATTTTCCTCAAACTGAGCCTTGGGCTATCCTTTTTTAATCATTCCTCATCCATTGGGGACTTTAGTCTTACCAAGTCAGGTCATTTCTGTAATTCTTCCCTATTTCACCGAAATCAACCAAAAACCCTAATTCTCGGTTTTCTCCCGGATTGACTTTTCTTTTAGTTTTTCTTTCAAATGGCTTCTCCATTACCTGTAGTCAGTGCTTATCTTTCATTTGGAACCTTCAATTTCGACCAATTAGATCGTTTAAGCACTTTTCCCCAAATTTCTCGGATTAGGGTTTTCTTTCTACTGAATCTGCATAACCCAACTTTCGAACTCCATATCTTTCAATATAGACCTCGGATTATCAAAATTCTTTCGCCATTTTTCAATTGAACTTCAAATCTTGATTTTGAAAGTGGGTTGACTTTTTCAGTAGTAGACTTTCTGGGGTTCACTTTTTCAGGGTTGACTTTTGTTGGGGTTGACTTTTTTCGGGGTTGACTTTTTTCGGGGTTGACTTTTTTCGAGTTTGTCTTTTTATGGTCGCCCTCTGAAACTAAGTCTCGGAGTACCACCTGCAGGATGAAAAAAGTCTTTTTACATTCTGAAACATCAATTTAGGAAGAAAACATACCTGTTTTAGTGGTCCGGACAAAATTAGGTGTCTACATTATTTTCAAGCCAATCCCTCTTAAGAAATTCACCAATTGGTGCAAAAGATTTCCAATATGAGCGAAGAGGGAAATTCTCTTGTTTACAAAAATGACTCTGAACCCATATGTAAAGGAGCTGTATACA
Source organism: Fremontodendron californicum (assembly GCA_030761205.1). Classification (NCBI taxonomy): domain Eukaryota; kingdom Viridiplantae; phylum Streptophyta; class Magnoliopsida; order Malvales; family Malvaceae; genus Fremontodendron; species Fremontodendron californicum. The sequence continues at coordinate 18,023,996 of JAULJL010000010.1, read as the reverse complement.
ACCTAGAAAACACCATTTTCCTTCCCGTCTACAGAAATTCAGGGATAAGTTTGTTTCTGCTATAATTGTCGGGGCTGGGTTTATCCTTTGCTCAAGCCTCTCAAAAACATCAAATATCGCCACATCCACATACCCTAATGTCTCCACAACTTTAAAAATTAAAAGCTCCTCTCAACAAAGGCTCCACAACTTTAAAAACTTAAAAGCTCCTCTCAACAGAGGCTCCACAACTTTAAAAACTTAAAAGCTCTTCTTTGAAAATAGTGCTCAGAGGTCTTATCCATGATTTTGGAAATAGTGCCTGGAGGTCTTATCTATGATTTTAAAGATGGTGCTCGGAGGTCTTATCCATGATTTTGAAAGTGGTGCATGGAGGTCTTATCCTTGATTTTGAAAATGGTGTCCGATGGTCATATCTATGATTTTGAAAATGGCACACTAAAAAATAATCATTTAAAATTTATTCTGAAAAGTTCTCAAGTCTTGTTTCTTCACTTTTTCATAGAAACTCTTTTTCATTTTCAACATATTCTTTTCTCTAAATTTGAAGAAAACCTTTCCTCTTCTCTGGGAAACCTATAATCTTTTCCTTTTCATCTTTTCAATGTTTTCCAAATGCAATGATCAATTATATCGATGCAACCTACAAAGATGCAGATACAAATGTTCATTATATGATGCATTAATGCTTATGGAGATGCATGCCATCATTTCACATTAGGAGAATGTTAAGAAAGCTGATCATCTCCCTTTTTCCTCGTGTCCTAGCAAGGTTTCCTCGTTCCTTGCTATTTTGTCCTACTGGAAGAAACGATCCCTACCCCTCGTCTGTATTTTCCAATTCATCTTGTCGAAAGAAATCGCATGACTTCGTATTTCCAGCATTTTCCTTGCCCCAGCAGATTTTTTCTTTTCTGTTTCCTGGTCAAAACCAAAACACGGAGTCAGAATTCATTCAAATATAAACTCAAAATTTCATGCCCCTACACAATACGGATTTAACTTTCTGCTAAAGCATATCCACATCTCAATTTCAGTTTGTTCTTCTTAAATCATGTCAATTTCATTTCTTCCAAAACATGTGAAATTGAAGTCTTTCAAAAATCGATGATCAACATTAGAGACATTTCTAAGCGAGATGGGAAATCAGCCTCACTTTTCAAGTGATTTGAATGATTTAATGCAACAAGGTCAATAGACTGATGCAATAAGGTCCGAATTTGTCTAAGAAAGCTTTTCAACTTGACAAAGAGGAGAAGGTGAATGTCCTTTTGTCTCAGCTCATGAGTAAGTTTTCTCAAAACATGAATTTCTTAAAACCAAACGTTTTTTTCGAAAAAAGCTTTAAAGTACAATTAAATCTCAACAATCCTCCAATCTCTAAATATGGTATTTTGATAGGTGTTAACCTTAGCCATGATATGTTCAACGTTGGAATGTCAATTTGGAAGAGAAAAATGGTTTAGCTTTCAAAGTCAGATCCCAAAATAGAACCATCTTTTTGGAATATCTAGGAGTTCCTTGATGTTCCTTGATTTCCTCAAACTGATCTATTCTCTCATCATGGCTTCGGAAATACCATGAGTGGCATCAAAATTTCTTCTTGTTCTGCTATGGACTGTCCTTTTTGGGTTTTCAACCTAGAACTTCATTATTTCTTTCTTTTCTTTTTCATTTTTTTTATTGTTCCACTATGCATCTGAGAATTCTAAATTCTTCCACAATGAAATGATAGTTCGAAGAGATGGTGTAGAGAACTAATTTTGTCTGGGCCCCCTAAACAAGGTAAGTTCTTCCTTCAACTTCCCGACATGCAAAGAATCTCCCCTTATTCCACAGATGGGTCTCCAAGACTTTGATTCAGAGGTCAACACAGAAAAGTCAACCTTGAAAAAGTCAACTCCAAAAAAGTCAACTCTAAAAAGTCCACCACTGAAAAAGTCAACTTTCAGGGAAAATCAAGATTCGAAGGTGAATTGAACAATGGTAAAGGAATTTTGATAATCGGAGATCTGCAATTGAAGATAGAGAGGTGGAAAGGCAAATTGAAAAATTCAATGTATGAGAAAAACATGGAATTTCCAAATTTAGGGAAAATTACGTAAATGATCAAATTGAATGAAATTGAAACCTCAAATTGAAGGATGATCAATAAAAAGGATATCTCAAGATCCAATTTCACCAAGAGGAATCAATCGGAAGAAGAAATGGACAAAATTGGAAATTATCATTTTTGGGAAAAAATGGGAAATTTTGTAAATTTGGGAAAAAATGCGTAAACGATTAAATTGGACAAAATTGAAGGTTCAAAATGGAATAAGATCAATAAATAAGGATATTGGAAGGTCCAATTTGCAGTAGAATTGAAGGAAGATTCAAGTTGAAGAGAAAAAAGGAAAATAAAGATTTAGTGAATAAAAGGAAAAATCACAAATTTGGGGAAAACTACGAATATGGTCCAATTAGGTAAAATTGAAGTCTCTAGTAGATAAATATAAATAAATAAAGATACCCCAAGTTCCAATTTGAAGTGGATCCAAAGGAAGAGCCGATTGGAAGAGAAACTGAAAAATCGAGAAAATTCTCAATTTTCAGGAAAAAGGAAAAACTAAATTGGAGAGGAATTCGGATGTAAAAATTGGCAAAAATTGGTTCAACTCTAATTCAATATATGAAAAAGGCAATGGAAAAAGAAAATCCAGAAAATTGGCCCGTTTCGAGTAAAATCGAGGTTTCAGGGGCTAAAGGGCAATTTGGAAAATTCGAAACAAATAGAATCTGAGCTCGAAAAATTGCGAAACTTTCCAGAATTAAGTTTTAGGGTGGAAATAATGAAATGAGAAGGAAAAAACCCAAATTTGGGACCAAAATGTAAATATGCTAAATTCGAGGGACATCCGTAATTTTAGAGAAAAATCTAGAAAAAATAGAAAACGAGCTTGAGAAACTATGAAAACTTCCAGAACTGAGTTATATATTGGATAGGATGGATTGGAGAATAAAAATCCGAGAACGGGACTGAACTGAAAATAGGCAAAGTTCGGAGGGGGACTAATCCGCAATTTTAGAGAAAAATCCAAGAAAAATGGTAAACGAGCTCGAAAATTTATGAAAACCTCCAGAACTAAGTTTTATATTGGATGTGATAGATTGAAAAAGAAAATCCAAAATTGGGGTCCATTTGCAAATAGATTAAGTTTAGGGGCCAAAATGTAATTTTACTAAAAAAACCGAAAAGGACCAATTTGCAAATAAAAAAGAGAGGAATGGCCTGAAATATTCCAGGCCATTTTTTGATCAGCATGGAAAGAGGGAGGGGAGAGTTTGATCAATTTGATCCAATGGCCAAGATTGAGTAGAAATATGACATTTTTAAGAGATGACAAGATTCTCCACTACTTGCCTATGTGGCATTTTTGGCCAATATGAGGCTTTTTAATTGCAAAGCCATGAGATTAGGAGAGGTTAGGACACCCTTAATTTAAGGAAAGTATCATGCAAAAAGGGGACAAGAAATGGCCATGTGGCAAGGATGTTGGAGAGCATGCAAAGCATGACTAAGGAAAAAAAAAACCATGCACACCAAGGGCAATTATAAGGGTGGCCAGCCAAGGTGAATAAAAAGGGGTCCTCTTTTCATTTTTCATACTCTATTCACTATTTTTAGAGAAAAAATCAGTAGCTAAAAACTCTTGAGGAGAAAAAGAAAGGAAGAGATAAACGAGGAGGAGTTTGGGAGCTTGGTTGGAAAAGTTTTGCTAGGTAGTCGTTTCTTCTCTTCTTTTGATTTATTTTATTTGATTTCATGATCTTTTTTTCTTCTTTTCTATGTGATTGTTAACTTTATTTGTTTGAATAAAATATTTTCAAAATAAATTTCTAAAGGTTTTTTCCCTTTCTTTTTATTCTCTACAAAATATCAAAGTTTGCACAATCTTTTCCTACATATTTTTTTACTTTGGACGAAACCTTGTTTCCTTATTGTGCTTGTCTTTTGCTTGATTTTCTTGCTTGCATGTTGGATGTGGATTTCACTATTGTGGTAGGATAGATTTTCTCTTTTGTTTATCTTTAAAAAAAGGTTTGAGAAGCTTGAGGATCTTGATTCTTATCAAGTGATTTTGGTTAGGTAGGACTATGTCCAAGGAACCAACTATTGAGCTAACCTTCATTTTATTTACTTGTTTATTTTTTTAGCTCATGTTTGATCATCTTCATATGTTTGTCTTCTTGCAAAATCATGCATTTATTTCATTTTCAACTTGATTTTTGGCTAAGACTAGCCAATGGTCTATAGCCAAAGTCTCTTGTGCAAACTAGTTGAAAAAAAATGATGGTTTTACAAGTTGGATGTTCTAATTTTGGGAAATATTTTCACCATGAATCTTTTGCCAAAAACAAAAAAATTTGGTATTTTTTTCCAGATTTTTTCCAGATTTTTTACCAAAAGTTTAAAAATAGTTTTCAGTAAATATGTTTTTAACTAAGTATTTTGTCTTTAAGGTAACTTTGGCCTAGGCATTTTGGGTCCGAATTAAAAACTGGTTTAACCTCATTTAGTTCTTCATTTCTTGAGTCAAAACTTATTTTTACAAATTTTTTTGAATTTTTTATAAGGGTAAAAAAAATAGCTATCTAAAATCGGTTTTTGGAGTAGAAATGAGCCTTTTTAAAACCAACAAATTTCTATTTTTTATTTGTAAAAAGGAGGGGCTGGTTGAAGTCATTAGCTATTGTTTTAGGATGTTTCTATCTTATCTCAAGGATATAAAATTGGTTTTACAAAGATCGGGTCATGGGTAGTTAATCGGGGTTTTAAAAAAAAAAATTAGAGTTTTTTTAGGGGGCCATTCGGCCATGGGGTTCTTTTAATCAAAAATTGCATTTTTCCTTAATCCAAGCCCAAAGTCATTCGGTTCAGAAATCCAATTTAAGTTTCTTTCAAAGGTAGTCGGATGCCTTTTTAGGTGTACGAATGTCCTTACTTCAAGGGAGAAATACATCTTCATGCATTGCATGTTTTAAATTTTTTTATTTAATTTGGCACAAAAATATGCTTTTCGATTTCCTAAAAATTTGACGAGAATTAGATACTAATCTTTGTCGAGTTTGTCGGGGAGTTTAAAAATTGTTCAACGCACGTGGTTATGAAATCGTAAGGCATGGATTTTGTTTTACTCCGAATTATGTGAATGTCATATGAAAGAACTATTTTCCAAGTTTTGCTGAGGAGTACTATAATAGTTTTTGACATGTGCCATTTATATAATTTCATCAATAATAAAATTCATGAAAGGAATTTCAAAATAAAGATGTGTGCATATCTCATGATCATGCATATTCTATGATGTCTACATTTTTCATTTTGATCATAATTATTCCATGTTTATGAATATTCCATGATGATGTCATTTTATGATATGTTATTCATGTTACCATCTTAATCTTGATTTGATTGTGAATATTCTATGATAATGTCATTTTTATGATTAATGTTTATGTTCTATATGCCATGTTAAGATTTGCCATGTCTTTAATTCCTTGCCATGTCATTAATTCTTTTTCCATGTCATGAAATATTTGTCATGTGATTAATTCTTTTCCATATCATTAATTCTTTTGCCATGTCATAATAAAATGTTTGCCATGCCATGATAATTACACATGTTGTTTAATTTATATTTTTATGCCTTAGTAATAATTTGCATACTCATGATTGTTTTTTTAATGATTTTAAAATGGAGGAAAATAACAATGATTTTAATAAAAATAAGGTTGTTCACGAGTTAAAATAATTAATGAATTTTCTACTGGGTCTGCCGGAGAGGATATAATCAATTATCATTAACAACGGAATATCCTTTTTCTCAAAAAATGAGGGTGATTCGGAGAATTTCAAAATAAAGGAAAAAAATTCATGTTTTGCCGAGTTTGTCGAGAAATATGGAAAATTTTATGTTAATAAATTCCAGATCATTCTCAAATAATATAATTGTTTTTTTTAAAGGGAATTATTTTTAAACTATCAAATATAAAACTGAATTTTACCGAGACTCGAGATAACACACGATTAATAAGGTACCATTTTATACGGGCGTTGTGGGGGTGCTAATCCTTTCCCACACGTAACCGATTCCCGAACCCACACTTGTTTTCTCTAGTTCAAAGCGCAGATTTCGAAATTGGTTTTAAAAATGTTTTAATTAATTTTAAAATGTTTTACAAAAACCAATTTTAATAGGTGACCGATCACACGTAGCCAAAAAAGATTGGTGGTGACTCCATTTTCTTTTTCGAAATCATTTTCAAACCCCCAACCTTTATTTAAGAGGAATTAAGATGTTTTTTCTTCTGTTTCCACACACTTATTTTTATTATTATTATTATTTTAAACGTCACTGAACGGGTCGTGAGATTTTCGTTGCGACAGCTTGGCGACTCCACTGGGACACTTAGAGAGTCAGACCTAGAATTAGTCGCGTGTTATTGAAAGTCTTGATTTTGTCTGTTTTAGTCAGTGTTTACTTTTAATTCCCACATTTTAATAAAGAGAATTTGGAAAATAATAAAATATTTCTAAATATGTTTATCTTCATGTACATACATATTATTATTGTTCTCTATTTATTTAAGTGTTGTATATTATCATTACTCACTGACTGATTAATGCTTTCCCTTATTTGATTTATTTTGGTAAATTATCGGGGTATTTAGGATAGGGGTGTAGAATAGGTGGTCAAAGGTTTGTTTGTTCCTCTTCACACACTACACTTACATTTGCATAACATGAGCCCTATACCTGGGTTCCATCCCTTTAGGTGGAAGTAAAGTAATTACGATCTCGTGAGGTGATAACCTTCGTATGGGCTAACGAAACACTTCCGGAGTAGTAAACTACCTACGCTTTTGTGAGATGATAACCTTCGCATAGGCCTGGGAAATACACTCCAACAAATGGAACCCGCTTTAATCGAGGTGCCTTACTAGCCTTCACGGGCGATAGTGAGGAGCAATTTGGAGCCTTTAGAACCTAATTCAACCCTTTATAGTGAACCTAGACGAAGCCATGCCAAATTTCTTATTAGATGTCCCAAAGTTAAGAACACGTGGAGGGACCTTTCTTACCTTTTACAATTTACTTTAATGTCACAATGATTTAATTTTATTATATCCTTGTACTAACTCATTTTTTGGTTTTGATTGTTTTTTCTTGTTTTCATTGCATGCATCATGATTATTTAGGGGTGTTTGTCTTAAGCCAAATTCAAATAAGAGGAGTTTTCATTATAGTCATGGAGTGTCAAGATCTTTCATCGGTGTCGGTTATTTCCAAGACATGCCAAGAAGTCAAATTAAAGTCAGAGAAGAATCAGGTTGATAGAGGAGACTGTTTGGCTAGTAACTTCGTGTCCATCCTTCCCGAGTTGGTTCATTTGGATCTGAGTCAGAATGATTTGTCAGAACTAGAAGAGATTTGGGAATGATGGGGAATAGTAAAGAAAAATGAGTTCATCGAGAAATATGGCGACATAGTACTACTTCTCCCTATCCAGATAGATGAGCAGCTGATTAGGGAGTACAATTTTGGGATCCTTCCTACCGGTGCTTCACAGTCAATCAAGAAGATATGACATCCACCATCGAGGAATACTCAACCTTACTCCGTATCGAGTCATCCAACCCAGATAAGATCTATTGCAAGTAGCAAAAGACAGTTAGTTTCTGGAATAAGCTATCCGAGATAATGGGTATGGAGATTCCTATTGACTCTCCAAATATTGAGAAGAAGGGTTCAAGTGTTTGTGTCCTGTGGGTATTCTTGCGAGACTATATTATAAGCAACCCAGAGAGTAATCGTGTGGTGAATGTATTCGCCTTGACGATTTATGGTTTGGTGATATTTCTAAAAATATTAGGGCACATTGAGATGGCCGTTGTGGATTTCTTTGAGTGTCTGGACAAACAGATTGATCTCTCTCCTGCTATCCTTACTGAGACGATTAGGTCACTCAATTTCTGTCAAAAAAAGTGTAAGGGACGTTTCGAGGGATATGCATAGCTTTTGCACGTTTGGATCCAAAGTCATTTTTGGGGAGATGATAATGGAAAGCTTCGCCCCTACATGAAGACTTTTATTCCCCTTAAAAAATTCTGCAAGAAAGAGTGGTCGAGGAAAGAGGATAAGAAACAATGGATCATAGCTCTTCGTCACTTAGCTCGAGAGGATATAACTTGTAGAGCTCCGTGGATGCCGATGGGGTCCACTTTGCATAGATGTGGAGACAAACCATTGGCCCCTACCCAATTTTGTATAGCTATGCACCACTCTTGGTACAAAGATAGTACGAGTCCGAGCAATTCATCTCGATGACTCATGAGCTTACTTTGGTGCATTTTACATATAGTGGGCCCGGTTACGTGAAGGAAACATGTGAGCTCATCAAGGCATGGAGAAAGTTGCACCGATCAGAATTGGGTAGATATACCGACAACGCTACTCTCGGATATTTGGTTTGGAGAGCCAAGAAGATCCACGACATCATGCTTCTTACCGAAGATGCCTCTGTTCATCCGGTAATCCTTCAGCTAGAACCAGTAGTTCCGTCATAAGTTGAGATTGTCAGGCAAGAACTGGAATAGGACAAAGGGAAATTGAAGCGAAAATGTGATAAGCTTCAAGAGGAAGTCAAGATTTGAAGATTAAACTTGAGATCCAAGAGGTGAAGACACAGAAAGTGGCTAGAGAGCGTGATACGACACACTCGGATCTGAAAGATTTTCATCAAGAGAACAAGAAGTTAAGAGCCAAAGGAAAATTTACCGAAATTGGCAAGTCTCTTGGACCACATGAGAAAGAGATGGAAAAGCTTCAATAAGAATTGGACTTCTGGAAGGGTAAGGCTAAGGAAAGCAAAGCCAAGAAAAGAAAAGGAGTCTATATTTTCTCATGAGCGGCAAAAGTGGGGAGATGCATATTCGTTGATTTCGGCCAAGTTAGAGAGGTGCCTATAAGAGAATGAGCTATTGAAGGCCAGGTTGGGGAATGAGAGGAAAAGGACATCCATGATGCGCAAGGAAAATGAGACCTTCCATGCGACCATTCATACCCTAGAGTAGCAGTTGCAAGTCCAGAAAGCCGACATTGTTGCTATCATTAGGGAATACAGAGAGAAAGACCGAGTGGAGCCAGGCGAATGACTTAGCCATAGATGCCAGTATGAGGTGGAAGACAAAAACTTTGGGGAGACAGCAATATATAGACCACCTGACTACACAGATCCACAAGGCTGTAGCTAAGGCAGGCGAGATGGTAGAGAGAGTGAAGACTTTGAGACGAGATGTCAACCCGATAGGGGAACATGGGCAGCATCTGCTAAACTTCCTAGAGGGGGCTCAAGACCAATATGAGCAGATCAAATATTTCTATGTAGCACGAGATTGAGAGATGATCTGTTAAAATTTTCTATGAATTAATGAAAAACCTTTGTTTTTGGAATTTGATCTTAAGGAAAATACCATAAGTTCCATCATTTCATACCACATAATCATAGAAACATTCATTCATTCGTTAATTTAGAATAATTGTTCAGTGATTCATTCATTCCTACAAACATTTAATAACTAAAAAGGAATAATGTGTCATGAAATTCTAATCCTTGGTATTGACACCAAGGTATAAAAATTGGGCATCCACCGAAATACCCAGAGAGAAGTACCCCGCATCAGTATAATACTCGATCACAAGCCAGAATCATAGAGAATGAACAAGCCACTTGGATAGAGAGAATGAAAAAGGCACATGATGAGTTAAGAGAGCAGTTGGCCAAATCTCAGGCTGAATCAAGAGATTAGATGAATAAGTTGATAGAGCTGGTGTCTGTCGCATTTAAGGGAAAGGGACACATGGAAAATTCAGCCTTGGGAATAGAATCAAGAAGCCAAAGGGGCAAAGAGGGTCCGCAAGAAGTCGTACTGCTAAACAGCCAATCCTCACAAAGTACATAAGCTTGACAACCGACAGCTGCAATGCCTTTCGTATATGTTCAGACCAACACAAGGGCACAAAAACAGATGCCTATTAGGACAAATCATGGAGCCATCCTGGAAAATCCTATCGAGGTCCCAAATCTGGATAATCTCGTTGAGTAAGAAAATATGAAAATGGCAGAATTGAAGAAGGTTGAAATGGCGGAGTCACAGAAGAAGTATCAGTTATTAGAGGAAAGGTTGCGACCCGTGGAAGGGGTCGATTTGTTTGGTAGTCTTGATGCTAAGGAGCTAAGTTTAGTTTTTGGTCTCGTGATCCCACCTAAATTCAAAACACTAGATTTCAAAAAATATGATAGGACCACTAATCCTTCTGCGCACCTGACAATGTATTGTCGAAAGATGACTGGGCATGATAATGATGAAAAATTGCTCATCCATTGCTTTCAGGACAACCTTACAGGGTCGGTGACTCGGTGGTATAACCAGCTTACTCGAAGCAAGATCTGCTCCTGGATGGACTTGGCTAGAGCCTTTTTGGAACACTATATGCATGTGTTTAATATGGTACCCAACATATTATCCTTACAGAATATGGAGAAAAATGCTACTGAAAGCTTTAAGCAGTATGCACAAAGAAGGAGAGAAATGGCTACCCAGGTGCAGCCTCCCTTGACTGATAAAGAAACCACGATTCTCTTTGTCAATACTCTGAAGACACCATACTATGACAAGCTGGTGGGTAATGCCACTTAGAATTTTGTAGATATGGTCATATCAGGTAAGATGATTGAAACCACTATTAAGAGCGAAAAAATGGAAAGTGGGGAATAAGCCACCCACAAGAAAACAACTTCCGCCGAGAAAAAAAAAGGGGAGGCTCATGCAGTTAGTTTTAACAATCGTCCCTTTACACCTCCAACACCTTATACATCTTACCCAACGTACAATCCCTACTACACCACTTTGAATAACCTTACTCAAAACCCTTTCCCTTACACAACCATACCACAACAAGTGTACCCAATTGGCATATCCCCTCAGATAGCCATTCCCCTAAACACTACATCAAGCACCACTCGAAATGACCAAAGACTTGTGAGGAACAATCAAAAACCTCAATATGACCCTATCCTTACCACCTACAACGAGTTGTACCCAAAGCTTCTACAAGGGTAACTTGTCGCACCTGTCTATCTCCAACTTTTAAAACTTCATGTCCCAAGTGGTACGATTCCAATGCTCATTGCATATACCACGCGGGGATTCAAGGTCATTCAACTGAAAACTGTACTACTTTCAAGCGTAAGGTCCAGAGCCTTATTGATACGGGATTGTAAAATTCAGACCAAGAAATGGGCCTAATGTTGCGAGTAATCCTTTGCCTAATCATACAGAGTCTAAGGTTAACGCAATAATATCAGGAGAGTTTGAAAAGGTGAAGAGGGGTGTTAGAAGGGTAAAGATGCCGATGATCAAAGTTTGGGTAGAGATGGTCAAGGTAGGGTTGATTCAACCAAAATCGGATGTGAGAAAGATAGCCAATATGTCAGAGGGTTTTTGCCAATATCATGATGTGAGGGGCATGCCATCCAGGATTGTGAAGAGTTTTTAGCCAGGGTTCAAAGATGATGGATATGGGAGAGGCCCAGTTTTCTGAGAAGATAGAAGATCCTGAAGTAAGTATGAGTTGAGCTAGTTATGGGTTGAAAGACCTCTGATCATATATTACGATGAGCCAGAGGCAAAGTCTATTCCAGTGGTCGAAGGACCTGCTTCGAAGTTGATCATAGAATTGCCGTCCCGTTTTCCTTATAAGAGGACAAGGCGATTCCATGGAGCTATGAATGCAGTGTGGCGATACCGAGATCCTCGAATCATCAGACAGCTTCCATGGATGTAATTGGAATGGGTCATCTGACTCGAAGTAGTAGATGCTATGTGATAACTCTAGGATTGCAATGAAAATCACATCCTAACAATGAGACTAACAAAAGAATTTAACATAAAATCAAATCATGCCTATGTTTTTCCCGAAAGTCAAGATAAATAAATAACTAAAATTTCATCATTCGATAAAGACCTCGTCATAATAAAGTGGACAATATCTCAAGCAATTTTTTTTTTTTTTATATTAAAGACTCCTAAAACATAAATGTAGAAAGGAAATAAAATAAAATCACACAAAACAAAAGAAACCTAAAGACACCCCCAAACTTAAAACAAACATTGTCCTCAATGTTTAGAAATTTAAAAGAGTAAGAATAAGAAAACTCACCTATCAATGCAAGCAAAGCAAGAGAAGCTCTAGTTTTCCTCTTGGACCTCATGATGCTTGTCCAAGTTGGATGAGTGCCTACTACAAAAGCAATTAAATAAGAATATGTGAAAAATTAAAATTCAAAATTAAAGAAAAGAAAAAATTTAGAACTTGGGTTGCCTCCCAAGAAGCGTTTGATTTATAGTCATCGGCTTGACTATCTCATGTTTATCATCCGGTATCCAACCACTTGGTGATTTTCATTTCATGCCATTTGTTTGTCTTTTCTTTGAACAGCTTAGCAGTCTTACAGGCTTGAAAGCGAAATTCATCCCTTTCCATGGTAGAATTCAAGAATGCCTTAAGCGGATCAATTGGATAAATTTCTATGAATTCCTCTTTAGTAGCACTATCTACCACATCGACTAGCTTAGGTTGTTGGATGCATTGGGAACAGGTTGTGGTGGTTCACACTAGGTCTCCATTTCTTGAGCTTTTTCAACAAATTTTGCACCCACAATTTCTTCTTCAAGAGATTTTGTTGGTGGTGAGTCACATTGAATCCCGTCTTCTTGAGCTTTCACAAATTCTTCTTCAATAGGCTCAGTTGACAATTCAGGGTTCTTGCTATCCTCATCTATCTCTTGTTCAATCCCAAGTGTATTGACGTTGTAAACACCTAATTTTGTCCAGACCACTAAAATAGGTATGTTAGAATCCAAAAAGGCTTTTCTCATCCTGCAAGTGGTACTCCGAGACTTAGTTTAAGAAAGCAGACATAAAAAGTCAAACTTAAAAAAGTCAACCCCAAAAAAGTCAACCTCCAAAAGTCAACTATTGAAAAAGTCAACCACTTTCAAAATCAAGATTTGAAGTTCAATTGAAAAAAAGTGAAAGAATTTTGATAATTCGAGGTCTACATTGAAAGATATGGAGTTTGGAAGTGGGGTTACGGAGATTCAGTAGAAAGGAAACCCTAGTTCAAAAAATTTGGGGAAAAATGCTTAAACGATCAAATTGGTCAGAATTTCCCTTTGTTTTAAATCGAATTCATTCTACTTCTCAAATAAGTCGAGCCTCGAGACCATCGTCGAGGTATTTCCTTTTGTTTTAAATTGAATTCATTCTGCTTCTCAAATGAGTCGAGCCCCGAGACTATCGTCAAGGTATATTCCTTTAGTTTTCAAAGTCATATTGATTTTACAAATGAACCAAATCCAGGCATTCCTTTTGTTTTAAAATCAAAATCGTTCTGTTTCTCAAATGAGTCGAGCCCCGAGACCATCGTCGAGGTATTTTCTTTTGTTTTAAATCGAATTCATTCTGCTTCTCAACTGAGTTGAGCCCCAAGACCATCGTCGAGGTATTTCATTTTGTTTTAAATCGAATTCATTCTGCTTCTCAAATGAGTCGATCCCTGAGAACATCGTCGAGGTATTTCCTTTTGTTTTTAAATCAAACTCGTTCTGCTTCTCAAATGAGTCGAGCCTTGGGACTGTCGTCAAGGTATTTTTTGTTTAAATCATGGATAAGACCTCCGGGCACCATTCTTAAGCCCTCCGGCCATGGTTTTTCTTTTTAAATCATGGATAAGACCTCCGGGCATCATTTTTAAAGTTGCATAAAGTGCGCTTTTCCAAATCATAGATCAGACCTCTAGGCACCAATTTTCCAAATCATAGATGAAACCTCCGGGCACCATTTTTAAGACCTTCGGGCGCAATTACTCGAAATCATAGATAAGACCTCAAGATGCCATATTCAAAAAATTCCCTTGGTTTCACCCTGGTCTCTTTCGACTTCTGGTTTTACCCAAGTCATCACCTTGAAAATTATCTATGGTTTTGCCTAGATAACTTTTTCGACTTCTGGTTTCGCCCCAGTCATAACCTTGAAAATTATATGTGGTTTCGCCTAGATAACTTTTCGATTATTGGTTCTGCCCAAATCATCACTTTGCAAATCGAACTCGTTTCCTTAAGACGGATCGAACCTTGATTAGTCAGGGTACTCAATTTAAGGACAAAATCATCAATTTACAGTTTTTTCAAAAAAAAAAAATGAATGAAAACCCCTTTTCCTTTCCTTCACATGTGATTTCACTAACCAGAAAAAATTAGTGTTTGTTTATCTTCGCGTGATTCCTGATTCTCAGCAATAGCCAAAGAGGGGCAGCTGTAGACACCTAATTTTGTCCAGACCATTAAAACAGGTATGTTTTCTTCCTAAATTGATGTTTCAGAATGCAAAAAGGCTTTTCTCATCCTGCAGGTGCTACTCCGAGACTTAGTTTAAGAAAGCTGACATAAAAAGTCAAACTTGAAAAAGTCAACCCCAAAAAATTAAACCCTAAAAAGTCATTCACTAAAAAGTCAACCCACTTTCAAAATCAAGATTTTAAGTTCAATTGAAAAATGGTGAAAGCATTTTGATAATCCGAGGTCTACATTAAAAGATATGGAGTTCGGAAGTGGGGTTACAGAGATTTAATAGAAAGGAAACCCTAGTTCAAACAATTTAGGGAAAAGTGCTTAAACGATCAAATTGGTCAGAATTGAAGATTCCAAATGAAAGATAAGCACTGAATACGGGTAATGGAGAGGCTACTTGGAAGAAAAATTGAAGGAAAAGTCAATTCGGAAGAAATTCGAGAATTAGGGTTTTTGGTGGATTTTGGTGAAATTGGGGAAAATTACAGAAATGGCCGGTAAAATTAAATCCCCACAGTGAAAAAAGAATTAGGGTTTGAAGTACTTCCGAGAAAAGAGCCGATTGGAGGAAAAACCGAAAAACGAGGAAATTCCCCACAGTGAAAAAAGAAAAATCAAATCGGAGGGGAATTTGATTGTAAAATTGGGCGTTTTTGGACCAACTCCAATTCATTATATGAAAAAGGCCCAGAAAAAGAAAATATGAAAATCAGACTTGTTTTGAGCAAAACCGGGTTTCGGAGGCAAAAGGGCTAAACTGGAAAATTTGGAAAAAATACCAAATGAACTCCAAAAATTCTAAAAATTTGCAAATATCATTCTTAAATCATTTGGAAGATATTGGAAAAAAATAATCTGGATTCGGAGCTCGTTTGCAAAATGGACAATCTCGAGCCCACTATGTTGAAATTCAATAAGATAAATCCCGAAAAAATAGAAAATGAGCTCCAAAAATTCTGAAAATTTTTTCAGATCTTATTCTTAAATTATTTGGAAGATATTGGCGAAATAAAATCTAAATTCGGAGTTCGTTTGCAAAATGGAAAATCCCGGGCCCACTATGTAGAAATTCAAGCAGATAAATCTCGAAAAAATGGCAAATGAGCTCAAAAAATTCTGAAAATTTGTAGATCTCACTTTTAAATTATTTGAAAGAGATTGGTGAAGAAAAATCCAGATTTGGAGCTCGTTTACAAAATTGTAAAAGTTCGGGTGCACAAAAAGGCAATTTTGGAAGAGAAATCTAAAAAAATAGCAAATGGGCTCGTAAAATTTTGAAAACTTCTAGAACTCAAATTTTTTATCATTTTAGAAGTATTGAAAAAAGAAAATTTGAATTTGGAGTTCGTTTGCTATTTATTTAAGTTCGGGGGTCAAAAAGGTCATTTTACCGAAGAAACCGAAAAGAGCCTTTTCTTGCAATTAAAAAATGAAGTGTGGGCTGCGAAGGTGAAGGGGCAGCCGGCCAAGGCCCATGTAGGATGGATATTTTCTGATTTTTTAGATCAAAGGGCCAAGAGTGAAGAGAAAGATAGTTATTTTTGTGATCAAACCTTTGAATTTGCAACACATGGACCAATGATTGGAGAGGGATGATGTCATATTTATGATCCTATTTATGATGTCATCTTTATGACATCATATATTTAGGAGCTGATTATTCTAATCTAAGGGTGAGAATTCTACATAGAAAGCATCCTGGATTGAAAACCATTGGATCAAATTTGGCTAAAAAATTGTAGAACCTCCTAGAGAATTCCGACACCAACCGGCCACACTAAAGGGGGAGGGGTCTCTCTTTCATTTTTCACTCTTGCTTGGATGATTTCTCTCCATTTTTGAAAAGCAAAAAAGAAAGCTTAGAAAGGCAAAGAAAGTAAGAAGAGGAAAAGCTTGCAATATAGCTTTTAGAGGTAGCTACAAGCACCATACTCTTACACATTTTTCTTGCATTTCCATTTTTGATTTGCTATTTTTATTGATATTTTGGTGAGTTTCTATTGATTTTAATTTTGAAATAAGTATTTTTAAGCTTCTTCTTCAAGTTCTTCTTTGATACTTTCTTGAAAAGCTTTACAAAATAATTTTTTTACACTTTTTGGAGGAAGCCGAATTGACCCTTTTCTAAAAAATATTTGGTTTTTGGTTTTTGTTTCATGTTGTTGGTGATAGAGCATGTTTTTGATGTTTTATATTTTCTTTTTATTTACTTACTTCTATTTTTGATTTTGTCAACTTGTTTTCATGTTTACTTTCCTTGTTTACATTTTATAATTTTCTGTTTTCAACATGTTTGAGCTGTTCATGATTTTCATTTTACTATACTATGTGTTTGTGAAAATGTCTAGTCTTATTTCATGCCTTTAATTCATATATGCATGGTTTAGCATGTTTCTTTTTAGTCTTGTATGTTAGTATGTCATGTGTTTGTGAAAATGCCATGCAAAAATACCATCTTTATGAGCTTATGAGACCATTTGGCTACCCTCCCTTTATTTGCCTTGTATGTGCATTTTCATCTTGCTTGTTGACTTGTTTGTATTTCCAAGCTTCGTTTTTGTGTATTTTGGTTTAGAATGCTATTGTTTGTGTTATTGCCATGCATTCTTTAGGTTTAGGTTTTGCTTGTATTGCCATGCATTTCATGCATTTTAGACCTAGGCTGCATTTATTGTCATGCAAGTTCATGCTAGGTTTAGGCCATATTATTTATGCCAAGCATTTTCCATATTATTTAGGTCTTAAATCATGCATTTCATACATAACATTCGTTGCTTGCTCATTGCTGTCAATTTTCACCAAGCAAGTGCACGTATCGTAACAAGTAATATAATGCAAAGTAAAGAGTCGAACCCACGAGGAATTGCTACTAAATTTGCTAAGTATTAAAATTAACACAACTTAATCTTATCTAAACAACTAATTAAAGATGATAATCAAAAACTAAATTAAAAGAAACTAATATTAAAAGCAAGTAAATTAAAAAGATGAATTCAATTAATTAATAAAAGCCTAGGATTACAACTCCCCTCAACACTTCGCTTGAATCTCTCTCTACCTCTTCACTTGATTAATGATCTTGAGTTGTTAACCTAGAGTTCTATCTTATTTATAAGGATCTTTCGATGGTCTCATAAAAATATCCTTCTTAACCAATTAACTATATTCCTATGATAATTGAATTAAAGAAGAACTCATTAAGCATAGGCTCTAACAATGGTTACACATGACAAGTAAGTGTATTCCTACCCTACCTGCATATCAATTCATCCTAATAAATGAATATGAAACATGTGTCATTCAATCCATGTCTAACACTAAACTCCCTTTTCCAAGTTGTATTTAAGTTAACAAATCAATCTAATTAGTGATCAAGCAATTAGAAGCATTAAGAACAAGAATCAACAAACAATTCAACAAACCATTAAATCAAGCTAGAGAGAGAAAGTAAATTCAAACCATGTGTTGAGTTCCATTGAAATCCTAGTAAATGAAATTTAGTTCATGATAATTAATGAAAACAAATAATCAAATAGTTTCACCGTCATCAACTAAACAAGAAAAATAAAGAAGATAAAAGTGAAAAGAAGAAACAAAGAGTTGTCAATTCTTGAGTCTTCAATCTTCAATCTTCCAATATTTTTGAGAGAATTTGATGGTGGCTATCTTCTTGAGAGAGAATTAGGTTTCTAGGTCTCTAATCCTGTTTATTCTGACCTAAAAGAGTCCTATTTAAAGTACCCCAGGCCTCCTGAAGTCCGAAACTTCGTTCCCAAGCAAAATAGGTAAGTTTCAAGCTTTTTACATTTTTTGGGGTTAATGTTCACTCATCGGAAGCTGCAGTGCTAGCTTTCCGGTGCTGCAGCACTGACTCTCGAATTGGAGTCAGTTTTCTCGGTTTGTTGCACTTCATCTTTGTCGTCTTCTCAAACTTCGTTAGCCTTTTTGACTAGGAAAATCTTGTCTGATTTTGACAACCCTTACACTGTTGGAAAGGTATGGAAGTCAGCTTAAAAAGTAAAGAAGGGATTTTTCTCATTTGAAGTCTTTCAGATCAAGTTTTGCTTGAAAGAAGCTCTGGAGGTCGAATCTGCCTGCTCATTGCTTTGCACCAATTTTCATTGTTTTGCACCTCGAAGCTTCAGATCACCTTTGACCTATAAAAACACATAAATAAAAACTAAATAAATATTTTAAACATAAAATGGATAACTAAAATAAATATAAAAATATCTAAAACTAATCAAATCCTAATAAAATCCTCAAAGACTTAGCTGATTCAAAAGCATAAAAGGTGGCAAAATAACCATATTTTCTAGAGTTATCACACCCCGAAACTTAATATTTTGCTAGTCCTCGAGCAAAACAAAACAAACTAACTAAATAACCTGACACAAAACATCACCCAAGATAAATGCACTCAAACAATGATTTCTTAAATTTTCCTCAAAAGTTACCTCAAAATCCTGATTCAAAGTAGAACATAAACATAATCCAAATCCATGATTCAATTCAATCGTGAACTTCATGCTTGAATGGATTTTCAGTGTGTGTGTGTATAATCTCTTTGCAAATCATCACATGCAATCTAAATAAATTTACATCAATGCAAAATATGAACTAGTACTAGATTCTCATATGTTTCTTTTCATCTCTCTCTCCACTAATGTAGACTAACACTTCATCAAGGATCAAGTAGGTCTTTATTAAGCTTGTAATGTAAGGCTAGGGTCAAGGTATGATAAAGGATAAATTTTGGTTTAAATTCAGCCATAGACACTTTACATTTTTATAAGGATTTTTGAGAGCCATAGTCTTTTCCTCAAATTACATTCTCCATTCTTTCTTTGAATGCATTTCCTTTTTTTTTTTACTTCACCAATTTATTCAATTTTTCTTTTTTTGTTTTTTTTTTTTGTTTTCTGTTCTTCGTTTTTGAAGAACCATAACTCTTTTTTTTTATAACACCTTTTCACCCAAGTTTTTGAAGAACCATAACTTTTTTTTTTCACTGCTATTTCACCCAAATTGGACATGGCTCATAAATTTTTTCCTGTAATATCATCACATGCCTATGTAGTGAGGGTTAATCATGGTTTTTCTTATTTGGTTAGGCTAAAACATGTGGCAATCAAAGAAAAGAGATATATCAATAGGCACAAAGAGGTAGACTAAGGATAATCATTTATAAAGGTAAGCTTCAAAGGCTCAAACGATCCAAAGATGGCCTAAATCACTTCCTCAACTTAGTGTTGTCTGGATTTCGCCTCAAGAGAGAATCAAAAAAATTCTATGTTCTAGACATAATTGCAATTCACATCAACATAATCAGTCTTTAAATAAGCAATGCAAATCTAAGCAAGAGATTAAGTGCTCAATTTGTGAAAATCATATCCTAACATGAAACTAACAAAAGAATTTAACACAAATTCTTCTCATGCTTATGTTTTCCCAAAAATCAAGATAAATCAATAACTAAAATTCATCATTGGATAAAGACTCCATCATACTAAGTGCATCATATCTCAAGCAAAAACAAAAAAAAATTTAGACTCCTAAAAAATTAGACAATCACACAAACTAAAATAAATCTAAAGTCACACCCCCAAACTTAAAACAAACATTGTCCTCAATGTTTGGAAATAAAAAGAGTAAGAACAAGAAAACTCCCCTATCGATGCAAGCAAAATAGGATAAGCTTTAGTTTTCCTCTTAGACTTCATCATGCTTGTCCAAGTTTGGGTGAGTAGTCACTACAAAAGAAAACAAAGTAAAAAATAATAATAATAGAAATACTCTAAAAATTAAAATAAAAGAAAAATTAAAAAATTTAGAACTTGGGTTGCCTCCCAAGAAGCGCTTGATTTATAATCATCGGGTTGACTATCTCATTGTTCATTAACCGGCATCCTTCCACTTGAACCATTCCATGCATCCAGAAAATTGTGGCTTCCATGCATCTTGGAAGTAGAATGTGAAATTGCCTTAAGTGGTGTGGTGGAAAAACTTTCATTGAATGCTTCTTTGGAATCAATGTTCATCACTTTAACTGCAAAACATTCATCAAATTCGTTAGGAAACTTCATAGCCTTAAAAACTTTAAAAGTTACCTGTTGGTCTAAAACTCTCATGGTAAGTTCTCCTATTGCACATCAATGAGAGTTCTACCGGTGGCTAAGAATGGTCTCCCAAGAATTATGGGAATTTCACTATCTTCCTCCGTGTCAAGCACAATGAAATCAGCAAGAAAGAAGAATTTGTCAACCTTGACTAGCACATCCTCAACCATGCCTCTTGGATGTTTGATGGATCTATCAGCAAGTTGCAACATTACTGTAGGCTTTATCTCCCCTAAACCAAGCTTGCGATAGATAGAAAAAGGCATTAAATTGATACTCACCCCCAAATCACATAAAGCTTTACTAAAAAATTTATCACCAATAGCGCATGGAATGGTGAAGCTTCCCGGATCTTTGAGTTCAGGTGGGAGTTTCTTTTGGAGAATAGCGTTGCACTCTTCAGTAAGTGCAACTATCTCAATCTCATCCAATTTCCTCTTCTTAGACAAAATTTCTTTCATAAACTTGACATATTTAGGCATTTGTTCTAAAGCTTCAGCAAAAGGTATATTAATACGGAGCTTTTTGAATACCTCAAGAAACTTCTGAAACTGCTTGTCAAACTTATTCTTTTGAAGACGCTGAGGAAAAGGTGGTGGTGGATAGACTGGAGGCTTCTTCTCTTCTTCTTGTGCTTTTTCAATTTCTTTTTCCCCCAAATTTTCCACTTCAAAAGGCTTGGGCGACAATTCTGGCACTTTTCTTTGAAGACATTGAGGAAAAGGTGGTGGTGCGTAACCTCGAGGTGTCTTCACTTGAATTCTCTCATTATGCTTTTGGCTACCCACTTCTACTTCTTTCCCACTCCTTAACGTAATGGCATTGCATTGCTCTTTCCCATGGCTCTTAGGATTGGTCATAGTATCGGTTGGAAGAGTTCCCATGGGACGATTGTTAAGTGCATTAGCAAGCTGGCCAACTTGTGTCTCAAGGTTTCCCATGGGTATTTAATTTTAATTCCCATATTTTTTTTCAATAATAAGGAGAATTTTGAAAATAATAAAATATTTTAAATATGTACATATTCATGTGCATACATATTATTATTGTTCTTTGGTTATTTTGGTGCATATATTTAGTTATTGCTTAATTGATGATTTATGTTGTTTAGTCTTATCGGGGTATTTAGAATCAAGGTAGTAGAATAGGTGGTGAAAGGTTTGTTGTTCCTCCTCACACACTACACTTGCATTTGCATAACATGAGCTCTATACCCGAGTTCCGTTCCTTTAAGTGGAAGTAAAGTAGCTATGCTCTCGTGATGATCCTCTGCATGGGCTAGCAAAATACTTCCGGAGTATAAATTACCTAAGCTCTTGTGATGATCCTCCACATCGGCCAGGGAAATATACTCTAACGAATTGAACCCGCTTTTATCGAGGTACCTATTAGCCTTCACAGGCGACAGTGAGGAACAATTCGGGGCCTTTTTAGAATTTCGTTCACCCACATATAGTGAGCGATAGAGCCAACATAGGCGAAGCTCTGCCAAATTTTTTGATAAATATATCGGACTTAGGAACACATGGAGGGATACTTCTAACCTTTTATTACCTATTTTACATCCCAAATAAATTTTGTAAATCGGGCAGTGACGAACATACATCGTTTTGCCCGTGATAGATTCGATACCCCATCCCAAAGGCGTCGTAATGCCGAATTTTCATTGGGACATCTTGTTTACTTTATATTATTTGTTATTATTTGATTTCTTCACCTTACTGACTTGTTTCTTTTTCATGTATTTTTTGTGTCATCATAATGCATAGGGAAAGTTATTGGCCTCGAGATAATCTTCAATCAAAAGGGCTTTCATGGAGGGTCAGGCTCGTTCGATAGTGGAAGAGCATGTAGGGGTACGACAGTGGTTGGAGTCAGAGTAGCGACGAGATGGGGATTGTTTAAAAAAGGGATATATATCAGTATTACCAGAACGAGTAGAGTTAGATATCCGACAAAGTGATCTCCGAGGGTTGATGGATATTTGGAGTCAATGGGATGTTTCAGAAAAGAGGATTTTCACTCAGATATATGGAGACATAGCATTGTTTATACTGGTTAGGATTAATAGTGAGTTGATTCGGGCTATGGTACATTTCTAGAATCCTGCTTACCGATGCTTCACCTTTAACAAGGAAGACATGACATCGACCATAGAGGAATATTCGGCTTTGTTACGTATTGAGGATACATCCCGGATCAGATTTATTTGAAGGATTCAAAGACGTTAGGATTTAAGAATAAGTTAGCTACGATTGTGGGAATGGGCAGTAAATGGGTCGATGCTCATGTGGTTAAGAAAGGGAAAAGTGAGTGTATTCCTGAGGATGCCCTCCAATCTTTGATCCGAAGTCACCCAAATAGAGAGACTATTAAGGATATTTTTGCTTTAGCTATATATGGTTTGGTTATCTTCCTGGGGACACTAGGACGTGTCGAGTTAGCCATAGTTGACTTTTTCGAGAAGTTACACCATAAGATAGATCTGTCTCCAGCCATTATAGCAGAAACTATCCGATCTTTGAATTTTTGCAAAAGGGAAGGAAAAGGGAGATTCAGGGGATGTTTTCAACTTCTCTATGTGTGGATTCAGAGTCATTTTTGAAAGAGGGAGGGTATTTCTTTCAAACCATATCTGAAAACCCTAGTACCAATCAATGAGTTCCTTAAGATAGATTCGCCCGAAGACAAAAATGAAGAACAGTGGATCAACCTGTTCCGAAATCTTAAAGGTGAAATGATAACTTGGAGAGCTCCATGGATGATTCCTATGCCGATATTGTACAAATATGGAAACAAGTCAGGGGTTCCACTACTCGAGATTTGGGGAGCCGTGAGCTACGCACCTCTTTTGGTGTAAAGACAGGTTGAGTTCAGTAGTTCACAACCGCGACTTATGGACTGGCTCTATTAGAGTTCACCTATGGAGAAGAAGGTTACTCAGGAAAGGTACGGGGAATAATTGAAGTATGGAAAAAGACCCATCGGATAAAGGTAGCCAGATATGCCGACATCATCACACCCGACTACCTAGCATGCAGAGAAAAGAGGGTTAATGATAGATTATTGGCATCTAATGGGGAAGAAGTTCAATTCTTGAGTTCACCACCAAAGAAAGTACCATCGAAGTTAGAAATTGCAAAGTCAAAATTTGGAAAAGAAAAAGCCCAAATGAGCAAAGAGATTGCCTGACTTCAAGAAGAGCTTGAGGACATGAAAAATAAGGAATCAGCCCGGGAAAAAGAAATGGAAAAGATTAAGAAAGGGACACTACCAAGGGCGATCTTCAGGAATTACATTTGGAAAAAGAAAGGAATCATTTCGAGCTCAGATTTGAAGGAACCCTCAAGACTTCCGAGGAATGGGAGCAAGAGGTCAAAAACCTCAAGAAAGATAGTAACTATTGGAAAAAGAGAGCGAAGCATGAAGAAGCCCGATCCAATCAACTTGAGAAGCAAGCTAAGGAAAGTTTACGCAGTGACGTTTCTGCTAACATGTCTAGGAGCCATGAACAAGTAGGGGTCAAATTGAAAAGCAAGGCAATCAATAGAGGATTGTGAAAGAAAGTCCAAGATCCGAGGGAGTTACTATTGGACTAATATTTTGTAACAGCACTTTGAATTAGATAGGCAAATTATGGACTTTTCTTAGGGAGTGATCTTTTTATTTTATCTTTGATGTATTTAGTTCCAGGAAATCAATGAAAGACCGTTCGGTTGGAATTATCCCGAGGCCAATACTTTCAAATGCATCCATAGTTTTTATATTTTGTTTGTTCATTTGTACATTTATTCATCGTTATAATCATTCATTTTTTTATGATTATTCATTCATATACTTAGTCATTTATTTATTTTACTTGTTCATTCATTTATTCTTTCATATTCATATACTTAGTCATTTATTTAGAGGATCATGGAGAATGATCATCTTGCTCATATTGAGAGGATGGAACGGGTTCAAAAGGAACTATAGGAACAACTGGTTAAGTCTCAGGAGGAATCAAGGGAACAAATGGCTAAACTCATGGAAATGATGAACGCCATGATGAGACAGAAAGGGTCAGGGGAGAATTTGGTCACAGGAAAAAGGGTGGTAAATGAGGAAGATCAACCTGAAATCATGCAGCAAAAGGGCCAAGCATCCTAGCATGTGGGAAATGAGCTACCAACTGGGGTAGCTTCCTATGTTTATATCCAACCAGCGACTGAAGCACAAAATTATGCTCGTGGAAAAGGTAATACTGGGGCTGACCCTAGTGATATTATTGATGTTCCGGACTAGCTGAGAAAGAAAAGGCAAGGTTGGCTGAGCTGAAAAAGATGAAAACTATAGAATCCTAGAAGAAGTATCAGCTGTTGGAAGAGAGATTAAGAGCAATAAAGGGGGCAGAGTTATTTGGCAGTCTGGATGCCAAAGAAATGAGCTTGGTACATGGCTTGGTGATTTCTCCCAAGTTTAAAGTACCCGATTTTGAGAAATATAATGGGACTAACAACCCATCAGTACACCTGACCATGTACTGCAGAAAAATGACAGGACATGATGATGATGAAAAACTGCTTATCCACTGCTTTCAGGATAGCTTGACGGGGTCTGCAACCCTATGGTATAATCAACTGACTCGGACTAAGATCCATTCTTGGATGGATTTAGCCAGGGCCTTTATGGAGCATTATAAGCATGTATCTGATATGGTACCTGATAGGTTGTCACTTCAGAACATGAAAAAGAAGACTACTGAGAGTTTCAAGGAGTATTCTCAAAGGTGGAGGGACCTGGCCACTCAAGCGTAACCCCCTTTAACCAGCAAAGAAACAATGGTGCTTTTTATCAATACCTTAAAGGCACCGTATTAAGACAAATTGGTGGGGAGTGCCACTAAGAATTTCGTGGATATGGTTATATCCAGCGAAATGATTGAGACTGCCATCAAAAATGGAAAAATCGAAGGGGGTGAGTCTACCACTCCAAAGAAGGTATTTCTTACTAAGAAGAAAAAGGAAACTCACGCAGTTAGCATCAACCAATATCCATATGCACCTCCTACACCATATACACCTCCCAAGCCCTATACTCCTTCTACATCCTATACACCTCCTACACCCTACACAACTTACCCGGGGTATAATCCTTACTACCTTAATGTGAACCACCTTACTCAAAATCCATTCCTTTATACCAATATACCGCAACAGCCATTTCCAACTGGTATATCCCCACAAATAAATCTTCCCCAAAACACTATCCTAAACACCCAGGGTACCGTGCGCAATGACCAACGTTCACTAAGGAATAATCAAAAACCCCAATTTGATCCGATTCCTACCACTTATGGTGAACTATATTTGCAGGGTCAACTTGTTGCACCCGTATACCTTAAACCTCTAACACCGCCATACCCAAGGTGGTACAACGCAAATGCTAACTGCGTGTATCATGCTAGGATTCAGGGGCATTCGACAGAGGATTGCATTGCCTTCAAAAGGAAAGTCCAAAGTTTAATCAATATCGGAGTTGTGAAATTTAGGTCAAAGAATAGGCCAAATGTAGCGGGAAATCCATTGCCCGATCATGCAGAGAATCGGGTAAATGCAGTACTGACAGGGGAAGTCAGAAGGGTAAAAAGGTATATCAGTGAAGTCTAGACTCCAATGATAAAAGTATGGGTCAAAATGGTTAAGGCAAGAATGGTGGAGGATGGAGACAATTTAAAAATGGTTGCAAACAGGGTGCAGAATTGGTGCCCGTTCCATTGATGTAAAGGTCATATCATACAGGAATGCAGGACTTTCTGGCTAAAGTCCAAAAGATGATGGATAAGGGTGAGGCCCAGTTTTACGAGGAAATAGAGGAGGAAGTAGATGTTATTGAGAATGCAGCTGGCTACGAGGTAGGAAGACCTTTGATCATCTATTATGATGAACTAGAGGAGAAAGTTATGCCAGTTGTTGAGGAAATTGCGCCTAAGTTAGTCATAAAATTCCCTTCTTTATTTTCATACAAGGAAAACAAAGCTGCATCTTCGAAGTATGACTGTAGCATGGTTATGCTAGGGTCTTTGAGTCAGCAAGATATCACAAGAGTGGGGCACTTAACACGAAGTGGAAGGTGTTATGCCCCTGAGGTTGTTGAACAAGGATCAAAGAGAAAGGATGAAGGAATGGATAAAGGGAAGAAAGCAGCTGAACCAATCCATATTGAGATGGATTCGTCAAAAGAAGCAGAGAGGGGGTCAGCCCCAATTAACAAGATAAAAGAGCCGGTGAATGAAAAGAAAGCTTGCGAGTTTTCAAAATTCATAAAGCATAGTGAGTATAGTGTGGTCGAGCAATTGCAGCGTCAACTAGTAAGGATTTCTATCCTATCATTGCTGCTGAATTCAGAATCACACAGAAATGCCTTGTTAAGAGTTCTAATTCAGGCATATGTGGCCAATAACATAAACTAGATAGGCTGGTGGAAAACATTGCAGCAGACGATCACATATATTTTAGTTATGATGAAATACCATCCAATAGTATTGGGTCAACAAAGGCTCTTCACATAACGACCACTTGCAAGGGGCACATAGTACCAAGGGTGATTTTGGATAATGGTTCTTCATTAAATATGATGCCCTTGGAAACTTTGTCTAAACTGCCAGTTGATATTTCTTATATTTTGCCAAGTTGCACGGTTGTTAGAGCTTTTGATGGAACTAGACGGGAGGTAATGGGAACTATCAAGGTCCCAATGGAGATAGGCCCTTGTACTTACAAGGTGAATTTTCAAGTCATGGATATTACCCCGTCCTACAATTGCTTATTAGGAAGGCCTTGGACACATTCTGTTGGGGCTTTACCCTCATCTCTCCTCCAAAAGCTAAAATTTGTGATGGAGGGACGTTTGGTCACTGTGTCGAGAGAAGAGGACATCATAGCCTCTGCATCTACTGGTTCTCCTTACATTGAGCCAAACAAGGATGCTGTGGAATGTTCCTTTCAGTCTTTGGAGTTTGTAAATGCAGTATTCATCACTGAAGGATGAAAAATTCCAAAAACAAAGTTCTCAAAGAATACAAGGTTGGGAGTAAGGACTATCGTGGGAAAGGGCTGCAGGGCTGGAAAAGGTCTTGGAAAGTATCTTCAGGGAATGGCCCGAGCAATTGAAATGGTTGGAAAGAAGGACCAGTTTGGTCTAGGATATCTTTCGAAGGCTCAGGAGAAGAGGAAACAAGTGGAGAAGAACCGACAAAGGAGGATGGACCATCTCGCGGGTATGGATATTAAATGGGAACCTATGACTTTCCCACAAATCCTTCACAGCTTCCACTCAGCCGGTTTTCTATTTGGAGAAAAGAATTCTGATGATGTACTCATGATGATTCAACAAGATTTCGAGAAGTTTAATATGGATAAGCGTGAGCAGATACAGGATATAATGATCTGCATGACTGGGAGAAAAGAGTTGAAAGTAAGAATGCAAGCTGGATGGTGCGACCTTGTCCACCAGGATATAGACTAACCAATTGGAGTGCGATCGAGCTGCCCATATTCTTTAGGTCTATTCCAAAGTAATACTTTAAAACAATCTTAATTATCTTTGCCCAAGGATATTAAGAATTTTTTCTGTAATAGGGCTTTTGTTTAAACATTTTCATTCAATAAATAACAAGCACGATGCATTTTCTTCATATTGATGTGTCCATATTCTTTCATTTATGCTATTTATTTTTCTTTCATTATATTATTTTCCTATATTGTTTCTTACCCACCTATTTATAGGTGTACGGATGCGGAATATGAGGACCTTCCTGTCAGTAATTCTGAAATTGATTTTGAAAGACCCATTTGTACGGGTGATTTTGAGGCCAACGAAGATTCTGAGGATTATGGTTTACCTCTGGACTTATTAAAGAAAATAGAACATGAGGAGAAACAAGTACTTCCTCATAAGGAGCTATTGGAAATGATAAATTTGGGAAGTGGTGAGGAGATAAAAGAGGTTAAAATTGGGACCACATTGTCATCATCAATAAAATATTAATTGATAGCCTTGCTTCGGGAATATGTAGATGTATTTGCATGGTCAGGCCAAGACATGCCAGGGTTGGGTCCCGATATTGTGGTTCATAAACTCCCTTTAAGGCTAGAGTGCAAGCCAATTCAGCAAAAGTTGAGAAGAATGAGGTCGGAAATGCTGTTAAAGATAAAATAAGAGGTGAAGAAGCAGTTTGATGCTGGATTCTTAGAGGTGGCAAAATATCCGGAATGGGTGGAAAATATTGTTCCAGTACCAAAGAAGGATGGCAAGGTGCAGATGTGCGTCGATTATCGAGATCTGAACAAGGCCAGCCCCAAAGATAATTTCCCTCTGCCCCACATCGATACTTTGGTGGATAATATGGCGAAGTGTTCCTTGTTTTCTTTCATGGACGAATTCTAGGGATACATTCAGATTAAGATGGCACCAAAAGATATGGAGAAAACCACATTTGTTACAATGTACGGAACATTCTGCTACAAGGTAATGTCGTTTGGGTTGAAGAATGTTGGGGCAACATATCAAAAGGCCATGGCATAAGGGAATTGAGGTCTATGTTGATGATATGATTGCAAAGTCACAAGGAGAAGAGGAACATATTGCAAATCTTAAGAAGCTCTTTGAAAGACTAAGAAAGTTTCCACTCAAGCTAAACTCGGCAAAATGCACCTTCGAAGTCACTTCGGGGAAATTGTTGGGTTTTGTTGTTAGCAAAAGGGGAGTTGAGATTGATCCAGATAAAGTGAAGGCCATCCAAAATCTGCCACCACCACGTACTCAAAAAGAAGTAAAAGGCTTCTTGGGAAGATTGAATTACATTGCTCGATTTATTTCTCAGTTAACCGACAAATGTGATCCAATATTTAAGCTACTTAGAAAACGTGATCCAGGAGAATGGGATGAAGGGTTTCAGATCGCTTTTGAAAAGGTTAAGCATTATCTATCAAACCCACCAGTATTAATGCCACCTATTCCGGATAAACCAATGATACTATATTTGTCAGTATTTGAGAGATCCATGGGTTGTGTCTTGGGGCAACATGATGAGACTGGGAAGAAAGAACAAGCGATCTACTAGCTTAGCAAGAAGTTTGCAGATTATGAGTTGAAATATTCGTCGGTAGAAAAGTTGTTCTGTGCCTTAGCTTGGACTGCTCGGAGGCTCAGATAGTACATGTTGTACCATACGACGTGGTTGATTGCCAAGCTAGACCCAATCAAGTACATGTTGGAAGCACCTTCTTTTTCAAGGAGGACAGCAAGATGGCAAGTTTTGTTATCATAGTACGACATTGTATATGTAAGTCAGAAAGCTTAGGGCAGTGCAGTGGCTGAATTTTTAGCAAATCGGGCAATGGAAGATTATGAGCCTCTGAACTTTGATTTCTTGGATGAAGACTTGATGTGCGTCTCGCATGAAGATGAGATTCCCTTTGAATAGAAGAAAATATGGAAGATGTACTTTGATGGGGCATCTAATGCAATAGGGCACCAAATTGGTGTAGTCCTCATATCCCTAGAAGAAGATTATTATCCTTCTACTGCTAGATTAGATTTTTATTATACAAACAATACTGCAGAATACGAGGCATGTACTATGGGCCTTCGTGCTGCCGTAGACAGAAAGATAAAAAAACTGGTGGTTTTTGGAGATCAGCTTTAGTGATATATCAATTGCACGGAGAATGGGAAACCCGAGATGCAAAGTCAATCCGATATAGAGAGCTCATATTGAGTTTTTAGAGGAATTTGAAGAATTAAATTTCAATTACTTCTCCCGAGAAGAAAATCGAATGGCGGATGCTCTGGCTACTCTGTCATCAATGTTTAAAATGAATGAAGGGGCTGAAGTTGTCCCGATCAAGATGAGCATATATGAGTCTCCTGCTCACTGCTTGAGTATCAAAGAAGAAGCAGATGGACTCCCTTGGTATAATAACATTTTGCAGTACATCAAGAATCAACAGTATACAGAATGAGCAACAAAAAACGATAAGAGGACTCTGAGAAGGCTAGCAATGGGTTTTGTTCTAGATAGTGAGATTCTCTACAAGAAAGGGAAAGACTAAGTCCTATTGAGATGTGTCGGATCCGCAGAAGCTCGAAGAATCATAGAGGAAATCCATGAAGAAATATGTGGCACCCATGCCAATGGTCACATGCTTGCTAAGCAGATTATGAGGGTAGGATATTATTGGCTAACGACGGAAGGAGATTGTATCAGTTAATCCCCAAAGTCCCATAAATGCCAGATATATGTAGATAAGATTCATGTGCCGCCATCGCCATTGCATGTCATGACTCCACCATTGTCATTTTCAATGTGGAGAATGGATATGATTGGGCCTATTACCCCGAAAGCTTCAAATGTACATCATTTCATCCTGGTGGCCATAGATTATTTCACAAAGTGGGTGGAAGCTCCTTTTTATACGAATGTAACAAAATCGGTGGTATGCAGATTTGTTAAAAAGGAAATCATATGCCGATATGGATTGCCAGCAAGAATTATTTTAGATAATGCTCCCAATCTGAATAATAAGATGATGAGAGAAGTGTGTACTCAGTTCAAGATCACGCATCATAATTCGGCACCTTATCGTCTGAAGATGAATGGGCAGTAGAAGCAGCCAACAAAAACATCAAGAAAATTGTTGAGAAGATGACTGATGTGTACAAGGATTGGCATGAGATCTTGCTTTTTGCTCTTCATGCATACCGTACCTCGATTCGCACATCTACAGGGGGGAACGTCATTTTCTTTGGTATATGGGATGGAAGCAGTGCTACCTATTGAAGTTGAAATCCCTTCACTTCGGGTTTTGATGAAGGTTGGCCTAGAAGAGGTGGAATAGGTTAAAGCTCGTTATGAACAGCTGAATCTCATCAAGAAGAAAAGATTGAATGCAATTTGTTATGGGCAGTTGTATCAGAAAAGAATGATTTGAGCCCACAACAAGAAGGTTTGTCCAGATAGTTTCGAGAAGGGGAGTTGGTACTAAGAAAAATTCTCCCTATTGTGAAGGATCCGCGAGAGAAATGGGCTCCAAATTGGGAAGGACCTTATGTGGTAAAAAGAGCTTTTTCTGGAGGAGCATTGATTCTAACTCGGATGGACGGGGATAATTTGAGAAATCCCGTGAATGCTGATGAATTGAAGAAGTGTTATGCTTGAAGGAAAAAAAAAAGAAAGAAAAAAAAGTGTGATGCTGCTATACACATGGAAATTCGAAAGATTCCAAGTGTAAAAATGGAAATTCTATATATCTATCTCCCCTGAGAATTGCTTCTCAATAAGAATATTCATGCTTGATATGATGAATGGCCATCTTTCATATTCCCTTCACTAAGAAAAAATTATCCCTACTCACCCCTTTGAGCCTTAGGAATTATTTCTTTCTTTGAACCTTGATCAAGGATCACCCTCTACACTGGAGGGCAGATGCGAGGGAAAATAATCAAATTCATGGCAAAAAAGAGAGCCATCGAAAAATGTGAAATCAAAGAATGGAAAATGAAAGCCAACAATGAAAGAAAAAAGATTGAAAAAGAAAAAAGAAAAGAAAGTCCAAAAAAAAGGACAAATGATTCAAGAATGAATTCTTCTTAGGAAATGATCCTTGATCAACAATCACCCTTAAACACACTTTGGGCCTATTTATCCTTTCCTTTTAAACCCGAACCTTGGCCTACATACGTGCTTTAAAAGTCCATTTTGATCAAGCATGGATATTGAATTTGGAAGGTTTTTCTCAGAATTCATCCCATCTTTGGAATTGACATTTTTACCTTGGAAGCATTTAGAATTCTCAGATGCATGGTAGAATACAAGAAAAAAGAGAAAACAAAAAAATAATAATAAATGAAAAAAGATTGTAAAAGGAGAGGTTTAAGCCGAAAACCCACAAAGAGCGACTTAATACCTAATGGGGGACACTTGAGTTGAAAACCCGGAAAGGGCGGCTCAAGTACTGATTAAGGTTTGAATCAATGCTCCATGTAAAGGGGGAGAAAATATCTGAAAATCAAAGGAAAAAGGAAAAAAATTAGTCTGACGTAACTACAGAAGCCGAGGGATTACCAAAGTAAATTGCTCATTCAAAAGAAGTTTCAGATAGTTTGAAAAATGAGTGGTCTAAGATATTCCGCATTCGGGGCATCTACAACCTATAACTTTACATTTGTTTCTTATATTTTTGATATTCACTTTTACCATTTTAAAACATTTGTTGCAATAAATTCTTGTTATCCTTCTCATGACATTTGCTTTCATGTTTCCTTTCGTACATTTTTGAGATTGCGTTTTGTTTGTTATTAAATTGAATGGTGATTAGTAAATATTAAAAGCTTTAAAGGATTTCAAATTATTACTAAGGAATAGATTTAAATCTTAGAAAAGGTTTGGAAACCACTAATCCTGATGGAAAATTCACTAAATAAAGGAAAACAGCGAATGTGTTGGAGACTCCGTCATGAAGTCAGAAATTTGTGAATTTCAGCGAAGTCAGAAACTGGGACTATTTGAAAATTTATCTTGAGTGAAAGGTTCCTTAAGTGGTTCATCAATGAACGATTGAAGACTCCGTCATGAAGACAGATAATCTGTGAACATCAAA
Organism: Fremontodendron californicum; assembly: GCA_030761205.1. Taxonomy (NCBI): domain Eukaryota; kingdom Viridiplantae; phylum Streptophyta; class Magnoliopsida; order Malvales; family Malvaceae; genus Fremontodendron; species Fremontodendron californicum. The sequence goes on along the minus strand of JAULJL010000010.1, from coordinate 17,990,779 downwards.
GAAACCATGGATTAGAAATCATGACACAATCATTTGATTGCATTCATCCTTAGGAAACATACAAGCATTTGCAAAGCATGTCATTCTCATCATTGCATTTAGCTAACATTGCAAGAATCAGGAAAACTTTGGCTTCCCCAAATCAAACTTGTTCTGCTTCTCAAGTGAGTCGAGCCCCAAGACCGCCGTCGAGGTATGTTCATTTCATTTTCAAGTTAAATTTATTTTTTCCAAATGAATCAAACTCAGGATCATTCTTAGTATTTCCCTTTGTTTTAAATCGAATTCATTCTCCTTCTCAAATGAGTCGAGTCCCGAGACCATCGTCGAGATATTTCCATTTGTTTTAAATCAAATTCATTCTGCTTCTCAAATGAGTCGAGCTCCGAGACCATCGTCGAGGTATATTCCTTTAGTTTTCAAAATCAATTTGATTTTACAAATGAACCAAATCCAGACACTCCTTTTGTTTTAAAATCAAAATCATTCTATTTCTCAAATGAGTCGAGCCCCGAGACCATCGTCGAGGTATATTCCTTTAGTTTTCAAAATCAAATTGATTTTACAAATGAACCATATCCAGGCATTCCTTTTGTTTTAAAATCAAATTCATTCTATTTCTCAAATGAGTCGAGCCCCGAGACCATCGTCGAGGTATTTCCTTTTGTTTTAAATCGAATTCATTCTGCTTCTCAAATGAGTCGAGCCCCGAGACCATCGTCGAGGTATTTATTTTTGTTTTAAATCGAATTTATTCTGCTTCTCAAATGAGATAAGCCCCGAGACCATCTTCAAGGTATTTCCTTTTGTTTTAAATCAAATTCATTCTGCTTCTCAAATGTGTCGAGCCCCGAGACCATCGTCGAGGTATTTCCTTTTGTTTTTAAATCGAACTCGTTCTTCTTCTCAAATGAGTCTAGCCTTGGGACCGTCGTCAAGGTATTTTCTGTTTAAATCATGATAAGACATTCGGGCACCATTTCTAAGACCTCTGGGCATAGTTTTTCTTTTTAAATCATGGATAAAACCTTCGGGCACCATTCTTAAGACCTCCGGGCATCATTTTTAAAGTCGCATACAGTGCAATTTTACAAATCATAGATCAGAGCTCCGGGCACCAATTTTCCAAATCATAGATCAGACCTTCGGGCACCGTTTTTAAGACCTTTAGACGTAATTACTCAAAATCATCTGTAGACACCAAAGTTTATCCAGACCACTAAAACATGTATGTTTTCTTCCTAATTTGATGTTTCAAAATGTAAAAAGATTTTTTTCATCCTGTAGGTGGTACGCCGAGACTTAGTCTAAGAAAGCGAGAATAAAAAGTCGAACTTGAAAATGTCAACCCCAAAAAGTCAACTACCAAAAAAGTCAACCCACTTTCGAAATCAAGATTTGAAGTTCAATTGAAAAATGGTAAATGGATTTTGATAATCCGAGGTCTACATTGAAAGATATGGAGTTCGAAAGTTGGGTTACAAAGATTCAGTAGAAAGGAAACCCTAGTTTGGAAATTTTGGGGAAAAGTGCTTAAACGATCAAATTGGTCAAAATTGAAGGTTCCAAATGAAACATAAGCACTGAATACGGTTAATGAAGAAGCTACTTGGAAGAAAAACTGAAAGAAAAGTCAATCCAGAAGAAAACTAAGAATTAGGGTTTTTTGTGGATTTCAGTGAAATTTGGAAGAATTACAGAAATGGCCCGATTCGGTAAGACTAGAGCCCCTAATGGATGAGGAGTGATTAAAAAAGGATAGCCCAAGGCTCAGTTTGAAGAAAATCTGAAAATCGGACTTGTTTTGAGCAAAACCAGGTTTCGGAGGCAAGAGGGCAAAATTGGAAAATTTGGGAAAAATAGCAAATGAACTCCAAAAATTCTAAAAAATTGCAGATCTCAGTTTTAAATCATTTCAAAGAGATTGGCGAAGAAAAAATCTTGCTTCGGAGTTCGTTTGCAAAATCGTCAAATCCCGGGCCCACTATGTAGTAATTCAAGCAGATAAATCTTGAAAAAATAGCAAATAAACTCCAAAAATTCTAAAAATTTGTAGATATCATTTTCTAATTATTTGGATGAGATTGGCGAAAGAAAATCCGGATTCAGAGTTCGTTTGCAAAATGGCCAAATCCCGGGCCCACTATGTAGTAATTCAAACAGATAAATCCAGAAAAAATACCAAATGAGTTCCAAAAATTATGAAAACTTTCAGATCATACTTTTAAATTATTTGGAAGAGATTGGTGAAGAAAAATCTGGATTTGGAGCTTGTTTAAAAAATGGTAAAGTTTGGGAGCACAAAAAGGCAAATTTGGAAGAAAAAATCCAAATAAATAGGAAATGGGCTCCGAAAATTCTGAAAACCTCCAGAATTCAATTTTTTATTATTTTGGAAGTATTGAAAAAATAAAATTTGAATTTGGAGTCCGTTTGCTATTTTTTATGTTTGGGGGGCAAAAAGGTCATTTTACCCAAGAAACCGAAAAGGGCTTTTCTTGCCGTTTAAAAACATGAAGCATGGGCTGGAAGATAAAGGGTCAGCCGGCCAAGGCCCAAGGGTGGGCAAATATTTTCTGATTTTTAATCAAAAGGCCAACAATGAAGAGGAAGGTAGTTATTTTTTAATCAAGCCTTTATAATTAAGCCACATGGACCAATGCATGAAGAGGGAGAATGTCAACATAATGGCTTGAGATTCTTGAACATCTATAATTGTTGATAGCTTATTGCCTAATCTAAGGGTGATAATTTCATATTTTAAACATCTTGGATCAATAGCCTTTGGATCAAAATTGGTGGAAAACAAAATGACAACATCCTAGCTCTAACAAGGGATTCAGCCACTACAAGGGGGGTCTCTCTCTTTTCATTTTGAGCTATTCACTCTCTATTCTTTTGTTTTGATTTGGTTGTTTGCTTGCTTCCATTTTTGAGTCCATTCTCTTATTATCATGTTTTTTTTTTTACTTGTCTTATATTTTTGATTTTCTATTTTCAAAATATTTAAGTTTGTTTATGTTTTACATTTTGTTAATCCATGTGTTTGTGAAAATGCCTATTGGTTTTCATGCCTTTACTTTATATTTGCATGATTTGAGTATTATTCTTTAGTTATGCATGTTAGTATATCATGTGTTTGTGAAAATGCCATGCTCATTTTAAAGCGTGAGACCATTCGGCCACCCCTCTCTTTTAAGCTTTGTGTGTGCATTTTTGTTATACTAGTTGATAGGTTTGCATTTTCATGATATTTGGTTGTGTATTTTATTTAAGCATGCTATATGCTTGTGTTATTGCCATGCATTATTTAGGTTTAGGATTGGTTTGCTTTGCCATGCATATTCATGCATTTTAGGCCTAGGTTGCATTAAATGCCATGCAAGTTCATTTAGGTCTAGGTCATTTTATTGATGCCATGCATTTTTCATGTCATTTAGATTTTAAATCATGCATTTCATGCATCATATTTGCTGTATTTTCATGCATTTCATGTCATTGCCACATGATTTATGACTTAGACCAATCAATGGCTCAAAGTCATGCTCATTTTGAGCATACTTGTGGAAAATTAAAGAGTTGTCAAATTGATTATTCTACCTTTGTGATTTTTTTTACTTAGTCAATTTTTACCTAACTTTTCAAAAGTGTTAGCTACTGTTTGTGAGTCCTTAGGAGAGTCTCTAACATTTTTACTTTGATTTTTAAATGATTTTATCAAAGGCAAAAAAAAAAATGTGTTTTGGCAAAACAGTTTTTTCACCTAGTACTCGTACTTTCCCAATTTTTTTGGGCAGTCATCTTTAATAAGAAAATTAAGTCTCTAGCATTTTTTTTTTAGTTTTTTTTTTTTTAAATTTAAAAATAGGGTAAAAAATTGTGCTTTAAAACTGGATAGTAGAGGCATAATTGAATTTGAAGGAAATTCATTTTTCTGTTTTGGTTAGGTTACTTAGAGTGGGCTGATTAGAAAGTTTAGCTACTGACTTAGGGTAGTTTCGAAGCCTTTTCAAACTCTAAAAATGAGTTTTTAAATCTCGGGTTAAGGGTGGTGAAGTTCGGGATTTTAAACTCAGGAAATTAGAGCCATTTTAAAAAGGGTTTAGCTAAGTTTTTATGTTTAATCTAAGCTTTTCAAAATTATTTTCAAAGAATCACAAAGTATTTTGGTTTTAGAATATTTAATTTGATATATTTTTCGAAGGTAGCCGGATATCTTTTTAGATATATGGATTTTCTTAATTAAAGGAAAAATTACATTCTCATGCATTGCATTTTCCATATTCATGCATACTATATAATATGTGATTTTTGCTATGTTTAATTTTCATGATGGTGTTATTATCTTTGATTTAAATTTTTGATATTATATTAATTGTTATATAGTTTTGAATATTTCATGATATCCTATGCTTTTTATTTAGTTATTTTTGTCATATTATTTAGCATATACTATGTTCGTGCATTATTATTTTTATTTTTATTTTCATGCATATTATATGATAGCATTATTATGTTTCATGTCATTTAGATTATATGCCATATCATTTATATTTACCATGTCATTTAAATTATTTCATTTTATATAGAATACATTATGTTACCTAGGTCATTTCATTTCATGTAGAATATATTATGTTACCTGGGTCATTTCATTTCATTTAGAATATAGTATGTCACTTAGAATATTTTATTTCATTTAGAATATATCATATGACTTAGGATATTACATTTCATGTAGAATATATCATGTTACCTAGATCATTTTATTTCATTTAGAATATATCATATAACTTAGGATATTTCATTTCATTTAGAATATGCTAAGACATTTAAATCATATCATACCATTTAGGTTGCATTATATTATTTAGACTTTGCTATGTCATTTTATTTATGTCACACATAGTCATATTCATATTTTTTAAAATGTTTTGAAAAAGGTAATGATTTTCAATTAAATAAAGATTTTTCCGAGTTAAAATAATTCATGAGTTCTCTATCGGGTTTGCTGGGGAGGATATCATCAATTATCATTAATAATGGAATATCTTCTTTAAAATAAGAATGATTCGAAAAGTTTTCCAAACTAATAAATTTTTTTATATTTTGCCACGTTTGTTGGGGAATATAGGAAAATTTTGAATTAATAAATTCTGGATTATTTTCAAATAAAAATGGAATTATTTTTCTTTAAATTGGGAATTAACTTGAAATACTAAATTTAAAACTGACTTTTTACCGACACTTGAGATAACACATGATTAATAAGGTACCATTTTATACGGGCGTTGTGGGGGAGCTAATCCTTCCCCATACGTAACCGAGTCCCGAACCCGCTTCTTTGATTTCTCTGGTTTAAAACGCAGACTTGAAATTGGTTTTCAAAATGTTTTAATAAATTTTAAAATATTTTATAAAACCGGTTTTAATAGGTGGCCGATCACACCTAGCTAAAAAATATTGGTGGTGACTCCATGTCTTTTTCAAGATCATTTTCAAAACCTTCATTTTTCAAGAGGAATTACGTCGACTTTTCCTCGGTTTTTTTAATGTCATTCTTAAATCATTTGAAGATCTCAAAATTGTTTTCAAACAAATCAAAAAGTATTTGATTTTAGAAATTTTAATTTGATATATTTTCCTAAGGTAGCCGGATATCTATTTAGGTATACGGATTTCCTTATTTAAAGGAAAAAATACACTTTCATGCATTGCATTTTCCATATTCATGCATATGGTATAATTTATGATTTTTGCTATGATAATTTCTATGGCATTGTTATTATTTTGATTTATATTTTATGATGTTATATTGTTTGTCATATGGTTTTGAATATTTCATGCTATCCTATGCTTTTTATTTAAGTCATTTATTTTTGTCACATCATTTAGCATATACCATGTTTAGGCATTATTATGTTTATTTTCATGCATATTTCATGATAACATTATTTTATGTTTTATATCATTTCATATCACTTAGATTATATTATTTGAAATATGCCATGTCATTTAAATCATATCATTTCATTAGAATATATCATGTTACTTAGGATATTTCATTTCATTTAGAACATATCATGTCACTTAGGATATTTCATTTGATTTAGAACATATCATGTCACTTAGGATATTTCATTTCATTTAGAATATATCATGTTACTTAGGATATTTCATTTCATTTAGAATATGCTATGCCATTTAAATTATATCATATCATTTAGGTTGCATTATATTATCTAGACTTTGTTATATCATCTTTACCATGTCACACATATTCAAATTTTATTTTTAAAATATTTTGAAAAAAGATAATGATTTTCAATAAAATAAAGATATTTCTGAGTTAAAATAATTCATGAGTTCTCAGCCGGCTTTGCTGAGGAGGATATCATCAATTATCATTAATAACGGAATTTCTTCTTTAAAACGAGAATGATTCGCAAAATTTTCCAAGTTAATAAAAATTTCTATATTTTGCCACGTTTGTTGGGGAATATAGGAAAATTTTGAATTAATAAATTTCGAATCATTTTCAATTAAAATGGAATTATTTTTTTTTAAATTAGGAATTAATTTGAAATGCCAAATCTATAACCGACTTTTTACCGAGACTTGAGATAACACATGATTAATAAGGTACCGTTTTATATGGGCGTTGTGGGGGTGCTAATTCTTCGTCGCACGTAACCGAGTCCCGAACCCGACTCCTCGATTTTCTCTTGTTTATAACGTAGACTTGAAATTGATTTTAAAAAATATTTTAATTAATTTTAAAATGTTTTACAAAATCGGTTTTAATAGGTGGTCGATCACACCTAGCTAAAAAAGACTGGTGGCGACTCCATGTCTTTTTCAAGGTCATTTTCAAAACCTTCATTTTCAAGAGGAATTAAATCGACTTTTCCTCGGTTTTTTAATGTCACGCTTAAACAAATATAAGGTATCGCGATGAGACTTGTTATTTTTTAGGTTGTGACAGACGTTACAATGCTCTTGTTCTTCGCTCATAGGATTAAGTTCAGTATCACTTGGAAGAGTTTCTTGAAGTTGGTTGTTAATGGCATTAGCAAGCTGGCTTTTTTTGTGTCTCAAGATTCCTAAGTGTCGCTGCTTGAATCTGATTGATAGCTTCATGTTCCGCCATGTAGTGCATGATCATCTCTTCCAATATTGGTGGCTTATGTTCTGGGACAGGTGCTTGGGCTTGACTCTGAATGATAGCATCGGTGCGTGCAATGTAATGCATCAACACCTCTTCCAATGAAGGATTTGTTTCTGGAACAACTGCTAGACTTTGAAGTAATGCTGAATGATTCTGATTGATCACTGCTTGGCTTGCCATGAATTGCATAAACACCTCTTCCAATGATGGGTTTTTTCTCTGAAACAAGTGCTTGTGCATATGGTGGAAACTCAAAAGGATATGCTTGATTGTCTGAATAGGAGGACCATTGATTGTTATTCCAGGAAAAATTTTGGTGATCTACCCAAGTTGGATTGTAGTTGTTGGAATAGAAACTATTTTGATGCATATTGTAGTTTCCAACATATTGGCAACAATCACTATAATGTCCTTCCCCACATAATTCACAAATCACAAATGAACTTTGGACGGCATGTACACCCAAATTGTCAAGCTTCTTGTTAAGTGCAGCTACCTATGCAAATAAAATAGTGATTGCATCTTGTTCATGACACCACATAGTGCACCCCTTTAGCTTTCAATGATCAATAAAACCTGAAAAGAAAAATAAAATATATTAAATAAATAAATAAGAAAGTTTGAATTAAGACTAATATTGTTTGGTATTAATATTGACAAAAATAGTAAAACATTTCTCCTGCAACGGCACCAAAAACTTGTTGTCGGAATTAACCACGCAAGTGCACGTATCTTTAACAAGTAATAAAGTGAAGAGTAGAGTATCGTTCCCACGAGGAATTGTTACCAAATTCGTTAAGTACTAAAATTAGAACAACTTAATCTTATTCAAACAATTAATTAAATTAAATTAAAGAAAAGAAAAGAAACTGACTAATAATAAAAGAATGCAAATAAAAGATAGATTAAATCAAATGAGAAAGGCCTAGGATTACAATTTTCCTCAACACTTTGCTTGAACCTCTTTTACTCTCTTAACTGGATTAATGACCATGAGTTGTTAACCTAGAGTTCTAATCTATTTATAAGGATCTTTCGATGGTCTTATAAAAATATCCCTCTTAACCAATTAACTATATTCCTATGATAATTGAATTAAAGAAGAACTCATTAAGCTTAGACTCTAAAATTGATTACACATGACACGTAAGTGTATTCCTACCCTACATGTAGATCAATTCATCATAATAAATGAATATGAAACATGTGTATTCAATCCATGTCTAACATTAAACTCTCTTTTCCAAGTTGTATCTAGATTACCACATCAATCTAATTGGTAGCTAAGAAATTAGAAGCATTAAGAGCAAGATTGAATAAACAACTCAAATATCATTAAATCAAGCAATAGAGTAAAATAATTCAAACTACATGTTGAGTTCTATTGCAATCCTAGAAAAATATATTTAGTTCATAATAATTAATAAAAATAAAACAAAGGAGTTTCACCGTAATAAATAATACAAAAAGGATAAAGAAGATAAGGGATAAGAGAAAACTAAGGGTTGTCAGATCTTCAATCTTCAATCTCCCAAAATCTCTCTTTTGCTCCTTGCAAATCTTTGGTGGATGCTCTTCTCTTAAGAAAACTAGGTTATTTACAAGCTTCAGATTTGACAGCTAGAGACAAGTCCTTTATAAAGTCCTAAAGGGTTTCTAATTATAGAGCTCCAAAAGCCTAAAGAAGGAAAACTTTGTGGGCAAGTAACAGCCTCGAGCTTGGACTTTCCATATATGAACTGGTATTCTCCTTATTACTTTAGGACTCTACAAAAATATAAAAGATATTAAATTAATAACTATATTAAACTATAATAAATAAATAAAAATAACTAAAAATAATTAATTAATACTTTAAACTACAAGGGCTATATAAAATATGGTAAAATAACTCTATTTTATAGAGTTATCACTATGCCTTAAGAACAGTTGAACATAGTTAAATGAGAAAGATAGAAGGACCTGATAAAAGGAAAGGGACAGTGGAATCGGTCCACATGGAGGTGGAGCAGTCAAGGGAAGTCGAGAAGGATTCGTCCCCAGTTAATAAAATGAAAGAGCCAGTGAATGAGAAGGAAGCTTGCAAATTCTTTAAGTTTATCAAACACAGTGAATACAATGTAGTGGAACCATTGCACCGGTAAGGATTTCAATCCTTTCACCATTGTTAAACTCAGAGCCACACCGAAACGCTCTGCTAAGAATTTTGAACCAGGCATATGTGGCTAACAGCATATCGGTAGAGAAATTAGACCGACTGGTGGGGAATATCATGGCGGATGACTATATCTCCTTCAGTAATAATGAGATACCGCCTAATGGTATAGGATCTACCAAGGCTCTTCATATAACCACTACCTGTAAGGGGCATATTCTGCCATGTGTACTCCTCGACAATGGATCCTCCTTGAAGGTGATGCTATTCATGACCTTGTCAAAACTGCCAATTGATATGTCTTACATGTTGCCAAGTCATACCATTGTTAAATTCTTCGATGGTACTCATTGGGAGGTGATGGAGAATATTGAAATCCCACTTCAGATAGGTCCATGTACTTATGAGGTCAAATTCCAAGTGATGGACATCACCCCATCTTATACTTGTTTTTTAGGAAGGCCGTGGATTCACTCTACCGGGGCTGTGCTGTCATCTCTCTATCAAAAGGTAAAATTTGTGATGGAAGGACGATTAGTCAGTGTGTCAGGAGAAGAAGATATTATAGCTTCTGTGTCCACCGATTTCCCTTATATAGAAGTGAAAGAGGATGCCGTAGAGTGCTCTTTCAGAACATTGGAATTTGTCATTGCCGTATTCATCATCGAGCGATATAAAATTACAGTAGCCAGAAAGAATGACTGATTTGGTCTTAGGTACCTACCTAAAGCCCATAAGAAAAGAATACAAGTTGAGAAGAACAGAAAGAGGAGGTTGGCCCGACTTTCAAGTGTGGACATGGAATGGGAGCCCATGAGTTTCCTTCCAATCCTTCACATTTTCCGCGCAGCAGGTTTTGAGTTTGGTGAGAAGAATTCTGATGATGGGATGGTAATGTTAGAACAAGCATTCGAGAAGTTCTATGTGGGTGAGGATAAATAGCTGCAGGAAATGATGATCGGCATGGCCGAAATAGAAGAACTGGAGAATGAGAGCACAAGTTGGATGGTGTGCCCATGTCCCCCGGGTTATGAGTTGAGGAAATGGAGTGTGACTGAACTTCCTTTAGTTTTTAGGTCTACTCCAAAGCAATGCTCTGAATCAATCTTAATTGCCTCTACCCAAGGGTATTAAGAATCCTTTTGTATGGGCTTATGTTTAAGACTTTTCATTCAATAAATGACAATCACGATGCGTTTTCTTCATATTGATTTGTCCATATTCTTTCATTCTTTCATTTTTTCATCCTTACATTCTTTCATTCCTTCATTATTGTTGCCTATATGCCTTCCTATATTGTTTCTCCCTCACCTATTTACAGGTGCCCGGATACGGAATATGAGGACTGTCTTGTAAATAATTTCAAAATTGATTTTGGAAGACCCATTTATGCGGGTGATTTCGACACTGATGAAGATGTTGAGGATTGTGATTTGCCTCGAAATCTGTTGAGAATAATAGAACAAGAGAAGGAACAAGTATTGCCTCATAAAGAGCAGTTGGAAGTGATAAATTTGGGGAATGTGGAAGAAATAAAGGAAGTCAAGGTTGCAACTGTCATTTCACCGTTGATAAAGCGAGAATTGATAATTTTACTCTGGGAATATGTTGATGTGTTTGCATGGTTGTACCAAGACAAGCCTGGGCTGGACTCTGATATCGTAGTTCACAAACTTCCATTGAAACTAGATTGCAAGCCGATTCAGTAGAAGTTGAGAAGAAATAGACCCGAGATGCTGTTAAAAATAAAGGAGGAAGTGAAGAAGCAATTTGATACCAAATTCTTAGAAGTGGCAAAATACCCGGAGTGGGTAGCAAACATTGTCCTGTTTCCAAAGAAAGATGAAAAAGTACGGATGTGTGTCGATTACCGGGATCTGAATAAGGCAAGCCCTAAAGATAATTTCTCGTTGCCTTATATTGATACTCTAGCGGATAATATAGCGAAGAATTCTGTGTTTTCCTTCATGGACGGATTCTCAGGGTACAATCAAATTAAGATGGCACCGGAGGATATGGAGAAAACCACATTCGTGACAATCTGGGGAACCTTTTGCTATAAAGTGATGCCTTTCGGATTGAAGAACGCTGGGGCAACATACCAAAGAGCCATGGTGACTTTGTTCCATGACATGATGCATAAAAGAATCGAAGTTTATGTCAATGATATGATCGCAAAGAAGTCGCAAGGAGAGGATGGGCATATTGCGAATCTTGAAAAGTTTTTTGAAAGGTTGAGAAAGTTCCAACTTAAACTCAACCTGGCAAATTTTACTTTAGGAGTCACCTCAGGAAAGCTACTGGGCTTTGTAGTTAGCAAGAAAGGGATCGAAATTGATTCGGATGAAGTGAAAGCTATTCAGAATTTGCCTTCGCCTAGTACTTAAAAAGAAGTAAGAAGCTTTTTGGGTAGGCTGAATTATATCGCTTGGTTCATCTCTCAACTAACCGATAAGTGTGACCCGATATTCAAGCTACTCCGAAAGCGTGATCTGGGAGAATGGGATAAAGGATGTCAGATAGCTTTTGATAAAGTCAAGCATTATCTGTCAAACCCACCGATACTAATGCCACCTATCCCCGAAAAAACCGCTGATATTGTATTTGTCATTATTCGAAAAGTGATGAAACTGGAAAAAAAGAACAAGCCATCTACTATCTCAGCAAGAAGTTCAACTGAGTACGAGTTTAATTATTCATTAGTAGAAAGGCTTTGTTGTGCTCTAGCCTAGACTGCCCGAAGGCTCAGGCAATATATGTTGTATCACACGATGTGGCTGATTGCAAAGTTAGATCCCCTCAAATACATATTCGAGGTACCTTCATTGTCAGGAATAGTGGCAAGATGGAAAGTGTTGCTTTTCGAATAAGACATTGTGTATGTGAGCCAAAAGGCTATAAAGGGTAGCGCAGTAGCCGAATTCCTAGCAAGTTGAGCAGTAGAGGAATATGAGCCTTTAAATTTTGATTTCCCTGATGAAGACTTAATGTGTGTCTCGCAAGAAGATGGGACTTCCTCTGAGAAGAAAACCTGGAAAATGTATTTTGATGGCGCATCTAATGCCATGGGGCACGGGATCGGTGCAGTGATCATATCCCTTGAGGAAGATTATTATCCTTTCACTGCCAGATTGGGTTTTGATTGTACAAACAATACCGCTGAGTATGAGGCGTGTACTATGGGCTTTCTTGCTGCCATAGAAAGAAAGATCAAGACACTAGAGGTTTTCGGAGATTCAGCTCTGGTGATATACCAACTGCACGGAGAATGGGAAACCCTAGATGCAAAATGAATCCGATATCGAGAGCTTTTACTGAGCTTGATTGAGGACTTCGAAAAAGTGAATCTCAATTACTTGCCCCGAGAAGAAAACCGAATGGCAGATGCTTTAGCCACTTTATCGTCAATATTTAAAGTGAATAAAGGGGCTGAGGTTGTACGAACTAAGATGTGCATATACGAGTTTCCTGCCCACTGCTTGAGTATCCAAGGATTAGCGGATGGTCGCCCTTGGTATTACGACATCTTGCAATACATCAAGAGTCAACAGTACCCTCAACAAGCGACGAAAAATGATAAAAGAACCCTGAGGAGAATGGCGATGGGTTTTGTCTTAGATGGCGAGATCCTTTACAAGAAAGGAAGGACCAGGTTTTGTTGAGGTGTGTCGTTTCCACTGAACCTCAAATAATCCTCGAAGAGGTCCACGAAGGGATATGCGGTACTCACGCCGACGGCCACATGCTGGCTAAACAGATTATGAGGGCAGGATACTATTGGCTAACGATGGAAGGGGATTACATTAATTATTCCCAGAAGTGCCATAAATGCCAGACAAGATTCATGTGCCTCCTTTACCACTGCATGTCATGACAGCTCCATGGCCATTTTCGATGTGGGGAATGGATATGATCGGGCCCATTACCCCGAAAGCTTTGAATGGACACCGTTTTATCCTGGTGGCCATAGATTACTTCACAAAATGGATAGAAGACACTTCTTATGCCAATGTAACGAAGTCAGTGGTGTGCAGATTCATCAAAAGGGAGATTGTGTGTCGGTATAGACTCCCAGAAAGAACCATTTCGGACAATGCTCTCAACCTGAATAATAAGATGATGAGGGAAGTATGTACTCAGTTCAAGATCAAGCATCATAATTCGGAACCTTATTGTCCGAAAATTAATGGGGCAGTAGAAGCAGCCAATAAGAACATCAAGAAGATTGTTGAAAAGATGACCGATGTGTACAGAGATTGGCATAAGATCATGCCCTTTACTCTCCACGCATATCGTACCTCGATTCGTATATCTACGTGTAACACGTCATTTTCTCTAATATACGGTGTCATAACGGGTCTCGCAACTGTCATAGGACGTTTAAAAGAAAGATATGAAAAGTGTGGAGAGAAGAAGAGGAAAAGACGACTTAATTCCTCTTTAATTAGAAATGAAGGTTTGAAAACAACCTCTAAAAGGAAAATGAAATCGCCACCGATCTTTTTTGGATAGATGTGATCGGCCACCTATTAAAACCGGTTTTTATAAAACATTTTAAAATTACTTAAAATATTTTAAGAAAACCACTTTTGAGGTCTGCACATTAAACTAGTGAAAACAAAGACGGGTCCCAGATTCGGTTACTTGTGGGGAAGGATTAGTACCCCCACAACACCCATATAAAACGGTACCTTATTAATTGTGTGTCATCTTGAGTCTCGGTGGAAGAAGATTTTAAATTTTGTATTTAAAAATTATTCCCTAAAAAATGGTCATATTAATTTGTGGACGATTCCGAATTCGTTATTGCAAAAAAATTTCTATATTTCTCGGTAAACCGGCAAAATATAAAGTTTTTATTGTTTTAAAAATCTTCGTATCATCCTCTTTTTGAGAAGGGTATTCCTTCTTTAATAATAATTTATGAAGACTCCCTGGCAACCCGATGGAGGATCCATGAATTATATTAACTCGAGGATATTGCCTTATTTATTAAAAGGACATTAATTTTAAAAAATTTAAATGATCATGAATGTATAAATTATCACTTAGGTATAAACATAATCATATAGTATGTGCGACTATGATGGCGTAGCATGCATTTTATTTTGACATGGAAAAGAAATTAATGACATAGCATATATGACATGGTGAACCTTATTATAACATGGCAAAGAATTATTGACAAGGCATGCTTGACATGGTCAAATAATTCATGGTAATGCATATATAACATGGCAAGAAATTAATGACATGGCATATTATTCATGACAAGGCAAGGAATTAATGATATGGCATACATGACATGGCATATGATTCATGACATGGCATACATGGTATGGCATATGATCATGACATGGCAAGGAATTAATGACAAGCCATACATGGTATGAAAACATGACATGGCATACAGGATATAAACAATCAATCATAAAAATGACACCATCATAGAATATTCATAAGTATAGAATCTGCATTATTAAAATGACAAATGTAGATGTCTTGGAATATGCATGATCATGGAATATGCTCACATCATTATTTTGAAATTCATTTCAATAACTTTATTCTTGAAGAAATTATATAAATGGCATATGTCGGAAAATATTACCATACTCCTCGGCAAACCTGGCAAAGCTTGGAAAATAGTTCTTTCATATGACATTCACATAATTTCGAGTAAAGCAAAATTCAAGCCTTACGATTTCATAAAAATGTGCGTTGAATAATTTCCTAGCCTCCCCAGCAAACCCGACAATGATTAGGAACTAATTCTCACCAAATGTTTTGGAAACCGAAGAGCACATTTTTTTGCCAAATTAAATAAAAACATTTTGAAATATGCAATGCATGAAGATGATTTCACCCTTGAAGTAAAGGCATCCGTACACCTAAAAAGGTGTCCGAATACCTTTGAAAGAAACTTAAATTGGATTTCTGAGTTAAATGATTTTGGGCTCGGATTAAGGAAAAATGCATTTTTTTATTAAAAGAACCCCATGGTCGAATACCCCCCTCAAAAACTCTAGTTTCCTATTTTTTAAAACCTGGGTTAACTACCCATGACCCGATCTTTGTAAAATCAATTTTTACCCTTTACATAACATAGAAAACATCATAAAACAGTAGCTAATGACTCCAACCATCCCCTCCTTTTTACAAATAAAAAACAGAAATTTGTTAGTTTTAAGAAAACCTCATTTTGACTCCAAAAATCGATTTTAAATATCTATTTTTTTCCCTTTATAAAAAATTTAAAATTTTTTGGAAAAATCCATTTAGGCTCAAGAAATGATGAAATAATTGAGGTTAAATCAGTTTTTAATTTGGACCAAAAATGCCTAGGCCAAAGTTGCCTAAAATACAGAACAACAAACTAAAATCTGTTTTACCTAAAATTATTTTTAAACCCTTAATAGAAAATTCTAAAAATCCTAGAAGGGTCTACTAAATGAGGTTAAAATATCTTCTTATTTTGAAAAAATATGCATGGTAAAAATATTGCCCAAAATCAGAATATCCAACATACAAACCATTATTTTTCCAACTAGTTTGCACAATAGGCTTTGGCTATAGATCATTGATTGGTCTTAGCCAAAAATCAAGTTGAGAATGATATGAATGCATGATTTTCCAGCAATATATGAAAATGATCAATCATAAGCTAAAAAATAAATAAGCAAAGAAAAACCAAGGTTGGCTCAATGGTTGGTTCTTTGGACATAGTCCTACCTAACCAAAATCACTTGGTAAAACCAAGATCCTCAAGCTTCTCAAACTTTTTTGTTTCATTTTTTTTAAAGAAAATCAAAGGAGAAAATCGATCCTACCACAATAGTGAAACCCACATCTAACATGCAAGCAAGAAAATCAATCAAAAGATGAGCACAATAAGGAAGCAAGATTTCGGCCAAAGTAAAACTATGTAGGAAAAGATTTTGCAAACTTTGTTATTTCGTAAAGAATAAAAAGAAAGGAAAAAAAACCTTTAGAAATTTATTTTGAAAACATTTTATTCAAACAAAGAAAGTTAACAATCACATAGAAAAGAAGAAAAAGAGATTGTCGCAACCTAAAAAATAACGAGTCTCATCGCAAGACTTTATTATTCGTTAAGCGTGACATTAAAAAATCGAGAAAAAGTCGACTTAATTTCTCTTGAAAAATGAAGGTTTTGAAAATGACCTTGAAAAAGACATGGAGTCGCCACCAATCTTTTTTAGCTAGGTGTGATCGGCCACCTATTAAAACCGGTTTTATAAAATATTTTAAAAATTAATTAAAACATTTTTGAAAACCAATTTCAAGTCCCGTATAAACCAGAGAAATCAAAGAAATGGGTTCCGGACTCGGTTACATGCGGGGAAGGATTAGCACCCTCACAACGCCCGTATAAAACGGTACCTTATTAATCGTGTGTTATCTCAAGTCTCGGTAAACAGTTGGTTTTAAATTTAGTATTTCAAGTTAATTCCCAATTTAAAGAAAAATAATTCCATTTTTTAATTGAAAATGATCCGGAATTTATAAATTTAAAATTTTCCTATATTCCCCAACAAAGATGGCAAAATATAGAAATTTTTATTAGTTTTGGAAAGCTTTCCGAATCATTCTCTTTTTTTGAAAGAAAGATATTCCTTAATTAATGATAATTGATGATATTCCCTTCAGCAAACCCAATAGAGAACTCATGAATTATTTTAACTCGGGAATATCTTTATTTTTTATTGAAAAATCATTATCCTTTTGAAAACATTTTAAAAGATATGAATATGTATATGCATGACATAAATAAAATGACATGGCAAAATCTAAATAATATAATGCATCCTAAATGATATGATATAATTTAAATGCCTTAGCATATTCTAAACGAAATAAAATGTCCTAAGTTATATGACATATTCGAAATGAAATGAAATAACCTAGGTAACATAATATATTCTATATGAGATGAAATAATTTGAATGACATGGCAAATATGAATGATATGGAATATAATTTAAATGACATAAAATATAAAATAATGCTATCATATAATATGCATGAAAATAAAAAATGAAAATAATAATGCATGAACATAGTATATGCTAAATAATATGACCAAAAAAATAACTAAATAAAAGATATCATGAAATATTCCAAATCATATAATAAACAATATAACATAACTCAAAATCATAACAATATCATAGAAATTATCATAGCAAAAATCACATATTATATAAAATGCATGAATATATAAAATGCAATGCATGAAAATGTATTTTTTTCCTTTAATTAAGGAAATCCGTATATCTAAAAAGATATCCGGCTACCTTAGGAAAATATGTCAAATTAAATATTCTAAAACCAAAATACTTTGTGATTGTTTGAAAACAATTTTGAAATGCTTAGATTAAAAATAACAACTTAGCTAAACCCTTTTTTAAATGGCTCTAATTTCCTAAGTTTAAAATCCCGGACTTGACCACCCTTAACCCGAGATTTAAGAAATCATTTTTAGAGTTTAAAAAGGATTAGAAACTACGCTAAGTCAGTAGCTAAACTTCTTAATCAGCTCCCTCTAGGTAACTTAACCAAAACAGAAAAATAATTTTTCCTTAAATTCAATTCTGACTCCACTGTCTAGTTTTAAGCCACGATTTTTCATCCTATTTTTAAAAATTCAAAAAATCTAAAAAAAGTACTGGAGACTCAAGACATGTAAAAATACATGGGAAAAAATATTATTAATTTTCTGATTAAAGATGAATTCCCATAAAAATCGGGAAAGTATGAGTACTGGGTGAAAAAACTGTTTTGCCAAAATACATTTTTGTCTTTGATAAAATCATTTAAAAATCAAAGTAAAAATATTTAAGACTCAGAAAATGACCTATAAATAGTAGCTAGGGCTTTTTAAAAGTTTGATAAAAATTGGCTAAGTAAAAAAAATCACAAAGGTAGAATAATCAATTTGACAAACCTTAATTTTCGACATGTGTGCTCAAGAGAGCATGACTTTGAATCATTAATTGGCCTAAGTCATTAGTCAAGTGGCATGAACATGAAATGCATGAAAAAATACAGAAAATATGATGCATGAAATGCATGAGTTTAAACCTAAATGTCATGAAAAAATGCATGGCATCCATATAGTGACCTAGACCTAAATGAACTTACATGGCATTTAATGTAACCTAGGTCGAAAATGCATGAACATGCATGGCAAGATAAACCTAACCTAAGATCTAAAATATGCATGGAAATAACACAAACACAAGGCATGCTTAAACCAAAAACTCAACCAAATATCATGCAAATGTCAACCTATCAATTAACATAGCAAAAAATGCACACATAATGCTAGAATACATGGAATGGTCGAATGACCTATGATTCCAAACAAGCATGAACTTTTCACAAACACTTGATATACTAACATGAAAAACTAAAATATAACACTCAAATCATGCAAACACAAAGTAGAGATATTAAAACTAACAAGCATTTTCACAAACACTTGATATACTAACATGCTCAACTAAAATATAACACTCAAATCATGCAACCACAAAGTAGAGATATTAAAACTAACAAGCATTTTCACAAACACTTGATATACTAAATATAAAACATCAACAAATTAAAACATTATGAAAACAGAAAATTAAAAATGCAAGAACATGATATTTAACTCATAAATGGCAACAAACAAAGCAACCAAATTAAAACATGATTCAAGTATATGAAGTAGAATAACACTTAAAGCATCAAGATTAAAGAAAATAACATAAATAACATGATAAATTAAAGCAAAAACAACAACAATAATAAAAAAAATATAGGCCATTAAGGAAAAATAAGAAAAAAATTTGTAAAAATTATTTAAGAAAGAGATATAGAAGGAACTTAAGAAGAACATAAAAAAACACTTATTTAAAAAGAAAAATCACCAAATAATAATCAAAATAGCAAAAACAAGAATGGAAAATCAAGAAAGTGCAAGAGTTAGTGCTAAAAGCAACCTCGAGAAGCTATATTTCAAGCTTTATCTCTTCAAACTTTCCTTTCTTTTCTAAACTTTTTCTTTTTGCTTTCAACTAAGGAGAGAAAAAACTAAGCAAAACCAAGAATAAATCTGAAAATGAAGTGAAGAAAAAATCTGGATCCCCCCTCTCTATGTGATGGCCGAACCCCCCCTCTCTCATGCCTTGGATGTTGTCATTTTGGTTCCAACCAATTTCCATCCAAGGGCTAGTGATTCAAGGTGAAAAATCATGAAATTATCACTCTTAGATTAGTGTATCAGCTGTCCATAATTACAGCTGTTCAAGAATAATGTTGACACTCTCCCTCTTCATGCCTTGGCCTATGTGGCTTGATCACAATGGCTTGATCAAAAAAAGTCTCTAACTAACTCTTAATTCTTGGCCTTTTGATTGAAAAATCTCTAACTAACTCTTAACTCTCACTCTCCCTCCTTCCTTTGGGCCTTGGCAGGCCAGCACTCTCTTTTCCAGCCCAAGTCTGATTTTTTTGAAAGGCCAAAAGAAGCCTTTTTCGGTTGCTTGGGTAAAATATTTTGCCCCTCGGATGCAAATAAATGACAAACGGACTCCAAATTCAAATTTTATTTTTTAATACTTTCAAAATAATAAAATATTGAATTCTGGAGGTTTTTTAAAATTTTTCGAGTCCGTTTGCTATTTATTTGGATTTTTTCTTCCAAAAATGCCTTTTTATACCCCCACATTTTACCATTTTTAAACAAGCTCCAAATCAAGATTTTTTTCATCAATATCTTCCAAATAATTTAAAAGTGTGATCTCGAAGTTTTCATAATTTTTGGAACTCATTTGGTATTTTTTCGGGATTTATCTGCTTGAATTACTTCATAAGAGACCTGGGATTTGGCCATTTTGCAAACGAACTCCGAATCAAGATTTTATTTTTCCAATCTCTTCCAAATAATTTAAAATAATATTTGCAAATTTTCAAAATTTGTGGAGTCCATTTGCCATTTTTCCGGGATTTATCTTCTTGAATTATTGCATATGAGGTCCAGGATTTGGCCATTTTGCAAACGAACTCTGAATCAAGATTTTATTTCGCCAATCTCTTCCAAATAATTTAAAAATGAGATTTGCAAATTTTCAGAAGATTTGGAGTTCATTTCCTATGTTTTCGGGATTTTCCTTATTGAATTTCTGCATAAGAGACCCGTGATTTGGCCATTTTGCAAACGAACTCCAAATCAAGATTTTTTTTTGCCAATCTCTTCCAAATAATTTAAAAAAGAGATTAGCAAATTTTCAAAAGATTTGGAGTTAATTTGCTATTTTTTCAGGATTTTTCTTCTTGAATTCCTACATAAGAGACCCGGGATTTGGCCATTTTGCAAACGAACTCTGAATCAAGATTTATTTCGCCAATCTCTTCCAAATGATTTAAGAATGATATTTGCAATTTTTTAGAATTTTTGGAGTCAATTTGCTATTTTTCCCAAATTTTCCAATTTTGCCCTTTTGCCTCCGAAACCTAGTTTTGCTAAAAAACAAGTCCGATTTTTAGATTTTCTTTAAATTGAGCCTTGCGTTATCCTTTTTAAATCATTCCTCATCCATTAGGGCTTTTGTCTTACCAATTCGGGCTGTTTCTATAATTCTTCCTGATTTCACCGAAATCCACCAAAAACCCTAATTCTCAGTTTTCTCCCGGATTGACTTTTCTTTCAGTTTTTCTTTTAAGTGGCTTCTCCATTACCCATAGACAGTGCTTATATTTCATTTGGAACCTTCAATTTTGATTAATTCGATCGTTTAAGCATTTTTCCCCAAATTTCTTGGATTAGGGTTTCCTTTCTACTGAATCTCCATAACCCAACTTCCGAACTCCATATCTTTCAATGTAGACCTCGGATTATCAAAATTCTTTCTCCATTGTTCAATTGAACTTCAAATCTTGATTTTGAAAGTGGGTTGATTTTTTAGTAATTGACTTTTTGGGGTTGACTTTTTTGGGGTTGACTTTTTTCGGGGTTGACTTTTTTCAGGTTTGACTTTTTATGCTCGCCCTCTTAAACTAAGTCTCGGAGTACCACCTGCAGGATGAAAAAAATCTTTTTACATTCTGGAACATCAATTTAGGAAGAAAACATACCTGTTTTAGTGGTCCGGACAAAATTAGGTGTCTACAACTGCCCCTATTTGGCTATTGCTGAGAATCAGAAATCAGGCAAAGATAAACCACCATTAATTTTGTACGGTTAGTGAAATCACATGTGAAGGAAAGGGAAAATGGGGTTTCTTTTTCTTTTCTTCTATTTTTTTTTGTGTAGTAAATTGAAGATTTTGTCCTTAAACTGACTTCCCTGACTAATCAAGGCTCGACCCGTCTTCAGAAAACGGGTTCGATTTGCAAGAGAATTGACAAAGACCTGGACGAAACAAGGGAATTGAAGGCATGGGTGAAACCATAAAATTGAAAAAGATCTGGATGAAACCAAGGAAATTGAAGGCATAGGTGAAACCATGAAATTGAAAGAGATCTGGATGAAACCAAGGAAATTGAAAGCATGAGTGAAACCATGAAATTGAAAAGAATCTGGATGAAACCAAGAAAATAGAAGGCATGGATGAAACCAAGGAAATAGAAGGCATGGATGAAACCATGAAATTGAAAGAGATCTGGATGAAACCAAGGAAATTGAAAGCATGGGTGAAACCATGAAATTGAAAAGGATCTGGATGAAACCAAGGAAATTGAAGGCATGGATGAAATCATGAAAGTGAAAGAGATCTGGATGAAACCAAGGAAATTGAAGGCATGGATGAAACCATGAAATTGAAAGAGATCTGGATGAAACCAAGGAAATTGAAGGCATGGATGAAACCATGAAATTGAAAGAGATATGGATGAAACCAAGGAAATTGAAAGCATGGATGAAACCATGAAATTGAAAGAGATCTGGATAAAACCAAGAAAATTGAAGGCATGGATGAAACCATGAAATTGAAAGAGATCTAGATGAAACCAAGGAAATTGAAAGCATGGATGAAACCATAAAATTGAAAGAGATCTCGATGAAACCAAGGAAATTGAAGGCATGGATGAAACCATGAAATTGAAAGAGATCTGGATGAAGCCAAGGAAATTGAAGGCATGGATGAAACCATGAAATTGAAAGAGATCTAGATGAAACCAAGGAAATTGGAAGCATGGGTGAAACCATGAAATTGAAAAGGATCTGGATGAAACCAAGGAAATTTAAGGCTGGATGAAACCATGAAATTGAAAGAGATCTGGATGAAACCAAGGAAATTTAAGGCATGGACGAAACCATGAAATTGAAAGAGATCTGGATGAAACCAAGGAAATTGAAAGCATTGGTGAAACCATGAAATTGAAAAAGACCTAGATGAAACCAAGGAATTGAAGGCATGCAAATGCTTCATGGTGTAAATGCAAATATCTTGGATTGATGCAAATGCTTCTAAATGCAGATACAAATGTCCCTACGAATCATATTCATGTGAGTGGTTCATGAATGGTGTAATTGCAGCTACAATGAAGATGCAATGATCCTAGAAATAACGCACTTGCTTGAGATGATGCGAATGCAAATGCTCATGGAATAATGCAAATACGAATACTCATGAATTATCCAAATGCTTGCTGACACGGTGCAGATGCGAAATTTAATAAATAGATGAATGCTCATGAGTGATGCAAATGCCCTTGATCACTTTTCTAGATTTTGACTCAGCCTTTCCAATTCATTTTTCCCCTTCAAATCAGAGTATATCTTCAATTTATTTTTCAACCTTTGGCTATTCTCTTTGCCCCAACAGTTTTCAAACTCTTATTGACAGTAGTCTGCTTGTTGAGTTTTATTTCTTATTCTCATATTTGGAAGTCAAGGCTAACCCTAATAGTTCCACACCTTTGAGTTAGAAAAACCCTTATCTCATGTTAACATCAAAAATGGGTATGTCAAAAATATTTTTATTTTCCTTTTTTGAAAAACAATTTTGCTTTTTTATTGAAAAGTTCTGAGTCAAAAATTTTAACCCCACAGTAGGTAATGTACAAATCTTTTGAAGACTGATTATCATGGTTAGAAATTTTCCTAAGTGTCAATTTGGGTTTTTCAACTTGAATTGACAAGGCTTGGTACAACATGATTTTGGTTTTTTCAGGAAAGCTTCTCAACAAAAAATATATGTCCTTTCTAGGCCCACAAATGGAACAGATTTTAGAAATCATGAATTCATTGAGAACCAAACAAATTCAACTTTCTTTTAGTTTCCATACCAAGGTATTTTGACAACCGTCAAGATGGGCCGGGATGTTTAAACCTGAAAGTTTAATTTTGGAGGAAAAAAGATTTAGTTTTTGAAGACAATCCTCCGAATGAGAGCTGACAATTTGGGAGGTTCAGGAATTCCTAGATGTTCCTCAATGACCATTTCTTCCATTTCACTATAGACCGACCATTTTTAGGTTTTCGCCCTAGAGTCTCATTGTTTCCATTTTTTGCTTTTCTTTTTTGTTGTTCTACCATGCATTTGGGAATTCCAAATTCCTTCTTCGTGAAATGATAATTCGATGAGATGGGATAAAATCTGAGGAAAAACCCTTCAAGTTAAATATTCATGCTTGATCAAAATGGACTTTTAAAGCACGTAATGTAGGCCAGGGCTCAGGGTTCAGAAAGAAATGATAAATAGGCCCAAAAAATATGTTTGAGGGTAATCAGATCAAGGATCCTTTCTTGAGGAGGATTCTCTTTGAAACATTTATCCCTTTTGGACTTTTTATTCCTTTTGACTTTGCTCTTTTTCTTCCTTGCTTTTGGCTTTCATTTGCCATCGCTTTTTCACACACTTTTTTGTGTGTTTTTCTTGGCTTTTATTTCGCCATCTTTTCCTTTTTCTTTGACAGAGTGAGCCCGTATTTATTCGGGGCTCCATTTGCTTTGTATCTATCTTTCAGCTAGGACTCATTTCTCAATGATCTTTAAAAAGATCTTTCCTCGCATTTGCCCCCTAGTGTAGTGGGTGATCCTTGATCAAGGTTTAAAGAAAAAAGAATTCTTTCGGCTCAAAAGGGGTGTTATGGATAATTTCTTTTTGTGCGAAAGGGATATGAAAGATGGTCATTTCTCATGTCAAGCACAAATATTCACATTGAAAAGCAATCCCCAGGGGAAATAAATATTCAGAATTTCATTTTGCACTTTGGAATCATCCGAATTCTCATATGCATGATATCACAAAATTTTTCATTTTTTCATTTTTCATTGCATGCCCCAATGATTCATGCGTTAGTCCATCCTTATTCACCATGTATCCATCATTTCCACATATGATGCCCCAAATTGATTAACCATGAAAATTTGTATCAATGAGGAACATAGCAAGTCTAGGTCTGTACTGAAAAGACTGAATTTCAAATTGAGTTCTTTGAAGAGACAAGGAAAATATTACCCAAAAACGGGTTTTCTCTAGGACAAGGGATAATCTAGTTTAATCTTTGTGCCCCAGGGTGTCAATCATGAAGTGATGTTTGGGCAATTAGTGTTTTGTGGTTTGTTGAAAATGACATGAATGGTTTTGGCACAACCTTGACACAGACCAAATTACCATGATCTAAATTCTTGAAAGAAAGTCTTATTTGTTTGAATTTCAAGGAGTTCGAATTTTTTTTTAAAAAGTTCGTTCCTTTATTCATAGCCTAGACTAAGATCTATGTCTTTGCTTATTCTGTGATGACAATGGTTTTATGAAATTCAATCATTCATATTCCTTGAAGCATTATGTCTTTCAAGTGTTCTTGGTTTAAGAGATTTAGGCTTAGGAAAACCTAAAAGAGAGGGGAGAAGGTATTGGGTCATTGTAACAATGATCATCAATCTTCTTGAGACTATCCATTACTAAAACTTCCTTAATGCTCATTTTTTTTTCCAATTATTGTTAAAACACAACAAACACAAAGCATTTAAAAAAAATCAAAATTAATTTAATTCTTATGAATGTTGACATGAGACAAGTGTTTTTATCATAAGGTCTGAAACTAAATGCATAAAAACTTCCCCTTGACATGTTCTCCCTAATTTAAATTGGCTATTGCTCGGTACTCTTTTCGACCTTTCCATCTTCTTCCCCTATTATGACATCCATAATGGTCTCATCATTCCCATTCAGCCGATTCTCTACGCTGTCTGTCCTTTGTTTCTTCCCCACACCTAACTGTCATTTATTGATGAACGCTTGAACCTTTCGCTTCAGACAAAAGCAATTTTTTATGGAATGTCCCCGAATCCCAGAATGATAATCGCAATATGCATTCTCGTCATACCAGCTTGGATATGTGGGTTGGATAGGCTCCACTGGAACTTTAGTGAGGAGCTGCTCTTCGACCAGCTGGGGCAATAGTTTAGAGTAAGACATGGGGAGTGATTCAAACTGATCTCTTTTTCGGATATTCTTCGATTTCCTTTGACTGACAAAAGGTTGAAAATTTACTGGATTCTGAGAGGCCATTGGGTAAAAGTATGAACCCTGGGGTACATAATTCATAGAAGGATAGGGTGGAGGGTATGAAGTAGCCAGAATATACAGGGCACAATCTCCCATGGCTTGGACATCTTTCACTTTCTTTTTGGGCTACCTGTTTCTCTCTGCATTAAATATTTTACCTTCTTCGAGTTTCCCGGCCTTGATTGCATTTTCAATCATTTCCCCGGAGATTACCATATCCGAAAAATTCTTCGTGGTGTTGCCAACAAGTCTATCGTAGTATGGGGCCTGTAGTGTATTCACAAAAAGGACAGTGGTTTCCTTCTGAGTTAAAGGCGGCTGTACTTGGGTGGCCATGTTCCTCCACCTCTGAGCATACTCTTTGAAGCTCTCAGTAACCTTTTTCTCCATATTTTGCAAGGTGAGACGGTCAAGTGTCAGGTCGGTCACATGCTTGTACAGGTTTAGAAAAGCCCTACCCAAATCATTCCAAGAGCGAATCTGATCCTTGCTCAACTGACTATACCACCTAATTCCGGACCAGCTGAGGCTATCCTGAAAGTAGTGGATCAGAAGCTTATCATTATCTATATAACTTGTCATCTTTCGGTAGAACATAGTGATATGGGCTGACGGATAAGTCGTCCCATCATATTTCACAAAGTCAGGGACCTTGAATTTAGGAGGGATGACTAAATCGAAGACCAAGCATCATTTTTTCGCCTCCACACTCCCGAATACGTCTGTATTTTCTACTGCTCGGAGCCTTTCATCTAGCAACTGATATTTCCCTTGGGAATCTGCCAACTCTACCTCATTAACCATTTTCAACTTTGCTTATTCAGATGGATCATCTGAATTTAAGACATTGACGGGGTTAACTGTGTTCTGGGCATCCATCATTACGACCTTATTCTGACCCTTTTGTGCCTCTAACCCTTCTCTGGCGGCCAAGTTTTCAGTGTGTCCTTTGATTACGGTGGATATTAGCTCCATCAATTTAATCATCTGATAAACTATGAATGCAACCCGATGTCAATTATGATACATGCAAACAATGAATGATTGATATAGAGTATATACAAAGAAAATCATGCTGACCATGTGTGTCATGAATGCATCCTGGTGTTAATATGACAGATTAATGCATGAGCATATACGGAGAAATCATTCTGACTATGTTTGTTATGAATGCAACCCAAAGTCAACATGATGCATGTACAGAATAAACAAATTAATACATGCATATATACAAAAGAAATCATGTTGATTATGAATGCATGAATGCAACCTGATACTAACATGATACATGTATGAATGTATGGTATGACAAATAATTGATTGGATGCAAAATGCAAAGGGGAAGATATCATGGAGTAAATAAGAATCGGAGGAACTTAATCATCAACATCTCCTAAATTTGAAACATAATCAATTCATTCCCACATCAACGTTCACAATGGTATAAACCATGTTTTACAAAATTTGAACAGTGGTTAAAACTGTGTTTACAACCACTTTATTCTTCCTAGCATCCTAAGGCTATAAGAGCCGGCTACTAAATAAGTGAAATCCTATTACATCATATAAGACCGAAGCCTTTCCACCTCAATGCTGTAAATCTCCCAATCCTAATGACGCTTTCCCAGCCCTCTATCAATTAGTGTCGTTGGATCCAACCACTTGGCATTTATAAGAGACTGCACTTTATTTTTTAATGCTATACAGTCTTCAATGCTATGGCCAACAATTCCACAGTGATAATCGCATCTTGCATTTGGATTATACCATTTTGGATATGGTGGTAACAGGGGTTTCAATGGTACACATGCAACCATGTGATTTTGGATCAGTATAGGGAGAAGCTTTCGGTAGCTGATTGGAAAGGGATCAAAATGCATTTGGGTCTTATCCTGGGGTTGTTTCTTAGTCACACATGGTCTAGGAGTTGGGGCACTTGGTGGTGGCACTAAGGTCCGAACCAGAGTGTTTACATGGAGATGTGGCGGAACAGCATGGTAAGGGTATGGATTTGGACACGGGGCCTTTGGCGGTTGTACATAGCTCGAGGTTCCTATCCCAGATGCTGGATAAGGTGATTGATGAGGGAAATAGTATGAACTGGAAGTTGTTGGTGATGGAGCGAGATTCAGGAATCCCATAGTGGTCATCCCAATGGACGATTGGACCATAGTAGGGTGGGGATATTGGCTTGGACCTAGAACAGTTTGCAAGTATGGTACAGGATCCGAGGTTTCTATCTTTGGTATCAGGCTCTCAGGTTTAATCATTTTCACGATTTTGTCCATAATTTAATCAGGATTGCAACCTTTGTGGTATTGACAAGTGCAAGATCCAGCAAGGATTGTATGTTCTAGACCTAATGGTTTTGGTTGATCCGAAGACGATACAGAGCCCTGAGAAAGTTCCTCTTTACTCTTACCATTATCCTCAAACATTTTCAGCAATTTGGCGAGTTGTTCTTTCATTTCCCGAATTTCATGTCTAAACTCCTCTTGATTGAGTTCCAAAGCATCCAGTCGTTCCTCCGATTCATTCCTCATATCTCAAACCCCTTTCGTGCAAATGAAAATGTCATGAGATTAAGAATACAATTGTGAATGTACATGCTCTATTCCTATGTGCATGAATATACTGATGATTAATGGATGAACATATACAGAGAAATTATGATGACTATGTATGCTATGGATGCAATCTAATGCCAATATGATGCATTGAATAAATTGATGCACATGTATATACAAATAATGGCTATGCATGTCATAAACGTATTCTACAATGAATGACCATGCATGCTATGATGTCAAAATGATACATGCTAAGACTAAATGAATTAATACGAAGGTAGGTACAAAGAATGACCTTGTGTATCACAAATGTATTCTACAATGAATAACCATGCATGTTAGGACTGTGACATGATGTTAACATGATACAAATAAATTAACCAATGATTACACGAAATTGGTGGGACCTAAATCTTGATTATTCAAAAATCTCATTATGCAAGATTTGCCTCCAAATTTATGATTTTTGGAAACATGTTTTTTTTCTATCAAAAACCAATCATATTATTTTCAAAGGAATTTCGGGGTAGTGGATCCTACTATGGTACAATATCCAAATGTTCATGTGACACTACCGATTTTATGAAATCATCAAATGAAATTATTATCACCATCCATTTATTGCAAAGAATGAGATCAATAACATAACCAAAAATGTACATGCTCTATTCACACATGTATGAAATGTGCAAAATGCAAAAATGCTTGAAAAACGATTTTTATTTTTTCAAACAACTAATGAATATTTTGCCCCGACAAATATCTACTTATATAGGTATCACAGTGCCTTTGGGACGGATTATCACATTTATTACGGGTGATGTACGTACATCGTTGTCCGATCTACAAAACTTATTCAGAGTGTAAAACAGGTAACAAAAGGTTTAGAAATGTCCCTCCATGTGTTCCTATCTTCGGTATATCTAACAAAAATCAGGCATGGCTTCGCCTAGGTTCACTATATGAGAGTGAATTGATTCTAAAGGCCCCGAATTGCTCCTCACTGTCGCCAGTGAAGGCTAGTAAGGCACCCCGATAAAAGCGGGTTCAATTCGTTAGAGTATATTTTCCTATGCCCGTACGGAGGATTATCACGAAGGCATTAGGTACTTTATACCCCGAAAGTGTTTCACTAGCCCATACGGAGGATCATCACGAAGGCCGGTAGAGGATTCATGTTATGCAAATGCAAATACAGTGTGTACGGAGGAACAAAACAAACCTGTCACCACCTATTCTACACCCCTTATTCTAAATACCCCACTAAAATAAAAAAAATGTAAAGCATCAGTCAAGCAAACATATAAGTATACGCAACAAAATAACCAGAGAACAAATAATAATATGAATGTACATGACGATGGACATATTTAAAACTTTTTTTATTTTCAGAATTCTCTTTTATCTTAAAAATATGGGAATTAGAATTAAATACCAATTAAACCAACAAAACCAAGACTTAAATAACACACGACTAATTCTAGGCCTGACTCTCTAAAAAATTCCCCAGTGGAGTCGCCAAGCTGTCGCAACCTAAAAAATAACGAGTCTCATCGCAAGACTTTATTATTCGTTAAGTGTGACATTAAAAAACCGAGGAAAATTTGACTTAATTCCTCCAGAAAAATGAAGGTTTTGAAAATGACCTTGAAAAAGATATGGAGTCGCCACCAATCTTTTTTAGCTAGGTGTGATCGGCCACCTATTAGAACCAATGTTATAAAATATTTTAAAAATTAATTAAAACATTTTTTAAAACCAATTTCAAGTCTACGTTTAAACCAGAGAAATCAAAGAAATGGGTTCGGGACTCAGTTACGTGCAGGGAAGGATTAGCACCCCCACAATGCCCGTATAAAACGGTACCTTATTAATCGTGTGTTATCTCAAGTCTCGGTAAAAAGTTGGTTTTAAATTTAGTATTTCAAGTTAATTCCCAATTTAAAGAAAAATAATTCCATTTTTTAATTGAAAATGATCCGGAAATTATAAATTCAAAATTTTCCTATATTCCCCAACAAACATGGCAAAATATAGAAATTTTTATTAGTTTTGGAAAACTTTCCGAATCATTCTCTTTTTTTGAAAGAAAGATATTCCATTATTAATGATAATTGATGATATTCCCTCCAGCAAACCCGGTAGAGAACTCATGAATTATTTTAACTCGGGAATATCTTTATTTTTTATTGAAAAATCATTATCCTTTTGAAAACATTTTAAAAGATATGAATATGTATATGCATGACATAAATAAAATGACATGGCAAAATCTAAATAATATAATGCATCCTAAATGATATGATATAATTTAAATGCCTTAGCATATTCTAAATGAAATAAAATGTCCTAAGTTATATGACATATTCTAAATGAAAGGAAATGACCTAGGTAACATAATATATTCTATATGAAATGTAATATCCTAAATCATATGATATATTTTAAATGAAATAAAATATCCTAAATGACATAATATATATCCTAAATGAAATGACCTAGGTAACATAATATATTCTACATGAAATGACCTAGGTAACATAATATATTCTATATAAGATGAAATAATTTGAATGACATGGCAAATATGAATGATATGGCAATATGACAAAAAAAAAACTAAATAAAAAGCATAGGATATCATGAAATATTCCAAATCATATAATAAACAATAAAACATAACTCAAAATCATAACAATATCATAGAAATTATCATAGAAAAAATCACATATTATATAAAATGCATGAATATAAAAAATGCAATGCATGAAAATGTATTTTTTCCTTTAATTAAGGAAATCCGTATATCTAAAAAGATATCCGGCTACCTTAGAAAAATATGTCAAATTAAATATTCTAAAACCAAAATACTTTGTGATTGTTTGAAAACAATTTTGAAATGCTTAGATTAAAAATAACAACTTAGCTAAACCCTTTTTTAAATGGCTCTAATTTCCTAAGTTTAAAATCCTGGACTTGACCACCCTTAACCCGATATTTAAAAAATCATTTTTAGAGTTTAAAAAGGCTTAGAAACTACCCTAAGTCAGTAGCTAAATTTCCTAAACAGCTCCCTCTAGGTAACTTAACCAAAACAGAAAAATAATTTTTCTTTAAATTCAATTCTGACTCCACTGTCTAGTTTTAAGCCACTATATTTTATCCTATTTTTAAAAATTCAAAAAAGTCTTTAAAAAATAATGGAGACTCAGGACATATAAAACTACACGGTAAAAAATCAGATTAATTTTCTGATTAAAGATGAATGCCCAGAAAAATCGAGAAAGTACGAGTACTAGGTGAAAAAACTGTTTTGCCAAAATACATTTTTGCCTTTGATAAAATCATTTAAAAATCAAATTAAAAATATTTAAGACTCACAAAATGACCTACAAACAGTAGCTAGGGTTTTTTAAAAGTTAGATAAAAAGTTGCTAAGTAAAAAAAATCACAAAGGTAGAATAATCAATTTGACAAACCTTAATTTTCCACAAGTGTGCTCAAGAGAGCATGACTTTGAACCATTAATTGGCCTAAGTCATTAGTCAAGTGGCATGAACATGAAATGCATGAAAAAATACAGCAAATATGATGCATGAAATGCATGAGTTTAAACCTAAATGTCATGAAAAAATGCATGGCATCCATATAGTGACCTAGACCTAAATGAACTTGCATGGCATTTAATGTAACCTAGGTCTAAAATGCATGAACATGAATGGCAAGATAAACCTAAACTAACATCTAAAATATGCATGGCAATAACACAAACACAAGGCGTGCTTAAACTAAAAACTCAACCAAATATCATGCAAATGTCAACCTATCAATTAACATAGCAAAAAATGCACACATAATGCTAGAATACATGGAGTGGCCGAATGACCTATGATTCCAAACAAGCATGGCATTTTCACAAACACTTGATATACTAACATGCAAAACTAAAATATAACACTCAAATCATGCAAACACAAAGTAGAGATATTAAAGCTAACAAGCATTTTCACAAACACTTGATATACTAACATGCTCAACTAAAATATAACACTCAAATCATGCAACCACAAAGTAGAGATATTAAAACTAACATGCATTTTCACAAACACTTGATATACTAAATATAAAACATCAACAAATTTAAACATTATGAAAACAGAAAATTAAAAATGCAAGAACATGATATTTAACTCATAAATGGCAACAAACAAAGCAACCAAATTAAAACATGATTCAAGTATATGAAGTAGAAGAACACTTAAAGCATCAAGATTAAAGAGAATAAAATAAATAGCATGATAAATTAAAGCAAAAACAACAACAATAATAAATAAATATAGGCCATTCGGCCATTAAAGAAAAATAAGAAAAACATTTGTAAAAATTATTTAAGAAAGAGATGAAGAAGGAAATTAAGAAGAACATAAAAAAACACTTATTTAAAAAGAAAACTCACCAAATAATAATCAAAATAGCAAAAACAAGAATGAAAAATCAAGAAAGTGCAAGAGTTGGTGCTAAAAGCAACCTCAAGAAGCTATATTTGAAGCTTTATCTCTTCAAACTTTCCTTTCTTTTCTAAACTTTTTCTTTTTGCTTTCATCTAAGGAGAGAAAAAACTAAGCAAAACCAAGAAGAAATCTAAAAATTAAGTGAAGAAAAAATTTGGATCCCCCTTCTCTATGTGATGGTCGAACCCCCCTCTCTCATGCCTTGGATGTTGTCATTTTGGTTCCAACCAATTTCCATCCAAGGGCTAGTGATTCAAGGTGAAAAATCATGAAATTATCACCCTTAGATTAGTGTATCAGCTGTCCATAATTACAGCTGTTCAAGAATAATGTTGACACTCTCTCTCTTCATGCATTGGCCTATGTGGCTTAATCACAATGGCTTGATCAAAAAAAATCTCTAACTAACTCTTAATTCTATGCCTTTTAATTTTTCAAATCAGAAGCTTCCTCCTTCCTTTGGGCCTTGGCAGGCCAGCACTCTCTTTTCTAGCCCAAGTCTGATTTTTTTGAAAGGCCAAAAGAATCAGTTGCTTGGGTAAAATGACCGTTTTGCCCCCCGGATGCAAATAAATGGCAAACGGACTCCAAATTCAAATTGTATTTTTTTTATAATTTCAAAATAATAAAATATTGAATTCTGGAGGTTTTCGAAATTTTCCGAGTCCGTTTGCTATTTATTTGGATTTGTTCTTCAAAAAATGCCCTTTTATGCCCCCACATTTTACCATTTTATAAACGAGCTCCAAATCAAGAATTTTTTCACCAATCTCTTCCAAATAATTTAAAAGTGCGATCTGGAAGTTTTCATAATTTTTGGAACTCATTTGGTTTTTTTCGGGATTTATCTGATTGAATTATTGCATGGGAGGTCCGGGATTTGATCATTTTACAAACGAACTCCGAATCAAGATTTTATTTTTCCAATCTCTTCCAAATAATTGAAAAATGAGATTTACAAATTTTCAGAAATTTTGGAGTCCATTTGCTATTTTTTCGGGATTTATCTTCTTGAATTATTGCATAGGAGGCCCGAGATTTGGCCATTTTGCAAACGAACTCTGAATCAAGATTTTCTTTTGCCAATCTCTTCCAAATAATTTAAAAATGAGATTTACAAATTTTTAGAAGATTTGGAGTTCATTTCCTATTTTTTTGGGATTTTCCTTCTTGAATTTCTACATAGGAGGCCCGGGATTTGGCCATTTTGCAAACGAACACCGAATCAAGATTTTCTTTCACAAATCTCTTCCAAATAATTTAAAAATGAGATTTGCAAATTTTCAGAAGATTTGGAGTTCATTTGCTATTTTTTCAGGATTTTTCTTCTTGAATTCCTGCAAAAGAGACTCGGGATTTGGCCTTTTTGCAAACGAACTCTGAATCAAGATTTTATTTTACCAATCTCTTCCAAATGATTTAAGAATGAGATTTGCAAATTTTTAGACTTTTCGGAGTCCATTTGATATTTTTCCCAAATTTTCCAATTTTGCCCTTTTGCCTCCGAAACCCGGTTTTGCTCAAAAACAAGTTCGATTTTCTGATTTTCTTTAAATTGAGCCTTGGGTTATCCTTTTTTAATCATTCCTCATCCATTAGGGCTTTTTTCTTACCAAGTCGGGCCCTTTCTGTAATTCTTTCGATTTCACTGAAATCCACCAAAAACCCTAATTCTCGGTTTTCTCCCGAATTGATTTTTCTTTCAGTTTTTCTTTCAAGTGGCTTCTCCATTACCCGTAGACAGTGCTTATCTTTCATTTGGAACCTTCAATTTTGACCAATTTGATCGTTTAAGCACTTTTACCCAAATTTCCCGGATTTGGGTTTCCTTTCTATTGAATCTCCATAACCCAACTTTCGAACTCCATATCTTTCAATGTAGACCTCGGATTATCAAAATTCTTTCACCATTTTACAATTGAACTTCAAATCTTGATTTTGAAAGTGGGTTGATTTTTTCAGTAATTAAATTTCTGGGGTTGACTTTTTCGAGGCTGACTTTTTTCAAGTTTGACTTTTTATGCTCGCTCTCTTAAACTAAGTCTCGGAGTACCACCTGCAGGATGAAAAAAATCTTTTTACATTCTGAAACATCAATTTAGGAAGAAAACATACCTGTTTTAGTGGTCCGGACAAAATTAGGTGTCTATAGAGACCATAAAATCAAAGAAAATAAATCAAAAAAGGAGAAGAAATGACTACCTATCAAAGCTTTTCTAACCAAGCTCCCAAAATCCTCCTCCTTTCTCTCTCTTTTCTCTTCCTTTCTTTTTTTTTTTTTTTGAGATTTTAACTACTGATTTTTTTTTCCAAATATAGTGAATAAAGTATGAAAAATAAATGAAACCCCTCCCTCTTATTGCCTTGGCCGATCCCCCCTAATAGTGTGAGAGTGCTCATCTTTTTTTTTTAGCCTTAGTCATGCTTTGCATGCTCTCCCAACATCCTTGCCACATGGCCATTTCTTTTCCCCTTTTTGCATGATGTTTTCCTTAAATTAAGGGTCTCCTCACCTTTTATTGGCCACAAATGCCACCTCAATTATTCTCGTCTCCTATCTCTACAATATATCTAAGCCACTTGTCATGATCATGTAGCTTACTACCAAAATACTTCCTACTTGTCATTTTATTCCACTTGGCATGATCACATAGCCTTCACATGGCTTTGCAATTAAAAGGCCTCCTATTGGCCAAAAATGCCACATAGGCAAGTAGTGGAGAATCTTGTCCTCTCTTAAGAATGTCATCATTCTACTCAATCTTGACCATTGGATCAAGTTGATCAAACTCTCCTCTCTTGCTCTTCATGTTGGCCGAAAATGACCTGGAAAATTCCAGGCCATTCCTCTTTTTTAATTGCAAAATGGTCATTTTCAGTTTTTTCAGTAAAATTGCATTTTGGCCTCCAAACTTGATCTATTTGCAAACGAATCCCAATTTTGGTTTTTTTTTTAACAATCCATCCCATCTAATATAAAACTCGGTTCTGGAGGTTTTCATAATTTTTCGAGCTCGTTTTCTATTTTTCTCGAATTTTTCTCTAAAATTACGGATTAGTCCCCCTGAATTTTGCTTATTTTCATTTCAGCTCCATTTTTGGATTTTTATACTCCAATCCAATATAAAACTAAGTTCTTGAAGTTTTCATTGTTTTCGAAGCTCGTTTTCTATTTTTCCCGGATTTTTCTTTAAAATTACGGTTTAGTCCCCCGAATTTAGCATATTTGCGTTTTGACCCCAATTTTGGGTTTTTTACTTCTCGTTTCCTTCTTTCTATCCTAAAACTAAATTTTGTAAAGTTTCCCAATTTTCCAAGATCGGATTCTATTTTTCTCAAATTTTCCAAAATTACCCTTTAGCCCTTAAAACTTCGGTTTTACTCGAAACGGGCCAATTTTTCAGATTTTCTTTTTCCATTGCCTTTTTCATATATTGAATTGGAACGATTTTACCCAATTTTTACATCCGAATTCCTCTCCGATTTTGTTTTTCCCTTTTTCCTCAAAATTGAGAATTTTATCGATTTTCCAATTTCTCCTCCAATTGGCTCTTCCTTTGGATCCACTTCAAATTGGAACTTGGAGTATCTTTATTTATTTATTATTAATCAACTAGGGACTTCAATTTTATCGAATTGGACTATCTTCTTAGTTTTCCCCAAATTTGTGAATTTTCCATTTATTCATTAAATCTTTATTTTCCTTTTTCTCTTCAAAATGGTTCCTCCTTCAACTCCGTTTCAAAATTGGACCTTCAAGTATCCTTATTTATTGATTTTATTCCATTCTGAATTTTCAATTTTGTCCAATTTGATCGTTTATACACTTTTCCCCAAATTTGCAAAATTTCCCTTTTTTCCCAAAAATGGCAATTTCCCATTTTGTCCACTTCTTCTCCCGATTGATTTCTCTTGGTGAAATTGGACCTTGAGATATCCTTTTTTATTGATCATCCTTCAATTTGAGGTTTCAATTTCATTCAATTTGATCGTTTACGTACTTATCCTCAAATTTGGAAATTCCACATTTTTCTCCTACACTGAATTTTGCAATTTATCTTTCCACCTCTCTATCTTCAATTGTAGATCTTCGATTATCTTGATTCCTTCACCATTGTTCAATTCACCTAAAAGTTGACTTTTTCAATGGTTGACTTTTTGGGGTTGACTTTTTTGGAGTTGACTTTTTCCATTTTACTTTTTCGTACTGACTTCTGAATCAAAGTCTTGGAGACCCATCTGTGGAATGAGGGGGGATTCTTTGTATTTTGGGAAGTTGAAGGAAAAACTTACCTTGTTTAGGGGCCCAGACAAACTTAGGTGTCTACATACAAGATAGAAGCAGTATTACTTATTGAGGTTTAAATCCCTTCCCTTCGTGTTTTGATGGAAGTTGGCCTAGAAGAGGCAGAATGGGTTAGAGCTCGCTATGAACAATTGAATCTCATCGAGGAGAAAAGGCTGAAGGCAAATTGCCATGGGCAAATGTTCTAGAAGAGGATGATTCGAGCCACAATAAAAGGGTTCGCCCTAGGAAATTTTGAGAGGGAGAGTTGGTGTTGAAGAAAGTTCTCCCTATATTATGAAAGATCCTCGTGAAAAGTGGGTTCTGAATTGGGAAAGACCCTTTATGGTGAACAGAGCTTTTTTTGGAGGAGCATTGATCTTAACCCGGATGGACAGTGATGATTTTAGAAATCCCGTAAATGCCGATGAATTGAAGAAGTATTATGCTTAGAAAGAAGCGAAGACCGAAAAAAATGTGATATCATGCATATGAGAATTCGGATAATTCCAAGTGCAAAATGAAAATTATGACTATCTATTTCCCCTGAGGATTGCTTTTCAATGAGAATACTCGTGCTTGATATGAGAAATGGCCATCTTTCATACTCCTTTCACTAAAAGAAATTATTCCTAGTTATCGCTTTGAGCCTTAGGAATTCTTTCTTTCTTTGAACCTTAGTCAAGGATCACTATCCACACTGGGCGCAAATGTGAGGAAAGACCTTCAAAAACATGGCGAAATGAGCCATAATAGCAACAAAAAAAAAAACACAAAAAATGTGTGAAAAAGTGGGGCAAATGAAAGCCAAGAATGAAAACAAAACAAAAGTCAAAGAAAGAGAGAAAAGTCCAAAAGGGCGAATGCTTCGAAATGAATCCTCCTAATGAAATGATCCTTGATCTGATTATCCTCAAACACATTTTGGGCCTATCCTTTCTTTCTAAACCCGAACCTGGGCCTACATTACGTGCTTTAAAAGTCCATTTTGATCAAGCATGGATATTTAACTTTGAAAAGTTTCTTCTCAGATTTCATCCCATCTTTTGAATTGTCATTTTTACGATGGAAAAATTTAGAATTCTTAGATGCATGGTGGAACAAAAAAATGAAAAAAGAATGTAAAAGGAGAGGTTTAAGCCGAAAACCCAAAAAGGGCGAATTAAAATCGAACGGGGAACACTTGGGTTGAAAACCCGCAAAGGGCAGCCCAAGTATTGATCAAAGATTGAATCAATGCCTTGTGTAAAGGGGTAGAAAGTATCAGAAAAATCAGAGAAAAAGGATAAAGCTCAGTCTGAAGCAATTGCGAAAGTCGAGAAGTCACCCAAGCAAATGGCTCACTCAAAAGATATTTCAGATGAACTGAAGCAGGAAAGGTCTAGGATATTCCTCTCTGGGGCATCTATACCTTTTCCTTTACATTTTCTTTTTGAATCCTCGATATTCATCTTAGTTATCTGAACCTTATTGCAATGAATTCTTGTTGGCCTGATAAGTGGTTAAATTCATAGATTTTGATATATCAATTCCTTATATTTTATGCTTAGTTTCTTGAAATCCTTGATAGTTTACTATGGTTTTGTGTTTTGTAGCTGTTATCTTGCATTAATTGCAATAATCAACTTAATTTGCCATTTGAAGAAATCCTAGTCAAAGTAGGATTAGTGGTTGTCAACCTTTAAACTTTGCATTAATTGCAAGAATCTTCCCTTAAGTTTAATCCTTGTCAAAGTAGGAGATTTAAATCAGCTATGACTTTCCTTATTTCTACATGCTTTGGCTGCAAGTAAAGCATCTTTCCTTGTTTAAATATCCTTTGGCTGCAAGTCACCAACCGTTCCTTATTTTAAAGAAACCTTGGCTGCCACTCAACATTAAATGCTCATTAAATGCTCAAGACCTGGAGGCTGCCTATAAATAGAGACACAAAGGGCAGCTGACCTCTACACTTCTTCTACTCTTGTATTCTGATTTTATTCTTCCTCCTTTTAGTTTTTCTTCGTAATTTCTTTTATATCTATGTTAACTATGCCTATGCTAGGCTAAACTTTTCTTTGGTTAAGGGTGATTTCAAATCCCTATACACGTTGTGTAATTGAAT
Organism: Fremontodendron californicum; assembly: GCA_030761205.1. Lineage (NCBI taxonomy): Eukaryota > Viridiplantae > Streptophyta > Magnoliopsida > Malvales > Malvaceae > Fremontodendron > Fremontodendron californicum. The sequence continues at coordinate 17,951,460 of JAULJL010000010.1, read as the reverse complement.
TTTGAAATTCATCTATCACTAGTTTTCTATCAAAGTTGCTTGTGTTCTTCAATAAGAATTGTTCATGATGTTGTCTTGATTTGCTTAGGTTGCAAACTAGATATATCTTGATAATTATCTAATGCGAGTTTAGGAGTTTTGATACGTAGCTTATCTTGTTTTCTATTCAATAGTGGCAATTTGTGATTAATGATTATGTTAAAGTTTTCACTAATTGCAAAGTGGAACACAACCTAAGTTAAACAATTCATGTTCATGCTTTTGTTGCTTAGATCAACCTATCTTTCTCATCATAAAGCTGTTGTCAAATTAAATTTAGAGATGTTTATCATAGGTTGTTTGATAGTTAGAGATTAAGTAGTGGCGTTCGTCTTGCTTAACAACGAACTAAGGAAGGATTGGGGTAACACGGGAGGTTCTTATCTACTGTTGTTAACTTTGATAGATGATTGACGTGGATAGGTCTGAATTTGATTCATAAAATTGTCTAGTGGTGAAGAATGAAACTTTAACCATATTTCTCATATTTGATTGTTTCTTATTTACTTGTTTTCTACTTTTCTTGTTTTATTTACTTTTAAACTATTTCAAAAATCCCCTTTAGTTTGTTTTCTTTGAATCTAAGTTATAAACTAATAATTTATGAACTAAAACCCAATCCCTGAGGACTCGACCCTTGCTAACTACTATACTTTACAACTGATCTTTTTAGTTCAATGATTAAATAAGATAAGCTCTTTTGAGTGCATCAAGTTTTTGGCACCGTTGCTGGGGATTGCTTCTTTTAGTTTATTTGTTACTTGGTTTATTCTTATTTTCAGTTGTAATTAATTTTATTTTTCTTGTACATACAGGTTTTTCTTTTCAAAATTTTAGCAAAACACGATGGACTTAAGCAATTTAACACTTGAGGAGTTCGTGGCATACATGAACATTGAGAACCAATCTCACCTCCCCAGTTTAACAATTGGCTGTGGGTAATGTGCAATAATCAAGGCAGTGTGGAATGTGCTTCATGATGGATCATCCAACCAATTGGTGCCCATACTACCAAAAAGATAAATTTGAACCAGCCTATGATGTGGAAGGATACCAAAGCCAACAAGGGTTCCACCAACAACTGTGTGATCCTTTCCCAAACACTTACAATAAAGGATGGTTGGATCATCCTAATTATGGCTACTCGAGAAATTATCAAGAAATAGATCCTTATGCCAACTACAATCATCCATCGAGCTTCAATAAATCATGGTCTCATGAACAAGATCTTTTCAACCCCCACCTCAAAACTCAGGAACTTTTTAGAAGACCTTGTCAATATTATTGTTGCTAATACTTTGGAAATTCAGCAGGAAACAAAGGCATCGCAACAGGAAAGAAGGGCTCAATCTGTCTTCACTCAACCATGGACACAACAACAAGATCTTTTTCAACCCCCACCCCAAAACTCAGGTACTTCTTTAGAAGATCTTGTCAATTCTGTTGTTGCTAATACTTTGGAATTTCAACAGGAAACAAGGGAAATTCAACAAGAAATAAGGGCATATCAGCAGGAAACAATGGCAAGTATCCTGAATTTGGAAATACAATTGAGCCAATTGGCTAGTGGGATGGCGCGATGGGTAGAACAAAGATCTGAAGAATTACATGAACATTATCCAGAGAAGAATACTAGTCCAAAACAACTTGAGGATGAATCCAAAAGTCCAAGGGAACCTGAGGATGAGACAAAGTTAGAGATAGATTCTATTCTTGAGGATAATGAAGCCACCATTCAAATTGAGAATGCTCGGCACCTGAGGTAACTTTTATAGTTCCAATTTTTAGTAATGTTACTTCTCCACCTTTTCCTAGTAGACTCGCAAAGTTCAAGGAGGAGGAACATGAACAACACATGTTGGAAACCTCAAACAGTTTGTTTAGGGATGCCATTCAACAAATACCAAAATATGCACCATTCCTTGATCAGATATACACCACAAAGGATCATGGAATAATACTTGTAGTGGAGAATGCATCCACTATTGTGCAAAGAAATCTTCCTATCAAGCTCACAAATTTGGGAAGTTTCATGTATAAGCTTGACAAGCCTAAAAAGCTAAGAAAGGGTGTTGGTTAGGTTGGACAAATTAACTCAAGTGCTAATTGGGAGGCAGTCCAATTAATGAAGAAATTGTCAACCTGCCATAACAGATTTGTTTTCTTTTTCTTTCTTGCTTCATTTTAATTTTTTAGGTTTATTTAAGTTTCATTAGTTTGCTTTGTTTTGAGTTTTTAATAGTTTTGTTTGTTTTTTGTGCTTTAATTAGTCAGGCTAAAGACAATAAACCAAGCGCTTATTGGGAGGCAACCCAATTGGATGGAGAGCATACATTATAATCAGATTTGCTATTTCTTACTCTCCATCCCTCTATCTTTTATATTTTCTTTAGTTATTTTTCTTCTTTTATTTAGTAGTTCTTTTCTCTTACACATAATTCTTGCATGTGGGGTGATAGTATTACATTGAGGACAATTAAGAATTAAGTGTGGGGGGAAGAATTTAGGATTTCTTAGTTTAGGTTATCAATTTTTTTTCTTGAGTCTTTTTAGTTTGTTTTTAGTGTACTTTAGTTCCTTTTAATATAATGATGAGATATGAATTGCATAGGTCTAAAATTGGTTATTAGTGAGAAGATTTTGATGAGAATTGAGCTTGAAATATAATTTTTTATGAGCCAATGTTAATATGATATGTTGATTGAGAAAGAAGTATGTTTAGACTAAATATTGACTTGTATAATCATCCTTGTGAGTTTTTGAGCCTATGTGATTGATGCATTATACATATCAATCTAATTTCTTTCTTATGTGCTCTCATGATTACATGATTCTCTAGAACTTGCTTTAAACGTTTTTTAGACTATATTGATGTATGGGACAACATGAATATGATAGAGGCATTAGGATTGTAACCAGGGCCAAACAGCCATTTATTATCGATGTTCCAAGAGAACATTCCTCTAGTGAGCCAATTTGAGTCTATATTGATTAAGCTATTTTATTGGTAACCATATCTTACACCTAGCCTAAACACATTTATATCTTTACCCTTGTTCTAAAGATGGACTAGAATGTTTGAGACATTTTGCAAAACAAGGGATACTTATTGAAAATTTAGGTTGGAAACAAAAGATAAGTGTGGGGGAAGAAAAGAAAAAGTCAAGAGAAAAAGAAAGGGATCATTATCAAATACATTCCCATAAATAAAAAAAATTAAAAATGAATCATCTCTTGAACTTCTAGTTAAAGAAAAGAAAAAGATGTTACAAAGTTGGTTAGAATGAAGCAAAGGCTCAACATGAATATTTAGCCTATGTTATTATGTGCTTTATAAGAGTTTTGAGTGGTTTTATTTGTATGATCTTATTATGTCTCTAAACTCTATGAAATCTTTGGAACCTTTGTGATATCTTTATCCTTTTAATCTTTAACCATATTACAACCCCTTGGCCACATTACAACCTTGAATAAAGAACGACCTCTTGATTCATGAAGTTGCATGATCTAAGTAGTGGAGTATAGGTGGACAAGCAAGCATATAGTAGAACTGTTTTCATGAGATTGATTGAGTGTAAACACTTTACCACTACTTTAAAGAGTGAAAATCATGAGAGTATCCCATGTGAGAAGTTGAGATTAAGTTTGAACATGCACTATTTTGATTGAGATATGTTATGTTAATGTTAGCTTAACTCAAATCCTTTACTATCAAGCATGATTTTTGGTGAAACTCTTTAAGCTATTGACTAGTTTATAAGACTTGTTCAATGATTGTCTATAAGTTGTATTCAAAGTGAACTAGATTCGGTTTTCTTACTTTGTCTCTCTTTGATTTTGCTCGAGGACTAGCAAAAGACTAAGTGTGGGGGAGTTTGATAAGTGCTTAAATTCATATATTTTCATATATCAATTCCTTCTATTTTATGCTTAGTTCCTTGAAATCCTTGATAGTTTACTATGGTTTTGTGTTTTATAGTGGTTATCTTGCATTAATTGCAAGAATCAACTTAATTTGCCATCTGAAGAAATCCTAGTCAAAGTAGGATTAGTGGTTGTCAACCTTTAAACTTTGCATTAATTGTAAGAATCTTTTCTTAAAGTTAATCCTTGTCAAACTAGGAGATTTAAATCAGTTATGACTTTCTTTATTTCTACATGCTTTGGCTGCAAGTAAAGCATATTTCGTTGTTTAAATATCCTTTGGCTGCAAGTCACCAACATTTTCTTATTTTCAAAAAACCTTGGTTGCCACTCAACATTAAATGCTCAAGACCTAGAGGCTGCCTATAAATAGAGACACAAGGGGGAGCTGATCTCTACACTTCTTCTACTCTTGTATTCTGATTTTCTTCTTCTTTCTTTTAGTTTTTCTTCTTAATTTCTTTTATGTCTATGTTAACTATGCCTATGCTAGGCTAAACTTTTCTTTGGTTAAGGGTGATTTCAAAGCCCTAGACATGTTGTGTAATTGATTTTGAGATTCTATCTATCATTAGTTTTCTATCAAAGTTGCTTGTGTTCTTCTATAAGAATTGTTCATGATGTTGTCTTGATTTGTTTAGGTTGCAAACTAGATATATCTTGATAATTATCTAATGCTAGTTTAGGGGTTTTGATACGTAGCTTATCTTGATTTCTATTCAATAGTGGCAATTTGTGATTAATGATTATGTTAAAGTTTTCGCTAATTGCAAAGTGGAACATAACCTAAGTTAAACAATTCATGTTCATGCTTTTGTTGCTTAGATCAACATATCTTTCTCATCATAAAGCTGCTATCAAATTAAATTTAGAGATGCATATCTTTGGTTGTTTGATAGTTAGAGATTAAGTAGTGGCGTTCGTCTTGCTTAACGACAAACTAAGGAAGGATTGGGGTAACATGGGAGGTTGTTATCTACGATTGTTAACTTTGATTGATAATTGATGTTGATAGGTCTGAATTTGATTCATATTATTGTCTAGTGGTGAAGAATGAAACCTTAACCATATTTCTCATATTTGATTGTTTCTTATTTACTTGTTTTCTACTTTTCTTGTTTTATTTACTTTTAAACTATTTCAAAAATCCCCATTTACTTTGTTTTCTTTGAATGTAAGTTATAAACTAATAATTTATAAACTAAAACCCAATCCTTGAGGACTCGACCTTTGCTAACTACTATATTTTACAACTGATCTTTTTAGTGCAAGGATTAAATAAGATACGCTCTTTTGAGTGCACCATGGCCCTTTCATGGCATTTGGTTGTTTCATACCATCTTTCATATATGTTGTGATGCATTTTGAATGTTATCAAATTGAATGATGATTAGTAAACATAAAAATCTTTAAAAAAAAGGATTTCTTTGCATTACTATAGAGTAGATTTAAATTTTAGAAGAGGTATGGAAACCACTAAAATTTGGAAAAACTCATGACAATCCATAATGCTGAAAAGCTCATCAACTGGGGCAAACGGTGGATAGATTAAACACGTCAATCCATGATACTGAAGAACTCATCCAGTGAGACAAACAATGGGTAGGTTGAAGACACCGTCACAAAGTCAGAAAACTTGTGGATCACGGTGAAACCATAGGTTAGAGCTCATCAAGTGGGGCAAACAATGAGTAGGTTTAAGACACCGTCACGGAGTCAGAAAATTTATGAATCTCAGTGAATTCATAATGACGAAAAACTCATCAAGTAGAGAAAAAGGTGGAGTCGGAAAGTCCGTGAACCCCAATGAAATCATGGATTAGAATTCATAACGCAATCATATAATTGCATTCATCCCTAAAGAACATGCATTTTACAAGCATTTGCAAAACTTGTCATCAACCTCACTGCATTCGACTAACATTGCAGGAAATGTGGAAAATTTTCATTTTTAAGCCTAATGTAGCTAGCACAAAAGGAAGTAAGCCCAGTAAAGTTGGCATCGTAGATTTTAAGCTCGATGTAGCTGACACAAAAGAAGTAAGCCCAGTAAAGTTGGCATCTTAGACTTTAAGCCCAATATAGCTGGCAATTTTGGAGAGTAAGCCTAGTAAAGTTAGCACTTCAGATGTTTAAACCCAATATAGCTCACACCAAGATAAGATAAGACCTCTGCATCTGCATAATGAAGCATTTGCATCATTGTTAATCTCTGCATCTGTATCATGAAGCATTTGCATCTTTGTTAATCTTTGTATCTGCATAAAGAATCATTTGTATTCTCTCAAAACGTCCAGGTTAGTTTTCAACACATTCTCAAAAATCATGGATAAGACCTCCGGGCACCATTTTCAAAGAAAACACCATATTTTTAAGACCTTCAGGCACTACTCTCAAAGTCATGGATAAGGACTCTGGGCACCATTTTTAAAGAAAAAACATCTTTTTAAGACATCCGAATACTATTCTCAAAAATCATGGATAAGACCTCTGGGCACCATTTTCAAAGAAAAGACATCGTTTTAAGACCTCCGAGCACTATTCTCAAAATTATGGTTATCGGGCACTATTCTCAAAAATCATGGATAAGACCTCTAGGCATCATTTTCAAAGAAAAGACATTTTTTTAAGACCTCCGGGCACTACTCTCTTTGAAAATTATCTAGGGTTTCGCCTAGATAACTTTTCGACTTTTGGTTCTGCCCAAGTCATCTCTAAAAATTATCTATGGTTTCGCCTAGATCACTTTTCGACCTTTGGTTCCGCCTAGGTCATCTCATGTCAACTTCTGGCTTCATCCAGATCTTTCTCAACTTTTGGTTTCACCCAAGTCATTTCAATTTTTGGCTTCACCCAGATCTTTCTCGACTATTGGCTTCACCCAGGTTATCACCCAATTACTGGTTTCACCCAAGTTGTTTTTAATTTCTTTACAAGACATCCAAAAAAGTTCTGGACAAGACATCCAAAAACATTTCTACACAAGACATCCAAAATTTCTTGGACAAGACATCCGAAATTGTTTCTGGACAAAACAAAATTTACCTAGACAAAACATCCAAAAATTTACTATTTAAAAAAAAAAAAAAATTGGACAAAATATTTAGAGATTTTAAGAATGATAGCCGATACTTCTAGACAAGACATTCATAATTTTAAATAAAATTTCACCAAGATAAGATAAGGCCCCGAGATCGCCATCGAGGAATTTTTTTCTCTTGCAAGTCGAACTCGTTTCCTTAAGACAGGTCGAGCCTTGATTAGTCAGGGAACTCAATTTAAGAACAAAAATACTTCTATTTACAGTTTACAAAAAAAAAAAAATCAAAAAAATGAATATAATATGTAGAAAATTCCCTTCTCTCCTTCACATGTGATTTCACTAACCAGATCTTGTCTATTTTATTTTTGCCTGATTCTTTATTCTCAGCAATAGTCAAAGAGGGACAGCTGTAGAAACCTAATTTTGTACGAGCCCTCTAAACAAGGTAAGTTCTTCCTTCAACTTCCCGAAATGCAAAGAATCTCCCCTCATTCCACAGATGGGTCTCCAAGACTTTGATTCAGAGGTCAACATAGAAAAGTCAACCGAAAAAAGTTAACTTCAAAAAACTTAACCCCGAAAAGTCAACCACTGGAAAAGTCAACTTTCAAGGACAATCAAGATTCTAAGGTGAATTGAACAATGGTGAAGGAATTTTGATAATTGGAGATGTACAATTGAAGATAGAGAGAGGTGGAAAGGCAAATTGCAAAATTCAGTGTAGGAGAAAAACATGGAATTTCCAAATTTGGGAAAAAGTACGTAAATAATCAAATTGAATGAAATTGAAACCTCAAATTGAAGGATGATCAATAAAAAAGGATATCTCAAGGTCCAATTTCACCAAGAGGAATTAGTGGGAAGAAGAAGTTGGCAAAATTGGAAATTACCATTTTCGGGAAAAATGGGAAATTTTGTAAATTTGGGGAAAAGTGCATAAACGATTAAATTGGACAAAATTGAAGGTTCAAAATGGAATAAGATAATTAAATAAGGATATTGGAAGGTCCAATTTGAAGTGGAATTGAAGGAAGATTCAACTTGAAGAGAGAAAAGAAAAATAAAGAGTTAGTGAATAAAAGTAAAAATCACAAATTTGGGAAAAACTACGGAGATAGTCCAATTCGGTAAAATTAAAGTCCCTAGTTGATAAGTAATAAATAAATAAAGATACCCCAAGTTCCAATTTGAAGTGGATCCAAAGGAAGAGCCGATTCGAATAGAAACTGGAAAATTAAGAAAAATCTAAATTTTGAGGAAAAAGGAAAAACTAAATTGGAGAGGAATTCAAATATAAAATTTGGCAAAAATTGGTCTAACTCCATTTCAATATATGAAAAAGGCAATGCAAAAAGAAAATCCAGAAAATGAGCCCGTTTCGTGTAAAATCGAGGTTTCAGGGGCTAAAGGGCAATTTTGGAAAATTCGAGAAAATTAGAATCCGAGCTCGAAAAATTGTGAAACTTTTCAGAATTAATTTTTAGGATGGAAAAAAGGAAATGAGAAGGAAAAAACCTGAAATTGGGACCGAAATGCAAATTTGCTTAATTCAGGGGACTATACTGCAATTTAAAAAAAATTCGGGAAAAATAGAAAACGAGCTTCAAAAATAATGAAAACTTCCAGAACTTAGTTTTATACTGGATTGGGGAATAAAAATCCAAAAACGGAGCTGAAATGAAAATAAGCAAAGTTTAGGGGGACTAATCTGCAATTTTAGAGAAAAATTCGGGAAAAATAGAAAACGAGCTCGAAAAATTATGAAAACCTCCAGAAATGAGTTTTATATCGGATAGGATGAATTTGAAAAGGAAAATCCAAAATTGGGATCCAATTACAAATAGATCAAGTTTGGGGGCCAAAATACAATTTTACCGAAAAATCGAAAAGGACCATTTTGCAATTAAAAAAGTGGAATGGGCTGGAACTTTCTAGGCCATTTTTAGCCAACATGAAGAGCAAGAGAGGAGAGTTTGATCAACTTGATCCAATGGCCAAGATTGAGTAGAAAGATGATATTTTTGAGAGAGACCAAGATTCTCCACTACTTGCCTATGTGGCATTTTTGGCCAATATGAGGCTTTTTAATTGCAAAGCCATGTGAAGAGAATGTGAAGGCTATATGTTGATGCCAAGTGAAATAAAAATGCCAACTAGGAAGATATTTTGGTAGTAAGTTACATGATCATGACAAATGACTTAGATATTTTGTAGAGATAGGGGACAAGAATAATTGAGGTGGTATTCTTGGCCAATGAGAGGTTCGGAGACCCTTAATTTAAGGAAAGCATCATGCAAAAAGGGGACAAGAAATGGCCATGTGGCAAGGATGTTGGGAGAGCATGCAAAGCACGACTAAGGCAACAAAAAAAAGCATGCACACCAAGGGCAATTATAAGGGTGGCCAGCCAACGTGAATAAAAAGGTGTCCTCTCTTCATTTTTCATTCTCTATTCACTATTTTTGGAGAAAAAATCAGTAGCTAAAAACTCTTGAGGAGAAAAAGAAAGTAAGAGAGAAAGAGGGAGAAAGGAGGAGGAGTTTGGGAGCTAGGTTGGAAAAACTTTGCTAGGTAGTCATTTCTTCTCTTCTTTTAATTTATTTTCTTTGATTTTATGATCTATTTTTGTTATTTTCTATGTGATTGTTAACTTTATTTGTTTGAATAAAATATTTTCAAAATAAATTTATAATGGTTGTAGACACCTAATTTTGTCCGGACCACTAAAATAGGTATGTTTTGTTCCTAAATTGATGTTTCCAAATGGAAAACGGCTTTTCACATCCTGCAGGTGGTACTCCGAGACTTAGTCTAAGAAGGTAAGCATAAAAAGTCAAACTCGAAAAAGTCAACCTCAAAAAGTCAACTATTGAAAAAGTCAACACACTTTAAAAATCAAGATTCAAAGTTCAATTGAAAAATGGTTAAAGAATTCTGATAATCTGAGGTCTACATTGAAAGATATGGAGTTCGAAAGTTGGGTTACGGAGATTTAGTAGAAAGGAAACCCTAGTTCGAAATTTTTTGGGAAAACTGCTTAAACGATCAAATTGGTCAAAATTGGTGGTTCCAAATGAAATATAAGCACTGATTACGGGTAATGGAGAAGTTACATGGAAGAAAAACTGAAGGAAAAGTCAATTCGGAAAAAATCGAGATTTAGGGTTTTAGTGGATTTTGGTGAAATTGGGAAAATTATAGAAATGGCCCGATTCGGTAAAACTAAAGCCCCTAATTGATAAGGAGTGAGTAAACAAAGATAGCCCAAGGCTCAGTTTGAAGAAATTTTGAGAAAAGAGCCGATTGGAGAAAAAACGGAAAAACGAGGAAATTTCCGACAGTGAAAAAAGGAAAAATCAAATCGGAGGGGAATTTGATTGTAAAAATTGAGTGTTTTTGGACCAACTCCAATTCATTATATGACAAAGGCCCAGAAAAAGAAAATCTGAAAATCGAACTTGTTTTGAGCAAAATCGGGCTTCGGAGGCAAAAGGGCAAAAATGGAAAATTCAGGAAAAATACCAAATGAGCTCCAAAAATTTTGAAAATTTGCAGATCTCATTCTTAAATCATTTGGAATAGATTGGCAAAGAAAAATTTGGATTCGGAGCTCGTTTGCAAAATGGCAAATCTCGGGCCCACAATGTAGAAATTCAAGTAGATAAATCCCGAAAAATAGCAAATGAGCTCCAAAAATTCTGAAAATTTCTAGATCTCACTTTTAAATTATTTGGAAAGATTGGTGAAGAAAAATTTTGATTTGGATTCCGCTTGCTATTTAATTTGGTTTGGGGGTCAAAAAGTTATTTCACCGAAGAAACTAAAGAAGGCCTTTAAAAAATTATAGATTTGGCTGGATTTTAAAAGAGCAATCATCCAAGCCCACAATGGAGAGTGATATTGCTGAGATTTTAGATCAAAAGGCTAAGAGTGAAGAGGAAGGTAGTTATTTTTCTTGATCAAGCCTTTGAAATTGCAATACATAGACTAATGGATGGAGAGGGATGATGTCATATTTATGATCCTATTTATGACATCATCTTCATGATATCATATTTAGGAACTGATTATTCCAATCTAAGGGTGAGAATTCTACATAGAAAGCATCTTGGATTGAAGTCTATTGGATGAGAATTGGTGTAAAAAACCTAGAACCTTCTACACTACTAAGGGCCATTCAGCCATCACTATGAAGGGGGGCTGATTTTCATATTTTTCACAAGTTTAGAATGCTGAAAAGAGGGCAGTAGCTAGGGGAAAAAGAAAGGAAAAGGAGATGAGAAAAAATGAGAAGGAAAAGAAAGGTTTTGGCTTGCTTCTTCTTGATTTGGAAAGCTAGAGCAAGGTAGCTATGTTCTTTCATGGTTTTTTTCATACTTTATTGACATGATTTTGCTATTTTGATTGTTATTTTATTCTCTTTTATGAAATAAAATTGTTTTTGTAATAAGTTCTAAGGAGCTCCTACTTTGTTTTTTTTTTTTTTAAATGAAATCAAGAAAGTAAGTTTTTTTTCCTCTATTTTTCATGTTGGCAGAATGGGTTGTTTTTTGTTAAATGATTTTGTGTTTGATTTTACTCCTATGATTTGTTGTGGTAGGTTAGATTTATTGTGTTAGATTAGTTTACTTGTGTTAGATTAGCTTGATTGTGGTAGGTTAGCTTGATTGTGGTAGCTTAGTTTTAAACCATGCCATGTATTTGTGAAAATGCCATGTTAGAATACCATCATTGTGAGCATGTGACCATTCAGACTCCTCTATTTTCTATGCTTTGCATGTGCATTTTCATCTTGTTAGATGATTGGTTTGCATTTCCATGCTATGATTTTATGTATTTTGATTTTGTGTGCCTTGTGTTTGTGAAAATGTCATGCCTCTTTAGGCCTATAGACTATTCGGCTACCTTCCGTTTTTTATGCCTCTTATGTGCATTTTCATCATGCTAGTTGATAGGTTTGCATTTTCATACCATAACTTTGTGTATTTTGATTTAGCATACTATGTGTTTGTGTTATTGCCATGCATTTTTTAGTCTAGGCTTCATTAGCATTGCCATGCATTTCATTCATGTTTTGACCTAGGTTGCCTTTATTGCCATGCAAGTTCATATTAGGTATAGGCCATATTCTTTATGCCATGTATTTTCCATATCATTTAGGTTTTAAATCATGCATTTCATGCATTCAATTTGCTGTATTTTCATGCATATCATATCATGCCACATGATTTGTGACTTAGGCCAATTAATGGCTCAAAGTCATGCTCACTTGAGCATACTTGTGGAACATTAAAGAGTTGTCAAATTGATTATTCTACCTTTGTGATTTTTTTTACTTAGCCAATTTGCGTCTAAATTTTTAAAAGTTTTAGCTACTGTTTGTAGGTCCTTAGGAGAGTCTCCAACATTTTCACATTCATTTTTAAATGATTTTATCAAAGGCAAAAAAATGTGTTTTGGCAAAACTGTTTTTACCTAGTTTTCTAACTTTCTCAATTTTTCTCGGAAGTCATCTTTAATAAAAAAATTAAGATTTTTTCCATGTAGTTTTACATGTTCTGAGTCTCCAGTATTTGTTTTAGATTTTTTTTGAATTTTTAAAAATAGGGTAAAAAATCATGTTTTAAAACTGGACAGTAGAGTCAGATTTGAATTCAATGGAAAAACAATTGTTAATTTTGGCTAAGGAATTTAGAGGGGGTTGATTAGGAACCTTAGCTTGTCCTAGGTTGGTTTCTAAGCTTTTTAATCCTTAAAAATGATTTTATAAAACTCGGGTCAAGGGTGGTCAAGTCCAGGTTTTCAAACGTAGGAATTAGGGCCTTTTTCAAAGGAAATTCGGCCATGAATTATTTTTCATCCAAGATTTTCAAAATTGTTTTCAAATAATCACAAAGTATTTTGATTTTAGAAAATTCAATTTGATGTATTTTCCTAAGGTAGCCAGATATCTTTTTAGATATACGGATTTCCTTATTTAACGGAAAAAATACACTTTCATGCATTGCATTTTCCATATTCATGCATACTATATAATATGTGATTTTTGCTATGAAAATTTCTATGGTATTGTTATTATTTTCATGTTATATTGTTTGTTATATGGTCTTGAATATTGCATGATTTTTGCTATGATGATTTCTATGGTATTGTTATTATTTTCATGTTATATTGTTTGTTATATGGTCTTGAATATTGCATGCTATCCTATGCTTATTATTTAATCATTTATTTTTGTTACATCATTTAGCATATACTATGTTTATGCATTATTATTTTTATTTCATGCATATTTCATAATAACATTATTCTATGTTTCATATCATATCATGTTACTTAGGATATTTCATTTCATCTAGAATATGCTATGCCATTTAAATTATATCATTTCATTTAGGTTGCATTATATTATCTAGACTTTGCTATGTCATTTTATTTATGTCACATAGGTTCATATTCATTTTTTTAAAATGTTTTAAAAAATGATAATGATTTTCAATAAAATAAAGTTATTCCCGAGTTAAAATAATTCATGAGTTCTCTGCCGGGTTTGCTGGGGAGAATATCATCAATTATCATTGATAACGGAATATCTTCTTTAAAATGAGAATGATTCAAATTTTTTTCTATATAAATAAAAATTTCTATATTTTGCCACGTTTGTCGGGAAATATAGGAAAATTTTGAATTAATAAATTACGAATCATTTTCAATTTAAAATGGAATTATTTTTCTTAGAACTGGGAATTAATTGGAAATACCGAATTTAAAACCGACTTTTTTACCGAGATTTGACATAACACATGATTAATAAGGTATCGCTTTTACGGGCATTGTGGGGGTGCTAATCCTTCCCCACACGTAAACGAGTCCCGAACCCGCTTCTTTGATTTCTTTGGTTTAAAACACAGACTTGAAATTGGTTTTAAAAATATTTTAATTAATTTTAAAATATTTTACAAACCGGTTTTAATAGGTGGCCGATCACACCTAGCCAAAAAAGATTGGTGGCGACTCCATGTCTTTTTCGGGGTCATTTTCAAACCGTCATTTTATTTCAAGAGGAATTAAGTCGTCTTTTCCTCTTTTTTTTCAATGTCACGCTTAACGAGTAATAAAGTCTTGCGATGAGACATGTTTTTTAGGTTGCAACAGCTTGGCGACTCTGCTCGGAAAATTTGAGAGTCAGGCCTAGAAATAGTCGTGTGTTATCCAAGTCTCAGTTTTTGTTGGTTTAATTGGCATTTAATTTTAATTCCTACATTTTTTAAAAAATAAGGAGAATTTTGAAAATAATAAACTGTTTTTGAATATGGTCATACTCATGTGCATGCATTTTATTATTGTTCTCTAGTTATTTAATGTCTTATGTTATGCTGGTTGTTAATGCATTACACTATTCTTGATCTTTGTTTTAATAAATTGTTGAGATATTTAGATTAACGTTTGTAGAATAGGTGGTGAAAAGTTTGTTGTTCCTCCTCACACACTACACGCGTATTTTGCATAACATGAACTCTCTACCTGGGTTCCGTCCTTTTAAGTGGGGGTAAAGTAACTACGCCTTCATGATGATCCTCCATATGGCTAGTGAAACACTTCCGCAGTATAAAGTACCTAATGCCTTCGTGATGATCCTCCGTATCGGCTTAGGAAAATATACTCTAACGAATTGAACCCGCTTTTATCGGGGTGCCTTACTAGCCTTCAGAGGAGATAGTGAGGAACAATTCGGGCCTTTAGAACCGATTCACCTTTATATAGTGAACTTAGGCGAAGCCTTGCAGAAGTTTTGATAGATATACCGAAGATAGGAACACATGGAGGGACATTTCTAAACCTTTTGTTACCTATTTTACACTCTGAATCAGTGTTGTAGATCGGGCAACAATGTACGTACATCGCCCGTAATAAATGTGATAATGCACCCCAAAGGCACTGTGATGCCTATATAAGTAAATATTGTTGGGGCAAGTTTTCACTAACTTTTTGAAATGCAAAATACATGTAGACACCTAATTTTGTCTGGACCACTGAAACAGGTATGTTTTCTTCCTAAATTGATGCTTCAGAATGCAAAAAGGCTTTTCTCGTCCTGCAGGTGGTACTCCGAGACTTAGTTTAAGAAAGCAGACATAAAAAGTCAAACTTAAAAAAGTCAACCTAGAAAAAGTCAACGCCAAAAAGTCAACTACTGAAAAAGTCAACCCACTTTAAAAATCAAGATTTTAAGTTCAATTGAAAAATGGTGAAAGAATTTTGATAATCCGAGGTCTACATTGAAAGATATGGAGTTTGAAAGTTGGTTTACGGAGATTCAGTAGAAATAAAACCCTAATTCGAGAAATTTGGGGAAAAGTGCTGAAACGATCAAATTGGTTGGAATTGGAGGTTCCAAATGAAAGATAAGCACTGACTACGGGTAATGGAGAAGCTACTTGGAAGAAAAATTGAAGGAAAAGTCAATTCGAAAGAAAATCGAGAATTAGGGTTTTTAGTGGATTTTGGTGAAATTGGAAAAAATTGCAGAAATGGCCCGATTTGGTAAAACTAAAGCCCCTAATTGATGAAGAGTGATTAAACAAGGATAGCCCAAGGCTCAGATTGAAGAAATTCTGAGAAAAGAGCCGATTGGAGCAGAAACGAAAAAACGAGGAAATTCTCGATAGTAAAAAAAAAGGAAAAGTCAAATCAGAGGGGAATTTAATCGTAAAAATCGGGCATTTTGTACCAACTCCAATTCATTATATGAACAAGGCCCAAAAAAATAAAATCTGAAAATCAAACTTCTTTTGAGCAAAACCGGGCTTTGGAGGCAAAGAGGCAAACTTAGAAAATACGGGAAAAATAGCAAATAGGCTCCAAAATTTCCCAAAATTTGCAGATCTCATTACTAAATCACTTGAAAGAGATCGGCGAAAGAAAATCCGGAACCAGAGCTCGTTTGCAAAATGTCAAATTTCGGGCCTACTAAGCTGAAAATTCCATAAGGAAAATCCCAAAAAAATTGCAAATGAGTTCCAAAAATTCTAAAAATTTGCAGATTTCATTCTTAAATTATTTGGAAGAGATTGGAAATATAAAATCTAGATTTGGAGTTCGTTTGCAAAATGGCCAAATCTCGAGCCCACTATGCAGAAATTCAAGCAGATAAATCCCGAAAAAATAAGAAATGAGCCCCAAAAATTTTGAAAATTTGCAGATCTCACTTGTAAATTATTTGAAAGATACTGGTGAAGAGAAATCCATATTTGGAGTTCGTTTACAAAATGGTAAAAGTTCGAGTGTACAAAAGGGTAATTTTGGAAGAAAAATCTAAAAAAATATCAAATGGGCTCGGAAAATTTTGAAAACTTCCAAAATTCAATTTTTTTATCATTTTAGAAGTATTGAAAAAATAAAATTTGAATTTGGAGTCCATTTTCTATTTTTTTAGGTTCGGGGGTCAAAAAGGTTATTTTACCGAAGAAACCGAAAAGGGTCTTTTCTTGCTTTTAAAAAAATGAAGCATGGGCTTGGAAGGTGAAGAGGCAATCGGCCAAGGCCCAAAGGAGGGTAGATATTTCTGATTTTTTCATCAAAGGGCCAAGAGAGAAGAGGAAGGTAGTTATTTTTTTGTGATCAAGCCTTTGAAATTGTGACAAATAAAGAGGAATAATGACATATTTATGATACCATCTTCATGACATCATAATTCAAGGGCTGATTTTTATAATCTAAGGGTGAGAATTCTACATAGAAAGCATCTTGGATTGAAGGCCATTGGATGAAATTTGGCTAAAAAATTCTGGAACCTCATAGGTTCTTCCTATGCCAACCGGCCACACTAAGAAGGGGAGGGGTCTCTTTCATTTATTTCACTCTTGCTTGGCTGATTTCTCTCCATTTTTGAAAAGCAAAAAGAAAAGTTTAGAAAGGTAAAGAAAGTAAGAAGAGGAAAAGCTTGCAATATAGCTTTTAGAGGTAGCTAAAAGCACCATACTCTTGCACTTTTCTTGCATTTCCATTCTTGATTTGCTGTTTTCATTGACATGTTGGTGAGTTTCTTTTGATTTTGATTTTGATTTTGAAATAAGTGTTTTTAAGCTTTCTCTTCAACCTTCTCTATGTTGTTTTCTTGAAAGGCTTTGAAAAAAACCATTTTTTTACTTATTTTAGAAGTGGCTGAATGGTCACATTTTTTAATGGTTGTTGTTTGCTTTTTTGTTTCATGTTGTTAGTAATATCTAGCATGTTTTTGATGTTTTATATTTTCTTTAAATAAGAAAATATGGAGCTTGCTTTGATCTTTTTACTTACTAACTTCCATTTTTTATTTTATCAACTTGTTTTCATGTTTACTTTCCTTGTTTACATTTTTTTTATTTTATGTTTTCAACATGTTTAAGTTGTTCATGATTTACATTTCACTATACTATGTGTTTGTGAAAATGTCTAGTCTTATTTCATGCCTTTACTTCATGTTTGCATGGTTTAGCATGTTTTCTTTTTAGTCTTGCATGTTAGTATGTCATGTGTTTGTGAAAATGCCATGCAAAAATACCATCTTCATGAGCTTAGGACCATTCGGCTTCTTCACGTTTTATGCTTTGTATGTGCATTTTCATCATGCTAGTTGATAGGTATGCATTTCCTTGCTATAATTTCATGTGTCTTGCATGTTAGTATGCCATGTGTTTGTGAAAATGCCATATGAAAAATACCATCTTCATGAGCTTAGTACTATTCGGCTACTTCAATTTTTATGCTTCCTATGTGCATTTTCATCATGCTAGTTGATAGGTTTGCATTTCCATGTCTTGACTTTGTTTATTGGTTTAGAATGCTATGTGTTTGTGTTATTGCCATGCATTCTTTAGGTCTAGGTTTTGCTTACATTGCCATGCATTTCATGCATGTTTAGACTTAGGTTGCATTTATTGCCATGCAAGTTCATGTTCGGCCTAGGCCATATTCTTTATGCTATGCATTTTCCATGTCATTTAGGTTTTAAATCATGCATTTCATGCATTCAATTTGCTGTATGTTCATGCATCTCATTTCATGCCACATGATTTATGACTTAGGCCAATCAAAGGCTCAAAGTCGTGCTCACTTGTGCATACTTGTGGAAAATTAAAGAGTTGTCAAATTGATTATTCTACCATTGTGATTTTTTTTACTTTAGCCAATTTTTGTCCAAGTTTTTAGAAGTTTTAGCTACTACTTGTAGGTACTTAAGAGAGTCTCCAATATTTTTAATTTGTTTTTTAAATGATTTTATCAAAGGCAAAAAATGTGTTTTGGCAAAACAGTTTTCACCCAATATTCTGACTTTCCCGATTTTTTTGGAAAGTTATCTTTAATCATAAAATTAAGACAATTTTTTACCGTGTATTTCTACATGTTCTAAGTCTCCAACACTATTTTTATATTTTTTTGAATTTTTAAGAATAGGTTAAAAAATCGTGATTTAAAACTGGACAGTAGAGGCAGATTTGAATTCAAAAGAAAAACAATTGTTGAATTTGGCTAAGGCATTTATAGGGGGTTGGTTAGGAACTTTAGCTACTGTCCTAGCTTGGTTTTTAGACTATTTTAATATTTAAAAATGATTTTATAAAGCTCGGGTCAAGGGTGGTCAAGTTCGGGTTTTCAAACTTAGGAATTAGAGCCTTTTTCAAAGGGATTCCGGCCATGAATTATTTTTCATCCAAGATTTTCAAAATTGTTTTCAAACAATCACAAAGTATTTTGATTTTAGAAAATTTAATTGATGTCTTTTCCTAAGGTAGCCGGATATCTTTTTAGGTATACGGATTTCCTTATTTAAAGGAAAAAATACACTTTCATGCATTGCATTTTCCATGTTCATGCATACTATATAATATGTGAGTTTTGCTATGATAATTTCTATGGTATTGTTATTATTTTGATTTATATTTTATGATGTTATATTGTTTGTTATATGGTCTTGAATATTTCATGCTAATCATTTATTTTTGTTACATCATTTAGCATATACTATGTTCATGCATTATTATTTTTATTTTCATGATAACATTATTTTATGTTTCATGTCATGTCACTTAGGATATTTCATTTCATTTAGAATATATCATTTTACTTAGGATATTTCATTTCATTTAGAATATGCTATGCCATTTAAATTATATCATATCATTTAGGTTGCATTATATTATCTAGACTTTGCTATGTCATTTTATTTATGTCACACATATTCATATATAATGATTTTTAATAGAATAAAGATATTACCGAGTTAAAATAATTCATGAGTTTCTTTCTCGGGTTTGCTGGGAAGGATATTATCAATTATCATTAATAACGGAATATCTTCTTTAAAACGAGAATGATTCGAAAAAATTTCTAAATTAATAAAAATTTCTATATTTTGCCACATTTGTTGGGGAATATAGAAAAATTTTGAATTAATAAATTCCGGATCATTTTCAATTAAAAATGGAATTATTTTTCTTTAAATTGGGAATTAACTTGAAATACTAAATTAAAAATCGACTTTTTGACGAGATTTGAGATAACACACGATTAATAAGGTACCATTTTATATGGGCGTTGTGGGGGTGCTAATCCTTCCTCGCACGTAACTGAGTCCCGAACCCGATTTTTCAATTTTATCTGGTTTATAACGAGGACTTGAAATTGGTTTTTAAAATGTTTTAATTAATTTTAAAATATTTTAAAAAACCGGTTTTAATAGATGGCCGATCACACCTAGCTAAAAAAGACTGGTGGTGACTCCATGTCTTTTTCAAGGTCATTTTCAAAACCTTCATTTTTCAAGAGGAATTAAGTCGACTTTTCATCTGTTTTTCCAATGTCACGCTTAACGAATAATAAAGACTTGCGATAAGACTTGTTATTTTTTAGGTTGTGTGAATAGAGCATGTACATTTATGGTTGTATTGTTGATCTCATTTTTTGCAATAAACGGATGGTGATAATAATCTCATTTGATGATTCATAAACTGGGAGTGCTACACGAACATTTGCATATTGTACCATAATAGGATCCACTATCCCAAAATTCTTTTGAAAAATAATATGTTTGGTTTTTCATAGAGATCATGTTTCAAAAAATCATAGATTAAATTTGGAGGCAAATCTTGCATAATAAGATTTTTGAATAATCAAGATTTAGGTCCCACCAATTTCGTGTAATCATTGGTTAATTTTTTGTATATACCTTTCTGTTAATTCATTTATTCTTTACATGTATCATTTTGACATCATGTTACAGTCTAACATGCATGGTTATTCATTGTAGAATACATTTGTGATATATATGGTCATTCTTTGTATCTACCTTTGTGTTAATTCATTTATTCTTTGCATGTATCATTTTGACATCATGTTACAGTCATAGCATGCATGGTCATTCATTGTAGAATACGTTTATGACATGCATGGTCATTATTTGTATATACTTGTGCATCAATTTATTCATTCTTTAAATGTATCATGTTGGCATCAGGTTGCATTCATGCATTCATAGTCAGCATGAACCATGTATCAATTTATTCATTCTTTAAATGTATCATGTTGGCATCAGGTTGCATTCATAGTCAGCATGATTTTTCTGTATATACCCATGTATCAATTTATTCATTCTTTACATGTATAATGTTAGCATCAGGTTGTATTCATGCATTCATAATCAGCATGATTTTTCTGTATATATTCATGCATTAATTTGCTTATTCTTTACATGCATCATGTTGACTTTGGGTTGCATTCATGACAAACATAGTCATCATGATATGTTCATGCATTAATCTGTCATATTAACATCAGGATGCATTCATGACACACATGGCCAGCATGAGTTTCTTTGTATATACTCTGTGTCAATCATTCATTAATTACATGCATCATATTTGACATCATGTTGCATTCAGAGTGTATATGATCATTCATTGGGAATACACTAAAATATACATTGTCAATCATTGCATATATCCATGCGTTGAGTTGTTTATTCTTTGTTTGTATCATGTTGGCATCGTGATTGCATTTATTACATGCATGGTCAGCATGTCTCCACTGTATATGTCCGTACATCACATTGTTTATGTTTCATGAGCATCAAATTTCATTCATGGCTCATTCATCACGATACACATTTGAAGGGATAAAATGGAAGTTGGCTTGGCTTTAGGAGTCTTTGAAAGAATTTCCATTTCAAATCAAAGGTATAAGAAGTACTGAGTACCTTTTAATACAGGCTAGAGCTATGGATAATGAACAAGCTGCCCAAATGGAAAGGATGGAAAGGGCACAGGAAGAATTGCTAGAAAAGTTGGCAAAATCTGAAGCAGAATATAGAGATCAGATGACTAAATTGATGAAGCTGATGTCCACTGTAATCAAGGGATACACTGAAAATTTGGCTGCCAGAGAAGGGTTAGAGGCATAAAAAGGTCAGAATGAGGTTGTAATGATGGATGCCCAAAACACAGTTAACCCCATCAATGTCTTAAATTCAGATGATCCAGCTGAATAGGCAAAGTTGAAAATGGTAGCAGTAAATGAGGTAGAGTTGGCAGATTCCCAAGGGAAATATCAGTTGCTAGATGAAAGGCTCCGAGCAATAGAAAATACAGACGTATTCGGGAGTGTGGATGCGAAATAATGATGCTTGGTCCTCGATTTAGTCATTCCTTCTAAATTCAAGGTCCCTGACTTTGTGAAATATGACGGGACGACTGATCCGTCAGCCAACATCACTATGTTCTACTGAAAGATGACAGGTCATATAGATAATGATAAGTTTTTGATCCACTAATTTCAGGATAGCCTCAGCGGGTCCGTAATTAGGTGGTATAGTCAGTTGAGCAAGGATCAGATTCGCTCTTAGAATGATTTGGCTAGGGCTTTTCTAAACCAGTACAAGTATATGATTGACATGACACCTGATCGTCTCACTTTGCAAAATATGGAGAAAAGAGCTACTGAGAGCTTCAAAGACTATGCTCAGAGGTGGAGGAACATGTCCACCCAAGTACAACCAGCTTGGACACAAAAGGAAATCACCTAGTTTTTGTTTAGTACACTACGGGCCCCGTACTATGATAGACTCGTCGACAATGCCTCCAAGAATTTTGCGAATATGGTAATCTCAGGGGAGATGATTGAGAATGCGGTCAAGAATGGGAAACTTGAAGGAGAAGGAACATCCAATACCGAGAGAAATAGGGTACCTAGAAAGAAAGAAGAAGATGTCCAAGCTATGGGAGATTTCGTCCCATATTCCCAATTTCCCTAATACCAATCATGTTACCCTACTGAGGTATCTCCAAGCCTTTATCCTTACCTACCGATCCAAGCACCTAATCCTATACCAGTCCTTGCTACAAGGCCTACTTCCAGAAAAATACCGTGGGATAACCAAGAAAGAGTTCCAATCCCAATCCCTGACCTGCTGCCATTACTAATAAAGAATCAGCACCTTACCTCGGTAGCTTTGAAAATAGCTTCGAATCCATCAGCAAGGAGTTATGACCCTGACAGCAAGTGTGATTATCACCTGGGGGTAATTGGGCATTCAACTTGAAAATGCAGACAACTGAGGGAAAGGATTGAAAGTCTTATCCGCGATGGTATTTTGACACCGGAGCTTATTAATCAGTGGAAGGCCGCTTTGTCGTAAATCAGTTTCTTTCAGGGTTTTAGGAGGAGAATTACTACCTTTGAAGGATGTCAATAGGAGTATTTTGATTCATGTAGTTTTAGACCTTATGATGAAAACACTTGTCTCATGTCGACATTCATATGAATTAAATGAATTTTGAATTTAAAATGCTTTGTGTTTGTTGTGTTTTAACAATAATTTGAATTTGCAAAAACAAGCATTAAGGAAGTTCTAATAATGAATAGTCTCGAAAATATTGATGATCATTGTAACAAATAACCCAATACCCTCTCCCCTCTCTTTTAGGCTTTCCTAGGCCTAAATCCCTTGAACCAAGACCACTTGGAAAACCTAATGCTTCAAGGAATATGAATGATTGAACTTCATAAAACCATTGTCATCATAGAATAAACAAAGATGTAGATCCTAGTCTAGGCTATGAACAAAGGAACAAACTTTTTGAAATTTTTTCAAACTCCTTGAAATTCAAACAAATGAGACATTCTTTCAAGAATTTAGATTTGGTAATTCGATGTGTGTCAAGGTTGTGCCAAAACCATTCATGTTATTTTCAACAACCACAAAACACTAATTGCCCAAACATCACTTCAGGATTGACACCATGGGACACAATGATTAAACTAGATTATCCCACTTCCTAGAGAAAACCCGTTTTTGGGTCATATTTTCCTTATCTCTTCAAAGAACTCAGATTTGAAACTCAGCCTTTTCAAAGTAGACCTAGGCTTACTATGTTCTTCGTTGATACAAATTCTCATGGTTAATCAAATTGGGGCATCATATGTGGAAATGATGGATAAGGATGGGACAACACATGAATCAGTGGGGCACGCGACAAGAAAAAAAGAAAAAAAATATTGTGATATCATGCATATGAGAATTCGGATGATTCCAAAGTGCAAAATGAAACTTTGATTATCTATTTCCCCTGGGGATTGCTTTTCAATGAGAATATTTGTGCCTGATATGATGAATGGCCATCTTTCATATCCCTTTTGTAAAAACGAAATTATTCATAGTCACCCTTTTGAGCCAAAACAATTCTTTCTTCTTTGAACCCTGATCAAGGATCACCCTTTACACTATGAGGGAAATGTGAGGAAAGATCTTCTCAAAAATCACGAAAAAATGAGTCCTAGCTCAAAGACAGATACAAAGCAAATTGAGCCCCGAATAAATACGAGCTCACTCTGTCGAAGTAAAGAAAAAGGAAAAGATGGCGAAATGGAAGCCAAGAACAAACAAAACAGAAAAGTGTGAAAAAGTATGGCAAATGAAAGTCAAAAGCAAAGAAGAAAAAGAGCGAAGTCAAAAAGAATGAAAAGTCCAAAAGGGACAAATGCTTCAAAAATGAATCCTCCTCAAGAAATGATCCTTGATCTGATTACCCTCAAACATAGATTTTGGGCCTATTTATCCTTTCTTTCTGAACTCCGAACCATGGCCTACATTATATGCTTTAAAATTCCATATTGATCAAGGATGAATATTTAACTTGAAGGGTTTTTCCTCAGATTTTATCCCATCTCATCGAATTATCATTTCACTATGGAAGAATTTATAATTCTCAAGTGCATGGTAAAACACCAAAAAAAAGAGAGAAAGAAAAAAAATGGAAAAAATGGGACTCTAGGGTGAAAACCCAAAAAATGGGAGGTCTAGAGTGAAATGGGAATTTTTGATGCCATCTATGATAGTACCGATACCACAAAAGAGAAGGTCATCTTGAAGAAGTGGTCATCGAGGAACATCTAGGAATTCATGAACCTCCTAAATTGTCAGCTCTATTTGAAGGATTGACTTCAAAAACTGAGATTTTTTTCCCTCCAAGATTAAACTTTCCTGTTTAAATATCCCAGCCAATCTTGACGCTTGTCAAAATGCCTTGATATGAAAACTAAAAGAATGTTGAATTTGTTTGATTCTCAATGAATTCATGATTTATAAAACCTATTCCATTTGTGAGCCTAGAAGGGACATACATTTTTGTTATGAAATTTTCTTTGATAAACCAAAATCTTGTTATACCAAAAATTACCAATTCAAATTGAAAAAACCAGATTGACACTTAGAGAAATTTTTAACAATGATCATCAGTCTTCAAAAGATTTGTACATCACACACTATGGGGTTAATATTTTTTGTTCAGAAGTTTTCAAAATGACAAAAACAAATAAAGATATTTTTTTGAAATACCCATTTTTGATGTTGACATGAGATAAGGGTTTTTCTTACCCAAAGGTGCGGAATTACTCGGGTTAATCTTGATTTCCAAATATGAGAAGAAGAAATAGAACCAGGCAAGCAGATTTCTGTCAATAAGAGTTTGAAAAATGTTGGGGCAAAGGAAATAGCCAAAGATTGAAAAATGAATTGAAGTTATACTCTGATTTGAAGAGGAAAAATGAATTGGAAAGGCTAAGCCAAACTCTAGAAAAATGATCAGGGGCATTTGCATCTTTTCATGAAGCGTTTGCATCATTATCGATCTTTGCATTTGCATCATGTAGAAGCATTCTGCACGTTGTCAAATCCTTGCATTTGCATCATTTAGAAGCATCTGCATCTTATTCAACATTTGCATCAATCTAAGCCATTTGCATGTACACCATGAAGCATCTGCATCTTATTCAACATCTGCATCAAGAAATATTTGCATCAATTCAAAACATTTACCTCTGCATATGAAGTATGTGCATCATGTTAATCATTTGCACCAGCATCAAAAAACATTCACATCTTCTCAAAATCTTCAGGTTAATTTTCAGCAATTCTTCAAAGATCAATTTTAAAGTCACATACAGCACAATTTTCCAAATCATAGATCAGACCTCCGGGCATCAATTTTTCAAATCATAGATCAGACCTCGGGGCATCATTTTTAAAGTCGCATACAATGCAATTTTCCAAATCATAGATCAGACCTCCGGGCACTGTTTTTAAGACATCTAGGCACAATTACTCAAAATCATGGATAAGACCTCCGGGCGCCATATTCAAAAACTACCTCTGGTTTCACCCAAGTCTTTTTTGACTTCTGATTTCACCCAGGTCTTTTTTGACTTCTGGTTTCGCCCAAGTCATCACCTTGAAAATTATCTATAGTTTCGCCTAGATAACTTTTTGACTTCTGGTTTCGTCCAAGTCATCACTTTGCACATCGAACTTGTTTCCTTAAGACTGGTCGAGCCTTGATTAGTCAGGGAACATAATTTAAGGACAAAATCTTCAATTTACAGCTTTTTCCAAAAAAAAATAAAAAAAATGAAACAAAAAATGAAAATTGGAAAAATGGAAAAAATGAAAAAAATGATGAATCCCTTTCCCTGTTCGTCACATATGGTTTCACTAATTGGACAAAATTAGTGTTTGTTTATCTTTGCCTGATTCTTGATTCTCAGCAATAGTCAAAGAGGGGCAGCTGTAGACACCTAATTTTGTTCGGACCGCTATAACAGGTATGTTTTCTTCCTAAATTGATGTTTAAAAATGCAAAAAAGGCTTTTCTCATCCTGTAGGTGGTACTCCTAGACTTAGTCTAAGAAGGTAAGCATAAAAACTCAAACTTGAAAAAGTCAACCTGAAAAAGTCAACTGCTAAAAAAGTCAGCCCACTTTCAAAATCAAGATTCAAAGTTCAATTGAAAAATGGTGAAAGAATTTTGGTAATCCGAGGTCTACATTGAAAGATATGGTGTTCGAAAGTTGGGTTACGAAGATTCTCTAGAAAGAAAACCTTAGTTCGGAAAATTTAGGGAAAAGTGCTTAAACGATCAAATTGGTTGAAATTTCAGGTTCCAAATGAAAGATAAGCACTGACTACTGGTAATGGAGAAGCTGTTTGAAAGACAAACTGAAGGAAAGTCAATTCGAAAGAAAACCGAGAATTAGGGTTTTAGAGGATTTTGGTGAAATTGGGAAAATTATAGAAATGGCCCAATTCAATAAAACTAAAGCCCCTAATTGATAAGGAGTGAGTAAGCAAGGATAGCCCAAGGCTCAGTTTGAAGAAATTCTGAGAAAAGAGTCGATTGGAGAAAAAACGGAAAAACGAGGAAATTTTCGACAGTGAAAAAAGGAAAAATCAAATCGGAGGGGAATTTGATTGTAAAAATTGGGCATTTTTGGATGCTCCAATTCATTATATTACAAAGGCCAAGAAAAAGAAAATCAAAAAATGGTACTTGTTTTGAGCAAAATCGAGCTTCGAAGGCAAAAAGGCAAAATTGGAAAATTCGGGAAAAATACCAAATGAGCTCCAAAAATTTTGATAATTTGTAGATGTCATTCTTAAATCATTTGGAAGAGATTGGCAAAGAAAAATCTAGATTCGGAGCTCGTTTGTAAAATGGCAAATCTCAGGCCCACTATGTAGAAATTCAAGCAGATAAATCTCGAAAAAACAACAAATGAGCTCCCAAAATTTTGAAAATTTGCAGATCTCACTTTTAAATTATTTGGAAGAGATTGGTGAATAAAAATTAGGATTTGGAGTCCGTTTGGTATTTAATTTGGTTTGGGGGTCAAAAAGTCATTTCACCTAAGAAACTTAAGAAGGCCTTTAAAAAGTTGGAGATTGGGCTAGATTTTAAAAGAGCAATCAGGCAAGCCCACAATGGAGAGTGATATTGCTGAGATTTTAGATCAAAGGGCTAAGAGTGAAGAGGAAGGTAGTTATTTTTCTTGATCAAGCCTTTGAAATTGCAACACATGGACCAATGGATGGAGAGGGATGATGTCATATTTATGATCCTATTTATGACATCATCTTCAAGACATCATATTTAGGAGCTGATTATTCCAATCTAAGGGTGAGAATTCTACATAGAAAGCATCTTGGATTGAAGGCCATTGGATGAGAATTGGTGTAAAAAAAAACCTAGAACCTTCTACACTACTAAGGGCCACTCGGCCATCACTATGAAGGAGGGCTGATTTCATTTTTTTCTCAAGTTTAGAAGGCTGAAAGGAGGGCAGTAGCTAGGGGAAAAAAAGAAAGGAAAAGGAGAGGAGAGGAGAAAAAAGGAGAAGGAAAAGAAGTTTTGGCTTGCTATTTCTTGATTTGGAAAGCTAGAGTAAGGGGCTATGTTGTTTCATGTTTTTTTTCATACTTTATTAACATGATTTTGCTATTTTGATTGTTATTTTATTCTCTTTTATGAAATAAATTTCTTTTTAAAATAAGTTCTAAGGAGCTTCTACTTTGTTTTTTTAAAAAAAGCAAGTTTTTTTTTCCTCTATTTTTCATGTTGGCCGAATGGGTTTTTTTTTTGTTAAATGATTTTGTGCTTGATTTTACACATATGATTTGTTGTGGTAGGTTAGCTTTCTTTTGTTAGATTAGCTTACTTGTGTTAGATTAGGTTGATTGTGGTAGGTTAGCTTGATTGTGGTAGCTTAGTTTTAAACCATGCCATGTGTTTGTGAAAATGCCATGTTAGAATACCATCATTGTGAGCATGTGACCATTCGACCTCCTCCATTTTCTATGCTTTGCATGTGTATTTTGATCTTGTTAGTTGATAGGTTTGCATTTCCATTCTATGATTTTATGTAATTTGATTTAGTGTGCCATGTGTTTGTGAAAATGTCATGCCCATTTAGGTCTATAGACCATTCGACTACCTTCCTTTTTTTATGTCTCCTATGTGCATTTTCATCATGCTAGTTTATAGGTTTGCATTTTCATACCATAACTTTGTGTATTTTGATTTAGCATACTATGTGTTTGTGTTATTGCCATGCATTTTTTAGGTCTAGGTTTCATTAGCATTGCCATGCATTTCATGCATGTTTAGACCTAGGTTGCATTTATTGCCATGCAAGTTCATGTTAGGTCTAGACCATATTCTTTATGCCATGCATTTTCCATATCATTTAGGCTTTAAATCATCCATTTCATGCATTCAATTTGTTATATTTTCATGCATATCATATCATGAAACATGATTTGTGACTTAGGCTAATTAATGGCTCAAAGTCATGCTTACTTGAGCATACTTGTGGAAGATTAAAGAGTTGTCAAATTGATTATTCTACCTTTGTGATTTTTTTTACTTAGCCAATTTTTTTTTCTAAATTTTTATAAGTTTATGCTACTGTTTGTAGGTCCTTAGGAGGTCTCCAACATTTTCACTTTCATTTTTAAATGATTTTATCAATGGCAAAAAGGTTGTTTTGGCAAAATAGTTTTCATCCAATTTTCTAACTTTCTCGATTTTTCTGGGAAGTTATATTTAATCATAAAATTAAGACAATTTTTTTCCTTGTATTTTTACATGTTCTAAGTCTCCATTATTTGTTTTAGATTTTTTTGAAATTTTAAAAATAGTCTAAAAAATCTTGTTTTAAAATGGGACAGTAGAGTCAGATTTGAATTCAAAGGAAAAGCAATTGTTAATTTTGGTTAAGGCATTTAGAGGGGGTTGATTAGGAACCTTAGCTACTGTTCTAGGTTGTTTTCTAAGCCTTTTTAATCTTTAAAAATGATTTTATAAAGCTCGGGTCAAGGGTGGTCAAGTTCGGGTCTTCAAACTTAGGAATTAGAGCCTTTTTCAAAGGAAATTCGGCCATGAATTATTTTTCATCCAAGATTTTCAAAATTATTTTCAAATAATCACAAAGTATTTTAATTTTAGAAAATTTAATTTGATATATTTTCCTAAGGTAGTCGGATATCTTTGTAGATATACGGATTTCCTTATTTAAAGGAAAAAATACACTTTCATGCATTGCATTTTCCATATTCATGCATACTATATAATATGTGATTTTTTCTATGATGATTTCTATGGTATTGTTATTATTTTGATGTTATATTGTTTGTTATATGGTCTTGAATATTGCATGCTATCCTATGCTTTTTATTTAATCATTTATTTTTCTTACATCATTTAGCATATACTATGTTCATGCATTATTATTTTTATTTTCATGCATATTTCGTAATAACATTATTCTATGTTTCATATCATATCATGTTACTTAGGATATTTCATTTCATATAGAATATGCTATGCCATTTAAATTATATCATGTCATTTAGGTTGCATTATATTATCTAGACTTTGCTATGTCATTTTATTTATGTCACATAGGTTCATATTCATTTTTTTTAATGTTTTAAAAAAGGATAATGATTTTCAATAAAATAAAGTTATTCTTGAGTTGAAATAATTCATGAGTTCTCTGCCGGGTTTGCTGGGGAGGATATCATCAATTATCATTAATAACGGAATATCTTCTTTAAAACGAGAATGATTCGGAAAAATTTCCAAATAAATAAAAATTTCTATATTTTGCCACATTTGTCGGGAAATATAGGAAAATTTTGAATTAATAAATTTTGAATCATTTTCAATTTAAAATGGAATTATTTTTCTTAGAATTGGGAATTAATTTGAAATACTGAATTTAAAACAAAGTTTTTTACCGAGACTTGAGATAACACATGATTAATACGGTACCATTTTTACGGGCGTTGTGGGGGTGCTAATCCTTCCCCACACTTAACCGAGTCCCGAACTCGCTTCTTTGATTTCTCTGGTTTAAAACGCGGACTTGAAATTGGTTTTAAAAATGTTTTAATTAATTTTAAAATATTTTACAAAATTGGTTTTAATAGGTGCCGATCACACCTAGCCAAAAAAGATTGATGGCGACTCCATGTCTTTTTCGAGGTCATTTTCAAACCCTTATTTTATTCCAGGAGGAATTAAGTCATCTTTTCCTCTGTTTTTTCAATGTCACGCTTAATGAGTAATAAAGTCTTGAGATGAGACATGTGATTTTTTAGGTTGCGACAATGGTTTTTTCCCTTTCTTTTTATTCTCTACAAAATATCAAAGTTTGCAAAATCTTTTCCTACATATTTTTTTTTTACTTTGGTCGAAACCTTGTTTCCTTATTGTGCTTGTCTTTTTCTTGATTTTCTTGCTTGCATGTAGGATGTGGGTTTCACTATTGTGGTAGGAAAGATTTTCTCTTTTGTTTTTCTTGAAAAAATGAAGTAAAAAGGTTTTAGAAGCTTGAGGATCTTGATTCTTATCAAGTGATTTCGGTTAGGTAAGACTATGTCAAAGGAACCAACGATTGAGCCAACCTTCATTTTCTTTGCTTGTTTATTGTTTTTAGCTTATGTTTGATCATCTTCATATGTTTGTCATGTTGGAAAATCATGCATTCATTTCATTTTCAACTTGATTTTTGGCTAAAGACCAACCAATGGTCTATAGCCAAAGTCTCTTGTGCAAACTAGTTAAAAAAATGATGGTTTTACAAGTTGGATTTCTGATTATGGGAAATATTTCCACCATGCATCTTTTTTCAAAATAAAAAGATATTTTAACCTCACTTAGTGTACCCTTAGAGGAGACTCTGGTATTTTTCCAGATTTTTTACAATTTTTTATCAAGGGTTTAACAATAGTTTTCGGTAAATATGTTTTTAACTAAGTATTCTGTCTTTAAGGCAACTTTGGCCTAGGCATTTTGGGTCCGAATTAAAAACTGATTTAACATCATTTAGTTCTTCATTTCTTGAGTCTAAACTGATTTTTCCAGATTGTTTTGAATTTTTTATAAGGGTCAAAAAAATAGCTATCTAAAATCGGTTTTTGGAGTCGAAGTGAGCCTTTTTAAAACCAACAAATTTCTGATTTTTATTTGTAAAAAGGAGGGGCTGGTTGAAGTCATTAGCTACTGTTTTAGGATGTTTTCTATGTTAACTCAAGGATAAAATTTGGTTTTACAAAGATCGGGTCATGGGTAGTTAAACCGGGTTTAAAAAAAATAGGAAATTAGAGTTTGTTTAGGGTGCCATTTGGCCATGGGATTCATTTAATAAAAAAATTGCATTTTTCCTTAATCTGAGCCCAAAGTTATTCGGTTTAGAAATCCAATTTAATTTTCTTTCAAAGATAGTCTAAGATAGTCATTCGGTTTAGAAGTCATTAGCCTCGTTTTGATTTGCTATTCAAGTGAAGGTTTTTGGTTTGTGGGAATCTTGCTATGAAGGAACATCTTATGTTTCATCTTTGAGCTTCTCGTTAAGTAAACTCATTCTGATTTCAATTTCTTCAAATAGTTTCCAACAAATAAGGAGAGAAAAGAAAGGTGTTCTGGTTCATTCTTTGGTTCAGGTGCTCATAAATCAAGGTCTTGGGAAAAGGCCTAGGGATTTGGCATTTTGGAATCTTTCAAAGGGATTCAGGAGATTTTGAATCTTTGAGTTTTTGCTATGATTAACAGTATGGCATAACCTTAACACGTATCAAACTACCGAATCTAGATCTTTTGGAAGATTGTCACGTCTGCTTGACTTTCAAGGAATTCATGAGAACGTTTTCTAAATTTTCCATTACTCACGGCCTCGATAAAGGTTATTCTTTGGAACTTTTGAATGGTCTTTATTCAATTGATTTATGATTTAGGTACATGTGGAGACAAGGTGTTTCCTAGGATTTAGTCCATCCCTTATGATGATCACCAATTCTTTCGGGACTCTTTTCACTTTTCAAAGAAAAATCTTATTATTTTCAATACGAGAAATTATCCGTATGAATTTTTTTTCAACTTTTGTTTTTGTTTTTTTATTTTTTTTTTGACAATCATAGAAACAAAGATCAAGAAGAATCCAAAACTTTAAATGAGATATAATGTATGATGCTTGCAATTTGAAGTTCATTCTTTTCAAACAGAATGAAACTATGTACAAAATTTAAAACCAAAGTTGGATTGCCCCTGATTGGCATGCTACCTTGAGAACAAATTACACTTAGTTCCGTCGTCCCTGATAAGCATCAATGAGCTCTTTGAACTTTGTCGGGTTTGCATCAATTATGGCTTGAACTTTGTCCTTGAATGCAGTTCTTTGTGGATTACCCTTTAACCCCATTATGATACTCGTATGTGGCATTGGGATCATACCATTTCGGGTAAAGAGGTTTCCTAGGCTTTGCGGATACAATAAAGATCATATGGCTTTCGACAAGCAATGGAAGAAGCTCTGTGTAGGTCATCGAAAGTGAATGGTACACCTTTTCCTTCTTTCTCTTATTGCTCTGAGAGTAGACTGAGTTAACCTCTGGGTCATTTGGCATAGCGAACGCTTGGTGTGGTGTGAAAGGCATTGAAGCATGATGACCGTACTGGGACCAACAATCGACATAGGGTCGGGGATGTAAATAACCTTCAAAAGGATCTTCTTGCATTGCACCGAACCTTTATTTGTTTTTGCCTTCGATAGTTATGACTTGATCATGCACATTGGCAACACCATCTTTCTTCTCGAGAAAAATTCTGACATTAGTTTCCATAATTTTCCCCTTTCTTATACCATCCTCAATCCTGCCCACAGAGAATAACATGTCCATGAACTCTGAAAAAGCGCTGCCAACCAGCTTGTCATAGTATGGATGTGGGAGGGTATCCACAAATAAATCATTTATTTCTCGATTGGTAAGAGGTGATCGGACTTGTGAAGCTACATCTTTCCATCTACAAGCATATTCTTTGTGGCTCTCATTAGGCCCTTTTTTTTTCATGTTTTGGAGGGTCAATCGATCTGGAGCTGTTTCCAACATGTGTTTGTATTGTTCCAGGAATGCCCAAGCTAAGTCTCTCCATGTGCGCATTTGGCCTTTCTTCAACTGAAAATACCACTTAGATGCTGCCCCTGTCAGGCTTTCTTGGAAAACAAGGATAAGGAATTTCTCATCATGCGCATGCCCGGCCATCTTACGACAATATGCAGCCAAATGTGTTTTAGGGCACTTGAGTCCATCATATTTTTCAAATTCTGGAACTTTGAATTTTGGTGGGATAACCATATCGGGGATCAAAAGTAACTCTTTCGTACTAAATTCATCTCCACTTTCAACAACTCGCATCCTTTCCTCCAATAGGGCATACTCCGGTGGTATCTTTGCCCTTTGACTTTGTAAGTGAACGTGATCAGAAATCTGATTTTTGACCATTCTTTCCCAAATTGCCACACTCTTGAGGTTGATTACTTTTCTGTGTAAAGTGGTGTCCCATAGTTTCTATCAATTGTCCAATATTTTCCTGAATCATCTGAATCACCTGCGAGACTTGTTCAGCTATCTCATTCTGCGCTTGTTCCATTTTTCCCAATTGGGTAGTATGATCCTCTTCCATTTTACTTTTTTGCAAAAAGTAATTCAAGGCTATCTTTAAAAGGCAGACATGAACACTATCATGGCTGTTTATTTTAGGGGTTTGAAAAAACCCCATTTAATTTGCCTCTAGAGATCAGAAATTATCGATGATAATATTGACTTCTCTATCATTGGCGTTGATAGAGCTATTGGTATGCACAAATGAACTTAATGCCGATGCATAAATGGATGAAATGTGTGGTATGACAAGTAATTGATCCCATGCCAATGTTCACAAGACATAAACCATATTTACAAAATTTGGAAAGTGATTAAAACTGTCTTTGCAATCATTTTATTTTTGTATCCTAAGTCTATAAGAGTCGGCTACTGAAAAGGCAAAATCCTACTACATCATAAAAGACTAAAGTCTTACTACATTATCACCATCAATCTCCCAACCCTAAATGACCTTCCCAAATCCTCAAACAATCAATGTTGCTGGGTTGAACCCCTTGGCATCTATAAGAGACTTTATTTTTTTCTTGAGGACCTTATAGTCTTCAGTGCTATGCCCGACAATCCCATCGTGATAATCACATCTTGCGTTTGGGTTATACCACTTGGGATACGATGGTTGTAGGGGTTTTACCGGCTCATAGGCAACAAGACAGTCTCAGATCAATATAGGGAGAAGCTCCTGATAACTAATTGGAATGGGATCAAAATGCTTATGGACCTTGTTCTTGGGTTGTTTCTTGGTCACACATGGACTAGGAGTTGGGGTATTTACCGATGGCTCAAAGGCTCAAACTGTAGAATTTGCAGGGAGAGGTGGTGGAATAATAGTAAGGTGAGGGTATGGATTTGGACATGAGACCCTTAAAGGTTTTACACGGCTCGAAGTTGTTATCCCGGATGCTTGATGAGATGGTTGAATGTTGGCTGAATGAGGGAAAAGTACGAATTGATGCCAATTTGTGGTGATGGAGTGAGACCTAGAAACCTTGTGTTGGTCATCTTAGCGGACGACTGGACAATAGTAAGGTGAGGATACTGGTTCGGATCTGCAACAATTTGCAGGGGTTGCAAGGATCCGATGTTTTCATATTTGGCGTCAGGCTTTCTAGTTTAACCATCTCCATGATACTGTCCACAATTTCATCAAAGCTTAAACCCTTACACCATTGACCAGTGTGGGATCCAACAGAGATCATTCGATCTTGACTCGATGATTTTGGTTGTTCTGAAGGCGATGAAGAGCCTTGAGAGAATTCCCCCTTAACCATTTTCATCAATTTTGCGAGCAGATCTTTCACTTCTAGGATTTCATGTCCAAATTCTCCTTGATTGCACTCCAAAGCATCAAATCGTTCCTCCAATTCACTCTCTATACATTAACCTCTTCTATGCAAATGAGATCAACATTATTATCATGAGATCAAAAATAAAACTATAAATGTATATGCTCTATTCACATATGTATGAATGTAATGATGATTAATGCATGAAATGTATGAAATGCAAAAATGCTTTAGGAAATGAATTTTTCAGATCTACAACTTATCAAATAATATAAACGTTATACAAAATGCAATGAAAAGATCAAGAAAAAATAAGATCCTAATATCACTCTTTATTTATTTGATTTGATTTTTTTGAATTTTTTTGATTTTTTGACAACTATTCTTTTTTACATCTTTTTCTTTTTTTTTTCATATTTTCTCAAAAGTCAAAACTAAAAGGAGATTTTTATATTTTTTACAACATTACTCCACTACAGAGGAACTTTTTTTCATTATTCTCTTCTCATTTTTTTCAATTTTTGTTTTTTCTTTTTTTTTTTCAAAGAAGAAATATTTTTCATTCTTTTCATGGAATAAATTTTTTTTCCTTTTCTAAAAATTCCTACAAAGGTATAAGTATAAAAGAAAATTTTCAAAATTACCTAAAAATACTAATTTTCGGTATTATTACAAATGATACATGGAAGCAAAGTAAAGCAATAAAAAAGTTAATGAACATTTGCCCCAGCAATATCAATTTATTTAGGCATCACGGTGCCTTTGGGATAGAATACTAAACTTATTACGGGCTATGTACCTTTGTCCTTGCCCGATGTACGATGTTTATTCAGAATATAAAATAAATAGCAAGAGGCTAGAGGTGTTCCTAGATTCGGGATATCTAATGAGAATTCTGCATGGCTTCGCTTAGGTTCACTATATGAGGTTGAATTCGGTTCTAAAGGCCCCAAATTGTTCCTCACTATCGCTGCGAAGGCTAGCAAGGCAAACCGATCCAAATGAAATGGTTCAATTTGTTGGAGTATAGTTCCCTAAGCCCATACGGAGGATCATCACGAAAGCTTAGGTACTTTATACTCTGGAAGTGTTTCACTAGCCCATACGGAGGATCATCACGAAGGCTTAGCTACTTTACTCCCACTTATAAGGACAAAGCCTGAAAAAAGAGCTCATGTTATGCAAATGCAAATGTAGTGTGAGAGGAGGAACAAACAAACTTTTCACCACCTATTCTACAACCCCTAATTCCAAATGCCCCGATAATTTATTAAAAACAAGATTAAACAATGTAAATCATTAATTAAACAGAGAGCAGTAATATTATACAAGGTTAAATAAGCAGAGAAGAATAATAATATACAAGATTAAATAACCTGAGAACAATAATAATATGCATGTACATGAACATGAACATATTAAAAACATTTTATTACTTTCAAGAAATCCTCTTTATTTTGAAAAAATGTGGGAATTATATTTAAATACCGATTAAAACCAACCAATCAAGACTTTAGATAACACATGATCAATTTTAAGCCTGACTCTCTATGTTTTCCCAGCGAAGTCGCCAAGCTATCATAATGTGATCTTTCGCAGGACCCCGTCGAATGACATTAAAAAAGGGGGAAAGAGGAAAAGAAATTGAGTTCCTCAGAAATAATATAAGGGTTTTAAAGCAACCTCGAAAAAATGGAGTCGCCATTGGTCTCTTTGGCTAGGTGCGATCGGCCACCTATTAAAATCAGTTTTTTGTAAAACATTTTAAAATTAATTAAAACGTTTTAAGAAAAACAATTTTGAAGTCTGCGTTTTAAACTAGAGAGAAAACAAAAGTGGGTTCGGGAGTCGGTTACATCAAAGGGAAAGGATTAACACCCCCATAACGCCCGTATAAAACTGTACCTTATTGATCACATGTTATCTTAAGTCTCGATGAAAGTCGGTTTTAGCTTCGATATTTTATAACAATTCCTTTAAAAATATGTTTTTATTTCGAAAATTATCCGAAATTTATTATCATAAAATTTTTATATTTCCCGGCAAGCCCGACAAAACATAGAATTTTTTCTTTATTTTGAAATTCTCTGAATCACTCTGGTTTTTGAGAAAAAAAGATATTCCGTTGTTAATAATAATTGATAATATCCTCCCCGATAGACCCAGCAGAGAACTCATGAATTATTTTAACTTGGGAACGACTTTGTTTTGTTAATTTCTATATACATTTAAATTATTTACAGATGATCATGGATATCAAATTATTACTAAGACATAAATATAAATCAAACAACATGCATATTTATCATGGCATGGTAAATATTTTATTATGACATGGTATACAAAAAGATCATATGGGCATCAATCACTAAATGACATCATCAACGAATATGCATATTAATCAATATATCATGATCAAGGTAGCAATATGCATCAACTATAAAGTGACATCATCTTGGAATATGCATGAACATGGAATATCATGATCAAGATAGCAAATATGGGCATCAAGTATAAAGTGACATCATCATGGAATATGCATGAATATGGAATACCATGATCAAGATAGCAAATGTAGACATCAATTATTAGATGACCTCATCATGGAATATGCATGAACATAGAATATGAACATATCATTGTTTTAAAATTCCTTTTCATGGATTTTCTTTTTTTGTGAAATTACATAAATGGCATGCATCGGGACATTTTACCAAACTCCCCGACAAACCCAGCAAAGATTTGGAAAGATATCTTTTCGCATGACATGTACATAATTCTGAATAAAACAAAAACCATACCTTACGATTTCATAGACACGTGCATTGAATAATTTTCTAACCTCCCCAGCAAACCCGACAAAGATTAAGAACTAATTCTTGTCAAATGTCTAGGAAATCGAAAAAATAATTTTATGATAAACTAAAGAAAACCTTTTTAAAAATGAAATGCATGAAAAAACGAAATGTGTTTTTCTCTTGAAAAGAGGATATCCGAACACCTAAAAAGATGCTCGACTACCTTTGATAGAAACTTAATTTGGATTTTGAAATTGAAAGATTTCGGGCACGATTTTTGCTCGAATTAAGGGGACATTCGAATGCCATTGTTTGATATCCGAATACCTCTAAACAAGCCTCGAATGCAAACATTTTGAAAACCAAAACAAGCTAAAAAATTATGCAATTTTTGAAAACAAAAGCCAAAATGGCCGAATGATCTAGTGTAAAAATCTAAGTTTTTTGCTTGGTTTTGAAACTCGTTTTACCTACCCATGACCCAATTTTTTTAAAAACCTTTTTTAAACTTTAAAATACCATGAAACAACCTCAAAACAATAACCAAGAGTTCCCTCTTTGTAAAAAAAAAAAAAGAGATCTTTGCTAGTTTTAAAGCTTGTTTTGACTCCAAAAATCCGGTTTTACTAAAGTTTTTTTTTTACCCTTAAAAAAATTCAAAAAAAAAGCTAAAAAATTAAAATTAGGTTCAGCTAATGATAAAATAATTGAGGTAGAAACAGTTTTTTATTTGGAAAAAAATGCATAGGAAAAATATTGCCCGAAATTAGCAACTCCAACCTTTAAAACATTGTTTTTTTCCAACTAGTTTGAAAAATAGATTTTGCTATAGATCATTGGTAGATCTTAACCAAAATCATGCTGAAAATGGTTTGAAAACCTGATTTACAACAAGCAAAAATGATTGGCTCAAGGCTAGCCCCTTGGATGTAAATCCGACTATAACCATTACTTGGTAGAAACCAAGATCATCAAGCTGAAAATCATTTTTTCAAAGAGAAATAAACAATATGTAACACACAATAGACAATATACAGCAAGGTATACACATGAGAATGACAAGATATATAGAGAAAAATCATAAACAAACAAGAAAACAAAGGTTGGCTCAAGGTTGGCCCCTTGGATACTAGATCCGGCCTAACCATCACTTGGTGAAAACCAAGATCATCAATCTCAAAAACCTTCGTATTATATATTTTTTCTAAAGAAAAATGAAGGAAAGATCACTATACTACCACAAATAGGACAACCCACATCAAAATGGCAAGGGAAATCATAGAGCAAAAACATGGAAAAACACTATCAAGGTGGCGGCAAAGCATGAATACAATAGGAAATATTTTGTAAACTTGTAGTATTTTGTAAAAAAGAAAGGAAGAAGAAGAGGAACTTTCTTAAAAATCCTTTTGAAACCCTTGTTTTTAAACACAAAAAAATGAAGTATCAAGAAGAGAAAAAGAAACTTTAAAAGAAAAGAAAATGAAGAAGAAAGCTAATAAAAATACCTTAGTAAAGCTTTAAAAACCTTAAAACCCTTCCTTTTTCCTCCTCTCTTCTCCTCCTTTCCTTTTCTCCCTTAGGAAACCTTTAGAATTCTCAATGTGTGAAAAAAAGGGGGTGCTGCCCTTGGATATATGCCTTGGCTAAATACCTTAGGAGAGCATGCTTTCCATGCTTTTATTTTTCCTTCATACCCCTCATAGTCCCCCTCCAAGATTTCATCTTTCAAGTGGTCCCCTCTCTAAATGGCCATCTTTTCCTATTCTTTAGAACCAAGTATTATTCTTATTGGACCAAAATGCCATGTCATGTACTCTTGTCCCCTCTCTCTATCCTACTCATCCATTTATTTACAAACAAGTCACTTTGTGTTTTCTCTACAATGTCCTCATTTCTTCATTTTACTACACTACTACATTGGGTTATTTCCATACCCTTCCCTCAACTTTCATTTATTTATTCTTCCCCCCTCCATCTTTTCCAAATAAATTTTATTTCCAATTGCATCCCTCTCTACAAGTCCAAACTTTTTAAAATGTGCAATTTAGTCCCTCAAATTTTCAATTTTCTTCAACTTGATTCATCTCTTATTCTCTTTGTAATTGACCTCTTCAAATCCATTCCTTCATTGATCATCTTTTAAATTAAACTTTCGATTTCTTTCAAATTCAAAATTTCCCTTAAAATTGAACTTTCAATTTATTCAATTTAGTCCTTGGATTTTCATATCATCATCAAATTAGCTCCTCCTTTCACTGTCCTTGTAATTAAGCTTCTTGAGTCCATGTCTTTATTGATTATTTTGAAATTGAACTTCAATTTCATTGAATTTGATTATTTCCATGCTTTCCCGTAAAATTGGAACTTTCAATTTGTTTAATTTTGTCCTTCCTTTTCCAATTCATCTTCCAATTAATTTCTCCTTTTACTCTACTCCAAATTGGACTTTCAAATACCTCTATTTATTGATCCTTTTCCAAATTGAACATTCAATTTCATCCAATTTAATCATTTCCATATTTTTCCCCGAAAATTAAAATTTTAATTTATTCAATTTAGTCCTTCCAACGTTTCCAAACTCTTATTTCACCTTTCCTCAATCCAATTATCTTAAATCCCATTTCCATCATCTTTAATTTGTCCAAATTAATCACCTTCTTGTCTCAATTTTACTTCTCCACCTCTAATTCCAACTTTTGATTTTTTTTTTCTTTCAATTTAGTCACTACACTATTTCTCTTCCAATTTTCCTTTTCATTTTCAATTGTAGCTTTTCAAATATCAAGGTTTCTTTATCACCATCCAATTCTCTGTTTAGATCATATTTTTTAAAAGTTGACTTTTTTCGTTAACTTTGACTTTGAGTTTTAGTTAATTTTGACTTTTTGGTCAACTTTGGTTTTTTGACTTTTCTCATAACCTTGATCTTGTCCATTGTGTCTAATCCAAGTATAGGGTCATTGGGCCATGAAATTGAGGTAGAATTAAGAATATGGATTTAAAAGAAGAACGTACGTTGTTTAGGGGTCCGGACAAAATTAGGTGTCTACAAATAACTTGTGGTTCAACAATTTAATCCAAACTAGGGTGTAAGACTTCAACCAAACTCAAGTCCAAGGGTGCTAGCTAAACAATGCTTTGGTATTTTACAGAATCCAAATCCAGGGTCAAGAAACTCAGCTAATCAAGGTATTGGCGTATCTTATCAAAGATAGGATTAATGGGAGCTCAGGCTATCCAAGGAATTGCCATACAACCAAATCATGCTATAGCGGCACCAACAAATGTAAGTGTAGATGCTCAGCCCAATCTAGGACAAGCTTTGTAGATAAATCAGGGGGAGGGTGGCACAACAAAACTGTCGGGATAATTTTTGGGAGTTTATATTGGTCGTTATTCAGATGATAAAAGGGTATATTCAAAGATTTAAATAATGGTCGCAATGTGATATTACAATCGTTATTTTATAGTTTCGACTCTTTTCGTCGATGATATTCACCACAATTGAGGTGTGAATGGTTAACTGTCTGTAGCGGTTAAATTCACAACCGTGAATTACAAGTATATAGATTCAATTACAACTTGTGAATAATTCTTTTTCTTCTATAAATAAAATATCATAGAGTGTCATAAACTATTTTAAAATCTTTAATTTTTTTATGATTATAATTATAATTACTATGTTTTATAGTAAGTTGTGCAGAATGAAAAATAAAATTCACGATCACGATGATCGTGGTAGCATTCGTTACGTCCGTAACCACAATAAAAACGACGCGATCAAAAACACATCAACAATTACATTTTAAATCTTGAATATACCTAAAAAAATGGGGACAAGCAATAATTTTGATTAAAAGTTTGCATAAATCTAAAGCTACATTTGCCGAAAAGGTAAAAATAAAAATTAGAAATTAAAATGCCGAAAAGATAAATAAATGCAAGAAAGTAAAAGCATAAACATAAGATAAATGGTTGAAGATAAAGATAGCATAAAGACTGATTTAGTTATGGCCTCCATAACCTTTTTAAATCAAAAGAATCTTATTTATTCTAACATTGAAGAAGATAACTCCTCCTAGGTGGTTTCCTTATACAATCTTTAACTGTCGCTCCATCTCCACGTAAGTCATGGATGGAAATTGCCCTTCCATGGAATCACGCATTATTTACTTTTGTGGTAACTTTCTTGCTCTCATATATAACCACCAAGCGTTCAATTACCTGCAAATGCATTTATACTATATATAATATCTTTGACTGAGTTGGTGAATTTATAAAAACAATTATTATAAAAATATAAAAAATGAGGTATATATGTTTTTAATGTCATGCAATTAATCATATATGTAAATTTATTAATGATAGATACAGTTTTTTAATTTTCCATCAGCCACTATGTGTTATTGTATATGGTTAACAACGATTTATAAAAATATGTTTCTTATTTTTACTTTTTATTTACTTTCATACTTTTTATATATTCTTTTACTTTGAAAAAAAAAAATTCACGTGTATTTGCATGTGTCATAAAATCTAATTTCTCGTTAAAATTCCTTCAACTTGTTGGTTTGCAGTTGCATTGGGTCCCCTATAGAAGACCTAATTTTTAAGCATACTAGACAGATGTTCGCGCTTCGTTGTGTGTATATTATCAAATTTGAATTAATACTTTATAATAAATCTAAAAGATAAAAAAGTAAGAGGAGTAAAGACAATTTAGAAAAATAATTTCCATCATTACACGACACCTGAAATAAAATTGAGAGTTATTTGAATATGGTCAATTAGATCTAGCAATTTCTGACACAATATAATTATACGATACGAACATAACATGAAAAAAATAATTAAATCACAACACGAAAAATAACATGAACACGACACAAATACACGAACGTGTCAAAATCTACATAAAACAAATTATTAACGTATAAAAATTTATATAAATTTATAATATTTTGAACACACGATAAATAACACAAACACGTTACACGACACAAAAAATAACATGAAGACGAACGAATGTGTCAAAATCTACATAAAACAAATTATTAACTTGTAAAAATTATATAAATTTATAATACTTTGGACACACAAAAAATTAACACGAACACGAACGTGACACGAAAAGTAATATGAACATGACAAAAATACACGAACGTATCAAAATCTATATAAAATGAATTATTAACATGTAAAAATTATATAAATTTATAATATTTTGAACACACGAAAAAATAACACGAATACTAAAAGGGAAACAAACACATAATTTTTTCTCTTCTTTTTTCTCTTTCCTTTATTTTCTTTCTTTCCTTCCTTCTTCATCAAAAAAAAAAAACAAAAAAAACTTGAAAATACCCTAACTAACCCCCAAACCCCTTAATAGCCGAACTTAGTTGTCTCCAAGCAAGAGCACCCAAAATTAAAATTAGGCATTCTGCTTGCTTGAGGACAACTTTTAAGTATTGTTATAGATAGATTATAGATTAATTGTCAAAAAATGACGATCTTTGACATTTGTTAACTGTCAAAAAATCATGCTCCAATTTTTTAAATAAAAGCATTAGATTGATTACTGATAGTTTTAGCTATAAGTATATAAGATTAAGTAAAAAAACATAATTTTAATGTCAAAATAAAGTAAATTTTATTGAATTAAATAAATATATCCTTAATTTCATTGAAGTAATTAAATATCCAAATAATTCTAAGTGGAATGCCTAATTCAATCATTTCTTAGTTGGCCACTAATAATACTTTAAATTACCTAAATAACCCAAAAATAATTATTTAAGTACTTCAAATAACCTTAAAATCATAATTTAAGTCATTTCTTAGTTGGTCACAAATCATGCTTCTAATTTTCCAAATTCAAGCTTCATATTGATTTTGAGACAACTCTAATAGAGTGTTATTGATATAGGTTATCGAAATTATGTGATTGTGGCAACCTAAATAAAATAACAATAACAAGTCTTATCGCAAGACTTTATTATTCGTTAGGAGTGGCATAAAAAAAACGAGGAAAAGTCAACTTAATTCCTCTAGAAAAACGAAGATGTCGATACGTGATCCTGATCGCGGAGACCAGTTCTAGTGAAGGGGAAACAGAATCAGAGGAAAAGATGACTTAATTCCTCTAGATTGAAATAAAAGGTCAAGGGTATGAAAATGGCCTCGTAAAA
This sequence comes from Fremontodendron californicum, assembly GCA_030761205.1. NCBI lineage: Eukaryota > Viridiplantae > Streptophyta > Magnoliopsida > Malvales > Malvaceae > Fremontodendron > Fremontodendron californicum. Next base: position 17,907,369 of record JAULJL010000010.1, on the reverse strand, counting down.
AGACATGGAGTCGCCACCAATCTTTTTTAGCTATGTGTGATTGGCCACCTATTAAAATCGATTTTATAAAACATTTTAAAATTAATTAAAATATTTTTAAACCAATTTCAAGTCTGCGTTATAAAATAGAGAAATCAAAGAAGCGGGTTCGGGAGTCGGTTACGTGCGGGAAAGTATTAGCACCCCCACAACGCCCATATAAATCGGTACCTTACTAATCGTGTGTTATCTCAAGTCTCAGTAAAAAGTTGGTTTTTAATTTAGTATTTCAAGTTAATTCCCAATTTTAAGAAAAATAATTCCATTTTTAATTGAAAATGATCCGGAATTTATTAATTCAAAATTTTCCTACATTCCCAGACAAAATCGGCATAATATATAAATTTTTATTCATTTGGAAAACTTTCCGAATCATTCTCGTTTTTTGAAAGAAAGATATTCCTTTATTAATGATAATTGATGATATTCCCTCCAGCAAACCCGGTAGAGAACTCATGAATTATTTTAACTCGGGAATATTTTTATTTTTATTGAAAATCATTATCTTTTTCAAAATATTTAAAAATATGAACATGAACATGTATGACATAAATAAAATGACATGGCAAAGTCTAGATAATATAATGCAACCTAAATGATATGGCATAATTTAAATGACATAGTATATTCTAGGTAAAATGAAAAATCCTAAGTATCATGGTATATTCTAAATGAGATGAAATGATTTAAATGACATGGCAATTTTAAATGATATGGCATATTTTAAATGACATGGCATGTTATAAATAAAATAACCTAAATGACATGGAATATGATCTAAATGACAAGAAATGACATGAAATTAAAATAATGCTAACATATAATATGCATGAAAATAAAAATATTAATGCAGGAACACAGTATATGTAAACAATACGACAAAAATAACTAAATAAAAAGCATAGGATATCATGAAACATTCAAAATCATATGGCAAACAAATATAAGATCATAAAATGTGAATAACAATAATAATAATACCATGGAAAATATCATAGCAAAAATCACACATTTAAATAAAATGCATGAACATGGAAAATGCAATGCATGAAAATGTATTTTTTCCTCTAAATAAAGAAATCGGTATAACTAAAAAGATATCCGGATACCTTAGGAAAATATGTCAAATTATATTTATAAAAAAAAAAGACAACTTTGTGATTGTTTGAAAACAATTCTGAGGAAAACTTGAATAGAAATTAAAACCCTTACCAAAACCCTTTTAAAATGGCTCTAATTTCCTAAGTTTAAAATCCCGGAGTTAACCACACTTAACCCGAGATTTATAAAATAATTTTTAAAGTTTAAAAAGGCTTAGAAACTACCCTGAGACAGTAGCTAAATCTTCTAACCAACCCCGTCTAAATGCCTTAGCCAAATTCAACCATTATTCCTCTTTTGATTTCAAATCTGCCTCTACTGTCTGGTTTTCTCCAACGATTTTTTTTCCTATTTTTAAAAATTTAAAAAAATCTAAAAAATATACTGGAGACTCAGAACATGTAAAAATACATGAGAACAAATTACCTTAATTTTATGATTAAAGATGACTACCCAGAAAAATCAGAGAAGTTCGAGTACTGGGTGAAAAAATTTGTTTTGTCAAAACACATTCGTTGCCTTTGATAAAGTCATTCAAAAATCAAAGTAAAAATTGTTGGAGATCATCCTAAAGACCTAAGGACAGTAGCTAAACATTTAAAAACTTGGACAAAAATTGGCTAAAGTAAAAAAAAATCACAAAGATAGAATAATCTATTTGATAACTCTTTAATTTTCCACGAGTATGCTCAAGAGAGCATGACTGAGCCATTGATTGGCCTAAGTCATAAATCATGTGGCAATGACATGGAATGCATGAACATACAGCAAAGGAAATGTATGAAATGCATGACAATTCAAGACTACCTAAATGCCTAGCATGAGTTTGCATGGCAATAAATGCTATCCTAACTCAATATGCATGCAATGCTTGATAATGCAAATATGACTTGGACCTAATATGTTATGAATATGCATGAAAATGCTAATGTAACCTAAGGCCTAAGTAGCATAGTAATGCATGATAATACCAATGTGATTTAAGACTCAATATGCATGGCAACACCAATATGGCCTAGACCTAAATGTAATGAACATGCATAGCAATACTATGAACATACAATGACCAATGAAACTAATGTCAATGCTGGAACAAACAACAACTATTACACAATTTCAAGATATGATAATGCAAAGCATATTACCTAAACAAAATGCAAATGCATGACAAGGCAAGGGATGCATGAAGAGGCCAAATGTAGCTACATGATGCTCTAATGCAATCCTATCTAGTAAATGACACAAGTACATGACAAATCATGTTAAGATGCATAATGTCATGACATTTTCATAAGAATATGACATACTAAAATCAAAATGCACAAGCTCATGGCATGGAGATGCAAACAAGTCAAGAAACAAGGTGAAAATGCACATGCAAGGCATATCAATATGGAGTAGCCGAATGGCCATGTAACATAATGGTGGCATTTTATCAAAGCATTTTCATAAGCACATGGCATACGAAGAAAATATTGCACAAGTTCATGGCATGGACATGCAAACAAGTTAAGAAGCAAAAGGAAAATGCACATGCAAGGCACAAAAAAATGGAGTTGCCAAATGGTCATCGAACAAAATGAAAAATGCAAACATGTTTATAATATAAGACAAGATACATGAAAAAAATGCACAACATCATCATATGAACTCAATGGCCGAATATGCAAGGGAAAGTTATTAAGCATGGAATAGAAATATATAAGTAAATATAGCATAGAAAATAATGTAAAGAACATATAAAAAATTTAACATAGACATGCAAAACAAATAACAAGCAAAACTAGTAAGTAAAATAAGGAAAGTTAAGCTCCATGGTTGGTATCAAATGGGCATAGCCTCTCACCTAACCATAATCACTTGGTCTTGCCAAGATCATGAAGCCTTTCCATCTCAATAAAACAGAAAATAAACCATGTTAAACAAAAAAATTAAGGTGAGCTTCATGGTAGGTAAAAATGGGCATAGCCTCTCTCCTAACCATGGTCACTTGGTCTAGCCAAGATCATGTAGCCATTTAAAACTTTTTCTTCATCTTTTGTAAAAAACAGAACCTTAGAATACTCTAAAAAACCTTCTAAAAATCATTTTTCACAACAACATGCAAGGAAGAAAAAAAGAAAACCAAAGGCAAGTAAATATGCCATATTCGGCCATAGCTTGAATCCATGTAAAAAAATTGTTTTCCACCATTTTAATGAAGAAGAAGAGATGAAAACATAAGTAAACATTAAAAAACTTTTTTTCTATAAAAAAATTTAGTATGAAAACAAGATAGAAAATCAAGAAAACACCATAGAAAACAAGAAGAAAGCTATGCTTAGAACTTGGTAGAGATGACTATCTTCAAGCTCTCTATTGAAAACCTTTTATTTTCTTTCTTTCAAAACCTTTTTTTGCCAAATTAGCTACTGTTTCCAGCCAAAAAAACATATGAAAAAATGAAATCACCCCCTCCCTTTAGCCTTGGCCGAATGGCCTCTCACCCTTGGATGGGAATTGTACTTTTTCCTCCTCCAATCTTGGCCTTTAGATTAAGATATTTTGATAACAACATAAAAATGTCATCTTGCCCATTGATAGCAGCCCTTAAGATGTGTACTCAGCCCTTGTAGTAAACTTAGCCCTTAGATGCAAAAGATGACCAATCCTATGCACTTTCTTGCTTGCCCCCCTGAGTGCCTACCCTTGGATGAGTTGTGCTCTTCCATTCTTGGTCATTGAATGAGGACAACATAAAAATGACATCTTGTAGATTATCCAGTCCTCAACATGTGTACTCAGCCCTTGTAGATGGCCTAAGCCATTGGATGAAAAGAGACAATCCCATGCACTCCCTTGCTGAACTGAATGGATGCTCACCCTTGGATGAATTGTGCTCATCTTTTATCTTCCATTCTTGGCCATTAGATGAGGGTTCTTTCATGACAATAAAAACGTCATCTTGGCATTTAAACTTGGCAATTGGATGGTGCATTCAACTTTCCTACAAGGCACCTAAGCCGTTGGATGAAGGGGGGACCATTTGCAAGGTGTTAGTGGTAGTATGTGGCTTGATAGTGACTAAGGAATTAAATTGTTCAAGCTTCCTTCTTCTCCTCTATGTTGGCTGACCAAGGGAAGAAAAATCCCAGCAATTCATTCTTCTTTCATATTTTTCTCAATTACAAATTTGCCCTTTTTAGTTTTTTTGGTGAAATGCCCTTCTTGCCCCCCGAACCTAAATAAATAGCAAACGGACTCCAAATTCAAATTTTATTTTTCAATATTTCTGAAATAATAAAAAATTGAATTCTGGAAGTTTTCAAAAAATTTCGAGTCCATTTACTATTTATTTCGGATTTATTTTCGAAATTGCCGTTTTTAGGTACCCGAACTTTACCATTTTTTAAACGAGCTCCGAATCCATATTTTTCTTCAGCAATCTTTTCCAAATAATTTTAAAATGTGATCTGGAAGTTTTCATAATTTTTGGAGCTCATTTGCTATTTTTTCGGGATTTATGTGCTTGAATTACTACATAGAGGACCCGGGATTTGACCATTTTGCAAACGAACTCCGAATCAAGATTTTATTTCTCCAATATCTTCCAAATAATTTTAAAATGGTATTTGCAAATTTTCAGAATTTTTGGAGTTCATTTGCTATTTTTCTGGGATTTACCCTGTTGAATTTCTTCATAGTGGGCCCGGTATTTGGCCATTTTGCAAACGAACTCCGAATTAAGATTTTATTTTGCCAATCTCTTCAAAATGATTTAAGAATGAGATTTTCAAATTTTCAGAATTTTTGGAAATCATTTGCTATTTTTCCCATATTTTCCAACTTTGCCCTTTTACCTCCGAAACCCGGTTTTGCTCAAAACAAGTCTGATTTTTAGATTTTCTTCAAATTGATCATTGGGCTATCCTTGTTTAATCATTTCTCATCAATTAAGGGCTTTAGATCTACCGGATTGGGCCATTTCTGTAATTCTTCCAAATTTTACTGAAATCCACCAAAAAAACCCTAATTCTCGGTTTTCTTTCGAATTGACTTTTTTATCAGTTTTTCTTCCAAGTGGCTTCTCCATTACTCGTAGTCAGTGCTTATCTTTCGTTTGAGACCGTCAATTCTGACCAATTTGATCATTTAAGCACTTTTCCCCTAATTTTCCGAATTAGGGTTTCCTTTCTACTGAATCTCGTAACCCAACTTTCGAACTCCATATCTTTCAATGTAGACCTCGGATTATCAAAATTATTTCACCGTTTTTCAATTGGACCTCAAATCTTGATTTTGAAAGTGGGTTGACTTTTTTAATAGTTGACTTTTTTGAGATTGACTTTTTCGGGGTTGACTTTTCGAGTTTGACTTTTTTTGTCTGCTTTCTTAGACTAAGCCTCGGAATACCACCTGCAAGATGAGAAAAGCCTTTTAGCATTCTGAAACATCAATTTAGGAAGAAAATGTACCTGATTTAGGGGTCTTGACAAAATTAGGTGTCTACAGCTACCCCTCTTTGGCTATTGCTGAGAATCAGGAATCAGGCAAAGATAAACAAACACTAATTTTGTACGGTTAGTGAAATCACATGTGAAGGAAAGGGAAAGGGGTTTTCTTTTTTCATTTCTTCTTTTTCATCATTTTTTCATTCTTTCTCAAAATAAATTTTTTTTTTTTTTTTGAAAAGCTGTAAATTGAAGATTTTGTCCTTAAATTGAATTCCCTGACTAATCAAGGCTCGACCCGTCTTAAGGAAACGAGTTCGAATTCAAAAGAAAAATTGTGCCCAAAGGTCTTAGAAATGATGCCCGAAGGTCTTAAAAATGGTGCCCGAAGGTCTTTAAAATGGTGCCCGAAGGTCTTAAAAATGGTGCCCGAAGGTCTTTAAAATGGTGCCCAGAGGTCTTACCCGTGATGAAAAATTATGCCTAAAGGTCTTAAAAATGGTGCCCAAAGGTCTTTAAAATGGTGCCCGAAGGTTTTAAAAATGGTGCTCGAAGGTCTTTAAAAATGATGCCCGGAGGCCTTACCCGTGATGAAAAATTATGCCCGAAGGTCTTAGAAATGGTGCCCAAAGGTCTTTAAAATGTTGCCCGGAGGTCTTAAAAATGGTGCCCGGAGGCCTTACCCATGATGAAAATATTATGCCCGAAGGTCTTAAAAATTGTGCCCGAAGGTCTTTAAATGCTGCCCGGAGGTCTTAAAAATGGTGCCCGGAGGCCTTAACCCTGATGAAAATACCTTGGCGACAGTATCAAGGCTCGACTCATTTGATAAACAGAATGAATTCGATTTAAAACAAAAGGAAATACCTCGAAGGTTGTCTGAAGGCTCGACTTATTCGATAAAACAGAATAAATTCGATTTAAAACAAAAGGAAATACCTCGACGGTGGTCTCAAGGCTTGACTCATTTGAGAAGCAGAACGAGTTCGATTTGGGAAGCCAAAGTTTTCTTGATTCCTGCAATGTTAGCTAAATGCAATGATGAGAATGACATGTTTTGCAAATGCTTGTATGTTTCTTGAGGATGAACGCAATCAAATGATTGTGTCATGATTTCTAATCCATGGTTTCTTCGAGGTACACAGATTATCCGACTTCATGATGAAGCCTTCAATTGTTCACTGATGCCCCACTTAAAGAACCCTTTTACTCAAGATAATTTGTCAAACAGTTCCAGTTTCTGACTTCGCTGAAATTCATAAATTTCTGACTTCATGACAGAGTCTCCAACACATTCACTGTTTTCCTTCTCTTGGTGAATTTTCCATCAGGATTAGTGGTTTCCAAACTTTTTCTAAGATTTAGATCTATTCCCTAGTAATACTTTTAAACTCCCTTTTATTTTAAAAATTTATGCTTACTAATCATCATTCAATTTAATAACAAACAAAATGCAATATGAAACAAGCAATTGTCATAAAAGAATAACAAGAATTTATTGCAACAAAATGTTTTGAGATGATAAAAGTAGATATCAGGGATATAAGATATAAATGTAAAGTTATAGGTTGTTGATGCCCCGGATGCGGAATATCTTGGACCTCTCATTTTTCAAAGCATCTGAAATTTCTCTTGAACGGTCCATTTACTTGGGTAATCCCTCGACTTTCGTAGTTACGTCAGACTGAGTTGTTCCCCTTTTCTCTGATTTTCAAATACTTTCTCCCCCTTTACACGAAGCATTGATTCAAACCTTAATCAGTACTTGAGCCGCCCTTTATGGGTTTTCAACTCAAGTGTCCCCCATTCAATATTAAGTCGCCCTTTGCGGGTTTTTGGCTTAAACCTCTCCTTCTTTTTTTTTTTTTTTTGTATTCTACCACGCATCTGAGAATTCTGAATGCTTCCAAGGTAAAAATGTCAATTCAAAAGATGGGATGAATTCTGAGAAAAACCTTTCAAATTAAATATCCATGCTTGATCAAAATGGACTTTTAAAGTACGTAATGTAGGCCAAGGTTTGGGTTTAGAAGGAAAGGATAAAATAGGCCCAAAATGTGTTTAAGGGTAATTGGATCAATGATCATTTCCTGAGGAGAATTCATTCTTGAGACTTTTGTCCCCTTTTTGGATTTTTTTCTTTTTGCATTTCTGGCTTTCATTTGCCATTCTTTGATTTCACATTTTCCAATGGCTATGATTTTGATTATTTTTCCTCGTATTTTCCCTCCAGTGTAGAGGGTGATCCTTGATCAGGGTTCAACGAAAGAAATAATTCCTAAGGCTCAAAGGGGTGACTAGGGATAATTTCTTCTTAACAAAGGGAATATGAAAGATGGCCATTTATCACACCAAGCATGAATATTCTCTTTGAAAAGCAATTCTCAGGGGAGATATATATATATAATTTCCATTTCTACATTTGAAATCATTCGAATTCCCATGTACATAGCATCACGCTTTTTTTTAAGCATAATACTTCTTCAATTTATCAGCATTCACGAGATGTCTAAAACCATCCCCGTCCATCCGAGTTAGAATCAATTCTCCTCCAGAAAAAGCTCTTTTTACAACATAAGGTCCTTCCCAATTTGGAGCCCATTTTCCTCGCGGATCCTTCACTATGGGGAGAATTTTCCTCAGTACCAACTCTCCTTCTCGGAACTGTCTGGGTCAAACCTTCTTGTTGTGGGCTCGAATCATCCTTTTCTGATACAACTGCCCGTGACAAATTGCCTTCAATCTTTTCTCTTCGATGAGATTCAGCTGTTCATAACGAGCTTTAACCCATTCTACCTTTCTAGTCCAACCTCCATCAAGACCCGAAGTGAAGGAATCTCGACTTCAATGGGAAACATTGCTTCCATACCATATACCAAAGAAAACGACGTTGCCCCTGTAGATGTGCGAACCGAAGTGTAATATGGGTGAAGAGAAAAAGGCAAGATCTCATGCCAATCCTTGTACACATCAGTCATCTTCTCGACAATCTTCTTGATGTTGTTGTTGGCTACTTCTACTGCCCCATTCATCTTCGGATGATAAGGTGCCGAATTGTGATGCGTGATCTTGAACTGAGTACATACCTCTCTCATCATTTTATTATTCAGATTGAGAGCATTATCTGAAATAATTCTTGCTGGCAATCCATATCGGCATATGATTTCTTTTTTAACAAATCTACATACCACCGACTTCGTTACATTCGTATAAGAAGCAGCTTCCACCCACTTTGTGAAATAGTCTATGGCCACCAGGATGAAACGATGTCCATTTGAAGCTTTCGGGGTAATAGGCCCAATCATATCCATTCCCTATATTGAAAACGGCCATGGTGCGGTCATGACATGCAATGGCGATGGCGGCACATGACTCTTATCTGCATAGATTTGGCATTTATGACACTTCCGAGAATAACTGATACAATCTCCTTCCATCGTCAGCCAATAAAATATCCTTCTCTCATAATCTGCTTAGCAAGCATGTAACCATTAGCATGGGTGCCACATATCCCTTGATGGACTTCTTCTATGATTCTTTGAGCTTCGACAGACCCAACACATCTCAGTAGGACTTGATCTTTCCCTTTCTTGTGGAGAATCTCCCCATCTAGAACAAAACCCATTGCTAGCCTTCTTAGAGTTCTCTTGTCATTTTCTGTTGCCTATTCTGGATACTATTGACTCTTGATGTACTGCAAGATGTCGTTATACCATGGGAGACCATCTGCATCTTCTTCAATACTAAAGTAGTGGGCAGGAGACTCATATATGCTCATTTTGATCGGCACAACTTCCGCCCCTTCATTCACTTTAAACATTGATGACAAAGTAGCCAAAGCATCCGCCATCCGGTTTTCTTCTCAGGGGAAGTAATTGAAACTTACTTCTTCAAACTCCTCCAATAAACTCAGTATGAGTTCTCAGCATCGGATTAGCTTTGTATCCCTGGTTTCCCATTCTCCCCATAAATGGTATAACACTAAGCTGAGTCTCCAAAAACCTCCAGTTTCTTGATCTTTCCGTCTACAGTAGCACGAAGGCCCATAGTACATGCCTTATACTCAGCCGTATTGTTTGTACAATCAAAATCCAATCTAGCAGTGAAAGGATAATAATCTTCTTCTGGGGATATGAGCACTGCATCGATTCCGTGCCCCATGGCATTAGATGCCCCATCAAAGTACATCTTCCATACTTTCTTCTTCAAGGGAACCTCATCCGCTTGCGAAACATACATCAAATCTTCATCTGGGAAATCAAAGTTCAACGGCTCATAATCTTCCACTGCCCGACTTGGTAAAAATTCAGCCACTGCACTGCCCTTATTAGCTTTCTGACTCACATATACAATGTCGTATTCTAACAACAAAACCTGCCATCTTGCCATCCTCCCTGACAAACAAGGTGCTTCCAACATGTACTTGATTGGATCTAGCTTAGCAATCAACCACGTTGTGTGGTACAGCATGTACTGTCTGAGCCTCCGAGCAGTCCAAGCTAAGGCACAACACAGCTTTTCTACCGACGAATATTTTAACTCATAGTCTGTGAACTTCTTTCTGAGGTAGTAAACTGCCTGTTCTTTCTTTCCAGGCTCATCAAGCTGCCCCTAAACACAACCCATGGATCTCTCAAATACTGATAGATTCAATGTCATCGATTTATCCGGAGCCGGTGGCATTAATACTGTGGGTTTGATGGATAATGCTTAACCTTTTCAAAAGCAATCTGACACCCTTCATCCCACTCTCCTGGATCACGTTTTCGAAGTAACTTGAATATTGGATCACATTTATCGGTTAACTGAGAAATAAACGGAGCAATGTAATTCAATCTCCCCAAAAAAACCTCTTACTTATTTTTGAGTACGTGGAGGTGGCAAATTTTGGATGGCCTTCACTTTATCCGGATCAATCTCAATTCCCCTTTTGCTGACAACAAAACCCAACAATTTCCCCGAGGTGACTCCAAAAGTGCATTTTGTCGGGTTTAGCTTGAGTTGAAACTTTCTTAGTCTTTCAAAGAGTCCTAAGATTCGCAATATGCTCCTCTTCTCCTTGTGACTTTGCAATCATATCATCAACATAAACCTCAATTCCCTTTTGCATCATGTCATGAAACAAGGTCACTATGGCTTGCTGATATGTTGCCCCAACATTCTTCAACCCAAACGGCATTACCTTGTAGCAGAATGTTCCCCGCATTGTAACAAATGTGGTTTTCTCCATATCTTCCGGTGCCATCTTAATCTGATTATATCCTCAGAATCTGTCCATGAAAGAAAACAAAGAACTCTTGACCGTATTATCCACCAAAGTATCAATATGAGGCAAAGGCAAATTATTTTTGGGACTGGCCTTGTTCAAATCTCGGTAATTGACGCACATACGCACCTTTCCATCCTTCTTTGGTACTGGAAAAATGTTTGCCACCCATTTCGGATATTTCGCCACCTCTAAGAATCCAGCATCAAATTGCCTTTTCACCTCCTCTTTCACCTTTAACAGCATGTCCGGCTTCATTCTTCTCAATTTTTCCTAAATTGGCTTGCACTCTGGCTTTAAAGGGAGCTTATGAACCAAAATGTCTGGATCCAAACCCGACATGTCTTGGTATGACCATGCAAAGACATCTACATATTCCTGGAGCAAGGCTATGAGTTCACCCTTTATCGATGACGACAATGTAGTCCCGATTTTAACCTCTTTTATCTCCTCACTATTTCCCAAATTCAACAATTCCAATAGCTCCTCATGAGGAAGTACTTGTTTCTCTTCTTGTTCTATAAGATAAGTCCGAAGGTAGACCATAATCCTCAATATCTTCGTCGGCCTCAAAATCACCCGTGCAAATGGGCCTCTCAAAATCAATTTCAGAATTACTCACAGGAAGGTCCTCATATTCCGCATCCGTACACGTTGGAGTAGACCTAAAAACTATGGGTAGCTCGGTTGCACTCCAATTGGTCAGTATATATCCTAGTGGACAAGGTCGCACCATCCAGTTAGCATTCTCACTTTCAATTCTTTCTTCCCCAGTCGTGCAGATCTTCATATCATACATCATTACGAGCACATCATCCGAATTCTTTTCTCTGAATAGAGAACCAACTGAGCGGAAGCTGTGGGAAGGATAGGTAGGAATGTCATAGGCTCCCATTTTTTATCCATACCCGCAAGACGGGCCATCCTCCTTTGTCGGTTCTTTTCAACTTGTTTTCTTTTCTCATGGGCCTTCAGAAGATATCCTAGGCCAAACCGATCTTTCTTTCCCATTACTTCCATTGCTCAGGCCATCCCCTGAAGATATTTTTCGAGACCTTTTCCAGCCCTACAGCCTTTTCCCACCGTAGTTCTTACCCCCAGCCTTGTGTTCTTAGACAACCTCGATTTTGGAATTTTTCATCTTTCAGTGAAGAAAACTGCATTTACGAATTCCAAAGACCGAAAGGAACATTCTACAGCATCTTCATTGGGTTCAACATAAGGAGATTCAGTAGATGCAGAGGCTATTACATATTTTTCTCCTGATACAGTGACCAAACGCCCCTCTATCACAAATTTCAGCTTTTGGTGGAGAGATGAAGGTACAGCCCCTGCTGAATGTATCCACGGTCTTCCCAACAGGCAATTATAGGACGGATTAATATCCATGAACTGAAAGTTCATTGTATAAATGCATGGGCCTATCTCCAGAGGAACCTCAATAGTTCCCATTACATCTCTCCTAGTACCATCAAAGGATTTGACCATCGTGCAGCTTGGCAGCATATAAGAGATATCCATTGGCAATTGGACAGGGTTGCCAAGGGCATCACATTTAATGAAGAACCATTATCCAAAAGGACCCTTGGTAATATGTGCCCCTTACAAGTGGTAGTTATGTGGAGAGCCTTTGTTGACCCAATACCATTGGGTGGTATTTCCTCATAACTGAAATATATATGGTCATCTGCCGCAATGCTTCCTACTAGCCTATCTAATTTTTCTACCGATATGTTGTTAGCCACATATGCCTGATTCAACACTTTCAACAGGGCATTTTTGTGTGGCTCCAAATTCAAAAGCAAAGATAAGATCGAAATTCTAGATGGTTGACGTTGCAGTTGCTCAACCACGCTATACTCACTATGCTTTATGAATTTTAAGAACTCGCAGGCTTTTTTCTTATTCACCCGTTCTTTTATTCTGTTTACCGGGGCTGACCTCCTTTCTACTTCTTTTGACAAATCTATCTCAATATGGATTGGTTCAACTGCTTTCTTCCCTTTGTTCATTCCTCTATCTTTTCCTGTTAACCCTGTTCAGCACCCTCAGGAGCATAACACCTTCCACTTCGCGTTAAGTGCCCCACACCTATGATATCTTACTGACTCGAAGACCCAAGCATAACCATGCTGCAGTCTTATTTCCATGGTGGAACTTTGTTTTCCTTGTACGAAAAAAAAAAACAGGCAAATCAATGATTAACTTAGGCGCACTATCCTCAACGACTGGCATAACTTTCTCCTTTGGTTCATCATAATAGATGACCAAGGGTCTTCCTATCCCGTAGCCAGCTGCATTCTCAATAACCTCTACTTCCTCCTCTGTCTCCTCGTAAAACTGGGCCTCCCCATCATCCATCATCTTTTGGACTTTAGCAAGAAAGTCCCCGCATTCCTGCATGATATGACCTCCACACTTATGGAACGGGCACCAATTCTACACCCTCTTTGCGACCATTTTTAAACTGTCTGCATCTCCCACCATTCCTACCTTAACTATCTCGACCCATACTGTCAACATTGGAGTCTTGACTTCCCTGGCATCCCTTTTTACCCTTTTGACCTCCCCTGTCCATACTGCATTTACCCGATTCTCCGTATGATTTGGCAATCGGTTTCCTGCTATATTCGGCCTATTCATTGTCGCAAACTTTGCAACTCCGGCGTTGATCAGGCTTTGGTCTTTATCTTAAAGGCCAGGAAATCTTTAGTCGAATGTCCTTGAATTCCTGCGTGGTATGCGCAGTTAGTATTTGCATTGTACCACCTTGGATATGGCGGTGTCAGAGGTTTGAGGTACACGGGTGCAACAAGTTGACCTTGCAACAGTTTGGGATATAGCTCACCATAGGTGGTAGGAATCGGATCAAATTGGGGTTTTTGATCGTTCTTGGGTGAACGTTGGTCATTGCGCCCGGCTCCCTGAGTGTTTGGGATAGTATTTCGGGGAAGGTTTATCTGTGGGAATATGCCAGTCGGAAATGGCTGTTGTGGTATATTGGTATTAGGGAAGAGATTTTGGGTAAGGTGGTTCATATTGGGGTAATAAGGATTATACCCTGGGTAAGGTGTGTAGGGTGTAAGAGGTGCATAAGATGTGGTAAGAGTATAGGGCCTTGGTGGTGTATGTGGTGTGGGAGGTACATATGGGTATTGGTTGATACTAACTGCATGGGTCTCCTCTTTCTTCCTGGTAGGGAATACCTTTTTCGAAATAAAAGGCTGACCCCCTTCTATTTTCCCATTCTTAATGGCCGACTCTATCATCTCCTCAGATATTACCATATCTGCAAAGTCCTTGGTGGCACTCCCCACCAATTTATCATAATAGGATGCTTTCAAGGTGTTGATGAAAAGCACTGTAGTTTCTTTGCTAGTTAAAGGGGGTTGCACTTGTGTGGCCAGATCCCTCCACCTTTGCAAGTATTCTTTGAAACTCTCATTGGTCCTCTTTTCCATGTTCTGTAGCGACAACCTATCAGGTACCATATCAGATACATGCTTATAATATTCCATAAAGGCCCTGGCTAAATCCGTCCATGAACGAATCTTGGTACGACTCAGCTGGTTGTACCATCGGGTTGCAGACCCTATCAAACTATCTTGGAAATAATGGATAAGCAGTTTCTCATTATCATCGTGCCCCGTCATTCTTCTGCAGTACATGGTCAGATGTGTTGATAGGTTGGTAGTCCCATTATATTTTTCAAAGTCTGGTACTTTGAACTTTGGGGGAATTACTAGATCGTGTACTAAGCTCATCTCTTTGGCATCCAGACTGCCAAATAACTCGGCCCCTTCAACGGCCCTCAGCCTCTCTTCCAGCAGTTGACTTTTTTTCTGTGATTCTGCCAGTTCGACCCTCTTCAGCTCAGTCATCTTTGCTTTTTCCTTTTCATCTAGTTCCTCAAAGTTTGGAACGTTAACATCATTTGGGTCAGCTCCTATATTACCCTTTCCGAGAACATAGTTCTGTGTCTCAGCAGCTGGCTGGATATAAACATAGGAGGCTGCCCCAATCGGCACCTATTGGCCCTTTTGCTGTATGTTTTCAGGTTGATCTTCTTCAATTACCACCATTTTCCCGGTGATCGAATTCTCTCCTGGCCCATTTTGTTTCATCATGGCACTCATCATTTCCATGAGTTTAGTCATTTGTTCTCGAGACTCCTCGCTAACTGTTCCTGCAGTTCCCTTTGAGTTCTTTCCATTCTTTCAATTCTAGCAAGCTAATCATTTTCCATAGCTCTAGCTTGAGATCGATTATTGTAAGGGTGTCGAAAATCTGATTCTTTCTAAGTGTGACCAATTGTACCTTTAGTTTTGAAAACCATGAATTAGAAATTATTGACACATCTTTTTTATGTTTTATAAAAAATGAATGTATGACTAAATATGAATGAATGAATCAAATAAAATGAATATATACATGACTACCTATATGAATACGAAAGAATAAATGAATGAACAAGTGAAATGAACAAATAAGTGTTTAAGTGTATGAATATGAATGAATGAATGAACAAGTAAAAGGAATAAATAAGTGGTTAAGTGTATGAACATAAACGAATTTCAAAAATGAATGATTATAAATCAGAGTAAATGTACAAATGTAGGAACAAAATTTATAAAATATGAATGCATTTGAATGTATTGGCCCCGGGATAATTTCAACCGAACGATCTTTCATTGATTTCCTGGAACTAAATACATCACAAATAGAATAAAAGCATCACTGCCTAAGATAAGCCCGTAAGTCGGCTTTCAAAGTGCTATTACAAAATTAGTCCTATAGCGACTTCCTCGGATCTTGGACCTTCTTTCATAGTCTTCTTTTGATTGCCCTGCTCTTCAATCTGACCCCTACTTGTTCACGGCCCCTTTACGCATCAGCAGAAGTATCATCGTGTAAGCTTTCCTTAGCTTGCTTCTCAAGTTGATTGGCTCGGGCTTCCCTATGCTTCGCTCTCTCTTTCCAGTAGTTATTCTCCTTCTTGAGGTTTTTGACCTCATGCTCCTATTCCTCGAAAATCTTGAGGGTCCCCTCAAATCTGAGCTCGAAGTGGTACCTCTTGTTCTCCAAGTTGAATTCCCGAAGATCGCCCTTAGCAGTGTCCCTTTCTCTCTTGATCTTTTCCTTTTCTCTTTCTCGAGCGGATTCCCTTTTTTTCATGTCCTCAAGCTCTTATTGTAGTTAAGCAATCTCCTTGCTCATCTGGGCCTTTTTTTTTTTTCAAATTCCGCCTTTGTCATTTCTAACTCTAATGGCATTTCCCTCGGTGGCGAATTAATGAACTAGACCTCTTCCCCATCTGATGTCAATAGCCTATCATTAACCCTTACTTCCCTCCATACTAGGTAATCAAGTGTGATGATGTCGGCATATCTGGCCACTTTTATCCGGTGAGTTTTCTTCCATGCTTCAATCACTGCCCGCACCTTTCCAGAATACCCATCCTCTCCATAAGTGAACTCTGATGATCCTAGCTTATGAGTCACGGGTGTGAATTGCCGAGACTCAACCTGTCTTTGCACCAACAGAGGCGTATAACTCACAGACCCCCAAATTCCGAGTAGTGGAACTCTCGAGTTGTCCCCACATTTGTACATAATCGGCATAGGGACCATCCATGGAGCTCTCCAAGTCACCATCTCCCCTTTTAGATTTCGAAACATGTTGACCCATTTCTCTTCATCCCCGTCTTCATGCCAATCATTTTGAAGGAATTCCCTAATCGGAACTAAAGACTTCATGTACGGTTTGAAGGAAACCTTTTCTATCTTCCAACAGTGACTTTGAATCCAAATATAAAGGAGTTGTACACACCCCTTGATTCTCTCTTGTCCTTCCCTTTTGCAAAAATTCAAAGATCGGATAGTTCCAGCTAGGATGGCCAGAGATGGGTTGATCTTCTATTCCAACTTTTCAAAGAAATCAAACACGACTATATCCACATGACCCAATATCTTCGGGATTATGATTAATCCATAGATGGCTAGAGCGAAGATGTCCCTGGCTTTTTCTTTATCGGAATAACCCAATACCAACTATCGGAGAGTTTCCCACGAAATGCATCCATTTTTCTTCTTTGTATCCACATGACTCTCAACCCATGTTGTATCCATTCCTGTGATCCTAGCCACTTTCCTCCTAAACCTGAAGGTTTCACTTCGTTCGAATATACCCGATCAGGATTAGGACATTCAGTACGTAACAGTGCTGAATATTCTTCAATGAGTGGGGTCATATCCACCTTGTTAAATGTAAAACATCTATAAGCAGGATTCCAAAACTGTACCATAGCCTGAATCAACCCACTATTGACCCGAATCGGAATTAAGAGTGCTATATCTCCATATTTCTGAGTGAAAGCTTCTTTCTCTGATACATTCCACTGATTCCAAATGTCGACTAACCCTCGGAGATTATTTTGTCTAGAATCCACTTTGAACCTTTCCGGCAATATTGACACAATCTTTCTTCAGGCAATCACCATCATCCCTCTTATCTTTTTTCGACCGTGCCTTGACTACTGCATGATCTTCTATCACTAAAATAACCTAACACTCCATGAAAGTCCTTTGGGTTGATGACTATCCCGAGGCCAATAAACTCCAAGTGTATGATGATGTCTATGATGCATGTCAAAGAAAAGTAAACAGAAAAAAATATATTAGTAAAGAAATGAATTTACAAATATAACATAAATAACAACATGCTTTTTAAAGAATGTCCCAAAAATTTTAACAGAGCTTCGGCATTACGACGCCTTTGGGACAAAATAATAAATTTATTACGAGCGATATGATGTTCGTTCATCATCACCCAATTTGTAAAATCTAACATATAGAAAGATGGTAAAAGGTTGGAAATGTTCCTCCATGTGTTCTTAAACTTCGGGTATCTAACAGAAATCCGGCATGGCTTCGCCTAGGTTCACTATATGAAGGTGAATCGGTTCTAAGGCCCTGAATTGTTCCTCACTGTCGCCTGTGAAGGCTAGTAAGGCACCCCGATAAAAGCGGGTTCAATTCGTTAGAGTATATTTTCCTATGCCCGTACGGAGGATTATCACGAAGGCATTAGGTACTTTATACTCCGAAAGTGTTTCACTAGCCTATACGGAGGATCATCACGAAGGCGTAGTTACTTTACTCCAACTTAAAAGGACGGAACCCGGGTAGAGGATTCATGTTATGCAAATGCAAATATAGTGTGTGCGGAGAACAAAACAAACCTGTCACCACCTCCTTATTCTAAATACCCCACTAAAATCAAACAATGTAAAGCATCAGTCAAGCAGACATATAAATATTCTCAACAAAATAACAAGAGAATATACAATAATATGCATGCATATGAAGATGGACATATTTAAAACATTTTATTATTTTCAAAATTCTCTTTATTATTTTAAAAATATGGGAATTAAAATTAAATACCAATTAAACCAACAAAACCGAGACTTAGATAATACATGACTAATCTAGGCTTGACTCTCTGAAAAAGTCCCCAGCGAAGTCGCCAAGCTATCGCAACCCAAATAAAATAACAATAACAAGTCTCATCGCAAGACTTTATTATTCGTTAGGCATGACATTAAAAAAAAAAGAGAAAAAGTCGACTTAATTCCTCTTGAAAATCGAAGGTGTCGATACGTGATCCCGATCGCGGAGACCCGTTCGAGTGAGGGGGAAACAAAAGCAGAGGAAAAGATGACTTAATTCCTCTAGATTAAAATAAAAGGTCGAGGGTATGAAAACGGCCTCGTAAAAAGACATGGAGTCGCCACCAATCTTTTTTAAAATCGGTTTTATAAAATATTTTAAAATTAATTAAAACATTTTAAAACCAATTTCAAGTCTGTGTTAAACCAAAGAAATCAAAGAAGCGGGTTCGGGAGTCGGTTACGTGCGGGGAAGGTTTAGCACCCCTACAACGCCCATATAAATCGGTACCTTATTAATCGTGTGTTATCTCAAGTCTCGGTAAAAAGTTGGTTTTTAATTTAGTATTTCAAGTTAATTACCAATTTTAAGAAAAATAATTCCATTTCAATTGAAAATGATCCAAAATTTATTAATTCAAAATTTTCCTACATTCTCCGACAAAATAGGCAAAATATAGAAATTTTTATTCATTTGGAAAACTTTTCGAATCATTCTCGTTTTTTGAAAGAAAGATATTCCTTTATTAATGATAATTGATGATATTCCCTCCAGCAAACCCGGTAGAAACTCATGAATTATTTTAACTCGGGAATATCTTTATTTTTTATTGAAAATCATTATCTTTTTCAAAACATTTAAAAATATCAACATGAACATGTATGACATAAATAAAATGACATGGCAAAGTCTAGATAATATAATGCAACCTAAATGATATAACATAATTTAAATGACATAGTATATTCTAGGTAAAATGAAAAATCCTAAGTATCATGGTATATTCTAAATGAGATAAAATGATTTAAATGACATGGAAATTTTAAATGATATGGCATATTTTAAATGACATGGCATGTTATAAATAAAATAACCTAAATGACATGGAATATGATCTAAATGACAAGAAATGACATGAAATTAAAATAATGCTAACATATAACATGCATGAAAATGAAAATAAAAATAAAAATAATAATGCATGAACATAGTATATGCTAAACAATATGACAAAAATAACTAAATAAAAAGCATAGGATATCATGAAACCTTCAAAATCATATCGAAAACAAATATAACATCATAAAATGTGAATTAAAATAATACTAATAATACCATGGAAAATATCATAGCAAAAATCACACATTTAAATAAAATGCATGAACCTGGAAATGCAATGCATGAAATTGTACTTTTTCCTCTAAATAAAGAAATCTGTATATCTAAAAAGATATCCGGCTACCTTAGGAAAATATGTCAAATTTTATTTTCTAAAAAAAACAAAACTTTGTGACTGTTTGAAAACAATTTTGAGGAAAACTTGAATAAAAATTAAAACCCTTACCAAACCCTTTTAAAATGGCTCTAATTTCCTAAGTTTAAAATCACGGACTTAACCACCCTTAACCCGAGATTTATAAAATCATTTTTAAAGTTTAAAAAGTATTAGAAACTACCCTAAGACAGTAGCTAAATCTTCTAACCAACCCCCTCTAAATGCCTTAGCCAAATTCAACCATTATTCCTCTTTTGATTTCAAATCTGCCTCTACTATCCGATTTTGTCACATGATTTTTTTGCCCATTTTTAAAAATTAAAAAAAGTATAAAACAAATGCTAGAGACTCAGAACATGTAAAACTACCCAAGAAAAAATTATCTTAATTTTTTGATTAAAGATGGTTGCCCAAAAAAATCGGAGAAGTTCGAGTACTAGGTGAAAAAAACTATTTTGTCAAAACACATTTTTTGCCTTTTATAAAGTCATTCAAAAATCAAAGTAAAAATTGTTGGAGATCATCCTAAAGATCTAAGAAAAGTATCTGAACATTTAAAAACCTTGGAAAAAAATTGGCTAAGTAAAAAAAATCACAAAGATAGAATAATCTATTTGATAACTCTTTAATTTTCCATAAGTATGCTCAAGAGAGCATGACTTTGAGCCATTGATTGGCTTAAGTCATAAATCATGTGGAAATGACATGGAATGCATGAACATACAGCAAATGAAATGTATGAAATGCATGGTCTAAAGGTCTAAATGATAAAGGAAATGCATGACAATTCAAGATAACCTAAATGCCTAGCATGAGTTTGCATGGCAATAAATGCTATCCTAACTCAATACGCATGCAATGCTTGATAATGCAAATATGACTTGGACCTAATATGTTATGAATATGCATGAAAATGCTAATGTAACCTCAGGCCTAAGTAGCATAGTAATGCATGACAATACCAATGTGATTTAAGACTCAATATGCATGGCAACACCAATATGGCCTAGACCTAAATGTAATGAACATGCATAGCAATACTATGAACATACAATGACCAATGAAACTAATGTGAATGCTGGAACAAACAGAAACTAATACACAATTTCAAGATATGATAATGCAAAGCATATTACCTAAACAAAATGCAAATGCATGACAAGGCAAGGGTTGCATGAAGAGGCCAAATGTAGCTATATGATGATCTAATGCAATCCTATATAGTAAATGACACAAGTACATGACAAATCATGTTAAGATGCATAATGTCATGACATTTTCATAAGCATATGACATACTAAAATCAAAATGCACAAGCTCATGGCATGGAGATGCAAACAAGTCAAGAAACAAGGTGAAAATACACGTGCAAGGCATATCAATATGGAGTAGCCGAATGGCCATGTAACACAATGGTGGCATTTTATCAAAGCATTTTCATAAGCACATGGCATACTAAATTCAAAATGCACAAGTTCATGGCATGGAGATGCAAACAAGTTAAGAAGCAAAAGGAAAATGCACATCCACATGCAATGCACACAAAAATGGAGTTGTCGAATGGTCATGGAACAAAATTTAAAATGCAAACATGTTTATAACATAAGACAAGATACATGAAAAAAATGCACAACATGAACATATGAACAGAATGGCCGAATATGCAAGGGAAAGTTATTAAGCATGGAATAGAAATATATAAATAAATATAGCATAGAAAATAATGTAAAGAACATATAAAAAATTTAACATAGACATGCAAAACAAATAACAAGCAAAACTAGTAAGTAAAACAAGAAAAGTTAAGCTCACAGGTTGGTATCAAATGGGCATAGCCTCTCACCTAACCATAATCACTTGGTCTTGCCAAGATCATGAAGCCTTTCCATCTCAATAAAACAGAAAATAAATCATGTTAAACAAAAAAATTAAGGTGAGCTTCATGGTAGGTAAAAATGGGCATAGCATCTCTCCTAACCATAGTCACTTGGTCTAGCCAAGATCTTGTAGCCATTTCAACCTTTTTCTTCATCTTTTGTAAAAAAAAAAAAAACATTAGAATACTCTAAAAAACCTTCTAAAAATCATTTTTCACAACAACATGCAAGGAAGAAAAAAAGAAAACCAAAGGCAAGTAAATATGCCATATTCGGCCATAGCATGAATCCATCAAAAAAAATTGTTTTCCACCATTTTAATGAAGAAGAAGAGATGAAAACATAAGTAAACATTAAAAAACATTATTTCTATGAAAAATGTATTAGGAAAACAAGATAGAAAATAAAAAAAAAACACCATAGAAAACAAGAAGAAAGCTATGCTTAGAGCTTGGTAGACATGACTACCTTCAAGCTCTCTATTGAAAACTTTTTTTTATTTCTTTCAAAACTTTTTTTTTTGCCAAATTAGCTACTGTTTTCATCCAAAAAAACATATGAAAAAATGAAATCACCCCCCTCCCTTTAGCCTTGGCCGAATCGCCTCTCACCCTTGGATGGGAATTGCACTTTTTCCTCCTCCAATCTTGGCCTTTAGATTAAGATATTTTGATGAAAACATAAAAATGTCATCATGCCAATTGATAGCAGCCCTTGTAGTAACCTTAGCCCTTAGATGCAAAAGAGGACCAATCCTATGCATTTTCTTGCTTGCCCCCTGGAGTGCCTACCCTTGGATGAGTTGTGCTCTTCCATTCTTGGTCATTGGATGAGGACAACATAAAAATGACATCTTGTAGATTAAATCCAGCCTTTAACATGTGTACTCAGCCCTTGTAGATGGCCTAAGCTATTGGATGAAAAGAGACAATCCCATGCACTCCCTTGCTTAACCGAATGGATGCTCACCCTTGGATGAATTGTGCTCATCTTTTTTCTTCCATTCTTCGCCATTAGATGAGGGTTCTTTCATGACAATAAAAATGTCATCTTGGCATTTAAACTTGGCCATTGAATGGTGCATTCAACTTTCCTACAAGGCACCTAAGCCATTGGATGAAGGGGGGACCATTTGCAAGGTGTTAGTGGTAGCATGTGGCTTGATAGTGACTAAGGAATTAAATTATTCAAGCTTCCTTTTTATCCTCTATGTTGGCTGACCAAGAGAAGAAAAATCCCAGCAATCCCTTGTTCTTTCATATTTTCCTCAATTACGAATTTGCCCTTTTTGGTTTCTTTGGTGAAATAACCTTTTTGCCCTTTAAACCTAAATAAATAGCAAACGGACTCCAAATTCGAATTTTCTTTTTTCAATACTTTCGAAATAATAAAAAATTGAATTCTTAAACTTTTCAAAAATTTTCGAGTCCATTTGCTATTTATTTCGGATTTATGTCCGAAATTGCCCTTTTTATGCACTCGAACTTTACCATTTTTTAAATGAGGTCCGAATCCAGATTTTTCTTCACGAATCTTTTCCAAATAATTTAAAAATGTGATCTGGAAGTTTTCATAATTTTTGGACCTCATTTGCTATTTTTTCGGGATTTATCTGCTTGAATTACTACATAGGGGACCCGAGATTTGGCCATTTTGCAAACGAACTCCGAATCAAGATTTTCTTTCGCGAATCTCTTCCAAATAATTTAAAAATGAGATTTGCAAATTTTCAGAATTTTTGGAGTTAATTTGCTATTTTTTCAGGATTTATCCTGTTGAATTTCTACATAGTGGGCCTTGGATTTGGCCATTTTGCAAACGAACTCCGAATCAAGATTTTATTTTCCCAATCTCTTCGAAATAATTTAAGAATGAGATTTGCAAATTTTCAGAATTTTTGGAGTTCATTTGCTGTTTTTCCCATATTTTCCAATTTTGCCCTTTTGCCTCTGAAACCCGATTTTGCGCAAAACAAGTCCGATTTTTAGATTTTGTTCAAACTGAGCCTTGGGCTATCCTTGTTTAATCATTTCTCATCAATTAAGGGCTTTAGATCTATCGAATCGGGCCATTTCTGTAATTCTTCCAAATTTCACCAAAATCCACCAAAAAAAACCCTAATTCTCGATTTTCTTCCGAATTGACTTTTCTATCAGTTTTTCTTCCAAGTGGCTTCTCCATTACCCGTAGTCAGTGCTTATCATTCATTTGAGACCTTCAATTCTGACCAATTTAATCGTTTAAGCACTTTTCTCCAAATTTCCCGAATTAGAGTTTCCTTTCTACTAAATCTCGTAACCCAACTTCCGAGCTCCATATCTTTCAATGTAGACCTCGGATTATCAAAATTCTTTTTTTTCAATTGGACCTCAAATCTTGATTTTGAAAGTGGGTTGACTTTTTTATTAGTTGACTTTTTGGGGTTGACTTTTTCTGAGGTTGACTTTTTTTAGTTTGACTTTTTCTGTCTGCTTTCTTAGAATAAGCCTGGGAGTACCACCTGCAGGATGAGAAAAGCCTTTTAGCATTCTAAAACATCAATTTAGGAAGAAAATGTACTTGATGTAGGGGTCCGGACAAAATTAGGTGTCTACAGTGATAAAATAATTATAATAAAAAAACTATTTATAATTATCTAATTAAACTATTTATTTAATTTTAAATATGTATGTAGAATTAAATGAAATAAATAAATAAATAAATAAATAAATAAATAATGGATAACTTTAATACAGTGGTAATGATGATTTTAATTAATGATCCTTTAAAATTTAAAATCCTAAGTGCATAAAGAAAACCAATCCAAGCTTTATAATTGTTTGCCAAACTAACCTCAAACACAAATTTAAGACAAAACTTAATTGTCTTAAAACCAATATCCCAAAATTCTAAATTGAGCAACCCCATGAGTTGAAGATTGCTTTTAATGTAGGTATAGATGTGAGTTCTAGTGTTCCCTTGTATATAAAACCCAGCAGCATCCCATGGGCCATGGTTATTGAGCCTGCTTCAATATTTTTTTTTTCCATACATATGCACTTATCTCATAACAAACTCAAAAACATTTTCTGGATCATGGGCTTTTATTTGGGTTACACAATTTGGGTTTAAATAATCAAATAAATTAGCCCATTCCTTAGGTTATTTTAACTTATATCAACACAAAAAGGGGAAAAATATACAATTTAATTTGATACAATAAATGAAAACATATAAGCTTATCTGAATACAAAGACTTTTTAATAGTTTAATCTCAAATAATAATTTTTTATATATATGGAGAATCTATAAGCAAAATAGAGCGAATATTATTAATAATAAAATATATATATACGGCACACTAAGTGCAGTGGGATTATAAAGTATAAATGGGAGATATGAGCCTCAAGATCTGAACAGATAGCGCTGGATCTTCTTTTGTGGTTTGTGTGTGGTCCCAATATTAAGGAAATTCTGTTGAGGCTAAGGAAATTCGTATGTTTCAATATATTTTTATTTATTTATATGGTCAAAAGAATCTTGGATAAGAACCTAAATTTATAAATTAAATAAAGATCTCAAAAAGGAAGAAAAAGAAGAAGATATAGATTATGTAGAGAGATTGAAATTGGAAATTGGGCGAATCCGCTCTCATTTTAGATTGTAACATTCTGGGTCCTTTTAATTAATCAGGTGTGATTTTTTAGGGTGTTTGGATGGGATATTTTTAAGAAAATTCATTTTAATTTGGATATTTAAAAATTTAAAATCCCATTATGTTATTTAGCATAAAAAATGAAAATTTCCAAAAGAAATTTTGGGTGCTCAAATTTTTTTTTTTGTTGAAAATCAACCTAAAAAACTATTTTTTTTTTCAAATCTCCACCATTTTACTACACATCCATTATAAAATACAATACTCAAAAAAATATATATATTGAATTTAATATTTTTATAATTTTCATATAATTTATAATATATATTTAGAAATATAATGATATTCATATTACATTTTTTATATTTTTCTTTTACTTATCTCTAATATTTTATTTTTCTTTTATAATTATTCTTTAATTCATCATATTCTAATAGTCAAAATTTCTTTTTAGAAAATATTTATCTAAACAATTCAATTATAAATACTAAAATTTCGAATTGATGTATTTTAAAGTACTCTCTTTTTTAAATATTTCAATATTCTCCAAATATCATCCGGTTCAAATCCGTTGGAAACGGCGCCCATAATGGGCAACCGTTTTCAACATAGAAATTAACTTCCCTTCGGAAGTTGAAAGTTTAAAAGAAATGAAAACTGCCATAGGGCACTTAGCAACGTTTAAAGGAAGAGTAACTTCCTTTCATGCTAGATATGTTCATTCGGTCGAAAAAAGAAAATAAAATAGTGACGTTTTTCATTCGATCAAAGAAAAAGAGAAAGAAGTTTCTCTTGAATAAACACAATACCCTGAAAATGAATTTTTTCTACATTCTCGAAATGAAGATTATTACAAAAATAATTTATAAATAAATGCAAAATTAAATAACTTATAAGATCGTTCTATGATGAACCGGTCTTGATTCATTGGTTGGAGACAAGATCACGTAATCGGAAATTGTCTATTTGCCACAGCACTAAATTCTTCAAAAATGCAAAGAGATTCAAGTATTGCTTTTTTTATTTTTAGAGAAAACTTGTTTTCTCTATTTTTTTCTTCTCGGCTTTAGCCGAATTTATTCTTTATTCACTTATGGACGAATGAAGAGACTTAATTCATTTATTCTGTTAACTTCCCAATTGAAGTTTCCCTTTTAAATGTTGCAACGGCCCTTTGGCAGTTTCTATCTCAAGC
This sequence comes from Fremontodendron californicum, assembly GCA_030761205.1. NCBI lineage: Eukaryota > Viridiplantae > Streptophyta > Magnoliopsida > Malvales > Malvaceae > Fremontodendron > Fremontodendron californicum. The sequence goes on along the minus strand of JAULJL010000010.1, from coordinate 17,880,881 downwards.
ATCTTGTAACTTTCCAAGGGAAAGAACATGTATGTTGAAAATGGTTGCCCATTATGGGCGCCGTTTCCAACATCTCCCACTTGCACATAATAGACACAATACTCTAATGATCAATTTCAAGAATCGACATCTTTTCTCTCTACAAAATTCATACAAGAAAATAAACCATGCGACTAGCATACTTTATAATTTCGAGAGTTGGCTTCTATACAACTGTTAGGTATATATAGCAGCTCAAAAGTTTAAGTAGAGTAAATATGAAGCACCCCAGATCCATTTAGTCACATTTCAAATTTTCCATGATCTCTCTTATAGCAGTGATATAATAATCGTTTAACAGTGACATAATAAACTTTTGTATTCACAACTATGTTTACATAGAAAACACAATTGGTAGACCAGTGAATACAACCGAATGTGACACTAAAATGATATTCCCTTTTCCTCGAATCCCTCAATTCCAATTCAATTGCTATCTAGATATGTCCCATTAGATCGAATCATTCATGATCATTGGCAACATTCTAAGATAGCTAACATTGAAATGAAACTTTAAGAAACAATCAAAGGTCATAAAGGTACTAAATAGAAATTCCAATTGATCTCATGGGTATCACACAACTTAGAAGCAGAGATCACTTCTTCTGTTACCCATATTGGTTGAATAACGCACATGTGGTATGAAACACATGCTATGCTATTACTCTCCTTTTCCTTTGAAGCGTATGTCTTTATCACAATATTAATACCGTACAGATGATAGTTCAGATACACTCAGTATCTAACTTAAGTCCACAACTTTAATTTTTGAATAAATTCAATAACAGGACTTCTACTTGGCATACATAGACAGATAAAATGAATCGTGGGAACATTCACTTTTAGTCATAAACCCATCACTATATGACCTCACCTTGATTTGTTATCAAGATGATTTCGTTTTAAGCTCGAGCTCTAGTAAAACTCATAGTTTTAAAGCTTAAAACTAATCTCATCTCTACCCAGCACTAAGCTTCAGAGGTGATTGCCTGTGTGAGAAGGCTAATCATCTATCTGACCTTTAATCCTGTATATGTACTTAACATATATATACATGTGTGCATGTTTTAATGAAACAAAGTACTTAACTTTAGTATGCATTTATCATTGTCAACAAAAAAAAAAAACAAATGGGAAAGCACAAATTGTTTAACTTGAACAACTTAAAAAGTACATTAAATCCTATGCAATTCTAGAGATCTAACATGTCCATTACACATATATCTAGGAATCGATTTTGTAAAGGGATCTAAAATCATCGTTTACATAGATATGTGCTGCATGTTGACTTCTTTATATGCAACCATGTCTCTCACAAAATTATACTTGGGATCTATGTGTTTGGTCCTTGAATGATATTTGGGATCTTTTATAAATGCGATTGTAGCTTGACTATCACAATTTACAAACACTAAGTTTGATGCATCTTTATTAAATCCCAAATGTCAATATGTGATCCCGATCGCGGGGACCCGTTCGAGTGAGGCGAAAAACATAAGCAGACGAAAAGACGACTTAATTCCTCTAGATTGTAATAAAAGGTAGAGGGTATGAAAACAGCCTCGTAAAAAGACATGGAGTCGCCTCTAATCTTTTTTTAGCTAGGTGTGATCGACCACCTATTAAAACCGATTTTATAAAACATTTTTAAAACCAATTTCAAGTATGCATTATAAACCAGAGAAAATCGAAGAATCGGGTTCGGGACTCGGTTACGTGCGGGGAAGGATTAGCACCCCCACAATGCCCGTATAAAACGGTACCTTATTAATCATGTGTTATCTCAAGTCTCGGTAAGAAGTTGGTTTTTAATTTAGTATTTCAAGTTAATTCCCAATTTAAAGAAAAATAATTCTATTTTTAATTGAAAATGATCCGAAATTTATTAATTCAAAATTTTCCTATATTCCTCGACAAAATCGGCAAAATATAGAAAGTTTTATTTATTTGGAAAATTTTCCAAATCATTCTCGTTTTTTTGAAAGAAAGATATTTCTTTATTAATGATAATTGATGATATCCTCTCCAGCAAACCCGGTAGAGAACTCGTGAATTATTTTAACTCAAGAATATCTTTAGTTTATTGAAAATCATTATCTTTTTTTTTTTTTTTTAAAAACATTTAAAAAATGAATATGAACATGTATGACATAAATAGAATGACATAGCAAAGTCTAGATAATATATTGCAACCTAAATGACATGACATAATTTAAATGGCATAGTATATTCTAGATGAAATAAAAAAATCCTAAGTATCATGGTATATTCTAAATGAAATAGAATGATTTAAATGACATGGCAATTTTAAATGATATGGCATATTTTAAATGACATGGCATATTGTAAATAATATAACCTAAATGACATGGAAAATGATCTAAATGACAAGAAATAACATGAAACATAAAATAATGCTATCATAAAATATGCATGAAAATAAAATAAAAATGCATGAACATGGTATATGCAAAATAATGTGACAAAAATAAATGATTAAATAAATAAAAAATATAGGATAGCATGAAATATTCAAAATCATATGGCAAATAGTATAACATCATAAAATGTAAATCAAAGTAATAATAATACCATGGAAAATATCATAACAAAAATCACATATTAAATAAAATGCATAAACATGGAAATATATTTTTTCCTCTAAATAAAGAAATCCGTATATCTAAAAAGATATCCGGCTACCTTAGGAAAATATGTAAAATCAGATTTTCTAAGAAAACAAAACTTTGTGATTGTTTGAAAACAATTTTGAAGAAAAACTTGAATAAAGATTAAAACCCCTACCAAACCCTTTTAAAATGGCTCTAATTTCCTAAGTTTAAAATCCCGGACTTGACCACCCTTAACCCGAGATTTATAAAATCATTTTTAAAGTTTAAAAAGGGTTAGAAACTACCCTAAGACAGTAGCTAAAGCTTCTAACCAACCCCCTCTAAATGCCTTAGCCAAATTCAACCATTATTTCTTTTGAATTCAAATCTGCCTCTACTGTCCGGTTTTGACACACGATTTTTTAGCCTATTTTTATAAATTCAAAAAAATCTAAAAAAAAAATGGAGACTCAAAACATGTAAAACTACACGAGAAACAATTGGCTTAATTTTCTAATCAAATATGACTGCCCAGAAAAATCGGAGAAGTTCGAGTACTGGGTGAAAAAAATTGTTTTGCCAAAACACATTTTTTTGCCTTTGACAAAATCATTAAAAAATCAAAGTAAACTTGTTGGAGATCATCCTAAAGACCTACAAACAGTAGCTAAAACATTTAAAAACCTTGGATAAAAATTGGCTAAGTAAAAAAAATCACAAAGATAGAATAATCAATTTGACAACTCTTTAATTTTCCACAAGTATGCTCAAGAGAGGATGACTTTGAGCCATTGATTGGCCTAAGTCATAAATCATATGGAAATGACATGGAATGCATGAACATACAACAAATGAAATGTATGAAATGCATGGTCTAAAGCATAAATGGTAAAGGAAATGCATGACAATTCAAGATAACCTAAATGCCTAGCATGAGTTTGCATGGCAATAAATGCTATCCTAACTTAATATGCATGCAATGCTTAATAATGCAAATATAACTTCGACCTAATATGTTATGAATATGCATGAAAATGCTAATGTAACCTAAGACCGAAGTAGCATAGCAATGCATGGCAATATCAATAGGATTTAAGACCCAATATACATGGCAATACCAATATGGCCTAGACCTAAAATGTAATGAAAATGCATAGCAATACTATGAACATGCAATGACCAATGAACCTAATGCTAATGCTGGAACAAACAGCAACTAATACACAATTTCAAGATATGATAATGCAAAGCATGTTACATAAACAAAATGCAAATGCATGACAAGGCAAGGAATGGATGAAGAGACCGAATGTTTACATGGTACTCTAGTGCAATCCTACCTAGTAAATGACACAAGTACATGACAAATCATATCAAGATACATAATGTCATGACATTTTCACAAGCATATGACATACTAAAATCAAAATGCGGAAGCTCATGGCATAGAGATGCAAACAAGTCAAGAAGCAAGATGAAAATGCACATGTAAGGCATAGCAAAATGGAGTAGCCGAATGGTTATATGACCAAATATAAAAATGCAAACATGTTTATAATATAAGACATGATATATGAAAAAAATGCACAATATGATTCCAATGAACACAATGGCCGAATCTTCAAAGAAAAATTATTAGGCATGGAAAAGAAATATAGATGTAAATATAGCATAGAAAATAATGTAAAGAACATATAAAAATTAAGCATAGACATGCAAAGCAAATAACAAGCAAAACTAGTAAATAAAAAAAGGAAAGTTAAGCTCCATGGTTGGAATAAAATAGGCATAGCCTTTCACCTAACCATAATCACTTGGTCTTGCCAAGTCATGAAGCCTTTCCATTTCAAAAATCAGAAAATAAACCATGCTAAACAACAAAATTAAGGTAAGCTTCATGATAGGTAAAATGGGCATAGCCTCTCCCCTAACCATGGTCACTTGGTCTTGCCAAGATCAAGTAGCCATTTCCACCTTTTTGCTTCATCTTTTTGTAAAAAAACCAGAATATAAAATACTTAAACAAACCTTCTAAAAATCAATTTTTTCACAACAACATGCAAGGAAGAAAAAAGAAAAAACCAAGGCAAACAAACATGCCACATTCGGCCAAAGCAAGAACTATGTAAAAAAAAAAACTGTTTTCAACCATTTTGATGAAGAAGAAGAGATGAAAACTTAAGTAAACATTTAAAAAAACTTTATTTCTATAAAAATGTAGTAGGAAAACAAGATAGAAAATCAAGAAATCATCATGGAAAACAAGAAGAAAGCTATACTAGAGCTTGGTAGAATTGACTACCTTCAAGCTCCTCTATTGAAAACCTTTTTTTTTTCTTTCAAAACCTTTTTCTTTGCTAAATTGGCTACTGACTTCAGCCAAAAAACTTATGAAAAAAATGAAATTTTCCCCCTCTAATGGCTTGGCCGAATGGCCCTTCATCCCTTAGATGGAAATTGCACTTTTTCTCCTCCAATTTTGGCCTTTAGATTAAGATATTTTGATGACAACATAAAAATGTCATCTCGCCAATTGATAGCAGCCCTTAAGATTTGTACTCAGCCCTTGTAATAACCTCAACCCTTAGATGCAAAAGAGGACCAATCCCATGCACTCCCTTGCTTTGAGTGCCTACCCTTGGATGAATTGTGTTCTTCCATTCATGGTCATTGGATGAGGACAACATAAAAATGAAATCTTGTAGATAAAATCCAGCCCTTAACATGTGTACTCAGCCCTTGTAGATGGCCTAAGCCATTGGATGAAAAGAGACAATCCCATGCACTCCCTTGCTTGGCCGAATGGATGCTCACCTTTAGATGAATTGTGCTCTTCTTTTTTCTTCCATTCTTGGCCATTAGATGAGGGTTCTTTCATGACAAATAAAAATGTCATCTTAGCATTTAAACTTGGCCATTGGATGGTGCATTCAACTTTCCTACAAGGCACCTAAGCCATTGGATGAAGGGGGACCCCATTTGCAAGGTGTTAGTGGTAGCATGTGAGCTTGATAGTGACTAAGAAATTAAATTGATCAAGCTTCCTTCTTCTCCTCTATGCTGGCTGATCAAAGGAGGTAAAATCCCAGCAATTCCTTCTTCTTTCATATTTTCCTCAATTACAAATTTGCCCTTTTTGGTTCCTTTGGTGAAATAACCTTTTTGCCCCTCGAACCTAAATAAATAGCAAACGGACTCCAAATTTGAATTTTCTTTTTTCAATACTTTTAAAATAATAAAAAAATTGAATTCTGGAAGTTTTTAAAATTTTTCGAGTCCATTTGCTATTTATTTCCAAAATTGCCCATTTTATGCACCCGAACTTTACCATTTTTTAAACGAAATTCAAATACATTTTTTTCTTCACCAATCTCTTCCAAATAATTCAAAAATGTGATCTAGAAATTTTCATAGTTTTTCGAGCTCATTTGCTATTTTTTCGGGATTTATCTGCTTGAATTACTACATAGGGGACCTGGGATTTGGCCATTTTGCGAACGAACTCTGAATCAAGACTTTCTTTTGCCAATCTCTTCCAAATAATTTAAAAATGATATCTATAAATTTTCAAATTTTTTGGAACTCGTTTGCTATTTTTTCGGGATTTATCTTGTTGAATTTCTACATGGTAGGCCCGAGATTTGGCCATTTTGCAAACGAACTCTGAATCAAGATTTTCTTTTGCCAATCTCTTTGAAATGATTTAAGAATGAGATTTGCAAATTTTTAGAATTTTTGGAGTTCATTTGCTATTTCCCATATTTTCCAATTTTGCCCTTTTACCTACGAAACCTGATTTTCCTCAAAACAAGTCCGATTTTTAGATTTGCTTCAAACTGAGCCTTGGGCTATCCTTGTTTAATCACTCCTCATCAATTAGGGGCTTTAGTCCTACCGAATCGGGTCATTTCTGTAATTCTTCCAAATTTTTTCGAATTCCACCAAAAACCCTAATTCTCGATTTTTCTTCTGAATTGACTTTTTTATCAGTTTTTCTTCCAAATGGCTTCTCTATTACCCGTAGTCATTACTTATTTTTTATTTGGAACCTTTAATTTTGACCAAATTGATCTTTTAAGCACTTTTCTCCAAATTTCCCGAACTAGGGTTTCCTTTCTACTGAATCTCCGTAACCCAACTTTCGAACTCCATATCTTTCAATGTAGACCTCGGATTATCAAAATTCTTTCACCATTTTTCAATTGAACCTCAAATCTTGATTTTGAAAGTGGGTTGACTTTTTTTGTGTTGATTTTTTCGAGTTTGACTTTTTTTGTCTTCTTTCTTAGACTAAGTCTCAGAGTACCACCTACAAGATGAGAAAAGCCTTTTAGCATTCTGAAAACATCAATTTAGGAAGAAAACGTACATGATGTAGTGGTCCGGACAAAATTAGGTGTCTACACCAAACGATTCAAGAATCCCTTAAACCAAACACCCTCTTCCACTACCGTTGAAAATGCCAAAATTCAGTTTCCATAATGGACAGTGCTATACAAGTTTGTTTCTTACCACTTTAGGGGATCACTCCTTATTAAGTAAGAAAACATATCTGGAAGCAGATTTCCTTTCATCTAAATCTCCTCCCCAATCGGTGTCCCTATACCCGATTAGATGCGGATGACTTCCTTGATAGCATAACAAATAGTCCACAGTGCCTTTTAGACACCTAATATCTTTTTCACTACTTTCCAATGGGGTTGACAAGAATTCGACTGATATCTACTTACGAGTCCAACTGCGTAACAGATATCCAACCTTGTGCATATCATAGCATACATAAGGCTTCCCACAGCACTGGAATAAGGAACTTTTGTCATTTATTCCTTTTCTTGTGAAGTCTTAGGACACATTTTTTTACTCAAGTCTTCATCTTTTGCAATAAGAGTATCAATTGGCTAGCAATCTTGCATTTAAAATCGTTCAAGAATTTTATTAATATATGACTCTTGTGAAAGAGCAAGTAATTTCTTAGAACGATCTTGAGTGATATTTACTCTAAGAATATAAGCTGCTTCACCCATGTCATTCATCTAAAATTTTGAGGACAACCAATTTTTCACCATAATGATATACTCCTTATCATTTTTCGTCCAATAGTATGTCATCCACATAAAGTGACAAGATCACAAACTTAACTTTGGTTATTTTGACATACACACAATAGTCTCCATCAACCATGATAAAATCATATGAAATGATTGCTTGATGAAATCTAATATACCACTGTCTGGAAGATTGCTTAAGACAATAAATTGATCTTAATAACTTGCACACTTTGTGCTCTTGACCTTTGTCAATGAAACCTACTTGTTGTTTGATAACTCTATGAAATAGAGTTATTTTACCATATTTTGTGCATTCAAATTAGCTAAGTCCTTGTTTAAACTCTTAATTAATTATTTCTAGTTGCTTTTTTTAGATTAGTTTATTTATTTATTTATGTTTAAATTAGTTATTAATTTAATGTCTTTTGTATTTTTGTAGAGTCCTAAAGCAAGAAGGAGAAAATCAACCCATATATGGAAAGTCCAAGCTGCAAGCTATTACTTGCAGAGAAAGTTTTCCTTTTTCAAGCCTTTCGAGCTCTATAGATAAGAACCCTTTAGGACTTTATTATGTACTCCTTCTTAGCTTTCATTAACCTAGTTTTCTTAAGAGAAGAGTGATGCACTCAGAATAGTGTATCTTATTAAACCTTGCACTAAATATGGTCGTTGTTTAATATAATAGTGAGCAAGTGTCGAATCCGTAGGGATTGTTCTTAATCTATAAGTTATTGATTTATAACTCTAGCTCTAAAAGAATAAAAAGGGTTTTGAATTGTTTGAATGTAAAGAAAACAAGAAAAACAAGATTTAAAGAAATAAAGTAAGATCAAATAAGAGAAAGTATGGTTAAGGAATCATTCACCACCACTAACTATAATTGAGAATGAATATCAGAATTATCAACACCAATTATCTATCAAAACTATCACCTGTAGATAACAACAAGCTTTCCTACCCCAATCTTTCCTTAGTTTGTCGTTAAATTGAACAAGCTCTCTATTTAATCTCTAACCATCAAATAACCTAGAATAAGCTCTCTAGATTTAACCTGACAGCAACTTTATGATGAGAAATATAGGTTGACCTAAGCAACAAACACATAAGCTCGGATTGTTTAACTTATTTATGTTCCACATCACAATTACTGAAAACTTGACCATAATCATTAATCACAAATTGCTACTTATATGAATAGGAAATCAAGACAATTACACGGATCAAGACTCCTAATCTAGCAATAGATAATTATCAAGATCTATCTAGTTGATCACTCTAAACAAATCAAGACAAATATCATGAACGATTTTAATGGAAGAACATAAGCAATCTTGATAAATAATCAATGAAAGATAATATCTGAATATCAATTACACAATCATGTCTAGGGCTTTGAAATCACCCTTAACCAAAGAAACGTTTAGCCTAGCATAGGCATGGATAAAATAAACATAAAACTAAAAAGAAAAATAATACAATGGAGAAGAAGAAGAAGATTAATAATAACCAAAACATATCCACTTTGTGGCTCAAAAGATGCTATTTATAGAGTTTCAAAACCCTGAAAACCCTTTCTTGCCACACAAGAATTTTTGGTTTTGGAAACTCGTCGGGCGCTATAGCGCTAGTGGCCAGCACTGGATCTCGACCTTTTAGGGTGCTGTGGTGCCAGATTCCGACGCCGCGACACTGGTTGCTAAATTTTCTGCTGCATCTTCTTGTCCTTTCTTAGCCAATTTGGATAACCATTTCTTGTTCGATTTAGGCGAGTCATATACCGTTGGAAAGATATTCAAGTCAACTTAAAAAATCAAGAGAAAGTTTCTTTGAATAAAGACTCTAACATTATGTTTTCTTAGCAACAAGCTCCAGAGGTCAAATCTGCCTTCTTGCTTTGCCCCAAGAATTTGATCTTTTTGACTCCCCAGTCTTCTTCTGTCTTGTGATTGTGATTTTGTAAGCTCTTTAACATCATAATTGACGTGTCTTTGACTTATTCTCTTAAATATACCTAATATTCAAAAATATAACATAAGTAATCAAAATAAAGATAGAAAACATAATGAAAACTAAGAATAAAAAAGGCATAAAATGTGTATTTTATGAACTTATCAAATACCCCCACACTTAGCTTTTGCTAGTCCTCGAGCAAAACAAAATAATAAAAGTAAGAAAATCTAATTTAATCCACTTTCGTAGGAAATCACGATGGCACTTAGCATGTGATGCAAGCCTTTAAACCCCTAGATGTCCCTAGTGGACGAGTTTAGTCTCGTGAAGGTTTACTAGGATAATACCCATAAACATTGAAAACATAAGAAAAAATAAAATAAACTAAGAATATTCACTCCTAATCCTTTCAATATAAATTAGAGAAAATCATTGGACAAGTCTTATAAACTAATCAATAGCTTAAAGAATTTCACAAAGAATCATGCTTGAATGTATATGGTTTGAGTTAAGCCAATATTAACATAATATATTTCAATCAAAATAGTGCACATTCAAGCTTAATATCAACTTCTCACATGGGATATTCTCATGATTTTCACTCTATATAATGGTGGCAAAGTGTTTACACTCAATCAATCTCAAGAAAATAGTCCTACCATATGCTTGTTCATTCACTCATTCTCCACTATTTAGAACATGCAACTTCATGAATGAAGAGGTCTTTATTCAAGGTTGTAATGGGGCCAAGGGGTAGTAATGTGGTCAAAGAATAAAAGGTAAAGGATATTACAAAGGTTCCAAAGACTTCATAGAGTTTAGAGACATAATAAAATTATGCAAAGAAAACTTCTCAATACTCCTAAGAAGTACATAATAGCATAGGCTAAATATTTTATGTAGAGCCTTTGCTTCATTCTAACCAACCTTGTAACACCTTTTCTTTAACCAAAAGCTCAAGAGATGATTTCTTTCTTTCTTTTTTTATTTTATTTTTTTTATTTATGTATGGGAATATATTTTGACAATGCTCCCTTTCTTTTTCTTTTGACTTTTGCCTTTCTCTCCCCTACACTTATTTCTTATTTCTAACCCAAATCTTCAATAGATATCCCTTGCTTATGCAATATGTCTCAAAACATTCTAATTCATCTTTAGAACAAGGATAAAGATATAGGTATATTTAGGCTAGGTGAGAGATGTGGTTACCAATGAAACAGCTTATTCAATATAGGTTCAAATTGGCTCATTAAGGGGGATGTTCTCTTGGAACATCAATAAGGAACTGGCTGATTTGGTCTTGATGGTAAAAATCCTAATGCCTCTATCAAATCCATGTTGTCATATGTATCAATATAGTATCAAATGTTTTAAAGCAAGTTCTAGAGAAACATGTTATCATGAGAGCACACAAGAAAAGAAATTGGATTGATATGTATAATGCATCAATCATATAGGCTCAAAACTCACAAGGATGTTTATACAAGTCAATATCAAGTCTAAACATGTTTCGTTCTCAATCAATATATCATATTAACATTGGCTCATGACGAATGATATTGCAAGCTCAATTCTCATGAAAATTCTCATGAAAAGAACTAAAACATACTAAAAGAAAATAACATTAAAGAACAAAACAAAATAAACAAAATAACAACCTAAATAAAAGAAATCCCAAATCCTTCCCCCCACACTTAATTCTTACATTGTCCTCAATATATAACTATCACCCACATGAAAGAATTATGTGCAAGAGAAACGAACTAAAAACAGAATAGTAAAAATAACTAAAGAAAACAATAAAAGATAGAATGATGGAGAGTAAGAAGTATCAAATCTGTTTATTATGTGTGTTCTCCATTCATTGGGTTCCCTTCTAATAAGCGCTTGGTTTAGTGTCCTCAGGCTAACTTACTAAAACACACAAACAAACAAAAATATTAAAAACTTAAAACAAAACAAACTAATGAAACTTAAATAAACCTAAAACACTAAACAAACAATTAACAAAGAAACATAATGAAAAGAGAAAGGAAAAAAGAGCAAATCTGAGTATGGCAGGATGGAAATGCTTTCACCAATTGGGCTGCCTCCCAATTAGCGCTTGATTTAATGTCTTCAACCTAGCCTATACCCCTTATTGGCTTTTTAGGATTTTCTGACTCAAGTGTGAAACTTCCTGGATCTTTGCGCTTTGGAGGAAGTTTTCTTTGCAAAACAGTAGATGCATTCTCCCCCACACTTATTATCTCGTCACGCTTGGTGGTGCATAGTTCTTTCAGAAATTTTGCATATCTTGATACTTGTTTAATGGCATCCAACAGAAGTATGTTTACTTGTACTTTGCGAAAGGTTTCCAGAATTTATTTTTCATGTTTCTCCTTTTTAGATTTTGCAAATCTACTAGGAAAAGGTGGAGAAGGAACGTTAGTAGAAATAGGAACCTTAAAAGTTACCTCAAGTGCTGAAGTACTCTCAATTGGAATTGTTGCTTCATTATCCTCAAAAGTTGAATCCCTCTTTTGTTTTGGTGCTTCCTCAATTTGTTTCCTATTCCTCAAGGTCACAGCACTAGCATTCTCTTTTGGGTTAATCATAGTTTGGGAAGGGAGTTTTTCAGATCTTTGTGCTACCAATCTCGCCACACTACTAGCCAATTAGCTTATTTGCGTTTCCAAACTCTGGATACTTGCCTTTATTTCCTGGATACTTGCTCTCGTTTCCTGTTGAAATTGCAAAGTATTAGTAGCAAAAGATTTAACTATATCCTCAAGAGATGTACCTTGGCTTTGAGTCATAGGTGGTGGCTGAAAACGATCTGGTTTTTGAGGCCATGGTTGATTGAAGCCTGATGGATGATTGTAATTTGCATAAGGAGCAACTTGTTGATAATTTCCCGAATAGCTAAAATTAGGATGATCCTGCCCGCATTGTAAGTGTTTGAGAAAGGATCATACTGTTGTCTTTGGAATCCTTGTTGGCCTTGAAATCCTCCTAAAGCATAGGCTTGATCAAAATTATCTTCTTGGAAGTATGGGCACAAACTGGTTGGATGATCCACCATAAAGCTCCATGCCATATCTCCTTGCTCAGATTGAAAATAAAACTTGGATAAACAAGAAAAATAAAACTAATTAGAACTAAAAATAAACCAAGTAACAAATAAATTAAAGAAAACAATCCCCGGCAATGGCACCAAAATTTGATGCAATCAGAATAGTGTATCTTATTAAACCTTGCACAAAATATGGTCATTTAATATAATACTGAGTAAGGGTCGAATTCACAGAGATTGTTCTTAATTTATAAATTATTGATTTATAACTCTAACTCTAAAAAAATAAAAGGGGGTTTTGAATTGTTTGAAAGTAAAGAAAACCAGCTCTATTATAAAGTACTGTAAAATTTGAGTAATTATAAAGGTAAATAAAAGAGAGAATAGGTGGAGCAAGTGTATTCAACGAATAAACGGCCCACCTTTGCTAATATCAGCATGCGGAATGTGGGGAAAAAGTATTGGAAGCTTGGAGGTGGATCACCAACCTAAAAGGATTCTCCTATTTTAGCTTTTATTCGAGTCTCTTTCTTTCTTTTGCTTCCAAATCTTTCTAGAAGCTTAGAATTAAAACAAAAGGAGATTTGCACATGACCAACCATCCCCCACAAAATTTAAAATGGCCGGTTTTAATGACCCCATTTTTAATTTAAAGAATAATTTCTTTACTAATCCGTTTCAATAATTGTTGTTAATTATTAATTGTTACTACCATAATTTTTCATTTAATATGGTCAGTGGGTAGGATAGATAAATAGATAGACACGACGCCTTAACAATGATAGTGATATTGGAAACAGTAGAAGGTGAGGACAATGGTTTTACCATCTCCATTTTTTTTTTTTTAATGAAATTAAATATTTAATTTTCCAATTAAATAAAATAAAATTTTAGGTTTACATAAAAAAAAAATTCAACATGGACCTCCAACAATTATCATGTTGCTTTTCCTTACTTAGAGTTCTTCATGGCTCGATCTTGTTAGGTTCGGATAATAAAAAATTTATTTATTAAAGGTCTAATTTGTCATATTTGAATGTCTATTTTACTAATTAAAAATATATTAAAATATAAAAAAATTATATAAATATTTTTATATTTTTAGAATTAAATTTAAATAAAAATATTTTTATTAATTAAGTACTAATCCAAGTAGAACCGAGTGAACCTAAATTACAAATATCCTATGATTGGGCTTACCAGTTCGATCCTTGGACAAGTTTAATGTTACTACATTTGATTTACTTGTGTAATTTTTTTTAACAAAATTTTAGATTATTACATGTAATGATGTAATATAGCATTGTCTTGTCTCATAAATTCACTTCTTCTTATTTAAATTTAAGAAATATTCTTATTAATGTGAATTATATTATTATCGTGGAGTTGGAAGATAATAACAACTTAATTATTTTAGAAAGAGAGATAATAACAACTACTCAGATTTGATTTGCATGTTATAAAAAAAATTACATTTTTTATATATTTATAAATTAATGTGTAAAATTATTTAAAATATCTAATATAATTATATTATAAAAGTAATATGTCCATTTGCTTTATTTAGAAGTGAGAGATAAGTTTCGTTTTTTATATTTATTTTTAAATAACATACAATTACAGAAAATTACCCATTTGGGTTTTTTTTTAACAATAATTTCCATGTAGTACATGCACCGTTATGCAGTTATGTATGCCATTGGTAACATAAATGTTGAAAATATTTACATGAATATGAACATTGTTGTCAAGAGATGAATAGCTTTTCTCTTTTAAGTTTCTAATTAAACTTATAGATGTATATATATTAATTAAGTATATTAAATAAGAGAGACATTACGCTATTTTCATAAAATAATTGGAGGGAAATGAAAGATATGTATTTCTCTCTTTGCTAAACATTTAAGAAGATCAAAGAGACTGGGGGGACATGAGTTTTATTGGAAAGTTATCAATGAATGACTTAAGTAAGAAAAAAAAGAATAGAAAAAATAGCAATTATATATTAATAAACATTGAATATTAATCTCAATCAATCCCGGAGGTAGAAAGAGTTAGTTAACTGTATCTTACTGAAATATACAAAGAGGGAGTGGAGAAGTTGATGTGCTCTTCTAGAAACAAACCTTTTCAAGAATATAAATAAAATAAAATTATTATAAGACACAAAATAAATAAATAAATAAATAAATATTGGAAAGAAGCACCATTTTGAAGAACATTCTTCCAAATGAAACTGCGTTAGAATTAAAAAGACAATTATATATAGAGAGATAGAGAAGTCTAACAGTGTTTGGTGTCCTTTTGCCCTATCACAACATTAATTATTTTGTAATGCTATTAATTAAACACTGGCCCAAACATTTGCATTTTTATCGAAGTGTCAACTTTTTCCCCTCAAATCTCCTCAGAGTCCTTGGATTACACTAAAATCACTACTTAAGCCCAAATTTTATGGTTTCATATAAAGTTGGCAATTGGAAAAGTGGAGTCGATTGAATTGGAGTTGGGTTACTTTATTCATGTTAAGCTCGTCCAACTCAAAGCCCGAGCCATCAGGACACACTTAAACGAGCACGACATGTGGCCACATTCATGCTCTCCATAGGTCAACTCGAGCAACATTTGTTGAGAGATGGCTTCCCACACCTAAACAACCAAATCACAGCAGCAGGTGACACGTGGCACCTCTAAGGACGTCCAACCCGGGTATAAACAGCCTAATGAAGGCTGACCCAAGGTAGATTCACTAAAAACTATATAATTCTCTAAAATTCTCTCAGCTTTCCTCACTTTTCCTCCGTCCTTTACTGACATAGGCATCAGAGCGTGTCCTTGTGGTCCAACTCCGGTGCCATCTAACCTCTCTTTTGCCATCTTAGCAGGAATCCATGATCAGTGGGAGCCAGGTCACTTGACATATCAGCTTGTCACCAAGAGGACATCAACAATTTGGCGCCGTCTGTGAGAACGACAGCCATGTCTCTACCACAATCACAAACAACAATCCCTACAATGTCCTCTACTGCCTTCGCAACATCCTTGACTCCCACCAACAACCGGATAATGAGCACACCAAAAATTTCTGCCCTGCCAAGCTCCAACGTTGCAAGCTCACAACCCATATCTCCTATGCCCCCACAACCGATGATGTATAACCACAGTCTACGGTTGAAAGACCCAAGCTCTAGCCATCTACTGCAACCCCCCTACACCAAACCCATGGTACCTATAAACACCTAATTTTGTCCGGACCACTAAATCAGGTATATTTTCTTCCTAAAGTGATGTTTCATAATGAAAAAAGGCTTTTCTTATCCTGCAGGTGGTACCCTGAGACTTGTTTAAAAAAGCAGACATAAAAGGCCAATCTTTAAAAAGTCAACCCCAAAAAAGTCAATCCTAAAAAGTCAACTACTGAAGAAGTCAACCCACTCTCAAAATCAAGATTCAAAGTTCAATTGAAAAACAGTGAAAGAATTTTGCTAATCTGAGGTCTACATTGAAAGATATGAAGTCGGAAGTTGGGATACGGAGATTCAGTAGAAAGAAAACCCTAGTTCGAAAAATTTGGGAAAAAGTGCTAAACGATCAAATTGCTTGAAATTGGAGTTTCTAAATGAAAGATAAGCACTGACTACGGGTAATGGAGAAGCCATTTCGAGGCAAAACCGAAGGAAAAGTCAATTCGGAAGATAACCGAGAATTAGGATTTTTGGTGAATTTTGGTGAATTTTGGGAAAATTGCAGAAATGGCCTGATTTGGTAAAACTAAGGCCCCTAACTGATGAGGAATGAGTAAACAAGGATAGCCCAAGGCTTAGCTTGAAGTAATTCCGAGAAAAGGGCCGATTGGAGGAAAAACGAAAAAATGAGGAAATTTTCGATACTGAAAAGAGGAAAAATCAAAACGAAAGGGAATTTGATCGTAAAAATTCGGTGTATTCGGACCAACTCCAATTCAATATATAACAAAGGCACAGAAAAAGAAAATCTGGAAATCAGACTTGTTTTGAGCAAAACCGGGCTTTAGAGACAAAAGGAAAAACTTGGAAAATTCAAGAAAAATAGCAAATGGGCTCCAAAATTTGTAGATCTCGTTCCTAAATCATTTGAAAGAGATTGGCGAAAGAAAATCCGGAATCGAAGCTCGTTTGCAAAATGTCAAATTTTGGGCCCACTAAGCTGAAAATTCTAAAAGGAAAATCTCGGAAAAATAGCAAATGAGTTCCAAAAATTCTGAAATTTTGCAGATCTCATTCTTAAATTATTTGGAAGAGATTGGTGAAAGAAAATCTTGATTCAGAGTTCTTTTACAAAATGGCAAATCCCGAGCCCACTATGCTAAAATTCAAGA
Source organism: Fremontodendron californicum (assembly GCA_030761205.1). Taxonomy (NCBI): domain Eukaryota; kingdom Viridiplantae; phylum Streptophyta; class Magnoliopsida; order Malvales; family Malvaceae; genus Fremontodendron; species Fremontodendron californicum. The sequence goes on along the minus strand of JAULJL010000010.1, from coordinate 17,863,820 downwards.
AGATAAATCCCGAAAAAATAGCAAATGAGCTCCAAAAATTATGAAAACTTCCAGATCACACTTTTAAATTATTTGGAAGAGATTGGTGAAGAAAAATCTGGATTTGGAGCTCATTTAAAAAATGGTAAAAGTTCAAGTGCACAAAGGGGCAATTTTGAAAGAAAAATTCGAAAAAATAGCAAATGGGCACCAAAAATCATGAAAACTTCTAGAATTCAATTTTTTATTATTTAGGAAGTATTGAAAAAAAGAAAATTAGGATTTGGAGTTGGTTTTCTATTTAATTTGGTTTAGGGGTCAAAAAGGTCATTTCACTAAAGAAATCGAAGAAGGCCTTTAAAAAAATTGAAGATTGGGCTGGATTTTAAAAGGGAAATCAGCCAAGCCCATAATGGAGAGTGATTTTGCTGAGATTTTAGATTAAAGGTCCAAGAGTGAAGAGGAAGGTAGTTATTTTTCTTGATCAAGCCTTTGAAATTGTGACACATGGACCAATGGATGGAGAGGGATGATGTCATATTTATGACATCCTATTTATGATATCATCTTCATTACATCATATTTAGGAGCTGATTATTCCAATCTAAGGGTGAGCATTCTATATAGAAAGCATCTTGGATCAAAGACCATTGGATATTGGTGTAAAAAACCTAGAACCTCTACACTACTAAGGGCCATTCGGCCATCACTATGAAGGGGGGTTGATTTCATTTTCTTTTCACAAGTTGGGAAGGCTGAAAAGAGGCAGTAGCTAAGGAGAAAAAGAGAGAAAAAAGAAAGGAAAAAGAGAGGTGAAAAAGGAGAAGAAAAAAGAAAGGTTTTGGCTTGGTACTTCTTGATTTGGAAAGCTAGAGCACGGTAGCTATGTTCTTTCATGGTTTTCTCATACTTTGTTGACATGATTTTGCTATTTTGATTGTTATTTTATTCTCTTTATGAAATAAATTTGTTTTTTAAAATAAGTTATAAGGAGCTTCTACTTTGTTTTTTTTAAAGAAATAAAAAAAGCAAGTTTTTCTCTATTTTTTTTACGTTGGCCGAATAGGTTGTTTTTGTTAAATGATTTTGTGTTTGATTTTACTCATGTGATTTGTTGTGGTAGGTTAGCTTTCTTGTGTTAGATTAGCTTGATTGTGGTAGGTTAGCTTGATTGTGGTAGCTTAGTTCTAAACCATGCCATGTGTTTGTGATAATGCCATGCCATGTTCATGTTGTTTTCATTCGGCCATGATGGATTTCATTGTGCATGTGTGCATTTTTATCATGTTTACTTGTTTAATATGCTTCTATTGATCTTCATTCATTTATACCATGCCATGTTCATGTTGTTTTCATTCGGCCATGATGATTTTTCTTGTGCATGTTTGCATTATTATCATGTTTGCTAGTTTATTATGCTTCCATGTGTTTGTGTTATTTTCTAGCTAGGATTTCACTATGATTGTTTAGTGATCATTCAGCTAACATGTTCCATTTTGCTTTGTGTGTGCATTTTCATCTTATTTAAGTGATAGGTTTGCATTTCATGCCATAATTTTGTGTGTTTTGATCTAGTTTGCCATGTATTTGTGTTAATGCCTTGCTACATTTCTCCATATAGAATTAGTGGCCATTCGGCCTCTCCATGTATTCCTTGCCTTGTGTGTGCATTTGCATTTTGTTTAGGTACCATACTTTGCATTATTATGCCATGAGATTGTGCATTAGTTGTGCCATGTTCGTGCATTAGTATTAGGTTTATTTGGTTATTATATGTTCATGATACTTTCATGCATTCTCATGACATTTTAGGTCTAGGCCATCTTTGTATTGCCATGCATATTAGGTCTTAGATCATATTGGTATTGCCATGCATTGCTATGCTATTTAGGTCTTAGGTCACATTGGTTTTTTCATGCATATTCATAACACATTAGGTCTAAGTCACGTTTGCATTATCAAGCATTTCATGCATATTAAGTTAGGTTAGCATTTATTGCCATGCAAACTCATGCTAAACATTTAGGTTATTTTGAATTATTATGCATTTCCTATATCATTTAGGCTTTAGATCATGCATTTCATACATCAAATTTGCTGTTTGTTCATATATCTCATACCATTACCACTTGATTTATGACTTAGGCCAACCAATGGCTCAAAGTCATGCTCACTTGAGCATACTTGTGGAAAATTAAAGAGTTATCAAGTTGGTTTTTCACCTTTGTGATTTTTTTTTTTACTTAGCCAACTTTTATCCAAAGTTTTAGAAGTTTTAGCTACTGTTTTAGGTCTTTAGAAGAGTCTTCAATATTTTTACTTTGAGTTTTGAATGATTTTATCAAAGGCAAAAAAATGTGTTTTGGCAAAACAGTTTTCACCCAGTTTTCTGACTTTCGTGATTTTTCTAGGATTTTATCCTTAATCCAAAAATTAAGCCAAATTGTTCCCAAATACTTCGACATGTTTTGAGTCTCCAGTAATTTTTTTATATTTTTTTGAAAATTTAAAAATAGGATAAAAAATCACGCTTTGAAACTAGACAGTAGAGTCAAATTTGAATTTGAGGGAAAATTAATTTTCTTTTTTGGCTAAGTTACTTAGAGGGGGCTGATTATGAACTTTAGATACTGTCTTAGAGTGGTTTCTAGGCCATTTTAATCTTTAAAAATGATTTTATAAAGCTCGGGTCAAGGGTGGTCAAGTCCGGGTTTCCAAACTTAGGAAAATATAGCCATTTTCAAAAGGGGAATTCGGCCATGGTCTATTTTCCATCCAAGATTTTTCAAAATTGTTTTCAAATAATCACAAAGTATTTTGATTCTAGAAAATTTAGTTTGATGTATTTTCCTAAGGTAGCCAGATATCTTTTTAGATATACGGATTTCCTTATTTAAAGGAAAAAATATACTTTCATGCATTGCATTTTTCCATATTCATGCATACTCTATAATATGAGATTTTTTTCTATGATGATTTCTATGGTATTGTTATTATTTTGATGTTATATTGTTTGTTATATGATCTTGAATATTGCATGTTGTCCTATACTTTTTATTTAATCATTTATTTTCGTTACATCATTTAGCATATACTATGTTCATGCATTATTATATTTATTTTCATGCATATTTCATAATAACATTATTCTATGTTTCATATCATATCATGTTACTTAGGATATTTCATTTCATCTAGAATATGCTATGTCATTTAGGTTGCATTATATTATCTAGATTTTGTTATATCATCTTTACTATGTCACACATATTCATATATTTTTTTTTTTTTAATGTTTTGAAAAAGATAATGATTCTCAATAAAATAAAGATACTCCCGAGTTAAAATAATTATGACTTCTCTGCCGGGTTTGCTGGGGAGGATAACATCAATTATCATTAATATCGAAATTTTTTTATATTTTTCCAAGCTTGTTGGGGAATATTGGAAAATTTTGAATTAATAAATTCCGGATCATTTTCAATTAAAAATGGAATTATTTTTCTTTAAATTGAAAATTAATTTAAAATGCCAAATTTAAAACTGACCCTTTTACCGAGACTTGAGATAACACATGATTAATAAGGTACCATTTTATATGGGCGTTGTGGGGGTGTTAATCCTTTCCCACACGTAACTGAGTCCCGAACCCTCTTCTTTGATTTCTCTGGTCTAAAACGAGGACTTGAAATTGGTTTTAAAAAATATTTTAATTAATTTTAAAATGTTTTACAAAACCGATTTTAATAGGTGGCCGATTTTAAGTTGACTTTTCCTCTATTTTTCCAATGTCACGCTTAACGAGTAATAAAGCCTCGCGATGAGACTTGTTATTTTTTAGGTTGCGACAGTACCCATATCAACCGCTTCCACATCATAATTACTACAAAAACCTTCTTGATATGTTCTCTTGTTTACACCACATCGCCAAGTCTAGTGCACGACACAACTCCCTTAAGTCTCATGATAACTCGTATAATTATATAGTTTTTAGTTATGTTTTATTAATGTTTTGTGTCAAATACGAGTTATTATTGTTTAGTCTAATTGTGTTTATGATCTTTTATATTTTTATGTATTTTGGTGTTTTTCACAAGTTTCTTTGAGTGATTTCAGATTACTAGAATTAAGGGCAAATCCAGTTCAGTTTCAGTTCCGACACCTTTTACCATATCAGCTATATCTCGAGTTTCACTGAAGCAATAAGGCTGCAATTTGTAGCCATGCAACGCTAAGAGGCATATCTATCTTTTTCATGTTTTACACTTCTTAAAACGGAGTCGTTTTCCCTAGCGAAATCGACCATCAAGTTGGCTGATGTGCAATGACGTCTGTGCTGACATGTTTTCGTATTATGCCCATATCTTCTTATCCACATCAGAAAATGAGCTGATTCCAACGGCTATGGTTCCGTAACTGATAGGGGAACCTTTGTCTAGAAGACCATGTGATCAGATCAGGCCTCCAATATTGAAGAAATCGACCATCAAGGTGGCTGATGTGCAATGACGTCTGTGCTGACATGTTTTCGTATTTTGCCCATATCTGCTTAACCACATCAGCAAATGAGCTGATTCCAACGGCTATGGTTCCGTCACTGATAGGGTAACCTTTGTCTAGAAGACCATGTGATCAGATCAGGCCTCCAATATTGAAGAAATCGACCATGAAGGTGGCTGATGTGCAATGACGTCTGTGCTGACATGTTTTCGTATTTTGCCCATATCTGCTTAACCACATCAGCAAATGAGCTGATTCAAACGGCTATGGTTCCGTAACTGATAGGGAAACCTTTGTCTAGAAGACCATGTGATCAGATCAGGCCTCCAATATTGACGCAATCGACCATCAAGTTGGCTGATCAAAATCGTCATATACCTACCTTTGAAATTTGTAAAGCTTGTCTCTTGTCATTTAGCCCTCCAAAATGTGTATAAATAGAGGGCCTTGGATGATTGTAAGGGATCATATTGGAGATTGGTAGGATATTAGCTATTTTAACAAAATTCTCTAAGTTTTCTTCTTCTTTCTTTTCTCTAGTTTTCTTTTTCTTTAGAAAGAGCAAGAGGTTGGATAATTAATATTCTTCTTCTTCTTCTTTCTTTCTTTCTTTTATTTTCTTCTTAGATTCTATTTAATTTTATGTTTATAATGCCTATGCTAGGCTAAACTTCTATTTGGTTAAGGGTGATTTCAAAGCCCTAGACATGTTTTGTGATTGATTTTCAGATTCTATCTATCATTAATTTTCTATCAAAGTTGCTTATGTTCTTCGACAAGAATTGTTCATGATGTTGTCTTGATTTGTTTAGGTGTACAACTAGATAGATCTTGATAATTATCTATTGCTAGTTTAGGAGTCTTGATCCGTGTAATTGTCTTGATTTCCTATTCATAAGTGGCAATTTGTGATTAATGATTATGGTCAAGTTTTCAATAATTGCAAAGTGGAACATAACCTAAGTTGAACAATCCGAGCTTATGTGTTTGTTGCTTAGATCAACCTACCTTTCTCATCATAAAGCTGCCATTAAATTGAATCTAGAGAGCTTATTCTAGGTTGTTTGATGGTTAGAGATTAAATAGAGAGCTTGTTCTATTTAACGACAAACTAAGGAAAGATTGGGATAACAGAGCTTGTTGTTATCTACGGTTGTTAACTTTGATAGTTGGTTGATATTGATAGATCTGAAATTGATTCTTAATGATGTCTAGTGGTGGAGAATGAAACCTTAACCATATTTTTCATTTTTGATTTTTCTTACTTGTTTTCTTACTTTTCTAGTTTGCTTATTTTTAAAAGTATATTTATTTTTATTGGCTGGTTATACCGCCTAATTTAGTATATATATTTTTATTGGCTGGTTATACCGCCTTGCTTAGTATATATATTTTTATTGGCTGGTTATACCGCCTTGCATCTTATTCTTATTGGCTGGTTATACCGCCTTGCATCTTATTCTTATTATTTACTTTAGTTTAAATCTGGCTTCAAAAAAACCCCTTTTCTTTTATTGTTCTTGAATTTAAGTTTTAAACTATCAACTTATAAACTAAAACCCAATCCCTGAGGACTCGACCCTTGCTAACTACTATACTTACAATTGATCTTTTTAGTGCAAGGTTAAATAAGATACACTCTTTTGGGTGCATCAAGTTTTTGGCGTATCTTATTTAACCTTGCACTAAAAAGATCAATTGTAAGTATAGTAGTTTTTGGCGCCGTTGCCGGGGATTGCTTTCTTTAGTTTATTAGTTTATTGGTTTATTCTTATTTTCTGTTCTAATTATTTACTTTCTTATATTTTTTTATTAGTGAATGTTCCAAGCTCCCGAAAAAGACTTACGACTTAGAAAAATTCGGGAATTTATAACTTCTCACCAACAACCAATCGAGGAGTTGATCCAAAACATCCAAGAGAAGCAAGGAGAGATGGCAGCAGCTGACAACCGAACTCTCAAGGAGCTAGCCGCTCCGGACTTGGGTCAACAACCATTATGCATTGAATATGCTAATCTTGAGGTAGCTTTTGAATTAAAATCTGGTTTGATTCACCTTCTCCCAACTTTTCATGGTTTTGCAGGAGAGGATCCAAATAAGCACCTCAAGGAATTCCATGTAGTTTGCTCAAGCATGAGACCAACAGGGGTCACGGAAGAGCAAGTTAAGTTGAGAGCCTTCCCATTCTCTCTAGCTGATTCAGCAAAGGAATGGCTCTACTATCTACCATCCGGGACCATCACTACATGGAATGATTTGAAGAAAGCATTCTTGGAAAGGTATTTCCCAGCATCTAAGGCTGCCAACATTAGGAAAGAGATATGTGGGATTCGGCAATACAACGGAGAGTCCTTATATGAATATTGGGAGAGGTTCAAGAAACTTTGTGCATCATGTCCACACCATCAAATAAGTGAACAACTTCTCATCCAATACTTCTATGAAGGTCTCATGCCCATGGAGAGAAGTATGATAGATGCCGCTAGTGGGGGAGCTCTAGTTGATAAGACTCCCAGGGCTGCTAGAACATTAATCTCCAACATGGCAGCCAATTCTCAACAGTTCTCAATGAGACAAGATCCACCACCACAATCCAAGAGAGTTAATGAGGTAAGTATATCATCCCTTGAACAAAAATTTGATAAACTGACTTCTCTTGTTCAACAATTGGCTGTAGGTAAAATACAACAAATAAAGGCTTGTGGCATATGTTCAAACATAGGGCACCAAACTGATATGTGTCCAACACTTCAAGAGGATACCAATGAACATGTGAATGCCATGGGTGGATTTCAGAACCAATCAAGGAAATATGATCCCTACTCAAACACATACAATCCAGGATGGAGGGATCATCCAAACTTCAATTATGGAGGGAACCAATCACAAACTATTCCTCCACCATTTGACCACAGGCCACCGGGTTTTCAGCAAAGAGTGCAACAACCATACCAAACCCGACAACAACTACCACCCACCCAAAATTCAGGTACTTCTCTTGAAGATCTTGTTAAAGCTCTTTCTACTAATACAATTCAATTTCAACAGGAAACAAAGACAAGTATTCGAAATTTGGAGACTCAAATAGGGCAATTGGCAACAACCATGAGTCAAATGCAAGCAAGGGATTCTGGGAAATTACCTTCCCAAACCATAGTGAATCCAAGAGAGAATGCCAATGCTATAAATTTAAGAAGTGGGAAACAGCTAGAGACACCACAAAATGATACTGCTCAAGGGGAGAACAATACCATGGCATCCTCTTCACATCCCAACGAGCCACTAAAAAAGGTAATTCCTAAACCATCCTTTCCTTCTTATATAACTCCTCCACCTTTTCCTAGCAGGTTAGCAAAGTCCAAGAAGGAGGAGCAAGAGAAGGAAATTTTGGAAACCTTCCGGAAAGTAGAGGTGAACATTCCTTTACTAGATGCTATCAAGCAAGTGCCAAGATATGCCAAGTTCCTAAAAGAGTTGTGCACATCTAAACGGAAGTTGAAATGGAATGAAAAGGTAAGTGTGGGGGAGAATGTGTCAGCTGTTCTTCAAAAGAAACTCCCACCTAAATGCAAGGATCCAGGTATGTTTACCATTCCTTGTAAGATAGGCAACACCAGGTTTGAGCGTGCTATGCTAGATCTAGGGACATCTATTAATGTCATGCCATATTCAATTTATGCTTCATTGAATCTAGGACCATTAGAGGAAACCGGTGTTATAATACAACTTGCTGACCGTTCTAACACTTATCCAAGAGGAGTTGTAGAAGACGTTCTTGTACAGGTTAATGAATTGGTTTTTCCCGCTGACTTTTATGTTATTGAGATGGAAGATGAGATATCTTCTAATCCCACACCTATTCTATTAGGGAGACCATTCTTGAAAACAGCAAGAACTAAAATAGATGTACATGATGGCACTTTAACTATGGAATTTGATGGTGAAATAATTCGCTTTAACATTTTTGAGGCCATGAGATATCCTAGTGATGTGCATTCTGTTTTTAATATTGATATAATTGACTCACTAGTGCAGCAAGCTTATGAGCTAGATGGTGAAGATAGTGTGGAAATAGTCCTTAGCAACCATCTCGGAATGGGGAATGCTAAACTAGCCTTGAGTGACCATGTGGAAGGGGCACTAGAATCTTTACACTCGCTGCAACCTAAAGATGCAAGGTTTGATGTTTCATTTATTGATTTGCCTTTATCTAATGAGAAACTTCTACCTTCCATTTTGCAGGCACCAACTTTAGAATTGAAACCACTACCGAACCACTTGAAATATTTGTTCTTAGGGGAAAAGGACACACTACCTGTCATCATTGGCAAAGAGCTCACACCTTTGCAAGAAGAGCGACTTATCCGGGTGCTTAGAGAGCATAAAACAGCAATTGGTTGGACAATTGCCGATATCAAGGGAATAAGCCCATCCATGTGCATGCATCGGATTTTGTTAGAGGAAGGGTCTAAACCAACAAGAGAAGCACAAAGAAGATTGAACCCTCCTATGATGGAGGTTGTGAAAAAGGAGATACTGAAGCTCCTAGATGTTGGAGTGATCTATCCTATCTCGGATAGCAAATGGGTGAGCCCAGTCCAAGTGGTTCCAAAGAAATCAGGTGTAACGGTGGTAACAAATAATGAGAATGAACTTGTTCCTACTAGGATTCAAACAGGATGGCGAGTTTGTATTGATTATCGTAAACTTAATTCCACAACTCGCAAAGACCACTTTCCTTTACCTTTTATTGATCAAATGCTTGAAAGGTTAGCTGGCCATTCTCATTATTGTTTTCTTGATGGTTTTTCAGGTTATAATCAGATAGCCATTGCTCCGGAGGACCAAGAGAAAACAACATTCACATGTCCATTTGGTACTTTTGCATACCGGCGTATGCCATTTGGTCTTTGTAATGCACCAGCTACATTCCAAAGGTGTATGGTTAGCATATTTTCAGATTATGTAGAGAATATCATAGAAGTGTTTATGGATGATTTTAGTGTCTATGGTGATTCTTTTGATAGATGTCTAGAGAACCTTACACTTGTACTTGAAAGATACATGGAAACTAACCTTGTTTTGAATTGGGAAAAATGTCACTTTATGGTAGAACAAGGAATAGTTTTGGGCCATGTTATTTCTTCTAGAGGGATAGAGGTTGATAAGTCTAAAATAGATATTATGCATTCTTTACCACCTCCCACAAATGTGAGAGAGGTTCGTTCTTTTCTTGGACATGCAGGTTTCTATAGGAGATTTATCAAAAACTTCTCAAAGATCACATTACCTCTTTGCAAGCTACTACAAAAAGATGTGGTTTTCCACTTTGATGATAAATGCAAAGAGGCGTTTGAAACATTGAAGGGACTCTTGACATCAGCTCCTATCATCCAACCACCAGATTGGAATGTACCTTTTGAAATCATGTGTGATGCTAGTGACTATGCCATTGGAGCTGTTTTGGGCCAACGGGTTGGGAAAGCCTCACATGCCATTTATTATGCCTCAAGAACTCTTAATGATGCTCAATTGAACTATTCCACTACTGAAAAAGAACTTTTGGCTGTTGTATTTGCTTTAGAAAAATTTCGATCTTATTTAATTGGTACTAAAGTAATTGTATTTTCTGACCATGCAGCCCTTAAGTACTTACTCACTAAAAAGGAGGCCAAACCAAGGTTGATTAGATGGATACTTCTCTTACAAGAGTTTGATTTGGAGATAAAAGATAAGAGAGGTAGTGACAACCTGGTTGCGGACCATCTTAGCCGTTTAGTTCATGAAGATGATGCACTACCCTTGAATGAGAACTTTCCGGATGAGCAACTTCTTTTTATAAGAACAACAACTCCTTGGTATGCTGATATTGTTAATTACTTAGTTACCAAGAAGTTGCCACAAGAGTTGACACAAGCTCAAAGAAATAAGATCAAGAGTGATGCCAAATACTACATATGGGATGATCCTTACCTTTGGAAGCATTGCTCCGATCAGATTATAAGAAGGTGTGTACTCGAAACTGAATTTCAATCTATTCTCACCTTTTGTCACTCTTATGCATGTGGAGGACACTTTGGATCCAAAAGAACAGCCATGAAAGTTCTTGATTCTGGATTTTATTGGCCTACCATATTCAAAGATGCATACCTCTTTTGCAAGTCATGTGATCGTTGCCAAAGAACTGGTAACTTAGGTGCTAGAAATCAAATGCCTCAAACTCCAATACTTATTGTTGAAATTTTTGATGTATGGGGCATGGATTTCATGGGACCTTTTCCTCCTTCTTTTGGTAATCTTTATATTTTACTTGCCGTTGATTATGTTTCAAAGTGGGTGGAAGCAAAATCCACTAGGACTAATGACTCTAAAGTTGTTTCAGATTTTGTCAAGACTAACATCTTTGCTAGGTTTGGAACGCCAAAGGCCATAATCAGCGATAGAGGTACTCACTTTTGCAATAGGACTATGGAAGCACTTTTGAGGAAGTATAACATCACACACAAGGTCTCCACCTCATATCATCCTCAAACTAGTGGGCAAGCTGAAGTGTCAAACCGAGAAGTTAAGTCCATCCTTGAAAAGACAGTTAATCCAAATAGGAAGGATTGGAGTTCATGACTTGATGATGCACTTTGGGCTTATAGGACAGCATATAAGACACCCATTGGTATGTCTCCTTATCGACTTGTTTATGGTAAGCCTTGTCATCTTCCGGTTGAATTGGAACATAAATCATATTGGGCTATCAAACAATGCAACATGGAGATGGATGAGATAGGAAAGAAAAGAAAACTTGACCTACAAGAATTAGAGGAGATAAGGAATGATGCCTATCAGAATTCTAGGATTTACAAGGAAAAGACTAAGGCATTCCATGACAAGATGATATCAAGAAAAGAATTTGTTGTTGGACAAAAAGTTCTTCTCTTCCATTCACGCCTTAAGTTATATCCAGGTAAGTTACGTTCTCGTTGGGTTGGACCTTTTGTTATTACTAATGTATTTACTCATGGTGCAGTTGAAATCCAAAGCCCAAAAACAGATAAGACATTCAAAGTGAATGGTCATAGATTGAAGCCTTACTATGAGAACTTTCCAATACAAGATGTGGAGGAGTTTCCACTTTTTGAGCCAAAGTATGTTGAATAATAATGGCATGGGTCTAAGTTAGGCTGAGGACAATAAACCAAGCGCTTCTTGGGAGGCAACCCAAAAGGATGGAGAGCATCTATTATATCAGATTTGCATATTCCTTACTCTCCATCATTCTATCTTTTATTGTTTTTCTTTTCTTTTGTTTAATAGTTCTTTTCTCTTACAAAGATGTAAATATAATTTTTAATTTATTTTTTTTAACCCCGGTTAAATGGCGGATAACGGTACTCCGTGATTATTTAAATCGGTTCCATCAGCTACCCACAAAACTGATATTGTATATAAATTTCTCTTCCAATTTCTCTTTCATTTTTTTCATTTTTTTTCAGGATGGATGATATTCTCACAAGATTGCAGAAACGATTTCCTCCTTTTCCTCGAAATATTTTACTGAAGCTTTACCAAGTTCGACTTGAGAGATTAAGAATGCTTATGCACAAAGGGATTCCTGATGACATACGTTGGCTAATTGAAGCCAAGGTACGTGAAGATGAATATCTTCCTGTTTTGCATTTACCAGGTACAGGTAGAAGCACTTTTGCAAAGAAGCGACGAGCAAAGCGCATGAGTTCAAATTGCCACAAATGTGCACGATGGACGTGTAACGGTAAATGTCGTTCTATTGGGATTCCGTCCTCTAATCGAGATGATAAAATTGAATTCATTAAGGATGGACTGAGTAAGGAGAATTTGGGTAATATCCAACTTTCTCTTGAGACGCATCCTAGTGGAGACGTACAAAGAGAAATTCTTGATTTATGGCCGCAATTCCAAAGGGAATGGCAACATCTTGGGAATCTGATGTTAAAAGACCCTGTTTGCCAGCTTGTAAGAAAACTGGATGGGAAGCATATCCTCGACTCATAGAAGGCGTTTAAGCCGTTTCTGGACGTAAAACCAGAGGAAGATGTGAGCCACAATCACAACTACAATAAATGACTTCTCAGCTTTTGGTTTGATTTGCAATAACTTTATTTTGTTTTAATTTACGTGTTGTTCGATTTGTGTAATTATTCTCGTTTTTTTTTTGTCTTTTACGGTTGATTTTTTCTTCTCTTTTTGATTTTCTTCCTGAAATCACGCAAAAATCTTTTGTTAGGTTAACATTTTCTTCTGACAGGTCAGATACACTTTCGGCGACATTATTACTCTTGTCTGATTCACTACTCAGTCCTCTATATATTACACCATGTACTCATTCTCTTTCAAGCACTCGAAAAAAAAAAAAAAAAAAAAATGGAAAGTACTTCATCCCAGCGCATTAAAAAAATTTGTGTCTTTGGAGGTGCTTATCCAGGGAAAAATAACATATTCGCTGATGAAGCCATAAGAGTTGGAGTAATACTTGCCCAACAAAAGATCCACTTGATTTATGGAGGCGGTAGTACGGGTTTAATGGGAGCAGTCGCTACAGCAGCACACGCCGGAGGAAGTCCAGTTCTAGGAATCGTGCCAAAACTATTCACAAGTTTTTGTGGACCTACCATGGGTAAGGAAATACAAGTCTGGAGTGTCCCTGAACGGATAACAATCATGTACCATTCTGCCGATGCATTCATTGCTTTACCAGGAGGTCTGGGTACATTGGAAGAAATAGCTTGCGTGGCTTCTTGGTCATCTTTCACAAATAAGAAACCCATTGGTTTGCTTAATATTAATGGTTATTTTAGTAATTTGCTTTTATATTTAGATAATGCTGTGGATAATGGATTCATGTTTTCAGAGGCAAGGAGAACCATAATTTCTGCTACAACCATTGAAGATTTACTTAAAAAGCTCCAAGCTTATGAGTGTTTATCTGCTACGGTTGTTTCGCAAACGCTCGGAAAAAGAAAAAGAGATATGGACGAGCAAGGAGTGGATTGCACTTTGTCTTTGTGACATTATCTAACATTTTGCTTGTTGTGTCTCAGTTATAATAAGTGGTTAGCAACCTCTGCAGGTAATATCTCCTAAATTCTACCTTTAAAATTTGACATTGGGGACAATGTCATATTTTAGTAGGGGGTAAGGGACATATTTTGCTAATAAAAAAAAAAAAAAAAAAAAATTTTAAGAAGTATTCATTCTGAACAAGGTCTGAGTAAGGGAGACTTGAGACATACCTTGTCAGTTTGATTTCTTCTTTTCAAAAAAAAAAAAAAAAAAGAGTTTGTTGTGTTTTAAGCAATTTAGAAGTATTCATTCTGAACAAGGTCTGAGTAAGGGAGACTTGAGACATACCTTGTCAGTTTGATTTTAATCTTTTTATGTTTACTTGTTAATTTTTGTTTAGTATTTTAGGATTATTTAGGTTGCATGAGTTTGTTTTGTTTTGAGTCTTAGTTGTTCCTATTCTTATGTTATTAGTTCTTTTCTCTTACACATGATTCTTTCATTTGTGTTAATAGACTTACATTGAGGACAATGTAAGAATTAAGTGTGGGGGGAATGATTTAGGATTTCTTTTATTTTTGTCTACTATTTTTTTTTTATGAGTCTTTATTATTATTATTATTTTTAGTGTGTTTTAGTTCCTTTTTAATACAATGATGAGATATGAATTGCATAGGTCTAAACTGGTTATTAGTGAGAAGATTTTCATGAGAATTGAGCTTGATGTCAACCTTTTTATGAGCCAATGTTAATATAATATGTTGATTGAGAAAGAAGCATGTCTAGACTTAATCTGACTTGTATAATCATCCTTGTGAGTTTTTGAGCCTATAATGATTGATGCATTATACAAATCAATCTAATTTCTTTCTTGAGTGCTCTTATGATTACAGGATTCTCTAGAACTTGCTTTAAACCGTTTGAGACTATATTGATACATGTGACAACATGAATATGATAGAGGCATTAGGATTTTTAGCCAGAGCCAAACAGCCATCCCTTATTGATGTCCCAAGAGAACACACCCTTAGTGAACCAATTTGAGCCTACATTGAATAAGCTATCTCTTTGGTAACCATAACTTGTCCCTAACCTAAATATACTTATATCTTTACCTTTGTTCCAAAGATGAATTAGCATGTTTTGAGACAAGTTGCAAAGACAAGGGATATTTTTAGTTAAAAATTTGGGTTAGAAACAAGAAATAAGTGTGGGGGGGAAAGAAAAGAAAAGTCAAGAGAAAAAGAAATGAAATATTGGCAAATACATTCCTATGTAAAAAAAAAAAATATATATATATATATATATATATATGAATCATCTCTTGAATTTGTGGAAAAAGAAAAAGATGCTACAAAGTCGTTTAGAATGAAGAAAAGGCCCAACATAAATATCCGGCCTAGGTGACTATGTACTTGTAAAGAGTTTTGAGAAGTTTCTTTGTATGATCTTTTTATGTCTCTAAACTTTATGAACTCTTTGGAACCTTTGTGATATCTTTATCCTTTTGTTCTTCAACCACATTACAAACCCCTTGGCCCCATTACAACCTTGATTAAAGACCTCTTGATTCATGAAGTTGTATGATCTAAATAGTGGAGAATAGGTGGACAAGCAAGAATATGGTAGAACTGTTTTCATGAGATTGATTGAGTGTAAACACTTCACCACTACTTTAAAGAGTGAAAATCATGAGGGTATCCCATGTGAGAAGTTGAGATTAAATTTGAACATGCAATATTTTGATTGAGATATGTTATGCTAATATTGGCTTAACTCAAACAATTTACATTCAAGCATGATTTTTTGTGAAATTCTTTAAGCTATTGATTAGTTTATAAGACTTGTTCAAATATTGTATCTAATTTGTATTGAAAGGATTAGGAGTAAATATTTTTAGTATATGCAGTTTATTTATATTTTAGTTTTTCAATGTTTGTGGGTATCGTTCTAGTAAACCCTCACGAGACTAAACTCGTCCACTAGGGACACCTAGGGGTTTAAAGGCTTGTGTCACATGCTAAGTGCCACCGTGATTTCCTACGAAAATGGATTAGATTAGATTTTCTTATTTTATTTTTATTGAGTCGTTGCTAGGGACTAGCAACAATCTAAGTGTGGGGGTGTGATAACTCGTATAATTATATAGTTTTTAGTTATGTTTTATTAATGTTTTGTGTCAAATACGAGTTATTATTGTTTAGTCTAATTGTGTTTATGATCTTTTATATTTTTATGTATTTTGGTGTTTTTCACAAGTTTCTTTGAGTGATTTCAGATTACTAGAATTAAGGGCAAATCCAGTTCAGTTTCAGTTCCGACACCTTTTACCATATCAGCTATATCTCGAGTTTCACTGAAGCAATAAGGCTGCAATTTGTATCCATGCAAAGCTAAGAGGCATATCTATCTTTTTCATGTTTTACACTTCTTAAAACGGAGTCGTTTTCCCTAGCGAAATCGACCATCAAGTTGGCTGATGTGCAATGACGTCTGTGCTGACATGTTTTCGTATTATGCCCATATCTTCTTATCCACATCAGAAAATGAGCTGATTCCAACGGCTATGGTTCCGTAACTGATAGGGGAACCTTTGTCTAGAAGACCATGTGATCAGATCAGGCCTCCAATATTGAAGAAATCGACCATCAAGGTGGCTGATGTGCAATGACGTCTGTGCTGACATGTTTTCGTATTTTGCCCATATCTTCTTAACCACATCAGCAAATGAGCTGATTCCAACGGCTATGGTTCCGTCACTGATAGGGGAACCTTTGTCTAGAAGACCATGTGATCATATCAGGCCTCCAATATTGAAGAAATCGACCATCAAGGTGGCTGATGTGCAATGACGTCTGTGCTGACATGTTTTCGTATTTTGCCCATATCTGCTTAACCACATCAGAAAATGAGCTGATTCCAACGGCTATGGTTCCGTAACTGATAGGGGAACCTTTGTCTAGAAGACCATGTGATCAGATCAGGCCTCCAATATTGACGAAATCGACCATCAAGTTGGCTGATCAAAATCGTCATATACCTACCTTTGAAATTTGTAAAGCTTGTCTCTTGTCATTTAGCCCTCCAAAATGTGTATAAATAGAGGGCCTTGGATGATTGTAAGGGATCATATTGGAGATTGGTAGGATATTAGCCATTTTAACAAAATTCTCTAAGTTTTCTTCTTCTTTCTTTTCTCTAGTTTTCTTTTTCTTTAGAAAGAGCAAGAGGTTGGATAATTAATATTCTTCTTCTTCTTCTTTCTTTCTTTTATTTTCTTCTTAGATTCTATTTAATTTTATGTTTATAATGCCTATGCTAGGCTAAACTTCTATTTGGTTAAGGGTGATTTCAAAGCCCTAGACATGTTTTGTGATTGATTTTCAGATTCTATCTATCATTAATTTTCTATCAAAGTTGCTTATGTTCTTTGACAAGAATTGTTCATGATGTTGTCTTGATTTGTTTAGGTGTACAACTAGATAGATCTTGATAATTATCTATTGCTAGTTTAGGAGTCTTGATCCGTGTAATTGTCTTGATTTCCTATTCATAAGTGGCAATTTGTGATTAATGATTATGGTCAAGTTTTCAATAATTGCAAAGTGGAACATAACCTAAGTTGAACAATCCGAGCTTATGTGTTTGTTGCTTAGATCAACCTATCTATCTCATCATAAAGCTGCCATTAAATTGAATCTAGAGAGCTTATTCTAGGTTGTTTGATGGTTAGAGATTAAATAGAGAGCTTGTTCTATTTAACGACAAACTAAGGAAAGATTGGGATAACAGAGCTTGTTGTTATCTACGGTTGTTAACTTTGATAGTTGGTTGATATTGATAGATCTGAAATTGATTCTTAATGATGTCTAGTGGTGGAGAATGAAACCTTAACCATATTTTTCATTTTTGATTTTTCTTACTTGTTTTCTTACTTTTCTAGTTTGCTTATTTTTAAAAGTATATTTATTTTTATTGGCTGGTTATACCGCCTAATTTAGTATATATATTTTTATTGGCTGGTTATACCGCCTTGCTTAGTATATATATTTTTATTGGCTGGTTATACCGCCTTGCATCTTATTCTTATTGGCTGGTTATACCGCCTTGCATCTTATTCTTATTATTTACTTTAGTTTAAATCTGGCTTCAAAAAAACCCCTTTTCTTTTATTGTTCTTGAATTTAAGTTTTAAACTATCAACTTATAAACTAAAACCCAATCCCTGAGAACTCGACCCTTGCTAACTACTATACTTACAATTGATCTTTTTAGTGCAAGGTTAAATAAGATACACTCTTTTGGGTGCATCATCTCACCACCCTGGAAAACCCCTTTCTGAACCCAAACACCACCACCTCCACAACTCGACTAGTCGGCACCCAATCTAGTGCTATGAGAAACAACAATATTACACTGGCCCCTATCATATCCACCCCTGATACAACCCAACAAGTGGCAGCCATATCCCAACCACTTACGGACCCAACTCTGCCTGTGATATCATCTGTGGCTCAGCTCGTCAATACCATGATTCCCGTTTCGCCAAACCCGCCATACTTCACTTCGCCACTACCATACTCTGACCCCATGCACCAGTACAGCCAGATGCTTTTAACCCAAGTACAAGCCCTCCAGGCCAAACTGGCCAACCAGTAGCAAGCCATATAGCAAACCACTCAGCAGCTTAATGAAATCAAAAGAAGTCAAAATCAAAACCAAGGTGATGATAGTTCTTCTTCCTCATATAGAAATGACCACCGCCTGACGTCCTCACAAACACGACAACGGGGTCGAAAAATTGGCTATCAAACTAGACACTAGCCTGAGATACCGAAATCAGCTAATGACCATATATAGGCCCACGACCCTTTGGAGAGAACTCAAGGACATGAGATGTGGAATGGATGAACGATGAACATGATCCGTTTATACTAGAAACCCGGAGGGAATATGTGCCCACTACCATGAAATCACCCAAGGAAACTTATGATGCACTAGGAAGCCCATGGACCACTTGGTACAATACAAGAACTACATGAATCTCTCGGGAGAAAATGATGCACTTAAATGTCGGGTGTTTCCTATGACACTCAAACAACACGCTAGGACATGGTATCATTCCCTACCCTCGGGATTAATAGACAATTTTGAAAAGTTGGGAAGAAGGTTCATGGCGCATTTCCTTGGCAACAAATCAACATCCGAAACCCGACTAGCCTTTTGGCTATGAAACAAAAATCTGATGAAACCTTGAGAGATTATATATGCTATTTCAACTCAGCAACTATAGAGATCAAGGATTTAAAAGACGATTGGGTTGTACATGTGTTCATTTCAGGAGTATGCCATGAACACTTAAGATACACCCTTACGAATGATAAGCCCAAGAAACTCTACAACTTATACAAAAAAACCCAACGATACCCCGAAATGGAAGAACTGAAATTGATCGAAAAGACAATTGAGAGAATAGATCATCAACAAGCCCATGGAAAGTTTAAAAAAACCAGGCATAGATAAGAAGAAGGGGCCAATGGCCCTAGATATGAGCCACGCCACCAAGGGCGGTCCCGATCGCTAGGTCAAATGCCTTGCCAGGCTATCCACCAAAACTAATATGACTCAATTCGACAGGAGGACTACCAAGAATGAAGAAAAGACAAAGCCATATACTCAAAATTTAACAGTTATATTCCCCATTTCTTAACGTCTCGAGAACTTACATTCTGAATGTCGTGGCCCACAAGGGATCCTGGGCACACCTCCTTCAATGAAAAGTAATCGAGCCTACTAGTACTCAAAAGAGAGATGTCAATACCATGCGAACATGGACACAGCACCGAAGATTGTATATGTGTGAAGGACACAATTGAAAGGGCCGTAAGAAGGGGCCAGATGAAGCAATTTGTGAAGTAAAGCAATAAGAGGCCAAAACAACCCTCGACGACCAATCAAAATATGCAAAAAAAGCCAATTCAAAGTTAATGGAAAAAGGCTAATTCAAGGTGCAATAAATGTAATAATAAGGGAAACTGAAGAATGGGCTAATAACATATAAAAAAAAGTCACATCTTCGGAGTGTGATGATCGAAACAGGACCAAGACTGAATGATAGACTTCACCGGTAATGACACGGGCATTTTGATGGATAATGGGAATGACCCGATCGTGGTATCGGCCACCATAAGCAACTTCAAAGTCAAATGAGTTATCGTTGATAGTGGTTGTGAGGTTGAAGTCATTCAATTCGAAGCCTTTAGGCAAATGGGGCTCTCTAAGGAAGATTTGAAACTCGTCATCCCAATCTTTGGCGATCATCATAGGGGATGGCAGCCACACTCTCATTGTGATGGCTGAGTTTCTAGTTGTATCTCAGCCGTCGGCTTACAATGTCATCTTTGGACGACCAATAATGAAGAAGACAAGGATGGTGCCAGCTGTCTACTGCATGATGGTAAAATTTCGAACACCAGGGGGCATTGGCAATAGAAAAATCGACCAATCCACAGCTCACCAGTGCCTCATCCTCTCTATCCAACTCTCTAAAAAATCACAAAATGAGATCAGCCAAGTGAGCTTGACAGGAATAGAAGACCTAATACTGGGGGCAACTAGGGGACGCCCAAGTGAACTTGATCAATAAAAGCACATTAACCTTAGAAAGTTTGGACAACAAGAAAGAGTTGAATTAGTATAAAGCAGAACCAGTGAAAAAAACAATATCGATCCCTTTATTTTTAAGCAATCCTTATATGACTATTCAAATTGGTTCATCACTGGATACCCGAGACAGACAACCATTGATAAAGATGTTGCAAGATAACACTATTGTCTTCACCTAGTCAGTTGCAGACATGCTAGGGATCGATGCAAGCATCATAATACATTCTCTAAATGTTGATCCGGCTGCGAAACCAATAAAACAAAAGAAAAAATGATTCACCCCTAAGCCAATACGGATGATAAGAGAAGAAGTAGAAAAACTCCTCATTACGAGGTTTATAAAGGAAGACAAATACCCGAATCGGCTCACCAAAATGGCAATGGTCAAAAAATCTAACAAGAAATGGTGCATGTGTTGACTTTACAGATTTAAACAAAGCCTTCCACAAGGATAGCTTCCCCTTACCCTCTATAGACAGATTGGTTGATTCGTGGCAGGACACAAATATTTGAGTTTCGTGGATGCATTCTTCGGATACAATCAAATTAGACTAGACCTAGTTGACCAAGGGAAAACAACATTTGTTGTAGAAGAATCCTTTTTCAGCTACAAGGTCATGCCGTTTGGACTAAAAAACGAAGGAACGACCTACTAGAGGTTGGTGAATAAAGTGTTCAAAGAACAAATTGGCTGGACAATGGAAGTATATGTAGATGATATGCTGGTGAAAAGCTATTCCATGGAATGACATATATCCGATCTGGCTGAAGTCTTTAGCATCTAGAAAAGATATAGCATGAGATTGAACCCTGCAAAGCGTGCATTTGGTGTAGGAGCAGGAAAATTATTAGGATCTATAGTGTCAAACAAGGGAATAAAAGCGAACCTAGAAAATATTCATGCCATTCCAGACATGTCTCCATCCAATACCGCAAAAAAATGTAAAGACTCACTAGAATGGTGGTCATCTTCAACAGATTTGTCTCTAAATTGGCCGACAAATGCTTGCCTTTTTTCAAGGTCCTCAAAAGTACTATATAATAACAATGGAATGACAATTGCCAGAAAGCACTAGAAGACTTGAAACAATACCCGTGCTCGCCACCCTCTTGACTATCCTACTCCCAAATGACTTTTTCATATTTACTTCACCACATTTGACGAAGCCGTCATAGCTGTCTTGAACAAAGAGGAGAAATCCCGCCAAATGTCGATGTATTACGTTAGCAAGGTTTTACGGAATGGAGAGATAAATTATACCTGGTTGAAAAAATCGCTTTCGCTTTGGTTGTGGTGGCGAGGCGGTTACGACACTACTTTCAAGCTCACCTAATCGTGGTACTAACAGATTAGCCATCAAAAGAAGTCATACTAAAAACTGACACATCAGACAGGATGGCAAAGTGGAGCATTGAGCTCAGTGAGTTTGGTCTGGAATATAAACCAAAGAAAGCCATCAAGGCTCAGGTCTTAGTAGATTTCATCACCGAATGTTCCTTCACACCTGACATCACAGCCCTATAGTATACACCGATGAACAAACAAATAGAATGGTGATAACAAACAACCCCGCCCCCCACCAAAACCTACAATAGTATAGAAGCCCTTAAACAGAGAACCCCTCACTAACCAATTTTGGATGCTATATGTAGATGGATCCTCTAGATGGACAGATCGGGAGCGGGCATCTTGTTGACTGGCGCAGAAGGAAATGAGTGACAATATAGATTCTCTGCCTCTAATAATGCAGCAGAATATAAAGCCTTCCTAGCTGACCTTGAGTTGCCCACTACCCTGGAAGCAAAAAGGTTATATGTATTTATCGATTCACAATTATTAGCCAAGCAGGTGAATTGTGAGTATGTGGGAGCCATTACTGGCAAAAGACCAAAAAATTGTTGCCAATTTAAAAGGGTGCTTTGATCAGCAAATTGTTAAACAGATCGTCAGAAACGAGAACAACAGAGCGAATTCATTTTCAAAGCTCGACTCAGCCATCGAAATCAGACAACGGGGGAAGATCTTGTTAGAATACCTTCCGACAGCAAGCTACCAAAACAAGAAATAAATCTTCCATATCTCTGACGTGACCAACTCGATGACACCTATAATCGGATAGCTCCGAGATGGTAGCTCGTAGAATGACCCCAAAGAGCAAGCCAACTTGAGATTAAGAGAATCCCGATAAGTATTGGTTGACGGGGTCCTATAAAAGAAGTTATTCATCATTCCTTTACTAAGATGTTTGGCACCAGAAGAGGCCGACTACACTATATGAGAAGTTCATAAAGAAGTATACGAAAATCACATGGGGGCAAAACATTAGCACAGAAAAGCATTGAGATAAGGATTCTGTTGGCCCACTATGAAGAAGGACGCCATGAAAATGGTTAAAATATTTAGCAAGTGCAAGAGGTTCTCCACAGTACCTAGACAACCCGCAGAAATACTCAACCAACTCTCGAGCCCCTGGCCCTTTGCTATGTGGGGCATCGACATCTTGGGCCGCATCCCAATTACAATCGATTAAAAGAAATTTCTTGTGGTCTCTTGCAATAACTTCAACAAATGGGTCAAGGCGGAAGCTGTGAAAACCATCACAGAAAGAGTTATAGAAAGCTTTGTCTGGAAATTCATAGTCTGCAGATACGGGGTTCCAAAAGTTATACTGGCGGACAACGGATCAGAATCCAGGCAGACAAATTAAAGAAGTTTTGCACCAATTTCAAGATCGTACTGGTCCATGGTTTCGAAGCTCACCCCTAAAAAAATGACCAATTCGAATCCATGAATAAGTAAATTCTCCAAGGATTAAAAAAGAAGCTAGACGATGGGAAAGACATGTGGGTTGAAGAAACGCCAAGAATCTTATGGGCAATCAGGACGACGTCCCTTTCTGGAATGTGAGAGATGCAATTCAACCTAATGTTTGGCACAGAGGTCGTCATACTAGCAGAAATTGGCATCAATTCACTGAGAACGGGCCGCTTTGACCAAGCGACGAATAAAGGAGCACTAAGAGTGAACTTAGACCTCCTTGAGGAAACAAGGGACTTGGCACAAATGAAGGCAACAGTCAGATCTTAGCAGGTTGCCAAATACTATAACTCCAAAGTTAGGAGTAAACAATTCCAAGTTGGCGACCTAGTTTAAAGAAATTCTGAAGCTAGCAGACCAGTGGGTGAGCAGAAAAATTTGGCACCAAACTTGGAAGGGCCATACATAATAAATAGGAAAACTGGTTTAGGAGCTTACACCTTGGAAAACCTAAATGGAAACCAATGTAGCTCATTTGAAGACAAAATTATGTAAACAAAATTATGTAAACATTTTGACCACATTAATGAAATTATAAGTTGCATTTTACAAGTACAACGCGCATAATCTTAAAAACCTTTAATGTGGCTTAAAATGATTCTACTTCATGTGTCATCACATGTTCAACAGCCTCTCAAGGCTCTACTTCACGTGTCATTGCACATTTTCCAACCTCTTAAGGCACCACTTCACGTGTCATCACATGTTCAATAGCCCCTCAAGGCTCTACTTCACGTGTCATCACACGTCCAACAGCCTCCTAAAACTTTACCCGACAGAATGAACGTCGCGCAAACAATAGCTTCTCAAGGCACTAAAACATAAAAGTTTGTTAGCCACAAGTCTGCAAGAATAACAATACAAACAATTGAACATGCAACAAACAATATATAAAACATAATTATATTGAATATCTCAGAGAGAAAAACCACTGATTTCATAAAACAATAAAAATATTACAAAGCTAAAAGGAACACAACTGGTACATCTATTATTACAAAGAGTAAATCAATCTACATTAACAGGATCCTGCACTCAAGACCCATTCCTACATCAGTATTTATAGCCTGTTCAACACCAAGAACCTGGTGCTCTTGTACAGCAGTAGCCTCGCCCATTTCAACATCCATGGGCTCGTCAGACCTGGCAGCATTAGCATTGGCAACAGGAGCAGGGCTCGCTGGTGCTTCAGCCAGAGCAGGATTAGCAGGAATATCATCCATTGGAGTCCGCATCTCAACTAGTGTCTAAGGCACTAAAGGAGTCTCGATCATGCCAAAAGCCTACCTCTAGCCCTCAACTTTCACACCATCAAGATGGTAAGGATCAAATCCTTCAGGCATAGCCCTAATGGTAGTAAAGTCCACTGAGCTGAAGTCCAAATGACCATGATATAGCTGTGCTCCAGTTAAGATGACCTCCCAGTACTGCAGACATAATTACAAAGCCTCGCTAATAACCTTGTCCCTGTCCTCCTTGAACGCCACTTCAAATCGTGACTTCTCAGCAGCCACCACTTTGTCCCTCTCAATTCGACCTCCAAGATGCGCTGTCTTTGTCGCAACCTAAAAAATAATGAGTCTCATCGCAAGACTTTATTATTCATTAAGCGTGACTTTAAAGAATCGAGGAAACGTCGACTTAATTCCTCTAGAAAAATGAAGGTTTTGAAAATGACCTAAAAAAAGACATGGAGTCGCCACCAATCTTTTTTAGCTAGGTGTGATCGGCCACCTATTAAAACCGGTTTTATAAAATATTTTAAAAATTAATTAAAACATTTTAAAAACCAATTTCAAGTCTGCGTTTTAAACCAGAGAAATCAAATAAGCGGGTTCGGGAGTCGGTTACGTGCGGGGAAGGATTAGCACCCCCACAACGCCCGTATAAATCGGTACCTTATTAATCGTGTGTTATCTCAAATCTCGGTAAAAAAGTTGGTTTTAAATTTAGTATTCCAAGTTAATTCCCGATTTAAAGAAAAATATTTCATTTTTAATCAAAAATGATTCGGAATTTATAAATTTAAAATTTTCCTATATTCCCCAACAAATGTGGCAAAATATAGAAATTTTTATTAGTTTTGGAAAACTTTCTGAATGATTCTCTTTTTCTTTTGAAAGAAAGATATTCCTTTATTAATGATAATTGATGATATTCCCTCCAGCAAACCCGGTAGAGAACTCATGAATTATTTTAACTCGAGAATATATTTATTTTATTGAAAAATCATTATCCTTTTGAAAACATTTTAAAAGATATGAATATGTATATGCATGACATAAATAAAATGACATAGCAAAATCTAAATAATTTAATGCTTCCTAAATGATATGATATAATGTAAATGCCTTAGCATATTCTAAATGAAATGAAATAAATGCCTTAGCATATTCTAAATGAAATAAAATATCCTAAGTTATATGACATATTATAAATAAAATGAAATGACCTAGGTAACATGATATTTTCTAAATGAAATAAAATAACCTAAGTAACATAACATATTCTATATGCATATTCTAAATGAAATAAAATATCCTAAGTTATATGACATATTATAAATAAAATGAAATGACCTAGGTAACATGATATTTTCTAAATGAAATAAAATAACCTAAGTAACATAACATATTCTATATGAAATGAAATAACCTAAGTAACATGATATTTTCTAAATGAAATAAAATGACCTAAGTAACATAACATATTCTATATGAAATAATTTAAATGACATGGCAAACATGAATGATATGGCATATAAATTAAATGAGATGGAATATGAAATAATGCTATCATATAATATGCTTGAAAATAAAAATGAAAATAATAATGCATGAACATAGTATATGCTAAATAATATGACAAAAAAATAACTAAATAAAAAGCATAGGATATCATGAAATATTCCAAATCATATAATAAACAATATAACATAACTCAAAATCATAACAATATCATAGAAATTATCATAGCAAGAATCACATATGATATAAAATGCATGAATATGGAAAATTCAATGCATGAAATGTATTTTTTCCTTTAATTAAGGAAATCCGTATATCTAAAAAGATATCCGGCTCCCTTAGGAAAATATGTCAAATTAAATATTCTAAAACCAAAATACTTTGTGATTGTTTGAAAACAATTTTGAAAAGCTTGAATTAAAAATAAAAACTGGGCTAATTTCTTTAAAATGGCTCTAATTTTCCAAGTTTAAAAATCCGGACTTGACTACCCTTAACCCGAGACTTGAAAAACCATTTTTAGAGTTTAAAAAGGCTTAGAAACTACCCTAAGTCAGTACCTAACCCTCCTAATCAACCCACTCTAAGTAACTTAACCAAAACAGAAAAATGATTTTTCTTTAAATTCAATTTTGACTCCACTGTCCAGTTTTAAGCCACGATTTTTTACCCTATTTTTAAAAATTCAAAAAATTCTGAAAAAAGTACTGGAGATTCGGCTTAATTTTCTGATTAAAGATGAAGTCCCAGAAAAATCGGAGATGTACGAGTTTTGGGTGAAAAAAAAAACTGTTTTGTCAAAACACATTTTTGCCTTTGATAAAATCATTTAAAAATTAAAGTAAAAATATTTGACACTCATAAAATAGCTCAAAAACAGTAGCTAGGACTTTTTGAAAGTTAGATAAAAATTGGCTAAGTAAAAAAAAAAATCACAAAGGTAGAATAATCAACTTGACAAACTTAATTTTCCACAAGTGTGCTCAAGAGAGCATAACTTTGAACCATTAATTGGCTCAAGTCATTATTCAAGTGGCATGAACATGAAATGCATGAAATAATACAACAAACATAATGCATGAAATGCATGGATTTAAACCTAAATGTCATAAAAAAAATGCATGGCATTAATAAAGTGACCTAGACCTAAATGAACTTGCATGGCATTTAATGCAACCTAGACCTAAAATGCATGAACATGCATGGCAAATAAACCTAACTTAATAACTAAAATATGCATGGCATTTTCACAAACACAAAGCATGCTTAAACCAAAAACTCAATCAAATATCATGAAAATGGTAACCTATCAACTAACATGGCAAGAATGCACATAAAATGCAAAAATTCCAAGGATGGCCGAATAGCATAATGTAACTAGCAAGCATGGCATTTTCACAAACACTTGGTATACTAGCATGCAAAACTATATCAAATGTCATGCAAATGCAAAAACCTACCAACTAACATGGCAAAAAATGCAATACACAATGCAAAACACATGGAGTAGCCAAATGGCCTCAAGCTCCAACAAGCATGGCATTTTCACAAACACTTGGTATACTAACATGCTCAACTAAAATATAACATTTAAATCATGTAAAAACCACACAAGCATTTTCACAAACACTTAATATACTAAATCTAAAACATGCTCAACTAAGATATAAAACTTAAATCATGCAAAGACCACACAAGCATTTTCACAAACACTTGATATACTAAATCTAAAACATGCTCAAATTTAAACATCATGAAAACAGAAAATTAAAAATGCAAAAACATGATATTTAAAACATAAATGGCAACAAACAAAGCAACCAAATTAAAATATAACTCAAGAATATGAAGTAACATAACATTTAAAACATCAAAATCAAAGAAAATAACATAACATAAACAATATGGTAAAATAAATCAAAACAGCAACTTAAAATAAATAATGTAGGCCATTTGGCCATGGTGAGTTTATTGTAAAAATAAAATGTAAAAAATATACTTAAGAAAGAGATGAAGGAAGAACTCAAAAGAACAATAAAAAAAATTTATTGAAAATGGAAACTCACCAAATAGAAATCAAAATAGCAAAAACAAGAATGGAAATTAAAGAAAGTGCAAGAGTTGGTGCTCAAGAGCAACCTCAAGAAGCTAATATTTCAAGCTTTTCTCTTCAAACTTTCCTTTCTTTTCTAAACTTTTCTTTTTTGCTTTCAACCAAGAAGAGAAAAACTAAGTAAAAACTCTAAGAACTCAGCAAAATGAAGATGAAAAAATGAAATTCTGACCTCCTCTATGTGATGGCAGAATTTTACCTCTCTCCTCCCTTAGAATGTTGTCATTTTGATTCCAACCAACTTCCATCCAAGGGCTAGTGATTCAAGGTGAAAAATTATGAAATTATCGCCATTAGATTAGCATCTCAGCTCTCTCAAATTACAACTGTTCAAGAATAATGTTGACATCTCTCTTGGCCTATGTGGCTTAATCACCATGGCTTGATCAAAGAGAATCTTTAACTAACTCTTGATTTTTAGCCATTTGATTGAAAAATCAGAAGCTTCCTCCTTCCTTTGGGCCTAGGCAAGCCAGAACTTCTCTTTTCCAGCCCAACTCTGATTTTTTTGAAAGGCCCAAAGAAGCCCTTTTCGGTTGCTTGGGTGAAATGACCGTTCTGCCCCCCGAATGCAAATAAATATCAAACGGACTCCAAATTCAATTTTTATTTTTTTAATACTTCCAAAATAATAAATTATTGAGTTCTGGAAGTTTTCAAAATTATCCGAGTCCGTTTGCTATTTATTTGGATTTTTTGTTCCAAAAATGCCCTTTTATGCCCCTACATTTTACCATTTTTTAAACGGGCTCCAAATCAAGGTTTTTCTTCACCAATCTCTTCAAAATAATTAAAAAGTGTGATCTGGAAGTTTTCATAATTTTTGGAGCTCATTTGGTATTTTTTCAGGATTTATCGGCTTGAATTACTACATAGGAGGCCCGGGAGTTGGCCATTTTGAAAACGAACTCCGAATCAGGATTTTCTTTCGCCAATCTCTTCAAAATAATTTAAAAATGAGATTTGCAAAATTTCAGAATTTTTGGAGTCCATTTGCTTTTTTTCCGGGATTTATCTTTTTGAATTATTGCATAGGAGGCCCGGGATTTGGCCATTTTGCAAACGAACTCCGATTCAAGATTTTATTTTTTCAATATCTTCCAAAGAATTTAAAAATGAGACAAAATTTCAAAATATTTGGAGCTCATTTGCTATTTTTTCGGGATTTTCCTTTTTGAATTACTACATAAGAAGCCCGAGATTTGGCCATTTTGCAAACGAACTCCGAATCAAGATTCTCTTTTACCAATCTCTTTCAAATGATTTAAGAATGAGATTGACAAATTTTCAGAATTTTCGGAGTCCATTTGCTATTTTTGCCAAATTTTCCAATTTTGCCCTTTTGCCTCCGAAACCTGGTTTTGCTCAAAACAAGTCTGATTTTCAGATTTTCTTCAAGATGAGCCTTGGGCTATCCTTTTTAATCATTGCTCATCCATTGGGGCTTTGGTCTTACCAAGTCGAGCTATTTCTGTGATTCTTCCCGATTTCACCGAAATCCACCAAAAACCCTAATTCTCGGTTTTCTCTCGGATTGACTTTTCTTTCGATTTTTCTTGCAAGTGACTTCTCCATTACCCGTAGTCAGTGCTTATCTTTCATTTAGAACCTTCAATTTCGACCAATTTGATCGTTTAAGCATTTTTCTCCAAATTTCTCGGATTAGGGTTTCCTTTTTACTGAATCTCCCAATGCCAACTTCCGAACTCCATATCTTTCAATGTAGACCTCGGATTATCAAAATTCTTTCGCCATTTTTCAATTGAACTTAAAATCTTAATTTTGAAAGTGGGTTGACTTTTTGAGTAGTTGACTTTCTGGGGTTGACGCTTTCGAGGTTGACTTTTTTCGGGGTTGACTTTTTTAAGTTTGACTTTTTATGCTCGCCCCCTTAAACTAAGTCTTGGAGTACCACCTGCAGGATGAAAACAATCTTTTTACACTCGGAAACATCAATTTAGGAAGAAAACATACATGTTTTAGTGGTCCGGACAAAATTAGGTGTCTACAGCTGCCCCTCTTTGTCTATTGCTGAGAATCAGGAATCAGGCAAAGATAAACCGACACTAATTTTGTACGGTCAGCGAAATCACATGTGAAGGAAAGGGAAAGGGGTTTTCTTTTTCATTCTTCTATCATTTTTTCATTTTTCATATTCTATTTTTTTCTATTTTTTTCTTTTTTCATTTTTTTCAATTTGTTTTTTTTTTATTAAAAAAAACCGTAAATTGAAGATTTGTCCTTAAATTGAATTCCCTACCTAAACAAGGCTCGATCCGTCTTAAGGAAACGAATTCGATTTTCAGAAGAAAAAATTATGCCCGAAGGTCTTTAAAAATGGTGCCCGGAGGTCTTAAAATGGTGCCCGAAGGTCTTTAAAATGGTGCCCGGAGGTCTTTAAAATGGTGCCCGGAGGTCTTTAAAATTGTTCCCGGAGGTCTTTAAAATAGTGCCCAGAGGTCTTTAAAAATTGGTTCCCGGAGGTCTTAAAAATGGGTGCCCGGAGGTCTTAAAAAACTGGTGCCCGAAGGTCTTTAAAATGGTGCCCGGAGGTCTTTAAAATTGGTGCCCGGAGGTCTTAAAAAAATTGGTGCCCGAAGGTCTTTAAAATGGTGACCGAAGGTCTTTAAAATAGTGCCTGGAGTTCTTAAAAATTGGTGCCCGAAGGTCTTTAAAATGGTGCCCGGAGGTCTTAAAAAACTGGTGCCCAAAGGTCTTTAAAATGGTGCCCGGAGGTCTTAAAAAACTTGTGCCCGGAGGTCTTTAAAAATGGTGCCCGGAGGTCTTAAAAATTGCTGTCCGGAGTTCTTAAAAATTGGTGCCCGACGGTCTTTAAAATGGTGCCCGGAGGTCTTTAAAATTGTGCCCAGAGGTTTTTAAAATTGGGCCCGGAAGTCTTTAAAATTGTGCCCGGAGGTCTTTTAAAATAGTGCCCGGAGGTCTTTAAAATGGTGCCCGGAGGTCTTAAAAATTGGTGCCCGGAGGTCTTTAAAATTGGTGCTCGGAGGTCTTAAAAAAACTGGTGCCCGGAGGTCTTTAAAATGGTCTTTGAAGAATTGTTGAAAATTAACCTAAAGATTTTGAGAAGATGCGAATGCTTTTTGATGCAGATGCAGATGTTGAATAAGATACGAATGACTTAAACTGGTGCAAATGTCTTTGATGCAAATGTAAATACCTTACATTTATGCAAATGCTTCTTGATGTAGATTCAAATAACTTAGATTGATGCAAATTTTCTTGATGCAGATGCCCTTACTAATTGTGTTCATGTAAATGGTTTATGATTATCACACAATAATGAAAATGTAATGATTCTATAAATGATGCAATTTCTTGAGATGACGCAAATGCGAATTCCATGAAGAATGTAAATGTAAAATACAGATGCTTGTGGAATAATGCCAATGCAAATACCCATGAATGATGCAAATGCTTGCCGACACTGTGCAGATGCAAAAGCTCGATAAAGAGATGAGTGCTCATGAGTGATGCAAATTCCCCCAGTTGTTTTTCTAGACTTTGGCTTAGCCTTTCAAATTCATTTTTCCTCTTCAACTCAGAGTATATCTTCCATTCATTTTGGCTATTCTCTTTGCCCCAACAGTTTTCAAATTTTCATCAACAGAGATCTGAACTGGGTTCGATTTTTTTTCTTCTTATATCTGGAAGTCAAGACCTATCCTGGCAGTTCTACACCTTTGAGTTAGAAAAATCCTTGTCTCATGTCAACATCAAAATGGGTATTTCAAAAAATCTCTTTATTTGTTTTCTTATTTTGAAAACTTCTGAACCAAAAAAATATAGATATATTAACTCCACAATGTGTGATGTACAAATCTTTTGAAGACTGATGATCATTGTTAGAAATTTCTCTAAGTGTCAATCTGGGTTTTTTCAACTGGGATTGGCAAGGCTTGGTATAACAAGATTCTGGCTTTTCCAGGAAAACTTCATGACAAAAATGTATATCCCTTCTAGGCTCACAAATGGAACAGGTTTTATAAATCATGAATTTGTTGAGAACCAAACAAATTTAACATTCTTTGAGTTTCCATATCAAGGCATTTTGACAAGCGTCAAGATTGGCCGGGATGTTTAAACCGAAAAGTTTAATCTTGGAGAAAAAAAAATTTCAGTTTGTTGAAGACAATCCTCTGAATGAGAGTTGGCAATTTGGGGGGTTCAGGAATTCCTAGATGTTCCTCGATGACCACTCCTTTAATATGACCTTCTCTTTTTGTGGTATCGGCACTTTCATAGATGGCATAAAAAATTTCCATTTTTGGGTTTTCGCCCTAGAGCCCCATTCTTTCCAATTTTTCTCTTTGTTTTACCATGCACTTGAGAATTCTAAATTCTTCCTTAGTGAAATGATAATTCGATGAGATGGGATAAAATCTGAGAAAAAACCTTTCAAATTAAATATTCATGCTTGATCAAAATGGACTTTTAAAGCACGTAATGTAGGCCATGGCTTAGGGTTCAGAAAGAAAGGATAAATAGGCCCAAAATATGTGTTTGAGGGTAATCAGATCAAGGATCATTTCTTGAGGAGGATTCTCTTTAAAGCATTTGTCCCTTCTTGGACATTTCTTTCCTTTTGACTTTGCTCTTTTTCTTCCTTGCTTTTGGCTTTCAATTTGCCATGTCTTTCACACACATTTTTTCTTTTTTGTTTTTCTTGGCTTTCATTTCACCATCTTTTCCTTTTTTTCTCTTTGACAGAGTGAGCCCATATTTATTCGGAGCTCTATTTGCTTTGTGTCTGTTTTGAGCTAGGACTCATTTCTCAATGATCTTTAAAAAGATCTTTCCTCGCATTTGCCCCCCAATGTAGAGGGTAATCCTTGATCAGGGTTTAAAGAAAAAAGAATTATTTCGGCTCAAAAGGGGTGACTATAGATAATTTCTTTTTGTGCGAAAGGGATATGAAAGATGGCCATTTCTCATCTCAAGCACAAATATTCACATTGAAAAGCAATCCTCAGGGAAATAGATATTCAGAATTTCATTTTGCACTTTGGAATCATCTGAATTCTCATATGCATGATATCACAAATTTTTTCATTTTTCATTTTCATCGCATGC
Organism: Fremontodendron californicum; assembly: GCA_030761205.1. Lineage (NCBI taxonomy): Eukaryota > Viridiplantae > Streptophyta > Magnoliopsida > Malvales > Malvaceae > Fremontodendron > Fremontodendron californicum. The sequence goes on along the minus strand of JAULJL010000010.1, from coordinate 17,830,872 downwards.
TGATGGAGACTCAATTAAGAGTTGTAAACCCAAGTGCAGGTTATGTTCAAGTAATAAATTCTCGGGTGTCCGAGGTCGAACCACAGGGAAGCGTATTAGTAAGTATAAGTTTATAAATATATAAGAAAAATAAAGTAAACAAGATATTAGGGAATCAACAACAAAACCAGATAAACAAGATATTAGAGAACAAAATAAACAAAATAAAATAAAAGAAATTAAACAAGATATAAAAACAATAAGAAAAGATGTTGAGGTTAGAGAATCCACTCTTGGTGTTATGCTAAGATTAATCTTGTTTTATTACACAATTGAAATTCACACATAAGGGAGATTCCAATCGGAAGGTTTAGCAATTCAGTCCAAATTGTCCAACGTCCATAGCATATGATATTATGTTCATTTGGTGTCCTCAAAACTCACAAAAAGAGTCCAAGCATTCCTTATGCCAAGGTATATGTCTACAACAAATCAAGGTTATGAAACCAAGCATTTACTGTGCCATTTTCATTGTCAATAATGAATCAAGATCCCTACTTTGCAAGTATGATTTTAAACCAAAAGAAAATATTATCTATACTAGTGTTTATAAATGATGATTCATTTTAGCTCATGTTTAAGAGACTAACCTTAGCATTTACCAAAAGCTTCATCTCATCACCTCAACAATATGATTAGCAACACATACTAGATATGAATAAAATGAAAAGAAATGTAAGAAGCATAAGTAAAAAAAAAAAAAAAAAAAGAAAACTAGAGAAAGGAAAGAAAAAGAAAACTTAGAGAATTTTATTACAATGGCTAATATCCTACCAATCTACCTTTAATGCTCATCCAAGGCCCTCTATTTATACACATTTTGGAGAGCTAAATGACAAGAGACAAGCTTTATAAATTTCAAAGGTAGGTATAATAGGTGGGTGCATTTTTCTAATAATTTTCGTCATATTGTATGACAATTCTGATCAGCCAGCTTGATGGTCGATTTTGTCAATGTTGGAGGCTCGATCTGATCAAATGGTCTTCTAGAAAAATATACCCCTATCAGTTACGGATCCATAGCCGTTAGAATCAGATCATTTTCTCATGTGGATCGGAAGATATGGTCAAAATACCAAAACAGGTCAGCACAGACGTCATTGCACATCAGCCAACTTGATGGTCGATTTCGCTAAGGAAAACGACTCCGTTTCAAGAAGTGTAAAACATGAAAAAGATAGATATGCCTCTTAACTTTGCACTGTACAAAATTCAGCCTTATTGATTCAGTGAAACTCCAGATATAGCGGATATGGTAAAAGGTGTCGGAACTGGAACTGAACTGGATTTGCCCTTAATTGTTGATTTAACCTAGTAATCTGAAATCACTCAAAGAAACTCGTGAAAAACACCAAATTACATAAAAATATAAAATATCATAAACACAAGTAGACTAAACAATAATAACTCGTATTTGACACAAAACAATAATAAAACAAAACTAAAAACTATATAATTATACGAGTTATCACATGCCCCAATGATTCATGCGTTAGTCCATCATTTATTCACCATGTATCCATCATTTCCACATATGGTGCCCCAATTTGATTAACCATGAGAATTTGTATCAACGAGGAACATAGCAAGTCTAGATCTATTTTGAAAAGGCTGAGTTTCCAATCTGAGTTCTTTGAAGAGACAAGGAAAATATGACCCAAAAACGGGTTTTCTCTGGGACAAGGGATAATCTAGTTTAATCATTGTGCCCCATGGTGTCAATCATGAAGTGATATTTGGGCAATTACTGTTTTGTGGTCATTGGAAAAGGTCATGAATGGTTTTAGCACAATCTTGACATAGATCAAATTACCAAAATCTAGATTCTTGAAAGAATGTCTTATTTGTTTGAATTTCAAGGAACTGAAAATTTTCAAAAAGTTCGTTCCTTTGTTCATAGCCTAGACTAGGATTTACATCCTTGCTTATTCTGCAATGACAATGCTTCTCTTATTTTTTTTTTTTTTTTTTTTTTTTTTTTTAAGTTCAATCATTCATATTCCTTGAAGCATTAGGTCTTTCAAGTGTTCTTGATTCAAGGTTTAGGTATAGAGAAGCCCAAAAAAGAGGGGGATGGTGTTGGGTCATTTCTAACACTGATCATCAATCTTCTTGAGACTATCCATTATTAAAACTTCCTTAATGCATGTTTTTGCAAATTCACGTTATTGTTAAAACACAACAAACACAAAGCATTTAAAATTCAAAATTCATTTAATTCATGTAGATGTTAACATGAGACAAGTGTTTTCATCATCACAGTGTATAAAACTACATGCCTCAAAATGCTCCTATTGACATCCTTCAAAGGTAGTAATTCTCTCCCTAAAACCCTGAAAGAAACTGATTTAGGGCTAAGCGGCCTTCCATTGATTGATAAGCTCCAGTGTGAAAATACCATCACGGATAAGACTTTCAATCCTTTCCTTCAGTTGTCTGCATTTTTTAGTTGAATGCCCAACTACCCCTAGGTGATAATCACACTTGCTGTCGGGGTCATAACTCCTCGCTGATGGATTCAGAGCTATTTTCAAAGGTACCGGGGTAAGGTACTGATTCTTTATTAGTAATGGCAGTAGGTCAGGGATGGGGATTGGAATTCTTTCTTGATTTTCCCGCGGTCGTTTTCTAGAAGTAGGCCTTGTTGCAAGGGCTGGTATAGGATTAGGTGTGTGGGTAGGTAGGTAAGGATAAAGACTTGGAGATACCTTAGTAGGGTAACATGATTGGTATGAGGGAAATTGGGAATATGGGACGAAATCTCCCATAGTTTGAACATCTTCCTCTTTCTTTCTAGGTGCCTTATTTTTCTCGGCATTGGATGTTCCTTCTCTTTCAAGTTTCCCATTTTTGATAGCATTCTCAATCATCTCCCCTGAAATTACAATGTCTGCAAAATTCTTCGAGGCATTGCCGACGAGTCTGTCATAGTACGGGGCCTGCAGTGTATTCACAAAAAGGATAGGGATTTCCTTTTGTGTCAAGGGCGGTTGTACTTGGGCGGCCAAGCTCATCCACCGTTGTGCATATTCTTGAAGCTCTCAGTAGCTCTTTTCTCCATATTTTGCAAAGTGAGACGATCAGGTGTCCTGTCAGTCATATGCTTGTACTGGTTTGGAAAAGCCCTAGCCAAATCATTCCAAGAGCGAATCTGATCCTTGCTCAACTGACTATACCACCTAATTGCGGACCCGCTGAGGCTATCCTGAAAACAGTGAATCAAAAGCTTATCATTATCTATATGACTTGTCATCTTCCGGCAGAACATAGTGATGTGGGCTGATGGATCGGTTGTCCCGTCATATTTCACAAAGTCAGGGATCTTGAACTTAGGAGGAATGACTAAATCGAGGACCAAACATCGTTCTTTCGCCTCCACACTCCCGAATATGTCTGTATTTTCTACTGCTCGGAGCCTTTCATCTAGCAACTGATATTTCCCTTGGGAATCTTCCAACTCAACCTCATTTACTGCAACCCTTTTCAACTTTGCCTGTTCAGCTGGATCATCTGAGTTTAGGACATTGACTGTGTTCTAGGCATCAATTATTACGACCTCATTCTGACCCTTTTGTGCCTCTAACCCTTCTCTGGCGACAAAGTTTTCGGTGTATCTTTTTCCCTTGATTACGGCAGACATCAGCTCCATCAATTTAGTCATCTGATCCTTAGATTCCGCTTGAGACTTTGCCAGCTATTCTCGCAATTCTTTCTGTTCCCTTTCCATTTTTTCCATTCGGGCAACTTGTTCATCCTCCATAGCACTAGCCTGTATTAAAAGGGTACTCAGTACTTCTTCTGATTTGAAATGGAAATTCTTTCAAAGACTCTTAAAGCTAAGCCAACTTCTGTTTTATTTCCCCCAAATGTATGTCATGATGAATGAGCCATGATTGTCATTTGATGCATATGAAGCCTAAACAATATGATGTATGGACATGTACAATGCAATCACAATGCCAACATGTTGCAAACAAAGAATAAAAAAATCAACACATGGATATATGCAATGACTGATCATGTGCATTTTAGCATATTTCCCAATGAATGTTCATATATCCTACGAATGCAACACGGTGTCAATTATGATACATGCAAACAATGAATGATTGATACAGGGTATATACAAAGAAAATTATGCTAACCATGTGTGTCATGAATGCATCATAATGCTAACATGATGTATGTAATAAGAAAATTAATGCATGAACATATACAAAGAAATCATGCTAACTATGTTTGTTATGAATACAACCCAAAGTCAACATGATGCATGTAAAGAATAAGAAAATTAATGCATGGATATATACAGAAAAAATCATGCTGATTATGAATGCATGAATGCAACCTGACAAATAATTTATCGGATGCAAAATGCAAAGGGGAAGATATCACGGAGGAAATAAGATTCGGAGGAACTTAATCATCAACATCTCATAAATTTGAAGCATAGTCAACTCATTCCCATATCAATGTTCACAATGGTATAAACCATGTTTTACAAAATTTGAGCAGTAGTTAAAACTGTCTTTTACAAGCACTTTATTCTTCCTAGCATCCTAAGGCTATAAGAGCCGGCTACTGAAAAAGTGAAATCCTATTACATCATATAAGACCGAAGTCTTTCCACCTCAATTCTGTAAATCTCCCAATCCTAATGGCGTTTTCCCAGTCCTTTATCACTCAGTGTCGTTGGATCCAACCACTTGGCATCTATAAGAGTTTGCGCTTTCCTTTTGACTGCTATACAATCTTCGATGCTATGGCCAACAATTCCACAGTAATAATCACATCTTTCATTTGGATTATACCACCTTGGATATGGTGGTAACAGGGGTTTCAATGGGACACAGGCAACCATGTGATTTTGGATCAGTATAGGTAGGAGCTCTTGGTAGCTGATTGGAATGGGATCAAAATGCATTTGGTTCTTATTCTGGGACAGTTTCTTAGTCACACATGGCCTAGGAGTTGGGGCACTTGGTGGTGGCACTAAGGTCCGAATTGGAGTGTTTACATGGAGATGTGGCGGAACAGCATGGTAAGGGTGTGGATTTGGACACGGGGCCTTTGGAGGTTGTACATAGCTCGAGGTTCCTATCCCAGATACTAGATAAGGTGATTGATAAGGAAAATAGTATGAACTAGCAGTTGGTGGTGATGGAGTGGGATTCTGGAATCCCGTAGTGGTCATCCCAATGGACGATTGGACCATTGTAGGGTGGGGATACTGGCTTGGACCTCGAATAGTTTGCAGGTATGGTACTGGATCCGAGGTTTCTATCTTTGGTATCAGGCTCTCAGGTTTAATCATTTTCACGATTTTGTCCACAATTTCATCAGGATTGCAACCTTTGTGGCATTGACAAGCGCAGGATCCAGCAAGGATTGTATGTTCTAGACCTAATGGTTTTGGTTGATCCGAAGGCGATGCAGAGCCCTGAGAAAGTTTCTCTTTACTTTTACCCATATCCTCAACCATTTTCAGCAATTTACCAGCTGTTCCTTCACCTCTCGGATTTTATGTCCACATTCCTCTTGGTTGCGTTCCAAAACACCCAATCGTTCCTCCGATTCATTCCTCATATCTCGAACCCCTTTCATGCAAATGAAAATGTCATGAGATTAAGAATACAATTATGAATGTACATACTCTATTCATATGTGCATGAATATACTGATGATTAATGCATGAACATATACAGAGAAATTATGATGACTATGTATGCTATGGATGCAATCTAATGCCAACATGATGGATTTAAAAAAATGAATAAATTGATGCATGGGTATATACAAATAATGACCATGTATGTATTCTACAATGTATGACCATGCATGCTATGATGTCAAAATGATACATGCTACGACTAAATGAATTAACACAAAGGTATACACAAAGAATGACAAAGTATATCACAAATGTATTCTACAATGAATAACCATGCATGTTAGGACTGTGACATGATGTCAAAATGATACAAATAAATTAACAAAATTTACACGAAATTGGTGGGACCTAAATCTTGATTATTCAAAAATCTCATTATGCAAGATTTGCCTCAAAATTTATGATTTTTTTGAAAAATGTTTTTTTCTTTGAAAAACCAATCATATTATTTCCAAAAGAATTTCGGAGTAGTGAATCTTACTATAGTACAATATGCAAATATTCATGTAACAATACCGGTTTTATGAAACCATCAAATAAAATTACCAACTGTTTATTGCAAAGAATGAGATCAATAATACAACCAAAAATGTACATGCTCTATTCACACATGCATGAAATGTGCAACATGTAAAAATGCTTGGAAAATGATTTTTTTTTTTAAAAAATAGCTAATGAACATCTGCCCCAACAATATCTGCTTATTTAGGCATCACGATGCCTTCGAGGCGGAGTATCACATTTATTACGGGCGATGTACGTACATCGTTGCCCGATCTACCACACTTATTCGAAGTGTAAAATAGGTAACAAAAGGTTTAGAAATGTCCCTCCATGTGTTCCTATTTTCGGTATATCTAACGGAAATCTGGCATGGCTTCGCCTAGGTTCACTATATGAGGGTGAATCGGTTATAAGGCCCCGAATTGTTCCTCACTGTCGCCAGTGAAGGCTAGTAAGGCACCCCGATAAAAGCGGGTTCAATTCGTTAGAGTATATTTTCCTAAGCCCATACGGAGGATCATCACGAAGGCTTTAGGTACTTTATACTCCGAAAGTGTTTCACTAGCCCATACGGAGGATCATCACGAAGGCGTAGTTACTTTACTCCCACTTAAAAGGACGGAACCCGGGTATAGGATTCATGATATGTAAATGCACGTGTAGTGTGTGTGGAGGAATAACAAACCTTTCACTACCTATTCTACAATCCTTAATATACAACCTTAAATAACTAGAGAACAATAACCATTCAAGAATAGTGTAACGCATTAACCAACAAGCAATTATAATATACAACCTTAAATAACTAGAGAACAATAATAAAATGCATTTACATGAGTATGAACATATTTAAAAATATTTTATTATTTTCAAAATTGTTCTTATTAAAAAAATACGGGAATTAAAATTAAATACCAACTAAACCAACAAAACCGAGACTTTGATAAAACACGACTAATTTTTAAGCCTGGCTCTCTAATTGACCTAGTGGAGTCGCCAAGCTGTCGCAACCTAAAAAATAACGAGTCTCATCGCAAGACTTTATTATTCATTAACGTGACTTTAAAGAATCGAGGAAACGTCGACTTAATTCCTCTAGAAAAATGAAGGTTTTGAAAATGACCTAAAAAAGACATGGACTCGCCACCAATCTTTTTTAGCTAGGTGTGATCGGCCACCTATTAAAACCGGTTTTATAAAATATTTTAAAAATTAATTAAAATGTTTTAAAAACCAATTTCAAGTCTGCGTTTTAAACCAGAGAAATCAAAGAAGCGGGTTCGGGAGTCGGTTACGTGCGGGGAAGGATTAGCACCCCCACAACGCCCGTATAAATCGGTACCTTATTAATCGTGTGTTATGTCAAATCTCGGTAAAAAAGTTGGTTTTAAATTTAGTATTTCAAGTTAATTCCCGATTTAAAGAAAAATATTTCATTTTTAATCAAAAATGATTCGGAATTTATAAATTCAAAATTTTCCTATATTCCCCAACAAATGTGGCAAAATATAGAAATTTTTATTAGTTTTGGAAAACTTTCCGAATGATTCTCTTTTTTTTGAAAGAAAGATATTCCTTTATTAATGATAATTGATGATATTCCCTCCAGCAAACCCGGTAGAGAACTCATGAATTATTTTAACTCGAGAATATCTTTATTTTATTGAAAAATCATTATCCTTTTGAAAACATTTTAAAAGATATGAATATGTATATGCATGACATAAATAAAATGACATAGCAAAATCTAAATAATATAATGCTTCCTAAATGATATAATATAATGTAAATGCTTCCTAAATGAAATGAAATAAATTCCTTAGCATATTCTAAATGAAATAAAATATCCTAAGTTATATGACATATTATAAATAAAATGAAATGACCTAGGTAACATGATATTTTCTAAATGAAATAAAATAACCTAAGTAACATAACATATTCTATATGAAATGAAATAACCTAAGTAACATGATATTTTCTAAATGAAATAAAATAACCTAAGTAACATAACATATTCTATATGAAATAATTTAAATGACATGGCAAACATGAATGATATGGAATATAAATTAAATGAGATGGAATATGAAATAATGCTATCATATAATATGCATGAAAATAAAAATGAAAATAATAATGCATGAACATAGTATATGCTAAATAATATGACAAAAAAATAACTAAATAAAAAGCATAGGATATCATGAAATATTCCAAATCATATAATAAACAATATAACATAACTCAAAATCATAACAATATCATAGAAATTATCATAGCAAGAATCACATATTATATAAAATGCATGAATATGGAAAATGCAATGCATGAAATGTATTTTTTCCTTTAATTAAGAAAATCAGTATATCTAAAAAGATATCCGGCTACCTTAGGAAAATATGTCAAATTAAATATTCTAAAACCAAAATACTTTGTGATTGTTTGAAAACAATTTTGAAAAGCTTGAATTAAAAATAAAAACTGGGCTAATTTCTTTAAAATGGCTCTAATTTTCCAAGTTTAAAAATTCGGACTTGACTACCCTTAACCCGAGACTTGAAAAACCATTTTTAGAGTTTAAAAAGGCTTAGAAACTACCCTAAGTCAGTACCTAACCCTCCTAATCAACCCACTCTAAGTAACTTAACTAAAACAGAAAAATGATTTTTCTTTAAATTCAATTCTGACTCCACTGTCCAGTTTTAAGCCACGATTTTTTACCCTATTTTTAAAAAATCAAAAAATTCTGAAAAAAATACTGGAGATTCAGGACATGTAAAACTAAAGGGAAACAAATCAGCATAATTTTCTTACTAAAGATGCATTCCCATAAAAATCGGAGATGTACGAGTTTTGGGTGAAAAAAAAACTGTTTTGTCAAAACACATTTTTGCCTTTGATAAAATCATTTAAAAATCAAAGTAAAAATATTTGAAACTCATAAAATAGCTCACAAACAGTAGCTAGGACTTTTTGAAAGTTAGATAAAAATTGGCTAAGTAAAAAAAAAATCACAAAGGTAGAATAATCAACTTGACAAACTTAATTTTCCACAAGTGTGCTCAAGAGAGCATAACTTTGAACCATTAATTGGCTCAAGTCATTATTCAAGTGGCATGAACATGAAATGCATGAAATAATACAGAAAACGTAATGCATGAAATGCATGGATTTAAACCTAAATGTCATAAAAAAAATGCATGGCATTCATAAAGTGACCTAGACCTAAATGAACTTGCATGGCATTTAATGCAACCTAGACCTAAAATGCATGAACATGCATGGCAAATAAACCTAACTTAATAACTAAAATATGCATGGCATTTTCACAAACACAAAGCATGCTTAAACCAAAAACTCAATCAAATATCATGCAAATGCTAACCTATCAACTAACATGGCAAGAATGCACATAAAATGCAAAAATTCCAAGGATGGCCGAATAGCATAATGTAACTAGCAAGCATGGCATTTTCACAAACACCTGGTATACTAGCATGCAAAACTAAATCAAATGTCATGCAAATGCAAAAACCTACCAACTAACATGGCAAAAAATGCAACACACAATGCAAAACACATGGAGTAGCCAAATGGCCTCAAGCTCCAACAAGCATGGCATTTTCACAAACACTTGGTATACTAACATGCTCAACTAAAATATAACATTTAAATCATGCAAAAACCACACAAGCATTTTCACAAACACTTAGTATACTAAATCTAAAACATGCTCAACTAAGATATAAAACTTAAATCATGCAAAGACCACACAAGCATTTTCACAAACACTTGATATACTAAATCTAAAACAAGCTCAAATTTAAACATCATGAAAACAGAAAATTAAAAATGCAAAAACATGATATTTAAAACATAAATGGCAACAAACAAAGCAACCAAATTAAAATATAACTCAAGAATATGAAGTAACATAACATTTAAAACATCAAAATCAAAGAAAATAACATAAACAATATGGTAAAATAAATCAAAACAACAACTTAAAATAAATAATGTAGGCCATTTGGCCATGGTGAGTTTATTGTAAAAATAAAATGTAAAAAATATACTTAAGAAACAGATGAAGGAAGAACTTAAAAGAACAATAAAAAAAAACATTTATTGAAAATGGAAACTCACCAAATAGAAATCAAAATAGCAAAAACAAGAATGGAAAATCAAGAAAGTGCAAGAGTTGGTGCTCAAGAGCAACCTCAAGAAGCTAATATTTCAAGCTTTTCTCTTCAAACTTTCATTTCTTTTCTAAACTTTTCTAATCTTTCAACCAAGAAGAGAAAAACTAAGTAAAAACTCTAAGAACTCAGCAAAATGAAGATGAAAAAATGAAATTCTGACCTCCTCTATGTGATGGCAGAATTTTACCTCTCTCCTCCCCTAGGATGTTGTCATTTTGATTCCGACCAACTTCCATCCAAGGGCTAGTGATTCAAGGTGAAAAATTATGAAATTATCACCATTAGATTAGCATCTCAGCTCTCTCAAATTACAGCTGTTCAAGAATAATGTTGACATCTCTCTTGGCCTATGTGGCTTAATCACCATGGCATGATCAAAGAGAATCTCTAACTAACTCTTGATTTTTAGCCATTTGATTGAAAAATTAGAAGCTTCCTCCTTCCTTTGGGCCTGGGAAGGCCAGAACTTCTCTTTTCCAGCCCAACTCTGATTTTTTGAAAGGCCCAAAGAAGCCCTTTTCTGTTGCTTGGGTGAAATGACCGTTTTGCCCCCCGGATGCAAATAAATATCAAACGGACTCCAAATTCAATTTATATTTTTTTAATACTTCCAAAATAATAAAATATTGAGTTCTGGAAGTTTTCAAAATTATCCGAGTCCGTTTGCTATTTATTTGGATTTTTTCTTCCAAAAATGCCCTTTTATGCCCCTACATTTTACCATTTTTTAAACGAGCTCCAAATCAAGATTTTTCTTCACCAATCTCTTCAAAATAATTAAAAAGTGTGATCTGGAAGTTTTCATAATTTTTGGAGCTCATTTGGTATTTTTTCGGGATTTATCGGCTTGAATTACTACATAGGAGGCCCGGGATTTGGCCATTTTGTAAACGAAATCCGAATCAAGATTTTCTTTCACCAATCTCTTCAAAATAATTTTAAAATGAGATTTGCAAAATTTCAAAATTTTTGCAGTCCATTTGCGATTTTTTGGGAATTTATCTTTTTGAATTATTGCATCGGAGGCCTGGGATTTGGCCATTTTGCAAACGAACTCCGAATCAAGATTTTCTTTCGCCAATCTCTTCCAAATAATTTAAAAATAAGATGTACAAAATTTCAAAATATTTGGAGCTCATTTGCTATTTTTCCGAGATTTTCCTTTTTGAATTACTACATAAGAAGCCCACGATTTGGCCATTTTGCAAACGAACTCCGAATCAAGATTTTCTTTTACCAATCTCTTTCAAATGATTTAAGAATGAGATTGAAAAATTTTCAGAATTTTTGGAGTCCATTTGCTATTTTTCCCAAATTTTCCAATTTTGCCCTTTTGCCTCTGAAACCCGGTTTTGCTCAAAACAAGTCCGATTTTTAGATTTTCTTCAAGCTGAGCCTTGGGCTATCCTTTTTAATCATTGCTCATCCATTGGGGCTTTGGTCTTACCAAGTCGGGCTATTTCTGTGATTCTTCCCGATTTCACCGAAATCCACCAAAAACCCTAATTCTTGGTTTTCTCTCGGATTGACTTTTCTTTCGATTTTTCTTGCAAGTGACTCCTCCATTACCCGTAGTCAGTGCTTATCTTTCATTTGGAACCTTCAATTTTGACCAATTTGATCGTTTAAACACTTCTCCCTAAATTTCTCGGATTAGGGCTTCCTTTCTATTGAATCTCCAAATACCAACTTCCGAACTCCATATCTTTCAATGTAGACCTCAGATTATCAAAATTCTTTTGCCATTTTTCAATTGAACTTAATATCTTGATTTTGAAAGTGGGTTGACTTTTTCAGTAGTTGACTTTCTGGGGTTGACTTTTTCGGGGTTGACTTTTTTTAGGGTTGACTTATTTCAAGTTTGACTTTTTATGCTCGCCCTCTTAAACTAAGTCTCTGAGTACCACCTGCAAGATGAAAACAGTCTTTTTACACTCGAAAACATCAATTTATGAAGAAAACATACATGTTATAGTGGTCCGGACAAAATTAGGTGTCTACAGTCTTAAGACAGCTATCTCATCCTGCATTGCCCCTTATCATCCTCGCCCTAAGTTAGTCTGGCATTCAGCCTCAGCTACCTTGGCAGCACAAACACTCTCGGCGATAGCTCACCCTTTTCTGTTGCCTTCAGAGAAGCCTCCAACCCTTGAACACGAGTCTCGAGCTGGGAAGACTTAGCCTCTGTAGAACTGGCCTCAGCAGCTTTGATAGTGGCTTCCTTCTCAATAGCCTTCAAGAGACCATGAACCTCCTTGCCTTGGACATACAAGGCCACCGCGTTCACAAGGTTCTGTAAAACACTTAAGATTAGTAAAACCAAGTCACGAACATAGGAACCAAGCTCACACATATACCTCTACAATGCTGGCAATTAGAGAACGATGATTGTTAGGCACAACCTGCTCCTCCACAATCTTAAGCACCGCGGTAGGGATACTGGAGCGAGTCCAACTCATGGCAGTGTCCACCCTCCGTAAAAAGCTGTCAGAGGGAAGACACTTATGCCACTTGAATTATTCAGTGGATAATCGACCTAAAACAAGTAGCTTACCATGCCTTGGAGAACGCCTCGCAAGAGAATGCCTCACCAAGTCTCGTGATCGGGACTCCACTTGTTCATCCCCTACTAGGGTAGAGATTTTACTCTCGGTCTGCTAGCAACATCACGTGCAAGCAGGGAAGCACGCTCTTTGGAAGGAACACGTTGGCTTCTATGTTTTTGATGTTGTTGCTGGTCCTCCCCTATCCTTCCCATGACCACGACCCTTCTCAAAGAGCCCGAACAGTGGGCTCTCAAATCCTAATTCCACTGACATCATCGGTAACCTGCTTCTTGGCCTGAGGAGCAGCTTTGCTAGGGACATGAGCTCTTTTTCTTCGGTGAGCCATGTCCATCTCCCTCTCAGCGAGCTCTTAAGCCAAAGTTCTCCTCACCATTACTGCAAAAGAACAAACAATCAACATAAGTCCATAATAAGTTTAAGAAAGATAATTCACAAATATACCAGCTCACCCAATAACACTCTCTCCCAAGCTAGAACTTTCACTCCCCACGTCGTTATTAGCATATGAAAAATAACCTTCTATAAATACTCTATCTGTGTCATCATCGCCAACAATAATGTTAACCTCAAGGCCTCCGCCAATGGCACTCTCGTGAGTGCTTGGATAAGACACTAGCTTCACTACATTTATGGGAGGAGGAGTAAGGACAAAAACATGAGGAGCAGCAGGAGTAGCAAGGGTACCAGAAACATAGCGGGCGAATCCTCTAGACTCTCCAAACAAGCTTGGAAAATAGGAGCTTCTAGTGGCCCAAATCGCCATAGTGCCCTAAAACCATGCAAAGGCAATTCCCTAGCGAACGCATTGGTAAATATATGATGCACCTAGAATAGTGTATCTTATTAAGAACCTTGCACTAAATATGGTCAATGTTTAGTATAATAATAAGCAAGGGTCGAATCTACAGAGGTTGTTCTCAATCTATAAGTTATTGATTTATAACTTTAGCTCTAAAAGAATAAAAGGGGATTTTGATTGTTTTAAAAGTAAAGAAAACAAGAAAAACAATATTTAAAGAAGTAAGGTAGAATCAAATAAGTAGAAGCATGGTTAAGGAGTCATTCACCACCACTAAACATAATTGAGAATCAATATCAGAATTATCAACACCAATTATCTATCAAAACTATCAACTGTATATAACAACAAGCTCTGCAACCCCAATCTTTCCTTAGTTCGTCATTAAATAGAACAAGCTCTCTATTTAATCTCTAACCATTAAATAACCTAGAATAAGCTCTCTATATTTAACTTGACAGCAGCTTTATGATGAGAAAGATAGGTTGATCTAAGCAACAAACACAAAAGCTCGGATTGTTCAACTTATGTTATGTTCCACATCGCAATTACTGAAAACACAACCATAATCATTAATCACAAATTGCTGCTAATGAATAGGAAATCAAGATAATTACATGGATCAAGATTCCTAATCTAGCAATAGATAATTATCAAGATCTATCTAGTTGTACACCTAAACGAATCAAGACAAAAATTATGAACAATTTTAATGGAAGAACATAATCAATCTCAATAGATAATCAATATAGATAATATCTAATAATCAATTACACAACCATGTCTAGGGCTTTGAAATCACCCTTAACCAAAGAAAGTTTTAGCCTAGCATAGACATAGATAACATAAACATAAAACTAAAAAGAAAATAATAGAATGGAGAAGAAGAAGAAGAAGAAGAAGAAGTAGAAGAAGATTAATAATAACCAAAACATATCTACTTTGTGGCTCAAAAGATGATATTTATAGAGTTTGAAAACCATGAGAAACCTTTATTGCCGTACAAGTAAGTTTGGGGAGAAAAAAATTTAGTTTTGGAAAGTCGTCGGGTGCCGCGGCGCTGGAATGGGGCACCACTGCATCGGGCTCTCAAAATATTCTTCTCAGTTGCTGCATCTTCTCGCACTTCCTCAGCCGATTTGGATGACCATCGTAGACACGTAATTTTTTTCGGATCACTAAATCAAGTACTTTTCTTCCTGAAATAATGTTTTAGAATGCAGAAAGCTCTTCTCATCCGATAGCTGGTACTCTGAAACTTAGTTTAAGGGGCTGAGCATTAAAAGTCAATTTGGAAATAGTCAACCCTAAAAAAGTCAACCTCAAAAAGTCAACTATTTGAAAAGTCAACCCATATTCAAAATCAAGATTCAAAGTTCAATTGAACAATGGTGAAAGAATTTTGATAATCTGAGGTCTATAATGAAAGATATGGAGTACGGAAGATGGGTGACGGAGATTTAGTAGAAAGGAAATCCTAGTTCGGAAAATTTAGGAAAAAGTGCTTAAACGATCAAATTGGTCAAAATTGGAGGTCTCGAATGGAAGATAAGTAATGACTACGAGTAATGGAGAGGCCATTTGGGGGCAAAACTGAAGGAAAAGTTAATTTGGAAGAAAACCGAGAATTAGGATTTTTGGTGGATTTTGGTGAAATTGGGGAAAATTACAAAAATGGCCCAATTCATTAAAACTAAAGCCCCTAATTGATGAGGAGTGAGTAAACAAGGATAGCCCAAGGCTCAGTTTGAAGTAACTCTGAGAAAAGAGCCAATTAGAGGAAAAACGGAAAAAACAATGAAGTTCCAGATACTTAAAAAAGGAAAAATCAAATTGGAGAGGAATTTGATTGTAAAATTGGGCGTTTACAAACCAACTCCAATTCAATATATGACAAAGGTACGAAAAAGGAAAATCTGGAAATCGGACTTGTTTTGAATAAAACCGGGCTTCGAAGGTAAAAGGGCAAATTTAAAAAATTCAGGAAAAATAGAAAATGAGCTCCAAAAAGTACCAAAACTTCAATATCTCAATATTAAATCATTTGGAAGAGATTGGCGAAGAAAAATCTAGATTTGGAGTTTGTTTGCAAAATGGCAAATTTCGGGCCCACTAAGTTGAAATTCCAGAAGATAAATCCCGAAAAAATAGTAAATGAGGTCAAAAAATTATAAAAACTTCCAGATCTCAATTTTAAGTTATTTGGAAGAGATTAGTGTAGAAAAATCCAGATTCGGAGCTCGTTTGAAAAATGGTAAAAGTTTGGGTGCACTAAGGGGCAATTTTGGAAGAAAAATCCGGAAAAAATAGCAAATGGGCTCGAAAAATTATGAAAACTTCCAGAATTCAATTTTTTATTATTTAGGAAGTATTGAAAAAAGAAAACTTGGATTCGGAGTCCGTTTGCTATTTAATTAGGTTCGGTGGCCAAAAAGGTCATTTTATCGAAGAAACCGAAGAAGGCCTTTCTTTTATTTAAAAAAATAGAGATTGGGCTGGAATATCAAGGGCCATTCGGCCAAGCCCATAATGGAGAGTGATTTTGTTGAGTTCTTGCATCGAAAGCATCCAAAGGCTAACAGTGGATAGTAAGGTAGTTGTTTTTTTATCAAGCCTTTGTAATTGTGACACATAGACCAATGCATGGAGAGGGATGATGTCACCATAATGATATCATATTTTTGAACAGCTGAATTAGTTAGGGGCTGGTTACTTAATCGAAGGGTGGTAATTTCACATAAAAAGCATCTTGGATTAAGGGCCTTCGGATCAAAATTGGCTAGAAAAAATTACAACATTCTACCCTATTCTAGAAGGCCATTCGGCCAAGCTTGTCAAGGGAGGGGGTTTCATTTTGCTGGAGGTTCTTGGCTTAATAGAGGCAGTAGCTATAGAGGAAAAAAGGAGAAAAGAAAAGGAAAAAAGAGAAGGAAAAAAAGAAAGGTTTTGCTTACTACTCTTTGATTTGGAAAGCTAGAGCAAGGTAGCTATGTTCTTTCATGCTTTCCTCCATACTTTGTTGATATGATTTTGCTATTTTTGTTTTTATTGTTATTTTATTTTCTTTCATGAAATAAACCTGTTTTTGAAAATTAGTTTTAAAAGGTCTCTACCTTGTATTTTCATAAGAAATCAAGAAAACAAATGTTTACTATTTGTTTATACAAATGGCCAAGTGGCATATTTTTGATTAGGTGATCTTGTGTTTGATTTTGTTCATGTGATTTGTTATGGTAGGATAGCTTACTTGTGGTAGATTAGCTTGATTGTGGTAGGTTAGCTTGATTGTGGTAGGTTAACTCTACACCATGCCATGTGTTTGTGATAATGCCATATTCATATACATTTACATCCGATCATACATCATTTTATTTACCATGTCTGCATTTTTGTCATGTTTACTAGTTTAACATGCTTCCATGTAGACTTTGCATATTTAGGTTGCCATGTATTTGTGAAAATGCCTTGCTAGGGTTTCCCATGTTGTTTAGAGGTCATTCGGCTCCTATGCTTATATTTGCCTTGTGTATGTGCATTTTCATTTTATTAGGTTTTCATGCATTCGTTTTATGCCATACATGTTTCTTATTACATGTAGTTCATTAAGGGGGTATTCGGTCATATAAGAAGTCTAGGTTATTTAGGTCTTCATTTGGTTTTCATGCATATTTTGTATGACATTTTAGGCCTTAGGTTGCCATGTTTTCGTTTCATGCATATCTTGTATGTCATTTTAGGAATTAGGTTTCCACACTTTAATTTCATGCCATATATGTTTCTTATGTCATGTGGTTCATTAGGGGGCATTCGGTTATATAGGTCTAGGTCATTTTAGGTCTTCATTTGGTTTTCATGCATATCTTGAATGACATGTTAGTTGTTAGGTTGCTATGTCTTCATTTCATGCATATTTTGTATGTCATTTTAGGAATTAGGTTTCCATGCTTTCATTTCATGACATACATGTTGCTCAAGACATTTCGAACCCTATGACCATTTGGCCATACATAGTCTAGGTCATTTTAGAGGTCTTCATTTGGTTTTCATGCATGTTTCATCTCCCATAATAGATTTTAGGTCATTATGATTCTTATGTCATATTAGTCTAGCAGTTGTATTTCATGCCATGCATATATTTCTATGACATAGTAGGCATTATGACATATTTGTATTGCCATGCATTTTCATGACATTTTAGCTCTAGGTCATATTTGTATTGCCATGCATTTCATGCATATTAGGTCTAGGTAGCATTTATTGCCATGCAAGTTCATGCTAGGCATTAGGACATCTTTGTATTGCCAAGCATTTTCATGACATTTTAGGTCTACATTCTATTTGCATTGCCATGCATTTCATGCATATTAGGTCTAGGTAGCATTTATTGCTATGCAAGTTCATGCTAGGCATTAGGTCATTTTGAATTGCCATGCATTCTCTATGTCATTTAGGCCTTAGATCATGCATTTCATACATCAAATTTGCTATTTGTTCATGCATCTCATATCATACCACTTGATTTTTGACTTAAGTCAATCAATGGCTTAAGGTCAAGCTCACATGAGCATACTTGTGGAAAATTGAGAAGTTGTCAAGTTGATTTTTCTACCTTTGTATTTTTTCTTTACTTAGGCAATTCTTGTCTAAATTTTTAGAAATTTTAGCTACTATTTGTAGGTCCTTAGAAGAGTCTCCAATATTTTTACTTTGATTTTTGAATGATTTTATCAAAGGCTTAAAAATGATTTTTGGCAAAACAGTTTTTCACCCAGTGTTCTGACTTTCGTGATTTTTCTGGTAGGTTATCCTTAGTCTAAAATTAAGCCAATTTTTTCCCATATATTTAGACATGTTATGAGTGTCCTATTTTTTTTTTATATTTTTTAGAATTTTTTAAAATAAGTTAAAAAATCACGTTTTAAAACTGGACAGTAGAGTTACATTTGAATTTGAGGAAAAATTAATTTTTTGTTTTGTCTAAGGCAAAAAGAGAAGGCTGATTAGCAACCTTAGCTACTGTCCTAGGTTGATTTCTAAGCCATTTTAATCTTAAAAAAATGATTTTATTAAGCTCGGGTCAAGGATGGTCAAGTCCGGGTTTTCTAAGTTAGGAAATAGAGCCTTTTTCAAAGGGTTTCGGCCTTAGTGCCATTTTTTTACAAGATTTTTAAAATTGTTTTTAAACTAATCACAAAGTATTTTTTATTTTAGAAAATTTAATTTGGTGTCTTTTCCTAAGGTAGTCGGATATCTTTCTAGGTATACGGATTTTCTTATTTAAAGAAAAAAAATACACTTTCATGCATTGCATTTCCGATGATCATGCATATTATATGATATATGATTCTACGAATATTTCTATGGTAATGTTATTATTTTGATTTATATTCTATGGTGTTATATCTGTTTGACATATGGTTGTGAATATTCTATGTTATCCTATGCTTTTTATTTAGTCATTTATTTTTGTCACATCATTTAGGATTTATTATGTCCATGCATTATTTTTTATTTTCATGCATATTTCATGATAATATTATTCTATGCTTCATATCATTTCATGTCATTTAGATTATATTGCTATGTCATTTATATTATATTATGTCATTTAGAATATATTATGTCACTTAGGTTATATCATTTCATTTAGAGTATACTATGCCATTTTAATTATATCATGTCATTTAGGTTGCATTATATTATCTAGATTTTGCTATGTCATCTTTATTATATCACACATGTTCATATTCATTCTTTTTAAATTGTTTTTATAAAAGATAATGATTTAAAATAAAACAAAGTTATTCCCGAATTAAAATAATTAATGTGTTCTAGCTCTTCCGAGTTGCCAGGGAGGATATCATCAATTGTCATTAATAGAGGAATATCTTTTTTTCAAAACGAGAATGATTCGAAAATTTTTCTAAATAAATAAAATTTTCTATACTTGCCGCGCTTGTCGGGGAATGTAGGAAAATTTTGAATTAATAAATTCCGGGTCATTTTCAATTAAAAATGGAATTCTTTTTCTTAAAATTGGGAATTAATTTGAAAATTTAAAACTGACTTTTTACCGAGACTTGAGATAAAACACGATTAATAAGGTACCATTTTATACGGGCATTGTGGGGGTGCTTATCCTTCCTCACACGTAACCGAGTCCCGAACCCGCTTCTTTGATTTCTTTGGTTTAAAACGCAGATTTGAAATTGGTTTTTAAAATATTTTAATTAATTTTAAAATGTTTTACAAAATCGGTTTTAATAGGTGGACGATCACACCTAGCCAAAAAAAATATTGGTGGCAGCTCCATGTCTTTTTCGAGGTTGTTTTCAAATCCTTATTTTATTTCAAGAGAAATTAAGTCATCTTTTTCTCTGTTTCCCCCAATGTCACGCTTAACGAGTAAAAGTCTCGCTATGAGACTTGTTATTTTTTAGGTTGCGACAGCTTGGCTACTCCACTAGGACTATTAGAGAGTCAAGCCTAAAATTAGTCGTGTGTTATCAAAAGTCTTGGTTTCTCGATTTTTAGTTGGTATTTAATTTTAATTCCCACATTTTTTTAAAAATAAAGAGGAGAATTTTGAAAATAATAAAATGTTTTTAAATATGTTCATATTCATTCACATGCATTTTATTATTGTTTTCTAGTTATTTAGTTTTGTATATTACTATTGCATTCTTGTTTGTTAATGCGTTACACTATTCTTGATCTTTGTTCAATAAATTGTCGGGGTATCTAGGATAGAGGTTGTAGAATAGATGGCGAAAGGTTTGTTTGCTCCTCCTCACACACGACACTTACAATTTGCATAGCATGAGCTCTATGTCCGAGTTTCGTCCCTTTAAGTGGAAGTAAAGTACCTACGCTTCGTGTGGCAACAGCCTCCGCATAAGCAAGCGAAACACTTTCGGAGTATCAGATTACCTACGCTTCGTGTGGCAATAGCCTCCACATAAGCCGGGAAAATGAACTTTAACGAATTGAACCTGCTTTTATCGAGGTACCTTCCTAGCCTTCATCGGCGACAGTGAGGAACAATTCGGGGCCTTTAGAACCAATTCGCCCTCATACAGTGAACTTAGACGAAGCCATGCCGGATTTTCGTTAGATGCACCGAAGCTAGGGGCACATGGAGGAAAACTTCTGACCTTTTGCTATTTATTTTACAGTTCGCATAAACCGGGCAAGGATGAACGTACATCGCCCGTAGTAAATTTTAATTTCTACCCTAAAAGCATCGTGATGCCTAAATAAATATATACTGCTGGGGCAAGTGTTTACGAAATTTTTGAAACTGAAAATATTAAAATTCTTTTTCAACATTTTGCATTCTGCACATTTCATGCATATGTGAATAGAGCATGTGCATTTATGGTTGTATTGTTGATTTCATTCTTTGCAATAAACGGATGGTGATAATAGTCTCATTGATGATTTCATAAACGTTCATTAGTTGAATAAGAATTGCAGACCGGTAGTGTTGAACGAACATTTAGACATTGTACAATAGTAGGATCCACTACCCCAAAATTCTTTTGAAGCATAATATGTTGATTTTTTTGTGGAGGAAACATGTTTTTTTTTTTTTTAAAAAATCATAGATTAAATTTGGAGGCAAATCTTGCATAATGTGATTTTTGAATAATCAAGATTTAGCCATACCAATTTCGTGTAATTACTGATTAATTTCTTTGTTTACCTTTGTGTTAATTCATTTATTCTTTACATATATCATTTTGACATCATGTTACCATCATAGCATACATGGTCATTTATTGTAGAATACATTTATGACATGAATCGTCATTATCTGTATATACCTGCATATCAATTTATTCATTCTTTACACGCAACATATCAGCATCAGGTTGCATCCGTGGCATGCATAGTCATCATAATTTCTATGTATATGTATATGTATATGCATATGCATCGATCATCATTATATTTATGCACATAGGAATAGAGCATGAACATTCATTTTTTATCTCATGATGATAATATCAATTTCATTTGCATGAAAGGGGTTCGAGACATGAGGAATGAATCGGAGGAACGGTTGGGTGCTTTGGAACGCAATCAAGAGGAATTTGGACATGAAATCCGGGAGGTGAAAGAATAGCTTGACAAATTGATGAAAATGGTTGAGGATATGGGTAAGGGTAAGAGAAAACTTTCTCAAGGCTCTTCATCGCTTTCAGATCAACCAAAACCATTAGGTCCAGAGCATACAATCCTTGCTAGGTCCTGCACTTGTTAATGCCATAAAGATTTGGACCCTAAAGAAATTTTGGATAATGTTGTGAAAATAACTAAAACAGAGAGCCTCATACCAAGGATAGAAACCTCAGATCCCAAACAGTCCCTGCAAATTGTCCTAGGTCCAAACTGGTATCCTCACTCTACTATGGTCTAATCGTCCACTAGGATAACCGCTACAGGATCTGTGGGTCCTACTCCATCACCACCAATTGGCAGTTCGCATTTTTCCCTCATCAATCACCTTATCAAGCATCCGGGATAGGAACCTCGAACTATGCACAACCTCCGAGGGTGTCGTGTCCAAATCCATACCCTTGCCTTGTTATTCCACCATCTCCCCATGTAAACACTCCGGTTCAAGCCTTAGTGCCACCATCAAAGGACCCAACTCCTAGGCCATGTGCGACTAAGAAACAACCCAAGGACAAGACCCAAAGGCATTTCAATCCCATTCGAATCAATACCAAGAGCTTTTCCCTATGTTGATCCAAAATGACTTGGTTGCCTATATGCCATTGAAACCCCTGTCACCACCATATCCCAAGTGGTATAACCTGAATGCAAGATGTGATTATCACTGTGGGATTGTTAGGAATAGCATCGAAGACTGCATTGCACTCAAAAACAAAGTACAATCTCTTATAGAGGCCAAGTGGTTAGATCCAATGACACTAATTTATAGAAGACAAGGAAATGGTAATTAGGATTGGGAGATTTACGGCAATGATGTAGAAAGACTTCGGTCCGATATGATGTAGTAGGATTTCATTTTTTCAGTAGCTGACTCTTATAGCCTTAGGATGCCAGGAAAAATAAAGTGCTTGTAAAAGACAGTTTTAACCACGGCTCAGATTTTGTAAACATGGTTTATCCCTTGTGAACATTGATATGGGAATGAATTGGTAATGCTTCAAATTTATGAGATGTTAATGATTAAGTTCCTCTGATTCTTATTTCCTCCGTGATATCTTCCCCTTTTCATTTTGCATCCAATCAATTATTTGTCATACCATATATTCGTACATGCATCTTGGTGGCATCAGGTGGTATTCATGACAAACGTAGTCAGCATGACTTTTCTATATATGTTCATGCATTAATTTGCTTATTACATGCATCATGTTAGCATCAGGTCGCATTCATGACAAACATAGTCAGCATGATTTTTCTGTATATTTTCATGCATTAATTTGATTACTCTTTACATACATTGATTTGTTTATATAAATCATGTTGACATCAGGGTTGCATTCATCGCATACATAGTCATCATGATATGGTCATGCATTAATCCATCATGTTAGCATCAGGACGCATTTATGAAACACATGGCCAGCATGATTTTCTTTGTATATACTCTATGTCAATCATTCATTGTTTACATGCATCATAATTGAAATCGTGTTGCATTCATAGTGTATATGATCATTCATTGGGAAACACATCTGAAAAATAAATGGTCATTCATTGCATATATCCATGCGTTGATTTGTTTATTCTTTGCTTGCATCATGTTGGCCTCGTTATTGCATTTATTACATATATGTCAGCATGTTTCTATTGTACATGTCCGTACATTATATTGTTTAGGCTTCATGTGCATCAAATTATATTCATGGCTCCTTCATCATGACACGCACTTGGGGGGATAAAACAAAAGTTGGCTTGGTTATAAGAGTCTTTGAAAGAATTTCCATTTCAAATCAGAGGTATAAGAAGTACTGAGTACCTTTTAATACAGGCTAGAGCTATGGAGAATGAACAAGCTGCCCGAATGGAAAGAATAGAAAGGGCGCCGAAAGAATTGCAAGAAAAGTTGGAAAAATCTCAACCAGAATCTAGAGATTAGATGACTAAATTGATGGAGCTAATGTCCGCCGTAATCACGGAAAAAGGATACACTGAAAATTTGACCGCCAAAGAAAGGCTAGAGGTACAAAAAGGTCAGATTGAGGTCATGATGTTGGATGGCCAGAACGCAGTTAATCCCAGCAACATCCTGAACTTAGATGATCCAGCTGAACAGGAAAAGCTGAAAATGGTTAAGTCGAATAGGGCTGAGTTGACATATTCCAAAAGGAAGTATCAGCTGTTAGATGAAAGGCTCCAGGCAGTAGAAAGTACAGATATATTTGGGAGTGTAGATGCGAAAGAACGTTGCTTGGTCCCCAATTTAGTCATTCCTCCTAAATTCAAGGTTCCCAACTTTGAGAAATATGATGGGACAACCGATCTGTTAGCCCACATCACTATATTTTGCTGAAAGATGACGGTTCATTCAGATAATGATAAGATTTTGATCCACTGCTTTCAAGATAGCCTTAGCGGGTCTGCAATTAGGTGGTATACACAGTTGAGCAAGGATCAAATTCTCTCTTGGAATGATCTGGCTAAGGCTTTTCTAAGCCAGTACAAGCATATGACCGATATGGCGCCTGACCGTCTCACCTTGCAAAATATGGAAAAAAGAGTTATTGAGAGTTTCAAAAAATATGCTCAGCGATGGATGGACATGGCCGTCCTAGTACGACCACCTTTGACACAGAAGGAAATCACCGTCCTTTTTGTGAATACACTACAGGCCCCGTACTATGATAGACTCGTCGGCAATGCCTCAAAGAATTTTGCGAATATGGTAATCTCATGAGAGATGATTGAGAATGCTATAAAAAATGGGAAACTTGAAGGAGAAGGAACATCCAATGCCGAGAGAAATGGGGCACCTAGAAAGAAAGAGGAAGATGTCCAAGCTATGGGAGATTTCGTCCTATATTCCCAATTCCCCTCATACAAATCATGTTACCCTACTAAGGTATCTCCAAGCCTTTATCCTTACCTACCGATCCAAGCATCTAATCCTGTACCAGTCCTCGCAACAAGGCCTACTTCCAAAAAATGACCGCGAGACAACCAATAAAGAATTCCAATCCCCATCCTTGACCTGCTGTAAAGAATCAGTACCTTACCCAGTGCCTTTGAAAAGAGCTCTGAATCCATCACCAAGGAGTTATGACCCTGACAGCAAGTTTGATTATCACCTGGGGATAGTAGGGCATTCAACTGAAAAATGCAGACAACTGAAAGAAAGGATTGAAGGTCTTATCCATGATGGCATTCTGACACCGGAGCTTCTCAATCAGTGGAACCGCTTTGCCGTAACTCAGTTTCTTTCGGGGTTTTAGGAGAAGAATTACTACTTTTGAAAGATGTCAACAAGAGCATTTTGATGCTTGTAGTTTCAGACCTCATGATGAAAACACTTGTCTCATGTCGCCATTTCATATGAATTAAATGAATTTTGAATTTTAAATGCTTTGTGTTTGTTTTGTTCTAATAATAATCCGAATATGCAAAAGAAAACATTAAGGAAGTTCTAATAATGGACAGTCTCGGGAATATTGATGATCATTGTTAGAAATGACCCAATACCCTCTCCCCTTCTTTTTTGAGCTTTTCCTATGCTTAAATCCCTTGAACTAAGATCACTTGGAAAACCTAATGCTTCAAGGAATATGAATGATTGAATTTTATAAACCATTGTCATTGCAGAATAAGCAAAGATGTAGATCCTAATCTAGGCTATGAACAAAGGAACAAACTTTTTGAAAAAATTTCGAACTCCTTGAAATTCAAACAAATGAGACATTCTTTCAAGAATCTGGATTGTGGTAATTTGGTATATGTCAAGGTTGTGTCAAAACCATTCACATCCTTTCCCAATAACCACAAAACACCAATTGTTCAAACATCACTTCATGATTGACACCCCGGGGTACAATGACCAAACTAGATTATCCTATGACTTAGAGAGAACCTGTTATTTGGTAATATTTTCTGTGGTATTTAAAACAAACCCAAGATTGAAACTCAGCCTTTTCAAAATAGACCTAGACTTGCTATGTTCCTCGTAGTGATACAAATTCCTGAGGTTGATCAAATTGGGGCATCATATTTGGAAATGATGAATACTTGGTGAATAATGATGGATTAACGCATGAATCATTGGGGCATGCGACAAAACAAAAAGAGCAAAAAGAAGAAAAATTGTGATATCATACATATGAGAATTCGGATTCCAAAGAGCAAAATGAAATTCTGATTATCTACTGCCCATGGGGGTTATTCTTCAATGAGAATATTTGTGCTTGATATGAGAATGGCCATCTTTCATGTCCTTCACAAAAAAAAATTATCCATAGTCACCCTTTTGAGCCGAAAGAATTATTTTTTCTTTGACCCCTGATCAAGGATCGCCCTCTACACTGGGGGCAAATGCGAGGGAAGATCTTCTCAAAGACCATTGAGAAATGAGTCTTAGCTCAAAGACAGATATAAAGCAAAATGAGCTCCTAAATGAATAAGGGCTCACTTTGTCAAAAGGAAAAAAGAAAAGATGGCGAAATGGAAGCCAAGAACAAAACAAAAGAAATGGAAAAAGAAAAAGAAAAAGAAAAAGGAAAATATGTGAAAAAGTATGCCAAAAGAAAGCCAAGAACAAAGAAGAAAAGGAGCAAAGAAAAAAGAAAGAAAAGTCCAAAAGGGACAAAGGCTTCAAAGGAAATCCTCCTCAAGAAATGATCCTTGATCTGATCACCCTCAAACACAGATTTTGGGCCTATTTATCCTTTCTTTCTGAACCCAAAATTATGGCCTACAATACGTGCTTTAAAAGTTCATTTTGATCAAGCATGAATATTAAACTTGAAGGGACTTTCCTCAGTTTTTATCCCATCCCATCTCATCGAATTATTATTTCACTTTTGAAGAATTTAGAATTCTCAAGTGCATGGTAGAACAACAAAAAAAAGAAAAAATAAATGGAAAGAATAGGATTCTGGGGCAAAAACCCAAAAATGGGGGGTTTAGAGTTAAATGAGAATTTTTGATGCCATCTATGTCAGTACCAATGCCATAACAAAAGAAGTGGTCATCGAGGAACATCTAGGAATTCCTAAACTTCCCAAATTGTCAGCTCTTTTTCGGAGGATTGACTTAAAATATTGAGATTGTTTTCCCTCCAAGATTAAACTTTCCAGTTTAAACATCCCGCCCAATCTTGACGCTTGTCAAAATGCCTTGATATGGAAACTAAAAGAATGTTGAATTTGTTTGGTTCTCAATGAATTCATGATTTATAAAACGTGTTCCATTTGTGAGCCTAGAAGGGACATACATTTTTGTTGTGAAGTTTTCTTCGATCAACCAAAATCTTGATTATACCAAGCCTTGCCGATTCAAATTGAAAAATTCAGATTGACACTTAAGGAAATTTCTAACAGTGATCATCAGTTTTCAAAAGAATCGTATATCACACACCATGGGATTAATATTTTTGGGTCAAAAGTTTTCATTAAGTGAGCAAGATTGTTTTTCAAAAAAGGGAAAATAAAAATATTTTTGAAATACCCATTTTTGATGTTGACATGAGATAAGGGTTTTTCTAACCCAAAGGTGTGGAACTACTGGGTTAACCTTGACTTCCAAATATGAGAAGAAGAAATAGAACTCGACAAGCAGATTTCTGTTGATAAGAGTTTGAAAACTGTTGTGGCAAATAAAATAGCCAAAGATTGAAAAATGAATTGAAGATATACTCTGATTTAAAGAGGAAAAATGAATTGGAAAGGCTAAGCCAAAGTCTAGAAAAACGATCGAGGCATATGCATCTTTTCATGAAGCATTTGCATCATTATTGATCTTTGCATTTGCATCATGTAGAAGCATTTTGCACATTGCCAATCCCTCCATTTGCATCATTTAGAAGCATTTGCATAATGTCGATTTTTGCATCTGACATCATTCCATGAAGTAGTTGTGTTAACACCAATTTTTGCATTTGCATCATTTTGAAGCATTTGCACATTGTTGATCTTTGTATCTGCATCATTCCATGAAGTAATTGCGTTATTTGAGGATCATTTGCATTTGCATCAATCTAAGCCATTTGCATGTACACAATGAAGCATCTGCATCTTATTCAACATCTGCATCAATAAGCATTTGCATCAATCTAAGCTATTTTCATGTACACCATGAAGCATCTATATCTTATCCAACATCTGCATTTGCATCAATTCAAGGCATTTACATTTGCAATATGAAGTATGTGCATCTTGTTAATCATCTGCACCGGCATCACGAAGCATTTGCATCTTCTCAAAATATTCAGGTTAATTTTCAACAATTCTTCAAAAACATTTTTAAAGTCGCATCGATGCATAATTTTTTTCAGATCATAGAGAAGACCTCTGGGCACCATTTTTTTAAGACCTCCGGGCACCATTTTAAGACCTCCAGGTATCATTTTTAAAGTCGCATCCGGCACAATCTTTCAGATCATAAACAATACCTCTAGGCATCTTTTTTTTTTAAAAAACCTCCGGGCACAATTTTCCAAATAATAGATACAACCTCCGGGCGCCATTTTGAAGACCTCTAGGCATTATTTGTTCAAAATCCTAGATAAGACCTCTGGGTATCATTTTTAAAGTCATATCTGGCACAAGTTTCCAAATCATAGATAAGACCTCCGGGCGCCCTTTTGAAGACCTCCGGGCACCACTTTTTCAAAATCCTAGATAAGACCTCCGGGCATCACTTTTAAAGTCGCATCCAGCACAACTTTTCCAAAAATCATGGATAAGACCTCCGGGCACCATTTTTAAGACCTCCAGGCCCTATTTTTAAGATCACCGGGCACACCATTTTTTAAGACCTCTGGGCACAATTTTCTTCTTTTGCAAATCGAACTCAATTCCTTAAAACGGGTCGAGCCTTGATTAGCCAATGGACTCAATTTAAGGACAAAATCTTCTATTTACAGCAATTAATCGTAAAAAAAAATGAAAACCCCTTTCCCTTTTCTTCATATGAGATTTCACTAACTGGACAAAATTAGTATTAGTTTATCTTTTCCTGATTCTTGATTCTCAGCAATAGTCAAAGAGGGGCAGCTGTAGGCACCTAATTTTGTCCGGATCAATAAATCAGGTATTTTTCTTCCTTAAATGATGTTTTAGAATGCAAAAAAACTCTTCTCATCCGGCAGGTGGTACTCTAAGACTTAGTTTAAAGGGCCGAGCACGAAAAGTCAAATTGGAAAAAGTCAACCCCAAAAAAGTCAACCTCAAAAAGTCAACTACTAAAAAAGTCAACCCACATCCAAAATCAAGATTCAAATTTCAATGAACAATGGTGAAAGAATTTTGATAATCCGAGGTCTACAATGAAAGATATGGAGTTTGTAAGATGGGTGACGGAGATTCAGTAGAAACGAAACTCTTGTTTGGAAAATTTGGGGAAAAATGCTTAAACGATCCAATTGGTTAAAATTGGAGATTTCGAATGGAAGATAAGTAATGACTACAGGTAATAGAGAGCCATTTAGGGGCAAAACTGAAGGAAAAATCAATTTGGAAGAAAACCGAGAATTAAGGTTTTTGGTGGATTTTGGTGAAATTAGGGAAAATTACAGAAATGACCCATTTCGGTAAAACTAAAGCCCCTAATTGATGAGGAGTGAGTAAACAAGCCCAAGGCTCAGTTTGAAGTAACTCTGAGAAAAGAGCCAACTGGAGAAAAAACGGAAAAACGAGGAAGTTTCCAATATTGAAAAAAAAGGAAAAATGAAATTGGAGAGGAATTTGATCATAAAAATTGGGAATTTTTGGACCAACTCCAATTCAAAATACGAAAGGTATAGAAAAAGAAAATCTAGAAAACGAACTTGTTTTGAGTAAAACCGGGCTTCATAGGTAAAAGGGCAAATTTGGAAAATTGGGGAAAAATAGCAAATGAGCTCCAACAATTACCAAAACTTCCATATCTCAATCTTAAATCATTTGGAAGATATTGGTGAAGAAAAATCCAAATTCGGAGTTCGTTTGAAAAATGGCGAATTTCGAGCCCACTAATTTGAAATTCCAAAAGATAAATCCCGAAAAATAGCAAATGAGCTCAAAAAATTATGAAAACTTCCAGATATTAATTTTAAATTATTTTGAAGATATTAGTGAAGAAAAATCCAGATTCAGAGCTCTTTTGAAAAATGGTAAAAGTTCGGGTGCACTAAGGGTCAATTTTGGAAGAAAAATCCGGGAAAAACAACAAATGGGTTCGGAAAATTATGAAAATTTCCAGAATTCAATTTTTTATTATTTATGAAGTATTGAAAAAATAAAATTTGGATTCGGAGTTTGTTTTCTATTTAATTAGGTTCGAGGTTCAAAAAGGTCATTTTACCGAAGAAACTGAAGAGGGCCTTTCTTGCATTTAAAAAATAGAGATTAGGCTGGAATATCAAGGGCCATTCGGCCAAGTCCATAATGGAGAGTGATTTGGCTGTGTACTTGCATCCAAAGGCTAAGAGTGGATAGTAAGGTAGTTATTTTTTTGATCAAGCCTTTGTAATTGTGACACATAGACCAATGCATGGAGAGGGATAATGTCACCATAATGACATCATATTTTTGAACAGATGAATTAGTTAGGGGCTGGTTACTTAATCTAAGGGTGGTAATTTCACATAAAAAGCATCTTGGATTAAGGGACTTTGGATCAAAATTGGCTAGAAAAAAAATTATAACATTCTACCCTATTCTAGAAGGCTATTCGGCCAAGCTTATCAAGGGAGGGGTTTACATTTTTGCATGAGGTTCATGGTTGAATAGAGGACTGCTATAGAGGAAAAAAAGAGAAAATAAAAGGGAAAAAGAGAATGAAAAAAAGAAAGGTTTTGCTTACTACTCTTTAATTTGGAAAGCTAGAGCAAAAGGTAGCTATGTCCTTTCATGCTCTCCTCCATACTTTGTTGATATGATTTTGCTATTTTTATTTTTATTGTTATTTTTTTTTTCATGAAATAAACATGTTTTTCAAAATAAGTTTTAAAAGGTCTCTACCTTGTATTTTCATAAGAAATCAAGAAAACAAATTTTTACTATTTGTTTATACAATGGCCGAATAGCATATTTTTGATTAGGTGATCTTGTGTTTGATTTTGTTCATGTAATTTGTTAGGGTAGGATAGTTTACTTGTGGTAGATTAGCTTGATTGTGGTAGGTTAACTCTATACCATGCCATGTGTTTGTGATAATGCCATGCCAAATTCATACACATTTACATTCGGACATACATCATTTTATTTACCATGTTTGCATTTTTATGAAGTTTACTAGTTTAACATGCTTCCATGTAGACTTTGCATATTTAGGTTGCCATGTCTTTGTGAAAATGCCTTGCTAGGGTTTCCCATGTTGTTTAGAAGTCATTCGGTTCCTATGCTTATATTTGCCTTGTGTATGAACATTTTCATTTTATTAGGTTTTCATGCATTCATTTTATGCCATACATGTTTCTTATGACATGTAGTTCATTAGGGGGTATCAGTCATATAGGAAGTCTAGGTTATTTTAGGTCTTCATTTGGTTTTCATGCACATTTTGTATGACATTTTAGGCCTTAGGTTGCCATGTTTTCATTTCATGCATATCTTGTATGTCATTTTAGGAATTAGGTTTCCATACTTTTATTTCATGCCATATATGTTTCTTATGTCATGTGGTTCACTAGGGGGCTTTCGGTTATATAGGTATTCTAGGTCATTTTAGGTCTTCATTTGGTTTTCATGCATATCTTGAATGACATGTTAGTTGTTAGGTTGCTATGTCCTCATTTCATGCATATTTTGTATGTCATTTTAGGAATTAGGTTTCCATGCTTTCATTTCATGACATTTAGAACCCTAGGACCATTTGGCCATACATAGTCTAGGTCATTTTAGAGGTCTTCATTTGGTTTTCATGCATGTTTCATCTCCCATAATAGATTTTAGGTCATTATGATTCGTATGTCATATTAGTCTAGGCAATTGTATTTCATGCCATGCATATTTTTCTATGACATAGTAGGCATTAGGACATCTTTGCATTGCCATGCATTTTCATGACATTTTAGCTCTAGGTCATATTTGTATTGCCATGCATTTCATGCATATTGGGTCTAGGTAGCATTTATAGCCATGCAAGTTTATGCTAGGCATTAGGACATCTTTGTATTGCCATGCATTTTCATGACATTTTAGGTCTAGATTATATTTGCATTGCCATGCATTTCATGCAAATTAGGTCTTGGTAGCATTTTTTGCCATGCATGTTCATGCTAGGCATTATGTCATTTTGAATTGCCATGCATTTTCTATGTCATTTCGTCCTTAGATCATGCATTTCATACATCAAATTTGCTGTTTGTTCATGCACCTTATATCATACCATTTGATTTTTGACTTAAGCCAATCAATGGCTTAAGGTCAAGCTCACATGAGCATACTTGTGGAAAGTTGAGAAGTTGTCAAGTTGATTTTTCTACCTTTGTGATTTTTTTTTTTACTTAGACAATTCTTGTCTAAATTTTTAGAAATTTTATCTACTATTTGTAGGTCCTTTGAAGAGTCTCTAATATTTTTACTTTGATTTTTGAATATGTTATCAAAGGCTTAAAATGATTTTTGGCAAAACAGTTTTTCACCCAGTGTTCTAACTTTCGTGGTTTTTCTGGTAGGTTATCCTTAGTCTCAAAATTATGCCAATTTTTCCCATAGATTTAGTCATGTTCTGAGACTCCTATATATATATATATATACATATATATATATATATTTTTTATAATTTTTAAAATAGGTTAAAAAATCACGTTTTAAAATTGGATAGTAGAGTCAGATTTTAATTTGAGGAAAAATTAATTTTCTGTTTTGTCTAAGGCAATAAGAGAAGGCTGATTAGGAACCTTAGCTACTGTCCTAGGTTGATTTCTAAGCCATTTTAATCTTAAAAAACAATTTTACAAAGCTGGGGTCGATGAGGGTCAAGTTCGGGTTTTCAAAGTTAGGACATAGAGCCTTTTTCAAGGGGTTTCGGCCTTTGTGCCAATTTTATCCAAGATGTTTAAATTGTTTTTAAATTAATTACAAAGTATTTTTGATTTTAGAAAATTTAATTTGATGTCTTTTCCTAAGGTAGTCGGATATCTTTCTAGGTATACGGATTTCCTTATTTAAAGGAAAAATACACTTTCATGCATTGCATTTCCCATGATCATGCATATTATATGATATATGATTTTTGCTATGAATATTTCTATGGTAATATTATTATTTTGATTTATATTCTATGGTATTATATTTGTTTGACATACGGTTGTGAATTTCTATGTTATACTATGCTTTTTATTTAGTCATTTATTTTTGTCACATCATTTAGGATTTATTATGTCCATGCATTACTTTTTATTTTCATGCATATTTCCTGATAATATTATTCTATGCTTCATATCATTTCATGTCATTTAGATTATATTGCTATGTCATTTATATTATATTATGTCATTTAGAATATATTATGTCACTTAGGTTATATCATTTCATTTAGAGTATACTATGCCATTTAAATTATATCATGTCATTTAGGTTGCATTATATTATCTAGATTTTGCTATGTCATCTTTATTATGTCACACATGTTCATATTCATTCTTTTTAAAATGTTTTTAAAAAAGGTAATGATTTTAAATAAAATAAAGTTATTCCCGAAGTAAAATAATTCAAGTATTCTCTTCTGGGTTGCCGGGGAGGATATCATCAATTATCATTAGTAACGGAATATCTTTTTTTCAAAACGAGAATGATTCGGGAAATTTTCTAAATAAATAAAAATTTCTATATTTTGCCGCGCTTGTCGGGGAATGTAGGAAAATTTTGAATTAATAAATTTCAGGTCATTTTCAATTAAAAATAGAATTATTTTTCTTAAAATTGGGAATTAATTTGGAATACCAAATTTAAAACCGACTTTTTTCCGAGACTTGAGATAATACAAGATTAATAAGGTACCGTTTTATACGGGCATTGTGGGGGTGCTGATCCTTCCCATACGTAACCGAGTCCCGAACCCGCTTCTTTGATTTCTCTGGTTTAAAACGCAGATTTGAAATTGGTTTTTAAATGTTTTTCAAAACCGGTTTTAATAGGTGGCCGATCACACCTAGCCAACAAAACATTGGTGACGACTCCATGTCTTTTTCGAGCTTGTTTTCAAACACTCATTTTATTTCATGAGCAATTAAGTCATCTTTTTCTCTATTTCCCCCAATGTCACGCTTAACGAGTAAAAATCTCGCGATAAGACTTGTTATTTTTTAGCTTGCGATAGCTTGGCAACTCCACTGGGACTATTAGAGAGTTAGGCCTAAAATTAGTCGTGTGTTATCAAAAGTCTCAGTTTGTCGGCTTTTAGTTGGTATTTAATTTTAATTCTCACCTTTTTTTAAAAATAGAAAGGAGAATTTTGAAAACAATAAAATGTTTTTAAATATTTACGTATTCATTCACATGCATTTTATTATTGTTTTCTAGTTATTTAATGTTGTATATTACTATTGCATTCTTGTTGGTTAATGCGTCACACTATTCTTGATCTTTGTTCAATAAATTGTCGGGGTATCTAGATAGAGGTTGTAGAATAGATGGTGAAAGGTTCGTTTGTTCCTCCTCACACATGACACTTACATTTTGCATAGCATGAGCTCTATGTCCGAGTTCCGTCCTTTTAAGTAGAAGTAAAGTACCTATGCTTCATGTGGCAATAGCCTCCGCATAAGCTAGGAAAACCTTTTCGGAGTATTAGATTACCTACGCTTCGTGTGGCAATAGCCTCCGCATAAGCCGGGAAATGAACTCTAACGAATTGAACCCGCTTTTATCGGGGTATCTTACTATCCTTCACTGGCGACAGTGAGGAACAATTCGGGGCCTTTAGAACCAATTCACCCTCATACAGTGAACCTAGGCGAAGCCATGCCGGATTTTCGTTAGATGCATCGAAGCTAGGGACACATGGAGGAAAACTTTTGACCTTTTGCTATTTATTTTACAGTTCGCATAAACCGGGCAAGGATAAACGTACATCGCCCGTAGTAAATTTTAATTTCCGCCCTAAAGGCATCGTGATGCCTAAATAAATAGATACTGCTGTGGACCGAGCATGAAAAGTCAATTTGGAAAAAGTGAACCCCAAAAAGTCAACCTCAAAAAGTCAACTACTAAAAAAGTCAACCCACATCCAAAATCAAGATTCAAAGTTCAATTGAACAATGGTGAAAGAATTTTGATAATCCGAGGTCTACAATGAAAGATATGGAGTTTGAAAGATGGGTAACGAAGATTCAGTAGAAAGGAAACCCTATTTCAAAAAATTTAGGGAAAAGTGCTTAAACGATCAAATTGGTCGAAGATGGAAGTTTTGGATGGAACATGAGTAATGACTACAGGTAATGGAGCGACCATTTGGGGGCAAAATTGAAGGAAAAGTCAATTCGAAAGAAAATCGAGAATTAGGGTTTTTGGTGGATTTTGGTGAAATTGGGGAAAATTGCAGAAATGGCCCGATTCGATAAAACTAAAGCCCCTAATTGATGAGGAGTGAGTAAACAAGGATAGCCCAAGGCTCAGTTTCAAGTAACTCCGAGAAAAGAGTCAATTGGAGGAAAAACGAGGAAGTTCCCGATACTGAAAAAAAAAAAGGAAAAATCAAATTGGAAAGGAATTTGATCGTAAAAATTGGGCGTTTTTGGACTAACTCCAATTCAATATATGAAAAAGGTACAGAAAAAGAAAATCTAGAAATCGAACTTGTTTTGAGTAAAACCGGGCTTCAGAGGTAAAAGGGCAAATTTGGAAAATTGGGGAAAAATAGCAAATGAGCTCCAAAAATTACCAAAACTTTCAGATCTCAATCTTAAATCATTTGGAAAAGAGTGGCGAATAAAAATCCAAATTCGAAGTTCGTTTGTAAAATGGCAAATTTGAGGCCCACTAACTTGAAATTCAAGAAGATAAATCCCGGAAATATAGCAAATGAGCTCGAAAAATTATGAAAACTTCCAGATATCAATTTTAAATTATTTGGAAGAGATCAGTGAAGAAAAATCCAGATTCGGAGCTCTCTTGAAAAATGGTAAAAGTTCGGGTACACTAAAGGGCAAATTTGGAAGAACAATTTGAGAAAAATTACAAATGGGCTCAGAAAATTATGAAAACTTTCAGACTTCATTTTTTTTATTATTTAGGAAGTATTGAAAAAATAAAATTTGGATTCAGAGTTTGTTTGCTATTTAATTAGGTTTGGGGGCCAAAAAGGTCATTTTACCGAAAAAACTGAAGAGGGCCTTTCTTGCATTTAAAAAAATAGAGATTGGGCTGGTATATCAAGGGCCATTCGGCCAAGCCCATAATGGAAAGTGATTTTGCTGAGTTCTTGCATCCAAAGGCTAAGAGTGGATAGTAAGGTGTTATTTTTTTTTTATCAAGCCTTTGTAATTGTGACACATAGACCAATGCATGGAGAGGGATGATGTCACCATAATGACATAATATTTTTGAATAGATGAATTAGTTAGGGGCTGGTTACTTAATCTAAGGGTGGTAATTTCACATAAAAAGCATCTTGGATTAAGGGCCTTTGGATCAAAATTTCTAGAAAAAAATTACAACATTCTACCCTATTTTAGAAGGCCTTTCGGCTAAGCTTATCAATGGGGGGTTTCATTTTTGTTGGAGGTTCTTGGCTGAATAGAGGCAGTAGCTATAGAGGAAAGAAAGAGAAAACAAAAGGGAAAAAGAAGAGGAAAAAAGAAAGGTTTTGCTTACGACTCTTTGATTTGGAAAGCTAGAGCAAGGTAGCTATGTTCTTTCATGCTCTCCTCCATACTTTGTTGATATGATTTTGCTATTTTTATTTTTATTGTTATTTTATTTTCTTTCATGAAATAAACTTGTTTTTCAAAATAAGTTTTAAAAGGTCTCTACCTTGTATTTTCATAAGAAATCAAGAAAACAAATTTCTACTATTTGTTTATACAATGGCCGAATGGCATATTTTTGATTAGGTGATCTTTTGTTTGATTTTGTTCATGTGATTTGTTGGGGTAGGATAGCTTTCTTGTGGTAGATTAGCTTGATTGTGGTAGGTTAACTCTACACCATGCCATGTGTTTGTGATAATGCCATGCCATATTCATACACATTTACATTCGGTCATACATCATTTTATTTACCATGTTTGCATTTTTATCATGTTTACTAGTTTAACTTGCTTCCATGTAGACTTTTCATATTTAGGTTGCCATGTGTTTGTCAAAACGCCTTGCTAGGGCTTCCCATGTTGTTTAGAGGTCATTCGGTTCATATGCTTATATTTGCCTTGTGTATGTGCATTTTCATTTTATGAGGTTTTCGTGCATTCATTTTATGCCATACATGTTTCTTACGACATGTAGTTTGTTAGGAGGGTATTCGGTCATATAGGAAGTCTAGGTTATTTTAGTTCTTCATTTGGTTTTCATTTACATTTTGTATGACATTTTAGGCCTTAGGTTGCCATGTTTTCATTTCATGCATATCTTGTATGTCATTTTAGGAATTAGGTTTCCACACTTTCATTTCATGCCATATATGTTTCTTATGTCATGTGGTTCATTAGAGGCATTCGATTATATAGGTACTCTAAGGCATTTGAGGTCTTCATTTGGTTTTCATGCATATCTTGAATGACATGTTAGTTGTTAGGTTGCTATGTCTTCATTTCATGCATATTTTGTATGTCATTTTAGGAATTAGGTTTCCATGCTTTCATTTCATGGCATACATGTTCCTCATGACATTTAGAACCCTCGGACCATTCGGCCATATATAGTCTAGGTCATTTTAGAGGTCTTAATTTGGTTTTCAAGCATGTTTCATCTCCCATAATAGATTTTAGATCATTATGATTCTTATGTCATATTAGTCTAGGCAATTGAATTTCATGCCATGCATATTTTTATATGACATAGTAGGCATTACGACATCTTTGTATTGCCATGTATTTTCATGCCATTTTAGCTCTAGGACATATTTGTATTGCCATGCATTTCATGCATATTAGGTCTAGGTAGCATTTATTGCCATGCAAGTTCATGCTAGGCATTAGGACATTTTTGTGTTGCCATGCATTTTCATGACATTTTATATCTAGATTATATTTGCATTGCCATGCATTTCATGCATATAAGGTCTAGGTAGCATTTATTGCCATGCAAGTTCATGCTAGGCATTAGGTCATTTTGAATTGCCATGCATTTTCTATGTCATTTAGGCCTTAGATCATGCATTTCATACATCAAATTTGCTATTTGTTCATGCATCTCTTATCATACCACTCGATTTTTGACTTAAGCCAATCAATGGCTTAAGTTCAAGCTCACATGAGCATACTTGTGGAAAATTGAGAAGTTGTCAATTTGATTTTTCTACCTTTGTGATTTTTTTTACTTAGGCAATTCTTGTCTAAATTTTTAGAAAATTTATCTACTATTTGTAGGTCCTTATAAGAGTCTCCATTATTTTTACTTTTGATTTTTGAATGATTTTATCAAAGGCTTAAAAATGATTTTTGGCAAAACAGTTTTTCACCCGGTGTTCTGAACTTCGTGGTTCTTTTGGTGGGTTATGCTTAGTCTAAAAATTATGCCATTTTTTCCCATAGATTTAGACATGTTCTGAGTCTCTTTATTTTTTTCTAGATTTTTTTTAAAGTAGGTTAAAAAATCACGTTTTAAAACTTCATAGTAGAGTCGGATTTGAATTTGAGGAAAAATTAATTTTTTGTTTTGTCTAAGGCAATATGAGAAGGCTGATTAGGAACCTTAGCTACTGTCCTAAGTTAATTTCTAAGCCATTTTAATCTTAAAAAATGATTTTATAATGCTCGGGTCAGGGATGTCAAGTTCGGGTTTTCAAAGTTAGGAAATATAGCCTTTTTCAAGGGGTTTCGGCCTTAGTGCCATTTTTATCCAAGATTTTAAAATTGTTTTTAAACTAATCACAAAGTATTTTTGATTTTAGAAAATTTAATTTGATGTCTTTTCCTAAGGTAGACGGATATCTTTCTAGGTATACGGATTTCCTAATTTAAAGGGGAAAATACACTTTCATGCATTGCATTTCCCATGATCTTGCATATTATATGATATATGATTTTTGCTATGAATATTTCTATGGTAATGTTATTATTTTGATTTATATTCTATGGTGTTATATTTGTTTGACATATGGTTTTGAATATTCTATGTTATCCCATGCTTTTTATTTAGTCATTTATTTTTGTCACATCATTTAGGATTTATTATGTCCATGCATTACTTTTTATTTTCATGCATATTTCATGATAATATTATTCTATGCTTCATATCATTTCATCTCATTTAGATTTTATTGCTATGTCATTTATATTATATTATGTCATTTAGAATATATTATGTCACTTAGGTTATATCATTTCATTTAGAGTATACTATGCCATTTAAATTATATCATGTCATTTAAGTTGCATTATATTATCTAGATTTTGCTATGGCATCTTTATTATGTCACACATGTTCATATTAATTCTTTTTAAAATGTTTTTAAAAAAGATAATGATTTTAAATAAAACAAAGTTATTGCCGAATTAAAATAATTCATGTGTTCTCTTTCGGGTTGCCAGAGAGTATATCATCAATTATCATTAATAACGGAATATTTTTTTTTTCAAAACAAGAATGATTCGGAAAATTTTCTAAATAAATAAAAATTTCTATATTTTGCTGCGCTTGTCGGGGAATGTAGAAAAATTTTGAATTAATAAATTTCGGGTCATTTTCAATTAAAAATGGAATTGTTTTTCTTAAAATTGGAAATTAATTTGAAATACCAAATTTAAAATCAACTTTTTACCTAGACTTGAGATAACACACGATTAATAAGGTACCATTTTATACGGGCGTTGTGGTGGTGTTAATCCTTCCCTACACGTAACCGAGTCCCGAACCGCTTATTTGATTTCTCTGGTTTAAAATGCAGATTTGAAATTGGTTTTAAAGATGTTTTAATTAATTTTAAAATGTTTTACAAAACCGGTTTTAATAGGTGGCCGATCACACCTAGCCAAAAAAAGATTGGTGGCGACTCCATGTTTTTTTCGAGGTTGTTTTCAAACCCTCATTTTATTTCAAGAGGAATTAAGTCGTCTTTTCCTCTGTTTCCCCTAATGTCACGCTTAACGAGTAAAAGTCTCATGATGAGACTTGTTATTTTTTAGGTTGTGACCGCTTGGCGACTCCACTAGGGACTGTAGACACCTAATTTTGTCCGGACCACTAAAACATGTATGTTTTCTTCCTAAATTGATGTTTCAGGATGTAAAAAGACTTTTTTCATCCTGCCGGTGGTACTCCGAGACTTAGTCTAAAAAGACAGCATAAAAAGTCAAACTTGAAAAAGTCAACCCCAAAAAGTGAACCTCAAAAAGTCAACTACTAAAAATGTCAACCCACTTTCAAAATCAAGATTTCAAGTTCAATTGAAAAATGGCGAAAGAATTTTGATAATCCTAGTTCGGAAGTTCGGAAGTTGGGTTACGAAGATTCAGGAGAAAGAGAATCCTAGTTCGAGAAATTTGGGAAAAAGTGCTCAAACGATCAAATTGGTCGAAATTGAAGGTTCCAAATGAAAGATAAGCACTGACTAAAGGTAATGGAGAAGCTACTTGAATGAAAAATTGAAAGAAAAGTCAATTCAGAAGAAAACCGAGAATTAGGGTTTTTGGTGGATTTCGGTGAAATTTGAAAGAATTATAGAAATGGCCCGATTTGATAATACTAAAGCCCCTAATCGATGAGGAGTGATTAAACAAGGATAGCCCAAGGCTCAGTTTGGAGAAAATCTGAAAATCAAACTTGTTTTGAGCAAAATCGAGTTTCGGAGGCAATAGGGCAAAATTGGAAAATTCAGGAAAAATAGCAAATGAACTCCAAAAATTCTAAAAATTTTCATATCTCATTCTTAAATCATTTTGAAGATATTGGCGAAAGAAAATCCGGATTCGGAGTTCGTTTGCAAAATGGCCAAATCCCAGGTCCCCTATGCTGAAATTCAAAAGGAAAAGTACCAAAAAAATAGCACATGAACTCCAAAAATTTTGAAAATTTTCAGATCTCATTCTTAAATTATTTCAAAGAGATTGGAGGAGAAAAATCTTGATTTGGAGTTCGTTTGCAAAATGGCCAAATCTTAAGCCTATTAAGCAGTAATTCAAGTAGATAAATCCCAAAAAAGTACCAAATGAGTTCCAAAAATTATGAAAACTTCCAGATCAAACTTTTAAATTATTTGGAAGAGATTAGTGGAGAAGAATCTGGATTCAAAGCTCATTTAAAAAATGGTAAAGTTTGGGAGCACAAAAGGGGAATTTTGGAAGAAAAAATCCAAATAAATAGCAAATAGGCTCGACAAATTTTGAAAACCTCCAGAATTCAATTTTTTATTATTTCAGAAGTATTAAAAAAATAATTTTGGAATTTGGAGTCCTTTTAATATTTATTTATGTTCGGGGGGCAAAAAAGTCAATTTATCGAAGAAATCGAAAATGGCCTTTTCTTGTTTTTAAAAAAATTGAAGCATGGGCTGGAAGAGGAAAGGTTATCTGGCCAAGGCCCAATAGTGGGCAGATATCTTTTGATTTTTAATCAAAAGGCCAACAATGAAGAGGAAGATAGTTATTTTTATGATCAAGCCTTTGAATTTGCAACACATGGACCAATGGTTGGAGAGAGAATATATTTATGACATCTTTATGA
Organism: Fremontodendron californicum; assembly: GCA_030761205.1. Classification (NCBI taxonomy): domain Eukaryota; kingdom Viridiplantae; phylum Streptophyta; class Magnoliopsida; order Malvales; family Malvaceae; genus Fremontodendron; species Fremontodendron californicum. The sequence continues at coordinate 17,789,117 of JAULJL010000010.1, read as the reverse complement.
TATCATAGTTCAAGGGCTGATGATTCTAATCTAAGGGTTTCTTGGAAAAATCTTTGAGAAATTTTTGATTTTCCTTTCTAAAATAAGTGTTTTTAAGTTTATCCTTTGAGTTCTTCTTTATACTTTCTTGGAAAAAGCTTTGAGAAATTTTTTTTCATGATTTAGAGGGGTGGCCGAATGGCCTATTGATTTTGTGTAGTTTCTGTTTGCTTTTTTTATTTTATGTTATTCATGGTATTTAACAAGTTTTGATGCTTTAAATCTTCTTAAAATACATAAAATATGAAGCTTGTTTTGATTTGGTTGTTTGCTTGTTTCCATTGTTGAGTTTTTTATATTGTTATCATGTTTATTTATTTGTCTTGCATCTTTGATTTTCTGTTTTCAAAGTGTTTAAGTTTGTTTTACATTTTGTTAATCCATGAGTTTGTGAAAATGCCTATTGGTTCTCATGCCTTTACTTTATATTTGCATGATTTAAGTATTATTCTTTAGCCATACATGTCAGTGTGTTAAGTGTTTGTGAAAAATGTCATGTCCATATGGACCATTCGGCTACCCCTCTCTTATGCTTTATGTGTGCATTTTTATTATGCTAGTTGATAGGTTTTCATTTCCATGATATATTGTTGTGTATTTGTTTAAGTATGCTATATGTTTGTGTATTTGCCATGCATTTTTTAGCTTTAGGTTTTGCTTGCATTATCATGCATTTCATGCATTTTAGACCTAGGTTACATTAAATGCCATGCAAGTTCATGTTAGGTCTAGGTCATTTTATTGATGCCATATTTTCCATGTAATTTAGGCTTTAAATCATGCATTTCATACATTATATTTGTTGTATTTTCATGCATTTCATATCATGGCCACATGATTTATGACCAATCAATGGTTCAAAGTCATGCTCATTTTGAGCATACTTGTGGAAAATTAAAGAGTTGTCAAATTGATTATTCTACCTTTGTGATTTTTTTTACTTAGCCAATTTTTGCCTAACTTTTCAAAAGTGTTAGCTACTGTTTTTGAGTCTTTAGGAGAGTCTCTAACATTTTTACTTTGATTTTTAAATGATTTTATCAAAGGCAAAAAAATGTTTTTTGGCAAAACAGTTTTTTCACCCAGTACTCGTACTTTCCCGATTTTTCTATGCAGTCATCTTTAACCAAAAAATTAAGACAATATTTTCCCATGTATTTGTACATATTCTAAGTCTCCAGAATTTTTTTAGATTTTTTAAAATTTTTAAAAATAGGTTAAAAATCGTGTTCTAAAACTGGATAGTGGAGGCAGATTTGAATTTGAAAAAAATCATTTTTCTGTTTTGGCTAAGTTATTTAGAGGGGGCTGATTAGAAAGTTTAGCTGCTATCTTAGGGTAGTTTCCAAGCCTTTTTAAACCCTAAAAATGATTTTATAAACCTCGGGTTGAGGGTGATCAAGTCTGAGATTTTAAACTTAAGAAATTCGAGCCATTTAAAAAGGGTTTAGCTGGGTTTTTATTTTTTAATCTAAGTTTTCCAAAATTGTTTTCAAACAATCAAAAAATATTTTGATTTTAGAATATTTAATTTGATATATTTTCCTAAGGTAGCTGGATATCTTTTTAGATATACGGATTTCCTTAATTAAAGAAAAAAATACACTTTCATGCATTGCATTTTCCATATTCATGCATTTTATATAATATGTGATTTTTCCTATGATAATTTCTATGATGTTGTTATTATTTTTTATTTATGTTTTTGACGTTATGTTGTTTATTATATGGTTTTGAATATTTCATGATATCCTATGCTTTTATTTAGTTATTTATTTTTGTCACATTATTTAGCATATACTATGTTCATGCATTATTATTTTTATTTTTATTTTCATGTATATTATATGATAGCATTATTTTATGTTTCATGTCATTTAGATTATATGCCTTATCATTTATATTTTCCATGTCATTTAAATCATTTTATTCCATTAGAATATATCATGTTACCTAGGTCATTTCATTTCATATAGAATATATTATGTCACTTAGGATATTTCATTTCATTTCATATAGAATATATCATGTTACCTAGGTTATTTCATTTCATTTAGAATATATCATGTGACTTAGGATATTTCATTTGATTTAGAATATGCTATGACATTTAAATTATATCATACCATTTAGGTTATATTATATTATCTAGACTTTGCTATGTCATTTTATTTATGTCACACATATTCATATTTTTTAAAATATTTTGAAAAAGGTAATGATTTTCAATAAAATAATGATATTCCCGAGTTAAAATAATTCATGAGTTCTCTGTCGGGTTTGCTGGGGAGGATATCATCAATTATCATTAATAACGAAATATCTTTTTTGAAATGAGAATGGTTCAGAATATTTTCCAAAATAATAAAAATTTCTATATTTTGCCACACTTGTTGGGAAATATAGGAAAATTTTGAATTAATAAATTTCGGATCATTTTCAATAAAAAATGGAATTATTTTTTTTAAATTGGGAATTAACTTGAAATACTAAATAAAAATCGACTTTTTACCGAGACTTGAGATGACACACGATTAATAAGGTATTGTTTTCTCTGGTTTAAAACGCAGACTTGAAATTGTTTTTAAAAAACTATTTTAACTAATTTTAAAATGATTTTATAAAACCGGTTTTAATAGGTGGCCGATCACACCTAACCAAAAAAGATTGGTGGCAACTCCATGTCTTTTTCAAGGTTATTTTCAAAACCTTCATATTTCTAGAGGAATTAAGTCGACTTTTTCTCAGTTTTTTTTAATGTCATGCTTAACGAATAATAAAGTCTTGCGATGAGACTTGTTATTTTTTAGGTTGCGACAGGGACTATTAGAGAGTCAGGCCTAAAATTAGTCGTGTGTTATCAAAAGTCTTGGTTTGTCGATTTTTAGTTGGTATTTAATTTTAATTCCCACATTTAAAAAAAAAAAAAAAAAAAAAAAGGAGAATTTTGAAAATAATAAAATATTTTTAAATATGTTCATATTCATTCACATGCATTTTATTATTGTTTTCTAGTTATTTAATGTTGTATATTACTATTGGATTCTTGTTGGTTAATGCGTTACACTATTCTTGATCTTTGTTCAACAAATTGTCGAGGTATCTAGGATAGAGGTTGTAGAATACATGGTGAAAGGTTTGTTTGTTCCTCCTCACACACGACACTTACATTTTGTATAGTATGAGCTCTATGTCCGAGTTTCGACCCTTTAAGTGGAAGTAAAGTACCTACGCTTCGTGTGGCAATAGCCTCCGCATAAGCTAGCGTAACACTTTCGGAGTATCAGATTACCTACGCTTCGTGTGGCAATAGCCTCCGCATAAGCCGGGAAAATGAACTCTAACGAATTGAACCCGCTTTTATCGGGGTACCTTACAAGCCTTTACCGGCGACAATGAGGAACTATTTGAGGCCTTTAGAACCAATTAACCCTCATATGGTGAACCTAGGCGAAGCCATGCCAGATTTTCGTTAGATGCATCGAAGCTAGGAGAACATGGAGGAAAACGTCTGACCTTTTGCTATTTATTTTACAGTTCGCATAAACCAGGCAAGGATAACGTACATCGCCCGTAGTAACTTTTAATTTTCGCCCTAAAGGCATCGTGATGCCTAAATAAATAGATACTGTTGGGGCAAGTGTTCACTAACTTTTTGAAATTGAAAATATAAAAATTCTTTTTCAACATTTTGCATTTTGAACATTTCATGCATATGTGAATAGAGCATGTACATTTATGGTTGTATTGTTGATTTCATTCTTTGCAATAAACAGATGGTGATAATAGTCTCATTTGATGATTTCATAAACGTTCATTGGTTGAGTAAGAATTGTAGACCAGTAGTGTTCAATGAACATTTAGACATTGTACTATAGTAGGATCCACTACCTCGAATTTTTTTTGAAGAATAATATGTTGATTTTTTGTAGAGGAAACATGTTTTTATGAAAAAAATCATAGATTAAATTTGAAGGAAAATCTTGCATAATGAGATTTTTGAATAATCAAGATTTGGCCCCATTAATTTCGTGTAATTACTGATTAATTTCTTTGTTTACCTTTGTGTTAATTCATTTATTCCTTACATGTATCATTTTGACACCATGTTACCGTCATAGCATGCATTGTCATTCATTGTAGAATACATTTATGACATGAATGGTCATTATCTGTATATAACTGTGTATCAATTTATTCATTCTTTACACGCATCATGTCGACATCAAGTTGTATCCATGGCATGCATAGTCATCATAATTTCTCTGTATATGCATATGCATCAATCATCATTATATTCATGCATATAGGAATAGAGCATGAACATTTATTTTTGAACTCATGATAATAATATCAATTTCATTTGCATGAAAGGGGTTCGAGTAATGAGGAATGAATCGGAGGAACGGTTGGGTGCTTTGGAACGCAATCAAGAGGAATTGGGACATGAAATCCTAGAGGTGAAAGAACAGCTTGCCAAATTGATGAAAATGGTTCAGGATACGGGTAAGGGTAAGAGGAAACTTTCTCAGGGCTCTTCATCGCTTTCAGATCAACCAAAAGCATCAGGTCCAGAGCATACAATCCTTGCCGGGTCCTGCACTTGTTAATGCCATAAAGATTTGGACCCTGATGAAATTGTGGATAATGTTGTGAAAATAACTAAAACAGAGAGCCTGATTCCAAGGATAGAAACCTCAGATCCCAAACAGTCCCTGCAATTTGTCCTAGGTCCAAATCGGTATCCTCACTCTACTATGGTCCAATCGTCCACTGGGATAACTACTACGAGATCTCTGGGTCCCACTCCATCACCACCAATTGGCAGTTCGTATTTATTCCCTCATCAATCCCCTTATCAAGCATCCAGGATAGGAACCTCGAACTATGCACAACCTCCAAGGGTCCCGTGTCCAAATCCATACCCTTGCCTTGTTATTCCGCCATCTCCCTATATAAACACTCCGATTCAAGCCTTAGTGCCACCATCAAAGGAGCCAACTCCTAGGCCATGTACGACTAAGAAACAACCCAAGGACAAGACCCAAAGGCATTTTGATCCCATTCCAATCAGCTACCAGGAGCTTTTCCCTATATTGATCCGAAATCACTTGGTTGCCTATGTGCCGTTGAAACCACTGTCACCACCAATTCCCAAGTGGTATAACCCGAATGCAAGATATGATTATCACTGTGGGATTGTTAGGCATAGCATCGAAGACTGCCTTCCACTAAAAAACAAAGTACAATCTCTTATAGAGGCTAAGTGGTTGGATCCAACGACACTGATTGATAGAAGATTAGGAAACGGTAATTAGGATTGGGATATTTATCGACAATGATGTAGAAAGACTTCGGTCTGATATGATGTAGTAGGATTTCACTTATTTAGTAGCCAGCTCTTATAGCCTTATGATGCTAGAAAAAAAAAAAGTGCTTGTAAAGACAGTTTTAACCACGGCTCAGATTTTGTAAACATGGTTTATCCCTTGTGAACATTGATATGGGAATGAATTGGTTATGCTTCAAATTTATGAGATGTTAATGATTAAGTTCCTCCGATTATTATTTCTTTCGAGATATCTTCCCCTTTGCATTTTGCATCTGATCAATTATTTGTCATACCATATATTCATACATGTATCTTGGTGGCATCAGGTGGTATTCATGACAAACATAGTCAGCATGATTTTTCTATATATGTTCATGCATTAATTTGCTTATTACATGCATCATGTTAGCATCAGGTCGCATTCATGACAAACATAGTCAACATGAATTTTTTATATATGTTCATGCATTAATTTGATTACTCTTTACATATATTGATTTGTTTATATAAACCATGTTGACATAAGGGTTGCATTCATGGCATACATAGTCATCATGATATGCTCATGCATTAATCCATCATGTTAGCATCAGGATGCATTTATGACACACATGGTCAGCATGATTTTCTTTGTATATACTCTGTGTCAATCTTTCATTGTTTACATGCATCATAATTGACATCGTGTTGCATTCATAGTGTATATGATCATTCATTGGGAAATACATCTGAAATATACATGGTCATTCATTGCATATATCCATGCGTTGATTTGTTTATTTTTTGCTTGCATCATGTTGGCATCGTGATTGCACTTATTACATATATGGTCAGCATGTTTCCACTGTACATGTCCATACATCATATTGTTTAGGCTTCACGTGCATCAAATTGCATTCATGGCTCCTTCATCATGACACGCACTTGGAGGGATAAAATAAAATTTGCCTTGCTTTTAAGAGTCTTTGAAAGAATTTCCATTTCAAATCAGAGCTATAAGAAGTACTGAGTACCTTTTAATACAGGCTAGAGCTATGGAGAATGAACAAGCTGCCCGAATGGAAAGAATAGAAAGGGCACCGAAAGAATTGCAAGAAAAGTTGGAAAAATCTCAAGTAGAATCTAGAGATTAGATGACTAAATTGATGGAGCTAATGTCCGCCGTAATCAAGGGAAAAGGATACACTAAAAATTTGACCGCCAAAGAAGGGCCAGAGGTACAAAAAGGTCAAATTGAGGTCATGATGTTGGATGGCCAGAACGCAGTTAATCCCAGCAACATCCTGAACTTAGATGATCCAGCTGAACTGGAAAAGCTAAAAATGGTTGAGTCGAATAGGGCTGAGTTGACATATTCCCAAAGGAAGTATTAGCTATTGGATGAAAGGCTCCGGGCAGTAGAAAGTATAGATGTATTTGGGAGTGTAGATGCGAAAGAACGTTGCTTGGTCCCCAATTTAGTCATTCCTCCTAAATTCAAGGTTCCCAACTTTGAGAAATATGATGGGACAACTGATCCATCAACCTACATCCCTATATTTTACCGAAAGATGACGGCTTATTCAGATAATGATAAGCTTTTGATCCACTGCTTTTAGGATAGCCTTAGCGGGTCTGCAATTAGGTGGTATAGTCAGTTGAGCAAGGATCAAATTCTCTCTTGGAATGATCTGGCTAAGGCTTTTCTAAGCCAGTACAAGCATATGACCGATATAGCGCCTGACCGTCTCACCTTGCAAAATATGGAGAAAAGACCTACTGAGAGTTTCAAAGAATATGCTCAGTGGTGGATGGACATGGCCGCCCAAGTACGACCACCTTTGACACCGAAAGAAATCACCTTCCTTTTTCTGAATACACTACAGGCCCCGTACTACGATAGACTCGTCGGCAATGCCTCAAAAAAATTTGCGGATATGGTAATCTCAGGAGAGATGATTGAGAATGCTATCAAAAATGGGAAACTTGAAGGAGAAGGAACATCCAATGCCAAGAGAAATTGGGCACCTAGAAAGAAAGAGGAAGATGTCCAAGCTAAGGGAGATTTCGTCCCATATTCCCAACTCTCCTCATACCAATCATGTTACCCTACTAAGGTATCTCCAAGCCTTTATCCTTACCTACCGATCCAAGCACCTAATCCTATGTCAGTCCTGGAAACAAGGCCTACTTCCAAAAAATGACAGCGGGACAACCAAGAAAGAATTCCAATCCCCATCCCTGACCTGCTGCCATTACTAATAAAGAATCAGTACCTTACCCCTGTGCCTTTGAAACAGCTACGAATCCATCACCAAGGAGTTATGACCCTGACAGCAAGTGTGATTATCACCTGGGGGTAGTTGGGCATTCAACTGAAAGTTGCAGACAACTGAAATAAAGGATTGAAGATCTTATCCGTGATGGCATTTTGACATCGGAGCTTATCAATCAGTTGAAGTCTGCTTTGGAGTAAATCAGTTTCTTTCGGGGTTTTAGGAGGAGAATTACTACTTTTGAAGGATGTCACCAGGAGCATTTTGATGCATGTAGTTTCAGACCTCGTGATGAAACACTTGTCTCATGTCGTCATTCATATGCATTAAATGAATTTTGAATTTTGAATTTTAAATGCTTTGTGTTTGTTGTGTTCTAATAATAATCTGAATATGCAAAACAAACATTAAGGAAGTTCTAATAATGGACAGTCTCGGGAATATTGATGATCATTGTTAGAAATGACCCAATACCCTCTCCCCCTCTCTTTTGGGCTTTTCCTATGCTTAAATCCCTTGAACTAAAATCACTTGGAAAACCTAATGCTTCAAGGAATATGAATGATTGAATTTTATAAACCATTGTCATTGCAGAATAAGCAAAGATGTAGATCCTAATGTAGGCTATGAACAAGGGAACAAACTTTTTGACAAAAAATTTTGAACTCCTTGAAATTCAAACAAATGAGACATTCTTTCAAGAATCTGGATTGTGGTAATTTGGTATATGTCAAGGTTGTGTCAAAACCATTCACATCCTTTTCCAATAACCACAAAACACCAACTGTTCAAACATCACTTCATGATTGACACCCCGGGCACAATGACCAAACCAGATTATCCTATGACTTAGAGAGAACCTGTTTTTTGGTAATATTTTTCGTGGTATTTCAAACAAACCCAAGATTGAAACTCAGCATTTTCAAATTAGACCTAGACTTGCTATGTTCCTCGTAGTGATACAAATTCCTAAGGTTCATCAAATTGGGGCATCATATTTGGAAATGATGAATATGTGGTGAATAAGGATGGATTAACGCATGAATCATTAGGGCATGCGACAAAACAAAAAGAGCAAAAAGAAGAAAATTTGTGATATCATACATATGAGAATTCGGATGATTCCAAAGTGCAAAATGAAATTTTGATTATCTACTGCCCTTGGGGATTGCTCTTCAATGAGAATGTTTGTGCTTGATATGAGAAATGGCCATCTTTCATGTCCTTCACAAAAAGAAATTATCCATAGTCACCCCTTTTGAGCCGAAAGAATTCTTTTTTCTTTGAACCCTGATCAAAGATCACCCTCTACACTAGGGCAAATACGAGGGAATATCTTCTCAAAGACCATTAAGAAATGAGTCTTAGCTTAAAGACAAATACAAAGCAAATTGAGCTTCTAAATGAATAAGGGCTCACTTTGTCAAAAGGAAAAAAGAAAAGATGGCGAAATGGAAGCCAAGAACGAAACAAAAGAAATGGAAAAAGGAAAAAGTGTGAAAAAGTATGGCAAATGAAAGCCAATAACAAAGAAGAAAATGAGCAAAGTAAAAAGGAAAGAAAAGTCCAAAAGGGATAAATGCCTCAAAGGGAATCCTCCTCAAGAAATGATGCTTGATATGATCACCCTCAAAACAGACTTTGGGCCTATTTATCCTTTCTTTCTAAACCCCAAACCATGGCCTATATTACGTGCTTTAAGAGTCCACTTTGATCAAGCATGATTATTTAAATTGAAGGGTCTTTCCTCAGTTTTCATCCCATCCTATCCCATCGAATTATTATTTCACCTTGGAAAATATAGAATTCTCAAGTGCATGGTAGAACAACAATAACAAAAAAGAGAAAAAAATGGAAAGTATGGGATTCTAGGGCGAAAACCCAAAAAATGGGCGGTTTAGAGTAAAATGGGAATTTTTGATGCCATCTATGTCAGTACCAATGCCATAACAAAAGAAGTGGTCATCAAGGAACATCAAGGAATTCCTGAACTTCCCAAATTGTCAGCTCTTATTCGGAGGATTGACTTCAAAAATTGAGACTGTTTTCCCTCCAAGATTAAACTTTCCAGTTTAAACATCTCGACCAATCTTGACGCTTGTCAAAATGCCTTGATATGGAAACTAAAAGAATGTTGAATTTGTTTGGTTCTCAATGAATTCATGATTTATAAAACCTATTCCATTTGTGAGCCTAGAAGGGACATACATTTTTGTTGTGAAGTTTTATTCGATCAACCAAAATCTTGATTATACCAAGCCTTGCCAATTCAAATTGAAAAATTCAGATTGACACTTAGGGAAATTTCTAACAGTGATCATCAGTTTGAAAAGATTCATACATCACACACCGTGGGGTTATATATTTTTGGATCAAAAGTTTTCATTAAATGAGCAAGATTGTTTTTCAAAAAAGGAAAAATAAAAATATTTTTGAAATACCCATTTTTTATGTTGACATGAGATAAGGGTTTTTCTAACCCAAAGATGTGGAACTATTAGGGTTAACCTTGACTTCCAAATATGAGAAGAAGAAATAGAACTCGACAATAGATTTCTGTCAATAAGAGTTTGAAAACTGTTGGGGTAAAGAAAATAGCCAAAGATTGAAAATGAATTGAAGATATACTCTGATTTGAAGAGGAAAAATGAATTGGAAAGGCTAAGCCAAAGTCTAGAAAAACGATCGGGGCATTTGCATCTTTTCATGAAGCATTTGCATCATTATTGATCTTTGCATTTGCATCATGTAGAAGCATTTTGTACATTGTCAATCCCTGCATTTGCATAATGTCGATTTTTGCATCTGCATCATTCCATGAAGTAGTTGCGTTAACACCAATTTTTGCATTTGCATCATTTAGAAGCATTTGCACATTGTTGATCTTTACATCTGCATCATTCCATGAAGTAATTGCGTTATTTGAGGATCATTTGCATTTGCATCATTTAGAAGCATTTGCATCAATCTAAGCCATTTGCATGTACACCATGAAGCATTTGCATCTTATTCAACGTCTGCATCAGCATCAAAAAGCATTTGCATCGATCTAAGCTATTTGCATGTATACCATGAAGCATTTGTATCTTATCCAACATCTACATTTGCGTCAAGAAACATTTGCATCAATTCAAGACATTTACATTTGCAATATGAAGTATGTACAACTTGTTAATCATCTGCACCGGCATCAAGAAACATTTGCATCTTTTCAAAATCTTCAAGTTAATTTTCAACAATTCTTCAAAGACATTTTTAAAGTCGCATCCATGCATAATTTTTCAGATCATAGACAATACCTCAAGGCACCATTTTTTAAGACATTCGGGCAACATTTTTAAGACCTCTGGGCATCATTTTTAAAATCGCCTCCGGACACCAGTTTTCAAAATCCTAGATAAGACCCCGGGCATCATTTTTAAAGTCGCATCCGGCACAATCTTTCAGATCATAGACAAGACCTCCGGGCACTATTTTTTTAAAAAAACCTTCGGGCGCAGTTTTCGAAATCCTAGATAAGACCTCCAGTCATCATTTTTAAAGTCGCATCCGGCACAATTTTCCAAATCATAGATAAGACCTCCGGGAGCCATTTTGAAGACCTATGGGCATCACTTTTTCAAAATCCTAGATAAAACCTCCGGGCATCATTTTTAAAGTCGCATCCGGCACAATTTTCCAAATCATAGATAAGACCTCTAGACGCCATTTTGAAGACCTCCAGGCACCACTTTTTCAAAATCCTAGATAAGACTTTCGGACATCATTTTTAAAGTTGCAACCGGCACAATTTTCCAAATCATAGATAAGATCTCTAGGCGCCATTTTGAAGACCTCCGGGCATCACTTTTTCAAAATCCTAGATAAGACTTCCGGGCATTATTTTTAAAGTTGCATCCGGCCCAATTTTCCAAATCATATATAAGACCTCTAGGCGCCCTTTTGAAGACCTCCGGGCACCACTTTTTCAAAATCCTAGATAAGACTTCCAGGCATCATTTTTAAAGCCGCATCCAACACAATTTTCCAAAAATCATGGATAAGACCTCCGGGCACCATTTTTAAGACCTCCGGACACTATTTTTAAGACCACCGGGCACACCATTTTTTAAGACCTTCGAGCATAATTTTCTTCTTTTGCAAATCGAACTCATTTCCTTAAGACGAATCGAGCCTTTATTAGTCAAGGAACTCAATTTAAGGACAAAATCTTCCATTTGCAGCATTTAATCATAAAAAAAAAATGAAAAATCGAAAAAAATGAAAAAATGAAAACCCCTTTCCCTTTTCTTCACATGAGATTTCACTAACAGGACAAAATTAGTATTTGTTTATCTTTGCCTGATTCCTGATTCTCAGCAATAGCCAAATAGGGGCACTATAGACACCTAATTTTGTCTGGATCACTAAATTAGGTGTTTTTCTTCCTAAAATGATGTTTTAGAATGCAGAAAAGCTCTTCTCATCCGGCAAGTGGTATTCCGAGACTTAGTTTAAGGGGCAAAGCATGAAAAGTCAATTCGGAAAAAGTCAACCCCAAAAATGTCAACCTCGAAAAGTCAACTATTGAAAAAGTCAACCCATATTCAAAATCAAGATTGAAAGTTCAATTAAACAATGGTGAAAGAATTTTGATAATCCGAGGTCTATAATGAAAGATATGGAGTTCAGAAGATGGGTGACGGAGTTTAGTAGAAAGAAAACCCTAGTTCAAAAAATTTAGGGAAAAGTGTTTAAACGATCAAATTGGTCAAAATTGGAGGTTCCAAATGGAAGATAAGTAATGAGTACGGGTAATAGAGAGGCCATTTGGGGGTAAAACTCAAGGAAAAGTCAATTTGGAAGAAAACCAAGAATTAGGGTTTTCGGTAAAATTGGGGAAATTGCAGAAATGGCCCGATTTGGTAAATCTAAAGCCCCTAATTGATGAGGAGTGACTAAACAAGGATAGCCCAAGGCTCAGTTTGAAGTAACTCCGAGAAAAGAGCCGATTGGAGGAAAAACGAAAAAACGAGGAAGTTCCCGATACTGAAAAAAATGAAAAATCAAATTGGAGAGGAATTTGATTGTAAAAATTGGGTGTTTTCGGACCAAAACCACTTCAATATATGAAAAAGGTAAAAAAAAAAATTCTGGAAATTGGACTTGTTTTGAATAAAACTGGGCTTCGAAGGTAAAAGAGCAAATTTGAAAAATTAGGGAAAAATAGCAAATGAGCTCCAAAAATTACCAAAATTCCAAATCTCAATCTTAAATCATTTGGAAGAGATTGGCGAAGAAAAATCCAAATTTGGAGTTCATTTGTAAAATGGCAAATTTCGGGCCCACTAAGTTGAAATTTTAGAAGATAAATCCCGAAAAAATAGCAAATGAGCTCGAAAAATTATGAAAACTTCCATATATCAATATTAAATTATTTGGAGAGATTAGTGAAGAAAAATCCAAATTCGGAGCTCGTTTGAAAAATGGTAAAAGTTCGGGTGCACTTTTATGAAAACTTTCAGAATTCAATCTTTTATTATTTGGGAATTATTGAAAAAATAAATTTTGTATTCGGAGTTTGTTTGCTATTTAATTAGGTTCGGGGGCCAAAAAGGTCATTTTACCGAAAAAACTAAAGAATGCCTTTCTTGCATTTAAAAAATAGAGATTGAGCTGGAATATCAAGGGCCATTTGGCCAAGCCCATAATAGAGAGTGATTTTACTGATTTCTTGCATCCAAAAGGCTAAGATGGATAGTAAGGTAGTTATTTTTTTATCAAGCCTTTGTAATTGTGACACATAGACCAATGCATGGAGAGGGATGATGTCACCATAATGACATCTTATTTTTTAACAGTTGAATTAGTTAGGGGCTGGTTGCTTAATCTAAGGGTGGTAATTTCACATAAAAAGCATCTTGGATTAAGGCCTTTGGATCAAAATTGGCTAGAAAAAAATTACAACATTCTACCCTATTCTAGAAGGCCATTCGACCAAGCTTATCAAGGGAGGGGGTTTCATTTTTTCTGGAGGTTCTTGGCTGAATAGAGGCAGTAGCTATAGAGGAAAAATGGAGAAAAGAAAAGGGAAAAAAGAAAGGTTTTGCTTACTACTCTTTGATTTGGAAAGCTAGAGCAAGGTAGCTATGTTCTTTCATGCTCTCCTCCATACTTTGTTGATATGATTTTGCTATTTTTATTTTTATTGTTATTTTATTTTCTTTCATGAAATAAACTTGTTTTTCAAAATAAGTTTTAAAAGGTTTCTACCTTGTATTTTCATAAGAATCAAGAAAACAAAATTTTACTTTTTATTTATACAATGGTCGAATGGCATATTCTTGATTAGGTGATCTTGTGTTTGATTTTGTTCATGTGATTTGTTGTGGTAGGATAGCTTACTTGTGGTTAGATTAGCTTGATTGTGGTAGGTGAGCTTGATTGTGATAGGTTAACTCTACACCACGCCAGGTGTTTGTGATAATGCCATACCATATTCATACACATTTACATTCGATCATACATCATTTTATTTACCATGTTTTCATTTTTATCATGTTTACTAGTTTAACATGCTTCCATGCAGACTTTGCATATTTAGGTTGCCATGTGTTTGTGAAAATGCCTTGCTAGGGTTTCCCATGTTGTTTAGAGGCCATTTAGTTCCTATGCTTATATTTGCCTTGTGTATGTGTATTTTCATTTTATTAGGTTTTCATGCATTCATTTTATGCCATATATGTTTCTTATGACATGTAGTTCGTTAGGGGGTATTCATGTCATATAGGAAGTCTAGGTTATTTTAGGTCTTCATATGGTTTTCATGCACATTTTGTATGACATTTTAGGCCTTAGGTTGCCATGTTTTCATTTCATGCATATCTTGTATGTCATTTTAGGAATTAGGTTTCCACACTTTCATTTTATGCCATATATGTTTCTTATGTCATGTGGTTCATTAGAGGGCATCCGGTTATATAGGTATTCTAGGTCATTTTAGGTCTTCATTTGGTTTTCAAGCATATCTTGAATGACATGTTAGTTGTTAGGTTGCTATGTCTTCATTTCATGCATATTTTGTATGTTATTTTAGGAATTAGGTTTCCATGCTTTCATTTCATGACATACATGTTGCTCATGACATTTAGAACCCTAGTACCATTCGGCCATACATAGTCTAGGTTATTTTAGAGGTCTTCATTTGGTTTTCATGCATGTTTCATCTCCCATAATAGATTTTAGGTCATTATGATTCTTATGTCATATTAGTCTAGGCAATTGTATTTCATGCCATGCATATTTTTCTATGACATAGTAGGCATTAGGACATCTTTGTATTGCCTTGCATTTTCATGACATTTTAGCTCTAGGTCATATTTGTATTGCCATGTATTTCATGCATATTAGGTCTAGATAGCATTTATTGCCATGCAAGTTCATGTTAGGCATTAGGACATATTTGTATTGCCATGCATTTTCATGACATTTTAGGTCTAGATTATATTTGCATTGCCATGCATTTCATGCATATTAGTTCTAGGTAGCATTTGTTGCCATGCAAGTTCATGCTAGGCATTAGGTCATTTTGAATTACCATGCTTTTTCTATGTCATTTAGGCCTTCGGTCATGCATTCCATACATCAAATTTGTTGTTTGTTCATGCATCTCATATCATACCACTTGATTTTTGACTTAAGCCAATCAATGGCTTAAGGTCAAGCTCACATGAGCATACTTGTGGAAAATTGAGAAGTTGTCAAGTTGATTTTTCTACCTTTGTGATTTTTTTTACTAAGGCAATTATTGTCTAAATTTTTAGAAATTTTATCTATTGTTTGTAGGTCCTTAGAAGAGTCTCTAGTATTTGTACTTTGATTTTTGAATGATTTTATCAAAGGCTTAAAAATGATTTTGGCAAAACAGTTTTTCACCCAGTGTTCTGACTTTCGTGATTTTTCTAGTGGGTTATCCTTAGTCTAAAAATGACTTTCGTGATTTTTCATCCAGTCTTTTCCTCTGTGTCCCCCAATGTCACGCTTAACGAGTAAAAGTCTCCCGATGAGACTTGTTATTTTTTAGGTTACAACAACCATTTCTTATCTAATTTGGGTGAGTCATATACTATTGGAAGCTATTCAAGTCAGCTTCAAAAGTCAAGAAGGAAGTTTCTTTGAATAAAGAATGTAACATCATGTTTTCTTAGCATCAAGCTCGAGAGGTCAAATCTGCCTTCTTTCTTTTGCACCAAGAATTTGATCTTCTTGACTCCCAAGTCTTCTTCCATCTTGTGATTGTGATTTTGTAAGCTTTTTAACATCATAATTGACATGTTTTTGATTCGTTCTCTTAAGCATATCTAATATTCAAAACATAACATAAGTAATCAAAATAAAGATAGAAAAAATAACAAAAACTAAGAATAAAAAGGAATAAAATGTGTAATTTATGAACTTATCAATCTACCATAGCATCATCCACTGCACGCAAACAAGCAACTTACAAAAATGCGAAGACCACGAGCACAGAAAAATACAAAATAGAAAGCTCACTGAGAGATCGCTAGGATGAAGAAAATCCCAGAGCATTTGGTCACTTGCATCACCTCCACCATTGGATGGCCCCACCTTGCCAGTTGAAGTGGAGGCCTAGCTCTGTCCGTGCCATGTTGATGGTCAGTTAGGCTCATGGCCACAAGATCATCTCCACCTTCAGGCTAGACCAAGGCCTCTTCTGGTAGCCTCAAATAAGAAAATTAAGGAGTTACCCTATTGGGATTAACGTTCCTCAGGCAATACCGATTGATCTTAGACTCTGTCCCAACATTCACCCAGTCAGTCGTGTTCTGAAGGTAGTAGTTGTACTCCTTCCTCTCCTCATCGTTCATGGGTAAATTATCCCTTATCTTGTGAGACGGATTGGACTAGGTCACCTTGAAGGACCAATGCTCCTTTAACTTCTGTTCGAAAGCAAAAATTTGGACCACACGATATGAAAGCTCGAGGACACGTTCACCACCCTCTTCTCGCAAGCACTAAGATAAAAGAAGGTCCCCAACTGCTTGATCATATATAAATTTTGCAAAACTGCAAAGTATGGACGCACCCCCTCATGGAACAATCTAGGAAATAAGCCACCATAATAGGCCATGCCATCCCGGTAAATTGAGAAGGAGCAACGTTGTAACCCTCCAAGCAGGTGAAAAAGAATGGATGCAAAGGCAAATGAAAACTAGCCTTGAACAAGTGCAAGTAGAAGTACACATTCTTACCCTTGTTGAGCGCACGATTGGGATGTCAATTCACCTCTGGAATATAAAAGTCATGCCAGTAATTTGAAACAAACAGCCCACGAGGTTGGAGAACCGTCAAAATGTCGTCAACCGTGACGTCACAAAAGGTGTTATCGACATCCGACAATGGAAAAACCTCTCCATCATTGCCTTCAATAGGCATAGGAGCAACGAGATTGGCACCTCCACCAACCTCACTACCATTGATAACTCGTATAATTATATAGTTTTTAGTTATGTTTTATTATTGTTTTGTGTCAAATACGAGTTATTATTGTTTAGTCTAATTGTGTTTATGATCTTTATGTATTTTGGTGTTTTTCACAAGTTTCTTTGAGTGATTTCAGATTACTAGAATTAAGGGTAAATCCAGTTCAGTTCCAGTTCCGACACCTTTTGCCATATCAGCTATATCTCGAGTTTCACTGAAGCAATAAGGCTGCAATTTGTAGCCGTGCAAAGCTAAGAGGCATATTTATCTTTTTCATGTTTTACACTTCTTGAAACGGAGTCGTTTTCCCTAGCGAAATCGACCATGAAGTTGGCTGATGTGCAATGACGTCTGTGCTGACCTGTTTTCGTATTTTGCCCATATCTTCTTATCCACATCAGCAAATGAGCTGATTCCAACGGCTATGGATCAGTAACGGATAGGGTAACATTTTTCTAGAAGACCATGTGATCAGATAAGTCATGCAAAATTGACAAAATCGACCATCAAGTTGGCTGATCAAAATCGTCATGTATGACGAAAATTGTTAGAAAATGCACCCACCTATTATACCTACCTTTGAAATTTGTAAAGCTTGTCTCTTGTCATTTAGCCCTCCAAAATGTGTATAAATAGAGGGCCTTGGATGATTGTAAGGGATCATATTGTACATAGGTAGGATATTAGCCATTGTAATAAAATTCTCTAAGTTTTCTTCTTCTTTCTTTTCTCTAGTTTTCTTTTTCTTTAGAAAGAGAAGAGGTTGGATAATTAATATTCTTCTTCTTCTTCTTTCTTTCTTTTATTTTCTTCTTAGATTCTATTTAATTTTATGTTTATAATGCCTATGCTAGGCTAAACTTCTATTTGGTTAAGGGTGATTTCAAAGCCCTAGACATGTTTTGTGATTGATTTTCAGATTCTATCTATCATTAATTTTCTATCAAAGTTGCTTATGTTCTTCTACAAGAATTGTTCATGATGTTGTCTAGATTTATTTAGGTGTACAACTAGATAGATCTTGATAATTATCTATTGCTAGTTTAGGAGTCTTGATCCGTGTAATTGTCTTGATTTCCTATTCATAAGTGGCAATTTGTGATTAATGATTATGGTCAAGTTTTCAATAATTGCAAAGTGGAACATAACCTAAGTTGAACAATCCGAGCTTATGTGTTTGTTGCTTAGATCAACCTATCTTTCTCATCATAAAGCTGCCATTAAATTGAATTTAGAGAGCTTATTCTAGGTTGTTTAATGGTTAGAGATTAAATAGAGAGCTTGTTCTATTTAACGACAAACTAAGGAAAGATTGGGGTAACAGAGCTTGTTGTTATCTACGGTTGTTAACTTTGATAGTTAGTTGATATTGATAGATCTGAAATTGATTCTTAATGATGTCTAGTGGTGGAGAATGAAACCTTAACCATATTTTTCATATTTGATTCTTCTTACTTATTTGTTTTCTTACTTTTAGTTTGCTTATTTTTTATATTTATTTTTTTGGCTGGTTATACCGCCTAATTTGTATATTAACTTTGTTTTATTTTTATTGGCTGGTTATACCGCCTAATTTAGTATATATATTTTTATTGGCTGGTTATACCGCCTAATTTAGTATATATATTTTTATTGGCTGGTTATACCGCCTTGCATCTTATTCTTATTATTTACTTTAGTTTAAATCTCGCTTCAAAAACCCCTTTTCTTTTATTGTTTTCTTTGAACGTAAGTTATAAACTAATAACTCATAGATTAAAACCCAATCCCTGAGGACTCGACCCTTGCTAATCATTATACTTACAATTGATCTTTTTAGTGCAAGGTTAAATAAGATACACTCTTTTGGGTGCATCAACCATCACCACTAGTCTTGGCAACGCCCACCGCGCTAGCGACCACCCTGGCCCCCTCATCCACAATTCGATCTATGTCCTCCTGCCCAAGAACCACCCTTCAAAACTGTCGTCGCCTCATGGTCCTTTGACATAATAGTCCTATAAAACCTAGCCATCTCGACCAAACTAAGTACCTAGCAAATAAAAAAATAAAGATAAGAATAGAAACAAAATTACCTAAGTTTTTCCTTGACTTTTAAGCCAGCAAAAAACACCAAAATGCAAAAAATCTCCTTGAGCACTCTCAGTAGCTAAACAAGAGAAAAACAGCCTTAGAACACCTATTTATAGCCAAAGAAGCGTACTCCATAAGCCAAAGCGATCTAAACACCTTCGCCACTGCATGAACAACATCTTGCAACGCCTCAAAAACCAACTCTAAAAAGCAGATCTAATATTAATAACACATGTGCGTAGACACACGCGCTCCACCCAACCGTTGCCTGAAGCAACGTCTCAATCACCTCCAAAATCAACAAGCACAACGTCTTGCCACAAAGATCATATAGCCCAAGATAGCCAACATCTGCTCGTCACTCAACCAAACCAAAATAGGTGACCTGAACAAGAGCTTTGCAAGCTCGCTGCCGACCACTTTATAACTGTCGCCTTGCTAGGGGACAATTGTTAAGTCCATCAAACTCAAAGCCCAGGTCAACAACCCACACTTAAACCAGCAGGATACATGGCCACATTACTGCTCCCTAGAGGTCAAGTCGAGCTCCACCTGTCGAGTGATGCTCCCAGACACCTAAATAACCAAAACAAAGCAGTAGGTGACACGTGGCACCTCCAAGGACGCCCGACCCAGGTATAAATAGCCTAATGAAGGCTGACCCGAGGTAGATAAACTAAAAACTATACAGTTCTTCAGAATTCTCTCAGCTTTCCCCACTTCCCCTCCGTCCTTTACTGACTTAGGTATCGAAGTGCGTCCCAGAGGTCCAACTTCGACATCCTCTAACCTCTCTTTTGCCATCTCAATAAGAATCCAAGACTAGTGGAAGTCAGGACACTTGACAAATCAGCTCGTCACCAAAAGAACATCAACAATTCATTTTGATCATTTAAAATTCGGGCCATTTTTAAATTTTGGTTATTTGAATTATTTTTGTTTATGTTAAAGTGAAATCAAATTGTGTTAGGATAAGTTTGGATGGATCGATCATTCATATCGAGTTATCTTTTAAAAGTTCTTCAAATTTTTACTAACTTATGGCTAAATGTATTTATTGGTTAGGATTGATTGAGCTAGATTGACATCTCAAAAGGTTAACTTAGTGCACGATTCATCCATTAATCGCATTTAAACTAAATTTATTGTGAAAATAATTAAAAAAACATTTTAAATTTATATTACAATTCAAGTTAAATTGAAATAAAATTTCAATAATAAAATTAATAATATCCTAAGGTAAAAAACTATGTTAAGGCCCTCCATAAGCAAGGCCAGCTCCATGAAGTGTACTTGTGGCTTACCTCCAATTTAATTTTGAAAATCTTAAAAATGAAATTAAAAAATATTAAGTCATATATATAAAAAATTAAAAGTAGTATAAATTATAGATCATTTACGAATTTAAAGTTAAATGATATATGATAACTCGTATAATTATATAGTTTTTAGTTATGTTTTATTATTGTTTTGTGTCAAATACGTGTTATTATTGCTTAGTCTAATTGAGTTTATGATCTTTTATATTTTTATGTAATTTGGTGTTTTCACGAGTTTCTTTGAGTGATTTCAGATTACTAGGTTAAATCAAGAATTAAGGGCAAATCCAGTTCAGTTCCAGTTCCGACACCTTTTTTCATATCAGCTATATCTGGAGTTTCACTAAAGCATTAAGGCTGAAATTTTTACAGTGCAAAGTTAAGAGGCATATCTATCTTTTTCATGCTTTACACTTCTTGAAACGGAGTCGTTTTCCCTAGCGAAATCAACCATCAAGTTGGCTGATGTGCAATGACGTCTGTGCTGACCAGTTTTGGTATTTTGATCATATCTTCTGATCCACATCAGCAAATAAGCTGATTTCAACGGCTATGGATCACACACTGATAGGGGAACATTTTTCAAGAAGACCATTTGATCAGATCAAGCCTCCAACATTGAAAAAATCAACCATCAAGCTGGCTGATCAGAATTGTCATACAATATGACGAAAATTGTTAGAAAAATGCACCCATCTATTATACCTACCTTTGAAATTTATAAAGCTTGTCTCTTGTCATATAGCTCTCCAAAATGTGTATAAATAGAGGGCCTTGGATGATTGTAAGAGACATGGTAGATTGGTAGGATATTAGCCATTATAATAAAATTCTCTAGTTTTCTTTTTCTTTATTTTCTTCTTCTTCTTTCTTTCTTTTATTTCCTTCTTAGATTCTCTTTAATTTTATGTTTATGTTTACAATGCCTATGCTAGGCTAAACTTCTATTTGGTTAAGGGTGATTTCAAAGCCCTAGACATGTTTTGTGATTGATTTTTAGATTCTATCTATCATTAATTTTCTATCAAAGTTGCTTATGTTCTTCTACAAGAATTGTTCATGATGTTGTCTTGATTTGTTTAGGTGTACAACTAGATAGATCTTGATAATTATCTATTGCTAGTTTAGGAATCTTGATCCGTGTAATTGTCTTGATTTCCTATTCATAAGTGGAAATTTGTGATTAATGATTATGGTCAAGTTTTCAATAATTGCAAATTGGAACATAACCTAAGTTGAACAATCCGAGCTTATGTGTTTGTTGCTTAGATCAACCTATCTTTCTCATCATAAAGCTGCCATTAAATTGAACTTAGAGAGCTTATTCTAGGTTGTTTGATGGTTAGAGATTAAATAGAGAGCTTGTTCTATTTAACGACAAACTAAGGAAAGATTGGGATAACAGAGCTTGTTGTTATCTACGGTTGTTAACTTTGATAGTTGGTTAATGTTGATAGATCTGAAATTGATTCTTAATGATGTCTAGTGGTGGAGAATGAAACCTTAACCATATTTTTCATATTTGATTCTTTTTACTTACTTGTTTTCTTACTTTTCTTGTTTGTTTATTTTTAAAACTATTTCAAGAAGCCCTTTTCTTTTGTTCTCTTTGAACGTAAGTTATAAACTAATAACTCATAGATTAAAACCCAATCCCTGAGGACTCGACCCTTGCTAATCATTATACTTACAATTGATCTTTTTAATGCAAGGTTAAATAAGATACACTCTTTTGGGTGCATCAAATTTTTGGCGCCGTTGCCGGGGATTGCTTTCTTTAGTTTATTAGTTTATTGGTTTATTCTTATTTTCTAATTATTTACTTTCTTATTTTTTTATTAGTGAATGTTCCAAGCTCCTGAAGAAGACTTAAGACTTAGGAGAATTCGGGAATTTATAACTTCTGACCAACAACCAATCGAGGAGTTGATCCAAAACATCCAAGAGGAGCAAGGAGAGATGGCAGCAGCTGACAACCGAACTCTCAAGGAGCTTGCCGCTCCGGACTTGGGTCAACAACCATTATGCATTGAATATGCTAATCTTGAGGTAGCTTTTGAATTAAAATCTGGTTTGATTCATCTTCTCCCAACTTTTCATGGTTTTGCAGGAGAGGATCCAAATAAGCACCTCAAGGAATTCCATGTAGTTTGCTCAAGCATGAGACCAACAGGGGTCACGGAAGAGCAAGTTAAGTTGAAAGCCTTCCCATTCTCTCTAGCTGATTCAGCAAAGGAATGGCTCTACTATCTACCATCCGGGACCATCACTACATGGAATGATTTGAATAAAGCATTCTTGGAAAAGTATTTCCCAGCATCTAAGGCTGCCAACATTAGGAAAGAAATATGTGGGATTCGGCAATACAACGGATAGTCCTTATATGAATATTGGGAGAGGTTCAAGAAACTTTGTGCATCATGTCCACACCATCAGATAAGTGAACAACTTCTCATCCAATACTTCTATGAAGGTCTCATGCCCATGGAGAGAAGTATGATAGATGCCGCTAGTGGGGGAGCTCTAGTTGATAAGACTCCCGGGGCTGCTAGAACATTAATCTCCAACATGGCAGCCAATTCTCAACAGTTCTCAATGAGACAAGATCCACCACCATAACCCAAGAGAGTTAATGAGGTAAGTATATCATCCCTTGAACAAAAATTTGATAAACTGACTTCTCTTGTTCAACAATTGGCTGTAGGTAATATACAACAAATAAAGGCTTGTGGCATATGTTCAAACATAGGGCACCAAACTGATATGTGTCCAACACTTCAAGAGGACACCAATGAACATGTGAATGCCATGGGTGGATTTCAGAACCAATCAAGGAAATATGATCCCTACTCAAACACTTACAATCCAGGATGGAGGGATCATCCAAACTTCAATTATGGAGGGAACCAATCACAAACTATTCCTCCACCATTTGACAACAGGCCACCGGGTTTTCAGCAAAGAGTGCAACAACCATACCAAACCCGACAACAACTGCCACCCACCCAAAATTCAGGTACTTCTCTTGAAGATCTTGTTAAAGCTCTTTCTACTAATACAATTCAATTTCAACAGGAAACAAAGACAAGTATTCGAAATTTGGAGACTCAAATAGGGCAATTGGCAACAACCATGAGTCAAATGCAAGCAAGGGATTCTGGGAAATTACCTTCCCAAACCATAGTGAATCCAAGAGAGAATGCCAATGCTATAACTTTAAGAAGTGGGAAACAGCTAGAGACACCACAAAATGATAGTGCTCAAGGGGAGAACAATACCATGGCATCCTCTTCACATCCCAACGAGCCACTAAAAAAGGTAATTCCTAAACCATCATTTCCTTCTTATATAACTCCTCCACCTTTTCCTAGCAGGTTAGCAAAGTCCAAGAAGGAGGAGCAAGAGAAGGAAATTTTGGAAACCTTCCGGAAAGTAGAGGTGAACATTCCTTTACTAGATGCTATCAAGCAAGTGCCAAGATATGCCAAGTTCCTAAAAGAGTTGTGCACATCTAAACGAAAGTTGAAATGGAATGAAAAGGTAAGTGTGGGGGAGAATGTGTCAGCTGTTCTTCAAAAGAAACTCCCACCTAAATGCAAGGATCCAGGTATGTTTACCATTCCTTGTAAGATAGGCAACACCAGGTTTGAGCGTGCTATGCTAGATCTAGGGGCATCTATTAATGTCATGCCATATTCAATTTATGCTTCATTGAATCTAGGACCATTAGAGGAAACCGGTGTTATAATACAACTTGCTGACCGTTCTAACACTTATCCAAGAGGAGTTGTAGAAGACGTTCTTGTACAGGTTAATGAATTGGTTTTTCCCGCTGACTTTTATGTTATTGAGATGGAAGATGAGATGTCTTCTAATCCCACACCTATTCTATTAGGGAGACCATTCTTGAAAACAGCAAGAACTAAAATAGATGTACATGATGGCACTTTAACTATGGAATTTGATGGTGAAATAATTCGCTTTAACATTTTTGAGGCCATGAGATATCCTAGTGATGTGCATTCTGTTTTTAATATTGATATAATTGACTCACTAGTGCAGCAAACTTATGAGCTAGATGGTGAGGATAGTGTGGAGATAGTCCTTAGCAAACATCTCGGAATGTGGAATGCTAAAGGGGAACTAGCCTTGAGTGACCATGTGGAAGGGGCACTAGAATCTTTACACTCACTGCCACCTAAAGATGCAAGGTTTGATGTTTCATTTATTGATTTGCAATTATCTAATGAGAAACTTCTACCTTCCATTTTGCAGGCACCAACTTTAGAGTTGAAACCACTACCGAACCACTTGAAATATGTGTTCTTAGGTGAAAAGGACACACTACCTATCATCATTGCCAAAGAGCTCACACCTTTGCAAGAAGAGCGACTTATCCGGGTGCTTAGAGAGCATAAAACAGCAATTGGTTGGACAATTGCCGATATCAACGGAATAAGCCCATCCATGTGCATGCACCGGATTTTGTTAGAGGAGGGGTCCAAACCAACAAGAGAAGCACAAAGAAGATTGAACCCTCCTATGATGGAGGTTGTGAAAAAGGAGATACTGAAGCTCCTAGATGTTGGAGTGATCTATCCTATCTCAGATAGCAAATGGGTGAGCCCAGTCCAAGTGGTTCCAAAGAAATCAGGAGTAACGGTGGTAACAAATAATGAGAATGAACTTGTTCCTACTAGGATTCAAACAGGATGGCGAGTTTGTATTGATTATCGTAAACTTAATTCCACAACTCGCAAAGACCACTTTCCTTTACCTTTTATTGACCAAATGCTTGAAAGGTTAGCTGGCCATTCTCATTATTGTTTTCTTGATGGTTTTTCAGGTTATAATCAGATAGCCATTGCTCCGGAGGACCAAGAGAAAACAACATTCACATGTCCATTTGGTACTTTTGCATACCGGCGTATGCCATTTGGTCTTTGTAATGCACCAGCTACATTCCAAAGGTGTATGGTTAGCATATTTTCAGATTATGTAGAGAACATCATAGAATTGTTTATGGATGATTTTAGTGTATATGGTGATTCTTTTGATAGATGTCTAGAGAACCTTACACTTGTACTTGAAAGATGCATGGAAACTAACCTTGTTTTGAATTGGGAAAAATGTCACTTTATGGTAGAACAAGGAATAGTTTTGGGCCATGTTATTTCTTCTAGAGGGATAGAGGTTGATAAGTCTAAAATAGATATTATGCATTTTTTACCACCTCCCACAAATGTGAGAGAGGTTCGTTCTTTTCTTGGACATGCAGGTTTCTATAGGAGATTTATCAAAGACTTCTCAAAGATCACATTACCTCTTTGCAAGCTACTACAAAAAGATGTGGTTTTCCACTTTGATGACAAATGCAAAGAGGCGTTTGAAACATTGAAGGGACTCTTGACATCTGCAAAGAGGCGGTTGATTAGATGGATACTTCTCTTACAAGAGTTTGATTTGGAGATAAAAGATAAGAGAGGTAGTGACAACCTAGTTGCGGACCATCTTAGCCGTTTAGTTCATGAAGAGGATGCACTACCCTTGAATGAGAACTTTCCAGATGAGCAACTTCTTTTTATAAGTACAACAACTCCTTGGTATGCCGATATTGTTAATTACTTAGTTACCAAGAAGTTGCCACAAGAGTTGACACAAGCTCAAAGAAATAAGATCAAGAGTGATGCCAAATATTACATATGGGATGATCATTACCTTTGGAAGCATTGCTCCGATCAGATTATAAGAAGGTGTGTACTCGAATCTGAATTTCAATCTATTCTCACCTTTTGTCACTCTTATGCATGTGGAGGACACTTTGGATCCAAAAGAACAGCCATGAAAGTTCTTGATTCTGGATTTTATTGGCCTACTATATTCAAAGATGCATTCCTCTTTTGCAAGTCATGTGATCGTTGCCAAAGAACAGGTAACTTAGGTGCTAGAAATCAAATGCCTCAAACTCCAATACTTATTGTTGAAATTTTTGATGTATGGGGCATGGATTTCATGGGACCTTTTCCTTCTTCTTTTGGTAATCTTTATATTTTACTTGCCGTTGATTATGTTTCAAAGTGGGTGGAAGCAAAATCCACTAGGACTAATGATTCTAAAGTGGTTTCAGATTTTGTCAAGACTAACATCTTTGCTAGGTTTGGAACGCCAAAGGCCATAATCAGCGATAGAGGTACTCACTTTTGCAATAGGACTATGGAAACACTTTTGAGGAAGTATAATATCACACACAAGGTCTCCACCTCATATCATCCTCAAACTAGTGGGCAAGCTGAAGTGTCAAACCGAGAAGTTAAGTCCATCCTTGAAAAGATAGTTAATCCAAATAGGAAGGATTGGAGTTCACGACTTGATGATGCACTTTGGGCTTATAGGACAGCATATAAGACACCCATTGGTATGTCTCCTTATCGACTTGTTTATGGTAAGCCTTGTCATCTTTCGGTTGAATTGGAACATAAATCATATTGGTCTATCAAACAATGCAACATGGAGATGGATGAGACAGGAAAGAAAAGAAAACTTGACCTACAAGAATTAGAGGAGATAAGGAATGATGCCTATCAGAATTCTAGGATTTACAAGGAAAAGACTAAGGCATTCCATGACAAAATGATATCAAGAAAGAAATTTGTTGTTGGACAAAAAGTTCTTCTCTTCCATTCACGCCTTAAGTTATTTCCAGGTAAGTTACGTTCTCGTTGGGTTGGACCTTTTGTTATTACTAATGTATTTACTCATGGTGCAGTTGAAATCCAAAGCCCAAAAACAGATAAGGCATTCAAAGTGAATGGTCATAGATTGAAGCCTTACTATGAGAACTTTCCAATACAAGATGTAGAGGAGTTTCCACTTTTTGAGCCAAATTATGTTGAATAATAATGGCATGGGTCTAAGTCAGGCTGAGGACAATAAACCAAGCGCTTCTTGGGAGGCAACCCAAAAGGATGGAGAGCATCTATTATATCATATTTGCATATTCCTTACTCTCCATCATTCTATCTTTTATTGTTTTTTTCTTTTCTTTTGTTTAATAGTTATTTTCTCTTACATATAATTCTTGCATTGGGGGATAATAGAATTACATTGAGGACAATGTAAAAATTATGTGTGGGGGGGGAAGAATTTAGGATTTTATTTAGAGTGTTTTGTTTTTGAGTTTTTTTTTTATGTTGTTTTTAGTGTGTTTTAGTTACTTTCAAAACTATGATGAGATATGAATTGCATAAGTCTAAAACAGATTTATTAGTGAGAAGATTTTCATGAGAATTGAGCTTGTTACTATTTTTTATGTGCCAATGTTGACATGATATATTGATTGAGAAAGAAGCATGTTTAGACTTAATCTGACTTGTATAATCATCCTTGTGAGTTTTTGAGCCTATAATGATTGATGCATTATACAAATCAATCTAATTTCTTTCTTGAGTGCTCTTATGATTACATGATTCTCTAGAACTTGTTTTAGACCTTGTTGAGACTATATTGATGCATGTGACAACATGAATATGATAGAGGCATTAGGATTTTTAGCCAGGGCCAAACAGTCATCCCTTATTGATGTTCCAAGAGAACACACCCTTAGTGAACCAATTTGAGCCTACATTGAATATGCTATCTCTTTGGTAACCATAACTTGTCCCTAACCTAAATATACTTATTTATATCTTTACCTTTGTTCCAAAGATGAATTAGCATGTTTTGAGACAAGTTGCAAAGACAAAGAAGATCTATTGAAAATTTGGGTTAGAAACAAGAAATAAGTGTGGGGGGAAAGAAAAGAAAAGTCAAGAGAAAAAGAAATGGAATACTGGCAAATACATTAAAAAAAATATGAATCATCTCTTGAATTTGTGGAAAAAGAAAAAGATGTTACAAAGTTGTTTAGAATGAAGAAAAGGCCCAACATGAATATTCGGCCTAGGTGACTATGTACTTGTAAAGTGTTTTGAGAAATTTCTTTGTATGATTTTATTATGTCTCTAAACTTTATGAACTCTTTGGAACCCTTGTGATATCTTTATCCTTTTGTTCTTCAACCATATTACAAACCCTTTGGCCCCATTACAACCTTGATTAAAGACCTCTTGATTCATGAAGTTGTATGATCTAAATAGTGGAGAATAGGTGGACAAGCAAGAATATGGTAGAACTGTTTTCATGAGATTGATTGAGTGTAAACACTTCACCACTACTTTAAAGAGTGAAAATCATGAGGGTATCCCATGTGAGAAGTTGAGATTAAATTTGAACATGCACTATTTTGATTGAGATATGTTATGTTAATTTTAGCTTAACTCAAACCATTTACTATCAAGCATGATTTTTTTGTGAAACTCTTTAAGCTATTGATTAGTTTATAAGACTTGTTCAATGATTGTCTCTAATTTGTATTGAAAGAGGATTAGATTAGGTTTTATTATTTTGTCGCTATTTGATTTTGCTCGAGGACTAGATGTAAATATAATTTTTATTTTATTTTTTTTAACCCCGGTTAAATGGCGGATAACGGTACTCCGTGATTATTTAAGTCGGTTCCATCAGCTACCCACAAAACTGATATTGTATATAAATTTCTCTTTCAATTTCTCTTTCATTTTTTTCAGGATGGATGATATTCTCACAAGATTGCAGAAACGGTTTCCTCCTTTTGCTCGAAATATTTTACTGAAGCTTTACCAAGTTCGATTTGAAAGATTAAGAATGCTTATGCACAAAGGGATTCCTGAAGACATACGTTGGATTATTGAAGCCAAGGTACGTGAAGATGAATATCTTCCTGTTTTGCATTTACCATGTACAGGTAGAAGCACTTTTGCAAAGAAGCGACGAGCAAAGCGCATGAGTTCAAATTGCCACAAATGTGCACGATGGACGTGTAACGGTAAATGTCGTTCTATTGGGATTCCGTCCTCTAATCGAGATGATAAAATTGAATTCATTAAGGATGGACAAGGAGAATTTGGGTAATATCCAACTTTCTCTTGAGACGCATCCTAGTGGAGACGTACAAAGAGAAATTCTTGATTTATGGCCGCAATTCCAAAGGGAATGGCAACATCTTGGGAATCTGATGTTAAAAGACCCTGTTTGCCAGCTTGTAAGAAAACTGGATGGGAAGCATATCCTCGACTCATAGAAGGCGTTTAAGCCGTTTCTGGACGTAAAACCAGAGGAAGATGTGAGCCACAATCACAACTACAATAAATGACTTCTCAGCTTTTGGTTTGATTTGCAATAACTTCATTTCGGTTTAATTTACGTGTTGTTCGATTTGTGTAATTATTCTCGTTTTTTTTTTTGAATTGGTCTTTTACGGTTGATTTTTCTTCTCTTTTTGATTTTCTTCCTGAAATCACGCAAAAATCTTTTGTTAGGTTAACATTTTCTTCTGACAGGTCAAATACACTTTCGGCGACATTATTACTCTTGTCTGATTCACTACTCAGTCCTCTATATATTACACCATGTACTCATTCTCTTTCAGGCACTCGAAAAAAAATGGAAAGTACTTCGTCCCAGCGCATTGAAAAAATTTGTGTCTTTGGAGGTGCTTATCAAGGGAAAAATAAAATATTAGCTGATGAAGCCATAAGAGTTGGAGTAATACTTGCCCAACAAAAGATCAAGTTGATTTATGGAGGCGGTGGTACGGGTTTAATGGGAGCAGTCGCAACAGCAGCACACGCCGGAGGAAGTCCAGTTCTAGGAATCGTGCCAAAACTATTCACAGGTTTTTGTGGACCTACCGTGGGTAAGGAAATACAAGTCTGGAGTATCCCTGAACGGATGACAATCATGTACCATTGTGCCGATGCATTCATTGCTTTACCAGGAGGTCTGGGTACATTGGAAGAAATAGCTTGCGTGGCTTCTTGGTCATCTTTGGTCACAAAAAAGAAACCCATTGGTTTGCTTAATATTAATGGTTATTTTAGTAATTTGCTTTCATATTTAGATAATGCTGTGGAAAATGGATTCATGTTTTCAGAGGCAAGGAGAACCATAATTTCTGCTACAACCATTGAAGATTTACTCAAAAAGCTCCAAGCTTATGAGTATTTACCTGTTACGGTTGTTTCGCAAACGCTCGGAAAAAGAAAAAGAGATATAGACAAGCAAGGAGTGGATTGCACTTTGTCTTTGTGACATTATCTAACATTTTGTTTGTTGTGTCTCAGTTATAATAAGTGGTTAGCAACCTCTGCAGGTAATATCTCCTAAATTCTACCTTTAAAATTTGACATTGGGGACAATGTCATATTTTAGTAGGGGGTAAGGGACATATTTTGCTAATTTGTAAAAAAAAAAAAAAAAAAAAAAAAAAAAATTGTTATGTTTTAAGCCATTTAGAAGTATTCATTCTGAACAAGGTCTGAGTAAGGGAGACTTGAGACATACCTTGTCAGTTTGATTTAATTTCTTCTAAAAAAATAATAATAATATATTGTTGTGTTTTAAGCCATTTAGAAGTATTCATTCTGAACAAGGTCTGAGTAAAGGAGACTTGAGACATACCTTGTCAGTTTGATTTAATCTTTTAAAAAAAAAAAAAAACTATCTGGTCCGTTTATTATCTGCATGTGTTTTACTACTTTCGTGTATGTATTTTTTTTATTTGAGTATTAGTATAATCTTGGCAAGCATGTGGATAAAGCAATAGAGTTACAAAGGCTTTGATTAAGTTATCTAGGTTATTTTCAATTTGGTTTTCTGAAAATTGAATATTTTTGATGATCAAATGTCTTTGAGATTGTTTTTGGCAGATCGGTTCGATTTTTGTTGGAATGTGAATTCATGGTGAGCCTTTGGAAAGCCACGGAAAACTGGGAAGACATAGTAAGTTTACTTTTTCTCTTCATTCCACATGCAGATTTAGGTCATCACATAGATGCTTGCATCTATACATGATCTGATCTTAGAACAAAGTCACTATCCAGAAAGCCCCTTATCTTTTCCCCCCTTACATTAGGAGCCCATAGGTTGTAAACCTTCGGGTTGGATCCCTAGATATGAACTCCAGAAATTATGCCAAAGTGAACGGATACGATTCCGACCCCCATTCCCTCTTTATACTTTTATGATAATATTTGTGATCATTGGGTTTGGGATTGTGTGTTTCCTTCTTGTTTATTTTGTTATCTTTTGAAATCTAAAAAAAAAATTAAGAAATAATGCAAAAGAGGGTAGTTAGAATGAGTGACTGTTTTTAGAGTCGTGAACTTCGAACTTATTGATGCCAAAACAATGTTGTGATGAGTTGAGAAAAAGATGCTAAAAAAAAAAGAGTTGATGAAAATCTGTCTTGTTTGATCAATTGAATGAAAAGAAAGAAAAAGAAAGTATGGAATCCAATGTGATTTCTGAAAAAAAATAAAAAAATAAAAAAATAAAAAAAAAAGAATGATGATTATGAATAGATGTGATTGTGCATAAAAGATGTCCCAATGAGGGCACAAATCAAAAGAAAATCACTTGTGCTTAAAAAAAAAAAAATCAGAATTCAAGATTCGAGGTTCTTCATTATAGAGAGGTTTTTACTTTTCTATTTTCTTTGGATCGAGTCTTTTCTTGCTTTTTGTTTTCTTTTCAAAATATTAATGTTGAACATAGGACTAAAGATGAGTGAGAATGGAAATATTTTGAGAGGATTGATCATATTATTATTATATTTCTTGAGCCTAACTTGTGATAAACCTCAGATTATGTTTGAACATTCCACCCCTCACTTGTCCATAAGCCTCAGATTCATCTCTGTACCGATCAGATTTGTCAAGTTCACTTGTGAACTGCGGTGACAAGAATCTTAGCATGTGTACTTATGAAGCTATAGTTTGCCTAGTCCTCCATGGCTAGCTAAAGTCTCGCCAAGAAGGAAGTTCCTCAATCGTACGGTAATGCCTTCAATTTTAATCTCATTGACCCTTTACTCGAACTTAATATGCCAATGATACTTAATTAGATGCCTTGCCAATTCTTACGCTTGATCTTGCTTGTTTGTTTGAGATCCCTTTAACTTGTTTCCTGTTTATTTTTTTTAGGATTGAGTCGTTGCTAGGGGCTAGCAACAATCTAAGTGTGGGGTTTATGATCTTTTATATTTTTATGTAATTTGGTGTTTTTCACGAGTTTCTTTGAGTGATTTCAAATTACTAGGTTAAATCAAGAATTAAGGGCAAATCCAGTTCAGTTCCAATTCCGACACCTTTTACCATATCAGCTATATCTGGAGTTTCACTGAAGCATTAAGTCTGAAATTTTTACAGTGCAAATTTAAGAGGCATATCTATCTTTTTCATGCTTTACACTTCTTGAAACGGAGTTGTTTTCCCTAGCGAAATCAACCATCAAGTTGGCTGATGTGCAATGACGTCTGTGCTGACCAGTTTTGGTATTTTGACCATATCTTCTGATCCACATCAGCAAATAAGCTGATTTCAACGGCTATGGATCACACACTGATAGGGGAACATTTTTTTAGAAGACCATTTGATCAGATCAAGCCTCCAACCTTGACAAAATCAACCATCAAGCTGGCTGATCAGAATTGTCATACAATATGACGAAAATTGTTAGAAAAATGCACCCATCTATTATACCTACCTTTGAAATTTATAAAGCCTGTCTCTTGTCATATAGCTCTCCAAAATGTGTATAAATAGAGGGCCTTGGATGATTGTAAGAGACATGGTAGATTGGTAGGATATTAGCCATTATAATAAAATTCTCTAGTTTTCTTTTTCTTTATTTTCTTCTTCTTCTTTCTTTCTTTTATTTCCTTCTTAGATTCTCTTTAATTTTATGTTTATGTTTACAATGCCTATGCTAGGCTAAACTTCTATTTGGTTAAGGGTGATTTCAAAGCCCTAGACATGTTTTGTGATTGATTTTTAGATTCTATCTATCATTAATTTTCTATCAAAGTTGCTTATGTTCTTCTACAAGAATTGTTCATGATGTTGTCTTGATTTGTTTAGGTGTACAACTAGATAGATCTTGATAATTATCTATTGCTAGTTTAGGAATCTTGATCCATGTAATTGTCTTGATTTCCTATTCATAAGTGGCAATTTGTGATTAATGATTATGGTCAAGTTTTCAATAATTGCAAAGTGAAACATAACCTAAGTTGAACAATCCGAGCTTATGTGTTTGTTGCTTAGATCAACCTATCTTTCTCATCATAAAGCTGCCATTAAATTGAACTTAGAGAGCTTATTCTAGGTTGTTTGATGGTTAGAGATTAAATAGAGAGCTTGTTCTATTTAACGACAAACTAAGTAAAGATTGGGATAACAGAGCTTGTTGTTATCTACGGTTGTTAACTTTGATAGTTGGTTAATGTTGATAGATCTAAAATTGATTCTTAATGATGTCTAGTGGTGGAGAATGAAACCTTAACCATATTTTTCATATTTGATTCTTCTTACTTACTTGTTTTCTTACTTTTCTTGTTTGTTTATTTTTAAAACTATTTCAAGAACCCCTTTTCTTTTGTTCTCTTTGAACGTAAGTTATAAACTAATAACTCATAGATTAAAACCCAATCCCTGAAGACTCGACCCTTGCTAATCATTATACTTACAATTGATCTTTTTAATGCAAGGTTAAATAAGATACACTCTTTTGGGTGCATCAATATATTAAAAACTAGATTGAGCATGGATTATGGTTTCAAGGTCAATTATTAATTATTTATTAAAATGTTATTTTAACTCTAAATATATTTAAATTTTTGAGATGAATATATATTAAATTCAAAACTAGTTAAAAAAAATTATTTTAATTACTATCAATTTGAAAAACACAGGTTGGATAGTAAAGAAATTGATTAAACAACAACAAGAGGAATGTTGAAGGAGGAAAATAGGGTGAAAGGAAAAATGAGTTATTTTTTTTCAATACTTAAAGTAAATTTTAAATATTTTACAAAAAGAAAAATCTAAATCAAACGTTAGTTCCACTAATGAAATCTTAACGTCTACTACTCATTCTGTTTTTTTTTTGTTTGAAAGGGATAGAAGGTGTTTCTCGAACTTTGGAGGAATATTTTAGGTTAAATAATGGCACTCTATTTGATGAAAAAAAAAATTAAGCAAACTGTTTAATTATAAAATAATATATGTTGATATGAATTTTAATTAGATTTTTAATTACCCAAAAAAATTATTACTTTTATAAAATTTTCATCCTTACTTTTTTTCACCATCTCTTATCAAACAAAACATAAAAGTAGCAATTATTTATCTAGAAATTAATTTTTGATAGACTTGTCCACTAACCCGATTGATCTTAGCCTTAAACAGGAATGTCCAACCTCAATTCGACTCGAGATATTATTTAATTAATAAAAATATTTATTTTAATTTTAATTTTAAATATATTTGAAATATTAAAATATTAAAATATAAAAATAAAATAATTTTTAATTTTTTAAAATATATCGAGCTTGTTCAAGCTAGATTATTAGAAGGTAACATATAAATTACCTTGTACTTTAGGCCTTTTGTCCATTTGGTACCTGAAAAAAAAAATTTGTCACTTTGGTACTCGAACTTTCATGCCGTCATTCATATTGGCCCTTTGCCCTAACACCGTTAGTTAATGACTGACTAGGCAAAAAAAACCCAATCAGAGTCTGACATGTGGCAAAACTACCACATCATTAGTATCACTTTATCATGAAAGAAAAAAATTCAAAAAAATATAAAAATAAAAATAAAAAACTGATTTATTTTTTAAAAATCAAAATTTAAAAATTAAAAAAAAAATTAAAATGACAAAAAAATTATAAAAAATCAAAAGATAAATCTGAAAAAATTAAAAATTAAAAAATAATTTTTTTAAAATATAGAAATTTAAAATTAAAAAAAATATATATGGAAATTCGAAATTAAAAAAATAGAAATAAAAAAATAAAAAAAGAGAAACAGATAAAAATCGGGAGAGAGAAAGGGAAGGGGAAGGGAAGGAAGTGGAAGAGGAGAACGAGAAGGGGAAGGGGAGAAGGAGAAGGGGAAGGGGAGAGGGAGGGGTGGCCGGTGCAGGTGCCACCGGTGCCGATCCGCCTGGGTTCAGGCGGATCTGCACCGACCTGTCGGATACTAGGCAGATCGGCGCAGGGCGTTGCCCCTCTCCCTCTCCCTTCCCTTCCCCCTTCCCTTTCTCTCTCTCCGTTTCCTTTCTCTCCTTTTATTTTGTTATTTTTATTTAAAATATTCATATTTCTTTTTCTCTTTTTACAGATTTTTAAATATATATATATATATACAGTTGTCAATTTTTTATAATTTATTTGTAATTTTGGTTTTTTATTTTTATTTTTATTTTTATAATTTAAAAAAAAATGAGATTTTCATATTTTTAATTTTGATTAAAAAAATAGTTTTTTGTTTTGATTTTTATAATTTTTTTGAATTTTTTTATTTTTTTGAATTTTTTTCTTTCATGATGAAGTGGCACTAATGATGTGGCAGTTTTGCCACGTGTCAGGCTCTGATTGAATTTTTTTGCCTAGTCAGCCATTAACTAACGGTGTTAGGACAAACAGCCAATGTAAATTACAGCATGAAAGTTCGAGTACCAAAGTGATTGGTTTTTTTCTTCAGGTACCAAAAAGACAAAAAACCTAAAGTACATGGGCTAAGTTATATATTAACCTCATGAATACATACTTCTTACTAGACCTGTCCAAAGGTTGGACGCTCAAATTGGGCTGGGCCTAGATAAAGATTTTCGTAATTCAGGTCGGCTCAGTTCGACCTGAATTACTACTTATTAAATAAAAAATATATTTTATTTAAATTTAATTATAATATATATATAAATATTAATATTAATATAACTATTTGGGATGATCTGGCCCAGAAATTTCTTGCCAAGTATTTTCCTCCAGCCAAGACAGCTAAGATGCGTAATGATATCACATCATTTATGCAATTTGAATCTGAATTGCTATATGAAGCTTAGGAGAGATTCAAGGATTTACTTCAAAGATGTCATCACCATGGTTACCTAAATGGCTTCAGGTGCAAACATTTTATAATGAGTTGTTGGGACAAATTAGAACAACTATTGATGCTGCTATAGGTGGAACATTAATGGGAAAATTACCTGATGAGGCCTATGATTTGCTTGAAGAGATGGCATCCAATAATTATCAATGGCCATTAGAAAGACTTGTACCAAGAAAAGATGCAGGGCTTCATGACTTGGATGAAATGAGTACCATAAGTGCTCAGATAGCTGCATTAGCTAAGAAATTCGATATTGTAAGTGTTCATGCCGTCCAGAGCCCATTTGTAACTTGTGAATTATGTGGGAAAGGACACACCAGTGATAGATGCCCAACCAACTTCGAATCAGTGTAATATGTTGGAAACTATAATAGACAGCAAAACAATCCTTATTCCAACAATTACAACTCGGGTTGGAGAAATCATCCAAACTTGTCATGGGATAACAATCAAGGGTCTTCATCCTCTACTAACCCAGCAATCCCTCCTGAGTTTCCATCATAAGCCCGTGCTCTTGCTCTAGAAAAGAAGACATCATTGGAAGAGATGTTTACAAAGTTCATGGCTAGTCAGGAAGTGACAAATCATACTCATGCACTGACACTTCAGAGTCAAGCGGTAACACTTAGAAATCTTAAGACACAAATAGGCCAGCTTGCAAATTCAATTAACAACCGTCCTAGGGGATCTTTTCCAAGTGATACTGAAATCAATCCTAGGAAAGACAGACAAGAGCATTGCAATGCAATTACACTCAGGAGTGGAAAAGAATTAAAAGTGGGTAGCAAGAAGCATAATGAGAAAATTCAAGAAAAGAAACCTCTAATCTACCCACCACCACCCTTTCCTCAGCGTTTTCAAACCAAAGTGCCAGAATTGCCACCCAAGCCTCTTGAAACGAAAATTATAGGGGAAAAATAAATTGAAAAGGCTCAAGAAGAAGAAAAGAAGCAATGTTATCCACCACCACCCTTTCCTCAGCGCCTTCAAAAGCACAAACTTGACAAACAGTTTCAGAAGTTTCTTGAGGTATTTAAAAAGCTCCATATAATATACCTTTTGCTGAAGCTTTAGAACAAATGCCTAAATATGTCAAGTTTATGAAAGAAATATTCTAGAAGAAGAGGAAATTGGATGAAATTGAGACAGTTGCACTTACTGAAGAGTGCAGCGCTATCCTTCAAAAGAAACTCCCACCGAACTCAGAGATCCGGGAAGCTTCGCCATTCCATGCGCCAATGGTAATAAATTTTTTGGTAAAGCTTGTTGGCGTATTCCATAGAGCCAATCGGTTTGGTCAGGCATAAAATACCAATAATGCAAACCCATCACTATATCTTAGTGATACATGGTTTTCCTTCATGTTAGTACAATGATAAAGAGTTATTAAGTACTAATCGGATGAAGCCCATGGAACATAATGGCCCTGCAAAGGAATTATATATAACGTGAGATCCTTATGCATCAAAGCCATGTTCCTAAAACGGTTATTTGTCATCGTATTGCCAAAACGGGGCATTGGCAATGCTCAAAGACTGGTACATGTTAAGCCTACTTACTTAGTAAGCAACTGATCTCACGTGTTGAAGTATAAGAGATACTTTAGGATAACATGTAGGTGCTTGTCTGTTGAACAAGTTCACCGAACATGGCCCGCTATGAGAACTCCATTTGGTATTGTCACTCAAGTGTCTATGGAAACGTTCTAACATGTCAATCGTGTAAGTAGTCCTCTAACTTGTGATACCAGGTCATCTTGTATGGGGAGTGTCATACTTTGATTCCATCACGGATGGGTCCCAAACAAGAGTGATGCTTATGGTAGGGTGGTTTTGGGTATGACATGAACCATACGAAGATGGATGAGTGATCCAGAGAGGATTCACCACTCCAAGTGACATCAGAGACATATCTCATCTGTTCTTGGCTTAAGTTAACTTGATGGAATCTCTGGCCAGAGTATGATGAATTTAGGAGAAATAGTTTTTCTAAGTTCACAAAGTTAACCGATAGCTGTAGGAACTAATATGGATTGAACATGAGTAGAAACTGCACCATGCCCATAGTATTTCCGGGATATTTGGTGAAAGGACCAAATTACACTGATAGACTGAACACGAAAGGTTATGTTCAAACTAACTTAACTCTCCAGTATTTGGGTGGTTATGATGGCTTGCTAGAGTCCGCTCATGATCTATGAGTATAAATTAATTAGATTAAGTTATATTCATTGCCAACATATTGGAAGCCTAATAGGTCACATACAAAAAGGTGAATTAAGAGATTAAAATGGAAAGAGCCTAATTGATTAATTTGAGAATTTAATCAATAGGGACTTAATTAAATAGTTTAATTAAGTCGAAGGACTTCAGGGAAAATACATAAGAGTTATTGTCCATAGTCCAAACCCTGGAGTGATTGCCGCCCCCTATAAAAGAAACATGAGAGCTTGGCCGACCTCCCTATGGATCCCCCTAGCCGCATATGTGATATGCTTAGAGGCTCTGGTGTCTTCTTGATTTCTTGACTTCCTCCTTGCCTCTTCATGGATTGCTAGAGAGAAAAATGTTTTCTTTCAAGAGAGCAGAGGCATAGAGTGAAGAAGAAAGAAGATCAAGATAATCCTAGAGGTTGGCGCATCATACCCAGAGAAGCAATAAAAGCGTTTTCTTCTTCTTGATGCTTATGAAGCATTTGGGCATGGTATGTTCAGATGGGAGAGGTTTCTTGTAACCTAAACTACTAGCATCATTTTCGGCAAGACTCCATTCCTACCTTATGAAGGTTTTCTTGATCATCTTGTGTGGATTACCGTTTGAGGCCAGACACTTGTGTGGCTTGAAGTCTTGGATTGACAACTTGGTGTTCAAGATTGAGTGGGCTGTTTGTAAACTCAAGATTACTAGATATTTGAGTTAAGGTATAGTTCTTGATCAGATTTATGATTTATAATTACAAGATAGCATTAAAATTTTACAAGCATGATCCTGTTAGATTCGACTGTCTCTTTGTTTGTTATTCCGCTACGTTCATGTTCTTCTTTAATTCGATTATTGTTTTAGCATGATGTCGAATCCCACTAGTGGTATTAGAGCCTAGCTTGGAAGTTTTTCTTGTGATTTACATGTTTAATTCTTCGTAATATTCAATTGGATTGAATTGGGTGTTGATCTAGCAAAGTTCTTTGAAGAAAAACGTTTTCTTGTTTTGTTTCAATTCTGACAGCTTCTGTTTGCAATCTGATCTTGGTGTTTTAAATTGTTTAAAACATGTTTAAAATTGACTAGATCAATATTTAGCCTTGCCATATGATTGCATGAAACAAAGAAGTTAAAAGAAACAAGTTTGGATTTGAATTGTTTTTGGTGCTTGAATTTCGAAGAAAACAAGTGCAAGATTTTTCTGCACACCTGCTGTAAGTTGCAGACATGGTTAGATGTGTACAAAAGTTCTGAAAATTTGAGGAGAAGTCCGAAACATGTCTATCTTGATGCTGTAATATTTGGTGAATTTTTTGATATTTTTTTATTGCCAAAACTGCGTCTCAAAGTTGTGCAAACAATTTACATGGTTCTTGGAATTTTCTGTGCAGCCTTGAGTTCTTGAATTTGATTCTTTAATCGTAGGTATAATTGGCTGAAAATCAAAGAATGAATTGTGTGTGAATTGTTCACCACTTAGCCACCAAAAGAGGTGGCTACTTTGGGCCAAACGTTGCCCCAACAAGAGCTACAGGTTACGGCGGCGTGACTTACTAAAGGTAGGAGGCAGGCTACACAAAAAGTTGTGTGTTAGGGCATCGCTTTCTATTTTTGGAAATTCTTATTCTTTGGAATTTTGGACTTGTGGAAATTGTTTCCTAGTCAAGATTGGATTCCTAAGAGTTAGGAATGCACCTAAGTTATCCTTATGGAAATTGTTTCCTAGTTGGACAAGGACTCCTAAAAGTTGGGAGAAGATATGAAACTTTCATTGTAGAGAAAGTTTCCTAATCAAACTTGAACTTCCTAAGGTGTTAGAAAATCTAATTAAATTGTTTAATTAGATGGAATTTTTTAATTCAATGAATCTTAACTGGATTAGGACTCAAGTAAATTGAATTAAAATTAAAATTGCTAGAAAATTTGAGCCAAGTATATTTAAATGAGTTTAAATATTACTTTCCTTAAATGACATACAAGATTACAAAGTGATATTAAATATGTATGCATTTAATTTTATACTTTATGATGTGATTATGAAAGCATGAGGATGGTTATGGACTTAGACCTTAGACTTAGGTCATGGATGGTTAAATTTTCTTTTTGGTTTTTTTATAAATAGGGTCTGTTAACCCTGCCTTCTCTATTTATTTTCGGAGTTGTAAATTCTCTTCTCACCTAACTCCCCTCGAATGTAACTCGAGGTTTCTATCAAAGATATGTAAATGTTATATAGGCTTGTAGATTTAGATTTAGGCTGAGATTAGAATTTATGCAATTCCAAATGTAAGAAGATAAGGCGCCAAGAAGAAGGACCAAAGAGATCACCATCAAGACTTATGAAGACTATGTATGGTATCCCTAGGAATTTGACCAACTAGTTTACTAATGGCTCAAGGAAACTAGAGTAGTAAAGTCCATAATCATCCTAGTAGATTGCATGAAATAGATATATTTTTGAATTTATATATGTGATATATATTTGAATAAATGCTATGCATGTCAATCAACAAAGAAAAGCAATGAAACCTATTTAATGAAATAAAGAAATCCCTCATTAAATTATATTCAGTCCATGTTAAGCATGATTAGTTGCCTTCCACCATCTTAACAAGATAACCAGAGTTCTTCCAGTAGGAGGCTTGTTGAGTCACTCAAGGTCATGTTTGAATTAAGGAAGGTGGGTCTTACTCAACTAAGTGTCATGTTATCCAGATGCGTCAAAGTTGATCACATGATATTTAGAGGCAAAGGTTAGGCGAAATGCATATGATGCATTTAGGCAAAGAGTTGTCACCTAACTGATCAAGGAGTTGTATAGAGATGCAATTGGTAAGCAAAGTTACCTACTCAATTAGTTTCAACATGGCTTGTTGAGTCACTCAAGGTCATGGTGGGATGAAAGGGGTCCTTGCTCACTAAGAAGTTTAAAAGTTAAATTTCTCGACTAGTAGAGGAGGGCTATTATGTTGATAAAATAGTGAGAACAATCATTCAGACTTTAAAACATTGTTTTAATGATTGCAATTTGCATAATGACTATTATATGCATTGGTTTATATGGGATATAAATTGTCATGGCAGGTTAACTAGTCACTTGATTGCATACTTGATGCAAAGTCGATTTCACTAATTAATGAAATAAATGTCTATGTCCTTAATGATCCATGAGGTATTTAGCAATGAGAAGTTCAAACATCTTGAGGAATTATTCCAATGAAAGATGATTAGAAAGATAGCCTATGAGGCATCATGTGCTAATGGATGCATCAACAAGTTTGAAAAACTTGGTTGATTTATGGATCATAATCTAAGTATAGACTTAGTTCTTTCTTCATTGTCTAAGAGCAATTTGCAAGTCGTGTTGTATTATAACATGTACCGAAAGGTGTTGCTAAATGTGCTCACTAGACTAGAAGATCATCCACTTTGTTACTTCCACCAGGGGAAGATAACCGAAGAAACGTTCTTCAAAGTTAGGATGATGAGATGAAGAAAGAAATTGATATTGATAAAGGGACATACCATCATTGTGGCATTGCAAGGCATTAAAGGCTTAAATGCAAGAAGTATATTTGATACTTGAAAGGAAGTGAAACTTGAAAAGTTTTACTTCATGATTATTATGAGTTTGTTTCCACTACCTATACCTATAAAATTGGTTCAAAGATATGTATGACATATAGATGGAACTAATAGTAAGGACAAATGAAAAGAATAAGACCAAGGAGGTGGCAACCTTAGTTGATACTTGATCAAGCTTGCCAACCTATTCATGATGAATGTTTTAGAAACATCATCATTGATATTTTGGTTATGCTAGCATTAGATGCTTGGCCATTCATCCTAGAATGAACCGAAAGGTTATATGGAATTTGTTCCATATCATGGTCTTATTACACTCATAAAAACTAGAAACTTGCATAAAAGATAATCAAAGGTTGTTCAAGTAACATGTATAAGATTAAAGTATATAGATACTAGTAGTTTCTTTGATTATGAATCAAAAGAAATCTTATACGAAACTTGACAACTAGATGGGTTTTGGCTCAAGGAAATTCAAATGCGATTATGAAACTAATTTAGTTAAAAGAGCATTATTATTAAGATATGATCTAAATGAAGAATGGCTTGAAACTAAATTGATTGATTATCTAATAGAATTAATATCAGATGAATTGGATGGACATTACTATGTGATGACATAGAAAGGTCCATGATGCTTAAAATAGCCAAGATTGTCGAAACACTAACCTAGAAAGGATTTCGAATTGTATTTGTAAAACAACAATTCATATGGGATATGAGATGTTTGATTTTATAATTAAAAATGTGCATTCAAAAGAGTTTTGAATTCACATCCTATAGAAAAGTAAATGAGTTTACTTTGAATGTTTCTACACAAGTAGGAAATAGTGGGAGTATTATGACATTTAAAAGTTAAAAGTCATAAGTAGAAATCTGAAGTTTATGCATAAGATGCATAAAGGCACAAAGATTTAGTAGGATGCATTGTGATGCATTACTCATACGAGATGAGTCTACTAAACATAATGATTAAGTAGGATGAATAGTGATGCATAACTCATAAGAGATGAGTCTACTTAATAGAACATTGTTAGACAATGGATTGAGATATCCAGTTTTGATAGTGACATTCAAAAGTTGAATTTATCAAAAGGATGAGATATCTTTTGTGCATACCTAAGGGTTAGTGGGAGTAATACAGATTACTCATCAAACTATGTATATCAGATACATTGAAGATTGAAAGGTAAACCGACTAGTAATGCTAAGATCTAACAGATTTAGCAACAGATGATTGGATTAAATGATAAAAGA
Source organism: Fremontodendron californicum (assembly GCA_030761205.1). Lineage (NCBI taxonomy): Eukaryota > Viridiplantae > Streptophyta > Magnoliopsida > Malvales > Malvaceae > Fremontodendron > Fremontodendron californicum. Next base: position 17,745,539 of record JAULJL010000010.1, on the reverse strand, counting down.
GTTTAACATAGAGAGAATCCAACAAATGACTTAATGCTATGATGTAAACAAATTCAGTCATTTGGAAACGTTACAAATTATAAAGGACTGAATTATTTATATTCCAAGTCAGAATACAAACCTTTTTGTTAAGGCTACAAGAAGGTGTATTTGGAACAATATCTCACAGGGCTAATTAAAAGATTCCTAGTTTTTAAAGTAACAACATGAGCCATAAGGAATCCGGCTTCATTGTGATCCGGATATGTATTGTGACTATGATAATAGAGATTATCAAAAGTATATGACCGAAGCATATTCTCACAATAAAGTACTGAAGCTATGTCCTAGTAGAGACACAATTGCTAATCGAAAGAGTTCGGCATTGGATGCGTTAGCGATTGGCTTAGTGCAAGTGGGAGATTGTTGGTGTATGCCCTAGAGCCAATCGGTTTGGTCAGGCATAAAATACCAATATTGCAAACCCATCACTAAATCTTAGTGATACAAGGTTTTCCTTCATGTTAGTACAATGATAAAGAGTTATTAAGTACTAATCGGATGAAGCCCATGGAACATAATGGCCTTGCAAAGAAATTATATATAATTGTGAGATCCTTATGCATCAAAGCCATGTTCCTAAAACTGTTCCTTGTCATCGTATTGCCAAGACGGGGCATTGGCAATGCTCAAAGACTGGTACATGTTAAGCCTACTTATTTAGTAAGCAACTGATCTCACGTGTTGAAGTATGAGAGATACTTTAGGATAACATGTAGGTGCTTGTCTATTTAACAAGTTCACTGAACATGGCTTGCTGTGAGAACTCCATTTGGTATTATCACTCAAGTGTCTATGGAAACGTTCTCACGTGTCAGTCATGTAAGTAGTCCTCTAACTTGTGATACCAGGTTATCTTGTATGGAGAGTGTCATACTTTGATTCCATCACGAATGGGTCCCAAACAAGAGTGATGCTTATGGTAGGGTGGTTTTGGGTAGGACATGAACCATATGAAGAAAGATGAGGGATCCGGAGAGGATTCACCACTCCAAGTGACATCAGAGACATATCTCATTTGTTCTTGGCTTAAGTTAACTTGATGGAATCTCTGGTCAGAGTGTGATGAATTTAGGAGAAATAGTTTTTCTAAGTTCACAAAGTTAACCGATAGCTGCAGGAACTAATATGGATTGAACATGAGTAGATACTGCACCATGCTCACAGTCTTTCCAGGATATTTGGTGAAAGGACCGAATTACACTGATAGACTGAACACGAAAGGTTATGTTCAGACTAACTTGACTCTCCAGTATTTGGGTGGTTATGATGGCTTGCTAGAGTCCGCTCATGATCTATGAGTATAAATTAATTAGATTAATTTATATTCATTGCCAACATATTGGAAGCCTAATGGGTCACACACAAAAAGGTGAATTAAGAGATTAAAATGGGAAGAGCCTGATTGATTAATTTGAGAATTTAATCAATAGGGACTTAATTAAATAGTTTAATTAAGTCGAAGGACTTAAGGGAAAATACATAAGAGTTATTGTCCATAGTCCAAACCCTGGAGTGATTGTCGCCCCCTATAAAAGAAACATGAGAGCTTGGCCGACCTCCCTATGGATCTCCCTAGCCGCATATGTGATATGCTTAGAGGCTCTGGTGTCTTCTTGATTTCTTGACTTCCTCCTTGCCTCTTCATGGATTGCTAGAGAGAAAAACGTTTTCTTTCAAGAGAGCAAAGGCATAGAGTGAAGAAGAAAGGAGATCAAGATAATCCTAGAGGTTGGCGCATCAAACCCAGAGAAGCAATAAAAGCGTTTTCTTCTTCTTGATGCTTATGAAGCATTCGGGCATGGTTTGTTTAGATGGGAGAGGTTTGTTGAAACCTAAACTACTAGCATCGTTTTCGGCAAGACTCCATTCCTACCTTATGAAGGTTTTCTTGATCATCTTGTGTGGATTACCGTTAGAGGCCAGACACTTGTGTGGCTTGAAGTCTCGGATTGACAGCTTGGTGTTCAAGATTGAGTGGGTTGTTTGTAAACTCAAGATTACTAGATTATTGAGTTAAGGTATGATTCTTGATCAGATGTATGATTTATAATTACGCGATCGCACTAAAATTTTACAAGCATGATCCTGTTAGATTCGACTGTCTCTTTGTTTATTATTCTACTGCGTTCATGTTCTTCTTTAATTCGATTATTGTTTGAGCATGAGGTCGAATCCCAAAAAAGATTTATGTGATTTGGGGGCGAGTATCAATTTAATGCCTCTTTCTATCTTGCGCAAACTTGGTTTGGGGGAAATAAAACCCACTGCAATGATATTGCAACAAGCTGATAGATCCTACAAACATCCAAGAGGTATTGTTGAAGATGTGCTAGTCAAGGTTGACAAAGTTTTCTTTCCTGCTGATTTTATTGTGCTTGATATGGAGGAGGATAGTGAAATACCTAAAATTCTTGGGAGACCATTCCTAGCTACCGGTAGAACTCTCATTGATGTGCAAAAAGGAGAACTTACCATGAGGGTCCTAGACCAAGAGGTAACTTTTAAAGTGTTTAAAACTATGAGGTTTCCTAATGAATTTGATGAATGTTTGGCAGTCAAAGTGGTGAACAGTGATTCCAAAGAAGCATTCAACGAAAATTGTTCCACTAAACCACTTGAGACAAGTTCAAATTCTACTTCTAAGATGCATGGAAGCCATAATTATGTGAATGCCAAGCCCCATAAAGCAATGGAAAAGGGGGGCATGATAAGAAGATTGCCAAGTGGAAGGATGCCGGCTAATGGGCATGGGATAGTCAAGCCGATGACTATAAATCAAGTGCTTCTTGGGAGGCACCCCAAGTTCTAAACTTTTTCTTTTCTTTTCTTTTTAAATTTTAATTTTTAGAATATTTGTATTAATTTTTTTTTTTACTTTGTTTTCCTTTGTAGTGACTACTCACCCAACTTGGACATGCTTGAGGTCTAAGAGGAAAACTAAAGCTTCTCATGCGTTGCTTTCATCGATAGGGGAATTTTCTTGTTCTTACTCTTTTTATATCCAAACATTGAGGACAATGTTTGTTTTAAGTTTGGGGGTGTGTCTTTAGATTTATTTTAGTTTGTCTGATTGTCTAATTTTATTATTAGGAGTCTAAAAAAAAAAAAAAATTGGTTTTGCTTGAGATATGATGCACTTAATTTGATGGAATCCTTACCCAATGATGAGAATTAGTTATTGATTTATCTTGATTCTTGGGAACAACATAGGCATGATTCGATTTTATGTTAAATTCTTTTGTTAGTCTTATTGTTAGGATGTGATTTTCACTAAATTGAGCACTTGATCTCTTGCTTAGATTTGCATAGCTTATTTAAAGACTGCTTATGTTGATGTGAATTGCGATTATGTCTAGAGCTTAGAATTTGTTTGATTCTCTCTCGAGGCAGAATCCTAGACAACACTAAGTTGAGAAAGTGATTTAGGCCATCTTTGGATCGTTTGAGCCCTTCTAGCCTACCTTCATATGTTAATATCCTTAGTCTACCTCTTTGTGCCTATTGATATATCTATTTTCTTTGATTGCCATATCTTTTTGCCTAGCCTAATAAGAAAAACCATGATTAACCTTCACTACATAGGCATGTGTATGACATATAGGAAAAAATTAGGAGCCATGTCAAATTTGGGTGAAATAGAGGTTGTAGACACCTAATTTTGTCTGGAACCCCTAAACCGGGCAGATTCTCCTTTTCAACTCCCCGGAACGCAAGGAGACTTCCATCGTTCCACAGATGTGTCCCCAAGACTTTGTTTTGGAGGTCAGCACAAAAAGTCAACTCAAAAAAAGTCAATCCCAAAAAAGTCAACCCCAAAAAGTCCACCGCTGAAAATGTCAACTCTTAGTTAAAATCAACATTCAAAGTTGAATTGAACAATGACAAAAGAATTTTGAAAATCCGAGGTCTACAACGAAAGATATAGAGTTCGGAAGATAGGTTGTGGAAATTCAATGTAGGGGAAGACCTAATCCGGTAAATTTGGGGAAAACTGCATAGATCACCCAATTCGGTGAAATTGAAGCCCCCAGTTGATAAAGGGTGAATAAAAAAAAGATAGCCCAAGGCCTAGTTTGAAGTGGATCCCAAGGAAGAGCTGGTTAGAGCAAAAATAGAAAAACGAGAAAATTCCCAAGTTTGAAAAAGGGAAAACTAAATCGGAGGGGAATTTGACCATAAAAATTGGGCATTTTTGAACCAACTCATTCAACATAAAAAGAAAATCTGAAAATCAGACCCGTTTTGAGTAAAACCGAGGTTTCGGAGGTTAAAGGGCAATTTCGAAAAATCCCAAAGAAAATTCTGGGAAAAATAGCAAATGAGCTCGAAAAATTGTAAAAACTTCTATATTTGAGTTTTATAATTTTTGAAAGGCTTTGGTGATGAAAAATTGGGAATCAGAGCTCAAATGAAAAAGGTGAATTTCGGATGCACTAATCCGAAAATTCAAAAAAAAAACATTCTGGAAAAAATAGCAAACGAGCTCGAAAAATTATAAAAACTTCCAGATCTGAGTTTTATTATTTTTAGAAGAGATTGGTGAAGAAAAATTCGAAATTGGAGCTCATTTGAAAAATGGCAAAGTTCGGGTGCACTAACCCGAAATTCCAAAAGATAATTCCGGCAAAAATAGCAAACGAGCTCGAAAAATTATGAAAACTTTCATATTTGAGTTTTATAATTTTGTAAGAGATTGGTGAAGAAAATTCCAGAATCGGAGCTCAAATGAAAAAGGCTAAATTTGGGAGGCACTAAACCGAAATTTTAGAGAAAAATCCGAGAAAAATAGCAAATGAGCTCGGAAAAATGTGGAAACCTCCAGAATCAAGTTTTATGTTGAATGGGATGAGTTGGAAAAGAAAAATCCGAAATTGGGACCCATTTGCAATTAAATTAAGTTCGAGGGGCTAAAAGGTAATTTTACTGAAGAAATCGAAAAGGGCCAATTTTATGAAATTAAAAAGGTGAAAAAAATGAAGGGATTCTGGAATATCCCAGGTCTTGGCCGGCCAGCATATGGGAGAAGGGCGGGGATTTATTTCATTTCATCCAATGGTCACTATCAAGTAGCAAGATGTCATTTTTAATGCCTTGCAAATGTCCTTGCTCATCCAATGGCCTAGGTTCTTTGTAGAAAGATGAGTACACCTTTCAATGGCCAAGATTCAATTGCAAGATGTCATTTTTATTGTCACGAAAATATCTTTCATCCAATGGCTTGGATTGATGGAGAAAAGATGAGTACATTCATCCAAGGGCCAAAAAAATCAAAGCACACACACACACACACTAACATACCCCTTGGTCGGCCACTATTAAGAAAGAAGGAAAGGTTCATTTTTCATATGGTTTGTCATCTTTTAAAGAGCATAGGTAGTAGCTAAATTAAAAGATGAGAAGGAAGAATTTTTTTTGAAGGGAAGCTAGCTTGAGAAAGGTTTGAAGATAGCCATTGGCACCTTTCTCTTGCATTTTTCTTTCCTTTCCATGTTTCTTCTTTTATATTTCCATGTTGGTTGTGGTAGGATAGCTTTCTTTGATGATTTTGTTTTCAAAAACAACAAATAAAGAGGTTGAAAGGCTTCATGATCTTGATAAAATCAAGTGATTATGGTTAGGGGAGGGCTATGCCCATTGTACCAACCATGGAGCTCACCTCTATTTTCCTATTTTACTTTTTTTACTTGCTATTTTTCTATTTATTTTCATATATATCTTTGTTATATTATGTTGTTCATAACAAGTTTATTCATGTCTTTGCATCTTGTGGCTATGTCATATAGCATTTTAGGTCATGTCATGTCATTTATTTTTTCATTTTAAGCATACTTTGCGTCATGCATAATGCCATGTATCATTCGGCCATGTCTTGCATTTTTGCCATGCATCATATCTTGCATCTTTAGCATGCTTTGCATTGTGCATGATACCATGTATCATTCGGTCATGTCTTGCATTTTTGTCATGCATCATATCTTGCATCTTTAGCATGCTTTACATTGTGCATGATACCATGTATCATTCAGCCTTGTCTTGCATTTTTGCCATGCATCATATCTTGCATCTTTAGCATGCTTTACATTGTGTATAAGATCATGTATTATTTGGCCATGTCTTGCATTTTTCCATGCCATTTAGATTTAGGTCATTTTTATTATGCCATATCATTATGCCATGTCATTTAGCTAGGTCACATGCCATATCATTCTCTACATCATTTAGGCATTAGGTCATATGCCATGTCTTTTTTTCATGTCATTTAGCATGCTAGGTTATTTTGGCTATGTCATTTAGAACCTAGGTCATACATATGCCATGCCACACATTTCATGCATTTAACTTGCTGTTTGTTCATGCATTTCATACATTCCCACATGATTTTTGTCTTAAGCCATTCAATGGCTCAAAGTCAAGCTCTCTTGAGCATGCTTGTGGAAAATTAATAGTTTAGATTGGGTATTCTAACTTTGTGATTTTATTTCACTACACATCCATAGTCAAAATAATATATATTTTTACCACATGCAGTAGTCATTTAGGGGGATGTCATGGTATTTGTTTTTTCACAATTTTTAAAATTTTTGACATTGGCTGAAAAAATGGCTTTTTAAAAAGCAGTTTTAACTCACTGTTCTGAATTTAGTAAAATTTCAGTCTATGTTCCCTTGCTCCAAAAATTAAGCTAATTTTTTACTATGTAGATAAACATGTTACAGGTTTATCCTAGTTTTTTCAGATTTTTTTGAAATTTTCTAAAAGGGTAAAAAAACCTGGTTTTAAAACTAGTTGTGGGAGTCAAATTTGTTTTCAGGAAATAATAATTTTATGTTTTTATTTGTATACTAAAAGGGGACTGATTTGGGGACATTAGCTATTGTCTTAGGATGATTTTATAAAAGTCGGGTCAAGGGTGGTCAACCCGGATTTCAAAACTAGGAAAACTAGACCTTTTAGGGGATTCGGCCATGTTATTTTCAAAATAAAAAATTGTATTTTTTATACCCGAATCCAAATTAGAAAATCCAACTTAGGTCTCTTCCAAAGGTAGTCGAATACCTTTTTAGGTATACGGATATCTTTGCTTAATGGGAGAAATACATTTCCATGCATTGCATTTTCCATATTCATGCCTACTCCATGACATTTAACTTTTGCTATCTTAGTCATGTAGATTCTATAAGTGTGAACATTCCATAATGATGTCATTGCTTTGACTTAAATTTCATGTTGTTATCTTGATTTTTATGTAAACATGAATATTCCATGATGATGTCATATATGTGCTTTTTGGCCTTGTCATCATTTCTTTTGCCATTCATTATTATCCTATGTCATCAAGAATTTGCCATGTCACTCGTGTTCATGCCATGTCATTAATTTAGTATGCCATATCATTTGGCCATGTCATCGTTTGCTCATGCCATGTTATTTATGCCATGACATCCATAGATTAGGTCATGTATATGCCATTTCATTCAAATGCCATGACATGATTTCGATTTCATTCACATGACATTCATTCTTATGCCATGTCATTTTGTATGCCATGCCGATTTCTTTCACATAACATTCATTCTTATGCCATACCGTTAGTATGCCATCCATTCATATGCCACACCATTCACCCATGTCATTCATGCATATGTCATGTCTTTAATTCATGCCATTTATTTCTTTTGGTTATGTCATTTAAATTTTGTCATAGTAAATTGCTTGCCATGCCATGTTATTTATGCATGTTATATATTCATGTTATAATTTGTATATTCATGATTATTCAACCTTTTGAAAATTGATGTTTTTTCAATAAAATAAGGTTATTCCCGAGTTAAAATAATTCATGAGTTCTTTGCCGGGTTGCCGGAGAGAATAGCATCAATTATCATTAACAACAGAATATCTTTCTTTCAAAAACAAGAGTGGTTCAGAGATTTTTTATGTAAATAAAAATGTTTATGTTTTGCCGGGTCTGCCGGGGAATATAGGAAAATTTTGAGTTAATAAATTCCAGATCATTTTCAACTAGAAATGGGATTATTTTTCTTTAAAATGGGAATTATTTTAAAATACCAACTTCAAAACCGATTTTTTTTTTACCAAGACTCAAGATAACACACGATTAATAAGATACCATTTTATATGGGCGTTGTGTGGGTGCTAATCCTTCCCCGCACGTAACCGACTCCCGAACCTGCATCTTTGATTTCTCTTATTTAAAAGGACAGACTTCGAAATTGGTTTTAAAAAATTTTAATTAATTTTAAAATGTTTTACAAAATTGGTTTTAATAGGTGGCCGATCACACCTAGCCAAAAAAAGATTGGTGACGACTCCATTTTTTTTTTCAAGGTGGTTTTCATACCCTCGACCTTTTATTTTAAGAGGAATTAAGTCGTCTTTTCCTCTGCTTGTTTTCCCCCTCACTCGAGCGGGTCCCCTCGACGAGATCACGTATCGACAGCTTGGCGACTCTGCTGGGGACTGTTAGAGAGTCAGGCGTAGAGTTAGTTGTGTGTTATTGAAAGTCTCGGTTTGGTCGATTTTAATTGGTATTTAATTATAATTCTCATTTTTTTTTGTAAAATAAAGAAAATTTTGAAAATAACAAAAAATTTCTTTTCATCTTATGAGCATACATATTATTATTGTGCTATGTTTATTCAAGTGTTGTGTTTTATCACTATTCTTTGATTGATTAATGTTTTCTTCTTTTTAATTCAGTTTTTATTATTATAATGCATTGTTTGGGGTGTTTTTAAATTATGGGTTGTAAAATAGTAGTGAAAGGTTTGTTAAGCTTGAGAAATGTATTCTAACAAATTGAACACGTTTTTATCGGGGAGCCTTACTAGCCTTCACCGGCAACAGTGAGGAGCAATTTGGAGCCTTTTTAGAGCCTAATACCACTCCATATACTAAACCTAGGCGAAGCCATGCCTGTTTTCTGTTAAATATCCCGGAGTTAAGAAACACTCGGAGGAACATTTCTCATTTTCTACTATTTATTTTATGATACTGTTATGGTTATTTTTATCCCCATACTGACTCGTGTTCTGTTTTGTTTTGGTTTTTATCCCATGCATCATGATCATTTAGGGGGTATTTGCCTTAAGCCAAGTTCCAACTGAAGGGGTTTTCAGTATAATCATGGAGCGTCAAGACCCTCTGCCGGTATCAGTGGTTAGCAAGACATATCAAATGGTTAGGGTTGAGTCTGAGGAAAATCAGGGTGACGAAGGAGACTGCTTTGCCACTGGTTTTGTGTCCGCACTTCCTAAGTCAGTTCACTTGGATTTTGTTCAGAATGGCTTAACAGAATTAGAGGAAATCTGGAGACAGTGGGGAGTTGCAAGGAAAGACGAGTTCATCGAAAAATATGGTGACATAGCTTTACTCCTTCCAGTCAAAATGGATGAGCAGTTAATCAGGGTCATAGTACAGTATTGGGATCCTTCGTACCGATGCTTCACTTTTAATCAGAAAGATATGGTGCCCACCATTGAGGAATATTCTATATTGCTCCGTGTTAAGTCAGCAAATCCGGATAAAATCTATTGGAAAGAGCAGAAGACATCAAGCTGTCGGAAGAAGCTTTCTAGAGAGATGGTATATAGTTATCGGTTGATTCTCAGCACATAAAGAGGCAGGGTTCGAGTGACTGCATCCCTTGTGTAGTTTTGCGAAACTATATCAAGAATAACTCGGATGATGATCGTGTTGTGGATGTCTTTGCCCTGGAAATTTATGGATTAGTCATATTCTCGAAGGTGGAAGGTCACATCGAAGCAGCCGTAGTAGACTTCTTCGATCATTTGGACAAACAAATTGACCCTTTCCTTGCCATTCTTGCTGAGACAATCAAGTCACTCAGTTACTGTCGAAGAAAAGGAAGGGGACGTTTCAAGGGTTGCATACAGCTTATGTATGTCTGGATTCAGAGCCACTTCTGGGGTGATGATGGTGGAAAACTTTGCCCTTACATAAAGACCTTTAGTCCTTTTCGAAAATTCAATAAGGAAAAATGGCTAAGAAAAAGAGATAAAAAGCAATGGATCAAGACTCTCCATCACTTGGGTAGAGAAGATATAACTTGGAGGGCTCCGTGGATGCTACTCAGGTCGATCTTGTACCATTGTGGTGAGAATTTATGGGTTCTACTATTGGGAATCTGGGGGGCCATTAGCTATGCTTCATTACTAGTACGGAGTCAATACAGATCCGAACAGTTCATCTCGATGACGCATGAGCTTACTATGATGGAGTTCTCCTATGGTGGGTTTGGATATATGGAAAAGATACGTGAAGCTATCAAGGCATGGAAGAAACTACACCGGTCGCAAGTGGGTAGGTACACTAACAAGGCCACTCCGGCATATCAGGTATGGAGAGCCAAGAGGGTCTGTGACATTGTGCTTTCTGCCGAGAACACCTCTGTTCATCTGGTAACACTTCATCCAGAACCCATAGTATCGACAAAAGCTGAGATTATCATACAAGAATTGGAAAAGGATAAAGGGAAACTGAAGTGTGAGTATGATAAGCTTTAGGAGGAAGTCAAAGATTTGAGGACCGATCTTGAGATCCAAGAGGCCAAGACACAGAGATTGGCTAAAGAGCGAGACACAACACAATCCCGCATAAGGGAAATATATCAAGAGAACAAGAGGCTAAGTGCCAGAGGAAAATTTGCTGGTACTAGCGAGCTTCTCAGCAGACATGAGAGAGAGATGGAAAAGCTTTAGAAAGAATTGGAGTTCTGGAAAGGCAAGGCTAAGGAAGGCAAGGAAAAGGAGTCCAGATTTGCTCATGAGTGGCAGAAGTGGTGTGATCCACGCTCATTGGTTCCAACAAAGTTGGAAAGATGCTTGCAAGAGAATGAGCTGCTGAAAGCCAGATTGGGAAGTGAGAGGGATAAGACATCCATGCTGCACAAGGAGAACGAGATGCTCGATGCAACCATCTAGTCCCTAGAGCATTAGTTGCAAGTCCAGAAGGCTTACATCAATGCCATCATTCAGGAATGCCGAGAGAGGAAGACCGAGTGGAGCCAGGCAAATGATTTAGCTATGGATGCTAGCATGAGGTGGAAGGCAGAAACATTGGGGAGACAATAGTATACAGACCACCTGACCAGGCAGATCCGCAAGGCTGTGATTACGGCAAGAGAGATGGTGAAGAAAGTGAAGACTTTGAGACAGGATGTCAACCCAACCGAGAAGCACGGACAACATTTGTTGAACTTCCTAGAGGAAGCACAAGACCACTATGAGTAGATAAATATTTTTATGTAACCCGAGATTAGGAGATGATATGTAACAAGTTTCTATGAATTAATGAAAAACCTTTGTGTTGGAATTTGATCTTAAGGCAAATACCGTTACTTGCATCATTTTATACAATTATAGAAGCATACATTCATTCATTTGTTTGATTAGTCATGCATTGATTCATTTATTCATCCTTGCACACATTTAATAAATAAAAAGAATAATGTGCCATGAAAATCTAATCCGTGGTATTTACTCGAAGGTTTAAAAATTGGGCGCCCATCGAAACTCCCAGAGAGAAGAGCTCAACATCAGTATAATACTCGATCACAAGTCAAGATCATGGAAAATGAACAGCTTGCCCGAATAGAGAGAATGGAAAGGGCTCATGATGAGTTGAGGGAATAGTTGGCCATGTCTCAGGCCGAATCGAGAGATCAGATGTTTAAGCTTATGGAACTGGTGTCGGCCGTAGTCAAGGGAAAGGGACACATGGAAAATTCAGCCCCAGGATTAGAACCAGGAAATCAAAGGGGCAAAGCGAGTCAGCAAGAAGCCGTACTGACAAACGACCAGTCTGCGTAGAATACAGAAATTCCACCGACAGCAGCTGCAATGCCTTTTGTGTATGTTGAAACCAACCCAGGGGCACAAAAAAAAATGCCAATTGGGGTAAACCTTGGGGCAATCCCGACAAATCCTATCGATATCCCAGACTTGGATGAGCTTGCCAAACAAGAAAATAGGAAAATGGTAGAACTGATGAAGGTTGAAACGGTCGAGTCACAAAAGAAGTATCAGCTATTGGAAGAAAGGTTGAGGGCCGTGGAAGGGGCTGAGCTATTTCGAAGCCTTGATGCTAAAAAGATGAGTTTAGTCTCCGGCTTAGTGATCCCACCCAAGTTCAAAACGCCTGATTTTGAGAAGTACATCTGGGACCACCAATCCTTTAGCATATTTGACGATGTATTGCTAGAAAATGATCGAACATGATATGATGAGAAGTTGCTCATCCACTGCTTCCAAGACAGCCTTACGGGGTCTGCCACTCCATGGTACAATCAACTCACCCGAAGCAAGATCCGATCATGGACGGATTTGACTAGGGCCTTCCTAGAGCACTACAAACACGTATCTGACATGGTACCTGACAGGCTATCCCTAGAAAACATGGAGAAGCAAGCTACTGAAAGCTTCAAACAATATGCCCAGAAATGGAGAGACATGGCTACCTAGATGCAGCCACCGTTGACTGATAAAGAAACTACAGTTCTCTTCATCAATACTTTGAAGACACCATACTATGAGAAGTTAGTGGAGAATGCCACTAAGAATTTCACAGATATGGTCATATCTGGAGAGATGATTGAAACTGCCATCAAAAGCGAGAAGATGGATAGTGGAGAGTCAGCCGCCCACAAGAAAACAACTTCTGCCAAGAAAAAAGAAGGGGAGGCTCACGCAGTCAATTTCAATAGCTGACCTTTTGCACCTCCAACACCCTATACACCTTACCCAACCTACAATCCATATTATCCGGCTATAAACAGTCTCACCCAGAACCCTTGTCCTTACACAGCTATCCCAAAACAACCATATCCGACTAGCATATCTCCTTAAATAGCCATTCCACCAAACACTACCCCAAACATGAAAAAGCTATTCCCCGAAATGATCAAAGGCCTATGAGGAATACCCAAAAGCCTCAATATGACCTTATCCCCACTACTTACAGTGAGTTATACTCGAAGTTTCTACAGGGTCAACTCGTTGCGCCTGTCTATCTTCAACCTTTAAAGCCTACTTATCCCATATGGTACGATTCCAATGCTCATTACGTGTACCATGCGGGCATCCAAGGACACTCAACCGAGACTTGCATTCCTTTCAAGTACAAGGTTCATAGCCTTATTGATGCAGGAATCTTGAAATTCGAGCCAAAAAGTGGACCTAATATTTTGAGAAACCCATTGCCTAATCATAAGGAGGCCAAGGTCAACGCAATAATGTCAGGGGAGGTTGAAAGGGTAAAAAGAGGTGTCAGGAAAGTAAAAATGCCTATGATCAGAGTCTGGTTTGAGATGGTCAAGGCAGGGTTGGTTAAGTCGAAATCAGATGTGAGGAAGGTAGTCAACCAGGTGGAGGACTTTTACGAATATCATGAGTGCAAGAGGCACGCCATCAGTACTGTGAAAAGTTTTTAGCAAAGGTTCAAAAGATGATGGATATGGGCGAGGCCCAGTTTTTTGAAAAGATTGAGGAGCCTGAAATCAGTAAGAATGAGACTGGTTATGGGGTGGATAGACCCCTGATCTTATATTATGATTAGTCCGAGGTAAAGGTTATTCCAGTAGTCGAGGGACCCGCTCCAAAGATGATCATAGAATTGCTGTCACCTTTTCCTTGCAAAGGAGACAAGATAATTCCATGGAAGTATGAATGTAGTATGGCAATGCCAAGATCTTTAAACCATCAGGCAGCGACCGTGGATATAACCGAACTGGAGAACCTAACCCGAAGCAGTAGGTGTTATGCCCCAATGACAGCTGAACCGGGAAAGACAGGGGGACCGAACAGAAGAAAAAGGGCAGTGGGACCAGACCCTATGGAGGTAGAACAATTTGGGGAAGTTGAAAATGTCCCAGCATCGGTTGGCAAAGTAAAAGAACCGGTAAATGAGAAGGAAGCCTGTGAGTTTCTAAAGTTCATCAAACACAACGACTATAGAGTGGTAGAGCAATTGTACCGCCAACCGGCTAGGATTTTAGTACTTTCATTGCTGTTAAAATCAGAGCCACACCAAAACGCTTTGCTGAGAATTTTGAACTAGGTTTATGTAGCCAACAACATATCAGTGGAGAAGTTAGATCGGTTGATGGGGAACATCATAGCAGATGATTACATCTTCTTCAGTTATGATGAGATACCACCGAATGGAATAGGATCTACTAAGGCTCTCCATATCACCATTACCTGCAAGGGGCACATTCTACCCCGAGTACTACTTGACAAAGGATCTTCTCTGAATGTGATGCCATTGGCTACCTTATCAGAACTGCCAATTGATATGTCCTACATGCTGTCGAGTCATACCATTGTTAAAGCCTTTGATGGCACTCATTGGGAAGTGATGGGAAACATTGAGATCCCACGTCAGATAGGTCCTTGTACCTATAAGGTTGATTTTCAAGTGATAGACATCACCCCATCTTACAATTGCTTGCTGGGAAGGCCGTGGATTCACTCTATTGGGGCTGTGCTGTCATCTCTCCACCAAAAGATGAAATTTGTAATGGAAGCGCATTTGGTCAGTATGTCAGGAGAAGAATATATCATAGCTTTCGCATCCACAGATACCCCTTATATAGAGGTGAATGAGGATGTCGTAGAGTGCTCATTCAGGTCGCTAAAATTCGTCAACATTGTGTTCGTCACTGAGGGACATAAAATTCCAAAGCCAAGGCTATTCAAGAATACCGGTTGGGGGTGAGAACAACAGTTGGAAAAAGCTGCAGAGCAGGAAAATGACTAGGGAAGTATCTCCAAGGGACGACCAGAGCAATAGAAGTGGACGAGAAAAAAGACCGATTCGGTCTTGGGTATCTCCCTAAAGCTCTCGAGAAAAGGAGACAAATTGAGAAGAACCGAAAAAGGAGGATGGTCTGTCTTGCGGGTGTGGATATGGAGTGAGAGCCCATGACTTTTCCGCCAATCCTTCACATCTTTCGCTCAACCAATTTTGAGATTGGGAGTAAGAATTTTGAGGATGTGATGGTCCTGCTGGAGCAGGCTTTTGAGAAGTTCTACAGGGTTGAAGATGAACGACCACATGAAATGATGGTCGGCATGGCCGAAACAGATGAACAGAGGGGTGAAAGCACTTGTTGGGTTGTTCGCCCGTGCCTTCCAGGTTATGAGCTAACAAATTGGAGCATGACTGGATTTCCTATAGTTTTTAGTTCTACTCCAGTGTAATGCTCGAATCAACCTTAATTGCCTCAGCCCAAGGGCATTAAGAATCCTTTATATAGGCGTATGTTTAAGACTTATCATTTAATAAATAACAATCAAGATGCATGTTCTTCATATCAATGTGTCTGCATTATTTCATCCTTTCATTCATTCATTATTATTGCCTGTATGCCTTCTTATATTGTTTCTTCCCCATCTATTTACAGGTGCCTGGATACGGAATATGAGGATCGTCCAGTCAATAATTTTAAAATTTATTTTGAAAAACCCATATGTACGGGTGATTTCGGCGCCAACGAAGATGTTGAGGACTGTGATTTACCTTCGAATTTGTTGAGAATAATAGAACAAGAGGAGAAACAAGTATTGCCTCACAAAAAGCATTTGGAAGTAATAAATTTGGGGGATGGGGAAGAAATAAGAGAAGTTAAGATTGGGACTGCCATTTCACCATTGATAAAGCAAGATTTGATAAGTCTACTCTTGGAATACGAGGATGTGTTTGATTGGTCGTACCAAGACATGCTTGGATTGGACCCTGACATTGTGGTTCACAAACTCCCTCTGAAACCAGATTGCAAGCCAATTCAGCCGAAATTGAGAAGAATGAGGCCCGAAATGCTATTAAAAGTGAAAGAGCAAGTGAAAAAGCAATTCGATACAGGACTCTTGGAAGTAGCAAAATACACGGAGTGGGTAGCAAACATTGTCCCAGTTTCGAAGAAAGATGGCAAAGTACGGATGTGTATCGATTATCGGGACCTAAACAGGGCGAGCCCTAAGGATAATTTCCCCTTGCCTCACATTGATACTCTAGTCGATAATACTGCGAGGAATTCTATGTTTTCCTTCATGTTCGGATTCTCAAGGTATAATCAGATCAAGAGGGCACTGAAGGATCTGGAGAAAACCACATTCGTGATGGTGTGGGGAATCTTTTGCTATAAGGTGATGCCATTCGGGTTGAAAAACGCTGGGGCAACTTATCATAGAGCCATGGTAACTTTGTTCCATGACATGATTCACAAAGGGATCGAAGTTTATGTCAATGATAAGATCGCAGAGTAGCAAGGAGAGGACGAACACATGGCCAATTAATAAGCTCTTCGAAAGGTTGAGAAAATTTAAATTAAACTCAACCCGACAAAGTGTACTTTCGGAGGGAAAGCTACTGGACATCTATGTTAGTCAGAAAGGGATTGAGATTGATCCAGATAAAGTGAAAGCTATTTAGAGCTTGCCTCCCCTCATACTCAGAAAAAAGTAAGAAGTTTTTTGGGTAGGCTGAATTATATCGCTCGGTTCATCTCTCAATTGATAAGTATGACCCGATCTTCAAGTTACTCTGAAAGCGTGATCCAGGGGAATGGGATGAAGGATGCCAGATAGCCTTTGATAAGGTCAAGCATTATCTGTCGAACCCACCAATACTAATGTCGCCGATCCCAGGGAAGCCATTGATACTATATTTGTCAATATTCGAGAAGTCCATGGGATGTGTGTTGGGACAATATGATGAAACTGAAAAGAAAGAACAAGCCATCTACTATCTCATGAAAAAGTTCACTGAGTACGAGTTGAAATATTCATTAGTAGAAAGGTTTTGTTGTGCCCTAGCCTGGACTACCCAGAGACTCGAATAATACATGTTGTATCACACGACATGGCTGATTGCAAAGCTAGATCCCCTCAAATACGAATTCGAGGTGCCTTCATTGTTAGGAAGAACGACAAGATGGCAGGTGTTGCTTTCCGAATATGATATGGTGTATGTGAGCCAAAAGGCTATAAAGGGTAGCGCAGTAGCCGGATTCCTAGAAAGCCGGGCAGTGAAGGATTACGAGGCTCTAAAGATTTCCCTGACAAAGACCTAATGTATGTTTCGCAAGAAAAATGGGCTTTCGTTGAGAAGAAAATCTGGAAATGTATTTTGATGGCGCTTCTAGCGCCATGGGGCACGGAATCGGTGCAGTGCTCATATCCCCTGAGGAAGATTATTATCCTTTCACTACCATATTGGATTTTGATTGTACAAACAATACCGCTTAGTATGAAGCATGAACTATGGGTCTTTGTGCCGCTATAGAAAGAAAGATCAAAACACTAGAGGTCTTCAAAGATTAAGCCCTGGTAATATACCAACTACGCGAAGAGTGGGAACCCAGGATGCAAAGCTAATCCGATATCGAGACCTTATACTGAACTTGATTGAAAGGTTTGAAGAGGTGGTTTTCAATTACTTGCCCCAGGAAGAAAATTGAATGGCAGATGCTTTAGCCACTTAGTCATCAATGTTTAAAGTGAATGAAGGGGCCGAAGTTGTCCCGATCAAGATGAGCATATATGAGTCTCTTGCCCACTGCTTGAGTATCGAAGAAGAAGTGGATGGTCACCCTTGGTATTACGACATCTTGCAATACATCAAGAGTCAAAAGTACCCTGAGCAAGCAATAGAAAATGATAAGAGAACCCTGAGAGGAATGGCGATGGGTTTTGTCTTGGATGGTGAAATCCTTTACAAGAAAGGGAAAGACCAGGTTCTATTGAGATGTGTTATTTTCGCTGAAGCTTAGAGAATCCTTGAAGAAGTCCACAAAAGAATATGCGGCACTTATGCCAATGCCCATATGCTGGCTAAACAGATTATGAGGGCAGGATACTATTGGCTGACCATGGAAGGGGATTGCATTAATTATTTCAAAAGTGCCATAAATGCCAGATATATGCAGACAAGATTCTTGTGCCGCCATCGCCGCTGCATGTCATGATCGCTCCCTGACCATTTTCAATGTGGGGGATGGATATGATTAGACCCATTACCACAAAAGCTTCGAACGGACACCGCTTCATCCTAGTGGCCATAGATTACTTCACAAAGTGGGTGGAAATAGCTTCTTATGCCAATGTAACAAAGTCAGTGGTGTGCAGATTCATAAAGAAAGAGATTATATGTCGATATAGACTTCCAGAAAGAATAATTTTGGATAATGCTCTCAATCTGAACTACAAAATGATGAAGGAAATTTGTACCCAGTTCAAGATCCAGCATCATAATTCGGCGCCTTATTGTCCAAAAATGAATGGGGCAGTAGAAGCAGCCAATAAAAACATCAAAAGGATTGTTGAAAAGATGATTGATGTGTATACGGGATGGAAGCAGTACTGTCTATTGAGGTTGAAATCCCTTCACTTCGTGTCTTGATGGAAGTAGGCCTGGAAGAGGCAGAAAGGGTTAGAGCTCGCTATGAACAGTTGAATCTCATCGAGGGAGAAGAAGCTGAAGGCAATTTGCCATGGGTAGATGTATCAGAAAAAAGATGATCCGAGCCCATAACAAGAAAGTTCTCCCTACGTAGTTTTGAAAGGGAGAGTTGAACTGAGAAAGGTTCTCCCCATTGTGAAAGATCCTCATGAAAAATGGGCTCTGAATTGGAAAGACCCTATGTGGTGAAAAGAGCTTTTTCTTGATAAGCATTGATCTTACCTCTGATGGATGGTGATGACTTAAGAAATCCCGTGAACGCAGAAGAGTTGAAGAAATACTATGCTTGAAGAAAAGAAAAAAAAAAAGAAAAAAAAAAGAAGAAGAAAAGTGTGATACTGTGCATAGGTGAATTTGGATGATTCCAAATGTAAAAGTGAAAATTCCATGTATCTATTTCTCCTTAGGATTTCTTTTCAATGAGAATATTCGTGCTTGATATGAGAAATGGTCATCTTTCTTATTTCTGTCACTAAGAAGAAATTATCCCTAGTCACCCCTTTGAGCCTTAGGAATCGTTTCTTTTTTGAACCCTAATCAAGGATCACCCTCCACACTGAGGGCAAAGGCGAGGAAAAATCTCCAAAAAAAATTATGGCAAAAAGAGCCATAAAAAAAAAACACAAAAAACGTGTGAAATCAAAGAATGGCAAATGAAAGCCAAGAACGAAAAGAATCACAATTCAAAGGAGAAAAATCCAAAAAGGAAGAATGTTTCGAAAATGAAACCTCCTCATAAAATGTTCCTTAATCAAATCACCCTTAAACACATTTTGGGCCTATTTATCCTTTCTTTCTAAACTCGAACCTTGGCCTACATTAAGTGCTTTCAAAGTCCATTTTGATCAAGCTTGAGTATTTAATTTGAAGAGTTCTTCTCATATTTCATCTCGTCTTTTGGAATTGTTACTTTTACCATGGAAGCATTTAGAATTCTCAGGTGCATGGTGGAACACACAAAAAAGAAAAATCAAATGTAAAATGAGAGGTTTAAGCCGAAAACCTGAAAAAGAGTGACTTAAGACTGAGCGGGGGACACTTGGGTTGAAAACCCACAGAGGGTGGCCCAAGTACTGAATCAATGCTCCGTGTAAAGGGGGAGAAAGTATCAGGAATTTAGAGAAAAGGGTAAACCTCAG
The DNA here is from genome assembly GCA_030761205.1 of Fremontodendron californicum. Lineage (NCBI taxonomy): Eukaryota > Viridiplantae > Streptophyta > Magnoliopsida > Malvales > Malvaceae > Fremontodendron > Fremontodendron californicum. The sequence continues at coordinate 17,725,857 of JAULJL010000010.1, read as the reverse complement.
TCTAAAGCAAAACAAAAGCCGAGAAGTCCCCAAGCAAATGGTTTGCTCAAAAGACGTTTCAGAGGAATTAAAGTATGAGGGGTCTAGAATATTTCACATATGGGGCATATATACCTTTTTCTTTGCATTTTCCTTCTAAAGCTTGATATTCATCTTTGTTATCTAAACCTTTTTGAAATAAACTCTTGTTGGCCTTTTCATGGCATTTGGCTATTCCATACCATCTCTCATACATGTTGTGATGCGTTTTGAATGTTATCAAATTGAATGATGATTATTAAACATAAGAATCTTTAAGTAAAAGGATTTCCTTGTATTACTATAGAGTAGATTTAAATTTTAGAGGAGGTTTAGAAACCACTAGAATTTGGAGAAAACTCGCAACAATCCATAATGCTAAAAAAATCATCAAGTGGGACAAACTTTGGATACGCTAAACACATTGACCCGAGATACTGAAGAGCTCATCAAGAAAAGCAAATCAAAAATAGGATTGAAAATACTACCGCAGAGTCAAAACCCGTGGACCGCGTTGAAACCACATAGAAGAGCTCATCAAGTAGAGTAAGATCATGGATAGGTTAAAGACATTGCCATCGAGTCAGAGAATCTGAAGAAAACTCGTGACAATCCCCAATGCTGAAAAAAGCTCATCAAATAGAGTAAATAGTGGAGTTGAGAAGATTCGTGAACGTCAGCAAAATTAAGGATTAAAACTCATAACAATCATATAATTGTATTCATCCCTAGGGAACATGCATCTTCAAGCATTTTGCAAAACTTATCATCAACATCATTGCATTCGACTAACATTGCAAAAACTGTAGAAAGCTTTCCTTTTTTTAGTCCAACACAACTGACACAAAAGCAAGCAAACACTTTATCCAAAATTTTTCTACACATCCAAACCTCTTGGACAAGACATCCAGAACATAATTCCTTCCCAAGAATTATATACAATATCGTGTGAAAAGAGATTTTTTGAAAACTTTGCCGAGTTGTTGGGGAGCTCGATTATCCTGACACATGTCATTTATGTAATTTTTCTAGACAAGACATTCAAACCTCTTGGACAAGACTTCCAAGATTTTTCTGGACAAGACATCCAGAAGATAATTCCTTCCCAAGAATTATATATAGTGCCATGTGAAAAGAGATTTTTTGAAACTGCTAGGTTGTCGGGGAGCTCGATTATCCTGACACTTGTCATTTATATTATCTTTCTGGACAAGACAACTAGATCTTTCGAACAAGATATCCAAACCTTTGGGACAAGACATCCAAAATTTTTCTGGACAAGGCATCCAGAATAGAATTATATACAGTGCCGTGTGAAAAGAGATTTTTTTGAAAACTTTGCTGGGTTGCCGGTGAGCTCGATTAACTCGACACATGTCATTTATATAATCTCTCTGGACAAGACAACCAGATTTCAAACAAGACATCCAAATTTTCCTAGACAAGACAACTAGATTTCAGACAAGACATCCAAATTTTCCTGCACAAGACAACCAGACTTTTCATGGACAAGACATCCAAGATTTTGCCAATTGAACTCATTTCCTTAAGATGTGTCGAGTCTTGATTAGTCAGGGAATTTAAGTTAAGGACAAATTTTATTGTTTTAGTCAAAGCTGCACCAAGGTGAAGTAAGGCCCCAAGACTTCCATCCAGGAATTATCTTCTCTTACAAGTCGAACTCGTTTCCTTAAGACGGGTCGAGTCTTGATTAGTCAGGGAACTCAAGTTAAGGACAAATTTTATGTTTCAAACAAAGCTGCAACAAGATGAGGTAAGGCCTCAGGACTTCCATCTAGGTATTATCTTCTCTTGCAAATCGAACTTGTTTCCTTAAGACGGTCGAGCCTTGATTAGTCGAGGAACTCAATTTAAGGACAAATTTCTTTTATTTTATTTTATTTTACAGTTTACAAAAAATGAAAAAAATTAAAACAATAAAAAACTCAAAAAAATAAACAAAAAAGGAAAAATGAATGAATCCTCCCTCTTATCCTGCACATGTGATTTCATTAACTGAAAAAATTATTGTCTATTTTATCTTTGTCTTATTCCTGATTCCCAGCAATAGTCAAAGAGGGGCAGCTGTAGACACCTAATTTTGCCATGGCTGAAAAAATGGCTTTTGACAAAGCAGTTTTAACTCACTGTTCTGACATTAGTAAAATTTCAGTCTAGGTTCCCTTGCTCCAAAAATTAAGCTAATTGTTTCCCATGTAGATAAACGTGTTATCGGTTTACCCTAATTTTTTCAGAATTTTTTGAAATTTTCTAAAAGGGTAAAAAAATCGGGTTTCAAAACTGGTTGTGGGAGTCAGATTTGTTTTCAAGAAATAATAATTTTATGTTTTTATTAGTATATTAAAATGGGACTGATTTGGGGACTTTAGCTACTGTCTTAGGATGATTTCCATACCATTTCAGTAAAAAAATTTTGATTTTATAAAAGTCGGGTCAAGGGTGGTCAACCCGGATTTCAAAACTAGGAAAACTAGACCTTTTAGGGGATTCAGCCATGTTATTTTCAAAATAAAAAATTGTATTTTTTATACCCGAATCCAAATTAGAAAATCCAACTTAGGATTCTTCCAAAGGTAGTCGAATACCTTTTTAGGTATACGGATATCCTTGCTTCATGGGAGAAATACATTTCCATGCATTGCATTTTCCATGTTCATGCCTACTCCATGACATTTAATTTTTGCTATCTTAGTCATGTAGATTCCATAAGTGTGAACATTCCATAATGATGTCATTGCTTTGACTTAAATTTCATGTTGTTTCTTGATTATGATGTAAACATCAATATTCCATGATGATGTCATATATGTGCTTTTTGGCTTTGTCATCATTTCTTTTGCCATTCATTATTATCCTATGTCATCAAGAATTTGCCATGTCACTCGTGTTCATGCCATGTCATTCATTTAGTATGCCATATCATTTGGCCCTATCATCATTTGCTCATGCCATGTTATGTACGCATGACATCCATAGATTAGGTCATGTATATGCCATGACATCATGTCGATTTCATTCACATGACATTCATTCTTATGCCATACCATTAGTATGCCATCCATTCAAATGCCACACTATTCACCCATGTCATTCATGCATATGTCATGTCTTTAATTCATGCCATTTATTTCTTTTGGTTATGTCATTTAAATTTTGTCATAGTAAATTGCTTGCCATGCCATGTTATTTATGCATGTTATATATTCATGTTTTAATTTGTATATTCATGATTATTCAACCATTTGAAAATTGATGTTTTTCAATAAAATAAGGTTATTCCTGAGTTAAAATAATTCATGAGTTCTCTGCCGGGTTGCCGGAGAGGATATCATCAATTATCATTAACAACGGAATATCTTTCTTTCAAAAACAAGAGTGATTCAGAGATTTTCTAAGTAAATAAAAATTTCTATGTTTTGCCGGGTCTGTCGGGGAATATAGAAAAATTTTGAGTTATTAAATTCCGGATCATTTTCAACTAGAAATAGATTATTTTTCTTTAAAATGGGAATTATTTTTAAATACCAACTTCAAAACTGATTTTTTTTTACCGAGACTCAAGATAACACACGATTAATAAGGTACCATTTTATACGGGCGTTGTGGGGGTGGTAATCCTTCCCCGCAACGTAACTGACTCCCGAACCCGTTTCTTTGATTTCTCTGATTTAAAATCGCAGACTTTGAAATTGGTTTTAAAAAATTTCATTAATTGTAAAATGTTTTACAAAACCGATTTTAATAAGTGGTCGATCACACCTAGCCAAAAAAAAGATTGGTGGCGACTCCATTTCTTTCTTTGAGGTCGTTTTCATACCCTCGACTTTTTATTTTAAGAGGAATTAAGTCGTCTTTTCCTCTGCTTGTTTTCCCCCTCACTCGATCGGGTCTCCACGACGGGATCACGTATTGACAGTGATGTTTTAACAAAAAAGATTATGGTTCTTCGAAAACGAAGAATCGGGGAAAAAAATGGTGAAGCAAAAAGGAAGTGCATTCAAAGAATGAAGTATGTAATTTGTGGAAAAGATTATGACTCTTAAAAATCCTGGAAAAAATGTAAGGTGTCTATAGGTGACTTGATCCAAAATTTATCTTTATCCTACCTTGACCCTAGCCTTACATTACAAGCTTAATAAAGACCTACTTGATCCTTGATGAAGTGTTAGTCTACATTAGTGGAGAGAGAGATGAAAAACAAACATATGAGAATCTAGTACTAATTCGTATTTTGCATTGGCATAAACTTATTTAGGTTGCATGTACTGATTTACAAAAGATATTTTTCACGCTCACACTGAAAATCCATTCAAGCATAAGGCATACGATTGAATTGAATCATAAATTTGGATTATGTTTGTGTTCTACTTTGAGTTGGAATTTTGAGATGATTTTTTAGGACAATTAAGGGAATCATTGTTTGAGTGCATTTATCTTAAGTTGTGTTTGAGTCAGTTTATTTAGTTTGTTTTGTTTTGTTTTGCTCGAGGAGTAGCAAAATCTTAAGTTTGGCGGTGTGATAACTCTAGGAAATATAGTTATTTTGCCACCTTTTATGCATTCAAATTGGCAAAGTCCTTGAGGTTTTTATTTGGATTTGATTAGTTTTAGATATTTTTAGATTAATTTTATTTATCCATTTCATGTTTAAAATAGTTATTTAGTTAGTACTTATGTGTTTTTATAGGTCCAAAGTGAGAAGGAGCTTCGAGGTGAAAAATGACGAAAAATGGTGCAAAGCAACATGTAGACAGATTCGACCTATGGAGCTTGTTTTTAGAAAAACATGATCTTAAAATCTTTATTTAAGAAAACTTCCTTCTTGACTTTTGAATCTGACTTCAATACCTTTCGAACGGTAGTTCACTCATCCAAATCAGATGAGATTTACCTATCCAAATCAGCCGAGGAAGTACAAGAAGATGATAGAAGCAGCAGACAGCCACCCTAATGGTCAGCACCGCGGCGCCCGAAGTCAGAAAGTTGGTGCCACGGCGTCGATGCGAGAATAAAAATAAAAAACCTGCACTTACTTGATTTCTAGCACGCAAAATTTCTGACTCCAGGGGTCTAAGGCACTATAAATAGGACTCTTTAAAGATGAAATAAAGGGGGATTGAGTTCTAAAAACCTAATTCTCTTGAGAGGAAAGGAGACATCAAAAGCTTTCAAGGAGATAAGAAGATTTGTGAAGATTGAAGACTCAAGACTTGACACCTCTTAGTTTTCTCTATTCTCTTCTTTATTTTTCTTGTATTGATGATGATGGTCAAACTCCTTGGATATTTGTTTTCTTTAATTATCATGAACTAAACTTATTTTACTAGGATTGCAATGGAACTCAACATGTAGTTTGAATTTATTTTCTCTCTATAGCTTGATTTAATGGTTTTTGAGGTGTTTGTTCATCTTGTTCTTAATGCTTCTATTTAACTGGCCACCAATTAGATTGATTTGGTAACCTAAATTTAATTTGGAAAAGGGAGTTTAGTGTTAGACATGGATTGAATGACACATGTTTCATATTCATTTATTAGGATGAATTGATCTGCATGTAGGGTAGAATACACTTACGTGTCATGTGTAACCATTGTTAGAGCCTAAGCTTAATGAGTTTCTCTTCAATTCAATTTTTATAGGAATATAGTTAATTGGTTAAGAGAGATATTTTTATAAGACCATCGGAAGATCCTTATAAATTAATTAGAACTCTAGGTTAACAACTCAAGGTCATTAATCAAGTTCAGAGGGTAGGAGAGATTCAAGCAAAGTGTTGAGGGAAGTTGTAATCCTAGGCTTTTATTAATTGATTGAATTCATCTTTTTAATTTACTTGCTTTTATTATTAGTTTCTTTTAATTAGTTTGATTACCATCTTTAATTATTTGTTTAGATAAGATTAGGTTGTTTTAATTTTAGTACTTAGCGAATCTAGTGACAATTCCTCGTGGGTTTGACTCTTTACTTTAAACTATATTACTTGTTACGATATGTGCACTTGCGTGGTGAAAATCGACAACACATATGTGGGTGGAAGAGAAAAAACTATGTTAAAAATATAAGGAGGAGAAGTTATTTGGTGGTTTTATAACGAGAAGTGTGTAGTTTTTAAAACATTTAAATTTAAATTTTTAGAAATAACTAAAGATATAATTATTCTTATAAATATATATTATGATTTTTTTTTTGTGTAAGTTTTTCAATTGAATTGGTGTCACTTAACTTGTAATATCAAAATCAATTAGTGATTTTATAATAGTAGAGATTACGAGAGTAAATTATATTAGGACGAATCTACAAAGAGGGTTTTTAGATATCAATGAAAAAAATTTCACATCTATTTCTTAAAGTATACTCCCGTGGAACCAATTCTTTTCTCATCCTATCTTAATTTTAATAATTCTTTTATTAATTTAAAATAACATAGAAAAATCAATTGAGCTTAAAACAATAGATCATCATTTACATCTTTATCACAATTCATGACGGATCTAAGCAAACTACAGTGTCTTTTTACAAATTCATGCCATCCATATATGTACAAACTAAGCATAAAGTAGAAAGGCTAATTGTGAGGACATGGATACTAGCAACTTGATGATGAAAAGCTTGATCTTAATCAAAAGTCGTAATAAATGTAGGCATCTGGAAAAAGCAAATTGAAAATGATGATCAGAGATTCAAAAAGCTTACATTAGGTCGACATGCTCCAAATCAAAAAGATGAAAAGACTAATTCCACGGATCAAGATAAAACCATGAACATAAACACATGTTATGACTCATGAAGTATACATTCGCATTTGCATCACACTAGTTGACCGTTTGCATGAATACTTACATTCTCATCATTTCTATTTGCATCATCTAGTTGAGCATTGCATTTGTCATCTTTGCAAACATGAAAAGAAAAAATAAAGGAAAAATAAAGAAGGGAAAAAGATTTGACATTCTCCTAAAAAGATATGGACAAGAACAACAAGAGGAATTTTTTTATAGAAACAAAATGCTAAAGAACAAGAGTTTAAGTCTAGTGTAGTTGGCACCAAGATGTTAAGCTTAGTAAAGTAGGCACCAAACAAGAGTCTTAAGCCAAATGTAGCTGGAACTAATATGTATGTTTCAAAATTGAACTCTCTAAAAGTGAGTCGAGCCTTAGGCAAACCAAGGAATTAAAAAAAAAAAATATCAAAATTGAACTCTATAAGGTGAGTGGAGTGTGGCAAGTCAAGGAATTTTTTAAATCTAACTCTACAAGGTAAGTTGAGCTTTGATCAAGTCAAAGAATTTTCAGAATTCTCAAAACTTTAAGGCCTACATGCACCATCTTTAAAACATTGAAATGTGAATTTTCAAGTTTTTCTAATCAAACTCTACAAGGCGAGTCGAGCTTTGGTCAAGTCAAGGAATTTTTAAAATCAAACTTTACAAGGTTGGTCGAGCCTCGGTCTGTTAGTATATGTCCTAGAGCCAATCAGATTGGATAAGGAATATACAGTTAATAATGCAAACCCATCACTATTCTTTAGTGATAAAAGGTCTTCCTTCATGTTAGTACGACAATAATAGTTATTAAGTACTAATTGGATAAAGCCCATGGAACATAAAAAGCCTTGCAAAGGAATTTGTAGACACCTAATTTTGTCCGGACCACTAAACATGTATGTTTTCTTCCTATATATTGATGTTTTCGAGTGTAAAAAGACTTTTTTTCATCCTGCAGGTGGTACTCCGAGACTTAGTATAAGAGGGTGAGCATAAAAAGTCAAACTTAAGAAAAAGTCAACCCGAGAAAAAGTCAACCCCAAAAAAGTCAACCCAGAAGTCAACTACTGAAAAAGTCAACCCACTTTCAAAATCAAGATTTTAAGTTCAATTGAAAAATGGCGAAATAATTTTGATAATCCGAGGTCTACATTGAAAGATATGGAGTTCGGAAGTTGGGATTTGGAGATTTAGTAGAAAGGAAACCCTAACTCGAGAAATTTGGGGAAAAGTGCTTAAACGATCAAATTGGTCGAAATTGAAGGTTCCAAATGAAAGATAAGCACTGACTACGGGTAATGGAGAATTCACTAGCAAGAAAAATTGAAAGAAAAGTCAATCCGGGAGAAAACCGAGATTTAGAGTTTTTAGTGGATTTCGGTGAAATCGGGAAGAATCACAGAAATGGCCCGACTTGGTAAGACCAAAGCCCCCAATGTATGAGGAATGATTAAAAAGGATAGCCCAAGGCTCAGTTTGAAGAAAATCTGAAAATCGAACTTGTTTTGAGCAAAATCGGGTTTCGGAGGCAAAAAGGCAAAATTGGAAAATTAGGGAAAAATAGCAAATGGACTCCGAAAATTATGAAAATTTGTCAATCTCATTCTTAAATCATTTGAAAGAGATTGGCGAAAGAAAATCTTGTTTCGGAGTTCGTTTGCAAAATGGCCAAATCTCGGGCTTCTTATTTAGTAATTCAAAAAGGAAAATCCCAGAAAAATAGCAAATGAGCTCCAAATCTTTTGAAATTTTGAAAATATAATTTTTAAATCATTTTAAAGAGATTGGAAAAATAAAATCTTGATTCGGAGTTCGTTTGCAGAATGGCCAAATCTCGGGCTTCTTTTGTTGTAATTCAAAAAGGAAAATCTCGGAAAAATAGCAAATGAGCTCCAAATCTTTTGAATTTTTGAAAATATCATTATTAAATTATTTTTAAGAGATTGGAAAAAGAAAATCTTGATTCAGAGTTCGTTTGCAAAATGGCCAAATCCCAGGCCTCCTTTGCAATAATTCAAGAAGATAAATCCCGGAAAAATAGCAAATGGACTCAAAAAATTCTAAAATTTTGCAAATATCATTTTTAAATTATTTGGAAGAGATTGGAAAAATAAAATCTTTATTTGGAGTTCGTTTGCAAAATGGCCAAATCCCGGGCCTCCTATGCAGTAATTCAAGTTGATAAATCCCGAAAAAATACCAAATGAGCTCCAAAAATTATGAAAACTTCCAGATCACACTTTTAAATTATTTGGAAGAGACTGGTGAAGAAAAATATTGATTTGGAGCTCGTTTAAAAATGGTAAAATGTAGGGGCATAAAAGGGCATTTTTGGAAGAAAAAATCCAAATAAATAGCAAACGGACTCGGGTAATTTTGAAAACTTCCATAACTCAATATTTTATTATTTTGGAAGTATTAAAGAAAGAAAAATTGAATTTTGAGTCCGTTTGATATTTATTTGCATCCGGGGGGCAAAACGGTCATTTCACCCAAGCAACCGAAAAGGGCTTCTTTGGGCCTTTCAAAAAATCAGAGTTGGGCTGGAAAAGAGAAGTGCTGGCCTGCCCAGGCCCAAAAGAAGGAGGAAGCTTCTGATTTTTCAATCAAATGGCTAAAAATCAAGAGTTAGTTAGAGATTCTCTTTGATCAAGCCATGGTGATTAAGCCACATAGGCCAAGAGAGATGTCAACATTATTCTTGAACAGCTGTAATTTGAGAGAGCTGAGATGCTAATCTAAAGGTGGTAATTTCATGATGTTTTCACCTTGAATTATTAGCCATTTGATGGAAAATTGGTTACACAAAAAATGACAACATCGTAGGGGAGGAGAGAGGTAAAATTCTGGCAGCATTAAGGGGAGGGCAGAAAATTCATTTTTCATTTTTTATTTTGGCTGAGTTCTTTGAGTTTTTACTTGTTTTTTCTCTCCTTGGTTGAAAGCAAAAAAGAAAAGTTTAGAAAAGAAAGGAAAGTTTGAAGAGAAAAGCTTGAAATATTAGCTTCTTGAGGTTGCTCTTGAGCACCAACTCTTGCACTTTCTTGATTTTCCATTCTTGTTTTTGCTATTTTGATTATTATTTGGTGAGTTTCTATTTTAAATAAATGTTTATTATTTTTCTTCTTAAGTTCTTTCTTCATCTCTTTCTTAAGTATATTTTTTACATTTTATTTTTACAATAAACTCACCATGGCCAAATGGCCTACATTATTTATTTAAGTTGCTGTTTTGGGTTTATTTTACTATATTGTTTATGTTATTTTCTTTGATTTTGATGTTTTAAATGTTATGTTACTTCATATTCTTGAGTTATATTTTAATTTGGTTGCTTTGTTTGTTGCCATTTATGTTTCAAATATCATGTTTTTTGCATTTTTAATTTTCTGTTTTCATGTTGTTTAAATTTGAGCATGTTTTAGATTTAGTATATCAAGTGTTTGTGAAAATGCTTGTGTGGTCTTTGCATGATTTGAGTTTTAAATCTTATTTGAGCATGTTTTAGATTTAGTATATTAAGTGTTTGTGAAAATGCTTGTGTGGTTTTTGCATGATTTGAGTGTTATATTTTAGTTAAGCATGTTAGTATACCAAGTGTTTGTGAAAATGCCATGCTTGTTGGAGCTTGAGGCCATTTGGCTACTCCATGTCTTTTGCATTGTGTGTTGCATTTTTGCCAAGTTAGTTGGTAGGTTTTTGCATTTGCATGACATTTAATTTAGTTTTGCATGCTAGTATACCAAGTGTTTGTGAAAATGCCATGTTTGCTAGTTACATTATTCTATTCGGCCACCCTTGGAATTCTTGCATTTTATGTGCATTCTTGCCATGTTAGTTGATAGGTTAGCATTTGCATGATATTTGGTTGAGTTTTTGGTTTAAGCATGCTTTGTGTTTGTGAAAATGCCATGCATATTTTAGTTATTAAGTTAGGTTTATTTTCCATGCATGTTCATGCATTCTAGGTCTAGGTTACATTAAATGCCATGCAAGTTCATTTAGGTCTAGGTCCCTTTATGAATGCCATGCATTTTTTCATGACATTTATCCATGCATTTCATGCATTATGTTTGCTGTATTGTTTGATGCACTTCATGTTCATGCCACTTGAATAATGACTTGAGCCAATTAATGGTTCAAAGTCATGCTCTCTTGAGCACACTTGTGGAAAATTAAGTTTGTCAAGTTGATTATTCTACCTTTTTTATTTTTTTTACTTAGCCAATTTTTATCTAACTTTCAAAAAGTCCTAGCTACTGTTTGTAAGTCATTTTAGGAGTTTCAAATATTTTTACTTTGATTTTTAAATGATTTTATCAAAGGCAAAAATGTGTTTTGGCAAAGCAGTTTTTTTTCACCCAAAACTCGTACATCTCTGATTTTTTTGGGAATTCATGTTTAATCAGAAAATTAAGCCGATTTGTTTCCGTGTCGTTTTACATGTCCTGAGTCTTAGTATTTTTTTTTCAGAATTTTTTGAATTTTTAAAAATAGGGTAAAAAATCGTGGCTTAAAACTGGACAGTGGAGTCAGAATTGAATTTAAAGAAAAATCATTTTTCTGTTTTGGTTAAGTTACTCAGAGTGGGCTGATTAGGAGGGTTAGCTACTGATTTAGGGTAGTTTCTAAGCGTTTTTAAACTTTAAAAATGGTTTTTCAAGTCTCGGGTTAAGGGTAGTCAAGTCCGGATTTTAAAACTTAGGGAATTAGAGCCATTTAAAAAAAGATTTAGCCCAGTTTTTATTTTTAATTCAAGCTTTTCAAAATTGTTTTCAAACAATCACAAAGTATTTTGGTTTTAGAATATTTAATTTGACATATTTTCCTAAGGTAGCCGGATATCTTTTTAGATATACGGATTTCCTTAATTAAAGGAAAAAATACATTTCATGCATTGCATTTTTCATATTCATGCATTTTATATAATATGTGATTCTTGCTATAATAATTTCTATGATATTGTTGTTATTTTGATTTATATTTTTTGATGTTACATGGTTTATTATATGTTTTTGAATATTTCATGATATCCTATGCTTTTATTTAGTTATTTTTATTTAGCATATACTATGTTCATGCATTATTATTTTTATTTTCATGCATATTATACGATAGCATTATTTTATTCCATGTCATTTAAATTATATGCCATACCATTTATATTTGTCATGTCATTTAAATCATTTCATTTCATTTAGGATATATTATGTCATCTAGAATATTTTATTTCATTTAGATTATATCATATGACTTAGGATATTGCATTTCATGTAGAATATATTATATCACCTAGGTCATTTCATTTCATTTAGGATATATTATGTCATCTAGAATATTTTATTTCATTTAGATTATATCATATGACTTAGGATATTGCATTTCATATAGAATGTATTATGTTACATAGGTCATTTAATTTCATTTAGAATATATCATATAACTTAGGATATTTCATTTCATTTAGAATATGCTAAGGCATTCAAATCATATCATGTCATTTAGGTTGCATTATATTATTTAGATTTTACTATGTCATTTTATTTATGTCATGCATATACATATTCATTTCTTTTAAACGTTTTCAAAAAAGATAACGGTTTTCAATAAAATAAAGATATTCCAGAGTTAAAATAATTCATGAGTTCTCTGCCGGGTTTGCTGGGGAGGATATCATCAATTATTATTAATAACGGAATATCTTCTTTAAAAAGAGAATGATTCGGAAAATTTTCCAAAATTAATAAAAATTTCTATATTTTGCCACGTTTGTTGGGGAATATAGGAAAATTTTGAATTTATAAATTCCGGATCATTTTCAATTAAAAATGGAATTATTTTTCTTTAAATTGGGAATTGACTTGAAATACTAAATTTAAAACCCATTTTTTACCGAGATTTGAGATAACACACGATTAATAAGGTATCGTTTTATACGGGCGTTGTGGGGGTGCTAATCCTTCCCCGCACGTAACCGAGTCCCGAACCCGTTTCTTTGATTTCTCTGGTTTAAAACGCAGACTTGAAATTGGTTTTAAAAATGTTTTAATTAATTTTTAAAATATTTTTATAAAACCGGTTTTTAATAGGTGGCCGATCACACCTAGCTAAAAAAGATTGGTGGTGACTCCATGTCTTTTTTTAAGGTCATTTTCAAAACCTTCATTTTTCTAGAGGAATTAAGTCGACTTTTCCTCGATTTTTTAATGTCACGCTTAACGAATAATAAAGTCTTGCGATGAGACTCGTTAATTTTTAGGTTGCGACAGCTTGGCGACTCCACTGGGGACAATTAGAGAGTCAGGCCTAGAATTAGTCGTGTGTTATCAAAGTCTCGGTTTTGTTGGTTTAATTGGTATTTAATTTTAATTCCCACATTTTTTTAATAAGGAGAATTTTGAAAATAATAAAATGTTTTTAAATATGTTCATTCTCATATGCATGCATTTTATTATTGTTGTCTAGTTATTTAAGGTTGTATATTATAATTGCTTGTTGGTTAATGCGTTACACTATTCTTGAATGTTTTTATAAATTGCTAGGGCATTTAGAATAAGGTTTGTAGAATAGGTGGTGAAAGGTTTGTTGTTCCTCCACACACACCACACGTGCATTTGCATATCATGAATCCTATACCCGGGTTCCGTCCTTTTAGGTGGGAGCAAAGTAACTAAGCCTTCGTGATTAACAATCCGCATGGGCTAGTGAAACACTTCCGGAGTACTAAATTACCTAAGCCTTCGTGATTAACAATCCACATGGGTTAGGGAAATAGACTCTAACGAATTGAACCCGTTTTTATCGGGGTGCCTTACTAGCCTTCACCGGCGACAGTGAGGAGCAATTCGGGGCCTTTAGATCCGATTCACCCTCATATAATAAACCTAGGCGAAGCCATGCCGGATTTCAGTTAGATATACCGAAAATAGGAACACATGGAGGGACATTTCTAAACCTTTTGTTACCTATTTTACACTCCGAATAAGTGTGGTAGATCGGGCAACGATGTACGTACATCGCCCGTAATAAATGTGATACTCCGCCTCGAAGGCATCGTGATGCCTAAATAAGCAGATATTGTTGGGGCAAATATTCATTAACTGTTTGAAATAAAAAATAAAAATCCTTTTTCAAGCATTTTTGCATTTTGCACATTTCATACATATGTGAATAAAAGCATGTACATTTTTGGTTGTATTATTGATCTCGTTCTTTGCAATAAACAGTTGGAAATAATAATCTCATTTGGTGATTTCATAAACCGGTAGTGTTACATGAGCATTTGCATATTGTACCATAGTAGGATCCATTATTAAAAATTCTTTTGAAAATAATGTGTTTTTTTTTTTCATAAAAAAAAAAACATGTTTCAAAAAATTGTAGATTAAATTTGGAGGCAAATCTTGCATAATGAGATTTTTGAATAATCAAGATTTAAGTCCCACCAATTTCGTGTAATCATTGGTTAGTTTCTTTGTATCATTTTGACATCATAGCATGCATGGTTATTCATTGTAGAATACATTTGTGATATACATGGTCATTCTTTGTACCTACCTTTGTGTTAATTCATTTAGTCTTAGCATGTATCATTTTGACATCATAGCATGCATGGTCATTCGTTGTAGAATACATACATGGTCATTATTTGTATATACTTATGCATCAATTTATTCATTTTTTTTAAATGCATCATGTTGGCATTAGATTGCATCCATAACATACATAGTCATCATAATTTCTCTGTATATGTTCATGCATTAATCGTCAGTATATTCATCCACATAGGAATAGAGTATGTACATTCATAATTGTATTCTTAATCTCATGACATTTTCATTTGCATGAAAGGGGTTCGAGATATGACGAATGAATCGGAGGAACGATTGGGTGCTTTGGAACGCAATGAAGAGAAATGTGGACATGAAATCCAGGAAATGAAGGAACAGCTGGCCAAATTGCTGAAAATGGTTGAGGATATGAGTAAAAGTAAAGAGGAACTCTCTCAGGGCTCTGCATCACCTTCGGATCAACCAAAACCATTAGGTCCAGAACATACAATCCTTGCTGAATCCTGCGCTTGTCAATGCCACAAAGGTTGCAATCCTGATGAAATTATGGACAAAATCGTGAAAATGATTAAACCTGAGAGCCTGATACCAAAGATAGAAACCTCGGATCCGTGTACCATACCTGCAAACTGTTCTAGGTCCAAACCAGTATCCCCACCCTACTATGGTCCAATCGTCCATTGGGATGACCACTACGGGATTCCTGAATCCCACTCCATCACCAACAACTGCCAGTTCATACTATTTCCCTCATCAATCACCTTATCCAGCATCTGGGATAGGAACCTCGAGCTATGTACAACCTCCAAAGGCCCCGTGTCCAAATCCATACCCTTACCATGCCGTTCTGCCACATCTCCATGTAAACACTCCGGTTCGGACCTTAGTGCCACCACCAAGTGCCCCAACTCCTAGGTTCAGTGTGACTAAGAAACGACAAAGGCCTTTTTATCCCCTTCCAATTAGCTACCGAGAGCTTCTCCCTATACTGATCCAAAATCACATGGTTGCCTGTATCCCATTGAAACCCATGTTACCACCATATCCAAATGGGGATAATCCAAATGCAAGATGTGATTATCACGGTGGAATAGTTGGCCATAACATTGAAGACTGTATAACATTCAAAAAGAAAGTGCAAACTCTTATAAATGCCAAGTGGTTGGATCCAACGACACTGATTGATAGAGGGCTGGGAAAGCGTCATTAGGATTGGGAGATTTACAGTATTGAGGTGGAAAGACTTCAGTCTTATATGATGTAATAGGATTTCACTTTTTCAGTAGCCGGCTCTTATAGCCTTAGGATGCTAGGAAGAATAAAAGGCTTGTAAAAGACAGTTTTAACCATTGTTCAAATTTTGTAAAACATGGTTTATACCATTGTGAACGTTTATATGGGAATGAATTGATTATGTTTCAAATTTAGAAGATGTTGATGATTAAGTTCCTCCGATTCTTATTTCCTCCGTGATATCTTCCCCTTTACATTTTGCATCTGATCAATTATTTGTCATACCATACATTCATACATGTATCATGTCAGCATCAGGTTGCATTCATGCATTCATAATCAGCATGATTTTTTTGTATATATCTATGTATTAATTTGTTTATTCTTTACATGCATCATGTTGACTTTGGGGTTCCATTCATGACAAACATAGTCAGCATGATTTTTCCGTATATGCTTATGCATTAATCTGTCATATTAACATCAGGATGCATTCATGACACACATGGTTAGCATGAGTTTCTTTGTATATACCCTGTATCAATCATTCATTGTTTGCATGTATCAGACACCGTGTTGCATTCATAGTGTATATGATCATTTATTGGGAAATATGCTAAAATGTACATGATCAGTCATTGCATATATTGATGTGTTGATTTGTTTATTCTTTGCTTGCAACATGATTGGCATTGTGATTGCATTTATTACATACATGGTTAGCATGTTTCCACTATATATGTCCATACATCATTCCTTTTATTCTTCACATGCATCAAATGACAATCATGGCTCATTCATCATGACATACATTTGCGGGAATAAAACAAAAATTGGCTTGGCTTTAAGAGTCTTTGAAAGAATTTCCATTTCAAATCAGAGGTATAAGAAATACTGAGTACCCTTTTAATACAGGCTAGTGCTATGGAGAATGAACAAGTTGCCCGAATGGAAAGAATGGAAAGGGAACAGAAAGAATTGCGAGAACAGCTAGCAAAGTCTCAAGAAGAATCTAAGGATCAGATGACTAAATTGATGGAGCTGATGTCTGCCGTAATCAAGGGAAAAGGATACACTGAAAACTTTGTCGCCAGGAAAGGGTTAGAGGCACAAAAAGGTCAGAATGAGGTCGAAATGATTGATGCCCAAAGCACAGTCAATGTCCTAAACTCATATGATCCAGCTAAACAGGCAAAGTTGAAAAGGGTTGTAGTAAATGAGGCTGAGTTGGCAGATTCCCAAGGTAAATATCAGTTGCTAGATGAAAGGCTCCGGGTAGTAGAAAATATAGATGTATTTGGGAGTTTAGATGCGAAAGAACGATGTTTGGTCTTCAATTTAGTCATTCCTCCTAAGTTCAAGATCCCTGACTTTGTGGAATATGACGGGACGACTGATCCATCAGCCCACATCACTATGTTCTGCCGAAAGATGACAAGTCATATAGATAATGATAAGCTTCTGATTCACTGCTTTCAGGATAGCCTCAGCGGGTCTGCAATTAGGTGGTATAGTCAGTTGAGCAGGGATCAGATTCGCTCTTGGAATGACCTGGCTAGGGTTTTTCTAAACCAGTACAAGCATATGACCGACACGGCGCCTGACCGTCTCACATTGCAAAATATGAAGAAAAGAGCTACGGAGGGTTTCAAAGAATATAGGCAACAGTGGATGAGCCTGGCCGCCCAATTAGAACCGCCTTTAACTTAGAAGAAAAACACTGTCCTTTTTGTGAATACACTACAGGCCCCATACTACGATAGACTTGTCGGCAACACCACGAAGATTTTTTCAGACATGGTAATTTCAGGGGAGATGATTGAGAATGCTATCAAAGATGGGAAAATTGAAGGGCATCTGAAAAGAAAAAGGAAGATACCCAAGTCGTGGAAGGCTTTGCCTTACCTCCCCAATTCTCCTCGTATCAGCTATTTTACTCTACCCTGAACAATGTCTCTCAAGGTTTTTATCCTTACCAACCAATGACTGCAACTACACCAGAATTTACATTTGTCTATCAATCGAACACCCTTGGGAATAATCGAAGGGGGCATAAAAAGTAAAAAAGAAATCAGGTTGACCCGATTCCTGTGACATACAGTGAGCTACTACCTCAACTCATCCAGAATCACCTTGTGACACCCATGCAAATAGAGCCTCTGAAGCCTCCTTATCCGAGCTGGTATGATACTAATGAGTGTTGTGGGTACCATTCTGGCAATCAAGGTCACTCAACAGAGAACTGCCCCACTTTGAAGTACAAGGTCAGGGATCTCATCAAGGCTGGTTCGATAAGTTTTGAAGATGGGAAAGCCAAGTGTCATAAGAAACATTGTGCATGATCATATTAGGTTTTTGACGCATGTAGTTCTATACACTGTGATGATGAAAGCACTTGTCTTATGTTAACATCTACATGAATTAAATGAATTTTGAATTTTAAATGCTTTGTGTTTGTTGTGTTTTAACAATAACTTGAATTTACAAAAACAAGCATTAAGGAATTTTTAATAATGGATAGTCTCAAGAAGATTGATGATCAGTGTTACAAATGACCCAATACCTTCTCCTTTCTCTTTAGGTTTTCCTAAGCCTAAATCTCTTAAACCAAGAACACTTGAAAGACCTAATGCTTCAAGGGATATGAATGATTTGACTTCATAAAACCATTGTCATCACGGAATAAGCAAAGACGTAGATCTTAGTCTAGGCTATGAACAACGGAACGAACTTTTTGAAAATTTTCAAATTCCTTGAAATTCAAACAAATGAGACATTCTTTCAAGAATCTAGATTTTGATTATTTGGTGTGTGTCAAGATTGTGCTAAAACCATTCATGACCTTTCCCAATGACCACAAAACACTAATTGCCCAAACATCACTTCATGATTGACACCCTAGGGTACAATGATTAAACTAGATTATCCCTTGTCCCAGAAAAAAACCTTTATTTGGGTCATATTTTCCTTGTCTCTTCAAAGAACTCAGATTGGAAACTCAGCCTTTTCAAAATAGACCTAGACTTGCTATGATCCTTGTTGATAAAAATTCTCATGGTTAATCAAATTGAGGCATCATATGTGGAAATGATGGATACATGGTGAAGAAGGATGGGCTAACACATAAATCATTGGGGCATGCGATGGAAAAAAGAGAAGAAATTTTTTTGTGATATCATGCATATGAGAATTCGGATGATTCCAAAGTGCAAAATGAATTTTGATTATCTATTTCCCCTGAGGATTGCTTTTCAATGAGAATATTCAGGCTTGATATTATGAATGGCCATCTTTCATATCCCTTTCGCACAAAAAGAAATTATCCATAGTCACCCCTTTTGAGCCGAAAGAATTCTTTCTTCTTTGAACCCTGATCAAGGATCACCCTCTACACTGGGGGGCAAATGCGAGGAAAGATATTTTTAAAGATCATTGAGAAATGAGTCCTAGCTCAAAGACATATACAAAGCAAATGGAACCCCGAATAAATACGGGCTCACTCTGTCAAAGAAAAAATAAGAGGAAAAGATGGCAAAATGAAAGCGAAGAAAAAAAAAAACAGACAAAAAAAAAGAGAAGTGTGTGAAAAGACATGGCAAATTGAAGGCCAAAAGCAAGGAAGAAAAAGAGCAAAGTCAAAAGGAAAGAAATGTCCAAGAAAGGACAAATGCTTAAAAGAGAATCCTCCTCAAAGAAAGGATCCTTGATCTGATTACCCTCAAACACATATTTTGGGCCTATTCATCCTTTCTTTCTGAATCCTGAGCCCTAGCCTACATTACGTGCTTTAAAAGTCCATTTTGATCAAGCATGAATATTTAATTTGAAGGGTTTTCCTCAGATTTTATCCCATCTCATCAAATTATCATTTCACTAAGGAAGAATTTAGAATTCTCAAGTGCATGGTAAAACAACAAAAAAGAAAAATTGGAGAGAAAAAGGGACTCTAGGGCGAAAACCCAAAAATGGGCGGTCTAGAGTAGAATGGAAATTTTTGATGCCATTTATGAAAGTGCCGATACCACAAAAAGAGAAGGTTATCTTAAAAAAGTGGTCATAGAGGAACATTTAAGAATTCTTGAACCTCCCATATTGTCAACTCTCATCCGGAGGATTGTTTTCAAAAATTGAAACTTTTTTTCCCAAGATTAAACTTTCCGATTTAAACATCCCAGCTAATCTTGATGCTTGTCAAAATGCCTTGATATGGAAACTAAAAGAATGTTGAATTTGCTTGGTTCTCAATGAATTCATGATTTATAAAACCTGTTCCATTTGTGAGCCTAGAGGGGACATACATTTTTGTTGTGAAGTTTTGCTGGAAAAACCAAAATCTTGTTGTGCCGAGCCTTGTCAATTCCTAGTTTGAAAAAACCCAGATTGATACATAGAGAAATTTCTAACAATGATCATCAGTCTTCAAAAGATATGTACATCACACATTGTGGGGTTAATATTTTTTGTTCAGAAGTTTTCAAAATGCGAAAACAAATAAAGAGATTTTTTGAAATACCCATTTTGATGTCGAGATGAGACAAGGATTTTTCTAACTCAAAGGTGTAGAACTGCCAAGATAGGTCCTGACTTCCAGATATGAGAAGAAGAAATAGAACCCGGTTCAGATCTCTGTTGATGAAAGTTTGAAAACTGTTGGGGCAAAGAGAATAGCCAAAATGAATTGAAGATATACTCTGATTTGAAGAGGAAAAATGAATTTGAAAGGCTAAGCCAAAGTCTAGAAAAACAACCGGGGGCATTTGCATCACTCATGAGCACTCATCTCTTTATCAAGCTTTTGCATCTGCACAGTGTCGGCAAGCATTTGCATCATTCATGGGTATTTGCATTGGCATTATTCCATAAGCATCTGCATTTTACCTTTACATTTACATTCTTCATGGAATTCGCATTTGTGTCATCTCAAGCAATTGCGTCATTTCTAGAATCATTGCATTTTCATTATTGTGTGGTAATTATAGTTACACCATTTATAAACCAGTTACATGAATACAATTAGTAGGGGCATCTGCATCATGAAACATGGGCATCAATCCAGGCCATTTGCATTTGCACTAAGAAATATTTACATCAATCCAAGCATTTACATTTGCACCATGAAGCATGAGCACCTTGTTAAAAAGACATGTGCATCTGCATCATTTCTCAAAGCTTCTAGTGGGGATATCCAGAATTTTACAATTTTAAAAGTGAACAAGTTTTCGGTGGTGATAGCTGAAGCATCTGGTGGAGATATCCAGGGTTTTATAATTTTGAAAAATGAGAAATCTTCTTCTGGAGGAGTTACCTAAAATTTTACAATGAGCAAGTCTTTAGTGGTGATAGCCAAAGCTTCTGGTGAGGATATCCAGAATTTTACAGTTTTAAAAATGAACAAGTCTTCGGTGGTGATAGCTGAAGCCTCTGGTGGAGATATCCAGGGTTTTTAATTTTGAAAAATGAGAAATCTTCTTTTGGAGGAGTTATCCAGAATTTTATTCAACATGTGCATCTACATCAAGAAGCATTTGCATCAATCTAAGTTAGTTGAATCTGCATCAAGAAAGTTTGCATCAAATCAAGTCATATACATTTGCATCAAAGACATTTGCACCAATCTAAGTCATTTGCATCTACATCAAGAAGCGTTTGCATCAACTAAAGACATTCGCGTTTGCATCATGAAGCATTTGCATCATCTCTTAAAGCTTTCAGGTATAATAGAACTCGTTTAGCTTTTTGATGCACCCAAAAGAGTGTATCTTATTTAACCTTGCACTAAAAAGATAAATTGTAAGTATAGTAGTTAGCAAGGGTCGAGTCCTCAGGGATTGGGTTTTAGTTTATAAGTTAATAGTTTAAAACTTAAATTCAAGAACAATAAAAGAAAAGGGGTTTTTGAAGCCAGATTTAAACTAAAGTAAATAATAAGAATAAGATGCAAGGCGGTATAACCAGCCAATAAAAATATATATACTAAATTAGGCGGTATAACCAGCCAATATATATACTAAATTAGGCGGTATAACCAGCCAATAAAAATAAAACAAAGTTAATATACAAATTAGGCGGTATAACCAGCCAATAAAAATAAATATACTTTTAAAAATAAGCAAACTAGAAAAGTAAGAAAACAAGTAAGTAAGAAGAATCAAATATGAAAAATATGGTTAAGGTTTCATTCTCCACCACTAGACATCATTAAGAATCAATTTCAGATCTATCAATATCAACCAACTATCAAAGTTAACAACCGTAGATAACAACAAGCTCTGTTATCCCAATCTTTCCTTAGTTTGTCGTTAAATAGAACAAGCTCTCTATTTAATCTCTAACCATTAAACAACCTAGAATAAGCTCTCTAAATTCAATTTAATAGCAGCTTTATGATGAGAAAGATAGGTTGATCTAAGCAACAAACACATAAGCTCGGATTGTTCAACTTAGGTTATGTTCCACTTTGCAATTATTGAAAACTTGACCATAATCATTAATCACAAATTGCCACTTATGAATAGGGAATCAAGACAATTACACGGATCAAGACTCCTAAACTAGCAATAGATAATTATCAAGATCTATCTAGTTGTACACCTAAATAAATCAAGACAACATTATGAACAATTCTTGTAGAAGAACATAAGCAACTTTGATAGAAAATTAATGATAGATAGAATCTGAAAATCAATCACAAAATATGTCTAGGGCTTTGAAATCACCCTTAACCAAATAGAAGTTTAGCCTAGCATAAGCATTGTAAACATAAACATAAAATTAAAGAGAATCTAAGAAGGAAATAAAAGAAAGAAAGAAGAAGAAGAAGAAAATAAAGAAAAAGAAAACTAGAGAAAAGAAAGAAGAAGAAAACTTAGAGAATTTGATTATAATGGCTAATATCCTACCAATGTACAATATGATCCTCTACAATCATCCAAGGCCCTCTATTTATACACATTTTGGAGGGCTAAATGACAAGAGACAAGCTTTACAAATTTCAAAGGTAGGTATAATAGGTGGGTGCATTTTTCTAACAATTTTCGTCATATTGTATGACAATTTTGATCAGCCAACTTGATGGTCGATTTTGTCAATCTTGGAGGCCTGATCTGATCACATGGTCTTCTAGAAAAATGTTCCCCTATGAGTTACTGATTCATAGCCGTTAGAATCAGCTCATTTGCTGATGTGGAGAAGAAAATATGGGCAAAATACAAAACCAGGTCAGCACAGACGTCATTGCACATCAGCCAACTTGATGGTCGATTTCTTCAATATTGGAAGCTTTATCTGATCACATGGTATTCTAGACAAATGTTCCCCTATCAGTTAGTGATCCATAGCCGTTGGAATCAGCTCATTTTCTGATGTGTATCGGACGATATGGTAAAAATGCGAAAACTGCTCAGGACAGACGTCATTGCACATCAGCCAACTTGATGGTTGATTTCGCTAGGCAAAACGACTCCGTTTCAAGAAGTGTAAAACATGAAAAAGATAGATATGCCTCTTAACTTTGCACGGTTAAAATTTCAGCTTTATTACTTCAGTGAAACTCGAGATATAGCTGATATGGAAAAAGCTGTCGGAACTGGAACTGAACTGGATTTGCCCTTAATTCTAGTAATCTGAAATCACTCAAAGAAACTTGTGAAAAACACCAAATTACATAAAAATATAAAAGATCATAAACACAATTAGACTAAACAATAATAACTCGTATTTGACACAAAACAATAATAAAACATAACTAAAAACTATATAATTATACGAGTTATCACTTTTCAAATGAGTCGAGCCCCGAGATAATCGTCGAGGTACTTTTTTTTATTATTATGAACAAGTCTTCGGTGGTGATAGCTGAAGCCTCTGGTGGAGATATCCAGAGTTTTAAAATCCTTTGAAAGGGTAGAAAGTCTTCGGTGGTGATAGCTGAAGCTTCTAGAGGTGATACTTAGAATTTTTTACAGTTTTAAAAATGAGCAAGACTTTGGTGGTGATAGCCGAAGCTTCTGGAGGAGATACCCAGAATTTTAAGCACAGCTGAGAACAAGACAGGTTAAGGCCCTGAGACCATCGTCGTGGTCATTTCCTTTCTTGCAAATTGAATTCGTTTCCTTAAGATGAGTCGTGCCCCGAGATCATCGTCGAGGTACTTTTTTTTTATTATTATGAACAAGTCTTCGGTGGTGATAGCTGAAGCTTCTGGTGGAGATATCCAGAGTTTTAAAATCCTTTGAAAAGGTAGAAAGTCTTCGGTGGTGATAGCTGAAGCTTCTGGAGGTGATACCCAGAATTTTTACAGTTTTAAAATGAGCAAAACTTTGGTGGTGATAGCCGAAGCTTCTAGATACCCAGAATTTTAAACACAGCTGAGAACAAGATAGGTTAAGGCCCCGAGACCATCGTCGAGGTCATTTCTTTTCTTACAAATCAAATTCGTTTCCTTAAGACGAGTCGAGCCCCGAGATCATTGTCGAGGTACTTTTTTTTTTTTATTATGAACAAGTCTTCGGTGGTGATAGCTGAAGCCTCTGGTAGAGATATCCAGAGTTTTAAAATCCTTTGAAAAGGTAAAAAGTCTTCGGTGGTGATAGCTGAAGCTTCTGGAGGTGATACCCAGAATTTTTACAGTTTTAAAAATGAGCAAGACTTTGGTGTTGATAGCCGAAGCTTCTGGAGGAGATATCCAGAATTTTAAACACAGCTGAGAACAAGATAGGTTAAGGCCCCGAGTCATCGTCGAGGTCATTTCATTTCTTGCAAATCGAATTCGTTTCCTTAAGACGGGTCGAGCCTTGATTAGTCAGGGAATTCAATTTAAGGACAAAATCTTCAATTTACTGTTTAAAAAAACAAATTGAAAAAAATGAAAAAAGAGAAAAAAGGAAAAAAGAAAAAAAAATGAAAAAATAGAAAATGAAAAATGAAAAAAATGATAGAAGAATGAAAAAAAAACCCCTTTCCCTTTCCTTCACATGTGATTTCACTAACCGTACAAAATTAGTGTACACCTAATTCTCAGCAATAGTCAAAGAGGGGCAGCTGTAGACACCTAATTTTGTCCGGACCACTAAACAGGTATGTTATCTTCCTATATTGATGTTTTCGAGTGTAAAAAGACTTTTTTTCATCCTGCAGGTGGTACTCCGAGACTTAGTTTAAGAGGGCGAGCATAAAAAGTCAAACTTGAAAAAAATCAACCCTGGAAAAAGTCAACCCCGAAAAAGTCAACCCCAAAAAGCAACTACTAAAAAAGTCAACCCACTTTCAAAATCAAGATTTTAAGTTCAATTGAAAAATGGCGAAAGAATTTTGATAATCCGAGGTCTACATTGAAAGATATGGAGTTCGGAAGTTGGGATTTGGAGATTTAGTAGAAAGGAAACCCTAATCCGAGAAATTTGGGGAAAAGTGCTTAAACGATCAAATTGGTCGAAATTTAAGGTTCCAAATGAAAGATAAGCACTGACTATGGGTAATGGAGAATTCACTTGCAAGAAAAATCGAAAGAAAAGTCAATCCGGGAGAAAACCGAGAATTAGGGTTTTTAGTGGATTTCGGTGAAATCGGGAAGAATCATAGAAATGGCCCGAATTGGTAAGACCAAAGCCCCCAATGGATGATGAATGATTAAAAAGGATAGCCCAAGGCTCAGTTTGAAGAAAATCTGAAAATCGGACTTGTTTTGAGCAAAACCGGGTTTCGGAGGCAAAAGGGCAAAATTGGAAAATTAGGGAAAAATAGCAAATGGACTCCGACAATTCTGAAAATTTGTCAATCTCATTGTTAAGTCATTTGAAAGAGATTGGCAAAAGAAAATCTTTATTTGGAGTTCGTTTGCAAAATGGCCAAATCCCGGGCTTCTAATGTAGTAATTCAAAAAGGAAAATCCCGAAAAAATAGCAAATGAGCTCCAAATCTTTTGAAATTTTGCAAATCTCATTTTTAAATCATTTTAAAGAGATTGGAGAAATAAAATCTTGATTCGGAGTTCGTTTGCAAAATGGCCAAATCCCGGGCTTCTTATGTAGTAATTCAAAAAGGAAAATCCCGAAAAAAATAGAAAATGAGCTCCAAATCTTTTAAAAATTTTCAAATATCATTTTTAAATTATTTGGAAAAGATTGGCGAAAGAAAATCTTGATTCGGAGTTCGTTTGCAAAATGGCTAAATCCCGGGCCTCCTATGCAATAATTCAAGAAGATAAATCCCGAAAAAATAGCAAATGGACTCCAAAAATTCTGAAATTTTGCAAATATCATTTTTAAATTATTTGGAAGAGATTGGCAAAATAAAATCTTGATTTGGAGTTCGTTTGCAAAATGGCCAAATCTCGAGCCTTCTATGCAGTAATTCAAGTTGAGAAATCCCGAAAAAATACCAAATGAGCTCCAAATATTATGAAAACTTCCAGATCACACTTTTAAATTATTTGGAAGAGATTGGTGAAGAAAAATATTGATTTGGAGCTCGTTTAAAAAATGGTAAAATGTAGGGGCATAAAAGGGATTTTTGGAAGAAAAAATCCAAATAAATAGCAAACGGACTCAGGTAATTTTGAAAACTTCCAGAACTCAATATTTTATTATTTTGGAAGTATTAAAAAAATAAAAAATTGAATTTGGAGTCCGTTTGATATTTATTTGCATCCGGGGTGCAAAACGGTCATGTCACCCAAGTAACCGAAAAGGGCTTCTTTGGGCCTTTCAAAAAATCAGAGTTGAGCTTGAAAATAGAAGTGTTGGCCTGCCCAAGCCCAAAGGAAGGAGGAAGCTTCTGATTTTTCAATCAAATGGCTAAAAATCAAGAGTTAGTTAGAGATTCTCTTTGATCAAGCCATGGTGATTAAGCCACATAGGCCAAGAGAGATGTCAACATTATTCTTTAACAGCTGTAATTTGAGAGAGCTGAGATGCTAATCTAAAGGTGGTAATTTCATGATTTTTTCACCTTGAATTATTAGCCATTTGATGGAAAATTGGTTACACAAAAAATGACAACATCCTAGGGGAGGAGAGATTTAAAATTCTGCCAGCATTAAGGGGAGGGCAGAAAATTCATTTTTCATTTTTGATTTTGGCTGAGTTCTTTGAGTTTTTACTTGTTTTTTCTCGCCTTGGTTGAAAGCAAAAAAGAAAAGTTTAGACTAGAAAGGAAAGTTTGAAGAGAAAAGCTTGAAACATTAGCTTCTTGAGGTTGCTCATGAGCACCAACTCTTGCACTTTCTTGATTTTCTATTCTTGTTTTTGCTATTTTGATTATTATTTGGTGAGTTTCTATTTTAAATAAATGTTTTTCATTTTTCTTCTTATGTTCTTCCTTCATCTCTTTCTTAAGTATATTTTTTACATTTTAATTTTACAATAAACTCACCATGGCCAAATGGCCTACATTATTTATTTAAGTTGCTGTTTTTAATTTATTTTACTATATTGTTTATGTTATTTTCTTTGATTTTGATGTTTTAAATGTTATGTTACTTCATATTCTTGAGTTATATTTTAATTTGGTTTCTTTGTTTGTTGCCATTTATGTTTTGAATATCATGTTTTTGCATTTTTAATTTTCTGTTTTCATGTTGCTTAAATTTGAGCATGTTTTAGATTTAGTATATCAAGTGTTTGTGAAAATGCTTGTGTGGTCTTTGCATGATTTGAGTTTTATATCTTATTTGAGCATGTTTTAGATTTAGTATATTAAGTGTTTGTGAAAATGCTTTGTGGTTTTTGCATGATTTGAGTGTTATATTTTAGTTGAGCATGTTAGTATACCAAGTGTTTGTGAAAATGCCATGCTTGTTGGAGCTTGAAGCCATTTGGCTACTCCATGTGTTTTGCATTGTTTGTTGCATTTTTGCCATGTTAGTTGGTAGGTTTTTGCATTTGCATGACATTTAATTTAGTTTTGCATGCTAGTATACCAAGTGTTTGTGAAAATGCCATGTTTGCTAGTTACATTATGCTATTCGGCCACCCTTGGAATTCTTGCATTTTCTGTGCATTCTTGCCATGTTAGTTGATAGGTTAGCATTTGCATGATATTTGGTTGAGTTTTTGGTTTAAGCATGCTTTGTGTTTGTGAAAATGCCATGCATATTTTAGTTATTAAGTTAGGTTTATTTTCCATGCATGTTCATGCATTCTAGGTCTAGGTTACATTAAATGCCATGCAAGTTCATTTAGGTCTAGGTCCCTTTATGAATGCCATGCATTTTTTCATGACATTTATCCATGCATTTCATGCATTATGTTTGCTGTATTGTTTCATGCACTTCATGTTCATGCCACTTGAATAATGACTTGAGCCAATTAATGGTTCAAAGTCATGCTCTCTTGAGCACACTTGTGGAAAATTAAGTTTGTCAAGTTGATTATTCTACCTTTGTGATTTTTTTTACTTAGCCAATTTTTATCTAACTTTCAAAAAAGTCATAGCTGCTGTTTGTAAGTCATTTTAGGAGTTTCAAATATTTTTACTTTGATTTTTAAATGATTTTATCAAAGGCAAAAATGTGTTTTGGCAAAGCAGTTTTTTTCACCCAAAACTCGTACATCTCTGATTTTTCTGGGAATTCATGTTTAATCAGAAAATTAAGCCGATTTGTTTCCGTGTCTTTTTACATGTTATGAGTCTCCAATATTGTTTTTAGAATTTTTTGAATTTTTAAAAATAGGGTAAAAAATCGTGTCTTAAAACTGGACAGTGGACTCAGAATTGAATTTAAAGAAAAATCATTTTTCTGTTTTGGTTAAGTTACATAGAGTGGGCTGATTAGGAGGGTTAGCTACTGATTTAGGGTAGTTTCTAAGCCTTTTTAAAATTTAAAAATGGTTTTTCAAGTCTCGGTTTAAGGGTAGTCAAGTCCGGATTTTTAAACTTAGGGAATTAGAGCCATTTAAAAAAAGATTTAGCCCAGTTTTTATTTTTAATTCAAGCTTTTCAAAATTGTTTTCAAACAATCACAAAGTATTTTGGTTTTAGAATATTTAATTTGACATATTTTCCTAAGGTAGCCGGATATCTTTTTAGATATACGGATTTCCTTAATTAAAGGAAAAAAATACATTTCATGCATTGCATTTTTCATATTCATGCATTTTATATAATATGTGATTCTTGCTATAATAATTTCTATGATATTGTTGTTATTTTGATTTATATTTGTTGATGTTACATGGTTTATTATATGTTTTTGAATATTTCATGATATCCTATGCTTTTATTTAGTTATTTTTATTTAGCATATACTATGTTCATGCATTATTATTTTTATTTTCATGCATATTATATGATAGCATTATTTTATTCCATGTCATTTAAATTATATGCCATACCATTCGTATTTGTCATGTCATTTAAATCATTTCATTTCATTTAGGATATATTATGTCATCTAGAATATTTTACTTGATTTAGATTATATCATATGACTTAGGATATTGCATTTCATGTAGAATATATTATATCACCTAGGTCATTTCATTTCATTTAGGATATATTATGTCATCTAGAATATTTTATTTCATTTAGATTATATCATATGACTTAGGATATTGCATTTCATATAGAATGTATTATGTTACATAGGTCATTTAATTTCATTTAGAATATATCATATAACTTAGGATATTTCATTTCATTTAGAATATGCTAAGGCATTCAAACCATATCATGTCATTTAGGTTGCATTATATTATTTAGATTTTACTATGTCATTTTATTTATGTCATGCATATACATATTCATTTCTTTTAAATGTTTTCAAAAAAGATAACGGTTTTCAATAAAATAAAGATATTCCCGAGTTAAAATAATCCATGAGTTCTCTGCCGGGTTTGCTGGAGAGGATATCATCAATTATTATTAATAACGGAAGATCTTCTTTAAAAAGAGAATGATTCGGAAAATTTTCCAAAATTAATAAAAATTTCTATATTTTGCCACGTTTGTTGGGGAATATAGGAAAATTTTGAATTTATAAATTCCGGATCATTTTCAATTAAAAATGGAATTATTTTTCTTTAAATTGGGAATTAACTTGAAATACTAAATTTAAAACCAACTTTTTACCGAGATTTGAGATAACACGCGATTAATAAGGTACCGTTTTATACGGGCGTTGTGGGGGTGCTAATCCTTCCCCGAATGTAACCGAGTCCCGAACCCGTTTCTTTGATTTCTTCTGGTTTAAAACGCAGACTTGAAATTGGTTTTAAAAATGTTTTAATTAATTTTTAAAATATTTTTATAAAACCGATTTTTAATAGGTGGCCGATCACACCTAGCTAAAAAAGATTGGTGGCGACTCCATGTCTTTTTTTAAGGTCATTTTCAAAACCTTCATTTTTCTAGAGGAATTAAGTCGAATTTTCCTCGATTTTTTACTGTCACGCTTAATGAATAATAAAGTCTTGCGATGAGACTCGTTATTTTTTAGGTTGCGACAGAATTATAAAGAGTTATAATTGTGAGATCCTTATCATCAAAGCCATATTCCTAAAACTATTCCTAGTCATTGTATTCCCAAGACAAGGCATTGGCAATGCTCAAAGACTAGTACATGTTAAGCCTTCTTACTTGTGAAGTAAGCAACCGATCTCATGGCTTGAAGTATATGGTATACTTGGATAACATGTAGGTGCTTGTCTATTGAACAAGTTCACTAAACATGGCCCGCTGTGAGAACTCCATTTGGTATTGTCACTCTAGTGTCTATGGAAATGTTCTCACGTGCCAGTTGTGTAAATAGTCCTCTAACTTGTGATACTAGGTCATCTTGTATAGGGAATTTCATGCTTTGATTTCATTTAAACGGGTCCCAAAAAGTGATGCCTATGCTAGGGTGATTGTGGGTATAACGTGAAGCATACGAAGGTGGATGAGTGATCCAGAGAGGATTCACCAGTCCAAGTGACATTGGGAGATATATCTCATATGTTTTTGACTTTTGTTTACTTGATTAGTCTTTGGCCAGAGCAAGATGAATTTAGGAGAAATCGCTTCTCTAAATTCACGTGGTTAACCATAAGTTGCAAGAACTAACATGGATTAATTACATGAGTAGACACTGCACAATGTTCATGGTCTTTTTGAGATATTTGGTGAAAGGACCGAATTACACTGATGGACTGGACACTGAAAGGTTATGTCGAGACTAACTTGACTCTCCAATATTTGGGTGGTCATGATGGCTTGCTAGAGTCCGCTCATAATCTATGAATGTAAACTAATTATCCTTATGTTATAATTTATATTCGTTGCCAACATATTGGAAGATTAATGGGTCACAGACATTAAAGGTGAATTAAGAGATTAAAATGGAATGAACCTAATTGATTAAATTGATAATTTAATCAATAAGGGCTTAATTGAATAGTTCAATTAAGTGGAGGGACTTAAGAGCAAAAAACATAAGTGTTATTTTATAACCCTAAGCCCTAGTCTTGGAATCTTGCCGCCCCCTACATAAATAAACATAGCCATCATCTTTCAAGATGGTTGGCCGCATATTGGATGTGCAATCTTTGGTGTCTTCTTGATTACTTTTCTCCTCCATGCCTCTTGTTGGATTTCTAGAGAGAAAAAGTTTCTCTCAAGAGAGCAAAGGCTTAGATTGAAAAAGAAAAAAGATCAAGATCTTCCCTTTGGTTAATGCTCCAAACCCTGTGGAAGGTAGAAAAATTAGATTGAAGAGAAAGAAGATCAAGATCTTCCTTCTTGGTTTTCGCACCAAACCCTGTGAAAGGTAGAAAAATGTTTTCTTCCTTCTTGTTGATTATGAAGCATTCGGTCATGGTTGTTCTTGTTGGGGAGAGGTTTATGAAACCTATGCCACTAGCATGGATTTCGACAGGACTCCATTCCTACCTTGAAGAAGGTTCTCTTGATCATCTTGTGTGGATTACCATTAAAGGCCAAACACTTGGGTGACTTAAAGTCTCAAGATTCTTTCTTGGTGTTCAAGATGGATGGGCTGTTTGGAAACTCAAGATTACTATAACTTTGAGTTAAGGTATCATTTTAATCATATGCATGCTTTATAATTTCTAGATCGCATTAGAATTCTAAAAGCATGATCCTTTGAAGATTCGGCTACTTCTCTGTTTATTTATTCCGCTGCGTTCATGTTTTCATTAAATCGTTTAATGTTTGAGCATGAGGCCGAATCCAACAATGGTATCAGAGCCATTCTTGTAAGTTTTCTTGTGACTTACATGTTTAATTATTGGTAATATTCAATTGGAATGAATTGTGTATTGATTTAACAAACTTCAATCAAGAAAAACATTTTCTAGTTTGTTACAATTCTAGATAGCTTTGTGTGCAATCTGTTCTTGGTGTTTTAAAAAGTTTAAAACATGTTCAAAATTTATTTGATCAATGGTAAACCTTGCTACATGATTTCATGACACAAAGAAGTTAAAAGAAACATGTTTGGGTTTGATTTGGATTGGTTTTGGAGCATGATTTTCGAAGAACACAAGTGCAGGATTTTTCCTGCACACCTGCTGTAAGTTACAGTTTTGACATGGTTAGGGATGTCCAAAAATTATTAAATTTGGTTCTTGAGGCCTAAACGTGTCTATAATGATGCTGGAAATTTTGGTGAATTATTTGATTTTGGTTGATTACCGAAATTATCTCTCAAAGTTGTGCAAACAGTTTACATGATTGCTGGAAATTTTGGGCAGCCTTGAGTTCTTGAATTTGATTCTTGATTTGAAGGGATAATTAGCTAGAAACCAAAGGATGATGTGTGTGTGAATTGGCCACCACTTAGCCACCAAAAGAGGCAGCTTCTTGAGGCAA
The DNA here is from genome assembly GCA_030761205.1 of Fremontodendron californicum. Classification (NCBI taxonomy): domain Eukaryota; kingdom Viridiplantae; phylum Streptophyta; class Magnoliopsida; order Malvales; family Malvaceae; genus Fremontodendron; species Fremontodendron californicum. The sequence continues at coordinate 17,693,447 of JAULJL010000010.1, read as the reverse complement.
AAATTGCCCTAAACAAGGGCTACAAGTCATGGCAACATAACTTACTGAAAACGGGAAGCGATTGCTTACAAAAGTTGTGTGTCAAGCATCACCTTCTAATTTTGGAAATTTTGATTCTTTGAAAATTTGGACTTTTGGAAATTGTTTCCTAGTCAAAATTGGATTCCTAAGAGTTAGGAGTGCACCTAAACTTTTCTTATGGAAATTGTTTCCCAGTCAAACAAGGACTCTTAAAAGATAGGAGAGTATATAAACTTTCCTTGTAGAGATTGTTTCCTTATCAAACTTGAACTTCCTAAGATGTTAGGAAATCTAATTAAATTGTTTAATTAGATGGAATGTTTTAATTTAAGGAATCCTAATTGGATTATGACTCAAGTAAATTAGTTTACCTTTATTCAAATGTTTTTGAAAATTGTTTTCATAAACATGAATTGAATTAAAATTGAAATTGAAATTGAAATTGTTAAATAATTTGAGCCAAGTACATTTAAATGAGTTTAATTGTTACTTTCCTTAACCGACACACAAGATTACCAAGTGAAATTGAATATGTATGCATTTACTTTTATGCTTTATGATGTGATTATGAATGCATAAGGGTGATTATGGACTCAGATCTTAAATTTAGGTCATGGATGGTTAAATTTTCCTTTTGGTATTTTTTTGTAAATAGGGCCAGCGGACCCTTCCTTCTCCGAGTCGGGTTTTGGTCGGGCTTAGTGTTGGGATTTGACCTCATGCTCAAACAATAATCGAATTAAAGAAGAACATGAACGTAGCGGAAAAATAAACAAAGAGATAGTCGAATCTTACAGGATTATGCTTGTAAAATTTTAATGCGATCTTGTAATTATAAAGCATATATCTGATTAAGATTCATACCTTAACTCAAAGATCTAGTAATCTTGAGTTTACAAACAGCCCACTCAATCTTGAACACCAAGAAGTCAATCCAAGATTTCAAGCCACACAAGTGTCTGGCCTCTAACGGTAAACCACACAAGATGATCAAGAGAACCTTCATAAGGTAGGAATGGAGTCCTGTCGAAAACCATGCTAGTGGTTTAGGTTTCAAGAAACCTCTCCCCATCTAAACATCCATGGCTGAATGCTTCAAAAGCATCAAGAAGAAGAAAACGTTTTTCTTCTTTCTCCGGGTTTGGTGCGCCAATCACAAGGATTATCTTGATCTTCTTTCTTCTTCACTTTAAGCCTTTTGCTCTCTTGAGAGAAACATTTTCTCTCTTAGAAATCCATGAAGAAACAAGGAGAAAGAAAGAAAAGAAGAATACACCAATAGCTCAAAGCACATCTCATGTGCGGCTAGGGGGCATTAGGGAGATCGGATGCAACATGTTTCTTTATATAGAGGGCGGCAAGACTCCAGGGTTTGACTAAGGGCTATAACATAACTGTTATGTATTTGCTCTTAAGTCCTTCCACTTAATTAAACTATTTAATTAAGTCCCTATTGATTTAATTCTCAAATTAATCAATTAGGCTCTTCCATTTTAATCTTTAATCTCTTAATTCACTTTTTCTGTGTGTGACCCATTAGACTTCCAATATGTTGGGAATGAATATAAATTAATCTAATTAATTTATACTCATAGATCATGAGCAGACTCTAGCAAGCCATCATGACCACCCAAATACCGGAGAGTCAAGTTAGTCTCGACATAACCTTTCGTGTTCAGTCTATCAGTGTAATTCGGTCCTTTCACCAAATATCCCGGAAAGACCATAAGCATGGTGCAGTGCCTACTCATCTTCAATCCATATTAGTTCTTGCAGCTATTGGTTAACTTTGTGAACTTAGAGAAACTATTTCTCCTAAATTCATCATACTCTGGCCAGAGATTCCATCAAGTTAACTTAAGCTAAGAACATATGAGATATGTCTCCGATGTCACTTGGAGTGGTGATTCCTCTCTGGATCACTCATCCATCTTTGTATGGTTCATGTCATACCCAAAACCACCCTACCATAAGCATCACTCTTGATTGGGACCCGTTCGTGATGGAATCAAAGTATGACATTCTCCATACAAGATGACCTGGTATCACAAGTCAGAGGACTACTTACACGACTGACACGTGAGAACGTTTCCATAGACACTTGAGTGACAATACCAAATGTATTTCTCACAGTGGGCCAGGTTCAGTGAACTTGTTCTACCAACAAGCACCCATATGTTATCCCCAAGTATCCCATACTTCAACCTATTAGATCAGTTGCATGCACCATGTACATGGAGGCTTAACACATGTCAGCCTTTGAGCATTGTCAATGCCCTGTCTTGACAATACAATGACCAGGAACTTGTTTAGGAACACGGCTTTGGTGCATAAGGATCCTCATTATTGTAACTCCTTACAAGTCCTTCGCAAGGCCATTGTGTTTCATGGGCTTCATCCAATTAGTACTTCAATAACTCTTTATCATTGTACTAACATGAAGGAAAACCTTGTATCACTAACGAATAGTGATGGGTTTGCATTATTAACTTTATATTCCATGTCCAATCTGATTGGCTCTAGGGCATATACCAACACTTAGGTATGGTATCAACACCATATATACTTGCCCAAGCCTGGCCTGGCTCGAAATATGGGCCTTAAATTCTGCAAAGTTCGCCCATATTTGTAAATGGGTAGTCCAAGTCCGTTTAGTCCCGCCCCATATTATTTTTTTAAAAAATTTAAAAAATATTTTTATTATTATTTAATTTTTGTAATGTTATCTTTTGTTCGTTTATTAAATTTTAAAATATGGATAACTTAGCATATTTTCAAATATTTATTCTATGATATTATATACATTTATTTTTATATGATATAAATTACATAATATATAAAATATAAAAATAATATATTAAATAAATGAAAAATGAGTCGTGCCGGGCTCGGGTCTTAATGGTTGGAGCCAAGGCACGACCCATTTTCTAAATGGGCCTCATTTTTTTTGTCCAGGCCCATATTTCAAGCCTAATATTTTTGTCCAAATCCTCTAAAATATGGGCGGGCCTTCAAGTTTGGGCGGGTAGCACGACCCTTGAGCAGGTCTATTTTAATTCAAGGAATCCTAATTGGATTATGACTCAAGTAAATTAGGTTACTTTATTCAAGTGTTTTTGAAAATTATTTTCATAAACATGAATTGAATTAAAATTGAAATTGAAATTTTTAAATAATTTGAGCCAAGTAAATTTAAATAAGTTTGATTGTTACTTTCCTTAAATGACACACAAGATTACCAAGTGAAATTGAATATGTATGCATTTACTTTTATGTTTTATGATGTGATTATGAAAGCATGAGGGTGATTATAGACTCAGACCTTAGATATAGGTCATGGATGGTTAAATTTTCCTTTTAGTATTTTTCGTAAATAAGGCCTGTGAACCTTGCCTTCTCTTTTTTATTTCTGAGGTTGTAAATTCTTTTCTCACCTAACTCCCCTCAAATGTAACTCGAGGTTTATACTAAAGATATGTAAATGTTATATAGGCTTTGTAAATTTATATTTAGGCTAAGATTAGAATTTATGCAATTCCAAAATGTACAGAGACAAAGCGCCAAGAAGGAAGGACTAAGGAGATCCCTATCAAGACTTATGAAGACTTTGTATGGTATCCCTAGGAATTTGACCAACTAGTTTCCTATTGGCTCAAGGAAACTAGAGTAGTAAAGTCCATCATCATCCTAGTAGATTGCATGAGATAGATTTATTTTTTAATTTATATATGTGATATAAAATTTGAATAAATGCTATGCATGTCAATCTATCAACCAAAGCAATGAAACCTAATGAAATAAATAAATCCTTCATTAAAATATTTTGTCCATGCTTCACATGATTAAGTTGCCTTCCATTATCATAACAAGATAACTCGAGTTTTTCTAGTAGGATGTTTGTTGAGTCACTTAAGGTCAAACTACTGTACGAATATGTTTGAGTTATGAAGATAGGTCTTACTTGTTGGTATATGCCCTAGAGCCAATCAGATTGGACATGGGATACAGTTAATAATGCAAACGCATCACTATTACTTAGTGATACAAGGTTTTCCTTCATGTTAGTACGATGATAAAGAGTTATTAAGTACTAATCGGATGAAGCCCATGCAACATAAAGGCTTTGCAAAGGAATTATAATGAGTTATAATTCTGAGATCCTTATGCATCAAAGTCATGTTCCTCAAACTGTTCCTAGTCATCGTATTGCAAAGACGAGGCATTGGCAATGCTCAAAGACTAGTACATGTTAAGCCTTCCTACTTGTGAAGTAAGCAACCGATCTCATGTGTTGAAGTATGAGGGATATTTGGGATAACATCTAGGTGCTTGTCTGTTGAACAAGTTCACTGAACATGGCCTGCTGTGATAACTCTCTTTGGTAATGTCACTCTAGTGTCTATGGAAATGTTCTCACGTGCCAGTCATGTAGATTAGTTATCGACTTGTGATACCAGGTCATCTTGTATGGAGAGTGTCATACTTTTTAATTTCACCATGAACGGAACCCAATAAGAGATGCTTATGGTAAGGTGATTTTGGGTATGACATGAACCATACGAAGATGGATGAGTGATCCAAAGAGGATTTACCACTCTAAGTGACATTGGAGATGTATCTCATCTGTTCTTGGCTTCGGTTAACTTGGTGAAGTCTCTTTCCAGAGCATGATGGGTTTATGAGAAATCGTTCCTCTAAATTCATAAGTTTAACCACAAGCTGCAAGAACTAATATCGATTGAACATGAGTAGACACTGATGCTCATGGGCTTTCCAGGATATCAGTTGAAAAGACCGTATTACACTGATAGGCTAGTTATTGAAAGGTTTCAATAAGGTCACATTGACTTTTCAACATTTGGGTGGTCATGATGGATTGATGGTGTAGACACCTAATTTTGTCCTGACCACTAAAACATGTATGTTTTGTTCCTAAATTGGTGTTCTCAGAATGTAAAAAGAGTTTTCTCATCTTACAGGTGGTACTCCGAGACTTAGTCTAAGAAGTCGAGCATAAAATGTCAAACTTGAAAAAGTCAACCCCAAAAGTCAACCCAAAATGTCAACTACTAAAAAAGTCAACCCACTTTCAAAATCAAGATTTGAAGTTCAATTGAAAAATGGTGAAAGAATTTTGATAATCCGAGGTCTACATTGAAATATATGGAGTTCGAAAGTTGGGTTACGGAGATTCAGTAGAAAGGAAACCCTAATTCAAAAAATTTGGGGAAAAGTGTTTAAACGATCAAATTGGTCAAAATTGAAGGTTCCAAATGAAAGATTAGCACTGACTACGGGTAATGGATAAGCTACTTGGTAGAAAAACTGAAAGAAAAGTCAATCCGGAAAAAAACCGAGAATTAGGGTTTGTCTTATTCGATAAAACTAAAGCGCCTAATTGATGAGGAGCGAGTAAACGAGGATAGCCCAGGGCTCAGTTTTAAGAAAATTCGAGAAAATAGCCGATTGGAGGAAAAATGGAAAAACGAGGAAATTCCTAACAGTAAGAAAAAGGAAAAATCAAACCGGAAGGGAATTTGATCGTAAAAATTGGGCCTTTTTGGACCAACTCCAATTCAGTATATGACAAAAGCCCAGGAAAAGAAAATTTGAAAATCGAACTTGTTTTGAGCAAAACCGAGGTTCGGAGGCAAAAGAGCAAAATTGAAAATTTTGGTAAAAATAGCAAATGAGTTCCAAAAATTTTGAAAATTTGTAGATCTCATTCTTAAATCATTTCGAAGATATTGGCGAAAGAAAATGTAGATTCGGAGTTCGTTTGCAAAATAGCCAAATCCCGGGCCTATTAAACAGAAATTCAAAAGGATAAATCCCGAAAAAATAGCAAACGAGTTCCAAAAATTCTGAAAATTTCCAGATCTCATTCTTAAATTAGGTGAAAGAGATTGGCGAAATAAAATCATGATTCAGAGTTCGTTTGCAAAATGGCCCAATCTAGGGCCCACTATGTAGAAATTCAAGCAAATAAATCCCAAAAAATAGCAAATGAGTTCCAAAAATTCTGAAAATTTTCAGATCATACTTTTAAATTATTTGGAAGAGATTGGTGAAGACAAATCTAGATTCAAAGCTCATTTAAAAATGGTGAAAGTTCGGGTGCATAAAAGGGCAATTTTGGAAGAAACAATCCAAAAAAAATAGCAAATGAACTCGAAATTTTTTTAAAACTTCCAGAATTCAATTTATATTATTTTGAAAGTATTAAAAAAATAAATTTTTAATTTGGAGTCCGTTTGCTATTTATTTAGGTTCGGGGTCAAAAAGGTCATTTTATCGAAGAAACTGAAAAGGGTCTTTTCTTGTTTTTAAAAAATTGAAGCATGGGCTGGAAGGTGAAGGTTCAGCCGGCCAAGGCCCAATGGTGGGCAGATAGTTTCTGATTTTTTAATCAAAGGGCCAAAAGTGAAGAGGAAGGTAGTTATTTTTTGTGATCAAACCTTGGAATTTGCAACACATGGACCAATGGTTGGAGAGGGATCCTATTTATGACATCTTTATAACATCATAATTCAAGGGGTGATGATTCTAATCTAATGGTGGATTTTTTACAAAGAAGGCATCTTAAGTGATAGCCATTAGATGAAAAATAACTACCTACCTTCTAGAAGCATGCTCTATTCGGCCAAGGCTATATTCAAGAAGGGGCTGATCAGTTTTTCATGAGGCTTGGAGGCTAGAAAAGAGGCAACATCTTAGGAGAAAAAGAGACAAAAAAGAAAAGAGGAAGAAAGGAAGGGTTTTAGCTTGTTTCTTCTTGATTTGGAAAGCTAGAGCAAGGTAGCTATACTCTTTCATGTTTATTTTTCATATTTTATTGACATGATCTTGCTTGTTGATTATTTTTCTTCTTTTTTATGAAATAAACTTGATTCTAAAGAGCTACTATTTTGTTTTTTAAAAAAGAAAATAAAAAAAAACAACAACAAGCTTTCATTCTTGTTTTCATCATGGCCGAATAGGTTGATTGTTTTTTATAAATGATTTTGTTTTTGATCTTGTTCATGAGCATATTTGTGGTAGGTTAGCTTACTTGTGTTAGATTAGCTTTATTTGTGGTAGGTTAGCTTGATTGTGGTAGTTTAGCAATATGCCATGCCATGTGTTTGTGGAAATACCATGTTAAGTTTATGATAGGTCATTCGGCCATGATGGATTTTTTGGTGTATGCTTACATTTTTATCATGCTTGCTTGTTTAATATGTTTCCATTGATCTTCATGCATATATACAATGCAATGTTCATGTTGTTTCATTCGGCCATGAGGGATTGTTTTGGGCATGTTTGCATTATTTCTCATGTTTATTGCCATGTGTTTGTGAAAATGCCATGTTAGAATACCATGTGACCATTCGGCCATTAGGGTCATTTTTGCTTTGTGTCTACATTTCCATTTTGTTTAGTTGATAAGTTTGTATTTCATGCCATAAGATTGTGTATTTTGATTTGGTTTACCATGTAGTTTGTGTTATTGGTTAGATAGGATTGCATTAGATTATTTAGTGGCCATTTGGCCTTTGCATGTGTTTTTTCCTTGTGTGTGCATTTGCATTTTGTTTAGGGACCATTGCTTTGCATTATTATGCCATGAAATTGTGTTTGAGTTGCTGTTTGTTCATGCCTTAGTATTAGGTTATTGGTCACTATATGTTCATTGCATTCTCATGCATTCTCATCACATTTTATGTCTAGGCCATATTTGTATTGTCGTGCATATAAAGTCTAGAATCATATTGGTATTGCCATGCATTTGTTATGCTATTTAGGTCTTAAGCCACTTTGTATTGCCATGCATTTCATGACATTTTAGGTCTAAGTTTCATTTGCATTATTATGCATCTCGTGCATACTTAAGTTAAGATTGCATTTATTGCCATGCAGTTGGTTAGGTCTAGGTTATCCTTGTATTGTCATGCATTTTCTCATTGCATATAAGGTCTTAAATCATGTTGGTGTTGCCATGCATTATTATACTATTTAGGTCTTAGGTCACTTTGTATTAACATGCATTTCATGTCACTTTAGGGCTAAGTCTCATTTGCATTATTATGCATCTCATGCATGCTTAGGTTAGGACTACATTTATTGCCATGCAAATTCATGCTACGCATTAGGTTATCTTGTATTGCCATGCATTTCCCACATCATTTAGGTTTTAAATCATGCATTTCATGCATTCAATTGGCTGTATGTTCATGCTTCTCATGTCATGCCACATGATTTATGACTTAAGCCAATCAATGGCTCAAAGTTATGCTCACTTGAGCACACTTGTGAAAAATGAAAGAGTTGTCAAATTGATTATTCTACCTTTGTGATTTTTTTTTACTTATTAGCCAATTTTTGTCTAACTTTTTAAAAGTGTTAGTTACTGTTTGTAGGTCTTTAGGAGAGTCTCCAACATTTTTACTTTGATTTTTAAATGATTTTATCAAAGGAAAAAAATGTGTTTTGGCAAAACAGTTTTTCATCCAGTACTCGAACTTTTTCGATTTTTCTGGGAAGTCATCTTTAATCCGAAAATTAAGCCAATTTTTTCCTGTGTATTTTTACATGTTCTGAGTCTCCAGTATCTTTTTTAGATTTTTTTGAAATTTTAAAAATAGGTTAAAACATCATGCTTTAAAACTGGACAGTAGAGGCAAATTTGAATTTGAAGGAAAATCATTTTTTCTGTTTTGGCTAAGTTACATAGAGGAGATTGTCAAAAACTTTAGCTACTGTCTGAGGGTAGTTTCTAAACCTTTTTAAACTCCAAAAATTATTTTATAAACCTAGGGTTAAGGGTGGTCAAGGCCGGAATTTTAAACTTAGGAAATTAGAGCCATTTTTAAAGGGTTTGGCTAGGATTTTAATCTTCATTCAAGTTTCTTTATAAATTGTTTTCAAACAATCACAAAGTGTTTTGATTTTAGAAAATTTAATTTGATATACTTTCCTAATGTAGCCGGATATCTTTTTAGATATACGAATTTCCTTAATTAAAGGGAAAAATACACTTTCATGCATTGCATTTTCTATATTCATTCATATTGTATAATATATGATTTTTTTTTTTTTTGCTATGATAATTTCTATGTTATTGTCATTATTTGATTTGTATTTTTAGTGTTATGTTATTTGTTATATGGTTTTGAGTATTTTATGCTATCCTATGCTTTTTTTTAGTCATTTATTTTTGTCATATTATTTAGCATGTGCTATGTTCATGCATTATTATTTTTATTCTTATTTTCATGCATATTTCATTGTAGCATTATTTTATGTTTCATGACATTTCATGTCACTTAGGATATTTCATTTCATTTAGGATATTTTATTTAATTTAGAATATCATGTCATTTAAATCATATTATTCCATTTAGAATATACCATGTTACTTAGGTTAATTCATTTCATATAGAATATATTATGTCACTAAGGACATTTCATTTCATTTAGGATATTTTATTTCATTTAGAATATCATGTCATTTAAATCATTTCATTTCATTTAAAATATATCATGATACTTAGGATATCTCATTTAATTTAGAATATGCTATGTCATTTATATCATATCATTTAGGTTGCATTATATTATCTAGACTTTGCTATGTCATTTTATTTATGTCACACATATTCATATTCATATTATTCTTTAAAATGTTTTGGAAAAGATAATGATTTTAAATAAAACAAAGTTATTCTCGAGTTAAAATAATTCATGTGTTCTCTTCTAGGTTGCCAGGGAGGGTATCATCAATTATCATTAGTAACGGAATATCTTTCTTAAAACGAGAATGATTCGGAAAATTTTCTAAATAACTAAAAATTTCTAATTTTGCCGAATTTTTGGTGAATGTAGAAAAAGTTTGAATTAATAAATTTCAAATTATTTTCAAATAAAAATGGAATTATTTTTCTTTAAATTGGGAATTAACTTGAAATACTAAATTTAAAACTGACTTCTTTACAGAGATTTGAGATAACACACGATTAATAAGGTACCATGTTATACGGGCATTGTGGGGGTGCTAATCCTTCCCCACACGTAACCGAGTCCCGAACCCGCTTCTTTGATTTCTCTGGTTTAAAAGCCAGACTTGAAATTGGTTTTAAAATGTTTTAATTAATTTTAAAATGTTTTACAAAACCAGTTTTAATAGGTGGCCGATCACACCTAGCTAAAAAAGATTGGTGGCGACTCCATGTCTTTTTCAAAGTCATTTTCAAAACCTTCATTTTTCAAGAGGAATTAAATCGACTTTTACTCGTTTTTTTTTATGTCACGCTTAACGAATATAAAGTCTCACGATGAGACTTGTTATTTTTTAGGTTGCGATAGCTTGGCGACTCCACTGGGGACATTAGAGAGTCAGGCCTAGAAAGTCTCGATTTTGTCGGATTTAATTGGTATTTAATTTTAATTCCCACATTTATTTAATCATGAGAATTTTGAAAATAATAAAATGTTTTTAAATATGTCCATATTCATGTGCATATATATTATTATTGTTCTCTGGTTATTTTGTTGTATATAGTTATTCTTTGCCTAATTGATGCTTTACATTGTTTGATCTTGTTGGGGTATTTAGATAAGGGTAATAGAATAGGTGGTGAAAGGTTTGATTGTTCCTCCACACACACTACACTACACGTGCATTTGCATATCATGAGCCTTATACCCAGGTTCCGTCCCTTTAGGTGGAAGTAAAGTACCTATGCTTCTTGAGGCGATAGCCTCCGCATAAGCTAGCGAAACACTTTCGGAGTATCAGATTCCCTATGCTTCGTGTGGAAATAGCCTCCGCATAAGCCGGGAAAATGAACTCTAACGAATTGAACCCGCTTTTATTGGGGTGCCATGCTAGCCTTCACCGACGACAGTGAGGAATAATTTGGGGCCTTAGAACCAATTCACCCCCATATAATGAACCTAGGTGAAGCCATGCCGGATTTTCGATTAGATATCCCGAAGTTAGGAAATACTTGGAGGAGCACTTCTTACCTTTCACTATTTTTTTTATTTATTCATTTAATTGTTTTATTACTATGATTTTTTATTTTATTGTCCTATTACTGACTCGTGTTTTTTGTTTTGTTTTGTTTTTGTTTTCATTTCATGCATCATGATCATTTAGGGATATTTGCCTTAAACCGGGTGCCAACCGAAGAGTTTTTGTTATAGTCATGGAACAGCGAGATATTTTATCAGTATCAGTGGTTAGCAAGACATGTCAGGAGGTCAAATGGAGTCTAAAGCGAATCAGGGTGACAAAGGAGACTGTTTGGCCATGGGTTTTACGCCTACACTTCCCGAGTTAGTTCACTTGGATTTTGTTCGAAATGATTTAGTGGGATTAAGGGAAATTTGGAGACAATGGGGATTTGATAGGAAGAACGAATTCACTAGGAAATATGGAGATATATCTCTACTTCTCCCGATTGAGGTGGACGAACAGCTGATTAGGGCCATAGTATAGTTCTGGGATCCATCATATTGGTGTTTCACTTTTAATCAGGAAGATATGGTACCTACCCTTGAGAAATATTCTACCTAGCTTTGTATTTAGTCAGCAAATCCGGATAAGTTCTATTGGAAGGAGCAGAAAACATCAAGTTGTCGAAAAAAACTTTCTAAGGTGATGGGTATAGATATTCCGTTAGATTCTCCACAGATAAAGAAGAAAGGTTCGAGTGACTGCATTCCTTGGGTATTCTTGCGGAATTATATCAAGAGCAACCCGGATGGTGATCACGTGTTGGACGTATTTGCTTTGGAAATTTACGGGTTGGTTATATTTCCGAAGACGAAAGGTTTTGTATAGGTATGTATTGGATTTCTTTGATCGGTTAGACAAGCATAATGATCATTTTACTGCTATTTTAGCTGAGACGATTAGGTCACTTAGTTACTGTAAAAAAAAAAAAATGACGCTTCGAAGGTTGTGTATAACTTCTGTACGTTTGGATTCAGAGTCATTTCTGGGGGAATGATAATGGGAAGCTTCAGCCTTATATGAAGACATGTGTTGCTCTTACCAAATTCAACAACAAGAAATGGTCCAAGAAAAGGGATAAGAAACAATGGATTAAGACTCTCCGTCACTTAGAAAATGAGGATATAACTTGGAGGGCTCCGTGGATGCCGCTTGGGTCAATTTTGTACCGTTATGGTGAGAATTTATGGGTCCCATTATTGGGAATTTGGGGGGCCGTTAGCTATGCACCATTGCTAGTACGAAGGCATTATGGATCTAAACAGTTTATCCTAATGACTCATGAGCTTATCTCGATGGACTTCTCATATGGTGAGCCCGGATATATGGGGAGAATACGTCAAGTCATCGTGGCATGGAAGGAATTATACCGTTCACAAGTGGGTAGGTATACTGATAGCACTACTTCGGCCTATCTTGTATGGAGGACTAAGAAGCTTCGTGACATTGTACTTCCCGCCGAAGATCCTTCTGTTCACCCAGTTGTTCTTCAGCCTATACCTGTAATACCGTCTGAAGTTGAGCTAGTTAGGCAAGAATTAGAAAAAGACAAAGGAAAGTTGAAGCGAGAATGCAATAAGCTTCAAGAAGATGTCAAGAATTTGAGGACTAAGCTAGAGATTCAAGAGACCAAGACAAGGAAAGTGGTCACAGAAAGGGATACAGCACTGGCCGGTATACTAGATCTGCATCAAGAAAAAAAGAAGATAAGGGCCACAGGAAGATTCACGGGAGCCAGTATTTCTTTCATAGTACATGAGAAACAAGTGAAGAAACTCCAAATGGAGTTGGATTATTGGAAGAATAAGGCCAAGGAAAGTAAAAAAAAGGAGTCCGGGTTTTCTCAGGAGCGACAAATGTGGGCAGATATTTTTTTATTTTTTAATCAAAGGGCCAAAAGTGAAGAGGAAAGTAGTTATTTTTTGTGATCAAGCTTTTGAATTTGCAACACATGGTCCAATGGTTGAAGAGGGATCCTATTTATGACATCTTTATGACATCATAATTCAAGGGCTGATGATTCTAATCTAATGTTGGGTTTTTTAGATAGAAGGCATCTTAAGTGATAGCTATTGGATGAAAAATAACTACCTACCTTCTAGAAGCATGCTCCATTCAGCCAAGGCTATATTCAAAGAGGGGCTCATCAGTTTTTCATAAGGCTTAGAGGCTAGAAAAGAGGCAATAGCCAAGGGGAAAAAAGAAAGGAAAAAGAAAGGAGGAAAAATAAGGAAGAAAGGAAGGGTTTTAGCTTGTTTCTTCTTGATTTGGAAAGCTAGAGCAAGGTAGCTATACTTTTTAATGTTTATTTTTCATATTTTATTGACATGATCTTTCTTGTTGATTGATTTTTCTTTTCTTTTTTTTACGAAATAAACTTGTTTCTAAAGAGCTACTATTTTGTTTTTTAAAAAAAAAAAAAAAGCTTTCATTGTTGTTTTCATCATGGCCGAATAGGTTGATTGTTTTTTATAAATGATTTTGTTTTTGATCTTGTTCATGAGTATATTCGTGTTAGGTTAGCTTACTTGTGTTAGATTAGCTTGATTTGTGGTAGGTTAGCTTGATTGTAGTAGTTTAGCAATATGCCATGCCATGTGTTTGTGGAAATACCATGTTAAGTTTATGATAGGTCATTTGACCATGATGGATTTTTTGGTGTATGCTTACATTTTTATCATGCTTGCTTGTTTAATATATTTCCATTGATCTTCATGCATATATACAATGTCATGTTCATGTTGTTTCATTCGGCCATGAGGGATTTTTTTGGGCATGTTTGCATTATTTCTCATGTTTATTGCCATGTGTTTGTGAAAATGCCATGTTAGAATACCATGTGACTATTCGGCCATTAGGGTCATTTTTGTTTTGTGTCTACATTTCCATTTTGTTTAGTTAATAAGTTTGCATTTCATGCCATAACATTGTGTATTTTGATTTGGTTTGCCATGTTGTTTGTGTTATTGGCTAGATAGGAATGCATTAGATTATTTAGTGGCCATTTGGCCTTTGCATGTGTTTTTTCCTTGTGTGTGCATTTGCATTTTATTTAGGGACCATTGCTTTGCATTATTATGCCATGAAATTGTGTTTGAGTTGCTGTTTCTTCATGCCTTAGTATTAGGTTTACTGGTCACTATATGTTCATGGCATTCTCATCACATTTTAGGTCTAGGCCATATTTGTATTTCCATGCATATAAAGTCTAGAATCATATTGGTATTGCCATGCATTTGTTATGCTATTTAGGTCTTAAGCCACTTTGTATTGCCATCCTTTTCATGACATTTTAGTTCTAAGTTTCATTTGCATTATTATGCATCTCATGCATACTTAAGTTAAGATTGCATTTATTGCCATGCAAGTTGGTTAGGTCTAGGTTATCCTTGTATTGTCATGCATTTTCCCATTGCATATAAGGTCTTAATTCATGTTGGTGTTGCCATGCATTATTATACTATTTAGGTCTTAGGTCGCTTTGTATTAACATGCATTTCATTTCACTTTAGGGCTAAGTCTCATTTGCATTATTATGCATCTCATGCATGCTTAGGTTAGGAATACATTTATTGCCATGCAAATTCATGCTAGGCATTAGGTTATCCTGTATTGCCATGCATTTCTCATATCATATAGGTTCTAAATCATGCATTTCATGCATTCAATTGGCTGTATGTTCATGCATCTCATGTCATGCCACATGATTTATGACTTAAGCCAATCAATGGCTCAAAGTCATGCTCACTTGAGCACACTTGTCGAAAATTAAAGAGTTGTCAAATTGATTATTCTACCTTTGTGATTTTTTTTACTTAGCCAATTTGTGTCTAAATTTTTAAAAGTGTTAGTTACTGTTTGTAGGTCTTTAGGAGAGTCTCCAACATTTTTACTTTGATTTTTAAATGATTTTATCAAAGGCAACAAAAATGTGTTTTGGCAAAACAGTTTTTCATCTAGTACTCGAACTTTTTCGATTTTTCTGGGAAGTCATCTTTAATCCAAAAATTAAGCCAATTTTTTCCTGTGTAGTTTTACATGTTCTAAGTCTCCAGTATTTGTTTTAGATTTTTTTGAAATATTAAAAATAGGTTAAAAAATCGTGCTTTAAAACTGGACAGTAGAGGCAGATTTGAATTTTAAGGAAAATCATTTTTCTGTTTTGGCTAAGTTACTTAGAGGGGATTGGTTAAAAACTTTAGCTACTATCTGAGGGTAGTTTCTAAACCTTTTTAAACTCCAAAAATGATTTTATAAACGTTGGGTTAAGGGTGGTCAAGTCAGGGATTTTAAACTTAGGAAATTAGAGTCATTTTTAAAGGGTTTGGCTAGGATTTCAATCTTCATTCAAGTTTCTTTCAAAATTGTTTTCAAACAATCACAAACTATTTTGATTTCAGAAAATTTAATTTGATATATTTTCCTAAGGTAGCCGGATATCTTTTTAGATATACGAATTTCCTTAATTTAAGGGAAAAATACACTTTCATGCATTGCATTTTCTATATTCATGCATATTGTATAATATATGACCTTTTTATTTTTTTGCTATGATCATTTCTATGTTATTGTCATTATTTTGATTTGTATTTTTAGTGTTATGTTATTTGTTATATGGTTTTGAATATTTTATGCTATCCTATGCTTTTTTATTTAGTAATTTATTTTTGTCATATTATTTAGCATATGCTATGTTCATGCATTATTATTTTTATTCTTATTTTCATGCATATTTCATGGTAGCATTATTTTATGTTTCATGACATTTCATGTCACTTAGGATATTTCATTTCATTTAGGATATTTCATTTCATTTAGAATATCATGTCATTTAAATCATATTATTCCATTTAGAATATACCATGTTACTTAGGTTATTTTATTTCATATAGAATATATTATGTCTCTAAGGACATTTCATTTAGGATATTTTATTTCATTTAGAATATCATGTCATTTAAATCATTTCATTTCATTTAAAATATATCATGATACTTAGGATATCTCATTTCATTTAGAATATGCTATGTCATTTATATCATATCATTTAGGTTGCATTATATTATCTAGACTTTTCTATGTCATTTTATTTATGTCACACTGATATTCATATTCTTCTTTAAAATGTTTTGGAAAAGATAATGATTTTAAATAAAACAAAGTTATTCTTGAGTTAAAATAATTTATGTGTTCTCATCCGAGTTGTCGGGGATGATATCATCAATTATCATTAATAATGGAATATCTTTCTTAAACCGAGAATAATTCAAAAAAATTTCTAAATACATAAAAATTTCTATATTTTGCCGAATTTTCGGGGAATGTAGAAATATTTTGAATTAATAAATTTCGGATTATTTTCAAATAAAAATGGAATTATTTTTCTCTAAATTTGGAATTAACTTGAAATAATAAATTTAAAACCGACTTCTTTACCGAGATTTGAGATAACACACGATTAATAATATACCGTTTTATACGGGCGTTGTGGGGGTGCTCCTTCCCCACACGTAACCGAGTCCCGAACCCGCTTCTTTGATTTCTTTGCTTTAAAACGCAGACTTGAAATTGGTTTTAAATTGTTTTAATTAATTTTAAAATATTTTACAAAACCGATTTTAATAGGTGGCTGATCACACCTAGCTAAAAAAGATTGGTGGTGACTCCATCTCTTTTTCATTGTCATTTTCAAAACCTTCATTTTTCAAGAGGAATTAAATCGACTTTTCCTCGGTTTCTTTTTAATGTCACGCTTAACGAATATAAAGTCTCGCGATGAGACTTGTTATTTTTTAGGTTGCGACAGATGGGTTGCTAGATCCAGCTCTTGATCTATGGGTATATAATTAATGAGATTAATTTATACGCACTGCCAACATGTTGGGAACCTAATGGGTCACACACAATATGACGAAAATGTTGGTTTAAACTTGGGATCTGATTAAGTAAAGACTTAATTAAATAAAAGGTAAATTTGGAAGACCTAATTGAATAAGATTCAATTTAGGTAGGTTAAGACATAATTTGAATTTGGGAAATCCAAATAAAGATGTCTTAACAAGAGAATATGGATAAGCTTGTCTTAAGCAGACAATGTCTAAATGTAGACATGTCTTAAGATAAAGTTCTCCTAGCTGAAAATTTGAAGTTGTTCGAAATGAGAAAAAAATTTCTCTTTAGAAGAGTTTGATTATGAATCAAATTCTAACTTCTCATATTTCAATAAACCGAACATTGCTTCTATTATGTCTAAGTTCTAGTTCGAGTCCTGCACTAAGAGTAGTGTTTGACTAGGACTCTAACACTCATTAAGTAAAAGAGTTTCACTTGAACAAGGAGTCTGATTATGAATCAAACTTTGTTAATCCGAGCTGGTTGAGTCCAAGTAGGACTCTAAGAGTTTGATTGAGAATCAAACTCTTATCCCTGTGAAACTGAGCAATTAACATAGACATAATCTGGGATAGGTTCATCCTCGGCTATAAGAGTTAGAGTTTTGGTTGAATTGAGATGCTTGAGGTTGAAAGAGTTTCACCTCAACTAGGACTTTGATTGAGAATCAAACTTCTATCGTTACCTATCTCTTAGCAAACGAACCTAGACACTATAAAGGGTGGTTTTGGCCCAGCTTTGATTAAGAGAGGTTGGCTGAAATTTAAACACCTTGATAGAAGAGTTCTTATCATAATAGGAGTTTAAATGAAATAGAAACTCTATCCAATCCCTTTATGAGTGGTCGGCCAAGTGATGGACTTGGGTTAGAATTCTTAACTTGCTCTTCGGATGGTTTAAAGAGTTTTTAACTAAGGGAGAAAAATAGTTTTCTAACTATGTGATAAAGCAAGAGACAATCGGCAAAGAAGAAAAGAAAAAATTGCACCTCTCATTCATCTTTTCTTATTGTTTTCTTGTTAACTGATTTTAAAAGAAGTGTTCTTATGATTTTTCGATCTTGAAAAGAAAGAAAAGAAGATTAACCTTTTGATTTTGATCGAGAGATCAACCCGCTAGCACAGGCGAATCCCTAAGCCTTGTGAAGGTGCCGACAGCCATTCGTGTAGATCAACGTTAGAGGCGAGTTGCTTGAGTTGCTCGTGACCTTGGAGAGATCGTGAAGTGATCATACCATTGCAGTCATTTTGCAGGGATCAACACACTCGAGATTACGAGTTGTCGAGTAGGTATGATCTCTAAATCATATGGGTGATTTAAAGTTTTTATTTTCCATTAAACCCATGTAAATCACAATCTAGTGATCCTGAGGTATCCGTGTGCTTCTATGTTTACTTTCCGCTATTATTGTATAAGCATGAACTTGGATTTCCCAACAGTGGTATCAGAAACAAGGATTTGTTTATTACATGAGGTTTGTTCATGTTGAATCTTGGTGATTAACATAATGTATGTTTTGTGCATTGATTTTACAAGTTTCGGTTCACTTGATTTGTTGAAAAAAAAATTGTTTTTCTTCAAATCTGTAAAATCTGGACAACAGTTGTAAAATGACTTTAACCATGTTTAAAATAGTTTAAACGGTAGATTAAAATTGTTTTAATCGACCCGGATTAAAGCCATTAAATGTATTTGTAAAACCAAGTAGGTTTGATGCTTAAAACATTATTTTTGTGTCCGTTTTGGGGGGGCTGATTTAGGGCTGTTTAAAATCATTTTTCTGGGCATTCTAAATTGTGGAATTTGACTTTAAATACTTCCATTGATGTTTCTTAAATGATTTGGGTTAAAAAAGTTTTAAACAAAATCATTTACAGGCCTAAAACGATGTTACTACAATGTTGAAAATTTCTAGGCTATTTTGTAGGTGTTTGCATGCTTTAAAACTTCGAGCATGAGTGTGAAAATGTTCCACAAGCTTACTGGAAATTTTGGACAGCATCTTGGGTGAATACGATTCATTTTTGATGGTTGGTTCGGGCATGGAACATGGCTAAAACGGGCAGCAAACGTTGCTGCACTTGCACCACCCAAATCGTGGCACACTAAGAGGCAATTGTTGCCGTTTTGGTTGCTTCCATGTAGGGCGGCCAGCAGCCCATTTTTGGGCATCCGGTAGCGACTGTATGTGGCATAACAACCTTATCACGGGTAGGCAACGGCCATTCGATGGCCAAAGAGGCTGCCGACGCCTAGGACACTAAGTGTTAGAGTCCTACTCCAAGATGGAAATTGTTTCCTTGTATGAGTGTGATTCCTAAAATTTAGGAAAGAGTTTTAGTTTGATTAGGTAATTGTTACCTAATGAGATTGAAGGTCCTAAGAGTTAGGATAGGTTTCTGTTAGTTGTATTAGCTTTGAATTGATCTTAATTTTGAAATGACAAACTCTTAAGCTTAATTAGCTTGAGATTAATTATTTTCAATTTAGCATTTTTTGTTGAATCATTTTGAAAATATTTTGGAAAAAGTTAAAATACTTTAAACTCTTTAATTTTCTCAAAAATACATGTTCTTAAATATATGTATATGTTTAAAATATTTGTGAGACTATTTGAACTCTTCTAAATATCAAAGAAAACATTTTTTATATGAGAGGATCGATCCCCTAAGATAGAGGATCGATCCTAGGATCGATCCCAGGATCAGTCCCATGAGAGTCAGTAGCTAATAAACTTTGCAGGATAGTAAGGGATCGATCCCATCAAGGTGAGGATCGTTCCCATGGCCTCCAACGATCATATTTTGAGTTGGAACAAGTAGGGGATCGATCCCCTCATGTAAGAGATCGATCCCATGCCTGCAGAGCAGTTTTTCAAGCACGATTTTTGAAGCTCCAACGACTCTTTTCCATTCCAATCAACTCCAAATGGTCATAAATCATATTCAAGGTATTAAAGGGACTCTCCAACACTTCCAACAGGAAGAGACACCAAGAGAGAAAGATCAAAGCCATATATTTCATTTCTCTCAAGCTTTCAAGTGTTTTTCCATGTTCTAAGCTTAATCCTTTCAATCTTTCTTGTATTCCTTTGTGAAAGCACCATTGTATAATCTATATTTCCTGTTTTAACAATTGGTATCAGAGCTTTGGTCTTTTTTTGTAGGTCTAACAACCTTGAGAAAAGATCCTTTTCAAAGCTCAAGAATGATGCAAAGTGCTGAGAATATCCTCAAGGCGCCAAAGTTGGAAGAACATGAATTTTGGGCTTGGAAATTGAGTATGAAAGTCTTTTTGATGGCTAATGACATTGGAGCTTGGATGATGGTTCAAAATGGTACTAGAGCTCACTCAAATGATGAAAAAATCATAAAGAGATTGCAAGATGATGCAAAAGCCATGAATTTTATTTATGAAGCACTTAATGATGACAACCTCAACTTGGTTTCCTCGTGTGCTACCTCCAAAGAAAATGGGAAAAGCTTGAGCAACTTCATGGAGAAAACAAAGAGGAAATTATCCAAAGTGAAATGTGTCTCATGGCTCTTAAAGAACCCGAGGTATCCTCTAGCTCTTGTAATTCAAATTCTCATTCTTTTGATGAATTGCAAAATGCCTATAATGATCTATTTTTTGAATTTGAGAAAATGAATTTGAAATACAAAAAGATGATTTCAAAACTTAATATTGAAAATGATTTTTTGTTAAAAATAAAGGATGAATTGGAAAAACAAAATGAGAAATATAAAATGAATTTTGAAGCTTGCCAAAAGAAAAACGAAATTTTAGAAGATGAAAATTTAGAAATGAAAGTGAAACTTAAAAGCTTGAAAAATGAAAAATGAAAAACAAATTTTTATTGAAAAGACTTTACACTTAAAAATGACCAAATATGCTTATTGTAATTATAATGGTCATACTACACATACTTGTCCTATTAAGAAAAAGATTCCATATAGAATTAGGCAAGTATGCGTTCCAAAAGGAACAAGAGACTTAGTGATTAAATCTCAAGGACCCAAAGCAATTTGGGTACCAAAATCCAAATGATTGTCTCTTGTAGGTGTGTTAGAGCAAGGAGGAACAAAATGCTTTGATTGAATGCTCTAGACACACAAAGTGGAATATGGGTAACCTCTAAGCTTAAAAGCTTTTTGGATGAGATATTTTGGTTGCCTATTCAAGTTTAATTGATTAATGTTTGAATTCTTTTTACAATGTGTTTTATTGATCACATATTTTGAATTGCATAAATATGTTATTTTCTTTGATCTTGAGTGCTAAATGTTAATATTTCTTTGATTGGTGAATTGATGTTGATTTTAATTTATTGAGATATTGTTATTGGAGCATGAGCTTAAGTATGACGTTATGCATAAATGTTTGATTTTAATGGTATCATGCTTTGAAGAATTATGTTGTATGCTTGAAATGATTAAGTTGTATTTATGCACATCTTTAGGGGGAGCATACAAAGCTTAATGAATTTGAGATTTTGAGTTTTACATTGAAAATCATCTTTGTAAATCTTTAAATGTGAAAATTTGTTTTAGCAAGTTCTTAATGCTTTTGAATATCCTGAGTTATCGTGTCAAACTTTCTCAAACAAAGAAAATTGATTAACTTGCAATGTTCTTAATTCTTGAAGTGTTAAATGCAAGTTTTTAGATGATTTTTAGAGTTTAAAAGAGCAAACCTTGTTTTTGAGAAATTATGGGCATAGAAACCATTTGGACAAATTGAAATTATGATACAAAACCTTTCTAAATGGTTTAAAGAGCTTTAAAATGCTTTCCTATTATTTTGCCCATTCTAGTAGCATTTTCAAGGAAAATAGGGTTTCAAGAGTTGACGTTTTTATTTCCTTGTCTCTAAGGCCAAATGATCACTTGAACAATTTTGTTTTATCATTTGAAATTTGTTGAAAAGTTTCAAGTTGGTTAAAAATAAGATTAACAAGTTTTGACTATTTTTCAAGGCCTTTTTCTAAGCAAATGGGGGTTTTAAGGTACCAAAAATCAAAATCTTGAATATATTAAACTTTAATTGATCTATTCTATCATGTTGTGTATAAATAAACTATCTTGAGTAAGTTTGGTGCCATGAACATGTTTTAAAAAACTTTATACCTCTTGAATGCTATATGGTTATTTTGCTTATATGAGGATAATAGAGTTTACTTATGAAATGTGCTTATATGAACATATTTAAATGCTTGAACAAGTTTGGTGAATATTGGATATGCTTATGAACTTGTGTATGTGTCTTTTGAATGAAAAATCTCATGTTCAATGCTTTAAGGTTGCATGATGTCTTATTTGCAAAATCTTTTCAAAAGTTGTTTTTGATCCAAACTTCATGTTCTTACAAGTCTCAAATGATGTTTTTAATATGTTAGAAGTCTTACTTTTGATTAAAAACATCACACATCCCATTGAAAGATCAAAAAAATACAAAATTGCATTGATTTTTCCTGGAAAACAGGGGAAGGATTGATCCCTCATTCATAGAGGATCGATCCCTCTAGTAGAGGATCGATCCCCTAGGCCAGTTTTGGGCCAAAAATGTTGTTTTCTTCATTTTTAACGGGATCTTACTCTAATTGCTTCAATTTTATGATTTCCCAATCATGATTGATATTATTTCTTGAATTATCATGTGTTTATATGTATAAATTCACTCTTGAAGAATATTTTTACAAATCAAATGCATGACTAAAGTATTGATGTACATTTTCTCTTTGTACTTATAAGTATAAAATAATAATTGGTGTGCTTATAGAATGCATAATCTTGGAAATTATCTTGAAATATGTTCTATCTTTGTGCATTATGTTTGATTCAAAATTTTCTCTTGGCTTATGCATATAAATTTTAGATTGTGATGAACTCCTTGATCTTTATTGAAATACATTCATCGTTGGTTCATCTATTGTTTGGTCAAGATATATGCTTATGAGATTATTGTCGTAGCTTGACCTTATATGTTTAATTTTTTTATTTTATTTTATTTTATTTTGGTCAAATGCTTAATGGGTTTTTATTGAATATTATTTCGTATAATTGATATCATTTGTGCTTAATGAATTTTATTTATTAACAATTGGTATCATTTTGAGCTTAATGAATATATTTTCATAACATTTGGTGTCTTGGTCCTCTAATGAATATATTTGCCAAGAATTTCTCTAAGTCTATACAAGGTAAAAGGTGTTAAAGCTTACATTCCTTTGTGGAGAACTTACACTTGCATTTCAAATACAAGCAAACAAAGCATGCCATCTTCATCAAAATCAAGCCTAGTACATCAAGGAATTGCTCAAACATTTGGTATGAAGGATTCAAAGTCAAAAGAGCATACCAACAAAGCTTGGTAAGAATGGAGGTAAATGCTAATCCTATGCTATACGAAGCTCATTTCTATTGGTACTAAGTTTGATAACATACAAATTGAATGACACTTGTAGACACCTAATTTTGTCTGGACCACTAAAACAGGTATGTTTTTCTTCCTAAATTGATGTTTCAGAATGTAAAACGACTTTTTCATCTTGCAGGTGGTACTCCGAGACTTAGTTTAAGAGGGCGAGCATAAAAAGTCAAACTCAAAAATAGTCAACCCAGGAAAAAGTCAACCCCAAAAAAGTCAACCCCGGAAAGTCAACTATTGAAAAGTCAACCCACTTTCAAAATCACGATTTGAAGTTCAATTGAAAAATGGTGAAAGAATTTTGATAATCCGAGGTCTACATTGAAAGATATGGAGTTCGAAAGTTGGGATTTGGAGATTCAATAGATAGGAAAGCCTAATCCAAGAAATTTGGGGAAAAGTGCTTAAACGGTCGAATTGGTCGAAATTGAAGGTTCCAAATGAAAGATAAGCACTGACTATGGGTAATGGAGAAGCCACTTGAAAGAAAAATAGAAATAAAAGTCAATCCGGGAGAAAACCGAGAATTACGATTTTTGGTGGATTTCGTTGAAATCGGGAAGAATCACAAAAATGACCCGACTTGGTAAGACTAAAGCCCCAATGATTGAGGAATGATTAAAAAGGGATAGCCCAAGGCTCATCTTGAAGAAAATCTGAAAATCAGACTTGTTTTGAGCAAAAGTGGGTTTCGGAGGCAAAAGGGCAAAATTGGAAAATTTGGGAAAAATAGCAAATGGACTCCAAAAATTCTAAAATTTTGTAAATCTCATTTTTAAATTATTCGGAAGAGATTGGCGAAATAAACCTTGATTCGGAGTTCGTTTGCAAAATGGCCAAATCCCGAGCCTCTTATGTAGTAATTCAAGAAGGAAAATCCCCAAAAAATAGCAAAAGAGATCCAAATATTCTGAAAAATTGCAAATCTCATTTTTAAATTATTTGGAAGAGATTGGCGAAAGAAAATCTTGATTCAGAGTTCGTTTGCGAAATGGCTAAATCCCAGGCCTGCTATGTAGTAATTCAAGAAGATAAATCCCGAAAAAATAGCAAATGGACTCCAAAAATTCTGAAAATTTGCAAATATCATTTTTTAATTATTTGGAAGAGATTGGCGAAAGAAAATCTTGATTCGGAGTTCGTTTGCAAAATGGCCAAATCCTGAGCCTCCTATGCAGATAAATCCCGAAAAAATACCAAATGAGTTCCAAAAATTATGAAAACCTCCAGATCACTCTTTTAAATTATTTGGAAGAGATTGGTGAAGAAAAATCTTGATTTGGAGCTCGTTTAAAAAATGGTAAAATGTGGGGGCATGAAAGGGCATTTTTGGAAAAAAAATCCAAATAAATAGTAAACGGGCTCAAAAAATTTTGAAAACCCCCAGAATTCAATATTTTGAAAGTATTAAAAAAATAAAATTTGAATTTGGAGTCCGTTTGCCATTTATTTGCATCCGAGGGGCAAAACGGTTATTTCATCCAAGCAACCGAAAAGGGATTCTTTTGGCCTTTCAAAAAATCAGACTTGGGATGGAAAAGAATGTGTTGGCCTGCCAAGGCCCAAAGGAAGGAGGAAGCTTCTGATTTTTCAATCAAATGGCCAAGAATTAAGAGTTAGTTACAGATTTTTTTGATCAAGCCGTTGTGATTAAGCCACATAGGCCAAATGAGAGTGTCAACATTATTCTCGAACAGCTGTAATTTTGGACAGCTGATATGCTAATCTAAGGGTGATAATTTCATGATTTTTTCACCTTGAATTACTAGCCATTGGATGGAAATTGGTTGAAAAAAAAAATGACAACATTCCAAGGCATGAGAGAGGGCTGGTTCGGCCTTCACATAGGGGAGTCAGATTTTTATTTTCTTCACTTCATTTTTTATGATTTCAGCTTGTTTGGCTTAGTTTTTCTCTCCTTGGTTGAAAGCAAAAAGAAAAAGTTTAGAAAAGAAAGGAAAGTTTGAAGAGATAAAGCTTGAAATATAGCTTCTTGAGGTTGCATTTAGCACCAACTCTTGCACTTTCTTGATTTTCCATTCTTATTTTTGCTATTTTGATTATCATTTGGTGAGTTTTCTTTTTAAATAAGTGTTTTTTTTTTATATTCCTTTTAAGTTCTTTCTTCATCTTTTTCTTAAACAAGTTTTTTTTACTTCCTCACCATGGCCGAATGGCCTACATTTTTATTATTCTTGCAGTTTTTGCTTTAATTTATCATGTTATTCATGTTATTTTCTTTAATCTTGATGTTTTAAGTGTTATTCTACTTCATATACTTGAGTCATATTTTAATTTGGTTGCTTTGTTTGTTGCCATTTATGATTTAAATATCATGTTCTTGCATTTTTAATTTTTTGTTTTCATAATGTTTAAATTTGTTGATGTTTTATATTTCGTATATCAAGTGTTTGCGAAAATGCTTGTGAGTATCTCTACCTTGTGTTTGCATGATTTGAGTGTTATATTTTAGTTGAGCATGTTAGTATATCAAGTGTTTGTGAAAATGCTTTTTATTTTTAGTATCTCTACTTTTTGTTTGCATTATTTGAGTGTTATATTTTAGTTGAGCATGTTAGCATATCAAGTGTTTGTGAAAATGCCATGCTTGTTAGAGCTTGAGGCCATTCGGCTACTCCATGTGTTTTACATTGTATGTGCATTTTTGCCATGTTGGTGGATAGGTTTTGCATTTGCATGACATTTGATTGAGTATTTAGTTTAAGTATACCAAGTGTTTGTGAAAATGCCATACTTGTTAGGAACCATAGGCCATTCGGCCACTCCATGTATTCTAGCATCATGTGTGCATTTTTGCTATGTTAGTTGATAGGTTAGCATTTGCATGATATTTGGTTGAGTTTTTGGTTTAAGCATGCCTTGTGTTTGTGATATTGCCATACATATTTTAGATGTTAGGTTAGGTTTATTTTGCCATGCATGTCCATGCATTTTAGACCTAGGTTGCGTTAAATGCCATGCAAGTTCATTTAGGTCTAGGTCACTATATTGATGCCATGCATTTTTTCATGACATTTAGGTTTAAACTCATGCATTTCATGCACTATATTTGGTGTATTTTTTTCATGCATTTCATGTTCATGCCACTTGACTAATGACTTAGGCCAATTAATGGTTCAAAGTCATGCTCTCTTGAGTACACTTGTGGAAAATTAAGGTTTGTCAAATTAGTTATTCTACCTTTGTGATTTGTTTTACTTAGCCAATTTTTATCTAACTTTTAAAAAGTCTTAGCTACTGTTTGTGAGTCATTTTGTGAGTTTTAAATATTTTACTTTGATTTTTAAATGATTTTATCAAAGGCAAAAAATGTATTTTGGCAAAACAGTTTTTTCATCCAATACTCGTACTTTCCCGATTTTTTTGGGCATTCGTCTTTAATCAGAAAATTAATCTGATTTTTTTCCGTCTAGTTTTACATGTCTTGAGTCTCCAGTATTTGTTTTATATTTTTTTGAATTTTTAAAAATAGGGTAAAAAATCGTGGGTTAAAACTGGACAGTACAGTCAGAATTGAATTTACAGAAAAATCATTTTCCTGTTTTGGTTAAGTTACTTAGAGGGGGCTGATTAGGAAGTTTAGCTACTGACTTAGGGTAGTTTCTAAGCCTTTTTAAACTCTAAAAATGATTTTTTAAGTCTCGGGTTAAGGGTGGTCAAGTCCGGGATTTTAAACTTAGGAAATTAGAGCCATTTAGAAAAAGGTTTAGCCCAGTTTTTATTCTTAATCTAAGCTTTTCAAAATTGTTTTCAAACAATCACAAAGTATTTTGGTTTTAGAATATTTAATTTGACATATTTTCCTATGGTAGACGGATATCTTTTTAGATATACGGATTTCTTTATAAAAGGAAAAAATACATTTTCATGCATTGCATTTTTCATATTCATGCATTTTATATAATATGTGATTTTTGCTATGATAATTTCTATGATATTTTTATGATTTTAAATTGTGTTATATTGTTTATTATATGATTTGGAATATTTCATGATATCCCATGCTTTTTACTTAGTTATTTTTTGTTATATTATTTAGCATATACTATGTTCATGCATTATTATTTTCATTTTTATTTCCATTGCATATTATATGATAGCATTATTTTATATTCCATGTCATTTAAATTATATGCCATATCATTCATATTTGCCATGTCATTCAAATTATTCCATTTCATATAGAATATATTATGTTACTTAGGTCATTTCATGTAGAATATATTATATTACCTAGGTCATTTCATTTCATTTAGGATATATATTATGTCATTTAGGATACTTTATTTCATTTAAAATATATCATATGATTTAGGATATTACATTTCATATTGAATATATTATTTTACCTAGGTCATTTCATTTCATTTAGAATATGTCATATAACTTAGGACATTTCATTTCATTTAGAATATGCTACTGCATTTAAATTATATCATATCATTTAGGATGCATTATATTATTTAGATTTTGCCATGTCATTTTATTTATGTCATGCATATACATATTCATATCTTTTAAAATGTTTTCAAAAGGATAATGATTTTTCAATAAAAAATCATGATTGTCCCGAGTTAAAATAATTCATGAGTTCTCTACCGGGATTGCTGCAGGGAATTTCATCAATTATCATTAATAAAGGAATATCTTTCTTTCAAAAAAAAAAATAGAATGATTCGGAAAGTTTTCCAAAATTAATAAAAATTTCTATATTTTGCCACGTTTGTTGGGAATATAGAAAAATTTTGAATTTATAAATTCGGGATCATTTTCAATTTAAAATGGAATTCTTTTTTTCTTTAAATTGGGAATTAACTTGAAATACTAAATTTAAAACTGACTTTTTACCGAGACTTGAGATAACACACGATTAATAAGGTACCATTTTATACGGGCATTGTAGGGGTGCTAATCCTTCCCCGCACGTAACCGAGTCCCGAACCCGTTTCTTTGATTTCTTTGGTTTAAAACGCAGACTTGAAATTGGTTTTAAAAATGTTTTAATTAATTTTAAAATATTTTATAAAACCGGTTTTAATAGGTGGCCGATCACACCTAGCTAAAAAAAGATTGGTGGCAACTCCATGTCTTTTTCAAGGTCATTTTCAAAACCTTCATTTTTCTTGAGGAATTATGTCGACTTTTCCTCGGTTTTTTTAATGTCACGCTTAACGAATAATAAAGTCTTGCGATGAGACTCGTTATTTTTTTAGGTTGCGACAGCTTGGCGACTCCATTGGGGACAATTAGAGAGTCAGGCCTAGAATTAGTCGTGTGTTATCAAAGTCTCGATTTTGTTGGTTTAATTGGTATTTAATTTTAATTCCCATACTTTTAAAAATAAAAGAGAATTTTGAAAATAAAAAAATGTTTTAATATGCTCATATTCATGTGCATTCATATTATGATTTGTTCTATGGTTAATTTGTTGCGTATATTTATATGTTTGCTTGACTGATGCTTTACATTGTTTGATTTTAGTGGGGTATTTAGAATAAAGGGTGTAGAATAAGTGGTGACAGGTTTATTTTATTCCTCCGCACACACTGTATTTGCATTTGCATAACATGAATCCTCTACCCGGGTTCCATCCTTTTAAGTGGGAGTAAAGTAACTACGCCTTCGTGATAATCCATATGGGCTAGTGAAACACTTTCGGAGTATAAAGTACCTAATGCCTTCGTGATAATCCTCCGTACGGGCATAGGAAAATATACTCTAACGAATTGAACCCGTTTTTATCGGGGTGCCTTACTAGCCTTCACCGACGATAGTGAGGAACAATTCGGGGCCTTAGAACCGATTCACCTTCATATAGTGAACCTAGGCGAAGCCATGCCAGATTTTTGTTAGGTACCCGAAGTTTAAGAGCACATGGAGGAATATTTCCATCCTTTTACCATCTTTCTATATGTTAGATACAAATAGGGTGATGATGAACGAACATTAAATCGCTCGTATTTTTATTTTGTCCCAAAGGCGTCGTAATGCCGAAGCTCTGTTTAAATTTTTGGGACATTTAAAAAAAAAAAAAACATGTTGTTATTTATGTTATATTTGTGAATTCATTTCTTTACTAATCTATTTCTTTCTGTTTTCTTTCTTTGACATGCATCATAGACATCATCATACACTTGGAGTTTATTGGCCTCAGGATAGTTATCAACCCAAAGGACTTTCATGGAGTGTCAGGTTATTTCAGTGATAGAAGATCATGCAGTAGTCAGGGCACTGTCAAAAAAGATCAGAGGGAGGATGGTGATTGCCTCAAGAAAGATTATGTGTCAGTATTGTCGGAAAGGGTCAAAGTGGATTCTAGACAGAATAATCTCCGAGGGTTAGCTGACATTTGGAATCAGTGGAATGTATCAGAGAAAGAAGCCTTCACTCAGAAATATGGAGACATAGTACTCTTAATTCCGATTCAGGTCAATAGTGGGTTGATTCAGGCTATGGTACAGTTTTGGAATCCTGCTTATAGATGTTACACTTTTAACAAGGAGGATATGATACCACTAATCAAAAAATATTCAGCACTGTTACGTATTGAATGTCCTAATCCTGATCGGGTATATTTGAAGGAAATGAAACCTTAAGGTCTTAAGAAGAAAGTGGCTAGGAGCACAGGAATGGATACAACATGGGTTGAGTCATGTGGACACAAAGAAGAAAAATGGGTGCATTTTGTGGGAAACACTCCGACAGTTGATATTGGGTTGTTCCGACAAAGAAAAAGCCGGGGACATCTTCGCTCTAGCCATCTACGGGTTAATCATATTTTCGAAGATATTGGGTCATGTGGATATAGCCGTGTTTGATTTCTTTGAAAAGTTGGAACAAAAGATCAACCCATCTCCGACCATCATAGCTGAAACTATCTGATCCCTGAATTTTTGTAAAAGGGCAGGACAAGGGAGAATCAAGGGGTGTGTACAACTCCTCTATATTTGGATTCAAAGTCAATTTTGGAAGATAGAAAATGTTTCCTTCAAACCGTACATGAAGACTTTAGTTTCGATTAGGGAATTCCTTCAATATGATTGGCCTAAAGACGGGAATGAAAATAAATGGGTCAACATGTTCCGGAATCTAAAAAGGGAGATGGTGACTTGGAGAGCTCCATGGATAGTTCCTATGCGGATTATGTACAAATATGGGGACAACCCGGGAGTTCCACTACTCGGAATTTGGGGGTCTGTGAGTTATGTGCCTTTGTTGGTACACAGACAGGTTGAGTCTCAGTAATTCACACTCGTGACTCATAACTTAGGATCATCAGAGTTCACTTATGGGGAAGACGGATATTCTGGAAAAGTGCGGGCAGTGATTGAAGCATAGAAGAAAACTCATCAGATAAAAGTGGTCAGATATGCCGACATCGTTACACCTGATTACCTGGTATGGAGGGAATTAAGGGTTAATGATAGACTGTTGACATAAGATGGGAAGGAGGTCCAGTTCATGAATCCACCACCGAGGGAAATGCCATCAGAGTTAGAAATCGCAAGGGCGGAATTTGAAAAAGAAAAGGCCCGGATGAGCAAAGAGATTTCTCGATTGCAAGAAGAGCTTGAGGACATGAAAAATAGGGAATCAACTCAGGAAAAAGAAAAGGAACAGATCAAGAGAGAAAGGGACACCGCTAAGGGCGATCTTTGGGAATTGCATTTGGAGAACAAGAGGTATCGCTTCGAGCTCAGATTTGAGGGGACTCTCAAGACTTCCGGGGAGTGGGAACATGAGGTCAAAAAACAAGGAGAATAACTACTGGAAAGAGAAAGCAAAACACGAGGAAGCCCGAGCAAATCAACTGGAGAAACAAGCTAGGGAAAGCTTACACGGCGATACTTCTGCTGACACGTCAAAGGGTCATGAACAAGTAGGGATCAGATGGAAGAGCAAGGCAATCAAAAGAGGACAGTGAAGGAGGTCCATGATCCGAGGCAGTTACCAGTATTTTGTAATAGTTTTTAGGAGAGACAGATTATCATGTTGTCGAAAGCAGGGATCTTTTCTTTGATGTATTTAATTCCAGGAAATCAATGAAAGACCGTTTGGTTGGAATTATCCTGGGGCCAGTATACATTCATCATTCACTAGTTCTTTCTTTTTTATACTTTATTTGTTCATTCATTTAGAATCATTCATTCATTTATTTTTATAAAATTGTTCATACAATTAGTCATTTATTTATTTGTTCATTAATTTATTCTTTATAATTAGTCTTTATAATTTCATACACTTAGTCAATTACTTAGTTGTTCATTCATTAACACTGGTTCATTCATTCATTTATTCATTTATTCATTTTTTATAAAATAAAAATAAGAAATGTGTCAATAATTTCTAATCCATGGTTTTTAAAACTAAAGGTACAATTGGTCGCATTCAGAAAGAACCAGACTTCCAACACCCTTACAATACTCGATCTCAAACAAGAGCCATGGAAAATGATCAGCTTGCCAGAATTGAAAGAATGGAAAGAATTTAGAAAGAACTGCAGGAACAGTTAACTAAGTCTCAAGAGGAGACAAGGGAACAAATGACAAAACTCATGGAGATGATGAGTACTATGATGAGACAGAAGTGGCACGGAGAAACTTCAGCTACTGCAATGGGGGCAGTGAATCAGGAAGGCCGACCATAAGTGGTACAGAGGAATGGTCAGACATCCCAACCTGTGGGAAATGAACCTCCAACTGGGGCAGCTTCCTACATTTACATCCAACCAGCGGCCGAAGCATAGAATTTCGGTCCAAAAAGGGGTAACATCGGAGTTGATCCAATTGAGGTTGAGGTTCCAGATTTTGAAGAAATGGCAGAAAAGGAAAGGGCCAAAATGACTGAATTGAAGAGGGTCGAAATCGCCGAATCTCAGAAGAAATATCAGCTACTGGAAGAAAGGCTAAGAGCAGTTGAAGGAGCAGAGTTATTTGGCAGTCTAGATGCCAAAGAGATGAGCTTGGTACACGATCTAGTAATTCCCCCAAAGTTCAAAGTACTAGACTTTGAAAAGTATAATGGGACCACCAACCCATCAGCTCATCTGACTATGTACTGTAGAAGGATGACGGGGTATGAGGATAATGAGAAATTTCTTATTCATTGCTTCCAAGATAGCTTAACAGGGTCAGCCACCCGATGGTACAATCAACTGAGTCGTACCAAGATCCGTTCATGGACAGATTTGGCCAGGGCTTTCATGGAATATTATAAGCATGTTTCTGACATGGTACCAGATAGGTTGTCGTTACAGAATATGAAAAAGAGGTCCAATGAGAACTTCAAAGAGTATTCGCAGAGGTGGAGGGATCTGGCCACACAAGTACAACCCCCTTTAACTAGCAAAGAAACCACATTGCTTTTCATCAACACCTTGAAAGCACCTTATTATGAAAAATTGGTGGGAAGCGCTACCAAAGACTTTGCAAATATGGTAATATCTGGGGAAATGATCGAGTCAGCTATTAAGAATGGGAAGATGCAATGGGGTGAGTCTGCTACCCTAAAAAGAGTTTTTCCTGTAAAGAAGAAGGAAGAAACACATGCAGTAAGCTTCAGCCAATACCCTTATACACCTCCTACACCATACACACCACTAAGGCCCTATACTCCTACTATACCCTATGCACCTCCGACACCTTACACACCATACCCGGGGTATAATCCTTACTACCCCAATGTCAACCACCTTACCCAAAACCCATTCCCCTACACCAATATACCACAACAGCCATTCCCAACTGGTATATCCCCACAAATAACCTTTCCTCGAAATATTATCCCAAACACACAAGGGCTTGCGCGTAATGACCAACGTTCACCAAGGAATGATCAAAAACTCCAATTTGATCCGATTCCTACTACCTACAGTGAGCTATATCTAAAACTATTACAAGGTCAACTTCTTGCACCCGTGTACCTCAAACCTCTGACACCTCCATATCCAATATGGTACAATGCAAACACTAACTGCGCATACCACGTGGGAATCCAAGGACATTCGATTGAAGATTGCCTAGCCTTCAAAAAGAAAGTCCAAAGCCTGATCAATGCTGGGGTTGTGAAGTTTGGATCAAAAAATGGGCCGAATGTAGCTGGAAACCCATTGCCCAATCATGCTGGGAATCAGGTTAATGCAATATTGACCGGAGAGGGCAGAAGATTAAAAAGGGATATTAGGGAGGTCAAGACTCCGATGTTGACAGTAATGGTTCAAATGGTCAAGGCAGGATTGGTGGAAGATAGAGATAGTCTGAAAATGGTTGTAAAAGGGTGCATAATTGGTGCCCATTTCATAAGTGTGGAGGCCATGACATACAGGACTGCGGGGATTTTTGGGTTAAAGTCCAAAGGATGATGGATAATGGGGAAGCCCAATTCTATGAGGAGATAGAGGAAGAAATAGAAGTCATTGAAAATGTAGGTGGCTATGGGATAGGAAGACCCCTGATCATCTACTATGATGAACCGGAGGAGAAAGTTATGCCAGTCATCGAGGGAAATGCGCCCAAGTTAATCATTGATTTACCTGTTTCCTTTTCATACAAAGAAAATAAGGCTGCACCATGGAAATACGACTGCAGCATGGTTATGCTTGGGCCTTCAAGTCAACAGGATATCACAGGTGTGGGGTATTTAACCCGAAGCGGAAGGTGTTATGTTTCGGAGGCTATTGAACAGGGGTTAGTAGGGAAAGACAGAAAAGCAGATAAAGGAAAGAAGGTAGTCGAGCCAATCCATATTGAGATGGATTTACCAAAAGAAACAGAGAGGAGATCAGCCTCGATTAACAGAATGAAAGAACCAGTATATGAGAAGGAAGCCTGTGAGTTCTTAAAATTTATAAAGCATAGTGAGTATAGCGTGGTTGAACAACTGCAACGTCAACCAGCTAGGATCTCAATCTTATCCTTGCTTTTGAATTCAGAGCCACACAGAAATGCCCTATTAAGAGTATTAAATCAGGCATACATGGCTAATAATATATCAGTAGAAAAATTGGACAAGCTGGTGGGAAACATTGCAGCAGATTACTATATATTTTTCAGCTACAAGGAGATACCACCCAATGGTATTGGATCAACGAAAGCTCTCCATATAACTACCACTTTTAAGGGGCACATATTACCAAAGGTCTTTTTGGATAATGGTTCTTCACTAAATGTGATGCCTTTAGCAACCCTATCCAAATTGCCAGTGGATATATCTTATATGATACCAAGTTGCACAGTGGTCAGGGCTTTTGATGGAACAAGGAGAGAGGTTATGGGAACCATTGAAGTTCCTCTGGAGATAGGTCCGTGCATTTATACGGTGAACTTCCAGATCATGGATATTAATCCATCTTATAATTGCTTATTGGGAAGGCCGTGGATACATTCAGCTGGGGCTGTACCCTCGTCTCTTCACCAAAAGATAAAATTTGTGATGGAGGGCCGTTTGATTACAGTATCAGGAGAAGAAGACATAATAGCCTCCACATCTACTGAATCTCCTTATGTTGAGCCCAATGAAGATGCCGTGGAGTGTTCTTTCCGGTCTTTAGAATTAGTAAATGCAGTTTTCGTCGCTGATGGACGAAAAATTTAGAAACCAAGATTGTCCAAGAATACAAGGCTGGGAGTAAGAACCACAGTGGGAAAGGGCTGCATGGCTGGAAAAGGTTTGGGGAAATATCTTCAAGGAATAGCTCCAGCAATGCAAGTAATAGAAAGAAGGATCGGTTTGGCCTAGGGTATCTTTCGAAGGCCCATGAGAAAAGAAAACAAGTTGAAAAGAACCGACAAAGGAGGATGGCCCGTCTTACGGGTATGGATATTGAATGGGAGCCTATGACATTCCCACCTATCCTTCACAGCTTTTGCTCAGCCGGTTCTCTGTTCGAAGAAAAAAATTCTAGTGATGTGCTCGTAACGATAGAGCAAGCCTTCGAGAGATTCCAGGTGAATAAGGATAAGCAGATGTACGATGTGGAGATCTGCACGACTGAAGAAGAAAGAATTGAAAGAGATAATGCTAACTGGATGGTGCGACCTTGTCCACCAAGATATAGACTAACCAACTGGAGTGCAACGGAGTTGCCCATAGTTCTTAAGTCTATTCCAACGTAATACTTTTAAAAAAAGCAATCTTAATTATCTTTACCCAGAGATATTAAGAGTTTTTTTTTGTAATGGGCTTTTTAAACATTTTCATTCAATAAATAACAAGCACAATGCATTTTATCCATATTGATGTGTCCATATTCTTTCATTTTTGTTATTTATTTTGTTTTCATTATATATTTTCCTATATTGTTTCTTCTCCACCTATTTACAGTGTGTGGATGCGGAATATGAGGACCCTCCTGTTAGTAATTCTGAAATTGATTTTGAAAGACCCATTTGCACGGGTGATTTTGAGGCTAACGAAGATACTGAGGATTATGGGTTACCTCCAGATTTATTAAGGAAAATCGAACAAGACAAGAAACAAGTACTTCCTCATAAGGAATTATTGGAAACGATAAATCTGGGAAATGGTGAAGAGATAAAAGAAGTCAAAATCGAAACTTCATTGTCATCATCAATAAAAGGTGAATTGATAACTTTGCTCTAGGAATATGCGGATGTATTTGCATGGTCTTACCAAGACATGCCAGGGTTAGATCCGGATATTGTGGTTCATAAGCTCCCTTTAAGGTCAGAATGCAAGCCAATTCAGCAAAAGTTAAGAAGAATGAGGCCCGACATGCTGTTAAAGATAAAAGAGGAGGTGAAGAAGCAATTTGATGCTGGATTCTTAGAGGTGGCAAAATATCTAGAATGGGTGGCAAATATTGTTCTAGTACCAAAGAAGAATGGAAAGGTGCTGATGTGCGTTGATTACCGAGATTTGAACAAGGCTAGCCCTAAAGATAATTTCCTTTTGCCCCATATTGATACTCTAGTGTATAATACAGCAAAGAGTTCTTTATTTTCTTTCATGGACGGATTCTCAGGATACAATCATATCAAGATGGCACCGGAAGACATGGAGAAACCACATTTGTTACAATGTGGGGAACCTTTTGCTACAAGGTAATGCCTTTTGGGTTGAAGAATGCTGGGGCAACATACTAAAGAGCCATGGTGACCTTGTTTCATGATATGATGCATAAAGGAATCGAGGTCTATGTTGATGATATGATCGCTAAGTCACAAGGAGAAGAAGAGCATATTGTGAATCTTAAAAAGCTCTTTGAACAATTAAGAAAGTTTAGACTCAAGCTAAATCCGGCAAAATGCACTTTTGGAGTCACCTCGAGGAAATTGATGGGTTTTGTCGTCAGCAAAAGAGGAATTGAGATTGACCTGGATAAAGTGAAGGCTATTCAGAATTTGCCACCACCTCGCACTCAAAAGGAAGTAAGAGGCTTTCTGGGAGATTGAATTACTTTGCTTGGTTTATTTCACAGTTAACCGACAAATGTGATCCAATATTTAAGTTACTTCAAAAACGTGATCCAGGAGATTGGGATGAAGGTTGTCAGATTGCATTTGAAAAGGTTAAACATTATCTATCCAACCCACCAGTATTAATGCCACCTATTCCGGATAAACCAATGATACTATATTTATCAGTATTTGAGAGATCCATGGGTTATGTTTTGGGGTAGCTTGATGAAACTGGAAAGAAAGAGCAGGCAGTTTACTACCTCAGCAAGAAGTTCACAGATTATGAGTTGAAATATTCATCGGTAGAGAAGTTGTGTTGCACCTTAGCTTGCACTGCTCGAAGACTCAGACAGTATATGTTGTATCACACAATGTGGTTGAATGCTAAGCTGGATCCAGTCAAATACATGTTGGAAGCACCTTCTTTGTCAGGAAGAATGGCAAGATGGCAGGTTTTATTGTTAGAGTACGACATTGTATATGTAAGTCAAAAAGCTATCAAGGGCAGTGCAGTGGCTGAATTCTTAGCAAGTCGGGCAGTGAAAAATTATGAGCCGTTGAACTTTGACTTCCCGGATGAAGATTTGATTTATGTGTCGCAAGCAGATGAGATTCCCTTGAAGAAGAAAGTATGGAAAATGTACTTTGATGGCGCATCTAACGCCATGGGGCATGGAATCGGTGCAGTACTTATATCCCTAGAAGAAGATTATTATCCTTTCACTGCCAGATTGGATTTTGATTGTACAAACAATATTGCCGAGTAAGAAGCATGTACTATGGGCCTTCGTGCTGTAGTGGACAAAAAGATCAAAGTATTGGAAGTTTTCGGAGACCCAGCCTTAGTGATTTACCAGCTACGAGGAGAATGGGAAACCCGAGATACAAAACTAATCCGATACGGAGAACTCATACTGAGTTTATTAGAGGAGTTTGAAGAAGTGAATTTCAACTACTTTCCTCGAGAAGAAAATCGGATGGCGGATGCTCTGGCTACTTTGTCATCAATGTTTAAAGTGAATGAAGGGGCTGAAGTTCTGCCAATAAAGATGAGTATATATGAGTCTCCTGCCCACTGTTTGAGTATCAAAGAAGAAGCAGATGGCCTCCCTTGGTATAACGATATCTTACAGTACATTAAGAGTCAACAGTATCCAGAACAAGCAACAGAGAATGACAAGAGGACTCTGAGAAGGCTAGCAATGGGTTTCGTTCTAGACAGTGATATTCTCTACAAGAAAGGGAAAGATCAAGTCCTATTGACATGTGTCGGGTCTGCCGAAGCTCGGAGAATCATAGAAGAGGTCCATGAAGGGATATGTGGCACTCATGCTAATGGTCACATGCTTGCTAAACAGATTATGAGGGCAGGGTACTATTGGCTGACGATGGAAGGAGATTGTATCAGTTATTCCTGGAAGTGCCATAAATGCCAGATCTATGCAGATAAGATTCATGTGTCGCCCTCTCCATTACATGTCATGACTGCACCATGGCCATTTTCAATGTGTGGAATGGATATGATAGGGCCTATTACCCCGAAAGCTTCAAATGGACATCGTTTCATCTTGGTGGCCATAGATTATTTCACAAAGTGGGTAGAAGCTACGTCCTATACGAATGTAACAAAATCGGTGGTATGCAGATTCGTTAAGAAAGAAATCATATGCCGTTACGGGTTGCCAGCAAGAATTATTTCGGATAATGCTCTCAATTTGAACAATAAGATTGTGAGAGAAGTGTGTACTCAATTCAAGATCATACATCATAATTCGGCACCTTACCGTCCAAAGATGGATGGAGCAGTAGAAGTAGCCAACAAGAACATCAAGAAGATTATTGAGAAGATGACCAATGTGTACAAGGATTGGCATGAGATATTGCCGTTCGCTCTTCATGCATATCGTACTTCGGTCCGTACATCTACAGGGGCAACACCGTTTTCTTTGGTATACGGGATAGAAGCAGTGCTACCTATTGAAGTTGAGATCCCTTCACTTCGGGTTTTGATGGAAGTTGGCCTAGAGGAAGCATAAATGGGTTAGAGCTCGTTATGAATAGTTGAATCTCATCGAGGAGAAAAAATTGAAAGCAATTTGTCACGGGCAGTTGTATCATAAAAGGATGATTCGAGCCCACAACAAGAAAGTTCGTCCCAAGCAGTTCCGAGAAGGGGAGTTGGTATTGAGGAAAATTCTCCCTATAGTAAAGGACCCGAGAGGAAAATGGGCTCATAATTGGGAAGGACCCTATATGGTAAAAAGAGCTTTTTCTAGAAGAGCATTGATTTTAACTAGAATGGACGGGGAAGATTTCAGAAATCCTGTGAATGCTGATGAACTGAAGAAGTATTATGCTTAAAAAAAATGTATGATACTGTGCACATGGAAATTCGAATGATTCCAAGTGTAAAAATAGAAATTCTATATATCTATCTCCCCTGAGAATTGCTTTTCAAATAGAATAGTTATGCTTGATATGATGAATGGCCATCTTTCATATTCTTTTCACTAATAAGAAATTATCCTTAGTCAACCCTTTGAGCCTTAGGAATTATTTCTTTCTTTAAAAACCTTGATCAAGGATCACCCTCTACATTGGAGGGCAAATACGAGGAAAAATAAAAAAAAAATCATGGCAAAAAGAAAGCCATCGAAAAATGTGGCAAATGGAAGTCGACAAAGCAAAAAATAAGAAAAGAAAGTCCAAAAAGGGACAAATGTTTCAAGAACGAATTCTTCTCAGGAAATGATCCTTGATCCAATCACCCTTAAACATATTTTAGGCCTATTTATCCTTTCTTTCTAAACCTAAACCTTGGCCTACATTACATGCTTTAAAAGCCTATTTTGATCAAGCATGGATATTTAATTTGAAAGGTTATTCTCAGAATTCATCCCATCTTTTGAATTGATATTTTTACCTTGGGAGCATTTAGAATTCTCAGATGCATGGTAGAATAAAAAAATGGAAATAAAAAAAGAATGTAAAAGGAGAGGTTTAAACCGAAAACCCAAAAAGGGCGACTTAATACCGAATGGAAGACACTTGAGTTGAAAACCCACAAAGGGCGGCTCAAGTACTGATCAAAGTTTGAATCAATGCTCCGTGTAAAGGGGGAGAAAGTATCTGACAATCAGAGGAAAGGGGAACAACTCAGTCTGATGTAACTACAGAAGCTAAGAGGTTACCCAAGTGAATTGCTCGTTCAAGAGAAGTTTCAGATGGTCTGAAAAGAGAGGGGTCCAAAATATTCCGCATCCGGGGCATCTACAGCCTATAACCTTACATTTGTTTCTTATATCCTTGATATTTATTATTTTAAAAACATTTCTTGCAATAAATTCTTGTTATCCTTTTCATGACAATTTTTGCTTGATTCATATTCTCTTTCATATGCTTTTGAGATGCATTATGGTTGTTATTAAATTGAATGATGATTAGTAATAAAAATCTTTAAATAAAGGGATTTCAAAGTATTACTAAGGAATAAATTTAAATCTTGGGAAAGGTTTGGAAAGTTCACCAAGAAAAGAAAACAGTGAATATGGTAGGAACTCCATCACGAAGTCAAAAAATCTGTGAACTTCAGCGAAAGACAGAAACTGAGACTGTTTGACAAGATATCCTGAGTGAAGAATTCCTTAAGTGGGCCATCAATGAATAATTGAAGACTCTGTCCTGAAGTCAGCTAATCTGTGAACCTCAAAGAAACCATGGATTAGAAATCATGGCACAATCATTTGATTGCATTTATTTTTAGGAAACATACAAGCATTTGCAAAGCATGACATTCTCATCATTGCATTTAGCTAAAAGTGCAAAAATCAGGGGAACTTGGACTTCCCCAAAGAGAACTCGTTTTGCTTCTCAAAAGATTCAGACTTCGAGATCGCCATCAAGCTATTTTCTTCTATTTTAAATCGAATTCATTTTGTTTATCAGACGAGTCGAGCCTTGAGACCGTCATCAAGGTATTTTCAAACCAGTTTTAAAGACCTTCGGGCACCAATTCTAAAGACCCAATTTTAAAGACCTTCAGGCACCAGTTTTATAAACCTTCGGGCATCAGTTTTAAAGACCTTCGGGCATCAGTTTTGAAGACCTTCGGGCGCCAATTTCAAAGACCTTCGGGCACCAATTTAAAGACCTTCGGGCATCAGTTTTGAAGACCTCCGGGCACCATTTTAAAGACCTTCGGGCACCAGTTTTTTAAAACCTTCGGGCACCATTTTTAAGATCTTTGGGCACAATTTTTTCTTTTGAAAATCGAACCTGTTTCCTTAAGACGGGTCGAGCCTTCATTAGTCAGGGAATTCAATTTAAGGACAAATCTTCAATTTACAACTTTTTGAAAAAAAAAATTGAAAAAATGATGGTAGAATGAAAAAGAAACTCCTTTCCCTTTCCTTCACATGTGATTTCACTGACCGTACAAAATTAGTGTTTGTTTATCTTTGCTTGATTCCTGATTTTCAGCAATAGCCAAAGAGGGGCAGTTGTAGACACCTAGTTTTGTCCGGACCACTAAAACAGGTATGTTTTCTTCCTAAATTGATGTTTCAGAATGTAAAACGACTTTTTTCATCCTGCAGTTGGTACTCCGAGACTTAGTTTAAGAGGACGAGCATAAAAAGTCAAACTCAAAAAAAGTCAACCTAGGAAAAAGTCAACCCCGAAAAAGTCAACCCCGACAAGTCAACAACTAAAAAAGTCAACCCACTTTTAAAATCAAGATTTGAAGTTCAATTGAAAAATAGCAAAAGAATTTTGATAATCCGAGGTCTACATCGAAAGATATGGAGTTCGGAAGTTGGGATTTGGAGATTCAGTAGAAAGAAAACCCTAATCCGAGATATTTGGGGAAAAGTGCTTAAACGATAGAATTGGTCGAAATTGAAGCTTCCAAATGAAAGATAAGCACTGACTACGGGTAATGGAGAAGCCACTTGAAAGAAAAACCGAAAGAAAAGTCAATCCGGGAGAAAATCGAGAATTAGGGTTTTTGGTGGATTTCGGTGAAATCGGGAAAAATCACAGAAATGGCCCGACTTGGTAAGAATAAAGCCCCAATGACTGAAGAATGATTAAAAAGGGATAGCCCAAGGCTCATCTTGAAGAAAATCTGAAAATCGGACTTGTTTTGAGCAAAAGCGGGTTTCGGAGGCAAAAGGGCAAAATTGGAAAATTTGGGAATAATAGAAAATGGACTCCGAAAATTCTGAAATTTTGCAAATCTCATTTTTAAATTATTTTCAAGAGATTTTCGAAAGAAAATCTTAATTCAGAGTTCGTTTGGAAAATGGTCAAATCCCGAGCCTCTTTGTAGTAATTCAAGAAGGAAAATCCCGAAAAAATAGCAAAAGAGCTCCAAATATTCTAAAAACTTGAAGATCTCATTTTTAAATTATTTGGAAGAGATTGGAAAAAGAAAATCTTGATTCGGAGTTCGTTTGCAAAATGGATAAATCCCGGGCCTCCTATGCTGTAATTCAATAAGATAAATCCAGAAAAAATAGCAAATGGACTCCAAAAATTCTGAAATTTTGCACATCTCATTTTTAAATTATTTGGAAGAGGTTTGCAAATGAAAATCTTGATTCGGAGTTCGTTTGCAAAATGGCCAAATCCCGAGCCTCCTATGCAGTAATTAAAGCAGATAAATCCCGAAAAAATACCAAATGAGTTCCAAAAATCATGAAAACTTCTAGATCACACTTTTAAATTATTTGGAAGATATTGGTGAAGAAAAATCTTGATTTGGAGCTCGTTTAAAAAATGGTAAAATGTGGGGGCATGAAAGGGCATTTTTGGAAGAAAAAATCCAAATAAATAGCAAACGGGCTCGAAAAATTTTGAAAACCTCCAGAATTCAATATTGTATTAATTTTTAAAGTGTTAGAAACATAAAATTTGAATTTGGAGTCCGTTTGCCACTTATTTGCATCCGGGGGGCAAAATGGTTATTTCACCCAAGCAACCGAAAAGGGCTTCTTTTGGCCTTTCAAAAAATCAGACTTGGGCTGGAAAATAGAGTGTTGGCCTGCCAAGGCCCAAAGGAAGGAGAAAGCTTCTGATTTTTCAATCAAATGGCCAAGAATTAAGAGTTAGTTAGAGATTTTTTTAATCAAGCCATTGTGATTAAGCCACATAGGCCAAGGGAGAGTGTCAACATTATTCTTGAACAGCTGTAATTATGGACTGCTGATATGCTAATCTAAGGGTGATAATTTTATGATTTTTTCACCTTGAATTACTTGTCATTGGATGGAAATTGGTTGAAAAAAAAATGACAACATTCCAAGGCATGAGAGAGGGGTGGTTCGGCCTTCACATAGGGGAGACAGATTTTTATTTTCTTCACTTCATTTTTTTTAGATTTCAGCTTGTTTGGCTTAGTTTTTCACTCCTTGGTTGAAAGCAAAAAGAAAAAGTTTAGAAAAGAAAGGAAAGTTTTAAGAGATAAAGCTTGAAATATAGCTTCTTGAGGTTGGATTTAGCACCAACTCTTGCACTTTCTTGATTTTCCATTCTTATTTTTGCTATTTTGATTATCATTTGGTGAGTTTTCTTTTTAAATAAGTGTTTTTTTTTATATTGCTTTTAAGTTCTTTCTTTATCTTTTTCTATAACAAGTTTTTTTTTACATTTTTTTTACTTCCTCACCATGGCCGAATGGCCTACATTTTTATTATTGTTGCAGTTTTTGCTTTCATTTATCATGTTATTCATGTTATTTTCTTTAATCTTGATGTTTTAATTGTTATTCTACTTCATATACTTGAGTCACATTTTAATTTGGTTGTTTTGTTTTTTGCCATTTATGATTTAAATATCATGT
Source organism: Fremontodendron californicum (assembly GCA_030761205.1). Classification (NCBI taxonomy): domain Eukaryota; kingdom Viridiplantae; phylum Streptophyta; class Magnoliopsida; order Malvales; family Malvaceae; genus Fremontodendron; species Fremontodendron californicum. Next base: position 17,649,826 of record JAULJL010000010.1, on the reverse strand, counting down.
TCTTGCATTTTTAATTTTCTGTTTTCATAATGTTTAAATTTGTTCATGTTTTATATTTAGTATATCAAGTGTTTGCGAAAATGCTTGTGAATATCTTTACCTTGTGTTTGCATGATTTGAGTGTTATATTTTAGTTGAGCATGTTAGTATATCAAGTGTTTGTAAAAATGCTTGTTATTTTTAGTATCTCTACTTTGTGTTTGCATGATTTGAGTGTTATATTTTAGTTGAGCATGTTAGCATATCAAGTGTTTGTGAAAATGCCATGCTTGTTAAAGCTTGAGGCCATTCGGCTACTCCATTTGTTTTACATTGTATGTGCATTTTTGCCATGTTAGTGGATAGGTTTTGCATTTGCATGACATTTGATTGAGTATTTAGTTTAAGTATACCAAGTGTTTGTGAAAATGCCATACTTGTTAGGAACCATAGGCCATTCGGCCACTCCATGTATTCTAGCATCATGTGTGCATTTTTATTATGTTAGTTGATAGGTTAGCATTTGCATGATATTTGGTTGAGTTTTTGGTTTAAGCATGCCTTGTGTTTGTGATATTGCCATACATATTTTAGATGTTAGGTTAGGTTTATTTTGCCATGCATGTCCATGCATTTTAGACCTAGGTTGCGTTAAATGCCATGCAAGTTCATTTAGGTCTAGGTCACTATATTGATGCCATGCATTTTTTCATGACATTTAGGTTTAAACTCATGCATTATATTTGGTGTATTTTTTTCATGCATTTCATGTTCATGCCACTTGACTAATGACTTAGGCCAATTAATGGTTCAAAGTCATGCTCTCTTGAGTACACTTGTGGAAAATTAAGGTTTGTCAAATTGGTTATTCTACCTTTGTGATTTTTTTTACTTAGCCAATTTTTGTCTAACTTTTAAAAAGTCTTAGCTACTGTTTGTGAGTCATTTTGTGAGTTTTAAATATTTTACTTCGATTTTTAAATGATTTTATCAAAGGCAAAAAATGTATTTTGGCAAAACAGTTTTTTCATCCAATACTCATACTTTCCCGATTTTGTATGGGCATTCGTCTTTAATCAGAAAATTAATCTGATTTTTTTCCCTCTAGTTTTACATGTCTTGAGTCTCCAGTATTTGTTTTTGCTTTTTTTGAATTTTTAAAAATAGGGTGATAACTCGTATAATTATATAGTTTTTAGTTATGTTTTATTATTGTTTTGTGTCAAATACGAGTTATTATTGCTTAGTCTAATTGTGTTTATGATCTTTTATATTTTTATGTAATTTGGTTTTTTTTTACGAGTTTCTTTGAGTGATTTCAGATTACTAGGTTAAATCAACAATTAAGGGCAAATTCAGTTCAGTTCCAGTTCCGACACCTTTTGCCATATCAGCTATATCTGGAGTTTCACTGAAGCAATAAGGCTGAAATTTTAACCGTGCAAAGTTAAGAGGCATATCTAACTTTTTCATGTTTTACACTTCTTGAAACGGAGTCGTTTTCCCTAGCGAAATCGACCATCAAGTTGGCTGATGTGCAATGACGTCTGTGCTGACCTGTTTTGGTATTTTGCCCATATCTTCTGATCCACATCAGCAAATGAGCTGATTCTAACGGCTATGGATCACTAACTGATAGGGGAACATTTTTCTAGAAGACCATGTGATCAGATCAAGCTTCCAATATTGACAAAATCGACCATCAAGTTGGCTGATCAAAATTGTCATACAATATGACGAAAATTGTTAGAAAAATGCACCCACCTATTATACCTACCTTTGAAATTTGTAAAGCTTGTCTCTTGTCATTTAGTCCTCCAAAATGTGTATAAATAGAGGGCCTTGGATGATTGTAAGAGGTATTGTACATTGGTAGGATATTAGCCATTGTAATAAAATTCTCTAAGTTTTCTTCTTCTTTCTTTTCTCTAGTTTTCTTTTTCTTTATTTTCTTCTTCTTCTTTCTTTCTTTTATTTCCTTCTTAGATTCTCTTTAATTTTATGTTTATGTTTACAATGCCTATGCTAGGCTAAACTTCTATTTGGTTAAGGGTGATTTCAAAGCCCTAGACATGTTTTGTGATTGATTTTCAGATTCTATCTATCATTAATTTTCTATCAAAGTTGCTTATGTTCTTCTACAAGAATTGTTCATGATGTTGTCTTGATTTATTTAGGTGTACAACTAGATAGATCTTGATAATTATCTATTGCTAGTCTAGGAGTCTTGATCCGTGTAATTGTCTTGATTTCCTATTCATAAGTGGCAATTTGTGATTAATGATTATGGTCAAGTTTTCAATAATTGCAAAGTGGAACATAACCTAAGTTGAACAATCCGAGCTTATGTGTTTGTTGCTTAGATCAACCTATCTTTCTCATCATAAAGCTGCCATTAAATTGAATTTAGAGAGCTTATTCTAGGTTGTTTAATGGTTAGAGATTAAATAGAGAGCTTGTTCTATTTAACGACAAACTAAGGAAAGATTGGGATAACAGAGCTTGTTGTTATCTACGGTTGTTAACTTTGATAGTTGGTTGATATTGATAGATCTGAAATTGATTCTTAATGATGTCTAGTGGTGGAGAATGAAACCTTAACCATATTTTTCATATTTGATTCTTCTTACTTACTTGTTTTCTTACTTTTCTAGTTTGCTTATTTTTAAAAGTATATTTATTTTTATTGGCTGGTTATACTGCCTAATTTGTATATTAACTTTGTTTTATTTTTATTGGCTGGTTATACCGCCTAATTTAGTATATATATTTTTATTGGCTGGTTATACCGCCTAATTTAGTATATATATTTTTATTGGCTGGTTATACCGCCTTGCATCTTATTCTTATTATTTACTTTAGTTTAAATCTGGCTTCAAAAACCCCTTTTCTTTTATTGTTCTCTTTGAACGTAAGTTATAAACTAATAACTTATAGATTAAAACCCAATCCCTGAGGACTCGACCCTTGCTAATCATTATACTTACAATTGATCTTTTTAGTGCAAGGTTAAATAAGATACACTCTTTTGGGTGCATCAAATTTTTGGCGCCGTTGCCGGGGATTGCTTTCTTTAGTTTATTTGTTACTTGGTTTATTCTTATTTTCAGTTCTAATTAGTTTTATTTTCTTGTACATACAAGTTTTTCTTTTCAAATTAAAAAAAAAAAAAAAAAAAAACAATGGAATTGAGCAATCTAACACTTGAAGAGTTGGTGGCATACATGAACATGGAGAATCAACAAGTCAAACTCACCTCCCCAGTTCAACAATTGGCCATGGGAGGATGTCAAGGCCATCAAGTGTTCCAAGACCAACAGTATGATCATTACTCAAACACTTACCATGAGGGATGGTGGGATCATACTAATTATGGCTACTCGAAAAATTACCAAGAAGTAGATCCTTATGCCAATTACACTCATCCATCTAGCTTCAATCAATCATGGTCTCAAGAACCAGATCTTTTTCAACCACCACATATGACTCAAAACTCAGGTACTTCTTTAGAAGATCTTGTCTATTCTCTTGTTACTGATTCTTTGCAATTTCAACAGGAAACAAGGGCAAGCATCCAGAGTTTGGAAAAGCAAATGAGCCAATTGGCTAGTAGTATGGTGGGATGGGTAGCACAAAGATCTGAAGAACTCCCAGCCCAAACGATGAATGCTACTATTGTGACCTTGAAGAATGAGGAACAAGATGAGGATGAAACAAAATTAGAGATGGATTCTATTCTTGAGGATAATGAAGCCAAAGATCCAAATAAGAGTATTTCGGCACCTGAGGTAACGTTTAAGGTTTCACTTTTTACTAATGTTTCTTCTCCACCTTTTCCTAGTAGATTTGCAAAGTTCAAGGAGGAAGAACATGAACAACACATGCCGGAAACCTTAAACAACTTGTTTGTGGAGGTCATTCAACAAGTATCAAAATATGCTCCATTCCTCGATGACATATGCACCACAAAGGATGATGGAATAATACTTGTAATGGAGAATGCATCCACTGTTGTGCAAAGAAAGCTTCCTCTCAAACGCATAAATTTGGGAAATTTCATGTATGAGCCTGACAAGCCTAAAATGCCAAGAAGGGGTGTTGGTTAGGTTCAAAACACTAAATCAAGTGCTAATTGGGGGAGGCAGCCTAATTAGTGAAAGCATTGCCAAACTGCCATCCTCAGATTTGCTCTCTTTTTCTTTATCTTTTTCTTATGTTTCTTTGCTAATTGTGTTTAGTGTTTCTAAGTTCATTTAGGCTGCATAAGTTTATTTTGTTTATTAGTTCTTTCCAGTTACACATGATTCTTTCATTTGGGATAATAGCATTACATTGAGGACAATGTAAAAATTATGTGTGGGGGGAAGAATTTAGGATTTTATTTAGAGTGTTTTGTTTTTGTGTCTTTTTATGTTGTTTTTCTTTCTGATCCTTGTTTTGAAAATAACTAGATGTAAATATAATTTTTAATTTTTTTAACCCCGGTTAAATGGCGGATAACGGTACTCCGTGATTATTTAAATCGGTTCCATCAGCTACCCACAAAACTGATATTGTATATAAATTTCTCTTCCAATTTCTCTTTCAATTTTTTTCATTTTTTTTTTCAGGATGGATGATATTCTCACAAGATTGCAGAAACGATTTCCTCCTTTTCCTCAAAATATTTTACTGAAGCTTTACCAAGTTCGATTTGAAAGATTAAGAATGCTTATGCACAAAGGGATTCCTGAAGACATACGTTGGATAATTGAAGCCAAGGTACGTGAAGATGAATATCTTCCTGTTTTGCATTTACCAGGTACAGGTAGAAGCACTTTTGCAAAGAAGCGACGAGCAAAGCGCATGAGTTCAAACTGCCACAAATGTGCACGATGGATGTGTAACGGTAAATGTCGTTCTATTGGGATTCCGTCTTCTAATCGAGATGATAAAATTGAATTCATTAAGGATGGACTGAGTAAGGAGAATTTGGGTAATATCCAACTTTCTCTTGAGACGCATCCTAGTGGAGACGTACAAAGAGAAATTCTTGATTTATGGCCGCAATTCCAAAGGGAATGGCAACATCTTGGGAATCTGATGTTAAAAGACCCTGTTTGCCAGCTTGTAAGAAAACTGGATGGGAAGCATATCCTCGACTCATAGAAGGCGTTTAAGCCGTTTCTGGACGTAAAACCAGAGGACGATGTGAGCCACAATCACAACTACAATAAATGACTTCTCAGCTTTTGGTTTGATTTGCAATAACTTCATTTCGGTTTAATTTACGTGTTGTTCGATTTGTGTAATTATTCTCGTTTTTTTTTATTGGTCTTTTACGGTTGATTTTTCTTCTCTTTTTGATTTTCTTCCTGAAATCACGCAAAAATCTTTTGTTAGGTTAACATTTTCTTCTGACAGGTCAAATACACTTTCGGCGACATTATTACTCTTGTCTGATTCACTACTCAGTCCTCTATATATTACACCATGTACTCATTCTCTTTCAGGCACTCGAAAAAAAAAATTTGGAAAGTACTTCGTCCCACTACATTAAAAAAATTTGTGTCTTTGGAGGTGCTTATCCAGGGAAAAATAACATATTTGCTGATGAAGCCATAAGAGTTGGAGTAATACTTGCACAACAAAAGATCCAGTTGATTTATGGAGGTGGTAGTACGGGTTTAATGGGAGCAGTCGCTACAGCAGCACACGCCGGAGGAAGTCCAGTTGTAGGAATCGTGCCAAAACTATTCACAGATTTTTGTGGACCTACCTTGGGTAAGGAAATACAAGTCTGGAGTATCCCTGAACGGATGACAATCATGTACCATTCTGCCGATGCATTCATTGCTTTACCAGGAGGTCTGGGTACATTGGAAGAAATAGCTTGCGTGGCTTCTTGGTCATCTTTGGTCACAAAAAAGAAACCCATTGGTTTGCTTAATATTAATGGTTATTTTAGTAATTTGCTTTCATATTTAGATAATGCTGTGGAAAATGGATTCATGTTTTCAGAGGCAAGGAGAACCATAATTTCTGCTACAACCATTGAAGATTTACTCAAAAAGCTCCAAGCTTATGAGTGTTTATCTGCTACGGTTGTTTCGCAAACGCTCGGAAAAAGAAAAAGAGATATAGACGAGCAAGGAGTGGATTGCACTTTGTCTTTGTGACATTATCTAACATTTTGTTTGTTGTGTCTCAGTTATAATAAGTGGTTAGCAACCTCTGCAGGTAATATCTCCTAAATTCTACCTTTAAAATTTGACATTGGGGACAATGTCATATTTTAGTAGGGGGTAAGGGACATATTTTGCTCATTTAAAAAATATATATATATATTTGTTGTGTTTTAAGCCATTTAGAAGTATTCATTCTAAACAAGGTCTGAGTAAGGGAGACTTGAGACATACCTTATCAGTTTGATTTCTTCTTTTCAAAAAAAAAAAAGTTTGTTGTGTTTTAAGCAATTTAGAAGTATTCATTCTGAACAAGGTCTGAGTAAGGGAGACTTGAGACATACCTTGTCAGTTTGATTTTAATCTTTTTATGTTTACTTGTTAATTTTTGTTTAGTATTTTAGGATTATTTAGATTGCATGAGTTTGTTTTGTTTTGAGTCTTAGTTGTTCCTATTCTTATGTTATTAGTTCTTTTCTCTTACACATGATTCTTTCATTTGGGTTAATAGACTTACATTGAGGACAATGTAAGAATTAAGTGTGGGGGGAATGATTTAGGATTTCTTTTATTTTTGTCTACTATTTTTTTTTATGAGTCTTTATTATTATTTTTAGTGTGTTTTAGTTACTTTCAATACTATGATGAGATATGAATTGCATAAGTCTAAAACAGATTTATTAGTGAGAAGATTTTCATGAGAATTGAGCTTGATATCAACCTTTTTATGAGCCAATGTTAATATGATATGTTGATTGAGAAAGAAGCATGTTTAGACTTAATCTGACTTGTATAATCATCCTTGTGAGTTTTTGAGCCTATAATGATTGATGCATTATATAAATCAATCTAATTTCTTTCTTGAGTGCTCTTATGATTACATGATTCTCTAGAACTTGCTTTAGACCTTGTTGAGACTATATTGATGCATGTGACAACATGAATATGATAGAGGCATTAGGATTTTTAGCCAGGGCCAAACAGCCATCCCTTATTGATGTTCCAAGAGAACACACCCTTAGTGAACCAATTTGAGCCTACATTGAATAAGCTATCTCTTTGGTAACCATAACTTGTCCCTAACCTAAATATACTTATATCCTTACCTTTGTTCCAAAGATGAATTAGCATGTTTTGAGACAAGTTGCAAAGACAAGGAAGATCTATTGAAAATTTGGGTTAGAAACAAGAAATAAGTGTGGGGGGAAAGAAAAAAAAAAGTCAAGAGAAAAAGAAATGGAATACTGGCAAATACATTCCTATGTAAAAAAAAAATATGAATCATCTCTTGAATTTGTGGATAAAGAAAAAGATGTTACAAAGTTGTTTAGAATGAAGAAAAGGCCCAACATGAATATTCGTCCTAGGTTACTATGTACTTGTAAAGAGTTTTGAGAAGTTTCTTTGTATGATCTTATTATGTCTCTAAACTTTATGAACTCTTTGGAACCTTTGTGATATCTTTATCCTTTTGTTCTTCAACCACATTACAAACCCCTTGGCCCCATTACAACCTTGATTAAAGACTTCTTGATTCATGAAGTTGTATGATCTAAATAGTGGAGAATAGGTGGACAAGCAAGAATATGGTAGAACTGTTTTCATGAGATTGATTGAGTGTAAACACTTTACCACTACTTTAAAGAATGAAAATCATGAGAGTATCCCATGTGAGTAGTTGAGATTAAGTTTGAATATGCACTATTTTGATTGAAATATGTTATGTTAATATTGGCTTAACTCAAACAATTTACATTCAAGCATGATTTTTTGTGAAATTCTTTAAGCTATTGATTAGTTTATAAGACTTGTTCAAAGATTGTCTCTAATGTGTATTGAAAGGATTAGGAGTAAATATTTTTAGTATATGTAGTTTATTTATATTTTAGTTTTTCAATGTTTGTGGGTATCGTTCTAGTAAACCCTCACGAGACTAAACTCGTCCACTAGGGACACCTAGGGGTTTAAAGGCTTGTGTCACATGCTAAGTGCCACCGTGATTTCCTACGAAAGTGGATTAGATTAGATTTTCTTATTTTATTTTTATTTGTTTTTGCTCGAGGACTAGCAACAATCTAAGTGTGGGGGTGTGATAACTCGTATAATTATATAGTTTTTAGTTATGTTTTATTATTGTTTTGTGTCAAATACGAGTTATTATTGCTTAGTCTAATTGTGTTTATGATCTTTTATATTTTTATGTAATTTAGTTTTTTTTTACGAGTTTTTTTGAGTGATTTCAGATTACTAGGTTAAATCAACAATTAAGGGCAAATTCAGTTCAGTTCCAGTTCCGACACCTTTTTCCATATCAGCTATATCTGGAGTTTCACTGAAGCAATAAGGCTGAAATTGTAACCGTGCAAAGTTAAGAGGCATATCTAACTTTTTCATGTTTTACACTTCTTGAAACGGAGTCGTTTTCCCTAGCGAAATCGACCATCAAGTTGGCTGATGTGCAATGACGTCTGTGCTGACCTGTTTTGGTATTTTGCCCATATCTTCTGATCCACATCAGCAAATGAGCTGATTCCAACGGCTATGGATCACTAACTGATAGGGGAACATTTTTCTAGAAGACCATGTGATCAGATCAAGCTTTCAATATTGACAAAATCGACCATCAAGTTGGCTGATCAAAATTGTCATACAATATGACGAAAATTGTTAGAAAAATGCACCCACCTATTATACCTACCTTTGAAATTTGTAAAGCTTGTCTCTTGTCATTTAGTCCTCCAAAATGTGTATAAATAGAGGGCCTTGGATGATTGTAAGAGGTATTGTACATTGGTAGGTGATGGTGACTCAATTAAGAGTTGTAAACCCAAGTGCAGGTTATGTTCAAGTAATAAATTCTCGGGTGTCCGAGGTCGAACCACAGGGAAGCGTACTAGTAAGTATAAGTTTATAAATATATAAGAAAAAGAAAGTAAACAATATATTAGGAGATCAACAACAAAATAAGATAAACAAGATATTAGAGAACAAAATAAACAAAATATAAAAGAAATTAAACAAGATATAAAAAACAATAAGAAAAGATGTTGAGGTTAGAGAATCCACTCTTGGTGTTATGCTAAGATTAATCTTGTTTTATTACACAATTGAAATCCACACATAAGGGAGGTTCCAATCGGAAGGTTTAGCAATTCAGTCCAAATTGTCCAACGTCCATAGCATATGATATTATGTTCATTTGGTGTCCTCAAAACTCATAAAAAGAGTCCAAGCATTCCTTATGCCAAGTTATATGTCTACAACAAATCAAGGTTATGAAACCAAGCATTTACTGTGCCATTTTCATTGTCAATAATGAATCAAGATCTCTACTTTGCAAGTATGATTTTAAACCAAAAGAAAATATTATCTATACTAGTGCTTATAAATGATGATTCATTTTAGCTCATGTTTAAGAGACTAACCTTAGCATTTACCAAGAGCTTCACCTCATCACCTCAACAATATGATTAGAAACACATACTAGATATGAATAAAATGAAAAGAAATGTAAGAAGAAAAAGAAGACTAGAGAAAGGAAAGAAAAAGAAAACTTAGAGAATTTTATTACAATGGCTATCCTACCAATGTATCAATGTATCCCAATACTCATCCAAGGCCCTCTATTTATACACATTTTGGAGGGCTAAATGACAAGAGACAAGCTTTACAAATTTCAAAGGTAGGTATAATAGGTGGGTGCATTTTTCTAACAATTTTCGTCATATTGTATGACAATTCTGATCAGCCAGCTTGATGGTCGATTTTGTCAATGTTGGAGGCTCGATCTGATAAAATGGTCTTCTAGAAAAATATACCCCTATCAGTTACGGATCCATAGCCGTTTGAATCAGATCATTTGCGCACGTGGATCGGAAGATATGGTCAAAATACCAAAACGGTGCAGAACAGACGTCATTGCACATCAGCCAACTTGATGGTCGATTTCGCTAGGGAAAACGACTCCGTTTCAAGAAGTGTAAAACATGAAAAAGATAGATATGCCTCTTAGCTTTGCAGGGATACAAAGTTCAGCCTTATTGCTTCAGTGAAACTCGAGATATAGCTGATATGGCAAAAGGTGTCGGAACTGGAACTGAACTGGATTTGCCCTTAATTCTAGTAATCTGAAATCACTCAAAGAAACTTGTGAAAAACACCAAATTACATAAAAATATAAAAGATCATAAACACAATTAGACTAAACAATAATAACTCGTATTTGACACAAAACAATAATAAAACATAACTAAAAACTATATAATTATACGAGTTATCACACCCCCATACTTAGATTGTTGCTAGTCCCTAGCAACGACTCAATAAAAATAAAATAAGAAAATCTAATCTAATCCATTTTCGTAGGAAATCACGGTGGCACTTAGCATGTGACACAAGCCTTTAAACCCCTAGGTGTCCCTAGTGGACGAGTTTAGTCTCGTGAGGGTTTACTAGGACGATACCCACAAACATTGAAGAAATAAGAAAAACTAAAAATAATAATTATAACTAATCCTTCCAATATAAATTAGAGATAATCATTGGACAAGTCTTAAAAACTAATCAATAGCTTAAAGAAATTCACAAAAAAATCTTGCTTGAATGTAAATAGTTTGAGTTAAGCCAATAATAACATAACATATTTCAATCAAAATAGTGTATATTCAAACTTAATCTCAACTTCTCACATGGGATACTCTCTTGATTTTCACTCTTTAAAGTAGTGGTAAAGTGTTTACACTCAATCAATCTCATGAAAACACTTCTACCATATGCTTGCTTGTCCACCTATTCTCCACTATTTAGATCATACAACTTCATAAATCAAGAGGTCTTTATTCAAGGTTGTAATGGGGCCAAAGGGTTATAATGTGGTTAAAGAACAAAAGGATAAAGATATCACAAAGGTTCCAAAGAGTTCATAGATTTTAGAGACATAATAAGATCATACAAATAAAACTTCTCAAAACTCTTATAAAGCACATAATAACATAGGCTAAATATTCATGTTGAGCCTTTGCATCATTCTAACCAACTTTGTAACATCTTTTTCTAGAAGTTCAAGAGAAGATTTTTTTTTTTTTTTTTTTTTTTAATATGGGAATGTATTTGACAATGATCCCTTTCTTTTTCTCTTGACTTTTTCTTTTCTTTTCTTTCCCCCACACTTATCTTTTGTTTCTAACCCAAATTTTCAAATAAAAATATCCCTTGTTTTTTTGCAATATGTCTCAAAATATAAAATTCATCTTTAGAACAAGGGTAAGGATATAAGCATATTTAGGCTAGGTGTAAGTTGTGGTTACCAATAAAACATCATATTTAATGTAGGCTCAAATTGGCTCACTAGTGGGGATGTTCTCGTAGAACATTAATAATGGATGGCTGTTTGGCTCTGGTTATAATCCTAATGCCTCTATCATATTCATGTTGTCACATGTATCAATATAGTCTCAAACGGTTTAAAGCAAGTTCTAGAGAATCATGTAATCATAAGAGCACTCAAGAAAGAAATTAGATTGATTTGTATAATGCATCAATCATTATAGGCTCAAAAACTCACAAAGATGATTATACAAGTTAGATTAAGTCTAAACATGCTTCTTTCTCAATCAACATATCATATTAACATTGGCTCATAAAAAGGTTGACATCAAGCTCAATTCTCATGAAAATCTTCTCACTAATAAATCTGTTTTAGACTTATGCAATTCATATCTCATCATTGTATTGAAAGTAACTAAAAAAAAAAAAAACACACTAAGTCTAAACATGCTTTTTTTTTTTTTTTTTTTTTTTTTTTTTGTTTTTTTTGAAGAAGAAGATTAAATCAAACTGACAAGGTATGTCTCAAGTCTCCCTTACTCAGACCTTGTTCAGAATGAATACTTCTAAATGTCTTAAAACACAACAATTTTTTTTTTTTTTTTTTTTTTTTAACAGAATATGTCCCTTACCCCCTACTAAAATATGACATTGTCCCCAATGTCAAATTTTAAAGGTAGAATTTAGGAGATATTACCTGCAGAGGTTGCTAACCACTTATTAGAACTGAGACACAACAAACAAAATGTTAGATAATGTCACAAAGACAGAGTGCAATCCACTCCTTGCTCGTCCATATCTCTTTTTCTTTTTCCGAGCGTTTGCGAAACAACCGTAGCAGATAAACACTCATAAGCTTGTAGCTTTTTGAGTAAATCTTCAATGGTTGTAGCAGAAATTATGGTTCTCCTTGCCTCTGAAAACATGAATCCATTATCCACAGCATTATCTAAATATGAAAGTAAATTACTAAAATAACCATTAATATTAAGCAAACCAATGGGTTTCTTATTTGTGACCAAAGATGACCAAGAAGCCACGCAAGCTATTTCTTCCAATGTACCCAGACCTCCTGGTAAAGCAATGAATGCATCGGCAGAATGGTACATGATTGTTATCCATTCGTCGATACTCCAGACTTGTATTTCCGTACCCAAGGTAGGTCCACAAAAACTTGTGAATAGTTTTGGCACGATTCCTAGAACTGGACTTCCTCCGGCGTGTGCTGCTGTAGCGACTGCTCCCATTAAACCCGTACTACCGCCTCCATAAATCAAGTGGATCTTTTGTTGGGCAAGTATTACTCCAACTCTTATGGCTTCATCAGCGAATATGTTATTTTTCCCTGGATAAGCACCTCCAAAGACACAAATTTTTTTAATGCGTTGGGACGAAGTACTTTCCATTTTTTTTTCTTTTTCGAGTGCCTGAAAGAGAATGAGTACATGGTGTAATATATAGAGGACTGAGTAGTGAATCAGACAAGAGTAATAATGTCGCCGAAAGTGTATCTGACCTGTCAGAAGAAAATGTTAACCTAACAAAAGATTTTTGCGTGATTTCAGGAAGAAAATCAAAAAGAGAAGAAAAATCAACCGTAAAAGACCAATGCAAAAAAAAAAAAAAAAAAAATCGAGAATAATTACACAAATCGAACAACACGTAAATTAAACCGAAATGAAGTTATTGCAAATCAAACCAAAAGCTAAGAAGTCATTTACTGTAGTTGTGACTGTGGCTCACATCTTCCTCTGGTTTTACGTCCAGAAACGGCTTAAACGCCTTCTATGAGTCGAGGATATGCTTCCCATCCAGTTTTCTTACAAGCTGGCAAACAGGGTCTTTTAACATCAGATTCCCAAGATGTTGTCATTCCCTTTGGAATTGCGGCCATAAATCAAGAATTTCTCTTTGTACGTCTCCACTAGGATGCGTCTCAAGAGAAAGTTGGATATTACCCAAATTCTCCTTACTCAGTCCATCCTTAATGAATTCAATTTTATCATCTCGATTAGAGGACGGAATCCCAATAGAACGACATTTACCGTTACACGTCCATCGTGCACACTTGTGGCAATTTGAACTCATGCGCTTTGCTCGTCGCTTCTTTGCATAAGTGCTTCTACCTGTACCTGGTAAATGCAAAACAGGAAGATATTCATCTTCACGTACCTTGGCTTCAATTATCCAACGTATGTCTTCAGGAATCCCTTTGTTCATAAGCATTCTTAATCTTTCTAATCGAACTTGGTAAAGCTTCAGTAAAATATTCCGAGGAAAAGGAGGAAATCGTTTCTGCAATCTTTTGAGAATATCATCCATCCTGAAAAAAAATGAAATAAAATAAAATGAAAGAGAAATTTATATACAATATCAGTTTTGTGGGTAGCTGATGGAACCGACTTAAATAATCACGGAGTACCGTTATCCGCCATTTAACCGGGGTAAAAAAAAATTATATTTACATCTAGTTATTTTCAAAACAAGGATCAGAAAGAAAAACAACCTCTTCTTGAGTAACATGATTTTCCAAAAAGAGTTTGAGTCTTTGTCCATTTACCTTGAATACGTTACCATTTTGAGGATTCTCAATGTCAACTGCTCCATAATGATACACATGCTTAACCACAAATGGGCCAGTCCATCTTGATCTCAACTTACCAGGAAATATGTGAAGTCTAGAATTATAAAGTAGAACTTTTTGCCCAACATCAAATGTTTTTCTTGAAATTAACTTGTCATGAAAGGCTTTAGTTTTTTTCTTTATGAATTTTAGAATTCTCATATGCATCTTTTCTGAGTTCCTCAAGTTCATTTATGACTGGAAAAGTTTCATTCTCACCCAAAAAAGAATATTTTAGCTCGGATGGCAATGGTTTTAAATCCAGCTTGGGTGGTTCAATAGTTGATGGTACAGTGACATTTGTGAGTGATGGAAGTTCCTCAAACTTTTGTTTCCAACAATGCTTAACCTGAAAAGAATTTAATAAAGAATTAGTGTGTGAAATTTCTGAAGCATTATCAAACTCACATTCAATTAAATAAGCTTCTAAAGGATCATGGAATGTGGTAATGGTGAGATGTTCATGAACAAGTTCTTCAATGAAATCCACTTCATGTACTTCTGAATCATCACCAGGTTGCTTGCAAGTGTTGAACACATTCAATTCTAAAGTCATATTTCCAAAAGAAATGTTCAACATACCATTCCTGCAATTTATCAGAGCATTAGAAGTTGCAAGAAATGGACGGCCTAATATAACAGGAATTTGAACATTTGGATTTGAAACAGGATGTGTGTCCAAAACAATAAAATCAACAGGGAAGTAAAAATTATCAATTTGAACCAAAACATCTTCAACTATCCCTCGAGGAATTTTTACAGAACGATCAGCTAGTTGAAGTGTAACAGGTGTTTCCTTGAGTTCACCTAAACCTAACTGTTGATAAACAGAAAAAGGCAAAAGATTAACACTAGCACCAAGATCAAGCAATGCACGTTCTATTCTAGTGTTTCCAATGATGCATGAGATTGTTGGACATCCAGGATCTTTGAATTTTGGTGGAGTAAGGTGCTGAATGATTGAGCTCACACTTTCCGTCAAAAATGCTTTCTTTTGTACATTATGTTTCCTTTTAACTGTGCACATGTCCTTCAAAAATTTAGCATAAGATGGAACTTGTTTGATTGCATCCAATAAAGGAATGTTAATCTTAACTTGTTTGAAAAGTTCATAAATTTCTGCATTTTGATTCAAATTCTTTATTGTTTGCAACCTTTGAGGAAAAGGAGCATGATGCATACCTTTTTCTTTGTCCAAATTTTCAAGAAGTTCAGACTTACCATCATCCTTACCATTACTTTTCGGAGGGGAAGGAGGATCTTGGTCTTTTGATGGAATCTTTTTGTCAATTGCCTTTCCACTTCGAAGAGTTGTGATAGAACTGGCATTTTCCTGTTGAGTTTCATTGGAGCAAGAAACAAGACATTGAGTAGAAGGGTTAGGCTGAGGTTGAGCAGGAAACTTACCTTTTTCTTGAGTGCGTAATGAAGCTGTCAATGTGGACAAGGTGTTTTTGATCTCATTGATGTCCTGTGAAGTCCGGTTATTCACATTTGCTTGTGTTTGCATGAATGCTTGCAATGTCTCTTCCAAGGTTTGTACACGTGAAGGTTGATAGGAAAAAGTGTTGCCCGGCTTTTGAGATTGTGGTACCTGAACATGATTATTATTCCGCCAACTGAAGTTGGGATGATTTCTCCATTCAGGGTTATACGTTTCAGAGTAAGGAGAAGGAAAAGGCTTTTTAAATGTGTTTATGGAATTTACTTGATCATGCAACGCTTCTTTAAGAATGGGAATGTTTGGACATTCAGAAGTGGGGTGTCCCATGATTTCACAAATTCCACAACTTTCTTCATTTTTAACCGTTTTGACTTCTTTTACTTCTCTAAGTTCCATGGCTTCAATCTTTCTAGCCAAATTAGCTACTTTAGCTTTTATCTCATCTTCTTGACTAAAATGATATTTTCCTCTGTTAGAAACAACATTAGATCTATTGGAACTTTCAGAGGAATTATCTGTGTGCCAGGCTTGAGAGTTATCTGCCAAATGGTCTAAGTAGTCAAAGGCTTCTTCAGGTTCTTTTTCTAGAAACTCACCGTTACACATTGTTTCAACAAATTGTTTAGTTTCGGGAGTTAAACTTTCATAAAAGA
This sequence comes from Fremontodendron californicum, assembly GCA_030761205.1. Taxonomy (NCBI): domain Eukaryota; kingdom Viridiplantae; phylum Streptophyta; class Magnoliopsida; order Malvales; family Malvaceae; genus Fremontodendron; species Fremontodendron californicum. The sequence continues at coordinate 17,633,638 of JAULJL010000010.1, read as the reverse complement.
AACTAATAAGACGCCATTTTTCAAAACCATGATGTGGACAAGAACTTAACAAATCTTTAAAACGCTCCCAGCACTGAAAAAATGCTTCATTTTGATTTTGATTGAAATTTTAAATCTGTCTTTTCAAAGCAGTAGTTTTATGTGCTGGGAAAAATTTCTTTAGAAACTCAGTTTGTAATTCTTGCCATGTGCCAATTGACCTTGGTTTTAAATTATGAAGCCAAATTTTTGCTTTATCTTTTAAAGAAAAAGGAAATAATTTTAGCTTGACAATTTCATTTGTACATTGTTGGTCATTAAAGGTGACACATACATCTTCGAAGTCTTTTAGAAACGAGTAAGCACTTTCCGATTCCAACCCATAGAAATTAGGAAGCAAAGCTATCATACCTGGTTTAAAACGAAAGTTGTTTGCATTGAGAGGAAAAATAAAACAAGAGGGTGATGAGCTTCGAGTTGGTTGCAAGTAGTCACGCATGGTGCGTACTTGTCTGTTCTCATCTTCAGCATGAACACTTTCATTGTCAGCCATGGTAGGAGTTGTATTAGAAAGATTACCTGAAAAAGTTTCACAATAAAATCTAACTAAACGACGAGATCTAAAATCACGTCGCCAAACAAGCATAAAACAAAGTTAATATATAAATTAGGCGGTATAACCAGCCAAACAAAATAAATATACTAAATTAGGCGGTATAACCAGCCAAACAAAATAAATATATACAAAATTAGGCGGTATAACCAGCCAATAAAAATAAATATACTTATAAACTTATATACTTAGTATTGCTTCCCCGGCAACGGCGCCAAAAACTTTATGGTAACTCAATTAAGAGTTGTAAACCCAAGTGCAGGTTATGTTCAAGTAATAAATTCTCGGGTGTCCGAGGTCGAACCACAGGGAAGCGTACTAGTAAGTATAAGTTTATAAATATATAAGAAAAAGAAAGTAAACAATATATTAGGAGATCAACAACAAAATAAGATAAACAAGATATTAGAGAACAAAATAAACAAAATATAAAAGAAATTAAACAAGATATAAAAAACAATAAGAAAAGATGTTGAGGTTAGAGAATCCACTCTTGGTGTTATGCTAAGATTAATCTTGTTTTATTACACAATTGAAATCCACACATAAGGGAGGTTCCAATCGGAAGGTTTAGCAATTCAGTCCAAATTGTCCAACGTCCATAGCATATGATATTATGTTCATTTGGTGTCCTCAAAACTCATAAAAAGAGTCCAAGCATTCCTTATGCCAAGTTATATGTCTACAACAAATCAAGGTTATGAAACCAAGCATTTACTGTGCCATTTTCATTGTCAATAATGAATCAAGATCTCTACTTTGCAAGTATGATTTTAAACCAAAAGAAAATATTATCTATACTAGTGCTTATAAATGATGATTCATTTTAGCTCATGTTTAAGAGACTAACCTTAGCATTTACCAAGAGCTTCACCTCATCACCTCAACAATATGATTAGAAACACATACTAGATATGAATAAAATGAAAAGAAATGTAAGAAGAAAAAGAAGACTAGAGAAAGGAAAGAAAAAGAAAACTTAGAGAATTTTATTACAATGGCTATCCTACCAATGTATCAATGTATCCCAATACTCATCCAAGGCCCTCTATTTATACACATTTTGGAGGGCTAAATGACAAGAGACAAGCTTTACAAATTTCAAAGGTAGGTATAATAGGTGGGTGCATTTTTCTAACAATTTTCGTCATATTGTATGACAATTCTGATCAGCCAGCTTGATGGTCGATTTTGTCAATGTTGGAGGCTCGATCTGATAAAATGGTCTTCTAGAAAAATATACCCCTATCAGTTACGGATCCATAGCCGTTTGAATCAGATCATTTGCGCACGTGGATCGGAAGATATGGTCAAAATACCAAAACGGTGCAGAACAGACGTCATTGCACATCAGCCAACTTGATGGTCGATTTCGCTAGGGAAAACGACTCCGTTTCAAGAAGTGTAAAACATGAAAAAGATAGATATGCCTCTTAGCTTTGCAGGGATACAAAGTTCAGCCTTATTGCTTCAGTGAAACTCGAGATATAGCTGATATGGCAAAAGGTGTCGGAACTGGAACTGAACTGGATTTGCCCTTAATTCTAGTAATCTGAAATCACTCAAAGAAACTTGTGAAAAACACCAAATTACATAAAAATATAAAAGATCATAAACACAATTAGACTAAACAATAATAACTCGTATTTGACACAAAACAATAATAAAACATAACTAAAAACTATATAATTATACGAGTTATCAGTAGGATATTAGCCATTGTAATAAAATTCTCTAAGTTTTCTTCTTCTTTCTTTTCTCTAGTTTTCTTTTTCTTCATTTTCTTCTTCTTCTTTCTTTCTTTTATTTCCTTCTTAGATTCTCTTTAATTTTATGTTTATGTTTACAATGCCTATGCTAGGCTAAACTTCTATTTGGTTAAGGGTGATTTCAAAGCCCTAGACATGTTTTGTGATTGATTTTCAGATTCTATCTATCATTAATTTTCTATCAAAGTTGCTTATGTTCTTCTACAAGAATTGTTCATGATGTTGTCTTGATTTATTTAGGTGTACAACTAGATAGATCTTGATAATTATCTATTGCTAGTCTAGGAGTCTTGATCCGTGTAATTGTCTTGATTTCCTATTCATAAGTGGCAATTTGTGATTAATGATTATGGTCAAGTTTTCAATCATTGCAAAGTGGAACATAACCTAAGTTGAACAATCCGAGCTTATGTGTTTGTTGCTTAGATCAACCTATCTTTCTCATCATAAAGCTGCCATTAAATTGAATTTAGAGAGCTTATTCTAGGTTGTTTAATGGTTAGAGATTAAATAGAGAGCTTGTTCTATTTAACGACAAACTAAGGAAAGATTGGGATAACAGAGCTTGTTGTTATCTACGGTTGTTAACTTTGATAGTTGGTTGATATTGATAGATCTGAAATTGATTCTTAATGATGTCTAGTGGTGGAGAATGAAACCTTAACCATATTTTTTATATTTGATTCTTCTTACTTGTTTTCTTACTTTTCTAGTTTGCTTATTTTTAAAAGTATATTTATTTTTATTGGCTGGTTATACCGCCTAATTTGTATATTAACTTTGTTTTATTTTTATTGGCTGGTTATACTGCCTAATTTAGTATATATATTTTTATTGGCTGGTTATACCGCCTAATTTAGTATATATATTTTTATTGGCTGGTTATACCGCCTTGCATCTTATTCTTATTATTTACTTTAGTTTAAATCTGGCTTCAAAAACCCCTTTTCTTTTATTGTTCTCTTTGAACGTAAGTTATAAACTAATAACTCATAGATTAAAACCCAATCCCTGAGGACTCGACCCTTGCTAATCATTATACTTACAATTGATCTTTTTAGTGCAAGGTTAAATAAGATACACTCTTTTGGGTGCATCATAGGGTAAAAAATCATGGCTTAAAACTGGACAATGCAGTCAGAATTGAATTTACAGAAAAATCATTTTCTTGTTTTGGTTAAGTTACTTAGAGGGGGCTGATTAGGAAGTTTAGCTACTGACTTAGGGTAGTTTCTAAGCATTTTTAAACTCTAAAAATGATTTTTTAAGTCTCGGGTTAAGGGTGGTCAAGTCCGGGATTTTAAACTTAGGAAATTAGAGCCATTTAGAAAAAGGTTTAGCCCAGTTTTTATTCTTAATCTAAGCTTTTCAAAATTGTTTTCAAACAATCACAAAGTACTTTGGTTTTAGAATATTTAATTTGACATATTTTCCTATGGTAGCCGGATATCTTTTTAGATATACGGATTTCTTTATAAAAGGAAAAAATACATTTTCATGCATTGCATTTTCCATATTCATGCATTTTATATAATATGTGATTTTTGCTATGATAATTTCGATGATATTGTTATGATTTTAAATTGTGTTATGTTGTTTATTATATGATTTGGAATATTTCATGATATCCTATGCTTTTTACTTAGTTATTTTTTGTTATATTATTTAGCATATGCTATGTTCATGCATTATTATTTTCATTTTTATTTCCATTGCATATTATATGATAGCATTATTTTATATTCCATGTCATTTAAATTATATGCCATATCATTCATATTTGCCATGTCATTCAAATTATTCCATTTCATATAGAATACATTATGTTACTTAGGTCATTTCATGTAGAATATATTATATTACCTAGGTCATTTCATTTCATTTAGGATATATATTATGTCATTTAGGATACTTTATTTCATTTAAAATATATCATATGATTTAGGATATTACATTTCGTATAGAATATATTATTTTACCTAGGTCATTTCATTTCATTTAGAATATGTCATATAACTTAGGACATTTCATTTCATTTAGAATATGCTAAGGAATTTAAATTATATCATATCATTTAGGATGCATTATATTATTTAGATTTTGACATGTCATTTTATTTATGTCATGCATATACATATTCATATCTTTTAAAATGTTTTCAAAAGGATAATGATTTTTCAATAAAAAATAAAGATAGTCCCGAGTTAAAATAATTCATGAGTTCTCTATCGGGTTTGCTGGAGGTAATATCATCAATTATCATTAATAAAGGAATATCTTTCTTTCAACAAAAAAAAAAGAGAATGATTCGGAAAGTTTTCCAAAATTAATAAAAATTTCTATATTTTGCCACGTTTGTTGGGGAATATAGGAAAATTTTGAATTTATAAATTCCGGATCATTTTCAATTAAAAATGGAATTATTTTTTTATTTAAATGGGGAATTAACTTGAAATACTAAATTTAAAACTGACTTTTTACCGAGACTTGAGATAACACACGATTAATAAGGTACCGTTTTGTACGGGCGTTGTGGGGGTGCTAAGCCTTCCCCGCACGTAACCGAGTCCTGAACCTGTTTCTTTGATTTCTCTGGTTTAGAACGCAGACTTGAAATTGGTTTTAAAAATGTTTTAATTAATTTTAAAATATCTTATAAAACCGGTTTTAATAGGTGGCCGATCACACCTAGCTAAAAAAAGATTGGTGGCGACTCCATGTCATTTTCAAGGTCATTTTCAAAACCTTCATTTTTCTAGAGGAATTAAGTCGACTTTTCCTCAGTTTTTTTAATGTCACGTTTAACGAATAATAAAGTCTTGCGATGAGACTCGTTATTTTTTAGGTTGCTACAACACTTGGTGTCTATCTCTTTATGTCATGTATACTTGAAAAGTTTGCTTTGTATGAATCTTTGAACATGTCTATGAGTCGAACATCTTGTTATTTCTTGAACTTTGAATAGACTTGACTCATTGTTAATAATCTTATGTCTTGATATTCTTATGCATGTTCATTGATTGAGTTAAACCATCTCTTTTAACAACAATTAATATACCACCTTGTGCTTCCATGATTGCATATATTTGAATTGAGCATATTGCTATATTTTTATCCTTTTATGTTAACACTTGGCATGAAAATATTAATAATTAGTATATTGTTGTACTAACAATTAGTAATAACAAGGTATAATGGTTTACTTCTTAATCGCTCAATTGGTATTTATGTCTATTTCATAAGTGAGCTTATATTTTTCATATGTATGAGAATTTTTTGGTATGTGCTTAAATGACTTTCATATATATGATTGTTTGATTATGAGTATTATGCATAAAGATAGCAAATGGTATTTGTTTTAATAAAAATTGGTAACTTTTGTTACTCATGATCTCGAGACTATGTGCTTAAATGATTTTAAATGAATACATGATTATATTAAAATCTTGTTTGAACTTCGTATTCTATTTTAACAATTGGTATTGAACTTCATTGCTTAACATTTTGTATACATGATTGTGTCTCTCTTATTACATTGTCCTTAACTTTGAATTGATCTTATTTTTGATATAACAAAAAGGGGGAGAAGTTTTATATGGATAAATTTGCTTTAAATAAACAAAAAGGGAAGAACTAGATGAAAAGCAAAAAATGGGAGAGTTTTCATATGTGCTTAAATGTTTCTATCTTATGAATATGAATTGTGTTGGATGTTTGTGTTTAAATGTTTTTGGATATTGTGGATTGAAAGTGTCCTTGCTTGTTCCTTGCTTGTTTTTGCAAAGTTGAAAAGAATGCTTTTATTAAGGGGGAGTTTTTATTGAAAATCTTTATCTCTTTAATTAAGGGGGAGTTTTTACAAGCAAATTTATCTTAAGTTTTGTAATATCAAAAAAGGGGAGATTGTTAGCTATATTAGCTTTGAATTGATCTTAATTTTGAAATGACAAACTCTTAAGCCTAATTAGCTTGAGATTAATTATTTTCAATTTAGCATTTTTCATTGAATCATTTTGAAAATATTTTGGAAAATTTTAAAATACTTTAAACTCCTTAATTTTCTCGAAAATACATGTTCTTAAATACATGTATATGTTTAAAATATTTTTGAGACTATTTTACCTCTTTTAAATATCAAAGAAAACATTTTTTATATGAGAGGATCGATCCCGGGATCGATCCCAGGATCACTCCTATAAGAGTCAGTAGCTAATAAACTTTGCAGGACAGTAAGGGATCGATCCCACCAAGGTGAGGATCGATCCCATGGCCTGCAACAGTCATATTTTGAGTTGGAACAAATAGGGGATCGATCCCCTCATGTAAGAGATCGATCCTATGCCTGCAGGACAATTTTTCAAGCTCGATTTTTGAAGCTCCAACGGCTCTTTTCCATCCCAATCAACTCCAAACGGTCATAAATCATATTCAAGGTATTAAAGGGACTCTCCAACACTTCCAAGAGGAAGAGACACCAAGAGAGAAAGATCAAAGCCATATATTTCATCTCTCTTAAGCTTTCAAGAAGTTCTCTTTGTTCTAAGCTTAATTTTCATATCTTTCTTGTATTCTTTTGTTGAAATCATCTTTGTTTAGTCTCTCCTAATTGAGATTAACCTTGTAAATACCTAGCCTATTAGAGGGTCATTTTGTTTACACAAACACCTTGTAAAAGGGAGAGGTTCTATCTTTGCCTAAAAAAAGATAGGGGAAGAGGTTTCTATCTAAGCCTACATAAAATATAGGGATTGTGAAGGTTATACCTTGTCCTTGAAAAGGTAGCAATTCAAGTTAGTGAATTGGGAACTCCTTGGCAAGTGAGGCTAAGAGAGAGGACGTAGGCACGAGGTCGAACCTCTATAAATCGATTGTGTTTGATCTTCTTTCCCTACTCATTTACTTGCTTCATTTATTTATCTACTGGCCAAATTGAGTTTATTGTTTAAATTTCTCAATATTATTATTTGTACTTTAGTTCTACAATTAATTTTTGAGAAATCAATTCACCCCCCTCTTGATTTGATCACCACAAAAGCTAACAGTTTCAAACTCTTTCATTCGGATTAAGACATACAACCTAAAAGTTAGGTATTGTCCGATTTGAAGACAACTTTCCAAAAAGTTAGGAATTTAATTAAAATTATTTTAATTAAGGAACCGAGATTGCTAAAATAATTTGATAAATTGTCTCAAATTAGTTGGTGAAATTTATACAAATGATACACAAGATCACCAAGTGATATTGGCTATGCATTTAATTATTCATGCTTATAATATGATTATGTATGTGTCACGGCCCGTGCGATCTCGCTCGGGTCCGCCATGCATACAACAGGTCCAAACCAGAATTTGTGTTACATAGAGCATCCTGACCCACCAAACCAGGCCCAATCCCTGAAGCATCCAGACCAGGCCCAATCCTGGAGCATTCCAGAAGGCCCTGGAAGATAGATTTTACGTGGAAGTTCTAGAAGCAGTAAAAGATAGTTACTGCTCAATAGTTCTAGCTTATCCAGCACTCTAAGAGATAGAGTTTAAATTCCTTTAGGCGTCTAGATAATGTAATCTTAGCCGTTCATTTGTTTAAATCTGAACCGTTGATGTAAGGGGGACTCAACTATAAATAGAAGCCCCTCCAGCCTTATTTGTATCATTCAACTTATTTGAGTAACATACAAGAGCATTCTTCTCTACTCTCTCTTGTTCTATTTTTCGGCTTAGCCCTAGTAACTTTTAGTTACCAGTGCCTTTCTTGAGTGTTAACAGGCTGACTTAGGCATCCAGGGAAGCGACTTCCAGCCTAAGGCCACATGGTTAGCAGGGCTAAAGTTCCGAGTCAGTGACAGTTGGTATCAGAGTTCGTGGTTCATGAAAGGTGCTGATCATAGGGATGTTGTCTCAAGCAGATAATCAGACACATGAGGTCCCAGAGACTCGTGGTAGAGCCAAGAAGGCCAGTTCGAGGGATGTTCTATCGTCCATGGATGGCAGGGTGGCTAAGCTCGAGGTGATCGTTGGAGACATGGGGGAGAACCTGGAGATCGTTGAGCGTCATATCGAAGAGCTAGACTCCACAGGAGAGGAGCTCAAGGACAGGATGCAGGGGGCTCTAATAAGGCGATAAACTTGCTGACTCAGAAGAACGATGCTCTAGAAGCCATGATGGTGGCCATGAGGAATGAGATGGAGGAGCTCAAGGGAGAGCTCACTTCATGCAAAGTAGCCATAGGGGGTAGCGTGCTAGCTGTGACACCCAAACACAGGATGGAGATCCCTAAGCCAAAGGAGTTTAAGGGAACCAGATCGGCGAAAGATGTTGATAACTTCTTGTGGGGAATGGAACAATACTTTCGTGCAATGGGCATTGATGATAATGCCACTAAGGTAAACACTGCTTCAATGTATTTTACGGATGTTGCTCTTTTGTGGTGGCGTCGTAGGTGTAGCGATGAAAGGCGTGGTTGCACTGCCATTGGAACCTAGAAGGAGTTCCAAAGTGAGTTCAGGCAGCAGTTTTACCCAGAATATGCCGAGGATGAGGTGCGTGCCAAGTTACGATAGCTTACACAACAAGGCACAGTTCAAGAGTATGTGCGGGAGTTCAGTGAACTCATGCTCCAGATTTATGATCTTGGGGAGAAAGAGGCATTCTTCTCATTTTTGGATGGACTAAAACCCTGGGCAAAGCAAGAGTTGCAGCGGAGAAGTGTTCAGGATCTGACCAAAGCCATGGCTATAGCTGAGTCCTTGCTCGACCTCAGTTCAAAGAAGCCAGACAAGTTCGAGTCTTCCAAGCCCAAGAGTAAGGGCAATGGTGGGGGAGACAATGAGCGACAGTCTAAAGATGGTGATGGAAAGCCACCGACAGGGAAGTGGAAGTGCAACAAACAATCCGACAAGAAAAAAGACAGAGAGCCAGTGGAGTGCTTCTTATGTGCAGGTCCGCACCGGATGCGTAACTGCCCACAGCGAGCCAAGCTGTCTGCCATCAACAGGGAGGATGATGAGCCAGAGGATGAGACTTTGAAGCTTGGTTCCATTATACTTAGTTATGTGAAGGCCGAGAGGTGCTGAAAGCAGAAGGGGCTGATGTTCGTGGACATCGCCATAGCAGGCAAACAAAAGAGTACTCTAATTGACATAGGAGCATCTGACCTATTCATGTCCGAAAAGGCAGCGGGGAAACTTGGTCTCAAGGTTGAGAAAACAGCCAGGTGGATCAAGACTGTTAACTCTAAGGAGGTCCCAACCATAGGTGTGGTAAAAGAAGTGGAGATGCAACTTGGAGACTGGAAGGGTAAGGAAACTATTGAGGTAATCCCGTAGGATGATTATGATTTTGTGCTTGGCTTAAATTTCCTTGACCGGATTAATGCTCTCCTTGTACCTTTTGCAGATTGCATATGTATCTTGGATGCCCGTTATCAATGTGTTGGGTCGATAAATCGAGAGATGGGTTTCGAAGCCAAGGTATTGTCCGCAATCCAGCTTGCCAAAGATGTGAGCAAAAATAAAGACACCTACTTGGTGGCCCTGAAGTTTGATGAGCCTTAGGAGCCCAAGGACGAGACCTCCATAGCGGTGCTAGAGGTGCAGTAGTCCTTTGAGGATGTGATGCCTGTCGAGTTGCCTGAGGGGCAGCCACCTAAGAGAGAGGTGGATAAAACTGATGCATCAGACTTTGCTAGTAGAGAAGTGCTGATGCAAGATGGAAAAACAGTGATGTTAGAGAGTCAAAAGCTCGATGAGGCAGAGCTTTGTTGCACGGTCCAGGAGAGAGCCTTGTTGAAGGACCGTTATTATTGGCCACACATGCAGGAAGATGTTGAGACCTATGTGGAAACTTGTCTAGTGTGCCAACAAGACAAGGTTGAGCTTAAGACACCATCTAGACTCTTACAGCCATTGTCCATATCGAAGCGCCAAGGTGAGAGTGACTCCATTGATTTTATTGCAGGTTTGCCTAAGGCGGATGAGTTTGGGAGCAATGTGGTAGTGGTGTGGACTGAGTTGATCAAGCTGTTGGGGTCAGACTTGAACTTTTACACCAGTGTACATCCCCAAACAGATTGGCAGACCGAGAGAGGGAATGTTTTACGGGAGTTATATCTCAGGCACTATGTGAGTGCAATGCAGCTAGACTGGCCAAAGTTAGGAGTGAAGTCTTTCTGCAACAGAGATATACAGTGTATACTTGCAGATCGAGTGGTATGGCGAAAGAACTACAGGCCAAGGCATGAGTATTTTTTCTAGTGGAATGACCATCCAACAGTGAGTCAAGTTGGGAACCAGCCGAGACATTATGGCAGTTCTAGGATAAGATTGAGCAGTTCCATGCAGAGGATGCGACGAGGGCGTTGCTTGAACAGGTGAGGGAAATGTCACAGCCCGCGCGATCCCACTCGGGTCCGTTATGCACACAACAGGTCAAGGCCTAGTTCGTTATGCACACAACAGGTCCAGACCAGAATCTGAGTTACATAGAGCATCCTGACCCACCAAACTAGGCCCAATCCCTGAAGCATCCTGACCAGGCCTAATCCTGGAGCATTCTAGAAGGCCCTAGAGATAGATTTTACCTGGAAGTTCTAGAAGCAATAAAAGATAGTTACTGCCTAATTGTTCCAGCTTATCTAGAACTCTAAGAGATAGAGTTTAAATTCCTTTAGGCCTCTAGATAATGTAATCTTATCCGTTCATTTGTTTAAATCTGAACCGTTGATGTAAGGGGGACTCAACTATAAATAGAGGCCTCTTCCAGCCTCATTTGTATCATTCAACTCATTTGAGTAATATACAAGAGCATTCTTCTCTACTCTTTCTTATTCTATTTTTCTACTTAGCCCTAGTAACTTTTAGTTACTAGTGCCTTTCTTGAGTGTTAACAGGCTGACTTAGGCATCTAGGGAAATGAGTTCCAGCCTAAGGCCGCACGGTTCGCAAGGCTAAAGTTTTGAGTCCGTGATATATGCATGAGGATGGTTATGGACTAGACCTTAGTATGATGAGGTCATGGATGTTAAATTTTCTTTGTTGGTATTTTTAGAAATAGGATCTGCGAACCCTTCCTTCTCTTTTCAAATTCTTGGTTGTAAATTCTCTTCTCACCTAACTCCCCTCGAATGTAACTCGAGGTTTCTATCAAAAGTGTAATTGTTATATTTCTATAGATTTAGACTTAGGCTAGGATTTGAATTTCTGTAATTCCAAGAATGTAAGGAGACATGGTGTTGGGATTCGGCTCATGCTCAAACAAAGATAATGTACAATTTAATCATCAAGTTAAATATACAATGTAGCAGAATAAAACAATACAAAGAGAAATCGAATCCCTCTATGGATCTGCCTATGAATTCAAAACGATCATCCTGTCAAGAACAGATAACAATCAAAATCTCATACCACTGTAATAGAGATTGCCGAAACCTCAAGATAGATTCTTGATGTTCTTGTTCTTGTAAACAAAGCCCGCTTGTCGCAAACCAAAGCCATCCAATTGTCTGACCTCTAACAGTAATCCACACAGGTGACTCAAAAACCTTCACAAGGTTGAGATTATGTCTTTCCAAGATGATGCTAGTAGTCTAGGTTGTGAGAAACCTTCCTCCTCTACCTTAGTTAGCCAAAAATAACAAGAAGAATCGAATTATCCTTTTCTATGTTGTTCGGCTGATTCACTCTTAAGGAGAGTGAGGCGCCGACATGTAAGGTTTCTTAGCTAGCTTAGAGTGGTGGAAACAACATACATGAGACATATATATAAGTAGGTTTAGTGTATGCTGACTATGGGACTAACTGCACTAAAGCCTTTATACATATTATTAAATATTCACACTAAGCCCACAACACTTAATGAATATTTAATCTGGCGCAATCTTATTTTAATTTCATTAATCACCTTTTGTGTGTGACACATTAGGCCATTAACATGTTGGCAATAAATATAATAAATTCAATTAAGAATTTCCTATTTATATTTACAGATCATGAGAAGCATCTAGCAATGCATCATGACCACCCAAATGCCAAGAGAGTCATCAAGCTTCAACAAGCCTTTCATGTACAATATGTTTGTGTAATTTGATCCCTTCATCAAATATCCCGGGATAGGAAAGAGCATGGTTCAGTGTCTACTCTTAATCCCATTCCATATTAGATCTGCAGCTTTAATATTAACTCCTTAAGTATTGCCTTGGCCAAGGACTTCCATAAGTTAATATAAGCTAGATACATGTGAGATATGTCCCCTCATATCACTTGGGGTGATGAATCCTCTCTGGACCACTCATTCATTTTCGTATGCTTTATGTCATACCCAATAACACCCTACCATAAGTATCCTCGTGATTGGGACCCGTCCATGATGAAATCTGAGTATGACAGTTCATATACAAGATGGTCAAAGGATTACTTACACTATTGACACATGAGAGTATTTTCCATAGACACTTGAGTGAAATACCAAATTGAAATCTCATAGCGGGTCATGTTCAGTGAACTTGTTCAACTAACAAGCACCCATAAATTATCCCCAAGTATCTCTATACTTTCAACCTATGAGACCGGTTGCATGCATCAAGTGCATGGAGGCTTAACATATGTCAGTCTTGGAGCATTGTTAATGCCCTGTCCTGACAATACAATGACCAGGAATAGGTTTAGAAACACGGCATTGATGCATAAGGATCCTCATAATTGTAACTCCTTACAATTCCTTTCCAATGCTATTGTGTTTCATGGGCTTTATCTTTACAAGTTATTTAAAACAATTATAACAATACTTGTGGATAAAGAAATACCTCAATTATAATTAATAAACTATAATGTGCAATACATGAATGTATAAATTGTGTTTTACAAGCCCAACTAGATTGGCTTGTAGGTCTTACACCAACAATCTCCCACTAGCACTAAAGCCAATCGCCCATGTACTTAAGCTCATGTCCTTCCATGTGACGCTTGTGTTTCTACTAGGACAGAAATCCTCAGTGGATAACCTTTTTTCATATTAATGTCACTTCTTTCAATGATTACACTAATCAGGCGAAACTGCCCTAATATATGTGTGGATCTAAGATGAGACATTGGTTCCTTAGCTTACGCTATGGCTCCATTGTTATCATAGTAAAGTGGTACTGGATCAACAATGCTCGAAACCAACCAAGTTCTTTAATGAACTTCTTGATCCAAACAACCTCCTTCGTTGCCTCAAACGAGGAAATATACTCGGCTTTGGTTGTTGAATCTACAGTCATCTCTAGTTTGGAACCATTCCAACTGACTGCACCAAGATTCGAGGTAAATAAATAATTACACTGCAATTTACTGTCATCCTAATCAGATTAGAAGTCAGCATCTGCATAACCCCTAATTTGGAGTTCAGCCCCTACATAGACAAAGAAAGTATCCTTAGTGCTTCTCAAGTACTTAAGGATATTCTTCACAGGGGTCCAGTGACTTTCACCAGGATTGCGGTTGTATTTGCTCATGACAGTCAGAGTGTATGGTACATCTGGTCTAGTGCACAATATAGCATACACGATAGATCCATTTGCCGAAGCATATGGAATCCTCTCCATTCGTGTCCTTTCTTCACAAGTTTTAGGACATATCTCTTTCGAGAGATAGAAATCATGTATCATAGGCAAGTTACCTCTTTTGGAGATATCCATGCTAAACCTCTTTAGCACCTTGTACATGTAAATGGATTAGGACAATCCAAGCAGCCTTTTCGATCTATCTCTAAAGATCTTAATTCCCAGAATAAATGTTGCTTCTCCCAAATCCATCATGGAGAATTGTTTGATAGCCAAACCTCAATCGTCTACAGCATAGTTACAACATTTCCTATAAGCAATATGTCGTTGACATGTAGCATTAGGAAAACAACTGCCAGTTCATTTACCATCTTATAAACACATGGATCATCAGGATTCTAGATAAAAACCATATCCTTGGACCGTTTCATCAATTCTGATATTCTAGCTCTGAGGTGCTTGCGTTAATCAATATGCAACGCAACACATTTCAGTAGAAATCCATATTTCACTAGATCATGTCTATCCCTACTAGACATTCGGAGCACTTGTGTTCCTTGAGCATTGATTTGAGCATCTAATGCCTCAACCAAAGGCTCAGGTTCAAAGGGAATGTTAGGTTGTGGTTCTTGAACTTCTTCAAGTTCTACTTTACTCCCACGAAATCCTTCTAGTAGAAATTTTTTTCTCTAGAAAAGCAGCGTGTTTTGACACAAACACCTTTTGATCAGTAATACTGTAAAAGTAATATTCAACAGTCTCATTAGGATATCCCACAAACTTACATTTTTTTTTATCTAGCTCCCAGCTTTCAGAAGGTACTTGCTTCACAAAAGCAGTACATCCTCAAATCTTTAGATAAGATAAGTATGGCTTCTTGCCATACCACATCTCATATGGTACCTTATCTATTGATTTCCGTGGAACCCTATTTAGAAGGTAAGCTACAGTCTCTAAGGCATATCCCCAAAAGGATATCGGAAGGTCAGCCTTAGACATCATTGATTGAACCATGTCCAACAAGGTTCGGTTTTTCCTCTCGGACACACCGTTATGTTGAGGAGTTCCAGTGGAGTCCATTGCGATAGAATTCCATTTTTCGTCAAATGATCCAAGAAATCAGGGGTTAAATATTCTCCTCCTCGATCTGATCGAAGTGCCAGAATATTCTTCCTAGTCTGTTTCTCTACTTCAGCTTTGAACTCTTTGAACTTTTCAAAAGCTTCAGACTTGTATCTCATCAGATACACATAACCATATGTTGAATGATCATCAATAAAGGTTATTAAGTATGAGTGATTACCTCTAGCAGCTCTGTTTAGTGGCCGCATACATCTGAATGTATTAAGCCCAATAAAACACTAGCTCTTTCACCCTTTCCTTTAAAGGGAGTTTTGGTCATCTTACCAAGGAGACAACATTAACAAGTCCCATATGATTCATAATCAAAGGGTTCCAAATAACCATGTTTATGCAAATTTGGAAATCCTTGTCTCATTGATATGACCAAGTCTATAGTGCCAGATGTAAGTCTTACTTGGATCATTTTTCTTGCTTTCTTGACATTTATATTGAACACAGGCATTTCTGGATCCAAAACATATAAACCATTATGTAATGTTGCCGATCCTTAGTGAATGTCTTTAAGAATGATGGAGCAACTATTTTCCTTCATTCTTATCTCGAAACCATCATTAACAGTGAGGTATGAAACCAAAATGATGTTTCTAGACAATACTGGAACAAAGTAACAATCTTTCAGTTCCAATTTCATGCCAGAAGGCAAAGATAAAGTACATGTTAAAATGGCCAATGCCGCAACTTTTGCACCATTGCCTACTCTTAGAACTACTACATCTTTGCTCAACTTTCTATTTCCTTTCAACATCCTTATGTCATTACATAGATGTGAACCGCATCTTGAATCAGCTATCCAAGAATTAGATTTAACAGTAGAAAGATTCAGTTCGATCACAAACACAGTCAACCCAGAAACTTCTATAAGTTCTTCTTGACTTGTCAAGTGAGCAACCTTCCTTTGATTGAGAACGCTTCTCAATCTTTTGTACTAATCCAAACATTTTGGACTAATGGCATTCATAATGCCGCGTAGTGTAGTTAAAATATTAACCATTTTCAACAAACTAATATGGAAAAAGTATATATCAGTTATATTCATGTATTTATACCAATTCAAGATGAGGTATTAAATCTCTTATTGGTTCTCCCACTAATTTTTCGAGATAATAGCCCTCACTATTATTCAAAAATCTCATCAAGGTATTTCTAGTGGGCTGGAATCCCTTTCAACATGTTGCAACCTTGAGTGACTCAACAAATTAAAACAAGCCTAGTTGGGAAGATAACATAGCTTATCAATTGCATCTCTATGCAACTCCCAAATCTGTTAGGTGACAACTCCTTGTCTAGGCACATCATGTGTACTTCGCCTAACTATGCCTCTAACACCATGCAGTCAAGTTTGACGCATCCGGACAACATGGCATTAGTTGAGTAAGACCCAACTTCATAACTCAAACATATTCGTACAGTAGTTTGACCTTGAGTGACTCAACAAGCCTCCTACTGGAAGAACTCCGGTTATGTTGTTATGATGATGGAAGGCAACTTTATCATGCGAAATATGTGACTCAATATTGTAAAGAGGGATTTCCTTGTTCTTTATAAGTCTCATCATATGAGGCATTCATAGCATTTATAATATCGCATAAAATAAATCTATAACATGTTTTCTACTTGGATGATTATGGACTTTTCTAATCTAATTTCCTTGAGCCATCAAAGAAAATTAGTTGGTCAAATTCCTAGGTGATTACATACATAGTCTTCAAAGCTTGCTTGTAATCTCCTTATCTTCATGGCGCCTTTGATCTCCATCTTCAAGTTACAAAAAATATTCCTAGCTAATCCTAATTTTACACTTTGATGCAAATAATTACATTTGTAATAAAAAAACCTCAAGTTACATTTGAGGGGAGTTAGGTGAGGAAATAATTTTTACTACTCCAGAAAATGAGAGATAAGGCAGGGCATGCAGTCCCTATTTAATTAATAAAAGCCATAAAAATAAAGTCAACCATCCACAATCATATTGGGTCTAAGTCCATAATCATCCCATACATTCACAAACAATTTTATGAACATATAAATCATGCTTTAATCTCTAGTTGCCATTCAATGATTATATTGATGCATAATTTAATTTAAAGAAAATAATAAACATTTATTCTAATCTCATTAGAATAAATCCCAATCCAATTAGGATTATTTCCTCTAATTAAATTATCATTCAATTAAACAATTTAATTAAATATTTATGTAAATTCTTAATTTGGTGATTTAATTAATTCAACAATATTACATGGTCACCAATTTTAGTGTTGTAGTTCAACTAGGACATTACAACATTAGTAACTCAATATTGTTGAAAATCCACAAGCTGTAAAAATCCACAAGGGAAGGCGTAGGTTGCAGCTATAAGGTATAGACGCCGCCTCCCTTCTCCCTACAACCTCTCTATCCGCTTTTCACAACTTCCAACTTTTTAATGCCAAATCAGTTTTATGTTTTTTCAGGCTTGCCAAGATCAAAATTCTCAAAATCATCAAACCATGCACTAAAAACAGCCAAGAAAAATCTACAAGTTTTTCTGCTTCAAATCACCAAGTTGACGCAAAGCAGGCAACAACAATTCGCAATTGCTGTCAACTTTCGCCCTTTGCATTAATCTGTTTAAAACAATTTTAAACCAATTAATCAAATAGAATTCACCATGAATAATCTGCTGCCTTCACCGAAACACTACAAGTGCAAATTCTCACAATTTCGGTTAGTGACAATCGGATCAAAACAACTCAAAGAACAAAACAGTTTTGTTAAAGGCTACAATCAAAGCATAGATCGTATAGGAATAACATAAGCGAGTCTCTGATACCACTGCTGGGATTCGGCTCATGCTCAAACAAAGATAATGTTTAATTTGATCATCAAGTTAAATATACAACGCAGCGGAATAAAACAAAACAAAGAGAAACCGAATCCCTCCATGGATCTGCCTATGAATTCAAAATGATCATCCTGTCAAGAACAGATAACAATCAAAATCTCATACCTATATAATGGAGATTGCCGAAACCTCAAGACAAATTCTTGATGTTCTTGTTCATGTGCAAAAAGCCCGCTTGTCGCAAACCAAAGTCGTCCAATTGTCCGACCTCTAACAGTAATCCACACAGGTGACTTGAAAACCTTCACATGGTTGAGATTATGCTTTGCCAAGACGATGCTAGTAGTCTAGGTTGTGAGAAACCTTCCTTCTCTACCTTAGTTAGCCAAAAATATCAAGAAGAATCGAATTCTCCTTTTCTATGTTGTTCGGCAGATTCACTCTTAGGGAGAGTAAGGCGCCGACTCGCAGGGTTTCTTAGCTAGCTTAGGTGGGTACAACAGCATACATGAGGCATAAATATAAGTAGGTTTAGTGTATGCCAACTATTGGACTAACTGCACTAAAGCCCTTATACATATTATTATATATTCATACTAAGCCTACAACACTTAATGAATTTTTAAACTGGCCCAATCTCATTTTAATTTCATTAATCACCTTTTGTGTGTGACCCATTAGGCCATTAACATGTTGGCAATAAATATAATAAATTCAATTAAGAATTTCCTATTTATATTTATAGATCATGAGCGGCATCTAGCAATACATCATGACCACCCAAATGCTAAGAAAGTCATCAAGCTTCAACAAGCCTTTCGTGTACATTATGTCTATGTGATTCGATCCCTTCATCAAATATCCCGGGATAGGAAAGAGCATGGTTCAGTGTCTACTCTTAATTCCATTCCATATTAGATCTGCAGCTTTAATATTAACTCCTTAAGTATTGCCTTGGCCAAGGACTTCCATAAGTTAATATAAACCAGATATATATGAGATATGTCCCCTCATATCACTTGGGATTATGAATCCTCTCTGGACCACTCATTCATCTTCGTATGCTTCATGTCATACCCAATAACACCCTACCATAAGCATCGTCATGATTGGGACCCGTTTGTGATGAAATCTAAGTATGATAGTTCACATACAGGATGACCTGGTGTCACAAGTCAAAGGATTACTTACACTATTGACAAATGAGAGTATTTTCCATAGACACTTGAGTGAAACACCAAATGGAACTCTCATAACGGGTCATGTTCAGTGAACTTGTTCAACTAACAAGCACCCATATGTTATCCCCAAGTATCTCTATACTTTCAACCTATGAGACCGGTTGCATGCATCAAGTGTATGGCGGCTTAACATATGCCAGTCTTCGAGCATTGTCAATGCCCTATCTTGACAATACAATGACTAGGAACAGTTTTAGGAACACGACATTGATGCATAAGTGTCCTCATAATTGTAACTCCTTACAATTCCTTTGCAATGCCATTGTGTTTCATGGGCTTTATCTTCACAAGTTATTTATAACAATTATAACAATACTTATGGATAAAGACATACCTCAATTATAATTAATAAACTATAATGTGCAATACATAATATATAAATAGTGTTTTACAAGCCCAACTATATTGGCTTGTAGCGCTTACACCAACACATGGCACGTAGGAGGAATGACCAAGGAGATAACCATTAAGGCTTATGAAGACTATGTTTGGTCTCCCTAGGAATTTGACCAACTAGTTTCCTAATGGCTCAAGTAAACTGGAGTAGAATAAAGTCCATACTCATCCTAGTAGATTTAATGAGATAGATATATTTTTGAGTTTATATATTTGATATATAATTTAAATAAATGCTATGCATGTAAATCAACCAAGCAAAGCAGTGAGACTTAATAATTAATTGAAATCCCTCATTGTAGCAACCTAAAAAATAACAAGTCTCATCGCAAGACTTTATTATTCTTTAAGTGTGACATTAAAAAAACCGAGAAAAAGTCGACTTAATTTCTCTAGAAAAATGAAGGTTTCGAAAATAACTTTGAAAAAGACATAGAGTCGCCACCAATCTTTTTTGGCTAGGTGTGATCGGCCACCCATTAAAACCAATTTTATAAAACATTTTAAAATTAATTAAAATATTTTTTAAAAAACCAATTTCAAGTCTGCGTTTTAAACCAGAGAAATCAAAGAAGTGGGTTCGGGACTCGGTTACGTGTGGGGAAGGATTAGGACCCCCACAACGCCCATATAAAATGGTACCTTATTAATCGTGTGTTATCTCAAGTCTCAGTAAAAAGTCAATTTTTAATTTGATAATTCAAGTTAATTCCCAGTTTAAAGAAAAATAATTCCATTCTTTAATTGAAAATGATCCAGAATTTATTATTTCAAAATTTTCCAATATTCCCCAACAGACGTGGCAAAATATAGAAATTTTTATTATTTTGGAAAATTTTCCGAACCATTCTCGTTTTAAAGAAGATATTTCGTCATTAATGATAATTGATGATATCCTCTCCATCAAACCCGACAGAGAACTCATGAATTATTTTAACTCGAGAATATCTTTATTTTATTAAAAATCATTACCTTTTTCAAAACATTAAAAAAAATATGAATATGAATATGTGTGACATAAATAAAATGACATAGCAAAGTCTAGATAATATAATGCAACCTAAATGGTATGATATAATTTAAATGTCTTAGCATATTCTAAATGAAATGAAATATCCTAAGTCATATGATATATTCTAAATGAAATAACCTAGGTAACATAATATATTCTATATGAAATGAAATGACCTAGGTAACATAATATATCCTATATGAAATGAAATATCCTAAGTCACATGATATATTCTAAATGGAATAAAGTGATTTAAATAACATGGCAAATATAAATTATATGAAATATAATCTAAATGATATGAAATGACATGAAATTAAAATAATGCTAACATATAATATGCATGAAAATAAAAATAAAAATAACAATGCATGAACATAGTATATGCTAAATAATATGATAAAAATAACTAAATAAAAAGCATAGGATATCATGAAATATTCAAAACCATATAACAATTAATATAATACCAAAAATTTAAATCAAAGATAATAACACCATCATGAAAATTAACATAGCAAAAAATCACATATTATATAGTATGCATGAATATGGAAAATGCAATGCATGAGAATGTATTTTTTCCTTTAATTAAGAAAATCCGTATATCTAACAAGATATCCGGCTACCTTAGGAAAATAATTCAAATTAAATATTCTAAAACCAAAATACTTTGTGATTGCTTGAAAACAATTTTGAAAAGCTTAGATTAAAAATAAAAACTTTGCTAAACCCTTTTTTGAATGGCTCTAATTCCCTAAGTTTAAAATCCCAAACTTGACCACCCTTAACCCGAGATTTAAAAAATCAATTTTAGAGTTTAAAAAGGCTTAGAAACAACCCTAAAACAACAGCTAAACTTCCTAATTAGCCCCCTCTAAGTAAATTAACCAAAACAGAAAAATGATTTTCCTTCAAATTCAATTCTGACTCCACTATCCAGTTTTAAAGCACGATTTTTTACCCTATTTTTAAAAATTCAAAAAAATCTAAAAAAGTTACTGGAGACTCAGGACACGTAAAAATACACGAGAAAAAATCGGATTAATTTTCTGATTAAAGATGACAGCCCATAAAAATCGGGAAAGTACGAGTACTGGGTGAAAAAACTGTTTTGCCAAAACACATTTTTTTGCCTTTGATAAAATCATTTAAAAATCAAAGTAAAAATGTTAGAGACTCTCCTAAAGACTCACAAACAGTAGCTAACACTTTTGAAAAGTTAGGCAAAAATTGGCTAAGTAAAAAAAATCACAAAGGTAGAATAATCAATTTGACAACTCTTTAATTTTCCACAAGTATGCTCAAATGAGCATGACTTTGAACCATTGGTTGGTCTAAGTCATAAATCAAGTGGCAATGACATGAAATGTATGAAAATAAAGAAAATATGATGCATGAAATGCATGATTTAAAACCTAAATGACATGAAAAATGCATGGCATCAATAAAATGACCTAGACCTAAATGAACTTGCATGGCATTTAATGTAACCTAGGTCTAAAATGCATGAATATGCATAGCAAAGAAAACCAATCCTAAATCTAAAAAATGTATGGCAATAACAAAAACATATAGCATGCTTAAAAAAAATACACCACCAAATATCATGAAAATGCAAACCTATCAACTAACATAACAAAAATGCACATACAAAGCTTAAGAGATAGTGATGGCCGAATGGTCTATATAAAATGAGCATGGCATTTTCACAAACACTTAATATACTAACATGCTTAGCTAAATAATAACACTCAAATCATGCAACTATAAAGTAAAGGCATGAAAACCAATAGGCATTTTCACAAACACATGGATTAACAAAATGTAAAACATAAACAAACTTAAAAATTTTGAAAACTGAAAATCAAAATATGCAAGACAAGTAACAAGATAATAGACTCAAAAATGGAAACAAGAAAGGAACCAAATTAAAACAAGCTTCATGTTTATGTATTTGAAGAAGATTTAAAGCATAAAAACTTGTTAAATATCACTAGAATCATGAAATAAAGAAGCAAAACAGCAACTACCAAAAACACTAGGCCATTCAGCCAACTCAAAAATAAGAGGAAAAAAAATTTCAAAAGCTTTTTACAAGAAAGAATCAAGAAGGAACTTAAAGAAGAATATTAAAAACACTTATTTAAAAAGAAAAATCAAAAGAAACTCACCAAATATCAAATGAAAATAGCAAATCAAGAATGGAAAATCAAAGAAAGTGCAAGAGTATGGTGCTTAAAGCAACCTCTAGAAGCTATATTGCAAGCTTTTTGTCTTCTAACTTTCTTTTCTTTTCTAAACTTTTCTTTTTGCCTTTCAACAATGGAGAGAAAATCAGCCAAAACAAGAGTGAAATAGAGAGTGAATAGCTAGTGAATGAAAGAGAGAGACCCCCCTTCCTTGTAGTGGTCGAATGGCCCTCCTCTTGCTAGGATGTTATCATCTTTTCTTCAACCAATTTTGATCCAAAGGCTATTGATCCAAGATGTTCAAAAATATGAAATTATCACCCTTAGATTAGGCAATCAGCTATTCACAATTATAGTTGTTCAAGAATCTTAAGCCATTATGTAGACACTCTCCCTCTTTATGCATTGGTCCATGTGGCTTAAGTACAAAGGCTTGATCAAAAAATAACTACCTTTCTCTTCATTGTTGGCCTTTTGATTAAAAATCATAAAGTATTTGCCCACCATTGGGCCTTGGCCGGCTGACCCCTCTTCTTCCAGTCCACACTTCATTTTTTTAAAAAGCAAGAAAAGCCCTTTTCGATTTCTTGGGTAAAATGACCTTTTTGCCCCCCGAACATAAATAAATAGCAAACCCACTCCAAATTCAAAATTTCCTTTTTCAATACTTCCAAAATAATAAAAAAAAAATTGAAATCTGGAGGTTTTAAAAATTTTTCGAGCCCATTTGCTATATTTGGACTTTTTCTTCCAAAATTGCATTTTGTGCTCCCAAACTTTACCATTTTTTAAACGATCTCCAAATCCAGATTTTTCTTCACCAATCTCTTCCAAATAATTTAAAAGTATGATCTGAAAGTTTTCATAATTTTTGGAACTCATTTGGTATTTTTTCGGGATTTATCTGCTTGAATTACTACATAATTGGCCCGAGATTCGGCCATTTTACAAATGAACTCCGAATCTGGATTTTATTTCACCAAGCTCTTCCAAATAATTTAAGAATGAGCGATCTACAAATTTTTAGAATTTTTGGAGTTCATTTGCTATTTTTTCGGGATTTATCTTCTTGAATTTCTATATTGGGGACCCGAGATTTGGCTATTTTGCAAACGAACTCCGAATCAAGATTTTTCTTTGCCAATCTCTTCGAAATGATTTAAGAATGAGATCTGCAATTTTTTCAGAATTTTTGGAGTTCATTTGCTATTTTTCCCAAATTTTTCAATTTTGCCCTTTTGCCAACGAAACCCGGTTTTGCTCAAAACAAGTCCGATTTTCAGATTTTCTTCACACTGAGCCTTGGGCTATCCTTGTTTAATCACTCCTCATCCATTAAGGGCTTTAGTCTTACCGAATCGGGCCATTTCTTTAATTCTTCCAAATTTCACCAAAATCCACCAAAAACCCTAATTCTTGGTTTTCTTCCGGATTGACTTTTCTTTCAGTTTTTCTTCCAAGTAGCTTCTCCATTACCCGTAGTCAGTGCTTATCTTTCATTTGGAACCTTCAATTTCGATCAATTTGATCGTTTAAGCACTTTTCCCCAAATTTCTTGAACTAGGGTTTCCTTTCTACTGAATCTCCGTAACCCAACTTCTGAACTCCATATCTTTCAATGTAGAACTCAGATTATCAAAATTATTTCACCATTTTTTAATTGAACTTCAAATCTTGATTTTGAAAGTGGGTTGACT
The DNA here is from genome assembly GCA_030761205.1 of Fremontodendron californicum. Lineage (NCBI taxonomy): Eukaryota > Viridiplantae > Streptophyta > Magnoliopsida > Malvales > Malvaceae > Fremontodendron > Fremontodendron californicum. Next base: position 17,609,235 of record JAULJL010000010.1, on the reverse strand, counting down.
TTTTCAGTAGTTGACTTTTGGGGTTGACTTTTTCAAGTTTGACTTTTTATGCGCGTCTTCTTACACTAAGTCTCGGAGTACCACCTGCAGGGTTAAAAAGTCTTTTTACATTCTGAAACATCAATTTAGGAAGAAAACATACCTGTTTTAGTGGTCCGGACAAAATTAAGTGTCTACAGCTTCCCTCTTTGGCTATTATTGAGAATCAGGAATCAGGCAAAGATAAACAAATACTAATTTTGTCCGGTTAGTGAAATCACATGTGAAGGGAAGAGAAAAGGGTTTCAATTTTTCAATTTTTTATTTATTTTTTTATTTTTATTTTTTTTGAAAAAAGCTGTAAATAGAAGATATTGTCCTTAAATTGAGTTCCCTGACTAATCAAGGCTTGACCCGTCTTAAGGAAACGAGTTTGATTTGCAAAGTGATGATTTGGGCAGAACCAAAAAATCAAAAAGTTTTTAGGCGAAACCGTGGATAATTTTCAAAGTGATGACTTGGGCGAAACCAAAAATCGATAAGTTATCTAGGCGAAACCATAGGTAATTTTCAAAGTGATGACTTGGGCAAAACCAGAAGTCGAAAAGTTACCTAGGCGAAACCATAGATAATTTTCAAGGTGATGACTTGGATGAAACCAGAATTCGAAAAGTTATCAAGGCGAAACCGTAGATAATTTTCAAGGTAATGACTTGGGCGAAGCCGGAAGTCGAAAAAGACCTGGGTGAAACCAGAGGTACATTCTAAATATGGTGCCCGGAGGTCTTATCCATGATTTTGATTACTTGGTGCCCGAAGGTCTTTAAGAATGGTGCCCGGAGGCCTTACCTGTGATTTTAAAATACCTTGACGATGGTCTCAAGGCTCGACTCATTTGATAAACAGAATGAATTCGATTTAAAACAAAAGGAAATACCTCTACGGTGGTCTCAAGGCTCGACTCATTTGATAAAACAGAATGAATTCGATTTAAAACAAAAGGAAATACCTCGACGATGGTCTCGAGGCTCAACTCATTTGATAAAACAGAATGAATTCGATTTAAAACAAAAGGAAATACATCGACGGTGGTCTCGAGGGTTTAACCTGTCTTGTGCTAAGCTGTGTTTAAAATTCTGGGTATCTCCTCCAGAAGCTTCGGCTATCACCACTGAAGACTTGCTTAAGCAAATGTAAAACTCTGGATATCTCCACCAGAGGCTTTGGCTATCACCACCAAAGACTTGTTCTTTTTTAAAGCTGAAAAACTCTGGATATCTCCATCAGAGGCTTTGATTATCACCACCAAAGACTTGCTCACGAAAATGTAAAACTCTGGATATCTCCACCAGAGGCTTTGGTTATCACCACCAAAGACTTGTTCATTGTTTAAAACTGTAAAAACTCTGGACACTTAAGCCTGGAGGTCTTAAGAATGGTGCCCGAAGGTCTTAAAAATGGTGCCCGAAGGCCTTACCTGTGATTTGAAAATACCTTGACGACGGTCTCAAGGCTCGACTCATTTGATAAACAGAATGAATTCGATTTAAAACAAAAGGAAAAACCTCGACGTTGGTCTCAAGGCTCTACTCATTTGATAAAACATAATGAATTCGATTTAAAACAAAAGGAAATACCTAAACGGTGGTCTCAAGGCTCGACTCATTTGATAAAACAAAATTAATTATATTTAGAACAAAAGGAAATACCTCGACGGTGGTCTCAAGGCTCGACTCATTTGATAAAATAGAACGAATTCGATTTAAAATAAAAAGAAGTACCTTGACGGTGGTCTCAAGGCTCGACTCATTTGATAAAACAGAATGAATTCGATTTAAAACAAAAGGAAGTACTAAGAATGATCCTGGGTTTGGTTCATTTGGAAAAAATAAATTTAACTTGAAAATGAAAGGAACATACCTCTATGGCGGTTTCGGGGCTCGACTCATTTGAGAAGCAAAACGAGTTCAATTTGGAAAGGAACGTACCTCGATGGTGATCTCGGGGGTCGACTTGTTTGAGAAGTAGAACGAGTTCACTTTACGGAAGTCCAAGTTTTCCTGATTTTTGCAATGTTAGCTAAATGCAATGATGAGAATGACATGCTTTGCAAATGCTTGTATGTTTCCTAAGAATGAATGCAATCAAATGATTGTGTCATGATTTCTAATCCATGGTTTCTTTGAGTTCACAGATTATCCGACTTCATGACGGAGTCTTCAATTGTTCATTGATGCCCCACTTAAGGAATCCTTCACTCAAGATAACTTGTCAAATAGTCTTAGTTTCTGACTTTCGCTGAAATTCACAAATTTTCTGACTTTGTGATGGAGTCTCCAACACATTCACTGTTTTCTTTTACATGGTAAAATTTCCAAACCTTTCCCAAGATTTAAATCTATTCCTTAGTAACACTCTGAAATCCTTTTATTAAAGATTTTTTATTACTAATCATCATTCAATTTAATAACAATCATGATGCATCTCAAAAATGTATGAAAGAAAATATGAATCAAGCAAAAAATGTCATGATAAGGATAACAAGAATTTATTGCAACAAATATATATACATTTGTTTTTTAAATTGTAAAAGTGAATATAAGGATATAAGAAACAAATGTAATGTTATAGGTTGTAGATGCCCCGGATGCGGAATATCTTGGACCCCTCCTTTTTCAAACCGTCTGAAATTTCTCTTGAATGAGCAATTTACTTGGGTAACCTCTCGGCTTCCGTAGTTACGTCAGACTGAGTTGTTCCTCTTCCCTCTGATTTTTAGATACTTTCTCCCCTTTACACGGAGTATTGATTCGAACTTTAATCAGTACCTGAGTCGCCCTTTACGGGTTTTCAACTCAAGTGTCCTTCATTTGGTATTAAGTCGCCCTTTATGGGTTTTTGGCTTAAACCTCTCCTTTTACATTATTTTTTTTATTTTCATATTTTTTTTTGTATTCTACCATGCATCTGAGAATTCTAAATGCTTCTAAGGTAAAAATATCAATTCAAAAGATGGGATGAATTCTAAGCATAACCTTTCAAATTAAATATCCATGCTTGATCAAAATGGACATTCTAAAGCACGTAATGTAGGCCAAGGTTTGGTTTTAGAAAGAAGGATAAAATAGGCCCAAAATGTGTTTAAGGGTGATTGGATCAAGTATCATTTCCTGAGGAGAACTCATTCTTGAAACATTTGTCTCTTTTTTGGACTTTCTTTTTTCTTTTTTGCTTTGTTGGCTTTCATTTGCCACATTTTCCAATAGCTTTCTTTTTGCCATGATTTTTGATTATTTTTCCTCGCATTTTCCCTCCAGTGTAGAGGGTGGTCCTTGATCAAGGTTTAAAGAAAGAAATAATTTCTAAGGCTCAAAGGGGTGACTAAGGATAATTTCTTCTTAGTGGAAAGAATATGAAAGATGGCCATTCATCATATCAAGCATGAATATTCTCTTTGAAAAGCAATTCTCAAGGGAGATAGATATATAGAATTTCCATCTTTACACTTGGAATCATTCGAATTCTCATGTGCATAGCATCACACATATTTTTAAGCATAATACTTCTTCAATTCATCAGCATTCACGGGATTTCTGAAATCCTCCCCGTCCATCCGAGTTAAAATCAATGCTCCTCCAGAAAAAGCTCTTTTTACCACATAGAGTCCTTCCCAAATCGGAGCCCACTTTCCTCGCGGGTCCTTCACTATAGGGAGAATTTTCCTCAATACCAACTCCCCCTCTCGGAACTGTCTGGGATAAACTTTCTTATTGTGGCCTCGAATCATCCTTTTCTGATACAACTGCCCGTGACAAATTGCTTTCAATATTTTCTCCTTGATGAGATTTAGCTGTTCATAATGAGCTCTAACCCATTCTGCTTATTCTAGGCCTACTTCCATCAAAACCCGTAATAAAGAGATTTAAACTTCAATAGGTAGCACTGCTTCCATCCCGTATACCAAGGAAAATGGCGTTGCCCCTGTAGATATACGAACTGAGGTATGATATGCATGAAGAGCAAAAGGCAAGATCTCATGCAAATCTTTGTACACATTAGTCATCTTCTCAATAATCTTCTTGATGTTCTTATTGGCTGCTTCTACCGCCCCATTCATCTTCGGACGTTAAGGTGCCGAATTATGATGTGTGATCTTGAACTGAGTACACACTTCTCTCATAATCTTATTGTTCAAATTGAGAGCATTATCCAAAATAATTCTTGCTGTCAACCCATATAGGCTTATGATTTCTTTCTTAACAAATCTGCATACCACCGACTTTGTTACATTCGCATAGGAAGCATCTTCGACCCACTTTGTGAAATAATCTATGGCCACCAAGATGAAAAGATGTCCATTTGAAGCTTTCGGGGTAATAGGCCCGATCATATCCATTCCACATATTGAAAAGGGCCATGGTGCAGTCATGACATGCAATGGCGATGGCGGCACATGAATCTTATCTGCATATATCTGGAATTTATGGCATTTTCAGGAATAACTAATACAATCTCCTTCCATTGTCAGCCAATAATACCCTGCCCTCATAATCTGCTTAGCAAGCATGTGACCATTAGCATGAGTGCCACATATCCTTTCGTGGACCTCTTTTATAATTCTTTGAGCTTTGGCAGATCCGACACATCTCAATAGGACTTGGTCTTTTCTTTTCTTGTAGAGAATCTCACTGTATAGAACAAAACCCATTGCTAGCCTTCTCAGAATCCTCTTGTCATTTTCTGTTGCTTGTTCTGGATACTGTTGACTCATGATGTACTGCAAGATGTCGTTATACCAAGGGAGGCCATCTGCTTCTTCTTCAATACTCAGACAGTGGACAGGAGACTCATATATACTCATCTTTATTGGCACAACTTCAGCCCCTTCATTCACTTTAAACATTGATGACAAAGTAGCCAGAGCATCTGCCATTCGATTTTTTTTCTCGAGGGAAGTAATTGAAATTCACTTCTTCAAATTCCTCCAATAAACTCAGTATGAGCTCTTGGTATCGGATTAGTTTTGTATCTCGGGTTTCCCGTTCTCCCAGTAGCTGATATATCACTAGTGCTGAGTCTCTGAAAACTTCCAATACTTTGATCTTTCTGTCCACTGCAGCACGAAGGGCCCATAGTACACGCTCCATACTTGGAAGTATTGTTTGTACAATCAAAATCCAATCTAGCAGTGAAAGGATAACAATCTTCTTCTAGGGATATGAGGACTACACCAATTCCATGCCCCATGGCATTAGATGCGCCATCAAAGCATATTTTCCATACTTTCGTCTTCAGGGAAATCTCATCTGCTTGCGAAACATACATCAAATCTTCATTCGGGAAGTCAAAGTTCAACGGCTCATAATCTTTCACTGCCCGACTTGCTAAGAATTCAGCTACTACACTGCCCTTAAAAGATTTTTGACTTACATATACAATGTCGTACTCTGACAATAAAACCTGCCATCTTGCCGTTCTTCCTGACAAAGTAGGTGCTTCCAACATGTACTTAATTGGATCGAGCTTGGCAATCAACCACGTTGTGTGGTACAACATGTACTGTCTAATTCTTCGAGTAGTCCAAGCTAAGGCACAGCACAACTTTTCTACCGACGAATATTTCAACTCATAATCTGTGAACTTCTTGCTGAGGTACTAAACTGCCTGTTCTTTCTTTCCAGTCTCATCAAGTTGCCCTAAAACACAACCCATGGATCCCTCAAATATTGATAAAAACAGTATCATTGGTTTATCCGGAACAGGTGGCATTAATACTGGTGGGTTGGATAGATAATGTTTAACCTTTTCAAATGCAATCTGACAACCTTCATCCCATTCTCCTGGATCACGTTTTCGAAGTAACTTAAATATTAGATCACATTTGTCGGTTAACTGAGAAATAAACCGAGCAATATAATTCAATCTCCTCAGAAAGCCTCTTACTTTATTTTGAGTACGAGGTGGTGGCAAATTCTGAATAGCCTTCACTTTATCCTGGTCAATCTCAATTCCCTTTTTGCTGACGACAAAACCCAGCAATTTTCTCGAGGTGACTCCAAAAGTACATTTTGCTGGATTTAGCTTGAGTTGAAACTTTCTTAGTCATTCGAAGAGCTTCTTAAGATTCACAATATGCTCTTCTTCTCCTTGTGATTTTGCAATCATATCATCAATACAGACCTCAATTCCCTTATGCATCATATCATGAAACAAGGTCACCATGGCTCTTTGATATGTTGCCCCAGCATTCTTCAACCCAAATGCCATTACCTTGTAGCAGAAGGTTCCCTACATTGTAACAAATGTGGTTTTCTCCATATATTCCGGTGCCATCTTAATCTAATTATATCTTGATAATCCGTCCATGAAAGAAAATAAAGAACTCTTCGCCGTATTATCCATCAGAGTATCAATATGGGGCAAAGGGAAATTATCTTTAGGGCTGGCCTTGTTCAAATCTCTGTAATCAACGCACATCCGCACCTTGCCATCTTTTTTTGGTACTAGAACAATATTTGCCACCCATTCTGGATATTTTGGCGCCACTAAGAATCCAGCATCAAATTGCTTCTTCACTTCCACTTTTATCTTTAACAACATGTCTGGCCTCATTCTTCTCAACTTTTGCTAATTGGCTTGCATTCTGGCCTTAAAAGGAGCTTATGGACCACAATATCCGGATCCATCCCTGGCATGTCTTGGTAAGACCATGCAAATACATCCACATATTCTTGGAGCAAAGCTATCAATTCACCCTTTATTGATGATGACAATGAAGTCCCGATTTTGACTTCTTTATCTCTTCACCATTTCCTAGATTTACCATTTCCAATAATTCCTTATGAGGAAGTACTTGTTTCTCCTCTTGTTCTATTTTTCTTAATAGATTCGAAGGTAGACCATAATCCTCAGGTCATTTGCTAGATAGGATTACACTAGGTTTCTTAGTGACCATTCGGCCTCTTCATGTATCCTTGCCTTGTGTATGCATTTGCATTTTGTTTAGGTACCATTGCTTTGCATTATTATGCCATGAAATTGTGTTTGAGTTTCTATTTGTTCATGCCTTAGTATTAGATTTTTTGGTCATTATATGTCCATGATGTTCTCATGCATTCTCATCACATTCTAAGTCTAGGCCATCTTGGTATTGCCATGCATATTAGGTCTTAAATCATATTGGTATTGCCATGCATTGCTATGCCATTTAGTTCTTAGGTCATATTAGTATTGTCATGCATATTAGTAACACATTAGATCTAAGTCACATTTGTATTATCAAGCATTTCATGCATATTAAGTTAGGAAAGCATTTATTGCCATGCAAACTCATGCTAAGCATTTAGGCCATCCTTGTATTGCCATGCATATTAGGTCTTAAATCATATTGGTATTGCCATGCATTGCTATGTTATTTAGGTCTTAGGTCACTTTGTATTACCATGCATTTCATGTCACTTTAGGTCTAGGTTTCATTAGCATTGCCATGCATTTCATGCATTTTAGACCTAGGTTGCATTAAATGCCATGCAAGTTCATTTTAGGTCTAGGCCATATTCTCTATGCCATGCATTTTTTCATTTTATTTAGGTTTTAAATCATGCATTTCATGCATTCAATTTTCTGTATGATCATGCATTTCATGTCATGCTACATGATTATTGACTTAGGCCAATCAATGGCTCAAAGCCATGCTCACTTGAGCATACTTGTGGAAAATTAAAGAGTTATCAAATTGATTATTCTACCTTTGTGATTTTTTTTACTTAGCCAATTCTTGTCCAAGTTTTTTAAATTTTTTAGCTACTGTTTGTAGGTCTTTAGGAGAGTCTCCAATATTTTTACTTTGATTTTTATATGATTTTATCAAAGGCAAAAAAATGTGTTTTGGCAAAACAGTTTTTCACCGAGTACTTGTACTTTCCCGATTTTTCTGGGCAATCATCTTTAATTAGAAAATTAAGATAATTTTTTCTCGTGTAGTTTTACATGTTCTGAGTCTCCAGTATTTGTTTCACATTTTTTTGAATTTTTAAAAATAGGTTAATAAATCTTGTGTTAAACTCGAACAGTAGAGGCAGATTTGAACTCAAAAGAAAAACAATTGTTGAATTTGGCTAAGGCATTTAGAGGGGGTCGGTTAGGAATTTTAGCTACTGTCTTAGGGTATTTTCTAGGCCTTTTTAATCTTTAAAATGATTTTATGAAGCTCGGGTCAAGGATGGTCAAGTCCGGGATTTCAAACTTAGGAAATTAGAGCTATTTTAAAAGGGTGGTTCGGCTAGGGTTTTAATTTTCATCCAAGATCTTCAAAATTGTTTTCAAACAATCACAAAGTATTTTGATTTTAAGAAAATTTAATTTGATATATTTTCCTAAGGTAGTCGGATATCTTTTTAGATATACGGATTTCCTTAATTAAAGCAAAAAATAATTTTCATGCATTGCATTTTCCATGTTCATGCATACTATATAATATGTGATTTTTGATAATTTCCATGATATTGTTATTATTTTGATTTATTTTATGGTGTTATGTTGTTTGTTATATGTTTTTGAATATTATATGTTATTCTATGCTTTTTATTTAGTTATTCATTTTTGTCACATTATTTAGCATATATTATGTTCATGCATTATTATTTCTATTTTCATGCATATTACATGATAGCATTATTTTATGTTTTATGTCATTTCATGTTACTTAGGACATTTCATTTCATTTAGGATATTATGTTATTTAAATCATTTCATTTCATTTAGAATGTGCTATGCCATTTAAATTATATCATATCATTTAGGTTGCATTATATTATCTAGACTTTGCTATGTCATTTTATTTATGTCACACATATTCATATTTTTTTTTTTATGTTTTGAAAAAGATAATGATTTTCAATAAATAAAGATATTCCTGAGTTAAAATAATTCATGAGTTCTCTGTCGAGTTTGCTGGGGAGGATATCATCAATTATCATTAATAACAAAATATCTCCTTTAAAACGAGAATGATTCTGAAAATTTTCCAAAAAAATAAAAATTTCTATATTTTGCCGATTTTGTCGGGGAATATATGAAGATTTTGAATTAATAAATTCTGGATCACTTTCAATTAAAAAATGGAATTATTTTTCTTTAAATTGGGGATTAATTTAAAATAACAAATTTAAAATCGACTTTTTTTTATTGAGACTTGAGATAATACACGATTAATAAGGTACCGTTTTATACGGGTGCTAATCCTTCCCCGCACGTAACCGAGTCACGAACTCGATTCTTCGATTTTCTCTAGTTTATAATGCAGACTTGAAATTGGGTTTAAAAATGTTTTAATTAATTTTAAAATGTTTTACAAAACCTGTTTTAATAGGTGGTCGATCACACCTAGCTAAAAAGTTTGGTGGCGACTCCATTTCTTTTTCATGGTCATTTTCAAAACCTTCATTTTTCTAGAGGAATTAAGTCGACTTTTCCTCCTTTTTTTAAAATGTCTCGCTTAACGAATAATAAAGTCTTGCGATGAGACGCCAGTTATTTTTTAGATGGCAACAAGTAGCTTTCTAAAGGCAGCTTGGAGTACATCTTTTCAAGAGGGTGCTCGACCATTTTCTCAGGCAATGAAGGATCAAAATTTCTATATATGCTGATGTAGGCCTTTATTTCTTTCATGACTCTGAACAATATGTTAGTCACCGATTATCTTAGGGTTTAGGGTTTTATTTCTATTTGAATTTTTTATGTTTTATGGCAATTACACATGAAAATATTATGTTGAAACATAAGGAGAATGATGCAACGATTCCAAAGGCAGTATTTTAAAGAAATTGTTCTTCTCGAATAAAGTGGATATGATGTTGGTCCAAGAAACTATACTTGAAATTATCAAAAAATCTCAAATTCTAAAAATTTGGGAGATGCGAATTTTGATTGGATTTTTCTACTTCCAATGGTCATTCAGATGGTCTTCTAATGGTATGGGATAAGAATATTTTTATTGTTGAGAAAATTTAAAAGACTGATAGATTATTGGTGGTTAAAATAAGGTGGCCTAGATAAGAATTTGGTTGTGTTATCTATAATGTATATGCTCCTTGTGAAGCTGTAGCAGGGGATTTCAATACAATGAGAATGCCCTTAGAGAGGAATGGTTGTTTACATGGTGAAACGGGCATTTATGATTTCTTGATTTCATTAACCAATATGAGCTCATTTATCTTCCTTGTAATGTTGTTTGCATTGAATGACTATTTTGTTGATCAGAAGATGTGATTGTTGTGTTGGAACTTTGAGTTTTTTTAAGTATGGCAAAAGTGAAGGTTTTATTGTTTAGTTCTTGTGATTCTAGTGTTCAAGTTGCTAGGAAAATTTTGCATGTAAAATTATGGCTTTTTGAGTCATGTCCATTCAGAGTTAGTGTGCGGAAAGGGATTTTTCTTCAGTTAAAACTGTTGGAGAGAGGTGGTTGATTACACGGTGCTTAGTTTGTTTGATTCTTATTATGAATTTGCAAGCAAAAGGAGTTTGGACTCATTGGCTGTGATGAAGTGTCTTGGAATGTTTTATATGTTATTGGAGTTTTATTAACTATTTGGCTGTGGATTCATGTGGTGCTGTTGTGCTGTTCTTGTAGCCATCTTTTATTCTAAGGACATGATTTGATTTTCTTTGGTACTAGAAATGTTGGTTTCTTTTCCATTTCGAGCTATTTCTAGTATGTCATATAGGTAGTTGAGTTGTTTCATTTGGAGTTATCTTCTTCTTTTCCTTAATGTTGCTTCTGCTGTTTTGTTAGTTGTTTGAAAAAATGAGGACTGTTTCTTGGAATGCTTGAGGTATGTCTAATGAGATGAAATTTTGGATATTGAGAAAGTTGATTTGTTTTTTGAAAGCTATTGTGGAGTTAATTTAAGAGCCTAAGTTGGAATTCTGTGATATTGGCATATGCTATGAAGTTGGAAGGTAATTTGGTTAAAAAAATTTAAGACAAATGTGCATACAAAAATTTCGTGTAAAAAATAAGACAAAAAAAATTTGAGACAAATAAAAAATTTATTTTTCTTAGACGTGAAAATTACAATTTTTGGGAATTCTTAAAATAAAGAAAATCCTCTGATTTTTTCTTCAACAAAAATTTGATTCAAGATTCTTAACGACTTGATCTTGAACAAATGATATCCGCTTCAAGGTTCTTCGAGACTTGCTCTTGAACAAATGGAATTGATCTCCTTCCATTTGATGGAACAAGTACAAAAAGCAACTTCTTGAGAATTTTTTAAAAAACAAGTACGGTGTTCTTCAAAATTTGTTCAATCTTCAGAGCTTGATTCTTAAGACTTAAGAAAAACTTCGAGCCTTCAAAATCTTCTTCTTCTCTTCAAAATTGTGAACTGTGTTGAATGGCTTAGAGGAGCACCGTATTTATAATGCTAGCCTGCTAGGTGAGAGAGAGCTCTAAAAGAATTCAATCTCTAAATTAATTTAATTTAATTTAATTAAAGATAAAATAATAATGACTCAAGGTGGAATTTAATTGGATGATCCATGAATCTTTGCAATTTGATTGGCCAAAACTTGAATTTATCTCTAATTTTTTTATTTAATTTAAAGATAAATTCGATGACTCATAAATAAACTTTGATTGGTCAAATTGTAAATCTTTGGATTTTGATTGGCCAAACATGTGTAAATATTTAATTAATCATAGAATTAATTAATTATGATGTCATAATTTCACATGGTGATGATCAATTTATCAATTGAAAATTCTTTGATTAAATATATAAAAGAAATTTTAATGGACACATGATAAATTGCAAATGGTAAAAAATTTCTTGTTCTACAAATTCCCCATCAAGACTTGATTGCGTACATGATTATTTTAGTGTAAAAAGTAGACAAATCTTGAAATTTTATTTGCTTTTGATACCAAAGTTTATTTGCAGCTTTGCATTGACTTGAGAAGATTTGCAAGCTTCAATTGTTCCACATGATTTTTGTATGTGACAAGTGAGCAAGCCTTGAATTTAATTTGATTTAGCATCACTTTTAATTTGAAGTAAAGTCTTAACTGGCAATAATGTTTACCTAGGATATCTTGAACTCTTAGCATGCCTTGATTTTGGAAAGAATTTTACTTAAAATTAAATAGCCTAGCCAAATAGCCAAGGAATTATTCTCTTAGAAAAATTGCCTTGCAATCTTGCTTGATATGCACATTCTCTATCCAATCAAGAGTAGGATTCTTAATCGGCATACATTAGGACCAATTGCTTTGATGTAGCCTTGGCGAATATATATCTCCATTCCAACTTGGATTATATCAACCGGCCAATGAGAAGAAAAAAGCATACAACCTTAGAAATAGAAACAATTCTTACTTAATTAACTGGCGTTTAAATAGCAAATTAACTGACTTTGACTTTGTAAATCAACTAGAATTTGATCCTTAAGAATAATAAAGTAAATCTTTTATCAAACTGATTTTAATTCAAAATCTACTTACGATTTAACTTTATAAACTTAAGGTCCGGTTTTGACATGTAGTCCCATTGGGATTTGCCTTTTTTTTTTTTTTGTGGCCAATTGATAACTCGTATAATTATATAGTTTTTAGTTATGTTTTATTATTGTTTTGTGTCAAATACGAGTTATTATTGTTTAGTCTAATTGTGTTTATGATCTTTTATATTTTTATGTAATTTGGTGTTTTTCACAAGTTTCTTTGAGTGATTTCAGATTACTAGTATTAAGGGCAAATCCAGTTCAGTTCCAGTTCCGACACCTTTTGCCATATCAGCTATATCTTGAGTTTCACTGAAGCAATAAGGCTGAACTTTGTATCCCTGCAAAGCTAAGAGGCATATCTATCTTTTTCATGTTTTACACTTCTTGAAACGGAGTCGTTTTCCCTAGCGAAATCGACCATCAAGTTGGCTGATGTGCAATGACGTCTGTTCTGCACCGTTTTGGTATTTTGACCATATCTTCCGATCCACGTGCGCAAATGATCTGATTCCAACGGCTATGGATCCGTAACTGATAGGGGTATATTTTTCTAGAAGACCATTTTATCAGATCGAGCCTCCAACATTGACAAATTCGATCATCAAACTGGATGATCAGAATTGTCATACAATATGACGAAAATTGTTAGAAAAATGCACCCACCTATTATACCTACCTTTGAAATTTGTAAAGCTTGTCTCTTGTCATTTAGCCCTCCAAAATGTGTATAAATAGAGGGCCTTGGATGAGTATTGGGATACATGTAGATTGGTAGGATATTAGCCATTTATGTGTTGCTAATCATATTGTTGAGGTGATGAGGTGAAGCTCTTGGTAAATGCTAAGGTTAGTCTCTTAAACATGAGCTAAAATGAATCATCATTTATAAACACTAGTATAGATAATATTTTCTTTTGGTTTAAAATCATACTTGCAAAGTAGAGATCTTGATTCATTATTGACAATCAAAATGGCACAGTAAATGCTTGGTTTCATAACCTTGATTTGTTGTAGACATATACCTTGGCATAAGGAATGCTTGGACTCTTTTTATGAGTTTTGAGGACACCAAATGAACATAATATCATATGCTATGGACGTTGGACAATTTGGACTGAATTGCTAAACCTTCCGATTGGAACCTCCTTTATGTGTGGATTTCAATTGTGTAATAAAACAAGATTAATCTTAGCATAACACCAAGAGTGGATTCTCTAACCTCAACATCTTTTCTTATTGTTTTTTTTATATCTTGTTTAATTTCTTTTATATTTTGTTTATTTTGTTCTCTAATATCTTGTTTATCTTATTTTGTTGTTGATTCCCTAATATATTGTTTACTTTCTTTGTCTTATATATTTATAAACTTATACTTATTAATACGCTTCCCTGTGGTTCGACCTCGGACACCCGAGAATTTATTACTTGAACATAACCTGCACTTGGGTTTACAACTCTTAATTGAATCTCCATCAAGTTTTTGGCGCCGTTGCCGGGGAAGCAATACTAAGTATATAAGTTTATAAGTATATTTATTTTTATTGGCTGGTTATACCGCCTAATTTTGTATATATTTATTTTTATTGGCTGGTTATACCGCCTAATTTTGTATATATTTATTTTTATTGGCTGGTTATACCGCCTAATCCGTATATTAACTTTGTTTTATGCTTGTTTGGCGACGTGATTTTAGATCTCGTCGTTTAGTTAGATTTTATTGTGAAACTTTTTCAGGTAATCATTCTAATACAACTCCTACCATGGCTGACAATGAAAGTGTTCATGCTGAAGATGAGAACAGACAAGTACGCACCATGCGTGACTACTTGCAACCAACTCGAAGCTCATCACCCTCTTGTTTTATTTTTCCTCTCAATGCAAACAACTTTCGTTTTAAACCAGGTATGATAGCTTTGCTTCCAAATTTCCATGGGTTAGAATCGGAAAGTGCTTACTCGTTTCTAAAAGACTTCGAAGATGTATGTGTCACCTTTAATGACCAACAATGTACAAATGAAATTGTCAAGCTAAAATTATTTCCTTTTTCTTTAAAAGATAAAGCAAAAATTTGGCTTCATAATTTAAAACCAAGGTCAATTGGCACATGGCAAGAATTACAAACTGAGTTTCTAAAGAAATTTTTCCCAGCACATAAAACTACTGCTTTGAAAAGACAGATTCAAAATTTCAATCAAAATCAAAATGAAGCATTTTTTCAGTGCTGGGAGCATTTTAAAGATTTGTTAAGTTCTTGTCCACATCATGGTTTTGAAAAATGGCGTCTTATTAGTTTCTTTTATGAAAGTTTAACTCCCGAAACTAAACAATTTGTTGAAACAATGTGTAACGGTGAGTTTCTAGAAAAAGAACCTGAAGAAGCCTTTGACTACCTAGACCATTTGGCAGATAACTCTCAAGCCTGGCACACAGATAATTCCTCTGAAAGTTCCAATAGATCTAATCTTGTTTCTAACAGAGGTAAATATCATTTTAGTCAAGAAGATGAGATAAAAGCTAAAGTAGCTAATTTGGCTAGAAAGATTGAAGCCATGGAACTTAGAGAAGTAAAAGAAGTTAAAACGGTTAAAAATGAAAAAAGTTGTGGAATTTGTGAAATCATGGGACACCCCACTTCTGAATGTCCAAACATTCCCATTCTTAAAGAAGCGTTGCATGATCAAGTAAATTCCATAAACACATTTAAAAAGCCTTTTCCTTCTCCTTACTCTGAAACGTATAACCCTGAATGGAGAAATCATCCCAACTTCAGTTGGCGGAATAATAATCATGTTCAGGTACCACAATCTCAAAAGCCGGGCAACACTTTTTCCTATCAACCTTCACGTGTACAAACCTTGGAAGAGACATTGCAAGCATTCATGCAAACACAAGCAAATGTGAATAACCAAACTTCACAGGACATCAATGAGATCAAAAACACCTTGTCCACATTGACAGCTTCATTACGCACTCAAGAAAAAGGTAAGTTTCTTGCTCAACCTCAGCCTAACCCTTCTACTCAATGTCTTGTTTCTTGCTCCAATGAAACTCAACAGGAAAATGCCAGTTCTATCACAACTCTTCGAAGTGGAAAGGCAATTGACAAAAACATTCCATCAAAAGACCAAGATCCTTTTTCCCCTCCGAAAAGTAACGGTAAGGATGATGGTAAGTCTGAACTTCTTGAAAATTTGGACAAAGAAAAAGGTATGCATCCTGCTCCTTTTCCTCAAAGGTTGCAAACAATAAAGAATTTGAATCAAAATGCAGAAATTTATGAACTTTTCAAACAAGTTAAGATTAACATTCCTTTATTGGATGCAATCAAACAAGTTCCATCTTATGCTAAATTTTTGAAGGACATGTGCACATTTAAAAGGAAACATAATGTACAAAAGAAAGCATTTCTGACGGAAAGTGTGAGCTCAATCATTCAGCACCTTACTCCACCAAAATTCAAAGATCCTGGATGTCCAACAATCTCATGCATCATTGGAAACACTAGAATAGAACATGCATTGCTTGATCTTGGTGCTAGTGTTAATCTTTTGCCCTTTTCTGTTTATCAACAGTTAGGTTTAGGTGAACTCAAGGAAACACCTGTTACACTTCAACTAGCTGATCGCTCTGTAAAAATTCCTCGAGGGATAGTTGAAGATGTTTTGGTTCAAATTGATAATTTTTACTTCCTTGTTGATTTTATTGTTTTGGACACACATCCTGTTTCAAATCCAAATGTTCAAATTCCTGTTATATTAGGCCGTCCATTTCTTGCAACTTCTAATGCTCTGATAAATTGCAGGAATGGTATGTTGAACATTTCTTTTGGAAATATGACTTTAGAATTAAATGTGTTCAACACTTGCAAGCAACCTGGTGATGATTCAGAAGTACATGAAGTGGATTTCATTGAAGAACTTGTTCATGAACATCTCACCACTACAACATTCCATGATCCTTTAGAAGCTTATTTAATTGAATGTGAGTTTGATAATGCTTCAGAAATTTCACACACTGATTCTTTGTTAAATTCTTTTCAGGTTAAGCATTGTTGGAAACAAAAGTTTGAGGAACTTCCATCACTCACAAATGTCACTGTACCATCAACTATTGAACCACCCAAGCTGGATTTAAAACCATTGCCATCCGAGCTAAAATATTCCTTTTTGGGTGAGAATAAAACTTTTCCAGTCATAAATGAACTTGAGGAACTCAGAAATGATGCATATGAGAATTCTAAAATTCATAAAGAAAGAACTAAAGCCTTTCATGACAAGTTAATTTCAAGAAAAACATTTGATGTTGGGCAAAAAGTTCTACTTTATAATTCTAGACTTCACATATTTCCTAGTAAGTTGAGATCAAGATGGACTGGCCCATTTGTGGTTAAGCATGTGTATCATTATGGAGCAGTTGACATTGAGAATCCTCAAAATGGTAACGTATTCAAGGTAAATGGACAAAGACTCAAACTCTTTTTGGAAAATCATGTTACTCAAGAAGAGGTTGTTTTTCTTTTTGATCCTTGTTTTGAAAATAAATAGATGTAAATATAATTTTTGCTAATTTAAAAAAAAAAAAAAAAATTTGTTGTGTTTTAAGCAATTTAGAAGTATTCATTCTGAACAAGGTCTGAGTAAGGGAGACTTGAGACATACCTTGTCAGTTTGATTTTAATCTTTTTATGTTTACTTGTTAATTTTTGTTTAGTATTTTAGGATTAATTAGGTTGCATGAGTTTGTTTTGTTTTGAGTCTTAGTTATTCTTATTCTTATGTTATTAGTTCTTTTCTCTTACACATGATTCTTTCATTTGGGTTAATAGACTTACATTGAGGACAATGTAAGAATTAAGTGTGGGGGGAACGATTTAGGATTTCTTTTATTTTTGTCTACTATTTTTTTTTATGAGTCTTTATTATTATTATTATTATTTTAGTGTGTTTTAGCTCCTTTTTAATACAATGATGAGATATGAATTGCATAAGTCTAAAACAGATTTATTAGTGAGAAGATTTTCATGAGAATTGAGCTTGATATCAACCTTTTTATGAGCCAATGTTAATATGATATGTTGATTGAGAAAGAAGCATGTTTAGACTTAATCTGACTTGTATAATCATCCTTGTGAGTTTTTGAGCCTATAATGATTGATGCATTATACAAATCAATCTAATTTCTTTCTTGAGTGCTCTTATGATTACATGATTCTCTAGAACTTGCTTTAAACCGTTTGATACTATATTGATACATGTGACAACATGAATATGATAGAGGCATTAGGATTATAACCAGAGCCAAACAGCCATCCATTATTAATGTTCTACGAGAACATCCCCACTAGTGAGCCAATTTGAGCCTACATTAAATATGATGTTTTATTGGTAACCACAACTTACACCTAGCCTAAATATACTTATATCCTTACCCTTGTTCTAAAGATGAATTTTATATTTTGAGACATATTGCAAAAAAAACAAGGGATATTTTTATTTGAAAATTTGGGTTAGAAACAAAAGATAAGTGTGGGGGAAGAAAAGAAAAGAAAAAGTCAAGAGAAAAAGAAAGGGATCATTGTCAAATACATTCCCATATTAAAAAAAAAAAAAAAAAAAAAAAAAAAAAAAAAAAAATTTCTCTTGAACTTCTAGAAAAAGATGTTACAAAGTTGGTTAGAATGATGCAAAGGCTCAACATGAATATTTAGCCTATGTTATTATGTGCTTTATAAGAGTTTTGAGAAGTTTTATTTGTATGATCTTATTATGTCTCTAAAATCTATGAACTCTTTGGAACCTTTGTGATATCTTTATCCTTTTGTTCTTTAACCACATTATAACCCTTTGGCCCCATTACAACCTTGAATAAAGACCTCTTGATTTATGAAGTTGTATGATCTAAATAGTGGAGAATAGGTGGACAAGCAAGCATATGGTAGAAGTGTTTTCATGAGATTGATTGAGTGTAAACACTTTACCACTACTTTAAAGAGTGAAAATCAAGAGAGTATCCCATGTGAGAAGTTGAGATTAAGTTTGAATATACACTATTTTGATTGAAATATGTTATGTTATTATTGGCTTAACTCAAACTATTTACATTCAAGCAAGATTTTTTGTGAATTTCTTTAAGCTATTGATTAGTTTTTAAGACTTGTCCAATGATTATCTCTAATTTATATTGGAAGGATTAGTTATAATTATTATTTTTAGTTTTTCTTATTTCTTCAATGTTTGTGGGTATCGTCCTAGTAAACCCTCACGAGACTAAACTCGTCCACTAGGGACACCTAGGGGTTTAAAGGCTTGTGTCACATGCTAAGTGCCACCGTGATTTCCTACGAAAATGGATTAGATTAGATTTTCTTATTTTATTTTTATTGAGTCGTTGCTAGGGACTAGCAACAATCTAAGTATGGGGGTGTGATAACTCGTATAATTATATAGTTTTTAGTTATGTTTTATTATTGTTTTGTGTCAAATACGAGTTATTATTGTTTAGTCTAATTGTGTTTATGATCTTTTATATTTTTATGTAATTTGGTGTTTTTCACAAGTTTCTTTGAGTGATTTCAGATTACTAGTATTAAGGGCAAATCCAGTTCAGTTCCAGTTCCGACACCTTTTGCCATATCAGCTATATCTTGAGTTTCACTGAAGCAATAAGGCTGAACTTTGTATCCCTGCAAAGCTAAGAGGCATATCTATCTTTTTCATGTTTTACACTTCTTGAAACGGAGTCGTTTTCCCTAGCGAAATCGACCATCAAGTTGGCTGATGTGCAATGACGTCTGTTCTGCACCGTTTTGGTATTTTGACCATATCTTCCGATCCACGTGCGCAAATGATCTGATTCCAACGGCTATGGATCCGTAACTGATAGGGGTATATTTTTCTAGAAGACCATTTTATCAGATCGAGCCTCCAACATTGACAAATTCGATCATCAAGCTGGATGATCAGAATTGTCATACAATATGACGAAAATTGTTAGAAAAATGCACCCACCTATTATACCTACCTTTGAAATTTGTAAAGCTTGTCTCTTGTCATTTAGCCCTCCAAAATGTGTATAAATAGAGGGCCTTGGATGAGTATTGGGATACATGTAGATTGGTAGGATATTAGCCATTTATGTGTTGCTAATCATATTGTTGAGGTGATGAGGTGAAGCTCTTGGTAAATGCTAAGGTTAGTCTCTTAAACATGAGCTAAAATGAATCATCATTTATAAACACTAGTATAGATAATATTTTCTTTTGGTTTAAAATCATACTTGCAAAGTAGAGATCTTGATTCATTATTGACAATCAAAATGGCACAGTAAATGCTTGGTTTCATAACCTTGATTTGTTGTAGACATATACCTTGGCATAAGGAATGCTTGGACTCTTTTTATGAGTTTTGAGGACACCAAATGAACATAATATCATATGCTATGGACGTTGGACAATTTGGACTGAATTGCTAAACCTTCCGATTGGAACCTCCTTTATGTGTGGATTTCAATTGTGTAATAAAACAAGATTAATCTTAGCATAACACCAAGAGTGGATTCTCTAACCTCAACATCTTTTCTTATTGTTTTTTTTATATCTTGTTTAATTTCTTTTATATTTTGTTTATTTTGTTCTCTAATATCTTGTTTATCTTATTTTGTTGTTGATTCCCTAATATATTGTTTACTTTCTTTGTCTTATATATTTATAAACTTATACTTATTAATACGCTTCCCTGTGGTTCGACCTCGGACACCCGAGAATTTATTACTTGAACATAACCTGCACTTGGGTTTACAACTCTTAATTGAATCTCCATCACCAATCAACAAAAAATTCTATTATTTCCAAAACATTTACCAAAACAATACATATTCACACCCAAAATTGCTCTTGAACACTTTTACATTCAGTAAAACTCTAGACCCTTTATCAGACTATTACATTAATAGAAGACTCAAGTTTCCAGAGTTTATTACAAATCTAAATTAATTGGTGGAGTTGGCAAACCATCTTTGTCTACTATATGAACTAGAGAAGATGGGGTTGAAACACCCAATTTGTAATGCACATCTTCTTTTTGATTGAGAAGCCACCCAATCCGTATCTTTATTAGCTTCTCTGTGAATCCAGTTACATTTGAAACCTACAAAACCTTTTTTCTTACTCCAGATATCTCTAATGAAAAGCATTACTTTCCAATTTCCAATCCCTTTCCTCCTATGAATCTCATTTGTAAAACAATAGAGGCTGTTTCAACAATTATTTTTCTCAGTCTCTTCCTTTTAGTTGGCAAAACCCCCTCTCACTGCCATTGCTTCAATCTCAATACTTGAACTTACCATTACATGTTTTTCAGTTACACCAATCAGCTGCCCTTGATCATCTCTTATTATCACCCCTACTCATGCCTCTTTAGTTTCCTTACTAAATGCCCCATCATAATTAAACTTAACCCATCCTTCCTTTGTCCAACTCCAGCATGAGCTTATATTACCTTTTTTTACTCTCCCCCTTATATCCTTATAAGTTATCAATATATTTTTCAAGCACAACTCTATGAATTCTTTGAATTGTTCTAGTAGGATTTGGTTCTTTTTTTTTTAATCACAACAGTGCATCTCTCCATCCGAACAATCCAACATGCATAGGCCACCATAACAACCAGTGTTTCATGTTCCTCTTCAACTAAATTCTCAAATTTTAACACATTTTCAAACCAGACATCAAAAGTTGTTATCTGATCCCTATTCACCTTATAGTTCAACCTAAGTCCAAAGCAAATTGCTAATGATCATTCACATAATAATAATGTATACTCAATTGTTTCTTCATTTTCCCCACATATGGGGCATGTAGGGTTTTCATTTATCTTCTTTTTTTAAATATTGCATCTAGTAGCAACAGAGTTGGTGCATACTGTTGGTGTATGCCCTAGAGCAATCAGATTAAGCATGGGATACACAGTCAATAAAGCAAACCCTTCACTATGAAGATAGTGATACAAGGTTTTTCTTCATGTTAGTTCAATAATAAAGAGTTATTAAGTACTAATCGGATGAAGCCCATGGAACATAATGGCCTTGCAAAGGAATTATAAAGAGTTATATTTATGAGATCCTTATGCATCAAAGCCTTGTTCCTCAAACTGTTCCTGGTCATCATATTGCCAAGACGAGGCATTGGCAATGCTCAAAGACTAGTATATGTTAAGACTTCTTACTTATGAAGTAAGCAACCGATCTCATATAGGTTAAAGTATGGGATACTTGGGATAACATATAGGTGCTTGTCTGTTGAACAAGTTCACTGAACATAGCCTGCCAAGAGAACTTCATTTGATAATATCACTCTAGTGTCTATGATAATGTTATCTTAGTACTAGTCGTGTAAATTCGTACTCAGACTTGTGATACCAGGTCATCTTGTATGGAGAGTGTCATACTTAGATTCCATCACGAACGGGTCCCAAAAAGGGATGCATATGGTAGGATGTTATTGGGAATGACATGAACCATATGAAGATGAATGAGTGATCCAGAGAGGATTCACCACTCCCTGTGATAATGGAGACATATCTCGTTTGTTCTTGACTACAATTAACTTCATTAAGTCTTTGGCCAAAGCATGATGGATTTAGGAGAAACTTGTTTCTCTAAATTCATAAGGTTAGTCATTAGTTGCGAAGAACTAATTGATAAGCTCATAAAATACACATTATAATCAGATTTGCTATTCCTTACTATCCATCATTCTATCTTTTATTGTTTTTATTTAGTTTGTTTTGTTTATTAGTTCTTTTCTCTTACACATGATTCTATCATTTGGGATAATAGTATTAATTGAGGACAATGTAAGAATTAAGTGTGGGGGGGAATAACTTAGGATTTATTTTATTTTTAGGGTATTTTGTCTTTTTTATTGTGTTCTAGTTACTAGTGATGAGATATGAATTGAATAGGTCTAAAACTAGTTTACTGGTGAGACGTTTTTTCATGAGAATTGAGCTTGATATCATTTTTTTTATGAGCTAATGTTAATATGATATGTTGATTGAGAAAGAAGCATGTTTAGACTTAATATTGACTTGTATAATCATCCTTGTGAGTTTTGAGCCTATATGATTGATGCATTATACATATCAATCTAATTTCTTTCTTGAGTGCTCTTATGATTACATGATTCTCTAGAACTTACTTTAAACTGTTTGATACTATATTGATACATATGACAACATGAATATGATAGAGGCATTAGGATTTATAGCCAAGGCCAAATCAACCATCCCCTATTGATGTTCCAAGAGAACATCCCCTTAGTGAGCCAATTTGAGCCTACATTGAACAAGCGATTTCATTAGTAACCACATATTTTACCTAGCCTAAATACACTTATATCTTTACCCTTGTTCTAAAGATGAAGTAGAATATTTTGAGACATATTGCATAAATAAAGGAGATTTATTGAAAATTTGATTTAGATACAAAAGATAACTGTGGGGGAGGAGAAAGGCCAAAGTCAAGAGAAAAAGAAAGGGAACATTGTAAAAATACATTCTCATAAAAGTTTTCTTTGGAACTTTTGTGATATCCTTTTCCTTTTGTTCTTTAACCACATTAATTACCTATTGGCCCCATTACAACCTTGAATAAAGACCTCTTGATTTATGAAGTTGTATGATCTAAATAGTGAAGAATAGGTGGACAAGCAAGCATATGGTAGAACTGTGTTCCTTGGAACCTTTGTGATATCCTTTTCCTTTTGTTCTTTAACCACATTAATTACCTATTGGCCCCATTACAACCTTGAATAAAGACCTCTTGATTTATGAAGTTGTATGATCTAAATAGTGAAGAATAGGTGGACAAGCAAGCATATGGTAGAACTGTGTTCCTGAGATTGATTGAGTGTAAACACTTTACCACTACTTTAAAGAGTGAAAAACATGAGAGTATCCCATGTACGAAGTTGAGATTAAGTTTGAATATGCACTATTTTGATTGAGATATGTTATGATAATATTGGTTTAACTCAAACCATTTACATTCAAGCATGATTCTTTATGAAATTCTTTGAACTAATGATTAGTTTATAAGACTTATCTAATGATTTTCTCTCATTTATATTGAAAGGATTAGGAGTAATTATATTTAGTATATTTTAGTTTTTCTTATGTTTATAATGTTTGTGGGTATCATCCTAGTAAACTCTCACGAGACTAAACTCGTCAACTAAGGACACCTAGGGGTTTAAAGGCTTGTGTCACATGCTAAGTGCCATCATGATTTCCTACAAAAGTGGATTAGATTAGATTTTCTTATTTTATTTTTATTTTGTTTTGCTCAAGGACTAGCAAAAAGCTAAGTGTGGGGGTATTTGATAAGCTCATAAAATATACATTTTACGCCATTTCTATTCTTAGTTTTAGTTATGTTTTCGATCTTTATCTTGATTACTTATGTTATGTCTTTGAATTTTAAGTATATTAGAAGAATGAAGAGAAAAGATGTCAATTATGATGTTAAAGAGCTTATAAAATCATAATCACAAGATGGAAGAATACTTGGGAGTCAAAAAGATCAATTTTTTGTTGCCAAGCAAGAAGACAGATTTGACCTCTGGAGCTTGTTGCAAGGAAAAAATGATGTTAAAGTCCTTATTTAAAGACACTTCCTCTTGACTTTTGAGGTTGACTTGAATACCTTTCCAACGATACTTTATAGGCCTAAATCGGATAAGACATCATCATCCAAATCAGCCGAAGAAGTGCGAGATGATGTAGCAGCAAAATGTGTTGGCAGAAGTTCGACGCCATGGCGCCCCAGTCCAGCGCCGTGGCACTCAAGGTTCGGGAAAGAGTTTGAAAACCCTAAAAAAATACAATTTTCTACCTCCTAACTTACTTGTGCGGCAATGACTTCTTCCTAGGGTTTTAAAGCTCTATAAATACCATCTTTTGAGCCACAAACTAGACATGTTTTGATTATAATCAATATTCTTCTTCTTCTTCTCCATTCTCTTAGTTTTCTTATAGTTTTCTTCTTAGTTTCTCTTTAAATTTATATTTATGTTAACAATGCCTATGCAAGGCTAAACTCCTTTTTAGAATATTTAATTTGACATATTTTCCTAAGGTATCTGGATATCTTTTTAGATATACGGATTTCCTTAATCAAAGGAAAAAATACATTTCATGCATTGCACTTTTCATATTCATGCATTTTATATAATATGTGACTTTTGCTATGATAATTTCTATGATATTGTTATGATTTTGAGTTATGTTATATTGTTTAGTATATGACTTGGAATATTTCATGATAGCTGTCGCAACCTAAAAAATAACGAGTCTCATCGCAAGACTTTATTATTCATTAAGCGTGACATTAAAAGAAACTGAGGAAAAGTCGACTTAATTCCTCTTGAAAAATGAAGGTTTTGAAAAAGACCTTGAAAAAGACATGGAGTCGCCACCAATCTTTTTTAGCTAGGTATGATGGGCCACCTATTAAAACCGGTTTTATAAAATATTTTAAAAATTAATTAAAACATTTTAATAACCAATTTCAAGTCTGCGTTTTAAACCAGAGAAATCAAAGAAGTGGGTTCGGGAGTCGGTTACGTGTGGGGAAGGATTAGCACCCCCACAACGCCCGTATAAATCGATACCTTATTAATCGTGTGTTATCTCAAGTCTCGGTAAAAAATCGGTTTTAAATTTAGTATTTCAAGTTAATTCCCAATTTAAAGAAAAATAATTCCATTTTTAATTGAAAATGATCCGGAATTTATAAATTCAAAATTTTCCTATATTCCCCAACAAACGTGGCAAAATATAGAAATTTTGGAAAATTTTGGAAAATTTTCCGCATCATTCTCTTTTAAAAGAAGATATTCCGTTATTAATAATAATTGATGATATCCTCCCTAGCAAACCCGGCAGAGAACTCATGAATTATTTTAACTCGGGAATATCTTTATTTTATTGAAAACCATTACCTTTTTTTGAAAACATTTAAAAGAAATGAATATGTATATGCATGACATAAATAAAATGACATAGCAAAATCTAAATAATATAATGCAACCTAAATGACATGACATGATTTGAATGCCTTAGAATATTCTAAATGAAATGAAATATCCTAAGTTATGTGATATATTCTAAATGAAATTAAATGACCTATGTAACATAATACATTCTATATGAAATGCAATATCCTAAGTCATATGATATAATCTAAATGAAATAAAATATTCTAGATGACATAATATATCCTAAATGAAATGAAATGACCTAGGTAATATAATATATTCTACATGAAATGCAATATCCAAAGTCATATGATATAATCTAAATGAAATAAAATATTCTAGATGACACAATATATCCTAAATGAAATGAAATGATTTAAATGACATGACAAATATGAATGATATGGCATATAATTTAAATGACATGGAATAAAATAATGCTATCATATAATATGCATGAAAATAAAAATAATAATGCATGAACATAGTATATGCTAAATAAAAATAACTAAATAAAAGCACAGGATATCATGAAATATTGAAAACCATATAATAAACCATATAACATCAAAAAATATAAATCAAAATAATAACAATATCATAGAAATTATTATAGCAAGAATCACATGTTATATAAAATGCATGAATATGAAAAATGCAATGCATGAAATGTATTTTTTCCTTTAATTAAGGAAATCCGTATATCTAAAAAGATATCTGGCTACCTTAGGAAAATATGTCAAATTAAATATTCTAAAACCAAAATACTTTGTGATTGTTTGAAAAAATTTTTGAAAAGCTTAGGTTAAAAATAAAAAATAATAAAAAAAAAACTGGTTATTTTCACAAAAATGCAACACACAATGCAAAACACATGGAGTAGCCGAATGGCCTCAAGCTCCAACAAGCATGGCATTTTCACAAACACTTGATATACTAACATGCTCAACTAAAATATAAAACTCAAATCATGCAAAAACCACACAATCATTTTCACAAACACTTAATATACTAAATCTAAAACATGCTCAACTAAAATATAAAACTCAAATCATGCAAAAACCATACAAGCATTTTCACAAACACTTGATATACTAAATCTAAAACATGCTCAAATTTAAACATCATGAAAATAGAAAATTAAAAATGCAAGAACATGATATTTAAATCATAAATGGCAACAAACAAAGCAACCAAATTAGAATATAACTCAAGTATATGAAGTAAAATAACATTTAAAACACCAAAGATCAAAGAAAATAACATAAACAATATGATAAAATAAACCAAAACAACAACTTAAACAAAAACTGTAGGCCATTCGGCCATGGTGAGTATATTGTAAAAAAATTGTAAAAAATACATTTAAGAAAGAGATGAAGGAAGAACTTAAGAAGAACAATGAAAAAACATTTATTTAAAAAGGAAACTCACCAAATAGTAATTAAATTAGCACAACCAAGAATGAAAAATCAAGAAAGTGCAAGAGTTGGTGCTCAAGAGCAACCTCAAGAAGCTATATTTCAAGCTTTATCTCTTCAAACTTTCCTTTCTTTTCTAAACTTTTTCTTTTTGCTTTCAACCAAAGAGATAAAAACCAAGAAAAACTAAGAGAAATCAGCAAAATGAAGTGTCAAAATGAAAATTCTGCACCTCCCCTTAATGATGGCAGAATTTTACCTCTCTCCTCCCCTAGGATATTGTCATTTTGATTCCAACCAACTTCTATCCAAGGGCTAGTGATTCAAGGTGAAAAATCATGAAATTATCACCCTTAGATTAGCATATCAGCTGTCCTAAATTACAGCTATTCAAGAATAATGTTGACACTCTCCCTTGGCCTATGTGGCTTAATCACCATGGCTTGATCAAAGAGAATCTCTAACTAACTCTTAATTCTTGGCAGGCCAGCACTTCTCTTTTCCAGCCCAAGTCTGATTTTTTGAAAGGCCCAAAGAAGCCCTTTTCGGTTGCTTGGGTGAAATGACCGTTTTGCCCCCCAGATGCAAATAAATATCAAATGGACTCCAAATTCAATTTTTATTTTTTTAATACTTCAAAAATAATAAAACATTGAGTTCTGGAATTTTTCAAAATTATCCGAGTCCGTTTGCTATTTATTTGGATTTTTTCTTCCAAAAATGCCCTTTTATGCCCCTACATTTTACCATTTTTTAAACGAGCTCCAAATTAAGATTTTTATTCACCAATCTCTTAAAAATAATTTAAAAGTGTGATCTGGAAGTTTTCATAATTTTTGGAGCTCATTTGATATTTTTTTCAGGATTTATCTTCTTGAATTATTGTAGAGGAGCTCGGGATTTGGCCATTTTGCAAACGAACTCCGAATCAAGATTTTATTTAACCAATCTCTTCCAAATAATTTATAAATGAGATTTGCAAAATTTCAGAATTTTTGGAGTCCATTTGCTATTTTTTCGGGATTTATCTTCTTCAATTATTGCATAGGAGGCCTGGGATTTGGCCATTTTGCAAACGAACTCCGAATCAAGATTTTCTTTTTCCAATCTCTTCCAAATAATTTAAAAAATGATATTTGCAAAATTTCAGAAGATTTGGAGTTCATTTGCTATTTTTCCGGGATTTTCCTTTTTGAATTACTACAAAAGAATCCCAGGATTTGGCCATTTTGCAAACGAACTCAGAATCAAGATTTTCTTTTGTCAATATCTTTAAAATGGTTTAAGAATGAGATTTGCAAATTTTCAGAATTTTCGGAGTTCATTTTCTATTTTTCCCAAATTTTCCAATTTTGCCTCCGAAACTCGGTTTTGCTCAAAACATGTCCGATTTTCAGATTTTCTTCAAGCTGAGCCTTGGGCTATACCTTTTTAATCATTCCTCATCCACTGGGGGCTTTCGTCTTACCAAGTCGGGCCATTTCTGTGCCGATTTCATCGAAATCCACTAAAAACCTTAATTCTCGGTTTTCACCCGGATTGACTTTTCTTTCGGTTTTTCTTGCAAGTGGCTTCTCCATTACCCGTAGTCAATGCTTATCTTTCATTTGGAACCTTCAATTTTGAACAATTTGATCGTTTAAGCACTTTTCCCTAAATTTCTCGGATTAGGGTTTCCTTTCTACTGAATCTCCAAATCCCAACTTCCGAGCTCCATATCTTTCAATGTAGACCTCGGATTATCAAAATTCTTTCGCCATTTTTCAATTGAACTTAAAATATTGATTTTGAAAGTGGGTTGACTTTTTCAGTAGTTGATTTTCTAAGGTTGACTTTTTCTGGGTTGACTTTTTTCAAGTTTGACTTTTTATGCTCGCCCTCTTAAACTAAGTCTCAGAGTACCACCTATAGGATGAAAAAAGTCTTTTTATACTCGAAAACATCAATTTAGGAAGAAAACATACCTGTTTTAGTGGTCCGGACAAAATTAGGTGTCTACAGCTGCCCCTCTTTGGCTATTGCTGAGAATCAGGAATCAGGCAAAGATAAACAAACACTAATTTTGTACGGTCAATGAAATCACATGTAAAGGAAAGAGAAAGGGGTTTTCTTTTTCATTTCTTCATTTTTTCACACTTTTTCATTTTTTTCTTTTTTCCTTTTTTCCTTTTTTCCTTTTTTCTTTCTTTTTTCTTTTTTCATCATTTCATTTTTTTTTGTTTTTTTTTTGTTTTTTTTTGTTTTTTTTTTTTGTAAAAAGCTGTAAACTGAAGATTTTGTCCTTAAATTAAATTCCCTGACTAATCAAGGCTCGACCCGTCTTAAGGAAACGAATTCGATTTGCAAGAAAAAAAATGACCTCGACGATGGTCTCGGGGTCTTAACCTGTCTTGTTCTCATCTGTGTTTAAAATTCTGGGTATCTCCTCCAGAAGCTTCGGCTATCACTACCAAAGTCTTGCTCATTTTTAAAACTGTAAAACTCTGAATATCTCCACCAGAGGCTTTGGCTATCACCACCAAAGACTTTCTCCCTTTTCAAAAAAAAATAATTTAAACTCTGGATATCTCCACAGAGGCTTCGGCTATCACTACCAAAGACTTTCTCACTGTTTGAAATTTGTAAAATTCTGGTATCTCCTCCAGAAGCTTCAGCTATCACCACCGAAGACTTGCTACCTTTTCAAAGGATTTTAAAACTCTGGATATCTTCACAGAAGCTTTGAGAAATGATGCAGATCCTTCATGATGCAAATGCAAATGCAAATGCAAATGTCTTTAATTGATGCAAATGCTTCTTGATGTAGATGCAAATGACTTAGACTAGTGCAAATATCTTTGATGCAAATGTAAATGACTTGATTTGATGCAAATTTTCTTGATGCAGATGCAAATAACTTAGATTGATGCAAATGCTTCTTGATGTAGATGCACATGTTGAATAAAAAATTCTGGGTAACTCCTCCAGAAGAAGATTTCTCATTTTTCAAAATTATAAAACCCTGGATATCTCCACCAAAGGCTTCAGCTATCACCACCGAAGACTTGTTCACTTTTAAAACTGTAAAATTCTGGATATCCCCACCAGAAGCTTTGGCTATCACCACCAAAGGTTTGCTCATTGTAAAATTTTGGGTAACTCCTCCATAAGCTTTGGCTATCACCACCAAAGACTTGCTCATTGTAAAATTTTGGGTAACTCCTCCAGAAGAAGATTTCTCATTTTTCAAAATTATAAAACCCTGGATATCACCACCAGAGGCTTCAGCTATCACCACCGAAGACTTGTTCACTTTTAAAACTGTAAAATTCTGGATATCCCTACCAGAAGCTTTGGCTATCACCACCAAAGGTTTTCTCATTGTAAAATTCTGGGTAACTCCTCCAGAAGCTTTGGCTATCACCACCAAAGACTTGCTCATTGTAAAAATCTGGGTAACTCCTCCAGAAGAAGATTTCTCATTTTTTTAAATTATAAAACCCTGGATATCTCCACCAGAGGCTTCAGCTATCACCACCGAAGACTTGTTCACTTTTAAAACTGTAAAATTCTGGATATCCCCACCAGAAGCTTTGGCTATCACCACCAAAGGTTTGCTCATTGTAAAATTCTAGGTAACTCCTCCAGAAGCTTTGAGAAATGATGCAGATGCACTTGTCTTTTAACAAGGTGCTAATGCTTCATGGTGCAAATGTAAATGCTTTGATTGATGTAAATGTTTCTTAGTGCAAATGCAAATGGCCTGGATTGATGCCCATGTTTCATGATGCAGATGCCCCTACTAATTGTATTCATGTAACTGGTTTATAAATGGTGTAACTACAATTACCACACAATAATGAAAATGCAATAATTCTAGAAATGATGCAATTGCTTGAGATGACACAAATGCGAATTCCATGAAGAATGTAAATGTAAAGGTAAAATGCAGATGCTTATGGAATAATGCCAATGCAAATACCCATGAATGATGCAAATGCTTGCTGACACTGTGCAAATGTAAAAACTTGATAAAGAAATGAGTGCTCATGAGTGATGCAAATGCCCTCGGTTGTTTTTCTAGACTTTGGCTTTGCCTTTCAAATTCATTTTTCCTCTTCAAATCAAAGTATATCTTCAATTCATTTTGGCTATTCTCTTTGCCCCAATAGTTTTCAAACTTTCATCAACAGAGATCTGAACCGGGTTCTATTTCTTCTTCTCATATCTGGAAGTCAAGACCTATCCTGGCAGTTCTATACCTTTGGGTTAGAAAAATCCTTGTCTCATGTCAACATCAAAATGGGTATTTCAAAAAATCTCTTTATTTGTTTTCGCATCTTGAAAACTTCTGAACAAAAAATATTAACCCCACAATGTGTGATGTATAAATCTTTTGAAGACTGATGATCATTGTTAGAAATTTCTCTAAGTATCAATCTGGGTTTTTTCAACTGGGATTGGCAAGGCTTGGTATAACAAGATTCTGGCTTTTCCAGGAAAACTTCATGACAAAAAATGTATATCCCTACTAGGCTCACAAATGGAACAGGTTTTATAAATCATGAATTTATTGAGAACCAAAAAAATTCAACATTCTTTTAGTTTCCATATCAAGGCATTTTGACAAGCATCAAGATTAGCTGGGATGTTTAAACCGGAAAGTTTAATCTTGGAGAAAAAAAGTTTCAGTTTTTGAAGACAATCCTGTGAATGAGAATTGACAATTTGGGAGGTTCAGGAATTCTTAAATATTCCTCGATGACCACTTTTTAAGAAGATCTTTTCTTTTGTGGTATCGGCACTATCATCGATGGCATCGAAAATTCCCATTCTACTCTAGACCGCCCGTTTTTAGGTTTTCACCCTAGAGTCCCTTTTCTCTCTAATTTTTTTTTTCATTGTTTTACCATGCACTTGAGAATTCTAAATTCTTCCTTAGTGAAATGATAATTCGATGAGATGGGATGGGATGGGATAAAATCTGAGGAAAAACCTTTCAAATTAAATATTCATGTTTGATTAAAATGGACCTTTAAAGCACGTAATGTAGGCCATGGCTCAGGGTTCAGAAAGAAAGGATAAATAGGCCCAAAATATGTGTTTGAGGGTAATCAGATCAAGGATCATTTCTTGAGAAGGATTCTCTTTGAAGCATTTGTCCCTTTTGGACTTTTCATTCCTTGTGACTTTGCTCTTTTTCTTCCTTGCTTTTGGCTTTCAATTTGCCATGTCTTTCACACATTTTGTTTTCTTTTTTTTGTTTTTCTTGGTTTTCATTTCACCATCTTTTCCCCTTTTTCTCTTTGACAGAGTGAGCCCATATTTATTCGGAGCTCCATTTGCTTTGTGTCTGTCTTTGAGTTGTCACTCATTTCTCAATGATCTTTGAAAAGATCTTTCCTCGCATTTACCCCCAGTGTAGAGAGTAATTCTTAATCAGGGTTTAAAGAAAAAAGAATTCTTTCGGCTCAAAAGGGGTGACTATGGATAATTTCTTTTTGTGCGAAAGGGATATGAAAGATGGCCATTTCTCATGTCAAGCACAAATATTCACATTGAAAAGCAATCCCCAGGGGAAATAGATATTCAGTATTTCATTTTGCACTTTGGAATCATCTGAATTCTCATATGCATGATACCACAAATTTTTTCATTTTTCATTTTCATCGCATGCCCAAATGATTCATGCGTTAGTCTATCCTTATTCACCATGTATCCATCATTTCCACATATGATGCCCCAATTTGATTAACCATGAGAATTTGTACCAACGAGGAACATAGCAAGTCTAGGTCTGTACTGAAAAGACTAAATTTCAAATCTGATTTCTTTGAAGAGACGAGGAAAATATGACCTAAAAATGGGTTTTCTCAGGGATATGGGATAATCTGGTTTAGTTATTGTGCCCTAGAGTGTCAATCATGAAGTGATGTTTGGGTATCATTGGGAAAGGTCATGAATGGTTTTAGCACAATCTTGACACACACCAAATTATCAAAATCTAGATTCTTGAAAGAATGTCTCATTTATTTGAATTTCAAGGAATTTGAAAATTTTCAAAAAGTTCGTTCCTTTGTTCATAGCCTAGACTAAGATCTACGTCTTTGCTTCTTTTGTGATGACAATGGTTTTATGAAGTCAAATCATTCATATTCCTTGAAGCATTAGGTCTTTCAAGTGTTCTTGGTTTAAGAGATTTAGGCTTAGCAAAACCTAAAGAGAGGGGAGAAGGTATTGGGTCATTTGTAACACTGATCATCAATCTTCTTGAGACTATCCATTATTAAAAATTCCTTAATGCTTGTTTTTGCAAATTCAAGTTATTGTTAAAACACAACAAACACAAAGCATTTAAAATTCAAAATTCATTTAATTCATGTAGATGTTAACATTAGACAAGTGCTTTCATCATCACAGTGTATAGAACTACATGCATCAAAAACCTAATATGATCATGCACAATGTTTCTTATGGCACTTGGCTTCCCCATCTTCAAAACTTATCGAACCAGCCTTGATGAGATCTCTGACCTTGTACTTCAAAGCGAGGCAGTTCTCTGTTGAGTAACCTTGATTGCCAGAATGATAACCACAACACTCATTAGCATCATACCAGCTTGGATAAAGGGGCTTCAGAGGCTCTAATTGTATGGGTGTCACAAGGTAATTCTGGATGAGTTAAGGTAATAGCTCACTGTATGTCACAGGAATCGGGTCATCCTGATTTCTTTTTCGCTTTTTATGCCCCCTTCGATTATTCCCAAGGGTGT
The DNA here is from genome assembly GCA_030761205.1 of Fremontodendron californicum. NCBI lineage: Eukaryota > Viridiplantae > Streptophyta > Magnoliopsida > Malvales > Malvaceae > Fremontodendron > Fremontodendron californicum. The sequence goes on along the minus strand of JAULJL010000010.1, from coordinate 17,575,547 downwards.
TCGATTGATAGACAGATGTAAATTCTGGTGTAGTTGCAGTCATTGGTTGGTAAGGATGAAAACCTTGAGAGACATTGTTCAGGGTAGAGTAAAATGGCTAATACGAGGAGAATTGGGGAGGTGGGGCAAAGCCTTCCAGGACTTGGGTATCTTCTTTTTCTTTTCAGATGCCCCTTTTTTCTTGGTATTGGATGTTCTTTCTCCTTCAGTTTTCCCATCTTTGATAGCATTCTCAATCATCTCCCCTGAAATTACCATGTCCGAAAAATTCTTCGTGGTGTTGCCGACAAGTATATCATAGTACGGGGCCTGCAGTGTATCCACAAAAATGACAGTGGTTTCCTTCTGAGCTAAGGGCGGTTGTACTTGGACGGCCAGGCTCATCCAACATTGCGCATATTCTTTGAAGCTCTCAGTAGCTCTTTTCTTCATATTTTGCAAAGTGAGACGGTCAGATGTCATGTCAGTCACATGCTTGTACTGGTTTAGAAAAGCCCTAGCCAAATCATTCCAAGAGCGAATTCAATCCTTGCTCAACTAACTATACCACCTAATTGCAGACCCGCTAAGGCTATCCTGAAAGCAGTGAATCAAAAGCTTATCATTATCTATATGACTTGTCATCTTCCGACAGAACATAGTGATGTGGGCTAACGGATCGGTCATCCCGTCATATTTCACAAAGTCAGGGATCTTGAACTTAGGAGGAATGAATAAATTGAGGACCAAACATCGTTCTTTCGCATCTAAACTCCCAAATACATCTGTACTTTCTACTGCCCGGAGCCTTTCATCTAACAACTGATATTTCCCTTGGGAATCTGCCAACTCAACCTCATTTACTGTAACCATTTTCAACTTTTCCTGTTCAGCTAGATCATCTGAGTTTAGGACATTGACGGGGTTAACTTTGTTCTGGGCATCAATCATTACGACCTCATTCTGACCCTTTTGTGCCTCTAACCCTTTCCTGGCAACAAAGTTTTCAGTGTATCCTTTTCCCTTGATTACGGCGGACATCAGCTCCATCAATTTAGTCATCTGATCCTTAGATTATGCTTGAGACTTTGCTAGCTGTTCTCGCAATTCTTTCTGTTCCCTTTCTATTTTTTCCATTCGGGCAACTTGTTCATCCTCCATAGCACTAGCCTATATAAAAGGGTACTCAGTACTTCTTATACCTCTGATTTGAAATGGAACTTCTTTCAAAGACTTCTAAAGCCAAGCCCACTTCTGTTTTATTTCCAACAAATGTATGTCATGATGAATGAGCCATGATTGTCATTTAATGCATGTGAAGAATAAAAAAATGATGTATGGACATATATAGTGGAAACATGCTGACCATGTATGCAATAAATGCAATCACGATGCAAGCATATAATAAACAAATGGACGCATGGATATATGCAATGAATGATCATGTACATTTCAGCGTATTTCCCAATGAATGATCACATACCCTATGAATGCAACAGATGTCAATTATGATACATGCAAACAATGAATGATTGATACAGAGTATATACAAAGAAAATCATGCTGACCATGTGTGTCATGAATGCATCCTAATGTTAATATGATAGATTAATGCATGAGCATATACAAAGAAATCATGCTGACTATGTATGTCATGAATGCATCCTAATGTTAATATGACAGATTAATGCATGAGCATATACAGAGAAATCATACTGACTATGTTTGTCATGAATGCAACCCAAAGTCAACATGATGCATGTAAAGAATAAACAAATTAATGCATGGATATATACAGAAAAATCATGCTGATTATGAATGCATGAATGCAACCTGATGCTAACATGATACATGTATGAACGTATGGTATGACCAATAATTGATCGGATGCAATATGCAAAAGGGGAAGATATCACGGAGGAAATAAGATCGGAGGAAATTAATCATCAACATCTCATAAATTTGAAACATAATCAATTTATTCCCACATCGATGTTCACAATGGTATAAACTATGTTTTACAAAATTTAAACAGTGGTTAAAACTGTCTTTACAAACACTTTATTCTTCCTAGCATCCTAAGGCTATAAGAGCCGACTACTGAATAAGTGAAATCCTATTACATCATATAAGATCGAAGTCTTTCCACCTCAATGATGTAAATCTCCCAATCCTAATGACGCTTTCCTAGTCCTCTATGAATCAGTGTCGTTGGATCCAACCACTTGGCATCTATAAGAGTTTGCACTTTCTTTTTGAATGCTATACAGTCTTCAATGTTATGGCCAACAATTCCACAGTGATAATCATATCTTGCATTTGGATTATACCACCTTGGAAATGGTGGTAAGAGGGATTTCAATGGGACACAGGCAACCATGTGATTTTGGATCAGTATAGGGAGAAGCTCTCGGTAGCTGATTAGAAGGGGATCAAAAGGCATTTGGGTCTTATCCTGGGGTCGTTTCTTAGTCACACATGGCCTAGGAGTTGGGGCACTTGGTGCTGGCACTAAGGTCCGAACTAGAGTGTTTACATGGAGATGTGGTGGAACAGCAAGGTAAGGGTATGGATTTGGACACGGGGCCTTTGGAGGTTGTACATAGCTCGAGGTTCCTATCCCAGATACTGGATAAGGTGATTGATGAGGAAAACAGTATGAACTGGCAGTTGGTGGTGATGGAGTGGGATTCAGGAATCTCGTAGTGTTCATCCCAATGGACGATTGGACCATAGTAGAGTGGGGATACTGGTTTGGACCTAGAACAGTTTGCAGGTATGGTACAGGATCCGAGGTTTCTATCTTTGGTATCAGGCTCTCAGGTTTAATCATTTTCACGATTTTGTCCATAATTTCATCAGGATTGCAACCTTTGTGGCATTGACAATTGCAGGATCCAGCAAGGATTGTATGTTCTGGACCTAATGGTTTTGGTTGATCCGAAGGCAATGCAGAGCCCTGAGAAAGTTCCCCTTTACTCTTACCCATATCCTCAAACATTTTCAGCAATTTGGCAAGTTGTTCTTTCATTTCCCGGATTTCCTGTCTACATTCCTCTTGATTGCGTTCCAAAGCACCCAATCATTCCTCCAATTCAGTCCTCATATCTCTAACCCCTTTCATGCAAATGAAAATGTCATGAGATTAAGAATACAATTATGAATGTACATACTCTATTCCTATGTGCATGAATATACTGATGATTAATGCATGAACATATACAGAGAAATTATGATGACTATGTATGCTATGGATGCAATCTAATGCCAATCATGATGCATTTAAAAAAAATGAATAAATTGATGCACAAGTATATACAAATAACGACTATGCATGTCATAAACGTATTCTACAATGAATGACCATGCATGCTATGATGTCAAAATGATACATGCTAAGAATAAATGAATTAATACAAAGGTAAGTACAAAGAATGACCATGTATATCACAAATGTATTCTACAATGAATAACCATGCATGTTAGGACTGTGACATGATGTCAAAATGATACAAATAAATTAACCAATGATTACATGAAATTGATGGGACCTAAATCTTGATTATTCAAAAATCTCATTATGCCAGATTTGCCTCCAAATTTATGATTTTTTTTTTGAAACATGTTTTTTTTCTATGAAAAACAAATCATATTATTTTCAAAAGAATTTCGGGGTAGTGGATCCTATTATGGTACAATATCCAAATGTTCATGCAACACTACCGGTTTTATGAAATCATCAAATGAAATTACCAACTGTTTATTGCAAAGAATGAGATCAATAATATAATAAAAAATGTATATGCTCTATTCACACATGCATGAAATGTGCAAAATGCAAAAATGTTTGAAAAAGAATGTTTATTTTTTTCAAACAATTAATGAATATTTTGCCCCGACAAATATCTACTTATATAGGTATCACAGTGCCTTTGGGACGGATTAAGACATTTATTACAGGCGATTTACGTACATTGTTGCCCGATCTACAAAACTTCTTCAGAATGTAAAATAGGTAACAAAAGGTTTAGAAATGTCCCTCCATGTGTTCCTATTTTCGGTATATCTAACGAAAATCCGGCATGGCTTCGCCTAGGTTCACTATATGAAGGTGAGTCGGTCCTAAGGCCCTGAATTGTTCCTCACTGTCGCCGGTGAAGGCTAGTAAGGCACCCCGATAAAAAGCGAGTTCAAGTCGTTAGAGTATATTTTCCTATGCCCGTACGGAGGATTATCACGAAGGCATTAGGTACTTTATACTCTCACTTAAAAGGACGGAACCCGGGTAGAGAGTTCATGTTATGCAAATGCAAGTGAGTGTGTGTGGAGGAATAAAACAAGCCTGTCACCACCTATTCTACACCCCTTATTCTAAATCCTCCACTAAAATCAAACAATATAAAGCATCTGTCAAGCAAATATATAAATATACGCAACAAAATAACCAGAGAACAAATAATAATATGAATGCACATGAATATGGACATATTAAAACATTTTTTATTTTCAAAATTCTCTTTTATTTTAAAAATATGGGAATTAAAATTAAATACCAATTAAACCAACAAAACTGAAACTTTGATAACACACGACTAATTCTAGGCCTGACTCTCTATATTTCCCCAGTGGAGTCGCCAAGCTGTCGCAACCTAAAAAATAACGAGTCTCATCGCAAGACTTTATTAATCATTAAGCGTGACATTAAAAAAAAACCGAGGAAAAGTTGACTTAATTCCTCTAGAAAAATGAAGGTTTTTGAAAATGACCTTGAAAAAGACATGGAGTCGCCACCAATCTTTTTTAGCTAGGTGTGATCGGCCACCTATTAAAACCGATTTTTTACCGAGACTTGAGATGACACACGATTAATAAGGTACCGTTTTATACGGCCATTGTGGGGGTGCTAACCCTTCCCCGCAGGTAACCGAGTCCCGAACCCGTTTCTTTGATTTCTCTGGTTTAAAACGCAGACTTGAAATTGGTTTTAAAAATGTTTTAATTAATTTTTAAAATATTTTTATAAAATCGGTTTTAATAGGTGGCCGATCACACCTAGCTAACAAAGATTGGTGGCGACTCCATGCCTTTTTCAAGGTCATTTTGAAAAACTTTCATTTTTCTAGAGGAATTAAGTCGACTTTTCCTCGGTTTTTTTTTAATGGCACGCTTAATGAATAATAAAGTCTTGCGATGAGACTCGTTATTTTTTAGGTTGCGACAATAATTTTATCAAAAATAAAATTATACTTTGTACGTATAACTTTAATGTCTCATATCTTGATAAATCTATTATCTAAAGATTCTAAACTCACGAAGATTTTAGAAATGTGAAATTTTTTTTACATAAAATGTTACATGTCCTATATTTATGTTATTTTAAGAGCACCCTTATAATAGTATAATAGTATCTTCTATATATTAAAATTAATTAACAGCAATTCATTCATTTTAACTTATCTCTAGTAGAATAGTATTTCTTCTTTTAAAAAATAGATAAAAACTACTTTTACAAAAAATGTGTTGCTCTTTGCAACATATATATAGTTTTCTTAGGCACATTATTAAATCAAGTCATCAAATATTGATTTATAAAAGTATTATGTCTTTTTAGAATTTAAAAGTATGTAACATAATTAGCTAATTTAATTTTGTAATTAATTTATTATTTATTTTATTTTGGATAAGTATTTTTTAAATTATTATTTTATTACACTTGATATAATTTAAGATATAATTTACTTTCAGTAACATATCATATCATATCAAAATTCAAGACTGGTTCACTTGGTATAGAGGTTCTCATGGGCCGTGTCAAGACGGGTTCGGGCCGGGTTTAGGTATGTTATCAACACCATATTCACTTGCCCAAGCCCGGACCGATCCGAAATATAGGTCTCAATTTTGCCCAAGCCCGCCCATATTTGTAAATGGGTAGTCCAAGCCCGTTTAGGCCTCAAAGTTGAATGTCAGGGTTCGTCCCTAAAAGTCTCTTATATTGTAGTGAATATAAATTATAATGTATTTACATGTTGAAATTCGAGTTCATCAAATCAATTATTTAAAATATTAATATGATTAATTTATAATATATCATATTTTTTATAATAAATTATTTTAAAATTTTATTTTATATAAAAAAATAATTTTATATACTTTTGGTGCTAACAAATATTGATTTTAATAAATAAATATAATTAAAAATATCATATTATAATAAAAGATTATTTCAAAAATAATAACAAAATATTTCATTTATTTTTAAAAGTAAATATTTAAATTATGTAAAAATGATTACATCTAACATAAAATAAAAAATGATTTAAAACAAACCCGAATCCGAACCGAACCCGAACGGACCCAAACCCGAGTGAACCCGAACCCGAATGAGCCCGAACCCGAATGGGCCCGAACCCAAATGAGCCCGAACTCGAATGAACTCGAACCCAAATGAGCCCGACCCGAACCCGCCCAATTGCCACCTCTACCGGGGAGTACGGTAATATTTTTCCAACATGTGCCGTTTATATAATTCCATCAAAAAGAAAATTCATGAAAAGGATTTCAAGATAATGATGTGAACATATTCCATGATATCTATATTTGCCATTTTAATCATGCAAATTCCATGACCGTGAATATTCCATAATGATGTCATTTTATGATTTGTTATTTATTTTGCTATCTTAATCATGATATGATACTAAATATTCTATGATAATGTCATTTTTATGATTGGATGCTTAATTCATATACCATGTCATTAATTCTTTTGACCATGTCATTTAGATTTTGCCATGTCAAGCATGCCCTGTCATTTATTCTTTTGGCCATGTCATTTAGATTTTGCCATGTCAAGCATGCCATGTCATTCATTCCTTTGGCCATGTCATTTAGATTTTCCTATGTCAAGCATGCCATCTCATTAATTCTTTTGTCATATCATTTAGATTTTGCCATGTCAAGCATGTCGTCTCATTCATTCTTTTGGCCAAGCCATTTAGATTTTGCCATGTCAAGCATGCCATCTCATTAATTCTTTTGTCATATCATTTATATTTTTCCATGTCAAGCATGCCATCTCATTAATTCTTTTTTCCATGCCATTGAGATTTTGCCATGTCAAGCATGCCATATCATTCATTCTTTTGGCCATGTCATTTAGATTTTGCCATGTCAAGCTTGCCATGTTATTAATTCTTTTACAATGTTATAGTAAATGTTTGCAATGCCATGATAATTGTACATGTTGTTTAAATTACATTTGTATCTTAGTATTGATTTGCGTATTCATGACCATTTTTTTTTATGATTTAAAATCCATGAAAAATAATTAATGATTTTTTATAATACAAGGTTACTCCCGAGTTAAAATAATTCATGAGTTCTCTGCCGGGTCTGCCGGGGAGGATATCATCAATTATCATTAACAACGGAATATCTTTTTATGTCAATAAATTTTGGATCATTCTCAAATAATATATTTGTTTTTAAGGAAATTTTTTTTTAAATATCAAATATAAAACCGACTTTTTATCGAGACTCGAGATAACACGCGATTAATAAAGTACCGTTTTATAGGGGTGTTGTGGGGGTGCTAATCCTTTCCCACACGTAATCGACTCCCGAACCCACACTTGCTTTCTCTGGTTCAAAGTGCAGATTTCAAAATTGGTTGTAAAATTATTTTAATTAATTTTAAAATATTTTACAAAAATCGATTTTAATAGGTGGCCGGTTACACCTAGCCAAAAACGATTGGCGACGACTCTATTTTTTTCGAGGTTGTTTTCAAACCCTCCATTTTATTTAAAAGGAATTAAGTCATATTTTTCTCTGTTTCCCCACACATATTTACTATTATTTTTAAACGTCACCTAACGGGATCATGAGATTTTTCTTTGCGACATTCCTAAGACATCTGTTTGTACCTTTTCCTTCCACCATATAGCTAAACCACTACTTAACCTTTCTGGCTCCACATAACATCTCCTCTGCATTTGCATTTTCCTCTTTATTTTTTCCAGCTTTCTTTCCATATTCATTGTTTGCATTAGAAATACCAGCTATGGATCATGTATCTTTTTTAGCTCTTGAAAAGCCTCAACTGCTAAGGCCGATCCAACACCTAGACAGTTCCATGATATCTATCTCATGGCCCCTTGGTAGCTGTTGTAGGACAGCCACCATAACCTTCAGTAGATTTACCAAATCTTTCTTCCCAAATTCTAGAAACCACATGCTCTTGCACACCAAAGGTCACAAGGACCTGCTATAAATCTCTCTATGTTCTTCTGTTTAAACTAGTATTTATTATCTTACACCCTATTTTTCTACTCCCAACCATTCTTCTCTATTTCACCTGACTCTTAGAATCCCTACCCTTCACCTGCTCATTATGTCTTAACATATTCTGATCACAACATTTCTCTCTTTCTTCCTATTCTAAGCCTCATTCTTTAATATTTCCACCAGAGTAATTATTAATCTTATTTCTTTTACTAGCTCTATTATCACAACCACTCCAATCCTCACCACTACCTCTCTTAAGATTAAGTTTTTGGAAAATAGTTGAAATATTTATCCCTGTCCTGACAAAAAGATCATTCACTGCATCATCATTCTCCTTTTCCTTTTCTTCACCACCATATTCCTCTAAGGGCAATTCCACAATATAAGGGGTACTCGAGACCAACATGCATATCTCAGCTTTATTTTTTATACTAGGATCTAAATTTGGGTTTAAGAACAAGTCAAGGTTTTGTTGAGTTACAGGAGAAGGTTTTATAGTGTTAGGTTACTGGTGTAGTATCTGGGTTACATTAATATGTTCATAAAAGATGCTAGTATTTTGTTAAAGGCCTGGTTTTGCACAACAACTTTTTGCATTTTGTTTGATTCATAGTTTTGATTATTTTCAGGCATGAAAGGCATTTTAGAACAAAAGGTACTTGAATATGCAGAGCACCCAACATTTAAGTCAGAACTCTTTTTTTTTAATTGAGTTAATAATAAAAGACTCCTCTGACCTGGTCAGTGCTGACTTGCTCCTATCTTGATTTCCATTCTGTCTCCATTGTTAGTATATGCCATAAAGCCAATCAGATTGGACAAGGGATATATAGTTAATAAAGCAAACCTATCACTATAATTTAGTGATACAAGGTTTTCCTTCATGTTAGTATGACAATAAAGAGTTATTGATTACTAATCGTATGAATCCCATGGAACATAAAAGCCTTGCAAAGGAATTATAAAGAGTTATAATTTGAGATCCTTATGCATCAAAGCCATGTTCCTCAAACGATTCCTGGTCATCGTATTACCAAGACAGTGCATTGGCAATGTTCAAAGACTAGTACATGTTAAGCCTTTTTACTTATGAAGTAAGCAACCAATCTCATAGGTTGAAGTATGAGGGATACTTGGGATAACATGTAGGTGCTTGTCTGTTGAACAAGTTCACTGAACATAGCCCGCTATGAGAACACCATTTGGTATTTTTACTCTAGTGTCTATGGAAATGTTATCACATGCCAGTTGTGTAAATAGTCCTTTAACTTGTGATACTAGGTCATCTTGTATGGGAAGTGTCATACATTGATTTCATCACAAACGGGTCCTAAAAAAGGATGCTTATGGTAGGGTGATCTGTTGGAATCCTGGACATAGGCATATCACAAAAGGCGTAAAATAAAACATAATCAAAGTAAAGCACCGAAAGATTTTAGAAAGAAACACCCAGATTCTATCAAGATCTTTAGGTAGAGACTTACATGTGGTCGGATTAGCAATTAAAATTTTCATACATCTTAAAGAGATCATACCTACTTAAGATCTCGTAATATTAAGTTTGTCGTTCCTATCACGAAAGCTGCAACGAGATGATCACTTCAAGATTCCTCCAAGGTCACAAGCAACACAAATGTTTTGCCTCTAAGGTAATCCACACGAACGATCTTTAGAACCTTTTCAAGGCATGGGGATTCTCCAATGCTAGTTGGATGATCTTTTGATCACAATCAAAAGGTTTTGTTTGTTGTTTTTCTTTCCAAGAAAGTAACCCTATAGAATTTGGGGTTTACCAAGAAACTTATATGGAGGAGGAAAACAAGATTTTGGCAAGCATAGGGTTTTCACCCAAGGTTACACTATAGGGTTTTTCACCCTTGGGAGCTGCACAAGGTTTTTCACCCTAGACTATGTTGTGTGGCAACTCACTACTATCACATAATATTGGTCGAATTCTTTTAAACAATCACATAGGGTTTTCTTAGTTATTCTTGCATTCTTGTAAAGCCCATTCGTTCATCATATATCTCATATATCCATAAAAGAATGTCCCCACTTATTTACTAGGTTGGACGGCCCATATGACTCTTAGGTGTGCAAGTCCATTTATCAAGATTAAAGACTTATCAAGAAACAAAACACTTTTACTCCAAGTTAGACCATTCGGCCATGTCATTAACTTTTAATGTTATAAGGCCAAATGTCTCATATCTATGCACTCCATGTTTGGGCCTATTGCCAATAGTTCATATGCAATCAAGAATGGTACAAGAAACCAATTCTTTTCTCATGTACCCATTCGGCTATATAAATACTTGTGAGTAGAGATTGGTTCTCAATCAAACTCCTTGCTCAAGTGGAACCTTTCACACCTGCAAGTCTCTAATCAACCAATGTTATCATATAACATTAATCTGAATTAAGGCATGATATTCGAATAACCCCTAGTTCAAGAATGAAGAGTTTGATTCTCAATCAAACTCTAAGTGAAACCATTTCACTTTGTCCCAAATCATTTCGGTTAGGACATTATTGTCTTCTCAAGACAATCACATCCTCTTTCTAATATTAAGACATCTAAATTTGGATTTCTTAAATCCTAATTATGTCTTAATCTTTCTTAATTGAACTTTTCAATTAAGTCCTCCAAATTTAACCTTTTATTCAATTAAGTCCAACTTAATTGAATCCCAAGTTTAATCCAACAATACGTCCTATTGTTTGTGACCCATTAGGTTCCCAATATGTTGGAAAATAACATAAGCTAATCTCATTAACCTATACTCATAGATCAAGAGCGTGATCTAGCAACCCATCATAGCCATCCAAATATTGTAGAGTCAATGTGACCTTTCTGAAACCTTTAAGTAACCAGACTATCAGTGTAATACGGTCCTTTTACCAAATATCCTAAAAGGACCATGACCATGGTATAGTGTCTACTCATGTTCAATCCATATTAGTTCTTGCAGCTTATGGTTAATGCTATGAATTTAGAGAAACAATTTCTCCTAAATCCATCGTGCTTCGGCTGAAGACTTTCTTCAGTTAATCCAAGACAAGAACAGATGAGATATATCTCCAATATCACTTGGAATGGTGAATCCTCTCTGGATCAATCATCCACCTTCGTATGGTTCATGTTATACCCAAAATCACCCTACCATAAGCAACCCTTCTTGGGACCCGTTCAGATGAAATCAAAGTATGACACTCCCCATACAAGATGACCTGGTATCACAAGTCAAAGGACTATTTACACGACTGGCACGTAAGAACATTTCCTTAGACACTAGAGTGACAATACCAAATGGAGTTCTCACAGTGGGCCATATTCAGTGAACTTGTTCAATAGACAAGCACCTACATGTTATCCCAAGTATCCCTAATACTTCAACCCATGAGATCGGTAGCTTACTGCATAAGTAAGAAGGCTTAACATGAACTAGTCTTTGAGCATTGCCAATGCACCATCTTGGCAATACGATGACTAGGAACAGTTTTAAGAACATGGCTTTGATGCATAAGGATCTCACAATTATAACTCTTTATAATTCCTTTGTAAGGCCTTTATGTTCCATGGGTTTCATCCAATTAGTACTTAATAACTCTTTATTGTCATACTTAACATGAAGAAAAACCTTGTATCACCATTGTATAGTGATTGGTTTGCATTATTAACTGTATATCCCTTGTCCAATCTGATTGGCTCTAGGGCATATAATATTTTTGAAATCCTTTCCATCTTTAGATCCCATCAACCCTTCACAGCTCTTATTTGTATGCCTCAGCCTACCACAATCATAGCAAAAATCTAATAGATGTTCATACCTTACTTCTGTGCAGTTTCTCTCTTTTCACAATCTTGACACCCAGAAACCTCTCATCAGGGGTTATGTTACATCAATTTCTACTCTATCTCGCAGAAAACATCTTCCTTTCCCTTCTCTCCATGATGGATCCTCCACCTTGAATACTTTTCCTATCACCCCTCCAATTCTGATTGCATTATGACACGTTTGTAATCCTAAAGGGAGCTTATGTATTTGAATCTAAAAATAGACCTTAGTAAAATCAATTTCATTGATTGCTTGTTCAACTATCCATTTTTGCAAACTCAACACAAAGCCCATAATAGTCTAAGGCCCTGCCTCCAAAGCCCTCTCTATCTCTCGATCTTCACTAAAAGATATTCCATAGAGATTCTTACTGCCTTCTCGTATGGCTACTACCTATTTCTCCATCCATGTATTCTTTAAGACATTCACTACTCATCTTCTATTGACTGGTTTGTTTACAATTAGTTTTTCTAGCAGAGTGAAACGGGTATCTTAAATTATCTCCTCCCAAGAAGAATCAATCACAATCTCAATTTCATCAGCCAACATCCTTCTACTTAGAATTCTCTCACGAAACTATTGATTACTAGAGTAATGAAACAAAATAGAAAATGGAAATGAGTCAATTCCATCTATTCCCCTGTCAAGACTCGGCCTGAATCTCAATTTCCATGAAAAAAAGTATGACTCGTAAAGCCGAAGACAAAAAAAGAATGAACAAAAGTAAAACAGGTAACAATAAAGATCAACAATGTATTGAAAATGCAATGACTCTACCAAACCCTAGACTCAAGGATACGTCCCAAGAAGAAAGCAAGAAAATTAGAAAACAAGAAACCTAAGATCTATTTTCTCTCACTAAAAAAAATAGGGAAAATTCTCACGAGGAGAGAGAAGCTCTTAAATAAATAGAATCTGAAAACTACCTGTTGGTTTTAATTCAAACTGCATATTGAGATTTGTCTTTCAGATCAATATATATAAAAGCATCCTAGGTCTTTAGATTTTCATATTCCAAAGAACATTAAAAATTCTTCTTCATTCAAAGTCGAACTCACATGCTTCCTTTCCTCCAAATCTTGAAGCTCTTTTTTTTATATTGCTTTCAAATTCGTGTAAAGAAACAGGTATAGAGATAGAAGACAAGAATAATTGAGGTGGCATTTTTGGCCAATGAGAGGATAGGAGACCCTTAATCTAAGGAATGTGTCATGCAAAAAGGGGACAAAAAACGGCCATGTGGCGAAGATGTTGGAGAGCATGCACAAGGCATGACTAAGGCTAAAAAAAGATGAGCACTCTCACACTAGGGGGAATACCAATCGGCCAAGCATAAGGGGAGGGGTTCTCTCTCATTTTTTCATACTCTATTCACTACACTTGGAGAAAATAAATCAAGAGCAAAAAAAAAAACTCTCAAGGGGAAAAAGGGAGAAAAGAGGGAGATTTTGAGAGCTTGATTGGAAAACATTTTGCTAGGTAACATTCTCTTCTCTTCTTTTCATTTATTTTCTTTGATTTCATGATCTCTTTTTCTTTCTTTTTATGTGATTATTAACTCTCTTTGTTTGAATAAAATGTTTTCAAAATAAATTTCTAAAAGGTTTTCTTCTATTCTCCACAAAATAACAAAGTTTGCAAAAAAATCTTTTCCTACAGTTTTTATGCTTTGGCCAAATGGTATACTTTTATTGTGCTTGTCTTTTGCATGATTTTCTTGCTTGTATGTTGTTTGTAGGTTTCACCATTGTGGTAGGATAAATTTTCTATCTTATTTTCTCAACAAAAAAAAATGAAATAAAATGTTTGATAAGCTTGAGGATCTTGATTTTTATCAAGTAATTTTAGTTAGGTGGGACTATATCCAAGAAACCAACCATTGAGCCAACCTTCATTTTCTTTGTTTGTTTATATTTTTTTTAGCTCGTGGTTGATCATTTTGATAAGCTCATAAAATATACATTTTATGCCTTTCTACCTTTAGTTTTGTTATGTTTTCGATCTTTATCTTGTTTACTTATAATATGTTTTTGAATTTTAGGTACAATAAGGAGAATGAAGTCAAAATATGTCAATAATGATGGTAAAGAGCTTACAAAATCATAATCACAAGATGGAAGAAGACTTGGGAGTCAAAAATATCAAATTCTGGTTGAAAAGCAATCAGGCAGATTTGACCTCTGGAGATTGTTGTAAGGAAAACATTATGTTAGAGTCTTTATTTGAAGAAACTTCCTTCTTGACTTTTGAAGCTGACTTGATTATCTATCCATAAATATATTATGGGCCCAAATCAGATAAGACATGGGCAACCAAATTGGCGCTAGAAGATCTCCCTAAAGAACCCTACGCCCAGAAAAACCCTAACCGCAAATCTTAAAAAAAGGCAAAAACGTGATTTTTCTGCCTCCAGGCTTACTTGTGCGGTAAGGACTTATTCTCAGGGTTTTAAAGCTCTATAAATACTATCTTTTGAGCCACAAACTAGACATCTTTTAATGAGACTCAAAGGATTATCATTATTCTTCTTCTCCATTCTTTTATTTTCTTTTTAGTTTTATGTATATATTATCTATGTCTATGCTAGGCTAAACTTTTATTTGGTTAAGGGTGATTCCAAAGCCCTAGACATGTTTTGTAATTGATTTTCAGATTCTATCTATCATTAATTTTCTATCAAAGTTGCTTATGTTTTTCCATTAAAATTGTTCATAATGATGTTTTGATTTGTTTAGGTGGCCAACTAGATAAATCTTGATAATTGTCTAATGCTAGTTTAGGAGTCTTGATTCATGTAATTGTCTTGATTTCTTATTCATAAGTGGCAATTTGTGATTAATGATTATGGTCAAGTTTTCGATAATTGCAAAGTGGAACATAACCTAAGTTGAACAATCCGAGCTTATGTGTTTGTTGCTTAGATCAACCTATCTTTCTCATCATAAAGCTTCCATTAAATTGAATTTAGAGAGCTTATTCTAGGTTGTTTGATGGTTAGAGATTAAATAGAGAGCTTGTTCTATTTAACGACAAACTAAGGAATGATTGGGGTAACAGAGCTTGTTGTTATCTACGGTTGTTAACTTTGATAGTTGGTTGATATTGATAGATTTGAAATTGATTCTTAATGATGTCTAGTGGTGTAGAATGAAACCTTAACCATATTTCTCTCATATTTGATTTCTTATTTCTTACTTGCATCTTACTTTTCTTGTTTACTTATTTTTAAAACTATTTCAAAACCCCATTTTCTTTTGTTGTCCTTGAATTTAAGTTTTAAACTATTAACTTATAAACTAAAACCCAATCCCTGAGGACTTGACCCTTGCTAACTACTATATTTACAATTGATCTTTTTAGTGCAAGGTTAAATAAGATACACTCTTTTGGGTGCATCAAATTTTTGGCGCCGTTGCCGGGGATTGCTATTTTTAGTTTATTTGTTACTTGGTTTATTCTTATTTTCAGTTCTAATTACTTTTATTTTCTTGTACATACAGGTTTTTCTTTTCAAATTTAAAAAAAAAAAAAAAAAAAAAAAAGATGGAATTGAGCAATCTAACACTTGAAGAGTTTGTGGCATACATTAACATGGAGAATCAACAAGCCAATTTCACCTCCCCAGTTCAACAATTGGCCATGGGAGGATGTCAAGGCCATCAAGTGTTCCAAGACCACCAGTATGATCATTACTCAAACACTCACCATGAGGGATGGTGGGATCATACTAATTATGGCTACTCAAAAAATTACCAAGAAGTAGATCCTTATGCCAACTACACTCATCCATCTATATTTAATCAATCATGGTCTCAAGAACCAGATCTTTTTCAGCCACCACATATGACTCAAAACTCAGGTATTTCTTTAGAAGATCTTTTCTATTCTCTTGTTACTGATACTTTGCAATTTCAACAGGAAACAAGAGCAAGCATCCAGAGTTTGGAAAAGCAAATGAGCCAATTGGCTAGTAGTATGGTGGGATGGGTAGCACAAAGATCTGAAGAACTCCCTGCCCAAACGATGATTAACCCAAAGGAGAATGCTACTATTGTGACCTTGAGGAATGAGGAACAAGATGAGGATGAGACAAAATTAGAGATGGATTCTATTCTTGAGGATAATGAAGCCACAGATCCAAATAAGAGTATTTCGACACCTGAGGTAACGTTTAAGATTCCAATTTTTACTAATGTTTCTTCTCCACCTTTTCCGAGTAGATTCGCAAAGTTCAAGGAGGAGGAACATGAACAAGACATGCTGGAAACCTTAAACAGTTTGTTTGTGGATGCCATTCAACAAGTACCAAAAGATGCACCATTCCTCGATGAGCAATGCACTACAAAGGATGATGGAATAATACTTGTAATGGAGAATGCATCCACTTTTGTGCAAAGAAAGTTTCCTATCAAACACTCAAATTTGAGAAGTTTCATGTATGAGCCTAACAAGCCTAAAAAGCCAAAAATGGGTGTTGGTTAGGTTCAAAACACTAACTCAAGTGTTAATTGGGAAGGCAGCCCAATTAAAGAAGAAATTGTCAACCTGCCATATTCAGATTTGCTTTCTCTTTCTCTTTCTTTTCCTTTTTCTTTTATTATTTTTATTTATATTGATTTTATTTTTATTTTTTATGTTTATTGGTTAATTTTTTGTTCAGTATTTTAGGATTATTTAGGATGCATGAGTTTGTTTTGTTTTGAGTCTTAGTTGTTTCGATTCTTATGATATTAGTTCTTTTCTCTTACACATAATTCTTTCATTTGGGTTAATAGACTTACATTGAGGACAATGTAAGAATTAAGTGTGGGGGGAAGGATTTAGGATTTCTTTTATTTTTGTCTACTGTTTTCTTTATAAGTCTTTATTATTATTATTATTATTAGTGTTTTTTAGTTCCTTTTTAATACAATGATGAGATATGAATTGCATAGGTCTAAACTGGTTATTAATGAGAAGATTTTCATGAGAATTAAGCTTGATACTAATTTTTATGAGCCAATGTTGATATGATATGTTGATTGAGAAAGAAGCATGTTTAGACTTGATATTGACTTGTATAATCATCCTTGTGAGTTTTTGAGCCTATATGATTGATGCATTATACATATCAATCTAATTTCTTTCTTGAGTGCTCTTATGATTACATGATTCTCTAGAACTTGCTTTAAACCTTTTTGAGACTATATTGATGTATGTGACAACATGAATATGATAGAGGCATTAGGATTATGACCAGGGCCAAACAGCCATCCCTATTGATGTTCCAAGAGAACATCCCCACTAGTGAGCCAATTTGAGCCTACATTAAATATGCTATTTTATTGGTAACCACAACTTACACCTAGCCTAAATATGCTTATATCCTTACCCTTGTTCTAAAGATAGATTATATATTTTGAGACATATTGCAAAAAAACAAGGGATATTTTTAGTTGAAAATTTGGGTTGGAAACAAAAGATAAGTGTGGGGGAAGAAAAGAAAAAAAAAAAGTCAAGAGAAAAAGAAAGGGATCATTGTCAAATACATTCCCATATTGGAAAAAAAAAATCATCTCTTGAACTTCTAGTTAAAGTAAAGAAAAAGATGATACAAAGTTGGTTAGAATAAAGCAAAGGCTCAATATGAATATTTAGCCTATATTATTATGTGCTTTATAAGAGTTTTGAGAAGTTTTATTTGCAAAATCTTATTTTGTCTCTAAATTCTATGAAGTCTTTGGAACCTTTGTAATATCTTTTATCTTTTATTCTTTAACCACATTACAACCCCTTGGCCCCATTACAACCTTGATTAAAGACCTCTTGATTTATGAAGTTGCATGATCTAAATAGTGGAGAATAGGTGGACAAGCAAGCATATGGTAGAAGTGTTTTCATGAGATTGATTGAGTGTAAACACTTTACCACTACTTTAAAGAGTGAAAATCAGGAGAGTATCCCATGTGAGAAGTTGAGATTAAGTTTGAATATGCACTATTTTAATTGAAATATGTTATGTTAATATTGGCTTAACTCAAACAATTTACATTCAAGCATGATTTTTTGTGAATTTCTTTAAACTATTGATTAGTTTATAAGACTTGTCCAATGATTATCTCTAATTTATATTGGAATAATTAGTTGTAATTATTATTATTATTATTTTTAGTTTTTCTTATGTCTTCAATGTTTGTGGGTATCGTCCTAGTAAACCCTCACGAGACTAAACTCGTCCACTAGGGACACCTAGGGGTTTAAAGGCTTGTGTCACATGCTAAATGCAACCGTGATTTCCTACGAAAGTGGATTAGATTAGATTTTCTTATTTTATTTTTATTTTGTTTTGCTCGAGGACTAGCAAAAAGCTAAGTGTGGGGGTATTTGATAAGCTCATAAAATATACATTTTATGCCTTTCTACCTTTAGTTTTTGTTATGTTTTCGATCTTTATCTTGTTTACTTATAATATGTTTTTGAATTTTAGGTACAATAAGGAGAATGAAGTCAAAATATGTCAATAATGATGGTAAAGAGCTTACAAAATCATAATCACAAGATGGAAGAAGACTTGGGAGTCAAAAATATCAAATTCTGGTTGGAAAGCAATCAGGTAGATTTGACCTCTGGAGCTTGTTGTAAGGAAAACATTATGTTAGAGTCTTGACTTTTGAAGCTTACTTGATTATCTTTCCAACGATATATTATGGGCCCAAATCGGATAAGAAATGGGCAACCAAATTGGCGCTAGAAGATCTCCCTAAAGATCCTACGGCCAAAAAAACCCTGACCGGAAATCTTAAAAAAAGGCAAAAACGTGATCTTTCTGCCTCCAGGCTTACTTGTGCGGCAAGGACTTATTCTCAGGGTTTTAAAGCTCTATAAATACCATTTTTTGAGCCACAAACTAGACATCTTTTGAGGAGACTCAAAGGATCATCATTACTCTTCTTCTTCTTCTTCTTCTCCATTCTTTTATTTTCTTTTTAGTTTTATGTATATATTATCTATGTCTATGCTAGGCTAAACTTTTATTTGGTTAAGGGTGATTTCAAAGCCCTAGACATGTTTTGTAATTGATTTTCAGATTCTATCTATCATTAATTTTCTATCAAAGTTGCTTATGTTCTTCCATTAAAATTGTTCATAATGATGTTTTGATTTGTTTAGGTGGCCAACTAGATAAATCTTGATAATTGTCTAATGCTAGTTTAGGAGTCTTGATTCATGTAATTGTCTTGATTTCCTATTCATAAGTGGCAATTTGTGATTAATGATTATGGTCAAGTTTTCGATAATTGCAAAGTGGAACATAACCTAAGGTGAACAATCCGAGCTTATGTGTTTGTTGCTTAGATCAACCTATCTTTCTCATCATAAAGCTTCCATTAAATTGAATTTAAAGAGCTTATTCTAGGTTGTTTGATGGTTACAGATTAAATAGAGAGCTTGTTCTATTTAACGACAAACTAAGGAAAGATTGGGGTAACAGAGCTTGTTGTTGTTATCTACGGTTGTTAATTTTAATAGTTGGTTGATATTGATAGATTTGAAATTGATTCTTGATGCTGTCTAGTGGTGTAGAATGAAACCTTAACCATATTTCTCTCATATTTGATTTCTTATTTCTTACTTGCATCTTACTTTTCTTGTTTACTTATTTTTAAAACTATTTCAAAACCCCCCTTTTCTTTTGTTGTCCTTGTATTTAAGTTTTAAACTATTAACTTATAAACAAAAACCCAATCCCTGAGGACTTGACCCTTGCTAACTACTATATTTACAATTGATCTTTTTAGTGCAAGGTTAAATAAGATACACTCTTTTGGGTGCATCACATTTTCATATGTTTGTCTTGTTGGAAATTCATGCATTTATATCATTCTCAACTTAATTTTTGGCTAAGACCAATCAATGGTCTATAGCCAAAGTTTCTTGTGCAAACTAGTTGGAAAAATAATGGTTTGTTAAGTTGGATATTATGCTTTTGGGCAATATTTTTACCATGCATATTTTGTCAAAATAAAAATATTTTTTAACCTCATTAAATAGACCCTTAGAGCAGACTCTGGTATTTTCTCTAGGATTTTTAGAATTTTCTATCAAGGGTTGAAAAATAGTTTTCGGTAAAACAGATTTTAGTTTACTATTCAGTCTTTAAGGAAACTTTGTCCTAGGCATTTTTAGTCCGAATTAGAAACTGATTTAACCTCATTTAGTTCATAAATTCTTGAGTCTAAACTGATTTTTCCAGATTTTTTTGAATTTTTTACAAAGGTCTAAAAAATAGCTTTGCAAAACCGATTTTTAGAAGTCCAAACAAGCCTTTTTAAAGCTAGTAAAAAATCTCAATTTTTTTTTACAAGAGGGGAGGGCTGACCAAAATCATGAAACTACTGTTTTAGGTTATTTTCCATGTTAGTTCAAGAATAAAAATTGGTTTTACAAATATCAGGTCATTGGTAGTTAACCCGGGTTTTTAAAAAAAAAAATAGGAAACTAGAGCTTTTCTAGGGGCCATTTGGCCATAGGTGTTTTTCTATCCAAAAATTGCACTTTCCTTAATCCGAGCCCAAAGTCATTCGATTTAATAATCCAATTTAAGTCTCTCAAAGGTAGTTGGACACCTTTTTAGGTGTACGGATATTCTTACTTCAAGGGAGATATACATTTTCATGCATTGCATATTTTAAAATGTTTTTATTTAATTTGGCATAAAAACGTGCTTTTTGGTTTTCTAAACATTTGGCGAGAATTAGTTCCTAATCTTTGCTGGGTTTGTAGGGGAGGTTAGGAAATTATTCAACGCACGTGGTTATGAAATCGCAAGGCATGGATTTTGTTTTATCCAGAATTATGTGAATGTCATATGAAAGAATTACTTTCCAAGCTCTGTCGGGTTTGCCGGGGAGTAGAGGTGGCAAAATAAACCCGGACCCAAAAATTCGCCCAGAAAAACCCGAACCCGCCCAAATCCGATTAACCAAAAAGGCAAAAACCTGAACCCAAAAAAACCCGAACCCGAAATGGCTCGAGCCTGAAATTACCAGAACCCGGAAGGGCCTGAATCCGAAATGGTTTGAATCCAAAAAAACCCGAACTTGAAAAACCCGAACCCGAAAATACCCGAGCTCGACCCGAACCCGAATTTAGTACTAAAAATAAAAATTATCAAATTGTAGTTAAATAATTTTTTTATAAAGTAAGACCTTTATTTATCAATTTTATTTTAATATCTTTTTTAATAATTTAATTAAAATTTAAAATTTAATTTATATTATATATATATATATGATAAAATAATAATTTTAACAAAAATAAAATTATACTTTGTACTTATAACTTTAATGTCCCATATCTTGATGAATCCACTATCTAAAGATTCTAAACTCATGAAGATTTTAGAAATGTGAATTTTTTTTTACATAAAATGTTACATGTCCTTTATTTATGTTATTTTAAGAGCACCCTTATAATAGTATAATAGTATCTTCTATATATTAAAATTAATTAATAGCAATTCATTCATTTTAACTTATCTCTAGTATAATAGTATTTCTTCTATTAAAAAATAGATAAAAACTACTTTTACAAAAAATGTGTTGCTCTTTGCAACATATATATAGTTTTCTTAGGCACATTATTAAATCAAGTCATCAAATATTGATTTATAAAAGTATTATGTCTTTTTAGAATTTAAAAGTATTTAACATAATTAGCTAATTTAATTTTGTAATTAATTTATTAATTATTTTATTTTGGATAAGTATTTTTTAAATTATTATTATTTTATTACACTTGATATAATTTAAGATATAATTTACTTTCAGTAACATATCATATCATATCAAAATTCAAGATTGGTTCACTTGGTATAGAGGTTCTCATGGGCCGTGTCAAGACGGGTTCGGGCCGGGTTTAGGTATGTTATCAACACCATATTCACTTGCCCAAGCCCGGACCGATCCGAAATATAGGTCTCAATTTTGCCCAAGCCCGCCCATATTTGTAAATGGGTAGTCCAAGCCCGTTTAGGCCTCAAAGTTGAATGTCAGGGTTCGTCCCTAAAAGTCTCTTATATTGTAGTGAATATAAATTATAATGTATTTACATGTTGAAATTCGAGTTCATCAAATCAATTATTTTAAATATTAATATGATTAATTTATAATATATCATATTTTTTATAATAAATTATTTTAAAATTTTATTTTATATAAAAAATTAATTTTATATACTTTTGGTGCTAACAAATATTGATTTTAATAAATAAATATAATTAAAAATATCATATTATAATAAAAGATTATTTCAAAAATAATAACAAAATATTTCATTTAATCTTTAAAAGTAAATATTTAAATTATGTAAAATTGATTACATCTAACATAAAATAAGAATGATGTAAAACAAACCCGAATCTGAATCAAACCCGAACGGACCCAAACCCGAGTGAACCCGAACCCGAATGAGCACGAACCCGAATGGGCCCAAACCCAAATGAGCCCGAAACCGAATGAACTCGAACCCGAATGAGCCCGACCCGAACCCGCCCAAACCCGCCCAATTGCCACCTCTACCAGGGAGTACGGTAATATTTTTCCAACATGTGCCATTTATATAATTCCATCAAAAAGAAAATTCATGAAAAGAATTTCAAAATAATGATGTTAACATATTCCATGATATCTATATTTGCCATTTTAATCATGCAAATTCCATGACCGTGAATATTCCATAATGATGTCATTTTATGATTTGTTATTTATTTTGCTATCTTAATCATGATATGATAGTAAATATTCTATGATAATGTATTTTTATGATTGGATGCTTAATTCATATACCATGTCATTAATTCTTTTGACCATGTCATTTAGATTTTGCCATGTCAAGCATGCCCTGTCATTTATTCTTTTGGTCATGTCATTTAGATTTTGCTATGTCAAGTATGCCATGTCATTCATTCCTTTGGCCATGTCATTTAGATTTTGCTATATCAAGCATGCCATCTCATTAATTCTTTTGTCATGTCATTTAGATTTTGGCATGTCAAGCATGCCATCTCATTCATTCTTTTGGCCATGCCATTTACATTTTGCCATGTCAAGCACGCCATCTCATTAATTCTTTTGCCATATCATTTATATTTTTCCATGTCAAGCATGCCATCTCATTAATTCTTTTTACCATGCCATTGAGATTTTGCCATGTCAAGCATGTCATATCATTCATTCTTTTGGCCATGTCATTTAGATTTTGCCATGTCAAGCTTGCCATGTTATTAATTCTTTTACCATGTTATAGTAAATGTTTGCAATGCCATGATAATTGTACATGTTGTTTAACTTACATTTGTATCTTAGTATTGATTTGCATATTCATGACCATTTTTTTTATGATTTAAAATGCATGAAAAATAATTAATGATTTTTTATAAAACAAGGTTACTCCCGAGTTAAAATAATTCATGAGTTCTCTGCCGGGTCTGCCGGGGAGGATATCATCAATTATCATTAACAACGAAATATCTTTTTATGTCAATAAATTTCGGATCATTCTCAAATAATATATTTGTTTTCAAGGAAATTTGTTTTTTTAAATATCAAATATAAAATCGACTTTTATCGAGACTCGAGATAACACGCGATTAATAAGGTACCGTTGGGTGTTGTGGGGGTGCTAATCCTTCCCCACACGTAATCGACTCCCGAACCTACACTTGTTTTCTCTGGTTCAAAGTGCAGGTTTCAGAATTGGTTTTAAAAATATTTTAATTAATTTTAAAATATTTTACAAAAATCGATTTTAATAGGTGGCCACACCTAGCCAAAAAAGATTGGCGACGACTCTATTTCTTTTTCGAGGTTGTTTTCAAACCCTCCATTTTATTTAAGAGGAATTAAGTCATCTTTTTCTCTGTTTCCCCACACATATTTACTATTATTTTTAAACGTCGCCTAACGGGATCGTGAGATTTTTCGTTGCGACATTCCTAAGACATCTGTTTGTACCTTTTCCTTCCACCATATAGCTAAACCACCACTTAACCTTTCTGGCTCCACATAACATCTCCTCTGCATTTGCATTTTCCTCTTTATTTTTTCCAGCTTCCTTTCCATATTCATTGTTTCCATTAGAAAGACCAGCTATGGATCATGTATCTTTTTTAGCTCTTGAAAAGAATCAACTGTCAAGGCCGATCCAACACCTCGACAGTTCCATGCTATATATCTCATGGCCCCTTGGTAGCTGTTGTAGGACAGCCACCATAAGCTTCAATATATTTACCTAATCTTTCTTCCCAAATTCTATAAACCACATGCTCCTCCACACCAAAGGTCACAAGAACCTGCTATAAATGTCTATATGTTCTTCTGTTTAAACTAGCATTTATTATCTCCCTATTTTTCTACTCCCAACCATTCTTCTCTGTTTCACCTGGCTCTTAGAATCCCTACCCTTCACCTGCTCATTATGTCTTAACATATTCTGATCACAACCTTTCTCTCTTTCTTCCTATTCTAAGCCTCATTCTTTAATATTTCCACCAGAGTAATTATTAATCTTATTTCTTTTACTAGCTCTATTATCACAACCACTCCAATCCTCATCACTACCTCTATTAAGATTAAGTTTTTGGAAAATAGTTGAAATATTTATCCCTGTCCTGACAAAAAGATCATTCACTGCATCATCATTCTCCTTTTTCTTTTCTTCACCACCACATTCCTCCTAGGGCAATTCCACAATATAAGGGGTACTCGAGACCAACATGCATATCTCAGCTCTATTTTTTATACTAGGATTTAAATTTGGGTTTAAGAACAAGTCAAGGTTTTGTTGAGTTACAGGAGAAGGTTTTATAGTGTTAGCTTTCTAGTGACTGCCCATCTCTGATATATGATATTAGAAGTTTTAAATATTATGCTTGTTCTTGTTTGAGCATGTAATTGAATCCCTTCATTATCTTGTTTGGAACAATACTATAAACTTCTCGAACAACGTATGATCCATCCTATTTTTAAAGAAACTTGTTGCCAATACGATGTGAAGTATTTATGGGTTTTCTCTCAGCAAGGACTAAATCTCCAACTTGAAATGATCGTGGCTTGACTTTCTTGTTAAAAACTTTGGATAGTCGAGCTTGATAGCACTCCAAGTGTTGTTGTGCTCCCAACTTTTTCTCATCTAGTGCAATTCTTCCAAACGTAGGCCATTGTTGTCTTCAATAGAAAGATATTCCTGATTGCAATTCTTATTGATAGAATTTATCTCTCAAGTGAGAGAACAACTTCTACACCATAAACAAATGCATATGAAGTGTCTTGAGTTAGTGTGTGATATGTAGTTTGATAAGCCCATAATGCTTCTCCTATCCTTTCATGACAATCTTTCTTTGAACGGTTAACAACTTTCTTGAGAAGATTGCACAAGGTCTTCTAAAAGCTTATACTAATCCATTTGTCGGGGCAAGATACATCGAGGAATTGTACTGTTTGAAGTCAAACTATGCACGTAATTTTCTCATATCAAACTGCTTTTCATTATCAGTTATGGTATAACGAGGTATGCCATACCAAAAAATGATGTTTGTTTTGATAAAATTGCTACAGTTTTTCTTAACTTCTCTATAAGGTGCTACTTCTGCCCACTATGAAAAGTAATCTGTAGCAGTAAGTAAATACATATGCCCTATTGCACTCTTGGGTAATGGTCCTATCAAATCAAATCTCCAAGCATCAAATGGCCAAGATGTGACAATTGGATGTAATGACTCAGGAGGTTGATGGATGAAATTAGCATGAAATTGACAAGCTTGACATTTCTTGGCGTAGTCCATGTTATCCTTCACCATTATTGGCCAATAGTATCCCATTCTTTTAATTTGAAAGTGCAACTTAGCTCCAGACTAATATGCACCACAAACCCCAGAATGAGCTTCTTGTAAGGTTTTGGATACTTTATCTTCTCCTAAACAATGAAGAAAGACTATCAAAAATGGCGATAAAATGTATCCTTGAAGTAAATAAATGAGGAGCTCAACTTTTCACTTTTTTTTATGGCTTGGATCATTGAGTAGCTTCCCAAGCTCTAAGTAATCAATCAATGGTTGTCATCAATCTTTTTTTCCAACTTCAGAGACTGAAACAACATTGGGCTCTGTATCGTTATGTTCACAAAAATAACTGGTGGCAAAACCCATCGTTTACAAAGAGGAACTTTTACTTTTGTACTTGGTAGTGCAAGAATTGATGCCAAATTAGCTAAATAATTTACTTTCTTGTTCTCTTTTCATGGTACATGCTCCAGACTAACATTGTCAAACCATTATAAAAGTTGCTTCACATAATTAACATATGGTAAAATATTAGGCTTCTTGACTTCATAAAGTGAAAGAAGTTGGTTGATGAACAATTTTGAATCTCCAAACACTTTAAGTTGAGTGATCTTCATATCCACTGTCATTTCCAATACAATGATCAGAATATAAGTAATGTCAAACTCTTGTAGCAAAATCCCTTTTTGTCAATCTTCCACTAAGCACAAACTTGGACATCAAATACATGAAATCTTCTCGCGAAATCAAACGAGCAAAATGAGCTTGCAAATAATGCCTCATTTTTTAACTGTGAACATTAATGGCTAAGAAGTCTTTCTAATGGGAGAATAATTTAATTCAAAGCCATTGAGAGTTCTAGTAAGATATTAGAGTGTTGGTTCTTTTCCTTTATTATTTTCTTGTGCCAACAATGCTCCTAAGGAATGTTCTTGTGCAGCAATATAAAGGATCAAATGCATCTTGATATGAGTTCCTTTAAAACTGGATATCTTAACAAATAAGTTTTAATGATTTTGAAAACATTACTACAAGCCTCGTCCCAAACAAAATAAACATCCTTTTTCATTAAACGACTTAATAGTTGACATCGACCAGCCAAATTAGATATGAAGCATCAAATATAGGCCAATCTTTCTTGCAAACTTTTAAGTTAATAGAGATTACGTGGTTCTGGAATTTTCTTGATTGCATCTATTTTTTATTGATCAATCTCAATTCACGATGTCGTACAATAAACCCTAAAAACTTGCCCAAGGATACACTGAATGCACACTTTAGAGGATTCATCTTCAATTAGTATCTGCAATCTCTCAAACACCTAGCGAGGATCAACAAGATGATCATCTTTTTTCTTAGACTTCACAACCAAGTCATCAACATAGCATCCAAAAATTTTGTGAAGCGTATCATCAAAGATCTTTTGTATTTCTCTTTGATAAGTAGCACCTATATTCTTTAAGCCAAAATGCTTAAGTTTTATAACAGTATATTCCTTTTGGAGTTTGAAATGCAATAAATTCCTCATTTTTTGGAGCTATGCGAATTTGATTATAGCTAGACGATCATTCCATAAATGACAAGGCTTCATGGCTAGTTATAGCATCAACCATTATTTATGTCAAAGGGAGAGGAAAATATCCTTTAGACAAGCATTATTCAAATCTCGAAAATCCACTCAAATTTAAATTTGATCTTTCATCTTTCTTATTGGAACAATATTTGAGATCCAAGTGGGATACTTATCTTCTCCAATAAAACTAGCTTCAATGAGCTTATTCAGCTCAACTTCAATTTGGAGAATCAAATCAAGATTGAAAAGATGTTGAGCTTGTTTGATAGGTCGAACTCCTTTATTTACAGCCAAATGATGCACAACCACTTTGGAGTCAAGTCCTAATATGTTTTTGTAAGTCCAAGCGAAAACATCTTGATACTCAATCAAAAGATTAAGATAAGTTTTCTTATTTTTTAGAAGCAAACAAGCATTAATAAAAATTGAACGTGGATTTTCCCTAATGGCAATTTTAACCTCCTTTAGCTCATCAATCGTAGCTTGACGTCGTTCTTCAAATGATGAAAGAGATTATTGGGATTTTTTGTCAACTTCTTTTATGTATACATGATTAGTTGCAAGGATTTTCATTTCTTCAACATCTTCTTCCTCTGAGGATGGAACCCCTTTCGTTATAACCATCATGTGCTTTCTAGCCTTTAAGGCTTCACCAGCAATTACCATCCATTTGCTTTGTGTCATCATTCGAGAATTAATTTTGTTGTAAAAATCCTCATCTAAAATGGAAGCTTATCTCTTTCAGATATGGTTAACCTTTTGAAGGTTGGACTTCCAAGCCTTGAATGAATGGGAATAGGCTTACTTAAATGAGTTTCAGTGTATTTTTTGCCTAGACGCTGAAAAACTGACCTTTGGGATGAAAGCATACTCAAACGATCAAACACTAAACTTCATCTTGAGCATGTTCCCAAGCGATCAAATACTAAAGTTCTTGGTGGCTCTATTGAATTTTCTTGCTCATCAGGAGCTTTTCCATATGTATCTTGAAGTTTCTTTATGAATTTTCAATTTTAATGGAGAAAATCCAAGTCCTACCTTAGAAGTTCCAACATGATCAGTCTTCTTTCGCTAGACTTGACAAATCTTGAGTGGACTTTGTGGTTTTTCTTTGCTTGGCTCTTTTGTCTCCTGAACCAGTTTTGTAACATCTTCTTGTTTATATCCAGCTTTGACAAGTAATCTATAGGCATAAGGATCAAAACATTTAGCTCGATGAGAAGGAAAATCCTAGTGTTTGATAAGAGGTCCTTCTAATGGCCTAACAAATCCTTTTAGTAGAGGTTTAAGAACCTTGGATTCTTCAAAGCTAGTGAATAGAAGAGTCAAATTCTTTAAACCTTGAGTAATTTATCTTTACTGGTGAAAAAACCAAATTCTTTCTTTTTTTCTTTGACTACTACACCTAATTATTTTGTTGCTTAGGCAATATTTCTTCTTCAAAAGCACTTTCCAAATAAAACATAACATCAGCAAAATGTGCCTCTGCTGTAGTAAATGGCTTGGAATCTGCAACAATGGTTTTGACTTGACCATTTCTACAATACTTGAAGCATTGGTGAAGAGTTAAGGAAAGTACACCATTTTATATCCATGGTCATCCTAACAACATTTTGTATGCTGTTTTAGCATCAATCACATGAAAAAAATGGATTTGACTCCATATCTCTAATTAAAAGTTAAAGTTTTAGTTTTTCAAGAGCTATTTTCCCCACTCGATTGAATCCTTGAATCATCAAACGACTTTGCAACAATTCATCTAAAGGAACTCCTAATTCCTTTGTTGTCTTCAAAGAGAGTATATTGACAACAAATCCATCATCAAGCTCATAAAAAAGTTCATTTTCGTAGGACAATAATGACTAGATTCAAATGTTACTGTGTCAACGTTATCTTCATGTTCAACTTTTTCATTGCCACCAACATGGTAACAAGTCATTGAAAATAAATTTTCTTCTTTGAACCGAATTGGCATGTATTCTGATAACTCGTATAATTATATAGTTTTTAGTTATGTTTTATTATTGTTTTGTGTCAAATACGAGTTATTATTGTTTAGTCTAATTGTGTTTATGATCTTTTATATTTTTATGTATTTTGGTGTTTTTCACAAGTTTCTTTGAGTAATTTCAGATTACTAGAATTAAGGGCAAATCCAGTTCAGTTCCAGTTCCGACACCTTTTGCCATATCAGCTATATCTCGAGTTTCACTGAAGAAATAAGGCTGAAATTTGTAGCCATGCAAAGCTAAGAGGCATATCTATCTTTTTCATGTTTTACACTTCTTGAAACGGAGTCGTTTTCCCTAGCGAAATCGACCATCAAGTTGGCT
Source organism: Fremontodendron californicum (assembly GCA_030761205.1). Classification (NCBI taxonomy): domain Eukaryota; kingdom Viridiplantae; phylum Streptophyta; class Magnoliopsida; order Malvales; family Malvaceae; genus Fremontodendron; species Fremontodendron californicum. The sequence goes on along the minus strand of JAULJL010000010.1, from coordinate 17,545,715 downwards.
GATGTGCAATGACGTCTGTGCTGACCTGTTTTCGTATTATGCCCATATCTTCTTATCCACATCAGAAAATGAGCTGATTCCAACGGCTATGGATCAGTAACTGATAGGGTAACATTTTTGTCGAAGACCATGTGATCAGATAAGGCCTCCAAAATTGACAAAATCGACCATCAAGTTGGCTGATCAAAATCGTCATATATGACGAAAATTGTTAGAAAATGCACCCACCTATTATACCTACCTTTGAAATTTGTAAAGCTTGTCTCTTGTCATTTAGCCTTCCAAAATGTGTATAAATAGAGGGCCTTGGATGATTGTAAGGGATCATATTGTACATAGGTAGGATATTAGCCATTGTAATAAAATTCTCTAAGTTTTCTTCTTCTTTCTTTTCTCTAGTTTTCTTTTTCTTTAGAAAGAGCAAGAGGTTGGATAATTAATATTCTTCTTCTTCTTCTTTCTTTCTTTTATTTTCTTCTTAGATTCTATTTAATTTTATGTTTATAATGCCTATGCTAGGCTAAACTTCTATTTGGTTAAGAGTGATTTCAAAGCCCTAGACATGTTTTGTGATTGATTTTCAGATTCTATCTATCATTAATTTTCTATCAAAGTTGCTTATGTTCTTCTACAAGAATTGTCCATGATGTTGTCTTGATTTATTTAGGTGTACAACTAGATAGATCTTGATAATTATCTATTGCTAGTTTAGGAGTCTTGATCCGTGTAATTGTCTTGATTTCCTATTCATAAGTGGCAATTTGTGATTAATGATTATGGTCAAGTTTTCAATAATTGCAAAGTGGAACATAACCTAAGTTGAACAATCCGAGCTTATGTGTTTGTTGCTTAGATCAACCTATCTTTCTCATCATAAAGCTGCCATTAAATTGAATTTAGAGAGCTTATTCTAAGTTGTTTAATGGTTAGAGATTAAATAGAGAGCTTGTTCTATTTAACGACAAACTAAGGAAAGATTGGGATAACAGAGCTTGTTGTTATCTACGGTTGTTAACTTTGATAGTTGGTTGATATTGATAGATCTGAAATTGATTCTTAATGATGTCTAGTGGTGGAGAATGAAACCTTAACCATATTTTTCATATTTGATTCTTCTTAGTATATTTATTTTTATTGGCTGGTTATACCGCCTAATTTGTATATTAACTTTGTTTTATTTTTATTGGCTGGTTATACCGCCTAATTTAGTATATATATTTTTATTGGCTGGTTATACCGCCTAATTTAGTATATATATTTTTATTGGCTGGTTATACCGCCTTGCATCTTATTCTTATTATTTACTTTAGTTTAAATCTGGCTTCAAAAAAACCCCTTTTCTTTTATTGTTCTTGAATTTAAGTTTTAAACTATTAACTTATAAACTAAAACCCAATCCCTGAGGACTCGACCCTTGCTAACTACTATACTTACAATTGATCTTTTTAGTGCAAGGTTAAATAAGATACACTCTTTTGGGTGCATCAAGTTTTTGGCGCCGTTGCCGGGGATTGCTTTCTTTAGTTTATTTGTTACTTGGTTTATTCTTATTTTCAGTTCTAATTAGTTTTATTTTCTTGTACATACAAGTTTTTCTTTTCAAATTTTAAAAAAAAAAAAAAAAAGAACAACGGAATTGAGCAATCTAACACTTGAAGAGTTGGTGGCATACATGAACATGGAGAATCAACAAGCCAATCTCACCTCCCCAGTTCAGCAATTGGCCATGGGAGGATGTCAAGGCCATCAAGTGTTCCAAGACCAACAGTATGATCATTACTCAAACACTTACCATGAGGGATGGTGGGATCATACTAATTATGGCTACTCGAAAAATTACCAAGAAGTAGATCCTTATGCCAATTACACTCATCCATCTAGCTTCAATCAATCATGGTCTCAAGAACCAGATCTTTTTCAACCACCACATATGACTCAAAACTCAGGTACTTCTTTAGAAGATCTTGTCTATTCTCTTGTTACTGATTCTTTGCAATTTCAACAGGAAACAAGGGCAAGCATCCAGAGTTTGGAAAAGCAAATGAGCCAATTGGCTAGTAGTATGGTGGGATGGGTAGCACAAAGATCTGAAGAACTCCCAGCCCAAACGATGGTTAACCCAAAGGAGAATGCTACTATTGTGACCTTGAAGAATGAGGAACAAGATGAGGAAGAAACAAAATTAGAGATGGATTCTATTCTTGAGGATAATGAAGCCAAAGATCCAAATAAGAGTATTTCGGCACCTGAGGTAACGTTTAAGGTTTCACTTTTTACTAATGTTTCTTCTTTACCTTTTCCTAGTAGATTTGCAAAGTTCAAGGAGGAAGAACATGAACAACACATGCCGGAAACCTTAAACAACTTGTTTGTGGAGGTCATTCAACAAGTATCAAAATATGCTCCATTCCTCGATGACATATGCACCACAAAGGATGATGGAATAATACTTGTAATGGAGAATGCATCCACTGTTGTGCAAAGAAAGCTTCCTCTCAAACGCATAAATTTGGGAAATTTCATGTATGAGCCTGACAAGCCTAAAATGCCAAGAAGGGGTGTTGGTTAGGTTCAAAACACTAAATCAAGTGCTAATTGGGGGAGGCAGCCTAATTAGTGAAAGCATTGCCAAACTGCCATCCTCAGATTTGCTCTCTTTTTCTTTATCTTTTTCTTATGTTTCTTTGCTAATTGTGTTTAGTGTTTCTAAGTTCATTTAGGCTGCATAAGTTTATTTTGTTTATTAGTTCTTTTCACTTACACATGATTCTTTCATTTGGGATTAATAGCATTACATTGAGGACAATGTAAGAATTAAGTGTGGGGGGGAGGATTTACGATTTCTTTTATTTTTGCCTATTATTTTTTTTTTATGAGTCTTTAATATTATTATTATTAAAAATTTTAGTGTGTTTTAGTTCTTTTCTATACTATGATGAGATATGAATTGCATAGGTCTAAAACTAGTCTAGTAGTGAGAAGATTTTCATGAGAATTAAGCTTGATATCATTTTTCATGGAGCCAATGTTAATATGATATGTTGATTGAGAAATAAGCATGTTTAGACTTAAAATTGACTTGTATAAACATCCTTGTGAGTTTTGAGCCTATATGATTGATGCATTATACAAATCAATCTAATTTCTTTCTTGAGTGCTCTTATGATTACATGATTCTCTAGAACTTGCTTTAGACCTTGTTGAGACTATATTGATGCATGTGACAACATGAATATGATAGAGGCATTAGGATTTTTAGCCAGGGCCAAACAGCCATCCCTTATTGATGTTCCAAGAGAACACACCCTTAGTGAACCAATTTGAGCCTACATTGAATAAGCTATCTCTTTGGTAACCATAACTTGTCCCTAACCTAAATATACTTATATCTTTACCTTTGTTCCAAAGATGAATTAGCATGTTTTGAGACATGTTGCAAAGACAAGGAAGATCTATTGAAAATTTGGGTTAGAAACAAGAAATAAGTGTGGGGGAAAAGAAAAGAAAAGTCAAGAGAAAAAGAAAGGGAATATTATGAAATATATATATATATATAATGAATCATCTCTTGAACTTCTAGTTAAAGAAAAGAAAAAGATGTTACAAAGTTGGTTAGAATGATGCAAAGGCTCAACATGAATATTTAGCCTATGTTATTATGTTCTTTATAAGAGTTTTGAGAAGTTTTATTTGTATGATCTTTTTATGTCTCTAAACTTTATGAACTCTTTGGAACCTTTGTGATATCTTTATCCTTTTGTTCTTCAACCACATTACAAACCCCTTGGCCCCATTACAACCTTGATTAAAGACCTCTTGATTCATGAAGTTGTATGATCTAAATAGTGGAGAATAGGTGGACAAGCAAGAATATGGTATAACTGTTTTCATGAGATTGATTGAGTGTAAACACTTCACCACTACTTTAAAGAGTGAAAATCATGAGGGTATCCCATGTGAGAAGTTGAGATTAAATTTGAACATGCACTATTTTGATTGAGATATGTTATGTTAATATTGGCTTAACTCAAACAATTTACATTCAAGCATGATTTTTTGTGAAATTCTTTAAGCTATTGATTAGTTTATAAGACTTGTTCAAATATTGTCTCTAATTTGTATTGAAAGGATTAGGAGTAAATATTTTTAGTATATGCAGTTTATTTATATTTTAGTTTTTCAATGTTTGTGGGTATCGTTCTAGTAAACCCTCACGAGACTAAACTCGTCCACTAGGGACACCTAGGGGTTTAAAGGCTTGTGTCACATGCTAAGTGCCACCGTGATTTCCTACGAAAATGGATTAGATTAGATTTTCTTATTTTATTTTTATTGAGTCGTTGCTAGGGACTAGCAACAATCTAAGTGTGGGGGTGTGATAACTCGTATAATTATATAGTTTTTAGTTATGTTTTATTATTGTTTTGTGTCAAATACGAGTTATTATTGTTTAGTCTAATTGTGTTTATGATCTTTTATATTTTTATGTATTTTGGTGTTTTTCACAAGTTTCTTTGAGTAATTTCAGATTACTAGAATTAAGGGCAAATCCAGTTCAGTTCCAGTTCCGACACCCTTTGCCATATCAGCAATATCTCGAGTTTCACTGAAGCAATAAGGCTGAAATTTGTAGCCATGCAAAGCTAAGAGGCATATCTATCTTTTTCATGTTTTACACTTCTTGAAACGAAGTCGTTTTCCCTAGCGAAATCGACCATCAAGTTGGCTGATGTGCAATGACGTCTGTGCTGACCTGTTTTCGTATTATGCCCATATCTTCTTATCCACATCAGCAAATGAGCTGATTCCAACGGGTATGGATCAGTAACTGATAGGGTAACATTTTTGTCGAAGACCATGTGATCAGATAAGGCCTCCAAAATTGACAAAATCGACCATCAAGTTGGCTGATCAAAATCGTCATATATGACGAAAATTGTTAGAAAATGCACCCACCTATTATACCTACCTTTGAAATTTGTAAAGCTTGTCTCTTGTCATTTAGCCTTCCAAAATGTGTATAAATAGAGGGCCTTGGATGATTGTAAGGGATCATATTGTACATAGGTAGGATATTAGCCATTGTAATAAAATTCTCTAAGTTTTCTTCTTCTTTCTTTTCTCTAGTTTTCTTTTTCTTTAGAAAGAGCAAGAGGTTGGATAATTAATATTCTTCTTCTTCTTCTTTCTTTCTTTTATTTTCTTCTTAGATTCTATTTAATTTTATGTTTATAATGCCTATGCTAGGCTAAACTTCTATTTGGTTAAGAGTGATTTCAAAGCCCTAGACATGTTTTGTGATTGATTTTCAGATTCTATCTATCATTAATTTTCTATCAAAGTTGCTTATGTTCTTCTACAAGAATTGTCCATGATGTTGTCTTGATTTATTTAGGTGTACAACTAGATAGATCTTGATAATTATCTATTGCTAGTTTAGGAGTCTTGATCCGTGTAATTGTCTTGATTTCCTATTCATAAGTGGCAATTTGTGATTAATGATTATGGTCAAGTTTTCAATAATTGCAAAGTGGAACATAACCTAAGTTGAACAATCCGAGCTTATGTGTTTGTTGCTTAGATCAACCTATCTTTCTCATCATAAAGCTGCCATTAAATTGAATTTAGAGAGCTTATTCTAAGTTGTTTAATGGTTAGAGATTAAATAGAGAGCTTGTTCTATTTAACGACAAACTAAGGAAAGATTGGGATAACAGAGCTTGTTGTTATCTACGGTTGTTAACTTTGATAGTTGGTTGATATTGATAGATCTGAAATTGATTCTTAATGATGTCTAGTGGTGGAGAATGAAACCTTAACCATATTTTTCATATTTGATTCTTCTTAGTATATTTATTTTTATTGGCTGGTTATACCGCCTAATTTGTATATTAACTTTGTTTTATTTTTATTGGCTGGTTATACCGCCTAATTTAGTATATATATTTTTATTGGCTGGTTATACCGCCTAATTTAGTATATATATTTTTATTGGCTGGTTATACCGCCTTGCATCTTATTCTTATTATTTACTTTAGTTTAAATCTGGCTTCAAAAAAACCCCTTTTCTTTTATTGTTCTTGAATTTAAGTTTTAAACTATTAACTTATAAACTAAAACCCAATCCCTGAGGACTCGACCCTTGCTAACTACTATACTTACAATTGATCTTTTTAGTGCAAGGTTAAATAAGATACACTCTTTTGGGTGCATCAAGTTTTTGGCGCCGTTGCCGGGGATTGCTTTCTTTAGTTTATTTGTTACTTGGTTTATTCTTATTTTCAGTTCTAATTAGTTTTATTTTCTTGTACATACAAGTTTTTCTTTTCAAATTTTAAAAAAAAAAAAAAAAAGAACAACGGAATTGAGCAATCTAACACTTGAAGAGTTGGTGGCATACATGAACATGGAGAATCAACAAGCCAATCTCACCTCCCCAGTTCAGCAATTGGCCATGGGAGGATGTCAAGGCCATCAAGTGTTCCAAGACCAACAGTATGATCATTACTCAAACACTTACCATGAGGGATGGTGGGATCATACTAATTATGGCTACTCGAAAAATTACCAAGAAGTAGATCCTTATGCCAATTACACTCATCCATCTAGCTTCAATCAATCATGGTCTCAAGAACCAGATCTTTTTCAACCACCACATATGACTCAAAACTCAGGTACTTCTTTAGAAGATCTTGTCTATTCTCTTGTTACTGATTCTTTGCAATTTCAACAGGAAACAAGGGCAAGCATCCAGAGTTTGGAAAAGCAAATGAGCCAATTGGCTAGTAGTATGGTGGGATGGGTAGCACAAAGATCTGAAGAACTCCCAGCCCAAACGATGGTTAACCCAAAGGAGAATGCTACTATTGTGACCTTGAAGAATGAGGAACAAGATGAGGAAGAAACAAAATTAGAGATGGATTCTATTCTTGAGGATAATGAAGCCAAAGATCCAAATAAGAGTATTTCGGCACCTGAGGTAACGTTTAAGGTTTCACTTTTTACTAATGTTTCTTCTTTACCTTTTCCTAGTAGATTTGCAAAGTTCAAGGAGGAAGAACATGAACAACACATGCCGGAAACCTTAAACAACTTGTTTGTGGAGGTCATTCAACAAGTATCAAAATATGCTCCATTCCTCGATGACATATGCACCACAAAGGATGATGGAATAATACTTGTAATGGAGAATGCATCCACTGTTGTGCAAAGAAAGCTTCCTCTCAAACGCATAAATTTGGGAAATTTCATGTATGAGCCTGACAAGCCTAAAATGCCAAGAAGGGGTGTTCGTTAGGTTCAAAACACTAAATCAAGTGCTAATTGGGGGAGGCAGCCTAATTAGTGAAAGCATTGCCAAACTGCCATCCTCAGATTTGCTCTCTTTTTCTTTATCTTTTTCTTATGTTTCTTTGCTAATTGTGTTTAGTGTTTCTAAGTTCATTTAGGCTGCATAAGTTTATTTTGTTTATTAGTTCTTTTCACTTACACATGATTCTTTCATTTGGGATTAATAGCATTACATTGAGGACAATGTAAGAATTAAGTGTGGGGGGGAGGATTTACGATTTCTTTTATTTTTGCCTATTATTTTTTTTTTATGAGTCTTTAATATTATTATTATTAAAAATTTTAGTGTGTTTTAGTTCTTTTCTATACTATGATGAGATATGAATTGCATAGGTCTAAAACTAGTCTAGTAGTGAGAAGATTTTCATGAGAATTAAGCTTGATATCATTTTTCATGGAGCCAATGTTAATATGATATGTTGATTGAGAAATAAGCATGTTTAGACTTAAAATTGACTTGTATAAACATCCTTGTGAGTTTTGAGCCTATATGATTGATGCATTATACAAATCAATCTAATTTCTTTCTTGAGTGCTCTTATGATTACATGATTCTCTAGAACTTGCTTTAGACCTTGTTGAGACTATATTGATGCATGTGACAACATGAATATGATAGAGGCATTAGGATTTTTAGCCAGGGCCAAACAGCCATCCCTTATTGATGTTCCAAGAGAACACACCCTTAGTGAACCAATTTGAGCCTACATTGAATAAGCTATCTCTTTGGTAACCATAACTTGTCCCTAACCTAAATATACTTATATCTTTACCTTTGTTCCAAAGATGAATTAGCATGTTTTGAGACATGTTGCAAAGACAAGGAAGATCTATTGAAAATTTGGGTTAGAAACAAGAAATAAGTGTGGGGGAAAAGAAAAGAAAAGTCAAGAGAAAAAGAAAGGGAATATTATGAAATATATATATATATATAATGAATCATCTCTTGAACTTCTAGTTAAAGAAAAGAAAAAGATGTTACAAAGTTGGTTAGAATGATGCAAAGGCTCAACATGAATATTTAGCCTATGTTATTATGTTCTTTATAAGAGTTTTGAGAAGTTTTATTTGTATGATCTTTTTATGTCTCTAAACTTTATGAACTCTTTGGAACCTTTGTGATATCTTTATCCTTTTGTTCTTCAACCACATTACAAACCCCTTGGCCCCATTACAACCTTGATTAAAGACCTCTTGATTCATGAAGTTGTATGATCTAAATAGTGGAGAATAGGTGGACAAGCAAGAATATGGTATAACTGTTTTCATGAGATTGATTGAGTGTAAACACTTCACCACTACTTTAAAGAGTGAAAATCATGAGGGTATCCCATGTGAGAAGTTGAGATTAAATTTGAACATGCACTATTTTGATTGAGATATGTTATGTTAATATTGGCTTAACTCAAACAATTTACATTCAAGCATGATTTTTTGTGAAATTCTTTAAGCTATTGATTAGTTTATAAGACTTGTTCAAATATTGTCTCTAATTTGTATTGAAAGGATTAGGAGTAAATATTTTTAGTATATGCAGTTTATTTATATTTTAGTTTTTCAATGTTTGTGGGTATCGTTCTAGTAAACCCTCACGAGACTAAACTCGTCCACTAGGGACACCTAGGGGTTTAAAGGCTTGTGTCACATGCTAAGTGCCACCGTGATTTCCTACGAAAATGGATTAGATTAGATTTTCTTATTTTATTTTTATTGAGTCGTTGCTAGGGACTAGCAACAATCTAAGTGTGGGGGTGTGATAACTCGTATAATTATATAGTTTTTAGTTATGTTTTATTATTGTTTTGTGTCAAATACGAGTTATTATTGTTTAGTCTAATTGTGTTTATGATCTTTTATATTTTTATGTATTTTGGTGTTTTTCACAAGTTTCTTTGAGTAATTTCAGATTACTAGAATTAAGGGCAAATCCAGTTCAGTTCCAGTTCCGACACCCTTTGCCATATCAGCAATATCTCGAGTTTCACTGAAGCAATAAGGCTGAAATTTGTAGCCATGCAAAGCTAAGAGGCATATCTATCTTTTTCATGTTTTACACTTCTTGAAACGAAGTCGTTTTCCCTAGCGAAATCGACCATCAAGTTGGCTGATGTGCAATGACGTCTGTGCTGACCTGTTTTCGTATTATGCCCATATCTTCTTATCCACATCAGCAAATGAGCTGATTCCAACGGGTATGGATCAGTAACTGATAGGGTAACATTTTTGTCGAAGACCATGTGATCAGATAAGGCCTCCAAAATTGACAAAATCGACCATCAAGTTGGCTGATCAAAATCGTCATATATGACGAAAATTGTTAGAAAATGCACCCACCTATTATACCTACCTTTGAAATTTGTAAAGCTTGTCTCTTGTCATTTAGCCTTCCAAAATGTGTATAAATAGAGGGCCTTGGATGATTGTAAGGGATCATATTGTACATAGGTAGGATATTAGCCATTGTAATAAAATTCTCTAAGTTTTCTTCTTCTTTCTTTTCTCTAGTTTTCTTTTTCTTTAGAAAGAGCAAGAGGTTGGATAATTAATATTCTTCTTCTTCTTCTTTCTTTCTTTTATTTTCTTCTTAGATTCTATTTAATTTTATGTTTATAATGCCTATGCTAGGCTAAACTTCTATTTGGTTAAGAGTGATTTCAAAGCCCTAGACATGTTTTGTGATTGATTTTCAGATTCTATCTATCATTAATTTTCTATCAAAGTTGCTTATGTTCTTCTACAAGAATTGTCCATGATGTTGTCTTGATTTATTTAGGTGTACAACTAGATAGATCTTGATAATTATCTATTGCTAGTTTAGGAGTCTTGATCCGTGTAATTGTCTTGATTTCCTATTCATAAGTGGCAATTTGTGATTAATGATTATGGTCAAGTTTTCAATAATTGCAAAGTGGAACATAACCTAAGTTGAACAATCCGAGCTTATGTGTTTGTTGCTTAGATCAACCTATCTTTCTCATCATAAAGCTGCCATTAAATTGAATTTAGAGAGCTTATTCTAAGTTGTTTAATGGTTAGAGATTAAATAGAGAGCTTGTTCTATTTAACGACAAACTAAGGAAAGATTGGGATAACAGAGCTTGTTGTTATCTACGGTTGTTAACTTTGATAGTTGGTTGATATTGATAGATCTGAAATTGATTCTTAATGATGTCTAGTGGTGGAGAATGAAACCTTAACCATATTTTTCATATTTGATTCTTCTTAGTATATTTATTTTTATTGGCTGGTTATACCGCCTAATTTGTATATTAACTTTGTTTTATTTTTATTGGCTGGTTATACCGCCTAATTTAGTATATATATTTTTATTGGCTGGTTATACCGCCTAATTTAGTATATATATTTTTATTGGCTGGTTATACCGCCTTGCATCTTATTCTTATTATTTACTTTAGTTTAAATCTGGCTTCAAAAAAACCCCTTTTCTTTTATTGTTCTTGAATTTAAGTTTTAAACTATTAACTTATAAACTAAAACCCAATCCCTGAGGACTCGACCCTTGCTAACTACTATACTTACAATTGATCTTTTTAGTGCAAGGTTAAATAAGATACACTCTTTTGGGTGCATCATATTCATTCAAAGTGATTGGCCTTCTTGACTTTCGCCAATTGAATTTTCATGCCTAGATGGCATTGCTTTTCAATAAGGCACCTTTGGCGTTGGTGCCTTGGATGGTTGTTTGATCATCTTAACTCTTGTTGACACTTTCACAAGCTTGTGAGGATTCTTCTTTTGACCTCCTCAACGTGTGACTAGAGTCTAACCATCATCATCTTGATCTTCTTTTGAAAGCAAATGCTTGCCCCTTACTCCCTTGAATATCCACCATTTTACTTGAGCTTAGAACTAGTATTATATGATCAAAAGAGTTCGAATTTTATGGTTCTATACAACAAATTAGATTGAGAATAATGGTGTAAGCCCTGCAAGCCAATCTAGTTAGGCTTGTAAGACACTAGTTATATATTCATGTATTGCACATTATAGTTTATTAATTATAATTGAGGTATTTCTTTATCCATAAGTTTTGTTGTTATAAATAACTTGTGAAGATAAAGCCCATGAAATACAATGGCATTGCAAAGGAATTGTAAGGAGTTACAGTTATGAGGATCCTTATGCATCCAATATCGTGTTTCTAAAACTGTTCCTGGTCATTGTATTGTCAAGATAGGGCATTGACAATGCTCAAAGACTGGCATATGTTAAGCCTTCATGCACTTGATGCATGCAACCGATCTCATAGGTTGAAAGTATAGAGATACTTGGGGATAACATATGGGTGCTTGTTAGTTGAACAAGTTCACTGAACATGACCCGCTATGAGAGTTCCATTTGGTATTTCACTCAAGTATCTATGGAAAATACTCTCATGTAACAATAGTGTAAGTAATCCTTTGACTTGTGACACCAGGTCATCTTGTATGTGAATTGTCATACTTAGATTTCATCACGAACATGTCCCAACAAGGGATGCTTATGGTAGGGTGTTATTGGGTATGACATGAAGCATACGAAGATGAATGAGTGGTCCATAGAGGATTCATCACCCCAAGTGATATGAGGGGACATATCTCACATGTATCTGGCTTATATTAACTTATGGAAGTCCTTGGCAAAGGCAATACTTAAGAAGTTAATATTAAAGCTGCAGATCTAATATGGAATGGGCTAAAGAGTAGACACTGAACCATGCTCTTTCCTATCTCGGGATATTTGATGAAGGGATCGAATTACACAAACATATTATACATGAATGGCTTGTCGAACCTTGTTGACTCTCTCGGTATTTGGGTGGTCATGATGCATTGCTAGATGCCACTCTATAATATAAATAGGAAATTCTTAAATGAATATAATTTATATTTATTTCCAACATGTTGGGGGCCTAATGGGTCACACACAAAAGGTGGTTAATGGAATTAAAATGAGATTGGGTCAGATTAAATATTCATTGAGTGTTGTGGGCTTATTGTGAATATTTAATAATATGTATAAAGGCTTTAGTGCTGTTAGTCCAATAGTTGGCATACACTAAACTTGGTTATATATATGCCTTATGTTGTTGCCGCCTCCCCCTGATGAAAACTTTGATAGCCGCGCGCCTCTCACACTCCCTTGTTGAGATTCGGCCGCATAGTGAAAAGAGGAAGAGGTTTTCGAGTCACCTGTGTGGATTACTATTAGAGACCGAATAATTGGATGGCTTTGGTTTGCGACAACCGAGCTTGGTGTGCAAGAATAAGAACATCAAGAATCTGACTTGAGGTTTCGACAGTCTCAACTTCTGAGGTATGAGATTTTGCTTGTTATATGTTCTTGACAGGATAATCGTTTTTGTATTCATAAGCAGATCCATGGAGGGATTCGGTTTCTCTTTGTTTTTGTTTTATTCCGTTGCATTGTTAATTTAACTTGTTAATTAAATTATACATGATCTCTGTTTGAGCATTATCTAAATCCCAACAGAGAAACCATACTAATTGATCCCGAATTTGATAACACAATTTTTTCTTCAAACTCGATTTCCCATCCTTATATAGTTGCTTGATTTTGCCTTTCAAAACAAATCATTTTTCCCAAAGGTGACTAATCAAGCAATGGTACTTGGAATAATTGGGATCATCGATTTTATTAGCTTCTTCAGATCTCTTTATTTCTAGCAACTGAATCAGCTTAGTCTTCAAAAGTTCTTCAAGTTTGCTTGAAACATCTAAATTAGAAAAGGGTACTACTTCTTTTCTTGCCTTTCCTTCAAAGTGGTTCTACTTTTACCTTTGTCATAGGTAGGAGTAGATTTCGCCTCTTGAGATTTTTTTTATTTGGAAGATATCTTAAGAGGCTTGGTATTCACAGTCATAGATTGTTTGGTTTCTCCCTTATTAGTAAAAGTTTTGCCCCATTTACGAGTATCTTGCTTCTCTTTGCCTTCTTTGGCTCTTGCACAAGAGGTCCTTGATTTCCAACCGCTGTCATACTTAACTCCATATCTTGAGCACAAGTAGCTAATTCATCAAAGGTCTTAGGCTTGATACCTTGAAGTATGTAGCGTAAACCCCAATACATGCCTTGTATGCACATGTCGAGGGCAGAGGACTCTGACAATCTTTGTAAATAAGGCTCAAATTCCTCCACATGTAGATGTAATCAATGACTGGCTGATCTTCCTATTGACGTGAGCTTGTGAGCTCAACCATGTTGACTATGTGACGAGTGCTATATAATCTATTGAGGAATTCGCACTCAAGTTGTTCCTAGCTATCTATTGTCCTAGGCTCAAGATCAGTGTACCATCAAAGGCATTTCCTTTTAACGAGTGAACAAACTGCTCTACCATGAGATCTCCATCAGTGCTAACATTATTGCAAGTTATCACAAAATGTGCAACATGTTGGCATGGGTTTCCTTTGCCATCAAATTCTTGGAACTTTGGGGGTTGATAATTCTCATACATCTTCAGACGATTGATCCTTTGAGAAAATCGCTTGGCATATTTGTATGAAGATTGAGTGACACTGTCAACTTGATCCTTAATAGCTTCCTTGATAAGATCTTTAAGTTGATTGGTAGTAACCACTTCGTTGACCTTTTGTTGAGAATCCTTAGTAACTTCAATGTTGGAATTCTCACCATCCTCTTGAAAGATTGATTGGCGATTTTTGTCTGAAGTTGCTGGTCATTTTCCAGTGAGATTAGCAATCTTATCCATCATAAAGGCAATTTGGTTATCTTTCTCTTTGATGTTTGCTGTAAGAGTTCCAACAGACTTTGCAAGAAGCACAACTTGTTCTTCCGATCATGTAGTGCTTGTTGTCATGACAGCCATATTGGTATATGCCCTAGAGCCAAACAGATTAGGCATGGGATATACAGTTAATAAAGCAAACCTATCACTATTCCTTAGTGATACAAGGCTTTCCTTCATGTTAGTAAGACAATAAAGAGTTATTAAGTACTAATAGGATGAAGCCCTTGGAACAAACTGGCTTTGCAAAGGAAATATAAAGAGTTATAATTGTGAGATCCTTATGCATCAAAGCCTTAGATTCCATCTGAACGGGTTCCAATAAAGGATACTTATGCTATGGTGGTTTTGGGTATGACATGAACCATACGAAGATGGATGAGTGATCCAGAGAGGATTCACCACTCCAAGTGATATCGGAGACATATCTCATATGTTCTTAGCTTAGTTTAACTAAATGAAGTCTTTGGCCAAAGCCGGATGGATTTGGGAGAAATCATCTCTCTAAATTCATAAAGTTAAACATAAGTTGAAAGAACTAATATGGATTGAACATGAGTAAACATTGCACCCTGCTCATGGGCTATCTAAGATATTTGGTGAAATGACCGTATTACACTAATAGGTTGGTTACTGAAAGGTTTCAATGAGGTCAAATTGACTTTTCAACATTTGGGTGATCATGATGGGTTACTATATCCCACTCTTGATCTATGAGTATATGTTAATGAGATTAACTTAAACGCATTGCCAACATGTTGGAAACCTAATGGGTCACACACAATAGGACGGATATGTTGGATTAAACTTGGGATTTAATTATGACTTAATTGAATAAAAGGTTAAATTGGAGGAACTAATTGAATAAGATTCAATTATGATTGGTTAAGACATAATTTGGTTTATGAAATCAAAATTAAGATGTCTTAACAAGACAATAAGGATAAGCTTGTCTTAAGCTGACGATGTCTAAATGTAGACATGTCTTAAGATAAGTTGTCCTGGCCGATAAATTTGAGTTATCCGAAGTGAGAAAAAGTTTCTCATATTCGAAGAGTTTAATTACGAATTAAATTCTAGCAACTCATATTTAACTAAACCGAACCTAAATACTATAAAGGATGTATTCGGCCAAGCATACTAAGAGTTAGTAGTTGACCGATACTTGGTAATTTAATGAGTAACAGATACTCTTTAAAAGGGAGTTACAAAGCAATTACCACCTCCATTACTATTTCCTTTATGGTGGCCGGCCATGGTAAATACCATTAGAATGGAAGTTATATTATGGGCCATAAAGATTTGGTGATATGTTTTAATGAAAAAAGAATGAAAATATCTTTCCTAGGTTAAAACTCAAATATTCGGCCAAGGCATAAAGGGGTAGCCGAATTATTCCTTTTGAGTATATTTTTTGTCTTCTCAAACTTAAATGAAAAAGACATGAAATAAAGGCTATTAACTATGGCATTGAATAAAATTTATGTGGATGTTTTGAGAAAGAATAGATAGTCTATTCTTTGCTAAGGCAACATAAGTTTTAGGCCATAAGAGAGAGTGAATAGCCGAATCACTCTTAGGCTTTTGCACTCCTCCTAGTTGTTTTCTTCTTCTTCCTCTAGACCTTAGAATTGTTCTTAAGGTAAGTAAGAATCTAAGAGAAAAAAAGTTTTTCTTCTCTTAGTGAAATAACATAGGATTGCCGAACCATCTCCTCCTCCATTCTTGGATGTTTCTCTTTTGTAAACCGAAAGGAATTGTTCTTGCTAAGTTTCAGTTCTTGAGAAAACAAAGAGAGATCAACCTTTTGATTTTGATCATTAGATCAACCTACTAGCATTGGTGATCCCCTTACCTTGTGAAGGTTTTAACTACTCTGTGTGGATCACTGTTAGAGGCAACACGTTTGAATTGCTTGTGGTCGTTGGAGAGATTGAGCAATGATCGAATCGTTGCTGTCATCATACTTGGAATGGCACACTCTTGATTACAATATCTTGAGTAGGTAAAAATCTAAATCATATGAGTGATTTAAAATTTTTAATCGCTTGTAACACCATGTTTATCGAAATCCAAAGATCCTGTTGTATCCGGGTGCTTCTATGTTTCATTCCGCTGCGTTATATTCTGATATAATTTTATTAGCATGAGTCCGGATTCCCAACAAGACATTACTCTAGAACTTTCTTTTGAAGGAGATGATGGAATAAATATGCTCCTCGAATAGCTATCTTGCTTCTTGAATGATAACTGGCAGGTTGCACTTGATCCATGAGAAGAATCAAATTGCCAAGCAAAAACTTCTTCTAAATCTTGAATTAGAGAAGAAGTGTCATAGAGTGGGTTTGGATTAAGTACTGAAAAAGTTTGATAAGACTTTTAGAAAGAGCTTGGTCTTTTCCTAGTGCTATAAGGTTGAGCAGGGATATCATTGCTTTATGATGAAATAGGGTAGACTCTAGGATTGGCTCGAGCAGGCTTAAGAGTTCATTTGTTAGCAAGGTTCTTTTTGGGAGCCATTGGAACACGAGAACTTGAACTTTGAAAAAAAGAGATGAAAGGCAAAGATCGTCCCATCAAGTGTGCCAAAAATTTGTACGCACATATTTTGTGTCTAAAATAAGACAGAAAATTTGGAGACAAATAAAAATTTTATTTATCAAACGTGGAAACTACAATCTCTGGTAATTCTTAAAATAAAGAAAATTCTCTGATTCTTTTTCTTCAATAAAAATTTGATTTAAAGGTCTTGACGGCTTGATCTTGAACAAACGAAATCTGTTTCAAGGGTCTTCGAGACTTGATTTTGAACAAACTGAATTGATCTCCGTCCTTTTGATGGAACAAGATCAAAAGAAACTTCTTGAGAATTCTTGAAAAAAATCATGCATGGTGTTCTTCAAAAATTTTTAAATTCTTCAATTCTTCAGAGTTTGGTTCTTCGAGCCTTCAAAATCTTCTTCTCTTCAAAATTGTGAACTTGTGAATTGTGTTGAATGGCTTAGGGGAGCATCCTATTTATAGTGCTAGTCTACTAGGTTAGAGAGTTTTAAAAGAATTCAATCTCTTTATTTTATCTATAAATTAATTTAATTTAATAATAACTCACAAGTGAAATTTAATTGGATAACCCAGAAATCCTTGCAATTTGATTGGCCAAAACTTGAATTTATCTCTAATTATTTTTATTTAATTTAAAAATAAATTGGACAACTCAAAGATGAACTCTGATTGGTCAAAATGGAAATCTTTGAATTTTGATTGACGGGGCATGTATACATATTTAATTAATCATAAAATTAATTAATTATGATGTCATCACATATGATGTTATTTAATTTAAAAATAAATTGGACGACTCAAAGATAAACTCTGATTGGTCAAACTGCAAATCTTTGAATTTTGATTGACCAGGCATGTGTACATATTTAATTAATCATAAAATTAATTAATTATGATGTCATCACATATGATGTTATCAATTTCACATAGTGATGATCAATTTATCAATTGAATATTTTTTAATTAAATTGTTAAAAAAAAATCAATTAACACGTGATAATTTATAAATGGTCAACACATATGATAATTTTCATGGTGCTCTTAGGATATGGAAAAATGATAAGCTTATATGGGATTGAATAAAAGATAAATAAAAAACCTTATTTTCTATTAAGAATCATAGTGTAACTTGTTAAGCGAGGTGGCATTTTATATTGCTCTTTTACTGGCTATTTTTGGAGTTCCATATCTGACATGTTGTATGCTTGGTGGTGTATGTTTTGGTTTTAATTGGAAGTGTTGTATTCTACTAATTGTAAGCCTAGTTTGGACCCTATTTTGGTAGGGATTTCTCAGCTGTATATGCTCTTTTCTAATATGAATGAAAATCATTTTTTGGCTGAGAAATAAAAAGCTAATTAGTGTAGTCGGTTTCTTAATTAATTAGATAATCAACAACATGATTTGTGTTTATGTTATTACTTTTAGCAGTTGCCTTCATATGGCAGAATTAACTCAATCTTTTAGATTTGATCTTTCAAATTTGTACTAATCAAAAAATTATGTAATCCATCAAGTAGGAAGTCCTTGTTAATGTTTGAAATTGAACATGCAAATCAGAGATATATGTAGTGAAAATTTATAAAATTTCAGTTATCAAAAAAACCATGGATTACGTTGATAAGAACATGCAAACACAATAGGTATGACAGATTATGTACTTTGCTTTTTCGATAATTGTAAGATGAATTCACCAAGAACCTTAAGTTTGGTTGTAGCAAACCAACAATTGTTCAAGCGTCCAGCTTCTAACGGTAATCCACAAGAAAAGGGTGAAAAATCTTCTCCAAAGATGAGTCATGACCTTTAATTGTCAAGGAAAAGTTAATGTGAATCGACTAACCTTTCTGTCCTTGGTTTCTCAGTATAACTAATATCCTTTCATCACTTAATATCTTGGTTTAATATTAGACGTGGTTTAATGTCTACTCAATTTTGTTGAACCATTTTAAATATTTGATTTAGTCATTAACTCTTGAATAAGCTTTTAAAACTTTTCTAAACCTTATTCTACTTTGGCCAATGATTTCTTAAATTAATACTTTCAAGAATTGATATTCTCTCAACACTCAAGGTAATGAATCTTCTATTTGATCACTCAAGCATCTTCATATGTCTCATGTTATAACAAAAAGTACTCGCCTGGAGCATCCATGATTAGGACCACAAGTAAAATCAAAGTATGACACTACTCATATAAGATTATTAGTAATCTCGAGTCAAATGATCACTTATACAACCATCGCATGAGAATGTTACCGTAGATATTGAGTGAACTACCAAACAACATTCTCATATCTGGTCAAGTTTAGTGAACTTGCTCTTAGAACAAACACCCACATTGTTAGTTCAAGTTTACTCGAAACTTCAATTTATGAGATAGATTGCTTGCTTCATAAGTAAAAGCATAACAATGTGCCAATCTCAATTGTTTATATCGATACCTTTTCTTGAAAAAAAAAAAGCATTGACTATGAACATTTAAAGAATATAACTTTGATGTAACAATGATCTCATACTTACAACTTTTTATAACTTCGTTACAAAACTTTTAATATTTCAAGGACTTTATTATTTAACTATTAACAAAAATATAATTTGAAGTCAATCGGGCTTTGACCAAAATACATTGTTATATTTATGAATTTTAAGTCAAATAAAAGGTCTTCATCTTGTAAGAATCTTGATGCTGCATCATCATTGAGAGCTGTGGAGCCAATCCGTGATCCGTATCAATGGCTGCATATTGCTTGTGTCTGGGATGGATTGGAAGAGACTGGGAAATCCGAGCAGGTTGGCCATAGTTTTGGGCGCAATGAAGTGGAGGAACCATTCGGTTTATTTAGCTTCTCCGGGAGTGAGTATAATCAAGACATGAGCAGGAAGAAATGCAAATACTCCTTTGGCTGTTTCTTAGGTTATGGAAAGCAATGCCGTAAATAAGATTTTGGTGCAAGAAATGGGATAAGTTGTATACCTTTCTCTTTGGATTGGTGTTGGTGAACTTCTCAATCCATTGGCAACGGTAGGTCTTGAGGACTGTCCTAATTTGGAGGAGATTCGAATAAGGGTGGAAAGAGATTGCAGGGGACGCCACAAAACCATCTGAACGTGCATTCGGATTGAGCTGCCTTGCACTCTATCCTCAGCTTTCAAAGATGCAATTGGATTGTGGTGAAACCATAGGTTATGCAATCACAGCACCGTCAGCCCAAATGGACTTAAGTTTGTTGGAAAGGTTTTACCTTAATGGCATTGGGGAATTGAGGCTAAGTGGCCTCCACAAGACAGGGATGTCAACCTGAGGAGTTAGGGGTGAGCAAAATCCGACTCGATTCGAAAAAACCGATTAAAATTTCAAATTTTGGTTTAAATAGTTCGAATTATTCGAGTTTTTCGAATTTTCGGATCGACTCGAATAAATAAGTCGAGTTATACGATTTAGCTCGAATTTAGATTTCACAGTTCGAGTTATCCGAAAATCCGAATAGTAAAATCTAAAACGTCGTCGTTTTGAACTAGGGTTTAATTTTCTTGGGTAAATTTGAAAAACATGCTGTCAATAATTAAATTATTGTTAAATGATATAATGAGTAAAAATTATTTGAAAAAGAGAAATAAAAAATTATTAAGAAGGAAATTGTAAAGATAAAATTACCCTTCATAAAAAAATCTTCTCCTTCCTTTTTCTCTTATTTTTTAATTTATTTTTTAATTAAAAACTAAAGTTTTTTGAAAATATTTTTTTTTTTAAGAAAAATATTTTTTTTAAATTTAAATTTTTTTTTTATTTTCTTAATTAAATTTTTTTAAAAAATAACATTATTTTTTCTAAAATTATTTTTTCTTTATTTTTTTAAATTGTAAAAAAAAAATATTTAAATATTTTATTTTTTAAATTTATTTTCAATTAAAATTTTTAAAAAATAATATTTTCTTAATGGAGGAGAAAGGAAAAATAGTTTTTTTCATTAAGGGTAGTTTTGTCTTTACAATATCCTTTATAATAATTTCTAATTGTTCATTTCTCTTTTTCAAATAATTTTTATCCATTATACTATTTAACAATAATTTGATTATTGATAGCATGTTTTTCAAATTTACCCAATTTTCTTCTCCTATTTCTGTCGTTTGCTGTTGTGTCCCCCTCTCTTTCCCTCCTTTTTTCTCTCTCTTCGGTCTCTATCTCTCTTTTACAAGTAATGTGATCCAAAATCATTGAAATTAATAATAATTATAATGAATTTGGTAAATAAATTTTTTTCAATTTTTTTTAATTTATAAAGAAAAAAAAATATTTATATATGGTATTATATTAGTTATAAGATGTATTCACAAATCCATATCTAATTTTTTAATTTTTTTAGTTGAGTAAGCAATTTAAATTTCACCATAAGCCTTGAACTTTTGACATTTGCTTACATTTTCATTGATTTTGATTTAGAGAATTGAACAATTTCATTTACCCAAAATTTAGTTTTATCATGCTTAAATATAATTGAAAATTTATAGGATTTGTTTTATCATGCTTAAGTATAATTGAAAATTTATTTTAACTCGAATAAATTTATTCGACTCGACTCGAATTTCTTTTCACTCGACTCGATTTGCTAAATTTTCAAATTCAGTTCGGTTGACAAAATAGGACTCGTAAACTTGACTAACTCGAATTTTTTTCACTCGATTCGACTCGATCGAACGCTCACTCCTATGAGGAGTCACTCCCTGCAGCTGGATCGCTCGCTGAATGTCTTGAGCTTAGGAAGCTATTTATACACGGGACGACGGCTCATGAACACTTCATTATGTTCCCCCTTACAATCCCTAACCTTAGAGACGTTCAGCTAAGAGAAGACTACTATGCGGCACAAGAGAATGATATGAGTACGGAAATGAGAGCAGGCTCATGTAGTCGCTTTGAAGCTGCTCTGAATAGGCGACCAATCCTCGATTGAAATAATTTAATGATGAGAAACCTAACCCGGATTGTGCTGGGTCAGAACAGGAGGCTTTTTTTTTTCACCAATTGGCGCATGTACGAGTTTTTCTTTTTTCAAAAAAAAAAAAAATAATGCAAAGGTTCATACATGGTCTGCTTTTCGTCTTTGTATACTGCAACCCTCTTCTCCTCCTTCCGCCAAATTGATACTGAGACGAGCTGCGTGTTGCAGGAGAAAATATTTTACGAGGTAAAGGCTTTTCATTTTTGTGGGTCATGGACCAAAAGCGAACCCTGATGTGAATGAACAAAAAAAAAAAAGAGGTTTTGCCATTGAAAACTCAAACAAAACAAAAAAGAAACCCCTGTTTTTAAAATGATTGGGAAAATTATTACAGTTATACAACTTGAAAAGCCGACAACACAGTGTTAACACCTCTACCAGGTTTTCTATACAAACAGAATGTATCAGCAGAGAGAGTACTCGCAATCGAGCAAGCGAGAAAGTATCTCCTCACAACTTGGCCGCTCTTCCGGTTCTGCCCAACAATCTGTAGCCAACAAACATTATAAGAAATTAAATTTACCTCGAATGTGGTCCGTATATTATTACCATGAATCAAGAAGTAAAAATCTTATGACATCCTGGAAAATGTATGAAAACTTTGTATGCTGGACCTGAAATTAGCCTGCCTAGGGGACCTTCAGGAATCTCCAGCCGTGATCCTTCATTTGCAACAGCATAAACTACCTGAACCAATGTAGAAAAGGACCATATTATCTTTAATAATGGAAATATCAACAAAACAAAACAAAAAATAAAGACAAAACAAACGAACAAATGATATGAGAAAAGACTAAAGTAATAGCATACTGCATACCCTTTCTGGTGGTACACCTTCCCATGGTCTATTTAGAGTACAGAGCTCCCACATTATCACCCCAAGGCTAAAAATATCACATTTTTCAGTGAAAGGTTCATTGCGAACGAGTTCAGGAGCCATCCATTCGGGTGTTCCTGCAGATGCAGAATCTCTCATAGGTCGGCTGGTCATTATTCTCGAGAGCCCAAAATCACATAGCTTCACAGTCCAGTGCTTATTCACAAGGCAATTTGCACTTTTCAGGTCACGGTGAATTATTTTCATCCGGTGCATACACATCAACCCCCTATATAAACAAGAGAAAATTCTAGTCAGCATGACACTTTTATTTTACTTAAAAACGTCATTCATGCACATTACCATCAGTGCATTTATCCGGATACAACCAATTACGCATAGGCTTCAGCCAAAAAAATTGAAATAAATATGATAAAATAAATGTTCAAAACTAATTGGGTGTTAACCTTGAATATGATGCAGATATAGAGTTTCTAACTTCACCACTTAGTTGTACAAAAGGTCCAAATTTTTCTTAAGAATCAAATCATTTTCCAAAGAAGGTAATATTTCCTCTGCTTCATTCAAAATCCCAGAGAAGAATCTTTACCAGAGGTCAATAAAGTTGTCCAAAACAGACATACAAATACTGAGAGACTATGAGTTTCACATAAAAACTAAGGAATAACGACTTGTAGATACAAACAGAAATATCATACTTCAACAGAAACTATGTTAAACAACGACACTTTGTAATATCAGGTCATAGGATACAGCTATAGATGTACTTAGAAACTTGTAAATATTTAACTTACAAATGTAACATTCATCTGCTCCTACTAAGAACATAAATAGTGAAAAAGCAAAATATAATCAAGTACGCACACTAAGAACTACCAAACACCATAATTCTAGAAGTTCCTTATTCTAGTAAGCTTAATTACACAAGTTCAAAGATGGAATTTAAAAATAAACTCTTATGCAACAGCCTGAACAAGCGTGAGTACTCAAATGTTATATAGTAAATAGTTTCCAAAAAATAAAAGGAAAAAATTTCCAAAAACTTGAGGAAAGGCAGAAGTTGATATTAAAAAAAAAAAAAACCAACTATACTTTGATTCCTCCCAAAATTACCTACTGATGGACTCTGGGTGTAAATATTAATTTCTGAATAATATACTGAATTGCACTATATTCCTTTTAAATATTATGAAAAGATGAATGCACTTGTAAGTGGTGAACAGGCCTAACACACCTGCAGATATCACGCAACATTTTCAGTCTCCTTCGCCAGCTCAATCTCTTTTTCTGACCACTCAAATGGATTAAAAAGTACAATGATCCCATCTCCATGTATTCAGTAATCATTGACAACTGTGGTGGCTTTGTGCATGCACCCAAAAACAAGATTACTGCAAAAAACAGAACTCCTTGGTTCACTAAATGATGAAACAAAGCAAACTTGCCGATGTTTCTTATGGTGCTATAAAAAAATTGTATATATGAGATCATTTATTACAGGCACAATGCCAGTGTTTATTTTATTAATTTTACTTCATTTTCTTTTTGTCTTATTTCTGGTTGGGCTACAAGATGAAGCGATCCTAGACAAACAAAAAAAGTACAATTTAGAAAAGGTAGAAGTGTACCATTGGGATGTCGAAGACGGCTGGAAGTACAAACACGTAGAAACACAAAAAAGTTGAAAAGAGGATTATGTCAGAAAGATATTTAGACAGGAAAATATTAATAACTTTGAACATTTGGACAAAAAGATACCTAAGAATGGATATCTCATTGCAAAAGTCTTCCATGTTTTCTTCAGTAAGATCTTGCTCCAAAAACACCTTAATTGCAACATCTGTTCCATTCCATACACCGCGGAAAACTTCTCCAAAAAACCCTGGACAATAAACATACAACAGAAATTTGAAATAACACAACCTACTCAGTGAGAATTTTCTAGAGTGATGACATTTCCATGCATAATTAAGCACAAAATATTAATGCTTTATATAGCAAATCAGTAAAAGCAGTGTCCAATGCTTTTCATCCTTTCCAATATAGAAGACTCAGAAGAAACAAGTCAAGGATGCAATGAGTATACATCAGATTTTCCAAAGAAAATTTGCAGGGGCAATCTAAGCATGATTAAATGTGTCTTTCATTAGGAGAGTCTTTTCCCCTTTTACGCAAGATTAGTCTTGGTTCTTTCCAGAGATGAGATTGAGAAAGAAAGTGGTCCAGCACCTTGAAAACAGATCTCATCTGTTATGGGACTCTATCTTTGAAGCTATAAGGAAGGGTTTTTGTTACCATGCCTTCTATATATACAGGGTTTTCTGTTTTCACAGTCCCATATTATAATCTTCGCAACTGACACCTCAAAAAAGAAGGTAAACAAAATGAACAGAAAACTTTACATGACATTTTTCTCTATTTTGTCCAAAAGCATACAAAAATATACATGCATGCATATATATAAAGGGAAAAAAAAAAACCCATTAGAAAATCAATGATGTACAAGACTAGCCTCTTGTAAGCATTCAACTAAAAAAACCAATTGACAAAAGGTGAAAAGGTCCAACTTGACTTTAAAAGCAACCAGACTCTAAACAGAAGAGATGTGGGATAACACCATATAAGTTCCTCAAGTACAAGTGCAATACCAATTGAACAACTAGCCTAACAAGTGGAAAAACAAAACAAATTACATAACAAGCAATCGAGAGGTTAAAAACACCATGGACTCTAATACCAACTAAAACCAATTGACAATGAGTGGAGAGGCCCTATATAAATATAAGGCCAAAAAAATTTTAAGCTTCATTAATGTGAGGTAACAGCATTTAAAAACTATTACTAAGAAACATGATTAAACACATCATTTTAGTGGTTTCTCTAATAATTTGTTTGATCCAATTTAAGTACCTAGTATTTATAAGTTTATTTCTTGACAACTTTTGTGAGATTGATCCTAGTACTCAGTATCTTCTAAATCTATTTTTGTGTACGCATCAAATCAGAGTTACTATTCATTCCAGAAGTTAAACTAAAGAAATCTTGAATTGGCATTTAAGTTCCCCTTAGGTGCATCTGATGCATTTAAAATGGCATCTAGGACAGACTGCTTTAGCCTTTTGTTATGTACCACCCCCACCCCAAAAGAAAAGGCAAAGGCATTTAGAAATATGAAAAAGATAGAAAATATACAGCATGAATCTAATGAAGCAGGCCCAGAGAAGTTTCACAGCAATGATACTGTAGAAAATTGAAAAGAGTGCTTACCTATCCCAACACGAGTCCCAACGGTTAATTCGGAGAAATCAATATTCCATTCGGGATAAGGTAATAAAGGGTTATTGTTGAACATTGGAGATTCAAGAATTTTAATCCATGTTGCAACCAGTTCATCATTTGCTACATAGCCTGAAACTCCACTTCTCTCTGAAGTTTGACTCCTATATTCATGTGGAGATGATGGCAATGATATTGCTTTTTGAGAATTTATTTGGTCCCTGGAAAGGTTATACAATGCAGACCTCCCACCAGCAATTTTGTCGCCATCAAGACGGAAATTTGATACCTAAAAGAACAAGAAGAAAACTTTAATGACCTATTAATTGCATTAGGCAACTACACCCTCTCAAAAGGAAAGCATGTTCCAGTTTTACATTTTAAGGCCAATTCACTAAACAAGATTTTGGGGAATTATAACCAAAATAAAGAATATAACAACAAAAGATAAGTGTAACTATTTGATGGCAATTTGCATATAATCTGCATAGATTAATTGTACAATTAATGTTAGTTTTTATTGCAATCACATTTTTTATGGAATATTTGCACAGTGCAAATGGCAGTGAAACTATCTACAGAGACGGAAAAAAAACGCAACAAAACAGTGTATGATTAAGTTTTTATTTTAAAACCAGTAGCATAAATTTATGACATTAGGGAATAAAACGTGTGCAAGAGGAAAAAGTTTCATAAATTGATCTCCTAACTTTATAGACATCAGAAACAGATAAGAAACAAACATAAATCAGATAGGTCATCAGAATAACAATCATCAAAATGTGATTCTAACAGAAAAGATAAAAAGCACTTCTTGTTGCTCTTCTTATTTTAAGGCAATACAACTTATGTCTAAAGGAATTTTCCAACATTAGCAAAGGTAACTGCACAAATCTGAAAGCTTTCATATGACTCATGAGTCCCAAACTAACTAGAGGTCTCAGCTATATAACCAATTTATTATATATATATATATATATATATATAGTTACAATGTAATTCCAAAACCCACAACGATCATATAAGAAAATACGGACAGATGCTATGAAACAACAGATACAACCATCCCAAAAATACAAAATAAAGGATATTTATTTAAAACAAAAACAAAATTGCAATTATCAGGTGACACTCATATTATGCCCATTAACCAATATCTTCTGAAATGATCGGCAGTTGTGCCAAATAAATATAACTGTATAGAAGTAAATAGAGAAAGACATACACGAAGGGCTAGGGAGAAAGACTTGCTAAAGTGCAGAACATCCTACCAAGATAAAGTTAATTTTTGTAAAAGACACATACATTTTTCTGAAGATCTGGATTCTCATTCCTATCAACTGAAGAATGGGCAAAAGACCTATCTTCCCCACGCTCTTGCAAAAGACGATTTTGCTTCAGTGCTTCATTCATAGCTCTTACAGCCCTGAAACAATTTAGATATCATCCAAGTTAAATCACTATATAGCATAATGTATGCCCTAAAAAAAAATCCTGGAAATTTCAGAAAAAAACATATCAAAATACATGTTCAGGTAACACAAAGGGACAAACAAATGAATATAGGCATCACTTGGTATACGGGATCAAAATATATTACTAGACTGAAACCTGAAAGACTGCTAAGGTAAACTGCTAGACAACTTCATTTTAACCATTAATTGTTCAGTTCAAACTCTGAAATTAACATGGACAAAAGCAAGAAGCCAACTTCATATGCAGCCCGTTTGTAAGACACAAGTTGGGAGGATAATGATGATTAATTCCAAATGCTATTACCCTAGAATAATTTTTGTTGACTGCAGGATTTTAGGAGAAAATCAGTTTTATTTTGTTCCTGATTTGTTCCCTAATTATAGGGAGAAATATTCTATTTTTGATTGTTTCCTAGTTTGTAGAGTTGACAATTCTTGATTATTTTGGCTTATAAAAGCCCTCTGATGTACAAGAAAAAGAAATACAATTTCTTCTTTTCCTTCAATATGGTATCAGAGCTTTAGGTTTTTTTGGAATCGTTTCTCTCCGTGGCAGTCTTTATCCTTGGTTTCTCTATTTTTTTGTGGCAATCCTTCCCTTATTTCTTTTCCTTGATTCCAAAACATCAAAATGTCAGAAGTTTCATAAATCACCGTCCATTCTGGAGAGACTACAGTAAGTCAAACCCCTGGGGAATTGCAAACTATCCAGGCGGCGTATAGGCTGAATGGAAAAAATTATTTTAAGTGGTCTCAATTTGTTAAAACTTTTCTTAAAGGAAAAGGTTAACTCAGCCACATCCTCGGGACTAGACCCAAATGGAAGATCCAAAATTTGCTACTTGGGATGAAGAAGATTCCATGGTCATGTCTTGGCTGTGGAACGCCATGGTGCCCTAAATAAGTAACACATGTATGTTTTTAACCACTGCCAAAGAGATGGGATGCTATTCATCAGACATATTCAAAGAACCATAATGTTGTAGAGATCTTTGAGATCAAGACAACAATCTCCGCTACCAAACAAGGAAATCGATCAGTCACGAAGTATGCCAATCTTTTGAAGAATTTATGACGAGATGGATCACTACTGGTGCATTGAAATGAAGAACCTATGATTTCTTGCTTGGCCTCAATGCTGAATTTGATCTAGTACAGGTACAAATCTTAGGGAAGGAAGAGATGCCTTCATTGAATGAAGCAACATCAATTATCCATGTTGAATAAAGCAAGACGGGAGTCATGCTTGATGTTGAACCAGTGGAAGGATTAGCGTTGCTCACAACTGGTATAAATGACCTGGTTTCAGGAAAATCTACTGCAACAAATGCAGACAGTAGAAAATCAGATTTAAGAAGCACGAATAAAGGGAATTTGATGTGTAACCACTGCAAGAAGCCGGGACACACAAAGGAAAAGCTGTTGGAAACTTCATGGTAGGCCATAAAACTCTAACCGAAAGTGGCAATAGAAGGGACAAGCACACTCTGCTCAAGCCAACATTACCAGTACTCTCACTGATCAGACTACTCCAAGTAGTAGAGAGTTCAACAAAGATGATATTAATTGGTTGAGATTGCTCCTTGACTCACTACAAAAAACTTCAGGTGAATGTTCATTAGCACTCTCAGGTAAGTTTCCTTCTCCATGTGCTCTTAGTGTCTCGGATCCTAACACATTCGGCTCTTGGATCTTTGACTCCGGTGCAACCGACCACATGACCTACTCATCTCATAGTTTTTCCACTTACAGCCCATGTCCTAGCAATACAAAAATTATTATAGTCGATGGTTCCTTAGTAACAGTAGCAGGCCAAGGAGACATTCGCATAGGACAATCCTTAATCTTGAAAAATGTTTACATGTGCCAAAATCGTCAACCAACCTTGTATCTGTCAAACAAATTACAAAAAATCTAAACTACAACATGACTTTTTTGCCTACATATTGTGTGTTTCAGGACCAAGTTACGAGGACGACGATTGGACGTGCTAAGGAAAGCAATGGACTTTACTGTCTTGAGTTTCCAGATGGCTATGTGAACACTGGGGCTGGTTACTCATCCATGCTCATGTCTAAAACAAGTACTCCAAATAAAGACCAGATTTAGCTTCGACATTTTCAACTTGGTCACCCATCTTTTAGAATCCTTAGTATGATGTTTCCTTCTCTGTTTAAAAATATCGATATAAAACAATTTCATTGTAATATTTTTGAGTTTGCTAAACACAAACAAGTTTCCTTTCCTTTGAGCAATAAAAATCTCCATTTCCTTTTCAATTGACTCATAGTGACATTTGGGATCCATCAAGGGTAGCTAATATTTCTGGGGCAAGGTGGTTTTTACATTCATTGACGATTTTTACTCGAGTATCGTGGGTCTTTCTCTTGAAACAAAAAACCGATGTGATTACAGTTTTTCAAATTTTTCACAACATGATAAAAAATCAATTTGGTGTGGGGATAAAAATATTCCGAATGGATAATGCTAGGGAGTATTTTAATCAAGTGTTATCCCATTTCTTTAAAAGGAAGGAATTATCCATGAATCCTCCTGTGTTGATACACCCAACACAATGAGTGGTGGAAAGAAAAAATGGTCACCTTCTTGAAACAGCTCATGCCCTCCTTTTTCAGAGGAAAGTTCCAAAACAATTTTGGGGGAAAGTTGTACTTACAGCCACTCATCTCATTAATAGAGTTCCATCTCGGGTTTTAGGCTTTAAGAGTCCTTGGGAAGAGTTCTCAACTTTTTTTTTCAAATTTTTCCTATTCCTAATCCCCCGACTCCTTGTGTTTTTGGGTGTCTCCTTTGTCCATGTACATGCTCATAATCGAAGCAAGCTTGATCCTAAAGCAATCAAATGTGTGTTTGTGGGATATTCTTCCACTCAAAAGGGGTACAAGTGCTACCATCCTCCGACCCGTAAAACGTATGTTTCCATCGATGTCACGTTTGTGGAGCCTGAGAGTTATTTTCATCATCCTTATCTTCAATGGGAGACGCCTACTCATGAAGATAAGGATGATTTTCTTGACCTCCCTAGTCTTACACATTCACCTATGCCCGACTCCATGCCTAATCCTAACCAAAACAATGACCCCAAACCTACCCAAAAAATATCAATTTCTGGTTGAAAAGCAATCCGGCAGATTTGCCCTCCGGAGCTTGTTGTAAGGAAAACATGATGTTAGAGTCTTTATTTGAAGAAACTTCCTTCTTTACTTTTAAAGTTGACTTGATTATCTTTCCAACGATATATTATGGGCCCAAATCGGATAAGAAATGGGCATTCAAAATGGCGCTAGAAGATCTCCCTAAAGAACCCTGCGGTCAGAAAAACCCTAACCGCAAATTTGAAAAAAAAAAAAAAAAAAGGCAAAAACGTGATTTTTGCACCTCCAGGCTTCCTTGAGCGGCAAGGACTTATTCTCAGGGTTTTAAAGCTCTATAAATACCATCTTTTGAGCCACAAACTAGACATCTTTTGAAGAGACTCAAGGATCATCATTATTATTTTCTTCTTCTCCATTCTTTTATTTTCTTTTTAGTTTTATGTATATATTATTTATGCCTATGCTAGGCTAAATTTTTATTTAGTTAAGGGTGATTTCGAAGCCCTAGACATGTTATGTAATTAATTTTCAAAATCTATCTATTATTGTTTTCTATCAAAGTTGCTTATGTTCTTCCATTAAAATTGTTCATGATGATGTTTTGATTTGTTTAGGTAGCCAACTAGATAAATCCTGATAAATGTCTAATGCTAGTTTAGGAATCTTGATCCGTGTAATTGTCTTGATTTCTATTCATAAGTGGCAATTTGTGATTAATGATTATGGTCAAGTTTTCAATAATTACAAAGTGGAACATAACCTAAGTTGAACAATCCGAGCTTATATGTTTGTTGCTTAGATCAACCTATCTTTTTCATCATAAAGCTGTTATTAAATTGAACTTAGAGAGCTTATTCTAGGTTGTTTGATAGTTAGAGATTAAATAGAGAGCTTGTTCTATTTAACGACAAATTAAGGAAAGATTGAGGTAACAGAGCTTGTTGTTATCTACGGTTGTTAACTTTGATAGCTAATTAATGTTGATAGATATGAAATTGATTCTTAATAATGTCTAGTGGTGGAGAATGAAACCTTAACCATATTTTTCATATTTGATTCTTCTTAATTACTTGTTTTCTCATTTTTATTGTTAACTTTAGTTTAAATCTGATTTCAAAATCCCCTTTACTTTTGTTTACTTGTTTTTAAGTGATAAACTATTAACTTATAAACTAAAACCCAATCCCGGAGGACTCGACCCTTGCTAATCACTATACTCTACAATTGATTTTTTTTTAAGTGCAAGGTTAAATAAGATACACTCTTTTGGGTGCATCAAGTTTTTGGCGCCGTTGCCGGGGATTGCTTTATTTAGTTTATTGGTTTACTCTTATTTTTAGTTGTAATTAATTTTATTCTTCTTGTACAGGTTTTTGTTTTCAAATTTCAAGGAAGAAGAGATGGCAGGTGCTACATCAAAACTTCAGAACCTTCAGAACCAACTAGACAATCTCATCTCCATAGTTCAATAAGTGGCTATAAGTAAGATTCAACAATCAAGGCAGTGTAGAGTGTGCTTCATGATGGATCATCCAACCAATTGGTGCCCATACTACCAAAAAGATAATTTTGAACCAACCTATGATGTGGGAGAATACCAAAGCCATCAAGGGTTCCAAGGACAACAGTATGATGCTTTCCAAAACACTTACATTGAGGGATGGTGGAATCATACTCATTATGGCTACTCGGAAAATTATCAAGAAGTAGATCCTTATGCTAATTACACTAATCAATTTGTTTTCAATCAACCATGGGATCAACAACAAGATCTTTTTGAGCCACCACCTCAAAACTCAGGTAATTCTTTAGAAGAACTTGTCAATTCTCTTGTTATTAATACTCTGCAACTTCAACAGGAAACAAGGGAAACAAAGGCAAGTATCCAGAGTTTGGAAAGACAAATGAGCCTATTGGCTAGTAGTACGGTGGAATTAGTAGCACAAAGATCTCAAGCACTCCCTTCCCAATCGATGATTGATCCAAAGGAGAGTGTTAGTGCCACACAACTTGAGGATGAATCAAAAAATCCAAGGGAACCCGAGGATGAGAAAGAACTAAAGATGGATTCAACTATTGAAGATAATGAAACTTCAATTTCGAAAGAGAGTACTTCGGCATCTGAAGTAACGTTTAAGGTTCCACTTTTTACTAATGTTTCTTCTCCACCTTTTCCTAGTAGATTTGCAAAGTTCAAGGAGGAAGAACATGAACAACACATGCCGAAAACCTTAAACAACTTGTTTGTGGATGCCATTCAACAAGTATCAAAATATGCTCCATTCCTCGATGAGATATGCACCACAAAAGATGATAAAATAATACTTGTAATGGAGAATGCATCCACTGTTGTGCAAAGAAAGCTTCCTATCAAACGCATAAATTTGAGAAATTTCATGTATGAGCCTGACAAGCCTAAAAAGCCAAGAAGGGGTGTTGGTTAGGTTCAAAACACTAACTCAAGTGTTAATTGGGAAGGCAGCCCAATTAAAGAAGAAATTGCCAACCTGCTATATTCAGATTTGCTTTCTTTTCCTTTTTCTTTTATTATTTTTATTGTTTTTATTTTTTATTTTTTACATTTATTTGTTAATTTTTTGTTTAGTATTTTAGGATTATTTAGGTTACATGAGTTTGTTTTGTTTTGAGTCTTAGTTGTTCCTATTCTTATGTTATTAGTTATTTTCTCTTACACATGATTGTTTCATTTGGGTTAATAGCATTATATTGAGGATAATGTAATAATTAAGTGTGAAAGGAAGGATTTAGGATTTCTTTTATTTTTGTCTATTATTTTTTTTATGAGTCTTTAATAGTATTATTATTATTATTTTTAGTGTTTTTTAGTTCTTTTTTAATACAATGATAAGATATGAATTGCATAGGTCTAAACTGGTTATTAGTGAGAAGATTTTCATTAGAATTAAGCTTGATACTAATTTTTATGAGCCAATACTGATATGATATGTTGATTGAGAAAGAAGCATGTTTAGACTTTATATTGACTTGTATAATCATCCTTGTGAGTTTTTGAGCCTATATGATTGATGCATCATACATATCAATCTAATTTCTTTCTTGAGTACTCTTATGATTTCATGATTCTCTAGAACTTGCTTTAAACCGTTTGAGACTATATTAATACATGTGATAACATGAATATGATAAAGGCGTTAGGATTATAACCAAGGCCAAACAGCCATCCCTTATTGATGTTCCAAGAGAACAACCCCTTAGTGAACCAATTTGAGCCTACAATGAATAAGCTATTTCTTTGGTAACCATATCTTACACCTAGCTTAAATACATTTATATCTTTACCCTTGTTTTAAAGATGGATTAAAATGCTTGAGACATATTGCAAAAACAAGGGATACTTTTTGAAAATTTGGGTTAGAACAAAAGATAAGTGTGGGGGAGGAGAAAGGTAAAAGTCAAGAAAAAAAAAGAAACATTGTAAAAATACATTCCCATGAAAAAAATGGAAAGAAAAAAAGAAAAAAAATTGAATCATCTCTTGAACTTCTAGTTAAAGTAAAGAAAAAGATGTTACAAAGTTGGTTAAAATGAAGCAAAGGCTCTACATAAATATTTAGCCTATGTTATTATGTGCTTTATAAGAGTTTTGAGAAGTTTTATTTGTATCATCTTATCATGTCTCTAAACTCTATGAACTCTTTAAAACCTTTGTGATATCTTTATCCTTTTGTTCTTTAACCACATTATAACCCTTTGGCCCCATTACAACCATGATTAAAGACCTCTTGATTCATGAAGTTGTATGATCTAAATAGTGGAGAATAGGTGGACAAGCAAGCATATGGTAGAACTGTTTTCATAAGATTGATTGAGTGTAAACACTTTACCACTACTTTAAAGAGTGAAAATCATGAGAATATCCCATGTGAGAAGTTGAGATTAAGTTTGAATATGCACTATCTTGATTGAAATATGTTATGTTAATATTGGCTTAACTCAAACTATTTACATTCAAGCAAGATTTTTTGTGAATTTCTTTAAGCTATTGATTAGTTTATAAGACTTGTCCAATAATTATCTTTAATTTATATTGGAAGGATTAGTTGTAATTATTATTATTATTTTTTAGTTTTTTTAGTTTTTCTTATGTCTTCAATGTTTGTGGGTATCGTCTTAGTTCATCCTCACGAGACTAAACTCGTCCACTAGGGACACCTAGGGGTTTAAAGGCTTGTGTCACATGCTAAGTGCCACCGTGATTTCCTACGAAAGTGGATTAGATTTTTTTTATTTTATTTTTATTTTGTTTTGCTCGAGGACTAGCAAAAAACTAAGTGTAGGGGTATTTGATAAGCTCATAAAATATACATTTTATGCCTTTCTACCTTTAGTTTTTGTTATGTTTTCGATCTTTATATTGTTTACTTATATTATGTTTTTGAATTTTAGGTACAATAACGAGAATGAAGTCAAAAGATGTCATAATGATGGTAAAGAGCTTACAAAATCATAATCACAAGATGGAAGAAAACTTGGGAGTCAAAAATATCAATTTCTGGTTGAAAAGCAATCAGGCAAATTTGACCTCCGGAGCTTGTTGTAAGGAAAACATGATGTTAGAGTCTTTATTTGAAGAAACTTCCTTCTTTACTTTTAAAGTTGACTTGATGATCTTTCCAACGATATATTATGGGCCCAAATCGGATAAGAAATGGGCATTCAAAATGGCGCTAGAAGATCTTCCTAAAGAATCCTGCGGTCAGAAAAACCCTAATCGCAAATCTGGAAAGAAAAAAAAAAAAGGCAAAAACGTGATTTTTGCACCTCCAGGCTTACTTGTGCGGCAAGGACTTATTCTCAGGGATTTAAAGCTCTATAAATACCATCTTTTGAGCCAGAAACTAGATATCTTTTGAGGAGACTCAAAGATCATCATTATTATTCTTCTTCTTCTCCATTCTTTTATTTTTTTTTTAGTTTTATGTATATATTATTTATGCCTATGTTAGGCTAAACTTTTATTTGGTTAAGGGTGATTTAAAGCTCTGTAATTAATTTTCAAAATCTATCTATTATTGTTTTCTATCAAAGTTGCTTATGCTCTTCCATTAAAATTGTTCATGATGATGTTTTGATTTGTTTAGGTGGCCAACTAGATAAATCCTGATAATTGTCTAATGCTAGTTTAGGAGTCTTGATCCGTGTAATTGTCTTGATTTCTATTTATAAGTGGCAATTTGTGATTAATGATTATGGTCAAGTTTTCAATAATTGCAAAGTGAAACATAACCTAAGTTGAACAATCCGAGCTTATGTGTTTGTTGCTTAGATCAACCTATCTTTCTCATCATAAAGCTGCTATTAAATTGAACTTAGAGAGCTTATTCTAGGTTGTTTGATAGTTAGAGATTAAATAGAGAGCTTGTTCTATTTAACGACGAACTAAGGAAAGATTGGGGTAACAGAGCTTGTTGTTATCTACGGTTGTTAACTTTGATAGCTAATTAATGTTGATAGATATAAAATTGATTATTAATGATGTCTAGTGGTGGAGAATGAAACCTTAACCATATTTTTTATATTTGATTCTTCTTAATTACTTGTTTTCTCATTCTTATTGTTAACTTTAGTTTAAATCTGATTTCAAAATCCCCTTTACTTTTGTTTACTTGTTTTTAAGTAATAAACTATTAACTTTTAAAGTAAAAACCCAATTCCGGAGGACTCGACCCTTCCTAATCACTATACTCTACAATTGATTTTTTTTTAAATGCAAGGTTAAATAAGATACACTCTTTTGGGTGCATAATGGGTTGCAACAGTCTCTAAGAGCATGGTTTGGAAGGTTTGGTAAGGTCATGCTAGTTATGAAGTATAAACAAAGTCAAGGGGATCACACGTTGTTTATTAAGCACTCTGCATCAAGGGGAGTTACTGCACTCATTGTGTACGTTGATGATATTGATTTGAATCTACCCATTGCAGTCAAAAAAGCTACTCGAAAATACACAAAACACCCAATTTCTCATTTTGTGTCTTTTGAAAGAATCTCATCTTCAAATAAGGCCTTCCTCACTCACCTAAATTCCATAGTCATCCCTCAAACCCTATCCGAGGTACTAAGAAGTGAAGAATGGAAACAAGCAATGAGAGTGGAGATGGACGCACTTGAGAAAAACAAAACATGGCAGATTGTGGAATTACCAAAAGGGAGGAAACCCGTGGGATGTAGATGGATATATTCAGTGAAATATAATGTCGATGGGTCCCTTGAACGATATAAGGCGAGATTGGTGACCAAGGGGTATACCCAAACTTATGGTGTGGTCTATCAAGAAACCTTCGCATCAGTGGCAAAGATGAATGCTGTAAGGGTACTGCTGCTCTTGCAACAAACTTTGATTGGACACTGCAACAATTTGATGTAAAAAAATGCAACGTTTGCATAGCGACCTTGAAGAGGAAATTTACATGGAAGTTCCTCCAGGATTTAGTACAGATAGAAATGGCATGGTGTCAATTGAAAAAAGAATAATACGGGTTGCAACTTGCAACAGTCTCCAAGAGCATGGTTTGGAAGGTTTGGTAAGGTCACGCTAGTTATGAAGTATAAACAGAGTAAAGTGAATCACACCTTTTTTATTAAGCATCTGCATCAGGGGGAGTTACTGCACTCATTGCGTACGTTGATGATATTATTGTCACCGGTAATGATCACCAAAAACGAGAAGCTCTTAAGGCTAGGTTAGCAAACAAGTTTGAAATAAAGGATCTTGGCAAGCTAATATACTTCTTGGATATTGAAGTGGCTCGATCCAAAAGGGGGATCTCTATCTCATAGCAGAAGTGCGTGACAGATTTACTTAAGGAGACAGGGAAGACTAGTTGTAGACCTGCAGAGACACTCAAAGAGCAAAATCACAAGCTGGGAGA
Source organism: Fremontodendron californicum (assembly GCA_030761205.1). Classification (NCBI taxonomy): domain Eukaryota; kingdom Viridiplantae; phylum Streptophyta; class Magnoliopsida; order Malvales; family Malvaceae; genus Fremontodendron; species Fremontodendron californicum. The sequence goes on along the minus strand of JAULJL010000010.1, from coordinate 17,508,414 downwards.
TGCAACTAACAATGAGCCTGTGGATACGGGAATGTATCAAAGACTAGTGGGGAGGTTGATTTATCTATCACACACTAGACCCGACATAGCATATGCAATGAGTGTAGTAAGTCAATTTTATGCATGATCCGAAAGAAGTCCATGCGGTATATTGAATATTACATTATTTAAAGGCCAACTGGGTAGAGGAATTCTCTTCAGAAAAGTTCAAGTCTGAGTGTGGAAGCATACACGGATGCAGACTACGCAGGCTCAGTCATAGATAGGAGATCAACTTTTGGCTATTGCACGTTTTTGGGTGGCAATTTGGTTACCTGGAGAAGCAAGATGCAACCAGTTGTGGCAAAATCGAGTGCGGAAGCAAAGTTTCGGGTCATGGCACTAGGAGTGTGTGAACTACTATGGCTAAAAATGATTATCAATGATTTGAAGATTACAATAGAGAGTCCAATGAACTTATATTGCGACAATAAGTCAGCTATCAACATTGCACATAATCCAGTGCAACACGATAGCACCAAGCATGTGAAAGTAGATCGACACTTCATAAAGGAGAAGATTGAGAGTGGGCTGATATGTACACCTTACGTCTCAACTGGAGATCAGTTAGCCGATGTCCTACGAAGGGATTAACTAGTCATGCATTTCAAAGACTTGTGAGCAAGCTGGGAATGGAAAATATTTACTCCCCAGCTTGAGGGGGAGTGTTGGAAAGCATTGACAGCTGGATTTTAGGAGAAAATCAGTTTTATTTTGTTCCTGATTTGTTCCCTAATTATAGGGAGAAATATTTTGTTTTTGATTGTTCTAGTTTGTAAAGTTGACAATTCTTGATTCTTTTGGCTTATAAAAGCCCTCTGATGTAAATACTAATGGAAAAAGAAATACAATTTCTTCTTTTCCTTCAATAATTTTTTAAAAGAAAAAATAAACTAGATTTTTTCCATCCATTACATAGGGTTCAAAGAAAAGAAAATAGTTGATATAATCGCCAAAATTAATATCTTCTATATAAAGAAAGAGAATGAAGGAGAAAAAACATGAAAGATTAGAGCCCGTTTAGAAAATGTTTTCCCTTTTCCATCTCCAATTTTACCCAAGAAATAAAATCAAAAAAGGGTAATAAACAAATTTGGAAATCCTTGTTTTCCAATTTTCTGCAAAAAAGGAAATTTACATAAAAAAATTTCCAACTTTTCGATTACATTGGAAAACCCTTGTTCCAATTTTCCAAATTTAGTTACTTACCTTATCTTATTGATCAATGATCATATTTAGAGCATAAAAGGAAATAGAAAATAGAAAACATTTTCTAAAACTAACGGGCACTAAGGTACTAAGGTATATGACAAGAGAGCAAATAGGAAAGCAAGAAAAAGACAAATCCAATTTCATGGCATCAAATTCATTAAATATTTTGAAGGACTCAAAAGTTGGAGAACAACTTGTTTAACTGCCACATTTAATAGCATTGTAAATAAAAATGCTAGTTAGAGAGAGTAAACAATATGCTTATTAAACTAGTAAGTAAATATGCCTAAGACTGAACAACAATCCTAGCTGGAGAGAGTAAAGATTATGCAAATTAAAAGGTCCATTGAAATGAGATTGGTGACACTATATTTAATATTTAGTGGACACTGAGTAACTTGCATGACAACTATTTGGACCATTAAAAGGGAAACACATGTGCCTCATTCATACTGTTACTTTCGCTCGTAAATAAACCTGAGCCAATGCAGTGGGCAAGGCAGATCTGTTCCCAATACACTGGTTTAAGATGGCAAGCATATCAGCCATCAATACAGATTTTTTATTTGATCAAATGGATACATTTTATTTCTTTTTCTCCATTTTGGAGACGAAAGAAAGAAGGGGCAAAGGGAGGATGGCTTACATTTTAAGATTTATGACTGAACCATCTCTCACAGTTGTAGACACACAGCAGAGTTAAGGAAATTCGTGCTCCCACCCCACCAACAAAAGAATTGTATATCCACATTTTTTGTACCCTCCCCCACCCTTTTTTCTTTTTTGGCTGTAAGATATCTATACAAGAGATTTGTAGTTCACACAAGCTATGACCCTGAAATATGCTTGACTCTAGGGTACATGTTAGAACCACAATAATCTAATAGATGCACATCTATTTACTCACAGCAAGTATCTTGAGTCCTGAGATCAATTTATACAATTCAGATAAAGTTCATTTAAAATTGTCAACATACTAGCACATTTTTAAGTAAGCTATAGATATTCTTGGTTCCACCTATAATTATCACCCAAAGGCAATTATGTTGCTCTAAAGAAACTTCTTTAAATCTGTTGATCCTTCTTCTTAGTACATTGCCTATGTAATTAAAAAAATTTGTTTCTTACAATTAAGGCACTGACATTGTTAATATATATATATATATAATTTAGAAACATGCAAAATATTTCACCAGTCAAAAAATACAAACAAGAAGAGGAACTAGCATTCTTGAATATCTACACTAGAAAAAAACAGGGAAGGCACCTTGAAAATAGAAATGAATAATCTTAAATTACTAGAACCAGAACAAAAACCAAATTGCTTGGAAAAAAAAGAAGATAAGGAGTGAGAGAAAAGAAAGCTAGATTAGTCAAGCATCAGATGATGTCATAACTCTTAACAAGAAAAAAATCAACCTTACGATATCATCTCCGATCTCTGGAGTCATGCTCATGCTTCTTCTTCTTATTCTACGAGCTTCGGATGTTGATGCACCATCTGATCTATAGCTAGAGTTACAGTTCAAAGATAACAGTAATAATTAGTGAACAATTTGGCACTTAATTCTGAAGTTAGTTTACAGAACATGGAAAAAGGGAATAGAAAACAGATTAATAAAGGCCAATACATTCTTTTTTTTAAGCCAGGGTTAGTATATTAAACTAAAAACAGACATTCCAATTCAGAATATCACCAGCTTGAGAAGCAAGAGAACACTACCAGATTAGATGAACAAACGCGTATACACAGAGCACCATAATCTATCTTTCAAGAACAATGGTAAAGATGGTGAATAAAAAATATGGTTATAATAAAGAAATATGTTTGAAGAAAACTCCAAAATCTGCTCCCCACCCTCTCTACATCCAACTCGAAGACCTAAGTGAAAGAAGTTTTGCAGCAAAACAAGAAGATTTTGGGGGAAGGGGATGGAGATTTGCATGTTTTGACATGAAAGCCACAGGCCTACTGCAACTTTAAAATCAGAGGATACAAAGTGTTCCATTCATAAGTACTCATAACAAATATATGTTTTTCAGTAATCACAAGAACCAATTTCTGAATGAAAAAAGTGGGTTATATTTACTGAAAAAAGGATCAAATGAGAAGGAACCTTGATGTAGCAATTTCATCACCATAATCTCTATGTGAAGTCCTATCACCGCTTAGCATGGACCTTGCACGTGCTCGAAAAGATGGATGCTCTGGACTGCAAAGGCATTAAAATTTTGAAAAGAACAAGAAATCCTTAACATATCAATTTTCAGATTTAATAATTTTCTTTTCTTTTTAAAGATAGATACTCTCATACAACTTACTGCCTACATGATGCAGAATGGAAAGAGATGTTTGAAGTAAAGATATTAGCCTGAAATTCTGTTATATACTTCCACTTCTATTGTCCTCTTTATATAGATTTAGGTTATTTTGTCTATTTTATATTGTTATTAGTTTTGCTTATTTTCCAAGTATCAGGGTTTAAGGGTTATATTTGGTATTTTGTATTTTAATAGGGTCTAGGTTTTAGCTTACAGATATCAAGTTATTTTAGTTTCAATTAGGTTTAGGATGACGAGTGTTGAGATTTTCTCCTATTGATTCTTTTTTCTCTCCCCTAATTCTTCTATTCCTCTCCCTATTTCATCCATTTCTCCCTAATTGTTGCTGCATACCTCTGATTTTCCCTCTAAATTACTATTATATATCTCTTTCCCCAACTTGTTCTACATCAGTACATCACCATGACATCCCATCTACAACCATTTAATAATAAGTGCAGGACTAACATGAATATAGAGTCATAATAAAACACAAACCACACAATAATAGGATTACACTACTCAACTTTTAGCATATAAAATCCAAAACACAAAAGGGCATGAGAGGAACCTGGAACTGGCAGTCCGCTGTTCAGCAATAACCTTTCTTCGGCTACGACGCCAGAAAGTAGTAGCAATGTTGGGTTCACTATGTGACAGACTAAGGGAGAAAAACAAATAAATAAATAAAATTAGAAATTTAAAATATCAAACATGCTGTAGCATATATAATTTTCAATCAAGCAGGTCTTCTATCTTGTGAGAAGTCACGATAACTATTACCTTAACTTCCCATCAATAGAGGAGGAAGATCGTAGCATCATATTCCGCAATGAAGCACCACTTATATATGAAGACCCATCTAATTTTCGATGGAACTGAAGGTTCTCATTTTTTTCAGCACTGCAGCAAACCAAATGAGAATTATAACATTCTACTTATCCAAAAAAAAACTTTCTAAACATCTCACAAACACTTCTGACCAAGTACATTATGTCAAAGAAGCTCAAAAGGAAAGTAGTATACAATATTGGAATGTGTCAAATGCCATCTGCTGACCTGTCAGGATCAACTCTCTCAGAAAATCCATAGAGAGGACTATTTGGTTCCAATGGTGAATCACATGAGTCATTTTCAGCAGAATCACTCTCCCCTGCTGCTGAAATATGGGTCATAAAAATAGCCTTTGTTGATCTTGGTATCAACTGACCCGGAAACCGCATAAGATCAACCAATAGCTCCACAGAATTTAACACAACTATCACAGACATATGTTTATATGAATCTGCACACTCAACAGCCCCATCATTTGGCAAACCCTGAAAGAATGACATAGGAAAATTGGCACAGCGTTTCAGTTACATATTTGACAATGGCAATCAAAAATGTCTTGGAAAATCTTCTATTTCATTCAACTTAATTTCAAAAGGTCTGAAACTTGAAACTGATATATGGTCTATATGAAAGAAGAAATAAATCATTTAATCTAACCTGGCAATTGAAGAGGGAGAGAACATAAGAAGAGCTTACCACCATGAGCTTACTTTCAAGCCCTACAGTATCTGCTAAAACTTTGAACAAAATTGCTCGGGGACGACATGAACCATGCTTTATTTGCCCCAGCATCTGGACACTTCGATTATCAAACATGTGAGAGGTTTCTTCTAGTGCAGCTTTTGCTGGACTGTCCGCAATTGTACGTTTATAAACATCAGAAACCTAGGTAAATAGCAAGAGATCCAAAGAAAAAAACAAAAAAATCATTATAAACAACCAAATTAGAATTAAAAAGTTATAAAGGACTTCCAACAGGAATACGAGTATGAAAGACAAATGACGAAGAATAAGAAGTTATTGTCTTGTCCCATTCTTCAAGGGTTAAAGTAGCCAGCATTGACTACGGGTTTTAAGTCTATTTAGTTATTCATGTTAATGTAGAGAACTGAAATTAAACTATATGCAGATCTCTAAGAATTTACTTTATCAACGTCTGGAAATAACTGAATTTCAAATTTAGAAATTTTATTCAAGAAATGTAATGACCCTCGCATGGCGCAAGCGCAAACATAAACACCAGCAGTTTGTTATGTACCTTCTAGTCTCCAAAATTCCCTTATAAAATCTTTTCATCTCTGTTACAGACCAGATTTTTTTCAGGCAGGTTTCTTAAATTGCCTGCATTCTATGGGAAACAAATACTGCTTAACATTTAGCTAATATCAGTAGCAAATTGGCTGCATTGAAAGGGAAATAAACACTTCTTTTTGTTTTACTATTGCCAATATCGCTAGAAGAAGCTGAAATATGTTAAAAGTGATACAGTAGGAAATTATTTTCACATAATATGGCAAATAGCATGCACCTAAAAATGTACACCATTTGAAGCCCATTCATGAATGACTGACGTAGTGTGCTTGCATTTAAAGAAACTTGATTTTCAAAAAGAGAGAAGAAAAGAAGAATATTGAATCTATCTGATAACAAGAACATAAATAGATGCATCTAACCATATGTTGTTAATGACAAGGCAACAAAACAATCTGAAAAACAGACAATGAGAACACTGGGAGACGAGGGTGAGAGGAAGAAGGGCTAAAGAAGAAAACAAATATTAAACTATTCTCACCAATCCGGCAATCTTTTTAATCATTGCAGCTGGATTTGAATTCAATCCTTTAACCAGTGCCACAATCAACTGCTTCAGCAGGGATAGTTTTTTATCTTTCTCAACATCCACAAGAATAATATCAGCTCTATAACCTTCTCCACCCAAAGCCTGAAGCTCTTCCAATGTAGGAATATTGTCAAACTGCTCCTTAAGCCTTTTATCCTGTGAGTAGTAATACTTAAACTTTAAAGAATAATCATATGAAACAAGACTAAATGGAAATCTAAGTGCATAAAATCATGCATGTTTTATTGTCAGTTCACCAGCACATATATGAACCATATATCATCCAAATAACAGCATTAAAACAATAATATTCTGGTTTCACACTTCAAGGAATCTACAGAATCCTTTCTGGAAATTCCTAGCCAGATTTCTTTGCCAAGGGTAAAAAGCATTCCCTCATTTGATGGTAGAAAGAAAATATCTAACAACAGAACAATAAAGGACAAGGAGGTAGCTTCTATTTTTCCTTCAAAAACAAGATTTTACCCAATAAACCACATGCTAAACTTTAATTACAGACAGTTCTTATAAGTTAGCACCACCAACTCTTCCAACTGCAATTAATTTCTATCTCTTTATTACTTTTTCTCAGCAGAGAAGTACAGTTGTAAAAACCTTCTTAACTTTTACTTCAGAGAGTTCTTACAAGTTAGCAACAATCAAATCTCTGAAAAGCAATAATTTCTTTTCTTTAAAATGCCATTGCATTTTCTCAGCACAGAAGCAGAGTCAAGAAATCAAATTCTAAAGCATATTTTCATGCATAAACTGTCCAGATTCTGCTTTAGGTAGCAAACAATCACTCAAAAGAGCAATGCCATCAATCACAATAGAAATCTTATAGATCTATACATTTGAATATCATTAAGGGCTCTGATTGTCGTACTGATATATGGAGTTAGAGCAAATATGCAGTGAGTAGCTACATAACCAAGTGAAAAGTTCTAGATCTATACATTGGAATGTATTTAGAAAAAATATTAACCATTCAATTGGTTAAAAGAAAATGCATCACACATGGCCTATATCTTTTTGATGATGTAAATATGCTCTTTCATTCTCGGAAAACAAAACTTTGAAATCTATTATCATCACAAACAAACAAGATTTTGATATTCACAACGTTCCTCAAATGCTTACAACCTCACTGCAATTCCATATTCCAATCTATTCAATGCTGGGCAATGAGTACAAGGACCTAAAAATTCTCTTTTCATTCTATGAATCTAAGGTGTATGACATTTCATGTTCGATTTTTTAATTAGGGTGATGTAGACTCAGTTGATCTAGGCCAGAAGCAGACCTACATCAAGATAACCCTTCTTTCAAACACTTCGGTAGTGCTCCAGTATCAGTAATGAATCAGAACACAAGGAACCATCTTATTTTGCTCTAGAAAAAATGATAATCCAGTCAGATTCAATCCTGTGAACAACTTCCTACGACATCTCTTCCCCATATATAAAAACTTAATTCCTTATGGATGAAAGATCCTCGAGATCAAAGATACCATAATAATTTTCAAAAAGATATAAAATCTTTCTTCTTTATCTGGAATTCTTTAAAGATTAATTATCAGATATAGATGACTCTTCCTTAACTTTGCTGCAAATTTCACCTCAGTCCCCCTTACCAAAAGTAACAGATCCTCACAACATAAAAACCATCCACCGAAGGGAGTGAGGCAACTTGCAAAGCTTTCTTCATTAATGAATGAATTTTAACCACCTCTAACTAAAAGTCTAAAACCGTACTTAAGTCCAATTCTCTTTTACATCTCGCTTGACCCAAAATCTTTATATCATTGCCCTGTCATTTTAACACAGAATATTCCTTCTCTATAACATCAGCAAACAACATCCATTGAATCAACCTGTGGCATCTAGATAAACAAGTGATAAATACCTTAATAAATCTATCAATAGCAGAAATCACTTAGCATCTCCATAAACAAGTGGGAATACCTTAATGAATCTATCAATAGCAAAAATCAGTTCATTTCTGACTATATCACTGTCTCATCGTAATATGTTTGAAGTAATTTGTTGAATCCAACAAAGTCTCCTCAATAAGCCTATCAAATATCATGTTGCTCAATTAATAAACATGATAGAAATTTCTTAAGGTAAAAGGTACAGGAAATCCCTAAACTTTCATTTATAATTCTAATATATTCCCCAACTTTGAACAATTCCAAACATGTCTGTAACTTTAAAGTCTAGTGTTTTTTTTTCATTATGACAATTTTGTTCTTGGTAGAAGTAATTCTAAACTATGAGGGTTTAAAGTTATCACCTATATCCCTGAAAAAAGGAATTCTATATAAACCCCTCCAGAAGCATATTATTAGTAAACAAATGTCACTCAAAGTCTTATAATTCTAACTATTATCCAAGTTACATATCCCTATGCTATAAGTCTCCTTTAACAATTTCGTTCTTAAGGTAGTAAGTGATAAAAATCATTGATAGATAAATAGATTAATCCAATAGTTGTAGACTCAAGACTGGAAGCAATTAGAGTTATCAAATTACAAAAATATTAAAAGCTTTATTTAGATCCCAATTTACGAATTATAGTGATAATAATAATATCTTTATGTTAGGAAAAAAAGCTTCAAAAGAAATAATTACTAAGGATGATGAAAAACATGTAGAAAATTGAAATGTAGCAAAAGTGCCAACTTATTTGATATGTACATACATGCTTACCTATATATAAATGAACAAACAAAAATACACAAGTAAATCCCCTAATTCATCTTATTGTATTATCCAAACAAATAAATAGTACTAAATGATCCCTTAAGAACCTATCAAACATGAGAGCAGATATTAGCAACAGCTATGTATGGTAAATTACTTAATTTTTCCCTTTCTTACATATTACAATGGCAATGAAAGAAGAACTGAAAACAAACATACCCCTGCCCTCCAAAAAGAAAAAAGGCACACAGACAAAATAAATAAATAAACGACAAGCAATCTTTAGTAGACTAGCTTCAATCTGGTGAATGCTACCAGAAGTAAAAGTATTCCTTCACACTGCTTATGGAAAAATAAAACTTTATTCACGCTCCACGCAGAGCCAAAGACACAGCTGCCATGCTTTATCTTGTACTCGAAACCTCTCTTTCATGTAGTCAACACCTAGCCATAATTTTTGGCGTAACTTGAGTTGCAATAGAACTTTAAAAATAAAACATTATAGCCCTTTCCACGAAATGATCAAGTGGAAAAATTCTGCACCATCTGTTATCTTTGTGAATGTAAAACTAATCGACAATAACCTATTTCCTATTAAAAAAAAAGTTTATCTAGAATAAGTTTGGCCCAAAAATATTATCCCAGTAAAATCCCCACCAGAAAAGAATCATAAGAATCCCAGATATTGTTTGCAGGCCAAATTTTTATATAATCTGCCCTTAAACATGTTTAAAGAAAACCAATGATTCTCTAACTTAAACCCGTTAACCTAACAATCATTGGTCGAACCTTGTCTGATATATTCATACCTCAACTTATGCACTCACCTTTTGTAAGAAAGAAACTCCAAAAGACAATCTCAGCAATGAGGAAGCCATGGTTTTCTGCAAATTTTCACGACATTTTGGTATTACCATAAAATATCACAAAGTCAATGCCTACTTTTGTTAACAATCTTCAAATCAACAAACAAAGCCACTGTCAACTTGAGTTTAAGAGCAGAAATAAAGTGCTCTCCAACTCAGTTTACTTTAGGGATTCCATTGGGAAATCAAACCGTAGAGAAAGTACAATAACACTCTAAAGCTGTGAGCATTAATTTGACATTTCAACAGTTTTGTCCAGCACAAGCACCAGATGCCAAAGAGTCCTCAGACAAAAAGTCAACTATTAGCTTCCTAGATTTCCCCTCAATGACTACAGCCATCACAGAAATAAAAGAAAATCCTAAACCTTCTTTGAATAATTCTAGTTAAGTTTTGTGACAGCACCTCAAGAACTTCTACTATTTCTTGAAATATAAACCAGAAGAGAAAACCACTTGTCACAAACTTAACAATCGTCTCCTCCACTCCAGACCATTAATCAGATTGGGGCTTTGGAAACAACTCAGGTATCACCATTACAGCATAGGATATAAGGCAATACAGTGAACGTGTTTACCAGATGTTCATAACCAGATATAACTAATATCTCATAATACCAACTTATCCCCACTTTCTCTTCAACAATATGATATATGAAACACCTAAACGTTACTCACATTTATCACCTGATGAAGCAAAATTGTTATTGCCATATCACCTTACAATCAATGAGATCTATAATTTGATCCCAATTGGAGTCTTGATATCCTGAGTATTTTGGGCAGTTTTAAGCCACAAAATTATGAAATTGAGATTACAGATTGGCCAACCACAACTGGCTTGCAAAATCAAATATATTTAACAGTCCTATTTTTTCAGATAAATTAAGGACGTAGCAATAACTCAGATGAATGGTCTAAAGATGAAGTTAAGCTTCAAAAATGAAGAAAAGACACAAAATGCAGATGAATACTTATCTTTGAAAAGGAAGGTGAAAAGCAATAGAAAGCACTTTCAAACTAACAATAAGGGTAAAGTGAAAATAGCTACAAAGAAATAACTATTAAAAAAACAGTATAAATAAGAAGAAAATAACAGTGAAAGATGGGGAAGAAAGCAAGAACCCATTATCTTATGAAACTCAGTTCAACCAAAGAACAAGAATAGTTAAGCAGCAAGTACAGTACAATTCATCACAAACAAGATAACTTAATCCTCACCAGAATGACAGAATAGAAACCATTTGGAATTGGCTCAGAAAGCATTCCACTGCTCCACAAAATCTGTGATGCTGTATGAGATGACAATCCATCTTGCTCAAAATTTCTAGGCGATTCCCTATTAATCAAACTCTCTTCATGAGAAACCAAAGAAACAGAACCGAATTTTTCAATAAAATCTGAAGACCACCACGTTGCGTTAGAAGGCCCTTGTTCTGCTGGCCCTGCATCATCTCGTGTCTCTTCCATGTCCTTAAGTAGTTGAAATGCAAAACCATATTCACCCCTACTTCTCACCCCATAAAAGATCTTTTCAATCTAGGAATAGTTCTCAGGCAACAAAACATTTGATGACAAGCTTCTTTTGTACTGACTTGTTCGAGCTGGAGGCCATCAGACCTGCAGAGCAAAGACCATAGACCAAATGAGTAAATTCTTTACTTCTGAATTCAATAACCATGCAAGAGTCTAGCACCCATTATCAAAGGGTAAACACCTACAAGCAAATGAGGAAATGTGCACAAACCAAGACAGAGTAATGCACAATGAAAATGTCCTCAAACTTCCATTAAAAAGCCTTTGTCCTAATTAAAATCAAAAATATGCTTACATCCAGAATTTCCACATATCATTATTTCACAAGTATATCAGCCAGCCTATCCCATAAACCATTTTTCGACCAAGATAAAGATCATCACCCACCGAATATTCAGCAAAAAACTTGATCCCCGCTTATAAAATTAGCAAAATTATTTAGATGATCAATAGTCAGTCTCACATGACAATAGCAAAGTAGAAACCAAAAGAATTCCAATGAACTGGCTAAATTCGTATCCACTAAAAATACATTCATTCCAATTTTGGAAAGTAAAAAGAGTTCTCTCAAGTGATTAATAATCTCATGAAAGAAAACTAAATAAATAAATAAAGCTGAATAACGAAGAAAAGCAAATATAGATCAAATTAGAAGATCTAAGAACAAAAAACATAAGTGGACAAATACTTGGAACGAATCAAAATCAGCAAGGCATTCTCAAAAAATTACACTTTAATCCGACTCTCTTTTGCCACTGATAATCAATAATCCCAAACGATTGGTATTTCCCTAATCAACAACAAAATCTAATCCAATCCAAACACGAAACAGAGATTATTCAATCGAATATAGCTCGTTTCTTAATCGTTAAAATTAAGAAGAAAAAAAAAGGGAAATGAGAAAAAGAGAAACGGAAATGATTTGAATGAAACGAAGAAATTGAAAGGACGATTTACCACCAGCAGATCCGTGCATTTGAATCGGAAACCGATAGCATTTGAATCTCAACTCCTCCGTTTGTGAATTAGCCCCATCTTTTTTTAATCACATTCTTCTACACAAACTCGCCAGCCAGAAAGATACTACTAATTTATTTATTTATTTTATAGAAATAGATAATAGTAGAGGGAAAATGAGAAATGTAAGCAAAAATACAAATGCAAACCCAAAGGAGAAGGTAACGAGGAAATGCAAGAGAGAGAGATTGGGCTTTTGGATTTGATATTCAATAAGTGTTGTACTCGTTTATTAATTCTTTTTTCTTCTTTGGTTTTGTTTTTTTGATTGATCGATGAAGAAAGCGATGGCTTTTTCTTCTGAGTTTTTAGGGGAGAGAGAGAGAGAGAGAGAGAGAGGGAGGGGTGGTGAGTCACGTGCAGGGAATCTGGGAACCTCTCCCCGACAGCCAGCTGGCAATGAGCTTGGCTCACCAACATCCACCCTTCATCCGCGTGAATCACCCCTCCTCTTTTTTTTCTTTTTCCAATTTGTGTTTTTTAAACAATTTTTAAAAGATAAACTCCTTTTAATCTAATTAAATTTATGCACATTCACTACAAGTGAAATAACGGTTTTTTTACTGAGATATAGCTAAAAAAAATACTAAAATATCGTTATTTTTGGATTAATTCTCAAAATCCTTTTTTTTTCTAGCTGGGAAATCGTCACCCCCCATGGCGATTTTCCAGCGTTAAAATTTGAAAATTTGTAAAAAACACCAAGGAAAATCGCCATGGGGGTGGTGATTTCTCTTGGTGTATTTTGCAAATTTAACCAAGGGAAATCGCCACTCCCCATGGCGATTTCCCTTCGTTAAATTTGCAAAATTTGCAAATTTTATGAAGGGAAATCGCCATGGGGGGTGGCGATTTCCCTTCATGTATATATATATATATATATTTTTTAAATTAATATACAAAAATTAAATTTATTTTTTAATTTGATAAATTTATTTTTTATTTTTAAAAATTATAAATTAAATTAAAATATTTTTTTTATAATTTAAAAAAAAATCGTAAGGTATATTTTAGGTTTTTTTATAATTTAATATTATAAAATTTGTTTTTTAAATTTTGTTAAAAACAAATTAAATAAAAAAAATTAAATTTTAAAGGCAACGGTCATATGACCGTTGCCCCCCCTCCCCACGTCCCCCCTCCCCCCACCCCCCCACACCCCCCACCCACTATTTTTCTCTATAAATACCTCCCTCCTTTCCTTCAATTTTTCATTATTCTTTCAACAATTACATCTCTTTCTACCAAAAAAATTTCTTTCTACAACAAAATTTTTTTTTCTACAACAATATTTAGAAATGGCTTCATCATCACTATTGAGGTTACAAGAAAATCACATATCGGAGGTTATATTTAACGAGGTAAGTAAATTGTTATATTATTATTGTTTTTTATATTATTATTATTTTTTATATTATTATTGTTTTTTATATTATTATTATTTTTTATATTATTATTGTTTTATATTATATTATTATTGTTTATATTATATTATATTATATTATTATTGTTTATATTATATTATATTATTATTGTGTTTTATATTATTATTGTTTTATATTATATTATTTTATTATTGTTTATATTATATTATATTATATTATATTATTATTGTTTTTTATATTATTATTGTTTTATTTTATATTATATTATTATTGTTTATATTATATTATATTGTTTTTTATATTATTATTGTTTTATATTATATTATATTATTATTGTTTATATTATATTATATTATTATTGTTTTTTATATTATTATTGTTTTATATTATATTATTATTGTTTATATTATATTATATTATTATTGTTTTTTATATTATTATTGTTTTATATTATATTATATTATTATTGTTTATACTATATTATATTATATTATATTATATTATATTATTATTGTTTTATATTATATTATTATTGTTTATATTATATTATATTATATTATTATTGTTTTGTTATTTTATAGTTTTATACTTTTATTTATTAATTTTTAATTGTTATAGTTTTATAATATATTAATTTTTATTATTATAACAGGAAACTCGTCGCGTGTTACGTGCGAGGAAATTTACATTGGAGGACCCGCATCCATCTATTATCGACCACTTAAGAAGAGCCGGATTTTATCACGCAAGTCAAATTCGACGACTTGTGATACAACCCGATTTAATCAGTGCGTTGGTCGAACGATGGAGACCCGAGACGCACACTTTTCATTTTCCATGTGGTGAATGCACGGTCACTCTCGAAGATGTTGCGCTGCAACTTGGACTTCCGATCCATGGCGATGCAGTTACAGGCGAAAGCCTGCTAGATTGGAATGAAGTGTGTCAAGATCTATTGGGTGAGGTACCTCCAGAAGAGTATGTATCTGGCTCAACGGTGAGACTAACTTGGTTGAAATCGTGTCAAAATCTTCCATTACATGCAACCGAACAACAAATACAATATGCTGCTAGAGCATATATTTTACGTTTGATTGGAGGATTACTGATGCCTGACAAATCGAGCAGTCGGGTACATTTAATGTATCTTCCATTGCTACGTGATTTAGAGCATGCGGCAAATTATAGTTGGGGTTCTGCGTGTTTGGCGGTTTTGTATAGAGAACTTTGCCAAGCTACAGTTCCAAAAATCCATGACATAGGTGGATGTTTAGTGCTTCTACAATCATGGGCTTGGTATCGACTACCATTTCTTGCTCCGCGCGTGGATATTTCGGCTGTATACCCCCTTGCAAGCAGGTAATAATCTTTACTATTTTATTAATTTTGTACGAACTTGTATTTTTATAGGTCATTAAGATATTATATGCATTTTAATAGGTGGAGTAGGAGTACGAGTAGAGATTTTACAGAGACTCCGAGCGATCTTGCAATATAAGAGTACGACTAGATCGACTAGGATATGATAAGGTAAATATTTCGATTGTTACATTGAAGTTTTTTTTTTTATTTAATCCATATGAAACTAATAATTTGTAATAATTATTCGCAGTTTCTGTGGATGCCATATTCCTCGCGTGAAATTATGGCATGCCTCTCATCCGATGCCTACAATAATTTCAATATATGGAAAGCAAACACAACATTGATATGCTTTTCATATGAAGAGTGGCACCAAACTGACCGGGTGTTGCGACAATTTGGGATGCAACAACCAATTCCTGCAGCCCCGGTGAACCTTGATAAGCTTCACAAGGTCGACATGCGTGGTCGTAATGATGAATTCTGGCCTGCGAAGCATGAACATTGGATCCAATGGTGAAACATACGTTTTCAACGAATTCCGACAGGTTACCCGATTGTTGGTAATAATTTCAACCCATCTGCTGATTACATAAGATGGTATAGAAATGAAGGTCGGCCTTTCGTTTGTCCACCGTCGATGTATGAGGATGTTAGGAGTATGCCATTTACCGGACAAACTTTAACTCCAGTCCCTCATACACAGGATATGGATGCTCCTAGACCTCGCCGACAACGTGGGCGAACGCGTCAACCGACCTCATCGGAGTTCACAGCACCGAGGATGTCATTTGATCATCCTGAACCTGAACGGGATCATGGAGTACTATCCAGTCATCGTTATTCCGTAAGTCACCCCGGATATGACGTTGATGAGTGTTACTAACCATCACCGCCAAGACCGAGGTTAGATGACCAGCTCCCCATCCTAAGTCCAAGTTCAGCATATCTAACATCCATGTATCAGTTTGGAACCCCTTCGTCAGCATTTTATGCTACATCATTTATGGGTGCATCTAGTAGTCAGGTTCCCGTTATGGGTGAACTAGGTGTTGGCTCATCCAGCAGTGGGTTTCAAATTTTTGATACGGATGAAAGGACTGATGACATATAACCGGAACCAGTGGCGGTTATAGCAAGAGGTCATGGTGGACCGCGAATACGTGCCACTGACGAGGTTGAACGACGGGTGCAACCACCACGCACTAAAAGAGCTCGACACTGTTGCTCTACACCACGCAATAATTAGAATAATTGTAATGTGTTTTAAATTTCTAATATAAATTTATATGTTTTGCATTTCATGTTATTTATTTTAAATTTGTTCGGAAATTAATTGTTATATTTTATTTTAATTTATATCTTAATGTTGTTATTTAATTTTAATATAATAATCCAAATTACATGATAAGTTGATTTTCTTTTTTTCATTTTAATTTAATTTTCTTTTTAAATTTTAATAAGAAATAAAATTTTAATCATAAATTAAATTAAAATTATTTTATCAAATATCCAGTTTTAAACTGTAACAATCTATAATATTATTAAAAACAATGATTAAATTGATGTCACGAGTTAATCGAATACCAACTCAAAAAAACTAATCAAATTAAAAAAAATTATTTTACGATACCAACTTAAAAATAACTTCTTTATTTAAAAAAGTGACTCGATAAATTTCTTTAAAAAAAATTTTATTTACATTTTACATCATTAAATTATTTTTGATATAAATTAAATTTTCCTTTTTATAATATTACAAAATTATAAAAAATACATTTTTTGATATAAAAATTTAATAAAAAATATAATCTTCTTTTTAAATTTTAATAAGAAATATATTTTTATTTTTTATAAAATTGTAATAATAAATTAAATTACATTTTTAATATATATTTAAAAAAATAAATAACCAAACCTATAAAAAAAATATTTTCATTTAATTTATAATTTTTAAAATTAAAAAATAAAATTATCAAATTAAAAAATAAATTTAATTTTTGTTTATTAATTTTTAAAAAAAATTATACACCAAGGGAAATCGCCACCCCCATGGCGATTTCCCTTGGTGTTTTTTACAAATTTTCAAAATTTAACGCTGGGAAATCGCCATGGGGGATGGCGATTTCCCAGCTAAAAAAAAAGGGCGTATTTTGGGAATTAATCTGAAACCAACGGTAATTTGGTATTTTTTTTGGCTATATATCAATAAAAAAACCGTGAAATAACTAATGATTTATCATTTAAAAATAATTTTTTAAAAATAAAATAATATCTATTTAAATATTTAAAAATGAAATAAATATATGTGCAATTACTTAGAAGTAAGAAAAAATAGCATTATAATAACTTTAAAAATATTTAAATTAAATTCCCATTTAAAAGAAAAACTAAAAAATTAAGATGTTCATAATAATATATTTTTATTTTTATAATATGGCCTTTGAATGACTTTTTTAACTGATATTGTTGGTTTTCAATAAAAAAAAATTATTATTAATATAATTTAATTATTATTTATAAGCATTAATTATCTCTTATCGGTACTATTGAAAATGTACCACATTACACATTTGGCAAGATAAGTAAAATAATTACACGGTTATATCTTGACTTAAAAATTTTATAAAAAAATAAAAATAAAAACTACTTATTTTGAAAGTTTGTTAATAAAAAAGAGAAAAATCTCCTTTCGTGTATCTTGTAATCTTTTGGAGCAAACAAAGTGGCGTCAATTGTCTGGATGGAGTTAAGGGAGTCAATGGTCTCAAACTCTCAATCTCGACTCAAGGGCTTACGCAAGAGTAGCAATTCACGCATACGTGGGAAAATTATTTGGTTAATATTTTTTTGGACCCTTATGCCCTTATATTATGTGTTATACATAAATGTGAATTGGGACGGATCATATCAATTTAAGTTCGATTAATTCAGGTCTTAAAAATTTTGGATATTTTCAAGTTTAGATCTTTTTGAATTTAGATCGTTTTGAGTTTGGATCACTTTATATTCGGATCATTTCAAGTTCATGTAATTCGGATTTGATACTCGAATTATTCAGATTCGAGTCATTTCAGATTAAATTTATTAAATTTAAAAAAATTATTTAATCAAGTCAGATTTATTAAAATTTTATTCAAAAATTTTAAAAAAATCATATTTAAAAATAAATGGGCACTAAGTTGTTCATGAAAAGTAAAATCATTACTCGAATCTATTTACATATGTGTAAAACATGTACAAGTTTATACTTCTATAAATGTTCAAACCTTGACAAACAACCCTTAATACTAAAAGTTTACCAAGTGAATTAATTTTAGAACTTAAAATGACTTGATAGTTACTAAAATTAAATTATATCTAATAACTTTATTTAAAAATTTAATTATTGACTATAATAAAATATAATAATAAATGTTTATTCAAAATAAAGTATAATAATAAATTAATTATGAAATTAAATTAGTTAATTATGTTAAATATTTCTAAATACTAAACATAATGTATGTACTTAAAATAAATTAATAAAAATTTTATAGTCAGTAAAGATGCAATTCTTAACACATTGACATGTATGATACTTTTGTATAAGATATAAATCTTATCATATTAATATATACATATATGATTATATTTATATATTTCTCGTTGTAATTCTTTACAATAAAAAAATTATATATTTTTATAAACTTAGTAACAAGTATCGTCTAATGAATCATATTATGGCCATTGATCATGCTAATTTAAATCATATAATAAAATATAATAAATTTGAAATTAAAAAAAAAAATTTATTCTAACTAACATATATAACGATAAAAGATTAATTAATTATATATCACATGATAATATATTATTATAACGTAAGGTATAAATCATTATAACAAAATACACATGTCTAGTTTTTTTACTTAATTTGTAATTTGAAATCTAGAAAGTTGGAATTTTTCGATTATGTATAATTATAAGTATGTAATTGTCATAACGATCTCGTGACCGCTAAGACGTTGGGGGTTAAAAATGATAATAAATCCTCGATAATAATGGTGGGTTTTGAAAAACCTCGAAAAATGGGAGTCGCCACCTGTAGACACCTAATTTTGTCCGGGCCCCTAAATACGGTACATTTTTTTTTTCAAATTCTTTGGGTTTCTAACAATTTCCCTCTAATCCCATAATTTGGTTTTGACAATTTGATTCGGAGGTCAACATTGAGGTCAATATTGAAAAGTCAAAGTCAAAATCGAAAAAAGTTAACTTTTGAAAAATTAAGATTTAAAAGGAAAACCGGATGCTAAATGGTCAATCTTGATAATTGGAGAGCCACAATTGAAAATTAAGGGTGAAATGGAATAAGGAAATTAAAGAAAAGTGATGTAGGGACTAAATTGAAAGAAATCAAAAGTTGAAATTGAAGGGAGAAAAGCAAAATTGAGTTGACAAAGTGGCTAATTTGAATAAATTAAAGATGATAGAAATGGAATTTGAGACAATTGGATTGAAGAAAGGCGAGATAGGAGATGGAAACGTTGGAGGGACTAAATTGAACAAATTGAAAATTTTAATTTCAAGGAGAATTATGAAAAAAATTCAAATTGGAAGAAATTGAAAATTCAATTTAAAGGAGAACTAATAAAGAAATGGATTTGAAAAGACCAATTATAAGGAGAATAAGAGCAGAATCCATTTGGAGAAGAAATTGAAATTTGAGGGACTAAATTGCATAAATTAAAAGTTTACATTTGTAGAGAATGGTGCAATTGAGAAGAAAAATAGTTAAATTGAAAAAATAATAAAAATTATTTGAAGGAATCTTATGAAGACAATGATAAAAATTAAAAATAAAAAAATAATTAAAATAAAATGGACCAAAATGAAGAGAAAAGAATAAATGAGAAAATCTTGAAGAGAAGTTATCATGCACCTAAGAAATCAAAGAATAGCTTTTTGTACACATCACAATACTGTAACCTCAAAAAAAAAATTAAAGTCACATTTAAAATAATTTTAATAGCAAATATTAGTTTATATACAACTTCAAGTATAACTGAAATTGAAAAATTAATATTGTATATAAATAGAATTAAAGCTCACAATTAAAAATAATTATTAAATGTATAATAAAGAAATTTATGAAAAAAAAAATGATAATTTTAATAATTTCTACAAAAATACTTAAACTACTCCTATTTACTCAAAAAGGGAGTGAGAGATATATAGATATAGATATAGATATAAATATAAATATAAATTCTTAAAAAATAAAATTTGATGGAATAGGGATAATTAAAACATGAGATAAGGGAGAAAGACTTATGGTGAGAGAAATTTAGGTTATGTACAAATTTAATAGTATTAATTATATGATAATTGTTAAGAATAACACATATATATTTAAATTGAATGTAGTCTACAACGATCTTTAGTAGGGATGTTAAATTGACATAGTTATAACAAATTTTTTAAAGTAACCAACACAAAATATCATAAAACAAAAAATTAGGACAAAATTAATGAAAATTAAATAAATAATATTTATCAGTAATTTTCAATAAAATCCACCTAAAATATAATTTTTCCCGTAAAAAGACTTCAAATTGACATTATGCATTTGCATCCAAATTTCAAGCCGTTTGTCTAGATAATTAATTAATTAAATATGGGTCAATGATTCATTTTCTCTAATATATGCATGCTCAAATACTATCCAATTAATGTAACTTTTAAATCAATAAAAACAAATTATTTATAAAAATTCTAATAGCTTGTTAAATAGAATTCTTATCTCTTAGAATACGACTCAAATTCAACAACTTTTGTTAAATTTGAAATTAAACTTTTTTTTTTTTATCAATTACTGATAAAAGAATAAAATTTGATGCTTACGTTATTTGGATGATGAACAACATTAAATTACTTTGCAAGCACGTCGAGAATTTTTTTTTTCACAATTTAATTAGAAATGTTCTTGGTAATCTAAAATTAAAGTTTATATCTTATTTTGATCCCATGAATTATGAAAAAACAATAAAAAAAATGAAACATCTATGTATTAATTGGGATACGTTGCTACAAAAATTATTTAACCATTTGGTTCATTTAAAGTGCTAATAATAAAAATCACAAAATATAACTTCCAAAAAGAATTAAATAGGAATTATTTTAAAATATCGAAGCTAAAATCGACTTTTATCGAGACTTAATGATAACACATGATTAATAAGGTATCGTTTTATATGGGCGTTTTAGGGGTGCTAATACTTTTTTCGCACGTAACCGACTTCCGGACCCGTCTTTGTTTTTCTCTGGTTTAAAGCAAAGACTTGAAAATTGGTTCTTCAAAATGTTTTAATTAATTTTAAAATGTTTTATAAAAATCGATTTTAATAGGTGACCGATCACACCTAGCTAAAAAAAGATTGGTGGCAACTCCATTTTTTGAGGTTGTTTGAAACCCTCATATTATTTACGAGGAACCATTATTACCATTTTCTTCCCCCTAACGTCATTTAACGGCCGCGAGATCGTTATGACACCACCTATGTTTTTGGTTATGTGTGATCGGTCACCTATTAAAACTAGTTTTGGTTAAAGAAATTTAAAATTAATTAAAATCTTTTCTTTAAAACCAATTTTAAAGTCTGTGTTTAAAATCAAAGAAAAACAAAGCAGGTACGGGAATCAGTTACGTGTCAGGAAGGTGTTAGCACCCCCACAACGCCCGTATAAAACGGTACCTATTATTCATGTGTTATCTTAGGTCTCGATGAAAGTTTGTTTTAGTTTTGGTATTTAAAATAATTCCCTTAAAATAGTTACATTATTTAAGAATGATTTGGAATTTATTACCACAAAATTTTCTATATTCCCCGACAAACCTGACAAAATATATAAAAAAAATTAAAATCATCCGTATCATTCTCTTTTTCTTTAAAAGGATGTTTAGTTGTTAATGATAATTGATGAAATCTTCCCTAGCAAATCTGACAGAGAACTCGTGAATTATTTTAATGCGGGAACATTACATTGTTTTATTATTAAAATATCAATTTTCATATGCATTTAAACTCGTTTATTATTAACATGAATATGCAAAACATTACTAAGATGCAAACATAAGAGAAGTTATATGAACATTTATCATCAAATAGCATAAAAAAGAAAATAATATGAACATCAATCATTAAATAACATGTATAAGGAAATATGCACGCAACCTTGATTTAAAAATTTTTTTTCATGTATTTTTTATATAAAATTACATAAATGACATGCATCAGAAAATTTTACTGAACTCCCCAGCAAACCCTGCAAATCTTGAAAAATAATTCTTTCGCCTAACACTTATGTAATTCCGAGTAAAATAAAAAACATACGTTAGAGAATTTCCTAATCTCCCCGGCAAACCCGACAGAGCCTAGAAAATTATTCTTTCGTCTAATGTTTATGTAACCGAGAGAGTACATTTTGTTAAAGAACTTAAAACGTTTTTCTAGAAAAACATGAAATGCACTAAAACATGACCTTGAGCGAAAATGTGTTTCTTTCTTGTGCAGAGGATATCCGAATACCTATAGAGGTAGCTGAATACCTTAGAGGAAACTTAAACCAGACTTAGAAAAAGGATGGATTATTGGGCACGAATTTTTTTGCTTGAATTAAGAGGGATATCCGAATACTATTGGAAAAAGGTATCTGGATACCTCGAAGCAAATTTGGGCCAATTGACTCGAAAAAGAGGCATTCGAATGCTATTGTCTAGACATCCGAATACCCCTTGATTAGCCTTAATGCAATGTTTTGAAAATTGAAGAAAACTAAAATGCAATTTTTTTAAAAGAGAAATCATGGTTTGGAAGAACCTACCTAGTGTAAAAACCCAAGATTTGTCTCATTTTTTAAAGCTCGTTTAACCATCCAAACTCGTTTTCTGAAAACCTTGTTTGTAAACATTTAAAAATCGAAAAATGAACTTTGAATCCCCCCATGATGGTTCGACCAAGGTATTTTTTAAAGGCACAAAATAATTTTTTTTTTGTTCAAAAAATGTATAGACTTTTCTAGCCTATAATCTCCACATTCAACCTTTCAAACTTTAGTATACCAAACATTATGAAAAAACAAGATCTTAGTTACGGACTATTGATTAATCCGAACCAAAGATCCATTGAGAATGTTTTGAGAGAACAAAGAGGTTGGCTCAAAGTTGGCCTCATGGATTGCAAATCCGGTTCGATTCAACTATCACCTAAAGCCTAAAGACATAGGATCATCAAGCTCATAACTTAACTTTGTATCAAAGATCCATCACAACCAAAATCAAAAGAATCACATGGAACATGCACCACAATAGATCATATTTCAAAGCAAGCAACATGAACATAATCAACTAGCAAAAACAAACATAACAACATTCATGAAGACAAATCAATTCATACTACATTTATTTTGCAAATGTCAAAGAACAACAAAGTATTTAAAAAACATTTTTAAAACTTAGAAAGTTTTAAAAGAGAAGAAAAGAGTAATCTTTTTAAGAAAACATTTTTGAAAACAACTTTAAAGCTTGAAAAGAGAAGAGAAAGTAGTTTTTTTTTTTTAAACCTTTTGAAAACTTCCAAGCATGAGAAGAGATCAATACCAAGCTTCAAAAAACAAAGAATCAAGAAAAGAAAAAAAGAGAGTACCTTCTAGTTTTTCCAAGAATCCAAGCCTTTCTTTTCTCCTTTCTTTTTTCCTCTCTTCATTTCTCCCATTTTCTTTGCAAAAGCCGAATGCTCTCTACTCCCCTTCACTTGGCCGAATATCCTCATTGTTATTCCCATAGCTTCATTTTTTTAGCCACATGGCATTCTCTCCTCCATTAGCCAATGGCCTTCAAGCCTTCCTCATTATGTTCCCCTCCCATTGGCTAGCCAATCCTATACTCGAGCTTACTCCCCAAGTTTAATTCCTATTGGCTAGTCAATGCCAACTCATGTCCTATCTTGATGAGTCATGTCCTTCCTTATGTGACTCAATGATTTATTTACCAAGTTTCTATTTGGTCTCCCAACACTAGCCTTCACTCCTCCATTTTATTACAAATTTACCTTATGTTTATTTCTATATTTTTCCTTCAACTTTTTCATTTGTTTCTAATTCACCCCTCTATCTTCCACCAATTTTCTACTTGGACCCCAACATTGGGCCTCCACCAAATTCCTACGTACTGGGCTTCCAACTTCCTATCCATTGAATTTTTAAGTTCGACTTCCATCCTCTAGCAACTTTCTACCACTTGGATCTCAAAATTGGGCCTACAACTTTCCACCCAACTTTCTCATCACTTGGATCTCAAAATTGGATCTCCAACTTTTCACCCAAGTTTTACCAATTGCATTTCTAAATTGGACTCCTAAGTCCCACCTAGATCTTATACATAAATTGGTCTTCTCATTTCCACCAACTTTTCAAATGCTTGGATTCCAAAGCTAGGTCTCTTTTTCATTTCCTTTGATTTCCAATATTGGGCTTCCAATTTTTCAACAAACTTCCCAGTACTTGGGTTTTTAAAATTGGGCTTCTAATCTTCCATCCAACTTTTTACCATTTGAATTTTTAAGTTGGACTTCCAAAATTGTCTTAAAATTTTCACCCAATCTTTTTCCACCATTGAATTCATTATTTCTTTCAATTTCATCCCTCAATTATTCAAAGTTGACTCTTTCTATTATCAAGATTACCTCTTCACCATCCAATTTTCCTTTTTAATTTTGATTTTTCAAAGTTGACTTTTTCAATTTTGACTTTGACTTTTTCAACTTTGACTTCTACAAGTTGGACTTTGACTTTGTCAACTTTGATTTTTTCAACTTTGACTTTTTTCACATTGACTTTTCCAACCCAAAGCGTCAAAATCGGATCACGGGATTAGGTGAAATTTTAGAAGCCTAGGGGATTAAGGGTAATTAGTACTTTTTTAGGGGTTTGGACAAAATTAGGTGTCTACAGTACTGTTTACAATCTAGTTTTTATTTTAATTTATTTTTAGGACGAGGTTTTTTTAGCTATTTTTAAAAATAATGATTTTGTTATAAGAAATTTATAGTAAAATGTTTAAAAGTAAGTATTATGGTTAGTTTTATTAAATTATTGTTAATTATTTTTTGTTTTAAAATAATTATTATTGATCTATTTAATTATTTTCTCAAAATAAAAAAAAAATTATTTATAATATATACTAAGAAATATAAAAAATTCAATAATAATAGAAATAATTTGTTTTTTTAATCGTAATTAAGAATCATAATATTCAAAAATATATAAAATTGTAATATTAAAGAAAAGAAAGTTTTAAATTTTTTTTTAAAGTTATAAAATTAAAATAAATTAATAATTTTTATAATATTTCTTATTTTTATTAAATTATTTTAAAAAAAATTATCCTTAATTTAAGTTCTAGCCATTTTGGGTTAATTTTTCGAGTCTTTTTAGGTTCGGATCATTTTAGGTTTGAATGAATTCGAGTTTCGATCATTTTGGGTACAAGTTGTTTTCGGGTTGGGTCGGGTTCTGATTCGGATGGGTTGGGAATTTTTCGAATTTGAGTCAAATGTAACAGGTCTAGTCTTATATTATTTGGTCCATACAATAGGATTTCGATGCCTACATTAAACTGATACTCCAATTAGATATTTTTCATGTATTGAGATTGTATCTTTATTATTTCACTAGTAAAGACGTACTTCATATTCAGAGAAATTATGTAGATCAATAATTTCATAACCATATGTAAAATGTAAAATATATGTTAATGTACAATAAAGATATACCATGACATGTCAATCTTTTAATACAGAAATAGCTTTATTTAAACATAATTTACTCTACAAGTTTTTACCTCTGTAATTTGAACTCATAGTGTAACCAATTTAGTAAGTTAGATTCATGAAATGAAATAATTATACTCTATGGAAATTAAATAAAGTAGGAATAATTTTTTTTTATTTATAATTTTATTCATGAAATGGAATAAAGCACAAATATGATTAAAATGTCTAGTCCAATGATGAAAAAACCGGATTGGATCAGCCAAACGGACCAGTTGTATTGGGAACCAACTGCTTGTCCATTTTGGTGCATATAAAAAGCTGAACATATAGTGAAACCTTTAACTTCTTAATCATATAGTAAAGATTATACCATTAAGCCAAACATATTTTTTTAATTAACTAATGATTATACTTAATACTTATTTAATATTAAAATCATATATTTAATATTTAATTTACTTTTAAATTGAACAATCCAGACCGATTAAATCGATAATTCGAAGGTCATACCGATTTGACATTCGGTCTATCTTTTTCAACATTGGTTTAGTCTTAGAATGGCTATTCACCAAACCTTATAATTACTATGTATGTTGGAATTATGTTAAATGCTCAATTTAATTGAGCGGTTACTTAAATCAAGATTTGACCTTTTAATTATAACAATTAAGGAGTTAAATATTTCAAGCTAAGACAAATAAGAACTTTTTAGGATAGAATTGAGAGTGTAGACATGTTGTTAAAGTACGTAAGATAGTACATTTTTAAGGTGATGTGGCATTTTTTGGTGACATGGCATGGGTATTGTTCAGATGAGTAATATGGATAGTAAAAGAAGGCTAAAATCGTAATTGTAGATTATCAAAAATTAAAAAGACGTTAAATCATATATGAGTAAAGGAGAAAGAATGAGTTCTTC
This sequence comes from Fremontodendron californicum, assembly GCA_030761205.1. Classification (NCBI taxonomy): domain Eukaryota; kingdom Viridiplantae; phylum Streptophyta; class Magnoliopsida; order Malvales; family Malvaceae; genus Fremontodendron; species Fremontodendron californicum. The sequence continues at coordinate 17,481,564 of JAULJL010000010.1, read as the reverse complement.
TAGGGATTAAGGGGAAAATCGATTTGGAGAAAAATAACTCATTGCAAAATCATTAGATTCTCCCTTTCGGTGATTCGGTTTCACCCCTCCATTAGCATCAACAACAAAACCAAACTTCCCACATCTAATAACAGGTTTGCTGCATCTGCTGAAACTTCCTAACAAATATAAAATAGGAAATAACAGATCATAAAACAGACCTCAATAATCATCACCATGCTTTAAAAATTTCATCTCTAGAAATCTCAGATTTTGCTAATGAATTTATATGTCCATTAGCTTCTCTAAATATATTTTCAAAAGCAACAACTCCCACTTGAACAATGAAAGAATCAATCTCGTTACAATCAATCAACAATAAAAGAATTTGCGAGTCTAGGCTTCATAACCTAGTTTCTCCATGCCACCACGCAAATTTGCTTCAAATACAAAACCCACATTCTCAAACTCTCTAAAAAGGCTCTTAATTTCCATTTACAACCTCAACATTCCACTAGATTCTCCATCACTTTCATTATTAACACCAAATGTAAATTTTAAATTATTTTATCATCACTATTATTATTGTTGCTATCATTTTTCACTATTCAAACTTTCCAAAACCCAAGATAATGATAGATTACCACCAGTGCTTAATCGATCCGTATCTTGATCGAATTGCTTAAACAGATTGAAATTGGAACTGACCTAGCTCTTCCCATTCAATTGCTTCCTCACCTTGACCACCCTCGATTATGGCTGAATCGATGTGGCTGACTTGGGATGGTAGCTGTTCCTGGAGGCAAAGTAAAACTTGCAATCAAACTTCCCCGTAATAATTTGGGAATGGTTGGTTTCGAGGAAAAAAGGTGAAATTATCGGGTTTAGTGTTAGGGTTTGTGGAGCAGTGATTGGATTTTAACGGTGGTCAACGACATTTAAAGGGGGGCTACTCAACATGTTCAAGGGAGAGAGGGAGTTATAGAGTGATTTGGTAAAGAAAGAATAGGGAAATAAATGAGAGAGGAAATAATTTTCATTTAAATTTTTTTATATTTTATGAGTCGATCGTTAAGTGTATTTTTTTTGCCAACTGTTATATATATATATATATAGTTGTTGCGGTTAAAAGAGTTAATAGAGCGTGGAATACAATCTCTCAATTTTGTCTTAAATTTTTTTAATTGTTCTAGCTCGAAAAGTTTAGGTTTTAAATTGTTATAATTAAAAGTTTAGACCTTTGTTTAAATTGTTGTAACGATCTCGGGATTGCTAAATGACGTTAGGGGAAAAGAGGAAAAGAAATAATTGGTTCCTCGTAAATAATATGAGTGTTTTAAAACAACCTCAATAAAAAGGAGTCGCCATCGATTTTTTTGGCTAGATATGATCGGTCACCTATTAAAATCAATTTTTGTAAAATATTTTAAAATTAATTAAAATATTTTGGAAAACCAATTTTAAAATCCACGTTAAACCAAAGAATATCAAAATGTGGGTGTAGACATCTAATTTTGTCCGGACCCCCTAAACCAGGCAAATTCTCCTTTCAACTTTCCGGAAAGCAAAAGGACTTCCACCATTCCACAGATGGGTCCCCAAGACTTTGTTTCGGAGGTCAGGACAAAAAGTCAACTCAAAAAAAGTCAACCTCAAAAAGTCAACTACTGAAAAAGTCAACTCCCAGTCAAAATCAAGATTTGAAGTTGAATTGAACAATGGTAAATTTTTTTTGATAATCTGAGGTCTACAGCGAAAGATATAGAGTTCGGAAGATAGACTGTAGAAATTCAGTGTAAAGGAATACCTAATTGCGTAAATTTGGGGAAAAGTGCAAAAATGATCGAATTAGACGAAATTGGAGGTCCCAAAGGGAATAAGATCAGTAACTACGGATATTGGGAGATCCAATTTTGACGCGGAGTTGAAAGAAGAATTGATTTGAAGAGAAAAAGAAAAATAAAGATTTAATCAATAAATAGGAAAATTCACGGATTTGGGGAAAACGGCAGAGATGGCCCGTTTCGGTGAAATTGAAGCCCCCAGTTGATAAAGGACCAATAAACAAAAATATCCCAAGTTCCAGTTTGAAGTGGATCCCAAGAAAGAGCCGGTTATGGGAAAAACGGAAAAACGAGAAAATTCTCGGTGTTGAAAAGGGGAAAACTAAATCGGAGGGGAATTCGATCGTAAAAATTGGGCGTTTTTGGACCAACTCCAATTCAATATATAGCAAAGGCAGTGGAAAAAGAAAATCCGGAATCGGAGCTCAAATGGAAAAAGACAAAGTTCAGGTGCACTAACCCGGAAAAATCCCAAAGAAAATTATGGGAAAAATAGCCAATAAGCTTGAAAAATAATAAAAACTTCCAAATCTGAGTTTTATATTTTTTCGAAGATATTGGTGAAGAAAAATCCAAAATAAGAGCTCGAATGAAAAAGGTGAAGTTCGGGTGCACTAACCCGAAAAATCCCAAAGAAAATTTCAGGAAAAATAGCAAATGAGCTCAAAAAATTATGAAAACTTCCAGATCTGAGTTTTATATTTTTTGGAAGGGATTGGAGAAAGAAAATTCGAAATCGGAGTTCAAATGAAAAAGGGTAAAGTTCGGGTGCACTAACCCGAAAAATCCAAACGAAAATTCTGGGAAAAATAGGAAACAAGTTCGAAAAATTATGAAAACTTCCAGATCTGAGTTTTATAATTTTTAGAAGGTATTGGTGAAGAAAAATCCGGGATTGGAGCTCAAATGAAAAAGGCTAAATTTGGGAGGTACTAAACCGAAACTTTAGAGAAAAATCTGGGAAAAATAGAGAATTAGCTCGAAATAATGTGAAAACCTCCAGAACTAAGTTTTATATTGGATGGGATGAGTTGGAAAAGAAAATTTTGAAATTGGGGTTCATTTGCAATTAAAATAAGTTTGGGAGCTAAAATGCAATTTAACCAAAGAAATTGAAAAGGGCCAATTTGCAAATAAAAAAAGTTGAATGGCTTGGAAATTTCCAGGCCATTTTCGGTTAGCAGATGATGCAAAGGGGGAGTATGATCATCATGGATCAAATGGCTAAGGATGGATAGCAAGATGACATTTTTACAAGGACAAAGTTCTCCACTACTTTGCCTACATGGCATTTTAAGCCAATAGGAAGGCTCCAATTTGCAAGGCCATGTGAAGGCCATGTGAAGAGCATGTGAAGTTAATAAGATGATGCCGAATAGGATAAATAATGCCATATAGGAGGATATTTTTGTAGTAGCCTCCATGATCTTGACAAATGGCAAAGATATTTTGTAGAGACAAGAGGACAAGAATAGCCATGTGGATTTGTTGGCCAATAGGAGATTGAGATTACCTATTTTTAAGGGAAGCACCATGCATATAGGGGACAAGCTCCCTATTTTTAAGGGAAATAGGCATTTAGAGGGAAAATTTTTGGCCATGTGGCAATGGATGTTGGAGGAGCATGGGAGGCATGACAAGGGTAAAAAAATAAAATACCAAGGGCTGGCCATAAGGAAAAGGGAGGTTCATTTTTTTCTTTAAGGCATTTCATTCTTGAGAGAAAAGGGAGAAGAGAAAGAAAAGAGAAGAGAAAATTTTGACAACTTTGATTTGGAAAGCAAAAGCTAGGTAGCTACCTCTTCCTTTCTTCTTCTTTAATGTTTTTCTTTGATGTTGTGATTCTTTTTCTCCTCTTTTTGTTCATGTGATTTGTAAACTTTTTGATGAATAAAAAGGTTTTCAAAAATAAATTTGAAAGGTTTTCTATCCTTTATTCTTCATGCTTTATCAAATAACCAAGTTTTGACAAATTTTTTTACATTCCTTTGCATTAGCCGAACCTACCTAGGGGATTTTGTGCTTGTTCTTGCTTGATATTGCTTGGTTGGTTGGTTGTGTTCATCTCTTGACTCATGATTTATCTATTGTCATATGATTGTGGGCTGTAAAATCATGCATTTCATGACATTTCAACTAGGATTTTGGCCAAGATCAACCAATGATCTCAAGCCAAAAATCCCTTGCCTCTACTAGTTGAGAGATTTATATTCTAGATTGGGTATTCTGAATTTGGGATTTTTTTTTGTAACTACTCATCCATGGTCCAAATGAATTTATATTTTTACCACATGCAGTAGACATTTAGGGGATGCTATGGTATTTTTCTCATGATTTTTAGTTTTTTTTTTTTTTTATCATGATTGAAAAAATAGATTTTGACAAAGCAGTTTTTAATTCACTGTCTTGATTTTGGTAAAATTCAGTCATAGTATCCATGCTCCAAACATTAAGCCATTTTTTTTTCATGGAGATCAATATGTTTTAGGTCTGCCCTAAGTTTTTCAGAATTTTCAGAATTTTTTTAGAAGGCTAAAAAAATAGATTTTCAAAACTGCTAGTGGGAGTCAGATTTGTTTTTTGAGAAATAACAATTTTCTGTTTTGTTAGGATACAAAGAGGGGGCTGATTTGGGACATTGGTTACTGTTTTAGGTTAATTTCCAAGTCATTTCAATCATAAAATTTGATTTTATAAAAGTCGGGTTAAGGGTGGTCGACCGAATTTCAAAACTAGGAAAATAGAGCCTTTTAAAGGGGGGTTCGGCAATGAGGCCATTTTCATCCAAAAATTCCAAATTTTTTAAAATCCGAGCGCAAAGTCTTTCGATTTTGAAAATCCAATTTAAGTCTCTTCTAAAGGTAGTCGAATACCTTTATAGGTATACGGATGTCCTTACTCTAAGGAAGAAATACATCTCTATGCATTGCATTTTTTTAAAAATGTTTTAAATTTTAATTTGACATAAAACGTGTGTTTTGATTTCCTAAACATTTGGCGAGAATTAGTTTTTAATCTTTGCCGGGTTGCCGGGGAGGTTAGGAAATTCTTCAACGCCATTGTTTATGAAATTGAAAGATATTGGATTTTGTTTTATTCAAAATCATATAAATATCGTAAGAAAGAAATATTTTTCGAGCTTTGCCTGGTTTACCGGAGAGTGTGGTAATATTTTTTGATGTATGCTATTTGTATGATTCCTTACATGAAAAATTAATTCCATGATCATGCATGTTCCATGATATTTACATTTGTCATTTTAATTATGAAAATTCCATGTTGATGTTATTTTATGTTGATGTTGCCTTAATTAGATTTTACCATGTCTAGCATGCCATGTCATTCATTCATGTGCCATGTCATCTAGATTATGCTATACATTCATTCACATGCCATGTCATCTAGATTATGCTATTTCATTCATTCACAAGCCATGTCATGCTATGTCATCTAGATTATGCCATCATTCATTCACATGCCATGTCATGTAAATTATGCCATGTCAGTCATTTATATGCCGTGTCATCCAATTACATGCCATATCATTCACTCATGTGTCATGTCGTCTAGATTATGCCATGTTAGTCATTCACATGCCACATCATTCATTCACATGTCATGTCATTTGGTTTATGCCATGTCATTCATTTAGTATGCCATGTCATTTGGCTATGTCACCATTTGCTCATGCCATGTCATTTGCGCCATGTTATCCATAGATTAGGTCATATATATGTTATGTCATTCATGTTCATGCTATGTCATCCTTATGCCATGTCATTCATAGGCCCTGTCATTTTGTTTGCCATATCGATTTCATTCACATGACATTCATTCATGTGCCATTCATATGCCATGTCATTTTGTTTGCCATGTCGATTTCATTCACATGACATTCATTCATGTCCCATGTCATTCATATGCCATAACATTTTGTATGCCATGTCGATTTCATTCACATGACATTCATTCTTATGCCATGTGATTCATATTTCATGTCATTTATTCTTTGGCTATTTCATTTAAATTTTGTCATATCATAATAACTTGCTTGCCATGCCATGTTAATCATGCATGTTATACCTTCAAGTTTTAATTTTAATTTGCACATTCATGATCATCCAACTTTTTGAAAATTGATATTTTTTAATAAAATAAGGCAATATCCCCGAGTTATTATAATTCATGAATTCTCCTCCAGGTTGCTGGAAGTTTTCATCAACTATATTAACGAAGGAATACCCTTTTAAAAAGAGTACGATGTGGAGATTTTTAAAAACAAAAAAAAAAATCTATATTTTACCGGTTTGCCGGGGAATATAATTTTTTTTTGCAATAACACATTCCGGATCGTTCTCGAACAAAAATAGGATTGTTTTTAAAATGAGAACTATTTTCAAATACCAAATCTAAAACCGACTTTTCACTGAGACTCGAGATAACACATGACTAGTAAGGTACCATTTTATATGGCCGTTGCTAATCCCAACACGTAACCGACTCCCAAACCCGCGTTTGTTTTCTCAGGTTCAAAGTGCAGACTTCAAAATTGTTTTTTTAAAAAAACTGTTTTAATTAATTTTAAAATATTTATCAAAATCGGTTTTAATAGGTGGCCGATCACACCTAGCCAAAAAAGATTGGTGGCGACTCCATTTCTTTTTTCAGAGGTTGTTTTCAAAACCTCCCAATTTTAACTTAAGAGGAATTAAGTCGTCTTTTCCTCTGTCTGTTTTTTTCTCCCCTCACTCGAACGGATCCCACGACGGGATCACATATCGACAGCTTGGCCACTCCGCTGGGGACTTTAGAGAGTCAGGCCTAGAGTTAGTCGCGTGTTATCGAAAGTCTCGGTTTTGTCGGTTTTAATTGGTATTTAACTATAATTCCCATTTTTGTAAAAATAAAGAGAATTTTGAAAATAACAAAATTTTCTTTTCATCTTCATGAACATACATATTATTGTGCTCCATTTATTCAAGTGTTGTGTATTATTATTATTCTTTCATTGACTAATGCTTTCTTTTATTTGATTCAGTTTTTTTTATTATCATAATCAATTGTTGGGATATTTTTAAATTATGGGTTGTAAAATAGTAGTAAAAGGTTTGTTGTTCCTCCTTACACACTATACTTGCATTTGCATAACATGAGCCCTCAACCCGGGTTCCATCCTTCTAGGTGGGGTGAGGTGCCTATGCTTCGTGAGGTGATAACCTCTGCATAAGCTAGCGAAATACTCATGGGGTACAAATTACCTACGCTTCGTGAGGTGTTAACCTCCGCATAAGCCTGGGAAATGTATTCTAACAAATTGAACCCATTTTGATAGGGTGCCTTACTAGCCTTCACCGGCGACAGTGAAGAGTAATTTGGAACCTTTTTAGAACCTAATACCACTCTATATAGTAAATCTAGACGAAGCCATCCCCGCTTTCTGTTAGATATCCCGAAGTTAAGAAACACTCGGAGGAACATCTCTCTCATTTTACTATTTATTTTATGACACTTTTACGATTATTTTTTTTATCCCCGTACTGACTCGTGTTCTGTTTTGTTTTGGTTTCTATCCCATGCATCATGATCATTTAGGGGGTATTTGCCTTAAGCCGAGTGCCAACCGAAGGGGTTTTCATTATAATCATTGTCGCAACCTAAAAAATAATAAGTCTCATCGCGAGACATTACTCGTTAAGTGTGATATTGGGGGAAACAGAGGAAAAGACGACTTAATTCCTCTTGAAATAAAATGAGGGTTTGAAAACAACCTCGAAAAAGAAATCGAGTCGCCACCAATCTTTTTTGGCTAGGTGTGATCGGCCACCTATTAAAATCGGTTTTGTAAAACATTTTTAAAAACCAATTTTGAAGTCTGCGCTTTTAAACCAGAGAAATCAAAGAAGCGTGTTTGGGAGTCAGTTACGTGCGAGGAAGGATTAGCACCTCCATAATGCCCATATAAAGCGGTACCTTATTAATCATGTGTTATCTCGAGTCTCGATTGTAGACACCTAATTTTCTCTAAACCCCTAAATCAGGTACGTTTTCTTCCTAAATTGATGTTTCAGAATGCTAAAAGGCTTTTCTCATCCTGCAGGTGGTACTCCGAGACTTAGTCCAAGAAAGCAGACAGAAAAAGTCAAACTCAAAAAAGTCAACCTTGGAAAAGTCAACCCTAAAAAAGTCAACCTCAAAAAGTCAACTACTAAAAAAGTCAATCCACTTTCAAAATCAAGATTTGAGGCTCAATTGAAAAATGGTGAAATAATTTTGATAATCCGAGCTCTACATTGAAAGATATGGAGTTCGGAAGTTGGGTTATAGAGATTCGGTAGAAAGGAAAAATTAGTTCGGGAAATTTGGGAAAAAGTGCTTAAACGATCAAATTGGTCGGAATTGAAGGTTCCAAATGAAAGATAAGTATTGACTATGGATAATGGAGAAGCCACTTGAAAGAAAAACTGAAAGAAAAGTCAATTCGAAAGAAAATCGAGAATTAGGGTTTTTGGTGGATTTCGGTGAAATTTGGAAAAATTACAAAAATGGCCCGATTCGGTAGGACTAAAGCCCCTAATTGATGATGAGTGATTAAACAAGGATAGCCCAAGGCTCAGTTTGAAGAAAATCAAAAAATCGGACTTGTTTTGAGCAAAACGGGTTTCGAAGGTAAAAGGGCAAAATTGGAAAATATGGGAAAAATAGCAAATGAACTCCAAAAATTCTGAAATTCTAAAAATTTGCAAATCTCATTCTTAAATCATTTCGAAGAGATTGGCGAAAGAAAATCTTGATTCGGAGTTCATTTGCAAAATGGCCAAATCCCAAGCCAATTATTTAGAAATTCAACAAGATAAATCCTGAAAAAATAGCAAACGAGTTCCAAAAACTCTAAAAATTTGTAGATCTCATTTTTAAATTATTCGGAAGATATTGGCGAAATAAAATCTTGATTCGGAGTTCGTTTTCAAAATGGCCGAAACCCGGTCCCTTATGTAGTAATTCAAGGAGATAAATACCGAAAAAATAGCAAATGAGCTCCAAAAATTATGAAAACTTCCAGATCACATTTTAAAATTATTTGGAAGATATTGGTGAAGAAAAATCTGGATTCGGAGCTCGTTAAAAAAATGGTAAAGTTCGGGTGCATAAAAGGGGCAATTTTGGAAATAAATCCGAAATAAATAGCAAATAGACTTGGAAAATTTTTAAACTTCGAGAATTCATTTTTTTATTATTTTAGAAGTATAGAAAAAAGAAAATTTTAATTTGGAGTCCGTTTGCTATTTATTTAGGTTCGGGGGGCAAAAAGGTCATTTCATCGAAGAAACCAAAAAGGGCAAATTTGTAATTGAGGAAAATATGAAAGAAGAAGGAATTGATGGGATTTTATCTCCCTTGGTCAGCCAGCATAGAGAGAAGAAGGAAGCTTGATCAATTTAATTCCTTAGTCACTATCAAGCCACATGCTACCACTAACACCTTGCAAATGGTCCCCCCTTCATCCAATGGCTTAGGTGCCTTGTAGGAAAGTAAAATGCACCATCCAATGGCCAAGTTTAAATGCCAAGATGACATTTTTATTTGTCATGAAAGAACCCTCATCTAATGGCCAAGAATGGAAGAAAAAAGATGAGCACAATTCATCCAAAGGTGAGTATCCATTCGGCCAAGCAAAGGAGTGCATGGGATTGTCTCTTTTCATCCAATGGCTTAGGCCATCTACAAGGGCTGAGTACACATGTTGAGGGCTGGATTTAATCTACAAGATGTCATTTTTATGTTGTCCTCATCCAATGACAAAGAATGGAAGAGCATAACTCATCCAAGGGTAGGCACTCAAGGGGGCAAGCAAGGGAGTGCATGGGATTGGTCCTATTTTGTATCTAAGGGCTGAGGTTACTACAAGGGCTAAGTGCACATCTTAAGGGCTGCTATCAATTGGCAAGATGACATTTTTATGTTGTCATCAAAATATCTTAATCTAAGGGCCAAGATTGGAGGAGAAAAAGTGCAAATTCCATCCAATGGTGGAGAGGCCATTCGACCAAGGCTAAGGGAGAAGGGCTGATTTCATTTTTTCAAAAGTTTTTGGCTGAAGTCAGTAGCTAATTTAGCAACCAAAAAAAAAAGGTTTTGAAAGAAAGAAAAAAAAGGTTTTCAATATGAGAGTTTGAAAGTAGTCATCTCTACCAAGCTCTAGCATAACTTTCTTCTTGTTTTATCTTAGTGATTTCTTGATTTTCTATCTTGTTTTCCTACTACATTTTTTATAAAAATAAAGTTTTTTAAATGTTTACTTAAGTTTTCATCTCTTCTTCTCCATCAAAATGATCGAAAACATTTTTTTTACATAGTTTTATGCTTGGCCGAATGTGGATGTTTGTTGGCTTTGGTCTTTTCTTTTTTATTCCTTGCATGTTGCTGTGAGAAAATTGATTTTTAGAAGGTTTGTTTAAGTATTTTATATTCTTATTTTTACAAAAATATAAAGCAAAAAAGGTTGAAATGGCTACATGATCTTGGCAAGACCAAATGACCATGGTTAGGGGAGAGGCTATGCCCATTTTTACCTACCATGAAGCTCACCTTAATTTTGCTGTTTAGCATGGTTTATTTTCTGATTTTTGAAATGGAAAGGCTTCATGATCTAAGCAAGACCAAGTGATTATGGTTAGGTGAGAGGCTATGCCCATTTTATACCGACCATGGAGCTTAACTTTCCTTGTTTTATTTACTAGTTTTGCTTGTTATTTGCTTTGATGTCTATGTTTAATTTTTTATATGTTGTTTACACTATTTTCTATGCTATATTTGTTTCTATATTTCATTTCCATGCTTAATAATTTTCCCTTGCATATTCGGCCATTGTGTTCATATGCTCATATTGTGCATTTTTTTCATATATCATGTCTTATATTATACACATGTTTGCATTTTCATATTTTGTCATATGGCCATTCGGCTATTCCATGTTGCTATGCCTTACATGTGCATTTTTATCTTGCTTCTTGGCTTGTTTGCATCTCCATGCCATGAGTTAGCATATCTTGATATTTAGTATGCCTTGCATGTGCATTTTCATCTTGCCTCTTGACTTGTTTGCATCTCCATGCCATGAGCTTGAGAATTTTGATTTTAGTATGTCATATGCTTGTGAAAATATCATGACATTATGCATCTTGATATGATTTCTCATGTACTTGTGCCATTTACTAGATAGGATTGCATTAGAGTGTCATGTAACCATTCGACCTCTTCATGCATTCATTGCCTTGTCATGCATTTGCATTTTGTTTAGATAACATGCTTTGCATTATCATATCTTGAAATTGTGTATTAGTTGCTGTTTGTTCCAGCATTAGCATTAGGTTCATTGGTCATGGTATGTTTATAGTAATGCTATGCATTTTCACTACATTTTAGGTCTAGGCCATATTGGTATTGCCATGCATATTGGGTCTTAAATCATATTGGTATTGCCATGCATTGCTATGCTACTTAGGTCTTAGGTTACATTAGCATTTTCACAACATATTAGGTCCAAGTCATATTTGCATTATCAAGCATTGCATGCATGTTAAGTTAGGGTAGCATTTATTGCCATGCAAACTCATGCTAGGCATTTAGGTTATTTTGAATTGTCATGCATTTCCTTTACCATTTATGCTTTGGACCATGCATTTCATACATTTCATTTGCTGTATGTTCATGCATTCCATGTCATTTCCACTTGATTTGTGACTTAGGCCAATTAATGGCTCAAAGTCATGCTCTCTTGAGCATACTTGTGGAAAATTAAGGAGTTGTCAAATTGATTATTCTATCTTTGTGATTTTTTTTTTTACTTAGTCAATTTTTGTCCAAGGTTTTTAAATGTTTTAGCTACTGTCCTTAGGTCCTTAGGATGATCTCCAACAATTTTACTTTGATTTTTATATGATTTTATCAAAGGCAAAAAATGTGTTTTGACAAAACCGTTTTTTTTTTCACCCGATACTGGAACTTCTCCAAATTTTCTAGGCCGTCATCTTTGATAAAAAAATTAAGCCAATTTTTTCTCTTGTATTTTTACATGTTTTGAGTCTCCTTTATTTTTTTTTAGATTTTTTTGAATTTTTAAAAATAGGCTAAAAAATCGTGTGTCAAAACCGGACAGTAGAGGCAGATTTGAAACCAAAAGAAAAATAATGGTTGTATTTGGCTAAGGCATTTAGAGGGAGTTGGTTAGAAGCTTTAGCTACTGTTTTAGGGTAGTTTCTAAGCCTTTTTAAACTTTAAAAATGATTTTATAAATCTCGGGTTAAGGGTGGTCAAGTTCGGGATTTTAAACTTAGGAAATTAGAGCTATTTTAAAAAGGTTTTGTAGAGGTTTTAATCTTCGTTCAATTTTTTCCTCAAAATTGTTTTCAAACAATCACAAAGTTTAGTTTTTTTTTTTATTTAGAAAATCTAATATGACATATTTTCCTAAGATAGCCGGATATCTTTTTAGATATACAGATTTCTTTATTTAGAGGAAAAAATACATTTTCATGCATTGCATTTTCCATGTTCATTGCATTTTATTTAATATGTGATTTTTGTTATTATATCTTCCATGGTATTATTATTACTTTGATTTGCATTTTATGATATTATATTGTTTGCCATATGATTTTGAATATTTCATGCTATCCTATATTTTTTATTTAATCATTTGTTTTTTTTGTCACATTATTTAGCATATACTATGTTCATGCATTTTTATTTTATTTTCATGCACGTTTTATGATAGCTTTATTTTATATTTCATGTCATTTCTTGTCACTTAGATCATATTCCATGTCTTTTAGGTTACATTATTTAGAATATGCCATGTCATTTAAAATATACCATATCATTTAAAATTGCCATGTCATTTAAATTATTTTATTTCATTTAGAATATACCATGATACTTAGGATTTTACATTATTTAGAATATACTATGCCATTTAAATTATGTCATATCATTTAGGTTGCATTATATTATCTAGACTTTTCTATGTCATGTTATTTATGTCATACTTGTTCATATTCATTTTTTAAATATTTTTTTTTAAAAAAAAGGATAATGATTTTCAATAAAAATAAAGATATTCCCGAGTTAAAATAATTCATGAGTTCTCTACCGGGTTTGCTAGAAGGGATATCATCAATTATCATTAATAAAGGAATATCTTTCTTTCAAAAAATGAGAATGATCCGAAAAGTTTTCCAAATAAATAAAAATTTCTATATTTTGGCGATTTTGTCGGGGAATATAGGAAAATTTTGAATTAAAAAATTTTTAGGATCATTTTCAATTAAAAATGGAATTATTTTTCTTTAAATTGGGAATTAACTTGAAATACTAAATTAAAAACCAACTTTTTACCGAGACTTGAGATAACACATGATTAATAAGGTACCGTTTTATACGGGCACTGTGGGGGTACTAATCCTTCCTTGCACGTAACCGAGTCCCGAACCCGATTCTTTGATTTTCTCTGGTTTATAATGCAGACTTGAAGTTGGTTTTAAAAATATTTTAGTTAATTTTAAAATGTTTTATAAAACCGGTTTTAATAGGTGGCCGATCACACCTAGCCAAAAAAGATTGGTGGCGACTCCATGTCTTTTTCCGAGGTTGTTTTCATACCATCGACCTTTTATTTCAATCTCGAGGAATTAAGTCGTCTTTTCCTCTGCTTCTGTTTCCCCTTCACTCGAACAGGTCCCCGCGATTGGGATCACGTATCAACAGCTTGGCGACTCCGCTGGGGACATTTTAGAGAGTCAGGCCTAAAATTTGTCGTGCGATATCAAAGTCTCGGTTTTGTTGGTTTAATTGGTATTTAATTTTAATTCCCACATTTTTTTTAAATAAGGAGAATTTTGAAAATGATAAAATGTTTTTGAATATGGTCATACTCATGTGCATGCATTTTATTATTTTTCTCTAGTTATTTAATGTTGTATATTATAATTGCTTGTTGGTTAATGCGTTACACTATTCTTGATCTTTGTTTTAATAAATTGTTGGGATATTTAGGATAAGGGGTGTAGAATAGGTGGTGAAAGGTTTGTTGTTCCTCCACACACACACTCACTTGCATTTGCATAACATGAGCTCTCTACCCGGGTTTCGTCCTTTTAGGTGGGAGTAAAGTAACTACGCCTTCGTGATGATCCTTCGTATGGGCTAGTGAAACACTTCTGAAGTATAAAGTACCTAAAGCCTTCAAGATGATCCTCCGTATGGGCTTAGGAAAATATACTCTAACGAATAGAACCCTATTTTATCGGGGTTCCTTATTAGCCTTCACAGGCGACAGTGAGGAGCAATTTGGGGCCTTTAGAACCGATTCACCCTCATATAGTGAACCTAGGCGAAGGCATGTCGGATTTTCATTAGATACATCGAAGATAGGAACACATGGAGGGAAACTTCTAAACCTTTTGTTACCTATTTTACACTCTGAATAAGGGTTGTAGATCGGGCAACGATGTACGTACATCGCCCGTAATAAGTTTATTATCCCGCCTTGAAGGCATCGTGATGCCTAGATGAGTCAATAATATTGGGGCGGGTGTTCACTAGCCTTTTAAAATTGAAAATATCAAAACATTCTTTTTCAAACATTTTTGCATTTTACACATTTCATGCATGTGTGAATAGAGCATGTACATTTGTCGTTGTATTTTTGATCTCATTATTTGCAATAAACAGTTGGTAATAATAATCTCATTTGGTGATTTCATAAACCGGTAGTGTTACATGAACATTTGCATATTGTACCATAGTAGGATCCATTATTCCGAAATTCTTTTGAAAATAATATGTTTGGTTTTTCATAGAGAAAAACATGTTCCAAAAAAAAATCATAGATTAAATTTGGAGGCAAATTTTGCATAGTGAGATTTTTGAATAATCAAAATTTGGTCCCACCAATTTCGTGAAATCATTGGTCATTCTATATACCTTTGTGTTAATTCATTTATTCTTTTACATGTATCATTTTGACATCATGTTACAGTCATAGTATGCATGGTCATTCATTGTAATTACATTTATGACATGCATGGTCATTATTTGTATATACCTGTGTATCAATTTATTTATTCTTTAAATGCATCATGTTGGCATTAGATTACATCCATGGCATACATAGTTATCATGATATGCTCATGCATTAATCTGTCATATTAACATCAAGATACATTTATTACATATATGGCCAGGATGATTTTCTTTGTATATACTCTGTGTCAATCATTCATTGTTTACATACATCATAATTGACATCGTGTTGCATTCATAGTGTATATGATCATCCATTGGGAAACACACTGAAATATACATGGTCATTCATTGCATATATCTATACGTTGATTTATTTATTCTTTGCTTGCAGCATGTCGACATCGTGATTGCGTTTATTACATACATGGTCAGCATTTTTCCACTATACATGTCCATACATCACATTGTTTATGTTTCACGAGCATCAAATTGCATTCATGGCTCCTTCATCATGACATATATTTGGGGGAAAAAAAATAAGTTGGCTTGGCTTTAAGAGTCTTTGAAAAATTTCCATTCCAAATCAGAGGTATAAGAAGTACTCAGTACCCTTTTAATGCAGGCTAGAGCTATGGAAAATGAACAAGCTGCCCGAATGGAAATAATAGAAAGGGCACATGAAGAATTGCAAGAACAGCTGGCAAAGTCTCAAGCAGAATCTAAGGATCAGATGACTAAATTGATGGAGCTGATGTCCGCAAGAATCAAGGGAAAGGGATACACTGAAAACTTGGCTGCTAGAGAAGGGTTAGAGGCACAAGAGGGTTAGAGTGAGGTCATGATGTTAAATGGCCAGAATACAGTTAATCCCAACAACATTCTGAATTTAGATGATCCAGCTAAACAAGCAAAAATGAAGATGGTTGAGTCGAACGAGGCTGAGTTGGCAGATTCCCAAGGGAAATATCAGTTGCTAGATGAAAGGCTCCGGGCAGTACAAAAATACAGACGTATTCGAGAGTGTGGATGCGAAAGAACGATGCTTGGTCCTCAATTTAGTCATTCCCCCTAAATTCAAGGTCCCTGACTTTGTGAAATATGACGAGACGACCGATCCATCAACCTACATCACCATGTTCTATCGAAAGATGGCAAGTCACATAGACAATGATAAGCTTTTGATTCATTGCTTTCAGGATAGCCTCAGCGGGTCCGCAATTAGGTGGTATAGTCAGTTGAGTAAGGATCAGATTCGCTCTTGGAATGATTTGGCCAGGGCTTTTCTAAACCAGTACAAGCATGTGACCGACATGACACTTGAACTTCTCACCTTGCAAAAGATGGAGAAAAAGGTTACTGAGAGCTTCAAAGAGTATGCTTAGAGGTGGAAGAACATGGCCACCCAAGTACAACCGCCCTTATCTCAAAAGGAAACCATTGTCCTTTTTGTGAATACACTACAGGCCCCATACTACGATAGACTTGTTGGCAACACCATGAAGAATTTTACGGATATGGTAATCTCCGGGGAAATGATTAGAAATGCTATCAAGGCTGGGAAACTCGAAGGAGGTAAAACATTTAATGCAGAGAGAAACAGGACGCCCAAAAAGAAAGAGGAAGATGTCCAAGCCATGGAAGACTTTTCCCCAGGGTTCATACTTATACCCAATGGCGTCTCAGAATCCAGAAATCGAAAAATATCCGGAAAAGAGATCAGTTTGAGCCACTCCCCATGTCTTACTCTGAACTACTGGTCAGAGGAAATAGAAAAATATCCGGAAAAAAGATCAGTTTGAGCCACTCCCCATGTCTTACTCTGAACTATTGCCCCAGCTGGTCGAAGAGTAACTCCTCACTAAAGTTCCAGTGGAGCCTATCCAACCCCTTATCCGAGCTGGTATGACGAGAATGCATATTGTGATTATCATTTCGGGATTCAGGGACATTCCATTGAAAATTGCCTATGTCTGAAACGGAAGGTTCAAGCACTCATTAATAAAGGGCAGTTAGATATGGGGAAGAAACAAAGGTCAGACACCATGGAGAATCTACTGAATGGGAATGATGAGACCATTGTGGATGTCATAATAGAGGAAGAAGATGGAAAGGTCGAAAAGAGTACCGAGGAATAGCCAGTTTGAATTAGGGAGAACATGTCAAGGGGAAGTTTTTATGCATTTAGTTTCATACCTCATGATGAAAACACTTGTCTTATGTTAACATCCCTATGAAATAAATTAATTTTCAATGTTTTTATGTTTTAACAATAATTTGAATTTGCAAAAACAAGCATTAAGGAGGTTCTAATAGTGGATAGTCTCGAGAATATTGATGATCATTGTTAGAAATAACCCAATATCTTCCCTTTTTTGGGGATTCCATATGTCTAAATCCCTAAAACTAAGATCACTTGAAAGACCTAATGCTTCAAGGAATATGAATGATTAAACTTCATAAACCGTTGTCATTGCAGAATAAGCAAAGATGTAAATCCTAGTCTAGGTTATGAACAAAGGAATGAACTTTTTGAAAATTTTTCGAACCCCTTGAAATTCAAATAAATGAGACATTCTTTCAAGAATCTAGATCTTGGTAATTCGATGTGTGTCAAGGTGGTGCCAAAGCCATTCATGCCTTTCCCAATAACCATAAAACACTAATTGCCCAAACATCACTTCATGATTGACACCCTGGGGCACAATGATTAAACTAGATTATCCCATGTCCCAGAGAAACCCGTTTTCGGGTCATATTTTCCTTATTAACTTCAAACAAACCCAATATTGAAACTTATTCTTTTCAGTACAGACCTAGACTTGCGATGTTCCTTATAATGATACAAATTCTCTTGGTTAATCAAATTGGGGCATCATATGTGGAAATGATGGATACATGGTGAAAAAGGATGGAACTAACGCATGAATCATTGGGGCATGCGATAAAGAAAAAACAGAAAAAGAAAAAAGAAAAATTGTGATATCATGCGTATGAGAATTCAGATGATTCCAAAGTGTAAAATGAAATTCTGATTATCTATTTCCCATGAGGATTGCTTTTCAATGTGAATATTCGTGCTTGATATGAGAAATGGCCATCTTTCATCTCCCTTTCGCAAAAAGAAATTATCCATAGTCACTCCTTTTGAGCCAAAAGAATTCTTTCTTCTTTGAACCCTGATCAAGGATCACCCTCTACACTGGGGGGCAAATGCGAGGAAAGATCTTCTCAAAGATCACTGAGAAATGAGTCTTAACTCAAAGACAGATACAAAACAAATTGATGCCCGAATAAATATGGGTCCACTAGGTCAAATAAAAATGCAAGAGAAAAACAAAAGAAAAAAAAGTGTGAAAAAGTATGGCAAATGAAACCCAAAAGCAAAAAAGGAAAAGAGAGAAGTCAAAAAGGAATGAAAAATCCAAAAAGGGATAAATGTTTCAAAGATGATCCTCCTCAAGAAATGTTCCTTGATCTGATTACCCTCAAACACATATTTTGGGCCCATATATCCTTTCTTTCTGAACCCCGAACCATGGCCTACATTACATGCTTTAAAAGTCCATTTTGATTAAGCATGAATATTTAACTTGAAGGGTTTTTTCCTCAGATTTTATCCCATCTCATCGAATTATCATTTCACTAAGAAAGAATTTAGAGTTCTCAAATGCATGGTAAAACAATGAAAAAATGATAAAAGAAAAAATTGGAGAGAATGGGACTCTAGGGCGAAAACCCGAAAACGGACGGTCTAGAGTAAAATGGGAATTCTGATGCCATCTATGATAGTGCCGATACCACAAAAGAGAAGATCGTCTTAAAGAAGTGGTCATCGAGGAACATCTAGGAATTCCTGAACCTCCCAAATGGTCAACTCTCATTTGGATGATTGATTTCAAAAACTGAAACCCTTTTTCTCCAAAATCAACTTTCCAGTTAAACATCCCAGCCAATCTTGACGCTTGTCAAAATACCTTGATATGGAAACTAAAAGAATGTTGAATTTGTTTGGTTCTCAATGAATTCATGATTTATAAAATTTGTTCCATGTGTGAGCCTAGAAGGGACATAGATTTTTTGTTGTGAAGTTTTCCTAGAAAAACCAAAATCATGTTGTACCAAGCCTTGTCAATTCAAGTTGAAAATCTTAAATTGACACTTAGGAAAATTTCTAACAGTGATCATCAGTCTTCAAAAGATTTGTACATTACACACTGTGGGGTTAAAATTTTTGACTCAGAAGTTTTCATTAAATAAGCAAAATTGTTTTTCAGAAAGGGAAAATAAAAATATTTTTGAAATACCCATTTTTGATGTTGACATGAGATAAGAATTTTTCTAATCCAAAGGTGTGGATAACCTTGACTTGCAAATATGAGAAGAAGAAATAAAACTTAACAAGCAAATTTCTGTTGATAAGAGTTTGAAAATCATTGGGGAAAAAAGAATAGCCAAAGATTGAAAAAGGAGTTGAAGATATACTCTGTTTTGAAGAGGAAAAATGAATGGGAAAGGCTAAGCCAAAGTCTAGAAAAACGATCGGGGGCATTTGCATCATTCATGAACACTCATCTCTCTATTAAGCTTTGCATCTGCACTGTGTTAGCAAGCATTTGCATCATTCATGGATATTTGCATTTGCACTATTCCATGAGCATCTGCATTCTACCTTTACAAGTACATCCTTCATAGATATTTGCATTCGCATCATCTCAAGCAAGTGCATCATTTCTAGGATCATTGCATCTTCGTTGTAGCTGCAATTACACCATTCATGAACCACTTACATGAACATGATTCGTAGGGACATCTGCATCTGCATTTAGAAGCATTTGCATCAATCCAAGACATTTGCATCTGCATTTAGAAGCATTTGCATCAATCCAAGACATCTGTATCATTTCAAGAAGCATTTGCATCAATCCAAGACATTTGCATTTACACCATCAAGCATTTGCATCCTCTCTCAAATCCTTCAGGTTAATTTCCAAGCCATTTCAATTTCTGGTTTCATCCAGATCTTTTTCAATTTTCTGGTTTCACCATGCCTTTTTATTCTCTGGTTACATCCAGATCTTTTTCAAATTTCTGGTTTCACCCATGCTTTCCAATTTTTGGTTTCATCCAGATCTTTTTCAAATTTCTGGTTTCACACATGCTTTTCAATTTCTGGTTCCATCCAGATCATTTTCAAATTTCTGGTTTCACCCATGCTTTCCAATTTCTGGTTTCATCTAGATCTTTTTCAAATTTCTGGTTTCACCCATGCTTTTCAATTTCTGGTTCCATCCAGATCATTTTCAAATTTCTGGTTTCACCCATGCCTTTTTAATCTCTGGTTTCATCCAGTTCTTTTTCAAATTTCTGGTTTCACCCATGCTTTTCAATTTCTAGTTTCATCCAGATCATTTTTCAATTTTCTGGTTTCACCCATGCCTTTTTATTCTCTGGTTTCATCTAGATCTTTTTCAAATTTCTAGTTTCACCCATGCTTTTCAATTTCTGGTTTCATCCAGATCTTTTTCAAATTTTTGGTTTCACCCATGCATTTTTATTCTCTGGTTTCATCCAGATCTATTTCAAATTTTTGGTTTCACCCATGTTTTTGAATTTTTGGTTTCATCCAGATCATTTTTCAATTTTATGGTTTCACCCATGCTTTTCAATTTCTGGTTTCATCCAGATCTTTTTTAAATTTCTGGTTTCACCCATGCTTTTCAATTTTTGGTTCCATCCAGATCATTTTCAAATTTTTGGTTTCACCCATGCTTTTCAATTTTTGGTTTCATCCAGATCATTTTCAAATTTCTGGTTTTACCCACGTCATTTCAATCCCTGGTTTCATCTAGATCTTTTTCAATTTTCGGTTTCACCCATGCTAGTAAGGTTAGCACAAGACAAGATAAGAGCCCGAGACCATCGTCGAGGTCTTTTCTTCTCTTGCAAATCGAACCCGTTTCCTTAAGACGGTTTGAGCCTTGATTATTCAGGGAATTCAATTTAAGGACAAAATCTTCTATTTACATCTTTTTCAAAAATAAAATGATGATGAAAAAAAAATGAAAAAAATGATGAAAATGAAAAAAATGAAAAAAGAAAACTCCATTTCCCTTTTCTTCACATGTGATTTCACTAACCGTACAAAATTAGTATTTGTTTATCTTTGCCTGATTCTTGATTCTCAGCAATAGCCAAAGAGGGGTAGCTGTAGACACCTAATTTTGTTCGGACCCCTAAATCAGGTACGTTTTCTTCCTAAATTGATGTTTCAGAATGCTAAAAGGCTTTTCTCATCCTGCAGGTGGTATTCCGAGACTTAGTCCAAGAAAGCAGACAGAAAAAGTCAAATGCAAAAAAAGCAAAAAAAGTCAACCCCAGAAAAATCAACCCCAAAAAAGTCCACTACTGAAAAAGTCAACCCACTTTCAAAATCAAGATTTGAGTTTCAATTGAAAAACGGTGAAATAATTTTGATAATCCGAGGTCTACATTGAAAGATATGGGTTCGAAAGTTGGGTTACAGAGATTCGGTAGAAAGAAAACCCTAATTCGAGAAATTTGGGGAAACGTGCTTAAACGATCAAATTGGTCATAATTGAAGGTTCCAAATGAAAGATAAGTATTGACTACGAGTAATAGAGAAGCCACTTAAAAGAAAAATTGAAAGAAAAGTCAATTCGGAAGAAAATCGAGAATTAGGGTTTTTGGTGGATTTCGGTGAAATTTGGAAGAATTACAGAAATGGCCCGATTCGGTAGGACTAAAGCCCCTAATTGATGAGGAGTGATTAAACAAGGATAGCCCAAGGCTCAGTTTGAAGAAAATCTAAAAATTGGACTTGTTTTGAGCAAAATCGGGTTTTAAAGGCAAAAGGGCAAAATTGGAAAATATGGGAAAAATAGCAAATGAACTCCAAAAATTTTGAACATTTTCAAATCTCAATCTTAAATCATTTCAAAGAGATTGGAAAAATAAAATCTTGAATCGGAGTTCGTTTACAAAATGGCCAAATCCCGGGCCCACTATGAAGAAATTCAAGAAGATAAATCCCGGAAAAATAGCAAACGAGTTCCAAAAATTTTGAAAATTTGTAGATCTCATATTTAAATTATTTGTAAGAGATTGGTGAAAGAAAATATTTATTTGGAGTTCGTTTGCAAAATGGCCAAATCCTGGGTCCCTTATGTAGTAATTAAGTAGATAAATCCCGAAAAAATAGCAAATGAGCTCCAAAAATTATGAAAACTTATAGATCACATTTTAAAATTATTTGGAAGATATTGGTGAATAAAAATTTAGATTCGGAGCTCGATTAAAAAATGGTAAAGTTCGGGTGCATAAAAGGGGTAATTTTGGAAATAAATCAGAAATAAATAGCAAATGGACTCAGAAAATTTTGAAAACTTCCAGAATTCATTTTTTTTTATTATTTTAGAAGTATAGAAAAAAATTGAATTTGGAGTCCTTTGCTATTTATTTAGGTTCGGGGGGCAAAAAGGTTATTTCACTAAAGAAACCAAAAAGGGCAAATTTAAAATTGAGAAAAATATGAAAGAAGAAGGAATTGTTGGGATTTTACCTCCCTTGGTCAGCTAGCATAGAGGAGAAGAAGGAAGCTTGATCAATTTAATTCCTTAGTCACTATCAATCCACATGCTACCACTAACACCTTGCAAATGGTCCCCCTTTCATCCAATGGCTTAGGTGCCTTGTAGGAAAGTTGAATGTACCATCCAATGGCCAAGTTTAAATGCCAAGATGAAATTTTTATTTGTCATGAAGGAACCCTCATCTAATGGCCAAGAATGGAAGAAAAAAGATGAGCACAATTCATCCAAAGGTGAGCATCCATTCGCCTAAGCAAGGGAGTGCATGGGATTGTCTCTTTTCATCCAATGGCTTAGGCCATCTACAAGGGCTGAGTACACATGTTGAGGGCTGGATTTAATCTACAAGATGTCATTTTTATGTTGTCCTCATCCAATGACCAAGAATGGAAAAGCACAACTCATCCAAGTGTAGGCACTCAAGGGGGCAAGCAAGGGAGTGCATGGGATTAGTCCTCTTTTGCATCTAAGGGCTGAGGTTACTACATGGGCTGAGTACACATCTTAAGGGTTGCTATCAATTGGCAAGATGACATTTTTATGTTGTCATCAAAATATCTTAATCTAAGGGCCAAGATTGGAGGAGAAAAAGTGCAAATTCCATCCAATGTGGAGAGGCCATTCGGCCAAGGCTAAGGGAGGGAGGCTGATTTCATTTATTCAGAAGTTTTTTGGCTGAATTCAGTAGCTAATTTAGCAACAAAAAAAAAAGGTTTTGAAAGAAAGAAAAAAAAGGTTTTCAATAGGAGAGTTTGAAGCTAGTCATCTCTACCAAGCTCTAGCATAGCTTTCTTCTTGTTTTCCTTGGTGAATTCTTGATTTTCTATCTTGTTTTCCTACTACATTTTTCATAGAAATAAAGTTTTTTAAATGTTTACTTAAGTTTTCATCTTTTCTTCTCCATCAAAATGATCAAAAACAATTTTTTTTTTTTACATAGTTTTATGCTTGGCCTAATGTGGATGTTTGTTGGCTTTGGTATTTTCTTTTTTCTTCCTTGCATGTTGTTGTGAGAAAAATTATTTTTAGAGGTTTGTTTATGTATTTTATATTCTGATTTTTACAAAAAGATGAAGCAAAAAAGGTTGAAATGGCTACATGATCTTGGCAAGACCAAGTGACCATGGTTAGCGGAGAGGCTATGCCCATTTTTACCTACCATGAAGCTCACCTTAATTTTGCTGTTTAGCATGGTTTATTTTCTGATTTTTGAAATGGAAAGGCTTCATGATCTTGGCATGACCAAGTGATTATGGTTAGGTGAGAGGCTATGCCCATTTTATACCGACCATGGAGCTTAACTTTCCTTGTTTTATTTACTAGTTTTGCTTGTTATTTGCTTTGCATGTCTATGTTTAATTTTTTATATGTTCTTTACATTATTTTTTATGCTATATTTGTTTCTATATGTCATTTTCATGCTTAATAATTTTCCCTTGCATATTCGGCCATTGTGTTCATATGCTCATATTGTGCTTTTTTTTTTTCATATATCATGTCTTATATTATGCACATGTTTGCATTTTCATATTTTATCATATGGCCATTCGGCTATTTCATGTTGCTATGCCTTACATGTGCATTTTCATCTTGCTTCTTGGCTTGTTTGCATCTCCATGCCATGAGTTAGCATATCTTGATATTTAGTATGCCTTGCATGTGCATTTTCATCTTGCCTCTTGACTTGTTTGCATTTTCATGCCATGAGCTTGTGTATTTTGATTTTAGTATTTCATATGCTTGTGAAAATGTCATGATATTATGCATCTTGATATGATTTGTCATGTACTTGTGCCATTTACTATATAGGATTGCATTAGAGTATCATGTGACCATTCGGCCTCTTCATGCATTCCTTGCCTTGTCATGCATTTACATTTTGTTTAGGTAACATGTTTTGCATTATCATATCTTGAAATTGTGTATTAGTTTCTGTTTGTTCCAGCATTAGCATTAGGTTCATTGGTCATGGTATGTTTATAGTAATGCTATGCATTTTCACTACATTTTAGGTCTAGGCCATATTGGTATTGCCATGCATATTGGGTCTTAAATCATATTGGTATTGCCATGCATTGCTATGCTACTTAGGTCTTAGGTTACATTAGCATTTTCACAACATATTAGGTCCAAGTCATATTTGCATTATCAAGCATTGCATGCATGTTAAGTTAGGATAGCATTTATTGCCATGCAAACTCATGCTAGGCATTTAGGTTATTTTGAATTGTCATGCATTTCCTTTACCATTTATGCTTTAGACCATGCATTTCATACATTTCATTTGCTATATGTTCATGCATTCCATGTGATTGCCACTTGATTTGTGACTTAGGCCAATTAATGGCTCAAAGTCATGCTCTCTTGAGCATACTTGTGGAAAATTAAGGAGTTGTCAAATTGATTATTCTATCTTTGTGATTTTTTTTACTTAGCCAATTTTTGTCCAAGGTTTTTAAATGTTTTAGCTACTGTCCTTAGGTCTTTAGGATGATCTCCAACAATTTTACTTTGATTTTTAAATGATTTTATCAAAGGCAAAAAATGTGTTTTGACAAAACAATTTTTTTTCACCAAGTACTCTAACTTCTCCGATTTGTTTGGGCAGTCATCTTTAATAAAAAAATTAAGACAATTTTTTATCGTGTAGTTTTACATGTTCTGAGTCTTCAGTATTTGTTTTAGATGTTTTTGAATTTTTAAAAATAGGCTAAAAAATCGTGTGTCAAAATCGGACAGTAGAGGCAGATTTGAAACAAAAATAAAAATAATGGTTGAATTTAGCTAAGGCATTTAGAGGGGGTTGGTTAGAAGCTTTAGCTACTATCTTTGGGTAGTTTCTAAGCCTTTTTAAACTTTAAAAATGATTTTATAAATCTCAGGTTAAGGGTGGTCAAGTCCGGGATTTTAAATTTAGGAAATTAGAGCCATTTTAAAAAGGTTTTGTAGAGGTTTTAATCTTCATTCAAGTTTTTCCTCAAAATTGTTTTCAAACAATCACAGAGTTTAGTTTTTTTCTTTAGAAAATCTAATTTGAAATATTCTCCTAAGGTAGCCGGATATCTTTTTAGATATATGGATTTCTTTATTTAGAGGAAAAAATATATTTTCATGCATTGCATTTTCCATATTCATTGCATTTTATTTAATATGTGATTTTTGATATTATATTTTCCATGGTATTATTATTACTTTGATTTACATTTTATGATATTATATTGTTTGCCATATGATTTTGAATATTTCATGCTATCCTATATTTTTTATTTAATCATTTTTTTCACATTATTTAGCATATACTTTGTTCATGCATTTTTATTTTATTTTCATGCATATTTTATGATAGCTTTATTTTATGTTTCATGTCATTTTTTGTCACTTAGATCATATTCCATGTCATTTAGGTTACATTATTTAGAATATGCCATGTCATTTAAAATATGCCATATCATATAAAATTGCCATGTCATTTAAATCATTTTATTTCATTTAGAATATACCATGATACTTAGGATTTTACATTATTTTGAATATACTATGCCATTTAAATTATGTCATATCGTTTAGGTTGCATTATATTATCTAGACTTTGCTATGTCATGTTATTTATGTCAAACATGTTCATATTCATTTTTGAAATATTTTTTTTTATTAAAAAAAGGATAATGATTTTCAATAAAAATAAAGATATTCTCTAGTTAAAATAATTCATAAGTTCTCTACCAGGTTTGCTGGAGGGGATATCATCAATTATCATTAATAAAGGAGTATATTTCTTTCAAAAAACGAGAATGATTCGAAAAGTTTTCCAAATAAATAAAAATTTCTATATTTTGCCGATTTTGTCGGGGAATATAGAAAAATTTTGAATTAATAAATTCCGGATCATTTTTAATTAAAAATGGAATTATTTTTCTTTAAATTGGGAATTAACTTGAAATACTAAATTAAAAACCAACTTTTTACCGAGACTTGAGATAACACATGATTAATAAGGTACCATTTTATACGGGCGTCGTAGGGGTGCTAATCCTTCCCTGCACGTAACCGAGTTCCGAACCCGATTCTTTGATTTTCTCTGGTTTATAACGTAGACTTGAAATTGGTTTTAAAAATGTTTTAATTAATTTTAAAATGTTTTATAAAACCGGTTTTAATAGGTGGCCGATCACACCTAGCCAAAAAAGATTGGTGGCGACTCCATGTTTTTTCCGAGGTTGTTTTCATACCCTCGACCTTTTATTTCAATCTAGAGGAATTAAGTCGTCTTTTCGTCTGCTTCTGTTTCCCCTTCACTCGAACGGGTCCCCGCGATCGGGATCACGTATTGACATCGGTAAATGTTGGTTTTGAAATTAGCATTTTAAAATATTTCCCATATTAAAAAAGAATAATCCCATTTTAAGTTGAAAATGATCCGGAATTTATTAACTTAAAATTTTCCTATATTCCCCGGCAAACCCGACAAAACATAGAAATTTTATTTATTTAGAAAATCTCCGAATCACTCTCATTTTTTGAAAGAAAGATATTTTGTTGTTAATGATAATTGATGATATCCTCCCCTGCAAACCCGTCAGAGAACTCATGAATTATTTTAAGTCGGGAATATCCTTATTTTAAAAAGCATGATCTTTATTATATTAGAAAACATTTTAAAAAAAAGGTTACGAATATGCAAATCACTACTAATGACATGGCAAAAGAATGAATGCCATAGCATATGGATTGATGAGATGACATGCTTGACATGGCATAATCTAAACGTCATAGCAAAAGAAATAATGGCATGGTAAGAAATATAAAATAACATTATCATAGAATATGCATGAAAATAAAAAAGGCAATGCATGAACATAACAAAGCCTAGATGATATGGCAAAATAATTTATGACATGGCAAGAAGCATAAAGTAACATAGAATATCCACAATCACATAATAACCATGATAACACCATGAAATCTGAATCAAAGTAATGACATTACTATGGAATATTCATTCATATAATTTAAATGACTAAGATAGCAAAATTAAATATCATGGAATATGCATGAACATGGAAAATGCAATGCATGAAAGTGTACTTCTTCCTTTAAATAAGGACATACGTATACCTAAAAAGATATCCAACTACCTTAGGAAGAAACTTAAATCAAAATTTCTAAATCAAAATACTTTGTGATTGGATTAAAAATAATTTGAAAATTTTTGGATGAAAATGGCACCATGGCTGAAACCCCCCTTTAAAAGGTTCTATTTTCCTAACTTTGAAACCCAGGTTGACCACCCTTGACCCAACTTTTATAAACTCAAATTTTATGATTGAAATAGCATGGAAATTAACCAAATTCAGTATCTAAAGTCCTAATTCAGTCCCCTCTAATTATTCTAATCAAAACAGAAAATTGTATTTTCTTTAAAAACAAACTGACTCTCACAGGCAGTTTTGAAAACTGATTTTTTTACCCTTCAAAAAAATTTCAAAAAATTTTGAAAAAATTCTAGAATATCTAGGACATGTCTACCTTTATGATAAAAAACTAGCTTAATTTTTGGAGCAAGGATACTATGACCGAACTTTACCAAAATCAAAATAGTGAGTTAAAAACTGCTTTGCCAAAATCCATTTTTTAACCATGATAAGTAAATCTAAAAATCATGAAAAATATCATGGTATTCCTTAAATGACTACTGGATGTAGTTAAAAAATAAATTTATTTTGACCAAGGATGAGTAGTGAAAAAAAATCACAAAGTCAGAATACCCAATTTAAGCTATTAATTTTCCACAAGCATGCTCAAGAGAGCTTGGGTTTGAGCCATTGATTGGCTTAAGTCAAAAATCAAGTGGAGAATGTATAAATGCATGAAATTATTAGCAAGATGAATGCATGGCACATGCATGACCTAATGCCTAAATGTCATGGAAAATTCATGGGATAATAAGATGACCTAATGCCTAAATGACATGGAAAATGTCATGGGATAATAGGATGACCTAAAGCTTAAATGACATGGAAAATGTCATGCATAAAGATGACCTAAAGTCTAAATGACATGGAAAATGTCATGGCATAATAAGATGATGATAACTCGTATAATTATATAGTTTTTAGTTATGTTTTATTATTGTTTTGTGTCAAATACGAGTTATTATTGCTTAGTCTACTTGTGTTTATGATCTTTTATATTTTTATGTAATTTGGTGTTTTTCATGAGTTTCTTTGAGTGATTTCAGATTACTAGGTTAAATCCAGAATTAAGGGCAAATCCAATTCAGTTCCAGTTCCGACACCTTTTGCCATATCAGCTATATCTGGAGTTTCACCGAAGAATTAAGGCTGAAATTTTGACAGTGCAAAGTTAAGAGGCATATATATCTTTTTCATGTTTTACACTTCTTGAAACGGAGTCGTTTTCCCTACCGAAATCAACCATCAAGTTGGCTGATGTGCAATGACGTCTGTTCTGCACAGTTTTGGTATTTTGACCATATCTTTCGATCCACATGAGCACATGATCTGATTCTAACGGCTATGGATCAATAACTGATAGGGGCATATTTTTCTAGAAGACCATTTGATCCGATCGAGCTTCCAACATTGACAAAAGCGACTATCAAGCTGGCTGATCAGAATTGTCATACAACATGACGAAAATTGTTAGAAAAATGCACCCACCTATTATACCTACCTTTGAAATTTATAAAGCTTGTCTCTTGTCATTTAGCTCTCCAAAATGTGTATAAATAGAGGGCCTTGGATGAGTATTAGGATACATTATACATTGGTAGGATATTAGCCATTGTAATAAAATTCTCTAAGTTTTCTTTTTCTTTCCTTTCTCTAGTTTTCTTTTTCTTTATTTACTTATGTTTCTTACATTTCTTTTCATTTTATTCATATCTAGTATGTGTTGCTAATCATATTGTTGAGGTGATGAGGTGAAGCTTTTGGTAAATGCTAAGGTTAGTCTCTTAAACATGAGCTAAAATGAATCATCATTTATAAACACTAGTATAGATAATATTTTCTTTTGGATTAAAATCATACTTACAAAGTAGGGATCTTGATTCATTATTGACAAGGAAAATGGCACAGTAAATGCTTGGTTTCATAACCTTGATTTGTTGTAGACATATACCTTGGCATAAGGAATGCTTGGACTCTTTTTATGAGTTTTGAGGACACCAAATGAACATAATATCATATGCTATGGACGTTGGACAATTTGGACTGAATTGCTAAACCTTCCGATTGGAATCTCCCTTATGTGTGAATTTCAATTGTGTAATAAAACAAGATTAATCTTAGCATAACACCAAGAGTGGATTCTCTAACCTCAACATCTTTTCTTATTGTTTTGTTTATATCTTGTTTAAATTTCTTTTATGTTGTTTTGTTTATTTTGTTCTCTAATATCTTGTTTATCTTGTTTTGTTGTTGATTCCCTAATATCTTGTTTACTTTCTTTGTCTTATATATTTATAAACTTATACTTACTAATACGCTTCCCTGTGGTTCGACCTCGGACACCCGAGAATTTATTACTTGAACATAACCTGCACTTGGGTTTACAACTCTTAATTGAGTCTCCATCAAGTTTTTGGTGCCGTTGCCGGGGAAGCAATATTAAGTATATAAGTTTATAAGTATATTTATTTTTATTGGCTGGTTATACCGCCTAATTTTGTATATTTATTTTTATTGGCTGGTTATACCGCCTAATTTTCTATATATTTATATTTAATTTGTATATTAACTTTGTTTTATTTTTATTGGCTGGTTATACCGCCTAATCTGTATATTAACTTTGTTTTATGTTTGTTTGGCGACGTCATTTTAGATCTCGTCGTTTAGTTAGATTTTATTGTGAAACTTTTTCAGGTAATCTTTCTAATACAACTCCTAACATGGCTGACAATGAAAGTGTTCATGCTGAAGATGAGAACAGACAAGTACGCACCATGCGTGACTACTTGCAACCAACTCGAAGCTCATCACCCTCTTGTTTTATTTTTCCTCTCAATGCAAACAACTTTCGTTTTAAACCAGGTATGATAGCTTTGCTTCCAAATTTCCATGGGTTAGAATCGGAAAGTGCTTACTCGTTTCTAAAAGACTTCGAAGATGTATGTGTCACCTTTAATGACCAACAATGTACAAATGAAATTGTCAAGCTAAAATTATTTCCTTTTTCTTTAAAAGATAAAGCAAAAATTTGGCTTCATAATTTAAAACCAAGGTCAATTGGCACATGGCAAGAATTACAAACTGAGTTTCTAAAGAAATTTTTCCCAGCACATAAAACTACTGCTTTGAAAAGACAGATTCAAAATTTCAATCAAAATCAAAATGAAGCATTTTTTCAGTGCTGGGAGCGTTTTCAAGATTTGTTAAGTTCTTGTCCACATCATGGTTTTGAAAAATGGCGTCTTATTAGTTTCTTTTATGAAAGTTTAACTCCCGAAACTAAACAATTTGTTGAAACAATGTGTAACAGTGAGTTTCTAGAAAAAGAACCTGAAGAAGCCTTTGACTACCTAGACCATTTGGCAGATAACTCTCAAGCCTGGCACACAGATAATTCCTCTGAAAGTTCCAATAGATCTAATTTTGTTTCTAACAGAGGTAAATATCATTTTAGTCAAGAAGATGAGATAAAAGCTAAAGTAGCTAATTTGGCTAGAAAGGTTGAAGCCATGGAACTTAGAGAAGTAAAAGAAGTCAAAACGGTTAAAAATGAAGAAAGTTGTGGAATTTGTGAAATCATGGGACACCCCACTTCTGAATGTCCAAACATTCCCATTCTTAAAGAAGCGTTGCATGATCAAGTAAATTCCATAAACACATTTAAAAAGCCTTTTCCTTCTCCTTACTCTGAAACGTATAATCCTGAATGGAGAAGTCATCCCAACTTCAGTTGGCGGAATAATAATCATGTTCAGGTACCACAATCTCAAAAGCCGGGCAACACTTTTTCCTATCAACCTTCACGTGTACAAACCTTGGAAGAGACATTGCAAGCATTCATGCAAACACAAGCAAATGTGAATAACCGGACTTCACAGGACATCAATGAGATCAAAAACACCTTGTCCACATTGACAGCTTCATTACGCACTCAAGAAAAAGGTAAGTTTCCTGCTCAACCTCAGCCTAACCCTTCTACTCAATGTCTTGTTTCTTGCTCCAATGAAACTCAACAGGAAAATGCCAGTTCTATCACAACTCTTCGAAGTGGAAAGGCAATTGACAAAAACATTCCATCAAAAGACCAAGATCCTCCTTCCCCTCCGAAAAGTAATGGTAAGGATGATGGTAAGTCTGAACTTCTTGAAAATTTGGACAAAGAAAAAGGTATGCATCCTGCTCATTTTCCTCAAAGGTTGCAAACAATAAAGAATTTGAATCAAAATGCAGAAATATATGAACTTTTCAAACAAGTTAAGATTAACATTCCTTTATTGGATGCAATCAAACAAGTTCCATCTTATGCTAAATTTTTGAAGGACATGTGCACAGTTAAAAGGAAACATAATGTACAAAAGAAAGCATTTCTGACGGAAAGTGTGAGCTCAATCATTCAGCACCTTACTCCACCAAAATTCAAAGATCCTGGATGTCCAACAATCTCATGCATCATTGGAAACACTAGAATAGAACGTGCATTGCTTGATCTTGGTGCTAGTGTTAATCTTTTGCCTTTTTCTGTTTATCAACAGTTAGGTTTAGGTGAACTCAAGGAAACACCTGTTACACTTCAACTAGCTGATCGTTCTGTAAAAATTCCTCGAGGGATAGTTGAAGATGTTTTGGTTCAAATTGATAATTTTTACTTCCCTGTTGATTTTATTGTTTTAGACACACATCCTGTTTCAAATCCAAATGTTCAAATTCCTGTTATATTAGGCCGTCCATTTCTTGCAACTTCTAATGCTCTGATAAATTGCAGGAATGGTATGTTGAACATTTCTTTTGGAAATATGACTTTAGAATTAAATGTGTTCAACACTTGCAAGCAACCTGGTGATGATTCAGAAATACATGAAGTGGATTTCATTGAAGAACTTGTTCATGAACATCTCACCACTACCATATTCCATGATCCTTTAGAAGCTTATTTAATTGAATGTGAGTTTGATAATGCTTCAGAAATTTCACACACTGATTCTTTGTTAAATTCTTTTCAGGTTAAGCATTATTGGAAACAAAAGTTTGAGGAACTTCCATCACTCACAAATGTCACTGTACCATCAACTATTGAACCACCCAAGCTGGATTTAAAACCATTGCCATCCGAGCTAAAATATTCCTTTTTGGGTGAGAATGAAACTTTTCCAGTCATAAATGAACTTGAGGAACTCAGAAAAGATGCATATGAGAATTCTAAAATTCATAAAGAAAGAACTAAAGCCTTTCATGACAAGTAAATTTCAAGAAAAACATTTGATGTTGGGCAAAAAGTTCTACTTTATAATTCTAGACTTCACATATTTCCTGGTAAGTTGAGATCAAGATGGACTGGCCCATTTGTGGTTAAGCATGTGTATCATTATGGAGCAGTTGACATTGAGAATCCTCAAAATGGTAATGTATTCAAGGTAAATGGACAAAGACTCAAACTCTTTTTGGAAAATCATGTTACTCAAGAAGAGGTTGTTTTTCTTTCTGATCCTTGAAAGATTAAGAATGCTTATGCACAAAGGGATTCCTGAAGACATACGTTGGATAATTGAAGCCAAGGTACGTGAAGATGAATATCTTCATGTTTTGCATTTACCAGGTACAGGTAGAAGCACTTTTGCAAAGAAGCGACGAGCAAAGCGCATGAGTTCAAATTGCCACAAATGTGCACGATGGACGTGTAACGGTAAATGTCGTTCTATTGGGATTCCGTCCTCTAATCGAGATGATAAAATTGAATTCATTAAGGATGGACTGAGTAAGGAGAATTTGGATAATATCCAACTTTCTCTTGAGACGCATCCTAGTGGAGACGTACAAAGAGAAATTCTTGATTTATGGCCGCAATTCCAAAGGGAATGGCAACATCTTGGGAATCTGATGTTAAAAGACCCTGTTTGCCAGCTTGTAAGAAAACTGGATGGGAAGCATATCCTCGACTCATAGAAGGCGTTTAAGCCGTTTCTGGACGTAAAACCAGAGGAAGATGTGAGCCACAATCACAACTACAATAAATGACTTCTCAGCTTTTGGTTTGATTTGCAATAACTTCATTTCGGTTTAATTTACGTGTTGTTCGATTTGTGTAATTATTCTCGTTTTTTTTTTTTTTTTTTGCATTGGTCTTTTACGGTTGATTTTTCTTCTCTTTTTGATTTTCTTCCTGAAATCACGCAAAAATCTTTTGTTAGGTTAACATTTTCTTCTGACAGGTCAAATACACTTTCGGCGACATTATTACTCTTGTCTGATTCACTACTCAGTCCTCTATATATTACACCATGTACTCATTCTCTTTCAGGCACTCGAAAAAAAATGGAAAGTACTTCGTCCCAGCGCATTAAAAAAATTTGTGTCTTTGGAGGTGCTTATCCAGGGAAAAATAACATATTCGCTGATGAAGCCATAAGAGTTGGAGTAATACTTGCCCAACAAAAGATCCAGTTGATTTATGGAGGCGGTAGTACGAGTTTAATGGGAGCAGTCGCTACAGCAGCACACGCCGGAGGAAGTCTAGTTCTAGGAATCGTGCCAAAACTATTCACAGATTTTTGTGGACCTACCGTGGGTAAGGAAATACAAGTCTGGAGTATCCCTGAACGGATGACAATCATGTACCATTCTGCCGATGCATTCATTGCTTTACCAGGAGGTCTGGGTACATTGGAAGAAATAGCTTGCGTGGCTTCTTGGTCATCTTTGGTCACAAATAAGAAACCCATTGGTTTGCTTAATATTAATGGTTATTTTAGTAATTTGCTTTCATACTTAGATAATGCTGTGGATAATGGATTCATGTTTTCAGAGGCAAGGAGAACCATAATTTCTGCTACAACAATTGAAGATTTACTCAAAAAGCTCCAAGCTTATGAGTATTTATCTGCTACGGTTGTTTCGCAAATGCTCGGAAAAAGAAAAAGATATATGGACGAGCAAGGAGTGGATTGCACTTTGTCTTTGTGACATTATCTAACATTTTGTTTGTTGTGTCTCAGTTATAATAAGTGGTTAGCAACCTCTGCAGGTAATGTCTCCTAAATTCTACCTTTAGTAGGGGTAAGGGACATATTTCGCTAATTTAAAAAAAAAAAGTTTGTTGTGTTTTAAGCAATTTAGAAGTATTCATTCTGAACAAGGTCTGAGTAAGGGAGACTTGAGACATACCTTGTCAGTTTGATTTTAATCTTTTTATGTTTACTTGTTAATTTTTGTTTAGTATTTTAGGATTAATTAGGTTGCATGAGTTTGTTTTGTTTTGAGTCTTAGTTATTCCTATTCTTATGTTATTAGTTCTTTTCTCTTACACATGATTCTTTCATTTGGGTTAATAGACTTACATTGAGGACAATGTAAGAATTAAGTGTGGGGGGAACGATTTAGGATTTCTTTTATTTTTGTCTACTATTTTTTTTATGAGTCTTTATTATTATTATTATTTTTTTAATGTGTTCTAGTTCCTTTTTAATACAATGATGAGATATGAATTGCATAAGTCTAAAACAGATTTATTAGTGAGAAGATTTTCATGAGAATTGAGCTTGATGTCAACCTTTTTATGAGCCAATGTTAATATGATATGTTGATTGAGAAAGAAGCATGTTTAGACTTAATCTGACTTGTATAATCATCCTTGTGAGTTTTTGAGCCTATAATGATTGATGCATTATACAAATCAATCTAATTTCTTTCTTGAGTGCTCTTATGATTACATGATTCTCTAGAACTTGCTTTAAACCGTTTGAGACTATATTGATACATGTGACAACATGAATATGATAGAGGCATTAGGATTATAACCAGAGCCAAACAGCCATCCATTATTAATGTTCTAAGAGAACATCCCCACTAGTGAGCCAATTTGAGCCTACATTAAATATGCTGTTTTATTGGTAACCACAACTTACACCTAGCCTAAATATACTTATATCCTTACCCTTGTTCTAAAGATGGATTATATATTTTGAGACATATTGCAAAAAAACAAGGGATATTTTTAGTTGAAAATTTGGGTTAGAAACAAAAGATAAGTGTGGGGGAAGAAAAGAAAAGAAAAAGTCAAGAGAAAAAAGAAAGGGATCATTGTTAAATACATTCCCATATTCAAAAAAAAAAAAAAAAAATCTTCTCTTGAACTTCTAGTTAAAGTAAAGAAAAAGATGTTACAAAGTTGGTTAGAATGAAGCAAAGGCTCAACATGAATATTTAGCCTATGTGACTATGTACTTGTAAAGAGTTTTGAGAAATTTATTTGTATGATCTTATTATGTCTCTAAACTCTATGAACTCTTTGGAACCTTTGTGATATCTTTATCCTTTTGTTCTTTAACCACATTATAACCCTTTGGCCCCATTACAACCTTGAATAAAGACCTCTTGATTTATGAAGTTGTATGATCTAAATAGTGGAGAATAGGTGGACAAGCAAGCATATGGTAGAAGTGTTTTCATGAGATTGATTGAGTGTAAACACTTTACCACTACTTTAAAGAGTGAAAATCATGAGAGTATCCCATGTGAGAGGTTGAGATTAAGTTGAATATGCACTATTTTGATTGAAATATGTTATGTTAATATTGGCTTAACTCATTTATTTACATTCAAGCATGAATTTTTGTGAAATTCTTTGAGCTATTGATTAGTTTATAAGACTTGTTCAAAGATTGTCTCTAATTTATATTGAAAGGATTAGGAGTAAATATTTTTAGTGTATGTAGTTTACTTATATTTTAGTTTTTCAATGTTTGTGGGTATCGTTCTAGCAAACCCTCACGAGACTAAACTCGTCCACTAGGGACACCTAGGGGTTTAAAGGCTTGTGTCACATGCTAAGTGCCACCGTGATTTCCTACGAAAATGGATTAGATTAGATTTTCTTATTTTATTTTTATTGAGTCGTTGCTAGGGACTAGCAACAATCTAAGTGTGGGGGTGTGATAACTCGTATAATTATATAGTTTTTAGTTATGTTTTATTATTGTTTTGTGTCAAATACGAGTTATTATTGCTTAGTCTACTTGTGTTTATGATCTTTTATATTTTTATGTAATTTGGTGTTTTTCATGAGTTTCTTTGAGTGATTTCAGATTACTAGGTTAAATCAAGAATTAAGGGCAAATCCAATTCAGTTCCAATTCCGACACCTTTTGCCATATCAGCTATATCTGGAGTTTCACCGAAGCATTAAGGATGAAATATTGACAGTGCAAAGTTAAGAGGCATATCTATCTTTTTCATGTTTTACACTTCTTGAAACGGAGTCGTTTTCCCTACCGAAATCAACCATCAAGTTGGCTGATGTGCAATGACGTCTGTTCTGCACCGTTTTGGTATTTTGACCATATCTTCCGATCCACATGAGAAAATGATCTGATTCCAACGGCTATGGATCCGTAACTGATAGGGGCATAGTTTTCTAGAAGACCATTTGATCAGATCGAGCATCCAACATTGACAAAACCGACCATCAAGCTGGCTGATCAGAATTATCATACAACATGACGAAAATTGTTAGAAAAATGCACCCACCTATTATACCTACCTTTGAAATTTATAAAGCTTGTCTCTTGTCATTTAGGTCTCCAATATGTGTATAAATAGAGGGCTTTGGATGAGTATTAGGATACATTATACATTGGTAGGATATTAGCCATTGTAATAAAATTCTCTAAGTTTTCTTCTTCTTTCCTTTCTCTAGTTTTCTTTTTCTTTATTTACTTATGCTTTTTACATTTCTTTTCATTTTATTCATATCTAGTATGTGTTGCTAATCATATTGTTGAGGTGATGAGGTGAAGCTTTTGGTAAATGCTAAGGTTAGTCTCTTAAACATGAGCTAAAATGAATCATCATTTATAAACACTAGTATAGATAATATTTTCTTTTGGTTTAAAATCATACTTGCAAAGTAGAGATCTTGATTCATTATTGACAATGAAAATGGCACAGTAAATGCTTGGTTTCATAACCTTGTTTTGTTGTAGACATATACCTTGGCATAAAGAATGCTTGGACTCTTTTTATGAGTTTTGAGGACACCAAATGAACATAATATATATGCTATGGACGTTGGACAATTTGGACTGAATTGCTAAACCTTCCGATTGGAACCTCCCTTATGTGTGGATTTCAATTGTGTAATAAAACAAGATTAATCTTAGCATAACACCAAGAGTGGATTCTCTAACCTCAACATCTTTTCTTATTGTTTTTTTTTTTTTATATCTTGTTTAATTTCTTTTATGTTATTTTGTTTATTTTGTTCTCTAATATCTTGTTTATCTTGTTTTGTTGTTGATTCCCTAATATCTTGTTTACTTTCTTTTTCTTATATATTTATAAACTTATACTTACTAATACGCTTCCCTGTGGTTCGACCTCGGACACCCGAGAATTTATTACTTGAACATAACCTGCACTTGGGCCATATCCGCTATATCTGGAGTTTCACTGAAGCAATAAGGCTGAATTTTTTACAGTACAAAGTTAAGAGGCATATCTATCTTTTTCATGTTTTACACTTCTTGAAACGGAGTCGTTTTCCCTAGCGAAATTGACCATCAAGTTGGCTGATGTGCAATGACGTATGTGCTGACCTGTTTTGGTATTTTGACCATATCTTCCGATCCACATGAGCAAATGATCTGATTCTAACGGCTATGGATCCGTAACTGATAGGGGTATATTTTTCTAGAAGACCATTTGATCAGATCGAGCCTCCAACATTGACAAAATCGACCATCAAGCTGGCTGATCAGAATTGTCATACAATATGACGAAAATTGTTAGAAAAATGCACCCACCTATTATACCTACCTTTGAAATTTATAAAGCTTGTCTCTTGTCATTTAGCTCTCCAAAATGTGTATAAATAGAGGGCCTTGGATGAGCATAAAAGATACATTGGGAGGATATTAGCCATTGTAATAAAATTCTCTAAGTTTTCTTCTTCTTTCCTTTCTCTAGTTTTCTTTTTTTATTTACTTATGCTTCTTACATTTCTTTTCATTTTATTCATATCTAGTATGTGTTTCTAATCATATTGTTGAGGTGATGAGGTGAAGCTTTTGGTAAATGCTAAGGTTAGTCTCTTAAACATGAGCTAAAATGAATCATCATTTATAAACACTAGTATAGATAATATTTTCTTTTGGTTTAAAATCATACTTGCAAAGTAGGGATCTTGATTCGTTATTGACAATGAAAATGGCACAGTAAATGCTTGGTTTCATAACCTTGATTTGTTGTAGACATATACCTTGGCATAAGGAATGCTTGGACTCGTGTGAGTTTTGAGGACACCAAATGAACATAATATCATATGCTATGGACGTTGGACAATTTGGACTGAATTGCTAAACGTTCCGATTGGAATCTCCCTTATGTGTGAATTTCAATTGTGTAATAAAACAAGATTAATCTTAGCATAACACCAAGAGTGGATTCTCTAACCTCAACATCTTTTCTTATTGTTTTCTATATCTTGTTTAATTTCTTTTATATTTTGTTTATTTTGTTCTCTAATATCTTGTTTATCTTATTTTGTTGTTGATTCCCTAATATCTTGTTTACTTTCTTTGTCTTATATATTTATAAACTTATACTTGCTAATACGCTTCCCTGTGGTTCGACCTCGGACACCCGAGAATTTATTACTTGAACATAACCTGCACTTGGGTTTACAACTCTTTGTGATAACTCGTATAATTATATAGTTCTTAGTTATGTTTTATTATTGTTTTGTGTCAAATACGAGTTATTTTTGCTTAGTCTAATTGTGTTTATGATATTTTATAGTTTTATGTAATTTGGTGTTTTTCACGAGTTTCTTTGAGTGATTTCAGATTACTTGGTTAAATCAACAATTGAGGGTAAATCCAGTTCAGTTCCAATTCCGACACCTTTTGCCATATCCGCTATATCTGGAGTTTCACTGAAGCAATAAGGCTGAATTTTTTACAGTGCAAATTTAAGAGGCATATCTATCTTTTTCATGTTTTACACTTCTTGAAACGGAGTCGTTTTCCCTAGCGAAATCGACCATCAAGTTGGCTGATGTGCAATGACGTATGTGCTGACCTGTTTTGGTATTTTGACCATATCTTCCGATCCACATGAGCAAATGATCTGATTCTAACGCTATGGATCCGTAACTGATAGGGGTATATGTTTCTAGAAGACCATTTGATCAGATCGAGCCTCCAACATTGACAAAATCGACCATCAAGCTGGCTGATCAGAATTGTCATACAATATGACGAAAATTGTTAGAAAAATGCACCCACCTATTATACCTACCTTTGAAATTTATAAAGCTTGTCTCTTGTCATTTAGCTCTCCAAAATGTGTATAAATAGAGGGTCTTGGATGAGCATAAAAGATACATTGGGAGGATATTAGCCATTGTAATAAAATTCTCTAAGTTTTCTTCTTCTTTCCTTTCTCTAGTTTTCTTTTTTTATTTACTTATGCTTCTTACATTTCTTTTCATTTTATTCATATCTAGTATGTGTTTCTAATCATATTGTTGAGGTGATGAGGTGAAGCTTTTGGTAAATGCTAAGGTTAGTCTCTTAAACATGAGCTAAATCAAACTGACAAGGTATGTCTCAAGTCTCCCTTACTCAGACCTTGTTCAGAATGAATACTTCTAAATTGCTTAAAACACAACAAATTTTTTTTTTATTTTTAAAATTAGCAAAATATGTCCCTTACCCCCTACTAAAGGTAGAATTTAGGAGATATTACCTGCAGAGGTTGCTAACCACTTATTATAACTGAGACACAACAAACAAAATGTTAGATAAAATAACATAAAAGAAATTAAACAAGATATAAAAACAATAAGAAAAGATGTTGAGGTTAGAGAATTCACTCTTGGTGTTATGCTAAGATTAATCTTGTTTTATTACACAATTGAAATCCACACATAAAGGAGGTTCCAATCGGAAGGTTTAGCAATTCAGTCCAAATTGTCCAACGTCCATAGCATATGATATTATGTTCATTTGGTGTCCTCAAAACTCATAAAAAGAGTCCAAGCATTCCTTATGCCAAGGTATATGTCTACAACAAATCAAGGTTATGAAACCAAGCATCTACTGTGCCATTTTCATTGCAATCCACTCCTTGCTCGTCCATATCTCTTTTTCTTTTTCCGAGCATTTGCGAAACAACCGTAGCAGATAAATACTCATAAGCTTGGAGCTTTTTGAGTAAATCTTCAATTGTTGTAGCAGAAATTATGGTTCTCCTTGCCTCTGAAAACATGAATCCATTATCCACAGCATTATCTAAGTATGAAAGCAAATTACTAAAATAACCATTAATATTAAGCAAACCAATGGGTTTCTTATTTGTGACCAAAGATGACCAAGAAGCCACGCAAGCTATTTCTTCCAATGTACCCAGACCTCCTGGTAAAGCAATGAATGCATCGGCAGAATGGTACATGATTGTCATCCGTTCAGGGATACTCCAGACTTGTATTTCCTTACCCACGGTGACAAAATCGACTATCAAGCTGGCTGATCAGAATTGTCATACAACATGACGAAAATTGTTAGAAAAATGCACCCACCTATTATACGTACCTTTGAAATTTATAAAGCTTGTCTCTTGTCATTTAGCTCTCCAAAATGTGTATAAATAGAGGGCCTTGGATGAGTATTAGGATACATTATACATTGGTAGGATATTAGCCATTGTAATAAAATTCTCTAAGTTTTCTTTTTCTTTCCTTTCTCTAGTTTTCTTTTTCTTTATTTACTTATGTTTCTTACATTTCTTTTCATTTTATTCATATCTAGTATGTGTTGCTAATCATATTGTTGAGGTGATGAGGTGAAGCTTTTGGTAAATGCTAAGGTTAGTCTCTTAAACATGAGCTAAAATGAATCATCATTTATAAA
The DNA here is from genome assembly GCA_030761205.1 of Fremontodendron californicum. Classification (NCBI taxonomy): domain Eukaryota; kingdom Viridiplantae; phylum Streptophyta; class Magnoliopsida; order Malvales; family Malvaceae; genus Fremontodendron; species Fremontodendron californicum. The sequence goes on along the minus strand of JAULJL010000010.1, from coordinate 17,440,018 downwards.
CACTAGTATAGATAATATTTTCTTTTGGTTTAAAATCATACTTACAAAGTAGGGATCTTGATTCATTATTGACAAGGAAAATGGCACAGTAAATGCTTGGTTTCATAACCTTGATTTGTTGTAGACATATACCTTGGCATAAGGAATGCTTGGACTCTTTTTATGAGTTTTGAGGACACCAAATGAACATAATATCATATGCTATGGACGTTGGACAATTTGGACTGAATTGCTAAACCTTCCGATTGGAATCTCCCTTATGTGTGAATTTCAATTGTGTAATAAAACAAGATTAATCTTAGCATAACACCAAGAGTGGATTCTCTAACCTCAACATCTTTTCTTATTGTTTTGTTTATATCTTGTTTAAATTTCTTTTATGTTGTTTTGTTTATTTTGTTCTCTAATATCTTGTTTATCTTGTTTTGTTGTTGATTCCCTAATATCTTGTTTACTTTCTTTGTCTTATATATTTATAAACTTATACTTACTAATACGCTTCCCTGTGGTTCGACCTCGGACACCCGAGAATTTATTACTTGAACATAACCTGCACTTGGGTTTACAACTCTTAATTGAGTCTCCATCAGATGACCTAAAGTCTAAATGACATGGAAAATGTCATGGCATAATAAGATGACCTAAAGTCTAAATGACATGAAAAATGTCATGGCATAATAAGACGACCTAAAGTCTAAATAACATGAAAAATGAGCATGGGAACTCTATGAAAGTATGATGGCCGAATGAAACATGATGAAAATGCAAAAACATGGCAAGACAAAAATACAAACACATGGTATGGCAATAATGCAAAGCATGAATGACTTGGTATGAACAATATAGTATGGCAAGAATACACATGAAAATAAATAATAATAACATAAAATTAAAGTAAGCAAATAAACAAAATAGACATGAAAGTAAATAATAAAAAACAGAAAATTAAAGTAAGTAAATAAAGAAAGTAGACATGAAAATAAATAATAAAAACAAAAAATTAAAGTAAGAAAATAAATAAAGTAGACATGAAAGTAAATAATAAAAACAGAAAATTAAAGTAAGCAAATAAAGAAAATAGACATGAAAGTAAATAATAAAAACAGAAAATTAAAGTAAGCAAATAAAGGAAGTAGACATGAAAGTAAATAATAAAAACAGAAAATTAAAATAAGTAAATAAATAAAGAAAATAGAGGTGAGCTCCATGGTTGGTACCTTGGACATAGTCCTCGCCTAATCTCTTGATTTGAATCAAGGTCATGAAGCCTTTCCACCTCTTTATTTTTGTCATTTTGAAAACTAAACCATCAAAATAAACTATCCTACCACAACCAATGTAAGAATAAAATCAAACACAAGACGAACGCAAGAAAAGGGTAGTATTCGGCCATAGTAAAAGAAGTAGCAAAAAAAAATATATTTTTGATATTTTTTGATGAAAATCAAAGATGAGAACCTTAAAAGAAAACTTTCAAACCTTTATTTACATAAGAAGAGAATAAGAAATCACATGAAAAATAAAAATAAGCATGGAAAGGAGAGAAAAATGCAAGAGAGAGATGCCAATGGCTACCTTCAAAGCTATCTTTCAAGCTTGCTTTCTCTTCAAAAATTTTCTTTCTTTTCTTTGAGTTAGTTACTGCCCATGCACTAAAGAAAGACTAAAAACCCCCAAAAAATGAAGACCCCCTCCCCTTTAAATAGGCTGGTCGAACCCCCATTTGGTGAAAGAATGTGCTCATCCTTTTTCCTGGTAAGACATGTGTCACTCATCACAAGGTAAGCTAACCAAAGAAAATAAAATATGTCATCTTGCAACCTTACCTTAACTATTAGATGAAATGATCAGCCCCTCCACTTATGAGCTGGCCGAAACCCCCTAACTAAGGATGTGCTCATTTTTTTTCATCACCTTGGCCACTTGGCCTGATCATAAGGGATTAATCAAAGATTAAAAATGTCTTCTTGCAACTTAATCTTGGCCATTAAATAAAACTGATCAAATCTCAGCCTTCATTCCATCATGGGCTGGCTGAATGGCCTAGTATGTTCCAACAACTTCCTCATTTTTAATTTGCAAAATGGCCCTTTTCGATTTCTTCGGTAAAATTATATTTTAGCCCCCAAACTTACTTTAATTGCAAACGGACCCCGAATCTGGATTTTTTTCTTCAATCTCTCCAAATAAATATAAAATTCAGTTCTGGAGATTTTCATAATTTTTCGAGCTCGTTTCCTATTTTTTTTTTCAGGAATTTCCTTTAAAAGTTTTGGTTTAGTGCCTCCCAAATTTCACCTAACTCATTTCAGCTCTAATTCTGGATTTTTCTTCTCCAATACATCCTAAATAAAATTGAGATCTGGAAGTTTTCATATTTTTTCGAGCTCGTTTCCTATTTTTCCCAGAAAATTCTCTTGGAATTTTGGATTAGTGCACCCAAACTTTGTCATTTTTCATTTGAGCTCCAATTCTGAATTTTTCTTCTCCAATACCTTCCAAATGATATAAAATTGAGATATGGAAGTTTTCATATTTTTTCGAGCTCGTTTCCTTTTTTTTCCCGAAATTTTCTCTTGGAATTTCGGATTAGTGCACCCAAACTTTGTCATTTTCCATTTGAGCTCCGATTCTGGATTTTTCTTCACCAATACCTTCCAAATAATATAAAACTCAGATCTGGAGGTTTTCGTAATTTTTCGAGCTCGGATTCTATTTTTCTCAAATTTTCCAAGATTGCCTTTTAACTCTCGAAACCTCGGTTTTACTCAAAGCGGGTCCGATTTTCGAAATTTCTTTTTCAACTGCCTTCGTTATATATTAAATTGGATTTGGTAAAAAAATGCCCAATTTTTACGTCTGGGTTCCTCTTCAATTTGGTTTTTTTTCCCTTTTTTCAATATAAAAAATTTTCTCTTTTTTTCCTTTAAACGACTCTTCCTTGGGATCCACTTCAACCTGAGCCTTGGGCTATCTTTGTTTATTCATTCTTCATCAACTGGGGCTTCAATTTTGTCGAATCGGGCCATCTTTGCAGTTTTCCTCGAATTTGCCGAATTAGGTCTTCCCCTACACAGAATTTCCATAACCCATCTTCAGAACTCTATATCTTTTGTTGTAGACCTCGGATTATCAAAATTCTTTCACCATTGTTCAATTAAACCTTGAATCTTGATTTTGACTAAGTTGACTTTTTTAGTAGTTGACTTTTTGGGGTTGATATTTTTCGAGTTGACTTTTTGTGCTGATCTCCAAAACAAAGTCTTGGGGACCCATTTATGGAAAGGTGGAAGTCTTTTTGTAATCAAGGAAATTGAAAAGAAGAAATTGCCTGGTTTAGTGGGCCCAGACAAAATTAGGTGTCTAGAGCTGCCCCTCTTTGACTATTGTTGAGAATCAGGAATCAGGCAAAGACCAATAGACAACCATTTTGTCCGGGTATGGAGGCTGCTCAAAAAAAGGAAGGATTTTTTTTTTCAAAATTTCTAAAGTAAAAAATAGATAAAAGGTTTAGGTTTCGAATTGGAAATACCTCAACGTCATTCTTGGGGCTCAACTTATTTGAAAAACAAGTTCGATTTAAAAGAAAAGAAAATAACTCAACCTCATTCCCGGGGCTCGATTCATTTGAAGAACAAGTTTGATTTAAAAGAAAAGAAAATACCTTGACATCATTCTCGGGGCTTGACTCATTTGAAAAACAAGTTCAATTTAAAAGAAAAGAAAATACCTCGACATCATTCTTGGGGCTCGACTCATTTGAAAAAAAAGTTTGATTTAATAGAAAAGAAATACCTCGACATCATTCTCGGGGCTTGACTCATTTGAAAAACAAGTTTGATTTAAAAGAAAAGAAAATACCTTGACATCATTCTCGGGGCTCGACTCATTTGAAAAACAAGTTCGATTTAAGAGAAAAGAAAATACCTTGACATCATTCTCGGGGCTTGACTCATTTGAAAAACAAGTCCGATTTAAAAGAAAAGAAAATACCTGGACATCATTCTCGGGGCTCAACTCATTTGAAAAATAAGTTCGATTTAAAAGAAAAGAAAATACCTCGACATCATTCTCGGGGCTCGACTCATTTGAAAAACAAGTTTGATTTAAAAGAAAATAAAATACCTCAACATCATTCTCGGGGCTCGACTCATTTGAAAAACAAGTTCGATTTAAAAGAAAAGAAAATACCTCAACATCATTCTTGGGGCTCGACTCATTTGAAAAACAAGTTCGATTTAAGAAGCAAGTTTTCTGCGATTCCTGCAAGGTTAGTCAAATGCAATGATGTTGATGACATGTTTTGCAAATGGTTGTAGAATTCATGTTTCCTAGATGAATGCAATTATATGTCCATGTCATAAATCTTAATCCATGATTTCACTGAGATTCACGGATTTTTTCAAATTTATGCAGAATGTCCTTGATTTTTCCTATCTATTCTGCTTGGAAAGTCTTCTGTCTTTGCAAACTGTCATGAGTTCTAAATTATGATTTCACCAAAATCCTCAAAATTTTTGATTTCATGACGGTGACTTCAAACCATCCACCATTTATCCTTCATGACTAGTCTTTTAAAATCGAGGATTAGAGTATTTTCATATTTTAGTGGTTTCCCAAACTCCCTCTGAAATTTTAACCCTACTCCATAATAATACAAAGAAATCCTTGTGTTTCAAAATTTTTATGTTTACTAATCATCATTCAATTCAATAACACTCAAAATGCATCATAAAATGTATCAAGGATGGTGTGAAACAACCAAATGTCATAAAAGAGATAACAAAAGTTCATTGCAATAATGTTTCAGATAACAGAGATGAATATCAAAGATACAAGAAACCAATGTAGAGTTGTAGGCTGTAGATGCCCCAGATGCGGAATATCTTGGACGCTTCCTTCTTTAATTCGCCTGAAATTTCTTTTGAATGAACAATTTGCTTAGGTAATTTCTCGGTTTTCATAGTTGCGTCAGACTGAGCATAATCTCTTTTCTATGAATTTTTGATATTTTCTCCCCCTTTTACGGAGAATTGATTCAATCTTTGATCAATACTTAGGCCGCCCTTTACGGGTTTTCAACCCAAGTGTCCCCTATTCGGTTTTAAGTCGCCCTTTTCGGGTTTTCGACTTAAACCTTTTTTTTTTTTTTTTTTTTTTTTTTTTTTTTTACGTTCCACCATGCATTTGAGAATTCTAAATGCTTCCATGGTAAAAATAACAATTCAAAAGATGGGATGAAATCTGAGGAAAAACTCTTCAAGTTAAATACCCGTGCTTGATCAAAATGGACTTTAAAAGAACGTAATGTAGGCCAAGGTTCGGGTTTAGAAAGAAAGGATAAGTAGGCCCAAAACATGTGTTTAAGGCTAATCGGATCAAGGATCATTTCCTGATGAGAATTTATTTTCGAAACAATCATCCTTTTTGGACTTTGACTTTTGTTTCTTTTTCTTTCTTGGCTTTCATTCGCCATACTTTTTCACACGTTTTTTGTGTTTTTTTTTCTTTTTATGGCTCATTTCGCCATGACTTTTGAAGGAAAATTTCCTTACTTTTGCCTCCAGTGCGGAGGGTGATCCTTGATCAAGGTTCAAAGAAAGAAAGAATTCCTAAGGCTTAAAAGGGGTGACTAGGGATAATTTCTTCTTAGTGAAAGGAATATAAAAGATGGCCATTTCTCATATCAAGCATGAATATTCTTTTTAAAAAGCAATCTTCAGGGGAAATAGATAAATAGAATTTTCATTTTTACACTTGGAATCATTCGAATTCCCATGTGCACAGTGTCACGCTTTTTCCTTTTTTTTTTCTTCTTCTTTTCTTCAAGCATAGTATTTCTTCAATTTGTCGACGTTTACGGGATTTCTCAAGTTATCACCGTCCATCCGAGTTAAGATCAGTGCTCATCCAGAAAAAGCTCTTTTCACCACATAAGGTCTTTTCCAATTCCGAGCCCACTTTCCACGAGGGTCTTTATAAGGAGAATTTTCCTCAATACCAACTCTCCTTCTCGGAATTGCCTAGGGCGAACCTTCTTGTTGTGGGCTCGAATCATCCTCTTCTGATACATCTGCCTATGGCAAATTGCTTTCAGCCTTTTCTCCTTGATAAGATTCAACTGTTCATAGCGAGCTCTAACCCATTCTGCCTCTTCTAGGCCAACTTCCATCAAAACACGAAGAGAAGGGATTTCCACTTCAATAGGCAGCAATGCCTCCATCCCGTATACCAGTAAAAATTGCGTGGTACCTGTAGATGTGTGAACCGAAGTTCGATATGCGTGAAGAGAAAAAGGCAAGATCTCATGCCAATCTTTGTACACATCGGTCATCTTTTCAACAATCTTCTTGATGTTCTTATTGGCTGCTTCCACTGCCCCATTCATTTTCGGACGATAAGGCGCTGAATTATGATGGTTAATCTTTAACTGAGTACATATTTCTCTCATCATCTTGTTGTTCAGATTGAGAGCATTGCCCAAAATGATTCTCTCTGGCAATCCATACCGGCATATAATCTCCTTTTTGACGAATCTGGACATCGCTGACTTTGTTACATTAGCATAAGAACCTGCTTCTACCTACTTTGTAAAGTAATCTATGGCCACTAGAATGAAACGGTGTCTGTTCGAAGCTTTCGGGGTGATGGGCCCAATCATATCTATTCCCTACATCAAAAATGGCCATGGAGCTGTCATGACATGCAACGATGATGGCGGCACATAATCTTATCTGCATATATCTAGCATTTATGGGATTTTTGGGAATAATTGATGCAATCCCTTCCATAGTTAGCCAGTAATATCCTGCCCTCATGATTTGTTTAGGCAACATGTGGCTATTAGCATGAGTGCCACATGTCCCTTCGTGGACCTCTTCGAGGATTCTCTAAGCTTCAGCCGAAACAACACATCTCAACAAAACCTGATCTTTCCCTTTCTTGTAAAGGATTTCACCATCCAAGACAAAACCCATCGCCATTCTTCTCAGGGTTCTCTTATCATTTTTCGTTGCTTGATCAGGGTACTTTTTACTCTTGATGTATTGCAAGATGTCGTAATACCAAGGATGACCATCTGCTTCTTCTTCAATACTCAAACAATGGGCCAGAGACTCATATATGCTCATTTTGATTAGCACAACTTCGATCCTTTTATTCACTTTAAACATTGATGATAACGTGGCTAAAGCATCTGCCATTCGGTTTTCTTCTTGGGAAAGGCAATTAAAAACCAGTTCTTCGAACTCCTCAATCAAACTCAGTATAAGCTCTCGATAACGGATCAGCTTTGCATCTCGGGTTTCCCATTCTCCTTGCAATTGCTATATCACCAGAGCTTAATCTCCAAAAACATCTAATATCTTTATCTTTCTTTCGATTGCGGCACGAAGACCCATGGTACATGCCTCATACTCAGTGGTGTTGTTTGTACAATCAAAATCTAGTCGGGCAGCGAAAAGATAATAATCTTCCTCGGGTGTTATGAGTACCGCACCAATCCCGTGCCCCATGGCATTAGAGATGCCATCAAAATACACTTTCCATGTTGTCCTTGGGAGGAAGTACAATCTTCTTGCGAGACACATATCAGATCTTCATCGGGGAAATCAAAGTTCAAAGGCTCATAATCCTCTACTGCCCGACTTGCTAAGAATTCGGTTACTGCTCTGTCTTTTATGGCCTTTTGACTCACATACACGATGTCATATTCAGAAAGCAGAACCTGCCATCTTGCCGTTCTTCCTGACAAAGAGTGAAACACCCTGTCCGGATAATCTACCTAAAATCCGGCAGAGTTTCCCTTCTACCTCAACTATAACCCTCCTACAAATAACACTCAATTCATATCCTCAACCAGCAATATTTCTCAATATTATTATCACATATATCCATCATATTCAAAAATTATCCATGATCAATTTAGGCTCAAGTCAAAACATATTAATCTATTGTCTTATATCTTCAAATATATATAATATATCCAGAAGTAAACCTATCTCAGCAAAGTTTACTAGATAAAAACATCAAGAGATCAAATCTTCTAGAAATTTAAATATGATGCCCACCACGTCAAGATACTCTTGAAGCGAAGAGTAGAGGAAGGCAGCAATCCCGACACCTAACTGTGTCCTGAAAATGAGAAATAAGAAGAGGTGAGATATATGAATATCTCAATGAGTAGACAACATTTAAAGCGTGTGAAAACTATAATGGTAACCTGTAAAGCATAATTGACATTTTCAAAATAAATAATAGTTAAACCATAATGAGTAATTCAAATATGTAGCGAAGTTTTCAAATGTATAACAATATTATAATATTAAATCAATGTATAAAATCTGTAAAGTAAATCAAATTACGTATAGTTGGGCTCTAACTTACTGTCATACATAAGAATACATTCATGAAATAACCAGGCAATATCCATGTAGGCATACTAGTAGCCGGCCCCAAAGGCCAATACCACCATAGGACGCCCCAAAGGCATATGTGTTGCTATGATGTGCCCCCAAAAGGCTAATATAAAGGGATAGGGACTCTGGAGGTAGCTTCCACCACAAAGGCGTAGCACGCAGCTCCCATACCCCAGTCTAATATCACAGAATTGGGACTCTAGAGGTGGCTCCCGCCATAAAGGCGTAGCACGCAGCTCCCGTATTCCGATCAAGGGTATAATCTCATACATTAAGTCAGGTGGAGCCAAAACCATGTATGTCAAATTTTATGTATAATCATATTTCATAAATCAACCAACTTACTCGATATACTATTTCTTGAAATAAATGTACTTTAATAACAAATCAATTCATATGATTATATATCGTATATACCTTTAATACGTAAAATAAATATTATGCTAAAAAATATATAATTATAATTAAAGAAATTTCAAATAACTATAGTTGTCGTCTACTCACAATCCTTGAGATGATCTCATTGTACACCTCGATCTGAAACTTCGGGATCCACAGGTGACGTCGGATCTACGTGGCCTAGAGATTAACAATAATTAGTATCTAAACATGCTCAAAGCATTACACAATTATGAATGCAACTTAAGTCCCATTAATCTACCCCACAGTCAATACTAATTTCTCATACTCAAAACAACATATCCTTAATTTTTTAATATCATTTACATCATCATTTTCTCCATAATTCAACTCCATATTCATGTCCTTATCAAATTCCTTTCTAGTACTCCATGCCTTAGAGATTTTCATAATCCATAACCATCCTTTAGTACTATATTTCTCTTAAGCAATAAATTCCTTAGTATCAAGTTAGATTAGAAAATCATAACTTGAGTTTGGTAAGGAATTTTGAAGTGATTCCAATTGGTTTATTTCAATCAATAAGTATAATTTATGAAGAAAATAACTAAGTTAGACAATTAGAATAAAATCTTGATCAAATTTGATAAATCCCGAAACTATGCCGAAACAAGGGTCAACACAAAACATCCAACTTCACCGAATTTTATCTTTTTAACCGCTTATCGGTTTTGGGTGATTCAAAAACGAAAATTCTCGTATTGAAGTCCAGTTTCTAGAAAAAAATATAAAAAAAAATACAAACCCAGCTGTTCCAAACCCAGAAAATCCGAACAGCAAGCATGCTCAACTTCCCCTGTTTTGCTTTTCTTCCCATTTTCTTGTTCATGCTTTCAAATCCTTTTAATTCTTACCAAAGGTGAGTAAAACTCATACTTAATAGATGTATTTCAGACCTTAACATGTTTATAGAGCTAAAATCTTAGCATATTCATGTAGAATATCTAAAGAAAAGGAATAATTAATCAAGAAACTAACCTTGGATGTGATTATTGAAGAAATTTTGGTGTAAGATGTTTGAAGAGAATTTCGGGAGAATAAGGAGAAGGAAGGCCGGCTGCCACTTGAAGAAGAGAAAGAAAAATTCTAGAGTTTTCAAGAGATAAAATGAACTTAAGAGATATTTTAATAATTTTTTGGTATAATTGCATATTGGTCCCTCAACTTTTTATAAATAACCATTAAGTCCCTAAACTTTTTAATTTGTTCAATTTGATCATTTCTTCTTTTATTTCCTTCACTTATAACTTCTTACCAGTTTTCAAGTTTGTCCTTAAAATTTTTGGGATTTAACTTTACATGATTATACGTAACCTCGGTTGTTACAACTTACCCCCCTTAGAAAAATTTCGTCCTCGAAATTTACTTACCAACTTGATTGAACAAGTGAGGATATTGAGTCCGCATATCTTCCTCCCTTTCCCATGTAGCTTCTTCATATGAATGATTCCTCCAAAGAACTTTCACTAATGGAATAGTCTTAGTCCTTAGAACTTGGTCCTTTCTATCCAAAATCTCAACCAACTGCTCTTCATAAGTTAAATTTTCCTCAATTTCCATAGGCAAGTCCTTCGATATATGTGAAGAATCGAAAATGTACTTTCGGAGCATAGAAACATGGAACACATTATGAATTCGTGACAATTCTTCTAGTAAGGCCAATCTATAAGCAACTGGGCCAATTCGTTTAATGATCTCATACGACCCTATATATCGAGAACCCAACTTTCCTCGTCTTCCAACCGGATTACTCCCTTCCAAGGAGTCACTTTCAAAAACACCATATCACCAACTTCAAACTCTAAATCTTTTCTCCGATAATCTGCATAGCTCTTTTGTTGATCTTGAGCTATTTTTATCTTTTCTCGAATTACCTTAACTTTGTCTGTAGTCATCATAACAATTTCTGGACCTAGTAATTTCCTTTCATCTGTATCATCCCAACACACCGGAGTTCTGCACTTCCTTCCATACAAAGCTTCAAACGGAGCCATATCGATGCTGGACTGATAACTATTGTTATATGCAAACTCCGCTAGAGGCAAGTGTTCATCCCAGTTTCCTTTGAATTCCATAATACAAGATCTGAGCATATCTTCCAGAATTTGAATTGTCCGTTCAGATTGTCCATCCGTCTGGGGATGAAAAATAGTACTGAACTTGAGTTTAGTGCCCATAGCATTCTGCAAACTTGGCCAAAAGCGAGATGTGAATCGGGGGTCTCGATCAGATACAATCGATACTGGGGCACCATGTAACCTAACAATTTCGTTCATATAAAGTTTAGTTAGTCTTTCCATGGAAAAAGTCTTCTTGACTGGCAAAAAGTGGGCTGATTTTGTTAAACGATCAACAATCACCCAAATGCTGTCATAACCAGACTGCATTTTAGGCAATCCCGAAATGAAATCCATAGCAATATCTTCCCACTTCCATTGAGGAATAGGTAGGGGGTTCAATTTCCCTGAAGGTTTTTGATGCTCGGCTTTAATTTGTTGGCATACCAAGCATCTAGAAACAAACTCAGTTATGTCCCGTTTCATACCTTGCCACCAATAATGTTCTCTTAAGGTTCGATACATCTTCACACTACCGGGCTGTAACACGTATGGTGGATTATGAGCTTCCTCCAAAATCACCTTCCGGAGTTCTTCATCCTGAGGCACACAAAGCCTATTTTTCATTATCAGTACATCATCATCTTTTATTTGAAAGTCAGTCCTCATGCCATCCCTTACTTCTTGCTTTAACTTTACCAGCATAGGGTCATTATTCTATGCTTCACGTATCCAATCAATATGAATCTGTTTAAACTTCAAGTGGGCTATTAGGAGATCATTTTCATCAATCATCAGTTCTAAAGGTAAAGACTTCAACTCATTTTGTAAGGGTTTCTGAATCGCTCGGATATGAGCAAGAGAACTAGAAGACTTTCTACTAAGAGCATCGACCACTACATTGGCCTTTCCTGGGTGGTAGTCAATTACACAGTCATAATCTTTTATCAATTCCAACTATATCTTTTGCCTCAAATTCAGACTCTTATGATCAGTGTAGATTGTACATTTTTCTCCAAATAAATAATGCCTCCAAATTTTCAATGCAAACACCACTGTTCCCAACTCTAAATCATGAGTGGGATAGTTCTGCTCATGCTGTTTTAGTTGCTGAGAAGCATAAGCTATCACCTTCCCATGTTGCATCAAAACGCAAACCAAACCTCGCCTCGAGGCATCACTGTATACCATAAAGCTTTCAGTCCATGATGGTAGTGTAAGAACTGGTGCTGTGGTCAATCTACGCTTGAGCTCTTGGAAAGCTTGCTCACATTTGTCAGTCCACTCAAACTTAGCATGGTTCCTTGCTAGTTTTGACAAAGGAGAGGCAATTATGGAAAATCCTTCCACGAATCTTCGATAGTACACTGCCAATCCGAGAAAGCTTCTAACTTCTGTGACATTCGTGGGTCTTTCCCAAGCAACTACAGCTTCTATCTTTTGTGGATCCACAAAAATTCCTTCCTTAGATACTACGTGACCAAGAAATGCTACTTTGTCCAGCCAGAATTCACACTTGGAAAATTTAGCATAAAGTTGCTTTTCACGCATAGTCTGCAGCACCGTTCTCAAATGGTTTACGTGATCATCCTTATTCCTGGAATAAACTAGGATGTCATCGATGAACACAATAACAAACTTATCTAAGTAGGGTCGAAACACCCTATTCATCAAATCCATAAAGACTGCAGGTGCATTAGTTAGCCCAAAAGCCATAACTAAAAATTCATAATGACCATATCGAGTTCTGAAAGCAGTCTTTGAAATATCAGATTCTTTGATCTTCAATTGATGATAACCCGACCTTAGATCTATTTTGGAGAATACACTTGCACCTTGCAACTGATCAAACAAATCATCAATCCTTGGCAAAGGATACTTATTCTTAATGGTGACCTTGTTCAGTTGTCGATAGTCGATACACAATCGTAAAGATCCATCCTTTTTCTTTACAAATAAAACCGGTGCTCCCCACGGTGAAGTACTAGGCCGAATGAAACCTCTATCAACTAGGTATTGCAACTGCACTTTCAATTCCTTTAGCTTCGAAGGTGCCATTCTATAGGGTGCCTGAGAAATAGGAGCACTGCCAAGGATTAAGTCGATAGTAAACTCCAATTTCCTGTCAGGAGGTAAACCGACCAATTCTTCAGGGAAGATCTCAGGAAACTCTTTGACCACAGGTATAGTTTCCAACTTTGCCTCATGTATGTACTTGTTAATCACATAAGCAAGGTAAGCAGAATACCCTTTCTACAAGTATCTATTGGATGCCATCTTGGAGATAAGGCATGAAGGTAAAACTTTCCTTTCTCCTTGAAAGGTAAACTCTAAGTCTCCCGACTTCTTAAAAGTCACAGTTTTGGAAAAACAATCTATCACTGCATTGTGTTTAGACAACCAATCCATTCCCAAAATCACATCAAAATCATACATTCCTAATGGAAACAAATTAACTGGTAATTCATGCTCTTGAACCATAATGGTACAATCCGGCTAAACCATATAATTTTCAAAGTTTCTCCCACTGGGGTACTAACGACAATATGGATGTCTAACTTCCTAGACTCTCTACCCAAATTCATGACATTTGAATTAGCAACAAAAGAATGAGTTGCACCCGGATCTATTAAGATCCTAGCATTTGCCTTAGAAATTGGGAGAGTACCTGTAACCACTTCAGGAGTAGCCTAAGCCTGTTGTTGGGTCATAGCATAAATTCTAGCTGCAGTTCAAGGTCTACCAGGCTGTCCACTCTTTTGAGGGCCAGTAGATGAACCAACTTGAGATTGTACCCCAATTCTATCTCTAACTGCTGTCGGTTGAGGTGCAGCAGTAGGTTGGGTCCTTTCTCTTTGACCCACTGATAACTGACTAGTAACTCCCTTGTTCTCCAGCTTGGGACAATCCTGTTTCATGTGTCCCGATTCTTTGTAGTAAAAACACACACCCTGTAGTCTCCAACATTCACTAGGATGATTCCTCCCATAATGGGGACACTGAGGATAAGTCAATGTACGAGGTCCTTCTGACCTCCCAGGTAGCGATCTAGTTTGCTGTTGAGGTTCGATGATAAATCTGCTAGAAGAACCACTAATAGGTTTTCTGTCTAATCCCTCCTGAAATTGCGAGGGTTTGTAACCACTGACACTGCTCTCTACATAACTTTTCTTAGGCCTCACGTCCTCACTCGAGGACTGACATTTTTTTTTTCTGAACTTCTCTTCTCTATCTTTCATTTCTTTTAGATTATGTTCAGCTTTGATTGCCATGTTGACCCATTTATTAAAGTCATCTATATCCAGGGTTGTCAACCTATCTCGAATACTAACATGTAGCCCATCTTGGAATTTCTTGCATCTGTCAGCATCGTTGGCTACTACTGATGGAGCAAATTCTGATAGTTCGCTGAATTTTTGTTCATACTCTGCTACTGACATACTACCTTGTTTTAAATTCATAAACTCAGTCCATTTCCTTTCCCGCAAGGCCCGAGAATAGTATTTTTCTTCAAACTCTCTTCAAAAATCTGCCCAGGTTATGGCAGGACGTCCAGCATACCTTTGCACTGTAGTTTTCCACCATGTGTGTGCATGATCCTCCAAAAATTGCACCGCACATGGTAACCTCATAGGCTCGGGAATCTGAAGAGTAATGAAAGTAGTCTCAATTTTTTGTAGCCATGACCAGGCTAAATCTGATTCCAAAGATCCCGTGAAAATCTTGCAACCTATATTCTTCAAATCTTTACAGTAATCAACTATCCCCTTTTTAGCAGGGGCAGTCAAAGCGGGAATTACTCTTGCCAAGGCCGCAATTGCCTCAGCTAAATTAAGATCAGCTGCTGGGGTGCTGCTGAGGGTGCAGCAACAGAAGATGAACCAGCAACTGAAGCTTGTTCTCCAATTTGCTCATCAATTTGCTCATTTCTATTCCTATCCCTGTTTTAGGGTAGGGGATTGGTTCTAGGCCTTCCTCTTCGACGTGGTGGCATCGTGTCTGATTTCCTGCACAAGTGACAATATTTTAATACTTCAATAAACAGTTTCTAAGTCTACAGGACCTATAACCTTGCCCTGATACCAAATTGAAACACCCTGTCCGGATAATCTACCTAAAATCCGGGAGAGTTTCCTTTCTATCTCAACTATAACCCTCCTGCAAATAACCCTCAATTCATATCCTCAACCAACAATATTTCTCAATACTATTATCACATATATCCATCATATTCAAAAATTATCCATGATCAATTTATGCTCAAGTCAAAACATATTGATCTATTATCTCATATCTTCAAATATATATAATATATCCAAAAGTAAAACTATCTCAGCAAAGTTTACTATATAAAAATATCAAGAGATCAAATCTTCTAGAAATTTAAATATGATGCCCACCACGTCAATATACTCTTGAAGCGGAGAGTAGAGGAAGGCAGCAATCCCGACACCTAACTGTGTCCTGAAAATGAGAAATAAGAAGAGGTGAGATATATGAATATCTCAATGAGTAGACAACATTTAAAGCGTGTGAAAACTATAATGGTAACCTGTAAAGCATAATTGACATTTTCAAAATAAATAATAGTAAAACCATAATGAGTAATTCAAATATGTAGCGAAGTTTTCAAATGTATAACAATATTATAATATTAAATCAATGCATAAAATCTGTAAAGTAAATCAAATTACGTATAGTTGGGCTCCAACTTACTCATGCATAAGAATACATTTATGAAATAACCAGGCAATATCCTTGTAGCATACTAGTAGCCAGCCCCAAAGGCCAATACCACCATAGGACGCCCCAAAGGCATATGTGTCGCTATGATGTGCCCCCAAAAGGCTAATATAAAGGGATAGGGACTCTGGAGGTGGCTCCTACCACAAAGGCGTAGCACGCAGCTCCCATACCCCAGTCTAATATCACGGAATTGGGACTCTGGAGGTGGCTCTCGCCACAAAGGCGTAGCACGCACCGATCAAGGGTATAATCTCATACATTAAGTCAGGTGGAGCCAAAACCATGTATGTCAAATTTTATGTATAATCATATTTCATAAATCAACCAACTTACTCGATATACTATTTCTTGAAATAAATGTACTTTAATAACAAATCAATTCATATGATTATATATCGTATATACCTTTAATACGTAAAATAAATATTATGCTAAAAAATATATATAATTATAATTAAAGAAATTTCAAATAACTATAGTTGTCGTCTACTCACAATCCTTGAGATGAACTCACTGTACACCTCGATCTGAAACTTCAGGATCCACAGGTGACGTCGGATCTACGTGGCCTAGAGATTAACAATAATTAGTATCTATACATGCTCAAAGCATTACACAATTATGAATGCAACTTAAGTCCCATTAATCTACCCCATAGTCAATACTAATTTCTCATACTCAAAACAACATATCCTTAATTTTTTAATATCATTTCCATAATCATTTTCTCCATAATTCAACTCCATATTCATGTCCTTATCAAATTCCTTTCTAGTACTCCATGCCTTAGAGATTTTCATAATCCATAACCATCCTTTAGTACTATATTTCTCTTAAGCAATAAATTCCTTACTATCAAGTTAGATTAGAAAATCATAACTTGAGTTTGGTAAGGAATTTTGAAGTGATTCCAATTGGTTTATTTCAATCAATAAGTCTAATTTGTGAAGAAAATAACTAACTTAGACAATTATAACAAAATCTTGATCAAATTTTATAAATCCCGAAACTATGCCGAAACAGGGGTCAATACAGAACAGCCAACTTCACCGAATTTTATCTTTTTAACCGCTTATCAGTTTTGGGTGATTCAAAAACCAAAATTCTAGTATTGAAGTATAGTTTCTAGGAAAAGTATCACAAAAATACAAACACAGATGTTCCGAACCCAAAAAATCCGAACAACAAGCATGCTCAACTTCCCTTGTTTTGCTTTTTCTTCCCATTTTCTTGTTCATGCTTTCAAATCCTTTCAATTCTTACCAAAGGTGAGTAAAACTCATACTTAATAGATGGATTTCAGACCTTAACATGTTTATAGAGCTAAAATCTTAGCATATTCATGTAGAATATCTAAAGAAAAGGTAGAATTAATCAAGAAACTAACCTTGGATGTGATTATTGAAGAAATTTTGGTGTAAGATGTTTGAAGAGAATTTTGGGAGAATTTTGGGAGAATAAGAAGAAGGAAGGGCAACTGCCACTTGAAGAATAGAATGAAAAATTCTAGAGTTTTTAAGAGATAAAATGAACTTAAGAGATATTTTTTAATTTTTTGGTATAATTGCATATTGGTCCCTCAACTTTTTATAAATAACCATTAAGCCCCTAAACTTTTTAATTTGTTCAATTTGATCCTTTCTTCTTTTATTTCCTTCACTTATAACTTCTTACCAATTTTCAAGTTTGTCCTTAAAATTTTTGGGATTTAACTTTACATGATTATACGTAACCTCGGTTGTTACAAGGAGGGCACTTCCAACATATATTTGACGGGATCCAGCTTCGCGATCAACCATGTCGTGTGATACAACATGTATTGTCTGAGTCTTCGGGCAGTCCAAGCTAAGGCGCAACAAAGCCTTTCTATCAATGAGTACTTCAGCTCATACTCTGTGAACTTTTTGCTGAGGTAATAAATTGCCTGTTCTTTCATTCCCATCTCATCATGCTGCCCTAATACACAACCCATTGATCTTTCAAATACTGATAAATACAGTATCATCGATTTTCCTAGTACAGGTGGCATCAACATTGGTGGATTTTATAGATAATGCTTAACCTTATCAAAGGCTTTCTGACATCCTTCATCCCATTCTCCCGGATCCGGCTTTCGGAGTAGCTTAAATATTGGGTCGCACTTATCAGTTAATTGAGAAATGAAACAAGCAATGTAATTTAATCTTCCTAGAAAGCTTCTCACTTCTTTTTGAGTACGAGGCTGTGGCAAATTCTGAATAGCCTTCACTTTTTCTGGATCAATCTCGATTCCCTTCCTACTAACAACAAAGCCTAACAACTTTCTCGAAGTGACCCCAAAAATGCATTTTGCTGGATTGAGTTTGAGTCAAAACTTTCTTAATCTTTCAAAAAGCTTCTTAAAACTCGCAACATGCTCTTCTTCTCCTTGCAACTTTGCGATCATATCATCAACATAGACCTCGATCTCCTTATGCATCATATCATGAAACAAAGTTACCATGGCTCTTTGATATGTTGCCCCAGCATTTTTCAATCCAAATGGCATCACTCTTTAACAAAACGTTCCCCATATTGTCACAAACGTGGTTTTCTCCATGTCCTCTGGTGCCATCTTAATTTGATTGTAGCCTAAGAATCCGTCCATGAAGGAAAACACAGAACTCTTTGCAGTATTGTCCACCAAGGTATCAATGTGAGGTAACGGGAAATTATCTTCAAGGCTGGCCCTATTCAAATCTCGGTAATCAACCCACATCCGTACTTTTCCATCCTTCTTTGGAACTAGAACAATATTCGCTACCCATTCTGGATATTTTACCAGTTCCAAAACCCGGCATCAAACTGTTTTTTCACCTATTCTTTTATCTTTAATAGCATTTCAGGCCTTATCCTTCTCAATTTCTGCTGAATTGGCTTGCAATATGGTTTTAGAGGGAGCTTGTGAACCACAATATTAGAATCCAACTCTGGTATGTCTTGGTACGACCATGCAAATACATCAACATACTCACAAAGTAAGGCCTCTAGCTTACGCCTTGTTGATGATGAAATTGAGGTCCCAATATTGACCTCTTTTATCTCCTCTCTACTCCCCAAAATTTTCACTTATTATGGGCATTATGACACCTTTGGACAGAATATCAAAACTTATTATAGGCGGTGTGATGTGCGTTCATCATCGCCCGATTTGCAAAGGTAAAACTTATTCAGAATGTAGAATAGAGGGTAAAAAGGTTGGAAATATTCCTCCATGTGTTCCTAGCTTCAGGATATCTAATGGAAATTCGGTATGGCTTCGCCTAGGTTCACTATATGAAGGTGAATTAGTTCTAAAAGCCCCGAATCCTCACTGTCGTGGGTGAAGGCTAGTAAGGCACCCTGATAAAAGCGGGTTCAATTCGTTAGAGTATATTTCCCTATCCCATGCGGATTGTTAATCACGAAGGCATAGGTATTTTAGTACTCCGGAAGTGTTTCACTAGCCCATGCGGATTATTAATCACGAAGGCTTAGTTACTTTGCTTCCACCTAAAAGGGACGGAACCCGTGTATAGGGCTCATGTTATGCAAATGCACATGTAGTGTGTGAGGAGGAACAACAAACCTTTCACCACCTATTCTACACCCCTTATTCTAAATACCCCAACAATTTATTAAGGACAAGATTAAACAATCCGAAGCATTAATTAAGCAAAGAAAAATAATATTCAACAAGATAACTAGAGAAGAATAATAATATGCATGAAAATGAACATATTAAAAATATTTTATTATTTTAAAAAATTCTCCTTATTTAAAAAAAAAATATGGGAATTATAATTAAATACTAATTAAAAACTGATAAAATCGAGACTTTCGATAACACGCGATTAATTTTAGGCCTGACTCTCTAAGTGTCCCCAACTGAGTCACCAAGCTGTTGCAACCTAAAAAATAATAAGTCTCATCGCGAGACATTACTCATTAAGTGTGACATTGGGGAGAACAGAGGAAAAGACGACTTAATTCCTCTTGAAATAAAATGAGGGTTTGAAAACAACCTCGAAAAAGAAATAGAGTCCCCACCAATCTTTTTGGCTAGGTGTGATCGGCCACCTATTAAAACCGATTTTGTAAAACATTTTAAAATTAATTAAAACATTTTTAAAAACCAATTTCGAAGTCTGCGCTTTTAAACTAGAGAATTCAAAGAAGCGGGTTCGGGAGTTGGTTATTTGCGGGGAAGGATTAGCACCCCCACAACGCCCATATAAAACGGTACCTTATTAATCATGTGTTATCTCGAGTCTTAGTAAAGTCGGTTTTGAAATTAGCATTTTAAAATAATTCCTATATTAAAGAAGAATAATCCCATTTTTAGTTAAAAATGATCCGGAATTTATTAACTTAAAATTTTCCTATATTCCCTGGCAAGCCCGACAAAACATAGAAATTTTCATTTATTTAGAAAATCTAGGAATCACTCTCATTTTTTTAAAGACAGATATTTCGTTGTTAATGATAATTTTCAATATATGATCCCGTCGCAGGGACCCGTTCGAGTGTGGGGGAAACAGAAAGAGGAAAAGACTACTTAATTCCTCTTAACTCAAAATAAGTTTTTTTTGCTAGGTGTGATCAGCCACCTATTAAAATAAGTTTTTATAAAAAAAATTTAAAATTAATTAAAACATTTTTAAAAATCAATTTTGTAGTCTACACTTCGAACCAGAGAAAACAAGTACGGGTTCGAGAGTCGGTTATGTGTGGGGAAGGATTAGTACCCCCACAACACTCGTATAAAACAATACCTTATTAGTCATGTGTTATCTCAAGTCTCGGTGAAAAGTCGATTCTAGATTTGGTATTAGAAAATAATTCCCACTTTAAAAACAATCATATTTTTGTTCGAGAATGATCCGAAATTTGTTATTGCAAAAATTTTCTATATTTCCCGGCAAATCGGTAAAATATGGATTTTTTATTGATTTTAGAAATCTCCGCATCATACTCTTTTTAAAAGGGTATTCCTTCATTAATATAGTTGACGAAGACTCCCCGACAACCCGGAGGAGAATTCATGAATTATAATAACTCAGGGCTATTGCCTTATTTTATTAAAAAAAAAAATTCTCAATTTTCAAAAGGTTGGATGATCATGAATGTGCAAATTAAAATTAAAACTTGAAGGTATAAAATGCATGATTAACATGGCATGGCAAATAAGTTATTATGACATGACAATTTAAATGACATAGCCAAAGAATAAATGACATGAAATATGAATGACATGGCGTAAGAATGAATGTCATGTGAATGAAATCGACATGGCATACAAAATATCATGGCATATGAATGACATGGGACATGAATGAATGTCATATGAATGAAATCGACATGACAAACTAAACGACATGGCGTACGAATGACATGGCACAAGAATGAATGTCATGTGAATGAAATCGACATGGCAAATAAAATGACATGGCATATGAATAACATGGCATGTGAATGAAATGACATAATGAATGAAATGACATATGAATGACATGGCCTGTGAATGACATGGCATATGAGTGACATGGCACGTGAATGACATGGCATGCGAATGACATGGCATATGAATGAATGTCATGTGAATGAAATCGACATGGAATACAAAATGTCATGGCATATGAATGACATGGGACATGAATGAATGTCATGTGAATTAAATCGACATGGCAAACTAAATGACATGGCGTACGAATGTCATGTGAATGAAATCGACATGGTAAATAAAATGACATGGCATACGAATGACATGGCACATGAATAAATGTCATGTGAATGAAATCGACATGGGAAATAAAATGACATGGCATATGAATGACATGGCATAATGAATGACATGGCATATGACAAAATGAATGACATGGCATGTGAATGACATGGCATGTGAATGACATGGCATATGAATGACATGGCATACGAATGACATGGCATAATGAATGACATGGCATTTGAATGACATGGCACACAAATGACATGGCATAATGAATGACATGGTATGTGAATAACATGGCGTATGAATGACATAGCCTAATATGTTATAGCATGGTAATGAATGTCATGTGAATGAAATCGACATGGCAAACCCAAAATGAGATAAACATAATGACATGGCATGAGAATGTTGTGTCATGAAAATAGAATGACTTGAGTGAAATGTCATGGTAACCGAATGGTCATGGTAATGGCATGAATGGCTAACATGCTTAATCATGGTATGAAATGGGCTCAAACACTAAATGACATGGCAAATGACATGCTATATAAATGATATGGCATAAATCACATAGATCCTAAATAAAATGTCATGGTGGCCGAATGACATGGTGATGACATATGAATGGCCGAATGCATGGTGATGAAATGTGGATGGCCGAATGGCATGTAATGATAACATGGCACGAATGGCATGGCATGAAAATGCACCTAAACTATAAATGACATGGCAAATGACATGGCATGACATGTTATATGGACAATGTGGCATAGGTGACATGGCATAATGAATGACATGGCATGTGAATGACATGGCAAATTCTTGATGACATGGTATGTGAATGACATGGCATATGAATGACATGGCATGTGAATGACATGGCATAATGAATGACATGGCATGTGAATGGCATATGAATGAAATGACATGGCATAATGAATGACATGGCACTGAATGACATATGAATGACATGGCATAAAATGACATGGCATGTGAATGACATGGCATAATGAATGACATGGCATGTGAATGAATGACATGGCATGCTTGACGTGGCAAAATCACAAAAATGATATCATCATAAAATATTCATAATCAGAACATGATCACATGCACACAACATTACTTGGAATGTATTGTTCATGTGAGGAATCTTATAAATAGCATATGTCGGAAAATATTATCGTGCTTCCCAGCAAACCTGGCAAAGCTTGGAAAATAATTCTTTCATATGATATTTACATGGTTCCGAGTAAAACGAAAACCATACATTTTGATTCCATAAACACGTGCGTCGAATAGTTCCCTAACCTCCCCAGCAAACCCAACAAAGATCGGGAACTAATTCACACCGAATGTTTAATAAAATGAAAAATACGTTTTTATGACAAATTAAATAAAAATATTTTTAAAATGCAATGCATGGAAATGTATTTCTTTCTTAGAGTAAGGACATCTGTATACCTAAAACGGTATCCAACTACCTTAGGAAGAGACCTAAATCGGATTTTCAAAATCAAAAGACTTTGGCCTCGGTTTTAAAAACATGGAATTTTTGGATGAAAATGGCCTCTTGGCCGAACCCCTCATTTAAAAAGGCCCTATTTTCCTAGTTTTGAAATCCGGGTTGACCGCCCTTGATCTGACTTTTATAAAATCAAATTTTGTGATTGAAATGACTTGGAAATTAACCTAAGGCAGTAGCTAATGCCCCAAATCAGGCCTCTCTTAATATCCTAACCAAAACAAAAAATTAGTATTTCTTAAAAATAAAACTGACTCTCACTGGCAGTTATGGAAACCGATTTTTTTGCCCTTCCAAAAAATTATGAAAAACTTAGGGAGACTTAGAGCATGTCTACTTCTATGGGAAAAAATCAACTTAAGTTTTGGAGCATGGATACTATGAACCAAAGTTACCCAAAATCAAGACAGTGAGTTAAAAACTGTTTTGTCAAAATCCATTTTTAAAACTTTGATAGAAAAATCCAAAAAAAAAAAAATTACTAGAGGCTCCTTAAAGGGTCTACAACCTGTGGTTAAAAAATCTTTAAATTTGGACAAGGAATGCATGGTGAGAAAAATCAGAAAATCCAACTTGCATAACCTTTTATTTTTCCACAAGCATGCTCATGAGAGCTTGGCTTTGAGCCATTGGTTGGCTTAAATAAAAAATCAAGAGGGGATGAGATGGATGCATGAACATGAAGCAACAAATAAGGGGATCTATCCTACCACAAATCAATCAAGAGTTAAGAACATGAACACAACCAACCAAGCAAGCAGTATCAAGCAAGAACAAGCACAAAATCATCACACACCATTCAGCCAAGCATGGAACATTTAAGAAAAAAATTTGACAAACTTGGTTATTTGATAAAACATGAAGAAATATTTTGGAACTTGTTTTGAAAAACAATTTTATTTCATGAAAGAAAATAAAATAAAAATGAAAATCATAAAGGAATAACAAAATCATATAAACAAAGCATGGAGGAGAGCATGAAAGAAAATAGCTACCTTGCTTTAGCTTTCCAAATCAAAGAGTAGTAAGAAAATCCCTTCTTTTTTTTCTCCCTTTTTCTCTCCTTTTAGCTACTGCCCTTGTAAAAAATCTGAACCCCCCTTTGAATAACCTTTGGCCAGCTGCCCTATGCTTTTGGGATCAATGGTTGTGATCATTTCATTTATTTTTCTCCACAATCTAAGCCCTTAGATCAAAGATATTTTCATGATAATAAAAATGCCATCTTGCAAATTGATCTTAGCCATTCAAGGATGTACTCATCTTTTCATAAAGTGCCTAAGCCATTGATGAGCAAGGACATTTTATTTGGCTACATGCATTTCCAACCATTGGATGACTTGTGCTCATCTTTCTTCCACCAATATTGGCCATTAGATGAGGACATTTTCATGACAATAAAAATGTCATCTTGCAATTTGATCTTGGTCATTCAAGGATGTACTCATCTTTTCACAAGGTACTTAGGCCATTGGATGAGTAAGGACAATCCAAGATAGTAAAAATGACATCTTGCCATTAGATAGTGACAATTGGATGAGGTTGATTAAATCCCCACCCTTTTCCCCTATGCTGGCCGGCAAGGGCCTGGTATGTTCTAGAATTTCCTTCATTTTTTCACCTTTTAAATTTGCAAAATTGGCTTTTTTCGGTAAAATTATATTTTGGCCCCCAACTTGATTTTATTGCAAACGGACCCCAAATCTGGTTTTTCTTTCTCCAATCTATTTAAATAAATATAATATTGAGATCTCGAGATTTTTATAATTTTCCAAGCTCGTTTTTTATTTTTCTTGGAAGTTTCTTTTGGATTTTCTAGGTTAGGGCACCCAAAATTCACCTTTTTCATTTGAACTCCAATTCTGGATTTTTCTTCACCAATCTCTTCCAAAAATATAAAACTCAGATCTGGAAGTTTTCATAATTTTTCAAGCTCGTTTGCTATTTTTCCCGGAATTATCTTTTGGAATTTTGAGTTAGTGCACCCGAACTTTTCCATTTTTCAAATGAGCTCCGATTCCTGATTTTTCTTCACCAATCTTTCCAAAAATTATAAAACCCAGATCTGAAAGTTTTCATAATTTTTCGAGCTAATTTTCTATTTTTCCAGGAATTATCTTTTGGAATTTCGGGTTAGTGCACCCGAACTTTGCCATTTTTCAAATGAGCTCTAATTCCGGATTTTTGTTCATCAATCTCTTCCAAAAATTATGAAACTCAGATCTGAAAGTTTTCATAATTTTCCGAGCTCGCTTGCTATTTTCCCGAA
This sequence comes from Fremontodendron californicum, assembly GCA_030761205.1. NCBI lineage: Eukaryota > Viridiplantae > Streptophyta > Magnoliopsida > Malvales > Malvaceae > Fremontodendron > Fremontodendron californicum. Next base: position 17,414,856 of record JAULJL010000010.1, on the reverse strand, counting down.
ATTATCTTTTGGAATTTTGGCTTAGTGCACTCGAACTTTGCCGTTTTTCAAATGAGCTCCGATTTTGAATTTTCCTTCACCAATCTCTTCCAAAAATTATGAAACTCAGATCTGGAAGTTTTCATAATTTTCCGAGCTAGTTTGCTATTTTTTTCGAAATTATTTTTGGGATTTTTCGAGAATGCCCTTCAACCTCCGAAACCTCGGTTTTACTCAAAACGGGTCCAATTTTTGGATTTTCTTTGTCCACTTCCTTTGTCCTATGTTGAATTTGAGTTGGTCCGAAAACACCCAATTTTTACATCCGAATTCCTCTCCAATTTAGTTTATTACTTTTTATTCCAAAATTGGGAATTTTCTCGTTTTCCCCGTTTGTCCTCCAATCGGCTGTTCCTTTGGATTCACTTCAAATTGGGACTTGGGGTACCCATGTTTATTCACTATTCATCAATTGGGGACTTCAAGTTCACCGAATCAGACCATCTCTGTAGTTTTCCCCAAATTTGCAAAATTCACCCTTTTTGACCAAAATCCTAATTTCCGATTTTCCTTCCAAATTGACTATTCCTTTGGTTCTGCTTCCAATTGGCCCTTCCAATACCCGTAGTCATTAATTATATTCCATTTGGAACCTCAAATTTCGACCAATTTGATCGTTTAAGCACTTTTCCCCAAATTTGCCTAATTAGGGCTTCCCCTACATTGAAATTTCTGCAATTCCTCTTTCGAACTCCATATCTTTCGTTGTAGACCTCGGATTATCAAAATTCTGTCACCATTGTTCAATTCAACTTCAAATCTTGATTTTGACTAAGGGTTGACTTTTTTAGTGGTTGACTTTTTGGAGTTGACTTTTTTTTGGATTGACTTTTCACGCTGAATTCCGAATCACAAGTCTTGGAGGACCATCTGTAAGATGAGAAGAGATTTTCTGCATTATAAAAAAATACAAGGAAGAATTTACTTGGTTTAGGGGGGCCCGGACAAAATTAAGTATCTACAAGGACCATCTGTAAGATGAGAAGAGATTTTCTGCATTATAAAAAAGTACAAGGAAGAATTTACCTAGTTTAGGGGGCCCAGACAAAATTAGGTGTCTACAATAATTGATAATATCCTCCCTAGCAAACCCGACAGAGAACTCATGAATTATTCTAACTTGGGAATATCTTTATTTTAAAAAGCATGATCTTTATTATATTGGAAAACATTTAAAAAAAAGGTTATGCATATGCAAATCACTACTAATGAAATGGCAAAAGAATGAATGACATAGCATATGGATTGATGACATGACATGCTTGACATGGCAAAATCTAGATGACATGGCATAATCTAAATGTCATAGCAAAAGAAATAATGACATGGTAAGAAACATAAAATAACTTTATCATAGAATATGCATGAAAATGAAAAAGGCAATGCATGAACATAATAAAACCTAGATGATATGGCAAAATAATTTATGACATGGCAAGAAGTATAAAATAACATAGAATATCCACAATCACATAATAACCATGATAACACCATGAAATCTAAATCAAAGTAATGACATTACTATGGAATATTCATTCATATAATTTAAATGACTAAGATAGCAAAATTAAATATCATGGAATATGCATGAACATGGAAAATACAATGCATGAAAGTGTACTTCTTCCTTTAAATAAGGACATACATATACCTAAAAAGATATCCGACTACCTTAGGAAGAGACTTAAATCAAAATTTCTAAATCAAAATACCTAAAAACCCCAAAAAAATGAAGACCCCCTCCCCTTTAAATAGGCTGGCAGAACCCCCCTTTGGTGAAATTATGTGCTCATCTTTTTTCCTCTTAAGACATGTGTCATTCATCACAAGGTAAGCTAACCAAAGAAAATAAAAATGTCATCTTGCAACCTTACCTTAACCATTAGATGAAATGATCAGCCCCTCCACTTATGTGCTGGCCAAAACCACCTAACTAAGGATGTGCTCATCTTTTTTCATCACTTTGGCCACTTGGCATGATCATAAGGGATTAACCAAAGATTAAAAATGTCTTCTTGCAACTTAATCTTGGCCATTAAATAAAACTGATCAAATCTCAGCCTTCATTCCATTATGGGCTGGCTGAATGGCCTAGTATGTTCCAACAACTTCCTCATTTTTAATTTGCAAAATGGCCCTTCTCGATTTCTTCGATAAAATTGCATTTTAGCCCCAAAACTTACTTTAATTGCAAATGGACCCCAAATCCAGATTTTCTTTCTCTAATGTCTCCAAATAAATATAAAATTCAGTTCTGAAGATTTTCATAATTTTTCGAGCTCGTTTCCTATTTTTCCCGAAATTTCCTTTAAAAGTTTCGGTTTAGTGCCTCCCAAATTTCACCTATCTCATTTGAGCTCTGATTCTGGATTTTTATTCTCCAATACCTCCTAAATAATATAAAATTGAGATTTAGAAGTTTTCATATTTTTTCTAGAATTTTCTCTTGGAATTTCGGATTAGTGCACCTAAACTTTGTCATTTTTCATTTGAGCTTCGACTCCAGATTTTTCTTCTCCAATACCTTCCAAATGATGTAAAATTGAGATCTAGAAGTTTTCATATTTTTCCAAGCTCGTTTCCTATTTTTCCCGAAATTTTCTCTTGGAATTTTGGATTAGTGCACCCAAACTTTGTCATTTTCCATTTGAGCTCCGATTTTGGATTTTTCTTCACCAATACCTTCCAAATAATATAAAACTCAGATATGGAGGTTTTCGTAATTTTTTGAGCTCGGATTCTATTTTTCCCGGATTATCAAAGATTGCCTTTTAACCCTCGAAATCTCGATTTTGCTCAAAACGGGTCTGATTTCCAAATTTTCTTTTTCCAATGCCTTCATTATGTATTAAATTGGATTTGATCCGGAAACGCCAAATTTTTACGTCCGGGTTCCTCTTCAATTTGGTTTTTCCCCTTTTTTTAATATCGAGAATTTCCTCTTTTTTTTTCCTTTAAACGGCTCTTCCTTGGGATCCACTTCAACCTGAGCCTTGAGCTATCTTTGTTTATTCATTCTTCATCAACTGGGGGCTTCAATTTTATCGAATTGGGCCATCTCTGTAGTTTTTCCCGAATTTTCCCAATTAGGTCTTCCCTACACTGCATTTTCGTAACCCATCTTTCGAACTTTATATCTTTTCTTGTAAACCTCGGATTATCAAAATTCTTTCACCATTGTTCAATTAAACCTTGAATCTTGGATTTGACTGAGAGTTGACTTTTTTAGTAGTTGACTTTTTTGGGGTTTACTTTTTTTAAGTTGACTTTTTGTGTTGACCTCTGAAATAAAATCTTGGGGCCCATCTATGGAAAGGTGGAAGTATTTTTGTAATCAGGGAAATTGAAAAGAAGAAATTGCCTGATTTAGGGTGCTCGAAAAAAATTAGGTGTCTACAATCATGGAATGTCAAGACCTTCTACCAATATTAGTGGTTAGCAAGACATATCAAGAGGTCAGGATTGAGTCTGAGGAAAACCAGGGTGACAAAGGAGATTGTTTGGTTGATGGTTTTGTGTTTACTCTTCGTGAGTCAGTTCACTTGGCTTTTGTTCAGAATGAATTAGCAGAGGTAGAGGAAATTTGGAGACAGTGGGGAGTTGCAAGGAAAAATGAGTTCATCAGGAAATATGGTGACACAGCTTTACTCCTTCCGGTCAAGAATGATGAGCAGTTGATCAGGGCCATAGTACAGTTTTGGGATCCTTTATACCGATGCTTCACTTTTAATCAGGAAGATATGGTGCCCACCCTTGAGAAATATTCTATCTTGCTCCGTGTTGAGTTAGCAAATCCGGATAAAATCTTTTGGAAAGAGCAGAAGACCTCGAGCTGTCGAAAGAAGCTTCTCGAGTTGTTGAAAGAAGCTTTTCAAAGTAATGAGTGTAGAGTTTTCGATTAATTCTCCATATATAAAGAGCAAGGGTTCGAGTGACTGCATTCCTTGGGTAGTTTTGCCAAACTATATCAAGAATAACCCGGATGATGACGGTGTTGTGGATATCTTTGCCTTGGAAATTTATGGTTTAAAACTATTCCAAAAGGTGGAAGGTCACATTGAAGCAGTCGTAGTAGACCTCTTTAATCGTTTGGAGAAACAAATTGACCCTTCCCCCGCCATTCTTGCAGAAACAATCAGGTCACTCAGTTACTGTCAAAGAAGAGGTAGAGGACGTTCTGAGGATTGTGTACAGCTTATGTATGTCTGGATTCAGAGCCAATTTTGAGGTGATGATGGTAGAAGACTTTGCCCCTACATAAAGACTTTTAGTCCCCTCCGAGAATTCAACAAGGAAAAATGGTCAAAGAAAGGGGATAAGAAGCAATGTATCAAGACTCTCTGTCACTTAGGTAGAGAAGATGTAACTTGGAGGGCTAAGTGGATGCCACTTAGGTCGATCTTATACCATTGTGGTGAGAATTTATGGGTTCCACTGTTGGGAATCTGGAGAGCTGTTAGCTATGCACCATTAGTAGTAAGAAGGCAATATGGATCCGAATAGTTCATCCCAATGACTCATGAGCTTATTTCGATGGAGTTCTCCTATGGTGGGTCTGGATATATGGGAAAGATACGTGAAGCTACCAAAGCATGGAAGAAATTGCACCGGTCGCAAATGGGTAGGTACACTGACAATGCTACCTTCGCATATCAGGTATGGAGAGCCAAGAAGGTCCGTGACATTGTGCTTCCTGCCGAAGACACCTCTGTTCATCCGGTAACACTTCAGCTAGAACTCGTAGTGCCAGCAGAAGTTGAGATTGTCAAGCAAGAGTTGGAAAAGGACAAAGGGAAACTGAAGCGCGAGTGTGATAAGCTTGAGGAGGAAGTCAAAGATTTGAGGATCTACCTCGAAATCCAAGAGGCCAAGACACAAAGAGTGGTCAAAGAGCAAGACACGACACAATCCGACATAAAAGATTTATATCAAGAGAACAAGAAGCTAAGGGCCAAAGGAAAATTTACTGAGACTAGCAAACCTCTTGGTACACATGAGAGAGAGATAGAAAAGCTTCATAAAGAATTGGAATTCTGGAAGGGCAAGGCTAAGGAAAGCAAGGAAAAAGAGTCCAGATTTGCTCATGAGAGGCAGAAGTGGTGTGATGCACGCTCTTTGGTTTCGACCAAGTTGGAAAGGTGCTTGCAAGAGAATGAGCTGTTAAAAGCCAGATTGGGAAATGAGAGGGAAAAGACATCCATGCCGCGCAAGGAGAATGAGACACTTCATGCAACCATTCAGACCTTAGAGCATCAGTTGAAAATCCAGAGGGCTGACATCGCTGCCATACCTATAGATGCTAGCATGAGGTGGAAGACAGAAACTTTGGGGAGACAACAGTATATAGATCACTTGACCAGACAGATCCTCAAGGCTGTAATTAAGGCAAAAGAGATGGTGAAGAAAGTGGAGACTTTGAGACAGGATGTCAACCCTACCGAGAAACATGGATAGTATTTGTTGAACTTCCTATAGGAAGCACAAGACCAGTATGAGCAGATCAAATATTTCTATGTAACCCGAGATTAGGAGATGATATGTAACAGTTTTCTATGAATTAATGAAAAAACCTTTGTGTGGAATTTGATTTTAAGGCAAATACCATTACTTGCATCATTTCATATAATTATAGAAGCATACATTCATTCATTCATTTGTTTGATCAGTCATGCATTGATATTTATTCATTCCTTGCACACATTTAATAAATAAAAAAGGGAATAATGTGCCATGAAATTCTAATCCATGGTATTTACACCAAGGTTTAAAAATTGGCGTCCACGGAAACATCCAGAGAAAAGCACTCTGCATCAGTATAATACTTGATCGCAAGTCAAGATCATGGAAAATGAACAGATTGCCCGAATGGAGAGAATGGAAAAAACACAGGATGAGTTAAGGGAACTGTTGGCCAAATCTCAGGCCGAGTCGAGAGATCAGATGATTAAGCTGATGGAACTGGTGACCGCCGTAGTCAAGGGAAATGGACAAACAGAGAATTCAACCCTAGGATTAGAATCAAGACATCAAGAGAGCAAAGAGGGGCAGCAAGAAGCCGTACTAACAGATGGCCAATTTGCGCAAAATACAGAGATTCCACCTTCAGTAGCTGAAATGCCTTTCGTGTATGTTCAAAGCAACACATGGGCACATAAACAAATGCCAATTGGGGTGAATCTTGGGGAAATTTCGGCAAACCCTATTGAGGTCCCAGATCTAATTAATCTTGTCAAACAAGAAAAGAGGAAAACGGTAGAGCTGAAAAGGGTTGAAACGGCTGAGTCACAAAAGAAGTATCAGCTATTAGATGAAACGTTGAGGGCCATGGAAGGGGCTGAGTTGTTCGAAAGCCTCGATGCTAAAGAGATGAGTTTAGTCTCCGGTTTAGTGATCCCACCTAAGTTCTAAACGCCAGATTTTGAGAAGTACAACGGGACCATCAATCCTTCTGCACATTTGACAATGTATTGCCGAAAGATGACTGGACATGATGGTGATGAGAAATTGCTTATCCACTACTTCCAAGATAACCTTACTAGGTCTGCCACTTGATGTTACAATCAGCTCACCCGAAGCAAGATTCGATCATGGATGGACTTGGCTAGGGCCTTCTTGGAACATGATAAGCACATATCTGACATGGTACTTGATAGACTATCCCTGCAAATCATGGAGAAGCAAGCTACTGAAAGCTTCAAATAGTATGCCCAGAAATGGAGAGACATGGCTCCCCAGGTGCAGCCATTGTTGACTGATAAAGAAACTACGGTTCTCTTCATCAATACTCTGAAAGCACCATACTATGAGAAGTTATTGGGGAATGCCACTAAAAATTTCGCAGATATGATCATATCCGGAGAGATGATTGAAACCGCTATCAAGAGTGGGAAGATGAAAAGTGGGGAACAAGTCGCCCACAAGAAAACAACTCCTGCCAAGAAAAAAAGATGGGGAGGCTCACGCAGTCAATTTCAATAACCGACCTTTTGTACCCCCCAACACCCTATACACCTTACCCAACCTAGAATCCATACTATCTGCCTATAAATAGTCTCACTCAAAACCCTTTTCCCTATACAGCCATACCGCAGCAACCATATCCGACTGGCTTATCTCCTCAGATAACCATGCCGCCAAACACTACACCAAACATTCTAAACATTTCCCGAAATGATCAAAGGCCTGTGAGGAATATCCAAAAGCCTTAATACGACTCCATCCCCACTACTTACAGTGAACTATACCCAAAGCTTCTACAAGTTCAACTCGTTGCACCTGTCTCTCTACAACCTTTAAAACCTCCTTATCCCAAGTGGTACGATTCCAACGCTCATTGCGCATACCATGCGGGCATCCAAAGACACTCAACCGAGAACTGCATTGCTTTCAAGCTCAAGGTCTAGAGCCTTATTGATGTAGGAATCTTTAAATTTGGACCAAAAAATGGCCCTAATATCGCGGGTAACCCGTTGCCTAATCATACAGAGGCCAAGGTTAATGCGATAATGTCGGGAGAGTTTAAAAAGGTGAAACGGGATATCAGGAAAGTAAAAACATCAATGATCAGAGTCTGGGTAGAGATGGTCAAGGTGGGGTTGATTAAGCTGAAATCAGATGTGAGGAAAATAGTCAGCCAATCAGAGGAATTTTGCCAATACCATGAGTGTAAGGGGCATGCCATGCAGGGCTGTGAAGAGTTTTTGGCAAAGGTTCAAAAGATGATGGACATAGGCGAGGCCCAATTTTTTGAAAAGGTAGAGGATCCTAAAATCAGTATGAATGAAATCGGTTATGGGGTAGACAAACCCTTGATCATTTACTATGATGAGCCTGAGGTAAAGGCTATTCCAATAGTCGAGGGACCTTATTCAAAAATGATAATAGAATTGCCCTCACCCTTTCCCTACAAAGGAGATAAGACGATCCGATGGAACTACGAATGTAGTATGGCAATGCCGGTATCTTTGAACCATCAGACAGCTGCAATGGATGTAACTGGAGCGGGGCACCTAACCCGAAGTGATAGAGCCCCGAGGACAATTGAACTTGGAAAGATAAGAGGACCTGACAAAGGAAAAAAGGCAGTTGGACCAGACCCTATGGAGGTAGAACAACCTAGGGAGCTAGGAAAGGATCCAGCTCCAGCTAGTAAAGTAAAAGAGCCGGTGAATGAGAAGGAAGCCTGCGAGTTCTTAAAGTTCATCAAGTACAGCGAGTATAGTGTAGTAGAACCACCAACCGATGAGGATTTCATTTCTTTCACTGCTATTAAACTCAGAGCCATAACGAAACACTCTGCTGAGAATTTTGAACCAGGCTTATGTGGCTAACAACATATCAGAGGAGAAGTTAGAGCGACTGGTAGGAAACATCATAGCAAATGATTATATCTCTTTTAGTTATGATGAGATACCGCCAAATGGAATAGGATCCACTAAGGCTCTTCATATTACCACTACTTGTAAGGGGCACATTCTACCCCGAGTACTCCTCGACAATGGATCTTCTTTGGATGCCTTTGGCAACCTTGTCCAAGCTGCCAATTGATATGACCTACATGCTACCGAGTCATACCATCATCAAAGCCTTTCATGGCACTCGTTGGGAGGTGATGGGAATCAAAATCCCACTTCAGATAGGTCCCTGTACATATAAGGTTTAATTCCAAGTAATGGACATTGCCCCATTTTACAATTGTTTGTTGGGAAGGCCGTGGATTCACTCTGCCGGGGCTGTGCCGTCATCTCTCCATCAAAAATTGAAATTTGTGATGGAATAGCGCTTGGTCAGTGTGTTAGGGGAAAAAGATATTGTAGCCTCTACATCTACAGATACCCCTTACATAGAAGTAAATAAAGATGCTGTAGAATGTTCATTCAGGTTGCTGGAATTTGTCAATGCCGTGTTCGTCACCAAAGGATATAAAATTCCAGAGCCGAGGCTATCCAAAAATACCAGGTTGGAGGTGAAGATAATAGTTGGAAAAGGTTGTGGAGCAGGAAAAAGATTAGGAAAATATCTCCAAGGAATGGCCAGAGCAATTGAATTGGCCGGAAAGAAAGACCGTTTCGATCCTGGGTACCTCCCTAAAACCCATGAGAAAAGAAAACAAGTTGAGAAGAACCGAAAGAGGAGGGTGGCCCGACTTTCGGGTATGGATGTGGAATGGGAACCCATGACTTTCCCTCCAATCCTTTACATTTTTCGCTCAGCAGGTCACCAGTTTGGTGATAAGAATTCCGAGGATGTGATGGTTATGCTGGAACAAGCTTTTGAACGTTCTACGGGTTTGAAGATAAGCAGCCACAGGGAATGATGGCCGGCATGGCCAAAACAGATGAGTTGGGAAAGGAAGGCACTAGTTGGACGGTGTGCCCGTGCCCTTAAGTTATGAATTGACCAACTGGAGTGTGACTGAACTTCCTATAGTTTTTAGGTCTACTCCAGTGTAATACTCTAAATCAACCTTAATTGCCTCTGCCCAAGGGCATTAAGAATCCTTTGTATGTCCTTATGTTTAAAAATTATCATTTAATAAATAACAAACACGATGCCTTTTCTTCATATTAATGTCTCTACATTCTTTCGTTCTTTCATTTTGTTGAGAATAATAGAACAAGAGGAAAAACAAGTATTGCTTCATAAAGAGCAGTTGGAAGTGATAAATTTGGAGAGTGGGGAATAAATAAAATAAGTCAAGATTGAGACTGCCATTTGACCATCAATAAAGCAAGATTTGATAAGTCTACTCCGAGAATACGCAAATGTGTTTGCATGGTCGTACCAAGACATGCCTGGGTTGGACCCTGATATCTTGGTTCACAAACTTCGATTAAAACAAGATTGCAAGCCGATTCAGCAGAAACTAAGACGAATAGACCCAAAATGCTGTTAAAAGTGAAAAAAGAAGTGAAAAAGCAATTTGATGTTGGATTATTGGAAGTGGCAAAATACCCGGAGTGGGTAGCAAACATTGTCCCAGTTCCGAAGAAAGATGGAAAAGTACGAATGTGTGTCAATTACTAGGATCTGAACAGGGCAAGCCCTAAGGATAATTTCCTGTTACCTCATATTGATACTCTAGTCGATAATAGCGCCAAGAATTCCATGTTTTCATTCATGGACGGGTTCTTAAGGTATAATCAGATTAAGATGGCACCAGAAGATATGGAGAAAACCATATTGGTGACGATGTGGGGAACATTTTGCTATAAGGTAATGCCATTCGGGTTGAAAACGCTGGGGCAACATATCAAAGAGCCATGGTAATGATTCCATGACATGTGCACAAAGGCATCGAAGTTTATTTCGATGATATGATCGCAAAGTCGCAAGGAGAGGATGAACACATTGCGAATCTAAAAAGCTCTTTGAAAGATTGAGAAAATTCCAACTTAAACTGAACCCGGCAAAGTGTACTTTCGGGGTCACCTCAGGAAAGCTACTAGGCTTCGTTGTTAGCCAAAAAGGAATTGAGATTGATCTGGATAAAGTGAAAGCTATTCAGAGCTTGCCTCCATCTCGTACTCAGAAGGAAGTAAAAAGCTTTTTGGGTAGATTGAATTATATCGCTCGGTTCATCTCCCAACTGACTGATAAGTGTGACCCGATATTCAAGTTACTCTGAAAGCGTGATCCAGGGGAATGGAATGAAAGATGCCATATAGCCTTTGATAAGGTCAAGCGTTATCCGTCAAACCCACCGATACTAATGCCACCAGTCCCAAGAAAGCCGCTGATATTGTATTTGTCAGTATTTGAAAGATCTATGGGATGTGTGTTGGGGCAACACGATGAAACCAGAAAGAAAGAACAGGCCATCTACTATCTCAGCAAAAAGTTCACTAAGTACGAGCTGAAGTATTCATTGGTAGAAAGGCTTTGTTGTGCCCTAGCCTAGACTGCCCAGAGGCTCATGCAGTACATGTTGTATCACACGACATGGCTGATTGTAAAACTAGATCCCTTCAAATACGTATTCAAGACGCCTTCATTGTCAGGAAGAACGGCAAGATGGCAAGTGTTTCTTTCCGAATATGATATTGTATATATGAGCTGTAGACACCTAATTTTTTTCGGACCCCTAAATCTGGTAAATTTCTTCCTTGTGATGTTTTAGAATGCAGAAAAGCTCTTCTCATCCCGCAGTTGGTACTCCGAGAATTTGTTTAAAAGGACAAATATGAAAAGTCAATTTGGAAAAAGTCAACTTCGAAAAAGTCATCCTCGAAAAGTCAACTACTAAAAAAGTCAACCCTCATTCAAAATCAAGATTCAAAGTTTAATTGAATAATGGCAAAAGGATTTTGATAATCCGAGGTCTACAACGAGAGATATGGAGTCCGGAAGATGGGTTATGGAAAGTTAGTAGAAAGGAAACCCTAATTCGGTAAATTTAGGGAAAAATGCTTAAACGGTCAAATTGGTCGAAATTGGAGTTTTTGAATGGAATATAATCAATGACTACGGGTATTGGAATGGCCATTTGGAAGGAAAACCAAAGGAAGGGTCAATTTGGAAGGAAACCGAAAATTAGGGTTTTTGGTGAATTTTGGCGAAAATGGGGAAATTGCAAAAATGGCCAGATTCAGTAAAATTAAAGCCCTAATTAATGAAGAGTGGATAAACAAAGATAGCCCAAGACTCAGTTTGAAGAAATTCCAAGAAAAGAGCCTGTTGGAGGAAAAACGGAGAAACGAGGAAATTCTCGATATTGGAAAAAGGAAAAATCAAACCGGAGGGGAATTTGATCATAAAAATTGGGTATTTCGGACCAACTCCAATTCAATATATAACAAAGGCATGGAAAAAGAGAATCTGGAAATCAGACCTGTTTTGAGTAAAATAAGGTTTCGGAGGTTAAAGGGCAATCTTGGAAAATTCGGGAAAAATAGGAAACAAGCTCGAAAAATTACCAAAACTTCCATATCTCAACTTTATATTATTTGGAAGATATTGGTGAAGAAAAATCCAGAATCGGAGCTCGTTTGAAAAATGGCAAATTTTGGGCCCACTAAGCTAAAATTCCAGAAGATAAATCTGGGAAAAATAGCAAATGAGCTCGAAAAATTACCAAAACTTCCAGATCTCAATTTTATATTATTTGGAAGAGATTGGCAAATAAAAATCCAGAATCGGAACTCATTTGGAAAATGGCAAATTTCGGGCCCATTAAGCTGAAATTCTAAAAGATAAATTCGGGAAAAATAGCAAATGAGCTTGAAAATTTATGAAAAGTTTTAGATCTCAATTTTATATTATTTGGAAGAGATTGGCAAAGAAAAATCCAGAAATTGGAGCTCAATTGAAAAAGGCCAAATTTGGGAGGCATCAAACAGAAATTCCAGAAGATAAATCCGAGAAAAATAGCAAACGGGCTCAAAAAATTATAAAAACTTCTAGAACTCAATTTTATATTATTTAGGAAGTATTGGAAAAATAAAATCTATATTTGGGATCCGTTTGCAATTTAATCAAGTTTGGAGGCCTAAAGTGCAATTTTACTGAAGAAACTGAAGAGGGCCATTTTTGCAATTTAAAAAAATAGAGAGATGGCTGGAATTTGAAGGGCCATTTGGCCAGCCCAAGAAGAGGGGAGTTTTGGCTGAGTTCTTCCATCCAAAGGCCAAAATTGGATAGTAAAGTGGTTATTTTTTGATTGAGCCTTTGTGATTTTGCCACATGGTCAAATGAATGAAGAGGAAGGATGTCAACATTATGGTTACATATTTTAGAATAGATGTATTTGTTAGGAGCTGATCACTTCATCTAAAGGTGGTAAATTCACATTTTTAGCATCTTTGATTAGTGGCCTTTGGATATATTTAGCTAGGAAAAAAATGACACATTGTGAGCACATAGAGGCCATTCGGCTGGCCTATTTAAAGGAGGGTTTTTTCGCTTTGAGGGGGTTCTTTGGCTGAGTATTTTTCATTGTTGAGCAATAGCTAAGTGGTAGAAAAGCAAAGAAAAATTTAGACGAGAAGGAAGCTTGAAAGATAGCTTTGAAAGGTAGCCTTTTGGCTTCTAACTCTTGCATTTTTCTTTATTTTTCTATGCTGATTTTGCTCATTTTCATATGATTTCTTGTTATTTTATTATGAAATAAAGGTTTTTAAAACTTCCTTTCAAGGCTCCTATCTTATGTTTTTATGATAAAAATCAAAAAACAAAATTTTCACTCTTTTTTTTTGCTATGGCCGAATGGTATTCTTGGGTATGCTTGTGTTGTGTTTGATTTTATTCCTATGTTGGTTGTGGTATGTTAGCTTGTTTTGATGTTTTAGCTTTCTAAAATAATCAAGATATGGAGCTTATTTATAACTTTTTTTACTTGTTCTTATTTTGCTGTTTTTATTATTTATTTTCATGGCTACTTGCTTTATTTACTAACTTTAATTTTCTGTTTTTACTACATTAAGTTGTTCATGCTTTGTATCATTGCCATACCATGTGTTTGTGTATTTGCCTAGCTATATCTTTGCATTTCCATCATGATTATTTGTCTAACATGCTTCATTTAGGTCTTGCACATTTACCATGCCATGTGTTTGTGTTATTGCCTTGCTAGTATCTCACTTTTCTTAAGTTTCTATTCGGCTACTACCATGATTTTTTCCTTGTGCATTTGCATCTTCATTTTGAGTATGTGATTACCATGCTTTCATTATTCCATGTTATTGTGTTCTTGTTTTGCCATGATCTTGCATTATTCTTATGTTCATTTGGTCATTATATGTTCATATGTTAGCCATGCAAGTTTATATGTCATATTAGGCATTAGGTCATGTTACATTGTCATGTATTTTCTCATGACATTTTAGGCATTAGGTCATATTTGTATTGCCATGCATTTTCATGCTTAATAGGTCTTAGGTCATCTTTGTATTGCTATGCATTTTCATGCTCATTAGGTCTAGGTCATCTTTGTTGCCATGCATTTTCATGCATATTAGATCTAGGGTTGCATTTAGGGCGGGTTTGGGTCGGTGAATGTAAGATTGCGGTTGGTTATAGGATTCCCCCTTACAAGATGACAAAGTCACATCCCCTGAATCTTACATGCATGCGTTTGGTTGACCGTCCTTTCATTTGAGATGATCATGTTTGGTTGGCAGGAATGTAACATTTCGAAATCCTCACGTTACTAAAATACCCTTGCCTTTGTACAAGCCAATAGTATATGGGGACCTGTAGTTTGCTTTTAAACTAAATATTCATGCAGCCTGCTACAAATTCACAGTTTTACAAATAATTTTGAATTGAATTACATCCAACCAATTCATGCACATCCAACCAATAATTTTGAATTAAAGTACATTAGTAGCTAAACTAAACATGACCACAAGTGATATAGCCACAAACAATAGCATTTTGAACATAGTGTCCATCATCTCCAATTGTAAAATTAAAATTGTAACCAGTCGCAACTTCTTTCTTATTGCTAAACGAGCCATAACTGTTATAACCAACAAAATATTAAAATATTAGGAAAGATTTTCAAAACATACACAAAATCTATAAACATAACATGAGCATCTAATTTAAAGAGAAATAAAGAAAAAATGAAGGTAGAACTTAAATTATTATAACTTAAGACAACAACTAAAATGTAATATTACATTGGTTTCAGTTCTCTAGACAACAACTAAAATGTAATATTACAATTTCCCACATTTTCTCAATAAATAATGAAAAGGTAAATCTCAAATAATCCTAAAACAATTCAATCTAAAGTGAGCAATTTTCTAGATCGGAAAATAAAGGTTTAGACCAACCAGTGACAAAAATAGTCCAGGCATGCGACCGATGCTACTACTGCTCGATATATTACTCTGGCAGGGGTGATGCCAATGCTACAGTCAAAAGAATCATGTACATGAAACTGCAAAAGTCTATCCAGTCTAGACATTTTACACTCTGTTAGCTTTTTTGCTATAACTTATGTATTCTAACTCTAAAAATGTTAATTATCCAGACTTCAAAGGGTTGGTATCAAATAAAGTCCCAAATTAGTATCAACTCCAAGCCTACTACTAAGTTGAAGCAAATAAATACAGTTTCAGGCATTTCGAAAAGAAAAAAAAGAATCATAAAAGCCCAAAAACAAAGACAATAGGGAGAGGCAATGATTCGGGAGCACCAGGACAATAGGGAGAGGCAACGATTCAGGAGCACTAAGAAAAAATAAAAACAAGAACAAGGACAATAAGGAGAGGCAAAGAAAGGAAATGCAAAATCCAAAATCGAAACCCCAACCTAAACCCCCAATATTTGAAAACCCAAACATTAAAACCAAAACCAAAATCAAAACCCTAAACCTTCAATCTGACATTCAAACACAAAATCAATAACCTAAAATAAATATAAATCAAATACTTCAAAATGAAATCATACCTGGATTTCGAATGGGAGAGGCAATGATACGAGAGAAGTTGAGAGGTAGAGGCAACGATCTAGGTAGAAATTGAGACCAGAGGAAGAGTGACAGTCGGCTAAAATGTTTTATTTCATAATTGTTGAGAGTTCGTGGCATTGGGGGTGTTATTTCATTATGTTATTAAGGGAAAAAGTGGCAAAAATGTTACATTACAGGCGTAATGTAACATAACCTCAGAAAGAGGAGGGTATGACATTACTTACACCCAATATGACCCAATTTTGACACTGTAGCTAATATCATATTACCGAGCTTGCAGAATATTAGTGAACCAAACATGGTAATCTCATGACAGAATGTAAGATTACACCCTGTAATGAAAGATTCACCGAACCAAACCCGCCCTTATTGCCATGCACAATTTATAACTAGGCATTAGGTAATCTTTTATGCCATGCATTTTGTATGTCATTTAGGCATTAGGTCATGCATTTCATGCATTTAACTTGCTGTTTTTTCATGCATTTCATATCATCCCACTTGATTTTTGACTTAAGCCAATCAATGGCTCAAAGCCAAGCTCTCATGAGCATGCTTGTGGAAAATTAAGATGTTGTCAAGTTGGATTTTCTACCTTTGTGATTTTTTTTCATTAGGCAATCCTTGTCCAAAATTTTAGAAATTTTTAGCACTGTTTATAGGACCTTATAGGAGTCTCCAATATTTTTATTCTGATTTTTGTGTGTTTTTATCAAAGGTTTAAAAATGTTTTTTGGTTAAATAGTTTTTCACCTAGTGTTCTGACTTTCATGAATTTTCTGGTAGGTCATCCTTAGTCTAAAAATTAAGCCAATTTTTCCCATATATTTCAACATGTTTTGAGTCTCCCATAATTTTTCAGATTTTTTTGAAAATTTTAAAATAGGTAAAACAATCATGTTTTAAAACTGGTTAGAAAAGTCAGATTTGATTTCAAGAAGAAAATAATTTTCTGTTTTGGCTAAGGCATTAAGAGAGGGCTGATTTAGAACCATAGATACTGTCCTAGGTTGATTTATAAGTCATTTTAATCCTAAAAATGATTTTATAAAGGTCGGGTCAAGGGAGATCAACCCGGGTTCTCAAAGTTAGGAAAATAGAGCCTTT
Source organism: Fremontodendron californicum (assembly GCA_030761205.1). Lineage (NCBI taxonomy): Eukaryota > Viridiplantae > Streptophyta > Magnoliopsida > Malvales > Malvaceae > Fremontodendron > Fremontodendron californicum. Next base: position 17,398,292 of record JAULJL010000010.1, on the reverse strand, counting down.
TTAAGGAGGTTTTTCGGCCATAATGTCATTTTCATCCAAAATTTTCAAAATTATTTTCAATCCAATCACAAAGTATATTTGATTTAGAAAAATCTGATTTGATGTCTTTTCCTAAGGTAGTCAGATATCTTTTTAGATATACGAATGTCCTTATTTAAAGGAAAAAATACACTTTCATGCATTGTATTTTCCATGTTCAAGCATATTATATAATATATGATTTGTGTTACCAATATTTATATAATAATGTTATTGTTTTGATTTATATTTCATGGTGCTATATTGATTATTATATGGTTGTGAATATTTTATGTTATTCTATTCTCCTTGCTTAGTCATTATTTATTTTGTCATATCATTTAGAATTTATTATATTCATGCATTGTTTTTTTTTTTTTTTTCAGGCATATTTTATTATATGTTTTTATGTTTTTTTATCATGTCATGTTATTAAATTATGCTATGTCATTTAGAATATACCGTGTCATTTAGAATATATCATGTCATTTAGAATATACTATGTCACTTAGGTTATATCATGTCATTTAGATTATACTATGTCATATAGATTTTGCTATGACATGTAGATTTTGCTATGTCATCTTTTACTATATCACTCATGCTCATATTCATCTTTTTAAAAATGTTTTAAAAAAGATAATGATTTCCAATAAAAATAAAGATATTCACGAGTTAAAATAATCCATGAGTTCTCTACCGGGTTTGCTGGGGAGAATATCATCAATTATCACTAATAAAGGAATATCTTTGATGCACCCAAAAGAGTGTATCTTATTTAACCTTGCACTAAAAAGATAAATTGTAAGTATAGTAGTTAGCAAGGGTCGAGTCCTCAGGGATTGGGTTTTAGTTTATAAGTTAATAGTTTAAAACTTAAATTCAAGAACAATAAAAGAAAAAGGGTTTTTGAAGCCAGATTTAAACTAAAGTAAATAATAAGAATAAGATGCAAGGCGGTATAACCAGCCAATAAAAATATATATACTAAATTAGGCGGTATAACCAGCCAATAAAAATATATATACTAAATTAGGCGGTATAACCAGCCAATAAAAATAAAACAAAGTTAATATACAAATTAGGCGGTATAACCAGCCAATAAAAATAAATATAAAAAATAAGCAAACTAAAAGTAAGCAAACAAATAAGTAAGAAGAATCAAATATGAAAAATATGGTTAAGGTTTCATTCTCCACCACTAGACATCATTAAGAATCAATTTCAGATCTATCAATATCAACCAACTATCAAAGTTAACAACCGTAGATAACAACAAGCTCTGTTACCCCCAATCTTTCCTTAGTTTGTCGTTAAATAGAACAAGCTCTCTATTTAATCTCTAACCATTAAACAACCTAGAATAAGCTCTCTAAATTCAATTTAATGGCAGCTTTATGATGAGAAAGATAGGTTGATCTAAGCAACAAACACATAAGCTCGGATTGTTCAACTTAGGTTATGTTCCACTTTGCAATTATTGAAAACTTGACCATAATCATTAATCACAAATTGCCACTTATGAATAGGAAATCAAGACAATTACACGGATCAAGACTCCTAAACTAGCAATAGATAATTATCAAGATCTATCTAGTTGTACACCTAAATAAATCTAGACAACATCATGAACAATTCTTGTAGAAGAACATAAGCAACTTTGATAGAAAATTAATGATAGATAGAATCTGAAAATCAATCACAAAACATGTCTAGGGCTTTGAAATCACCCTTAACCAAATAGAAGTTTAGCCTAGCATAGGCATTATAAACATAAACATAAAATTAAAGAAAATCTAAGAAGAAAATAAAAGAAAGAAAGAAGAAGAGGAAGAATATTAGTTATCCAACCTCTTGCTCTCTCTAAAGAAAAAGAAAACTAGAGAAAAGAAAGAAAACTAGAGAAAAGAAAGAAGAAGAAAACTTAGAGAATTTTATTAAAATGGATAATATCCTACCTATGTACAATATGATCCTCTACAATCATCCAAGGCCCTCTATTTATACACATTTTGGAAGGCTAAATGACAAGAGACAAGCTTTACAAATTTCAAAGGTAGGTATAATAGGTGGGTGAATTTTTCTAACAATTTTCGTCATATTGTATGACAATTTTGATCAGCCAACTTGATGGTCGATTTCGTCAATATTAGAGGCCTGATCTGATCATATGGTCTTCTAGACAAAGGTTCCCGTATCAGTTACGGATCCATAGCCATTGGAATCAGCTCATTTGCTGATGTGGATAAGCAGATATGGGCCAAATACGAAAACAGGTCAGCACAGACGTCATTGTACATCAGCCAACTTGATGGTCGATTTCGCTAGGGAAAACGACTCCGTTTCAAGAAGTATAAAACATGAAAAAGATAGATATGCCTCTTAGCTTTGCACGGCTACAAATTTCAGCCTTATTGCTTCAGTGAAACTCCAGATATAGCTGATATGGCAAAATGTGTCAGAACTGGAACTGAACTGGATTTGCCCTTAATTCTAGTAATCTGAAATCACTCAAAGAAACTTGTGAAAAACACCAAATTACATAAAAATATAAAAGATCATAAACACAATTAGACTAAACAATAATAACTCGTATTTGACACAAAACAATAATAAAACATAACTAAAAACTATATAATTATACGAGTTATCACACCCCCACACTTAGATTGTTGCTAGTCCCTAGCAACGACTCAATAAAAATAAAATAAGAAAATCTAATCTAATCCATTTTCGTAGGAAATCACGGTGGCACTTAGCATGTGACACAAGCCTTTAAACCCCTAGGTGTCCCTAGTGGACGAGTTTAGTCTCGTGAGGGTTTACTAGAACGATACCCACAAACATTGAAAAATTAAAATATAAATAAACTACATATAAATAAACTACATATACTAAAAATATTTACTCCTAATCCTTTCAATACAAATTAGAGACAATATTTGAACAAGTCTTATAAACTAATCAATAGCTTAAAAAATTTCACAAAAAATCATGCTTGAATGTAAATTGTTTGAGTTAAGCCAATATTAGCATAACATATCTCAATCAAAATAGTGCATGTTCAAATTTAATCTCAAGTTCTCACATGGGATACCCTCATGATTTTCACTCTTTAAAGTAGTGGTGAAATGTTTACACTCAATCAATCTCATGAAAACAGTTCTACCATATTCTTGCTTGTCCACCTATTCTCCACTATTTAGATCATACAACTTCATGAATCAAGAGGTCTTTAATCGAGGTTGTAATGGGGCCAAGGGGTTTGTAATGTGGTTGAAGAACAAAAGGATAAAGATATCACAAAGGTTCCAAAGAGTTCATAAAGTTTAGAGACATAATAAGATCATACAAAGAAACTTATCAAAACTCTTTACAAGTACATAGTCACCTAGGCCGGATATTCATGTTGGGCCTTTTCTTCATTCTAAACAACTTTGTAACATTTTTTCTTTTTCTACAAATTCAAGAGATGATTCATATATTTTTTTTTTTTTTACATAGGAATGTATTTGCCAGTATTCCATTTCTTTTTCTCTTGACTTTTCTTTTCTTTTCCCCCCACACTTATTTCTTGTTTCTAACCCAAATTTTTAACTAAAAATATCCCTTGTTTTTTTGCAATATGTCTCAAAATATATAATCCATCTTTAGAACAAGGGTAAGGATATAAGTATATTTAGGCTAGGTGTAAGTTGTGGTTACCAATAAAACATCATATTTAATGTAGGCTCAAATTGGCTCACTAGTGGGGATGTTCTCTTAGAACATTAATAATGGATGGCTGTTTGGCTCTGGTTATAATCCTAATGCCTCTATCATATTCATGTTGTCACATGTATCAATATAGTCTCAAACGGTTTAAAGCAAGTTCTAGAGAATCATGTAATCATAAGAGCACTCAAGAAAGAAATTAGATTGATTTGTATAATGCATCAATCATTATAGGCTCAAAAACTCACAAGGATGATTATACAAGTCAGATTAAGTCTAAACATGCTTCTTTCTTAATCAACATATCATATTAACATTGGCTCATAAAAAGATTGATATCAAGTTCAATTCTCATGAAAATCTTCTCACTAATAAATCTGTTTTAGACTTATGCAATTCATATCTCATCATTGTATTAAAAAGGAACTAAAACACACTAAAAAAATAATAATAATAATAATAAAGACTCATAAAAAAAATAGTAGACAAAAATAAAAGAAATCCTAAATCATTCCCCCCACACTTAATTCTTACATTGTCCTCAATGTAAGTCTATTAACCCAAATGAAAGAATCATGTGTAAGAGAAAAGAACTAATAACATAAGAATAGGAACAACTAAGACTCAAAACAAAACAAACTCATGCAACCTAAATAATCCTAAAATACTAAACAAAAATTAACAAGTAAACATAAAAAGATTAAAATCAAACTGACAAGGTATGTCTCAAGTCTCCCTTACTCAGACCTTGTTTAGAATGAATACTTCTAAATTGCTTAAAACACAACAAACTTTTTTTTTTTTTTTTTTTGAAAAGAAGAAATCAAACTAACAAGGTATGTCTCAAGTCTCCCTTACTCAGACCTTGTTCAGAATGAATACTTCTAAATGGCTTAAAACTCAACAATTTTTTTTTTTTTTTTGAAAATTAGCAAAATATGTCCCTTACCCCCTACTAAAATATGACATTGTCCCCAATGTCAAATTTTAAAGGTAGAATTTAGGAGATATTACCTGCAGAGGTTGCTAACCACTTATTATAACTGAGACACAACAAGCAAAATGTTAGATAATGTCACAAAGACAAAGTGCAATCCACTCCTTGCTCGTCCATATCTCTTTTTCTTTTTCCGAGCGTTTGCGAAACAACCGTAGCAGATAAACACTCATAAGCTTGGAGCTTTTTGAGTAAATCTTCAATGGTTGTAGCAGAAATTATGGTTCTCCTTGCCTCTGAAAACATGAATCCATTATCCACAGCATTATCTAAATATGAAAGCAAATTACTAAAATAACCATTAATATTAAGCAAACCAATGGGTTTCTTATTTGTGACCAAAGATGACCAAGAAGCCACGCAAGCTATTTCTTCCAATGTACCCAGACCTCCTGGTAAAGCAATGAATGCATCGGCAGAATGGTACATGATTGTTATCCGTTCAGGGACACTCCATACTTGTATTTCCTTACCCACGGTAGGTCCACAAAAACTTGTGAATAGTTTTGGCACGATTCCTAGAACTGGACTTCCTCCGGCGTGTGCTGCTGTAGCGACTGCTCCCATTAAACCCGTACTACCGCCTCCATAAATCAAGTGGATCTTTTGTTGGGCAAGTATTACTCCAACTCTTATGGCTTCATCAGCGAATATGTTATTTTTCCCTGGATAAGCACCTCCAAAGACACAAATTTTTTTTATGCGCTGGGACGAAGTACTTTCCATTTTTTTTTCGAGTGCCTGAAAGAGAATGAGTACATGGTGTAATATATAGAGGACTGAGTAGTGAATCAGACAAGAGTAATAATGTCGCCGAAAGTGTATCTGACCTGTCAGAAGAAAATGTTAACCTAACAAAAGATTTTTTTTTTTGCGTGATTTCAGGAAGAAAATCAAAAAGAGAAGAAAAAATCAGCCGTAAAAGACAAATAAAAAAAACGAGAATAATTACACAAATCGAACAACACGTAAATTAAAACAAAATAAAGTTATTGCAAATCAAACCAAAAGCTGAGAAGTCATTTATTGTAGTTGTGATTGTGGCTCACATCTTCCTCTGGTTTTACGTCCAGAAACGGCTTAAACGCCTTCTATGAGTCGAGGATATGCTTCCCATCCAGTTTTCTTACAAGCTGGCAAACAGGGTCTTTTAACATCAGATTCCCAAGATGTTGCCATTCCCTTTGGAATTGCGGCCATAAATCAAGAATTTCTCTTTGTACGTCTCCACTAGGATGCGTCTCAAGAGAAAGTTGGATATTACCCAAATTCTCCTTACTCAGTCCATCCTTAATGAATTCAATTTTATCATCTCGATTAGAGGACGGAATCCCAATAGAACGACATTTACCGTTACACGTCCATCGTGCACATTTGTGGCAATTTGAACTCATGCGCTTTGCTCGTCGCTTCTTTGCAAAAGTGCTTCTACCTGTACCTGGTAAATGCAAAACAGGAAGATATTCATCTTCACGTACCTTGGCTTCAATTATCCAACGTATGTCTTCAGGAATCCCTTTGTGCATAAGCATTCTTAATCTTTCAAGTCGAACTTGGTAAAGCTTCAGTAAAATATTTCGAGGAAAAGGAGGAAATCGTTTCTGCAATCTTGTGAGAATATCATCCATCCTGAAAAAAATGAAAAAAAAAAATGAAAGAGAAATTGAAAGAGAAATTTATATACAATATCAGTTTTGTGGGTAGCTGATGGAACCGATTTAAATAATCACGGAGTACCGTTATCCGCCATTTAACCGGGGTTAAAAAAATTATATTTACATCTAGTGTTTTTCAAAACAAGGATCAGAAAGAAAAACAACATAAAAAGACTCAAAAACAAAACACTCTAAATAAAATCCTAAATTCTTCCCCTCACACATAATTCTTACATTGTCATTAATGTAATGCTATTATCCCCCAATGCAAGAATTATATGTAAGAGAAAAGAACTATTAAACAAAAGAAACTTATGCAGCCTAAATGAACTTAAAAACAGTAAACACAATTAACAAAGAAACATAAGAAATAAAAATAAAAACAATAAAAATAATAAAAGAAAAAGGAAAAGAAAGAGAAAGCAAATCTGAATATGGAAGGTTGGCAATTTCATCTTTAATTGGGCTGCCTTCCCAATTAACACTTGAGTTAGTGTTTTGAATCTAACCAACACCCCTTCTTGGCTTTTTAGGCTTGTCAGGCTCATGCATGAAATTTCCCAAATTTATGCGTTTGAGAGGAAGCTTTCTTTGCACAACAGTGGATGCATTCTCCATTACAAGTATTATTCCATCATCCTTGGTGGTGCATATCTCATCGAGGAATGGTGCATCTTTTGGTACTTGTTGAATGACATCCACAAACAAACTGTTTAAGGTTTCCAGCGTGTCTTGTTCATGTTCATCCTCCTTGAACTTTGCGAATCTACTAGGAAAAGGTGGAGAAGAAACATTAGTAAAAATTGGAATCTCAAACGTTACCTCAGGTGCCGAAATACTCTTATTTGGATCATTGGCTTCATTATCCTCAAGAATAGAATTCATCTCTAATTTTGTCTCATCCTCATCTTGTTCCTCATTCCTCAAGGTCACAATAGTAGTATTCTCCTTTGGGTTAATCATTGTTTGGGCGGGGAGTTCTTCAGATCTTTGTGCTACCCATCCCACCATACTACTAGTCAATTGGATCATTTGCTTTTCCAAACTCTGGATGCTTGCCCTTGTTTCCTGTTGAAATTACAAAGTATCAGTAACAAGAGAATAGACAAGATCTTCTAAAGAAGTACCTGAGTTTTGAGTCATATGTGGTGGTTGAAAAAGATCTGGTTCTTGGGACCATGATTGATTGAAGCTAGATGGATGAGTGTAATTGGCATAAGGATCTACTTCTTGGTAATTTTTCGAGTAGCCATAATTAGTATGATCCCACCATCCCTCATGGTAAGTGTTTGAGTAATGATCATACTGTTGGTCTTGGAACACTTGATGGCCTTGACATCTTCCCATGGCAAATTGTTGAACTGGGAAGGTGAGATTGGCTTGTTGATTCTCCATGTTCATGTATGCCACCAACTCTTCAAGTGTTAGATTGCTTAATTCCATCTTTTTTTTTTTTTCAAAATTTGAAAAGAAAAACATGTATGTACAAGAAAATAATACTAATTAGAACTGAAAATAAGAATAAACCAAGTAACAAATAAACTAAAGAAAACATTCCCCGGCAACGGCGCCAAAAATTTGATGCACCCAAAAGAGTGTATCTTATTTAACCTTGCACTAAAAAGATAAATTGTAAGTATAGTAGTTAGCAAGGGTCGAGTCCTCAGGGATTGGGTTTTAGTTTATAAGTTAATAGTTTAAAACTTAAATTCAAGAACAATAAAAGAAAAGGGGTTTTTGAAGCCAGATTTAAACTAAAGTAAATAATAAGAATAAGATGCAAGGCGGTATAACCAGCCAATAAAAATATATATACTAAATTAGGCGGTATAACCAGCCAATAAAAATATATATACTAAATTAGGCGGTATAACCAGCCAATAAAAATAAAACAAAGTTAATATACAAATTAGGCGGTATAACCAGCCAATAAAAATAAATATAAAAAATAAGCAAACTAAAAGTAAGAAAACAAATAAGTAAGAAGAATCAAATATGAAAAATATGGTTAAGGTTTCATTCTCCACCACTAGACATCATTAAGAATCAATTTCAGATCTATCAATATCAACCAACTATCAAAGTTAACAACCGTAGATAACAACAAGCTCTGTTACCCCCAATCTTTCCTTAGTTTGTCGTTAAATAGAACAAGCTCTCTATTTAATCTCTAACCATTAAACAACCTAGAATAAGCTCTCTAAATTCAATTTAATGGCAGCTTTATGATGAGAAAGATAGGTTGATCTAAGCAACAAACACATAAGCTCGGATTGTTCAACTTAGGTTATGTTCCACTTTGCAATTATTGAAAACTTGACCATAATCATTAATCACAAATTGCCACTTATGAATAGGAAATCAAGACAATTACACGGATCAAGACTCCTAAACTAGCAATAGATAATTATCAAGATCTATCTAGTTGTACACCTAAATAAATCTAGACAACATCATGAACAATTCTTGTAGAAGAACATAAGCAACTTTGATAGAAAATTAATGATAGATAGAATCTGAAAATCAATCACAAAACATGTCTAGGGCTTTGAAATCACCCTTAACCAAATAGAAGTTTAGCCTAGCATAGGCATTATAAACATAAACATAAAATTAAAGAAAATCTAAGAAGAAAATAAAAGAAAGAAAGAAGAAGAGGAAGAATATTAATTATCCAACCTCTTGCTCTCTCTAAAGAAAAAGAAAACTAGAGAAAAGAAAGAAAACTAGAGAAAAGAAAGAAGAAGAAAACTTAGAGAATTTTATTAAAATGGATAATATCCTACCTATGTACAATATGATCCTCTACAATCATCCAAGGCCCTCTATTTATACACATTTTGGAAGGCTAAATGACAAGAGACAAGCTTTACAAATTTCAAAGGTAGGTATAATAGGTGGGTGAATTTTTCTAACAATTTTCGTCATATTGTATGACAATTTTGATCAGCCAACTTGATGGTCGATTTCGTCAATATTAGAGGCCTGATCTGATCATATGGTCTTCTAGACAAAGGTTCCCGTATCAGTTACGGATCCATAGCCATTGGAATCAGCTCATTTGCTGATGTGGATAAGCAGATATGGGCCAAATACGAAAACAGGTCAGCACAGACGTCATTGTACATCAGCCAACTTGATGGTCGATTTCGCTAGGGAAAACGACTCCGTTTCAAGAAGTATAAAACATGAAAAAGATAGATATGCCTCTTAGCTTTGCACGGCTACAAATTTCAGCCTTATTGCTTCAGTGAAACTCCAGATATAGCTGATATGGCAAAATGTGTCGGAACTGGAACTGAACTGGATTTGCCCTTAATTCTAGTAATCTGAAATCACTCAAAGAAACTTGTGAAAAACACCAAATTACATAAAAATATAAAAGATCATAAACACAATTAGACTAAACAATAATAACTCGTATTTGACACAAAACAATAATAAAACATAACTAAAAACTATATAATTATACGAGTTATCAATCTTTCTTTCAAAAAATAAAAGTGATTCGGAGATTTTTCCAAATAAATAAAAAAAAATTATATTTTGCCGGGTTTGTTGGAAAATATAGGAAAATTTTGAATCAATAAATTTCGGGTCATTTTCAATTAAAAATGGAATTATTTTTCTTTAAATTGGGAATTATTTTAAAATGTCAAATTTAAAACCAACTTTTACTGAGACTTGAGATAACACACGATTAATAAGGTACCGTTTTATACGGGTATTGTGGGGGTGCTAATCCTTCCCTACACGTAACCGACTCCCTAACCCGCTTCTTTGGTTTCTCTAGTTTAAAAACGCAGACTTTGAAATTGGTTTTAAAAAATATTTGATTAATTTTAAAATGTTTTATAAAATCGGTTTTAATAGATGGCCGATCACACCTAGCCAAAAAAGATTGGTGGCGACTCCATTTTTTTTTTTTTCGAGATCGTTTCAAACCCTCATTTTATTTCAAGAGGAATTTAAGTCATCTTTTCCTCTGTTTTCCCCAATGTCACACTTAACGAGTAACGTCTCGCGATGAGACTTGTTATTTTTTAGATTGCGACAGCTTGGCGACTCCACTGGGGTCATTTAGAGAGTCAGGCCTAGAATTAGTCGTGTGTTATCAAAGTCTCGATTTTGTTGGTTTTTATTTGGTATTTAATTTTAATTCCTACATTTTTTAATAATAAAGAGAATTTTGAAAATGGTAAAATGTTTTTAAATATGTCCATACTCATGTGCATGCATTTTATTATTGTTCTCTAGTTATTTAATGTTGTATATTGTAACTGCTTGTTGGTTAATGCGTTACACTATTCTTGAATGTTCTTTTAATAAATTGTTGGGGCATTTAGAATAAGGATTGTAGAATAGGTAGTGAAAGGTTTGTTGTTCCTCCTCACACACTACACGTGCATTTGCATATCATGAGCCTTATACCCGGGTTTCGTCCTTTTAGGTGGAAGCAAAGTAACTAAGCCTTTGTGATTAACAATCCGCATGGGCTAGGGAAATAGACTCTAACGAATTGGACCCGCTTTTATCGAGGTGCCTTACTAGCCTTCACCGGCGATAGTGAGGAACAATTTGGGGCCTTTAGAATCGATTCACCCTCATATAGTGAACCTAGATGGAGCCAGCCGAATTTTCGTTAGAGGTACCAAAGCTAGGAACACATGGAGGAATGCTTCTGATCTTTTGCCATTTATTTCTGTATTCCAAACAAGCATCATGAATCGGACAAGGATGAACGTACATCGCTCGTAGTAAATTTAAATTTCTGCCCCAAAAGGCTTTGTGATACCTAAATAGTTGGATACTGTTGGGGAAAATGTTCAATAACTTTTTGAAATTGAAAATATAAAATTCTTTTTCAAACGTTTTGCATTTTGCACATTTCATGCATTATGTGAATAGAGCATGTACATTTATGATTGTATATTTGATCTCATTCTTTGCAATAAATGAATGGTGATAATAATCTCATTTGATGATTTCATAAACATTCATTGGTTCAATAAGAATTGTAGACCGGTAGTGTTGAGTGAACATTTGGACATTGTACCATAGTAGGATCCACTACCCTGAAATTCTTTGATTTTTTGTGGAGGAAACATGTTTAAAAAAAAAATTATAGATTAAATTTGGAGGCAAATCTTGCATAATGAGATTTTTGAATAATCAAAATTTGGTCTCACCAATTTCGTGTAATCATTGATTAATTTCTTTGTATATACCTTTGTGTTAATTCATTTATTCTTTACGTGTATCATTTTGACATCATGTTACAGTCCTAACATGCTTGGTCATTCATTGTAGAATACATTTGTGATATACATGGTCATTATCTGTATATACCTGTGTATTAATTTATTCATTCTTACATGCATCATGTTGGTATCAGGTTGCATTCATAATCAGCATGATCTCTCTGTATATGTTCATGCATTGATTTATTTATTCTTTACATGCATCATGTTGGCATCAGGTTGCATTCATAGTCAGCATGATTTCTCTGTATATTTATGCATTGATTTGTCTATTCTTCACATGCATCATGTTAACATCAGGTTGCATTCATGGCATATATAGTCATCATGATATGCTCATGCATTATGTCATATTGGCATCATGTTGCATTCATAGTCAGCATGATTTCTCTGTATATCCATGCATTGATTTTTCTATTCTTCACATGCATCATGTTAACATAAGGTTGCATTCATGGCATATATAGTCATCATGATATGCTCATGCATTCATGGCATATTGGTATCAGGTTGTATTCATGACATACATAGCTAGTCAGCATGATTTCTTTGTATATACCCATGCATTAATTCATTTATTCTTTACATGCATCGTATTGACATCATGTTGCATTCATAACATATATGATCACTCATAGGGGGTGCATTTGGGACATGCATGTTCACTCACTATATATATCCGTACATTGACTTGTTTATTCTTTGCATGCATTATATTGGCATCATGTTACATTCACGACATTCATGGCTCATTCATCATGAAATACGTTAATGAGATGAAATAGAAATTGGCTTAACTTTAAGAGCTGTCAAAGAGATCTTTTTTCAAATCAGAGATATAAGAGTCACTAAGAACCTATACAACATTTGTTAGGATTCACGGAAGGCGGGAAGTCAGAAGAAATGGAAAGAATGAGACAGGCTTTGCAGGAGATGCAAGAAAGGCTGATTAGAAATTAGAAAGACTACCGAGAAAAAATGGCTAAACTGATGGAATTGATGTCCGCCACTGTCAAAGGCAAGGGGCATGTTGAGGACTCTGCTGAGAGAGAAAGAGCCATGGAGGTTAAGTACTTGGCTAGAATAAATAGAATGGAACAGGTTCAGCAAGGGATGAAGGAAGAAGTGATTAGAACTCAGGAAGAAATCCAAGAGCAAATGATTAAGCTGATGGAGCTAATGCCCTCCATTGTCAAAGAAAAGGGACAAGTTAAGAGTTCTACTGCAAAAGGAAAATCAAAAGTCTTGGGAAACAATTCGAGGAATTGCCTCTCTTGCCCATGTGAGGTAACAGTAAATAAAGGATAGAATTCTCAAGGCATACAGCCGCAAGATACAGCGAGGTACCAGATATTAGATGAAAGGTTCCGGGTATTAGAAAGCACAAATGTATTGAGGAGCGTAGATGCAAATGACTTTGCTTGGTCCCTGATTTAGTCATTCTACCAAAATTTGAGGTCCCCAACTTCGAGATATATAAGGGGACAACTGATCCAATGACCCACCTCAAAATGTTTTGCCACAAGATGGTGAGCCATGTGGAAAATGATAAAGTATTGGTCTATTGTTTTCATGATAGCCTCAGTGGGTCTGCAAGCAGATGGTATAATCGGGTGAGTAGGGATCAGATTTGTTCTTGGAATGATTTGGCTAAAGCTTTTTATAACCAATACGAGCATATGATCGAAAGGGCGCCGGACCATCTCTTTTTGGAAAGTATGAGGAAGAAGGCCATTGCAAGTTTCAAAGAGTATTCCCACAGATGGAGAGTTATATTTGCCTAGGTACAGCCGTCCTTAACTGAAAAAAACTATTGTCCTATTTGCAAATACACTGCAGGCCCCAAGCTATGATGAGCTCGCTAGTAATGCCACGAAGGACTTCGCAGGTAGGATAATCCTAAAAGAGATAATGAACGAGACAGCCAAGAATGGAAAGCTCAAAGTAGGTGAGACATCCGGTAGCAAGGGAAATTGGGAACCCCAGAGAAAGGTAAAAGATATCCAATCCATGACCTATGGTGGGCAACAGATGGGAAGCTTTGTCCCATATCCTCCACAACCCATGTACCATCAGTTCTACCCTTCCGTGAACAATGTATATCGGGATCCTTACTTATAACCGATGTCCTCTCAATGTAATTATTTGACAAATCTCCAACCTCAGGCCAGCCAGGGAAAGTCAAAGAATATTCGGAAAAGAGATCAGTTTGAGCCACTATCCATCTCTTACTCTGAGTTGTTGCCCTAGCTTGTTGAAAATCGAGTTCTCACTCGAATGCCAGTAAAACCTATCCGACCCCTATACCCAAGATGGTATGATGAAAATTCATTTTGTGGTTATCATTGCAAGATTTGAGATCATTCCCCAAAAAATTGTCTGTCTCTAAAGCGAAAGGTTCAAGCACTAATCAGTAACGGGCAGATAGATCTTGGGAAGAAACAAAAATCAGATAAACGGAAGAAGCCACTGTCTTTTCATGGTAAGACAAGTGGGGATGTCAGGATAGGAAAGAAAGGCATACATGGGTTTATGAAGAAAGAAGGAAATCAAGTTGACCCGATTCCTGTGTCATATAGTTTGCTGAGTTTTGAAGAAAGAAAGTACAAGTGTCATGAAAGGCCCCCTTCCCAAAAAAACCATGGGATATCCAAGAGAAGATTATGATCCCAATCCCTGACCTGATGTCAATGCTGATAAAAAATTAGTACCTTACCCCTGTGCCTTTGAAAACAGCTCCAAGCCCATCAGTAAGGAGTTATGACCCTAACAGCAAGTGTGAGTATCAAATGGGGCAATTGGGCATTCGACTGAAAAATGCAAACAATTGAAGGAAATGGTGGATGGTCTTTTTCACAATGGCATTTTAACTTCAGAGCTTATCGAACAATGGAAGTCCGCTTTGCCATAAATCAGTATATTCTTAGAGTTTTAAAGAAGAGAATTACTATCTTTGAAAGCATGTCAATAGGAGCATTCTGATGTATGTAGTTCTATACACTTTGATGATGAAAACACTTTTCTCATGTTGACATCTACATGAAATAAATAAAATTTGAATTTAAATGTTTTGTGTTCATTGTATTTTAGCAATAAATTGAATTTGCAAAAACAAATGAAACTTTGAGAAAATTTGTGGTAAACAATAATAAGGGGTTTTCACATGAAGTAATGGGCAGTCTCGAGAATATTGATGATCATTGTTAGAAATGACCCAATGTCTTCTTCCCTCTCTTTTGGCCTTTCCTATGCCTAAATCCCTTGAACTGAGACCACTTGAAAGACCTAATGCTTCAAGGAATATGAATGATTGAACTTCATAAATAACAAAATATGCAAAGATATAGATTTTAGTTTAGGCTATGAGCAAAGGAACAAAAATTTTGAAATTTTTTTTGAGCTCCTTGGAAACTCTAACAAAGGAGACATTCTTTCAAGAATTTAAATCATGGTAATTTGATGTGCGTCAAGGTTATGCCAAAGCCATTCATATCCTTTCCAATAACCACAAAACACCAATTGCCCAAACATCACTTCATGATTGACACCCCGAGGCACAATGACCAAACCAGATTATCTCATGTTTTAGAGAAAACCTATTTTTAGGCCATATTTTCCTTGTCATTTCAAAGAACCCATAATTTAACTCAGCCTTTTCAAAACAGACCTATACTGGCAATGTTCCTCGTAATGTTACAAATTCCCATGGTTAATCAAATTGGGGGCATCATATGTAAATATGGTGAATACGTGGTGAATAAGGATGGATTAACGCATGAATCATTGGGGCATGTGACAAAAAAAAAGAAAAAATTGTGATATCATGCATATGAGAATTCTGATGATTCCAAAGTGCAAAATAAAATTTTGATTATCTATTCCCCTTGGGGATTGCTTTTCAATGAGAATATTTGTGCTTGATATGAGAAATGGCCATTTTTCATATCCCTTGTACAAAAAAAATTATTATTATTATTATCCATAGTCACCCCTTTTCAGCCGAAAGAATTCATTCTTCTTTAAGCCCTGATCAAGGATCACACTCTACACTGGGGGTAAAATGATGAAAGATCTTCTCAAAGACCACGGAGAAATGAGTCCTATTTCGAAGACATATACAAAGCAAATTAAGCTCCCAAATAAATACGGGCTCACTCTATCAAAATAAAGGTGCAAAAGGAAAAGAAAAGAAAAAAGATGGCGAAATGAAAACCAAGAACAAAACAAAAGAAAAAGAAAAAATGTGTGAAATGTTGGTATATGCCCTAGAGCCAATTGGTTTGGTTAGGCATAAACTACCAATAATGCAAACCCATCACTATATCTTAGTGATACAAGATTTTCCTTCATGTTAGTACAATGATAAGGAGTTATTAAGTACTAGTCGGATGATGCCCATGGAACATAATGGCCTTGCAAAGGAATTATATATAATTGTGAGATCCTTATGCATCAAAGCCATGTTCCTAAAACGATTCCTGGTCATCGTATTGCCAAGACAGGGCATTAGCAAAGCTCAAAGACTGGTACATGTTAAGCCTACTTACTTAGCAAGCAACTGATCTCACGTGTTGAAGTATATGAGATACTTTAGGATAACATGTAGGTGCTTGTCTGTTGAACAAGTTCACTGAACATGACCTGCTGTGAGAACTCCATTTGGTATAGTCACTCAAGTGTCTATGGAAACGTTCTCACGTGTCAGTCGTGTAAGTAGTCCTCTGACTTGTGATATTAGGTCATCTTGTATGGGGAGTGTCATACTTTGATTCCATCACGAACGGGTCCCTAACACAGAGTGATGCTTATGGTAGGGTGGTTTTGGGTATGACATGAACATACGAAGATGGATGAGTGATCCAGAGAGGATTCACCACTCCAAGTGACAACGGAGACATATCTCATCTGTTATTGGCTTAAGTTAACTTGATGGAATCTCTGGCCATAGTATGATGAGTTTAGGAGAAATAGTTTCTCTAAATTCACAAAGTTAACCAAAAGTTGCAAGAACTAATATGGATTGAACATCAGTAGACACTGCACCATGCTCATGGTCTTTCTGGGATATTTGGTGAAAGGACCGAATTACACTGATAGACTGAACATGAAAGGTTATGTCGAGACTAACTTGACTCTCCAGTATTTGGGTGGTCATGATGGCTGGCTAGAGTCCGCTCATGATCTATGAGTATAAATTAATTAGATTAATTTATATTCATTGCCAACATATTGGAAGCCTAATGGGTCACACACAGAAAGGTGAATTAAGAGATTAAAATGGAAAGAGCCTAATTGATTAATTTGAGAATTTAATCAATAGGGACATAATTAAATAGTTTAATTAAGTGGAAGGACTTAAGGGCAAATACATAAGAGCTATTGTCCATAGTCCAAACCCTGGAGTGATTATCGTCCCCTATAAAAGAAACATGATAGCTTGGCTGACCTCCCTATGGCCCCCCTAGCCGCATATGTGATATGCTTAGAGGCTTTGGTGTCTTCTTGATTTCTTGACTTCCTTCTTGCCTCTTCATGGATTGCTAGAGAGAAAAACGTTTTCTTTCAAGAGAGTAAGGGCATAGAGTGAAGAAGAAAGAAGATCAAGATAATCCTAGAGGTTGGCGCATCAAACCCGGAGAAGCAAAAAAAAAAAACATTTTCCTCTTCTTGATGCTTATGAAGCATTCAGGCGTGGTATGTTTAGATGGGGAGAGGTTTCTTGAAACCTAAACTACTAGCATCGTTTTCGGCAAGACTCCATTCCTACCTTATGAAGGTTTTCTTGATCATCTTGTGTGGATTATCGTTAGATGTGGCTTGAAGTCTCGGATTGACAGCTTGGTGTTCAAGATGGAGTGGGCTGTTTGTAAACTCAAGATTACTAGATCTTTGAGTTAAGGTATGATTCTTGATTAGATGTATGTTTTATAATTACATGACCGCATTAAAATTTTACAAGCATGATCCTGTTAGATTCTACTGTCTCTTTGTTTATTATTTCGCTGCGTTCATGTTCTTCTTTAATTCGATTATTGTTTGAGTATGAGGTCAAATCCCAACATTAAAAAGTATGGCAAATGAAAGCCAAGAACAAAGGAGAAAAAGTAAAAATAAAAAATAAAAAAAAAAGGAAAGAAAAGAAAAGAAAAGTCAAAAAGGGACAAATGCTTCAAAGGGAATCCTCCTCAAGAAATGATCCTTGATCTGATTACCCTCAAACACATATTTTGGGCTTATTTATCCTTTCTTTTTGAACCCTGAATCTTAGCCTACATCACGTGCTTTAAAAATCCATTTTGATCAAGGATGAATATTTAACTTGAAGGGTTTTTCCTCAGATTTTATCCCATCTCATCGAATTATCATTTCACTATGGAAGAATTTAGAATTCTCAAGTGCATGGTAGAACAATAAAAGAGAAGAAAAATGGAAGGAATGGGACTCTAGGGTGAAAACCCAAAAATGGGCAGTCTAGAGTTAAATTGGAATTTCTAATGCCATCTATGTTAGTACCGATGCCACAAAAGAGAAGATCATCTTGGAGAAATTGAAGAACATCTAGGAATTCCTGAACTTCCCAAATCGCTAGCTCTCATTTGGAGGATTGACTTCAAAAACTGAAACTTTTTCCTTTAAAATCAAATTTCCAATTTAAACATCCCAGCCAATCTTGACGTTTTTCAAAACGCCATGATTTGGAAACTAAAAGAATGTTGAATTTGTTTGATTCTAAAGGAATTTGTGTTTTAGAAAACCTATTCCATTTGTGAGCCTAGAAAGGACATACATTTTTGTTGTGAAGTTTTCTTCGATCAACCAAAATCTTGTTGCATCAAGCCCCTCAATTCAAGTTGAAAAATCTAGATTGACACTTAGAGAAATTTCTAACAGTGATCATCAGTCTTCAAAAGATTCGTACATCACACAAGTGGGGTTAATATTTTTGGCTCAGAAGTTCTCATTAAATGAGAAATTCTTTTTCAAAGAGGGAATAAAAATATTTTTGAAATAACCACTTTTGATGTTGACATGAGACAAGGGTTCTTCTAACCCAAAGGTATGGAACTACTGGGGTTAACTTTGACCTCTAGATATGAGAAAAAATAGAACTTGGCAAATAGGCTTCCGTGGATAAGAGTTTGAAAACTATTGGGCCAAGAAGATAGCCAAGGACCGAAAAGAGAAGGATCTTTTATGGGGCACGAATGTTCAAGATACACGCTGATTTGAAAAGGAAAGGCTAAGCCAAAGTCTAGAAAAACAGTTGGGGGGCATTTGCATCACTCATGAGCACTTACCTCTTTATTAAGCTTTGTATTTGTAGCGTGTCAGCAAGCATCACTCATGGGTACTTGCATTTGAACTATTCCATGAGCATCTGCATTTCACCATTACATTTACATCCTTCATGGATATTTGCATTTGCGTCATCTTAAGCAATAGCATCATTTCTAGGATCATTGCATCTTCACTATTTTGTGGTAATTGCAGTTACACCATTCACAGACCACTTACATTAACAAGATTCGTTGAGACATTTGCATTTGCACCATGAAGCATTAGCATCTTATTCAATATCTGCATCTGTATCAAGAAGCATTTGCGTCAATCCAAGACATTTGCATTTGCACCATGAAGCATTTGCATCTTATTCAATATTCGCATATGCATTAAGGAGCATTTGCATCGATCCAAGACATTTGCATTTGCACCTTGAAACATTTGCATCTGCATCAAGAAGCATTTTCATCAATCCAAGATATTTACATTTGCACCATGAAGCATTTGCATCTTATTCAATATCTGCATCTGTATCAAGAAGCATTTGCATCAATGCAAAATATTTGCATTTGCACCATGATGCATTTGCATCTTATTCAATATCTGCATCTGCATCAAGAAGCA
The DNA here is from genome assembly GCA_030761205.1 of Fremontodendron californicum. Classification (NCBI taxonomy): domain Eukaryota; kingdom Viridiplantae; phylum Streptophyta; class Magnoliopsida; order Malvales; family Malvaceae; genus Fremontodendron; species Fremontodendron californicum. The sequence continues at coordinate 17,378,742 of JAULJL010000010.1, read as the reverse complement.
TTTGCATCAATCCAAGACATTTGCATTAACCGGGACTTTTTGACATTTCATCTTGATTGAAGGCTCCTCAAGTGGGGGCATCAGTGAAAAGTTGAAGACTCTGTCATGAAGTCAGACAGTCCATGAACCTCAAAGAAACCATGGATTAAAAATCATGACACAATCATTTAATTGCATTTATCCTCAGTGAACATACATCCTACAAGCATTTGCAAAGCATGTCATTTTCATCATTGCATTTGGCTAACATTACAGGAATCATGGAAATTTTGCTCTTTTAAATCGAACTCGTTCTGCTTCTCAAATTAGTCGAGCCCCGAGACCACTGTCGAGGTATTTTCCTTTTGTTTTTAAAATCGAACTCATTCTGTTTCTCAAATGAGTCGAGCCCCGAGACCACCGTCGAGGTATTTTTTTTTTAATAGAACTTGTTCTGCTCCTCAAATGAGTCGAGCCCCGAGAGCACCGTCGAGGTATTTTCGTTTTCAAATCGAACTTGTTTTTCAAATGAGTCGAGCTCCGAGACCATCGTTGAGGTATTTTGTTTTTAAATTGAACTTGTTTTTTAATGAGTTGAGCCCCGAGACCACCGTCGAGGTTTTTTCCTTTTGTTTTTAAAATCTAACTCGTTCTGTTTCTCAAATGAGTCGAGCCTCGAGACCACCGTCGAGGTATTTTCCCATTGTTTTTAAATCGAAATTGTTCTGCTTCTCAAAAAGAGTCGAGCCCCGAGACCACCATCGAGGTATTTTTCTTTTCAAATCAAACTTGTTTCTCAAATGAGTCGAGCCCCGAGACCATTGTCGAGATATTTTCCTTTTGTTTTTAAAATCTAACTCGTTCTGTTTCTCAAATGAGTCAAGCCCCGATACCACCGTCGAGGTATTTTTCTTTTGTTTTTAAATCAAACTCGTTTTGTTTCTCAAATAAGTCGAGCCCCGAGACCACCGTCAGGTATTTTCTTTTTGTTTTTAAATCGAACTTGTTCTGCTTCTCAAATGAGTCGAGCCCTGAGACCACCGTTGAGGTATTTTCCTTTTCGAATCGAACTTGTTTCTCAAATGAGTCGAGCCCCGAGACCATCGTCGAGGTATTTTATTTTTAAATCGAACTTGTTTTTTAATGAGTCGAGCCCCGATACCATCGTTGAGATATTTTCCTTTTGTTTTTAAAATCAAAATCGTTCTGTTTCTCAAATGAGTCGAGCTCTGAGACCACCGTCGAGGTATTTTCCTTTTGTTTTTAAAATCGAACTCATTCTGTTTCTCAAATGAGTCGAGCCCCGAGACCACCGTCGAGGTATTTTTTTTTTAATAGAACTTGTTCTGCTCCTCAAATGAGTCGAGCCCCGAGAGCACCGTCGAGGTATTTTCGTTTTCAAATCGAACTTGTTTTTCAAATGAGTCGAGCTCCGAGACCATCGTTGAGGTATTTTGTTTTTAAATTGAACTTGTTTTTTAATGAGTTGAGCCCCGAGACCACCGTCGAGGTTTTTTCCTTTTGTTTTTAAAATCTAACTCGTTCTGTTTCTCAAATGAGTCGAGCCTCGAGACCACCGTCGAGGTATTTTCCCATTGTTTTTAAATCGAAATTGTTCTGCTTCTCAAAAAGAGTCGAGCCCCGAGACCACCATCGAGGTATTTTTCTTTTCAAATCAAACTTGTTTCTCAAATGAGTCGAGCCCCGAGACCATTGTCGAGATATTTTCCTTTTGTTTTTAAAATCTAACTCGTTCTGTTTCTCAAATGAGTCAAGCCCCGATACCACCGTCGAGGTATTTTTCTTTTGTTTTTAAATCAAACTCGTTTTGTTTCTCAAATAAGTCGAGCCCCGAGACCACCGTCAGGTATTTTCTTTTTGTTTTTAAATCGAACTTGTTCTGCTTCTCAAATGAGTCGAGCCCTGAGACCACCGTTGAGGTATTTTCCTTTTCGAATCGAACTTGTTTCTCAAATGAGTCGAGCCCCGAGACCATCGTCGAGGTATTTTATTTTTAAATCGAACTTGTTTTTTAATGAGTCGAGCCCCGATACCATCGTTGAGATATTTTCCTTTTGTTTTTAAAATCAAAATCGTTCTGTTTCTCAAATGAGTCGAGCTCTGAGACCACCGTCGAGGTATTTTCCTTTTCAAATCGAACTTGTTTTTCAAATGAGTCGAGCACAGAGATCACCGTCGAGGTATTTTGTTTTTAAATTGAACTTGTTTTTTAATGAGTCAAACTCCAGGATTGACGTTAAGTCATTCTTTTTGTTTTTAAATCAAACTCGTTCTGCTTCTCAAATGAGTCGAGCCCCGAGACCACCGTCGAGGTATTTTCTGTTTAAACCTAACACAACTGAGCACAAGACAGGATAAGACCCCGAGACCACCGTCAAGGTATTTTCTTCAAATCGAACTCGTTTCCTTAAGATGGGTCGAGCCTTGATTAGTCAGGAAACTCAATTTAAGGACAAAATCTTCTATTTACAGCTTAAAAAAATAAATGAAAATGATGAAAAAAAATGAATGATGAAAACTCCCTTTCCTTTCCTTCACATGAGATTTCACTAACCGGACAAAATTAGTATATGTTTATCTTTGCCTGATTCCTTATTCTCAGCAATAGCCAAAGAGGGGCAGCTGTAGACACCTAATTTTGTCCGGACCCCTAAATCAGGTAAATTTCTTCCTTCTGATGTTTTAAAATGCAAAAAATTTCTTCTCATCCTGTAAGTGGTACTCCGAGACTTTGTTTAAAAGGATAAGTATGAAAAGTCTTTTGAATCATAACCATATACATTTTGCTCTTTTTTATTGGCATTTTTCTCTTCAAAAGTTGGTTGGAAAGTTGAAGCCTTCAATTTTGATCTTGTTTACATTCTAGTATAATTTATTGCTTCTTCATCACCTATAACACTTGTTACTACACTCTATGTCAGTCCATCATCATCAAATACCAAATCATCTTATGCATCATTAGAAAAGTGTTCACCTATCTTTCCAATCAACCACTCATTACTTTCATCAATGTCTCCTAATGAAATAGGGTCAATAACATCCCATCTGTTATACTGTTCCTTAAGCTTTTGATTGTACTTCACATAAATTAGATAATTTAATATTTTTTCCTAGTTTCTTCCTCCTTTTGGTGTGTATTTGCAGCATAATTAATTAATAAATTATGTTAATATGTATTCTAAATAGTAAATAAATCAACAAATGAATCAAGTAAGAAATGAGAAGAAGTTCAACTTACTTCCTGAAATACACTCCAATTACACAACCAGAAGCACTATTAGTAAAACTCAAAATTTTGATTGCTAATTGTTGTAAGTTAGAAGTTGAGATCATATACAAGTTTGACCATTCAAACGTGAATCATTAGGAATATAGGATAAAATTAGTGAAGTAGTCATCATCAAGTATTCATAATATATTCCATAACAATTTTCAATTAGTAAAGGTGAATAGCCAAGTATAGTTGGGTTACTATAGCTTTTGTTTTCCTATATCTAATAGCTAATGGAATCCCAAAGAGTCATTTTTCCTTCTTTATATGTGTATGATTCACTCATGATTCATTTTATCTTGTGCTTCTTGACTTGGAACTCATTTTGCAATACAAGCATATAATCCCAATGTTATTTCTTCATCAAACTTTATTCTTGGATTATCATAAAAGAACTCCAAGTTCAAGTAGTGTCCAACTATGTGTAATGGATGATGTAGTTGACATTTCATTTTGTATCAATGATTTTTAAGACTTCTTTGTACTTCTTTTCATTCTTACCAAACACTTCCATGATAGCTTCTTTAGCTCTATCCATAGCCTCATATATATATATATATATATATAAAAATCCTATGGCAGTTTTTTTTTTCATTGTCAACAAGTCGAAGAACTCGAATGGGAAAACGCATAGCTTTGAAAGTGAAGATTTGTTTACCGTTTGATTCTTTGTCCACTTACTTGACACCTAATCTTAAGAAGTGAACATGGTTCTTAAATTCATCCTTTGCTTTTTAATACATTGTAATATGAGATAGGTGTAAGCACCAAATTTTACACCCCGGTTAATTAATAAATTAATTAACTTTCTAAATGAAATTAAGTTCGGGATAGTGTGGCAAGTGTACTGATCGGCTGGCCTTTTGCAACGCAAATGGGCTAGTGTCAAACTCTCGTGGTCAGGCCATCATTTTGGGCCTTGGATCAAACGAGAAGCATGTCTATCGATCGATAGTAGGCCATGCCGATTGGCTGGGAAGAGTTTCATTCCGAGAGGGAATGAACTTAGATGAATTTTGAACCTTTTTGGAAAGAAGGAAAAGTTTGCTGCCGATTGGCGAGCCCTACAGATTCCTAAGTGATAAGAGATAATTCTTTGAATTATCCCTTCAGATAAATCCCGGGGTAATTATCTTCGAGGATTATCGGCTCCAGCAGTTAAAGTCCGACCTCTACCTCTATTTTTTTGGCCAACACGCAACCTTTTTTTCCTCCTCTATGAATAGCCACCTCAATTTTCATTTGGAAAAAGCCAGCTATCCTAAAAAATAATACAAAGCCCTAAACAAGATTCTATATGGCATACATAGTAACTAAAATTGAAATACCTCCAAAGTACATTTATGAAAAAAAATAGTTAAAGCTAAATGACATAATTGATGTGAAATGATGTAGATGGCCTATGATCATATGGCATGTTAGATTGCCGAAAATAAAATACCATCGAGGTATATTTATGATAAAACGTACCTAATTTTAGATGGCATACTTATCATTACACATGGTGATATCATAATCATAGTTCTCATGCAAAATTTCCAAAATGCCCCTACCTTAGATACATTATTTGGGCTGCATAATGATATCATTATTTATAAGTTTGACATGATTAAAATAAACTTATAGATAAGCATAGATGACATGCATACCAAATGTCTACATGACGTATATTTTGTGGGTAAGCCCCATGTCTTAAGCTATGCTTAAAGACTAAATTATACCTTTAGTATGTGAAAAGGATTGTTTAAGATGATTGACAGAGTTTCACTTTAATAGGGACTCTCGGATCACGTTCAATCATTAGGTAGCGTTCCAACATGATCATGACTCTTTTGGAAGAGTTTTGGTCTAACTAGGATTCCTCAAATAGAGCTTCATTAAGACCTTGAATACAATAGTATCCTTTTTGGTCGTTGATTCATTCGTGGACTAAAAATCTTCTGGACCTTGAATACTATAGTATCCTTTTTGGTGGTTGACTCCTTATGGCTCAAACTACTTTGGATTCTTTTGGATAAGATAGGAGCTTTGAGAAGCTTAAGTTAAGAATTTTTAAGAAAATTCTTTAGAAAAAGAGAAATGATTGAACAAAGAACAAATCTATGGATTTTTAGAATGTTCTGATGTGTTTTGAGAATGAAATGAAAGGGGTATTTATAGCTGGAGTTAAATGGAATAGACAGTCAAGATCAAAGCTGACGAACGATCCAAATTAAATGGAACTTTGGATGATTATTAGAAATTAATTTTGAAAATTATTCAAGATGAAGGTAATGACCAGATAATTAAGAAAATTCGGATACGTAAGAATTATCCAAGGCAAAAGTGTCGATCGACAGTCATTTTTTTTTCTTCCATGGAAACTTGAGTTGATCGGCACAAGATGAATATGGATCAAGTTGGGCAAGCTAACTCATTCGACAATGCCTAATTTTGAAACACACAAAATGCTTACTCAATCGACACTTACCTTATATCGATCAAAGCTTCAAGAAATTTTCAAATTTCGAGGAAAATGAAAAGAATTTTGAATTCCTTCTCAATTTGACCACTTGATCAACAAGGAAGGTGTGATGATCGAGTTTCAAACTTGGTCGATCAACACTAAGCTCTGTCGTTCAAACCAATTATACATTTGATCAACAGTAGATAGTGTCTTTCGACGCTAAAGTGTCTTAAGTGTCTAATTTCATACTAGTATGTCCAATTCAAGGTAATTTTCATCATTTTCCATCTCGACACGTCACAAGTAACAAGTCCAAAAGTGATCCTAATATAGAAAAGATTGATTCCAAACTTAGTCTTGGGTTAATGTTGTTTTAAACTAGGCAAATTTAGATAATCTAAACCCTAATCAAGGTGCCAAACTTCGTGCTTACATTATTACATGCTTGTAATGCTAATTACAAGATTTCAAGATTAAAATACAGGGTTTTAAGAGTTTACCTACATGATACAAGATTCGAGATGATGATTGGAAGTCAGGGAAAAGTGAATGAATCAGATCGATCTCATCTGTTTTAGTCTAGTTTGGATAGATGGCGGTGTAGCAGTGTCGCAACCTAAAGAAAAATGCCCCATCGAGGGACATCTATCTTTAAATGTGACATTGGGGGAAAGAGAGGAAAAGATGACTTAATTCCCTTTAAATAAAAATGAGGGTTTGAAAATAACCTCAAAAAAGAAAATGGTGTCGCCACCAATATTTTTTGGCTAGGTGTGATCGGTCACCTATTAAAATCGATTTTTGTAAAATATTTTAAAATTAATTAGAACATTTTTTAAAACCAACTTTGAAGTCTACGCTGTGAACCAGAGAGAAAACAAAAGCAGGTTTGGGAGTCGGTTACGTGCGGGGAAGGCTTAGCACCCGTACAACGCCCGTATAAAACGGTACCTTATTAATCGTGTGTTATCTCGAGTCTCGATAAAAGTTAGTTTTATATTTGATATTTAAAAACAATTCCTTTTTTAAAAATTAAAAAAAAAACATATTATCTGAAAATTTTTCGAAATTTATTAATGCAAAATTTTTTCCATGTTTCTCGGCAGACCTGGCAAGACATAGAAACTTTTACTTATTTTGGAATTCTCCGAATCACCCTCGTTTTGAAAAACAGAGATATTTCATTATTGATGATATCTTCCCCGACAGACCCAGCAGAGAACTCGTAAATTATTTTAACTCGGGAATAACCTTATTTTGTTAAAAATCGTTCATTTTTATGCATTGAAAACAATAAAAAATGACCATGGATATACAAATTATTTCTAAGGTACAAATATAAATTAAACAACATGCATAATTGTCATGGCATGGCAAAAGAATTAATGACATGGCATACATGACATGACATGTTAACTTTATTACAAGATGGCAAAAAATTAATGACATGGCATACATGACATGACAAATAATTTATGATATGGCATATATGATATGGCAAATAGCTCATGATATGGCAAATCTTATTACATCATGACAAGGAATTAATGACATGGCATATGGTTCATGACATGGGAAATATGATATGGCATACATTATATGGCATATATGACATGGGCACTAATGACATCATCATAAAATAATCATATCATGATCAAAATGGCAACATGAATATTAGATCATAAAATGACATCATCATGGAATATTTATAAACATAGAATTTGCATGATTAAAATGGCAAATATAGATATCATGAAATATGCATGATCATGGAATATGCACATATCATTATTTTGAAATTCATTTTCATGGATTTTTTTTCTTGGTGAAATTATATAAATGGCCCATGTCGGGATATTTTACCGAACTCCCCGGTAAATCTGGCAAAGCTTCGGAAAAATATCTTTTCGTATGATGCGTATATAATTCTGAGTAAAAAAAAAAATCATACCACGTCTGTTAAATAATTTCCTAACCTCCTAGGCAAACCCGGTAAAGACTAGGAACTAATTCTCGCCAAATGTCTAGGAAAACGAAAAATAGTTTTTTATGCTAAATTAAATAATAAAAAATTTAAAATATGCCATGCATGAAAACAGAATGTGTTTCTCTCTTGAAGAGAGGATATCCGAACACCTAAAAAGATGTTCGACTACCTTTGAAATAAACCTAAGTTGGATATTTTAAACAAGAGATTTCGGGCATGGATTTTGGCTCGGATTAGGGGGCATTCGAATGCCCTTAATTTACATCCGAGTATCTTTAAACAAGATTTGAATGCAATATTTTGGAAACCAAAAATTAGTAAAAAATAAATGCAATTCTTGAAATAGAGTCTTCATGGCCGAATGGCCTAGTGTCAAAATTCCTAGTTTTTGACTCACTTTTTGAAGCCCGAATTAGTTACCCATGACTTGATTTTTGTAAAAACCAATTTTTTACCTTTGAACTAACATGAAAAAATGATTTCGGCCAGCCCTTCCCCTTTGGTAAAAAAATGAGATTTTTGCTAACTTAAAAACTAGTTTTAGCCACCCAAAACCTGGTTTTGCAAGGCTATTTTTTAGACCCTTTAAAAAAATCCAAAACATTATTTTAGGTTCATAATATGCTAAGCTCAGTGAGGTAAAATTTTTTTTTGACAAAATATTCTAATTAAAATAGCATATCTAATTAAAAATCTGTTTTACTGAAATCTACTTTTTAACCCTTGAGAAAAAATTCTAAAAATTCTAGAAAAATTGTCATGGACTCACCTAAGGATGTATTTAAAGAGGTTAAATCAGTTTTTTATTTTTACAAAATATTCATGGTGAAAAAATTTCCCAAAATCAGCATACTCAACTTGTAAAACATTGTTGTCTTCCAACTAGTTTGAAAAGTAGACTTTGGCTATGGACCATTAGTTGATCTTAACCAAAAATCAAGTTGGAAATAAGTTGAAAACATATTTTTACAGCAAGCAAGCATATGAATTTGATGAAATATAAACTAGAAATATAAACAAACAAAGAAAGAAAAAGAAAGGTTGGCTCAATGGTTGGTTCTTTGGACATAGCCCCACCTAACCAAAATCACTTGGTAAAACCCAGATCCTAAGCACATCAAACCTTTTTATTTTATTTTTTTGAAAGAAATCAAAGGGAAAACATCTATCCTACCACAATAGTAGATCTCACATCCAATATTTTTTGAAAAGAATAAAATATTTTAAAATATGTCTATATTCATGTGCATACATATTATTGTTGTTTTCTGGTTATTTTGTTGCTTTTATTTATTGATGAATTAATGCTTTACATTGTTTAATATTGTTGGGGCATTTAGAATAAGGGTTGTAGAATAGGTGGTGAAAGGTTTGTTGTTCCTCCTCACACACATTGCACTTGCATTTGCATAACATGAGCTCTATACCTGAGTTCCGTCCTTTTAAGTGGAAGTAAAGTAGCTACGCTTTCGTGATGATCCTCCGGATGGACTAGCAAAATACTTCCAGAGTATAAATTACCTAAGCTCTAGTGATGATCCTCCGCATGGGCTAGGGAAATATACTCTAACGAATTGAATCCGCTTTTATCGAGGTGCCTTACTAGCCTTCACAGGCGACAGTGAGGAACAATTCGGGGCCTTTTAGAACTTTGTTCACCCACTTAGTGAACCATAGAGCCAATATAGGTGAAGCTCTGCCGAATTTTTGATAGAAATACCGAAGTTAGGAACACATGGAGGGACATTTCTAACCTTTTCTTACCTATTTTACATCTCGAATAAGCTTTATCGGGCGATGATGAACGCACATCGTTTCGCCCATCAAGTTCAATACCCATCCCAAAGGCGTCATAATGCCGAATTTTCATTGGGACATTTTTTATATTATTTTGTTATTATTTGATTTCTTCACCTTTACTGACTTGTTTCTTTTTCATGCATTTTTTGTGTCATCATAATGCATAGGGAAAGTTATTGACCTCGGGATAATCTTCAACCAAAATGGCTTTCATGGAAGGTCAGGCTAGTTCGACAGTGGAAGAGCATGCAGGGGTACGACAGTGTTCAGAGTTAGATCAGCGAAGAGACAGGGATTGTTTAAAAGAAGGATATATATCAGTATTACCAGAACAGATAGAGTTAGATTTCCAGCAAAGTGATCTCAGAGGGTTGATAGATATTTGGAGTCAATGGGATATGTAAGAAAAGAGGATTTTCACTAAGATATATGGAGACATAGCATGTTGATACCGGTTAGAATTAATATTGAGTTGATTTGGCCTATGATACATTTCTGGAATCCTGCTTACCGGTGCTTCACCTTCAATAAGGAAGACATGACACCGACCATAGAGGAAGATTTGGCTTTGTTGCGTATTAAGGATACTATCCCTGATCGAATTTATTTGAAGGATTCAAAGACATTAGGGTTTAAGAAGAAATTAGCTAGGATTGTGGGAATGGATAGCAAATGGGTCGATGCTCATGTGGTTAAGAAAGGGAAAAGTGAGTGTATTCCTTGGGATGCCCTCCAATCTTTGATCCGAAGTCACCCAAATAGAGAGATTGCTATTGATATTTTTGCCTTAGCCATTTTTGGTTTGGTTATCTTCCCGGGGACACTAGGACATGTCGAGTTAGCCATAGTTGACCTTTTTGAAAAGTTAAGACATAAGACAGATCCGTCTCCGGCCATCCTAGCAGAAATTATCTGATCTTTGAATTTTTGCAAAAGGGAAGGAAAAGGGAGATTCAGGGGATGTATGCAACTCCTCTATGTTTGGATTCAGAGCCATTTTTGGAAAAGTGAGGATGTTTCTTTCAAACCATATTTGAAAATCCTAGTACCGATTAGTGAGTTCCTTAAAATAAATTGGCCCAAAGATAGAAATGAAGAGCAATAGATCAACATGTTCCGAAACCTTAAAGGTGAAATGATAACTTGGAGAGCTCTGTGGATGATTCCTATGCCGATTTTGTACAAATATGGAGACAAGTCAGGGGTTCCACTACTAGAGATTTGGGGAGCCGTGAGCTACGCACCTCTGTTGGTGCAAAGACAGGTTGAATCTTGGCAATTCACACCTGCAACTCATGGATTGGGTTTATTAGAGTTCACCTATGGAGAGGAGGGTTACACAGGAAAGGTGCGGGGAATAATTGAAGCATGAAAAAAGACTCGTCGGATAAAGGTAGCTCGATATGCCGATATTGTTACACCCGACTACCTGGTATGGAGAGAAAGGGGGGTTATTGATAGATTGTTGGCATCTAATAGGGAAGAAGTTCAATCCATGAGTTCACCACCAAAAGAGGCACCATCAGAGCTAGAAATTGCAAAGTCAGAATTTGGAAAAGAAAATGCCCAAATAAGCAAAGAGATTGCCCGACTTCAAGAAGAGATTTAGGATATGAAAAATAGGGAATCAGCTCGGAAAAGATAAATGGAAAAGATTAAGGGAGAAAGGGACACTATCAAGGGGATCTTCAGGAATTACACATGGAAAACAAAAGGTACTGTTTTGAGCTAAGATTTGAAGGAACCCTCAAGACTTATGGGGAATGGGAGCAAGAAGCCAAAAACCTCAAAAAAGAGATTAACTATTGGAAAGAGAGAGTGAAGCATGAAGAAACCCGATCCCGACCAGCTTGAGCAAGAAGCTAGGGGAAGCGCACACAATGTTGTTTCTATTGATAAATCAAGGGGTCAGGTGGAGAGTGAACAAGCACGGGCCAGATTGAAAGGCAAGACGATTCAAAGAGAGATTTTGTGAAGAAAAGCCCAAGATCTGAGGGGTTATTCTAAGAATAGTATTTTGAAACAACACTTTGAATTAGATAGGCGGATTATCAGATTGTTTTAGGTAGTGATCTTTTTATTTTATTTTTTATGTATTTAGTTCAAGGAAATCAACAAAAGACCATTTGGCTGAAATTATCCCGGGGCCAATACTTTCAAATGCATTCATATTTTTAACATTCATTTGTTCTTTCCTTTATATATTTTTTTGTTCACTCAAACATTTATTCATGTTTATAATCATTCATTCATTTATTCATTATAATTATTCATTCATATTCATATACTTAGTCATTTATTTATTCATTCATTTATTCATTTTATTTGTTCATTCATTTATTCTTTATGTTTATTCATTCATATTCATATTTATACACTTAGTCATTTATTTATTCATTTTATTTGTTCATTCATTCACATTTAGTCATTCATTTATAATAAAACATAAAAAAATGTGTCAATAATTTCTAATTCATGGTTTTTAAAATTTAAGGTAAAATTGGGCATACTCCGAAATAATCAAATTTTCGACACCATTACAACACTCGATCCCAAGCCAGACTAATGCAGAATGACCAGCTTACCCGTATTGAGAGGGTGGAACGGGTTCAAAGAGAACTACAGGAACAATTGACTAAGTCTCAAGAGGAATCAAGAGAACAAATGGCCAAACTCATGGAAATCATGAACGCCATGATGAGGTAGAAAAGGCCGGGGGAGAATTCGGTTACAGGACAAGGGGTAGTGAATCAGGAAGGCCGGCCTAAAATTGTCTTGCTGAACGGCCAAACATCCCAGCATGCGGGGAATGAACTTCCAACTGGAGCAGGATCCTATGTTTATATTCAACCAATAGCTAAAGCACAGAATTATGGTCCTGGAAAGGGTAACATTGGGGCAGACGCAATTGATGTTGTTGATGTTCCAGACTTTGAGGAAGTTGCTGAGAAGGAAAAGGCAAAAATGGCTGAGCTAAAGAAGGTTGAATCTGCAGAGTCCTAGAAAAAATATCAGTTGTTGGAGGAGAGTCTAAGGGCAGTTGAAGGGGCAAAATTGTTTGGCAGTCTGGATGCCAAGGAGATGAGTTTGGTACACGGTCTGGTAATTCCTCCAAAGTTCAAAGTGCCAAACTTCGAGAAGTATAATGGGACTACCAACCCATCAGCTCACCTGACCATGTACTGCCGAAAGATGACAGGGCATGATGATGATGAAAAACTACTCATCCACTGTTTTCAAGATAGTTTAACGGGTTTTGTAACCCGATAGTATAATCAGCTGACTTAGACTAAGATCCGTTCTTCGATGGATTTAGCCAGGGCCTTCATGGAGCATTATAAGCATGTATCTGATATGATACCGGACAGGTTATCGCTACAGAATATGAAAAAGAAAACTACTGAGAGTTTCAAGGAGTACTCTCAACGGTGGAGAGACTTGGCCACACAAGTGCAACCTCTTTTAACCAGCAAAGAAACTACGATGCTTTTTATTAACACTTTAAAGACACCATACTATGATAAATTGGTGGGGAGTGCCATTAAGAATTTCGCGGATATGGTTATATCTGGCGAAATGATTGAGACCGCCATTAAAAGTGGCAAGATGGAAGGTGGAGAGTCTGTTACTCCTAAAAAGACATTTCCTGCCAAGAAGAAAGAAGAAACGCACGCAGTTAGCTACAGCCAGTATCCCTATACATCTCCTACACCATATACATCTCCTAGACCATATACTCTTTCTACATCCTACGCACCTTCTACACCCTACACACCTTACCCGGGGTACAATCCTTACTACCTCGCTGTAAACCACCTTACTCAAAACCCATTCCCTTATACCAACATACCACAGTAGCCATACCTAACTGGTGTGTCCCCACTGATAACCCTTCCTCGAAACACTGTCCCAAATACCCAGGGTGCCATGCGCAACAACCAACGTTCACCAAGGAATGATCAAAAACCCCAATTTGATCCCATTCCTACAACTTATGGTGAACTATATCCTAAACTGCTACAGGGCCAGCTTGTCACACCTGTATACCTTAAACCCTTGACCCCACTATACCCAAAATGGTACAACATAAATGCTAACTACGCGTATCACGCGGGCATTCAGGGGCATTCAGCTGAAGATTGCATTGCCTTTAAAAGGAAAGTCCAGAGTTTGATAAATTCTGGGGTTGTGAAATTTGAGTCAAAGAATGGGCCAAATATAGCGGGAAATCCATTGCCCGATCATGTGAAGAATCGGGTAAATACAGTATTGACAGGGGAAGTCAGTAGGGTGAAAAGGTATATGAGTGAAGTCAAGACTCCAATGATAAAAGTGTGGGTCGAAATGGTTAATGTAGGAATAGTTGAGGATGGAGACAGTTTAAAAATGGTTGCAAACAGGGTGAAGAACTATTGCCCGTTCCATAGATGTAAAGGTCACACCATACAGGAATGTGGAGATTTTTTTACTAAAGTCCAAAAGTTGATGGATGAGGGTGAGGCCCAGTTTTATGAGGAATAGAGGAAGAGGGTAGAGGTTATTGAGAATGCAGTTGGCTACGGGGTAGGGAGACCTTTGATCATCTATTATGATGAACCAGAGGAAAAAGTTATTCCAGTTGTTGAGGAAATTGAGCCTAAGTTGATCATAGAATTGCCTTCTTCCTTTTCAGACAAAAAAAAAAAACAAAGCTGCACCATGGAAGTATGACTGCAGCATGGTTATGCCAGGGTCTTCGAGTCAGCAAGCAATGATTGACATAACAGGTGTGGGGCACTTAACACGAAGTGGAAGGTGTTATGCCCCTGAGGTTGTTGAACAAAGACCAACGGGAAAAGATGGAGGAATGGATAAAGGGAAGAAGATAGTTGAACCAATCCATATTGAGATGGATTCGTCAAAAGAAGTAGAGAGAGGGTTAGCCCCGGTTAACAAAATAAAAGAGCCGATGAACGAAAAAGAGGCTTGTGAGTTTTTAAAATTCATAAAGCAAAGTGAGTATAGTGTGGTCGAGCAATTGCAACGTCAACCAACAAGGATTTCAATCTTTTCACTACTACTAAACTCGGGGCCACATAGAAATGCCTTGTTAAGGGTTCTGAATCAGGAATATGTAGCCAACAATATATTGGTGGAAAAGTTGGATAGGCTGGTGGGAAATATAGCAGCAGATGATCATATCTTTTTCAGCTATGATGAAATACCACCCAATGATATTGGATCAACAAAAGCTCTTCACATAACGACCACTTGCAAAAGGCACATACTACCAAAGGTGCTTTTGGATAACGGTTCTTCGTAAAATGTAATGCCCTTGGCAACCCTGTCTAAGCTGCCAGTTGATATTTCTTATATGCTGCCAAGTTGCATGGTGGTCAGAGCTTTTGATTGAACTAGACAGGAAGTAATGGGAACTATCGAGGTCCCACTAGAGATAGGTCCCTGTACCTATAACGTGGATTACCATGTCATGGATATTACCCCGTCTTACAATTGCTTGTTAGGAAGGCCTTGGATACATTATGCTGGGGCTGTACCCTCATCTCTCCACCAAAAGCTGAAGTTTATGATAGAGGGACGTTTGGTCATTGTGTCGGGAGAAGAAGACATCATAGCCTCTATATCTACTGGTTCCCCTTACATAGAGCCAAATGAGGATGCGTTGGAATGCTCATTCCTGTCTTTGGAATTCATTAATGCCGTATTCGTCATCGAAGGGCCTAGAATTCCAAAGCCAAAGTTGTCTAAGAATACTTGGCTGGGAGTGAGAACGACAGTCGAAAAGGGCTGCAGGGATGGAAAAGGACTGGGTAAGTATTTGCAAGGTATGACTAAGGCAATTGAAGTGACAGGAAAGAAAGATCGGTTTGGTCTTGGATATCTCTCGAAGGCCTATGAAAAGAGAAGGCAAATCGAGAAAAAATCGACAGAGGAGGATGGCCCGTCTCTCGGGTATGGATATTGAGTGGGAGCCTATGACTTTCCCACCAATCCTTCACAGTTTCCAGTCGGTTGGCTTTTTGTTCTGGGATAAAGACTCTGATGATGTACTGATAATGATCGAACAGGCTTTTGAGAAGTTCAACATGAGTGGGGAGGAGCAGACGCAGGATATGGTGATCTGTATGGTTGGGGAAGAACGAGTTGAAGAAAGGAGTGCAAGTTGGATGGTGCGACCTTGTCCACCAGGATATAGATTGACGAATTGGAGTGCAACTGAGCTGCCTATAGTGTTTAGGTCTACTCCAAAGTAATAACTTTAAAACAATCTTAATTATCTTTACCTAAGGATATTACGAATCTTTTGTAATGGGTTTATGTTTAAAAATCTTCATTCAATAAATAATAACCACGATGCATTTTATTCATATTGATGTGTCCATATTCTTTTATTCTTGCTTTTCATTTTCTTTCATTACCTATACTTTTTCTTCCTCACTTATTTACAGTTGTACAGATGTGGAATATGAGGACCTCTCTGTCAATAATTTTGAAATTGATTTTGAAAGACCCATTTGCACTGGTGATTTTGACGCTAACGAAGATGATGAAGATTTTGGTTTGCCCCCGGATTTATTGAGAAAAATAAAGCAAGAGGAAAAGCAAGTATTGCCTCACAAGGAGCTGTTGGAAATGATAAATCTGGGAAATGGTGAAGAAATAAAAAAGGTCAAAATTGGGGCCTCATTGTCATCATCAATAAAGGATGAACTGATAGCTTTGCTACGGGAGTATAGTGATGTATTTGCATGGTCATACCAGGACATGCCAAGTTTAGATCCAGACATTGTGGTTCATAAACTCCTATTAAGACTAGAGTGCAAGCCGAATCAGCAGAAGTTGAGAAGAATAAGGCCAGACATGCTGTTAAAGATAAAAGAAGAGGTGAAGAAGTAGTTTGATGCTGAGTTCTTAAAAGTGGCAAAATACCCATAGTGGGTAGCAAGTATTATCCCAGTACCAAAGAAGGATGGCAAAGTACGAATGTGTGTTGATTATCGGGATCTGAACAAGGCTAGTCCTAAGGATAATTTTCCTTTGCCTCACATCGATACTTTGATGGATAACACGACAAAGAGCTCTTTGTTTTCTTTCATGGATGGATTATCAGGGTACAATCAGATAAAGATGGCACCAGAAGATATGGAGAAAACCATATTTGTTACAATGTGGGGAACATTTTGCTATAAGGTAATGCCGTTTGGGTTGAAGAATGCTAGGGCAACATATCAGAGAGCCATGGTGACTTTTTTTCATGATATGATGCATAAGGAGATTGAAGTTTATGTTGATGATATGATTGCAAATTCACAAGGAGAAGAGGAGCATATTGCGAATCTTAATAAGCTTTTCGAAAGATTAAGAAAATTTCGACTCAAGCTTTTCATTTTCTTTTCGAGTCGCCTCAGGGAAGTTGTTGGGTTTTGTCGTCAGCAAAAGAAGAATCGAGATTGATCCAGATAAAGTAAAGGCCATCCAGAGCTTACCACCACCTCGTACTCAAAAGAAAGTGAGAGGTTTTCTAGGAAGATTGAATTACATTGCTCAGTTTATTTCTCAGTTAACCGATAAGTGTGATCAAATATTTAAGCTACTTCGAAAACGTGATCCAGGAGAATGGGATGAAGGGTGTCAGATCGCTTTTGAAAAGGTTAAGCACTATTTATCAAACCCACCAGTATTAATGCCACCTGTTTCGGATAAACCAATGATACTGTATTTATCAGTATTCGAGAGGTCTATGGGTTGTGTCTAGGGGTAGCATGATGAGACCGGGAAGAAACAACAAGCAATTTACTACCTCAGTAAGAAGTTCATAGATTATGAGCTGAAGTATTCATCAGTAGAAAAGCTGTGTTGTGTCTTAGCTTGGACTGCTCGAAGACTCAGACAATACATGTTGTACCACACGACGTGGTTAATTGCCAAGCTAGATCCTATAAAATACATGTTGGAAGCACCTTCTTTGTCAGGGAGAACGGCAAGATGGCAAGTTTTGTTGTCAAAATACGACATTGTATATGTGAGTCAGAAAGCTATAAAGGGCAGCGCAGTAGCTGAATTCTTAGCAAGTCGGGCGGTGTAAGATTATGAGTCATTCAACTTTGATTTCCCCGATGAAGATTTGATGTGCGTCTCGCAAGAAGATGAGATTCCCCCTAAAAAGAAGAAAATATGGAAAAAGTACTCTGATGGTGCATCTAATGCCATTGGGCACGGAATCGATGCAGTGCTCATATCCCTGGAGGAAGATTATTATCCTTCACTGCTAGATTGGATTTTGATAGTACGAATAATACTGCTGAATATGAGGCATGTACCATGGGTCTTCGTGATGCAGTAGACAGAAAGATCAAAGCACTAGATGTTTTCGAAGATTTGACTCTAGTGATATATCAGTTACGGGGAGAATGGGAACCCGAGATGCAAAGCTAATCCGATAACGAGAGCTCATACTGAGTTTATTAGAGGAATTTGAAGAAGTAATTTTAAATTACTTCCCCCTAGAAGAAAACCAAATGACGGATGCTCTGGTTACTTTATCATCAATGTTTAAAGTGAATGAAGTAGCTGAAGTTGCTCCGATCAAGATAGGCATATATGAATCTCCTGCCCACTGCCTAAGTATTGAAAAAGAAGCAGATGGCCTCTCTTGGCAAAATGACATCTTGCGATACATCCAAAATCAACGGTATCTTGAATAAGCAACAGAAAATGGCAAGAGGACTCTGAGAAGACTGGCAATGGGTTTTTTCCTAAATGGAGAGATTCTCTATAAGAAAGGGAAGGACCAAGTCCTGTTGAGGTGTGTTAGGTCTGCTGAAGCTTGAAGGATCATTGAAGAAGTCCACGAAGGAATATGTGGCACTCATGCGAATGGTCACATGCTTGCTAAATAGATTATGAAGGCAAGGTATTATTGGCTAACGATTGAAGGAGATTGCATTAGTTATTCTCAGAAGTGCCATAAATGCCAGATATACGCAGAAAAGATTCATGTGCCTCCATCGCCATTACATGTCATGACTGCACCATGGCCATTTTCGATATGGGGAATGGATATGATCGGGCCTATTACCCCGAAAGCTTCAAATGGACATCGCTTCATCTTAGTGGCCATAGACTACTTCACAAAATGGGTGGAAGCTGCTTCTTATGCAAATGTAACGAAGTCGGTGGTATGCAAATTTGTTAAGAAGGAAATCATATGCCGGTATGGACTGCCAGATAGAATCATTTCAGACAATGTTCTCAATCTAAACAATAAGATAATGAGGGATGTGTGTACTCAGTTCAAAATCACACATCATAATTTGGAACCTTACCTTCCGAAAAATGAATGGGGCAGTAGAAGCAGCCAATAAGAACATCAAGAAGATTGTTGAAAAAAATGACTGATGTGCACAAGGATTGGCATGAGATCTTGCCTTTTGCTCTTCACGCATACCGTACCTCGGTTCGTACATCTACGGGTGCCACGCCGTTCTCCTTGGTATACGGGATGGAAGCAGTACTGCCTATTGAGGTTGAAATCCTTTCTCTTCGTGTTTTGATAGAAGTAGACCTAGAAAAGGCAGAATTGGTTAGAGCTCGTTATGAACAGCTGAATCTCATCGAGGAGAAAAGATTAAAGGCAATTTTCCATGGGCAATTGTATCAGAAAAGGATGATTCGAGCCCACAACAAGAAGGTTCATCCCAGGCAATTACGAGAAGGAGAGTTGGTACTAAGGAAAATTCTCCCTATAGTGAAGGATCTGCAAGGGAAATGGGCTCCAAATTGGGAAGGAACCTATGTGGTAAAGAGAGATTTTTCTGGAGGAGCATTGATTCTAACTCGGATGGACGGGGATGACTTGTGAAATCCCGTGAATGCTGATGAATTAAAGAAAAAAAAAAGAAAAAAAGTGTGATGCTATGCACATGAGAATTCGAATGATTCCAAGCGTAAAAGTGAAAATTCTCTATATATATTTCCCCTGAGAATTGCTTTTCAATCAGAATATTCATGCTTAATATGATGAATGGCCATTTTTCATATTCTTTTCACTAAGAAGAAATTATCCTTAATCACCCCTTTGAGCCTTAGGAACTATTTCTTTCTTTGAACCTTGATCGAGGATCACCCTCTACACTTGAGGGCAGTTGCGAGGAAAAGTAATCAAAAAGAATCATGGCAAAAAAAAAGCCATAAAAAATTGTGAAATCAAAGAATGGCAAATGAAAGCCAAGAATGAAAGAAAAAGATTGAAAAAGAAAAAAGAAAAAGTCCAAAAAAGGACAAATTATTCAAGAATGGATTCTCCTCCGAAAATGATCCTTGATCCAATCACCCTTAAACACATTTTAGGACTATTTACCCTTTCTTTTTAAAGCCGAACCTTGGCCTACATTACATGCTTTTAAAAGACCATTTTGATCAAGCATGGATATTTGATTTGAATGGTTTTTCTCAGAATTCATCCCATCTTTTGAATTGACCTTTTTTTTTTATCTTGGAAGCATTTAGAATTCTCAGATATATGGTAGAACATAAGAAAAAAGAAGAAAGAATGTAAAAAGAGAGGTTTAAGCCGAAAACCCGCAAAGGGCGACTTAATAT
Source organism: Fremontodendron californicum (assembly GCA_030761205.1). NCBI lineage: Eukaryota > Viridiplantae > Streptophyta > Magnoliopsida > Malvales > Malvaceae > Fremontodendron > Fremontodendron californicum. Next base: position 17,358,636 of record JAULJL010000010.1, on the reverse strand, counting down.
TGAATGGGGGACACTTGAGTTGAAAACCCGCAAAGGGCGGCTCAAGTACTGATTAAGGTTTGAATCAATGCTCCATGCAAAAGGGGGAGAAAGTATCTGAAAATCAGAGAAAAAGGAAAAACTCAGTCTGATGTAACTATGGAAGTCGAGAAATTACCCAAGTAAATTGCTCATTCAAGAGAAATTTAAGATGAATTGAAGAATGAGGGGTCCAAGATATTCCGCATATGGGGCATCTACAACCTACCACTCTACACTTGTTTTCTTATATCCTTGATATTCACCTCTGTCATTTTAAGACATTTGTTGCAATAAATTCTTGTTATCCCTTTCATGACATTTGCTTATTTCATACTTTCATTCATACATTTTTGTGATGCATGTTGATTGTTATTAAATTGAATGATGATTAGTTTACATAAAAATCTTTAAATAGAAGGATTTCAGAGTATTACTAAGGAGTAGATTTAAATTTTAGAAAAGGTTTGGAAACCACTAATCTTGATGGAAAATTTGCCAAGTAAAGGTAAAACAGTGAATGTGTTGAAGACTCTGTCATAAAGTCAAAAAATTTGCGAATTTCAGCGGAGTCATAAACTGGGACTGTTTCACAATTTATCTTGATTAAAGATTCCTCAAGTGGGGCATCTGTGAAAAGTTGAAGACTCCGTCATGAAGTTAGATAATCTGTGAACCTCAAAGAAACCATGGATTAGAAATCATGACATCATCATTTGATTGCAGTTATCCTTAGGAAGCATACAAGCATTTGCAAAGCATGTCGTTCTCATCACTACATTTAGCTAACGTTGCAAGAATCAGGAAAGTTTTGGCTTCCCCAAATCGAACTCGTTCTGCTTCTCAAATGAGTAGAGCCCCGAGACCACGATCGAGGTATGTTCCTTTCGTTTTCAAGGTTAAATTTATTTTCCAAATGAATCAAACCCATGATCATTCTTAAGCTATTCTTTTTGTTTTCAAATCGAACTCATTTTGCTTCTCAAATAAGTCAAGCCCCGAGACCATAGTTGAGGTATTTTCCCTTTGTTTTTTTCAAATCGAACTCATTCTGCTTCTCAAATGAGTCGAGCCCCAAGACCATCGTCGAGGTATTTTCCCTTTGTTTTCAAATCGAACTCATTCTGCTTCTCAAATGAGTTGAGCCCCGAGACCATCATCGAGGCATTTTCTTTTTGTTTTCAAATCGAACTCGTTTTGCTTCTCAAATGAGTCAAAGCCCGAGATCATCGTCGAGGTATTTTCCCTTTGTTTTCAAATCGAACTCGTTCTGCTTCTCAAATGAGTCGAGCCCCGAGACCATCGTCAAGGTATTTTCCTCTAATTTTTAAAATCGAACTTGTTCTGCTTCTCAAATGAGTCGAGCCCTGAGACCGTCCTCAAGGTATTTTCTATTTAAATCATGGATAAGACCTCCGGGCACCATTCTAAAGACCTTCGAGCATAGTTTTTCTATTTAAATCATGGATAAAACCTCCAGGCACCATTCTTAAGACCTCCGGGCATAGTTTTTTTGTTTTAAATCATGGATAAAACCTCCGGGAACCATTTTTAAGACCTCCAAGCATCATTTATTTTATAGTTTTAAACAGTGAGCAAGTATTTGGTGGTGATAACCAAAGCCTCTGGTGGAGATATCCATAGTTTTACAGTTTTAAACAATGAACAAGTCTTCGATGGCGTAGCCGAAGCCTCTGGTGGAGATATCCAGAGTCTTACAATTTTTTGAGCAAGTCTTTGGTGGTGATAGCCGAAGCTTTTGGAAGAGATACCCAGTATTTTAAACACAGTTGAGCACAAGATAGGTTAGGACCCTGAAACCATCGTCGAGGTCTTTTCTTCTCTTGTAAATTGAACCCGTTTCCTTAAGACAGGTCGAGCCTTGATTAGTCAAGGAAATCAATTTAAGGATAAAACCTTCAATTTACAGCTTTAAAAAAAATGGAAAAAATGAAAAATGATGAATGAGAACTTCCTTTCCTTCTCCTGTGATTTCACTATCCGGAAAAAATTAGTGTTTGTTTATATTTGTCTGATTCCTGATTCTCAGCAATAGCTAAAGAGAGGCAGCTGTATACACATAATTTTGTCCGGACCACTAAATCAGGTATGTTTTCTTCCTAAAGTGATGTTTTAGAATGCAAAAAGGCTTCTATCATCCTGCAAGTGGTACTCAAAGACTTAGGTTAAGGGGGAAAGCTTGAAAAGTCAATTTTGAAAAAGTCAACCCCAAAAAAGTCAACCCAAAAAGTCAACTACTGATAAGCTCATAAAATATACATTTTATGCCTTTCTACTTTTAGTTTTTGTTACGTTTTCGATCTTTATCTTGTTTACTTATAATATGTTTTTGAATTTTCGGTACAATAAGGAGAATGAAGTCAAAAGATGTCAATAATAATGGTAAAGAGCTTACAAAATCATAATCACAAGATGAAAGAAGACTTAGGAGTCAAAAATATCAATTTCTAGTTGAAAAGTAATCAGGCAGATTTGACCTCCGGAGCTTGTTGTAAGGAAAACATGATGTTAGATTCTTTATTTGAAGAAACTTTCTCTTGACTTTTGAAGTTGACTTGATTATCTTTCCAACGATATATTATGGGCCCCAATCAGATAAGAAATGGGCATTCAAAATGGCGCTAGAAGATCTCCCTAAAGAACCCTGCGGCCAGAAAAACCCTAATCGCAAATATAAAAAAAAAGGCAAAAACGTGATTTTTGCACCTCCAGGCTTACTTGTGCGGCAAGGACTTATTCTCAGGGTTTTAAAGCTCTATAAATACCATCTTTTGAGCCACAAACTAGACATCTTTTGAGGAGACTCAAAGATTCTTCTTCTCCTTCTTCTCCATTCTTTTATTTTCTTTTTAGTTATATGTATATATTGTCTATGCCTATGTTATGCTAAACTTCTTTGGTTAAGGGTGATTTCAAAGCCCTAGACATGTTATGTAATTAATTTTCAGATTCTATCTATCATTAATTTTCTATCAAAGTTGCTTATGTTCTTCTACAAGAATTGTTTATGATGTTCTTCTACAAGTGTACAACTAGATAAATCTTGATAATTTTCTAATGCTAGTTTAGGAGTCTTGATCCGTGTAATTGTCTTGATTTCCTATTCATAAGTGGCAATTTGTGATTAATGATTATGGTCAAGTTTTCGATAATTGCAAAGTGGAACATAACCTAAGTTGAACAATCCGAGCTTATGTGTTTGTTGCTTAGATCAACCTATCTTTCTCATAATAAAGCTGCCATTAAATTGAATTTAGAGAGCTTATTCTAGGTTGTTTGATGGATAGAGATTAAATAGAGAGCTTGTTCTATTTAACAACAAACTAAGGAAAGATTGGGGTAACAGAGCTTGTTGTTATCTACGGTTGTTAACTTTGATAGTTGGTTGATATTAATAGATCTGAAATTGATTCTTAACGATGTCTAGTGGTGGAGAATGAAACATTAACCATATTTCTCTCATATTTGATTTCTTATTTCTTACTTGCATCTTACATTCTTGTTTGCTTATTTTTAAAACTTTTTCAAAACCCCTTTTCTTTTGTTTTCCTTGAATTTAGTTTTAAACTATTAACTTATAACTAAAACCCAATCCCTGAGGACTTGACCCTTGCTAACTACTATACTTACAATTGATCTTTTTAGTGCAAGGTTAAATAAAATATACTCTTTTGGGTGTATCAAGTTTTTGGCGCCATTGCCGGGGATTGCTTTCTTTAGTTTATTTGGTACTTCGTTTATTCTTATTTTCAGTTCTAATTAGTTTTATTTTCTTGTACATACAGGTTTTTCTTTTCAAATTTTGAAAAAAAAAACGATGGATTTGAGCAATCTAACACTTGAAGAGAAGGTGGCATACATGAACATAGAGAATCAACAAGCCAATCTCACCTCCCCAGTTCAACAATTGGCTATGGGAGGATGTCAAGGCCATCAAGGGTTCCAAGACTAATAGATTGATCATTACTCAAACACTTACCATGAGGGATGGTGGGATCATACTAATTATGGCTACTCGAAAAATTACCAAGAAGTAGATCCTTATGCCAATTACACTCATCCATCTAGCTTCAATCAATCATGGTCTCAAGAACTAGATTTTTTCAGCCACCACATGTGACTCAAAACTCAATTACTTCTTTAGAAGATCTTGTCTATTCTCTTGTTACTGATACTTTGCAATTTCAACAAGAAACAAGGGCAAGCATCCAAAGTTTGGAAAAGCAAATGAGCCAATTGGCTAGTAGTATGGTGGGATGGGTAGCACAAATATCTGAAGAACTCCCTGCCCAAACGTTGATTAACCCAAAAGAGAATTCTACTATTGTGACCTTGAGGAATGAGGAACAAGATGAGGATGAGACAAAATTAGAGATGGATCCTATTCTTGAGGATAATGAAGCCACAGGTCCAAATAAGAGTATTTCGGCACCTGAGGTAACGTTTAAGATTCCAATTTTTACTAATGTTTCTTCTCCACCTTTTCCTAGTAGATTCACAAAGTTCAAGGAGGAGGAACATGAACAAGACATGCTGGAAACCTTAAACAATTTGTTTTTGGATGCCATTCAACAAGTACCAAAAGATGCACCATTCCTCGATGAGCAATGCACTACAAAGGATGATGGAATAATACTTGTAATGGAGAATGCATCCACTTTTGTGCAAAGAAAGCTTCCTATCAAACGCTCAAATTTGGGAAGTTTCATGTATGAGCCTAACAAGCCTAAAAAGCCAAGAAGGGGTGTTGGTTAGGTTGGACAACATAAATCAAGTACTAATTGGGAAGGCAGCCCAATTAATAAAGAAATTACCAACCTTCCATACTCAGATTTGCTTTCTTTTCCTTTTTCTTTTATTGTTTTTATTTATTTATTTTTATGTTTATTTGTTAATTATTTGTTTAGTAGTTTAGGATTATTTAGGTTGCATGAATTTGTTTTGTTTTGACTCTTAGTTATTTCTATTCTTATGTTATTAGTTCTTTTCTCTTACACATGATTCTTTCATTTGGGTTAATAGTATTACATTGAGGACAATGTAAGAATTAAGTGTGGGGGGAAGAATTTAGGATTTCTTTTATTTTATTTTTGGCTATTATTTTTTTTTATGAGTCTTTAATATTATTATTATTATAATTTTTAGTGTGTTTTAGTTCCTTTCCATACTATGATGAGATATGAATTGGATAGGTCTGAAACTGATCATTAGTAATAAGATTTTCATGAGAATTAAGCTTGATATCATTTTTCATGAGCCAATGTTAATATGATATATTGATTGAGAAAGAAGCATGTTTAGACTTGATATTGACTTGTATAATCATCCTTGTGAGTTTTGAGCCTATATGATTGATGCATTATACATATCAATCTAATTAATTCCTTGAGTGCTCTTATGATTACATGATTCTCTAGAACTTGCTTTAAGCCATTTTGAGACTATATTGATGTATGTGACAACATGAATATGATAGAGGCATTAGGATTATGACCAGGGCCAAACAGACATCCCTATTGATGTTCCAAGAGAACATCCCCCTAGTGAACCAATTTGAGCCTACAATGAATAAGCTATTTCTTTGGTAACCATATCTTACACCTAGCCTAAATACATTTATATCTTTACCCTTGTTCTAAAGATGGACTAAAATGCTTGAGACATATTGCAAAAACAAGGGATACTTTTTGAAAATTTGGGTTAGAACAAAAGATAAGTGTGGGGGAGGAGAAAGGTAAAAGTCAAGAGAAAAAAAAAAGGGAACATTGTAAAATACATTCCCACGAAAAAAATGGAAAAAAAAAAGTAAAAGAAATTGAATTATCTCTTGAACTTCTAGTTAAAGTAAAGAAAAAGATGTTACAAAGTTGGTTAGAATGAAGCAAAGGCTCAACATGAATATTTAGCCTATATTATTATGTGCTTTATAAGAGTTTTGAGAAGTTTTATTTGCAAAATCTTATTTTGTCTCTAAATTCTATGAAGTCTTTGGAACCTTTGTAATATCTTTTATTCTTTAACCACATTACAACCCCTTGGCCCCATTACAACCTTGATTAAAGACCTCTTGATTTATGAAGTTGCATGATCTAAATAGTGGAGAATAGGTGGACAAGCAAGCGTATGGTATAACTTTTTTCATGAGATTGATTGAGTGTAAACACTTTACCACTACTTTAAAGAGTGAAAATCATGAGAGTATCCTAGTGAGAAGTTGAGATTAAGTTTGAATATGCACTATTTTGATTGAAATATGTTATGTTAATATTGGCTTAACTCAAACTATTTACATTCAAGCAAGATTTTTTGTGAATTTCTTTAAACTATTGATTAGTTTATAAGACTTGTCCAATGATTATCTCTAATTTATATTGGAAGGATTAGTTGTAATTAATATTATTTTTATTTTTCTTAATTTTTCTTATGTCTTCAATGTTTGTGGGTATCGATCTAGTAAACCCTCACGAGACTAAACTCGTCCACTAGGGACACCTAGGGGTTTAAAGGCTTTTGTCACATGCTAAGTGCCACCGTGATTTCCTACGAAAGTGGATTAGATTAGATTTTCTTATTTTGTATTGCTCGAGGACTAGCAAAAAGCTAAGTGTGGGGGTATTTGATAAGCTCATAAAATATACATTTTATGCCTTTCTACCTTTAGTTTTTGTTATGTTTTCGATCTTTATCTTGTTTACTTATAATATGTTTTTGAATTTTAGATACAATAAGGAGAATGAAGTCAAAAGATGTCAATAATGATGGTAAAGAGCTTACAAAATCATAATCACAAGATGAAAGAAGACTTGGGAGTCAAAAATATCAATTTCTAGTTGAAAAGCAATCAGCAGATTTGACCTATGGAGCTTGTTGTAAGGAAAACATGATGTTAGATTCTTTATTTGAAGAAACTTCCTTCTTGACTTTTGAATTTGACTTGATTATATTTCCAACGATATATTATGGGCCCAAATCGGATAAGAAATGGGCATTCAAAATGGCGCTAGAAAATCTCCCTAAAGAACCCTGCGTCCAGAAAAACCCTAATCGCAAATCTGAAAAAAAAAGGCAAAAACGTGATTTTTGCACCTCCAGGCTTACTTGTGCGGCAAGGACTTATTCTCAGGGTTTTAAAGCTCTATAAATACCATCTTTTGAGCCACAAACTAGACATCTTTTGAGGAGACTCAAAGATCATCATTCTTCTTCTTCTCCATTCTTTTATTTTCTTTTTAGTTTTATGTATATATTGTCTATGCCTATGTTATGCTAAACTTCTTTGGGTAAGGGTGATTTCAAAGCCCTACACATGTTATGTAATTAATTTTCAGATTCTATCTATCATTAATTTTCTATCAAAGTTGCTTATGTTCTTCTACAAGAATTGTTTATGATATTGTCTTGATTTATTTAGGTGTACAACTAGATAAATCTTGATAATTGTCTAATGCTAGTTTACGAGTCTTGATCCGTGTAATTGTCTTGATTTCCTTTTCATAACTGGCAATTTGTGATTAATGATTATGGTCAAGTTTTCGATAATTGCAAAATGGAAAATAACCTAAGTTGAACAATCCGAGCTTATGTGTTTGTTGCTTAGATCAACCTATCTTTCTCATAATAAAGCTGCCATTAAATTGAATTTAGAGAGCTTATTCTAGGTTGTTTGATGTTTAGAGATTAAATAGAGAGCTTGTTCTATTTAACGACAAACTAAGGAAAGATTGGGGTAACAGAGCTTGTTGTTATCTACGGTTGTTAACTTTGATAGTTGGTTGATATTGATAGATCTGAAATTGATTCTTAATGATGTCTAGTGGTGGAGAATGAAACCTTAACCATATTTCTCTCATATTTGATTTTTTATTTCTTACTTGCATCTTACTTTTCTTGTTTGCTTATTTTTAAAACTATTTCAAAACCCCCTTTTCTTTTGTTTTCCTTGAATTTAAGTTTTAAACTATTAACTTATAACTAAAACCCAATCCCTGAGGACTTGACCCTTGCTAACTACTATATTTACAATTGATCTTTTTAGTGCAAGGTTAAATAAGATATACTTTTTTGGGTGCATCAACTACTGAAAAATTCAATCCACTTTCAAAATCAAGATTCAAAGTTCAATTGAACAATGGTTAAAGAATTTTGATAATCCGAATCTACAACGAAAGATATGGAGTTCGAAAGATGGGTTACGGAGATTCAGTAAAAAGAAAACCCTAGTTCAAAAAGTTTGGGGAAAAGTGCTCAAACGATCAAATTGGTTGAAATTAGAGATTTCAAATGAAAGATAAGCAATGACTACGAGTAATGGAGAGGCTATTTGAAGGCAAAACTGAAGGAAAAGTCAATTTGGAAGAAAACTGAGAAATAGGGTTTTTGGTAGATTTTGGTGAAATTGGGGAAAATTGCATAAATGGACCTATTCGGTAAAACTAAAGCCCCTAATTGATGAGGAGTGAGTAAACAAGGATAGCCCAAGGCTCAGTTTGAAGTAATTCCGAGAAAAGAGCCGATTGGAGAAGAACTGAAAAACGAGGAAATTCTCGATACTGAAAAATGAAAAATCAAAACGGAGGGGAATTTGATCGTAAAAATTGGGTATTTTTAGACCAACTCCAATTCAATATATGAAAAAGGCACAGAAAAAGAAAATATGAAACTCAGACTTGTTTTGAGCAAAACCGGGATGCGAAAGTAAAAGGGCAAACTTGGAAAATTTGGGAGAAATAGCAAATGAGCTCCAAAAATTACCAAAACTTGCAGATCTCAATCTTAAATCATTTGGAAGAGATTTGAGAAGAAAAATCCGGATTCGGAGATTGTTTGCAAAATGGAAAATTCTGGGCCCACTAAGTTAAAATTCAAGAAGATAAATCCCGAAAAAATAGCGAATGAGCTCAAAAAATTTTGAAAATCTTCAAATCTCAATTTAAAATTATTTGGACGATATTGGTGAACAAAAATCCATATTCGGAGCTCGTTTGAAAAATGGTAAAAGTTTGGGTGCACTAAGGGGCAATTTTGGAAGAAAAATCCAGGAAAAATAGCAAATGGGCTCGAAAAATTATGAAAACTTCTAGAATTCAATTTTTTATTATTTAGGAAGTTTAAAAAAAAAAATTGGAATTGGAGTCCGTTTGCTATTTAATCAGGTTCGGGGGCCAAAAATATCATTTTATCAAAGAAACCGAAGATGGCCTTTCTTGCAATAGAGATTGGGCTGGAATATCAAGGGCCATTCAGCCAAGCCCATAATGGAGAGTGATTTTGGTGAGATTTTGCATCTAAAGGCTAAGAATGGATAGTAAGGTAGTTATTTTTTTGATCAAGCCTTTATAATTGTGACACATAGACCAATGCATGGAGAGGGATGATGTCATATTTATGACACCATATTTATGACATCATATTCATGACATCATATTTTAGGGGCTGATTCTTTAATCTAAAGGTGGGAATTTTACATAGAAAGCATCTTGGATTAAAGGCCATTGGATCAAAATTGGCTAGGAAAAAACTACAACATTCTAGAGAATTCTAAGGGCCATACGGCCACTACAAGGGGGAGGGGGTCTTTTCATTTTGTTACTTCTTCTTGGCCGATCATTCTCCATTTTTGAAAGCAAATAGTAAGTTTTGAAAAATAAAGAAAGTTGGAAGAGAAAAAAGCTTGGAAAATAGCTTTTGAAGGTAGCTAAAAGCACCTAACTCTTGCATTTTCTTTGCATTTCCATACTTAACTTGCAGTTTTCCTTTGGTATTTTGTGATTTTCTATTGTTTTTGGTTATGAAATAAGTGTTTTCAAACTTTCTCCTCAAGCTCCTCTTTTATGCTTTCTTGAAAAAAACAATTTTTCTACCTTATTTTTGAGTTGGCCGAATGGCTTTATTTTTGTATATGGTTGGTTTTTGATCTTTGTTTCATGTTGCTTATGATGTCCTAGCATGTTCTGACGTCTAGTTTTTTTTTTTTTTTAAAATAACAAAGATATGGAGCTTGTTTTAATCTTCTTTACTTACCTCTATTTTTGATTTTATCATTATCATTTCATGTTTACTTACCTTGTTTGCCATTTTTTTAATTTTCTATTTTCAACATGTTTAAGTTGTTCATGATTTGCATTTTACTATACTATGTGTTTGTGAAAATGTCTAGCTATGTTCATGCCTTTACATCATGTTTGCATGGTTTAGCATGTTTCCTTTTTAGTCTTGCATTTAGCATGTCATGTGTTTGTGTAAATGCCATGCTAGGATTTCCTCATTTAGGCCTATAACCATTTGGCTACCTCATCATTTCTTGCATTGTATGTGCATTTTCATCTTGCTAGTTGATAAGCTTGTATTTCCATGCTATAATATTATGTATTTTGATTTAGTATGCCATGTGTTTGTGATAATGTCATGCTAGAATTTTACCATTTAGGTCAAGTACCATTCGTCTACTCCATGGTTCTATGTCTTGTATATGCATTTTCATCTTGCTAGTTGACATGCTTGCATTTCTATGCCATGATTTTGTGTATTTTGATTTAGTATGCCATGTGTTTGTGTTATTGTCATGCATTTTTTAGTTCTAGGTCTCATTTGCATTACCATGCATTTCATTCATTTTCTAGGTCATATTCTTTATGCCATGCATTTTCTATGACATTTGGCCCTTAAATCTTGCATTTCATGCATTTAACTTGCTGTTTGTTCATGCATATCATATCATACCACTTTATTTTTGACTTAAGCCAATCAATGGCTTAAGATCAAGCTCACATGAGCATACTTGTGGAAAATTGAGAAGTTGTCTAGTTGTTTTTGCTACCTTTGTGATTTTTTTTACTTAGGCAATTCTTGTCCAATTTTTTTAGAAATTTTAGCTACTGTTTATAGGTACTTAGAAGAGTCTCCAATATTTTTAATTTTATTTTTGAGTGATTTTATCAAAGGGTTAAAAGTGATTTTTAGCAAAACAGTTTTTCAACCAGTGTTCTGACTTTTGTGATTTTTCTGGTAGGTTATCCTTAGTCCGAAAATTGAGCCCATTTTTTCCCAGAGAGTTAAACATGTTCAGAGTGTCCTATATTTTATTTTTCAGATTTTTTAGAATTTTTTAAAATAGGTTAAAAAATCACGTTTTAAAACTGGACAGTAGAGTTAGATTTGAATTTTAAGGGAAAATTAATTTTCTGTTTTGTCTGAGGCATTAAGGGAGGGCTGAGTAGGAACCTTAGCTACTGTCCTAGGGAGGTTTCTAACCCATTTTGATTCTAAAAAATGATTTTATAAAGCTCGGGTCAAGGATGGTCAAGTCCGGGTTTTCAAAGTTAGAAAATAGAGCCTTTTTAAATGGGAATTTCGGCCATGGTCATTTTTATCCAAGATTTTCCAAATTGTTTTCAAACTAATCACAAAGTATTTTTGATTTTAGAAATTTTAATTTGATGTCTTTTCCTAAGGTAGTCGGATATCTTTTTAGGTATACGGATTTCCTTATTTAAAGGAAAAAATACACTTTCATGCATTGCATTTTCCATGTTCATGCATACTATATAATATATGATTTTTGCTATGATATTTTCTATGGTAATGTCATTATTTTGATTTATATATTATGGTGTTATATTGTTGGATATATGGTTCTGAATATTCTATGTTATTCTATACTTTTTATTTAGTCATTTATTTTTGTCACATCGTTTAGGATTTATTATGTTCATGCATTATTATTTTTATTTTCATGCATATTCCATGATAACATTATTTTATGTTACATATCATTTCATGTCATTTTAATTATATCATTTCATTTAGAATATATTATGTTACTTAGGACATATCATTTCATTTAGAATATATTATGTTACTTAGGACATATTATTTCATTTAGAATATATTATGTCACTTAGGTTATATCATTTCATTTAGAATATACTATGTCATTTAAATTATGTTATGTCATTTAGGTTGCATTATATTATCTAGATTTTGCTATGTTATTTTTATTATGTCACACGTGTTCATATTCATTTTTTTTAAAAATGTTTTAAAATGAGATAATGATTTTCAATAAAATAAAGATATTCCCGAATTAAAATAAGTCATGAGTTCTCTGCCGGGTTTGCTGGGGATGAGGTAATCAATTATCATTAATAATGGAATATCTTCTTTAAAACGAGAATGATTCAGAAAATTTTCTAAATAAATAAAATTTTCTATATTTTGTCGCGTTTGTCGAGGAATATAAGAAAATTTTGAATTAATAAATTCCGAATCATTTTCAATTAAAAATGGAATTATTTTTTTTAAATTGGGAATTAATTTGAAATACCGAATTTAAAACTGACTTTTTTACTGAGACTTAAGATAACACACGATTAATAAGGTACCGTTTTATACGGGCGTTGTGGGGGTGCTAATCCTTCCCCACACGTAACCGAGTCCTGAACCCGCTTATTTGATTTCCCTAGTTTAAAACGCAGACTTGAAATTGGTTTTAAAAATGTTTTAATTAATTTTATAATATTTTACAAAATCGGTTTTAATAGGTGGCCGATCACACCTAGCCAAAAAAAGATTGGTGGCGACTCCATGTCTTTTTTCAAGGTTGTTTTCAAACCCTCAATCTATTTCAAGAGGAATTAAGTCGTCTTTTCCTCTGTTTTCTCCAATGTCACACTTAACGAATAAAGTCTCGCGATGAGACTTGTTATTTTTTAGGTTACGACAGTATTGATCCAGGATTTATTAAAATTCGCAACTTGGTTTATTTATATCCCAAGAACCAAGGCCGGTTCCAAGGCCACGGTCTCATCTTTACTAAAGAACTTGGTATGAAGATTGGATACGAAATATTGGAGGAATCATAGCTCTAAATTTTGCCTGGGATAAACCCAACCTCTATTTTTCAGCTCGAGACTAAACTTCTTCAGGCTTCTGAGCCAAAGAGAATATCTCACCATTTATGTCCTAATGTCATGCAACTTATGAACAATTATATAACATGCGCTGTCACACATGCATATAAAGAGATGCAGGTGGATTGTCAACCTTAGTTGACCTATCGACCATTAAAATGTTGCAATTAACTGCTTATATCAACAAAGCACATGAAAAGTACTTGACAAATATAAATTATTATTATTAACATATTTTACTATCACTTTAATAATATAAACATTATGCATATGGACAAAAACAAGATTAGGCCTTGGTTCTAAAAAATGTTGGCTCATTGGTTCTAAAACTATGACCTAGAGGCCAGTCGGGTTTTTCCAAAATACATTGTTATATTATGAATTTTGAATAAAATAAAAGGTCTTTATTTATCTATAAGCTTTTAATATATTCTTATTAATGCTTAAATGATAAAGTCCTTAGAATATAAAATTTTTGCAAGGGAATTACAAGGAGTTGCTATTATGAGATCATCATTGCACCAAAACTATATTCCTTAAATGTTCTTAGTCACTGCTTTATCAAGATATGACATTGATAAAAACTGTTGAGACAGACACATGGTTATGTTGTTGCTTATAAAATAAGCAATCGATCTCAGAGATTGAAGTTTAGATAAACTTAAGCTAACATGTGGGTACTTGTTATAAGAACAAGTTCACTGAACATGACTCGATATGAGAATGTCATTTGGTAGTTCACTTAATGTCTATGACAACATTCTTATGTGATAGTTGTATAAGTGATCCTTTGATTTGAGATTATTAATGATCTTGTATGATGAGTGTTATACTTTGATTTTACCTTAATTATAGTCCTAACCATGGATGCTCCAGTCAAGTTCTTTTTGGTATAACATGAGGCATATGAAGATGAAAAGTAATCAATATAGGATTCATACCTTGAGTGATCAAGAGAATATCTCAACTAGTCATGAAAGTATTAACTCAACAATCTTTGACCAAAGTGAAATAAGGTTTAGAATAGTTTGAAAGCTTATTTGAGAGTTAATGACTAAATCAAAGACTTAAAAAGGATTAAATAAAATTGAGTAGACATGAAACCATGCTTAATGTTAAACAGAGATATTAAGTGATGAAAGGATAATAATTATATTGAGAAACCAAGTACAAATAGGTTAGTCAAACCACGTTTGGAAAGCTCTAAGAATCAGCATCAAAAGTCAAGAAGGAAGTTTCCTTAAATAAAGATTCTAAAATCATGTTTTTCTAACAACAAGCTCCAGAGGCAGAGTTATCGTTACCATATCGGTACTAGCCGTACCAGCCGGTACGTACCGTTTTCAAGGTAAACCGAAACAGTACCAGTGTCGTTCTGTTCCAGTTTTGGTACCGACCCGTACTGGTCGTACCGGTCAGTACCGGTACGTACGGTCCGTACCGGTTGGTACAAGATTTTGATTTTTTTGATTTTTTTTATTTAAAAATTCACTTATTTGAATTTTTAAACCAATTTCAATATTTTTTGTGTCATGATATTTTTATTTTTTTCATAATTATATTTAAAATATATATGTTCATTAAATTAGGTTATTGGACATAATTAATAATAATTTACTATATATTTTTTTAACATTTTAATATTATTTTACCTATTTGATGTTTAAAAATTTAAGATATTAAATATTTAAAATTTATATTTGTATAAAAACATATATATGCATGTAATGGATTTATATTTGCATGTGTATATAATATATATTTTATTAAAAAACTTGAAAATAAACTATACATATAGATATATGAAAAAATATTTAAAAAATATCGGTAAACCCGAAACGGTACGCCGAAGCACACCGATATCGGTACGTACCAGTACTAGAACAAAAACGGTATGCCCACCGGTACGGTACTGGCTACCTTGTCCAGAGGTCAAATTTGTATGTTTCTTGAACTGCAAGAGTCAAGTTTTTTACCCAATAATTCGATCTTTTGACTCCAATAATTCCATATTGTGATTGTGATTTTATAAGCTCTTAAATATCCTTATTAACATGTTTTTACTTCATTCTCTTAAATATATTTGAAATTGAAAAGCATAACATAAGTAACAAAAATAAAGATAGAAAATATAACAAAAGCTAAGAATAGAAAGGGCATAAAATGTGTAAATTATGAACTTATCACCTTTCACCATATATCTCGAAATGGCTATAAGTATGGTGCAGTTTCTACTTATGAAACCTTCCATGTTAGTTCTTTTAGCTTCTTGGATAACATTAGTGAATTCTAGACTGTTCTCAACATCCTAAATTCATCATGCTTTGGCCACAGACTTAATCATGTTAACCTAATCCAAGAACAAGTAAGATATATCTCCTAATTATCACTTGGAGTGTTGAATCCTTTGTTGACTACTCATTTACCTTCACATGCTTCATGTCATATCCAAAATCACCCTACCATAGGCATCACTTCTTGTGACCCGTTTGAATAAAATCAAAGCATGAAAATCCTGTTAGTGTAAGCCCTACAAACTAGTCGTGATTTGCTTGTAATGCACTAATTTGTCATTTCATGTATTATACATTATGATTTATATAATTATAATTGAGGTATTTCTTTATCCTTGAGTTTTACTATAATGTGTTATAATTAACTTATGAAGATAAAGCCCATGAAACATTGTCGCAACCTAAAAAATAACGACGTCTCATCGCAAGACTTTATTATTCGTTAAGCGTGACATTTAAAAAAAAACCGAGGAAAAGTCGACTTAATTCCTCTAGAAAAATGAAGGTTTTGAAAATGACCTTAAAAAAGACATGGAGTCGCCACCAATCTTTTTTGGCTAGGTGTGATCGGCCACCTATTAAAACCGGTTTTATAAAATATTTTAAAAACTAATTAAAACATTTTAAAAACCAATTTCAAGTCTGCGTTTTAAACCAGAGAAATCAAAGAAGCGGGTTCGGGAGTCGGTTACGTGTGGGGAAGGATTAGCACCCCCACAACGCCCGTATAAATTGGTACCTTATTAATCGTGTGTTATCTCAAATCTCGGTAAAAGTTGGTTTTAAATTTAATATTTCAAATTAATTCCCAATTTAAAGAAAAATAATTTCATTTTTTATTGACAATGATCCGAAATTTATAAATTCAAAATTTTCCTATATTCCCCAACAAACGTGGCAAAATATAGAAATTTTTATTAGTTTTAGAAAACTTTCCGAATCATTCTCTTTTCTGAAAGAAAGATATTCCTTTATTAATAATAATTGGTGATATTCCCTCCAGCAAACCCGGTAGAGAACTCATGAATTATTTTAAATCGGGAATATCTTTATTTTTATTGAAAACCATTATCTTTTTTTGAAAACATTTAAAAGAAATGAATATGTATAGGCATGGCATAAATAAAATGACATAGCAAAATCTAAATAATATAATGCAACCTAAATGTCATGACACATAGAAATTAATATGGCAAGAATCACATATTATATAAAATGCATGAATATAAAAATGCAATGCATGAAATGTATTTTTTCCTTTAATTAAGGAAATCCGTATATCTAAAAAGATATCCGGCTACCTTAGGAAAATATGTCAAATTAAATATTCTAAAACCAAAATACTTTGTGATTGTTTGAAAACAATTTTGAAAAGCTTGAATTAACAATAAAAACTGGGCTAAAAATTTTTAAATGGTTCTAATTTCCTAAGTTTAAAAAATCCGGACTTGACTACCCTTAACCCGGGATTTGAAAAACCATTTTTAGAGTTTAAAAGAATTAGAAATCACCCTAAGTCAGTAGCTAACCCTCCTAATCAGCCCACTCTAAGTAAATTAACCAAAACAGAAAAATGGTTTTTCTTTAAATTCAATTCTGACTCCACTGTCCAGTTTTAATCCACGATTTTTTACCCTATTTTTAAAAATCCCAAAAATTCTAAAACAAATACTGGAGACTCAGGACATGTAAAACTACACGAGAAAAAGTTGGATTAATTTTTTGATCAAAGATGAATTCCTAGAAAAACCAGAGATGTACGAGTTTTTGGAGGAGAAAAAACTGCTTTGTTTTTCTTTAAATTCAATTCTGACTTCACTGTCCAGTTTTAATCCACGATTTTTTACCCTATTTTTAAAAATTCCAAAAATTCTTAAAAAATTATCGGAGACTCAGGACATGTAAAAATACACGGGAAAAAGTCTACTTAATTTTCTGATCAAAGATGAATTCCCAGAAAAATCGGAGATGTACGAGTTTTGGGTGGAAAAAAAAACTGCTTTGCCAACACATTTTTTTTGTCTTTGATAAAATCATTTAAAAACCAAAATAAAAATATTTGAAACTCATAGAATGACTTGAAGACAGTAGCTAGGACTTTTTGAAAGTTAGATAAAAATTGGCTAAGTAAAAAAATCACAAAGGTAGAATAATCAATTTGACAAACTTAATTTTCCACAAGTGTGCTCAAGAGAGCATGACTTTGAACCATCAATTGGCTCAAGTCATTATTCAAGTGGCATGGTCATGAAATGCATGAAACAATGCAGCAAACATAATGCATGAAATGCATGGATCTAAACCTAAATGTAAGGAAAATACATGACATAAATAATATGGCCTAGACCTAACATGAACTTGCATGACATTTAATGTAACTTAGACCTAAAACATGCATGGCATTTTTACAAACACAAGGCATGCTTAATTCAAAAATCCAACCAAATATCATGCAAATGAAAAAACCTAACAACTAGCACGACAAAAAAATGCAACACACAATGCAAAACACATGGAGTAGCCAAATGGCCTCAAGCTCCAACAAGCATGGCATTTTCACAAACACTTGGCATACAAACATGAAAAACTAAGTCATAACACTTAAATCATGCAAGCATTTTCACAAACACCTAATATACCAAATCTAAAACATGCTTACTAAGATATAAAACAAGAATCATGCAAAGAATCACACAAGCATTTTCACAAACACTTAATATGCTAACTCTAAAACATGCTCAAATTTAAACAACATGAAAACAGAAAATTAAAAATGTAAAAACATGATATCTAAGACATAAATGGCAACAAACAAAGCAACCAAATTAAATATAACTTAAGAACATGAAATAACATAATATTTAAAACATCAAAAATAAAGAAAATAGCATAAACAATATGGTAAAATGAATCAAAAATAACAACTTAAAATAAATAATGTAGGCCATTTAGCCATGGTGAGTTTATTGTAAAAACAGAATGTAAGAAAAATATACTTAAGAAAGGAAATGAAGGAAGAACAAGAAACATTATTTTAAAATGAAAACTCACCAAGTAGCTTTTGAACGGATTAAGCTATAAACCCTCAGAGTAGCTTTTGAACGGATTAAGCTACAAACCCTCAAAGAAGTAGCTTTTGAACGGATTAAGCTATAAACCCTCAGAGTAGCTTTTGAACGGATTAAGCTACAAACCCTCTCACAAGTAGCTTTTGAACGGATTAAGCTATAAACCCTCAGAGTAGCTTTTGAACGGATTAAGCTACAAACCCTCTCAACAAAAACACTATGACTCACCACCCGGATAATCCTAATACAAGTGTATAGACTATCTCACAAGGGGTAGTGGGTGGTCTCAACCAAAGGCCAAGACTCCTTATTTATAAGGTGAGCACCTCCTTGGCTTGACATTACAAAGGGATGTAGGATTGGGACTTAGGCTCAAAAATGAAAATCTCTAACTTAACTCTTGATTTTTAATCACTTGATTGAAAAAATCCTAAGCTTCCTCCTTCCTTTGGGCTTGGGCAGGCCAGCACTTCTCTTTTCCAGCCCAGCTCTGATTTTTGAAAGGCCCAAAGAAGCCCTTTTCGGTTGCTTGGATGAAATGACCATTTTGCCCCCCGGATGCAAGTAAATATCAAACGGACTCCAAATTCAATTTTTCTTTTTTTAATACTTCCAAAATAATAAAATATTGAGTTCTGGAAGTTTTCAAAATTATCCGAGTCCGTTTGCTATTTATTTGGATTTTTTCTTCCCAAAATGTCCTTTTATGCCCCTACTTTTTACCATTTTTTAAACGAGCTCCAAGTCAAGATTTTTCTTCACCAATCTCTTCAAAATAATTAAAAAGTGTGATCTGGAAGTTTTCATAATTTTTGGAGCTCATTTGGTATTTTTTCGGGATTTATCGGCTTGAATTACTACATAGGAGGCCCGGGATTTGGCCATTTTGCAAACGAACTCGGAATCAAGATTTGCTTTCGCCAATCTCTTCCAAATAATTTAAAAATGAGATTTTCCAAATTTCAGAATTTTTGGAGTCCATTTGCTATTTTTTCGGGATTTATCTTTTTGAATTACTGCATAAGAAGCCCGGGATTTGGCCATTTTGCAAACGAACTCGGAATCAAGATTTTCTTTCGCCAATCTCCTTCAAATGATTTAAGAATGAGATTGACAAATTTTCCATAATTTTCGGAGTCCATTTGCTATTTTTCCCAAATTTTTCCAATTTTGCCCTTTTACCTCCGAAACCCGGTTTTGCTCAAAACAAATCCGATTTTCAGATTTTCTTCAATCTGAGCCTTGGGCCATCCTTTTTAACCATTCTTCATCCATTGGGGGCTTTTGTCTTACCAAGTCGGGCCATTTCTGTGATTCTTCCCGATTTCACCGAAATCCACTAAAAACCCTAATTCTCGGTTTTCTCCCGGATTGACTTTTCTTTCGGTTTTTCTTGCAAGAGACTTCTCCATTACCCGTAGTCAGTGCTTATCTTTCATTTGGAACCTTCAATTTCGACCAGTTTGATCGTTTAAGCACTTTCCCCCAAATTTCTCGGATTAGGGTTTCTTTTCTACTGAACCTCCAAATCCCAACTTCCGAACTCCATATCTTTCAATGTAGACCTCGGATTATCAAAATTCTTTCTCCATTTTTCAATTGAACTTAAAATCTTGATTTTGAAAGTGGGTTGACTTTTTCAGTAGTTGACTTTCTGGGGTTGACTTTTTCGGGGTTGACTTTTTCGGGGTAGACTTTTTTTCAAGTTTGACATTTTGTGCTCGCCCTCTTAAACTAAGTCTCGGAGTACCACCTGCAGGATGAAAACAGTCTTTTTATACTCGGAAACATCAATATGGGAAGAAAACATACCTGTTTAGTGGTCCGGACAAAATTAGGTGTCTACAGCTGCCCCTCTTTGGCTATTGCTGAGAATCAGGAATCAGGCAAAGATAAACCGACACTAATTTTGTACGGTCAGTGACATCACATGTGAAGGAAAGGGAAAGGGGTTTCTCTTTCTTTTTCATTTTCATTTTTTTTCATTTTCTATTTTTTCATTTTTTTTTCATTTTTCCTCTTTTTTTCTTTTTTTCAATTTTTTTTTTTAAACAACAGTAAATTGAAGATTTGTCTTTAAATTGAATTCCCTACCTAATCAAGGCTCGATTCGTCTTAAGGAAACGAATTCGATTTGCAAGAAAGGAAACGATCTCGACGATGTTCTCGGGGCCTTAACCTTTCTTGTTCTCAGCTGTGTTTAAAAATTCTGGATATCTCCTCCAGAAGCTTCGGCTATCACCACCAAAGTCTTGCTCATTTTTTAAAATGTAAAAATTCTGGGTGTCACTTCCAGAAGCTTCAGCTATCACCACCGAAGACTTTTAACCTTTTCAAAGGATTTTAAAACTCTGGATATGTCCACCAGAGGCTTCAGCTATCACCACCAAAGACTTGTTCATAATAAAAAAAAGTACCTCGACGATGATCTCGGGGCTCGACTCATTTGAGAAGCAAACGAGTTCGATTCTACATGACAGCTTTAAGAGATGATGCAAATGCTTCATGATGCAAATGCAAATGTCTTTAGTTGATGCAAGCGCTTCTTGATGTGGATGCACATGTTGAATAAAATTCTGGATAACTCCTTCAAAAGAAGATTTCTCATTTTTCAAAATTATAAAACCCTGGATATCTCCACCAGAGGCTTCAGCTATCACCACCGAAGACTTGTTCTTTTAAAACTGTAAAATTCTGGATATCCCCACCAGAAGCTTTGGCTATCACCACCGAAGACTTGCTCAATGTAAAATTCTAGGTAACTTCTTCAGAAGAAGATTTCTCATGTTTCAAAATTATAAAACCCTGGATATCTCCACCAGAGGCTTCAGCTATCACCACCGAAGACTTGTTCTTTTAAAACTGTAAAATTCTGGATATCCCCACCAGAAGCTCTGGCTATCACCACCAAAGACTTGCTCATTGTAAAAATATGGGTAACTCATTCAGAAGAAGATTCCTCATGTTTCAAAATTATAAAACCCTGGATATCTCCACCAGAGGCTTTAGCTATCACCACCGAAGACTTGTTCACTTTTAAAAACTGTAAAATTCTGGATATCCCCACCAGAAGCTTTGGCTATCACCACCAAAGACTTGCTCATTGTAAATTTTTGAGTAACTCCTTCAGAAGAAGATTTCTCATGTTTCAAAATTATTAAACCCTGGATATCTCCACCATAGGCTTCAGCTATCACCACTGAAGACTTGTTCACTTTTAAAAACTGTAAAATTCTGGATATCCCCACCAGAAGCTTTGGCTATCACCACCAAAGACTTGCTCATTGTAAAATTTTTGAGTAACTCCTTCAGAAGAAGATTTCTCATGTTTCAAAATTATAAAACCCTGGATATCTCCACCAGAGGCTTCAGCTATCACCACCGAAGACTTGTTCACTTTTAAAAACTGTAAAATTCTGGATATCCCCACCAGAAGCTTTGGCTATCACCACCAAAGACTTACTCATTTTTTAAAATGTAAAAATTCTGGGTAACTTCTTCAGAAGAAGATTTCTCATGTTTCAAAATTATAAAACCCTGGATATCTCCACCAGAGGCTTCAGCTATCACCACCGAAGACTTGTTCTTTTAAAACTGTAAAATTCTGGATATCCCCACCAGAAGCTTTGAGAAATGATGCAGATGCACATGTCTTTTAACAAGGTGCTCATGCTTCATGGTGCAAATGTAAAATATTTCTTAGTGCAAATGCAAATGGCCTGGATTGATGCCCATGTTTCATGATGCAGATGCCCCTACTAATTGTGTTCATGTAACTGGTTTATGAATGGTGTAACTACAATTACCATACAATAATGAAAATGCAATGATTCTAGCAATGATGCAATTGCTTGAGATGACGCAAATGCGAATTCTATGAAGAATGTAAATGTAAAGGTAAAATGCAGATGCTTGTGGAATAATGCCAATGCAAATATCCATGAATGATGCAAATGCTTACCGACACTGTGCAAATGTAAAAGCTCGATAAAGAGATGAATGCTCATGAGTGATGCAAATGCCCCCGGTTGTTTTTCTAGACTTTGGCTTAGCCTTTCAAATTCATTTTTCCTCTTCAAATCAGAGTATATCTTCAATTCATTTTGGCTATTCTCTTTGCCCCAAAAGTTTTCAAACTTTCATCAATAGAGATCTGAACTGAGTTCGATTTCTTCTTCTCATATATGGAAGTCAAGACCTATCCTGGCAGTTCTATACCTTTGGGTTAGAAAAACCCTTGTCTCATGTCAACATCAAAAATGGGTATTTCAAAAATATTTTTATTTGTTTTCGCATTTTGAAAACTTCTGAACAAAAAATATTAACCCCACAATGTGTGATATATAAATCTTTTGAAGACTGATGATCATTGTTAGAAATTTCTCTAAGTATCAATCAGGGTTTTTCCAACTGGGATTGGCAAGGCTTGGTATAACAAGATTCTGGCGTTTCCAGGAAAACTTCATGACAAAAATGTATATCCCTTCTAGGCTCACAAATGGAACTGGTTTTATAAATCATGAATTTATTGAGAACCAAACAAATTCAACATTCTTTTAGTTTCCATATCAAGGCATTTTGGCAAGCGTCAAGATTGGCCGGGATGTTCAAACCGAAAAGTTTAATCTTGGAGAAAAAGTTTCAATTTTTTTGAAGACAATCCTCTGAATGAGAGTTGGCAATTTGGGGGTTCAAGAATTCCTAGATGTTCCTCGATGACCACCCCTTTAAGAAAATCTTTTCTTTTGTGGTATCGGCACTATCATCGATGGCACCGAAAATTCTCATTTTACTCTAGACCGCCCGTTTTTGGGTTTTCGCCCTAGAGTCCCATTCTTTCCATTTTTTTTTTGTTCATTGTTTTACCATGCACTTGAGAATTCTAAATTCTTCCTTAGTGAAATGATAATTCGATGAAATGGGATAAAATTTGAGGAAAAACCTTTCAAATTAAATATTTATGCTTGATCAAAATGGACTTTTAAAGCATATAATGTAGGCCATGGCTCAGGGTTCAGAAAGAAAGAATAAATAGGCCCAAAATATGTGTTTGAGGGTAATCAGATCAAGGATCATTTCTTGAGGAGGATTCTCTTTGAAGCATTTGTCCCTTCTCGGACATTTCTTTCCTTTTGACTTTGCTCTTTTTCTTTCTTGCTTTTGGCTTTCCATTTGCCATGTCTTTCACACATTTTGTTTTCTTTTTTATTGTGTTTTTCTTTTGTTTTTCTTGGCTTTCATTTCACCATCTTTTTCTCTTCTTTTTCTTTGACAGAGTGAGCCCGTATTTATTCGGGGCTCCATTTGCTTTGTGTCTGTCCTTGAGCTATCACTCATTTCTCAATGATCTTTGAAAAGATCTTTCCTCGCATTTGCCCTCCAGTGTAGAGGGTAATCCTTGATCAGGGTTCAAAGAAGAAAGAATTCTTTTGGCTCAAAAAGGGTGACTATGGATAATTTCTTTTTGTGTGAAGGGGATATGAAAGATGGCCATTTCTCATGTCAAGCACAAATATTCACATTGAAAAGCAATCCCCAGGGGAAATAGATATTCAGAATTTCATTTTGCACTTTGGAATCATCCGAATTCTCACATGCATGACATCACGATTTTTCTTTTTCTTTTTTTTTTCTTTTTTTTTTCGTCGCATCCCCCCAATGATTCATGCATTAGCCCATCCTTCTTTACCATGTGTCCATCATTTCCATATATGATGCCCCAATTTGATTAACCATGAGAATCTGTATCAACGAGGAACATAGCAAGTCTAGGACTATTTTGAAAAGGCTGAGTTTCCAATCTGAGTTTTTTTGAAGAGATAAGGAAAATATGACCCAAAAACGGGTTTTCTCTGGGACAAGGGATAATCTAGTTTAATCATTGTGCCCCAGGATGTCAATCATGAAGTGATGTTTGGGCAATTAGTGTTTTGTGGTTATTGGGAAAGGTCATGAATGGTTTTAGCACAATCTTGACACACACCAAATTATCAAAATCTAGACTCTTGAAAGAATGTCTCATTTGTTTGAATTTCAAGGAATTCAAAAAATTTCAAAAAGTTCGTTCCTTTGTTCATAGCCTAGACTAAGATCTACGTCCTTGCTTATTTTGCAATGACAATGCTTCTCTCTTTTCATTCATTTGTCCTTGAAGCATTAGGTCTTTCAAGTGTTATTGATTCAAGGTTTAGGTATAGAGAAGCCCAAAAATGAGGGGGATGGTGTTGGGTCATTTCTAACACTGATCATCAATCTTCTTGAGAATATCCATTATTAAAACTTCCTTAATGCTTGTTTTTGTAAATTCACGTTTATTTAAAACACAACAAACACAAAGCATTTAAAATTCATTTAATTCATGTAGATGTTAACATGAGACAAGTGCTTTCATCATCACAGTGTATAAAACTACATGCGTCAAAAATGCTCCTATTGACATCCTTCAAAGGTAGTAATTCTCCCCCTAAAACCCTGAAAGAAACTGATTTAGGGCTAAGCGGCCTTCCATTGATTGATAAGCTCCGGTGTCAAAATACCATCACGGATAAGACTTTCAATCCTTTCCTTCAGTTGTCTGCATTTTTCTGTTGAATGCCCAACTACCCCTAGGTGATAATCACACTTGCTGTCAGGGTCATAACTCCTTGCTGATGGATTCGGAGCTATTTTCAAAGGTACCGGGGTAAGGTACTGATTCGTTATTAGTAATGGCAGTAAGTCAGGGATGGGGATTGGAATTCTTTCTTGATTTTCTCGCGGTCGTTTTCTAGAAGTAGGCCTTGTTGCAAGGGCTGGTATAGGATTAGGTGTTTGGGTAGGTAGGTAAGGATAAAGGCTTGGAGATACCTCAGTAGGGTAACATGATTGGTATGAGGGAAATTGGGAATATGGGATGAAATCTCCCATAGTTTGGACATCTTCCTCTTTCTTTCTTGGTGCCTTATTTCTCTCGGTATTGGATGTTCCTTCTCTTTCAAGTTTCCCACTCTTGATAGCATTCTCAATCATCTCCCCTGAAATTACCATGTCCGCAAAATTCTTCGAAGCATTGCTGACGAGTCTGTCATAGTACGGGGCCTGCAGTGTATTCACAAAAAGGATAGTGATTTCCTTTTGTGTCAAGGGCGGTTGTACTTGGGCAGCCAGGCTCATCCACCGTTGTGCATATTCTTTGAAGCTCTCAGTAGCTTTTTTTCTCCATATTTTGCAAAGTGAGACGATCAAGTGTCCTGTCGGTCATATGCTTGTACTGGTTTAGAAAAGCCCTAGCCAAATCATTCCAAGAGCGAATCTGATCCTTGCTCAACTGACTATACCACCTAATTGCGGACCCGCTGAGGCTATCCTGAAAGCAGTGAATTAAAAGCTTATCATTATCTATCTGACTTGTCATCTTTCGGCAAAACATAGTGATGTGGGCTGATGGATCGGTTGTCCCGTCATATTTCACAAAGTCAGGGATCTTGAACTTAGGAGGAATGACTAAATCGAAGACCAAACATCGTTCTTTCGCATCTAAACTCCCAAATACATCTGTACTTTCTACTGCCCGGAGCCTTTCATCTAACAATTGATACTTCCCTTGGGAATCTGCCAGCTCAACCTCATTTACCGCAACCCTTTTCAACTTTGCCTGTCCAGCTGGATCATCTGAGTTTAGGACATTGACAGGGTTAACAGTGTTCTGGGCATCACTTATTACGACCTCATCTTGGCCCTTTTGTGCCTCTAACCCTTCTCCGGCGACAAAGTTTTCGGTGTATCCTTTTCCCTTGATTACAGCAGACATTAGCTCCATCAGTTTAGTCATCTGATCCTTAGATTCTGCTTGAGATTTTGCTAGCTGTTCTCGCAATTCTCTCTGTTCCCTTTCCATTTTTTCCATTCGGGCAACTTGTTCATCTTCCATAGCACCAGCCTGTATTAAAAGTGTACTTAGTACTTCTTCTGATTTGAAATGGAAATTCTTTCAAAGACTCCTAAAGCCAAGCCAACTTCTATTTTATTTCCCCCAAATGTATGTCATGATGAATGAGCCATGAATGCAATTTGATGCATGTGAAGCCTAAACAATATGATGTATGGATATGTACAATGGAAACATGCTGACCATATATGTGGTAAATGCAATCACAATGCCAACATGTTGCAAACAAAGAATAAACAAATCAACACATGGATATATGCAATGACTGATCATGTGCATTTTAGCATATTTCCCAATGAATGATCATATATCCTATGAATGCAACACGGTGTCAATTATGATACATGCAAACAATGAATGATTGATATAGAGTATATACAAAGAAAATCATGCTAACCATGTGTGTCATGAATGCGACCTAATGCTAACATGATGTATGTAATAAGCAAATTAATGCATGAACATATACAAAGAAATCATGCTGACTATGTTTGTTATGAATGCAAACCAAAGTCAACCTGATGCATGTAAAGAATAAGCAGATTAATGTATGGATATATACAGAAAAATCATGCTGATTATGAATGTATGAATGCAACCTGATGCCAGGTATATCACCATCCATTTTTTGCAAAAAACGAGATCAATAATACAACCAAAATGTACATGCTCTATTCACACATGTATGAAATGTGCAAAATGAAAAAATGCTTGAAAAATGATTTTTTTTTTTTTTTAAAACAGCTAATGAACATCTGCCCCAACAATATCTACTTATTTAGGCATCACGATGCCTTCGAGGCGGAGTATCACATTTATTACGGGCGATGTACGTACATCGTTGCCCGATCTACCACACTTATTCGGAGTGTAAAATAGGTAACAAAAAGTTTAGAAATGTCCCTCCATGTGTTCCTATTTTCGGTATATCTAATGGAAATTCGGGATGGCTTTGCCTAGGTTCACTATATGAGGGTGAATCGGTTCTAAGGCCCCGAATTGTTCCTCACTGTCGCCGGTGAAGGCTAGTAAGGCACCCCGATAAAAGCGGGTTCAATTCGTTAGAGTATATTTTCCTATGCCCATGCGGAGGATCATCACGAAGGCATTAGGTACTTTATACTCCGAAAGTGTTTCACTAGCCCATACGGAGGATCAATCACGAAGGCTTAGTTACTTTACTCCCACTTAAAAGGACGGAACCCGGGTAGAGGATTCATGTTATGCAAATGCACGTGTAGTGTGTGTGGAGGAATATCAAACCTTTCACTACCTATTCTACAAACCTTATTCTAAATGCCCTAGCAATTAAAACATTCAAGAATAGTGTAACGCATTAACCGACAAGCAATTATAATACACAACCTTAAATAACTAGAGAACAAAAATAAAATGCATGCACATGAGTATGAACATATTTAAAAACATTTTTTTTTTATTTTCAAAATTCTCCTTATTAAAAAAAAGTGGGAATTAAAATTAAATACCAATTAAACCAACAAAATCGAGACTTTGATAACACACGACTAATTCTAGGCCTGACTCTCTAATATGTCCCCAGCGGAGTCGCCAAGCTGTCGCAACCTAAAAAAAATAACGACGTCTCATCGCAAGACTTTATTATTCGTTAAGCGTGACATTTAAAAAAAAACCGAGGAAAAGTCGACTTAATTCCTCTAGAAAAATGAAGGTTTTGAAAATGACCTTAAAAAAGACATGGAGTCGCCACCAATCTTTTTTGGCTAGGTGTGATCGGCCACCTATTAAAACCGGTTTTATAAAATATTTTAAAAATTAATTAAAACATTTTAAAAACCAATTTCAAGTCTGCGTTTTAAACCAGAGAAATCAAAGAAGCGGGTTCGGGAGTCGGTTACGTGTGGGGAAGGATTAGCACCCCCACAACGCCCGTATAAATCGGTACCTTACTAATCGTGTGTTATCTCAAATCTCGGTAAAAGTTGGTTTTAAATTTAATATTTCAAATTAATTCCCAATTTAAAGAAAAATAATTTCATTTTTTATTGACAATGATCCGAAATTTATAAATTCAAAATTTTCCTATATTCCCCAACAAACATGGCAAAATATAGAAATTTTTATTAGTTTTAGAAAACTTTCTGAATCATTCTCTTTTTTGAAAGAAAGATATTCCTTTATTAATAATAATTGATGATATTCCCTCCAGCAAACCCGGTAGAGAACTCATGAATTATTTTAAATCGGGAATATCTTTATTTTTATTGAAAACCATTATCTTTTTTTGAAAACATTTAAAAGAAATGAATATGTATAGGCATGGCATAAATAAAATGACATAGCAAAATCTAAATAATATAATGCAACCTAAATGTCATGACACATAGAAATTAATATGGCAAGAATCACATATTATATAAAATGCATGAATATAAAAATGCAATGCATGAAATGTATTTTTTCCTTTAATTAAGGAAATCCGTATATCTAAAAAGATATCCGGCTACCTTAGGAAAATATGTCAAATTAAATATTCTAAAACCAAAATACTTTGTGATTGTTTGAAAACAATTTTGAAAAGCTTGAATTAACAATAAAAACTGGGCTAAAAATTTTTAAATGGTTCTAATTTCCTAAGTTTAAAAAATCCGGACTTGACTACCCTTAACCCGGGATTTGAAAAACCATTTTTAGAGTTTAAAAGGATTAGAAATCACCCTAAGTCAGTAGCTAACCCTCCTAATCAGCCCACTCTAAGTAAATTAACCAAAACAGAAAAATGGTTTTTCTTTAAATTCAATTCTGACTCCACTGTCCAGTTTTAATCCACGATTTTTTACCCTATTCTTAAAAATCCCAAAAATTCTAAAAAAAAATACTGGAGACTCAGGACATGTAAAACGACACGAGAAAAAATTGGATTAATTTTTTGATCAAAGATGTATTCCCAGAAAAACCAGAGATGTACGAGTTTTTGGAGGAGAAAAAACTGCTTTGTTTTTCTTTAAATTCAATTCTGACTTCACTGTCCAGTTTTAATCCACGATTTTTTACCCTATTTTTAAAAATTCCAAAAATTCTGAAAAAATTATCGGAGACTCAGGACATGTAAAAATACACGGGAAAAAATCTACTTAATTTTCTGATCAAAGATGAATTCCCAGAAAAATCGGAGATGTACGAGTTTTGGGTGGAAAAAAAACTGCTTTGCCAACACATTTTTTTGTCTTTGATAAAATCATTTAAAAACCAAAATAAAAATATTTGAAACTCATAGAATGACTTGAAGACAGTAGCTAGGACTTTTTGAAAGTTAGATAAAAATTGGCTAAGTAAAAAAATCACAAAGGTAGAATAATCAATTTGACAAACTTAATTTTCCACAAGTGTGCTCAAGAGAGCATGACTTTGAACCATCAATTGGCTCAAGTCATTATTCAAGTGGCATGGTCATGAAATGCATGAAACAATGCAGCAAACATAATGCATGAAATGCATGGATCTAAACCTAAATGTAAGGAAAATACATGACATAAATAATATGGCCTAGACCTAACATGAACTTGCATGACATTTAATGTAACTTAGACCTAAAACATGCATGGCATTTTTACAAATACAAGGCATGCTTAATTCAAAAATCCAACCAAATATCATGCAAATGAAAAAACCTAACAACTAGCATGACAAAAAAATGCAACACACAATGCAAAACACATGGAGTAGCCAAATGGCCTCAAGCTCCAACAAGCATGGCATTTTCACAAACACTTGGCATACAAACATGAAAAACTAAGTCATAACACTTAAATCATGCAAGCATTTTCACAAACACCTAATATACCAAATCTAAAACATGCTTACTAAGATATAAAACAAGAATCATGCAAAGAATCACACAAGCATTTTCACAAACACTTAATATGCTAACTCTAAAACATGCTCAAATTTAAACAACATGAAAACAGAAAATTAAAAATGTAAAAACATGATATCTAAGACATAAATGGCAACAAACAAAGCAACCAAATTAAATATAACTTAAGAACATGAAATAACATAATATTTAAAACATCAAAAATAAAGAAAATAGCATAAACAATATGGTAAAATGAATCAAAAATAACAACTTAAAATAAATAATGTAGGCCATTTAGCCATGGTGAGTTTATTGTAAAAACAAAATGTAAGAAAAATATACTTAAGAAAGGAAATTAAGGAAGAACAAGAAACATTATTTTAAAATGAAAACTCACCAAGTAGCTTTTGAACAGATTAAGCTATAAACCCTCAGAGTAGCTTTTGAACGGTTTAAGCTACAAACCCTCTCACAAGTAGCTTTTGAACGGATTAAGCTATAAACCCTCAAAGTAGCTTTTGAACGGATTAAGCTACAAACCCTCAAAGAAGTAGCTTTTGAACGGATTAAGCTATAAACCCTCAGAGTAGCTTTTGAACGGATTAAGCCACAAACCCTCTCACAAGTAGCTTTTGAACGGATTAAGCTATAAACCCTCAGAGTAGCTTTTGAACGGATTAAGCTACAAACCCTCTCAACAAAAACACTATGACTCACCACCCGGATAATCCTAATACAAGTGTATAGACTATCTCACAAGGGGTAGTGGGTGGTCTCAACCAAAGGCCAAGACTCCTTATTTATAAGGTGAGCACCTCCTTGGCTTGACATTACAAAGGGATGTGGGATTGGGACTTAGGCTCAAAAATGAAAATCTCTAACTTAACTCTTGATTTTTAATCACTTGATTGAAAAAATCCTAAGCTTTCTCCTTCCTTTGGGCTTGGGCAGGCCAGCACTTCTCTTTTCCAGCCCAGCTCTGTTTTTTGAAAGGTCCAAAGAAGCCCTTTTCGGTTGCTTGGGTGAAATGACCATTTTGCCCCCCGGATGCAAGTAAATATCAAACGGACTCCAAATTCAATTTTTCTTTTTTTAATACTTCCAAAATAATAAAATATTGAGCTCTGGAAGTTTTCAAAATTATCCGAGTCCGTTTGCTATTTATTTGGATTTTTTCTTCCCAAAATGTCCTTTTATGCCCCTACTTTTTACCATTTTTTAAACGAGCTCCAAATCAAGATTTTTCTTCACCAATCTCTTCAAAATAATTAAAAAGTGTGATCTGGAAGTTTTCATAATTTTTGGAGCTCATTTGGTATTTTTTCGGGATTTATCGGCTTGAATTACTGCATAGGAGGCCCGGGATTTGGCCATTTTGCAAACGAATTCGGAATCAAGATTTTCTTTCGCCAATCTCTTCCAAATAATTTAAAAATGAGATTTTCCAAATTTCAGAATTTTTGGAGTCCATTTGCTATTTTTCCGGGATTTATCTTTTTGAATTACTGCATAAGAAGCCCGGGATTTGGCCATTTTGCAAACGAACTCGGAATCAAGATTTTCTTTCGCCAATCTCCTTCAAATGATTTAAGAATGAGATTGACAAATTTTCCATAATTTTCGGAGTCCATATGCTATTTTTCCCAAATTTTTCCAATTTTGCCCTTTTACCTCCGAAACCCGGTTTTGCTCAAAACAAATCCGATTTTCAGATTTTCTTCAATCTGAGCCTTGGGCCATCCTTTTTAACCATTCTTCATCCATTGGGGGCTTTGGTCTTACCAAGTCGGGCCATTTCTGTGATTCTTCCCGATTTCACCGAAATCCACTAAAAACCCTAATTCTCGGTTTTCTCCCGGATTGACTTTTCTTTCGGTTTTTCTTGCAAGAGACTTCTCCATTACCCGTAGTCAGTGCTTATCTTTCATTTGGAACCTTCAATTTCGACCAGTTTGATCGTTTAAGCACTTTCCCCCAAATTTCTCGGATTAGGGTTTCTTTTCTACTGAACCTCCAAATCCCAACTTCCGAACTCCATATCTTTCAATGTAGACCTCGGATTATCAAAATTATTTATCCATTTTTCAATTGAACTTAAAATCTTGATTTTGAAAGTGGGTTGACTTTTTCAGTAGTTGACTTTCTGGGGTTGACTTTTTCGGGGTTGACTTTTTTTCAAGTTTGACATTTTGTGCTCGCCCTCTTAAACTAAGTCTCGGAGTACCACCTGCAGGATGAAAACAGTCTTTTTATACTCGAAAACATCAATATGGGAAGAAAACATACCTGTTTAGTGGTCCGGACAAAATTAGGTGTCTACAAACATAATGGCCTTGCAAAGGAATTGTAAGGAGTTACAATTATGAGATCCTTATGCATCAAAGCCGTGTTTCTAAAAACGTTCCTAGTCATTGTACTATCAAGACGGAGCATTGACAATGCTCAAAGACTGACATATGTTAAGCCTCCATGCATATGATGCATGCAACCGATCTCATAGGTTGAAGTATGAAGATACTTGAGGATAACATATGAGTGCTTGTTAGTTGAACAAGTTCACTGAACATGACCGCTATGAGAGTTCCATTTGGTATTTCACTCAAGTGTCTATGGAAATACTCTCATGTGTTAATAGTGTTGATGCACTCAAAAGAGCGTATCTTATTTAAACCTTGCACTAAAAAGATCAATTGTAAGTATAGCAGTTAGCAAGGGTCGAGTCCACAGGGATTGGGTTTTAATTTATAAGTTATTAGTTTATAATTTAAGTTCAAAGAAAATAAAAGTAAAGGGGATTTTGAAGTAGTTCTAAAACTAAAGCAAACAATAAAAGTAAGAAGCAAATAAGTAAGAGAATATCAAATATGAGAAATATGGTTAAAGTTTCATTCTCCACCACTAAACATCATTGAGAATCAATAATCAAATCTATCAATATCAATTAACTATCAAAATTATCAATCGTAGATAACAACATCTCGTGTTACCCCAATCCTTCCTTAGTTCGTCATTAAATAGGACAAACGCCACTACTTAATCTCTAACTATCAAATAACCTAAGATAAACATCATTAGATTCAAAGTGATAGCAACCTTATGATAAGAAAGATAGGTTGATCTAAGCAACAAACACATAAACATGGATTCATTCAACTTAGGTTATGTTCCACTTTGCAATTAGCGAAAACTTGACCATAATCATTAATTACAAATTGCCACTATTGAATAGGAAATCAAGACAAGCTACGTATCATCTCTCCTAAACTAGCATTAGATAATTATCAAGATATATCTAGTTGTACACCCTAAACAAATCAAGACAATATCATGAACAATTTTTATGGAAGAACATAAGCAACTTTGAGAGAAAACAATGATAGATAAATTTGAAAATCAATTACACAATATGTCTAGGGCTTTGAAATCACCCTTAACCAAATAAGAATTTAGCCTAGCATAGGCATAATTAACATAAACATAAAACTAAAAATAAAATAAAATAAAATAAAATAAAAGAATGGAGAAGAAGAAGAAGAAGAAAATTAATGATGATTGTAGACACCTAATTTTGTCCGGACCACTAAAATAGGTATGTTTTCTTCCTAAATTGATGTTTCAAAATGTAAAAAGATTTTTTTTCATCCTGCAGGTGGTACTCCGAGACTTAGTCTAAGAAGGCGAGCATAAAAAGTCAAACTTAAAAAAGTCAACCCCGAAAAAGTCAACCCCAAACAGTCAACTACTGAAAAAGTCAACCCACTTTCAAAATCAAGATTTGAAGTTCAATTGAAAAATGGTGAAAGAATTTTGATAATCCGAGGTCTACATTGAAAGATATGGAGTTCGAAAGTTGGGTTACGGAGATTCAATAGAAAGGAAACCCTAGTTCAGGAAATTTGGGGAAAAGTGCTTAAACGATCAAATTGGTCAGAATTGAAGGTTCCAAGGAAAGATGAGCACTGACTATAGGTAATGGAGAAGCTACTTGAAAGAAAAATTGAAAGAAAAGTCAATTCGGAAGAAAACCGAGAATTAGGGTTTTTGGTGGATTTTGGTGAAATTTGGAAGAATTACAGAATTGGCTCGATTCGGTAAGACTAAAGCCCCTAATTGATGAGGAGTGATTAAACAAGGATAGCCCAAGGCTCAGTTTGAAGAAAATCTAAAAATCAGACTTGTTTTGAGCAAAATCGGGTTTCGGAAGTAAAAGGGTAAAATTGGGAAATTTGGGAAAAAATAGCAAATGAGCTCCAAAAATTCTAAAAATTTGCAGATCTCTTTCTTAAATTATTTTGAAGAGATTGCCGAAGAAAAATCTTGATTTGGAGTTCGTCTACAAAATGGCCAAGTCTCGAGCCCACTATGTAGTAATTCAAGCAGATAAATCCCGAAAAAAATACCAAATGAGTTCCAAAAATTATGAAAACTTCCAGATCATACTTTTAAATTGTTTGGAAGAGATTAGGGAAGAAAAATCTGGATTTGGAGCTCGTTTAAAAAATGGTAAAGTTTGGGAGCATAAAAGGGCAATTTTGGAAGAAAAAATCCAAATAAATACCAAATGGACTCAAAAAATTTTGAAAACCTCCAGAATTAATTTTTTTTTTATTATTTTGGAAGTATTAAAGAAATAATTTTTGAATTTGGAGTCCGTTTGCTATTTATTTATGTTCGGGGGGCAAAAAGGTTATTTTACCCAAGAAATAGAAAAGGGATTTTCTTGCTTTTAAAAAAAATGAAGCATGAGCTGGAAGATGAGGGGTCAGCCGGCCAAGGCCCAATGGTGGGTAGATATTTTCTGATTTTTAATCAAAAAGCCAACAATGAAGAGGAAGGTAGTTATTTTTGTGATCAAGCCTTTGAATTTGCAACACATGGACCAATGGTTGGAGAGAGAATATATTTATGACATCTTTATGACATCATAATTCAAGGGCTGATGATTCTAATCTAAGGGTGAGAATCCTACATAGAAGGCATCTTGGATTGAAGGCCATGGGATCAAATTTGTTGAAAAACATTCTAGAACCTCCTAGGTTCTTCCAAGGGCTAGCCGGCCACTACAAGAGGGGTTCTTTCTTTCATTTTCACTCTATTCACATTCTGATTTTTGCTGAATGCTCTCCATTTTTGAAAGGCAAAAAGAAAAGTTTAGAAAAAAAAAAGTTAGAAGAGAAAAAGCTGGCAATATAGCTTCTAGAGGTTGCTTTAAGCACCATACTCTTGCACTTTCCTTGATTTTCTATTCTTGATTTGCTATTTTGATTGCTATTTTGGTGAGAATCTTTTGATTTTCCTTTTTAAAATAAGTGTTTTTAAGTTTTTCCTTTAAGTTCTTCTTTATACTTTCTTGGAAAAAGCTTTGAGAAATTTTTTTTCATGATTTAGAGGGGTAGCCGAATGGCCCATTGTTTTTGTGTAGTTGCTGTTTTTGTTTTTTATTTCATGTCATTAGTGATATTTAACAAGTTTGATGCTTTAAATCTTCTTCAAATACATAAATATGAAGCTTGTTTTGATTTGACAGCTTGCTTGTTTCCATTGTTGAGTTTATTATCTTGTTATCATGTTTATTTTACTTGTCTTACAATTTTGATTTTCTGTTTTCGAAGTGTTTAAGTTTGTTTATGATTTACATTTTGTTAATCCATGTGTTTCTGAAAATGCCTGTTGGTTTTCATGCCTTTATTTTATATTTGCATGATTTAAGTATTATTCTTTAGCTATACATGTTAGTGTGTTAAGTGTTTGTGAAAATGCCATGTCCATATGGACCATTCGGCTACCCCCTCTCTTATGCTTTATGTGTGCATTTTTAATTATGCTAGTTGATAAGTTTTCATTTCCATGATATATTGTTGTGTATTTTATTTAAGTATGCTATATGTTTGTGTATTTGCCATGCATTTTTTAGCTTTAGGTTGTGCTTGCATTATCATGCATGTCATGCATTTTAGACCTAGGTTACATTAAATGCCATGCAAGTTCATGTTAGGTCTAGGTCATTTTACTGATGCCATGCATTTTCCATGTCATTTAGGTTTTAAATCATGCATTTCATACATCATATTTGCTACATTTTCATGCATTTCATGTCATGGCCACATGATTTATGACTTAGACCAATCAATGGTTCAAAGTCATGCTCATTTTGAGCATACTTGTGGAAAATTAAAGAGTTGTCAAATTGATTATTCTACCTTTGTGGTTTTTTTTTTTTTACTTTTTTGCCTAACTTTTCAAAAGCGTTAGATACTGTTTGTGAGTCTTTAGGAGAGTCTCTAACATTTTTACTTTGATTTTTAAATGATTTTATCAAAAACAAAAAATTGTGTTTTGCAAAACAGTTTTCACCCAGTACTCGTACTTTCCTGATTTTTCTGAGTAGTCATCTTTAACCAGAAAATTAAGCCAATCTTTTCCCGTGTAGTTTTACATGTTTTGAGTCTCCAGTATTTTTTTTAGATATTTTTGAATTTTTAAAAATAGGTTAAAAAATCGTGTTCTAAAACTGGACAGTGGAGGCATATTTGAATTTGAAGGAAAATCATTTTTCTGTTTTGGCTAAGTTATTTAGAGGGGGCTGATTAGGAAGTTTAGCTACTATCTTAGAATAGTTTCCAAGCTTTTTTAAACTCTAAAAATGATTTTATAAACCTCGTGTTAAGGGTGGTCAAGTCGGGGATTTTAAACTTAGGCAATTAGAGCCATTTAAAAAGGGTTTAGCTAGGTTTTTATTTTTTAATCTAAGTTTTTCAAAATTGTTTTCAAATGATCACAAAGTATTTTGATTTTTAGAAAATTTAATTTGATATGTTTTCCTAAGGTAGCCGGATATCTTTTTAGATATACGAATTTCCTTAATTAAAGGAAAAAATACATTCTTATGCATTGCATTTTCCATATTCATGCATACTATATAATGTTTGATTTTTGCTATGATAATTTCCATGGTATTGTTATTATTTTTTATTTATATTTTTGATGTTATGTTGTTTATTATATGGTTTTGAATATTTCATGATATCCTATGTTTTTTATTTAGTTATTTATTTTTGTCACATTATTTAGCATATACTACGTTCATGCATTATTTTTTTTTATTTTTATTTTCATGCATATTATATGATAGCATTATTTTATGTTTCATGTCATTTAGATTATATGCCATATCATCTATATTTGCCATATCATTTAAATCATATTATTCCATTTATAATATGTCATGTTACCTAGGTCATTTCATTTTATATAGAATATATTATGTCACTTATGATATTTCATTTCATATAGAATATATCATGTTACTTATGTTATTCCATTTCATATAGAATATATCATGTTACCTAGGTCATTCCATTTCATATAGAATATATTATGTCACTTAGGATATTTCATTTCATATAGCATATATCATGTTACCTAGGTTATTTCATTTCATTTATAATATATCATATGACTTAGGATTTTTCATTTCATTTAGAATATGCTATGACATTTAAATTATATCATACCATTTAGGTTGCATTATATTATCTAGACTTTGCTATGTCATTTTATTTATGTCACACATATTCATATTCATATTTTTTAAAATGTTTTGGAAAAGGTAAATGATTTTCAATAAAATAAAGATATTCACGAGTTAAAATAATTCATGAGTTCTCTGCCGGGTTTGCTGGGGAGAATATCATCAATTATCATTAATAACGGAATATCTTCTTTAAAACGAGAATGATTCGGAAAATTTTCCAAATAAATAAAAAATTCTATATTTTGCCAATTTTTCGGGGAATGTAGAAAAATTTTGAATTAATAAATTTCGGATTATTTTCAAATAAAAATAGAATTTTTTTCTTTAAATTGGGAATTAACTTGAAATACTAAATTTAAAACCGACTTCTTTATCGAGATTTGAGATAACACACGATTAATAAGGTACCATTTTATACGGACGTTATGGGGGTGCTAATCCTTCCCCACACGTAACCGAGTCCCGAACCCGCTTCTTTGATTTCTCTGGTTTAAAACGTAGACTTGAAATTGGTTTTAAAATGTTTTATAAAATCGGTTTTAATAGGTAGCCGATCACACCTAGTTAAAAAAGATTGGTGGCGACTCCATGTCTTTTTCAAGGTCATTTTCAAAACCTTCATTTTTCAAGAGGAATTAAATCGACTTTTCCTTGGTTTTTGTAATGTCACGCTTAACGAATATAAAGTCTCGCGATGAGACCTGTTATTTTTTAGGTTGCGACAGCTTGGCAACTCCGCTGGGGAAATTAGAGAGTCAGGCCTAGAATTAGTCGTGTGTTATCAAAGTTTCGGTTTTGTTGGTATTTAATTTTAATTCTCACATTTTTTAATAAGGAGAATTTTGAAAATAATAAAATGTTTTTAAATATGTCCATACTCATGTGCATGCATTTTATTATTGTTCTCTAGTTATTTAAGGTTGTATATTATAATTACTTGTTGGTTAATGCGTTACACTATTCTTGAATATTCTTTTAATAAATTGCTAGAGCATTTAGAATAAGGTTTGTAAAATAGGTGGTGAAAGTTTGTTGTTCCTCCACACACACCACACATGCATTTGCATATCATGAGCCCTATACCCGGGTTTCGACCTTTTAGGTGGGAGCAAAGTAACTAAGCCTTCGTGATTAACAATCCGCATGGGCTAGGGAAATAGACTCTAACGAATTGAACCCGCTTTTATCGGGGTGCCTTACTAGCCTTCACCGGCGACAGTGAGGAGCAATTCGGGGCCTTTAGAACCGATTCACCTTCATATAGTGAACCTAGGCGAAGCCATGACGGATTTTCGTTAGATATACCGGAGATAGGAACACATGGAGGGATATTTCTAAACCTTTTATTACCTATTTTACACTCTGAATAAATGTTGTAGATCGGGCAACGATGTACGTACATCGCCTGTAATAAATTTAATACCCCGTCCCAAAGGCATCGTGATGGCTAAGTGAGTCAATACTGTTGGGGCAAGTGTTCATAAACTTTTTAAAATTGAAAATATCAAAACATTCATTTTCAAACATTTTTGCATTTTTGCACATTTCATGTATATGTGAATAAAGCATGTACAATTATGGTTGTATTGTTGATCTCATTTTTTGCAATAAATGGATGGTAGTAATAATCTTATTTGATGATTTCATAAAATCGGTATTGTTACATGAACATTTGGATATTGTACCATAGTAGGATCCACTACCCAGAAATTCTTTTGAAAATAATATGTTTGGTTTTTCATAGAGAAAACATGAATTTTAAAAATAAATCAAAAAATCATAGATCAAATTTGGAGGCAAATCTTGCATAATGAGATTTTTGAATAATCAATATTTAGGTCCCACCAATTTCGTGTAATCATTGGTTAATTTATTTGTATCATTTTGACATCATGTTATAGTCCTAACATGCATGGTTATTCATTGTAGAATACATTTGTGATATACATGGTCATTCTTTGTATCTACCTTTGTATTAATTCATTTATTCTTTGCATGTATCATTTTGACATCATGTTACAGTCATAGCATGGATGGTCATTCATTTAGAATACGTTTATGACATGCATAGTCATTATTTATATATACCTGTGCATCAATTTATTCATTTTTTAAATGCATCATGTTGGCATTAGATTACATCCATAGCATACATAGTCATCATAATTTCTCTGTATATGTTCATGCATTAATCATCAGTATATTCATGCACATAGGAATAGAGCATGTACGTTCATAATTGTATTGTTAATCTCATGACATTTTCATTTGCATGAAAGGGGTTCGAGACATGAGGAAAGAATTGGAGGAACGATTGGGTGCTTTGGAATGAAATCAAGAGGAATTTGGACATGAAATCCAGGAAGTGAAAGAACAACTCGCTAAATTGATGAAAATGGTTGAGGATATAGGTAAGAGTAAAGGGGAACTTTCTCAGGGCTCTGCATCACCTTCGGATCAACCAAAACTATTAGGTCCAGAACATACAGTCCTTGTTGGATCCTACGTTGTCAATGCCACAAAGCCTACAACCCTGATGAAATTGTGGACAAAATTGTGAAAATGATTAAACCCGAGAGCTTGATACCAAGGATAGAAACCTCAGATCCCAAACAGTCCCTGCAATTGGTCCTAGGTCCAAACCAATATCCTTACCATACCATGGCCCAATTGTCTACTAGGATGATCACTACGGGACCCCTGAATCACACTCCATTACCACAAATTGGCAGTTCGTATTGCTTCCCTCATCAATCACCTTATCCAGCACCTGGGATAGGAACCTCGAGCTATGTATAACCTCTAAAGGCCCCATGTCCAAATCTATACCTTTGCCTTGTTATTCCACTATCTCCCCATGTAAACACTCCGGTTCGAACCTTAGTGCCACCGCCAAGTGCCCCAACTCCTAGGCTCTGTGTGACTAAGAAACAACCCCAGGATAAGACCTAAAGGCATTTTGATCCCTTTCTAATCAGTTATCAAGAGCTTTTCCCAATGTTGGTTCGAAATCACCTGGTTGCCTATGTGCCGTTGAAACCCTTGTCACCATCATACCTAAAGTGGTATAATTCGAATACAAGATGTGATTATCACTGTGGAACTGTTGGGCATAGCATTGAGCATTGCAATGCACTCAAGAACAAAGTACAATCCCTTATAGACGCCAAGTGGTTGGATCCAACGACACTGATTGATAGAGGAATAGAAAAGGGTAATTAGGATTGGGAGATCTACAGCAATGATGTAGAAAGACTTCGGTTTGATATGATGTAGTAGGATTTCACTTTTTCAGTAGCCGGCTCTTATAGCCTTAGGATGCTAGGAAAAATAAAGTGCTTGTAAAAGACAGTTTTAACCACTGCTCAGATTTTGTAAACATGGTTTATACCATTGTGAACGTTGATATGGGAATGAATTGGTTTTTCTTCAAATTTATGAGATGTTGATGATTAAGTTCCTCTGATTCTTATTTTCTCCATGATATCTTCCCTTTTGCATTTTGCATCCGATCAATTATTTGTCATACCATACTTTCATACATGCATCTTGGTAGCATCAAGTGGTATTCATGACAAACATAGTTAGCATGATTTTTCTGTATATGTTCATGCACTAATTTGCTTATTACATACATCATGTTAGCATTAGGTCGCATTCATGAGACACATGGTCAGCATGATTTTCTTTGTATATACCCTATGTCAATCATTCATTGTTTACATGTATCATATTTCACATTGTGTTGCATTCATAGTGTATACGATCATTCATTGGGAAATATGCTGGAATATTACATGGTCATTCATTACATATATTCATGCGTTGATTTGTTTATTCTTTTCTTGCAGCATGTTGGCATCGTGATTGCATTTATTACATACACGGTTAGCATGTTTCCACTATACATTCCATACATCATATTGTTTATGTTTCACGGGCATCAAATTGCATCATGGCTCCTTCATCATGACATACATTTAGGGGGAATAAAACAAAAGTTGGCTTGGCTTTAAGAGTCTTTGAAATAATTTCAATTTCAAATCAGAGGTATAAGAAGTACTGATTACCCTTTTAATACAGGCTAGAGCTATGGAGAATGAACAAGCTGCCAAAATGGAAAGAATGGAAAGGGCATGAAGAATTGCGAGAACAGCTGGCAAAGTCTCAAGCAGAATCTAAGGATCAGATGACTAAATTGATGGAGCTGATGTTCGCCGTAATCAAGGGAAAGGGATACACTGAAAACTTGGCCTCTAGAGAAGGGTTAGAGGCACAAGAGGGTCAGAATGAGGTCATGATGTTAAATGGCCAGAATACAGTTAATCCCAGCAACATTCTGAATATAGATGATCCAGCTAAACAAGCAAAACTGAAGAGGGTTGAGTCGAACGCGACTGAGTTGGCAGATTCCCAAGGGAAATATCAGTTGCTAGATGAAAGGCTTGGGGCAGTAGAAAATACAGACGTATTCATGAGTGTGGATACGAAAGAACGATGCTTGG
Organism: Fremontodendron californicum; assembly: GCA_030761205.1. Lineage (NCBI taxonomy): Eukaryota > Viridiplantae > Streptophyta > Magnoliopsida > Malvales > Malvaceae > Fremontodendron > Fremontodendron californicum. The sequence goes on along the minus strand of JAULJL010000010.1, from coordinate 17,316,523 downwards.
TCCTCAATTTAGTCATTCCTCCAAAATTCAAGGTCCTTGACTTTGTGAAATATGACGAGACGACCGATCCATCAACCCATATCACTATGTTCTGCCGAAAGATAGCAAGTCACATAGATAATGGTAAGCTTTTGATTCACTTATTTCTGGATAGCCTTAGCGAGCCCGCAATTTGGTGGTATAGTCAGTTGAGCAAGGATCAAGCCTTTGAATTTGCAACACATGGACCAATGGTTGGAGAGAAAATATATTTATGACATCTTTATGACATCATAATTCAAGGGCTGATGATTCTAATCTAAGGGTGAGAATCCTACATAGAAGGCATATTGGATTGAAGGCCATAGGATCAAATTTGTTGAAAAAAATTCTAGAACCTCCTAGGTTCTTCCAAGGGCTAGCCGGCCACTACAAGGGGGTTCTTTCTTTCATTTTCACTCTATTCACATTCTGATTTTTGCTGAATGCTCTCCATTTTTGAAAGGCAAAAAGAAAAGTTTAGAAAAAAAAAAGTTAGAAGAGAAAAAGCTTGCAATATAGCTTATAGAGGTTGCTTTAAGCATCATACTCTTGCACATTCCTTGATTTTCTATTCTTGATTTGCTATTTTGATTGCTATTTTGGTGAGTTTCTTTTGATTTTTCTTTTTAAAATAAGTGTTTTTAAGTTTCTCGTGTAAGTTCTTTATACTTTCTTGAAAAAAGCTTTGAGAAAATTTTTTTCATGATTTAGCGGGGTAGTCGAATGGCCCATTATTTTTGTGTAGCTGCTGTTTTTATTTTTTATTTCATTTTATTAGTGATATTTAACAAGTTTTATGCTTTAAATCTTCTTCAAATACATAAATATGAATCTTGTTTTGATTTGATAGCTTGCTTGTTTCCATTGTTGAATTTATTATCTTGTTATCATGTTTATTTTACTTGTCTTACATTTTTGATTTTCTGTTTTTGAAGTGTTTAAGTTTGTTTATGATTTATATTTTGTTAATCCATGTGTTTATGAAAATGCCTGTTGGTTTTCATGCCTTTATTTTATATTTCCATGATTTAAGTATTATTCTTTATCTATACATGTTAGTGTGTTAAGTGTTTGTGAAAATGCCATGTCCATATGGACCATTCGGCTACCCCCTCTCTTATGCTTTATGTGTGCATTTTTAATTATGCTAGTTGATAAGTTTTCATTTTCATGATATATTGTTGTGTATTTTGTTTAAGTATGCTATATGTTAGTGTATTTGCCATGCATTTTTTAGCTTTAGGTTGTGCTTGCATTATCATGCATGTCATGCATTTTAGACCAAGGTTACATTAAATGCCATGCAAGTTCATGTTAGGTCTAGGTCATTTTACTGATGCCATGCATTTTCCATGTCATTTAGGTTTTAAATCATGCATTTCATACATCATATTTGCTGTATTTTCATGCATTTCATGTCATGGCCACATGATTTATGACTTAGACCAATCAATGGTTCAAAGTCATGCTCATCTTGAGCATACTTGTGGAAAATTAAAGAGTTGTCAAATTGATTATTCTACCTTTGTGATTTTTTTTTTTACTTTTTTGCCTAACTTTTCAAAAGCGTTAGCTACTATTTGTGAGTCTTTAGAAGAGTCTCTAACATTTTTACTTTGATTTTTAAATGATTTTATCAAAGACAAAAAATGTGTTTTGCAAAACAGTTTTTTCACCCAGTACGTGTACTTTCTTGATTTTTATGGACAGTCATCTTTAACCAAAAAATTAAGCCAATATTTTACCTTGTATTTTTACATGTTCTGAGTCTCCAGTATTTTTTTTAGATTTTTTTGAATTTTTAAAAATAGGTTAAAAAATCGTGTTCTAAAATTGGACAGTGGAGGCAGATTTGAATTTGAAGGAAAATCATTTTTTTGTTTTGGCTAAGTTATTTAGAGGGGCCTGATTAGGAAGTTTAGCTACTATCTTAGGGTAGTTTCCGAGCCTTTTTAAACTCTAAAAATGATTTTATAAACCTCGGGTTAAGGGTGGTCAAGTCCGGGATTTTAAACTTAGGAAATTAGAGCCATTTAAAAAGGGTTTAGCTAGGTTTTTTATTGTTTAATCTAAGTTTTCCAAAATTGTTTTCAAACAATCACAAAGTATTTTGATTTTTAGAAAATTTAATTTGATATATTTTCCTAAGGTAGCCGGATATCTTTTTAGATATACGGATTTCCTTAATTAAAGTAAAAAAATACATTCTCATGCATTGCATTTTCCATATTCATGCATACTATATAATGTTTGATTTTTGCTATGATAATTTCCATGGAGTTGTTATTATTTTTTTATTTATATTTTTGATGTTATGTTGTTTATTATATGGTTTTGAATATTTCATGATATCCTATGTTTTTTATTTAGTTATTTATTTTTGTCACATTATTTAGCATATACTATGTTCATGCATTTTTATTTTTATTTTCATGCATATTATATGATAGCATTATTTTATGTGTCATGTCATTTCATGTCATTTAGATTATATGCCATATCATTTATATTTGCCATGTCATTTAAATCATTTTATTCCATTTAGAATATATCATGTTACCTAGGTCATTTCGTTTCATATATAATATATTATGTCACTTAGGATACTTCATTTCATATATAATATATCATGTTACTTACGTTATTCCATTTCATATAGAATATATCATGTTACCTAGGTCATTTCATTTCATATAGAATATATTATGTCACTTAGGATATTTCATTTCATATAGCATATATCATGTTACCTGGGTTATTTCATTTCATTTAGAATATATCATATGACTTAAGATATTTCATTTCATTTAGAATATGCTATGACATTTAAATTATATCATACCATTTAGGTTGCATTATATTATCTAGACTTTGCTATGTCATTTTATTTATGTCACACATATTCATATTCATATTTTTAAAATGTTTTGAAAAAGGTAATGATTTTCAATAAAATAAAGATATTCCCGAGTTAAAATAATTCATGAGTTCTCTGCCGGGTTTGCTGGGGAGAATATCATCAATTATCATTAATAACGAAATATCTTCTTTAAAACGAGAATGATTCGAAAAATTTTCCAAATAAATAAAAATTTCTATATTTTGCCGAATTTTCGGGGAATGTAGAAAAATTTTGAATTAATAAATTCAGAATTATTTTCAAATAAAAATGGAATTATTTTTCTTTAAATTGGGAATTAACTTGAAATACTAAATTTAAAACCGACTTTTTCCCCAAGATTTGAGATAACACATGATTAATAATGTATTATTTTATACGGGCATTGCGGGGGTGCTAATCCTTCCCCACACATAACCGAGTCTTGAACCCGCTTCTTTGATTTCTCGAGTTTAAAACGCAGACTTGAAATTGGTTTTAAAATGTTTTAATCAATTTTAAAATGTTTTATAAAACCGATTTTAATAGGTGCCCGATCACACCTAGCTAAAAAAGATTGGTGGCGACTCCATGTCTTTTTCATGGCCATTTTCAAAACCTTCATTTTTCAAGAGGAATTAAATCGACTTTTCATCGGTTTTTTTTAATGTCACGCTTAAAGAATATAAAGTCTCGCGATGAGACTTGTTATTTTTTAGGTTACGACAATGATCTTTGAGTCTCAAAAGATGTCTAGTTTGTGGCTCAAAATATGGTATTTATGGAGCTTTAAAATCCTAAAAACCCTTTCTTGACGGAAAAATAACAAAAAGGGGTCAAATTTGCGTTTTTTGGAAACTTTGGAAAGTCGGCCAGCGCTGTGGGCACCGCAGCGCTGGTCTCTGTTTTTTTCTGATGCATCTTCTTTCAATTCTTTGGCTGATTTGGATGACCATTTCTTGTCTGATTTAGGCGTATAAACTGCGTTGGAAAGGTATTCAAGTCAACTTCAAAACTCAAGAGGAATTTTCTTCAAATAAAGACTTTAACATCATGTTTTCCTTGCAACAAGCTCCGGAGGTCAAATCTGCCTTCTTGGTTTGCAACCAAAAATTGATATTTTTGACTCCCAAGTTTTCTTGCATCTTGTGATTATGATTTTGTAAGCTCTTTAACGTCATAATTGACATCTTTTCACTTCATTCTCTTAAATTTACCTAGAATTCAAAAACATAACATAAGTAATCAAGATAAAGATCGAAAACATAACTAAAACTAAGAACAGAAAGGGCATAAAATGTGTATTTTATAAGCTTATCAAGTGTAAATAATCCTTTCACTTGTGACACCAGGTCATCTTGTATGTGAGTTGTGATACTTTGATTTCATCACGAATAGGTCCAAAGAAGGGATGCTTATGGTGGGATGATATTGGATATGGCATGAAGCATACGAAGATAGATGAGTGGTCTAGAGAGGATTCGTCACCTCAGGTATATGAGAGGACATATCTCACTTGCTCCTGACTTATATTAACTCATGGAAGTCCTTGGCCAAGGCAATACTTGAGAAGTTAATATAGTAGCTGCATGACTAATATGGAAAGGGTTAAAGAGTAGACATTGCACCATGCTCTTTCCTATTCCAGGATATTTGATGAAGGGATCAAACTACACTGACATACTGCACATTGAAAGGCTTGTCAAACCTAGTTGATTCTCTCGACATTTGGGTGGCCATGATGCATTACTAGATGTCGCTCATTGTCTATAAATATAAATTCTTAATCGAATTAATTTATATTTATTACCAACATGTCCCAGCCTAATGGATCACACACAAAAGGTGATTATTGGAATTAAAATGCGATTGGATTTGATTGGAGAAATATTCATTTCTCAAGGACCTAATTGAAATGTTCAATTAAGTATAGGGGTCTATGGGTAAATAGACCAATAATTTGTTTACACGTAAACCTAGGTATTAAAGTGATGGACCTAGCGTTTTTTACTTGTGTCTTAACCTTGCGGTCGTTTGACTCTACGAAGAAGAAAAATAGGATTTTTCTTTTTTTTTTTTTTTTTTGTTTTGATGCGGCAAGGTGGAGAGGAAGGTGGGAAAGGTTTTTGAAACCTAGACTGCTAGTACAGTTCTCGACTAAGCATAATCCCAAACTTGTGAAAGTTTCTCGAGTCACTTGTGTGGAACATTGTTGGAGGCCGAACAATTGGACAGTTTTGGTTTGCGACAACCGGGCTCGGTGTACAAGAATAAGAGGATTTGCAATTTGGACTTGAGATTTCGGCAATCTCAAAATCTGAGGTATGAGTTTCGGTTTATTGTTTGTTCTTGACAAGAGAGATCGATTTTAAACTCACAAGTTGATCCGTGACGGGATTCGGTGTTGTTTTAATTTGAAATTCCGCTGCGTTGTTTAATTTTAATTAGATTAAAATTATATGATCCCTGATTGACAATAATTCGAATCCTAACAATGGTATCAGAGCCTCGCTTTTGTCGTTTTATTCGATCATATGTTTTAATTGTTATTGATTTCAAAAAGTTTTGATTTCGGGTTAGTTCTTATTCGTTTCTGAAATTGAAATTTATTTTTTCAAAATTGTTTTGAATTAATTTCAATTCTGGAAATTTAATTAATTCATGTTAATTTCATGTTATTAATTAGTTTTAAATTAGTTAATTGGTAGTGCAATCGGTAAACATCAATTGGGAATTGATTGTGCCGAATTGTGCCGGTTTTGATGATTTGGGTAAGGCTGAAAATTTTATTTTTCTACATATATTAGTTGCTGTTCTTTATATTTTTTAGGGCTTAAAATGATCAAGAATTGTTTTTCAATTGCCTAAAAATCGGTTCCAGAAAAGCTATTGAAATTGTTTCAATCGGTGCTAGGAATCAATGCATGAGATGCATTTTTTTATTGGCAGCAGCTTGGAGCTGCTTGCCGCCACCGTAAGCTAAGTATTTGTTGGAATATTCAAGCTGCTGGTAGCAGCTTAATAACGTGGAGAGATGGCAAAAGCACCGCTTGGTGCAGGCTTTTGGAAGCCATAAAGTGCACGTGGTATAACCATCTCTTTCCATGGTTATTTGTTGGCTTTAGGAAGCCACAATTTGCACAACATCACAAAGTGCATGTGGCGGCTACATACTCCAACTTGTAGATTGGAGAATGTGCCATGGTGCTAACTTGGTAGCTAATGCTAAAGTGCAATTTAAATTCCTCTTAATCACCTAATTGAATTAGCATGTTTTATTTCCAATTAAATTGTTTAATTGGATAATAATTTGATTTAATTGATTAATTTTAATTGGATTAGGATTTATTCTAATATGATTAGAATAAATGTTAAACATAAGAAAAAATATTTTTCTTAATTTAAATTAATGATCAAGAATAATCTATGAAAGGTAACTAGAGATTAAAGCATTATTTATATGTTCATAATTTGATTGTGGATGTATGAGGTGATTATGGACTTAGACCCAATATGATTGTGGATGATTTAAATTTTTCATGATATTTAGGGTCTATATACCCTGCCTTATCTCTTATTTTCTAAGGTTGTAAATTTCTTTCCTCACCTAATTCCCCTCAAATGTAACTTGAGGTTTCTTTATAACAAAATGTAATTAGTTACATTAAAGTGTAAAATTAGGATTAGTTAGGAATAATTTTGTAACTTGAAGATAGAGATCAAAGGCGCCATGAAGATCGAGGAGATTACAAGCAAGCTTTTGAAGACTTTGTATGTAATCACCTAGGAATTTGACCAACTAATTTCCTTTGATGGCTCAAGGAAATTAGATTAGAAAGTTCATAATCATCCAAGTATAAAGCATGTTGTAGATTTATTTTATGTGATATTATAAATGCTATGCATGCCATATTGATGAGACCTATATTTATAAAGATAAAATGAACAAAGAAAAACCCTCAATTCAACATTGAGTCACATGCTTCGCATGATAAAGTTGCCTTCCATCGTCTTAGCAAGATAACTAGAGTTCTTTTAATTGGAGGATCGATGAGATGTTCACGATCAAACTTTTACGAGAATATGTTTGAGCTAATGAGGATGGGTCTTAGTCAACTAATGTTAAGTTCTCCGGATGCGCGAAACTTAACCGCATAACATTAGAGGCAAAGTTAGGCGAAGTACATAAGATGTGCTTAGACAAAGAGTTGTCACCTAATTGATCTGGGAGTTGCATAGAGATGCAATTGATAAGCTATGTTATCTACCCAACTAGGCTTGTTATGGCTTATTGAGACGATCAAAGGTTATAATGAGTTCAAAGGGGTCCCGACCCACTAGGAATACCTTGAAGAGATTTTCGAATAGCAGTGAGGGCTATTATCTCGAAAAATTAGTGGGAGAACCAACAAAGATTTAATACCTCATCTTAAATTGGTTTTAATACATGAAAGACTAATACATACTTTTTCCATATTAGATTGTTGAAAATGGTTAATATATTAATTGCACTGCGAGGCATATTAGATGCCATTAGCCCAAAATGTTTGGACTGGTACAATAGATTGAGAAATGTTCTCAATAAAAGGAAGGTTGCTATCTTGGCAAGTTAAGAAGAACTTATAGAATTTTCTGACATAACTGTGTTTATGATTGAGCTGAATCTTTCTACTGTTAATTGCAATTCTTGGAAAATTGATTCAGGATACGGATCACATTTATGTAATGACATAAATTTGTTAAAGAATAGTAGAAAATTAAGTAAAGGCAAAGTAGTCCTAAGAGTAGGCAATGGTGCAAAAGTTGCAGCAATGGCCGCAGGAGCAAGTGTTCTACCTTTGCCTTCTGGCTTGAGTCTAGAACTAAAAGAATGTTACTTTGTTCTAGTACTGTCGAGAAACATCATTTTGGTCTCATACCTTACTGTTAATGATGGTTTCGAGTTTAGAATGAAAGGCAATAGTTGTTCTATCATTCTAAAAGACATACACTATGGATCCGCTACATTATATAATGGATTATATGTTTTGGATCCAGATATGCTAGTGCTTAATATAAATGTCAAGAAAGCAAGAAAGAATGATCCAATTGAAACCTTCATCTGGAATTGTAAACTTGGTCATATCAATGAGACCGAATAGCCAAGTTGCACAAACAAGGCTATTTGGACCCATTTGATTATGAATCATATGGGACATGCGAATGTTGTCTCCTTGGTAATATGACCAAGGCTTCCTTTACAGGAAAGGGTGAAAGAGCTGGTGTTTTGCTAGGCTTAATACATTCAGATGTATGTGGACCGCTAAACACAGTTGCTAGAGGAGGTTATTCATACTTCATAACCTTTATCGATGATTATTCAAGATATGGTTATGTGTATCTCATGAGGTACAAGTCCGAAGCCTTTGAAAAGTTCAAAGAGTTTAGGGCTGAAGTAGAGAAGCAGACAGGCAAGAATATTCTGGCTCTAAGATCTGATCAAGGAGGAGAATATTTAAGTCTGGGATTCTTGGATCATTTGACGAAAAATGGAATTCTGTCACAATGGGCTCCACTGGAAACTCCACAACATAACGGAATGTCCGAGAGGAGAAATCGAACCTTGTTGGACATGGTTCGATCCATGATGTCTAAGGCTGACCTTCCGATATCCTTTTGGGGATATGCCTTAGAAACTACAGGATACCTATGTTGCATGGCGTACATCTCTCGAAAGAGATGTGTCCTAAAACATATGACGAAAGGGCGCGAATGGATAAGATTCCATATGCTTCGGCTATTGGATCTATCATGTATGCTATGTTGCGCACTAGACCAGGTGTATCATACGCTCTGAGTGTCATGAGCAGATACCAAAGCAATCTTGGTGAAAGTCACTAGACTGCTGTGAAGAATATCTTTAAGTACTTGAGAAGGACTAAGGATATTTTCTTGGTCTATGGAAGGGCTGAACTCCAAGTTAGGGGTTTTACTGATGCTGGATTCCAAACTGATAAGGATGACAGTAAATCGCAGGGCGGTTATGTATTTACCTTAAATGGAGCTGCAGTCAATTGGAAAAATTCCAAACAAACTACAACTGCAGATTCAACAACGGAAGCTGAATACATCTCCGCGTGTGAGGCAGCGAAGGAGGCAGTTTGGATTAAGAAATTCGTCATTGAACTTGATGTGGTTCCTAGCATTGTTGATCCAGTACCTCTATATTGTGATAACAATGGAACCATAGCGCAAGCTAAGGAACCAAGGTCTCATCATAAATCCAAACATGTATTACAACAATATCACTTGATTCGAGATATCGTTCAAATAGGTGATATAATTATGGAAAGGGTACCCACTGAGGATAATATTGCTGATCCTTTCACTAAAGTTCTATCCTAGTAGAAACATAATCGTCACATGGAAGGATTTGGGCTTAGACACATGGGTGATTGGCTTTAGTGCTAGTGAGAGATTGTTAGTGTAAGCCCTACAAGCCAATCGTGATTTGCTTGTGATACACTAATTTGTCATTTCATGTATTATACATTATGATTTATATAATTATAATAAGGTATTTCTTTATCCATGAGTTTTACTATAATATGTTATAATTAACTTGTGAAGATAAAGCCCATGAAACATAATGGCCTTGTAAAGGAATTGTAAGAAGTTACAATTATGAGATCCTTATGCATCAAAGCCGTGTTTCTAAAAAAATCCTGGTCATCATATTGTCAAGACGGGGCATTAACAATGCTCAAAGACTAGCATATGTCAAGCCTCCATGCATATGATGCATGCAACCGATCTCATAGGTTGAAGTATGGAGATACTTGAGGATAACATATGGGTGCTTGTTAGTTGAACAAATTCACTGAACATGACCCGTTATGAGAGTTCCATTTGGTAATTCACTCAAGTATCTATGGAAATACTCTCATGTGTCAGTAATGTAAATAATCCTTTGACATGTGACACCAGGTCATCTTGTATATGAATTTTCATACTTTGATTTCATCACGAACGGATCCGCTTATGGTAGGATGATATTGGGTATGGCATGAAGCATACGAAGATGGATGAGTAGCCCAGAGAGGATTCATCACCCCAAGTGATATGAGGGGACATATCTCACTTGCTCTTGACTTATATTAACTTATGGAAGTCCTTGGCCAAGGCAATACTTGAGGAGTTAATATAGTAGCTGCAGGACTAATATGGAAAGGGTTAAAGAGTAGACACTGCATCATGCTCTTTCCTATTCTGGGATATTTGATGAAGGGATCGAATTACACTGACATACTATACACTGAAAAGGCTTGTCAAACCTAGTTGACTCTCTCGGCATTTAGGTGGCCATGATGCATTACTAAATGCCGCTCATTGTCTATAAATATAAATATAAATTCTTAATCAAATTAATTTATATTTATTGCCAACATGTTGGGGGCCTAATGGGTCACACACAAAAGGTGATTAGTGGAATTAAAATGGGATTGGACTAGATTGGAGTATTATTCATTTCTCAAGGACCTAATTGAAATGTTCAATTAAGTATAGGGTTCTATGGGTAATGTCGCAACCTAAAAAATAACGAGTCTCATCGCAAGACTTTATTATTCGTTAAGCGTGACATAAAAAAACTGAGAAAAAGTCGACTTAATTCCTCTAAAAATTGAAGATTTTGAAAATGACCTTCAAAAAAACATGAAGTCGCCACCAATCTTTTTTAGCTAGGTGTGATCGGCCACCTATTAAAACCGGTCTTATAAAATATTTGAAAATTAAATAAAACATTTTTAAAACCAATTTCAAGTTTGTGTTTTAAACCAGAGAAATCAAAGAAACGGGTTCGGGATTCGGTTACGTATAGGGAAGGATTGGCACCCCCACAACGCCCGTATAAAACGGTACCTTATTAATCGTGTGTTATCTCAAGTCTCGGTAAAAGTTGGTTTTAAATTTAGTATTTCAAGTTAATTCCCAATTTAAAGAAAACTAATTCCATTTTTCATTAAAAATGATCCGGAATTTATAAATTTAAAATTTTCCTATATTCTCCAACAAACGTGGCAAAATATAGAAATTTTTATTAGTTTGAAAAACTTTCCGAATCATTCTCATTTTAAAGAAGATATTCCGTTATTAATGATAATTGATGATATCCTCCCTAGCAAACCCGACAGAGAACTCATGAACTATTTTAACTCGAAAATATCTTTATTTTATTGAAAACCATTATCTTTTTTTTTTGAAAATATTTAAAAGAAATGAATATGTATATGCATGACATAAATAAAATGACATAGCAAAATCTAAATAATATAATGCAACCTAAATGACATGACATGATTTGAATGCCTTAGCATATTCTAAATGAAATGAAATATCCTAAGTTATATGATATATTCTAAATGAAATTAAATGACCTATGTAACATAATACATTCTATATGAAATGCAATATCCTAAGTCATATGATATAATCTAAATGAAATAAAATATTCTAGATGACATAATATATCCTAAATGAAATGAAATGGCCTAGGTAATATAATATATTCTACATGAAATGCAATATCCTAAGTCATATGATATAATCTAAATGAAATAAAATATTCTAGATGACATAATATATCCTAAATGAAATGAAATGATTTAAATGACATGACAAATATGAATGATATGGCATATAATTTAAATGACATGGAATAAAATAATGCTATCATATAATATGCATGAAAATAAAAAAATAATAATGCATGAACATAGTATATGCTAAATAAAAATAACTAAATAAAAGCATAGGATATCATGAAATATTCAAAACCATATAATAAACCATATAACATCAAAAAATATAAAATCAAAATAATAACAATATCATAGAAATTATTATAGCAAGAATCACATATTATATAAAATGCATGAATATGAAAAATGCAATGCATGAAATGTATTTTTTCCTTTAATTAAAGAAATCCTTATATCTAAAAAAATATCCGGCTACCTTAGGAAAATATGTCAAATTAAATATTCTAAAACCAAAATACTTTGTGATTGTTTGAAAACAATTTTAAAAAGCTTGAATTAAAAATAAAAACTGGGCTAAATCTTTTTTTTAAATGGCTCTAATTTCCTAAGTTTAAAAAATCCGGACTTGACTATCCTTAACCCGAGACTTGAAAAACCATTTTTAGAGTTTAAAAAGGCTTAGAAACTACCCTAAGTCAGTAGCTAACCCTCCTAATCAGCCCACTCTAAGTAACTTAACCAAAACAGAAAAATGATTTTTCTTTAAATTCAATTATGACTCCACTGTCTAGTTTTAAGCCACGATTTGTTACCCTATTTTTAAAAATTCAAACAATTCTGAAAAAAGTACTAGAGACTTAGGACATGTAAAACTATACGGGAAAAATCGGCTTAATTTTTTGAATAAATATGAATTCCCAGAAAAATCGGAAATGTACGAGTACTGGGTGAAAAAACTGTTTTGTCAAAACACATTTTGCCTTCGATAAAATCATTTAAAATAAAAGTAAAAATATTTAAGACTCACAAAATGACTCACAAACAGTAGCTAGGGCTTTTTGAAAGTTAGATAAAAATTGGCTAAGTAAAAAAAATCACAAAAGTAAAATAATCAATTTGACAAAACTTAATTTTCCACAAGTGTGCTCAAGAGAGCATGACTTTGAACCATTAATTGGTCTAAGTCATTATTCAAGTGGCATGAACATGAAATGCATGAAACAATACAGCAAACATAGTGCATGAAATACATGAGCTTAAATCTAAATGTCATGAAAAAATGCATGGCATTCATATAGTGACCTAGACCTAAATGAACTTGCATGGCATTTAATGCAACCTAGACCTAAAATGCATGAACATGCATGGCAAATGAACCAAACCTAATAACTAAAATATGCATGGCATTTTGACAAACACAAAGCATGCTTAAACCAAAAACTCAACCAAATATCATGCAAATGCTAACCTATCAACTAACATGGCAAGAATGCACATAAAATGCAAAAATTCTATGGGTGGCCGAATGGAATAATGTAACTAGCAAACATGGCATTTTCACAAACACTTGGTATATTAGCATGAAAAACTAAATCAAATGTCATGCAAATGCAAAAACCTACCAACTAACATGGCAAAAATGTAACACACAATGCAAAACACATGGAGTAGCCAAATGGCCTCAAGCTCCAACAAGCATGGCATTTTCACAAACACTTGGTATACTAACATGCTCAACTAAAATATAACACTCAAATCATGCAAAGACCACACAAGAATTTTCACAAACACTTGATATACTAAATCTAAAACATGCTCAAATTCAAACATTATGAAAACAGAAAATTAAAAATGCGAAAACATGATATTTAAAATATAAATGGCAACAAACAAAGCAACCAAATTAAAATATAACTCAAGAATATGAAGTAAAATAACATTTAAAACACCAAGATCAAAGAAAATAACATAAAAAAATATGGTAAAATGAACCAAAACAGCAACTTAAATAAATAATGTAGGCCATTCGGCCATGGTGAGTTTATTGTAAAAAAAAAATTGTAAAAAAATATATTTAAGAAAGAGATGAAGGAAGAACTTAAGAAGAACAATAAAAAAATTTATTTAAAATGGAAACTCACCAAATAGTAATCAAAATAGCAAAAATAAGAATGGAAAATCAAGAAAGTGTAAGAGTTGGTGCTCAAGAGCAACCTCAAGAAGCTATATTTCAAGCTTTATCTCTTCAAACTTTCCTTTCTTTTCTAAACTTTTCTTTTTTGCTTTCAACCAAGGAGAGAAAAACCAAGTAAAAACCAAAAGAACTCAGCAAAATGAAGATGAAAATTGCAAATTATGAACCCCCCAACATGCAGGCCGAATGCCCCCTATAATGCTCCAAGATGTTGTCATTTTTTTTGTAACCAATTTTCCATCAAATGGCTAATAATTCAAGGTGAAAAAATCATGAAATTAACACCTTTAGATTAGCATATCAGCTATCTCAAATTATAGTTGTTCAAGAATAATGTTGACATCTCTCTTGGCCTATGTGGCTTAATCACCATGGTTTGATCAAAGAGAATCTGTAACTAACTCTTGATTTTTAGCCATTTGATTGAAAAATCAGAAGCTTCCTCCTTCCTTTGGGCCTGGGAAGGCCAGCACTTCTCTTTTCCAGCCCAATTCTGATTTTTTGAAAGGCCCAAAGAAGCCCTTTTCGGTTGCTTGAGTGAAATGACCATTTTGCCCTCCGGATGCAAATAAATATCAAACAGACTCCACATTCAGTTTTTATTTTTTTAATACTTCCAAAATAATAAAAAATTGAGTTCTGGAAGTTTTCAAAATTATCCGAGTCCGTTTGCTATTTATTTGGATTTTTTCTTCCAAAAATGCCCTTTTATGCCCCTACATTTTACCATTTTTTAAACGAGCTCCAAATCAGGATTTTTTCTTCATCAATTTCTTCAAAATAATTAAAAAGTTTGATCTGGAAGTTTTCATAATTTTTGGAGCTCATTTGGTATTTTTTCGGGATTTATCGGCTTGAATTACTACATAGGAGCTCGGGATTTGGCCATTTTGCAAACGAACTCCGAATCAAGATTTTCTTTCGCCAATCTCTTCCAAATAATTTTAGAATGAGATTGACAAATTTTCAAAATTTTCGGAGTCCATTTGCTATTTTTCCTAAATTTTCCAATTTTGCCCTTTTACCTCCGAAACCCAATTTTGCTCAAAACAAGTCCGATTTTCAGATTTTCTTCAAGATGAGCCTTGGGCTATCCCTTTTTAATCATTCATCATCCATTGGGGGCTTTTTTCTTACCAAGTCGAGCCATTTCTGTGATTCTTCCCGATTTCACCGAAATCACCTAAAACCCTAATTCTCAGTTTTCTCCCGAATTGACTTTTCTTTCAGTTTTTCTTGCAAGTGGCTTCTCCATTACCCGTATTCAGTGCTTATCTTTCATTTGGAACCTTCAATTTCGACCAATTTGATCGTTTAGGCACTTTTCCCCAAATTTCTTGGATTAGGGTTTCCTTTCTACTGAATCTCCAAATCCCAACTTCCGAACTCCATATCTTTCAATGTAGACCTCGGATTATCAAAATTATTTTGCCATTTTTCAATTGAACTTAAAATATTGATTTTGAAAGTGGGTTGACTTTTTCAGTAGTTGACTTTTTGGTGTTGACTTTTTCGAGGTTGACTTTTTTTGGGGTTGACTTTTTTCAAGTTTGACTTTTTATACTCGCCCTCTTAAACTAAGTCTCGGAGTACCACCTGCAGGATGAAAAAAGTCTTTTTACATTCGAAAACATCAATTTTGGAAGAAAACATACCTGTTTAGTGGTCCAGACAAAATTAGGTGTCTACAGCTGCCCCTCTTTGGCTATTGCTGAGAATCAGGAATCAGGCAAAGACAAATCGACACTAATTTTGTACGGTCAGTGAAATCACATGTGAAGGAAAGGGAAAGGGGTTTTCTTTGTCATTCTTCTATCAATTTTTCATTTTTCTTTTTCTTTTTTTTTCATTTTTCATTTTTCATTTTTCATTTTTCATTTTTCATTTTCGATTTTAAAACTCTGGATATCTCCACCAGAGGCTTCAGCTATCACCACCGAATACTTGTTCATAATAATAATAAAAAGGTACCTCGACGATGATCTCGGGGCTCGACTCATTTGAGAAGCAAAACGAGTTCGATTATACCTGAAAGCTTTAAGAGATGATGCAAATGCTTCATGATGCAAATGCAAATGTCTTTAATTGATGCAAATGCTTCTTGATGTAGATGCAAATGACTTAGATTGATGCAAATGCTTCTTGATGTAGATGCACATGACTTAGATTGATGCAAACTTTCTTGATGCAGATTCAAATAACTTAGATTGATGCAAATGCTTCTTGATGTAGATGCATATATTGAATAAAATTCTAGGTAACTCCTCCAGAAGAAGATTTCTCATTTTTCAAAATTATAAAACCCTGGATATCTCCACCAGAGGCTTCAGCTATCACCACCGAAGACTTGTTCACTTTTAAAACTATAAAATTCTCGATATCCCCACCAGAAGCTTTGGCTATCACCACCAAAGACTTGCTCATTGTAAAATTCTGGGTAACTCCTCCAAAAGCTTTGGCTATCACCACCAAAGACTTGCTCAATGTAAAATTCTAGGTAACTCCTCCAGAAAAAAATTCCCATTTTTCAAAATTATAAAACCCTGGATATCTCCACCAGAGGCTTCAGCTATCACCACAAGAGACTTGCTCATCGTAAAATTCTGGGTAACTCCTCCAGAAGCTTTGGCTATCACCACCAAAGACTTTCTCATTGTAAAGTTCTGGGTAACTCCTCTAGAAGAAGATTTCTCATTTTTCAAAATTATAAAACCCTGGATATCTCCACCAAAGGCTTCAGCTATCACCACCGAAGACTTGTTTACTTTTAAAACTGTAAAATTATGGGTAACTCCTCCAGAAGCTTTGGCTATCACCACCAAAGACTTGCTCATTGTAAAATTCTGGGTAACTCCTCCAGAAGAAGATTTCTCATTTTTCAAAATTATAAGACCCTGGATATCTCCACCAGAGGCTTCAGCTATCACCACCGAAGACTTGTTCACTTTTAAAACTGTAAAATTCTGGATATCCCCACCAGAAACTTTGGCTATCACCACCAAAGGATTGCTCATTGTAAAATTCTGGGTAACTCCTCCAGAAGCTTCGGCTATCACCACCAAAGACCTGCTCATTGTAAAAATCTGGGTAACTCCTCCAGAAGAAGATTTCTTATTTTTGAAAATTATAAAACCCTAGATATCTCCACCAGAGGCTTCAGCTATCACTACCGAAGACTTGTTCACTTTTAAAACTGTAGAATTCTAGATATCCCCACCAGAAGCTTTGGCTATCACCACCAAAGGTTTGCTCATTGTAAAATTCTGGGTAACTCCTCCAGAAGCTTTGAGAAATGATGCAGATGCATATGTCTTTTAACAAGGTGCTCATGCTTCATTGTGCAAATGTAAATGCTTGGATTGATGTAAATGTTTCTTAGTGCAAATGCAAATGGCCTGGATTGATGCCCATATTTCATGATGCAGATGCCCCTACTAATTGTGTTCATGTAACTGGTTTATGAATGGTCTAACTGCAATTACCACACAATAATGAAAATGCAATGATTCTAGAAATGATGCAATTTGAGATGATGCAAATGCGAATTCCATGAAGAATGTAAATGTAAAGGTAAAATGCAGATGCCTATGGAATAATGCCAATGCAAATACCCATGAATGATGCAAATGTTTGCTGACACTGTGCAGATGTAAAAGCTTGATAAAGAGACGAGTGCTTATGAATGATGCAAATGCCCCCGGTTGTTTTTCTAGACTTTGGCTTAGCCTTTCAAATTCATTTTTCCTCTTCAAATCAGAGTATATCTTCAATTCATTTTGGCTATTCTCTTTGCCCCAACATTTTTCAAACTTTCATCAACAAAGATCTGAACCGGGTTTTATTTCTTCTTTTCATATCTGGAAGTCAAGACCTATCCTGGCAGTTCTATACCTTTGGGTTAGAAAAATCCTTGTCTCATGTCAACATCAAAATGGGTATTTCAAAAAATCTCTTTATTTGTTTTTGCATTTTGAAAACTTCTGAATAAAAAATATTAACCCCACAATGTGTGATGTACAAATCTTTTTGAAGACTGATGATCATTGTTAGAAATTTCTCTAAGTATCAATCTGGGTTTTTTCAACTGGGATTGGCAAGGCTTGGTATAACAAGATTCTGGCTTTTCCAGGAAAACTTCATGACAAAAAATGTATATCCCTACTAGGCTCACAAATGGAACAGGTTTAATAAATCATGAATTTATTGAGAACCAAACAAATTCAACATTCTTTTAGTTTCCATATCAAGGCATTTTGACAAGCATCAATATTAGCTGGGATGTTTAAACCGGAAAGTTTAATCTTGGAGAAAAAAAGTTTTAGCTTTTGAAGACAATCCTCTGAATGAGAATTGACAATTTGGGAGGTTCAGGAATTCTTAAATATTCCTCAATGACCACTTTTTAAGAAGATCTTTTCTTTTGTGGTATCGGCACTATCATCGATGGCATCGAAAATTCCCATTCTATTCTAGACCGCCCGTTTTTGGGTTTTCGCCCTAGAGTCCCTTTTCTCTCCAATTTTTCTTTTTTTCATTGTTTTACCATGCACTTGAGAATTCTAAATTTTTCCTTAGTGAAATGCGAATTTGATGAGATGGGATAAAATCTGAGGAAAACCCTTCAAATTAAATATTCATGCTTGATCAAAATGGACTTTTAAAGCACGTAATGTAGGCCATGGCTCAGGGTTCAGAAAGAAAGGATAAATAGGCCCAAAATATGTGTTTGAGGGTAATCAGATCTAGGATCCTTTCTTTGAGGAGGATTCTCTTTGAAGCATTTGTCCCTTCTTGGACATTTCTTTCCTTTTGACTTTGCTCTTTTTCTTCTTTGCTTTTGGCTTTCAATTTGCCATGTCTTTCACACATTTTTTTTTGCTTTCATTTTGCCCCCTTCTTTTTTAACGGAGTGAGCTCGTCTTTATTCGGGGCTCCATTTGCTTTGTATATGTCTTTGAGCTAGGACTCATTTCTCAATGATCTTTAAAAAGATCTTTCCTTGCATTTGCCCCCTAGTGTAGAGGGTGATCCTTGATCAGGGTTCAAAGAAGAAAGAATTCTTTTGGCTCAAAAGGGGTGACTATGGATAATTTCTTTTTGTGCGAAAGGGATATGAAAGATGGCCATTCCTCATGTCAAGCACGAATATTCACATTGAAAAGCAATCCCCAAGGGAAATAGATATTCAAAATTTCATTTTGCACTTTGGAATCATACGAATTCTCATATGCATGATATCACAAATTTTTCATTTTTCTTCGCATGCCCCAATGATTCATGCGTTTAGTCCATCCTTATTCACCATGTATCCATCATTTCCACATATGATGCCCCAATTTGATTAACCAATGAGAATTTGTATCAACGAGGAACATAGCAAGTCTAGGTCTATTTTGAAAAGGCTGAGTTTCCAATCTGAGTTCTTTGAAGAGACAAGGAAAATATGACCCAAAAACGGGTTTTCTCTGGGACAAGGGATAATCTAGTTTAATCATTGTGCCCCAGGGTGTCAATCATGAAGTGATGTTTGGGAAATTAGTGTTTTGTGGTCATTGGGAAAGGTCATGAATGGTTTTAGCACAATCTTGACACACTCCAAATTATCACAATCTAGATTCCTGAAAGAATGTCTCATTTGTTTGAATTTCAAGGAATTTGAAAATTTTCAAAAAGTTCGTTCCTTTGTTCATAGCCTAGACTAAGATCTACGTCTTTGCTTATTCTGTGATGACAATGGTTTTATGAAGTCAAATCATTCATATTCCTTGAAGCATTAGGTCTTTCAAGTGTTCTTGGTTTAAGAGATTTAGGCTTAGGAAAACCTAAAGATAGGGGAGAAGGTATTGGGTCATTTGTAACACTGATCATCAATCTTCTTGAGACTATCCATTATTAAAAATCCTTAATGCTTGTTTTTGCAAATTCAAATTATTGTTAAAACACAACAAACACAAAGCATTTAAAATTCAAAATTCATTTAATTCATGTAGATGTTAACATGAGACAAGTGCTTTCATCATCACAGTGTATAGAACTACATGCGTCAAAAACCTAATATGATCATGCACAATGTTTCTTATGACACTTGGCTTCTCCATCCTCAAAACTTATCAAACCAGCCTTGATGAGATCTTTGACCTTGTACTTCAAAGTGGGGCAGTTCTCTGTTGAGTGACCTTGATTGCCAGAATGATAACCACAACACTCATTAGCATCATACCAGCTTGGATAAGGGGGCTTCAGAGGCTCTATTTGCATGGGTGTCACAAGGTGATTCTGGATGAGTTGAGGTAATAGCTCACGGTATGTCACAGGAATCGGGTCATCCTGATTTCTTTTTCGCTTTTTATGCCCCCTTCGATTATTCCCAAGGGTGTTCGCTTGATAGAAAGATGTAAATTCTGGTGTAGTTGCAGTCATTGGTTGGTAGGGATAAAAACCTTGAGAGACATTGTTCAGGGTAGAGTAAAATGGCTGATACGAGGAGAATTGGGGAGGTGAGGCAAAGCCTTCCACGACTTGGGTATCTTCTTTTTTATTTTCAATTGCCCCCTTTTTCTTGGTATTGGATGTTCTTTCTCCTTCAATTTTCCCATCTTTGATAGCATTCTCAATCATCTCCCCTGAAATTACCATGTCCGAAAAATTCTTCGTGGTGTTGCCGACAAGTATATCATAGTACGGGGCCTGCAGTGTATCCACAAAAATGACAGTGGTTTCCTTCTGAGTTAAGGGCGGTTGTACTTGGACGGCCAAGCTCATCCACAGTTGCGCATATTCTTTGAAGCTCTCAGTAGCTCTTTTCTTCATATTTTGCAAGGTGAGACGGTCAGGTGCCATGTCGGTCATATGCTTGTACTGGTTTAGAAAAACCCTAGCCAGGTCATTCCAAAAGCGAATCTGATCCTTGCTCAACTGACTATACCACCTAATTGCGGACCCGCTGAGGCTATCCTGAAAGCAGTGAATCAAAAGCTTATCATTATCTATATGACTTGTCATCTTCCGGCAGAACATAGTGATGTGGGCTGACGGATCGGTCGTCCCATCATATTTCACAAAGTCAGGGATCTTGAACTTAGGAGGAATGACTAAATCGAGGACCAAACATCGTTCTTTCGTATCTAAACTCCCAAATACATCTGTTCTTTCTACTGCCCGGAGCCTTTCATCTAACAACTGATATTTCCCTTGGGAATCTGCCAACTCCACCTAATTTACTGCAACGATTTTCAAATTTGCCTATTCAGCTGGATCATCAGAGTTTAGGACATTGACGAGGTTAACAGTGTTCTGGGCATCAATCATTACAATCTCATTATGACCCTTTTGTGCCTCTAACCCTTTCCTAGAGACAAAGTTTTCGGTGTATCCTTTTCCCTTGATTATGGCAGACATTAGCTCCATCAATTTTGTCATCTGATCCTTAGATTCTACTTGAGACTTTGGTAGTTGTTCTCGTAATTCTTTCTGTTCCCTTTCCATTTTTTTCATTTGGGCAACTTGTTCATCCTCCATAGCACTAGCCTGTATTAAAAGGTTACTCAGTACTTCTTATACCTCTGATTTGAAATGGAAATTCTTTCAAAGACTCCTAAAGCCAAGCCAACTTCTGTTTTATTTCCCCCAAATGTATGTCATGATGAATAAGCCATGAATGCAATTTGATGCATGTGAAGCCTAAACAATATGATGTATGGACATGTACAATGGAAACATGCTGACCATATATGTAATAAATGCAATCACGATGCCAACATGTTGCAAGAAAAGAAAAACAAATCAACGCATGGATATATGCAATGAATAATCATGTACATTTTAGCGTATGATCATATACACTATGAATGCAACACGACGTCAATTATGATACATGCAAACAATGAACGATCGATATAGAGTATATACAAAGAAAATCATGCTAACCATGTGTGTCATGAATGCGACCTACTGCTAACATGATGTATGTAATAAACAAATTAATGCATGGATATATACTGAAAAATCATGCTGATTATGAATGCATAAATGCAACCTGATACTAACATGATACATGTATGAATGTATGGTATGACCAATAATTGATCGGATGCAAAATGCAAAAGGGGAAGATATCACGGAGGCAATAAGAATCGGAGGAACTTAATCATCAACATCTCATAAATTTGAAACATAATCAATTTGTTCCCATATCAACGTTCACAATGCTATAAACCATGTTTATAGAATCTGAGCAATAGTTAAAACTGTCTTTACAAGCACTTTATTCTTCCTAGCATCCTAAGGCTATAAGAGCCGGCTACTGAATAAGTGAAATCCTATTACATCATATAAGACCGAAGTCTTTCCATCTTAATGCTGTAAATCTCCCAATCCTAATGACGCTTTCCCAATCCTCTATCAATCAGTGTCGTTGGATCCAACCACTTGGCATCTATAAGAGTTTGCACTTTCTTTTCGAATGCTATACAGTCTTCGATGCTATGGCCAACAATTCCACAATGATAATCACATCTTGCATTTGGATTATACTACCTTAGATATGGTGGTAACAGGGGTTTCAATGGGACACAGGCAACAATGTGATTTTGGATCAATATAGGGAGAAGCTCTCGGTAGCTGATTGGAAAGGGATCAAAATGCATTTGGGTCTTATCCTGGGATTGTTTCTTAGTCACACATGGCCTAGGAGTTGGGGCACTTGGTGGTGGCACTAAGGTCCGAACCGGAGTGTTTACATGGAGATGTGGCGGAACAGCATGGTAAGGGTATGGATTTGGACACGGGGCCTTTGGAGGTTGTACATAGCTCAAGGTTCCTATCCCAGATGCTGGATAAGGTGATTGATGAGGGAAATAGTATGAACTGGCAGTTGTTGGTGATGGAGTGGGATTCAGGAATCCCGTAGTAGTCATCCCAATGGATGATTGGACCATAGTAGGGTGGGGATACTGGTTTGGACCTAGAACAGTTTGCAGGTATGGTACAGGATCCGAGGTTTCTATCTTTGGTATCAGGCTCTCAGGTTTAATCATTTTCAAGATTTTGTCCATAATTTCATCAGGATTACAACCTTTGTGGCATTGACAAGTGCAGGATATAGCAAGGATTGTATGTTCTGGACCTAATGGTTTTGGTTGATCTGAAGACGATGCAAATCCCTGAGAAAGTTCCCCTTTACTCTTTCCCACATTCTCAAACATTTTCAGCAATTTGGTGAGTTGTTCTTTCATTTCCTGGATTTCATGTCCACATTCATCTTGATTGTGTTCCAAAGCACCCAATCGTTCCTCCAATTCCTTTCTCATATCTTGAACCCTTTTCATGCAAATGAAAATGTCATGAGATTAAGAATACAATTGTGAATGTACATGCTCTATTCCTATGTGCATGAATATACTGATGATTAATGCATGACCATATACAGAGAAATTATGATGACTATGTATGCTATGGATGCAATTTATTGTCAACATGATGCATTTAAAATAATGAATAAATTGATGCACAAGTATATACAAATAATGACCATGTATGTATTCTACAACGAATGACCATGCATGTTATCATGTCAAAATGAATACATTCGGAGAATAAATGAATTAATACAAAGGTATACACAAAGAATGACCATGTATATCACAAATGTATTCTACAATAAATAACCATGCATGTTAGGACTGTGACATGATGTCAACATGATACAAATAAAGAATAAATGAAGTAACACCAAGGTATTTACAAAGAAATCAATGATTACATGAAATTGGTGGGACCTAAATCTTGATTATTCAAAAATCTCAATATGCAAGATTTGCCTCCAAATTTATGATCTATAATTTTTTTGAAACATGTTTTCTCTATGAAAAACCACACATATTATTTTCAAAAGAATTTCAGAATAATGGATCCTACTATGGTACAATATGCAAATATTCATGTAACACTACCGGTTTATGAAATCACCAAATGAGATTATTATTACCAGTTGTTTATTGCAAGAACGAGGTCAATAATACAACCAAAATGTACATGCTCTATTCACACATACATGAAACATGCAAAATGCAAAAATGCTTGAAAAATGATTTTTATTTTTTTCCAAACAATTAATGAATATTTTGCCCCGACAAATATCTACTTATATAGGTATCACAATGCCTTTGGGACAGATTATCACATTTATTACAGGCGATATACGTACATCGTTGCCCGATCTACAACACTTATTCAGAGTGTAAAATAGGTAAGAAAAGGTTTAGAAATGTCCCTCCATGTGTTCCTATCTTCGGTATATCTAACGAAAATCCAGCATGGCTTCGCCTAGGTTCACTATATGAAGGTGAATCGGTTCTAAGGCCCCGAATTGTTCCTCACTGTCGCCGGTGAAGGCTAGTAAGGCACACCGATAAAAGCGGGTTCAATTTGTTAGTCTATTTCCCTAGCCCATGAGGATTGTTAATCACGAAGGCTTAGGTAATTTAGTACTCTGGAAGTGTTTCACTAGCCCACGCGGATTGTTAATCACGAAGGCTTAGTTACTTTGCTCCCACCTAAAAAGACGAAACCTGGGTATAGGGCTCATGATATGAAAATGCACGTGTAGTGTGTGGGGAGGAACAACAAACCTTTCACCACCTATTCTACAAACCTTATTCTAAATGCCTTAGCAATTTATAAAAACATTCAAGAATAGTGTAACCCATTAACCAACAAGCAATTATAATATACAACCTTAAATAACTAGAGAACAATAATAAAATGCATGCATATGAGTACGGACATATTAAAAACATTTTATTATTTTCAAAATTCTCCTTATTTAAAAAAAATATGGGAATTAAAATTAAATACCAATTAAACCAACAAAATCAAGATTTTGATAACACACGACTAATTCTAGGCCTGACTCTCTAATTGTCCCCAGTGGAGTCGCCAAGCTGTCATAACCTAAAAAATAACGAGTCTCATCGCAAGACTTTATTATTCGTTAAGCGTGACATATAAAAAAACCGAAAAAAAAGTCGACTTAATTCCTCTAAAAAATGAAGATTTTGAAAATGACCTTGAAAAAGACAGGAGTCGCCACCAATCTTTTTTAGCTAGGTGTGATCGGCCACCTATTAAAACCGATCTTATAAAATATTTTAAAATTAATTAAAACATGTTTAAAACCAATTTCAAGTCTGCGTTTTAAACTAGAGAAATCAAAGAAACGAGCTCGGGACTCGGTTACGTATGGGGAAGGATTAGCACCTCCACAACGCCCGTATAAAACGGTACCTTATTAATCGTGTGTTATGTCAAGTCTCGGTAAAAAGTTGGTTTTAAATTTAGTATTTCAAGTTAATTCCCAATTTAAAGAAAAATAATTCCATTTTTAATAAAAATGATCCGGAATTTATAAGTTCAAAATTTTCCTATATTCCCCAACAAACGTGGCAAAATATAGAAATTTTTATTAGTTTGAAAAACTTTCCGAATCATTCTCATTTTAAAGAAGATATTCCGTTATTAATGATAATTGATGATATCCTCCCCAGCTAACCCGGCAGAGAACTCATGAATTATTTTAACTCGGAAATATCTTTATTTTATTGAAAACCATTATCTTTTTTTTTTTTTGAAAATATTTAAAAGAAATGAATATGTATATGCATGACATAAATAAAGTGACATAGCAAAATCTAAATAATATAATGCAACCTAAATGACATGATTTGAATGCCTTAGCATATTCTAAATGAAATGAAATATCCTAAGTTATATGATATATTCTAAATGAAATTGAATGACCTATGTAACATAATACATTCTATATGAAATGCAATATCCTAAGTCATATGATATAATCTAAATGAAATAAAATATTCTAGATGACATAATATATCCTAAATGAAATGACCTAGGTAATATAATATATTATACTTGAAATGCAATATCCTAAGTCATATGATATAATCTAAATGAAATAAAATATTCTAGATGACATAATATATCCTAAATGAAATGATTTAAATGACATGACAAATATGAATGATATGGCATAAAATTTAAATGACATGGAATAAAATAATGCTATCATATAATATGCATGAAAATAAAAAAATAATAATGCATGAACATAGTATATGCTAAATAAAAATAACTAAATAAAAGCATAGGATATCATGAAATATTCAAAACCATATAATAAACCATATAACATAAAAAAATATACAATCAAAATAATAACAATATCATAGAAATTATTATAGCAAGAATCACATATTATATAAAATGCATGAATATGAAAAATGCAATGCATGAAATGTATTTTTTCCTTTAATTAAGGAAATCCGTATATCTAAAAAAATATCCGGCTACCTTAGGAAAATATGTCAAATTAAATATTCTAAAACCAAAATACTTTGTGATTGTTTGAAAACAATTTTAAAAAGCTTGAATTAAAAATAAAAACTGGGCTAAATCTTTTTTTTAAATGGCTTTAATTTCCTAAGTTTATAAAAATCCGGACTTGACTACCCTTAACCCGAGACTTGAAAAACCATTTTTGAAGTTTAAAAAGGCTTAGAAACTACCCTAAGTCAGTAGCTAACCCTCCTAATCAGCCCACTCTAAGTAACTTAACCAAAACAGAAAAATGATTTTTCTTTAAATTCAATTTTGACTCCACTGTCCAGTTTTAAGCCACGATTTTTTACCCTATTTTGAAAATTCAAAAAATTCGGAAAAAATATACTGGAGACTCAAGACATGTAAAAATACACGAAAAAAATCGGTTTAATTTTCTGATTAAATATGAATTCCCAGAAAAATCGGAAATGTACGAGTACTGGGTGAAAAAATTGTTTTGTCAAAACACATTTTGCCTTTGATAAAATCATTTAAAAATCAAAGTAAAAATATTTAAGACTCACAAAATGACTCACAAACAGTAGCTAGGACTTTTTGAAAGTTAGATAAAAATTGGCTAAGTAAAAAAAAAAATCACAAAGGTAGAATAATCAATTTGACAAAACTTATTTTTCCACAAGTGTGCTCAAGAGAGCATGACTTTGAACCATTAATTGGTCTAAGTCATTATTCAAGTGGCATGAACATGAAATGCATGAAATAATACAGCAAACATAGTGCATGAAATGCATGAGCTTAAATCTAAATGTCATGAAAAAATGCATGGCATTCATATAGTGACCTAGACCTAAATGAACTTGCATGGCATTTAATGCAACCTAGACCTAAAATGCATGAACATGCATGGCAAATGAACCAAACCTAATAACTAAAATATGCATGGCATTTTGACAAACACAAAGCATGCTTAAACCAAAAACTCAACCAAATATCATGCAAATGCTAACATATCAACTAACATGGCAAGAATGCACATAAAATGCAAAAATTCTAAGGGTGGCCGAATGGAATAATGTAATTAGCAAACATGGCATTTTCACAAACACTTGGTATATTAGCATGCAAAACTAAATCAAATGTCATGCAAATGCAAAAACCTACCAACTAACATGGCAAAAATGCAACACACAATGCAAAACACATCGAGTAGCCAAATGGCCTCAAGCTCCAACAAGCATGGCATTTTCACGAACACTTGGTATACTAACATGCTCAAAAATATAACACTGAAATCAAGAAAAAACCACACAATCATTTTCACGTACACTTATTATACAAAATCTACAACATGCTCAACTAAGATCTAAAACTCAAATCATGCAAAGACCACACAAGCATTTTCACAAACACTTGTTATACTAAATCTAAAACATGCTCAAATTCAAACATTATGAAAACAGAAAATTAAAAATGCGAAAACATGATATTTAAAACATAAATGGTAACAAACAAAGAACCCAAATTAAAATATAACTCAAGAATATGAAGTAAAATAACATTTAAAACACCAAGATCAAAGAAAATAACATAAACAATATGGTAAAATAAACCAAAATAGAAACTTAAATAAATAATGTAGGCCATTCGGCCATGGTGAGTTTATTGTAAAAAAAATTATAAAACAAATATATTTAAGAAAGAGATGAAGGAAGAACTTAAGAAGAACAATAAAAAAACATTTATTTAAAATGGAAACTCACCAAATAGTAATCAAAATAGAAAAAATAAGAATGGAAAATCAAGAAAGTGCAAGAGTTGGTGCTCAAGAGCAACCTCAAGAAGCTATATTTCAAGCTTTATCTCTTCAAACTTTCCTTTCTTTTCTAAACTTTTCTTTTTTGCTTTCAACCAAGGAGAGAAAAACCAAGTGAAAACCAAAAGAACTCAGCAAAATGAAGATGAAAATTGCAAATTCTGAACCCCCCAACATGCTGGCCGAATGCCCTCTATAATGCTCCAAGATGTTGTCATTTTTTTTGTAACCAATTTTCCATCAAATGGCTAATAATTCAAGGTGAAAAAATCATGAAATTACCACCTTTAGATTAGAATATCAGCTATCTCAAATTACAGCTGTTTAAGAATAATGTTGACATCTCTCTTGGCCTATGTGGCTTAATCACCATGGCTTGATCAAAGAGAATCTCTAACTAACTCTTGATTTTTAGCCATTTGATTGAAAAATCAGAAGCTTCCTCCTTCCTTTGGGCCTGTGTAGGCCAGTACTTCTCTTTTCCAGCCCAAGTCTGATTTTTTGAAAGGCCCAAAGAAGCCCTTTTCGGTTGCTTGGGTGAAATGACCATTTTGCCCTCCGGATGCAAATAAATATCAAACGGACTCCAAATTCAATTTTTATTTTTTTAATACTTCCAAAATAACAAAAATTGAGTTCTAGAAGTTTTCAAAATTATCCGAGTCCATTTACTATTTATTTGGATTTTTTCTTCCAAAAATACCCTTTTATGCCCCTACATTTTACCATTTTTTAAACGAGCTCCAAATCAGGATTTTTCTTCACCAATCTCTTCAAAATAATTAAAAAGTGTGATCTGGAAGTTTTCATAATTTTTGGAGCTCATTTGGTATTTTTTCGGGATTTATCGGCTTGAATTACTGCATAGGAGCTCGGGATTTGGCCATTTTGCAAACGAACTCCGAATCAAGATTTTCTTTCGCCAATCTCTTCCAAATAATTTAATAATGAGATTGACAAATTTTCAGAATTTTTGGAGTCCATTTGCTATTTTTCCCAAATTTTCCAATTTTGCCCTTTTGCCTCCGAAACCCGGTTTTGCTCAAAACAAGTTCGATTTTCAAGTTTTCTTCAAGCTGAGCCTTAGGCTATCCCTTTTTAATCATTCCTCATCCATTGGGGGTTTTGGTCTTACCAAGTCGGGCCATTTCTGTGATTCTTCCCGATTTCACTAAAATCCACTAAAAACCCTAATTCTCGATTTTCTACCGGATTGACTTTTCTTTCAGTTTTTCTTGCAAGTGGCTTCTCCAATACCCATAGTCAGTGCTTATCTTTCATTTGGAACCTTCAATTTCGACCAATTGGATCGTTTAGGCACTTTTCCGCAAATTTCTCGGATTAGGGTTTCCTTTCTACTGAATCTCCAAATCCCAACTTGCGAACTCCATATCTTTCAATGTAGACCTCGGATTATCAAAATTCTTTCGCCATTTTTCAATTGAACTTAAAATCTTGATTTTGAAAGTGGGTTGACTATTTCAGTAGTTGACTTTTTGGGGTTGACTTTTTCGAGGTTGACTTTTTTCAAGTTTGAATTTTTATGCTCACCCTCTTAAACTAAGTCTCGGAGTACCACCTGCAGGATAAAAAAAAGTCTTTTTACATTCGAAAACATCAATTTAGGAAGAAAACATACCTGTTTAGTGGTCCGGACAAAATTAGGTGTCTACAGGTAAATAAACCAAAAAATTGTTTATACATAAACCTGGGTATTAAAGTGATGTTATAGCCGTTCCTAATTAAGACCTAGCATTTTTTACTTGTCTCTTAACCTTGCGGCCGTTTGACTCTACGAAGAAGAAAAATAGGAATTTTCTTTTCTTTGGTTTTGATACGGCAAGGTGGAGAGGAAGGTGGGAAAGGTTTTTGAAACCTAGATTGCTAGTACAGTTCTCGGCTAAGCATAGTCCCAACCTTGTGAAGGTTTCCTGAGTCACCTGTGTGGATCACCGTTGGAGGCCGGACAATTGGACGGCTTTGGTTTGCGACAACCTGGCTCGGTGTAAACAAGTGGATTTGCAATTTGGACTTGAGATTTCAGAAATCTCAAGATCTGAGGTATGAGTTTCGGCTTGTTGTTTGTTCTTGATAGGAGAGATCAATTTTAATCTCACAAGTTGATCCGTGATGGGATTAAGTATTGTTTTAATTTTAAATTCCGCTGCATTGTTTAATTTTAATTAGATTAAAAATTATATGATCGTTGATTGAGTATGATCCGAATGCCAACAAATCCACATATAAGATAACATAGTATCTCAAGTCTGAGGACTATTTGCACAACTGACACATGGGAACATTTCCATAGACACTTGAGTGAGCTACCAAATGGAGTTATCATAGCGAGTCAAGTTCGGTGAACTTGTTCCCTAACAAGCACCCACATGTTATCCCCAAGTATTTCCATACTTCAATCTATGAGATCGATTGTTTACTTCAAAAGTAAGGAGGCTTAACATGTATTAGTTGTCGCAACCTAAAAAATAACGAGTCTCATCACAATACGTTATTATTCGTTAAGCGTGACATTAAAAAAAACCAAGGAAAAGTCGACTTAATTCCTCTAAAAAATGAAGGTTTTGAAAATGACCTTGAAAAAGACATGGAGTCGCCACCAATCTTTTTTAGCTAGGTGTGATCGGCCACCTATTAAAACTAGTTTTATAAAATATTTTAAAAATTAATTAAAACATTTTTAAAACCAATTCCAAGTCTGCGTTTTAAACCAGAGAAATCAAAGAAACGGGTTCGGGACTCGGTTACGTGCGGGGAAAGATTAGCACCCCCACAATGCCCGTATAAAACGGTACCTTATTAATCGTGTGTTATCTCAAATCTCGGTGTAAAGTTGGTTTTAAATTTAGTATTTCAAGTTAATTCCCAATTTAAAGAAAAATAATCCATTTTTTAATTGAAAATGATTCGAAATTTATAAATTCAAAATTTTCCTATATTCCCCAACAAACGTGGCAAAATATAGAAATTTTTATTAGTTTTGGAAAACTTTCCGAATCATTCTCTTATTTTTTTGAAAGAAAGATATTCCTTTATTAATGATAATTGATGATATTCCCTCCAGCAAACCCGGTGGAGAACTCATGAATTATTTTAACTCGAGAATATCTTTATTTTTTATTGAAAAAAATCATTATCCTTTTGAAAACATTTTAAAAGATATGAATATGTATATGCATGACATAAATAAAATGACATAGCAAAATCTAAATAATATAATGCTTCCTAAATGATATGATATAATTTAAATGCCTTAGTATATTCTAAATGAAATGAAATGTCCTAAGTTATATGACATATTCTAAATGAAATGAAATGACCTAGGTAGCATAATATGTTCTATATGAGATGCAATATCCTAAGTCATATGATATATTCTAAATGAAATGAAATATCCTAGGTAACATAATATTTTAAATGAAATAAAATATCCTAAATGATATAATATATCCTAAATGAAATGAAATAACCTAAGTAACATAATATATTCTATATGAAATGAAATGAAATGACCTAAGTAACATACATATTCTATATGAAATGAAATGATTTAAATGACATACATATATGGATGATATGGCATATAATTTAAATGACATGGAATATAAAATAATGCTATCAGATAATATGCATGGAAATAAAAATGAAAATAATAATGCATGAACATAGTATGTGCTAAATAATATAACAAAAATAATTAAATAAAAAGCATAGGATATCATGAAATATTCCAAATCATATAATTAACAATATAACATAACTCAAAATCATAACAATATCATAGAAATTATCATAGCAAAAATCACATATTATATAAAATGCATGAATATGGAAAATGCAATGCATGAAAATGTATTTTTTTCCTTTAATTAAGGAAATCCGTATATCTAAAAAGATATCTGGATAGCTTAGGAAAATATGTCAAATTAAATATTCTAAAACCAAAATACTTTGTGATTGCTTGAAAACAATTTTGAAAAGCTTAGATTAAAAATAAAAACTAGACTAAACCCTTTTTTAAATGGCTCTAATTTCCTAAGTTTAAAATCCCGGACTTGACCACCCTTAACCCGAGAGTTAAAAAATCATTTTTAGAGTTTAAAAAGGCTTACAAACTACCCTAAGTCAGTAGCTAACCTTCCTAATCAGCCCCCTCTAAGTAACTTAACCAAAACAGAAAAATGATTTTTTCTTTAAATTCAACTCTGACTCCACTATCCAGTTTTAAGCCACGATTTTTTACCCTATTTTTAAAAATTCAAAAAAATCTAAAAAAACATACTGGAGACTCAGGACATGTAAAAACACTCGAGAAAAAATCGAATTAATTTTATGATTAAAGATAAACTCCCAGAAAAATCATAAAAGTACGAGTACTGGGTGAAAAAATTGTTTTGTCAAAACACATTTTTTGCCTTTGATAAAATCATTTAAAAATCAAAGTAAAAATATTTAAGACTCAAAAAATGACTCACAAATAGTAGCTAGGACTTTTTGAAAGTTAGATAAAAATTGGCTAAGTAAAAAAAATCACAAATGTAGAATAATCAATTTGACAAAACTTAATTTTCCACAAGTGTGCCCAAGAGAGCATGACTTTGAATCATTAATTGGCCTAAGTCATTAGTCAAGTGGAATGAACATGAAATGCATGAAAAATACAGCAAATATGATGCATGAAATGCATGAGTTTAAACCTAAATGTCATGAAAAAATGCATGGCATCCATATAGTGACCTAGACGTAAATGAACTTGCATGGCATTTAATGCAAGCTAGGTCTAAAATGCATGAACATGCATGGCAAATAAACCAAACCTAATAACTAAAATATGCATGGCATTTGAACAAACACAAGGCATGCTTAAACTAAAAACTCAACCAAATATCATGCAAATGCTAACCTATCAACTAACATAGCAAAAATGCAACACACAATGCAAAACACATGGAGTAGCAGAATGGCCTCAAGCTCCAACAAGTATGGCATTTTCACAAACACTTGGTATACTAACATGAAAAACTAAATCAAATGTCATGCAAATGCAAAACCTACTAACTAACATTTCAAAAATGCACATACAATGTAAAACACATGGAGTAGCCGAATGGCCTCAAGCTTCAACAAGCATGGAATTTTCACAAACACTTGATATGCTAACATGCTCAACTAAAATATAACACTCAAATCATGCAAATACTAAAACCAAACAAGCATTTGCACAAACACTTAATATACTAACATGCTCAACTAAAATATAAGACTCAAATCATGCAAACACAAGGTAGAGACACTCACAAGCATTTTCACAAACACTTGATATACTAAATATAAAACATCAACAAATTTAAACATTATGAAAACAGTAAATTAAAAATGCAAGAACATGATATTTAAATCATAAATGGCAACAAACAAAGCAACCAAATTAAAATATGACTCAAGTATATGAAGTAGAACAACACTTAAAGCATCAAAAGTAAAGAATAACATAAATGACATGATGAATTAAATAAAAAATAGCAACCATAATAAAAAATGTAGGCCATTCGGCCATTAAGGAAAAATAAGAAAAAAAAATTGTAAAAAAAAATTTAAGAAAGAGATGAAGAAAGAACTTAAGAAGAACAATAAAAAACACTTATTTAAAAAGAAAAACTCACCAAATGATAATCAAAATAGAAAAAATAAGAATGGAAAATCAAGAAAGTGCAAGAGTTGATGCTCAAGAGCAACCTCAAGAAGCTATATTTCAAGCTTTATCTCTTCAAACTTTCCTTTTTTTTCTAAACCTTTTCTTTTTGCCTTCAACCAAGGAGAGAAAAACTAAGCAAAAACTAAGAGAAATCTGAAAAAATGAAGTCCAAAAAATAAAAAATTTGCTCCCTCTATGTGATGGCAGAATTTTACCTCTCTCCTCCCCTAGGATGTTGTCATTTTGATTCCAACCAACTTCTATCCAAGGGCTAGTGATTCAAGGTGAAAAATTATGAAATTAGCACCATTAGATTAGTGTATCAGCTGTCCATAATTACAGCTGTTCAAGAATAATGATGACACTCTCCCTTGGCCTATGTGGCTTAATCACAATGGCATGATTAAAAAGAATCTCTAACTCACTCTTAATTCTTGGCCATTTGATTGAAAAATCAGAAGCTTCCTCTTTTCTTTGGGCCTTGGCAGGCCAGCACTTCTCTTTTCCAGCCCAAGTCTGACTTTTTGAAAGGCCAAAAGAAGCCCTTTTCGGTTGCTTCGGTGAAATGACCGTTTTGCCGCAGGATGCAAATAAATGTCAAACGGACTCCAAATTTGAATTTTATTTTTTTAATACTTTCAAAATAATAAAATATTGAATTCTGGAAGTTTTCAAAAAATTTCGAATCCGTTTGCTATTTATTTGGATTTTTTCTTCCAAAAATGCCCTTTTATGCCCCCACATTTTACCATTTTTTAAACGAGATCCAAATCAAGATTTTTCTTCACCAATCTCTTCCAAATAATTTAAAAGTGTGATCTGGAAGTTTTCATAATTTTTGGAGCTCATTTGGTATTTTTTCGGGATTTATCTGCTTGAATTACTACATAAGGGCTTGGGATTTAGCCATTTTGCAAACGAACTCCGAATCAAGATTTTCTTTCGCCAAAATCTTACAAATAATTTAAAAATGATATTTGCAAAATTTCAAAATTTTTGGAGTTCATTTGCTATTTTTTCGGGACTTATCTTCTTGAATTATTGTATAGGAGGCCCGGGATTTGGCCATTTTGGAAACGAACTTCGAATCAAGATTTTCTTTCGCCAATCTCTTCCAAATAATTTTAAAATGAGATTTGCAAATTTTCAGAAGATTTGGAGCTCATTTGCTATTTTTCCGGGATTTTCCTTCTTGAATTACTACGTAAGAAGCTCGGGATTTGGCCATTTTGCAAACGAACTCTGAATCAAGATTTTCTTTCGCCAATCTATTTCAAATTATTTAAGAATGAGATTTGCAAATTTTCAAAATTGTCGGAGTCCATTTGCTATTTTTCCCAAATTTTCCAATTTTGCCTCCGAAACCCGGTTTTGCTCAAAACAAATCCGATTTTTAGATTTTCTTCAAGTTGAGCCTTGGGCTATCCTTTTTTAATCATTCCTCATCCATTGGGGGCTTTATTCTTACCAAGTCGGGCCATTTCTGTAATTCTTCTTGATTTCATCGAAATCCACCAAATACCCTAATTCTCGGTTTTCTCCCGGATGGACTTTTCTTTCGGTTTTTCTTTCAAGTGGCTTCTCCATTACCCGTAGTCAGTGCTTATCTTTCATTTGCAACCCTCAATTTTGACCAATTCGATCGTTTAAGAACTTTTCCCTAAATTTTTCGGATTAGGGTTTTCTTTCTACTGAATCTCCAAATCCCAACTTCCGAACTCCATATCTTTCGATGTTGACCTTGGATTATCAAAATTCTTTCGCCATTTTTCAATTGAACTTCAAATCTTTATTTTGAAAGTGGGTTGATTTTTTTCAGTAGTTGACTTTTCGAGGTTGACTTTTTCGGGGTTGACTTTTTCTGAGGTTGAATTTTTTCAAGTTTGACTTTTTATGCTCGCCCTCTTAAACTAAGTCTCAGAGTACCACCTAAAGGATGAAAAAAAATCGTTTTACACTCGGAAACATCAATTTAGGAAGAAAACATACTTGTTTTAGTGGTCCGGACAAAATTAGGTGTCTACATTAGTCTTTGAGCATGGTCAATGTCTCGTTTCGACAATACAATGACCAATAATTAGTTTAGGTACACTATTTTTATGCATAAGGATCTCATAATTATAACTCTTTATAATTCCTTTGCAAGGCTATTGTGTTCCAAGGACTTTATCCAATTAGCTCACAATAACTCTTTATTTCGCTTACTAATTGATAAACGAAAACCATTATCACATATATCATAACTGATTAGTATGCATTATGGAAGTGAATCCCTTCCAACTTGATTGACTCTAGGACATATTCCAACAAGGATTTCAGTAAAGAGCATTACCTATCATTGAAAAGGTTTTTTTTACTTTGTTCATGTGGATTACTGTTAGAGGCTAGACGCTTGGACAATTGTTGGTTTGTTATAACCAAACTTGAAGTTTTTGGTGAATTCAACTTGCTATCGTCGAAAGAGCAAAGTAAGCAAAATTTGTACTACATGATTAGCTCTATTTTGATTGTATGTTTTTATTAACATGGTCAATGACTTTTGGTAATTGAAATTTTTTAAATTTCCACTGCATATATTTTTATATGATCAATTACCAACATGCACTTCGTAGAAGGCACAACAAATCGATTTCATGTGGTGTTAAATGCAATTTTTGAAATAAAGATTTTTTATTTAAAAAAAGAAAAATGACAAGGGGTCAAAATGCAATTTAGAAAATGTTTTTTTAATTTGGTAAGTATTATTGGAGATGTTTAAAGGTGGGGAAGTCATATGTAAACGGTGATTAAAATTATATTGGAAGATAAGAAACAAAAAATAATAATAATGGATATGAGCTCAACTCATGTTGGATATCAATGTATTATTTTGGGTGTATATATACGAAATACATATTTCAATACGTAGGTTCTCGTAACTAGATACACGGTGAATAATTAACGTATACAATTGATAGTTGGTTGTACTTATGTGTGATATTCAATCTCACATAGAACAAAGTTTGGCTTTTGCTAGTTGTTTATAAAAACTTGTGTTCCATGTTGGGTTGGGCCCCAAGGGGCACCCAAGTTTTGTGGTGGGTAAGGACCTATACAAACTGGGTTGGACCACACGCGCCACCGTCGTCGGGCTGGGCTGGGTCGGGTCAAACCGGGCTTGAGCTTGGGTCATCACTATCCTTTGTTTTTGCTGCCCAGCCGGACCAACTTGCTACTGGTTGTCTGATTAATTCAAGCCTGTTCGGTCCAGGATCGAACCGGTTCGTGTTTGTTCTAGAATCTGTCTTTTCGGTAAAGACATATCGGTTCGGCTTCCTGCCTGATCGAACCGGTTCGTTCCTTATGGGTGTGCCTATTCTGATCAAACATGTTCCTTCACATGTGATGTGTCTTTACCGAACATGTAGATTGTCTGCTATAAATACAGACTTCTGGTGTCTGTTTTTAAACACTCATTCACACAAATTATTTTGTGTCTTCTGAGAGAGAGACTTAAGCATTCTTTTATTCGCTGTGTTGCATTTGAGTGTGCTTTTATTTGCAACGTTTATCGAGGAAACCTGGGAGACAATTTGCATCAAACTGTAAGCACCTTTAAACAGGCAAAAACGTCTTAAGGTCAAAGGTCCAACCTTGACTCGATTCTGTTTCTTTGCTGTTTGTTTAAAGTCTGTAAGCATTGTTGCTCTGAATTATGTTCGTATATAAATATATATATATCAGTTCATCTTATTATTTGTTTATATATTCTGTTTATATTTTTAGTATATAGCAACCAACATTCTTAAGACATTTTTTTGTTTGTTATATACTAAGATATATATACTGTTTGTCAGAATATATTTATTAGTCGAATCTTTATGGTTTTGTTACTATATGTGCAATATCAATATTTGTTAAGTATATATATATATTCTTTGTTATACATTGTTACTTACTGTTTGTGAAATCATATATATATTATTATTGTTGTTAGAATAATATTATATTTATATATTGTGGTTAATATTGCACGGTTTATTGCATAGTTTACGAATCTTGTGTTAATATATATTTCTTAAGTTTCTGACTTCTTTCTATTTGTTAAGCATATATATATATATATATATATATATATTCTGTTTGTTGAATATATATTATTTTTATACGTACTTTAGTAACCGATTTGTTACTTACAGCTTTAGTTAAAATATATATTTATTGTTTAGTTTTGCTTTCGTACATACTGTTTATATATATTGGAAGCTTATATTTATATTGTTTGTGTTGTTTTATAACATATTTATATATTTATATTTCGATACTGTTTTATATATATATATTTATTATTGCTACATACTGCTTGCTTTTATATATATATATATATATATATATATATATACACTACTTTGTATTAG
The DNA here is from genome assembly GCA_030761205.1 of Fremontodendron californicum. Classification (NCBI taxonomy): domain Eukaryota; kingdom Viridiplantae; phylum Streptophyta; class Magnoliopsida; order Malvales; family Malvaceae; genus Fremontodendron; species Fremontodendron californicum. Next base: position 17,278,631 of record JAULJL010000010.1, on the reverse strand, counting down.
TAGTGTAATTTTTTCTGTTATAGAATTGTACGAAAGTTGATCCTGTTTATTTTTAAAATAACAGATGGTCGGAACATCTACTAGTACTGCTAGAGCGCCCATAACGCCACAACCTCTACATGTCACACATGGTGAGAGACCCGAGAAGTTCAGTGGTCTGAACTTCAAACGTTGGCAGCAAAAGATGATGTTCTATCTAACCATCCTCAACCTAGCCAAGTTGTTACGGGAGGAGGCCACGACTCTAAACGAGGGAGAAACCGATACTAAGATTGTAGCTTCGGTGGATGCATGGAAGCATTCAGACTTCCTATGCAAGAATTACATCCTCAATGGATTAGACAACACGTTATACAACGTGTATAGCCCAATCAAGACTGCTAGAGAGCTGTGGGAGTCCTTAGAAAGGAAATATAGAATCGAGGATTCCGGCACAAAAAAATTTGTGGTTGGCCGGTTTTTGGATTTCAAAATGGTGGACTCAAAATCCTTGATTAGTCAAGTCCAAGAGTATCAATTGCTCCTTCATGAGATTACTGTCGAAGAAATAATTCTTAGTGAATCATTTGAGACGGTGGCTTTGATAGAGAAATTACCACCTTCATGGAAGGATTTCAAGAACTATCTAAAACACAATAGGAATGAGATGACTTTAGAGGACCTGATTGTCCGATTAAGGATCGAGGAGGATAATCGTGGTTCAGAGAAGAGGGTTAAGGTTCAAACCATGGAAGCCAAGGCGAATGTTGTTGAACATTCGAAGAAGACCAACAAGAGGAAATTTGTTGGTTCAAGAAGTTCATGGGAACTTGTTTCGTGTGCAACAAGCCCAGACATCATGCAAAGGACTGCCGACAAAACAAGAAGAATAAAGCTCAAGCCAACTTGGTTGATGATTATGAGATTGAGCTAGTTGTTGTTGTATCACAAGTGAGCTTGGTGGAAAACCCTAAGACTTGGTGGGTTGATACCAAGGCCACTTGTCATGTTTGTTCTTAAAGGAAGAGTTTCACCGAGTACAAAGAAGTTGCTAATGATGAGCAACTGTTTATGGGAAACTCTATGGCTTGCAAGGTACGAGGCCATGGGAAGGTGTTACTCAAGATGACTTTCGGGAATGAACTAACTTTGAATAATGTAGTTCATGCTACTAAAATTCATAAAAAATTTGGTTTCTGGCTCTCTGTTGAGCAAGAACGGGTTTAGGCTTGTATTCGAGTCTGATAAATTTGTACTCACCAAAAGTGGGATGTTTGTGGGAAGGGGATATCTTTCTGATGGGCTTTTTAAGCTCAAGGTTATGACAATTGTACCAAAGAACAAGATTATTAATAATAATATTTCTTATGTTTACATTATGGTATGGTAGATTAGGTCATGTAAATTACAAGACCTTGAAGAGAATCAGCAATTTGGATTTGCTTCCGAATTTTTCATTGACAAAAATCACAAATGTGAAATTTGTGTGGAATCCAAATTAGTTAAGGCTCATTTCTATTCAATAGAAAGAAGTAGTGAATCTCTAGAGTTAATTCACACTGATATTTGTGATTTAAAATTTTTGCAAACTAGAGGTGGTAAAAAGTATTTTATTACTTTTATAGATGATTGCACAAGATATTCTTACGCCTTTTTGCTAAAAAGCAAAGACGAGGCTTTGGAAGCTTTTAAGCTATTTAAGAATGAGGTCGAAAATCAACTAAGCAACAAGATAAAGAAAATAAGGAGTGATAGAGGTGGTGAATATGATTCATTGTTTAATGAATTCTATTTGGTAATTGGTATCATCCATCAAACCACTGCTCCTTATTCACCTCAACAAAATGGTATTACAGAATGCAAGAACCGAACATTGAAAGAAATGATGAACGCTTTGTTGATAAGTTCAGGGTTACCTCGGAACTTATGGGGGAAAGCTATTTTATCAGCTAATTATATTTTAAATAAAATACTCCACAAGAAGTTAGACAAGACACAGTATGAATTATGGAAGGGTCTAAGACCAAACTACATATACATGAAAGTCTGGGGGTGTCTTGCGAAGGTAGTTGTTCCTCAACCTAAAAAGGTCAAAATAGGACCTAAAACTATTGGTTGTGTATTCATTGGATATGCAAGCAATAGTGCTCTTATTGTTTTCTTGCGTTCAAATCGGATATTCTCGATATTCATATCAATACGATAATTGAATCAAGGAATGCTTTGTTTTTTTAAGATGTTCTTCCTTACAAGAAAAAGCAAGAAAATAAGACTACAAAGAGAACTCCTGAGTCCTCGAGTAGTGATCCACATGTAGATGAAGAGAAATAAGAGGAACCTAGAAGGAGTAAATGGGCTAAAGTATCGACTATTTATGGTCCGGATTTTCTAACATATTTGTTAGAAAATGAACCTCAAACTTTTAACGAGGCTATGTCATCTCCAGAAACACAATTCTGGAAAGAGGCCATTAACAATGAAATAGAATCCATCATGCATAATCATACATGGGAACTGATGGATCTTCCTCACAGGCATAAGCCTTTAGGATCCAAATGGATATTTAAGAGGAAGATGAAAGTAGATGGATTGATTGATAAATATAAAGCCCGACTTGTAATAAAAGGTTACAAACAAAAAGAAGGGCTTGATTATTTTGATACGTATTCACCAGTTACGAGAAGAATATCCATTCGATTGTTAATAGCTATAACAGCTCTTAACAATCTCGATATACACCAAATAGATGTTAAGACAACTTTCCTGAATGGAGATTTAGACGAAGAAATCTATATGGAACAACTCGAAGGGTTCAAAGTTCCGAGGCAAGAAAAAAAGGTGTGTAGACTTGTTAAATCATTATATGGTTTAAAGAAAACACCTAAACAATGGCATCGAAAATTTGACTATACAATGTTGTCAAATGGTTTTTGTATTAATGAATACGATAAATGCGTATATGTAAAAAATATGAATAATGGATATGTCATTGTTTGTCTATACGTAGACGATATGTTGATCTTAGGCAGTAATGATGAGATCATCAAAGCTACCATAGTATGGTTAACCAGTAAATTCGATATGAAAGATATGGGTGTAGCAGATGTGGTTTTAGGAATTAAAATTTCTAAAACAGAAGATGGCATGGTAATATGTCAAGATCATGATTATGAAAATAAGATTCTTGAGAAATTCAATAAGAATTATACCAATATAGCCTAAACACCCATAAATGTTTGTTTACATCTAAGGAAAAATATTGGTGACGCAATATATCAAATTGAATATTCGCAGATAATTGGTAGTCTTTTGTATCTCATGAATTGCACAAGACCAGACATAGCTTACTCAGTTAACAAACTGAGTAGATTCACAAGTAATCCTGGAATGGATCACTGGAAGGCGATTGTGAGGGTACTCAGATATTTGAGATACACCTCAAGTTATGGACTGCACTATACAAGATATCTAGTTGTACTTGAAGGGTACACTGATGCAAACTGGATGTCCGATACTAAAGGTTCGAAATCCACTAGTGGATTTATCTTTACTATTGGAAGAGCTGCAGTGTCATGGAAATCTTCTAAACAAACATGTATTACCAGATCCACCATGGAATCTGAGTTTATAGCTTTAGATAAAGCTGGAGAAGAAGCAGAATGGCTTCAGAATTTTTTAGAAGATATTCCATGTTGGCCGAAACCTATGACTGCAATTAGTATACATTGCGATAGCCAATCTGCAATTGGTAGGGCACAGAGTAGTTTGTATAACGGTAAATATCGACACATTCGTCGAAGACACAATACCGTTAGACAGTTGCTCTCAAATGGGATTATCTCTATTGCTTATGTATAATCAAAGGATAATATTATGGATCCACTTACTAAAGGTTTAACAAGAGATGAAGTAAATATATCATCGAGGGGAATGGGACAATCGAATTATGTTCAAAGGGACAACCGAATTATGTTAACTTAGTGTGAGCACTAAAAGAGTTAAACACTCTTATCTATTCCTATGATGATTTAGTGCTGCCTGCAAAGGAGTTAGGATAAGCTATGCTTTTAATGATTCTTATAGCTTACTAAAATCAAGTAGGGTATTGCAGGATACTCTTAATAAGAAATCACCTATTATGAGTAAGAAACGTGCCCATTTCTATGAGAATTGATCAGGCTAAATTCTCTAGAGTACTCATAAGAAACCAGGAAGTGTTCGGGGCCAAAATGGACACAACCGTGAAAATCGAAGATGTTCGAAGAGGAATTGTGTGACACCTATTGTTTGGGTTTACACGAAAGGCTGAATAGTTCAAGACATCATGTTCACTAGTTAGCCGAGTAAATTCGATACTTGTTCACTATGGAAGGTTCAAAGCCAAAAGCTACCTATCTTGATGCAATTACTCTTCAAAGAAAGTCTCTCTCAAACTTCGAGTCAGTTCGTCGTTTTAATTAGATAATTTCCATTCATGAGGGGGATTGTTGGATATCAATGTATTATTTTGGGTGTATATATACGAAATACGTATTCCAATACGTAGGTTGTCGTAACTAGATACACGGTGTATAATTAACGTACACAATTGATATCAAAATTGAATGAGAAATTAGTCTCATTAAACACCCACTTGAAGAGGAAGATAGTAGGTTGTAATTGTGTGTGATATTCAATCCCACATAGAACAAAGTTTGGCCTTTGCTAGTTGTTTATAAAGACTTGTGTTCCATGTTAGGTTGGGCTCCAAGGGGTACCCAAGTTTTGTGGTGGGTAAAGACCTACACAAACTGGGCTGGACCACACACGCGCGCACGCGTCGCTACCGAGCAATGTCAGACTGGGTTGGGTCGGACCGAGATTGGGATATCACTGTCCTTTCTTTTTGCTGCCCAGCTGAACCAACTTGCTACTGGTTGTTTGATTAATTCAAGCCTGTTCGGTCAGGACCGAACCGATTCGTGTTTGTTCCAGAATCTGTCTTTTCAGTAAAGACATGTCGGTTCGGCTTCCTGTCTGACCGAACCGATTCGTTTCCTTTGGTGTGCCTGTTCTGATCAAACAGATTCCTTCCAATTGGTGTGTCATTACCGAATAGGCAGATTGTCTGCTATAAATATAGACTTCTTGTGTCTGTTTTTAAACACTCATTCACTCAAATTATTCTGTGTCTTCTGAGAGAGAGACTTAAGCATTCTTCTGTTCGCTGTGTTGCATCCGAGTGTGCTCGAGGAAACCTGGGAGACGATTTGCATCGAACTGTAAGCACCTTTAGACAGGCAAAAAACGTCTTAAGGTCAGAGGTCCAACCTTGACTCGATTCTGTTTCTTTGTTGTTCGATTAAAGTCTATAAGCATTGTTGTTCTGAATTCTGTACGTATTTATATATATCAATTCATCTTCTTATTATTTGTTTATATATTCTGTTTATATTTTTAATATATAGCTTCCAACAACTCAAGCTATGAGCCTCGCTCAAGCCCATAGGATTGGTTTGACTCAAATTGAACTTAGCAAAGTGTTTAGATTATTGTCAAGGTTTTTTGTCAAGTATAAGATTAATAATTTTTTTGAAAAAAAAAATTTAAATATTATTAAAATTAAGATGGATTTTAATGAATATGTACGTGATTTTTAAACAAAAATTGACATTTAGAAAAGTTAAGAAAAAAACTTTGTTAGCTTAAGCATTTAAACAAATAATCATGATAAGTTTAAATTCAAAAAAGTTATTGTTCGCCTATTACATTCCCTTAGATATTAGTTTAAATAATTTTATAAATAATCATCACAATTTTATTAGTATAAAATTAAAAATAAACTATTTAAATTTTATTACGGCCAGTTAGTTAGCAAAATATATTTGACTGAAATTCTTTTAGAGTGTGTTTGAATGAGGGATTTGAAAGAGGAATTTCATTTTAATTAAGGTTTTCAAAAATTCAAAAATAAATTTATTTGTTTGTGTAAAATTAAAGGAGAATTTTAAAAGGCTAATATACTAAAAAAATGTACATTTTATTTAAATAAACTCTTATGCTTTTATTGTACTTAACTAAACCCTTATTCTTTGGTTTTTACCCATGAAAACCCTTAATTCTAATTGAAAGAAATATCATATGAGTTTTGATGATCAAAACTATTAAAATAAGTAATTGATATAGAATGGAACTTGGTTCTTAACCCCCCCCCCTTTTTAAATCTTTTCAAATTTTATTGGGCAACAATGTAGTTTCCCTCCGGTAAAGTTTGATGACATATTTTTTTTTTAAGGTTTTCTCTTAGCATTGTAATATTTTGAAAAGCTCCTTCCGTTTGTGCAAAAAAAAAAATCGAGGGCAAATTGATGGCTTGATCATGTTTGATGCATATTTAATTCATTTATTTTCTTGAATGTCAAAATTTTCAGGCAGAACCACCTAGTATAGTGGTGGCAACAATGGTAAGTTTGAGCCAGATGCTTGAAAATTAGATATTTAAGCTTGATTCTTTGCGAGTATTGGTGGTTGATGAGGTAATTAAAATATAAAAGCATTTGCTCTGTTAATTAGTTGTTGACTTGCTTATAATAAGGTGAGCAGCAACTTTAGCATTTAAATTTCCAACACACCATTTCAAGCTGGTTCATAAGATAACTGAAGTTTTTTTTTTTTTTTTTTCAATTAGATTTAAGGGTTTTCATGGGTAAAAAGCAAAGAATAAGGGTTTAGTTAGGTATAGTAAAAGTATAAAGGTTTAGTTAAATAAAGTGTAATAGTTTAAGGTTTTTTTTTTTTTTTTAATATATTAGCCATTTTAAAATTTATAAGAAATTTCAAGATGTGATTTGAGCACTTTATTGCAACATGGCCTACTATGTTGCAACATTGGCCACTATAAAATAAAAAATTTAAAAAAACAATTTATTATTTTATTTAACTATGATATATATTGTTTATTTTTATATTATTAATAATATCTATATATTTTTTCGAATTTAATTATGCATATATTGCATTTTTTTTACACATATATGTATTTTTTATTTTTAATATCATTATTCCTCTTTTATAATTATTTTTTATTTCATAAAATTCCAATAGCTTAAATTTCCTTCTAAAAAATTTATCCAAATAAAACAATTACAAATGCTAGTATTTTGAAATACTTTCATTTTAAATTTTTTCAAAATTTTAAAATTTTTCATCCTAACGCACTGTTATAATTGGCTTCAGTATTAACTCTAACATAGAAACAAAAAAAAATAATAATGTTATTATAGATTAAATTCTTTTATGTTATTAAAGTAATTATTACACACTCTAAAGAATAATTTGATAAAAAAATATAATTGAAATTTTGATTATTTGAATTTTTAAATAATAAATATATTTACTCGTACCATCATCATACTAATCATTTAGTAGATTTCAATGTTAATTAATTTTAAAACTTAAAAATAATATTAATGAAAAATAAATGAATAAGTATAAAGAAACATTTGACATTATTATTTTCTTGAATTGATTTTTTTTTTTTTTAGAATTTTTGAATTGAAAAGTTAATGGGAACTAGAAAAAAAACCCCATTTTGTCAGGATATTTTTAATTTTTTTAATTAATTAATAATTAATTTTAAATTATATTTATTAAATAATAAATATTTATTTATTTATTTTTAAATTGTAATAATATTAATATAATTATATTTTGTTAATTATGAAAATTTCATTTATGAAAAATATTTATTTATAAATTACTTAATACAAATGCATTTTCAAATGTAATTTATGTATATTTTTAAAAAATATTTATACTTTATTGTATACTATATATTTTTATTTATAGGAGGTAAAAAATAATAAATGAAACAAAAATAAAATAAAATTGTGGTTTGTATTTTATTCTTTCGTAGGATCGATTTTCTTACATAGGTTAACAGTAAATTCATTTTTCCTTTTTTTAATTTTTTTTCGAATGGGTCGGGTGTGAATCTTAAATCGACCTACGAGTCAACGTATGGACCAACCTCTTTAAATACATCATTTAAAATAAAATTGAAAATAATTAATAAAATAAATATTTTTTAACTTTTTCCCTAAGTTGATCGGGAAAGGATCCTAAATCTACTTGTAAGTCAACGTGCAGACTAACCCTTTTAAATACATTATTTAAAAATAAAAAATAAAAAAACTAATTAATAAAATAAATTTCTTTTAAAAAAATTATTTCATGCGGCTCGGGTATGGATCCTAAATCGATCCAGAGTCAACGTGCGGACTAACCCCTTTAAATACATCATTGAAAAATAAATTAAATAATTTTTTTTAAACTATTTTTCCGTGCGAGTCGGGTACAGATCCTAAATCGATCAATGAGTCAATGTGCGAACCAACCCCTTTAAATACATCCTTTTTAAATAAAATAAATAGATTAATAAAATAAATTTCTTTTTTTTTAACTTTTTTTTTCTTGCGGATCGAGTATGGATCTTAAATCGACCCACGAGTCAACATACGTACCAACCCTTTAAATACATCATTTAAAAATTGTCGCATCCCAACTCCGGGAGTGTGACCGGCTAGAGACAAGTATATACCCTTGCCTTCGAAGCCTTAACCATTCATCTACCTAACAAAATTTCGGCATGACCTCGCCCGATAAGGTAGGTTTATCGAACCTGCAAAACATGCAACACAATAATAATAAACACATGACATCCTGGTTAGGACATCTCCAACTAGGGAGTGACCGAGATGCCCCACAGCAGACGTACAAAGTGAACCATAATACATATATTTATATACAATACCAAAAATATACACCACAATCTCAGTCTGCGATAGGATAACTGCATGACACATAATACAACATACTTAGATAAAATAACATATGACATCCCTAGGTGACTGTGCACGGCTCCATCAAGTAACGGATCACCTAGTCAAAACGACATGTCATGCTCATCGAGTAGCGTAACGAACTCAGCCGGCGGGGTGGATGAGGGACCGGGTCGATCAGTGTCTGAAAAAGAAAAATAACTAAAGAGTGAGTCATGAGGACCCAGTGAGCAAACGCAAGTTATATTAACTAATATCACCTGGATGTTTCTATCCAACATCACAAACAACTATAACATCCGGTTGGGTCAGTAGACTCCTACAAACAGGTAGGGCTCGAAAGCTCCTACAAAACTGGTAAGGCTCAAAAGCTCCTACAAAACTGGTAGGGCTCTAAGGCTCTTACAAAACCAGTAGGGCTTGACGGCTCCTACAAAACCGGTAGGGCTAGAAAACTCCTACAAAATCGGTAGGGCTCGAAGGCTCCTACAAAATTGGAAGGGCTCGAAGGCTCCTACAAAATCGGTAGGACTCAAAGGCTCTTACAAATCGGGTATAACTTAGAATTACCATAAACTTGCATCACATAGCATCTAAATAAGCATACTAGCAAAGAACAAAGTGGCGCCATATGGTCGACCACTCATATGACAATCTTGGATTATTACATAATCATCACTTGTCCATTCCTTGACCTTTTTCTCACGTCTTTACTAGAACTCGATATCATAAGGTAATTCTTCGTCATACATTCATACAAACACAGTCAGTATGTCATAACATAATCTAACGATCCTACATCTATCGCTACACGTTTACTCACAATACGCTAACTGGGAGGAATTGGATCCTCGTGCTCCGAAGTTCTTCCAACCACGGACTCAGCTAATCCGCGCTCCTAGTACATAAACAATAATTTTATAATTTAGAAACATATACACTATCCAAATTGTAGCTAATTAGCTACTATCCAAAATTTTACAGCTTAGCTATTTAAGCATTATAATATTTACACCAAGCTCGGGTGCAAATCCGGAACAATGATCAACTAGAAAGTTGCTTCCCCGAGCCTAGCAAAGCCAATAGTGGCCTCTGATGGTGGTGGAAGTGGCGGCACAAGGTGGTTGGCCACCATGGTGTATTCGGCCAATCTTGGATTTCCATCTCCAAGCCACTTTTTCAATCAACCAACCCCAAATAATGGATTTAGAGGTTGATTTAGGACCACCCATGGTGGTGGTTTAAGGTGGTGGCTATGTTGGAAACCACCTAAGGCAAAATGGCCATAAAGAGAAACACATAGTTTATCTTGGTTTCTTGAAACACTAATACCAAATAAATGATCCTCACCTTCTAGATAGTAAGAATATGTATTTTGTTGGCTTGGTGATGAGTAGAAATCAAAAGATCAAGCTTACTAAGCTTTTGGCTATGGAGTTTTCTCACTTGGTTAGGTTTCTCAAGGTTGAAGATGAAACAAACCCTTAATTCCTAAGGAGAATGAGTCTCACGGCTGATTAGGGGTTTATGGCATGCATTTTATGGCCATTTTCCAAGCCAAATGACAAAAATACCATTTTTAGCCCACTTTTTATCTTTTAGTGCCTACATGGGGCCCACATGAAATTTTTATGTTTGGAAGCTCGTTTTTCACTTGTCTCAGCACGGATATGTTTAAAATATCATTTTACACTAGTACGCAAGTTTTCATAATTTTCTGATATCCCGAACATCAAATTCGGGCCCTGGACCGTTTACGGGTCAACATTAAGATTTTTTTCGGTTTTAGCTCCGATTCTCATTCTGATTTCACCAACTGCTTTCTAACATCATTTTATGTCCATATGAATCCATTTATTCACTTAAAACCTTTTTCGGACCTTCTCGCGGCCAGTTCCAGATTTTCACTCCTTTAAGTTTACTAAAGGCGTATTCGCTTTCCACTTTACTTTTTGAGTAAAAAAAATGTCAAATTTTCAATCTAAGCATCATATTGAGATACTCTATGATCACAGAGTCTATTGATACCATATACAAACCATAAATAAAATTTTGGTTAAAATGACCAAAATACCCCTAGTTCATATTTTATCGATTTTGTGCCGACTAGATTTTCCAATAATCCTGATCAATAATATATCACATTTTAACACTATGTGAAGTTAAAATACCAAATTTTATGGGCTTTACGTTGTCCCGATTTCGATTCGTGACTCGTGGTCAATTTAAGGCTAAATCTCTCAAATAGCCGATTAAACCCCTTACTCTAAAAATTATTAATATAACTATAAGACCATATGGTAGTGTGCTTTGTCTACAAGCATACATAAACTTGATCCACCGTCTATGAATCATTTAAAGAGACCCGAGTCGGCCTCTGACTTACGAGGGTCTTACAATTCTTCCCCCTTAAACAAAATTCATCCTCGAATTTTCCTAATTGTGAAATTATTGAATAATTCATTTAAAGAGTTACGTTCCTACTCCCAAAATAACTGGGGGTACTGTCTCCTCATGTCTCTTTCAAGTTCCCAAGTAGCTTTCTCCTTCCCATGATAGTTCCATACAACCTTCACCGAAGGAATTTCCTTCGGTCGAAGCTTCCGTACTTGCTATTCTACTATGGCTATGGGTTCCTCTACATATGTCATGTGTGGATCTACCTCTACCGCCTGTGGTTGCAACACATGGGACTCATCGGGGAGGTATTTTTGAAGTATCGACACATGAAATATAGGGTGTACAGTGGCTAACTCAGGACGAAGGGCCAACTCATATGCTACTGCCCCATGTCGTCGAAGTATCTCAAACGGGCCAATGTACCTTGGACTCAGCTTTTCTCTCTTGCCGAATCTCATGACACCCTTAAACGGAGACACTTTCAAGAACACATGATCCCCTACATCAAACTCTAGTTCTCGACGTCTATTATCGGCATAAGACTTTTACTGACTCTGTGCCGCTCGCATTTTGTCACGGATCAACTTCATATTTCGCAAAGCTTCCCGAACCATATCTTGACCTAGTAATGGACGATCACCCACCTCAAACCATCCCACTAAAGATTTACATTTCCAACCATACAATGCTTCATATGGTGCCATCTGTATGGTACTGTGATAATTGTTATTATATGCAAACTCAATCAAAGACAAGTGCTGATCCCAGCTACCCTCAAAATCTAAAACACATGCCCATAGCATATCCTCTAAAGTCTGGATGGTTCTCTCAAACTCACCATCGGTTTGGGGATGGAACGTGGTACTGAATCTCAACTGAGTACCTAGTGCCCTTTGAAATGATTCCCAAAATCTCGATGTGAACTGTGTGCCTTTATCTGACACAATAGAAATAGGCACTCCATGCAAAGGTACTATCTGGTCCAAATATAGTCTAGCATATTGGGTTGCCGTATATGTAGTGCACACTGGCAAGAAATGTGCGAACTTGGTCAATCTATCGATAATTACCCATACCGAGTCGAATCCTTTGGTTGACTTAGGCAACCTTGTAAAAAAATCCATCGTAACCTTGTCCTATTTCTATTCAGGACATCCAAACTCTGAAGTGTACCTGGGGGTTTCTGATGTTCGGTCTTAACCTGTTGGCACACCAAGCATCTAGCCACAAAGTTGGCTACATCCTTCTTCATGCCTTCCCACTAATAATGTGCTTGTAGATCATGATACATCTTGGTGGAACCAGGGCACATAGTGTAGGATGAGCTATGAGCTGCCTCGAGGAGTCTATGTCGAATATCTCCTGTCAACGGTACCACAAGGCGGTCATGTAACCATAAAGTTCCATCATCATCTATAAGAAACTCCTCGCACAATCCTTGTCCAACCTGGGCTTTCTTTCCTATGCAAAAATCATCATCATGTTGCAACCGTTTTACCTCCTCCACCAATGATGACCGTACTTGCACATGGGCTAACATCTCCCCCGTGTCGGGAACACTAAGTACCACACCATCATTGATGCAATTCCTCACTTCCCGGACTATATGTCTCTTCTGTACTGATATATGGGCTAAGCTACCCATAGACTTCCTACTCAAAGCATCCGCGACAACATTGGCTTTGCCGGGATGATAAAAGATGGTACAATCATAATCCTTCAGTAATTCCAACCATCCCCTTTGTCTAAAATTCAACTCCCGCTGATCAAATATATACTTGAGACTCTTGTGGTCTGTATAAATCTCACATGATCGGCCATACAAATAGTGTCGCCATATCTTCAATGCGAAGATAATGGCTGCCAGTTCCAAGTCGTGCGTGGGGTAATTCTGCTCATGCCTTTTCAATTGTCTCGACGCATAAGCAATAACCCTGTTCTTTTGCATCAATACATAGCCCAAACCTATGCGAGATGCATCACAATACACCACAAAGCTATATGTCTCATTTCACAATGTTAACACCTGTGCTGAAGTCAAGAGCTCCTTAAGTTCATTGAAGCTCTTCTCGCACGCATCTGACCAAACAAATTTAACATTTTTCTGTGTTAACCTGGTTAGTGGTGCAGCTATCCTCGAGAAGTTCTCCACAAACCTCCTATAATATCCAGCCAACCCTAAGAAACTCCTAATCTTTGTTACTGTAGTCGGCCTCTCCCAGTCTCGTACTGCCTCAATCTTCTTGGGATCCACAGAAATACCTTCCTTCGAAACTATATGACCAAGAAAACTCACACTCGATAGCCAAAACTCACACTTGGAGAACTTAGCAAACAGTTTGAGTGCTCGAAGAGTCTCGAGGACAACGCAGACGTGTTCCCTATGTTCATCCTCACCTCGCAAATACACTAAGATATCATCGATGAACACAATCACAAACTGGTCAAGGAAGGTTTTGAACACCTTGTTCATCAAATCCATGAACACTGTCGGTGCATTCGTCAGTCCAAACAACTTGACCAAACACTCATAGTGTCAATATCGAGTGCGAAAGGCTGTTTTGGGAATATCTTCCCTCCTTATACGGAGCTGATGGTACCCTGATCTAAGATCTATCTCAGATCGAATAAATCATTGATCCTAGGCAACGGATACTTATTCTTCGTCGTCAGTTTATTAAGCTGTCTGTAATCATTACACAACTGTAACGATCCATCCTTCTTCTTAACAAATAAAATCGGAGCACCCCAAGGAGAAGCACTCGAGCGTATAAAGCCCTTATCAAGAAGATCCTGCAACTGAACCTTTAGTTCCCTTAGCTCCAACGGAGACATATGGTAAGGAGGAATGGATATCGGTTGTGTTCCCAGGGGTACATCTATGCAAAACTCAATCTCCCTATCATGTAGAAGTCTTGGCAACTCCTCGAGAAAAACATCAGGGAAATCCTCTACCACGGGAATCCTTCTCCAATCTTGAGACTTCATCTCAGCATCATATACATACGCCAAGAATCCTTGGCAACCCTTCGCTAACAGTTTCCCGGCACTAATTACTGAGATCAAGTGAGGCGAAGTCGTTCTACGATCCCCTTGATACCTCAACACATGTTTACTCGGTATTTTCAACACTACCACCTTCTCGTGGCAATCCAATATCACATGGTGGGCAGACAACCAGTCTATGCCCAAACTCACATCAAACTCAAGTATATCTAGCTCAATTAGATCTACCAAAAGTATCTCACCCTCGATCCGTATTTCACATCCTTTCAACATTATGTTTACAGGGTAAACCTCCCCTACCGGAGTAAGCACTATCAACGGATCATTTAACATATCATAACTAATGTTCAAACATGAAGAAAAAGAAGGGGATATAAAGGAGTGCATAGCACCCGAATCAAATAATACTACAGCCTACTTGGAACAAATATCTAACGTACGTGTCACGACGGAATTCGATGCCTGCGCGTCCTGAGGATTCAGCCGAAATGCCCTGGCTTGTCCTCGACCCTCTGTAGTCTGTCCTCTACCCCTTATAGTCTGTCCCCTACCTCTAGACTGTGTACCTCTTCCTGTTGTGCCTCTACCCATTGACTGGGCCATTGATCCAATAGTAACGGCTGGCGTAACAACTGGTGGCGGTGCAACTGTAGTGTACATGGGTCAAGAAAATTCAGCGGACAGTCCTTCTTCATATGCCCCAACTGATCGCATCTGATACAAGTACCAGGCCTTCCATATCATCCAAAATGCGGATAACCACAACTCTGACAATGGGGAGCTCTTGATCTCCCAGTGTTACCTGATGACTGGGTCACCGGTCTAGTCTGACTGCTCTGCCCTATGACCATTGTACCAGCACCACTAGGTGCTCCTAATCCGCTTGTACCAGACTGCCTAAAACCCTGTCTCCCAGTCCTGGCCTTCTTCCGAGGCTCATGATCAACCTTCCTCTCTTTGGCTCGTGCCTCAGATCGCAAGGCTGCATCAAGAACATCAGAGTATGTAGAGGTCCTCATCACTGGTACCGCCCTAAATAAGTACTCCTTGAGGCCATTAGCAAAATGTTTGGCCTTCATAGTATCAGCCATCACCATATATGGCGCATACTTCGCTAACTGATTAAACATTGTATCATAATCCAACACTGACATGTCCTCAGTCTGTTCCAATAACTCAAACTCCTGAGCCTTAGCATCTCGTAGACTCTCAGGCATAAATCGCTCAATAAAAGCATTATAAAACTCAGACCATTCTAATGGAGGGCTACCCGCTGGCCGGCTCCTCAATAAGGTCTTATACCACTCATAGGCCACCCCTATCAACTGATAACTAGTCAACTCCACGGCCCTAACTGGTGAGCATCCGAGAGCCACACATAACCAATCACATATATTCACAAAGTCCTGTGGATCTGAATCAAGCTCAATCCCAAAAAAACCAGTGGCTTATTCCGTCGAAACTCATATAATATTACTGGAGATACGGCCCTTGTTGGGCGGGTTGCTGTCCCTCAGGGGGACTCTGTGGCCGTGGAGGACCTGGAAGGGCCTGGTCTTGCCTCTGCTGCCTCTGATCTGCTAATAGATCTATCAGGGTCCTAACCTCCTGACGTATCACACCAATCTCAGCAGCTAACTGTTCTACCCTATTTTCTGCTGCTGACCCCCTATCAGATCTAACAGTTTGGTCTCGTTCTCTAGGAACGGGATTCGGACGTCCCATGGAGGCCTGATCGAGAACCTTAGGTGGTCGTCCCCTCCGCCTACCCCGTGTTCTCTGCATCGGGGGCATAATAACCTAAGACAAAAATTTAATCATTAGGTACCCTCATCTATCCAACCCACACTATCCAAGATAACTGACAAGTGATCCTTTACATGATGGACACATGTACCGTCACCGATCTCTAGATAAGGCTCTGATACCAACTTTGTCACATCCCAACTCCGGGAGTGTAACCGGATAGAGACAAGTATATACCCTTGCCTCCGAAGCCTTAACCATTCATCTACCTAACGAAATTTTGGCATGACCTCGCTTGATAAGGGAGGTTTACCGAACCTGCAAAACATGTAACATAATAATAATAACACATGACATCTCGGTTAGGACACCTCCAACTAGGGAGTAACCGAGATGCCCCGCAGAAGATGTACAAAGTGAACCACAATGCATATATTTAGATACAATACCAAAAATGTAGACCACAATCTCGGTCTCCGACCGGATAACTGCATGACACATACTACAACATACTTAGATAAAATAATATATGACATCCCTAGATAACTGTGCATGGCTCCTCCATCAAGTAACGGATCACCTCGTCAAAACGACATGTCATGCTCACCAAGTAGAGTCACGAACTAAGCCGACGAGGTGGATAGGGACCGGGCCGATCAGTGTCTAAAAAACAAAAATAACTAAAGAGTGAGCCATGAGGACCCAGTTAGCAAACGCAAGTTATATTAACTAATATCACCTGGATGTTTCTATCCAACATCACAAACAACTATAACATCCGGTAGGGCTCGAAGGCTCCTACAAAATTGGTAGGGCACGACGGCTCCTACAAAACTAGTAGGGCTTGAAAGCTCCTACAAAATCGATAGGGCTCGAAGGCTCCTACAAAATCGGTAGGGCTCGAAGGTTCCTACAAAACCGGTAGGGCTCAAAGGCTCTTACAAATCCGGTATAACTTAACATTACCATAAACTCGCATCACATAGCATTTAAATAAGCATACTAGCAAAGAACAATGTGGCGCCATATGGTCGACCACTCATACGACAATCCCGGATTATTAAATCATCATCACTAGTCCATTCCTTGGACCTTTTTCTCACGTATTTATAAAAACTCGATATCATAAGGTAATTCTTCGTCATACATTCATACCAACACAGTCAGTATGTCATAACATAATCTAACAATCCTACGTCTATCGCTACACGTTTACTCACAATGCGCTAACTGGGAGAAATTGGATCCTCGTGCTCCGGAGTTTTTCCAACAACGGACTCAGCTAAGTACATAAACAATAATTTTATAATTTAGAAACATTCACACTATCCAAATTGTAGCTAATTAGCTACTATCCGAAATTTTGCAGCTTAGCTATTTAAGCATTATAATATTTACACCTAGCTCGGGTGGAAATCCGGAGCAACGATCAATTAGAAAGTTGCTTCCCCAAGCCTAGCAAAGCCAATAGTGGCCTCGGATGGTGGTGGAAGTGGCGGCAAAAGGTGGTTGGCCACCATGGTGTATTTGGCCAAGCTTGGATTTCCATCTCCAAGCTACTTTTTCAATCAACCAACCCCAAATAATGGATGTAGAGGTTGATTTAGGACTATCCATGGTGGTGGTTTAAGGTGGTGGCTATGTTGGAAACCACCTAAGGCAAAATGGCCATAAAGAGAAACACATAGTTTCTCTTGGTTTCCTGAAACACTAATACCAAATAAATGATCCTCACCATCTAGATAGTAAGAATGTGCATTTTGTTGGCTTGGTGATGAGTAGATATCAAGAGATGAAGCTTACTAAGCTTTTGGCTATGGAGTTTTCTCACTTGGTTAGGTTTTTCATGGTTGAAGATGAAACAAACCCTTAATGCCTAAGGAGAATGAGTCTCACGGCTGATAAGGGGTTTATGGCATGCATTTTATGGCCATTTTCCAAGCCAAATGCCAAAAATACCCCTTTTAGCCCACTTTTTGTCTTTTAGTTACTAAATGGGGTCCACATGAAATTTTTACGTTCGAAAGCTCGTTTTTCACTTGTCTCAGCACGGATGTGCTTAAAATATCATTTTACACTAGTACGCTAGTTTTCATAAATTTTTCAATATCCCGAACATCAAATCTGGGCCCCGGACTTTTTACCGATCAACATTAAGATTTTTTCGATTTTAGCTCCGATTCTGATTCTGATTTCACCAACTGCTTTCTAACATCATTTTATGTCCATATGAATCCATTTATTCACTTAAAACCTTTTTCGGACCTTCCCACGACCAGTTCCGGATTTCCACTTTACTTTTTGAGTAAAAGAAATGTCAAATTTTCAATCTAAGCATCATATTGAGATCCTCTATGATCACGGAGTCTATTGATACCATATTCGAACCAAAAATAAAACTTTGGGTAAAATAACCAAAATACCCCTGGTTCATATTTTATCGGTTTTGTGCCAACTAGATTTTCCAATAATCCTGATCAGTAATATATCACATTTTAACACTATATGAAGTTAAAATACCAAATTTTACGGGCTTTACGTTGTCCCGATTTCGATTCCTGACTCGTGGTCAATTAAGGCTAAATCCCTCAAATAGCCTATCGCAACCTAAAAAATAACAAGTCTCATCGCAGGACTTTATTATTCGTTAAGCATGACATTAAAAAAAACCGAGGAAAAGTCGACTTAATTCCTCTAGAAAAATGAAGGTTTGGAAATGACCTTGAAAAAGACATGGAGTCGCCACCAATCTTTTTTAGCTAGGTGTGATCGGCACTTATTAAAACCGGTTTTATAAAATATTTTAAAATTAGTTAAAACATTTTTAAAACCAATTACAAGTCTGCGTTTTAAACCAGAGAAATCAAAGAAGCGGGTTCTGGACTCGGTTACGTGTAAGGAAGGATTAGCACCGCCACAACGCCCGTATAAAACGATACCTTATTAATCATGTGTTATCTCAAGTCTCGGCAAAAAGTCGGTTTTAAATTTAGTATTTCAAGTTAATTCCCAATTTTAAGAAAAATAATTCCATTTTTAATTGAAAATGATCCGAAATTTATAAATTCAAAATTTTTCTATATTCCCCAACAAACGTGGCAAAATATAGAAATTTTTATTAATTTGGAAAACTTTCCGAATCATTCTTATTTTAAAGAAGATATTCCGTTATTAATGATAATTGATGATATCCTCCCCAGCAAACCCGGTAGAGAACTCATGAATTATTTTAACTCGGGAATATCTTTATTTTATTCAAAATCATTACCTTTTTGAAAACATTTAAAAAAATATGAATATGTATGACATAAATAAAATGACATAGCAAAGTCTAAACAATATAAAGCAACCTAAATGATATGATATAATTTAAATGTCTTAGCATATTCTAAATGAAATGAAATGACTTAGGTAACATAATATATTCTATATGAAATGTAATATCCTAAGTCATATGATATATTCTAAATGGAATAAAATATCCTAAATGACATATCCTAAATAAAATGAAATGACCTAGGTAACATAATATATTCTACATGGAATGAAATGACCTAGGTAACATAATATATTCTATATGAAATGAAATAATTTAAATGACATGGCAAATATGAATGATATGGGATATAATTTAAATGACATGAAATATAAAATAATGCTATCATATGATATGCATGAAAATAAAAATAAAAATAATAATGCATGAACATAGTATATGCTAAATAATATGACAAAAATAACTAAATAAAAAGCATAGGATATCATGAAATATTCAAAACCATATAATAAACAATATAACATCAAAAAATATAAATCAAAATAATAACAAAACCATAGGAATTATTATAGCAAAAATCACATATTATATAAAATGCATGAATATGGAAAATGCAATGCATGAAAATGTATTTTTTCCTTTAATTAAGGAAATCCGTATATCTAAAAAGATATCCAGCTACCTTAGGAAAATATGTCAAATTAAATATTCTAAAACCAAAATACTTTGTGATTGTTTGAAAACAATTTTGAAAAGCTTAAATTAAAAATAAAAACTTAGCCAAACCCTTTTTTAAATGGCTCTAATTTCCTAAGTTTAAAATCCCGGACTTGACCACCTTAACCCAAGACTTACAAAACATTTTTAGAGTTTAAAAAGGCTTAGAAACTACTCTAAGTCAGTAGCTAAACTTCCTAATCAGCCCTCTCTAAGTAACTTAACCAAAACAGAAAAATGATTTTCCTTCAAATTCAATTCTGACTCCACTATCGAGTTTTAAGCCACGATTTTTTACCCTATTTTTAAAAATTCTAAAAAATCTAAAAAAAATAATGGAGACTCAGGACATGTAAAACTACACGATAAAAAATCAGCTTAATTTGTTGATTAAATATGACTGCCCAGAGAAATCGAGAAAGTACGAGTACTGGGTGAAAAAACTGTTTTGCCAAAACACATTTTTGCCTTTGATAAAATCAAAGTAAAAATATTTCAGACTCACAAAATGACTCACAAACAGTAGCTAGGACTTTTGAAATGTTAGACAAAAATTGGCTAAGTAAAAAAAATCACAAAGGTAGAATAATCAATTTGACAACTCTTTAATTTTCCACAAGTATGCTCAAGATAGCATGACTTTAAATCATTAATTGGCCTAAGTCATTAATCAAGTGGCATGGACATGAAATTCATGAAAAAAAAATATAGCAAATATGATGCATGAAATGCATGAGTTTAAACCTAAATGTCATGAAAAATGCATGGCATCAATAAAATGACCTAGACCTAAATGAACTTGCATGGCATTTAATGCAACCTAGGTCTAAAATGCATAGACATGCATGGCAAAATAAACCCAACCTAACATCTAAAATATGCATGGCAATAATAGAAACACAAGGCATTCTTAAACCAAATACTCAATCAAATGTCATGAAAATGCAAACCTCTCATCTAACATAACAAAAATGCACACACAAAGCAAAATAATGTGAGATAGCCGAATGGCCTCATGTCCAAATAAGCAAGGCATTTTCACAAACACTTGATATACTTAAACCAAATACTCAATCAAATGTCATACAAATGCAAACCTATCAACTAACATAGCAAAAATACACATACAAAGCAAAATCAATGGGGTGGCCGAATGGCCTCATGTTCCAAGTGAGCATGGCATTTTCACAAACACTTGATATAAAGTAGAAGTATGAAAATTAACAATCATTTTCACAAACACATGGATTTCAAAATATAAAACATAAATAAATTTAAACATTTTAAAAACAGAAAATCAAAAATGCAAGAACATGATAATAAACTCATAAATGGAAATAAACAAGCAACCAAATTAAAACAAGCTTCAAGTATATGTAGTACAAGAAAGTTTAAAGCATCAAGACTTTATTTAATATCAAAATAACATGAAAAATCAAAGCAAAATATCAACAAAAAAAACATGGGCCATTCGGCCAAATCAAGAAAAAAAAATTGCAAGAACTTTTTTTAAGAAAAGATGAAGAAAGAACTTAAAAAGAACATTAAAAAACACTTATTTAAAAAGCAAAATCAAAAGAAAACTCACCAAAATAATAATCAAAATGGCAAAAACAAGAACGGAAAATCAAAGAAAGTGCAAGAGTTGGTGCTAGAAGCAACCTCTAGAAGCTATCTTTCAAGTTTTTTCTCTTCAAACTTTCTTTTCTTTTCTAAACTTTTCTTTTTGCTTTGCAACAATGGAGAGAAAACTCAGCCAAAACAAGAGAGAATATGAAAAATGAGAGTGCTGAAAATGAAAATCCCCTTCCTCTATGTAATGGTCGAAACTTCCCTTTCCCATGGTTAGCATGTTGTCATCTTTTCTCCAACCAATTTTCATCCAAGGGCTCATGATCCAAGAGGTTTAAAACATGAAATTATCACCCTTAGATTAGGCCATCATCTGTCCATAATTACAGCTGTTCAAGAATTATGTTGACACTCTCCCTCTTCATGCATTGGCCCATGTGGCTTATTTGCAAAGGCTTGATCAAAAAATCACTAACTCTTAATTTTTGGCCTCTTGATTGAAAAATCAGAAACTCCTTCCCATCTATGGGCCTTGGCCGGCCAACACTCTCTCTTCCAGCCCAAATTTGATTTTTTTGAAAGGCAAAAGAAGCCCTTTTCGGTTTCTTGGGTAAAATGACATTTTTGCCCCCCGGATGCAAATAAACGGAAAACGAACTCCAAATTCAAATTTTATTTTTTCAATACTTTCAAAATAATAAAAAATTGAATTCTGGAAGTTTTCAAAAAATTTCGAGTTCGTTTACTATTTATTTGGATTTTTTCTTCCAAAATTACCCTTTTATGCCCCCACATTTTACCATTTTTTAAACGAGCTCCAAATCAAGATTTTTCTTCACCAATCTCTTCCAAATAATTTAAAAGTGTGATCTGGAAGTTTTCATAATTTTTGGAACTCATTTCGTATTTTTTTCAAGATTTATCTGCTTGAATTACTACATAGGAGGCCCGGGATTTGGCCATTTTGCAAACGAACTCCGAATCAAGATTTTCTTTCGCCAATCTCTTTCAAATAATTTAAAAATGAGATTTTCAAATTTTCAGAATTTTTGGAGTTCATCTTCTTTTTTTCCCAAATTTTCCCATTTTGCCCTTTTGCCTCTGAAACCCGATTTTGCTCAAAACAAGTCTGATTTTCAGATTTTCTTCAAACTGAGCCTTGGGCTATCCCTTTTTAATCACTCCTCATCCATTAGGGGCTTTTGTCTTATCAAGTCGGGCCATTTTTGTAATTCTTCCCAGTTTCGCCGAAATCCACCAAAAACCCTAATTCTCGGTTTTCTCCCGGATTGACTTTTCTTTCAGTTTTTCTTTCAAGTGGCTTCTCCATTACCCGTAGTCAGTGCTTATCTTTCATTTGGAACCTTCAATTTCGACCAATTCGATCGTTTAAGCACTTTTCCCCAAATTTCTCGGATTAGGGTTTCTTTTCTACTGAATCTCCATAACCCAACTTCCGAACTCCATATCTTTCGATGTAGACCTAGGATTATCAAAAATTCTTTCGCCATTTTTCAATTGAACTTCAAATCTTGATTTTGAAGGTGGGTTGACTTTTTTAGTAGTTGACCTTTCGAGGTTGACTTTTTTCAAGTTTGACTTTTTATTAGAGGTGGCAATTGGGCGGGTTCGGGTCGGGTTTATTCGGGTTCGGGCTTATTCGGGTTCGGGCTCATTCGGGTTCGGGTCCATCCGGGTTCGGGCTCATTCGGGTTCGGGTCCATTCGGGTTCGGGCTCATTCGGGTTCGGGCTCATTCGGGTTCGGGCCCATTCGGGTTCGGGCTCATTCGGGTTCGGGCCCATTCGAGTTCGGGCTCATTCGGGTTCGGGTTCGGGTTCGGTCTGGGTTCGGTCTGGGTTCGGGTATGTTTTACATCATTTTATTTTATATTAGATGTAATCATTTTTACGTAATTTAAATATTTATATCTAAAAACAAATTATTAATTTATTATTATTTTTATATTTTTGCTATTATATGATATTTTTAATTATATTTATTTTTTAAATTAATATTTGTTAGCACCAAAAGAATAAGAAATTAATTTGTTATATAAAATCAAATTTTGAAATAATTTATTATAAAAAATATGATATATTATAAATTAATCATATTGATATTTAAAATAATTGATTTGATGAACTCGAATTTCAAAATATAAATACATTATAATTTATATTCACTATAAAATAAAAAACTTTTAAAAATAAATCTTGGCCTTCATCTATTCGTTTATATACTTATAAAATGCAAAATTTTATGCTTATAGTCAAGATATATATATATATATATCTATTGAGTACTTATATTTTTTTCATCAATATAAAGTATAAATTATAAAGTAGTACTAAAAAAATATAATTTATATTTAAATTATACGTAATAAATATATAATTAATATGATTATTTATTAATATATAATAAATATACCCAAAACCAAAAGGCCATAAAACCCAAAACTCCATTAAACCCACCCGCTAAAATAAAATCCCATGAAAGCCATAATCCAATTAAACCCACTCTAACCTAACCGTATAAGTATAACCCAAAAGGCCAAAATAATTGAATTATTGTCAATTTTTTTTACCCTTAAAGAATAATTGAATTATTGTCAAATTTTTTTTCACATCTCTAAAATTTTCAAGAATTTAAAATATTTAGATTGTAAATTCATCATGATATGAGACGTTAAAGTTATAACTTATAAGTACAAAATATAATTTACTTTTTGATAAAATTATTATTTCATCACCATATATATATATATAATATAGAATAAAATTAATAATTAAAGTTATTGCTTTGTAAAAAAAAAAATTGCAATTTGATTATTTCTATTTTTAGTATTAAATTCGGGTTCGGGTTCGGGCCGGTCTCGGGTTCGGGTCCATTCGGGTTCGGGCTCATTCGGGTTCGGGCTCATTCGGGTTCGGGCTCATTAGGGTTCGGGCCCATTCGGGTTCGGGTCCATTCGGGTTCGGGTCCATTCGGGTTCGGGTCCATTCGGGTTCGGGCCCATTCGGGTTCGGGTTTTTTCGAGTACGGGTTTTTGACTTTTTGGTCAAATCGGGTTTGGACGGGTTCGGGTTCGGGTTTTCCTGGGCGGGTTTTCGGGTTCGGGTTCATTTTGCCACCTCTACTTTTTATGCTCGCCCTCTTAAACTAAGTCTAGGAGTACCACCTGCATGATGAAAAAGTCGTTTTACATTCTAAAACATCAATTTAGGAAGAAAACATACCTATTTTAGTGGTCCGGACAAAATTAGGTGTCTACATAGCCGATTAAACCCCTTATTCTAAAAATTATTAATATAACTATAAGACCAGATGGTAGTGTGCTTTGTCTACAAGCATACATAAACTTGATCCACCGTCTATGAATCATTTAAAGAGACCCGAGTCGATCTCTGTCTTACGATGGTCTTACAAAAATAAAATAAAAAACTAAAAATAATTAATAAAATAAAAATTTTTATTTTTTTCTGAACGGGCAGGGTATGGATCTTAAATCGACCCGTGGGTTATCATGCAGACCAACTCTTTTAAATATATTATTTAAAAATAAAATAAAAACTTAGAACTAAAAAGTCTAAAAAAAATTTGCCACGTGTCGAGCTCCTTCATTGGCTTTTTTGTATGGTTTAAAAGACAAAATTGTCCCTTGAACATTTTGTAAAAGTCTCTTGAGTCCATAGGACTCAAATAATATATAGCAGATTGAAAATTTGAAATTCTAATAATATAAAAATACATAGATTCCATTACAAATTTGGAAAAAGAAAAAAAAATAGAATAAAGTGAGTAGATCTGTTCAAGGGTCGGATTACCCTTACAAGTTCGAAGGCCCGTCCGATATTTGGGAGGGTTTGGACAAAAATATTAGGTTCGAAATATGGGTTTGGGCAAAAAAATGAGACCAGTTTAAAAAAAGGGTCGGGCCTTGGCTCCTGAGCACGGCCCGGCCTGTTTTTCATTTATATAATATATTATTTTTATATATTTATATATATTATGCAATTTATATCATATAAAAATAAAAATATATAATATTATAGTGTAAACATTTAAAAATATGTTAAACTATCCATGTTTTAGAATTTAATAAAAGAAAAAAAATAAGATAAAATTATTAAAAACTAAATAAAAAATAAGATATTTGTTTAAATTTTTTTTTTTAAAAAAATATGAGCGGACCTAAACGGGTTCGGAATATCCATTTACAAATATAGACATGTTTGGACAGAATTTGATGCCCATATTTTGGGTCGGGCCGAATTTGGCCGAATATATATGTTGTTGATACTATATTTTAGCCTGACCCGAACCCGATCTAACACCACCATGAACACCTCTAGAGGTGGGGCCGAAAGTTGGAGATTGGCAGATTGCAGTGTAGACACCAAATTTTGTCCGAATCACTAAACAGGTATGTTTTCTTCCCATATTGATGTTCCCGAGTGTAAAAAGACTGTTTTCATCCTGCAGGTGGTACTCCGAGACTTAGTTTAAAAGGGCGAGCACAAAAAGTCAAACTTGAAAAAAAGTCAACCCCAAAAAAGTCAACCCCGAAAAAGTCAACCCCAGAAAGTCAACTACTGAAAAAGTCAACCCACTTTCAAAATCAAGATTTTAAGTTCAATTGAAAAATGGAGAAAGAATTTTGACAATCCGAGGTCTACATTGAAAGATATGGAGTTCAGAAGTTGGGATTTGGAGATTCAGTAGAAAAGAAACCCTAATCCAAGAAATTTGGGGAAAAGTGCTTAAACGATCAAACTGGTCGAAATTGAAGATTCCAAATGAAAGATAAGCACTGACTACGGGTAATGGAGAAGTCACTTGCAAGAAAAACCGAAAGGAAAGTCAATCCGGGAGAAAACCGAGAATTAGGGTTTTTAGGGGATTTCGGTGAAATCGGGAAAAATCACAGAAATGGCCCGACTTGGTAAGACCAAAGCCCCCAATGGATGAAGAATGGTTAAAAAGGATGGCCCAAGGCTCAGATTGAAGAAAATCTGAAAATCGGATTTGTTTTGAGCAAAACCGGGTTTCGGAGGTAAAAGGGCAAAATTGGAAAATTTTGGGAAAAATAGCAAATGGACTCCGAAAATTATGGAAAATTTGTCAATCTCATTCTTAAATCATTTGAAGGAGATTGGCGAAAGGAAATCTTGATTCCGAGTTCGTTTGCAAAATGGCCAAATCCAGGGCTTCTTATGCAGTAATTCAAAAAGGAAAATCCCGGAAAAATAGCAAATGGACTCCAAATTTTTTGAAATTTTGCAGATCTCATTTTTAAATTATTGGGAAGAGATTGGCGAAAGAAAATCTTGATTCCGAGTTCGTTTGCAAAATGACTAAATCCCGAGCCTCCTATGCAGTAATTCAAGCCGATAAATCCTGAAAAAATACCAAATGAGCTCCAAAAATTATGAAAACTTCCAGATCACACTTTTTAATTATTTTGAAGAGATTGGTGAAGAAAAATCTTGATTTGGAGCTAGTTTAAAAAATGGTAAAAAGTAGGGGCATAAAAGGACATTTTGGGAAGAAAAAATCCAAATAAATAGCAAACGGACTCAGATAATTTTGAAAAGTTCCAGAACTCAATATTTTATTATTTTGGAAGTATTAAAAAAGGAAAAATTGGATTTGGAGCCCGTTTGATATTTATTTTGCATCCGGGGGGCAAAATGGTCGTTTCACCCAAGCAACCGAAAAGGGCTTCTTTGGGCCTTTCAAAAATCAGAGCTGGGCTGGAAAAGAGAAGTGCTGGCCTGCCCAAGCCCAAAGGAAGGAGGAAGCTTAGGATTTTATCAATCAAGTGATTAAAAATCAAGAGTTAAGTTAGAGATTTTCATTTTTGAGCCTAAGTCCCAATCCCACATCCCTTTGTAATGTCAAGCCAAGGAGGTGCTCACCTTATAAATAAGGAGTCTTGGCCTTTGGTTGAGATCACCCACTACCCCTTGTGAGATAGTCTATACACTTGTATTAGGATTATCCGGGTGGTGAGTCATAGTGTTTTTGTTGATGGTTTGTAGCTTAATCCGTTCAAAAGCTACTTTGAGGGTTTGTAGCTTAATCCGTTCAAAAGCTACTCTGAGGGTTTGTAGCTTAATCCATTCAAAAGCTACTCTGAGGGTTTATAGCTTAATCCGTTCAAAAGCTACTCTGAGGGTTTGTAGCTTAATCCGTTCAAAAGCTACTCTGAGGGTTTATAGCTTAATCCGTTCAAAAGCTACTCTGAGGGTTTGTAGCTTAATCCGTTCAAAAGCTACTCTGAGGGTTTATAGCTTAATCCGTTCAAAAGCTACTTGTGAGAGGGTTTGTGGCTTAATCCGTTCAAAAGCTACTCTGAGGGTTTATAGCTTAATCCATTCAAAAGCTACTTGGTGAGTTTTCATTTTAAAATAATGTTTCTTGTTCTTCCTTCATTTCCTTTCTTAAGTATATTTTTCTTACATTTTGTTTTTACAATAAACTCACCATGGCCAAATGGCCTACATTATTTATTTTAAGTTGTTGTTTTTGATTCATTTTACCATATTGTTTATGCTATTTTCTTTATTTTTGATGTTTTAAATATTATGTTATTTCATGTTCTTAAGTTATATTTAATTTGGTTGCTTTGTTTGTTGCCATTTATGTCTTAGATATCATGTTTTTGCATTTTTAATTTTCTGTTTTCATGTTGTTTAAATTTGAGCATGTTTTAGAGTTAGCATATTAAGTGTTTGTAAAAATGCTTGTGTGATTCTTTGCATGATTCTTGTTTTATATCTTAGTGAGCATGTTTTAGATTTGGTATATTAGGTGTTTGTGAAAATGCTTGTGTGATTTTTGTGTTATGACTTAGTTTTTCATGCTAGCATACCAAGTGTTTGTGAAAATGCCATGCTTGTTGGAGCTTGGGGCCATTTGGCTACTCCATGTGTTTTGCATTGTGTGTTGTATTTTTGTCATGCTAGTTGTTAGGTTTTTGCATTTGCATGATATTTGGTTGGATTTTTGAATTAAGCATGCCTTGTGTTTGTGAAAATGCCATGCATGTCTTAGGTCTAGGTTACATTAAATGTCATGCAAGTTCATGTTAGGTCTAGGCCATATTATTTGTGTCATGCATTTTCCTTACATTTAGGTTTAGATCCATGCATTTCATGCATTATGTTTGCTGCATTGTTTCACTTGAATAATGACTTGAACCAATTAATGGTTCAAAGTCATGCTCTCTTGAGCACACTTGTGGAAAATTAAGTTTGTCAAATTGATTATTCTACCTTTGTGATTTTTTTACTTAGTCAATTTTTATCTAACTTTCAAAAAGTCCTAGATACTGTTTTCAAGTCATTCTATGAGTTTCAAATATTTTTATTTTGATTTTTAAATGATTTTATCAAAGACAAAAAAAATGTGTTGGCAAAGCAGTTTTTTTTCCACCCAAAACTCGTACATCTCTGATTTTTCTGGGAATTCATCTTTGATCAGAAAATTAATTCGATTTTTTTCCGTGTATTTTTACATGTCCTGAGTCTCCAATAATTTTTTCAGAATTTTTGGAATTTTTAAAAATAGGGTAAAAAATCGTGGATTAAAACTGGACAGTGGAGTCAGAATTGATTTTAAAGAAAAACAAAGCAGTTTTTTCTCCTCCAAAAACTCGTACATCTCTGGTTTTTCTGGGAATTCATCTTTGATCAGAAAATTAAGTCGATTTTTTTTCGTGTATTTTTACATGTCCTGAGTTTCCAATAATTTTTTCAGAATTTTTGGAATTTTTAGAAATAGGGTAAAAAATCGTGGATTAAAACTGGACAGTGGAGTCAGAATTGAATTTAAAGAAAAACCAATTTTCTGTTTTGGTTAATTTACTTAGAGTGGGCTGATTAGGAGGGTTAGCTACTGACTTAGGATAATTTCTAAGCCTTTTTAAACTCTAAAAATGGTTTTTCAAGTCCCGGGTTAAGGGTAGCCAAGTCCGGATTTTTTTAAACTTAGGAAATTAGAGTCATTTTAAAAATTTTAGCCCAGTTTTTATTTTTAATTCAAGCTTTTCAAAATTGTTTTCAAACAATCACAAAGTATTTTGGTTTTAGAATATTTAATTTGACATATTTTCCTAAGGTAACCGGATATCTTTTTAGATATACGGATTTCCTTAATTAAAGGAAAAAATACATTTCATGCATTGCATTTTTATATTCATACATTTTATATAATATGTGATTCTTGCCATAATAATTTCTATGTGTCATGACATTTAGGTTGCATTATATTATTTAGATTTTGCTATGTCATTTTATTTATGTCATGCCTATACATGTTCATTTCTTTTAAATATTTTCAAAAAAAGATAATGGTTTTCAATAAAAATAAAGATATTCCCGAGTTAAAATAATTCATGAGTTCTCTACCGGGTTTGCTGGAGGGAATATCATCAATTATTATTAATAAAGGAATATCTTTCTTTCAAAAAAAAAAGAGAATGATTCGGAAAGTTTTCCAAAACTAATAAAAATTTCTATATTTTGCCACATTTGTTGGGGAATATAGGAAAATTTTGAATTTATAAATTCCGGATCATTTTCAATAAAAAATGGAATTATTTTTCTTTAAATTGGGAATTAATTTGAAATACTAAATTTAAAACCAACTTTTACCAAGACTTGAGATAACACACGATTAATAAGGTACCGATTTATACGGGCGTTGTGGGGGTGCTAATCCTTCCCCACACGTAACCGACTCCCGAACCCGCTTCTTGGATTTCTCTGGTTTAAAACGCAGACTTGAAATCGGTTTTTAAAATGTTTTAATTAATTTTTAAAATATTTTATAAGATCGGTTTTAATAGGTGGCCGATCACACCTAGCTAAAAAAGATTGGTGGCGACTCCATGTCTTTTTAGGTCATTTCCAAAACCTTCATTTTTTAGAGGAATTAAGTCGACTTTTCCTCGGTTTTTTTTAATGTCACGCCTAACGAATAATAAAGTCTTGCGATGAGACTCGTCGTTATTATTTTTTAGGTTGCGACAGCTTGGCGACTCCACTGGGGAATATTAGAGAGTCAGGCCTAGAATTAGTCGTGTGTTATCAAAGTCTCGG
This sequence comes from Fremontodendron californicum, assembly GCA_030761205.1. Classification (NCBI taxonomy): domain Eukaryota; kingdom Viridiplantae; phylum Streptophyta; class Magnoliopsida; order Malvales; family Malvaceae; genus Fremontodendron; species Fremontodendron californicum. The sequence goes on along the minus strand of JAULJL010000010.1, from coordinate 17,248,006 downwards.
TTTTGTTGGTTTTATTGGTATTTAATTTTAATTCCCATATTTTTTTTAATAAGGAGAATTTTGAAAATAATAAAATATTTTTAAATATGTTCATACTCATGTGCATGCATTTTATTATTGTTCTCTAGCTATTTAAGGTTGTATATTATAACTGCTTGTCGGTTAATGCGTTACACTATTCTTGAATGTTTTAATTGTTAGGACATTTAGAATAAGGTTTGTAGAATAGGTGGTGACAGGTTTGTTTTGTTTCTCCACACACACTACACGTGCATTTGCATAACATGAATCCTCTACCCGGGTTCCGTCCTTTTAAGTGGAAGTAAAGTAACTAAGCCTTCGTGATTGATCCTCCGTATGGGCTAGTGAAACACTTTCGGAGTATAAAGTACCTAATGCCTTCGTGATAATCCTCCGTACGGGCATAGGAAAATATACTCTAACGAATTGAACCCGCTTTTATCGGGGTGCCTTACTAGCCTTCACCGGCGACAGTGAGGAACAATTCGGGGCCTTAGAACCGATTCACCCTCATATAGTGAACCTAGGCGAAGCCATCCCAAATTTTCGTTAGATATACCGAAAATAGGAACACATGGAGGGACATTTCTAAACTTTTTGTTACCTGTTTTACACTCCGAATAAGTGTGGTAGATCGGGCAACGATGTACGTACATCGCCCGTAATAAATGTGATACTCCGCCTTGAAGGCATCGTGATGCCTAAATAAGCAGATATTGCTGGGGCAGATGTTCATTAGCTGTTTTTTTTAAAATAAAAAAAAAAAATCCTTTTTCAAGCATTTTTGCATGTGGCACATTTCATGCATGTGTAAATAGAGCATGTACATTTTTGGTTGTATTATTCATCTCATTCTTTGCAATAAACAGTTGGTAATTTCATTTGATGATTTCATAAAACCAGTAGTATCACATGAACATTTGCATATTGTACCATAGTGGGATCTACCCTGAAATTCTTTTGAAAATGATGTGATTGGTTTATCAAAAAAAAAAATCAAAAAAAAAAATCAAAAATCAAAAAAAAAATTTGGAGGCAAATCCTGCATAATGAGATTTTTGAATAGTCCCGCCAATTTCGTGTAATCATTGATTTCTTTGTATATACTCTGTGTCAGTCATTTATTCTTCACATGCATCATAATTGACACCGTGTTGCATTCATAGGATATACGGTCATTCATTGGGAAACATGCTAAAATGCATATGATCAGTCATTGCATATATCCATGTGTTGATTTGTTTATTCTTTGTTTGCAACATGTTGGCATTGTGATTGCATTTATCACATATATGGTCAGCATGTTTCCATTGTACATATCCATACATCATATTGTTTAGGCTTCACATGCATCAAATTGCATTCATGGCTCATTCATCATGACATACATTTGGGGGAAATAAAATAGAAGTTGGCTTGGCTTTAGGAGTCTTTAAAAGAATTTCCATTTCAAATCAGAAGAATTACTGAGTACACTTTTAATACAGGCTGGTGCTATGGAGGATGAACAAGTTGCCCGAATGGAAAAAATGGAAAGGGAACAGAAAGAATTGCGAGAACAGCTGGCAAAGTCTCAAGCAGAATCTAAGGATCAGATGACTAAATTGATGGAGCTGATGTCCACCGTAATCAAGGGAAAAGGATACACCGAAAACTTTGTCGCCAGAGAAGGGTTAGAGGTACAAAAGGGCCAAGATGAGGTCGCAATAAGTGATGCCCAGAACACTGTTAACCCCGTCAATGTCCTAAACTCAGATGATCTAGCTGAACAGGCCAAGTTGAAAAGGGTTGCAGTAAATGAGGTTGAGTTGACAGATTCCCAAGGGAAATATCAGTTGCTAGATGAAAGGCTCCGGGCAGTAGAAAATGCAGACGTATTAGGGAGTGTGGAGGCGAAAGAACGATGCTTGGTCCTCGATTTAGTCATTCCTCCTAAGTTCAAGATCCCTGACTTTGTGAAATATGACGAACCGACCGATCCATCAGCCCACATCACTATGTTCTGCCGAAAGATGACAAGTCAGATAGATAATGATAAGGTTTTAATTCACTGCTTTCAGGATAGCCTCAGCGGGTCCGCAATTAGGTGGTATAGTCAGTTGAGCAAGGATCAGATTCGCTCTTGGAATGATTTGGCTAGGGCTTTTCTAAACCAGTACAAGCATATGACCGACAGGACACTTGATCGTCTCACTTTGCAAAATATGGAGAAAATAGCTACTGAGAGCTTCAAAGAATATGCACAACGGTGGATGAGCCTGGCTGCCCAAGTACAACCGCCCTTGACACAAAAGGAAATCACTATCCTTTTTGTGAATACACTGCAGGCCCCGTACTATGACAGACTCATCGGCAATGCTTCGAAGAATTTTGCGGACATGGTAATTTCAGGGGAGATGATTGAGAATGCTATCAAGAATGGGAAACTTGAAAGAGAAGGAACATCCAATACCGAGAGAAATAAGGCACCAAGAAAGAAAGAGGAAGATGTCCAAACTATGGGAGATTTCATCCCATATTCCCAATTTCCCTCATACCAATCATGTTACCCTACTGAGGTATCTCCAAGCCTTTATCCTTACCTACCTACCCAAACACCTAATCCTATACCAGCCCTTGCAACAAGGCCTACTTCTAGAAAACGACCGCGAGAAAATCAAGAAAGAATTCCAATCCCCATCCCTGACTTACTGCCATTACTAATAAAGAATCAGTACCTTACCCCGGTACCTCTGAAAATAGCTCCGAATCCATCAGCAAGGAGTTATGACCCTGACAGCAAGTGTGATTATCACCTAGGGATAGTTGGGCATTCAACTGAAAAATGCAGACAACTGAAGGAAAGGATTGAAAGTCTTATCCGTGATGGTATTTTGACACCGGAGCTTATCGATCAATGGAAGGCCACTTAGCCCTAAATCAATTTCTTTTAGGGTTTTAGGGGGAGAATCACTACATTTGAAGGATGTCAATAGGAGCATTTTTGACGCATGTAGTTTTATACACTGTGATGATGAAAGCACTTGTCTCATGTTAACATCTACATGAATTAAATGAATTTTAAATGCTTTGTGTTTGTTGTGTTTTAAATAAACGTGAATTTACAAAAACAAGCATTAAGGAAGTTTTAATAATGGATAGTCTCAAGAAGATTGATGATCAGTGTTAGAAATGACCCAACACCATCCCCCTCCTTTTTGGGCTTCTCTATACCTAAACCTTGAATCAATAACACTTGAAAGACCTAATGCTTCAAGGAAAAATGAATGAAAAAAGAGAAGCATTGTCATTGCAAAATAAGCAAGGATGTAGATCCTAGTTTAGGCTATGAACAAAGGAATGAACTTTTTGAAATTTTTCGAATTCCTTGAAAATCAAACAAATGAGACATTCTTTCAAGAGTCTAGATTTTGATAATTTGGTGTGTGTCAAGATTGTGCTAAAACCATTCATGACCTTTCCCAATAACCACAAAACACTAATTGCCCAAACATCACTTCATGATTGACATCCTGGGGCACAATGATTAAACTAGATTATCCCTTGTCCCAGAGAAAACTCAGCCTTTTCAAAATAATCCTAGACTTGCTATGTTCCTCGTTGATACAGATTCTCATGGTTAATCAAATTGGGGCATCATATATGGAAATGATGGACAAATGGTAAAGAAGGATGGGCTAATGCATGAATCATTGGGGGGATGCGACGAAAACAAAAAAAAAAGAAAAAAGAAAAAGAAAAAATTGTGATATCATGCATATGAGAATTCGGATGATTCCAAAGTGCAAAATGAAATTCTGAATATCTATTTCCCCTGGGGATTGCTTTTCAATGTGAATATTTGTGCTTGACATGAGAAATGGCCATCTTTCATATCCCCTTCACACAAAAAGAAATTATCCATAGTCACCCTTTTTGAGCCAAAAGAATTCTTTCTTCTTTGAACCCTGATCAAGGATTACCCTCTACACTGGGGGGCAAATGCGAGGAAAGATCTTTTCAAAGATCATTGAGAAATGAGTGATAGCTCAAGGACAGACACAAAGCAAATGGAGCCCCGAATAAATATGGGCTCACTCTGTCAAAGAAAAAGAAGAGAAAAAGATGGTGAAATGAAAGCCAAGAAAAACAAAAGAAAAACACAATGAAAAAGAAAATGTGTGTGAAAGACATGGCAAATTGAAAGCCAAGAGCAAGGAAGAAAAAGAGCAAAGTCAAAAGGAAAGAAATGTCCAAGAAGGGACAAATGCTTCAAAGAGAATCCTCCTCAAGAAGTGATCCTTGATCTGATTACCCTCAAACACATATTTTGGGCCTATTTATCCTTTCTTTCTGAACCCTGAGCCATGGCCTACATTATATGCTTTAAAAGTCCATTTTGATCAAGCATGAATATTTAATTTGAAAGGTTTTTCCTCAGATTTTATCCCATTTCATCGAATTATCATTTCACTAAGGAAGAATTTAGAATTCTCAAGTGCATGGTGATGCACCCAAAAGAGTGTATCTTATTTAACCTTGCACAAAAAAGATAAATTGTAAGTATAGTAGTTAGCAAGGGTCGAGTCCTCAGGGATTGGGTTTTAGTTTATAAGTTAATATTTAAAACTTAAATTCAAGAACAATAAAAGAAAAGGGGTTTTTGAAGCCAGATTTAAACTAAAGTAAATAATAAGAATAAGATGCAAGGCGGTATAACCAGCCAATAAAAATATATATACTAAATTAGGCGGTATAACCAGCCAATAAAAATAAAACAAAGTTAATATACAAATTAGGCGGTATAACCAGCCAATAAAAATAAATATACTTTTAAAAATAAGCAAACTAGAAAAGTAAGAAAACAAGTAAGTAAGAAGAATCAAATATGAAAAATATGGTTAAGGTTTCATTCTCCACCACTAGACATCATTAAGAATCAATTTCAGATCTATCAATATCAACCAACTATCAAAGTTAACAACCGTCGATAACAACAAGCTCTGTTATCCCAATCTTTCCTTAGTTTGTCGTTAAATAGAACAAGCTCTCTATTTAATCTCTAACCATTAAACAACCTAGAATAAGCTCTCTAAATTCAATTTAATGGCAGCTTTATGATGAGAAAGATAGGTTGATCTAAGCAACAAACACATAAGCTCGGATTGTTCAACTTAGGTTATGTTCCACTTTGCAATTATTGAAAACTTGACCATAATCATTAATCACAAATTGCCACTTATGAATAGGAAATCAAGACAATTACACGGATCAAGACTCCTAAACTAGCAATAGATAATTATCAAGATCTATCTAGTTGTACATCTAAATAAATCAAGACAACATCATGAACAATTCTTGTAGAAGAACATAAGCAACTTTGATAGAGAATTAATGATAGATAGAATCTAAAAATCAATCACAAAACATGTTTAGGGCTTTGAAATCACCCTTAACCAAATAGAAGTTTAGCCTAGCATAGGCATTGTAAACATAAACATAAAATTAAAGAGAATCTAAGAAGGAAATAAAAGAAAGAAAGAAGAAGAAGAAAATAAAGAAAAAGAAAACTAGAGAAAAGAAAGAAGAAGAAAACTTAGAGAATTTTATTACAATGGCTAATTTCCTACCAATCTACCATATGATCCTCTACAATCATCCAAGGCCCTCTATTTATACACATTTTGGAGGGCTAAATGACAAGAGACAAGCTTTACAAATTTCAAAGGTAGGTATAATAGGTGGGTGCATTTTTCTAACAATTTTCGTCATATTGTATGACAATTTTGATCAGCCAACTTGATGGTCGATTTTGTCAATATTGGAGGCCTGATCTGATCACATGGTCTTCTAGAAAAATGTTCCCCTGTCAGTTACTGATCCATAGCCGTTGGAATCAGCTCATTTGCTGATGTGGATAAGAAGATATGGGCAAAATACGAAAACAGGTCAGCACAGACGTCATTGCACATCAGCCAACTTGATGGTCAATTTCGCTAGGGAAAACGACTCCGTTTCAAGAAGTGTAAAACATGAAAAAGATAGATATGCCTCTTAGCTTTGCACGGTTAAAATTTCAGCCTTATTGCTTCAGTGGAACTCCAGATATAGCTGATATGGCAAAAGGTGTCGGAACTGGAACTGAACTGGATTTGCCCTTAATTCTAGTAATCTGAAATCACTCAAAGAAACTTGTGAAAAACACCAAATTACATAAAAATATAAAAGATCATAAACACAATTAGACTAAACAATAATAACTCGTATTTGACACAAAACAATAATAAAACATAACTAAAAACTATATAATTATACGAGTTATCACACCCCCACACTTAGATTGTTGCTAGTCCCTAGCAACGACTCAATAAAAATAAAATAAGAAAATCTAATCTAATCCACTTTCGTAGGAAATCACGGTGGCACTTAGCATGTGACACAAGCCTTTAAACCCCTAGGTGTCCCTAGTGGACGAGTTTAGTCTCGTGAGGGTTTACTAGAACGATACCCACAAACATTGAAAAACTAAAATATAAATAAACTACATATACTAAAAATATTTATTCCTAATCCTTTCAATACAAATTAGAGACAATCTTTGAACAAGTCTTATAAACTAATCAATAGCTTAAAGAATTTCACAAAAATTCATGCTTGAATGTAAATTGTTTGAGTTAAGCCAATATTAACATAACATATCTCAATCAAAATAGTGCATGTTCAAATTTAATCTCAACTTCTCACATGATATACCCTCATGATTTTCACTCTTTAAAGTAGTGGTGAAGTGTTTACACTCAATCAATCTCATGAAAACAGTTCTACCATATTCTTGCTTGTCCACCTATTCTCCACTATTTAGATCATACAACTTCATGAATCAAGAGGTCTTTAATCAAGGTTGTAATGGGGCCAAGGGGTTTGTAATGTGGTTGAATAACAAAAGGATAAAGATATCACAAAGGCTCCAAAGAGTTCATAAAGTTTAGAGACATAATAAGATCATACAAAGAAACTTCTCAAAACTCTTTACAAGTACATAGTCACCTAGGCCGAATATTCATGTTGGGCCTTTTCTTCATTCTAAACAACTTTGTAACATCTTTTTCTTTTTCCACAAATTCAAGAGATGATTCATATTTTTTACTTAGGAATGTATTTGCCAGTTTTCCATTTCTTTTTCTCTTGACTTTTCTTTTCTTTTCCCCCCACACTTATTTCTTGTTTCTAACCCAAATTTTCAACTAAAAATATCCCTTGTTTTTTGCAATATGTCTCAAAATATATAATCCATCTTTAGAACAAGGGTAAGGATATAAGTATATTTAGGCTAGGTGTAAGTTGTGGTTACCAATAAAACAGCATATTTAATGTAGGCTCAAATTGGCTCACTAGTGGGGATGTTCTCTTAGAACATTAATAATGGATGGCTGTTTGGCTCTGGTTATAATCCTAATACCTCTATCATATTCATGTTGTCACATGTATCAATATAGTCTCAAACGGTTTAAAGCAAGTTCTAGAGAATCATGTAATCATAAGAGCACTCAAGAAAAAAATTAGATTGATTTGTATAATGCATCAATCATTATAGGCTCAAAAACTCACAAGGATGATTATACAAGTCAGATTAAGTCTAAACATGCTTCTTTCTCAATCAACATATCATATTAACATTGGCTCATAAAAAGGTTGACATCAAGCTCAATTCTCATGAAAATCTTCTCACTAATAAATCTGTTTTAGACTTATGCAATTCATATCTCATCATTGTATTAAAAAGGAACTAAAACACACTAAAAAAAATAATAATAATAATAATAAAGACTCATAAAAAAAATTAGTAGACAAAAATAAAAGAAATCCTAAATCATTCCCCCCACACTTAATTCTTACATTGTCCTCAATGTAAGTCTATTAACCCAAATGAAAGAATCATGTGTAGGAGAAAAGAACTAATAACATAAGAATAGGAACAACTAAGACTCAAAACAAAACAAACTCATGCAACCTAAATAATCCTAAAATACTAAACAAAAATTAACAAGTAAACATAAAAAGATTAAAATCAAACTGACAAGGTATGTCTCAAGTCTCCCTTACTCAGACCTTGTTCAGAATGAATACTTCTAAATTGCTTAAAACACAACAAACTTTTTTTTTTTTTAAATTAGCAAAATATGTCCCTTACCCCCTACTAAAATATGACATTGTCCCCAATGTCAAATTTTAAAGGTAGAATTTAGGAGATATTACCTGCAGAGGTTGCTAACCACTTATTATAACTGAGACACAACAAGCAAAATGTTAGATAATGTCACAAAGACAAAGTGCAATCCACTCCTTGCTCGTCCATATCTCTTTTTCTTTTTCCGAGCGTTTGCGAAACAACCGTAGCAGATAAACACTCATAAGCTTGGAGCTTTTTAAGTAAATCTTCAATGGTTGTAGCAGAAATTATGGTTCTCCTTGCCTCTGAAAACATGAATCCATTATCCACAGCATTATCTAAATATGAAAGCAAATTACTAAAATAACCATTAATATTAAGCAAACCAATGGGTTTCTTATTTGTGACCAAAGATGACCAAGAAGCCACGCAAGCTATTTCTTCCAATGTACCCAGACCTCCTGGTAAAGCAATGAATGCATCGGCAGAATGGTACATGATTGTCATCCGTTCAGGGATACTCCAGACTTGTATTTCCTTACCCACGGTAGGTCCACAAAAACTTGTGAATAGTTTTGGCACGATTCCTAGAACTGGACTTCCTCCGGCGTGTGCTGCTGTAGCGACTGCTCCCATTAAACCCGTACTACCGCCTCCATAAATCAACTGGATCTTTTGTTGGGCAAGTATTACTCCAACTCTTATGGCTTCATCAGCGAAGATGTTATTTTTCCCTGGATAAACACCTCCAAAGACACAAATTTTTTTAATGCGCTGGGATGAAGTACTTTCCATTTTTTTTTTTTCGAGTGCCTGAAAGAGAATGAGTACATGGTGTAATATATAGAGGACTGAGTAGTGAATCAGACAAGAGTAATAATGTCGCCGAAAGTGTATCTGACCTGTCAGAAGAAAATGTTAACCTAACAAAAGATTTTTGCGTGATTTCAGGAAGAAAATCAAAAAGAGAAGAAAAAATCAACCGTAAAAGACAAATAAAAAAACGAGAATAATTACACAAATCAAACAACACGTAAATTAAACCAAAATAAAGTTATTGCAAATCAAACCAAAAGCTGAGAAGTCATTTATTGTAGTTGTGATTGTGGCTCACATCTTCCTCTGGTTTTACGTCCAGAAACGGCTTAAACGCCTTCTGTGAGTCAAGGATATGCTTCCCATCCAGTTTTCTTACAAGCTGGCAAACAGGGTCTTTTAACATCAGATTCCCAAGATGTTGCCATTCCCTTTGGAATTGCGGCCATAAATCAAGAATTTCTCTTTGTACGTCTCCACTAGGATGCGTCTCAAGAGAAAGTTGGATATTACCCAAATTCTCCTTACTCAGTCCATCCTTAATGAATTCAATTTTATCATCTCGATTAGAGGACGGAATCCCAATAGAACGACATTTACCGTTACACGTCCATTGTGCATATTTGTGGCAATTTGAACTCATGCGCTTTGCTCGTCGCTTCTTTGCAAAAGTGCTTCTACCTGTACCTGGTAAATGCAAAACAGGAAGATATTCATCTTCACGTACCTTGGCTTCAATTATCCAACGTATGTCTTCAGGAATCCCTTTGTGCATAAGCATTCTTAATCTTTCAAATCGAACTTGGTAAAGCTTCAGTAAAATATTTCGAGGAAAAGGAGGAAATCGTTTCTGCAATCTTGTGAGAATATCATCCATCCTGAAAAAAATGAAAAAAAAAATTGAAAGAGAAATTGGAAGAGAAATTTATATACAATATCAGTTTTGTGGGTAGCTGATGGAACCGATTTAAATAATCACGGAGTACCGTTATCGGCCATTTAACCGGGGTAAAAAAAATAAAAATTATATTTACATCTAGTTATTTTCAAAACAAGGATCAGAAAGAAAAACAACATAAAAAAAACAAAAGAAAAGAACTATTAAACAAAACACTCTAAATAAAATCCTAAATTCTTCCCCCTACACATAATTTTTACATTGTCCTCAATGTAATGCTATTATCCCCCAATGCAAAAATTATATGTAAGAGAAAAGAACTATTAAACAAAAGAAAAGAAAAACAATAAAAGATAGAATGATGGAGAGTAAGGAATATGCAAATCTGATATAATAGATGCTCTCCATCCTTTTGGGTTGCCTCCCAAGAAGCGCTTGGTTTATTGTCCTCAGGCTAACTTAGACCCATGCCATTATTATTCAACATACTTTGGCTCAAAAAGTGGAAACTCCTCCACATCTTGTATTGGAAAGTTCTCATAGTAAGGCTTCAATCTATGACCATTCACTTTGAATGCCTTATCTGTTTTTGGGCTTTGGATTTCAACTGCACCATGAGTAAATACATTAGTAATAACAAAAGGTCCAACCCAACGAGAACGTAACTTACCTGGATATAACTTAAGGCGTGAATGGAAGAGAAGAACTTTTTGTCCAACAAAAAATTCCTTTCTTGATATCATCTTGTCATGGAATGCCTTAGTCTTTTCCTTGTAAATCCTAGAATTCTGATACGCATCATTCCTTATCTCCTCTAATTCTTGTAGGTCAAGTTTTCTTTTCTTTCCTGTCTCATCCATCTCCATGTTGCATTGTTTGATAGCCCAATATGATTTATGTTCCAATTCAACCGGAAGATGACAAGGCTTACCATAAACAAGTCGATAAGGAGACATACCAATGGGTGTCTTATATGCTGTCCTATAAGCCCAAAGTGCATCATCAAGTCGTGAACTCCAATCCTTCCTATTTGGATTAACTGTCTTTTCAAGGATGGACTTAACTTCTCGGTTTGACACTTCAGCTTGCCCACTAGTTTGAGGATGATATGAGGTGGAGACCTTGTGTGTGATGTTATACTTCCTCAAAAGTGCTTCCATAGTCCTATTGCAAAAGTGAGTACCTCTTCGCTGATTATGGCCTTTGGCGTTCCAAACCTAGCAAAGATGTTAGTCTTGACAAAATCTGAAACAACTTTAGAGTCATTAGTCCTAGTGGATTTTGCTTCCACCCACTTTGAAACATAATCAACGGCAAGTAAAATATAAAGATTACCAAAAGAATGAGGAAAAGGTCCCATGAAATCCATGCCCCATACATCAAAAATTTCAACAATAAGTATTGGAGTTTGAGGTATTTGATTTCTAGCACCTAAGTTACCTGTTCTTTGGCAACGATCACATGACTTGCAAAAGAGGTATGCATCTTTGAATATGGTAGGCCAATAAAATCCAGAATCAAGAACTTTCATGGCTGTTCTTTTGGATCCAAAGTGTCCTCCACATGCATAAGAGTGACAAAAGGTGAGAATAGATTGAAATTCAGTTTCGAGTACACACCTTCTTATAATCTGATCGGAGCAATGCTTCCAAAGGTAAGGATCATCCCATATGTAGTATTTGGCATCACTTTTGATCTTATTTCTTTGAGCTTGTGTCAACTCTTGTGGCAACTTCTTGGTAACTAAGTAATTAACAATATCAGCATACCAAGGAGTTGTTGTACTTATAAAAAGAAGTTGCTCATCCGGAAAGTTCTCATTCAAGGGTAGTGCATCCTCTTCATGAACTAAACGGCTAAGATGGTCCGCAACCAGGTTGTCACTACCTCTCTTATCTTTTATCTCCAAATCAAACTCTTGTAAGAGAAGTATCCATCTAATCAACCTTGGTTTGGCCTCCTTTTTAGTGAGTAAGTACTTAAGGGCTGCATGGTCAGAATATACAATTACTTTAGTACCAATTAAATAAGATCGAAATTTTTCTAAAGCAAATACAACAGCCAAAAGTTCTTTTTCAGTAGTGGAATAGTTCAATTGAGCATCATTAAGAGTTCGGGAGGCATAATAAATGGCATGTGAGGCTTTGCCAACCCGTTGGCCCAAAACAGCTCCAATGGCATAGTCACTAGCATCACACATGATTTCAAAAGGTACATTCCAATCTGGTGGTTGGATGATAGGAGCTGATGTCAAGAGTCCCTTCAATGTTTCAAACGCCTCTTTGCATTTATCATCAAAGTGGAAAACCACATTTTTTTGTAGTAGCTTGCAAAGAGGTAATGTGATCTTTGAGAAGTCTTTGATAAATCTCCTAAAGAAACCTGCATGTCCAAGAAAAGAACGAACCTCTCTCACATTTGTGGGAGGTGGTAAAGAATGCATAATATCTATTTTAGACTTATCAACCTCTATCCCTCTAGAAGAAATAACATGGCCCAAAACTATTCCTTGTTCTACCATAAAGTGACATTTTTCCCAATTCAAAACAAGGTTAGTTTCCATGCATCTTTCAAGTACAAGTGTAAGGTTCTCTAGACATCTATCAAAAGAATCACCATAGACACTAAAATCATCCATAAACACTTCTATGATGTTCTCTACATAATCTGAAAATATGCTAACCATACACCTTTGGAATGTAGCTGGTGCATTACAAAGACCAAATGGCATACGCCGGTATGCAAAAGTACCAAATGGACATGTGAATGTTGTTTTCTCTTGGTCCTCCGGAGCAATGGCTATCTGATTATAACCTGAAAAACCATCAAGAAAACAATAATGAGAATGGCCAGCTAACCTTTCAAGCATTTTATCAATAAAAGGTAAAGGAAAGTGGTCTTTGCGAGTTGTGGAATTAAGTTTACGATAATCAATACAAACTCGCCATCCTGTTTGAATCCTAGTAGGAACAAGTTCATTCTCATTATTTGTTACCACCGTTACACCTGATTTCTTTGGAACCACTTGGACCGGGCTCACCCATTTGCTATCCGAGATAGGATAGATCACTCCAACATCTAGGAGCTTCAGTATCTCCTTTTTCACAACCTCCATCATAGGAGGGTTCAATCTTCTTTGTGCTTCTCTTGTTGGTTTGGACCCTTCCTCTAACAAAATCCGGTGCATGCACATGGATGGGCTTATTCCCTTGATATCGGCAATTGTCCAACCAATTGCTGTTTTATGCTCTCTAAGCACCCGGATAAGTCGCTCTTCTTGCAAAGGTGTGAGCTCTTTGGCAATGATGATCGGTAGTGTGTCCTTTTTACCTAGGAACACATATTTCAAGTGGTTCGGTAGTGGTTTCAACTCTAAAGTTGGTGCCTGCAAAATGGAAAGTAGAAGTTTCTCATTAGATAAAGGCAAATCAATAAATGAAACATCAAACCTTGCATCTTTAGGTGGCAGCGAGTGTAAAGATTCTAGTGCCCCTTCCACATGGTCACTCAAGGCTAGTTTAGCATTCCCCATTCCGAGATGGTTGCTAAGGACTATTTCCACACTATCTTCACCATCTAGCTCATAAGCTTGCTGCACTAGTGAGTCAATTATATCAATATTAAAAACAGAATGCACATCACTAGGATATCTCATGGCCTCAAAAATGTTAAAGCGAATTATTTCACCATCAAATTCCATAGTTAAAGTGCCATCATGTACATCTATTTTAGTTCTTGCTGTTTTCAAGAATGGTCTCCCTAATAGAATAGGTGTGGGATTAGAAGATATCTCATCTTCCATCTCAATAACATAAAAGTCAGCGGGAAAAACCAATTCATTAACCTGTACAAGAACGTCTTCTACAACTCCTCTTGGATAAGTGTTAGAACGGTCAGCAAGTTGTATTATAACACCGGTTTCCTCTAATGGTCCTAGATTCAATGAAGCATAAATTGAATATGGCATGACATTAATAGATGCCCCTAGATCTAGCATAGCACGCTCAAACCTGGTGTTGCCTATCTTACAAGGAATGGTAAACATACCTGGATCCTTGCATTTAGGTGGGAGTTTCTTTTGAAGAACAGCTGACACATTCTCCCCCACACTTACTTTTTCATTCCATTTCAACTTCCGTTTAGATGTGCACAACTCTTTTAGGAACTTGGCATATCTTGGCACTTGCTTGATAGCATCTAGTAAAGGAATGTTCACCTCTACTTTCCGGAAAGTTTCCAAAATTTCCTTCTCTTGCTCCTCTTTCTTGGACTTTGCTAACCTGCCAGGAAAAGGTGGAGGAGTTATATAAGAAGGAAAGGATGGTTTAGGAATTACCTTTTTTAGTGGCTCGTTGGGATGTGAAGAGGATGCCATGGTATTGTTCTCCCCTTGAGCACTATCATTTTGTGGTGTCTCTAGCTGTTTCCCACTTCTTAAAGTTATAGCATTGGCATTCTCTCTTGGATTCACTATGGTTTGGGAAGGTCATTTCCCAGAATCCCTTGCTTGCATTTGACTCATGGTTGTTGCCAATTGCCCTATTTGAGTCTCCAAATTTCGAATACTTGTCTTTGTTTCCTGTTGAAATTGAATTGTATTAGTAGAAAGAGCTTTAACAAGATCTTCAAGAGAAGTACCTGAATTTTGGGTGGGTGGTAGTTGTTGTCGGGTTTGGTATGGTTGTTGCACTCTTTGCTGAAAACCCGGTGGCCTGTGGTCAAATGGTGGAGGAATAGTTTGTGATTGGTTCCCTCCATAATTGAAGTTTGGATGATCCCTCCATCCTGGATTGTAAGTGTTTGAGTAGGGATCATATTTCCTTGATTGGTTCTGAAATCCACCCATGGCATTCACATGTTCATTGGTATCCTCTTGAAGTGTTGGACACATATCAGTTTGGTGCCCTATGTTTGAACATATGCCACAAGCCTTTATTTGTTGTATTTTACCTACAGCCAATTGTTGAACAAGAGAAGTCAGTTTATCAAATTTTTGTTCAAGGGATGATATACTTACCTCATTAACTCTCTTAGGTTGTGGTGGTGGATCTTGTCTCATTGAGAACTGTTGAGAATTGGCTGCCATGTTGGAGATTAATGTTCTAGCAGCCCTGGGAGTCTTATCAACTAGAGCTCCCCCACTAGCGGCATCTATCATACTTCTCTCCATGGGCATGAGACCTTCATAGAAGTATTGGATGAGAAGTTGTTCACTTATTTGATGGTGTGGACATGATGCACAAAGTTTCTTGAACCTCTCCCAATATTCATATAAGGACTCTCCGTTGTATTGCCGAATCCCACATATCTCTTTCCTAATGTTGGCAGCCTTAGATGCTGGGAAATACCTTTCCAAGAATGCTTTCTTCAAATCATTCCATGTAGTGATGGTCCCGGATGGTAGATAGTAGAGCCATTCCTTTGCTGAATCAGCTAGAGAGAATGGGAAGGCTCTCAACTTAACTTGCTCTTCCGTGACCCCTGTTGGTCTCATGCTTGAGCAAACTACATGGAATTCCTTGAGGTGCTTATTTGGATCCTCTCCTACAAAACCATGAAAAGTTGGGAGAAGATGAATCAAACCAGATTTTAATTCAAAAGCTACCTCAAGATTAGCATATTCAATGCATAATGGTTGTTGACCCAAGTCCGGAGCGGCTAGCTCCTTGAGAGTTCGGTTGTCAGCTGCTGCCATCTCTCCTTGCTTCTCTTGGATGTTTTGGATCAACTCCTCGATTGGTTGTTGGTGAGAAGTTATAAATTCCCGAATTTTCCTAAGTCGTAAGTCTTCTTCGGGAGCTTGGAACATTCACTAATAAAAAAAAATAAGAAAGTAAATAATTAGAACAGAAAATAAGAATAAACCAATAAACTAATAAACTAAAGAAAGCAATCCCCGGCAACGGCGCCAAAAATTTGATGCCAGCAAGGGTCGAGTCCTCAGGGATTGGGTTTTAGTTTATAAGTTAATAGTTTAAAACTTAAATTCAAGAACAATAAAAGAAAAGGGGTTTTTGAAGCCAGATTTAAACTAAAGTAAATAATAAGAATAAGATGCAAGGCGGTATAACCAGCCAATAAAAATATATATACTAAATTAGGCGGTATAACCAGCCAATAAAAATAAAACAAAGTTAATATACAAATTAGGCGGTATAACCAGCCAATAAAAATAAATATACTTTTAAAAATAAGCAAACTAGAAAAGTAAGAAAACAAGTAAGTAAGAAGAATCAAATATGAAAAATATGGATAAGGTTTCATTCTCCACCACTAGACATCATTAAGAATCAATTTCAGATCTATCAATATCAACCAACTATCAAAGTTAACAACCGTCGATAACAACAAGCTCTGTTATCCCAATCTTTCCTTAGTTTGTCGTTAAATAGAACAAGCTCTCTATTTAATCTCTAACCATTAAACAACCTAGAATAAGCTCTCTAAATTCAATTTAATGGCAGCTTTATGATGAGAAAGATAGGTTGATCCAAGCAACAAACACATAAGCTCGGATTGTTCAACTTAGGTTATGTTCCACTTTGCAATTATTGAAAACTTGACCATAATCATTAATCACAAATTGCCACTTATGAATAGGAAATCAAGACAATTACACGGATCAAGACTCCTAAACTAGCAATAGATAATTATCAAGATCTATCTAGTTGTACATCTAAACAAATCAAGACAACATCATGAACAATTCTTGTAGAAGAACATAAGCAACTTTGATAGAGAATTAATGATAGATAGAATCTAAAAATCAATCACAAAACATGTCTAGGGCTTTGAAATCACCCTTAACCAAATAGAAGTTTAGCCTAGCATAGGCATTGTAAACATAAACATAAAATTAAAGAGAATCTAAGAAGGAAATAAAAGAAAGAAAGAAGAAGAAGAAAATAAAGAAAAAGAAAACTAGAGAAAAGAAAGAAGAAGAAAACTTAGAGAATTTTATTACAATGGCTAATTTCCTACCAATCTACCATATGATCCTCTACAATCATCCAAGGCCCTCTATTTATACACATTTTGGAGGGCTAAATGACAAGAGACAAGCTTTACAAATTTCAAAGGTAGGTATAATAGGTGGGTGCATTTTTCTAACAATTTTCGTCATATTGTATGACAATTTTGATCAGCCAACTTGATGGTCGATTTTGTCAATATTGGAGGCCTGATCTGATCACATGGTCTTCTAGGAAAATGTTCCCCTGTCAGTTACTGATCCATAGCCGTTGGAATCAGCTCATTTGCTGATGTGGATAAGAAGATATGGGCAAAATACGAAAACAGGTCAGCACAGACGTCATTGCACATCATCCAACTTGATGGTCGATTTCGCTAGGGAAAACGACTCCGTTTCAAGAAGTGTAAAACATGAAAAAGATAGATATGCCTCTTAGCTTTGCACGGTTAAAATTTCAGCCTTATTGCTTCAGTGGAACTCCAGATATAGCTGATATGGAAAAAGGTGTCGGAACTGGAACTGAACTGGATTTGCCCTTAATTCTAGTAATCTGAAATCACTCAAAGAAACTTGTGAAAAACACCAAATTACATAAAAATATAAAAGATCATAAACACAATTAGACTAAACAATAATAACTCTTATTTGACACAAAACAATAATAAAACATAACTAAAAACTATATAATTATACGAGTTATCACATGGTAAAACAAAAAAAAAACAAAAAAAAAAAGAAGAAAAAATTGAAAAGAATGGGACTCTAGGGCGAAAACCCAAAAATGGGCGGTCTAGAGTAAGATGAGAATTTTCGATGCCATCTATGATAGTGCCGATGCCACAAAGGAGAAGATCGTCATAAAGAAGTGGTCATCGAGGAACATCTAGGAATTCCTGAACCTACCAAATTGTCAGCTTTCATTCTGAGGATTGTCTTCAGAAATTGAAACTTTTTGCCTCCAAAATCAACTTTCCAGTTTAAACATCCCAGCCAATCTTGAAGCTTGTCACAATACCTTGATATTGGAAACTAAAATAATGTTGAATTTGTTTGGTTCTCAATGAATTCATGATTTATAAAATCTGTTCCATTTGTGAGCCTAGAAGGGATATACATTTTTGTCATGAAATTTTCCTGGAAAAGCCAGAATCTCGTTATACCAAGCTTTGCCAATCCCAGTTGGAAAAACCCAGATTGATACTTAGAGAAATTTCTAACAATAATCATCAGTCTTCAAAATATTTGTACATCACACATTGTGGGGATAATATTTTTCGTTCAGAAGTTTTCAAAATGAGAAAACAAATAAAGATTTTTTTGAAATACCCATTCTGATGTTGACATGAGACGAGGATTTTTCTAACTCAAAGGTGTAGAACTGCCAGAATAGGTCCTGACTTCCAGATATGAGAAAAGGAAATCGAACCCAGTGCAAATCTCTGTTGATGAAAGTTTGAAAAACTATTGGGGCAAAGAGAATAGCCAAAATGAATTGAAGATATACTCTGATTTGAAGAGGAAAAATGAATTTGAAAGGCTAAGCCAAAGTCTAGAGGAACAACTGGGGGCATTTGCATCACTCATGAGCACTTATCTCTCTATCAAGCTTTTACATCTGCACAGTGTCGGCAAGCATTTGCATCATTCATGGGTATTTGCATTGGCATTATTCCATAAGCATCTACATTTTACCTTTACATTTACATTCTTCATGGAATTCGTATTTGTGTCATCTCAAACAATTGCATCATTTCTAGAATCATTGCATTTTCATTAATGTGTAGTAATTGTAGTTACACCATTCATAAACCAGTTACATGAACACAATTAGTAGGGGCATCTGCATCATGAAACATGGGCATCAATCCAAGTCATTTACATTTGCATTAAAGACATTTGCACCAGTTTAAGTCATTTCGTATCTTATTCAACATATGCATTTGCATCAAAAAGCATTCGCATCTTCTCAAAATCTTTAGGTTAATTTTCAACAATTCTTCACCACCATTCTGAAGACCTTCAGGCATCATTTTTAAAGTCGCATACAGCGCATTTTTTTCAAGTCACGGTTAAGGCCTCCGGGCACCATTCTTAAGACCCCCGGGCATCATTTTTAAAGTCGCATACAGCGCATTTTTTCCAAATCACGGGTAAGGCCTTCGGGCACCATTCTGAAGACCTTCAGGCATCATTTTTAAAGTCGCATACAGCGCATTTTTTTCAAATCACGGGTAAGGCCTCCGGGCACCATTCTTAAGACCCCCGGGCATCATTTTTAAAGTCGCATACAGCGCATGTTTTTCAAATCACGGGTAAGGCCTCCGGGCACCATTCTTAAGACCTCTTGACACCATTCTTAAGACCCCCGGGCATCATTTTTAAAGTCGCATACAGCGCATTTTTTCCAAATCACGGGTAAGGCCTCCGGGCACCATTCTTAAGGCCTATGGGCACTATTTTTAAGACCTCCGAGCAACATCTTTAAGACCTCCGGGCATAACTTTTTTCAGGGGTAAGGCCTCCGGGCACCATTTTTAAGACCTCCGGGCATAATTTTTCAAATCACAGGTAAGACCTCCGGGCAACATCTTTAAGACCTCCGGGCATAACTTTTTTCAGGGGTAAGGCCTCCGGGCACCATTCTTAAGACCTCTGGGCACCATTTTTAAGACCTCCGGGCATAATTCACAAGTAAGACCTCCGGGCAACATTTTTAAGACCTCCGGGCATAACGTTTTCAGGGGTAAGTCCTCCGGGCGCCAATTTTTAAGACCTCCGGGCATAATTTTCAATTTTTAAGACCTCCGGGCATAATTTTTCATAATTCGCAAGTAAGACCTCCGGGCAACATTTTTAAGACCTCCGGGCATAACTTTTTCAGGGGTAAGGCCTCCGGGCGCCAATTTTTAAGACCTCCGGGCGTAATTTTCAATTTTTAAGACCTCCGGGCATAATTTTTCATAATTCACAGGTAAGACCTCCGGGCAGGGAATTCAATTTAAGGACAAAATCTTTAATTTATTGTTTAAAAAAAAAATCAAAAAAAAATTTGAAAAATTGAAAAAGAGAAAAATAGAAAAAAAAAAGAAAAAAAGAAAAAAAATAGAAAAAAAAGAAGGAAAAAAAATAGAAAATGAAAAATGCAAAAATGAATGAAGAAATGAAAAAGAAAACCCCTTTCCTTTCCATGTGATTTCAAATGACCGTATAAAATTAGTGTTGGTTTATCTTTGCCTGATTCCTGATTCTCAGCAATAGCCAAAGCATGAGCACCTTGTTAAAAGACATGTACATCTGCATCATTTCTCAAAGCTTCTGGTGGGGATATCCAGAATTTTACAGCTTTAAAAGTGAACAAGTCTTCAGTGGTGATAGCTGAAGCCTCTGGTGGAGATATCTAGGGTTTTATAATTTTGAAAAATGAGAAATTTTATTCTGAAGGAGTTACCCAGAATTGTACAATGAGCAAGTCTTTGGTGGTGATAGCCAAAGCTTCTGGTGGTGATATCCAGAATTTTGCAGTTTTAAAAGTGAACAAGTCTTCGGTGGTGATAGCTGAAGCCTCTGGTGGAGATATCCAGGGTTTTATAATTTTGAAACATGAGAAATCTTCTTCTGGAGGTGAGACCCAAAATTTTTACATTTAAAAAAAAAAAAATGAGCAAGACTCTGGTGGTGATAGCCGAAGCTTCTGGTGGAGATATCCAGAATTTTGAACACAGCTGAGAACAAGATAGGTTAAGGCCCCGAAACCATCGTCGAGGTCATTTCCTTTCTTGCAAATCGATTTCGTTTCCTTAAGACGAATCGAGCCTTGTTTAGGCAGGGAATTCAATTTAAGGACAAAATCTTCAATTTACTGTATGGTAAAAAAAAAATTTGAAAAAAAAAAATTTGAAAAAAAACAAAAATTTGAAAATTGAAAAAAAAAATGAAAAAAGGAGAAATGAAAAATGAAAAATAGAAAATGGAAAATGGAAAAAATGAAAAAATGATAGAAGAATGAAAAAGAAAACCCCTTTCCTTTCCATATGATTTCACTGACCGTACAAAATTAGTGTTGGTTTATCTTTGCCTGATTCCTGATTCTCAGCAACAGCCAAAGAGGGGCAGCTGTAGACACCTAATTTTGTCCGGATAACTAAACAGGTATGTTTTCTTCCCATATTGATGTTCCCGAGTGTAAAAAGACTGTTTTCATCCTGCAGGTGGTACTCCGAGACTTAGTTTAAAAGGGCGAGCACAAAAAGTCAAACTTGAAAAAAAGTCAACCCCAAAAAAGTCAACCCCAAAAAAGTCAACCCCAGAAAGTCAACTACTGAAAAAGTCAACCCACTTTGATAATTATCTATTGCTAGTTTAGGAGTCTTGATCCGTGTAATTGTCTTGATTTCCTATTCATAAGTGGCAATTTGTGATTAATGATTATGGTCAAGTTTTCAATAATTGCAAAGTGGAACATAACCTAAGTTGAACAATCCGAGCTTATGTGTTTGTTGCTTAGATCAACCTATCTTTCTCATCATAAAGCTGTCATTAAATTGAATTTAGAGAGCTTATTCTAGGTTGTTTAATGGTTAGAGATTAAATAGAGAGCTTGTTCTATTTAACGACAAACTAAGGAAAGATTGGGATAACAGAGCTTGTTGTTATCTACGGTTGTTAACTTTGATAGTTGGTTGATATTGATAGATCTGAAATTGATTCTTAATGATGTCTAGTGGTGGAGAATGAAACCTTAACCATATTTTTCATATTTGATTCTTCTTACTTACTTGTTTTCTTACTTTTCTAGTTTGCTTATTTTTAAAAGTATATTTATTTTTATTGGCTGGTTATACCGCCTAATTTGTATATTAACTTTGTTTTATTTTTATTGGCTGGTTATACCGCCTAATTTAGTATATATATTTTTATTGGCTGGTTATACCGCCTAATTTAGTATATATATTTTTATTGGCTGGTTATACCGCCTTGCATCTTATTCTTATTATTTACTTTAGTTTAAATCTGGCTTCAAAAACCCCTTTTCTTTTATTGTTTTCTTTGAACGTAAGTTATAAACTAATAACTATAGATTAAAACCCAATCCCTGAGGACTCGACCCTTGCTAATCATTATACTTACAATTGATCTTTTTAGTGCAAGGTTAAATAAGATACACTCTTTTGGGTGCATCAAAAAAAAAAAATTGTTGTATTTTAAGCCATTTAGAAGTATTCATTCTGAACAAGGTCTGAGTAAGGGAGACTTGAGACATACCTTGTCAGTTTGATTTCTTCTTTTCAAAAAAAAAAAAAAAAAAAGCATGTTTAGACTTAGTGTGTTTTTAGTGTGTTTTAGTTACTTTCAATACTATGATGAGATATGAATTGCATAAGTCTAAAACAGAGTTATTAGTGAGAAGATTTTCATGAGAATTGAGCTTGATATCATTTTTTTTTTATGAGCCAATGTTAATATGATATGTTGATTGAGAAAGAAGCATGTTTAGACTTGATATTAACTTGTATAATCATCCTTGTGAGTTTTTGAGCCTATATGATTGATGCATTATACATATCAATCTAATTTCTTTCTTGAGTGCTCTTATGATTACATGATTCTCTAGAACTTGCTTTAAACCATTTGAGACTATATTGATGCATGTGACAACATGAATATGATAGAGGCATTAGGATTTTTAGCCAGGGCCAAACAGCCATCCCTTATTGATGTTCCAAGAGAACACACCCTTAGTGAACCAATTTGAGCCTACATGGAATAAGCTATCTCTTTGGTAACCATAACTTGTCCCTAACCTAAATATACTTATATCTTTACCTTTGTTCCAAAGATGAATTAGCATGTTTTGAGACAAGTTGCAAAGACAAGGAAGATCTATTGAAAATTTGGGTTAGAAACAAGAAATAAGTGTGGGGGGAATCTCGTCATCATTTCCATCATCTTGTCTATTTGTTCACGTGACTCCTCTTGAGATTTTGTTATCTGTTCCCGTGCTTCTTGCTGAGATATGGCTAATTGTTCTTGTAGTTCTCTGTGCATTCTTTCCATTTGTTCTATTTACGCTGCTTGTTCACTTTCCATGGTTTTACCTCTCTTTCTTTTTTTTTTGAAATTGAGCTTTCCTTAGAATACTCTTAAAGCCTAACAGAATCCTATTTATCCCCAATTTATTGCATGTATATTTATGAATGAATGTATGTATGTATGCATGTAAAAAAGAAAAACTATGAACATACTGTACAAAGAATTAAAGAGTAAATTTTTTTGATTTTTTTTGTTTTTCTTTTCCGACAACTATTCTTTTCAACATTTTTTCCTTCTTTTTTCATATTTCACAAAAAGTTAAAACTAAAAGAAAATTTTATTACTGTTCACAACAATATTTTATCACAAAGTTTTTTATGATTCTCATTTTTTCATTTCATTCATTTTTTTACTTTTTCATTTTTCTCTTTTTTTTTTTCTTAAAGAAGAAATATTTTTTTTCTTTTCATGGGATAAAACCCTTTAAACTTTTATTTTCTTTTTTTATAAAAAGGTACAAGTATATATTTTTTCTCAAAAACCCCAAAAATACTAATTTTGTGTATGGAAACGTAAGGCAGTAAAGAATAAAAATTATTGACATAGAGGAAAAATAATAATGAACATTTACCCCACAACATCAACTTATTTAGGCATAATGGCGCCTTTTGGGACGAAATTTTAAACTTATTAAGAGCGATGAACTTCATCTTTACCCGGTGTATCATGCTTATTTGGAATGTAAAACAAATAGAAAAAGATTGAAAATGTTCCTCCATGTGTACCTAGTTTCGGTATATTTAACGAAAATTCGGCATTGCTCTACCTAGGTTCGACTTTGTAGGGATCACTATATGCAGTTCGGTTGAATTCTAAAGGCCCCAAATTGTTCCTCACTATCGCCCGTGAAGGCTAGTAAGGCACCCCGATCCGAGGAACGAGTTCAATTTGTTAGATTATTTATTCCTTAGCCCATGCGGATTGTTAATCACAAAGGCATAGGAATATCATACTCCAAAAGTGTTTTGCTAGCCCATGCGGATTGTTAGTCACGAAGGCGTAGTTTACTTTACTTCCACTTAAAAAGGACGAAACTCGGGTATAGAGTTTATGTTACGCGAATACAAGTGTAGTGTGTGAGGAGGTACAAACAAACTTTTTACCACCTACTCTATAACCCATATTCCGAATACCTCGATAATATACCAAGGCAAAGAATAAACAATGTAAGGTAATAATTTAATCAAAGAGTAAGTAACCAGAGAACAATAGTAATGTAGGCACATGAATATGGACATATTTAAAATCATTTTATTATTTTCAAAATTCTCCTTATTATTAAAAAAATATGAGAATTAAAATTAAATACCAACAAAACTGAGACTTTGATAACACGTGATCAATTTTAGGCCTGACTCTCTTGTGGCTCCCTAGCGGAGTCGCCAAGCTGTCATAACGGTTTTTTCAACCGCTAAGACGATTTTGAAAACAAACAAATGGAGTCGCCAACAATCTTTTTTGTTTAGGTGTGATTGGCCACCTGTCAAAAATCGATTTTTATAAATAAAAAAAAAACATTTTAAAACTAATTAAAACATTTTAAAAAGACCAATTTTTAAGTTTGTGTTTTAATCCAGAGAGAAAACAAAAGCGGGTTCGGGAGTCGGTTACGTGTAGGGAAGGATTAGTACCCCCACAATGCCCGTAAAATACGATACCTTATTGATCATGTGTTATCCTAAGTCTCGGTAAAAGTTGGTTTTAAGTTCGACATTTAAAATTAATTCTCTTTTTGAAAATAATCATATTATTTGAGAATGATCCAGAATTTATCAATGCAAAATTTTTCCATATTCCTTGGCAGACCCAGCAAAACATAAAAGTTTTTATTTGTTTTGGAATTCTCCGAATCACCCTTGTTTTGAAAAAAATAGCTATTCCGTTGTTAATGATAATTGATAATGTCCTCCCCGACAGACCCAGCAGAGAACCCATGAATTAATTTAACTCAGAAATAACCTTGTTTTGTTAAAATCACTATTTTTTTATAAAATAATTTGAAAATGAATATGCTATATTATTAAGATGTAAATCTAATTTAAGCAAAATGCATAATTATTAAGGAATGGTAAACATTTTATTTCAACATGGCATACATGGCATTGCAAAGAATTTATGGCATTACTCCAGAAAATTCGTAAGCATGGAATTATAGCGATCAAGGTCAAGATGACAAATATAACTTTTAATTGTTAAATAATTTAATTATAAAATATGCATAAAGTGTACGCATTTTTTATTTTTATTATTATATTTCTTTATGGATATTTATTGGTGAAACCATATAAATGACGTGCGTCGAAATATTTTGCCGAACTCCCCGGCAGACCCGGCAAAGTCTTGGAAAAATATCTCCTCGCATGATATGTACGTAATTTTCTAACCTCCCCGGCAAACCTGGCAAAGATTAATAGTTAATTCTATTGACCTCGTATTATTCTAAATTTTGGCTTAATGAATTTAACGGTAGCATTTGAAATTGATTTTTTTTATTAGTTTTCCAAAAAAGCATGGGTTATTGTTCTCTTTTTTTTTAAAGAATCGTTTTTATTTTTGTTTTTTTGTATTATTTTTATTATTATTATTTTTAAGAGGAATGAAAACGATTATCAGATTTTCATAAATTTGTATTTTTTTCTTTTTTTTTATATTTTTTGTTCTTATTTATTCATTTACAAATCTTCCATTTTTTCTCTTTAATTTTTACTCTATTCTAGTTAATAACGTATGATGAGTAATAGTTGGGAAATAAAATAATAATAATAATAATAATAGTAATAATATGAAGAAAAAAATGAATATGAAACAGTGAACAAATGATAAAAATAAAACAAATAAAATAGAAAATGAAAAAAAAAATTAAAAAAAAAATGAAAAGAGAAGGAGCTACATCTCAGTCGGGTCCATGCGCGGGTCCTGCGACCCGACCCGGACATAGCTCTTTAAAACCCCTTTTTTTAATTTCATTTCAACCTTTCTTTAAAAAAGTAAAAAATAATAATAATAAAAAAAAAAAACCTAAATGCTCTGTACCTCTTCAGCCAATCACCACCACCGCCGTCTGCCCCGCCATCGTCGTCGTTATCGAAACTCCATTTATGAGCCAAAAATAGCCCAAGCCGTTCCTCTCGTTCTTCTCCACACTTCTATCGGTCCTGATTTCAACAAAAGTGCTCCGATTTTGTTGGATCTACATCTTCAAACTCGAACTTCCAAACCCCAGATCTGACTGCCTTTCATCGTTCGACCCATCCTCAAATGTAACCACCGCCGTCTCTCGATCTCAGAGACTTCCCCACCCTTTTCGAACCTAGGAAGCCCGAAATGAAAGGGCCCCTTTTTGCTTTTATTTTTATTTTTTATTTTTTGTTGTTGTGTTGTTTCGGATGTGTGTATGTGTCGGTGCTTTTGGGCTATATAGGGGTTCTGGTGAGGTGGTGTTGATGGTGAGAGTGGTGGCCGAAATGGGTGAGCTTGTGCGTGTTAATGGTTGTCTGTTTTTTTTTTTTTTTGAACTCCCTTTTCTTTTGGTGAGGTCCGAATGGGGAATTTTTATGGTGGTCGGTGGCGTGTTGGAGGGATGGTTGAGTGCTACTAGCGGTCTGGGGTTGGGGTGGTTGCGTGTGGGTTTGATGGCTAAGGGAGAGGTTAGTTGGGTGGTGTGTGCAGGTGGGGTGGCAGGCTAAGGTGGTGGCGTGAGTAGGGGTGTCGTGGGTGATGGAGCAGCAATGGTGGCAGTGGGGGGCTAAGGTTGCAAGCTGAAATGCCTTGTTGGGCCCAGATGCGGACTGGCCTGCAAGGTAGGCCTGCTACTTAGCCAGCAAGTTGGGCCTGCTAGGCCCGTGGGCCCAGTTGGGCTGTTAGGCTAGCAAGCCCAATTGGCCCCTGGGTCTAAGCCCAAAAATAAATAAATAATAAAATAAAAAACAAAAAAAAAGAAATAATAAATAATAAATAATAAATTTTGGATTTAAATCCGAGTATTACCCGGACAAAAATTGGTTGTTACAATGCTCACCGGCTATCGGTCACGAGCAAGCTGGCGGGGCGAATGAGGGACTGATTCGATCAGTATCTGAAAAAAAATAACTAAAGGGTGAGTCATAAGGACCCAGTGAGCAAACGCAGAAACAGTAAAGTCTATGGAAAAGACTCGCAAATTATATTAACTAATATCACCTGGATATTTCTATCCAACATCACAAACAACTATAACATCCAGTAGGGTCCATAGACTCCTACAAACTGGTAGGGCTCGAAAGCTCCTACAAAACCAGTTGGGCACGAAGGCTCCTACAAAACCGATAAGGCACGAAGGCTCCTACAAAACCAGTAGGGCACAATGGCAGCCTACAAATCCGATAAGGCACAATGGCAGCCTACAAATCCGGTATAGCTTAACATTACAATAAACATGCATCACATAGAATTTAAATAAGCATACTAGCAAGGAACAATGTGGCGTCATACTATCGACCACTCATACGACAATCCTGGACTATTACATAATCATCACTTGGAACAATATGGCGCCATACGGTCGACCACTCATATGACAATCCCGGATTATTACATAATCATCACTTGTCCATTCATTGGACCTTTTTCTCATGTCTTTACGAGAACTCGATATGATAAGGTAATTCTACGTCATACATTCATACAATCACAGTCGGTATGTCACAACATAATCTAACGATCCTACGTCTATCGCTACACGCTTACTCACTGTGCACTAAGCGAAAGAAATTGGATCCTCGTGCTCCAGAGCTCTTCCAACCACGGACTCAGCTAATCCGCGCTCCTAATACATAGAGAATAATTTCATAAATATTTTATAATTTTGAAAACATTCACAATATCCAAATTGTAGCTAATTCGCTACTATCCGAAAATCTACAGCTTAGCTATTTAAACTTTATAATTTTTACACCTAGCTCGGATGAAAATCCGGAGCGATGATCAACAGGAAAGTTGCTCCCCCGAGCCTAACAAAGCTAACGGTGGCCTCGGATAGTGGTGGAAGTGGCGGCACAAGGTGGTTGGCCAACATGGTGAATTTGGCCAAGCTTAGATTTCCAACTCCAAGCCACTTTTTCACTCAACCAACCCCAAATAATAGATGTAGAGGTTGATTTAGGACTACCTATGGTGGTGGTTTAAGGTGGTGACTATGTTGGAAACCACCTAAGGCAAAATGGCCATAAAGAGAAACACATAGTTTCTCATGATTTCTTGAAAACCTAACACCAAATAAGTAATCCTTACCTGCTGGATAGTATAAATATGTGTTTTGTTGGCTTGGTGATGAGTAGAAATCAAGAGATCAAGCTTACAAGCTTTTGGTTATGGAGTTTTTTTCACTTTGGTTAGGTTTTCTCAAGGTTGAAGAAGAAACAACCCTTAAGGCATGAAAAAATGAAAGTCACAGCTGGTCATGGGGTTTCTTAGCTGATTTTTATGGCTATTTACCAAGTCAAATGATAAAAATACCCCTTTAGCCCACTTTTTTGTCTTTTAGTGCCTAAATGGGGCCCACATGAAATTTTTACATTCGAAAGCTTGTTTTTCACTTGTCTCAGCACAGATATGTTTAAAATATCATTTTACACTAGTACGCAAATTTTCATAATTTTTTGATATCCCGAACATCAAATCCGGGCCCCGGATCATTTACGGGTCAACATTAAGACTTTTTCGGTTTTAGCTCCGATTCTCATTCTGATTTCACCAACAGCTTTCTAACATCATTTTATGTCCATATGAATCCATTTATTTACTTAAAACTTTTTTCGGACCTTCCCGCGGCCAGTTCTGAATTTTCACTCCTTTAAGTTAACTAAAGGCGTATCCGTTTTCCACTTAACTTTTTGAGTAAAAAAAAATGTCAAATTTTCAATCTAAGCATCATATTGTGATCCTCTATGATTCCAGAGTCTATTGGTACCGTATACGAACCAAAAATAAAATTTTGGATAAAATGACCAAAATACCCCTGGTTTGTATTTTACCTGTTTTGTGCCAATTAGATTTTTCCAATAATCCTGATCAGTAATATATCACATTTTAATACTATGTGAAGTTAAAATACCAAATTTTACGGGCTTTACATTGTTCCGATTGCGATTCCTGACTCGTGGTCACTTTAGGGCTAAATCTCTCAAATAGCCGATTAAACCCCTTACTCTAAAAATTATTAATATAAGAATAAGACTAGATGGTAGTGTGCTTTGTCTACAAGCATATATAAACTTGATCCACCTTCTATCAATCATTTAAAAGACCCGAGTCGATTTCTATCTTACGAGAGTTTTACAATATTGTGTTTATCTCGTGTCTAAATTCATTTCATATTTTGCATAGTTTGTCATTGTGATTCAATTTAGAGAAAAATTTGTACGTTTGTGTCGTGTCTCAATTCATAACATATTTTGCATGATTTGTTATAGTGATTTAATTTAGAGAAAAATTTATGTGTTCGTGACGTGTTCATGTTATTTTTTGGTGTGTTCAAAGTATTATAAATTTATATAAATTTTTACGCGTTCATAATTAGTTTTACATAAATTTTAACACGTTCGTATATTCGTGTCGTGTTAATGTTATTTTTTGTGTTGTGTCGTGTTTTTATTATTTCTTTATGTTTTGTGTGTCGTGTTTCAATTCATCTCATATTTTACATAATTTATTATAGTGATTCAATTTTAACTCTAAATTTATTTACTTAAGATATTAAAATATAAAAAATTATTTAAATAAATAATAACTATTTAATATAATATAATTTAAATATATTTATGATTATTAATTTAATTAAAAATTTATAAATAATAAAAGAATTCCTAGCGAAGCGATAAAAAAATTTTAGTTTTCTATATTTCTGAAACATGGTACTCCTCTTGTCCCACCCAAATATTGTGGAATTGGAAAGGAAAATGGGAAATATGGTAGGTCTACCCCATGTGGCAAATAAAACCGTAGCTCAAGTTTACCTTTTTTAAGGCAAACATTTTCAAAATCGAAAACTCCCTCATTCATTCATGCATGCACACTTTTTAATTAGGACGTCGACTGTTCTTACAGAACAATGGTCAATTCATGATAGGAATGATAATGGATTGAGATGGTGATGGAGATTCTCTTATTCAGTTTGATTTTATTATCTAATGAATATTGAAAATATCTGTTTTCATATATGTAAGTTATATTTATAATTGTTTTACGTTATTTTATTTTATATTTTTATTAATTATTTTTAATTTAATATTGTAACAAATATATTATAATTTAATCATAAATATAATTTTAATTATATAATTTTTTAGTATATATATATATATATATATATAATATACATATATATATATATAAAGTATATTTATATAATATTAGTATATATATTTAATATATATATATATACACAAAATAAAAATATATATATATATAATATTTTAAAAAGTAAAATAATAATTTTAAAAAACGAGATGAGACGAAACAAAACAAGCATTCACCGAAATTGAGTCACTCCAGCTCACCCTATTTTTCAAAAAAAAAAACTTTTCAGTTAAGAGAATTGAATTTTGCCATCCCTGATCATCCCACTCCCACGTCCTAAACCAAAACCAAAGCCTCAACTCATACGGTCAAATTCTTTCTTCTTTCCTTCTTTTGCATGACAATTGGTAAAATACAGTGATTAAAAAATTAAATCGGAGATTGAACTGGAGATTCAATTCAACATATCGATTTAATTAAAAATAATTAAATAGTAAATATATAATTTTAATATTAAATACAGTAAATACTAATAAAAATATGCGTTTGATTTAATGATATGATTTTTAATATAAAATTAAAAGATTCAAAGATTCAAATATCATCATTTATAATTAAAAAAAATGAATAATAAAATAAACTTAAAACCAATTTTTTATTGGTTTAATCCATTTTTTTTTTCAATTCAATTGATTTTTGTCAATTTACTAAAAGTTCGGTATAATTTACATATCAAATTAGACAGACTTTCAATTTTTTGATGGACCGATTCAATAGACCGATCCAATTTAATTTTTTAATACAAAGTGAAAATGACTAGCACTATTTTTCCTTTCTGGAATCTCCCTTTATTCTTTCCCAAACCTTTTGTTTTTTTCCCATGCTAAATTCACAAGTTTTGGTAAATGGAGCTCAATCATATCTTTCACTTATAGTTTTCAATTCTTGGTCATGGATCCAATCTATTGAAGTCTCAAAGTTACATTCTCTTGAAATACTAACTCATTACTTTGAATTGGAATCTACCCAATCATGAACATTGATAAAACAACACTTAAATATAAAGAGTTCAATTTAAACTTTCAACTAAAGAATTAGGATATTCATTAAAACCCATATCCCAAACAAGAAAAAGGTAACGATCCGGAACCAGTACTAGCTAATATTAACAACGAATGCCAACGTGGAGAAGTTCCCTAATTAAGTTGACTCTGATAGATGAATTTGTTGGGCTTTTTTTGGCTTCAAGTGTTGGTCCACGTGCATGGAAGGTGTGTTGATATGGAGGATCTACAAATAAAAAGATTGTTATTATTTATTTATTTATTTTGATAGTTTGGGGATGGGGAAAGATTGTTATTATTTTATTCATAATTAAAGAAGAAGAGAAAAAGGTTTTATTACAACTTCACACCACTTCATTATTCTATTCTATTCTCATAATAACAAAGAATCTATTCTTTTCCCATTAATTGAATCGTCATTCGTTCAAAGCCCTCACAATTTTCTTGGCTTGGGAATTTAACTTACTTCATTATTGCAACTTGTTTGGATCACTACAACATATTATTTATGCAACTTGACATCAAAATTTAGCCCTCTTCCATTATTTTATCATTATAATAATGTCTCCTATTGACATTTTCTTCTTGTTTACAACTTTGCAAAGAATTTATGTGTTTAATATTTATTTTTTTTAAATTGAGACTTTTAAATCTCTCATTGTTACCAAATTGTACAAAAATGGCCATTAAAAAAGTGTGAGAGAATATCTGTATTTAGGGGCCATGGTTATTTTAAAAAGGTGGTATATGAGCTATTATTATTAGACTAATGTCATTATCCCTTGACCTAACAATTTCATATGTTATTGTCCCTTGACCAAACAATTTACAATGTTGTTGTTTTACCAAAGGAAGGAAAGACAGTGAAGTAGATGAAAATGAGCTGAGTGAAAATTTTAAATCTGAAAGATGCTAGCTTGAATTGGAAAACATAAAAACAAGGGGCAATTGGTTGTAATTATTATCCGATTTTGCAAATTTTGTGCATTTTAATATCTTGAACCCAATTTCTTATACCAACAAAAATTTTAGGATGTCGAACTCGGACTTAACTAGCATTCAATAAATTTAAGGCTCGAATCTCAGTATCTGTAATTTTTTTTATCCAAACCGTGACTTTCTTTATATAAAAAAGTAGTTTTAAGATATCCTCCAATGATTATAATGTGAGTTTTTAATTGTTTCATGATAAATCTTGAGATGAATTTAGTAAAATTTATGAAATGAGCAAGAATTACCTCTTAATATTAAATATAAACCATTATTTTAGATTTTAACTCGAGGTTGAAAAATTTTCTACTAAGTAATATTCTAATTCTTACATCTACTGAAAAAACTTCAATGTTCCATTGTTTTAAAAGTTTCTTGAGAAAAAAAAAAAAAAAAAAAAAACCTAGAAAAGGAGGATGGTATAGAGGCATAGATTATTCAAGCTATTAGATGGTGATATGGAGGACAACCATACAAAGCAATCTACCTTGTTCAAAACGAAAGGACTGCTGGCTGCTTGCTACCCAATAATTCAAGATAGGCCCTCAAAAAACGGAAAATTTTTAAAATTATGAGAGGGCGTCCGTGTAGAGCTATTTATGGATCGGACCGAGATTCGAATTTCTTTTCATTTTACATAAGTTTGATCTTGAGTGAATTCGAGCTTATCAGTTAACTCTTATTACTATTTATTTAATATTAAAAAATTTTAAAAATTATTTTATATTAATATTTATATATTTTATAAATAAATTTTAAAAAAAATTATTTTTTATTATTTAAATAATAATTCAAATCGATCCAATCCTTTTTAAATTATTAAAAATTTTATTTAAATCTCATTCAATATAAAGCGAGTAGGTTGAACCAGACGGAATCTTGAGCAGGTTTAGACTCGGACGTCGGTTCTAACTTTTTGCCATAGATTTTCGTTTTCACACTTTAACCAATTCCCAATGGACAATGAGTGTTTATGACACCGACGACTTCAACGCTTTAAACACTTTGAAGTTTGAACACCTCATTACTCTCTCTTTCCTTTTTGTATAACTTTTTCTCACATGATCCCAAAACAAGTGACTCATAAACAACTCAGAAAAGATATTTCTTTCTTCTCTTTTTATAATTTCAATAAACAAAAAGAAAGTCACCTCTAATTGTGACTTTTTTATTAAAATATTGCTAAATTTTTTTTATCAAATTATCAACGTTTTCAAATTATATATCAAAAAGTTTTACTTTTTTAAAAAAATTTGCTCGGAAGTCGTCATATGATATGGCGACTTCCGAGCTTTAAATTTTGTTAAATTTAAATAATTGAACTTGGAAGTCGCTATATGATATGGCGACTTCCAAGTGCAATTTGAATTTTTTTTTTTTATAATGTTGGGAAGTCTCCATATCATATGACGACTTCCCAACATCATTTTTTTTTTTAATTTTTAAAGTTTAAATTTTGTAATTAAAGTTTATTTTTTAATTTTAAAAATTAACATTATTAAACTATTTTTGTAAAAAAAGTAATTTTTTAAAATTATTTTAAAAGCCTAAATAATATTTTTTTATATATAATTAATTATTTAATTTTACATTATTTAATTAATTCTAAATATATTTTTTATATTTTGATAATTAATTAATTAATTATACATTCAAGTATGTTACTGTTTTAAAACGATAAAAAAAATTAACTTTGAAATTTAATTTTACAAAATTAAAATTTTAAATAATAAATAACAAAATTAATAATAAAATTAAAATAACAAAATTAATAAATAATCATTTAAAATTTTAAAATAATGGTTAATTTTTATATTTAATGAAAGAAAAATACAAAAAGTACATGATTATTATACAAAACGTACATTATTAAAAACATCTTCTAAAAAATACATGATTATTATACAAAAAGTACGTTTATTCTAATTATTTATGGAGGAGCTCCCGTATCGTGTGGTGTTGAGCAACAATGTCGAGCTCTCCTATTGCGTACTAGTTGCACCCGTCGTTGAACCTCGTAAGTGGGACGTATTTGTTGTCGACCTCGACCTCAACCTACCGCCACTGGTTTTGGTTCTATGTGATCCGCATGCTCACCCACATCAGTCGATGAAAACGCACTACTAGAGGGACCCACATGTTCTGCATCAAAAAATAAAAATCCACTACTTGAGGAGCCAGCACCCATAAAGGGAACCTGACTACTAGATGGACCCATAAGTGATGTAGTACCAAATGCTGACGTAGGGGTTCCAAACTGATACATTGAAGTTAGATATGCCGAACTTGGACTTCGAGTGAGGAGCTGGTCATCTAATCTCATCGTTGGCGGTTCTGGTTGGTAACACTCATCAATATCAAATCTGGGGTGACTGACGGAATGAGATCACTAGATGCTAAGCCATGTTCTAGTTGACGATGAATAAATGACATCTTCGGTGCAATGAACTCCGCCGCATGTGATGAGGCCGATTGACACCTCCGCCGGCGTTGTCGGCTAGGTGTAGGAACTTCCATTTCGTGTGTAGGATGGACTGGATTTGAAGTCTGTCCAGGAAATGGCATACTCCTAACATCCTCAAACTCCGACGGTGGACAAATAAAAGGCCGATCTTCATTTTTAAACCATCTTATGTAATCATCAGATGGGTTAAAATTGTTACAAACAATGGGTATACCTGTCAGAATTTGTTCAGAACGTTCATTCTACAAATGGATCCATTCTCGATGCTTCGTAAGCCAAAATACTTCGTGGCGCCCACGCATATCAATCTTGTGAACCTTATTAAGGTTCGCCGGTGGTTGTGGAATTGGTTGTTGCATCCCAAATTATCGCAACACCTTATCAGTAGCGTGCCACTCTACATATGCAAAGCATATCAATGCTGTGTTTGCTATCCATATATTGCAATTATTAGTTGTATCATATGGAAGACATGCCATAATTTGATTTGAAGAATACGGCATCCACACAAACTGCGAATAATTATTACAAATTATTAGTTTCATATGGATTAAATACAAAAATACTTGAATGTAACAATCGAAACATTTACCTTTTGATATGCTTCTCGATCTAGTCGTGATCTTATAGTTCGAAGGTCGAACTGAATATCGCTACAATCTTTAGGATGACTCCACCTATTAAAAAACATATAAAACTTAATAGACTTAATACAAATACAACTTCGTACAAAATTAATAAAAATAGTCAAGATTATTACCTGTTTGTAGGGGGGTATACAGGAGAAAAATTCTCGCGCGGAGTAAGAAATGGCAGTCGATGCCAAGCCCATGACTGCAGAAGCAGTAAACATCCACTTATGTCATGGCAGTCGGAAACTGTAGCCCGGCACAGTTCTCTATACAAAAGCGCCAAACACACAGAACCCCAGCTATAATTTGCTGTTTGCTCTAAATCACGAAGCAATGTAAGATACATAAATGTACCCGACTGCTCGATTTGTCCGGCATTAGCATACTTCCAATTAAACATCAAATATATGCTATAACAGCATATTTTACCTCTTCTTCGCTTGCGTGTTCGGAGAGATTTTGCATACTGCAGCCATGTTTTTGTCACCATTGAGCCCTTCAGACACTCTTCTGGAGGTATAACGCCCAATAAATTTTGGCACTCTTCATTCCAATCTAGAAGGCTTGCGCCTGTAACTGGCATGCCATCCACTGGTAGTCCAAGTTGGAGCGCTACATCTTCTAAAGTGATTGTGCATTCACCACGCGGCAAATGAAAAGTGTGCGTCTTAGGTCTCCATCGTTCAACCAACGAGCTAATTAAGTCCGGCAGAAGCATACATTGTCGAATTTGACTTGCATAATAAAATCTGGCACTCTTTAAGTGGTCGATAATAGATGGATGCAGATATTCGAAAAAAAAATTTCTCGATCGTAAGACGCGAACAGGATCCTGTTCATAATTAATTAAATAAAATAATTATAAAATCATAAAAAAATTAATAATGCAATCTCTTTGAAATATAATTAATTATAAATTATTATTATAAATAATAATTTTATAATTTTATAAAAATTAATACAAAATTAATAAAAAATTAATAATGATAAATTATAAATCATTATAAAAAATATGATAAAAAATTAAAAAAAAATACTAACCTCTTGATATATAACCGTGGATATGTGCTTATCTTGCAACCTCAATAACTATGAAGCCATTTGAATTCGTACACTAAGAGAAAATTTGAGAGAGAGAGAGTAGTAAAAGAAATTTTGAGAGAGAGAGAATAGTAAATGAAATTTTGTGTGAAGAAATATGAAGGGAAGGGGGATATTTATAGGTGGGGGTGGGTGGGGTTTGGGGGGTGGGCAACGGTCAATTGACCGTTGCCAAATTAAATTTTTTTATCCGTTGTTTACAATGGTTAAATTTAATTTTAATTTTTTTTTATCATTACAACATTTAAATTTTAAAATTTTAAACAAATTCAGTTCAGATTTCGCCATATCATATGCGACTTTTGAACTAAGGTTTTAATTTTTTTTTACAAAAAATAGGTCAGAAGTCGTCATATGATATGGCGACTTCTGACCTATAAAAACAATTTTTTTTAAAAAAAAATTAGAAGAGAAGTAGCCATATCATTTGGCGACTACCCATGACATTTTTTTAGCGCATTTCAGTACTTAATTTTGTATTATTAATAATTTGATAAAAAAAAATTTTACAATATTTTGATAATTTTCCCTCTAATTGTTTCTCATACTATTATGTATATGTTTTTAAAGGGACATTAATAATTTTTTTAAAAAATAGTTGTTTGTAGTAATTGAGTTTCCATTACGGGCGGGTAAAAGCTGTTTTTTTTTTTTTTTTCTTTGTATTTCTCTTTCTCTGCTCCAAGTAAGCACAAGCGTACAAACAAATTTATTCTTCTCTTCTCTCTTCTTTATTCTTTCTCTCTTTCAATAATTTTTTCTGCATTATTCTTATTATTAAGCATTGATTCTTTCTCTTTCTTAGGCAGCTCACTCTCAATCTTTTGCAAGAAACGAACTGGGTTGTCTTGTTTTCAGCAAGTTTTCCTTGTTCATATTTTAAAAGGTACTTTTTTAATTGTTTCTTCTTCTCAAGTATTTGTACTTAATGCTGTGTTGGGTGGTTGTTGGAATTTCCGCTACTAGAAAAAGAGAAAAGAAATTTGAAAAAAGAGAGAGATCTGTATAGTTATTTTAGTTTCTTTCTTTGTCAAATTTGAAGGAGTTGCTGATTTCTTCATAAATTTAGCTTCAGTAAGAAATCTGAATCTCAAGTTGATAATTTCTTGTTAATTTTTCTTTCTCAATGTTTCTGGTGGGTTTTGAATCAGATATGGAAATGCAGGGGAAACTTCTTTTTTGGGGGTTTTCTGTGTTTATTTAATTTGATTATTTTGTTTGAACTATAAATTGTTGTTAATGCTGGATTTGGTGATAAGTAGGACTGTAGGATGCTGCTGCCCATCTAATGTGTGTTATTAGCTGTTTTTTTTTTTTTTTTTTTAAAATATATTCAAGTTTTAGATTAAAACTTTAGTATTCCTCTGTTTTTAGCATTTGTCTATTTGGGGTTCTGCAAAAACTGGAAAAATTTATCAGTTTAGCATTCAAGTAAAAATCTACTAGACATGTTTCATTTGGGTTTCAGTGATAATTCGTATTTTCTTTTGTTGGGAAAATAAAGAATACTGATTGATTTGCTGATATGTATAATTTTTCTGTCCATCTAATCTAATCTAATCTATGCTATTGCTATTGTTTTACATTAGCTGTTCCCTTCACCTGCCATGTCTGAATAAAAATTCAAATCATAGTACTTTCAAGCTTGTTTCTTTCTTCCTGTTATGTTCCTCAATTTTGTTCATTTGGATTTAATCTGATGGCATTTATTTTACATGAACAGATATATGTTGCTAAAGAATTTGATGGAAGACAAGCAACTGGATTTTAACCAGCCACTTCTCTCTGTGAGGCGTTTCACATCCCCAATGGCCTCTTCTGAACCTGAGGGCAACAAGAAAACTGATAATTCAATCCCCAAGATATCCTGTCCGCCCATTTATAAATCAGAACTGAAATCAGGCCCAGTTAGGAACCCTGGAACAGTTCCATTTGTATGGGAGAAAACCCCAGGACGACCAAAGGAAGAAAGCAATTTACAGACTCAGGCTCTTGAACAGCCTCCCATTGCCCCAAAGCTTCCACCTGGGAGGCCTTTGAATGATAAGCAGCAGTCTTCAAGAAAAGTGTCTGATGATGGTAAAACTTTTGCTCCATCCCAGACAGAACTTGTCCTTGCCAGTTCTCAAAATGTTTCATCTTCGACCCGGAATGAAAAGAAATATGAGAGCACAAATGGAGAAATGGAGGAGACAGTAAGCTGCAGCTCGAAGGACAGTGAGGAGGCATATGTAGATGCGCTTGATACACTTTCACAGACAGAGTCATTCTTCTTCAACTGTAGTATTACTGGTGTGAGTGGGTTGGATGGTCCAGATATCAAACCATATGGAATCTTCTCAACAGATCCGCAAACTCGGGATTTCATGATGGGTCGATTTCTGCCTGCAGCAAGGGCAGTAGCATCAGAAACACCTCCGTATGCTACTAGGAAACAACCTATAGCACGAGAGCCACCAAGACAGATAAAGAAGGTAGTCATTGTGGAAAAGAAGCAAACACTTTACCGGTCCAGTCCAAACAAGTTCCCAAATCATGCACAAGATGACTGGTGGGAAGAAAGTGAAGATGAAGATGAATATAGCCGGTCACAAAATTCTTCAGCAAAAGTTTGTGGCTTATTTCCTCAGTTTTTGCTTAATAATTCTTTCTGTCTTTTGAACCCAATACCAGGGATGAAAATTCAGGCTCAAAAATCGGTGAAACCGGCATACTCTGTTCGTAGAAGACAGGCTACATCCTCATATTTGAGATCTTGCAGTGAAACTGAAAATGAGGTACCTACGTTCAATTCTCCTCCTGTACAATGTGGTTGTCTAAATCCAACCCCAGTTTCCTCACCCTTCTTTTGCTTTCCTTTTGTAAGTTAAATATCGCTCCATTGCTGTTTCTGCAGCATGCTGAGGTTGCTGGAGAGAAAGGCTTAATGGGTATAGCTCAAACAGAAGAGCTTATTGGAGATAAGAATAATCTAAAGAATGGATCTAGCCAGAAGAG
This sequence comes from Fremontodendron californicum, assembly GCA_030761205.1. Taxonomy (NCBI): domain Eukaryota; kingdom Viridiplantae; phylum Streptophyta; class Magnoliopsida; order Malvales; family Malvaceae; genus Fremontodendron; species Fremontodendron californicum. Next base: position 17,208,536 of record JAULJL010000010.1, on the reverse strand, counting down.
TTACAGAAGTGATCGTCAGAAACCTGGTGGAGCATCTCTTTTCAGACATTTGCAGGGTAATGATGTATCATCATACCCTAGTCAAATTTCCCAGTTGGTCCATCAAGAAAAAGGGTTTCTTGATATTCCTGGAAAAGCTAAGAGTTACAGGGTTAGTAGCATTGATCCGCTTAAAAAAGGAAGCAAGAATTTTCAAGAGTTGCTGGCAAGTGAGAGTATTAGCCAGGAATCAGGTTCAGCAAGCCCTGTAGTTGAGAAAACTCTATATGTAGATTCTGTACACAAGGTGATATCATCCAATTCATATTTTTCAGATAGAACAGCACTAACTCAATGCATGGAGGATGATTTGGATATCCTAGTTAAACCTGGGGAAATGGAGACTCCTTCAGGAGATTCTTCATTACAGGATATGAAGTGCTTGAATAGTATGGTTGAAGAGAAGGCGGCAGTGCAGCATAAAAGCGTGGAGTCTATGGGTCCATATTCTCTGCTTTCTCCTGAAAAATATGCTCCTGACATGCAAATGAATGCAACAAATGGTTCCAGAAGGGATCAAGATTTGATTCAGGATTATAGTAAATTGACAAGCCTAATTTTGGGTGACAACAGGAAGGATGATATAGAAAGCCAAGTGAACTTTAAATTAAGTCAACAAGTAACATCTCATGACCTCGTACAAGACTCTAATACATTTACAAACTCAAAAGTAGCTGAGCGTAGAAAGACTGATTTGGAAAGCCACCTGCAAATGAAATCAAGTAACCAAGAAAGTTCTCATGGCAGCTACTTAAAACTTCCTCTTGCCCCAGCTTTACCAAAAGCTCCATCAGAGTCTTGGTTAAAACGTACCTTGCCCACTGTTTCCTCGAGGAATTCATCTTCACGGTCTTGTCCCGGTACATGTAACTATATTGGAACTCAGGCCTCCACAGCTCCGTCTGGTGATCCCAAGTGGGAAAACATGGTTAGATCTTCTAACGTACAGCATGGCCATTTGCGGTTTTCTGAGGTAATTTCCATAACTTCCTAATTCATACTTTCTTTCTGTTTATGTTTACTGTTATTGGATCGAGTTCTTACTTTTCCTATCTAATAATCTAATTCCTCATGTATCAGGAACAACTTCCTCCGATACCAGAAGCTTAAAGTACAAAGACCTTGAGTCAGTAGGCTTTGCCATTTGGTATGGTTGGATCCATTGCTTTAATGGGTTTATGGATGCATAAAGATATTTTAAACCCCCTTTCAAAGATTTTTTCTACAGATGCTCTCAGAATATACTGGAAAGCTGTAAAAGTGTAAATCAATATTCCCATATGGCACTGAATAAGAAGCTATAGTTGTAATTTCTTGTAATTCACATCAATTAGTTCATTGAGTAAAGGTCCAATAATCCTGTATTTTGATTCTTTTTGTAAAGAGATTCGGGAGCTGTATCCTCTTATTTGCAATAAAAGGAGAAAATGCTTTTAGCAATTATAGAAATCTTTCAGGTTTGCCTTGATTATACTTCAGAATACAGGTTGTGTATGTTTATATAGGTTAAGATAACTTAGGAAATGATCATAGTTATAGACTTATAGTAACCGAATGGGATAGTAACCCGTTTAGGATTTTGTGTTTCGAGTGAATTGGTTCAACTATTGAATTATTCGGGTCATGTCGAGTTAATAATATTATTTTAAAATATTATAATAAAATTATAAATTATATAAATATTTTACGTAATTGTAGAAACTAAAAAATAGAACTTACAATTTTTTTATGGGTGTTTTATAATGTACTTTTTTTTTATTACTTTTAAGAAAAATTATAAATGATTAAAAAAATTAATAATTAGTATACAAAAACTAAGTTAAATATAATTTAAAAAGTCATTTTTAATTGACTCTTGTCAATAATAAATCTGAGGAGTTATCTGGTTTTTTATTAACCTTCAAGTGTTTTTGAATCAATTGTACAAACAATTTAATTAATGAACAGGCTCTAATTAAGAATCGAGTCGCTGAATCAACCGAATCGAATTTAATAACAGTGGATCTAAGTAATTTAACCATTTAAGTCGAGATTGACTCTTACCCCAATTAAATATGGTTAAAAAAACAATTGGGTTGATAACATAATTATTTAATGAGATGGGCTTTAAGGTAGTCCAACCTAAAAAAATTGGTATAAGCCCGACAATGTTCGGGCTGATGAAGGCTCAAGAGAAGGAGAAGCATTTGAAGCCCATAAGGTGAAGAAAATTTCATCAACAGAAATAGTGGGCAAGGCAATTACATACCATTGTTAGTGTTGAAGAAATTTCAGCATTAGTGAGCAAAAAATTTGGAGCAATTACCATGACCAATGCAAGCGACATGATGGTTGCGAGGAAGAGGGAATTCACCCCCATGGTCTACAACCTTGAGGCAAGGGAGAAGTGGGGAGACAATTAGAAGTTAGAAACCAGCTAAATTTTTCTAATTCTCCTTTATTCTTAGAATTATAAATTTTAGTTTTGAATATTTAAAAGGGATTTTAAAAATCACAATCAATCAAGCTTTACATTATCTTTAATCATGTTTATGCATTAGAAGTTAGAAACCAGCTAGATATTTCTTCTTCTCCTTTATTTATTCTTTGTATTATAAATACGAATTTTAAATTTGTAAAAAGAATTTTTAAAACCAAAATAAAAAATAAAAAAAAACTTTACATTATCTTTTACTTATGTTTATGCATTTATCTTTATTTTTCAGCATTTAGTTTCAACTTTTTTGGATCTTTTTAGTGATGCACTCAAAAGAGTATATTTTATTTAACCTTACACTAAAAAAGATCAATTGTAAGTATAGTAGTTAGCAAGGGTCGAGTTCACAGGGATTGAGTTTTAATTTATTAATTACTAGTTTATAATTCAAGTTCAAAGACAATAAAAGAAAAGGGGGTTTTGAAATAGTTTTAAAATTAAAGCAAACAATAAAAGTAAAAAAACAAGTAAGTAAGAAAAATTCAAATATGAGAAAAGTATGGTTAAGGTTTCATTCTCCACCACTAGACATCATTGAGAATCAATAATTAGATCTATCAACATCAATTAACTATCAAAACTATCGTAGATAACAACAAGCTCTGTTACCCCAATCTTTCTTTAGTTCGTCATTAAATAGAACAAGCTCTCTATTTAACTCTAACCATCAAACAACCTAGAATAAGCTCTCTAAATTCAATTTAATGGTAGTTTTATGATGAGAAAGATAGGTTGATCTAAGCAACAAACACATAAGCTCGGATTGTTCAACTTAGATTGTGTTCCACTTTGCAATTATCGAAAACTTGACCATAATCATTAATCAGAAATTGCCACTTATGAATAGGAAATCAAGACAATTACACTGATCAAGACTCCTAAACTAGCAATAGACAATTATCAAGATCTATCTAGTTTGCAACCTAAACAAATCAAGACAAATATCATAAACAATTCTTAAAGAATAACATAAGCAACTTTGATAGAAACCAATGATAGATAAATATGAAAATAAATTACAAAACTTGTCTAGGGCTTTGAAATCAGCCTTAACCAAAGAAAAGTTTAGCCTAGCATAGGCATTATTAACATAAACATAAAACTAAAGAAACTAAGATGAAAACTAGAAGAAAGAAGAAGAAAATCAGAATACAAGTGTAAAAGAAATGTGTTGTGACTATCCCCCCTTGTCTCTATTTATAGGCAGCAACTAGGGCTTATTTCCTTGTGATTTGCGGCTAGGGTTTTAATAAAGAAAGGTGATTTACGATTAGGGTTTTTCTGTTTCTAGGGTTGTTTAGGGAGATCTTACAACGCCAATTTGGATGACCATTTCTTATCCGATTTGGGCCCATGACCTACCGTTGGAAAGGTATTCAAGTCATCTTCAAAAGTCAAGAGAAAGTTTCTTCAAATAAAGACTTCAAAATCATGTTTTCTTAGCAACAAGCTCCGGAGGTCAAATCTGCCTTCTTGATTTACACCAAGAATTTGATCTTTTTGACTCCCAAGTAAGCTCTTTAACATCCTAATTGACATGTTTTGATTTCATCTCTTCCAAAATACCTACAAAGCATAAAAACCTAGTAAAATGTCAAGGAACTTAAGAATCAAAGGACAAAGTATAAGGAATTGTTATATGAAAATGTATGAATTTAAGCACTTATCATTTAGCACCATCAGTCTTAGGGTTCATTTGGATGGGAGATGAGATTGAAAACAGCGGTGGCAGTGAGATTAGTTACTGTAGTGGTGAGATTAAAATCAGTGTGTGGGATATGTGTTTGGATGCAAAAGTAGCGGTGATAGTGAGGTAAATTGTAGTAAGAAAAAAAAAACCATTAAAGACATTATATTAAAATTTGTATATAATAGATTTATAGCATATTTGAGAAGTTAGTAAATAATTGAAATTACTAAAATTATTTATATATCAAATAATACTTTTGTAAATAAATATTTGAAAAATATTTTCATGTATATTTTAATGTTATAATGTTGTTTAAATTAAAATATATTTTAATATAAATAAATACTCTTGTAAATAAATATTTGAAAAATGTTAAAGTTTTATGATTTAGGAGTATTTTAGATAATATAATAAATATTTAAGGATAAAAGTGGAAACAAAAGTTAGTAAGATGGACAATTTTTTTCCATATCTGGTCCATTGATTCACTAGAACCATCAACCTCCAGTGATTTTTTTTTTCTTCGGTGCAGGCAACAATATCCAATTGATCTTATAGAGTGTTATCCAAACACTCATTTTTTATGCGATTGGGTCATAAAGGTGCCCAACCACACCGAAATGACCCACCTTTAATTTCATATGGGGCCTTAGGCTCTCTTTAGATTCCACTGCACTGTGAGGCATTGGAGGGACAAGGGTCCAGTGAAACCCACTGGACCCTGTAGTGGTGAAATTCTCGTTTCACTCCTCTTTTCTTTTAATTTTTTTTATTTAATTTTTTAATTTTTTTTATTTAATTCTTTCATTTTTTATTTTTTATTTAAAATTATTTATCCATTTAATATAATAAATAAATTTATATACTTATATAATAATTAGTTAATTAATTAAATTATTTAAATAAATATATAAAATAATTTATGTTAAAATTTTAAATATTAAATATTATTAAAATATATAAAGATAATTTATCAATACACTCTTACATTAATATCCTTAATGGTCATTGCCATTTTCACCTTACCATAATTGTTGCTTTTGCATCCAAACACATATCTCACCACTGATTTAATCTCACCGCTACAGTAATTAATTTCACCGCCACAGTAACTAATCTCACCGCCATCGCTGTTTTCAATCTCACTCACCATTTAGAAAATATGCATCCAAATGAGTCTCGTTTGCCACGTTCATACTCTGGCTCTCCTTTCTCTCCGTTGCCTATTTTTTGCTAGCTTTTTTTTTGTTTCTTATTTTTCTTTAAAATGTTTCTAATAAGCTATTCCTCAATGTCCACCACACAAAGATTTTAAATTTGACTTTGAAAAACTTCTTCGTCATAAACTATTATGTGAAAAATTCTATGGCAAAAATGCATGACCATGAAACATTTTTTTTTTGAAATTTTTTCTTAGGGAAAAAGAATTATCAATTATGAAAAGGTGAGATGTTCCTTCATGTCTCATAGTTTAGGTTAATTTCTACGCAATAGGTCGCCATGGCTCTAACCTAAGGCTGGTCTACTAAGTGTTGTCTATATGATGGGTTCAGGGTATTTGACCAAGCTAAAAGGTTATCAAATTACTTCTTATTTTCATCCATAATGGATTAGTAAGACACCCTAATCCTTAACCATCATAGGTTTTGTTGGAGTATGCCCTAGAGCCAGTCGGATTGGTCAAGGTTATACTACCAATTATGCATATCAATCACTTACCTAATATGTGATAAAGGTTTTACTTCATCATTAGTAAGCAAAAGTAAGAGTTACTAACTACTAATGGATGAAGCTCATGGAACGTAAAAGTCTTGCAAAGGAAATACGAGTTATCAGTGCCCGAAGGTCTTTGAAACTAGCAAAAATACATTGACGATAGTCTCAGGGTTCGACTCATTTGATAAAACAGAATGAATTCTACTTCGACGAAGGTCTCAAGGCTCGACTCATTTGACGGAACAGAATGAATTCGATTTAAAACAAAAGGAAATACCTCGACAATGGTCTCAAGGCTCGACTCATTTGATAAAAGAGAATGAATTCGATTTAAAAATAAAGGAAATAACTCGACGGTGGTCTCGGGGACTTAACCTGTCTTGTTCTCAGCTGTGTTTAATATTTTGGGTATCTCCTCCAGAAGCTTCGGCTATCACCACCAAACTCTTGCTCATTTTAAAACTGTAAAAATTCTGGGTATCATCTCCAGAAGCTTCAGCTATCACCACCAAAGACTTTCTACCTTTTCAAAGGATTTTAAAACTCTGGATATCTCCACCAGAGGCTTCAGCTATCACCACCGAAGGCTTGTTCATATAAGAGAAAGTACCTTGACGATGATCTCGGGGCTCGATTCATTTGAGAAAGAAAACGAGTTCGATTATACCTGAAAGCTTTATGAGATGATGCAAATGCTTCATGATGCCAATGCAAATGTCTTTAGTTGATGCAAACGCTTCTTGATGTAGATGCAAATGACTTAGATTGGTGCAAATGTCTTTGATGCAAATGTAAATGACTTGATTTAATGCAAACTTTCTTGATGCAGATTCAACTAACTTAGATTGATGCAAATGCTTCTTGATGTAGATGCACAAGTTGAATAAAATTCTGGATAACTCCTCCAAAAAAGATTTCTCATTTTTCCAAATTATAAAACCCTAGATATCTCCGCCAGAGGCTTCAGCTATCACCACCAAAGACTTGCTCATTGTAAAATTCTAAGTAACTTCTTCAGAAGAAGATTTCTCATGTTTCAAAATTATAAAACCTTGGATATCTCTACCAGAGGCTTCAGCTATCACCACCGAAGACTTGTTCACTTTTAAAAATTGTAAAATTCTGGATATCCCCACCAGAAGCTTTGAGAAATGATGCAGATGCACATGTCTTTTAACAAGGTGATCATGCTTCATGGTGCAAATGTAAAATATTTCTTAGTGCAAATGCAAATGGCCTGGATTGATGCCCATGTTTCATGATGCAGATGCCCCTACGAATTGTGTTCATGTAACTGGTTTATAAATGATGTAACTACAATTACCACACAATAATGCAATGATTCTAGAAATGATGCAATTGTTTGAGATGACACAAATGCAAGTTTCATGAAGAATGTAAATGTAAAGGTAAAATGCAGATGCTTATGGAATAATGCCAATGCAAATACCCATGAATGATGCAAATGCTTGCTGACACTGTGCAGATGCAAAAGCTCGATAAAGAGATGAGTGCTCATGAGTGATGCAAATGCCCCCGATTGTTTTTCTAGACTTTGGCTTAGCTTTCAAATTCATTTTTCCTCTTCAAATCAGAGTATATCTTCAATTCATTTTGGTTATTCTCTTTGCCCCAACAGTTTTCAAACTTTCATCAATAGAGATCTGCACTAGGTTTGATTTCTTCTTCTCATATCTGGAAGTCAGGACCTACCCTGGCAGTTCTATACCTTTGGGTTAGAAAAACCCTTGTCTCATGTCAACATCAAAATGGGTATTTCAAAAATATATTTATTTGTTTTCTTATTTTGAAAACTTCTGAACAAAAAATATTAACCCCACAATGTGTGATGTACAAATCTTTTGAGGACTGATGATCATTGTTAGAAATTTCTCCTAGTGTAAATCTGGGTTTTTTTAACTGGGATAGGCAAGGCTTAGTATAACAAGATTTTGGCTTTTCCAGGAAAGCTTCATGACAAAAATGTATATCCCTTCTAGGCTCACAAATGGAACAGGTTTTATAAATCATGAATTTATTGAGAACTAAACAAATTCAACATTCTTTTAGTTTCCGTATCAAGGCATTTTGACAAGCGTCAAGATTGGCCGGGATGTTTAAATCGAAAAATTTAATCTTGGAGGAAAAAATATTCAATTTTTGAAGACAATCCTCCGAATGAGAGCTGACAATTTGGGGGGTTCAGGAATTCCTAGATGTTCCTCGATGACCACTCCTTTAATAAGATCTTTTCTTTTGGGGTATCGGCACTATCATAGATGGCATCGAAAATTTCCAAATTTACTCTAGACCGCCCATTTTTGGGTTTTCGCCCTAGAGTCCCATTCTTTCCATTTTTTTCTTCTTTTTCTTCTTTTTTTTTTCTACCATACATTTGAGAATTCTAAATTCTTCCTTAGTGAAATGATAATTCGATGAAATGGGATAAAATCTGAGGAAAAACCTTTCAAATTAAATATTCATGCTTGATCAAAATGGACTTTTAAAGCACATAATGTAGGCCATGGCTCAGGGTTCAGAAAGAAAGGATAAATAGGCCCAAAATATGTGTTTAAGGGTAATCAGATCAAGGATCATTTCTTGAGGAGGATTCTCTTTGAAGCATTTGTCCCTTCTTGGACATTTCTTTCCTTTTGACTTTTGTGTCTTTCTTTCCTCGTTCTTGGCTTTCAATTTGCCATGTCTTTCACACATTTTGTTTTGTTTTTTTGTTTTGTTTTTTTTGTTTTTTTTTTGTCTGTTTTTTCTTGGCTTTCATTTCGCCATCTTTTCCTCTTTTTTCTTTGACAGAGTGAGCCCGTATTTATTCGGGGTTCCATTTGCTTTGTATCTGTCTTTGAGCTAGGACTCATTTCTCAGTGATCTTTAAAAAGATCTTTTCTCGCATTTGCCCCCAGTGTAGAGGGTGATCCTTGATCAGGGTTTAAAGAAAAAAGAATTCTTTCGGCTCAAAAGGGGTGCCTATGGATAATTTCTTTTTGTGCGAAAGGGATATGAAAGATGGCCATTTCTCATATCAAGCACAAATATTTACATTGAAAAGCAATCCCCAGGGGAAATAGATATTCAGAATTTCATTTTGCACTTTGGAATCATCCGAATTCTCATATGCATGATATCACAATTTTTCTTTTTCTTTTTTCTCTTTTTGTTTTTGTTTTTTCGTCGCATGCCCCAATGATTCATGTGTTTAGTCCATCCTTATTCACCATGTATCCATCATTTCCACATATGATGCCCCAATTTGATTAACCAATGAGAATTTGTATCAACGAGGAACATATCAAGTCTAGGTCTGTACTGAAAAGGCTGAATTCCAAATCGGAGTTCTTTGAAGAGACAAGGAAAATATGACCCAAAAAACGGGTTTTCTCTGGGACAAGGGATAATCTATTTTAATCATTGTGCCCCAGGGTGTCAAACATGAAGTGATGTCTGGGCAATTAGTGTTTTGTGGTCATTGGGAAAGGTCATGAATGGTTTTAGCACAATCTTGGCACATACCAAATTATCAAATTTTGGATTCTTGAAAGAATGTCTCATTTGTTTGATTTTCAAGGAATTTGAAAATTTTCAAAAAGTTCGTTCCTTTGTTCATAGCCTAGACTAAGATCTACGTCTTTGCTTATTCTGTGATGACAATGGTTTTATAAAGTCAAATCATTCATATTCCTTGAAGCATTAGGTCTTTCAAGTGGTCTTGGTTCAAAAGATTTAGGCTTAGGAAAGCCTAAAAGAGAAGGCTGAAGGTATTGGGTCATTTCTAACAATGATCATCAATACTCTCAAGATTTGTTCATTATTTCATGTGAAAACCACTTATTTATTGTTTACCACAAATTTTCTCAAAGTTTCATTTATTTTTGAAAATTCAAATTTATTGCTAAAATAAAATGAACACAAAATATTTAAATTCAAAATTTATTTATTTCATGTAGATGTCATCATGAGACAAGCGCTTTCATCATCAAAGTGTATAGAAATATATGCATCAGAATGCCCCTATTGACATGCTTTCAAAGATAACAATTCTTATCCTCAAAATTCTTCAAAAGGAAATCAATCTATGGTCAAACAGATTTCCAATGTTCGATAAGATCTGGAATCAAAATGCCATTGTGGACAAGACCCTCAATTATTTCCTTCAGTTTTCTGCATTTTTTAGTCGAATGCCCAATATGATACTCGCACTTGCTGTTGGGGTCATAGCTTTTAGCTGACGAAGAAAACTCTTCAAAGCTAAGCCAATTTCTATTTAATCTTATTAATGTGTTTCATGATGAATGAGTTATGAATGTCATGAATGCAATTTGATGCATGTGAAGGATAAACAAAGTTATGTGTGGTCATATACTGTGGAAACATGTTGACCATGTATGTTATAAATGCAACACGATGCCAACATGATGCATTTAAAGAATAAGAAAAATCAATGCATGGATATATGCAATGAATGACCATGTATGTTCCAAATGCATTTCTCAATGAATGATCATATACACTATCAATGCCACACAATGTCAATTATGATGCATGTGAAGAATAAATGACTGACACAGAGTATATACAAAGAAAATCATGCTGACCGTGTATGTCATGAATGCAACCTGATGCCAATATGACAAATTAATGTATGAGCATATCATGATGACTACATATGCCATGAATGCAACCTGATGCCAACATGATGCATGTAAAGAATAAGCAAATTAATGCATGGATATATATAGGAAAATCATTTCTGACTATGAATGCATGAATGCAACTTGATGCTACCATGATGCATATAGAGAAAGAATAAATTGATATATGGATATATACAGAAAAATCATGCTGACTATGAATGCATGAATGCAACTTGACGCTAACATGATGTATGTAAAGAAAGAATAAATTGATATATGGATATATACAGAAAAATCATGCTGACTATGAATGCATGAATGCAACTTGAAAGAAAGAATAAATTGATACATAAGTATATACAAATAATGACCATGCATGTCATAAACGTATTCTACAATGAATGACTATGCATGCTATGACTGTAACATGATGTCAAAATGATACATGTAAAGAATTCATAAATTTACACTAGGGTATATACAAAGAATGACCATCTATATCACAAATGATTTTACAATGAATAACCATGCATGTTAGGACTATAACATGATGTCAAAATGATACATGCAAAAAAAAAAAAAAATGAATTAACACAAAGGTATATACAAAGAAATCAATGATTACACAAAATTGGTGGGACCATAATCTTGATTATTCAAAAAATCTCATTATGCAAGATTTGCCTCCAAATTTATGATTTTTTGAAACATGTTTTTTTTTTTTTTTTTATTTATGAAAAACCAATCACATTATTTTCAAAAGAATTTCAGGGTGGATCCTACCATGGTATAATATGCAAATGTTCATGTGACACTACCGGTTTTATGAAATCATCAAATGAAATTACCAACTGTTTATTGCAAAGAATGAGATCAATAACACAACCAAAAATGTACATGCTCTATTCACACATTCATGAAATGTGCAACATGCAAAGATGCTTGAAAAATGATTTTTTTATTTTTTTATTTTTTTATTTTTTATTTTTTTTTGAAACAGCTAATGAACATCTGCCCCAACAATATCTGCTTATTTAGGCATCACGATGCCTTTGAGGCGGAGTATCCCATTTATTACGGGCGATATACGTACATCGTTGCCCGATCTACCACACTTATTCGGAGTGTAAAATAGGTAACAAAAAGTTTAGAAATGTCCCTCCATGTGTTCCTATTTTCGGTATATCTAACGGAAATCTGGCATGGCTTCGCCTAGGTTCACTATATGAGGGTGAATCGGTTCTAAGACCCCGAATTGTTCCTCACTGTCGCCGGTGAAGGCTAGTAAGGCACCCCGATAAAAGCGGGTTCAATTCGTTAGAGTCTATTTCCCTAGCCCATGCGGATTGTTAATCACGAAGGCTTAGGTAATTTAGTACTCCGGAAGTGTTTCACTAGCCCATGCGGATTGTTAATCACGAAGGCTTAGTTACTTTGCTCCCACCTAAAAGGAAGAAACCCGGGTATAGGGCTCATGATATGAAAATGCACGTGTAGTGTGTGTGGAGGAATAACAAACCTTTCACCACCTATTCTACAAACCTTATTCTAAATGCCCTAGCAATTAAAACATTCAAGAATAGTGTAACACATTAACCAACAAGCAATTATAATATACAACCTTAAATAACTAGAGAACAATAATAAAATGCATGCACTTGAGTATGAACATATTTAAAAACATTTTATTATTTTCAAAATTCTCCTTATTTAAAAAAATGTGGGAATTAAAATTAAATACCAATTAAACCAACAAAAACCGAGACTTTGATAACACACGACTAATTCTAGGCCTGACTCTCTAATGTCCCCAGCGGAGTCGCCAAGCTGTCGCAACCTAAAAAATAACGAGTCTCATCGCAAGACTTTATTATTCATTAAGCGTGACATTAAAAAAAATTGAGGAAAAGTCGACTTAATTCCTCTAGAAAAATGAAGGTTTTGAAAATGACCTTAAAAAAGACATGGAGTCGCCACCAATCTTTTTTAGCTAGGTGTGATCGGCCACCTATTAAAACCGGTTTTATAAAATATTTTAAAAATTAATTAAAACATTTTAAAAACCAATTTCAAGTTTGCGTTTTAAACCAGAGAAATCAAAGAAGCGGGTTCGGGAGTCGGTTACGTGTGGGGAAGGATTAGCACCCCCACAACGCCCGTATAAATCGGTACCTTATTAATCGTGTGTTATCTCAAGTCTCGGTAAAAATTTGTTTTAAATTTAGTATTTCGAGTTAATTCCCAATTTAAAGAAAAATAATTCCATTTTTTTTATTGAAAATGATCCGGAATTTATAAATTCAAAATTTTCCTATATTCCCCAACAAACGTGGCAAAATATAAGAATTTTTATTAGTTTTGGAAAATTTTCCGAACCATTCTTTTTTAAAAGAAGATATTCCGTTATTAATAATAATTGATGATATCCTCCCCAGCAAAACCGGCAGAGAACTCATGAATTGTTTTAACTCGGGAATATCTTTATTTTATTGAAAACCATTATCTTTTTGAAAACATTTAAAATAAATGAATATGTATATGCATGACATAAATAAAATGACATAGTAAAGTCTAAATAATATAATGCAACCTAAATGACATGACAAATATGAATAGTATGGCATATAATTTAAATGACATGGAATAAAATAATGCTATCATATAATATGCATGAAAATAATAATGCATGAACATAGTATATGCTAAATAGAAATAACTAAATAAAAGCATAGGATATCATGAAATATTCAAAACCATGTAACATCAAAAAATATAAATCAAAATAACAACAATATCATAGAAATTATTATGGCAAGAATCACATATTATATAAAATGCATGAATATAAAAATGCAATGCATGAAATGTATTTTTTTCCTTTAATTATGGAAATCCGTATATCTAAAAAGATATCCGGCTACCTTAGGAAAATATTTAAAATTAAATATTCTAAAACCAAAATACTTTGTGATTGTTTGAAAACAATTTTGAGAAGCTTGAATTAAAAATAAAAACTGGGCTAAAAATTTTTAAAATGGCTCTAATTTCCTAAGTTTAAAAAATCCGGACTTGACTACCCTTAACCCGGGACTTGAAAAACCATTTTTAGAGTTTAAAAAGGCTTAGAAATTACCCTAAGTCAGTAGCTAACCCTCCTAATCAGCCCACTCTAAGTAAATTAACCAAAACAGAAAAATGATTTTTCTTTAAATTCAATTCTGACTCCACTGTCCAGTTTTAAGCCACGATTTTTTATCCTTTTTTTTTAAGAATTCAAAAAAAATATGAAAAAAATACTGGAGACTCAAGACATGTAAAAATACATGGGAAAAAATCGGCTTAATTTTCTGATTAAAGACAAATGCCCAGAAAAATCAGAGATGTACGAGTTTTGGGTGAAAAAAACTACTTTGCCAAAACACATTTTTGCCTTTGATAAAATCATTTAAAAATCAAATTAAAAATATTTGAAACTCATAAAATGACTTACAAACAGTAGCTAGGACTTTTTGAAAGTTAGATAAAAATTGGCTAGTAAACAAAATCACAAAGGTAGAATAATCAACTTGACAAACTTAATTTTCCACAAGTGTGCTCAAGAGAGCATGACTTTGAACCATTAATTGGCTCAAGTCATTATTCAAGTGGCATGATATGAAATGCATGAACATGGAGTGAAAAATAGGGGATCTATCCTACCACAACCAACCAAGCAAGAAATATCTAGCATGAACAAGCATAATGAATATAAAAAGAAAAAGAAAGAAACTACCTCTGAAAGCACCTTAAGCTACAGCCTCCATATTAACATGCTAAACCACTTTCTTACATCTTCCCATCTCACTTGTACTCTGGATTATCTCGTGTACGAAAGAAGTTCTATGCCAAAGGCCTTCTCATAGAAACTTATAGAACGAGCAAGATCACCAACACGGAGCATTACTTGGCACAAAGGTTCAGGAGTAGGCCCCCTTTTAATCAATTCAAACTTGTAACCATCAGGATCCTCAACAAAAGCAATTACGGTAGTACCACATTTCACTGGACCAGGTTCTCTGGTTATTTTTCCACCCTTGGTCTTTATAAGTTCAATAGTCTTGGCAACATCCTCAACATTAATGGGTAAGATGGGCATGGCTTTATTCACACAGTACAATTTCCTAACATGAATTTTGACAAGCTAGGTGGTTCCCTTGATGGGATTCTCAGGGTCAGATACCAACGATAGATTCTCGGTTAATTCCAGCTACAAACCTCATCATCTGATGACTCACTCCCTCTTCTTGCGTTGCAAAATTGGAGCATTGATCTGCTCAAACTCCTCTCTCTTAATGAAGCCCCTAACATCCTTCTCATCCATTAAGCACTCAATATTCAAAGGCGCCTCAGGATTTGCACTAAGTACCTTCTTTAACTTCTCACAAGCAGCCCGAAGCCTAATACAAGGCCTTGCATTCTGGAAGACATCAATCTTGTATTCCTCTTTAATTTTTGCAGCAAAATGCTGAAGCAGAACTTCATCAAAATCTCTACCACCCAAAGAGCGGTCAAATGAATGAGCCAATATCTTGAGTTAACCCTTTTTGAAGCCAGTAATACAAACTTGCATGCTAGCATGTCCAATATCAACAAAGGCAACATTTAATTGGTCATTTTCAGGTAAATCAATCTTATAGATACCATAAGCCAATGTTGTTGTTGTAGTTTCATGAATCAAGTGAAGAGGGTGCAAGCCTGCAATCGTGACTGCATCTAAAACTGCCCTTCTTTGAAGATGGTGAAATATACAGGAATACCAATGCAGCAATCAACCACTGCTGCATTCAGATTCTGTCAGCTATGCTTTTCAAATTCGACAAAACCATCCCCAAGACTTGGGTTGGAGTAAAAGTTCTCATTTCACCTAAATAACGAGCATGAATCAAAGGATACCCGTCAGGAGCCTCAGTGACATTGAAGGGTAAAAACTTGAGATCCCTTTGCAACTCAGGCTCTGAGAACTGATGGCCAATCAACCGTTTTATCTGAGAAATTGAATTTTTAGGGTTCATCATAGAAGATGCTGCCCTTGCAGTACCAATGAATCTCTGCTTCTCCCCAAAGCATACAATAGCTGGAGTTTCACGCTTTGATTCATCATTAAGCAGGACCTCAATACCTCTCTGCCTTGCAACAGCAACAATGCAGCTCTCGTTGCCAAAATCAAACCCAACAATGCTCATCTTCAGCAGCAAAACACCACTTTATTTTATAAAATCAACTCAATCTGCACCTTTCACGAACGAAATAGAGAGAAGGGGAAAATTGGGGGGCCAAAGAGGTTATGGAAATTTCTTTTCAAAAACACCCTTCTTTTCTTTTCCCCTTCTATTCTCCCCTAGCAGTAACCGCCTCCCTTTCTACAAAATAAACGGCCCCCCCTTGTTTTCTTTACAAATGACCCATTTTATATCTTCATTTCTAACCTAAAAAAAATGGGTAATGTCTAAGTTACCCTTCCTTTATTTTTCAAGTCTCTCTTTTCTCTTTTTTTTTTTTTTCAAATATTTTCGATTAAAAAAATTATTTTAAAAATCTAATAAAGCTCAAGATTAAACTTTTTCACCTCGGGTTTAAATTGAATTTTAAAATTGGTAATTTTACGGTCCGATTTTATTTGAACAATTAAAGCTAAAAAATATATATAATTTAGAACATTTTAAAAATCTAAAATCGCGACCGTGACTTTTACAAAAATATTAAACCCGAGAGGGGGACAAATCAAAATTGGTTTTAAAAGGCCCGGACAAACTTAGGTGTCTACAATAGCTATATCGCCACGGACTAGATTTGAGCTCACATAGAAGTGAAAAATCACTACATATGACCAAAAACATGATGATGGCACTAACAAGGGTCTATAAAGTTCGTCATTAAACGTGTCCGCAACAAAGAGATGAATAAATTTAATCTAGTGGAGAAGTGAGAATGGCGTCCGCAAGAAAGCAAACATGAGCTCTTAACACTCAACATTGCGAACAAACAAAGAGCCCTCCTTGAAAAAGCTCTCACGCCACTCACCTGAGAAGGCAACATCAGGTTCCTACGCTAGTTACATAGGAAACCTAAGTGCAAAGCATGGCGGACAAACGAGAATACTCCTTAAAAAGGCTCCCACGCCACTAACACGAGGAGACTATGTCCCTCAGGTGCGTGATCTTTTCAAAGCATCCTCTCTATATGCAAACATCACAAGAGGATCAATCTGCACCAAAGAAGTGAACAACCACACTCATACAAAGAAGTGAATTAAAAATGCCATCATAAAAAGCCTCAACGGCTAAGTTGAGCCCATTCAACGATTCACAAAGAAAACACCACGAAATGAAGTGATCTTACAAATGACTCCCATGGCGCACATAAGGCTACATAACTACACGTTGACGTCGGACGAGCCATGAGGAAAAAAAACAAGGGAAGCGCGATCTCTGCCCCCTTTTCACATGTAAGGATGAGTGACCGATCATCTTGAGCTCTCTTTAACACATGGGAAGATGATGTCCGAAGACGAGGCCTGATCAGCCTCCCTTTGGGATGTCTTCCTATGTGTTCAGGAGAGAACGAACAAGGAACAAAGCTCCGCCACTGAGGGACGACTCAAATAAAGAGAAGTCTTGGACCCTTACATCATTCTTATGGTGACGGACAACTCACTAAAATGCTCAACTACAACCGGACTACTAAACGATCTGATGCTGAGCCATAAGAGCACCAAACAAGTCTTCTAAAGAATAATACAACGACCTCCTATATTGCGGCTTGATGCCAGCAAAATCACAGCTGATGTCTGGACCATATGATGTGTCCGATACTGAGGGTCATCCTCATCACGCCTTCGTTGCCAGGACCAAATTGACGGCCTGAAGCCTTTCTTGAGAGCCGACCAAGAAGGGTCCTTGAGAAACAAATTACTCTACAACGAACATGATTGCTAGCCTCAAGGACATCCAAACTCCACATCTTATATCAACATCATCACTTCAACATGACAACGAAGTTTGATGAACTAAAAACACGCGTGGACTACTACAAGATTCGATGCTGAGCCATAGGAACGTCGGACAACCTTCAAAGACTAACATATAAGTTTCTACACAACGGTTCGATGCCAAGCCATAAAAGCTTGATGTCGGACATCCGTTCCGAAGTCCCAAACTGGTGAGAACTCATAAGACCACTAAACGTCCTTTGATCACCCACGTTCGAAGTTCCAAACTAGACCAACGGTTTGATGCCCCTCAAGCCTCTTAAATGGGTTTTCGGCCAAAGAAGGAAGGTAGGGGGCTACACTGGAAGTCAAAAACGATGTCAGAAGGCAGGGCATGAGCGAGCTAACCAAAAGATAAGAAGAACCCATTACGGCAAGTTCGAGGTAAGTTTTGTCAATATGATTTACACTAAACTCTTCTGACTTTATCCAGAAAAATAGGTCGGACAAAAGTAACCCATGTAGGGAGATGGAAGGAAAACCCACATTGGGAGGTTTCACGCCCCATGTGACTTGAAAAAACGAGCTCAAAGCTCAAACAAAGGACCCTTCGATGTAAAAACACATCCGGAGGTGCGGTTCGCCAAAAAATTATCAACAAAGGATCCTCCAATGTACAAACACATTAAGAGGTGCAGTCCGACAGAAAACCATCAACAAAGGACCCTCCAAGATAAAAACACATCTGCAGGTGTAGTCCGTCAAAAGACTATTAACAAGGGACCCTTCGATGTACAAACACATCTGGAGGTGCTGTCCGACAAAGAGCCATCAACAAAGCATCCTTCTACAATTAAAACACATAGGGAGGTATGATTCACTAAAGAAAACCACGCAAAAGACTCTTCAATATGGAAAAACATCCGGACTATGGTCTAGTAAGAATTTGAACGACGACTACATAATATAGAGAACACATCAAGAGGATCGTTTATCGAAAGCAAAAAACTCAAACAATTTCCACCAGGAAGTCTCCTGATGTCAAACACATCGGATTCACGCCTGACGAAAACACATTGGGACCAATGTCCCAATGTCATCTTACTACAAAAATATTGCAATGGATTCCACAAGAGCAGACTCCACCAACTTGCAAGGACGAAAAAAGACAGCTTGAGGAAACACTGAAGTTAACCTCTCAAACATATGGCCGAACAAGAAAAGAGGAAGACCTCCATGATCGGCCATATCATCCCTCAAGTAAAGGTCCGAGCTAAGCTCTTTATTTGAACATATCTCATGACAAGCGCTCTCTACGGATCTCATCAGTTGACACAAGTGGAATTCAAAGAAAACAACTCCACTAAAACACACCAACTTAAGCAATCACTTAAACGATTGCAACAACGTTCGCACGAGTCTACAAACTCTCAGAATGGACGGATTATATGAGAAATGGTGTGAAAATGCAGGTTTACATTCCTCTCTTTAGAAACTCTCTCATCCAAGCTCCAAGGAAGAAAGAACAGCATCAGACCAACCTCATACGAGATTGGTCTCTGAAGGGGGAGTAGTACCCCTTGGAGAAGTCTCACCAACACGTCACCTAAGGATGAACGCACCAAGCATCGGACAAAGATGCACGTGACATAAGGAGATAACGAGAAAGAGAAAGAAAGAAAAAAGAGAAAAGAGAAAAGAGAAAAAAAGAAAAAAAATCTCTAAAAATGGACACTTCATCCATTCATCAAGAAAGTGGCAAAGCCATCACAAGAAAATAGAGTCCGAACAAAAAAAATCTTATCTCCACTAAGTGAGGAAATAAAGTTGTTCAAATTCACCAAGGCAACAAGGGCCTCGGACAGAAAGGATGCTAAAATGAAGTGGCAACAATGCTCTTGAAGGAAAGAAGCAAGCCTCGAACAACAAGCCACATTCACTTTCGGATGTGCAAAGGCTACCACGCACACCAAAGGAACAAATGTGTAGAGAATGCTAGTTTTCGATGTGCTAGCCACACTTAGCACACTAAAGAAAGAAATATACTTGTAGAACAACCGTGCTCACTTCCAATATACAACGGCTTGCCACGCCTAGCACATGAGAAGGAGATGTGAGATCCATAATGGCAACCTACAAAAGAGTTGATCATTCGGACACAGGCACATAAGGAAGCACAATTCACATCTTCCCCTATATTTTCGGACCAAGGAGGAAGGTTACCAAAATTCCTACACCAACAACATGTGTTTCAGATGAAAGGAGGAAGGTTACTAAAATTCCTACACCAACATGTGTTTCGAACCAAAGGGGAAGGTTACAAACAATTCTACACCAACAACATGTGTTTCGGACCAAGTAGGAAGAATACAAAAATCTACAACATCTTTCCATGTGTTCTTGTCCGAAAAAGACATGACTAAACTTGGAACACAAGTCAGACACATAGGGGAGACGCAACGAACATGGGTTGAGGTAGCAACAACAACATCAAACAAGCTTCCAAGGCACATTCCAAGTGATCAAAACGGATTTCTACGGTGCATCCTAAGTGCCCCTAAGTGATCCTAAGTGTTCCCAAGTAATCTCAAGTGTTCTCTAGGTGGTGAAGATGGATCTCTAAGGCGGATCCTAAGTGCCCCTAAGTGATCCCAAGTGATCTCAAGTGTTCCCAAATAATCTCAAGTGTTCTTCAGGTGGTCAAGAAGGATTTTTAAAGCGCATCCTAAGTGCCTCTAAGTGATCCCAAGTGTTCCCAAGTAATTTCAAGTGTTCTCCAAGTGGTCAAGACGGATTTTAAGGCGCATCCTAAGTGCCCCTAAGTGATCCCAAGTGTTCCCAAGTGATCAAGACGGGTTTCTAAGGTGCATTCTAGCTGCCCCTAAGTGATCCCAAGTGTTTCCAAATGATCAAGTCAGATTTCCAAGGTGCATCCTAAGTGCCCCCGAGTGACCCTAAGGGTTCCTAAAATAAAGACTAGGCAACAACAAAAACACTTAGGAAAACTTGGCCGAAAATCTCCAAACACTTGGGGAAGCATGCTCGAGAGTCAAAACACTTGGGGAAGCATGTTCGAAAGTCAAAAAACTTGAGGAAGCATGCTTGAGAATCAAAACACTTGGGGAAGCAGGCTTGTTAGCCAAAACACTTGGGAAAGCATGTTTGACAGTCCAAACACTTGGGAAGACAGGTCTAAAAGCCAAAAAACTTGGGGAAGCCTGGACATGAGTCCAAACACTTGGGGAGACGTGTCCAAAAACCAAAACTCTTGGGAAAGCATGCTCGAGAGTCAAAACACTTGGGAAAGCATGATCGAGAGTCAAAACACTTGGGAAATAATGTCCGACAGTCCAAACACTTGGGGAGATAGGTCCGAAAGCCAAAACACTTGGGGTAGCCTGGACATGAGTCCAAACACTTGGGGAGACATGTCCGAAAGCCAAAACACTTGGGAAAACATGCTCAAGAGTCAAAACACTTGGGAAAGCATGCTCGAGAGTCAAAACACTTGGGAAAGCATGCTCGAGAGTCAAAACACTTGGGAAAGCATGTTCGATAGTCTGAACACTTGGGGAGACAGGTTCGAAAGCCAAAACACTTGGGAAGCCTGGACACGAGTCCAATAAGTTGGGGAGACATGTCCGAAAGCCAAAACACTTAGGAAAGCATGCTCGAGAGACAAAAAACTTGGCAAAGCATGTTCTACAGTCCAAACACTTGGGAAGACAAGGTCTGAATCCAAAACACTTGGGAAAGCTTGGACATGAGTCCAAACACTTGGGGAAGCATGTCCGAAAATCAAAACACTTGGGAAAGCCTGGACATAAGTCCAAACACTTGGGAAAGATTGGACATGAGTGTGTTTGGGAAAGCTTGAACATGAGTCAAAACACTTGGGGAAGCATGTCCGAAAGTCAAAACACTTTGGAAAGCTTGGACATGAGTCCAAACACTTGGGAAAACATGTTCGAAAGTCAAAACACTTGGGAAAGCTTGGACATGAGTCCAAACACTTGGGGAAGCATGTCTTAAAGTCCAAACACTTGGGGAAGCATGGCTGAAGTCCAAACACTTGGGAAAGCAAGGCCGAAAGTCCAAACACTTGGGAAGCATGGCTGAAAGTCTAAACACTTGGGAAGCATGGCCAAAAGTCCAAACACTTAGGGGAGCATGGTGGAAACCACAAACACATAGGGGAGCAAGAGGGAAATCACCAAACACACAAAAAGGCAAAACGTGGTGTATTCCTCCTACGCTAGCAAAAGGCTCAACGAAAGTTATGGAAGCGAAAGTTGCCAACACTTTCGCACGCCAGTACAAGTTCTACAACTCATACTAGAAGGAGGGAGTAGAGTGTCTACACTTAGCAGACTTCAAGAAGAAGAAGTGGAACAACTCAAAACTTTGCATGACAAGAAACAAAAATGTGAACTTGAAATTATAAAACCAACAATGAGTTCCCACGCCAAAGTGTCGACATTCTACTACATGTCACTAGAGACATCTCCCACATAAGATGTGATGGCCGAATCCAGCAAATAAAGAGAAAAGGGTAGCTAGCACAAGATGAGGGACGACCTCAAAAGAACAACTTGGCATGCGCCAAGCTCAAAGAAGAGTAAAACAAGAGTTCACCAAGTATGCGCAAGCGCTTCCTGAAGTCACTACGGAAGCTCCTCCCGATGTGCCTAATGTGCCAAGCCTAACCCCTACCAAAGTGGTCGGCCGCTCTCACCAAAACTATCTTCTAGAGAAAAAGACTAGGATAAAAGGCCAAGTAATGAAGAAGAGCTTGACCACTAAAAAATCAAGCGATCACATGGAAGGCTTGATGAAGAACATTTCGGCTCGGACAAGTCTGTGCATTAACAACTCATCTTAGAACATTTGCGTCGCACAAATAACATCTTCAAACATGACTTGAAGGTAGACGACGAGTGCAAAATTTACAGAGATATGCACAGGCATCAAAATACAAATGGCCTCAAAGGCGCTTGCTCAACCTCAAGCACGTCCGTGCACAAGTACTGAGCCACATAAAGGCTCAACCATGTGCAACTTGCCAGTACTTTCACAAAAATACACAAGTGTGCACAAACGCATTCAAACGCCCATGGTGCAATGATTTCTTGACACAAAGAAGCAACCTCTGCGTGTCTAGTGAGAAGACGACTTTGTTTGCACATAAGGACTTATGTGAGCCCATGACAAATGAAGTCATCTATGAGCACAAGCTCCTTCAATTAAAAAGAAGAACAATGGTGCACGAATCAATAATAGATTGGACACAAGTTCATCCTACAACATACCATCACTCGAGTTGAACACAAGTTCCTCCTACAACATATCACCGCTCTACCATTTCACATAAGGAAAAAAGAGCGAAGGTAACAAGGCATAAAGTCCCCTCTAGTGGTCGAATCTCTAGTAAAGAAGAGAGAAAAGCCTCTGACGAATAAAAAATTACAAAAGCATCCACGGGTGTCTAAGTTTGGACTTAAGAGACCTCAAAGATGTCCGCGCCTCGAAAAGCACGTCCGCGCACAAGAACTAAGTTATACGACAAAGAGCACAACAACGGGCAACTCGCTATCCCTTGTGCAAACATGCGCAAACAAGCACAAACGTCCTCAACACAATAGTTCTACCTGACATGCTGAAGCAACACCAAAACAACTTTGTTCGTACATAAGAACTTATATGAATACTCACCTCTATGAAACACGCACGAGTTCCACAACTCGCGCTAAGGAAGGAAGAGAGTGACAAGCATAAATACACAAATACCGCGGATAAAAGAAATTGCAGAGGAAAAATAATAGAAAGGGATTGACACGACCAGACCTCACATCAAAACTAGTTGGAAAAAAAGCAAAAGTTCGAAAAGAATGGAAGTCTGAAGAAATGACTAAGTAGTGAGCTACCTTCACAAGAAATAGACTTGGACAAAGTATTCACAACTTCATCCAAAGTCTTGAAGGAGGGAGTAAGACCCTCTATGTAACAATAAGAATTGCCAACGCCCACCTCTATGAACTAATGTGACCAATGACATTGCTATTTAAGAAGAAAGAAAGTAGAGCAAATTACGAACATCGTCGTCCTCCCGAAGTGGTGTAGAGCAACAAAATCATGAGCTCTACCTCCAATTCGCCATAATCGGACAAGGCAAAGGATGAGCATAGCTTGAGCAAAGACTTCTTGCTCAATCTTGAAAAAGGAAGCAGGGTCCATATGGGCATTTGCACATCAGCCCCTAAGTTGAAGAAGCTAACGCAAGCTTAAAGATGCGGATGTTGGCCCCCCTAAGTTGAAGAAGCTAATGCAAGTTCAAGATTCGAACGTTGGCCCCTGAGTCAAAGAAGGAAGCACAAGCTTTTGAAATAGCCAACAACGCCTCCCACTGAGGAGGAGAACGCACTACATGGCCAGGACTTAAACCACGACAAAAAAGAGAAGCCAAACTCACATCTGAAAAATGTGATAGTCATCACTTTCTCAGAATTAAGTCTGAAACCATAGAAAATCTTGGATGTGTCTAAACAAGTCAAGATGCGCCATTCGACCACTTCGGACAAGAAGATGAAACTCGAGCAAACACGCTCAACTTCTCGATTGAGGGAGTAGTGCCCCCACTCCACAACAATTGCAAGTGTGGCGCACAACTTGGAAAAAACCAAGACACTCCCACGCCACAATGTGATCGGACAATAGATATGGCGCACGACTTAGTAGATGTTAAAGGCATCACAAGACATCCCAAAGGGCCATGGCATTCTATGAATAATGAAGTCCAACCTATAGCTCACTTCCAACAAAAAGATGGACTCGAAGAAGGTACAACCATAAGGCACAACCTCAACATCCATCCCTATATCAAGAAGTGAAGTCAAAGACACATAACACCTCCGCAAACGTACAAAGGATGAAGAAGAAGGAAGGCGGCCACAAAAATTGTAAACACGTTCCAATAGGAGTTCGACCTCCTAAACGTGCAAAGCAATTCGAGCCCTTCTTCAAAGGTGATCATAAGGAAGTCCGAGCATACAAACAGGAAAAGATGTTAAACACACCTCCTAGGCATGCCTCGCACCTCAAAAAGATCACTTAGAGGCTTACCATGAACACATGGATGGAAGAAGATGTGAAAATACATCTCTTAGATGTGTTTCACGCCTCAACCAAACATATTTCATCTCCAAAATAGTCAGACATCCTCGGAAGATGTGATAAACCAACGTTCATTTTAGCACAGCTAAAAGTGATACACTGACATTATAACGTGCTGTGAAACAATGAGGCCAAACGTCCATATTTCCACAAATTGCTTGAACGGACAAGGGTCCTCTAAATAAAGGTGTAGCAAAACTCATCTGACCAACGCACAAGGAAAAGACACAACGCTGGCCTCCAAACGTCTAAAGGTAACTCCTCCACATGCACAAAAACAAGCTAAACTTGCTAAACACACGATAGGGTCGCAAAGCTGAAACCCGAACTTGCAAAAAATAGCAACTAACGGATGCTTGTCTCCCAAGATGGCACCACCCTTCACGGACAAGAAAAACGGATGAGGATACACACCAAGGATGACCCAAGTCTGAGCTTTACACAAGGCATGAAGAGCTCTCGCACACCCACATCGAGAGTCGCAAGGCGCCCATCGGACTCTTCATCACCCCAAGAGACAGTCCCCACTCAACCAAGTCATCATTGCACCCAATCCTCCTCAAGTGAATGAAACTGATACACACTCCCGATCTTGAGGGGGAACTGAATATTAGGGAGGACATGGAACTAGGCCCACTGTTGTCCAGATGTCCAAACCAGATGCGAAATCAAAACACCAAAATAGCTCCTACAAAGCTATCCCAACAGAAATGGGTTCGGATTGGGTGCAATACAGCTACATCACCTATCATGCACCCTCACTCAGATGCTGACACGTGGCATCATTTGGATCGTCTGTCAGCCTATAAATAGGCTACCCCTAGCCTACTCCAACACATCCCATCATAGGCCTAAAATTCAGACTAGAGAGAGAAAGTCCCCTAACCAAATCAATTTTCCCTATCTCACTCTACGTTTTAAATTTTGGATATCCTAAGTGATCCTATGTTTTTATGTGCCAAACACTTGAGGTGATACTAACTTGAGCGTCGGAGTGCGCCCCGGAGGTAAACCTCCGGTGTCCCTCTCACCTCATTGCTTTCTTGCAGGAAACCATCCAACTAGTGAAGATCACTTCGGTCCCGATATCCCAATGTCCCCCGATATGATCCGATGTGCCACGTAGCTCGAGCAGAAGTTTGATCACATAAGTTCCTAAGTGCCTTGCACACTCAGCGAGAGACTAACCACTTCAATTCCCAAGTGCCATGCATATCTGTTGACTTCAGCCCCCATGTGTCCGATGTCCACCTAACTGCCACTTACTTTGGCCCAAGCACACCCAACACATCAGCACTCTAGTGTCCATTAGTGTTCAGCCTTAGTCTCTGCCACTACAACGACCATATCCACTCCACCAGACTCTCACAGTTGTGGACACTGATATTTTCACCCGCAACAATTGACATGCACAAACCTCATGTAAACAATAGAACCTTGGCTCTGATACCACTATTGGGTTATGCTACTCTTGGGCTCATGCTTAAACAAAATAATCAAAGTGCAGCGGAAGTAAACAAAGAAGCACCCGAAGTACAACAACATCTTAGGCTTGTGTTTAGCATAGGTTTACAGCATTCAAAACAAATTAAATCACCCATGTGATTTAGAAGTTACCTACTTAAGATATTGTAACCTTAAGTTGCAGATCCAAATCACAAATTGCTCTCAAGTCCAAGATCTAATTCGAATAAGATCACAAAAAGTACAATTTTCCTTCCTTTAGAGCTAGTCCACACGAACCACTGATGGATCCTTCTCTAAGGTATGGTGATTCACTTGTGCTAGCAAGTTGATCCTAAGATCAAAATCAAAAGATAAATTTATTGTGTTTGTCTCCCTAAATCAATCTCACTCAAAAAGGAAGAAAAGCGGCGAGAACAACACTAAGAGAAAGAGGAATTACGGCAGGAACACTTCTTGTAGAGAGGTGGCGATATGTCTGTTTTGCTAAGTTAGGGTTCTCTTCTTGAAACCAAACTTCTCTCAAGAAAAAATAAGAATATCCCAAGTAGAATGAATGTCTTGTGGGCGACTACAGCCTCTATATTTGATATATATATAGGCGCAAACCCTGACCCCCTTTCCCTAAGCTTGGCCGGCCCCCTGTAGCTTGTTGCACAAGATCTTCATTAATCCACTTGGACTTAAACAATTTAATTATAAGATGGATCAATAGGCCCATTATATTATCTAATAATAATGGTCCAACAATCTTAATGCCTTAAGTTGGGCCAACCATCCTTAGTAGACAGCCTCAAATTAGAATAGTCACTTTGGACCCATTCTAATTTATCATGCTTATTTATTGGATAGATTAATTTCTAAACGTAAGTAATTTGATTCTCAATTAAATTTCTTTCTCCTCATGCACAATTCATGTCATTAATCTATTAATATCATCTCATGACATTAATCTAATATAGCGTAGTCATTTGAAATTCACCTTGCACATCACTATGACAAAGTCGACTATACTAGTTTATATAAGACTTCTTGGTTCCTCTTATCTCATTAAGACATTGTCTTTGGATTTCTCAACTCTCAATCATGTCTTAATCTTTCTTACTTGAACTTTTTCAATTAAGTCCTCAATATAGATCTTTTCTTCCATTGAGTTTTACCTTAATAGAATACCATGTTTAATCCATTCATATTTGTTCTTACGTGTGTGACCCTCTAGGTTTCCAATATGTTGGCAATGAACATAAGTTAATCTCATTAACTTATTTTCATAGATCAAGAGTGGGATCTAGCAACTTATCATGACCACCCAATATTTTGAAGTCATCGTGACCTTTTATAAACCTTTCAGCAACCAGCCTGTCAGTGTAATACGGTCCATTCACCATACATCTCGGATAGCTCATGAGCATGGTGCACTGTGTACTCATGATCAATCCATATTAGTTCTTCGCAACTCATGATTAACCTTACGAATTTAGAGAAACAACTTTCTCCTAAATCCATCATGCTTTGGCTAAAGACTTAATGAAGTTAATCGCAGTCAAGAACAAACGAGATATGTCTCCATTATCACAGGTTGTGGTGAATCCTCTCTGGATCACTCATTCATCTTCGTATGGTTCATGTCATACCCAATAACACCCTACCATAAGCATCCTCTTGTTGGGACCCGTTCGTGATGGAATCTAAGTATGACACTCTCTACACAAGATGACCTAGTATCACAAGTCTGAGGACTAATTTACACTATTGGTACTAAGAGAACATTATCATAGACACTAGAGTGATATTACCAAATAAAGTTCTCTTGGTGGGCCATGTTAAGTGAACTTGTTCAACAGACAAACACCTATATGTTATCCTAAGTATTCCATACTTCAACCTGTATGAGATCAGTTTCTTACTTCATAAGTAAGAAGGCTTGACATATACTAGTCTTTGAGCATTGCCAATGCCCCGTCTTGACAATACGATGACCAAGAACAGTTTGAGGAACAAGGCTTTGCTGTATAAGGATCTCATAATTATAACTCTTTATAATTCCTTTGCAAAGCCATTATGTTCCATGGGCTTCATCCGATTAGTACTTAATAACTCCTTATTATTGTACTAACAAGAAGGAAAACCTTGTATCACTATCTTCATGGTGAAGGGTATGCTTTATTGACTGTGTATCCCATGCTCAATTTGATTGGCTCTAGGGCATACACCAACATGGAGATACTTAACATATGGGTTCTTGTTAGTTGAACAAGTCCACTGAACATGACCTGCTATGAGAGTTCTATTTGGTATTTCACTCAAGTGTCTAAGAAAATACTCTCGTGTGTCAGTAGTGTAAATAATCCTTTGACTTGTGAAACCAGGTCATCTTGTATGTGAGTTGTCAGACTTTGATTTCATTACAAACGGGTCCCAAGAAGGGATGCCTATGGTAGGATGATTTTAGGTATGGCATGGAGCATACGAAGATAGATGAGTGGTCCAGAAAGGATTCATCACCCCAAGTGATATGAGGGGACATATCTCACTTGTTCTTGGCCTATATTAACTCATGGAAGTCCTTGGGCAAGCAATACTTGAGGAGTTAATATAAGCTGCAGGACTAATATAGGAAAGGGTTAAAGAGTAGACACTGCTCCATGCTCTTTCTCTTTTCGGGATATTTGATGAAGTAATTAAATTACACTAACATACTGTACAATGAAAGGCTTGTCAAACCTTGTTGATTCTCTCGACATTTGGGTGGCCATGATGCATTGCTAGATGCTGCTCATGGTCTATAAATATAAATATAAATTTTTAATCAAATTAATTTATATTTATTGCCAACATGTTGGGGGCCTAATGGGTTACATGCATAAAGGTGATTATTGGAATTAAAATGAGATTGTACTTAATTGATGAAATTAAGATTTCACAAGGACTTAATTGAATTGTTCAATTAAGTGCAAGGGTTTAAGTGCAAATAATCCAAAATATGACATGCACATAACCTAACTATAAAATCCACATTTAGCTGCACCCTTGATGAAGATTTTTGAGTATATTTTCTCTTGGTTCTTTGCTAGTCGATTCTTGCTTGAACAAAGGAGAAAATCGTTTCTCCCTTAGAGCTCTCAATTTTAGCTAAAAGAGAAAGGGTGTGGTTTTATGAATACCAAGGCTATTAGCATAATCCTCGGCTAAACACAATCTCAACCTTTTGAAGGTTTCCCGAGTCACTAGTTTGGATCATCGTTAGAGGCCAGACAATTGGACGGCTTTGGTTTGCGACAACCGAGCTTGGTGTACAAGACCAAGTGGAGTTGTAGTTTAGATATGGGGTTTTGGCAATCCCAAAATCTGAGGTATGAATTTTCGGCATTTTGTTTGTTCTTGACAGGATTGATTGGTTTCAAACACACAAGTTGTTCCTTGATGGGATTCAATATTGTTTTAATTTAAATTTTCCGCTGTGTATTTAATTTTAATTTCATTAAAATTATTTCTTTCTCTAATTGAGC
This sequence comes from Fremontodendron californicum, assembly GCA_030761205.1. Taxonomy (NCBI): domain Eukaryota; kingdom Viridiplantae; phylum Streptophyta; class Magnoliopsida; order Malvales; family Malvaceae; genus Fremontodendron; species Fremontodendron californicum. The sequence goes on along the minus strand of JAULJL010000010.1, from coordinate 17,178,859 downwards.
ATGATCCAAATCCCAACAGTGGTATCAGAGCCTCGCTTGTGTCTTTTTGATCAATCGGGTGTTTTAATTGTTATCGATTTCAAAATAGTTTTGATTTTGAGATTATTCTTGATTCTATTATGGAATTGAAAATTTCAAAAATTGTTGTTTATTCACTTTCAGTTCTGTAAGCATATTAAATTCATGATTATTTCATGTTATTAATTAGTTTGAAATTGTTTTAAACTAGTTAATTCATAGTGCAACCGGTTGGCACCAATTGGGAACTGTTTGTGCCAAAATTGGATTGTTTTTGGTGATTAATGGAAGCAGATTTTTTGGCTTGTTGTAGCTGCTATTTTTGATGTTTTTCCAGCATTAAAATTATTAAAAGTTGTTCTATATATTGCTGAAGAAATCAGTTGAGTGACAGCGAATAAAATTGTTCATTTATAGGCTAGTTAGTGTGCATTTGATGCACATTGTGTAGGTAGCAGCTTAAAGCTAGTTGCCGCATGTCTTGCACCAATTTGGTGGCATAAAGATGCTGCCAGTAGCTGCTTAAAATCATGAATGTCATGACAAGAAGCACTGCTTGGTATAATGGCAATTTGATGGCTTATAGAAGCCACAAAGTGTATAGCACTACAAGGTGCACTTGACGAATTCACACTCCAACATGGAGTCTTATAGAATTTGGCTTATTGAAGCCAAAGGCTCATGGCAATTAAGTTCTCCTTGTGCTCTTGCTAATTGTAGGTATCAAGTTTTGTACACGACAAAGACTTCTATATGGACTCAAAGTCGTTGCCGCATAATGCTAGCTTGGGAAGCTAGTGTTTAAGTGCAAATAAAACTCCCTTTTATCACCAAAAGGAATATTTATCCTATTTGATAATTCTTAAATTGTTTACGACAACAACTGGATAAAGTGATTAACATGTTTAATTAGATAATAATTTAATTGGTTAATCCTAATTGGATTAGGATTTATTCTAATATGATTAGGATAAATGTTAATCATAAGAAAATTGATTTCTTAATTAAATTATATTTAAGGATCAAGATAAATCCAAATAAGGTACTTAGAAATTAAAACATAATTTATATGTTCATAATTTGATTGTATATGTTTGGGATGATTATGGACTTAGACCCAATGTGATTGTGGATGGTTTAAATTTTTTTCATGGTATTTATTTTAAATAGGGTCTGCGTGCCCTGCCTTATCTCTTATTTTTTAAAGTTGTAAAATTCATCTCTCACCTAATTCCCCTCGAATGTAACTCGAGGTTTCTTTATTACAAATGTAATTAGTTACATCAAAATGTAAAATTAGGATTAGCTAGGAATAATTTTGTAACTCGAAGATGGAGATCTAAGGCGCCATGTTGATGAGGAGATTACAAGCAAACTTTTGAAGACTTTATATGTAATCACCTAGGAATTTTACCAACTAATTTCTTTTGATGGCTCAAGGAAATAGATTAGAAAGTCCATAATCATCCAAGTAGAAAGCATGTTATATTTATATTATGCGATATAATAAATGCTATGCATGCCAAAATGATGAGACCTTAATAACAAAAATAAAATGAGTAAAGAAATCCCTCATTTACATATTGAGTCACATGCTTCACATGATAAAGTTGCCTTCCATCGCCATAACAAGATAACCTGAGTTCTTTCCGTAGGAGACTTGTTGAGTTGCTCAAGGTCTTTCTACCATACGAGCATGTTTGAGTTATGATTGATGGGTCTTACTCAACTATTATCATGTTGTCCGGATGTGTCAAACTTGACCGCATGATATTAGAGGCAGATTTAGGCGAAGTGCATATGACGTTCTTAGACAAAGAGTTGTCACCTAACTGATCTAGGAGTTGCATAGAGATGCAATTGATAAGCTATGTTATCTACCCAATTAGGCTTGTTGAGTCGCTTAAGGTTACAACATGTTGAAATGGGTCCCAACCCACTAGAAATACCTTGAAGAGATTTTCGAATAATAGAGAGGGCTATTATCTCAAAAACTAGTGGGAGAACCAATAAAGATTTATTACCTAGTCTTAAATTGGTTTAAATACATGAAAGACTAATACAAACTTTTTCCATATTAGGTTGTTGAAAATGGTTAATATGTTAATGCACTGTGAGGCATATTAGATGCCATAAGCCTAAAATGTTTGGACTAGTACAATAGATTGAGAAATGTTCTCAATGAAAGGAAGGTTGCTATCTTGGCAAGTAAAAAAACTTATAGAAGTTTCTAACTTGACCATGTTTATGATTGAGCTAAATTTTTCCACTGTTAATTCAACATCTCGGATAGTTGGTTCTTGATGTAGATCACACTTATGTAATGACATAAGTTTGCTAAAGAACAGTAGAAAATTAGGCAAAGATGAAGTAGTCCTAAGAATAGGTAATGGCGCAAAAGTTGCAGCCATGGCCATAAAGACTTGTGTTATATCTTTGCCTTCTGGCTTAAGCTTGGAACTGAAAGAATATCTTTTTCTTTCAAGATTGTCTAGAAATATCATTTCGGTCTCGTACCTCACCGTGAATGATGGTTTCGAGTTTAGGATGAAGGGCAATAGTTGTTCTATCATTCTAAATGACATACACTATGGATCCGCCACATTATTTAATTGACTATATGTCTTGGATCCAGAGATGCCAATGCTCAATATAAATGTCAAGAAAGCAAGAAAGAATGATCCAAGTGAAACCTTCATCTGGCATTGTAGACTTGGTCATATTAATGAGACCCTAATAGCCAAGTTGCATAAACAAGGCTATTTGGACCCATTTGATTATGAATCGTATGGGACATGCGAATTTTGTCTCCTTGGTAAGACGACCAAGACTCCTTTTACAGGAAAGGGTGAAAGAGTTGGTGTTTTGTTAGGCTTAATACATTCAGATGTATGTGGGTCGCTAAACACAGCTGCTAGAGGAGATTACTCTTAATTCATAACCTTTATTGATGATCATTCAAGATATGGTTATGTGTAGCTAATGAGGTACAACTTCGAAGCCTTTGAAAAGTTCAAAGAGTTTAGAGCTGAAGTAGAGTAGCAGATTGGCAAAAATATTCTGGCTCTAAGATCTGATCGAGGAGGAGAATATTTAAGTCAAGGATTCTTGGATCATTTGACAGAAAATAGTACCCGAAACTACACAACATAATGGAGTGTCTGGGAGGAGAAAGAGAACCTTGTTGGACATGGTTCAATCCATGATGTCTAAGACTGACCTTCCGATATCCTTTTGGGGATATACCTTAGAAACAACTGTACACCTTCTGAACAAGGTTCTAACCAAATTAGTTGATAAGACACCATATGAATTATGGATTAGTAAGAAACCAATCTTGTCTTACATAAAGATTTGGGGATGCACTGCATATGTGAAGTGTGCATTGTCTGATAAGCTTGGAGCTAGATCAGACAAATGTAAGTTTGTGGGGTATCCTAAAGAAACAATTGGATACTAATTTTATAATCCTACTAAGCAAAAGGTGTTTGTCTCGAAATATGGGTACTTTCTTGAGAAAGAGTTTCTACTTGAATCTAGTAGTAGTAAAATTGTTCTTAAAGAAGTTTAAGAGCCATAAACTAGCATTCCTTTGGAACCTGAGCCTATGGTTGAGGCATTAGATGCTAAAATCAATGCTCAAAAAATATAAGTGCTCCGAGTGTCTACTAGAGATAAAACATGATCTAGTGAAATATGGATTTCTATTGGAAAGAGATGCATTGCATATTGATAATTTATGGATTAAAGCAAGCATCTCAGAGCTGAAACATTAGGTTTGATGAAACAATTAAAGAATTTGGTTTCATCAAGAATCTTGATGATCCATGTGTTTATAAGAAGGTAAACGATTTGGTAGTTGTTTTCCTAGTTCTATTTGTCGACAACATATTGCTCATAGGAAATGATGTACTAATGCTGTAGACATCTAAGGTCTGGCTTTCCAAACAGTTCTCCCTGAAGCACTTGGGAGAAGCGGCATTCATTATGGGAATTAAGATCTATAGAGATAGATCGAAAAGGCTGCTTGGTTTGTCCCAATCCACTAACATAGACAAGGTGCTAAAGAGGTTTAGCATGGATACCTCCAAAAGAGGAAACTTGCCTATGTTGCATGGCATACATCTTTCGAAAGAGATGTGTCCTAAAACATTAGATGAAAGGACACAGATGGATAAGATTCCATATGCCTCGATAATTGGATCTATCATGTATACCTTGTTGTGTACTAGACCAGATGTATCATGCACTCTAAGTGTCACGAGCAGATAACAAAGCAATCTTAGTGAAAGTCACTAGACAGCTGTGAAGAATATCCTAAAGTACTTGAGAAGAACTAAGGATATTTTCTTGGTCTATGGAGGGGCTAAACTCCAAAATATGGGTTATACAGATGCTGGCTTCCAATTTGATTAGGATGACAACAATTCTCAAGGTAATTATATATTTACCTTGAATCTTGGTGTAGTCAGTTGGAAAAGTTCCAAAATAGAGATGATTGTAGATTCTACAACCAAAGCATAGTATATCTCCTCGTTTGAGGAAACAAAAGAGGTTGTTTGGATCAAGAAGTTCATTAAAGAACTTGGTTAGTTCCTAGGATTCTTAATCTGGTAATAGTGTACTACGATAACAATGGAGTCATAGCGCAAGCTAAGGAACCAAGGTCTCATCATAGATCCAAACACATATTCGACAGTTTCACCTGATTAGAGAAATCATTGAAAAAGGTGACATTAATATGGAAAGGGTATCCTTGAGGATTTCTTTCCCAGCAAAAACATAATCGTCACAAGGAGGGCTTTGGGCTTAGGCACATGGACTATTGACTTTAGTGCTGATGGGAGATTGTTAGTGTAAGCCTTACAGGCCAATTGTGATTTGCTTGTAATACATTATAATTTATTTAAATATAATTGAGGTATTTCTTTATCCATAACACTTACTATAATGTGTTATAAATAACTTGTGAAGATAAAGCCCATGAAACATAATGGCCTTGCAAAGGAATTGTAAGGAGTTACAGTTGTAAGATCCTTATGCATCAAAGCTGTGTTTCTAAAAATGTTCATGGTCATTGTATTGTCAAGACGGGCATTAACAATGCTCAAAGACTAGCATATGTTAAGCCTCCATGCATATGATTGATGCATGCAATTGATCTCATAGGTTGAAGTATAGAGATACTTGGGGATAACATATTGGTGCTTGTTAGTTGAACAAGTTCACAAAACATCACCCGCTATGAGAGTTCCATTTGGTATTTCACTCAAATGTCTATGGAAATACTATCATGAGTGTCAGTAGTGTAAATAATCCTTTGACTTGTGACACTAGGTCATCTTGTATGAATTGTCATACTTTGATTTCATCATGAACAGGTCCCAAGAAATGATGCCAATGGTACGGTGATTTTGGGTATGGCATGAAACATACGAAGATGGATGAGTGGTCTAGAAAGGATTCATCACCCCAAGTGATATGAAGGGACATATCTCACTTGTTCCTGGCTTATATTAACTCATGGAAGTCCTTGGCCAAGGCAATACTTGAGGAGTTAATATAGTAGCTGCATGACTAATATGGAAAGGGTTAAAGAGTAGAGACTGCTCCATGCTCTTTCCCTTTTTGAGATATTTGATGAAGGGATCGAATTACACTGACATACTGTACACTAAAGGCTTGTCAAACCTTGTTCACTCTCTCGGCATTTGGGTGGCCATGGTGCATTGCTAGATGTCGCTCATGGTCTATAAAAATAAATATAAAATTTTAATCAAATTAATTTATATTTATTGAGAACATGTTGGGGGCCTAATGGGTCACACACATAAAGGTGATTATTGGAATTAAAATGGGATTGGGCTTAATTGATGAAATTAAGATTTCACAAGGACTTAATTGAATGTTTCAATTTAGTGCAAGGGTTTAAATGCAAATAAACCAAAGATGGCATGCAATTAACCTAACTATAAAAGCCACATTTAGCCGCACCCTTGATGAGGATTTTTTAGCGTCTTTTGTCTTGGTTCTTTGCTTGCCGATTCTTGCTTGAACAAAGGAGAAAATCTTTTTCTCCCTTAGAGCTCTCAGTTTTAGCCAAAAGAGAAAGGGTATGGTTTTATGAAAACCAAGACTACTGGCATAGTTCTTGGCTAAATACAATCTCAGCCTTTTGAAGGTTTCCCGAGTCACTTGTGTGGATCTTCGTTAGAGGCCAAAAAATTGGACAGCTTTGGTTTGCGATAACCGGGCTCGATGTACAAGAACAAGCGGAGTTGTAATTTAGATTTGGGGTTTTAGTATTCCTAAAATCCGAGGTATGAATTTTCGGCATCTTGTTTGTTCTTGACAGGATTGATTGGTTTCAAACACACAAGTTGTTCCTTGATGGGATTCAACATTGTTTCAATTTAAATTTTTTGCTGTGTATTTAATTTTAATTTGATTAAAATTATTTCTTTTTTGATTGAGCATAACCCAAATCCCAACAATAAGTGTAGCCTTGATCCTATCAGGGAAATTTCAAGTTCTCAAAAAAATCGAACTCTATTAGGTGAGTTGAGCCGTTGTCAAGTTTCAGAACCCCCAAAATCGAACTCTATAAGATAAGTCAAACCTTGATCAAGTCGAGGAGTTGGCAGGAATAAAAAAACTTTTGGTGTTCTTCGAGAGTTTCAGAACCCCCAAAAAAGGATCTCCTCCAGGACCGAGATAAAATTGTTGTCTATTGTCTTTGCCCTATTCCTAATTCCAGTAATGTGCAAAGAGGAGCAGCTATAGACACCTAACTTTGTCCGGGTCGAGGGGCATACATTTTCAAAAGTTTCTCTTTCACTTATAATAGGTTGCCAATGACACTTATTGAGTTCCAAATTATTGGAACTCAATGAAAAGACAAGTTGGTCGACTTAAACAACACAACTAAAGAGACAACACTCTTTATTAAATCTCTAAAATAGAGATATCGAAATTTTTCAGCACTTGAATTTGAACATGAACATTGTAGACACCTAATTTTGTCTGGGCCCCCTAAACAAGGTATTTTCTCCTTCAACTTCTCGGAATGCATATAATCTCCCCAAATTCCATAGTTGGGTCTCTAAGACATTAATTTGGAGGTCAACACGAAAAAAGTCAACTTCAAAAAGTCAACCATTAAAAAAGTCAACTTTAGGTAAAATGAAGATTCGAAAGAAGAATTGAATAATGGTGAAGCAATCTTGATAATTGGAGATCCACAATTGAAGATAAAAGGAAAATTTGAAGGTGGAAAGACAAATTGCAAATTTCAGTGTAGGAAAAAACATGGAGTTTCCAAAATTGGGAAAAAGTACGTAAACGTTGGATGAAATTGAAACCTCAACTTGAAGTATAATCAATAAATAGAGGTACCTCAAGGTCCAATTTCACAAAGATTTGAAGAACAATTGGACAAAAGTGAAAAAATTGGAAATTGCCATTTTGGGGAAAAGTATGAAATTTTGCAAAGTTGGGGAAAGGTATATAAATGATCAAATTGGACAAAATTGAAGGTTCAAAGTGGAATAAGATCAATAAATAAAGGTATCCAAAGGTCCAATTTAAAGTGGAATCCAAGGAGAAGTCAACTTGAAGAATAATTGGAAAAATAAAGATTAAGTGAATAAATGAAAAAAAAAATACAAATTTGGGAAAAAACCATGGAGATGGTCAAATTGGGTGAAATTGAAATCCCAAATTGAAGAATGAATATTAATAAAGATATCTAAAGGTCTAATTTGAAGTGGATTCAAAGGAAAAGCTAGTTGGAAAAAAGAAGCCAAAAAAAGAAAATCTGAGGAAATTCGCAATTTGGAGAAAAAGGGGGAAAATAAATCGGAAATAAAAATTGGGCAAAATTGGTCCAACTCCAATTCAATATGTGACAATGGAGATGGAAAAAGAAAATCCAAAAAATTGGCCCATTTTGAGTAAAATCGAGATTTTAGGGGCTAAAATCTAAATTTAGAAAATTTGAGAAAAATAGGGGCCAAAATTTCGATGAGAAGAAAAATTGTGAAACTTTTCATAATTAAGTTTTAGGATGAAAAGAATGGATGAGAAGAAAAAAACCCGAAATTGGGGCCAAAATGCAAATAGGCTAAATTCGGGGACTAAAATTGCAATTTTAGAGGAAAATCAGAAGAAAATGGAAAATGAGCTCGAAAAATTATGAAAACTTCCAGAACTGAGTTTAATATTGGATAGGATGATTTGGATAAAAAATCCTAAGTTGGGGTCCAAAAGTAAATAGATCAAGTTTGGGGGCCAAAATGCAATTTTACTAAAAAATAAAAAAAGATCAATTTGCAAAATAAAAAAGAGGAGAGATCGTGAATATTCCAGGCCATTTTGAGCCAAGAGAGAGAAGGGGATGGAAAATTTGATCCAATGGTCAAGATGTAGGAGAAAGTAGATATTTTTAAAGAAAGGCCATGAGTCAGCAGTTTGTCTTATGTGGCATTTTAGTTTAAAGGATGTAAGATCATTGGCCAAGGCCATGTGAAGGTCATGTGAATGCAATATGATGAAGCCAAGTGGATAAAAAGATGACAAATAGGAAGATATTTTTGACTAAGCTATATGATCAAGACAAGTGGCTAAACAAAAATGTTGTAAAATGAGGGGACAAGAATATTTAACGTGGAATTTAAGGCCAATAGGAATGTTGCTAGATCCCTAATATAAGGAGAGGTGGCCATGTGGAAGGGGGACCATGAATGCATGAAGAATGCATGACTAAAGGCTAAAAGAAAGATGAGCATTCTCTAAAAAAGGGAGGCCATTCGGCTAACACAACGGAGATGGGTTTTTCTCTCCATTTTTTTCACACACATTCACTATATTTGAGAGCTAAGGGCAGTAGCTAAAATGCTCTAAGGAGAAAAGGAAAGGAAGAGAGGAAAAGGAGGAAAAAAGAGGGAGGAGAAGAGATTTATTGGACGTTTTTGCTAGGTAGCTTTCTTCTCTACTTCTTCTTTATTTTTTTATGCATTTTCATGCTCTATTTCTCTACTTTCTATGTTGTTTTTCATTTGATTTTTCTTAATAACAAAGGTTCCAAAAATGGTTTTCTTAAAGGTTTTCCTCCTCTATTTCTTTTTCAAAGAAAGAAAAGAATTTTTTCCCACCATTTTCCTTTTGGCTGAAACTCATGCCTTGATATTGTGCTTGTATTTCGCTCATTTTTATTGCTTGCATGTTGGATGTGGGATGAACCATTGTGGTAGGATTAAATTTCTCCTTTGGCTTATTTTAAAAAAAATGAAATAAAAAGGTTTGAGTGCTTAAGTATCTTGGTTTTTACCAAGTGATTTGGTTCGGTAGGACTATGTCCAAAAAGCCAACCATTGAGCCAACCTTTATTTTTCTTTGTTTGTTTATTGATAACTCGTATAATTATATAGTTCTTAGTTATGTTTTATTATTGTTTTGCGTCAAATACGAGTTATTATTGCTTAGTCTAATTGTGTTTATGATCTTTTATATTTTTATGTAATTTGGTGTTTTTTCACGAGTTTCTTTGAGTGATTTCAGATTACTAGGTTAAATCAACAATTAAGGGCAAATCCAGTTCAGTTCCAGTTCCGACACCTTTTGCCATATCAGCTATATCTGGAGTTTCACTGAAGCAATAAGGCTGAAATTTTAACCGTGCAAAGTTAAGAGGCATATCTATCTTTTTCATGTTTTACACTTCTTGAAACGGAGTCGTTTTCTCTAGCGAAATCGACCATCAAGTTGGCTGATGTGCAATGACGTCTGTGCTGACCTGTTTTGGTATTTGGACCATATATTCCGATCCACATGAGAAAATGTTCTGATTCCAACGGCTATGGATCCGTAGCTGATAGGGGTATATTTTTCTAGAAGACCATTTTATCAGATCGAGCCTCCAACATTGACAAAATCGACCATCAAGCTGGCTGATCAGAATTGTCATACAATATGACGAAAATTGTTAGAAAAATGCACCCACCTATTATACCTACCTTTGAAATTTATAAAGCTTGTCTCTTGTCATTTAGCTCTCCAAAATGTGTATAAATAGAGGGCCTTGGATGAGTGTAAGAGTACATTGATACATTGGTAGGATATTAGCCATTGCAATGTATTTCTCTAAGTTTTCTTCTTCTTTCCTTTCTCTAGTTTTCTTTTTCTTTCTTTTTCTTTTCATTTTCTTCATATATAGTATGTGTTGCTAATCATATTGTTGAGGTGATGAGGTGAAGCTTTTGGTAAATGCTAAGGTTAGTCTCTTAAACATGAGCAAAAATAAATCATCATTTAGTATAGATAATATTTTCTTTTGGTTTAAAATCATACTTGCAAAGTAGGGATCTTGATTCATTATTGACAATGAAAATGGCACAGTAAATGCTTGGTTTCATAACCTTGATTTGTTGTAGACATATACCTTGGCATAAGGAATGCTTGGACTCTTTTTGTGAGTTTTGAGGACACCAAATGAACATAATATCATATGCTATGGACGTTGGACAATTTGGACTGAATTGCTAAACCTTCCGATTGGAATCTCCCTTATGTGTGAATTTCAATTGTGTAATAAAACAAGATTAATCTTAGCATAACACCAAGAGTGGATTCTCTAACCTCAACATCTTTTCTTATTGTTTTTTTTTAATATATTTTGTTTAATTTCTTTTATGTTATTTTATTTATTTTGTTCTCTAATATCTTGTTTATTTTGTTTTGTTGTTGATTCCCTAATATCTTGTTTACTTTCTTTTTCTTATATATTTATAAACTTATACTTACTAATACGCTTCCCTGTGGTTCGACCTCGGACACCCGAGAATTTATTACTTGAACATAACCTGCACTTGGGTTTACAACTCTTAATTGAGTCTCCATCAAGTTTTTGGCGCCGTTGCCGGGGAGGCAATACTAAGTATATAATTTTATAAGTATATTTATTTTTATTGGCTGGTTATACCGCCTAATTTGTATATTAACTTTGATTTATTTTGGCTGGTTATACCGCCTAATTTTCTATATATTTATATTTATATTGTATATTAACTTTGTTTTATTTTTATTGGCTGGTTATACCGCCTAATCTGTATATTAACTTTGTTTTATGCTTGTTTGGCGACGTGATTTTAGATCTCGTCGTTTAGTTAGATTTTATTGTGAAACTTTTTCAGGTAATCTTTCTAATACAACTCCTACCATGTGCACGATGGACGTGTAACGGTAAATGTCGTTCTATTGGGATTCCGTCCTCTAATCGAGATGATAAAATTGAATTCATTAAAGATGGACTGAGTAAGGAGAATTTGGGTAATATCCAACTTTCTCTTGAGACGCATCCTAGTGGAGACGTACAAAGAGAAATTCTTGATTTATGGCTGCAATTCCAAAGGGAATGGCAACATCTTGGGAATCTGATGTTAAAAGACCCTGTTTGCCAGCTTGTAAGAAAACTGGATGGGAAGCATATCCTCGACTCATAGAAGGCGTTTAAGCCGTTTCTGGACGTAAAACCAGAGGAAGATGCCAAATACACTTTCGGCGACATTAATACTCTTGACTTTTACGGTTGATTTTTCTTCTCTTTTTGATTTTCTTCCTGAAATCACGCAAAAATCTTTTGTTAGGTTAACATTTTCTTCTGACAGGTCAGATACACTTTCGGCGACATTATTACTCTTGTCTGATTCACTACTCAGTCCTCTATATATTACACCATGTACTCATTCTCTTTCAGGCACTCGAAAAAAAAATGGAAAGTACTTCGTCCCAACGCATTAAAAAAATTTGTGTCTTTGGAGGTGCTTATCCAGGGAAAAATAACATATTCGCTGATGAAGCCATAAGAGTTGGAGTAATACTTGCCCAACAAAAGATCCAGTTGATTTATGGAGGCGGTAGTACGGGTTTAATGGGAGCAGTCGCTACAACAGCACACGCCGGAGGAAGTCCAGTTCTAGGAATCGTGCCAAAACTATTCACAGATTTTTGTGGACCTACCGTGGGTAAGGAAATACAAGTCTGGAGTATCCCTGAACGGATGACAATCATGTACCATTCTGCCGATGCATTCATTGCTTTACCAGGAGGTCTAGGTACATTGGAAGAAATAGCTTGCGTGGCTTCGTGGTCATCTTTGGTCACAAATAAGAAACCCATTGGTTTGCTTAATATTAATGGTTATTTTAGTAATTTGCTTTCATATTTAGATAATTCTGTGGATAATGGATTCATGTTTTCAGAGGCAAGGAGAACCATAATTTCTGCTACAACCATTGAAGATTTACTCAAAAAGCTCCAAGCTTATGAGTGTTTATCTGCTACGGTTGTTTCGCAAACGCTCGGAAAAAGAAAAAGAGATATGGACGAGCAAGGAGTGGATTGCACTTTGTCTTTGTGACATTATCTAACATTTTGCTTGTTGTGTCTCAGTTATAATAAGTGGTTAGCAACCTCTGCAGGTAATATCTCCTAAATTCTACCTTTAAAATTTGACATTGGGGACAATGTCATATTTTAGTAGGGGGTAAGGGACATATTTTGCTAATTTTAAAAAAAAAAAAATTGTTGTGTTTTAAGACATTTAGAAGTATTCATTCTGAACAAGGTCTGAGTAAGGGAGACTTGAGACATACCTTGTCAGTTTGATTTAATCTTCTTCTTCTTCTTCAAAAAAAAAAAAAAAACATGTTTAGACTTAGTGTGTTTTTAGTGTGTTTTAGTTACTTTCAATACTATAATGAGATATGAATTGCATAAGTCTAAAACAGATTTATTAGTGAGAAGATTTTCATGAGAATTGAGCTTGATATCAACCTTTTTATGAGCCAATGTTAATATGATATGTTGATTGAGAAAGAAGCATGTTTAGACTTAATCTGACTTGTATAATCATCCTTGTGAGTTTTTGAGCCTATAATGATTGATGCATTATACAAATCAATCTAATTTCTTTCTTGAGTGCTCTTATGATTACATGATTCTCTAGAACTTGCTTTAAACCGTTTGAGACTATATTGATACATGTGACAACATGAATATGATAGAGGCATTAGGATTATAACCAGAGCCAAACAGCCATCCATTATTAATGTTCTACGAGAACATCCCCACTAGTGAGCCAATTTGAGCCTACATTAAATATGCTGTTTTATTGGTAACCACAACTTACACCTAGCCTAAATATACTTATATCCTTACCCTTGTTCTAAAGATGGATTTTATATTTTGAGACATATTGCAAAAAAACAAGGGATATTTTTAGTTGAAAATTTGGGTAAGAAACAAAAGATAAGTGTGGGGGAAGAAAAGAAAAGAAAAAGTCAAGAGAAAAAGAAAGGGATCATTGTCAAATACATTCCCATATTAAAAAAAAAAAAAAAACTTCTCTTGAACTTCTAGAAAAAGATGTTACAAAGTTGGTTAGAATGATGTAAAGGCTCAACATGAATATTTAGCCTATGTTATTATGTGCTTTATAAGAGTTTTGAGAAGTTTTATTTGTATGATCTTATTATGTCTCTAAACTCTATGAACTCTTTGGAACCTTTGTGATATCTTTATCCTTTTGTTCTTTAACCACATTATAACCCTTTGGCCCCATTACAACCTTGAATAAAGACCTCTTGATTTATGAAGTTGTATGATCTAAATAGTGGAGAATAGGTGGACAAGCAAGCATATGGTAGAAGTGTTTTCATGAGATTGATTGAGTGTAAACACTTTACCACTACTTTAAAGAGTGAAAATCAAGAGAGTATCCCATGTGAGAAGTTGAGATTAAGTTTGAATATACACTATTTTGATTGAAATATGTTATGTTAATATTGGCTTAACTCAAACTATTTACATTCAAGCAAGATTTTTTTGTGAATTTCTTTAAGCTATTGATTAGTTTTTAAGACTTGTCCAATGATTATCTCTAATTTATATTGGAAGGATTAGTTATAATTATTATTTTTAGTTTTTCTTATGTCTTCAATGTTTGTGGGTATCGTCCTAGCAAACCCTCACGAGACTAAACTCGTCCACTGGGGACACCTAGGGGTTTAAAGGCTTGTGTCACATGCTAAGTGCCACCGTGATTTCCTACGAAAATGGATTAGATTAGATTTTCTTATTTTATTTTTATTGAGTCGTTGCTAGGGACTAGCAACAATCTAAGTGTGGGGGTGTGATAACTCGTATAATTATATAGTTCTTAGTTATGTTTTATTATTGTTTTGCGTCAAATACGAGTTATTATTGCTTAGTCTAATTGTGTTTATGATCTTTTATATTTTTATGTAATTTGGTGTTTTTTCACGAGTTTCTTTGAGTGATTTCAGATTACTAGGTTAAATCAACAATTAAGGGCAAATCCAGTTCAGTTCCAGTTCCGACACCTTTTTCCATATCAGCTATATCTAGAGTTTCACTGAAGAAATAAGGCTGAAATTTTAACCGTGCAGAGTTAAGAGGCATATCTATCTTTTTCATGTTTTACACTTCTTGAAACGGAGTCGTTTTCCCTAGCGAAATCGACCATCAAGTTGGCTGATGTGCAATGACGTCTGTGCTGACCTGTTTTGGTATTTGGACCATATCTTCCGATCCACATGAGAAAATGATCTGATTCCAACGGCTATGGATCCGTAACTGATAGGGGTATATTTTTCTAGAAGACCATTTTATCAGATCGAGCCTCCAACATTGACAAAATCGACCATCAAGCTGGCTGATCAGAATTGTCATACAATATGACCAAAATTGTTAGAAAAATGCACCCACCTATTATACCTACCTTTGAAATTTAGAAAGCTTGTCTCTTGTCATTTAGCTCTCCAAAATGTGTATAAATAGAGGGCCTTGGATGAGTGTAAGAGTACATTGATACATTGGTAGGATATTAGCCATTGCAATGTAATTCTCTAAGTTTTCTTCTTCTTTCCTTTCTCTAGTTTTCTTTTTCTTTCTTTTTCTTTTCATTTTCTTCATATCTAGTATGTGTTGCTAATCATATTGTTGAGGTGATGAGGTAAAGCTTTTGGTAAATGCTAAGGTTAGTCTCTTAAACATGAGCTAAAATAAATCATCATTTAGTATAGATAATATTTTCTTTTGGTTTAAAATCATACTTGCAAAGTAGGGATCTTGATTCATTATTGACAATGAAAATGGCACAGTAAATGCTTGGTTTCATAACCTTGATTTGTTGTAGACATATACCTTGGCATAAGGAATGCTTGGACTCTTTTTGTGAGTTTTGAGGACACCAAATGAACATAATATCGTATGCTATGGACGTTGGACAATTTGGACTGAATTGCTAAACCTTCCGATTGGAATCTCCCTTATGTGTGAATTTCAATTGTGTAATAAAACAAGATTAATCTTAGCATAACACCAAGAGTGGATTCTCTAACCTCAACATCTTTTCTTATTGTTTTTTTTTTATATTTTATTTAATTTCTTTTATGTTATTTTATTTATTTTGTTCTCTAATATCTTGTTTATTTTGTTTTGTTGTTGATTCCCTAATATCTTGTTTACTTTCTTTTTCTTATATATTTATAAACTTATACTTACTAATACGCTTCCCTGTGGTTCGACCTCGGACACCCGAGAATTTATTACTTGAACATAACCTGCACTTGGGTTTACAACTCTTAATTGAGTCTCCATCATTTATGTTTCTAGCTTATATTTCATTATATTCATATGTTTGTCTTGCTGAAAATGATTAATAATATATGGCATATTGTTTGTGCTTGTTGGGAAATAATGTTAGTGCTTGATGACCTTGGTCTCCCACCAAGAGATGGCTAAGTAAGATTCATTTCCAATAAGCTAGCCTTGAGCCCATCATTTTTGCTTGCTGAAAAATGTGTTTTCAACTCATTTCCAACTTGATTGTGGCTAGGATCAATTAATGGTCCATAGCCAAAAAATCTAATTTTCAAAATAGTTGGAAAAAAAATAATGTTTTGCAAGTTGGATATGTTGATTTTGTGCAATGTTTTGACCATGCATTTTTGGTCAAAATAAAAAACTGCTTCTACCTCTTCTATTTCATCACTTGCTGAGTCTAAACTGATTTTTTTAGATTTTTTCGAATTTTTTATAAAGGTCTAAAAAATAGCTTTGTAGAACCGATTTTTAGGCATCAAAACAAGTTTTAAAACTAGTAAAGCTCTAACTTTGTTACCGAAGGGGAGGGGCTGGCCGAAATCATTAAGCTATCATTTTGGGATGTTTTCCATGTTATTTCAAAGGTAAAAAATTGGTTTTGCAAAATCGGGTCATGGGTAGTTAATCCGGGCTTCAAAAAGTGAGTCAAAAACTAAGAATTTTAACACTAGGCCATTCGACCATGAAGATTCTATCTCAAAAATTGCATTTATTTTTTACTCATTTTTTGTTTTCAAAATGTTTCATTCAAAGCTTGTTTAAAGATGCTCGGATATCAAACAACGGCTTTTGAATGCCCCCCAATCGGAGCCAAAATTCATGCCCAAAATCTCTCATTTAAAAATATCCAACTTAAGTTTCTTTCAAAGATAGTCGAATATCTTTTTAGGTGTTCGGATATCCTCTATTCAAGAGAGAAACACATTTTGTTTTCATGCATTGCATATTTTAAAATGTTTTTAATTTAATTTAGCGTAAAAACGTATTTTTCGGTTTCCTAACATTTGCGAGAGTTAGTTCTTAGTCTTTATCAGGTTTGTCGGGGAGGTTAGGAAATTACTCAACGCACGTGTTTATGAAATTGAAAGGTATGGTTTTTGTTTTGCTCGGGATTATATACATGTCACGTGAAAAGATATTTTTCTAAAGTTTTGCAGGGTTTGTTGGGAGTTAAGTAAAATATTCCAACACGTGCCATTTATATAATTTCATCAAGAAGAAAACTCATGAAAATGAATTTCAAAATAATGATGTGTGCATATTCCATGATCATGCATATTCTATGATATCTACATTTTCCATCTTAATCATGCAAATTCTATATTTATAAATATTTCATGATGATGTCATTTTATGATGTGATTGTGAATATTCTATGATGATATCATTTTTATGAGTGGTGCTTATTTCATATATGTCATATTAGATAGACCGCGTCATGAAGTATTTGCCATGTCATGAATCATATGCCAGTTATGTATGCCATGTCATGAGTTACTTACCATGCTATGTATGTCATGCCATGAAATCCTTGTCGTGCCATGTATGCCATGTCATGAGCTATTTGCCACATCTTATATGCCATATAATGAGTTATTTGTCATGTCATGTATAATATGTCTTTAATTCTTTGCCATGTCGTGATAAAGTTTTCCATGTCATTAATTCTTTTGCCATGTCATAATAAAATGTTTTCCATGACAATTATGCATGTTATTTAATTTATATTTGTACCTTAGTGATAATTTGTATATCCATGGTCATTTTTTTTATATATTGTTTTCAATGCATACAAATTAATGATTTTTATCAAAATAAGGTTATTCCCGAGTTAAAATAATTCATGAGTTCTCTACTAGGTTTTCCGGGGAGGATATCATCAATTATCATTAATAATGGAATATCTCTTTTTTTTTTTTTTTTTCAAAACGAGGGTGATTCGAAAAATTCCAAAATGAAAGTTTCTCTGTTTTGCCGGGTTTGTAGGGAAACATGGAAATTTTTTTGCATTAATAAATTCCGGATCATTTTCAAATAATATGATTATTTTTTTTAAAAAGGGAATTTTTTTAAAAATATCAAATATAAAATCGAATTTTATCGAGACTTGAGATAACACACGATTAATAAGGTACCGTTCTATACGGGCGTTGTTGGGTGCTAATCCTTCCCCGCACGTAACCGACTCTCGAACCCGCTTTTGTTTTTTCTCCGGTTTAAAGCGCAGACTTCAAAATTGGTTTTTAAAAAATGTTTTAATTAAATTTTAAAATGTTTTACAAAAACCGATTTTAATAGGTGACCAATCACACCTAGCCAAAAAATATTGGTGGAAACTCCATTTCTTCTTCGAGGTTGTTTTCAAACCCTCAATTTTATTTGCGAGGAATTAAGTCGTCTTTTCCTCTTTTTCCCCCTAACGTCATTTAGACGAGTCCACGCGACGAGAATTTTCGTTGCGACAGCTTAGCGACTCCGCTAGGGACTTTAAAGAGTCAGGCCTAAAGTTAGTTGTGTGTTATCAAGAGTCTTGGTTTGTCGGATTTAATCAGTGTTTAATTATAATTCCCATTTTTTTTTTAAAAAAAAAGGGTTTCCAAAAATAATAAAATGTTTTTCAATATTTTCATTTACATGCATATTATTTTGTTCTTTGGTTATTTATTATTGCATAGTATTATTGTTCTATGGTTAATTATTGTTTCATATTATTGTTTTTAATAAATTGTTGGGGTATTTAGAATAAAGATTGTAAAATAGGAGGTGAAAGGT
The DNA here is from genome assembly GCA_030761205.1 of Fremontodendron californicum. Lineage (NCBI taxonomy): Eukaryota > Viridiplantae > Streptophyta > Magnoliopsida > Malvales > Malvaceae > Fremontodendron > Fremontodendron californicum. The sequence continues at coordinate 17,160,385 of JAULJL010000010.1, read as the reverse complement.
TTGTTTGTTCCTCCTCACACACTACACGTGCATTTACATAACATGAGCGTTATACCTGGGTTCCGCCCCTTTTAAGTGGAAGTAAACTACGCCTTCATGACTAACAATCCGCACAGGCTAGCGAAACACTTTCGGAGTACTAGAATACCTATGCCTTCGTGACTAACAATCCGCATGGGCTAGGGAAATATGCTATACCAAATTGAACCCGTTTTGGGTGCCTTACTAGCCTTCACAGGTGACAGTGAGGAGCAATTTGGAGCCTTTAGCACCTAATTCACCCTCTATAGTGAGCCGTATGAAACCAACCTAGGTAGGGCCATGCCGAATTTTCATTAGATACACCGAAGCTAGGAACACATGGAGGAATGCTTCTGACCCTTTGCTATCTATACTTCATCCAGAATAAGATTCATAAAATCAGGCGATGATGAACGTACATCGTATCGCCCCTAATAAATTTGACATTTCGCCCCAAAGGCACAGTGATGCCTAAATAAGTTGATATTGTTGGGGCACACTTCATTAATTTTCTTACTATGCATTGATTATTTCACTCCTTTACTCTTTGTCCATGTATCATTTGTAATAATACCGAAAATTAGTATTTTTGGGTTATTTTGAAATTTTTCTTTTATACTTGTACATTTATGAGGAATTTTTAGAATAGAAAAAAAAATATATATTTTATTCCATGAAAAGCATGAAAAATATTTCTTCTTTGAAAAAAACGAAACAATGAAAAACACAAAAATTGTAGAATAGTGTTGTGAAAAATAATAAAAATCTCTTTTTAGTTTTGACTTTTGAGAAAATATGAAAGACAAAGATGTCAAAAGGAATAGTTGTTAGAAAACCAAAAAAGTAGAAATAAAAAGTGATATTATGATCTTCTTTTCCTTGATCTTTTCATGGCATTTTTGCATAACATTCATATTATTTAAGTGGTAGATATGAAAATTCATTTCCGCAAGCATCTTGGTGTTTTGTACATTTCACGCATGAATCATCATTACATTCATGCATATAAGAATAGAGCATGTACATTCATGTTTTTTATAAATCTCATGGTAATATCAATCTCATTTGCATGAAAGGGGTTTAAAACATGAGGAATGAATTGGAGGAACGAGTGTATGCTTTGGAGCACAATCAAGAAGAATTTGGACATGAAATCCGGTAAGTGAAAGAACAACTCGCCAAATTAATAAAAATGTTCGAGGATCTTAGTAAGAGTAAGGGGATTTTCTCAAGGCTCTTCATCACCTTCGGATCAACCAAAACCATCAGGTCCAGATCATACAATCCCTGCCAGATCTTGCACTTGTCAATGCCATGAAGGATTGAACCCTAATTAAATGGTGGAAGTGGTCAAATCGGGAAGCCAGATAACAAAGATAGAAACCTCAGATCCTGTACCACCCCTGCAAACTGTTCCAAATCCGAACCAGTATCCTTGCCTTACTATTACCCCTTCGTCCATTGGGAAGACTAACATAAGGTCTCTGGGTCTCGTTCCATCACCATAGATTGACTGTAATTCATACTTTTGCCCTCATCAACCATTTATCAAGCATCCGAGATAAGAACCTTGAACTGTGTGCAACCTCCAAGGGTCCCATGACCAAATCCATACATTTAATTAGGGTTCCACCACCTCTCCATGCAAACACTCTGGTTCGAGCCTTAGTGCCACCATCAAATGCCCCAACTCCTAGACCATGTGTGACCAAGAAACAACCCAAGAACAAGACCCAAAGTGATGTGAACCCTAGAGGTTAAACCCTTTGAACCCACTAACAAATTGAAATACCCTAACCCCAAGAAAGCCAAGATTCAGGCAATGAAAACTTAAACCCTTAGAAATCTTGTTTCTAACAACCTAGATTAGCTAAGCTAACTAAACCTCAAGAACACTTGTTTATAGAACCTAAGTTTGATAGGAAGAACGCCACAAAGAAAAGATTTCTTTGATAAGTTCACTAGTTCTGTTAAGAACTAAAAAGAGTGAAACACTCACTTGAATAAAATCAACTCAATAGATTAATAATGGTTGCTGAAGTAAATGGCTAAACAAGGGTATTTACAGCCTCCCTACTAACCCTAATTCAACTAGCCTAAGAACTCGTAATACAAATGAAACTCCTTGGCAGCCAAGGCATACTACTTACATAATTAAATGAAAGCTTAACTATGGGCTGAATAAGCTCAAGCCCAATCCTAATTAAATTTAAAAGATGTCCAATAGTTTTAATGAAGGTAGTCCCCACAAGCTTATTGGACATGTTACATAAATTAGGCCCAAATGCCTAAGTAGTTACAAGACCCAAATAACCCTTCTAAGTAGGCGCCACCTCATTAATGAATTGGTCACTACTTCATGTTAAATAGGCGCCACTTGTATTCTTCTAAGGTAGCCCATGTGAAGCTTGGATCACATGGACCAAGTCTTGTTATTCTTTATTGAATGAGCCAAACTTGAATATCTTAAGATTGCTTAAGGGACTTGTAGAATCTGCCCAAATCCTTTCCTTGTTTCTCTTCATGGATTCAACCCAAGTAGTCATCTCCTTGTCTTTTTTCATTGGTTCGGCCCAAGTAGACTCCTTGCTTAGCCTCTTGAAATCTTGATGGATCTTGGATCTCATTATTCCCCCTTTCCTCGAAAGGGTTCGACCTCAAATCATGGCCTATACCAGAAGAAGAAAGATCAGAAACATTAAAAGTAGGAAAAACATTATACATATCTTAAAGATCCACTTGAGAAGCATTATCATGAATGTTCTTAAGAATTTCGAAAAATTCTCTTTGAAGGAAGCTATGAAACGTTCAGCATGCAACAAAACCATTCCATTCCTTATCCCTGTTGCATCATTCATGAGCACTTACCTCTTTATTGAGCTTTGCATCTGCACTGTGTCAAGAAGAATTTGCATCATTCATGGGTATTTGAATTTGCACTGTTCTATGAGCATCTGCATTTTACCATTACATTTACATCCTTCATGGATATTTTCGTTTGCACCATCTCGAGCAATTGCATCATTTCTAGGATCATTGCATCTTCATTATTGTGTGGTAACTGCAGTTACACCATTCATGGAGCATTTACATGAACACGATTCATAGTTGCATTTGCATATTTTCCTGAAGCATCTGCATCATTATTAATAATTGCATCTGCATCACAAAGCATTTGCATCAATCCAAGGACATTTGCATCTGCATCATGAATCATTTGCACACTGTTAATCTCTGCATTTGCATCATTCAGAAGCATTTTCACATTGTTGATCTTTGCATTTGCATCATTTCATGAAGTAGTTGCATCTTTCGAGAATATTTGCATTTGCATCATTCAAAAGCATTTGCGCATTGATAATCTCTGCATTTGCATCATACAGAAACATTTGCACACTGTTAATCTCTGCATTTGCATCATTTAGAAGCATTTGCACATTGTTGATCTTTGTATCTGCATCCAAAAATAACAAGAACTATTCTCAATTTTCGACAATCAAGAAACAAAGAGAGAAACAATGGAGGAGGTTCAGCAATCTCTATTGCCTTAGCCGATCCTTGAGATTTTACTTTTACAATCAAGAAAACTATTTTCTTTCATTAATAAAATTTCAGTACCGTAACTAAGAAAGAAAGAATAGATCTTCTATCAAAAGCCATCACCCATATGAAGAATAGATTTTCTATCAACATAGGGGTGACACATCAGCACCATCATGTACAAGTGTCACCAATCGGTTTGTAACATGTGACATCATACATCATATAGCTGCCACATGGACCAAAACAACATGGTGTTTCGGGTAAGAGAGGTTCCCCCTTAATAGCCGAATAGATATGATCATTTGCAAGAGCATGGTTTTGTTGATCGAACAATTATGTCCCAAACGAAGGGTGCTATTCTAGAAGGGGTTGTGTCCTTTAACCGTTTCATGGAGCAACCCTTGAAGGCTATAAATAGGAGAGGATTCGGCCAAGACAAGAAACACCAATAATCGAAGGCACATTTCTAAGTGCAATAGCAAAGTGAGTGAGGGGTTCTTGATTGCTTGAATCATCAAGAAGCAAGGCAGAAATTATTCAGGTTTGGACGAGAAAGATGGGTTGTGGAAAGCTTCTTGTAGTTTACTTAATTGGTTGATTACAAGAGTGCCTTAGGCAATCGGTTGAGTTCATTACTCAGATCCACAATAAGCGAGCATTGCATAGGCAGACAAGTAAGTGACTTGAACTCTTCCTCTATGTTCTCAGATTTTGATAAGTCAAAATCCAACAGTGGTATCAAAGCCTATAGGTTGTTTGATATGCATACTCTTTGGCTGAATGAACATATAATACATGTTGATTAGGGTTCTAAGCCTTTCCCTTATTCGGCTGTTTGTTTTGCATGATTAATGTTTTATGATTTTTCAGCCCTTGCTTATTAAAATAATGTGTTATTCTACTTGTTTTTGACATGATTATAAACTGAATGCATGTCTTGATATAGCTTGTAATCTGATGCACCCAAAAGAGTATATATTTATTTAACCTTGCACTAAAAAGATCAATTGTAAGTATAGTAGTTAGCAAGGGTCGAGTCCTCAGGGATTGGGTTTTAGTTTATAAGTTAATAGTTTAAAACTTAAATTCAAGAACAATAAAAGAAAAGGGGTTTTTGAAATCAGATTTAAACTAAAGTAAATAATAAGAATGAGAAAACAAGTAATTAAGAAGAATCAAATATTAAAAATAAGGTTAAGGTTTCATTCTCCACCACTACACATCATTAAGAATCAATTTCATATCTATCAGCATTAATTAGCTATCAAAGTTAACAACCGTAGATAACAACAAGCTCTGTTACCCCAATCTTTCCTTAGTTCGTCGTTAAATAGAACAAGCTCTCTATTTAATCTCTAACTATCAAACAACCTAGAATAAGCTCTCTAAGTTCAATTTAATAGCAGCTTTATGATGAGAAAGATAGGTTGATCTAAGGAATAAACACATAAGCTCGAATTGTTCAACTTAGGTTATGTTCCACTTTGCAATTATCGAAAACTTGACCATAATCATTAATCACAAATTGCCACTTATGAATAGGAAATCAAGACAATTACACGGATCAAGACTCCTAAACTAGCATTAGACAATTATCAAGATTTATCTAGTTGTACACCTAAATAAATCAAGACAACATCATAAACAATTCTTGTAGAAAAACATATGCAACTTTGATAGAAAACAATGATAGATAGATTCTGAAAATAAATTGCAAAACATGTCTAGGGCTTTGAAATCACCCTTAACCAAATAAAAGTTTAGCCTAGCATAGGCATAGAAATATATACATAAAACTAAAAAGAAAAATAAAAGAATGGAGAAGAAGAAGAAGAATGATGATCCTTTGAGTCTCCTCAAAAGATGTCTAGTTTGTGGCTCAAAAGATGGTATTTATAGAGCTTTAAAACCCTGAGAATAAGTCTTTGCCGCACAAGTAAGCCTGGAGGTGCAAAAATCACGTTTTTGCCTTTTTTTCAGATTTGCGATTAGGGTTTTTTTTTGGCCGCAGGGTTCTTTAGGGAGATCTTCTAGCGCCATTTTGAATACTCATTTATTATCCGATTTGGACCCATAATATATCGTTGGAAAGATAATCAAGTCAACTTCAAAAGTCAAGAAGAAAGTTACTTTAAATAAAGAATCTAAGATCATGTTTTCCTTACAACAAGCTCCGGAGGTCAAATCTGCCTGATTGCTTTTCAACCAGAAATTGATATTTTTGACTCCCAAGTCTTCTTCCATCTTGTGATTATGATTTTGTAAGCTTTTTTCCATCATTATTGACATCTTTTGACTTCATTCTCTTTATTGTACCTAAAATTCAAAAACATATTATAAGTAAACAAGATAAAGATCGAAAACATAACAAAAACTAAAAGTAGAAAGGCATAAAATGTATATCTTATGAGCTTATCAAATACCCCCACACTTAGCTTTTTGCTAGTCCTCGAGCAAAACAAAATAAAAATAAAATAAGAAAATCTAATCTAATCCACTTTCGTAAGAAATCACGATGGCACTTAGCATGTGACACAAGCCTTTAAACCCCTAGGTGTCCCTAGTGGACGAGTTTAGTCTCGTGAGGGTTTGCTAGAACGATACCCACAAACATTGAAGACATAAGAAAAACTAAAAAAATTAAAAATAATAATAATAATAATAATGATAATGATAAAAATAATAATTACAACTAATCCTTCCAATATAAATTAGAGATAATCATTGGACAAGTCTTATAAACTAATCAATAGCTTAAAGAAATTCACAAAAAATCTTGCTTGAATGTAAATAGTTTGAGTTAAGCCAATATTAACATAACATATTTCAATCAAAATAGTGCATATTCAAACTTAATCTCAACTTCTCACATGGGATACTCTCATGATTTTCACTCTTTAAAGTAGTGGTAAAGTGTTTACACTCAATCAATCTCATGAAAATAGTTCTACCATATGCTTGCTTGTCCACCTATTCTCCACTATTTAGATCATGCAACTTCATAAATCAAGAGGTCTTTAATCAAGGTTGTAATGGGGCCAAGGGGTAATAATGTGGTTAAAGAATAAAAAAGAAAAGATATCACAAATGTTCCAAAGACTTCATAGAATTTAAAGACAAAATAAGATTTTGCAAATAAAACTTTCTCAATATTCTTTAGAAGTACATAATCACATAGGCTGAATATTTCATGTTGAGCCTTTACTTCATTCTAACCAACCTTGTAACATTCTTTTTATTTTCTTTAACCAAAAGTTTAAGAGATGATTCAATTTTTTTTTTCTTCATGGGAATGTATTTTTACAATGTTCCCTTTTCTTTTTCTCTTGACTTTTACCTTTCTCCTCCCCCACACTTATCTTTTGTTCTAACCCAAATTTAGAAAGTATCCCTTGCTTTGAAATATGTCTCAAACATTCTAGTCCATCTTTAGAACAAGGATAAAGATATAAATGTGTTTAGGCTAGGTGTAAGATGTGGTTACCAATGAAATAGCTTATTCAATGTAGGCTCAAATTGGGTCACTAGGGGGATGTTCTCTTGGAACATCAATAAGGAATGGCTGTTTGGCCCTAGTTATAATTCTGATGCCTCTGTCATTTTCATGTTGTTACATGCATCAATATAGTCTCAAAAAGGTTTAAAGCAAGTTCTAGAGAAACATGTAATCATAAGAACACTCAAGAAAGAAATTAGATTGATATGTATAATGCATCAATCATATAGGCTCAAAACTCACAAGGATGATTATACAAGTCAATTTTAAGTCAAAACATGCTTCTTTCTCAATCAACATATCATATCAACATTGGCTCATAAAAAATAGTATCAAGCTCAATTCTCATGAATATCTTCTCACTAATAACTAGTTTTAGACCTATACAATTCATATCTCATCATTGTATTAAAAAGAACTAAAACACACTAAAAATAATAATAATAATTATATTAAAGACTCATAAAAAAAATAATAGGCAAAAATAAAAGAAATCCTAAATCTTTCCCCCCACACTTAATTCTTACATTGTCCTCAATGTAATGCTATTAACCAAATGAAAGAATCATGTGTAAGAGAAAAGAACTAATAATATAAGAATAGAAATAACTAAGACTCAAAACAAAACAAATTCATGCAACCTAAATAATCCTAAAATACTAAACAAATAATTAACAAATAAACATAAAAATAAATAAATAAATAAAAACAATAAAAATAATAAAAGAAAAAGGGAAAAGGGAAAAGAACGAGAAAGCAAATCTGAATATGGCAGGTTGGCAATTTCTTCTTTAATTGGGCTGCCTTCCCAATTAACACTTGAGTTAGTGTTTTGAACTTAACCAACTCCCCTTCTTGGCTGTTTAGGATTTGCATGGTCATACAAGAAACTTTTCGAATTTGTGCGTTTTGTAGGGCGGTTTCTTTGCACAATAGTGGATGCATTCTCCATTACAAGTATTATTCCATCATCCTTTGTAGTGCATTGCTCATCGAGGAATGGTGCATCTTTTGGTACTTGTTGAATGGCATCCACAAACAAACTGTTTAAGGTTTCCAGCATGTGTTGTTCATGTTCTTCCTCTTTGAACTTTGCAAATCTACTAGGAAAAAGTGGAGAAGAAACATTAGTAAAAAGTGGAATCTTAAACGTTACCTCAGGTGCCGAAGTACTCTCTTTCGGAATTGAAGCTTCTTTATCTTCAATAGTTCAATCCATCTTTAATTCTTTCTCATCCTCGGGTTCCCTTGGATTTTCTGATTCATCCTCAAGTTGTGTGGCACTAACACTCTCCTTTGGATCAATCATCGATTGGGAAGGGAGTGCTTGAGATCTTTGTGCTACTAATTCCATCGTACTACTAGCCAATAGGCTCATTTGCCTTTCCAAACTCTGGATACTTGCCTTTGTTTCCCTTGTTTCCTGTTGAAGTTGCAGAGTATTAATAACAACAAAATTGACAAGTTCTTCTAAAGAATTACCTGAGTTTTGAGGTGGTGGCTCAAAAAGATCTTGTTGTTGATCCCATGGTTGATTGAAGACAAATTGATTAGTGTAATTAGTATAAGGATCTACTTCTTGATAATCTCCCGAGTAGCCATAATGAGTATGATTGGACCATCCCTCATTGTAAGTGTTTGGGAAAGCATCATACTGTTGTCCTTGGAACCCTTGATGGCTTTGGTATTCTCCCACATCATAGGCTGGTTCAAAATTATCTTTTTGGTAGTATGGGCACCAATTGGTTGGATGATCCATCATGAAGCACACTCCACACTGCCTTGATTGTTGAATCTTACTTATGGCCACTTGTTGAATTATGGAGATGAGATTGTCTAGTTGGTTCTGAAGGTTCTGAAGTTTTGATGTAGCACCTGCCATCTCTTCTTGCTTGAAATTTGAAAACAAAAACCTGTATGTACAAGAAAAATAAAATTAATTACAACTGAAAATAAGAATAAACCAATAAACTAATAAACTAAATAAAGCAATCCCCGGCAACGGCGACAAAAACTTGATGCACCCAAAAGAGTATATCTTTATTTAACCTTGCACTAAAAAGATCAATTGTAAGTATAGTAGTTAGCAAGGGTCGAGTCCTCAGGGATTGGGTTTTAGTTTATAAGTTAATAGTTTAAAACTTAAATTCAAGAACAATAAAAGAAAAGGGGTTTTTGAAATCAGATTTAAACTAAAGTAAATAATAAGAATGAGAAAACAAGTAATTAAGAAGAATCAAATATTAAAAATAAGGTTAAGGTTTCATTCTCCACCACAAGACATCATTAAGAATCAATTTCATATCTATCAGCATTAATTAGCTATCAAAGTTAACAACCGTAGATAACAACAAGCTCTGTTACCCCAATCTTTCCTTAGTTCGTCGTTAAATAGAACAAGCTCTCTATTTAATCTCTAACTATCAAACAACCTAGAATAAGCTCTCTAAGTTCAATTTAATAGCAGCTTTATGATGAGAAAGATAGGTTGATCTAAGCAACAAACACATAAGCTCGGATTGTTCAACTTAGGTTATGTTCCACTTTGCAATTATCGAAAACTTGACCATAATCATTAATCACAAATTGCCACTTATGAATAGGAAATCAAGACAATTACACGGATCAAGACTCCTAAACTAGCATTAGACAATTATCAAGATTTATCTAGTTGTACACCTAAATAAATCAAGACAACATCATAAACAATTCTTGTAGAAAAACATAAGCAACTTTGATAGAAAACAATGATAGATAGATTCTGAAAATCAATTGCAAAACATGTCTAGGGCTTTGAAATCACCCTTAACCAAATAAAAGTTTAGCCTAGCATAGGCATAGAAATATATACATAAAACTAAAAAGAAAAATAAAAGAATGGAGAAGAAGAAGAAGAATGATGATCCTTTGAGTCTCCTCAAAAGATGTCCAGTTTGTGGCTCAAAAGATGGTATTTATAGAGCTTTAAAACCCTGAGAATAAGTCTTTGCCGCACAAGTAAGCCTGGAGGTGCAAAAATCACGTTTTTGCCTTTTTTTCAGATTTGCGATTAGGGTTTTTTTTTGGCCGCAGGGTTCATTAGGGAGATTTTCTAGCGCCATTTTGAATACTCATTTCTTATCCGATTTGGGCCCATAATATATCGTTGGAAAGATAATCAAGTCAACTTGAAAAGTCAAGAAAGAAGTTGCTTCAAATAAAGAATCTAAGATCCGTTTTCCTTACAACAAGCTCCGGAGGTCAAATCTGCCCGATTGCTTTTCAACCAGAATTTGATATTTTTGACTCCCAAGTCTTCTTCCATCTTGTGATTATGATTTTGTAAGCTCTTTTCCATCATTATTGACATCTTTTGACTTCATTCTCTTTATTGTACCTAAAATTCAAAAACATATTATAAGTAAACAAGATAAAGATCGAAAACATAACAAAAACTAAAAGTAAAAAGGCATAAAATGTATATCTTACGAGCTTATCATAATCTTGTAAGGTATTTCAAAGCAAATTGAACAAGATAATCAATCGTATGTCCTAATGAATTTGATTGCATTGTATAAGTTTGTTTTTGGTACATTTTGGCATAACGATATTGCCTTATTTACTTTGTGTACGGAGATATCTTGTTGTGATGAATATGCTAATTTGGGTACACAATTCCATGATGTAGATGGCTAGTGCCACAAAGGGCATAGTAGCCGAATTAAACAAAAACCTTAAGCTTGATGGTGATAATTACACCATATGGCAGCAAAAGGTTCAATTCATTCTCACTGAGCAAGACTTGTTAGATATAATATCAAAAGAAGTTGTTGAACCAACTTCAGAATCTACACAAGAGGTAAGAGATGAGTATGATGCCTTTAGAAAGAAAGACACCATAGCTCAGATTACATTGTTGAGTACAATAACCAATGACCTTGTGGTGGACTTTGCCATGGTTGAAACTGCCAAGGCCATGTGGGAAAAGGCAAAGGATAAGCTTGGTATAGTTTTCTTGGAGAAACAAAGGCTTTAATTCTCAAATTTGAGAATTATACTAAGAAGGTTGATTATAACATGAGTAGACACTTGCGAGAAATGTCTCGCATGATCACTTGTTTGAAGTCAGCTAGTCATACCCTCACGGATAGGCAACAAGTGCAATCCGTAATAAGATCCCTACCTGATGATAAGTGGCAACTGATGAAGGTCAATTTACGCCACAATGTTGAAATTAAGACTTTTGATGATATCACTAGACATTTACTTCTCGAGGCAGAAGTTATGGATATCAAGAATCCATCTAAGGCATATGTTGCCGAGATATTTTTTTCCATAGGGATAAAGAAGAAAGACTTCAAGAAAAAGACATTCAACATAAGGGATGTAACCTCTAAGGGGAAACTCAAGAAAATTTGGAAACCAATAAAGAGAAGCAACGTTAAATGCCTCAATTGCAATAAGAAGGGACATTTTGCAAAAGAGTGCAAAGAGCCTAAGGTACATATCTTTTCTTCTACTTCTTTTGTGCATGTTATGTCATGTACACTTATGGCTGAATTTGACTCTTCTTGGGTTATTGATTCAGGTGCCACCGACCACATCATAAGGGATCGTGGCTTGTTTGTCAATTATCGAAAGATAGCAGCTTGGATTAAATGGGTCTATGGTGGCGACAATTCAAGACTTGAAGTAGAAGGTAAAGGAACTTGTGTAATACCTTAGAAGAGTAGACACAATCTAATTTTAATTGATGTCTTATATGAAACCAAATATTCAGAGAAATTTAGTCTCTGTTACTTGTTTATTGCATTTTGGATTCCCATTAAATTTCCATGACAATGTAGTTGATATTTATCTCAATAAAGTAAGAATATTCTTGTATCCTAAATGGTGATTTCTTTGTATGAGATACTGTTATAAGTAATTGTAGTTGTTTTATGGCCAATGCAAATGATGAGTTCATTTGGCTTGCCACGTGGACCGAAACAACATGGTGTTTCAGGTAAGAAAGGTTCCCTCCTAATAGCCGAATAGATGTGATCATTTGGAAGAGAATGGTTCTGTTGACCGAACCATTATATCCCAAATGAAGGGTGCTATTCTAGAAGGGGTTGTGTCCTTTAACCCTTTCATGAAGCAACCCTTGAAGGCTATAAATAGGAGAGGATTTGGCCAAGACAAGACAAACCAAAAATCAGAGGCAGATTGCTAAGTACAATTGCTAAGTGAGTGAGGGATTCTTGATTGCTTGAATTATCATGAAGCAAGGCAGAAAGCATTCAGGTTTGGACGAGAAAGATAGGTCGTGGAAAGGTTCTTGTAGTTGCCTTCACCGGTTGATTACAAGAGTGCCTTAGGCGTTCGGTTGAGTTCGTTACTCATATCCACAATAAGTGAGTATTGCATCGGCAGACAAGTAAGTGACTTGAACTCTTCCTCTATGTTCTCAGATTTTGATAAGTCAGAATCCAACAGTGGTATCAGAGCCTATAGTTTGTTTAATATGCATGCTCTTTGGCTAAACGAACATATAATACATGTTGATTAGGGTTCTAAGCCTTTCCCTTATTCGGCGGTTTGTTTTGCATGATTAATGTTTTTTGATTTTTCAGCCCTTGCTTATTAAAATAATGTGTTACTCTACTTGTTTTTGACATGATTATGAGCTGAATGCATGTCTTGAAAAAGCTTGTAATCTTGTAAGGTATTTCAAAGCAAATTTAATAAGATAGTCACTCTTATGTCCTATGAATTTGATTGCATTGTATAAGTTTGTTTTTGGTACGTTTTGGCATAACGATATTGTCTTATTTATTTTGTGTACAAAGATATCTTGTTGTGATGAATATGCTAATTTGGGTACACAATTGCATGATGTAGATGGCTAGTGCCACAAAGGGCATAGTAGCCTAATTAAACAAAAACCTTAAGCTTGATAGTGATAATTACACCATATGGCAGCAAAAAGTTCAATTCATTCTCACTAAGCAAGACTTCTAGATATAATATCAAAAGAAGTTGTTGAAACAACTTCAGAATCTACACAAGATATAAGAGATGAGTATGATGCCTTTAGAAAGAAAGACACTACAGCTCGGATTACATTGTTGAGTACAAAGATCGATGACCTTATGGTGGACTTTCCCATGCTTGGAACTGCCAAGGCCATATGGGAAAAGGCAAAGGATAAGCTTGGTACAGTTTTCTTCGAGAAACAAAGGGCTTTAATTCTCAAATTTGAGAATTATACTAAGAAGGTTGATTATAACATGAGTAGACACTTGCGAGAAATGTCTCGCATGATCTCTTGTTTGAAATCAGCTGGTCATACCCTCACGGATGAGCAACAAGTGCAATCCGTAATAAGATCCCTACCTGATGATAAATGGCAATTGATGAAGGTCAATTTATGCCACAATATTAAAATTAAGACCTTCGATAATATCACTAGACATTTACTTCTCGAGGCAGAAGTTATGGATATCAAGAATCCATCTAAGTCATATGTTGCCGAGACTTTTTTTCCATAGGGAGAAAGAAGAAAGGGTTCAAGAAAAAGGCATTCAACATAAGGGATGTAACCTCTAAGGGGAAACTCAAGAAAGTTTGGAAACCAAGAAAGAGAAGCAACGTTAAGTGCTTCAATTGCAATAGGAAGGGACATTTTGCAAAAGAGTACAAAGAGCCTAAGGTACATATCTCTTCTTCTACTTCTTTTGTGCATGTTATGTCATGTACACTTATGGCTGAATCTGACTCTTCCTGGGTTATTGATTCAGGTGCCACCGACCACATCATAAGGGATCGTGGCTTGTTTGTCAATTATCGAAAGATACCAGCTCGGATTAAATGGTTCTATGGTGGCGACAATTCAAGACTTGAAGTAGAAGGCAAAGGAACTTGTGTAATACCTTTGAAGAGTATACACAATCTGATTTTAATTGATGTCTTATATGTACCAAATATTCAGAGAAATTTAGTCTCCGTTACTTGTTTATTGCGTTTTGGATTCCCATTAAATTTTCATGACAATGTAATTGATATTAATCTCAATAAAGTAAGAATAAGTTCTTGTATCCTAAATGGTGATTTCTTTGTATGAGATGCTGTTATAAGTAATAGTAGTTGTCTTATGGCCAATGCAAATGATGAGTTCATTTGGCATGCCACATGGACCGAAACAACATGGTGTTTCGTGTAAGAGAGGTTCCCTTCTAATAGCCGAATAGATGTGATCATTTGGAAGAGAATGGTTCTGTTGACCGAACCATTATGTCCCAAATGAAGGGTGCTATTCTAGAAGGGGTTGTGTCATTTAACCCTTTCATGAAGCAACCCTTGAAGGCTATAAATAGGAGAGGATTCGGCCAAGACAAACACACCAATAATCAGAGGCAGATTGCTAAGTGCAATTGCTAAGTGAGTGACGGGTTCTTGATTGCTTGAATTATCAAGAAGCAAGGCAGAAAGCATTCAGGTTTGGACGAGAAAGATAGGTTGTGGAAAGGTTCTTGTTGTTGCCTTCACCGGTTGATTACAAGAGTGCCTTAGGCATTCGGTTGAGTTCGCTACTCATATCCACAATAAGCGAGCATTGCATAGGCAGACAAGTAAGTGACTTGAACTCTTCCTCTATGTTCTCAGATTTTGATAAGTGAAAATCCAACAGTGGTATCAGAGCCTATAGGTTGTTTGATATGAATGCTCTTTGGCTGACTGAACATATAATACATGTTGATTAGGGTTCTAATCTTTTCCGTTATTCGGCTGTTTGTTTTGCATGATTAATGTTTTTTGATTTTTCAGCCCTTGCTTATTAAAATAATATGTTATTCTACTTGTTTTTGACATGATTATAAGCTGAATGCATGTCTTGATAAAGCTTGTAATCTTGTAAGGTATTTCAAAGCAAATTGAACAAGATAGTCACTCTTATGTCCTATGAATTTGATTGCATTGTATAAGTTTGTTTTCGGTACGTTTTGGCATAACGATATTATCTTATTTATTTTGTGTACAAAGATATCTTGTTATGATGAATATGCTAATTTGGGTACACAATTGCATGATGTAGATGGCTAGTGCCACAAGGGGCATAGTAGCCCAATTAAACAAAAACCTTAAGCTTGATGGTGATAATTACACCATATGGCAGCAAAAGGTTCAATTCATTCTCATTGAGCAAGACTTGTTAGATATATTATCAAAAGAAGTTGTTGAACCAACTTCAGAATCTACACAAGAGGTAAGAGATGAGTATGGTGCCTTTAGAAAGAAAGACACCATAGCTCGGATTACATTGTTGAGCACAATGATCGATGACCTTATGGTGGACTTTGCCATGGTTGAAACTGTCCAGGCCATATGGGAAAAGGCAAAGGATAAGCTTGGTACAGTTTTCTTGGAGAAACAAAGGGCTTTAATTCTAAAATTTTAGATTTATACTAAGAAGGTTGATTATAACATGAGTAGACACTTGCGAGAAATGTCTCGCATGATTTTTTTTCCATAGGGATAAAGAAGAAAGAGTTCAAGAAAAAGGCATTCAACATAAGGGATGTAACCTCTAAGGGGAAACTCAAGAAAATTTGGAAACCAAGAAAGAGAAGCAACGTTATGTGCTTCAATTGCAATAAGAAGGGACATTTTGCAAAAGAGTGCAAAGAGCCTAAGGTAAATATCTTTTCTTCTACTTCTTTTGTGCATGTTATGTCATGTACACTTATGGCTGAATCTGACTCTTCCTGGGTTATTGATACAGGTGCCACCGACCACATCATAAGGGATCGTGGCTTGTTTGTCAATTATCGAAAGATAGCAGCTTGGATTAAATGGGTCTATGGTGGCGACAATTCAAGACTTGAAGTAGAAGGCAAAGGAACTTGTGTAATACCTTTGAAGAGTAGACACAATCTAATTTTAATTGATGTCTTATATGAAACCAAATATTCGAAGAAATTTAGTCTCTGTTACTTGTTTATTGCATTTTGGATTCCCATTAAATTTTCATGACAATGTAGTTTGATATTTATCTTAATAAAGTAAGAATATTCTTGTATCCTAAATGGTGATTTCTCTGTATGAGATACTGTTATAAGTAATTGTAGTTGTTTTATGGCCAATGCAAATGATGAGTTCATTTGGCTTGCCACGTGGACCGAAACAACATGGTGTTTCAGGTAAGAAAGGTTCCCTCCTAATAGCCGAATAGATGTGATCATTTGGAAGAGAATGGTTCTGTTGACCGAACCATTATATCCCAAATGAAGGGTGCTATTCTAGAAGGGGTTGTGTCCTTTAACCCTTTCATGAAGCAATCCTTGAAGGCTATAAATAGGAGAGGATTTGGCCAAGACAAGACACACCAAAAATCAGAGGCAGATTGCTAAGTACAATTGCTAAGTGAGTGAGGGATTCTTGATTGCTTGAATTATCATGAAGCAAGGCAGAAAGCATTCAGGTTTGGAGGAGAAAGATAGGTCGTTGAAAGGTTCTTGTAGTTGCCTTCACCGGTTGATTACAATAGTGCCTTAGGCGTTCGGTTGAGTTCGTTACTCATATCCACAATAAGCGAGCATTGCATAGGCAGACAAGTAAGTGACTTGAACTCTTCCTCTATGTTCTCAGATTTTGATAAGTCAAAATCCAACAGTTGTATCAAAGCCTATAGTTTGTTTGATATGCATGCTCGCTAAACGAAAATATAATACATGTTGATTAGGGTTCTAAGCGTTTCCGTTATTCGGCTGTTTGTTTTGCATGATTAATGTTTTTTGATTTTTCAGCCCTTGCTTATTAAAATAATGTGTTAATCTACTTGTTTTTGACATGATTATAAGCTGAATGCATGTCTTGATAAAGCTTGTAATCTTGTAAGGTATTTCAAAGCAAATTGAACAAGATAGTCACTCTTATGTCCTATGAATTTGATTGCATTGTATAAGTTTGTTTTTGGTACCTTTTGGCATAACGATATTATCTTATTTATTTTGTGTACAAAGATATCTTGTTGTTATGAATATGCTAATTTGGGTACACAATTGCATGATGTAGATGGCTAGTGCCACAAAGGGCAAAGTAGCCCAATTAAACAAAAACCTTAGGCTTGATAGTGATAATTACACCATATGGCAGCAAAAGGTTCAATTCATTCTCAGTGAGCAAGACTTGTTAGATATAATATCAAAAGAAGTTGTTGAAACAACTTCAGAATCTACACAAGATCTAAGAGATGAGTATGATGCCTTTAGAAAGAAAGACACCATAGCTCGGATTACATTGTTGAGTACAAAGATCGATGACCTTATGGTGGACTTTCCCATGCTTGAAACTGCCAAGGCCATATGGGAAAAGGCAAAGGATAAGCTTGGTACAGTTTTCTTGGGGAAACAAAGGGCTTTAATTCTCAAATTTGAGAATTATACTAAGAAGGTTGATTATAACATGAGTAGACACTTGCTAGAAATGTCTCGCATGATCTCTTGTTTGAATTCAGCTGGTCATACCCTCACGAATGAGTAACAAGTACAATCCGTAATAAGATCCCTACCTGATGATAAGTGGCAATTGATGAAGCTCAATTTACGCCACAATATTGAAATTAAGACCTTTGATGATATCACTAGACATTTACTTCTCGAGGCAGAAGTTATGGATATCAAGAATCCATCTAAGGCATATGTTGCCGAGATTTTTTTTCCATAGGGAGAAAGAAGAAAGGGTTCAAGAAAAAGGCATTCAACATAAGGGATGTAACCTCTAAGGGGAAACTCAAGAAAGTTTGGAAACCAAGAAAGAGAAGCAACGTTAAGTGCTTCAATTGCAATAAGAAGGGACATTTTGCAAAACAGTGCAAAGAGCCTAAGGTAAATATCTCTTCTTCTACTTCTTTTGTGCATGTTATGTCTTGTACACTTATGGCTGAATCTGACTCTTCCTGGGTTATTGATTCAGGTGCCACCGACCACATCATAAGGGATCGTGGCTTGTTTGTCAATTATCGAAAGATACCAGCTCGGATTAAATGGTTCTATGGTGGCGACAATTCAAGACTTGAAGTAGAAGGCAAAGGAACTTGTGTAATACCTTTGAGGAGTATGCACAATCTGATTTTAATTGATGTCTTATATGTACCAAATATTCAGAGAAATTTAGTCTCCGTTACTTGTTTATTGCGTTTTGGACTCCTATTAAATTTTCATGACAATGTAGTTGATATTAATCTCAATAAAGTAAGAATAAGTTCTTGTATCCTAAATGTTGATTTCTTTGTATGAGATACTATAATAAGTAATAGTAGTTGTCTTATGGCCAATGCAAATGATGAGTTCATTTGGCAAGCCACATGGACCGAAACAACATGGTCTTTCGTGTAAGAGAGGTTCCCTCCTAATAGCCGAATAGATGTGATCATTTGGAAGAGAATGGTTATGTTGACCGAACCATTATGTCCCAAATGAAGGGTGCTATTCTAGAAGGGGTTGTGTCCTTTAACCCTTTCATGAAGCAACCCTTGAAGGCTATAAATAGGAGAGGATTCGGCCAAGACAAACACACCAATAATCAGAGGCAAATTGCTAAGTGCAATTGCTAAGTGAGTGACTGGTTCTTGATTGCTTGAATTATCAAGAAGCAAGGCAGAAAGCATATTGGTTTGGACAAGAAAGATAGGTTGTGGAAAGGTTCTTGTAGTTGCCTTCACCGGTTGATTACAAGAGTGCCTTAGGCATTCGGTTGAGTTCGTTACTCATTTCCACAATAAGCGAGCATTGCATAGGCAGACAAGTAAGTGACTTGAACTCTTCCTCTATGTTCTCAGATTTTGATAGGTCAAAATCCAACTGTGTTATCAGAGCCTATAGGTTGTTTGATATGAATGCTCTTTGGCTGAAAGAACATATAATACATGTTGATTAGGGTTCTAAGCCTTTTCGTTATTCGGCTGTTTGTTTTGCATGATTAATGGTTTTTGATTTTTCAGCCCTTGCGTATTAAAATAATATGTTATTCTACTTGTTTTTGACATGATTATAAGCTGAATGCATGTCTTGATAATGCTTGTAATCTTGTAAGGTATTTCAAAGCAAATTGAACAAGATAGTCACTCTTATGTCCTAATGAATTTGATTGCATTGTATAAGTTTGTTTTTGGTACGTTTTGGCATAACAATATTGTCTTATTTGTTTTGTGTACGGAGATATTTTGTTGTGATGAATATGCTAATTTGGGTACAAAATTGCATGATGTAGATGGCTAGTGCCACAAAGGGCATAGTAGCCCAATTAAACAAAAACCTTAAGCTTGATGGTGATAATTACACCATATGGCAGCAAAAGGTTCAATTCATTCTCATTGAGCAAGACTTGTTAGATATATTATCAAAAGAAGTTGTTGAACCAACTTCAGAATCTACACAAGAGGTAAGAGATGAGTATGGTGCCTTTAGAAAGAAAAACACCATAGCTCGGATTACATTGTTGAGTACAATGATCGATGACCTTATGGAGGACTTTGCCATGGTTGAAACTGCCAAGGCCATATGGGAAAAGGCAAAGGATATGCTTGGTACTGTTTTCTTGGAGAAACAAAGGGCTTTAATTCTCAAATTTGAGAATTATACTAAGAAGGTTGATTATAACATGAGTAGACACTTGCGAAAAATGTCTCGCATGATCTCTTGTTTGAAATCAAATGGTCATAACCTCACAGATGAGCAACAAGTGCAATCCGTAATAAGATCCCTACCTGAGGATAAGTGGCAATTGATGAAGGTCAATTTATGCCACAATGGTGAAATTAAGAACTTTGATGATATCACTAGACATTTACTTCTCGAGGCAGAAGTTATGGATATCAAGAATCCATCTAAGGCATATGTTGTCGAGACTTTTTTTTTCCATAGGGAGAAAGAAGAAAGGGTTCATGAAAAAGGCATTAAACATAAGGGATGTAAGCTCTAAGGGGAAACTCAAGAAAGTTTGGAAACCAAGAAAGAGAAGCAACGTTAAGTGCTTCAATTGCAATAAGAAGGGACATTTTGCAAAAGATTGCAAAGAGCCTAAGGTACATATCTCTTCTTCTACTTCTTTTGTGCATGTTATGTCATGTACACAAATGGCTGAATCTGACTCTTCCTGGGTTATTAATTCAGGTGCCACCGACCACATCATAAGGGATCGTGGCTTGTTTGTCAATTATCGAAAGATACCAGCTCGGATTAAAAGGGTCTATGGTGGAGACAATTCAAGTCTTGAAGTAGAAGGCAAAGGAACTTGTGTAATACCTTTGAAGAGTATACACAATCTGATTTTAATTGATGTCTTATATGTACCAAATATTAGGAGAAATTTAGTCTCCGTTACTTGTTTATTGCGTTTTGGATTCCTATTAAATTTCCATGACAATGTAGTTGATATGTATCTCAATAAAGTAAGAATAAGTTCTTGTATCCTAAATGGTGATTTCTTTGTATGAGATACTGTTATAAGTAATAGTAGTTGTCTTATGGCCAATGCAAATGATGAGTTCATTTGGCATGCATCATGGATCGAAACAACATGGTGTTTCAGGTAAGAGAGGTTCCCTCCTAATAGCCGAATAGATGTGATCATTTGGAAGAGAATGGTTCTGTTGACCGAACCGTTATGTCCCAAATGAAGGGTGCTATTCTAGAAGGGGTTGTGTCCTTTAACCCTTTCATGAAGCAACCCTTGAAGGCTATAAATAGGAGAGGATTCGGCCAAGACAATCACACAAATAATCAGAGGCTGATTGCTAAGTGCAATTGCTATGTGAGTGACGGGTTCTTGATTGCTTGAATTATCTAGAAGCAAGGCAGAAAGTGATGCACCCAAAAGAGTGTATCTTATTTAACCTTGCACTAAAAAGATAAATTGTAAGTATAGTAGTTAGCAAGGGTCGAGTCCTCAGGGATTGGGTTTTAGTTTATAAGTTAATAGTTTAAAACTTAAATTCAAGAACAATAAAAGAAAAGGGGTTTTTGAAGCCAGATTTAAACTAAAGTAAATAATAAGAATAAGATGCAAGGCGGTATAACCAGCCAATAAAAATATATATACTAAATTAGGCGGTATAACCAGCCAATAAAAATATATATACTAAATTAGGCGGTATAACCAGCCAATAAAAATAAAACAAAGTTAATATACAAATTAGGCGGTATAACCAGCCAATAAAAATAAATATAAAAAATAAGCAAACTAAAAGTAAGAAAACAAGTAAGTAAGAAGAATCAAATATGAAAAATATGGTTAAGGTTTCATTCTCCACCACTAGACATCATTAAGAATCAATTTCAGATCTATCAATATCAACCAACTATCAAAGTTAACAACCGTAGATAACAACAAGCTCTGTTACCCCAATCTTTCCTTAGTTTGTCGTTAAATAGAACAAGCTCTCTATTTAATCTCTAACCATTAAACAACCTAGAATAAGCTCTCTAAATTCAATTTAATGGCAGCTTTATGATGAGAAAGATAGGTTGATCTAAGCAACAAACACATAAGCTCGGATTGTTCAACTTAGGTTATGTTCCACTTTGCAATTATTGAAAACTTGACCATAATCATTAATCACAAATTGCCACTTATGAATAGGAAATCAAGACAATTACACGGATCAAGACTCCTAAACTAGCAATAGATAATTATCAAGATCTATCTAGTTGTACACCTAAATAAATCAAGACAACATCATGAACAATTCTTGTAGAAGAACATAAGCAACTTTGATAGAAAATTAATGATAGATAGAATCTGAAAATCAATCACAAAACATGTCTAGGGCTTTGAAATCACCCTTAACCAAATAGAAGTTTAGCCTAGCATAGACATTGTAAACATAAACATAAAATTAAAGAAAATCTAAGAAGAAAATAAAAGAAAGAAAGAAGAAGAGGAAGAATATTAATTATCCAACCTCTTGCTCTCTCTAAAGAAAAAGAAAACTAGAGAAAAGAAAGAAAACTAGAGAAAAGAAAGAAGAAGAAAACTTAGAGAATTTTATTAAAATGGCTAATATCCTACCTATGTACAATATGATCCTCTACAATCATCCAAGGCCCTCTATTTATACACATTTTGGAAGGCTAAATGACAAGAGACAAGCTTTACAAATTTCAAAGGTAGGTATAATAGGTGGGTGAATTTTTCTAACAATTTTCGTCATATTGTATGACAATTTTGATCAGCCAACTTGATGGTCGATTTCGTCAATGTTGGAGGCCTGATCTGATCACATGGTCTTCTAGAAAAAGGTTCCCCTATCAGTTACGGATCCATAGCCGTTGGAATCAGCTCATTTGCTGATGTGGATAACCAGATATGGGCAAAATACGAAAACAGGTCAGCACAGACGTCATTGCACATCAGCCAACTTGATGGTCGATTTCGCTAGGGAAAACGACTCCGTTTCAAGAAGTATAAAACATGAAAAAGATAGATATGCCTCTTAGCTTTGCACGGCTACAAATTTCAGCCTTATTGCTTCAGTGAAACTCCAGATATAGCTGATATGGAAAAATGTGTCGGAACTGGAACTGAACTGGATTTGCCCTTAATTCTAGTAATCTGAAATCACTCAAAGAAACTTGTGAAAAACACCAAATTACATAAAAATATAAAAGATCATAAACACAATTAGACTAAACAATAATAACTCGTATTTGACACAAAACAATAATAAAACATAACTAAAAACTATATAATTATACGAGTTATCACACCCCCACACTTAGATTGTTGCTAGTCCCTAGCAACGACTCAATAAAAATAAAATAAGAAAATCTAATCTAATCCACTTTCGTAGGAAATCACGGTGGCACTTAGCATGTGACACAAGCCTTTAAACCCCTAGGTGTCCCTAGTGGACGAGTTTAGTCTCGTGAGGGTTTACTAGAACGATACCCACAAACATTGAAAAATTAAAATATAAATAAACTTCATATAAATAAACTACATATACTAAAAATATTTACTCCTAATCCTTTCAATACAAATTAGAGACAATATTTGAACAAGTCTTATAAACTAATCAGTAGCTTAAAAAATTTCACAAAAAATCATGCTTGAATGTAAATTGTTTGAGTTAAGCCAATATTAGCATAACATATCTCAATCAAAATAGTGCATGTTCAAATTTAATCTCAACTTCTCACATGGGATACTCTCTTGATTTTCACTCTTTAAAGTAGTGGTAAAGTGTTTACACTCAATCAATCTCATGAAAACACTTCTACCATATGCTTGCTTGTCCACCTATTCTCCACTATTTAGATCATACAACTTCATAAATCAAGAGGTCTTTATTCAAGGTTGTAATGGGGCCAAAGGGTTATAATGTGGTTAAAGAACAAAAGGATAAAGATATCACAAAGGTTCCAAAGAGTTAATAGAGTTTAGAGACATAATAAGATCATACAAAAAAAACTTCTCAAAACTCTTTACAAGTACATAGTCACCTAGGCTAAATATTCATGTTGAGCCTTTGCATCATTCTAACCAACTTTGTAACATCTTTCTTTTTTTTTTACTTTAACTAGAAGTTCAAGAGAAGTTTTTTTTTTTTTTTTTTAATATGGGAATGTATTTGACAATGATCCCTTTCTTTTTCTCTTGACTTTTTTTCTTTCTTTTCCCCCCACACTTATTTCTTGTTTCTAACCCAAATTTTCAATAAATCTTCCTTGTCTTTGCAACTTGTCTCAAAACATGCTAATTCATCTTTGGAACAAAGGTAAAGATATAAGTATATTTAGGTTAGGGACAAGTTATGGTTACCAAAGAGATAGCTTCTTCAATGTAGGCTCAAATTGGTTCACTAAGGGTGTGTTCTCTTGGAACATTAATAATGGATGGCTGTTTGGCTCTGGTTATATTCCTAATGCCTCTATCATATTCATGTTGTCACATGTATCAATATAGTCTCAAACGGTTTAAAGCAAGTTCTAGAGAATCATGTAATCATAAGAGCACTCAAGAAAGAAATTAGATTGATTTGTATAATGCATCAATCATTTTAGGCTCAAAAACTCACAAGAATGATTATACAAGTCAGATTAAGTCTAAACATGCTTCTTTCTCAATCAACATATCATATTAACATTGGCTCATAAAAAGGTTGACATCAAGCTCAATTCTCATGAAAATCTTCTCACTAATAAATCTGTTTAGACCTATGCAATTCATATCTCATCATTGTATTAAAAAGGAACTAAAACACACTAAAAAATAATAATAATAAAGACTCATAAATAAAAATAGTAGACAAAAATAAAAGAAATCCTAAATCATTCCCCCCACACTTAATTCTTACATTGTCCTCAATGTAAGTCTATTAACCCAAATGAAAGAATCATGTGTAAGAGAAAAGAACTAATAACATAAGAATAGGAATAACTAGACTCAAAACAAAACAAACTCATGCAACCTAAATAATCCTAAAATACTAAACAAAAATTAACAAGTAAACGTAAAAAGATTAAAATCAAACTGACAAGGTATGTCTCAAGTCTCCCTTACTCAGACCTTGTTCAGAATGAATACTTCTAAATTGCTTAAAACACAACAAACTCTTTTTTTTTTTTTTGAAAAGAAGAAATCAAACTGACAAGGTATGTCTCAAGTCTCCCTTACTCAGACCTTGTTCAGAATGAATACTTCTAAATTGCTTAAAACACAACAAACTTTTTTTTTTTTTTTTTTTTTAAGAAGGTAAAATTTAGGAGATATTACCTGTAGAGGTTGCTAACCACTTATTATAACTGAGACACAACAAACAAAATGTTAGATAATGTCACAAAGACAAAGTGCAATCCACTCCTTGCTCGTCCATATCTCTTTTTCTTTTTCCGAGCGTTTGCGAAACAACCGTAGCAGATAAATACTCATAAGCTTGGAGCTTTTTGAGTAAATCTTCAATGGTTGTAGCAGAAATTATGGTTCTCCTTGCCTCTGAAAACATGAATCCATTATCCACAGCATTATCTAAATATGAAAGCAAATTACTAAAATAACCATTAATATTAAGCAAACCAATGGGTTTCTTATTTGTGACCAAAGATGACCAAGAAGCCACGCAAGCTATTTCTTCCAATGTACCCGGACCTCCTGGTAAAGCAATGAATGCATCGGCAGAATGGTACATGATTGTTATCCGTTCAGAGACACTCCAGACTTGTATTTCCTTACCCACGGTAGGTCCACAAAAACTTGTGAATAGTTTTGGCACGATTCCTAGAACTGGACTTCCTCCGGCGTGTGCTGCTGTAGCGACTGCTCCCATTAAACCCGTACTACCGCCTCCATAAATCAACTGGATCTTTTGTTGGGCAAGTATTACTCCAACTCTTATAGCTTCATCAGCGAATATGTTATTTTTCCCTGGATAAGCACCTCCAAAAACACAAATTTTTTTAATGCGTTGGGACGAAGTACTTTCCATTTTTTTTTCTTTTTTTTTTTCTTTTTTTCGAGTGCCTGAAAGAGAATGAGTACATGGTGTAATATATAGAGGACTGAGTAGTGAATCAGACAAGAGTAATAATGTCGCCGAAAGTGTATCTGACCTGTCAGAAGAAAATATTAACCTAACAAAAGATTTTTGCGTGATTTCAGGAAGAAAATCAAAAAGAGAAGAAAAATCAACCGTAAAAGTCAAGAGTAATAATGTCGCCGAAAGTGTATTTGACCTGTCAGAAGAAAATGTTAACCTAACAAAAGATTTTTGCGTGATTTCAGGAAGAAAATAAAAAAGAGATGAAAAATCAACCGTAAAAGACAAATAAAAAAAATGAGAATAATTACACAAATCGAATAACACGTAAATTAAACCGAAATAAAGTTATTGCAAATCAAACCAAAAGCTGAGAAGTCATTTATTGTAGTTGTGATTGTGGCTCACATCTTCCTCTGGTTTTACGTCCAGAAACGGCTTAAACGCCTTCTATGAGTCGAGGATATGCTTCCCATCCAGTTTTCTTACAAGCTGGCAAACAGGGTCTTTTAACATCAGATTCCCAAGATGTTGCCATTCCCTTTGGAATTGCGGCCATAAATCAAGAATTTCTCTTTGTACGTCTCCACTAGGATGCGTCTCAAGAGAAAGTTGGATATTACCCAAATTCTCCTTACTCAGTCCATCCTTAATGAATTCAATTTTATCATCTCGATTAGAGGACGGAATCCCAATAGAACGACATTTACCGTTACACGTCCATCGTGCACATTTGTGGCAATTTGAACTCATGCGCTTTGCTCGTCGCTTCTTTGCAAAAGTGCTTCTACCTGTACCTGGTAAATGCAAAACAGGAAGATATTCATCTTCACGTACCTTGGCTTCAATTATCCAACGTATGTCTCCAGGAATCCCTTTGTGCATAAGCATTCTTAATCTTTCAAATCGAACTTGGTAATGCTTCAGTAAAATATTTCGAGGAAAAGTAGGAAATCGTTTCTGCAATCTTGTGAGAATATCATCCATCCTGAAAAAAAATGAAAAAAAAAAAATGAAAGAGAAATTGAAAGAGAAATTTATATACAATATCAGTTTTGTGGGTAGCTGATGGAACCGATTTAAATAATCACAGAGTACCGTTATCCGCCATTTAACCGGGGTTAAAAAAAATTATATTTACATCTAGTGTTTTTCAAAACAAGGATCAGAAAGAAAAACAACATAAAAAGACTCAAAAACAAAACACTCTAAATAAAATCCTAAATTCTTCCCCCCATACATAATTCTTACATTGTCATTAATGTAATGCTATTATCCCCCAATGCAAGAATTATATGTAAGAGAAAAGAACTATTAAACAAAAGAAACTTATGCAGCCTAAATGAACTTAAAAACAGTAAACACAATTAACAAAGAAACATAAGAAATAAAAATAAAAACAATAAAAATAAAAATAATAAAAGAAAAAGGAAAAGAAAGAGAAAGCAAATCTGAATATGGAAGGTTGGCAATTTCATCTTTAATTGGGCTGCCTTCCCAATTAACACTTGAGTTAGTGTTTTGAATCTAACCAACACCCCTTCTTGGCTTTTTAGGCTTGTCAGGCTCATGCATGAAATTTCCCAAATTTATGCGTTTGAGAGGAAGCTTTCTTTGCACAACAGTGGATGCATTCTCCATTACAAGTATTATTCCATCATCCTTGGTGGTGCATATCTCATCGAGGAATGGTGCATCTTTTGGTACTTGTTGAATGACATCCACAAACAAACTGTTTAAGGTTTCCAGCGTGTCTTGTTCATGTTCATCCTCCTTGAACTTTGCGAATCTACTAGGAAAAGGTGGAGAAGAAACATTAGTAAAAATTGGAATCTCAAACGTTACCTCAGGTGCCGAAATACTCTTATTTGGATTTGTGGCTTCTTTATCCTCAAGAATAGAATCCATCTCTAATTTTGTCTCATCCTCATCTTGTTCCTCATTCCTCAAGGTCACAATAATAGCATCCTCCTTTGGGTTAATCATTGTTTGGGCAGAGAGTTCTTCAGATCTTTGTGCTACCCATACCACCATACTACTAGCCAATAGGCTCATTTGCCTTTCCAAACTCTGGATACTTGCCCTTGTTTCCAGTTGAAATTGCAAAGTATTAGTAACAAGAGAATCGACAAGATCTTCTAAAGAAGTACCTGAGTTTTGAGTCATATGTAGTGGCTGAAAAAGATCTGGTTCTTGCGACCATGATTGATTAAATCTAGATGGATGAGTGTAATTGGCATAAGGATCGACTTCTTGGTAATTTTCTGAGTAGCCATAATTAGTATGATCCCACCATCCCTCATGGTAAGTGTTTGAGTAATGATCATACTGTTGGTCTTGGAACACTTGATGGCCTTGACATCCTCCCATGGCCAATTGTTGAACTGGGTAGGTGAGATTGGCTTGTTGATTTTCCATGTTCATGTATGCCACCAACTCTTCAAGTGTTAGATTGCTCAATTCCATCGTTTTTTTTTTTTTTTTTTTTTCAAAATTTGATCAGAAAAACCCGTATGTACAAGAAAATAAAACTCATTAGAACTGAAAATAAGAATAAACCAAGTAACAAATAAACTAAAGAAAACAATCCCCGGCAACGGCGCCAAAAATTTGATGCACCCAAAAGAGTGTATCTTATTTAACCTTGCACTAAAAAGATAAATTGTAAGTATAGTAGTTAGCAAGGGTCGAGTCCTCAGGGATTGGGTTTTAGTTTATAAGTTAATAGTTTAAAACTTAAATTCAAGAACAATAAAAGAAAAGGGGTTTTTGAAGCCAGATTTAAACTAAAGTAAATAATAAGAATAAGATGCAAGGCGGTATAACCAGCCAATAAAAATATATATACTAAATTAGGCGGTATAACCAGCCAATAAAAATATATATACTAAATTAGGCGGTATAACCAGCCAATAAAAATAAAACAAAGTTAATATACAAATTAGGCGGTATAACCAGCCAATAAAAATAAATATACTTTTAAAAATAAGCAAACTAGAAAAGTAAGAAAACAAGTAAGTAAGAAGAATCAAATATGAAAAATATGGTTAAGGTTTCATTCTCCACCACTAGACATCATTAAGAATCAATTTCAAATCTATCAATATCAACCAACTATCAAAGTTAACAACCGTGGATAACAACAAGCTCTGTTACCCCAATCTTTCCTTAGTTTGTCGTTAAATAGAACAAGGTCTCTATTTAATCTCTAACCATTAAACAACTTAGAATAAGCTCTCTAAATTCAATTTAATGGCAGCTTTATGATGAGAAAGATAGGTTGATCTAAGCAACAAACACATAAGCTCGGATTGTTCAACTTAGGTTATGTTCCACTTTGCAATTATTGAAAACTTGACCATAATCATTAATCACAAATTGCCACTTATGAATAGGAAATCAAGACAATTACACGGATCAAGACTCCTAAACTAGCAATAGATAATTATCAAGATCTATCTAGTTGTACACCTAAATAAATCAAGACAACATCATGAACAATTCTTGTAGAAGAACATAAGCAACTTTGATAGAAAATTAATGATAGATAGAATCTGAAAATCAATCACAAAACATGTCTAGGGCTTTGAAATCAACCTTAACCAAATAGAAGTTTAGCCTAGCATAGGCATTATAAACATAAAATTAAATAGAATCTAAGAAGAAAATAAAAGAAAGAAAGAAGAAGAAGAAGAATATTAATTATCCAACCTCTTGCTCTTTCTAAAGAAAAAGAAAACTAGAGAAAAGAAAGAAGAAGAAAACTTAGAGAATTTTGTTAAAATGGCTAATATCCTACCAATCTCCAATATGATCCCTTACAATCATCCAAGGCCCTCTATTTATACACATTTTGGAGGGCTAAATGACAAGAGACAAGCTTTACAAATTTCAAAGGTAGGTATATAACGATTTTGATCAGCCAACTTGATGGTCGATTTCGTCAATATTGGAGGCCTGATCTGATCACATGGTCTTCTAGACAAAGGTTCCCCTATCAGTTACGGAACCATAGCCGTTGGAAGCAGCTCATTTGCTGATGTGGTTAAGCAGATATGGGCAAAATACGAAAACATGTCAGCACAGACGTCATTGCACATCAGCCACCTTGATGGTCGATTTCTTCAATATTGGAAGCCTGATCTGATCACATGGTCTTCTAGACAAAGGTTCCCCTATCAGTGACGGAACCATAGCCGTTGGAATCAGCTCATTTACTGATGTGGATAAGAAGATATGGGCATAATACGAAAACATGTCAGCACAGACGTCATTGCACATCAGCCAACTTGATGGTCGATTTTGCTAGGGAAAACGACTCCGTTTTAAGAAGTGTAAAACATGAAAAATATAGATATGCCTCTTAGCTTTGCATGGCTACAAATTTCAGCCTTATTGCTTCAATGAAACTCGAGATATAGCTGATATGGCAAAAGGTGTCGGAACTGAAACTGAACTGGATTTGCCCTTAATTCTAGTAATCTGAAATCACTCAAAGAAACTTGTGAAAAACACAAAAATACATAAAAATATAAAAGATCATAAACACAATTAGACTAAACAATAATAACTCGTATTTGACACAAAACAATAATAAAACATAACTAAAAACTATATAATTATACGAGTTATCACACTCCCACACTTAGATTGTTGCTAGTCCCTAGCAACGACTCAATAAAAATAAAATAAGAAAATCTAATCTAATCCATTTTCGTAGGAAATCACGGTGGCACTTAGCATGTGACACAAGCCTTTAAACCCCTAGGTGTCCCTAGTGGACGAGTTTAGTCTCGTGAGGGTTTACTAGAACGATACCCACAAACATTGAAAAACTAAAATATAAATAAACTGCATATACTAAAAATATTTACTCCTAATCCTTTCAATACAAATTAGAGACAATATTTGAACAAGTCTTATAAACTAATCAATAGCTTAAAGAATTTCACAAAAAATCATGCTTGAATGTAAATTGTTTGAGTTAAGCCAATATTAGCATAACATATCTCAATCAAAATATTGCATGTTCAAATTTAATCTCAACTTCTCACATGGGATACCCTCATGATTTTCACTCTTTAAAGTAGTGGTGAAGTGTTTACACTCAATCAATCTCATGAAAACAGTTCTACCATATTCTTGCTTGTCCACCTATTCTCCACTATTTAGATCATACAACTTCATGAATCAAGAGGTCTTTAATCAAGGTTGTAATGGGGCCAAGGGGTTTGTAATGTGGTTGAAGAACAAAAGGATAAAGATATCACAAAGGTTCCAAAGAGTTCATAAAGTTTAGAGACATAAAAAGATCATACAAAGAAACTTCTCAAAACTCTTTACAAGTACATAGTCACCTAGGCCGGATATTCATGTTGGGCCTTTTCTTCATTCTAAACGACTTTGTAACATCTTTTTCTTTTTCCACAAATTCAAGAGATGATTCATATATATATATATATATTTTTTTTTTTTACATAGGAATGTATTTGCCAGTATTTCATTTCTTTTTCTCTTGACTTTTCTTTTCTTTCCCCCCCACACTTATTTCTTGTTTCTAACCCAAATTTTTAACTAAAAATATCCCTTGTCTTTGCAACTTGTCTCAAAACATGCTAATTCATCTTTGGAACAAAGGTAAAGATATAAGTATTTTTAGGTTAGGGACAAGTTATGGTTACCAAAGAGATAGCTTATTCAATGTAGGCTCAAATTGGTTCACTAAGGGTGTGTTCTCTTGGAACATCAATAAGGGATGGCTGTTTGGCTCTGGCTAAAAATCCTAATGCCTCTATCATATTCATGTTGTCACATGCATCAATATAGTTTCAACAAGGTCTAAAGCAAGTTCTAGAGAATCATGTAATCATAAGAGCACTCAAGAAAGAAATTAGATTGATTTATATAATGCATCAATCATTATAGGCTCAAAAACTCACAAGGATGATTATACAAGTCAGATTAAGTCTAAACATGCTTCTTTCTCAATCAACATATCATATTAACATTGGCTCATAAAAATTAGTATCAAGCTTAATTCTCATGAAAATCTTCTCACTAATAAATCTGTTTTAGACTTATGCAATTCATATCTCATCATAGTATTGAAAAGGAACTAAAACACACTAAAAATAATAATAAAGACTCATAAAAAAAAATAGTAGACAAAAATAAAAGAAATCCTAAATCCTTCCCCCCACACTTAATTCTTACATTGTCCTCAATGTAAGTCTATTAACCCAACTGAAAGAATCATGTGTAAGAGAAAAGAACTAATAACATAAGAATAGGAACAACTAAGACTCAAAACAAAACAAACTCACGCAACCTAAATAATCCTAAAATACTAAACAAAAATTAACAAGTAAACATAAAAAGATTAAAGTCAAACTGACAAGGTATGTCTCAAGTCTCCCTTACTCAGACCTTGTTCAGAATGAATACTTCTAAATTGCTTAAAACACAACAAACTTTTTTTTTTTTTTTTGAAAAGAAGAAATCAAATTGACAAGGTATGTCTCAAGTCTTCCTTACTCAGACCTTGTTTAGAATGAATACTTCTAAATGGCTTAAAACACAACAAATTTTTTTTTATTTTTAAATTAGCAAAATATGTCCCTTACCCCCTACTAAAATATGACATTGTCCCCAATGTCAAATTTTAAAGGTAGAATTTAGGAGATATTACCTGCAGAGGTTGCTAACCACTTATTATAACTGAGACAAAACAAACAAAATGTTAGATAATGTCACAAAGACAAAGTGCAATCCACTCCTTGCTCGTCCATATCTCTTTTTCTTTTTCCGAGCGTTTGCGAAACAACCGTAGCAGATAAACACTCATAAGCTTGGAGCTTTTTGAGTAAATCTTCAATGGTTGTAGCAGAAATTATGGTTCTCCTTGCCTCTGAAAACATGAATCCATTTTCCACAGCATTATCTAAATATGAAAGCAAATTACTAAAATAACCATTAATATTAAGCAAACCAATGGGTTTCTTATTTGTGACCAAAGATGACCAAGAAGCCACGCAAGCTATTTCTTCCAATGTACCCAGACCTCCTGGTAAAGCAATGAATGCATCGGCAGAATGGTACATGATTGTTATCCGTTCAGGGACACTCCAGACTTGTATTTCCTTACCCACGGTAGGTCCACAAAAACTTGTGAATAGTTTTGGCACGATTCCTAGAACTGGACTTCTTCCGGCGTGTGCTGCTGTAGCGACTGCTCCCATTAAACCCGTACTACCGCCTCCATAAATCAAGTGGATCTTTTGTTGGGCAAGTATTACTCCAACTCTTATGGCTTCATCAGCGAATATGTTATTTTTCCCTGGATAAGCACCTCCAAAGACACAAATTTTTTTAATGCGTTGGGATGAAGTACTTTCCATTTTTTTTTTCGAGTGCCTGAAAGAGAATGAGTACATGGTGTAATATATAGAGGACTGAGTAGTGAATCAGACAAGAGTAATAATGTCGCCGAAAGTGTATCTGACCTGTCAGAAGAAAATGTTAACCTAACAAAAGATTTTTGCGTGATTTCAGGAAGAAAATCAAAAAGAGAAGAAAAAATCAACCGTAAAAGACAAATAAAAAAAACGAGAATAATTACACAAATCGAACAACACGTAAATTAAACCAAAATAAAGTTATTGCAAATCAAACCAAAAGCTGAGAAGTCGTTTATTGTAGTTGTGATTGTGGCTCACATCTTCCTCTGGTTTTACGTCCAGAAACGGCTTAAACGCCTTCTATGAGTCGAGGATATGCTTCCCATCCAGTTTTCTTACAAGCTGGCAAACAGGGTCTTTTATCATCAGATTCCCAAGATGTTGCCATTCCCTTTGGAATTGCGGCCATAAATCAAGAATTTCTCTTTGTACGTCTCCACTAGGATGCGTCTCAAGAGAAAGTTGGATATTACCCAAATTCTCCTTACTCAGTCCATCCTTAATGAATTCAATTTTATCATCTCGATTAGAGGACGGAATCCCAATAGAACGACATTTACCGTTACACGTCCATCGTGCATATTTGTGGCAATTTGAACTCATGCGCTTTGCTCGTCGCTTCTTTGCAAAAGTGCTTCTACCTGTACCTGGTAAATGCAAAACAGGAAGATATTCATCTTCACGTACCTTGGCTTCAATTATCCAACGTATGTCGTCAGGAATCCCTTTGTGCATAAGCATTCTTAATCTTTCAAGTCGAACTTGGTAAAGCTTCAGTAAAATATTTCGAGGAAAAGGAGGAAATCGTTTCTGCAATCTTGTGAGAATATCATCCATCCTGAAAAAAAAATGAAAAAAATGAAAGAGAAATTGGATGAGAAATTTATATACAATATCAGTTTTGTGGGCAGCTGATGGAACCGATTTAAATAATCACGGAGTACCGTTATCCGCCATTTAACCGGGGTTAAAAAAAATAAATTAAAAATTATATTTACATCTTGTAAGAGAAAAGAACTATTAAACAAAAGAAAAGAAAAACAATAAAGGATAGAATGATGGAGAGTAAGGAATATGCAAATCTGATATAATAGATGCTCTCCATCCTTTTGGGTTTCCTCCCAAGAAGCGCTTGGTTTATTGTCCTCAGCCTAACTTAGACCCATGCCATTATTATTCAACATACTTTGGCTCAAAAAGTGGAAACTCCTCCACATCTTGTATTGGAAAGTTCTCATAGTAAGGCTTCAATCTATGACCATTCACTTTGAATGCCTTATCTGTTTTTGGGCTTTGGATTTCAACTGCACCATGAGTAAATACATTAGTAATAACAAAAGGTCCAACCCAACGAGAACGTAACTTACCTGGATATAACTTAAGGCGTGAATGGAAGAGAAGAACTTTTTGTCCAACAACAAATTCTTTTCTTGATATCATCTTGTCATGGAATGCCTTAGTCTTTTCCTTGTAAATCCTAGAATTCTGATAGGCATCATTCCTTATCTCCTCTAATTCTTGTAGGTCAAGTTTTCTTTTCTTTCCTATCTCATCCATCTCCATGTTGCATTGTTTGATAGCCCAATATGATTTATGTTCCAATTCAACCGGAAGATGACAAGGCTTACCATAAACAAGTCGATAAGGAGACATACCAATGGGTGTCTTATATGCTGTCCTATAAGCCCAAAGTGCATCATCAAGTCGTGAACTCCAATCCTTCCTATTTGGATTAACTGTCTTTTCAAGGATGGACTTAACTTCTCGGTTTGACACTTCAGCTTGCCCACTAGTTTGAGGATGATATGAGGTGGAGACCTTGTGTGTGATGTTATACTTCCTCAAAAGTGCTTCTATAGTCCTATTGCAAAAGTGAGTACCTCTATCGCTGATTATGGCCTTTGGCGTTCCAAACCTAGCAAAGATGTTAGTCTTGACAAAATCTGAAACAACTTTAGAGTCATTAGTCCTAGTGGATTTTGCTTCCACCCACTTTGAAACATAATCAACGGCAAGTAAAATATAAAGATTACCAAAAGAAGGAGGAAAAGGTCCCATGAAATCCATGCCCCATACATCAAAAATTTCAACAATAAGTATTGGAGTTTGAGGCATTTGATTTCTAGCACCTAAGTTACCTGTTCTTTGGCAACGATCACATGACTTGCAAAAGAGGTATGCATCTTTGAATATGGTAGGCCAATAAAATCCAGAATCAAGAACTTTCATGGCTGTTCTTTTGGATCCAAAGTGTCCTCCACATGCATAAGAGTGACAAAAGGTGAGAATAGATTGAAATTCAGTTTCGAGTACACACCTTCTTATAATCTGATCGGAGCAATGCTTCCAAAGGTAAGGATCATCCCATATGTAGTATTTGGCATCACTCTTGATCTTATTTCTTTGAGCTTGTGTCAACTCTTGTGGCAACTTCTTGGTAACTAAGTAATTAACAATATCAGCATACCAAGGAGTTGTTGTTCTTATAAAAAGAAGTTGCTCATCCGGAAAGTTCTCATTCAAGGGTAGTGCATCATCTTCATGAACTAAACGGCTAAGATGGTCCGCAACCAGGTTGTCACTACCTCTCTTATCTTTTATCTCCAAATCAAACTCTTGTAAGAGAAGTATCCATCTAATCAACCTTGGTTTGGCCTCCTTTTTAGTGAGTAAGTACTTAAGGGCTGCATGGTCAGAAAATACAATTACTTTAGTACCAATTAAATAAGATCGAAATTTTTCTAAAGCAAATACAACAGCCAAAAGTTCTTTTTCAGTAGTGGAATAGTTCAATTGAGCATCATTAAGAGTTCTTGAGGCATAATAAATGGCATGTGAGGCTTTGCCAACCCGTTGGCCCAAAACAGCTCCAATGGCATAGTCACTAGCATCACACATGATTTCAAAAGGTACATTCCAATCTGGTGGTTGGATGATAGGAGCTGATGTCAAGAGTCCCTTCAATGTTTCAAACGCCTCTTTGCATTTATCATCAAAGTGGAAAACCACATCTTTTTGTAGTAGCTTGCAAAGAGGTAATGTGATCTTTGAGAAGTCTTTGATAAATCTCCTATAGAAACCTGCATGTCCAAGAAAAGAACGAACCTCTCTCACATTTGTGGGAGGTGGTAAAGAATGCATAATATCTATTTTAGACTTATCAACCTCTATCCCTCTAGAAGAAATAACATGGCCCAAAACTATTCCTTGTTCTACCATAAAGTGACATTTTTCCCAATTCAAAACAAGGTTAGTTTCCATGCATCTTTCAAGTACAAGTGTAAGGTTCTCTAGACATCTATCAAAAGAATCACCATAGACACTAAAATCATCCATAAACACTTCTATGATGTTCTCTACATAATCTGAAAATATGCTAACCATACACCTTTGGAATGTAGCTGGTGCATTACAAAGACCAAATGGCATACGCCGGTATGCAAAAGTACCAAATGGACATGTGAATGTTGTTTTCTCTTGGTCCTCCGGAGCAATGGTATCTGATTATAACCTGAAAAACCATCAAGAAAACAATAATGAGAATGGCCAGCTAACCTTTCAAGCATTTGATCAATAAAAGGTAAAGGAAAGTGGTCTTTGCGAGTTGTGGAATTAAGTTTACGATAATCAATACAAACTCGCCATCCTGTTTGAATCCTAGTAGGAACAAGTTCATTCTCATTATTTGTTACCACCGTTACACCTGATTTCTTTGGAACCACTTGGACCGGGCTCACCCATTTGCTATCCGAGATAGGATAGATCACTCCAACATCTAGGAGCTTCAGTATCTCCTTTTTCACAACCTCCATCATAGGAGGGTTCAATCTTCTTTGTGCTTCTCTTGTTGGTTTGGACCCCTCCTCTAACAAAATCCGGTGCATGCACATGGATGTGCTTATTCCCTTGATATCGGCAATTGTCCAACCAATTGCTGTTTTATGCTCTCTAAGCACCCGGATAAGTCGCTCTTCTTGCAAAGGTGTGAGCTCTTTGGCAATGATGACAGGTAGTGTGTCCTTTTCCCCTAAGAACAAATATTTCAAGTGGTTCGGTAGTGGTTTCAACTCTAAAGTTGGTGCCTGCAAAATGGAAGGTAGAAGTTTCTCATTAGATAAAGGCAAATCAATAAATGAAACATCAAACCTTGCATCTTTAGGTTGCAGCGAGTGTAAAGATTCTAGTGCCCCTTCCACCTGGTCACTCAAGGCTAGTTTAGCATTCCCCATTCTGAGATGGTTGCTAAGGACTATTTCTACACTATCTTCACCATCTAGCTCATAAGCTTGCTGCACTAGTGAGTCAATTATATCAATATTAAAAACAGAATGCACATCACTAGGATATCTCATGGCCTCAAAAATGTTAAAGCGAATTATTTCACCATCAAATTCCATAGTTAAAGTGCCATCATGTACATCTATTTTAGTTCTTGCTGTTTTCAAGAATGGTCTCCCTAATAGAATAGGTGTGGGATTAGAAGACATCTCATCTTCCATCTCAATAACATAAAAGTCAGCGGGAAAAACCAATTCATTAACCTGTACAAGAACGTCTTCTACCACTCCTCTTGGATAAGTGTTAGAACGGTCAGCAAGTTGTATTATGACACCGGTTTCCTCTAATGGTCCTAGATTCAATGAAGCATAAATTGAATATGGCATGACATTAATAGATGCCCCTAGATCTAGCATAGCACGCTCAAACCTGGTGTTGCCTATCTTACAAGGAATGGTAAACATACCTGGATCCTTGCATTTAGGTGGGAGTTTCTTTTGAAGAACAGCTGACACATTCTCCCCCACACTTACCTTTTCATTCCATTTCAACTTCCGTTTAGATGTGAACAACTCTTTTAGGAACTTGGCATATCTTGGCACTTGCTTGATAGCATCTAGTAAAGGAATGTTCACCTCTACTTTCCGGAAGGTTTCCAAAATTTCCTTCTCTTGCTCCTCCTTCTTGGACTTTGCTAACCTGTTAGGAAAAGGTGGAGGAGTTATATAGGAAGGAAAGGATGGTTTAGGAATTACCTTTTTTAATGGCTCGTTGGGATGTGAAGAGGATGCCATGGTATTGTTCTCCCCTTGAGCACTATCATTTTGTGGTGTCTCTAGCTGTTTCCCACTTCTTAAATTTATAGCATTGGCATTCTCTCTTGGATTCACTATGGTTTGGGAAGGTAATTTCCCAGAATCCCTTGCTTGCATTTGACTCATGGTTGTTGCCAATTGCTCTATTTGAGTCTCCAAATTTCGAATACTTGTCTTTGTTTCCTGTTGAAATTGAATTGTATTAGTAGAAAGAGCTTTAACAAGATCTTCAAGAGAAGTACCTGAATTTTGGGTGGGTGGTAGTTGTTGTCGGGTTTGGTATGGTTGTTGCACTCTTTGCTGAAAACCCGGTGGCCTGTGGTCAAATGGTGGAGGAATAGTTTGTGATTGGTTCCCTCCATAATTGAAGTTTGGATGATCCCTCCATCCTGGATTGTATGTGTTTGAGTAGGGATCATATTTCCTTGATTGGTTCTGAAATCCACCCATGGCATTCACATGTTCATTGGTATCCTCTTGAAGTGTTGGACACATATCAGTTTGGTGCCCTATGTTTGAACATATGCCACAAGCCTTTATTTGTTGTATTTTACCTACAGCCAATTGTTGAACAAGAGAAGTCAGTTTATCAAATTTTTGTTCAAGGGATGATATACTTACCTCATTAACTGTCTTGGGTTGTGGTGGTGGATCTTGTCTCATTGAGAACTGTTGAGAATTGGCTGCCATGTTGGAGATTAATGTTCTAGCAGCCCTGGGAGTCTTATCAACTAGAGCTCCCCCACTAGCGGCATCTATCATACTTCTCTCCATGGGCATGAGACCTTCATAGAAGTATTGGATGAGAAGTTGTTCACTTATTTGATGGTGTGGACATGATGCACAAAGTTTCTTGAACCTCTCCCAATATTCATATAAGGACTCTCCGTTGTATTGCTGAATCCCACATATCTCTTTCCTAATGTTGGCAGCCTTAGATGCTGGGAAATACCTTTCCAAGAATGCTTTCTTCAAATCATTCCATGTAGTGATGGTCCCGGATGGTAGATAGTAGAGCCATTCCTTTGCTGTATCAGCTAGAGAGAATGGGAAGGCTCTCAACTTAACTTGCTCTTCCGTGACCCCTGTTGGTCTCATGCTTGAGCAAACTACATGGAATTCCTTGAGGTGCTTATTTGGATCCTCTCCTGCAAAACCATGAAAAGTTGGGAGAAGATGAATCAAACCAGATTTTAATTCAAAAGCTACCTCAAGATTAGCATATTCAATGCATAATGGTTGTTGACCCAAGTCCGGAGCGGCTAGCTCCTTGAGAGTTCGGTTGTCAGCTGCTGCCATCTCTCCTTGCTCCTCTTGGATGTTTTGGATCAACTCCTCGATTGGTTGTAATTTGGTGAGAAGTTATAAATTCCCGAATTTTCCTAAGTCGTAAGTCTTCTTCGGGAGCTTGGAACATTCACTAATAAAAAAAAATAAGAAAGTAAATAATTAGAACAGAAAATAAGAATAAACCAATAAACTAATAAACTAAAGAAAGCAATCCCCGGCAACGGCGCCAAAAATTTGATGCACCCAAAAGAGTGTATCTTATTTAACCTTGCACTAAAAAGACAAATTGTAAGTATAGTAGTTAGCAAGGGTCGAGTCCTCAGGGATTGGGTTTTAGTTTATAAGTTAATAGTTTAAAACTTAAATTCAAGAACAATAAAAGAAAAGGGGTTTTTGAAGCCAGATTTAAACTAAAGTAAATAATAAGAATAAGATGAAAGGCGGTAAAACCAGCCAATAAAAATATATATACTAAATTAGGCGGTATAACCAGCCAATAATATATATACTAAATTAGGCGGTATAACCAGCCAATAAAAATAAAACAAAGTTAATATACAAATTAGGCGGTATAACCAGCCAATAAAAATAAATATACTTTTAAAAATAAGCAAACTAGAAAAGTAAGAAAACAAGTAAGTAAGAAGAATCAAATATGAAAAATATGGTTAAGGTTTCATTCTCCACCACTAGACATCATTAAGAATCAATTTCAAATCTATCAATATCAACCAACTATCAAAGTTAACAACCGTAGATAACAACAAGCTCTGTTACCCCAATCTTTCCTTAGTTTGTCGTTAAATAGAACAAGCTCTCTATTTAATCTCTAACCATTAAACAACTTAGAATAAGCTCTCTAAATTCAATTTAATGGCAGCTTTATGATGAGAAAGATAGGTTGATCTAAGCAACAAACACATAAGCTCGGATTGTTCAACTTAGGTTATGTTCCACTTTGCAATTATTGAAAACTTGACCATAATCATTAATCACAAATTGCCACTTATGAATAGGAAATCAAGACAATTACACGGATCAAGACTCCTAAACTAGCAATAGATAATTATCAAGATCTATCTAGTTGTACACCTAAATAAATCAAGACAACATCATGAACAATTCTTGTAGAAGAACATAAGCAACTTTGATAGAAAATTAATGATAGATAGAATCTGAAAATCAATCACAAAACATGTCTAGGGCTTTGAAATCAACCTTAACCAAATAGAAGTTTAGCCTAGCATAGGCATTATAAACATAAAATTAAATAGAATCTAAGAAGAAAATAAAAGAAAGAAAGAAGAAGAAGAAGAATATTAATTATCCAACCTCTTGCTCTTTCTAAAGAAAAAGAAAACTAGAGAAAAGAAAGAAGAAGAAAACTTAGAGAATTTTGTTAAAATGGCTAATATCCTACCAATCTCCAATATGATCCCTTACAATCATCCAAGGCCCTCTATTTATACACATTTTGGAGGGCTAAATGACAAGAGACAAGCTTTACAAATTTCAAAGGTAGGTATATGACGATTTTGATCAGCCAACTTGATGGTCGATTTCGTCAATATTGGAGGCCTGATCTGATCACATGGTCTTCTAGACAAAGGTTCCCCTGTCAGTTACGGAACCATAGCCGTTGGAATCAGCGCATTTGCTGATGTGGTTAAGCAGATATGGGCAAAATACGAAAACATGTCAGCACAGACGTCATTGCACATCAGCCACCTTGATGGTCGATTTCTTCAATATTGGAGGCCTGATCTGATCACATGGTCTTCTAGACAAAGGTTCCGCTATCAGTTACGGAACCATAGCCGTTGGAATCAGCTCATTTACTGATGTGGATAAGAAGATATGGGCATAATACGAAAACATGTCAGCACAGACGTCATTGCACATCAGCCAACTTGATGGTCGATTTTGCTAGGGAAAACGACTCCATTTTAAGAAGTGTAAAACATGAAAAAGATAGATATGCCTCTTAGCTTTGCATGGCTACAAATTTCAGCCTTATTGCTTCAATGAAACTCGAGATATAGCTGATATGGCAAAAGGTGTCGGAACTGAAACTGAACTGGATTTGCCCTTAATTCTAGTAATCTGAAATCACTCAAAGAAACTTGTGAAAAACACAAAAATACATAAAAATATAAAAGATCATAAACACAATTAGACTAAACAATAATAACTCGTATTTGACACAAAACAATAATAAAACATAACTAAAAACTATATAATTATACGAGTTATCACAGATTGCTAAGTGCAATTGCTAAGTGAGTAAGGGTTCTTGATTGCTTGAATTATCAAGAAGCAAGGCAGAAAGCATTCAGGTTTGGACGAGAAAGATAGGTTGTGGAAAGGTTCTTGTAGTTTCCTTAACTGTTTGATTACAAGAGTGCCTTAGGCATTCGATTGAGTTCATTACTCATATCCACAATAAGCGTGCATTGCATAGGCAGACAAGTAAGTGACTTGAACTCTTCCTCTATGTTCTCGGATTTTGATAAGTCGAAATCCAACACTAGTATCACAAGTCCGAGGACTAATTTATACGAATGGCATGTGAGAACATTTCTATAGACACTTGAGTAAGCATACCAAATAGAGTTCTCACAACGGGCCATGTTCAGTGAACTTGTTCAACAAACAAGCACCTACATGTTATCCCAAGTATCCCTCATCAACATATGAGATCGGTTGCTTACTTCAAAAGTAAGAAGGCTTAACATGTACTAGTCTTTGAGCATTGCCAATGCCCCGTCTTGGCAATACGATGACCAAGAACAGTTTGAGGAACAAGACTTTGATGCATAAGGATCTCACAATTATAACTCTTTATAATTCCTTTGCAAGGCCGTTATGTTCCATAGGCTTCATCCGATTAGTACTTAATAACTCTTTATCATCGTACTAACATGAAGGAAAATCTTATATCACTAATGTATAGTGATGGGTTTGCCTTATAATTGCATATCCCTTGTCCATTCTGACTAGCTCTAGGGCATATACTAACACTAAGTTACCTATTCATTGACAATGATCACATGACTTGCAAAGGAGGTATAAGTCTTTGAACAAAGTAGGCAAAAAGAATCCATAATCAAGAACTTTCATGGCTGTTCTTTTCGATCCAAAGTGTCGTCCACATGCATAAGAGTGACAAAAGGTTAGAATAGAATGAAGTTCAGATTCGAGTACACACCTTCTTATAATATGATTGGAGCAGTGCTTCCAGAGGTAAGGATCATCCCAAATGTAGTATTTGGCATCAGTCTTGATCTTGTTCCTTTGAGCTATGGTCAACTCTTGTGGAAACTTCTTGGTGACTAAGTAATTGAAAATATCGGCATACCAAGGAGTTGTTGTGCTAATTGAAAAGAGTTGCTCATCCGAAACATTCTCATGCAATGCAGTTGCACCCTCTACATGAACTAAACGGCTAAGATGGTCCGCAACCAGATTTTCACTACCTCTCTTATCTCTTATTTCCAAATCGTTTCTTGTAAGAGAAGTATCCACCTAATTAATCGTGGTTTGACATCCTTCTTTTTGAGCAAGTACCTAAGAGCTGCATGGTCAAAAAATACAATTACTTTAGTTCCAATTAAATAAGAACGAAACTTTTCTAAAGCAAAAACAACTACCAAAAGCTCTTTTTCAGTTGTGGAATAGTCTAATTGAGCACCATTAAGAGTCAGCAAGGCACAATAAATGGCATGTGAGGCTTTGCCAACCCGTTGGCCTAAAAGAGCTCCAACAACATTATCACTAGCATCACACATGATTTCAAATGGTACATTCCAATCCGGTGGTTGCATGATAGGTGCTGATGTCAAGAGTCCTTTTAAGGTTTCAAACGCCTCTTTGCATTTATCATCAAAGTGGAAAACCAAATCTTTTTGTAGCAGCTTGCAAAGAGGTAACATTATCTTTGAGAAGTCTTTGATAAATCTTCTATAGAAAACTGCATGACCAAGAAAAGAACGAACCTCTCTCACACTTGTGGGAGGTGGTAAAGAATGCATAATAGCTATTTTAGATTTATCCACTTCTATTCCCCTAGAAGATATAACATGGCCGAAAACTATTTCTTATTCTACCATAAAGTGACATTTTTCCCAATTGAGCACAAGGTTAGTTTCCATGCATCTTTCAAGTACAAGTGTAAGGTTCTCTAGACATCTATCAAAAGAATCACCATAGACACTAAAATCATCCATAAAAACCTCTATGATGTTCTCTACATAATCTGAAAATATGATCCTCCTAAATTAAGCACTGATCAAAAAAAAAATATTGATGTAGCCCATGCCTCTCTCTTTGATTGGGTAGAAAAAAAAACCTATATACAAAAAGAAAATTAATTATAACTGTAAATAAGAATAAACCAAGTAAGAAATAAATTAAAGGAAGCAATCCCCGACAACGGTGCCAAAAATTTGATGCACTCAGAATAATGTATCTTATTTAACCTTGCAATAAAAAGATCAATTGTTAAGTACTGTAGTTAGCAAGGGTCGAATCCACAGGGTCCTTCACCACCACTAAATATCATTGAGAATCAATTTCAAATCTATCAACATCAATTAACTATCAAAATTATCAATCGTAGATAATAACAAGCTCTGCTACCCCAATCTTTCCTTAGTTTGTCATTTGATGTGAACCCATGGGGTTGAACCATTTGAACCCACTAACAGTTTAGGACACCTAACCCAGAAAAGCCAAGATTGAGGCAATGAAAACTTAAACCCAATGAAATCCTATTTCAAAGAACCTAGATAAGCTAAGTTAGCTAGACCCCAAGAACATTTTTTTCAAGAACCTAAGTTTGAAGGAGTTGAATGCCACAAAGAAGAATTCTTTGATAAGTTCTAAGTTCTTTCAAGAACTAAAAGAGAAAACTTTCACTGAACAAAATCAGACTTAATTGATCAAAAGATAATTGAAGTAGACGGTTAAGACATATATTTATGGCCTCACTACAATAACCCTAATCAGCTAACCTAATAATCCTAGTATAATTGCAAGTCCTTGGCAGCCAAGGATTCCTCTCCTAATTACATGAGTATTCGGCCAAGCACTCCCAATCCCCTTAGAAATGCCTTGGTTAGCTAGCCTTAATCTACTAAGCAATAATATGTAAAATATGGGATGAACATGCTCAAGCCCAAACCTAAATAATTAAAAGATGTCCATGTTACATAATATAGGCCCAAATGCCTAAGTAATTTAA
The DNA here is from genome assembly GCA_030761205.1 of Fremontodendron californicum. Classification (NCBI taxonomy): domain Eukaryota; kingdom Viridiplantae; phylum Streptophyta; class Magnoliopsida; order Malvales; family Malvaceae; genus Fremontodendron; species Fremontodendron californicum. The sequence goes on along the minus strand of JAULJL010000010.1, from coordinate 17,115,747 downwards.
AGACTTAAAATAATCCCAATTAATCCCTCTCTTAGGCGCCACATCATTAAATGAATTGGTCCCCACAATTGCCATGCCAATTAATGAATGAAAGAATATGCCCACTTCTTTAAACATGATGCCGCCACTTGTAAGCCCTCTTAATGTGCCACCTTGTGTTCTTGAATCACATGGACCGAACTTGGATGCAAGCCCAACTTCCATGTTGAAGCCTTTCTTAAATAACTTGCAACAGGGCCCAAGTGAATTCCACCCATTCTTGCCATGTTTCCTAGATCTTCTTGGATCTTGGCCCATATAGAAATTGTCATGGGATTGGGCCATCTTGGATCCTATCAATCCTCCTTTCCGCTAAAAGATTCGCCCTCGAATCTTAGCCTTGTGTGTGAGAATAACGACGCTAAGTACTAAATCAAGGTGATGTGCAATGCCTCTTATGGGTGGCAACCCATCCTGTATCTGCTCCAAAAAGAAATCCTCAACATCATCCAACAAAGAAGCAGTCAAAATAGGAAGAGATTGGTTAGGGGTATCAAGAATAAGAACCTTACTCTCCTTTGCATCAAGAAAAAAATTCTCAAATTCTTTGTTTTCCCCGGTAGGAATTGTCTCCTTTTCCTCTAATGGCTCCTTTTTTACTTCTTTAATTTCAACCACCACTTCTTTTTCATTTTCACTTTCTTTTTGACTCTTTTTTTTTTTCTCTTGTGGCTCCACTTGTTTTTCAGTCAGTCTCTTTCTTTTTCACTCTTTTTTGTTCTCTCTCTTTCTTTCTCTTATTGCACAAACTTTCCAAACAATAAGGTGAACTCTTTCATCCCTTGCAGAGCCTGCTTTACTTCGTCGCCACATGTGAGAGGCATCTTAAAGTTGCTGCAAAATAACTTTGGTTAGTAAAAAAAAGCGAATGTCGATTCTTTCCTCTTCTTTTCAATCTTTTTTGAATATTTTTTTCCTATTTTTTCTATTCAAACACTTTTCTTTCTTTCTTTCTTTTTCGAGAGACTTTCTTGATTTTCTTGAAATCTCGGACGACTTTGTTTTTTCTTTCTTTAGACTGTTCGAATGCCCCTCTCAATTCTTGATTTTTTTTTTAAGAACGGATCAAGAACATTCAAGAACAAACATTTTTTAATAGATCAAGAACTCAAGAAGTAGAATCTTGATCTAAATCAATTTCCAAGAATGAAACCCCAAACGAAACTACCTAAAACTATAACACTAGGGCAAGAATGCCTAAAGCTATAACCCCAAGACAAGAATACCTGAAACCCAAAATCTTGTTATTGATTTTACTGTGACAATATCTGAAACCCCAAAAAGAATTAACAAACAACAAATCAAAGCGATAACTATGAAAAACCAGATTGGAAGCCTAAGCTCTGATACCAAATGATGTGAACCTGTGGGGTTGAACCCTTTGAACCCACTAACAATTTAGGATACCTAACCCTGAAAAGCAAAGATTCAGGCAATGAAAACATAAACCCAATGAAATCCTATTTCAAAGAACCTAGATAAGCTAAGTTAGCTAGACCCCAAGAATGCTTATTTCAAGAACCTAAGTTTGAAGGAGTTGAATGCCACAAACAAGAATTCTTTGATAAGTTCTAAGTTCTTTCAAGAAAAAAAATAGAAAACTCTCAATAAATAAAATCTAATTGATCAAAAGATAATTGATGTAGGCGGCTAAGACATATATTTATAGCCTCCCTACAACAACCCTGATCAGCTAACCTAATAATCCTAGTATAATTACAAGTCCTTGGCAGCCAAGGACTTCTCTCCTAATTACATGAGTATTCGGCCAAGCACTCCTAATCCCCTTAGAAATGCCTTGGTCAGCTAGCCCTAATCTACTAAGCAATAATATATAAAATATGGGCTGAACATGCTCAAGCCCAAATCAAAATAATTAAAGGATGTCCATGTTACATAATATAGGCCCAAATGCCTAAGTAATTATAAGTCTTAAAATAAGCCCAAATAAGCCCTCTCTTAGGTGCCATATCATTAAATGAATTGGTCCCCACAATTTCCATGTCAATTAATGAATGAAAGAATATGCCCACTTCTTTAAACGTGATGTCGCCATTTGTAAGCCCTCTTAATGTGCCACCTTGTGTTCTTGAATCACATGGACCAAACTTGGATGCAAGCCTATCTTGCATGTTGAAGCCTTTCTTGAATAACTTGCAACATGGTGCAAGTGAATTCCACCCATTCTTGCCATGTTTCCTAGATCTTCTTGCATCCTGGCCCACATAGAAATTGCCATGGGATTGGGCCATCTTGGATCCTATCATTCCTCCTTTCCGCGAAAAGGTTTGCCCTCGAATCTTAGCCCTGTGTGTGAGAATGACAGCGCTTGGTATTAAATCAAGGTGATGTGCAATGCCTCTTAAGGGTGGCAACCCATCCCGTATCTGCTCCAAAAAGAAATCCTCAACATCCTCCAACAAAGAAGTAGTCAAAATAGGAAGAGATTGGTTAGGGGTATCAAGAATAAGAACCTCACTCTCATTTGCATCAAGAAAAAAAATTCTCAAATTCTTTGTTTTCCTTGGTAGGAATTGTCTCTTTTTCCAATAATGGCTCTTCTTTTACTTCTTTAATTTCAACGACACTTTTTTTTCTTTTTGACTTTTTTTTCCTCTTCTGGCTCCACTTATTTTTCAGCCACCTCTCTTTCTTTTTCACTTTTTTTTTGTTCTCTCACTTTCTTCCTTTTTTTGCACAGACTTCCCAAACAATAAGGTGAACTCTTTCATCTCTTGCAGAGCCTGCTTTACTTCGTCGCCACATGTGAGAGATATCTTAAAGTTGCTGCAAAACAACTTTGGTTAGTAAAAAAAAAATTGAATGTCGATTATTTCCTCTTCTTTTCAATCTTTTTCGAATATTTTTTGAATAATTTTTTTTTCTATTCGAACACTTTTCTTTCTTTCTTTTTTTCCACGAGACTTTCTTAATTTTCTTGAAATCTCATATGACTTTCTTCTTTCTTTGTTTATACTGTTCAAATGCCCCTATCAATTCTTGACTTTTTTCTTAAGAATGGATCAAGAACATTCAAGAACAATTTTTTTTAACATATCAAGAATTCAAGAAGTAGAATCTTGGTCTAAACCATTTTCCAAGAATGAAACCCCAAACGAAACTACCTAAAACTATAAGCCTAGGGCAAGAATGCCTAAAGCTATAACCCCCAGACAAGAATGCTTGAAACCCCAAAATCTTGTTATTGATTTTGTTGTGATAGTATCTGAAACCCCAAAAAGAAGTAACAAACAACAAATCAAAGCGATAACTATAAAAAAACTGATTGGAAGCCTAAGCACTGATACCAAATGATGTGAACCTGTGGGGTTGAACCTTTTGAACCCACTAACAATTTAGGATACCTAACCCAGAAAAGCCAATATTCAGGCAATGAAAACTTAAACCCAAAGAAATCCTGTTTCAAAGAACCTAGATAAGCTAAGTTAGCTAGACCCCAAGAACGCTTGTTTCAAGAACCTAAGTTTGAAGGTGTTGAACGCCACAAAGAAAAATTCTTTGATAAGTTCTAAGTTCTTTCAAGAACTAAAAGAGAAAACTCTCACTAAATAAAATCAGACTTAATTGATCAAAAGATAATTGAAGTAGGTGGCTAAGACATATATTTATAGCCTCCCTACAATTACCCTAATCAGCTAACCTAATAATCCTAGTATAATTGCAAGTCCTTGGCAGCCAAGGATTTCCTCTCCTAATTACATGAGTATTCGATCAAGCATTCTCAATCCCCTTAGAAATGCCTTGCTTGGCTAGCCCTAATCTACTAAGCAATAATATGTAAAATATGGGCTGAACATGCTCAAGCCCAAACCTAAATAATTAAAAGATGTCCATGTTACATAATATAGGCCCAAATGCCTAAGTAATTATAAGACTTAAAATAAGCCCAAATAAGCCTTCTCTTAGGTGCCACGTCATTAAATGAATTGGTCCCCATAATTGCCATGTCAATTAATGAATGAAAGAATATGCCCACTTCTTTAAACATGATGCCGCCACCTGTAAGCCCTCTTAATGTGCCACCTTGTGTTCTTGAATCACATGGACCAAACTTTGATGCAAGCCCATCTTGCATGTAAAAGCCTTTCTTGAATAACTTGTAACATGGCCCAAGTGAATTCCACCCTTTCTTGCCATGTTTCTAGATCTTCTTGGATCTTGGCACATATAGAAATTGCCATGGGATTAGGCCATCTTGGATCCTATCATCGTTAAATAGAACAAGCTCTATATTTATTCTCTAACCATTAGACAACCTAGAATAAGCTCTCTAGATTTAATGTAATAGCAGCTTTATGATGAGAAAGATAGGTTGATCTAAGCAACAAACACATAAGCTCGGATTGATTAGCCTATGTTATGTTCCAATTTGCAATTATCAAAACTTGACCATAATCATTAATCACAAATTGCCACTTATGAATAGGAAATCAAGATAATTATGGATCAAGACTCCTAAACTAGCATTAGATAATTGTCAAGATCTATCTAGTTGTACACCTAAAAAATCAAGACAAAGATCATAAAGAATTTTTCTAGAAGAACATAAGCAATTTTGATAGAAAACCAATGATAGATAGAATCTGAATATCAATTACACAACTTGTGATGTGAACCCGTGGGGGTTGAACCCTTTGAACCCACTAAAAATTTAGGATACCTAACCCAGAAAAGACAAGATTCAGGCAATGAAAACTTAAACCTAGTTAAATCCTATATCAAAGAACCGAGATAAGCTAAGCTAGCTAAACCCCAATAACGTTTGTTTCAAGAACCTAAGTTTGAAGGTGTTGAACGCCACAAAAAACAAATCTTTGATAAGTTCTAAGTTCTTTCAAGAACTAAAAGGGAAAACTCTCACTGAATAAAATCAGACTTAATTGATCAAAAGATAATTGAAGTAGGCAGCTAAGACATATATTTATAGCCTCCCTACGATAACCCTATTCCGCTAGCCTATTGTATTCTAACCCAAATGCAAGTCCTTGTCAGCCAAGGACTCCTAACCTAAATGCAAGACTTAATAATCAGTCATGCACACTCCCAATCCTATTATAAGTGTAAACCGGCTAGTCCTAATCTATATATGAAGGTCTACTTAAATTATGGGTTGAACATGCTTAAGTATTAGGCTTGCCCAAACCTAATAAATTAAAAAGGATGTCCAACAAGTTTAATGAAGGTAAACCCCACTTAGCCTATTGGACATATTACATAAGTCAAGTCCAAAAGCTTAAGTAATTACAAGACTTAAAATAAGCCCAAATAAACCCTCTTAATATGCCACCTTGTCTTCTTAAATCACATGAACCAAACTTGGATGCAAGCCCATCTTGCATGTTGAAGCCTTTCTTGAATAACTTGCAACATGGCCCAAGTGAATTCAACCCATTCTTGATATGTTTCCTAGATCTTCTTGGTTCTTGGCCCATATTTAAATTGCCATGGGATTGGGCCATCTTGGATCCTATCACTCCCCCTTTCCTCAAAAAGATTCGCCCTCAAATCTTAGCCTTTTGTGTGAGAATGACGGCACTAGGTACTAAATCAAGGTGATGCACAATGCCGCTTTTAGGTGGCAACCCATCCTGCAACTCCTCCAAAAATAAATCCTCATGATACTTCAACAATGAAACAAGCAAAATTGGAAGAGATTGGTTAGGAGCATCAAGAATAAGAACCTCACTCTATTTTGCACCTGAAAAATTCTCTAATTCTTTGTTTCCCTTAGATGGAATTGTCTCCTTTTCCACTAGTGGCTCCTCTCTTGTGTCTTTATTTTCAGCCACCTCTATTTCTCTTTCACTTTCTTTTTTACTCTTCGTTTCCTCTTGCTTTTCTTTATTTGCAGCCACCTCACTTTCTTTTTCTTTTTTGTTCTTTTTTCTCTTTTTTTTCCATCTTTCTTCCTCTTGTTGCACAAACCTCCCAAACAATAAGGTGAACTCTTTCATCTCTTGTAGAGCCTGTTTTACTTCGTCACCACATGTGAGAGACATCTTAAAGTTGCTGCAAAACAACTTTGGTTAGTTAAAAAAATATGAATGTTGATTTTTTCCTCTTCTTTTCAATCTTTTTCGAATATTTCTTTCTTTTTCTGCCTATTCGAACACTCTTCTTCTTTTCTTGGTTTTTTTTTTTTTGCAAGAATGAGACTTCTCGATTTTCTTGAAATCTCAGATGACTTTCTTTTTTCTTTCTTGGGACTGTTCGAATGCCCCTTTCAATTCTTGATTTTTTTTTCGGATCAAGAACGAGTAAGAACGACTAAGAACGAATTTTAATATATCAATAACGCAAGAAGCAGATTCTTGATCTAAACCAACTTCCAAAAATGAAACCCCAAATGAGATTGCCTAAAAACTATAACCCAAGACAAAAATGCCTAATGCTATAACCCAAAGACAAAGAATACCTGAAACCCCAAAATCTTGTTAGATTGATTTGATTCAATTACAAGAAACGAAACCCCAAAGCAAGACTGCCTAAAAACTATAACCTAGGGCAAGAATGCCTAAAGCTACAACCCCAATACAAGAATACCTAAAACCCTCAAATCTTATTAGATTGATTTGATTCAATTACAAGAAACGAAACCCCAAAGCAAGACTACCTAAAAACTATAACCCAGGGAGAGAATGCCTAAAACTATAACCCCAAGACAAGAATGCTTGAAACCCCAAAACAAAAAAGTTGAGAGAAACTCCAATACCCTATTGTAAAGAAGATACAAATATTTGACCTTTTAGTCCCTAAGCTCTGATACCAACTGATGTGAACTCGTAGGGGTTTTACCCTTTGAACCCACTAACAATTTAGGATACCTAACCCAGAAAAGCCAAAATTCAGGCAATGAAAATTTAAACCCAGTGAAATCCTGTTTCAAAGAACCTAGATAAGCTAAGCTAGCTAGACCCCAAGAATGCTTGTTTCAAGAACCTAAGTTTGAAGGTGTTGAATGCCAGAAAGAAGAATTCTTTGATAAGTTCTAAGTTCTTTTTAAGAACTAAAAGAGAGAACTCTCAGTGAATAAAATCAGACTTAATTGATCAAAAGATAATTGAAGTAGGCAGCTAAGATATATATTTATAGCCTCGCTACAATAACCCTAATCTGCTACCCTATTGTATTCTAACCGAAATGCAAGTCCTTGTCAGCCAAGGACTCCTAACCTAAGTGCAAGAGTTAATAATCAGCCAAGCACACTCCCAATCCTATTACAAGTGTAAATTCATCTAGTCCTAATCTAAATAAGAAAGACTACTTAAAATATGGGCTGAACATGCTCAAGCCCAAACCTAATAAATTAAAAAAGATGTCCAACAAGTTTAATAAAGGTAAACCCCGCTTAGCCTATTGGACATATTACATAAGTCAGGCCCAAGAGCCTAAGTAAGTACAAGACTTAAAATAAGCACAAATAAGCCCTCTTAATGTACCACCTTGTGTTCTTGAATCGCATGGACCAAACTTGGATGTAAGCCCATCTTGCATGTTGAAGCCTTTCTCGAATAACTTGCAACATGGCCCCAGTGAATTCAACCCATTCTTGACATGTTTCCTAAATCTTACTAGATCTTATTGGATCTTGGCCTGATGCACCCAAAAGAGTGTATCTTATTTAACCTTGCACTAAAAAGATCAATTGTAAGTATAGTAGTTAGCAAGGGTCGAGTCCTCAGGGATTGGGTTTTAGTTTATAAGTTGATAATTTAAAACTTAAATTCAAGAACAATAAAAGAAAAGGGGTTTTTGAAATCAGATTTAAACTAAAGTAAATAATAAGAATAAGATGCAAGGCGGTATAACCAGCCAATAAAAATATATATACTAAATTAGGCGGTATAACCAGCCAATAAAAATATATATACTAAATTAGGCGGTATAACCAGCCAATAAAAATAAAACAAAGTTAATATACAAATTAGGCGGTATAACCAGCCAATAAAAATAAATATACTTTTAAAAATAAGCAAACTAGAAAAGTAAGAAAACAAGTAAGTAAGAAGAATCAAATATGAAAAATATGGTTAAGGTTTCATTCTCCACCACTAGACAACATTAAGAATCAATTTCAGATCTATCAATATCAACCAACTATCAAAGTTAACAACCGTAGATAACAACAAGCTCTGTTATCCCAATCTTTCCTTAGTTTGTCGTTAAATAGAACAAGCTCTCTATTTAATCTCTAACCATCAAACAACCTAGAATAAGCTCTCTAAGTTCAATTTAATGGCAGCTTTATGATGAGAAAGATAGGTTGATCTAAGCAACAAACACATAAGCTCGGATTGTTCAACTTAGGTTATGTTCCACTTTGCAATTATTGAAAACTTGACCATAATCATTAATCACAAATTGCCACTTATGAATAGGAAATCAAGACAATTACACGGATCAAGACTCCTAAACTAGCAATAGATAATTATCAAGATCTATCTAGTTGTACACCTAAATAAATCAAGACAACATCATGAACAATTCTTGTAGAAGAACATAAGCAACTTTGATAGAAAATTAATGATAGATAGAATCTGAAAATCAATCACAAAACATGTCTAGGGCTTTGAAATCACCCTTAACCAAATAGAAGTTTAGCCTAGCATAGGCATCATAAACATAAAATTAAATAGAATCTAAGAAGAAAATAAAATAAAGAAAGAAGAAGAAGAAGAATATTAATTATCCAACCTCTTGCTCTTTCTAAAGAAAAAGAAAACTAGAGAAAAGAAAGAAGAAGAAAACTTAGAGAATTTTATTACAATGGCTAATATCCTACCTATGTACAATATGATCCTCTACAATCATCCAAGGCCCTCTATTTATACACATTTTGGAGGGCTAAATGACAACAGACAAGATTTACAAATTTCAAAGGTAGGTATAATAGGTGGGTGCATTTTTCTAACAATTTTCGTCATATTGTATGACCATTTTGATCAGCCAACTTGATGGTCGATTTTGTCAATATTGGAGGCCTGATCTGATCATATGGTCTTCTAGAAAAATGTTCCCCTATGAGTTAGTGATTCATAGCCGTTGGAATCAGCTCATTTGCTGATGTGGAGAAGAAGATATGGGCAAAATACGAAAACAGGTCAGCACAGACGTCATTGCACATCAGCCAACTTGATGGTCGATTTCGTCAATATTGGAGGCTTTATCTGATCACATGGTCTTCTAGACAAATGTTCCCCTATCAGTTAGTGATCCATATCCGTTGGAATCAGCTCATTTGTTGATGTGTATCGGATGGTATGGTCAAAATGCGAAAACTGCTCAGGACAGACGTCATTGCACATCAGCCAACTTGATGGTTGATTTCGCTAGGGAAAACGACTCCGTTTCAAGAAGTGTAAAACATGAAAAAGATAGATATGCCTCTTAACTTTGCACGGTTAAGATTTCAGCCTTATTGCTTCAGTGAAACTCCAGATATAGCTGATATGGAAAAAGGTGTCGGAACTGGATTTGCCCTTAATTCTAGTAATCTGAAATCACTCAAAGAAACTTGTGAAAAACACCAAATTACATAAAAATATAAAAGATCATAAACACAATTAGACTAAACAATAATAACTCGTATTTGACACAAAACAATAATAAAACATAACTAAAAACTATATAATTATACGAGTTATCACACCCCCACACTTAGATTGTTGCTAGTCCCTAGCAACGACTTAATAAAAATAAAATAAGAAAATCTAATCTAATCCATTTTCGTAGGAAATCACGGTGGCACTTAGCATGTGACACAAGCCTTTAAACCCCTAGGTGTCCCTAGTGGACGAGTTTAGTCTCGTGAGGGTTTACTAGGACGATACCCACAAACATTGAAAACATAAGAAAAACTAAAAATTATAATTATAACTAATCCTTCCAATATAAATTTGAGATAATCATTGGACAAGTCTTAAAAACTAATCAATAGCTTAAAGAAATTCACAAAAAATCTTGCTTGAATGTAAATAGTTTGAGTTAAGCCAATATTAACATAACATATTTCAATCAAAATAGTGCATATTCAAACTTAATCTCAACTTTTCACATGGGATACTCTCTTGATTTTCACTCTTTAAAGTAGTGGTAAAGTGTTTACACTCAATCAATCTCATGAAAACACTTCTACCATATGCTTGCTTGTCCACCTATTCTCCACTAAAAGATCATGCAACTTCATAAATCAAGAGGTCTTTAATCAAGGTTGTAATGGGGCCAAGGGGTTTGTAATGTGGTTGAAGAACAAAAGGATAAAGATATCACAAAGGTTCCAAAGAGTTCATAAAGTTTAGAGACATAAAAAAATTATACAAAGAAACTTCTCAAAACTCTTTACAAGTACATAGTCACCTAGGCCGGATATTCATGTTGGGCCTTTTCTTCATTCTAAACAACTTTGTAACATCTTTTTCTTTTTCCACAAATTCAAGAGATGATTCATATATTTTTTTTTTACATAGGAATGTATTTTCGAGTATTCCATTTCTTTTTCTCTTGACTTTTCTTTTCTTTTCCCCCCACACTTATTTCTTGTTTCTAACCAAAAAATATCCCTTGTCTTTGCAACTTGTCTCAAATCATGCTAATTCATCTTTGGAACAAAGGTAAAGATATAAGTATATTTAGGTTAGGGACAAGTTATGGTTACCAAAGAGATAGCTTATTCAATGTAGGCTCAAATTGGTTCACTAAGGGTGTGTTCTCTTGGAACATCAATAAGGGATGGCTGTTTGGCTCTGGTTATAATCCTAATGCCTCTATCATATTCATGTTGTCACATGTATCAATATAGTCTCAAACGGTTTAAAGCAAGTTCTAGAGAATCATGTAATCATAAGAGCACTCAAGAAAGAAATTAGATTGATTTGTATAATGCATCAATCATTTTAGGCTCAAAAACTCACAATGATGATTATACAAGTCAGTTTCAAGTCTAAACATGCTTCTTTCTCAATCAACATATCATATTAACATTGGCTCATAAAAATTAGTATCAAGCTTAATTCTCATGAAAATCTTCTCACTAGTAACCAGTTTCGACCTATGCAATTCATATCTCATCATTGTATTAAAAAGGAACTAAAACACACTAAAAATAATAATAATAAAGACTCATAAAAAAAAAATAGTAGACGAAACTAAAAGAAATCCTAAATCATCCCCCCCACACTTAATTCTTACATTGTCCTCAATGTAAGTCTATTAACCCAAATGAAAGAATCATGTGTAAGAGAAAAGAACTAATAACATAAGAATAGGAACAACTAGACTCAAAACAAAACAAAACAAACTCATGCAACCTAAATAATCCTAAAATACTAAAGAAAAATTAACAAGTAAACATAAAAAGATTAAAATCAAACTGACAAGGTATGTCTCAAGTCTCCCTTACTCAGACCTTGTTCAGAATGAATACTTCTAAATTGCTTAAAACACAACAAACTTTTTTTTTTTTTTTGAAAAGAAGAAATCAAACTGACAAGGTATGTCTCAAGTCTCCCTTACTCAGACCTTGTTCAGAATGAATACTTCTAAATGGCTTAAAACACAAAAAAATATATATTTTTTAAATTAGCAAAATATGTCCCTTACCCCCTACTTATTATAACTGAGACACAACAAGCAAAATGTTAGATAATGTCACAAAGACAAAGTGCAATCCACTCCTTGCTCGTCCATATCTCTTTTTCTTTTTCCGAGTGTTTGCGAAACAACCGTAGCAGATAAACACTCATAAGCTTGGAGCTTTTTAAGTAAATCTTCAATGGTTGTAGCATAAATTATGGTTCTCCTTGCCTCTGAAAACATGAATCCATTATCCACAGCATTATCTAAATATGAAAGCAAATTACTAAAATAACCATTAATATTAAGCAAACCAATGGGTTTCTTATTTGTGACCAAAGATGACCAAGAAGCCACGCAAGCTATTTCTTCCAATGTACCCAGACCTCCTGGTAAAGCAATGAATGCATCGGCAGAATGGTACATGATTGTTATCCGTTCAGGGATACTCCAGACTTGTATTTCCTTACCCACGGTAGGTCCACAAAAACTTGTGAATAGTTTTGGCACGATTCCTAGAACTGGACTTCCTCCGGCGTGTGCTGCTGTAGCGACTGCTCCCATTAAACCCGTACTACCGCCTCCATAAATCAAGTGGATCTTTTGTTGGGCAAGTATTACTCCAACTCTTATGGCTTCATCAGCGAATATGTTATTTTTCCCTGGATAAGCACCTCCAAAGACACAAATTTTTTTAATGCGCTGGGACGAAGTACTTTCCATTTTTTTTTTTCGAGTGTATCTTCCTCTGGTTTTACGTCCAGAAACGGCTTAAACGCCTTCTATGAGTCGAGGATATGCTTCCCATCCAATTTTCTTACAAGCTGGCAAACAGGGTCTTTTAACATCAGATTCCCAAGATGTTGCCATTCCCTTTGGAATTGCGGCCATAAATCAAGAATTTCTCTTTGTACGTCTCCACTAGGATGCGTCTCAAGAGAAAGTTGGATATTACCCAAATTCTCCTTACTCAGTCCATCCTTAATGAATTCAATTTTATCATATCGATTAGAGGACGGAATCCCAATAGAACGACATTTACCGTTACACGTCCATCGTGCACATTTGTGGCAATTTGAACTCATGCGCTTTGCTCGTCGCTTCTTTGCAAAAGTGCTTCTACCTGTACCTGGTAAATGCAAAACGGGAAGATATTCATCTTCACGTACCTTGGCTTCAATTATCCAACGTATGTCTCCAGGAATCCCTTTGTGCATAAGCATTCTTAATCTTTCAAATCGAACTTGGTAAAGCTTTAGTAAAATATTTCGAGGAAAAGGAGGAAATCGTTTCTGCAATCTTGTGAGAATATCATCCATCCTGAAAAAAAATGAAAAAAATGAAAGAGAAATTGGAAGAGAAATTTATATACAATATCAGTTTTGTGGGTAGCTGATGGAACCGATTTAAATAATCACGGAGTACCGTTATCCGCCATTTAACCGGGGTAAAAAATTAAAAATTATATTTACATCTAGTTATTTTCAAAACCAGGATCAGAAAGAAAAACAACATAAAAAGACTCAAAAACAAAACACTCTAAATAAAATCCTAAATTCTTCCCCCCACACATAATTCTTACATTGTCATTAATGTAATGCTATTATCCCCCAATGCAAGAATTATATGTAAGAGAAAAGAACTATTAAACAAAAGAAACTTATGCAGCCTAAATGAACTTAAAAACAGTAAACACAATTAACAAAGAAACATAAGAAATAAAAATAAAAACAATAAAAATAATAAAAGAAAAAGGAAAAGAAAGATAAAGCAAATCTGAATATGGAAGGTTGGCAATTTCATCTTTAATTGGGCTGCCTTCCCAATTAACACTTGAGTTAGTGTTTTGAATCTAACCAACACCCCTTCTTGGCTTTTTACGCTTGTCAGGCTCATACATGAAATTTCCCAAATTTATGCATTTGAGAGGTAGCTTTCTTTGCACAACAGTGGATGCATTCTCCATTACAAGTATTATTCCATCATCCTTGGTGGTGCATATCTCATCGAGGAATGATGCATCTTTTGGTACTTGTTGAATGACATCCACAAACAAACTGTTTAAGGTTTCCAGCGTGTCTTGTTCATGTTCATCCTCCTTGAACTTTGCGAATCTACTAGGAAAAGGTGGAGAAGAAACATTAGTAAAAATTGGAATCTCAAACGTTACCTCAGGTGCTGAAATACTCTTATTTGGATCATTGGCTTCATTATCCTCAAGAATAGAATTCATCTCTAATTTTGTCTCATCCTCATCTTGTTCCTCATTCTTCAAGGTCACAATAGTAGCATTCTCCTTTGGGTTAATCATCGTTTGGGCAGAGAGTTCTTCAGATCTTTGTGCTACCCATACCACCATACTACTAGCCAATAGGCTCATTTGCCTTTCCAAACTCTGGATACTTGCCCTTGTTTCCTGTTGAAATTGCAAAGTATTAGTAACAAGAGAATCGACAAGATCTTCTAAAGAAGTACCTGAGTTTTGAGTCATATGTAGTGGCTGAAAAAGATCTGGTTCTTGAGACCATGATTGATTAAATCTAGATGGATGAGTGTAATTGGCATAAGGATCTACTTCTTGGTAATTTTTCAAGTAGCCATAATTAGTATGATCCCACCATCCCTCATGGTAAGTGTTTGAGTAATGATCATACTGTTGGTCTTGGAACACTTGATGGCCTTGACATCCTCCCAAGGCCAATTGTTGAACTGGGGAGGTGAGATTGGCTTGTTGATTCTCCATGTTCATGTATGCCACCAACTCTTCAAGTGTTAGATTGCTCAATTCCATCGTTTTCTTTTTCTTTTCTATTTTTTTTTCAAAATTTGATAAGAAAAACTTGTATGTACAAGAAAATAGAACTAATTAGAACTGAAAATAAGAATAAACCAAGTAACAAATAAACTAAAGAAAACAATCCCCGGCAACGGCGCCAAAAATTTGATGCACCCAAAAGAGTGTATCTTATTTAACCTTGCACTAAAAAGATCAATTGTAAGTATAGTAGTTAGCAAGGGTCGAGTCCTCAGGGATTGGGTTTTAGTTTATAAGTTGATAATTTAAAACTTAAATTCAAGAACAATAAAAGAAAAGGGGTTTTTGAAATCAGATTTAAACTAAAGTAAATAATAAGAATAAGATGCAAGGCGGTATAACCAGCCAATAAAAATATATATACTAAATTAGGCGGTATAACCAGCCAATAAAAATATATATACTAAATTAGGCGGTATAACCAGCCAATAAAAATAAAACAAAGTTAATATACAAATTAGGCGGTATAACCAACCAATAAAAATAAATATACTTTTAAAAATAAGCAAACTAGAAAAGTAAGAAAACAAGTAAGTAAGAAGAATCAAATATGAAAAATATGGTTAAGGTTTCATTCTCCACCACTAGACAACATTAAGAATCAATTTCAGATCTATCAATATCAACCAACTATCAAAGTTAACAACCGTAGATAACAACAAGCTCTGTTATCCCAATCTTTCCTTAGTTTGTCGTTAAATAGAACAAGCTCTCTATTTAATCTCTAACCATCAAACAACCTAGAATAAGCTCTCTAAGTTCAATTTAATGGCAGCTTTATGATGAGAAAGATAGGTTGATCTAAGCAACAAACACATAAGCTCGGATTGTTCAACTTAGGTTATGTTCCACTTTGCAATTATTGAAAACTTGACCATAATCATTAATCACAAATTGCCACTTATGAATAGGAAATCAAGACAATTACACGGATCAAGACTCCTAAACTAGCAATAGATAATTATCAAGATCTATCTAGTTGTACACCTAAATAAATCAAGACAACATCATGAACAATTCTTGTAGAAGAACATAAGCAACTTTCATAGAAAATTAATGATAGATAGAATCTGAAAATCAATCACAAAACATGTCTAGGGCTTTGAAATCACCCTTAACCAAATAGAAGTTTAGCCTAGCATAGGCATCATAAACATAAAATTAAATAGAATCTAAGAAGAAAATAAAATAAAGAAAGAAGAAGAAGAAGAATATTAATTATCCAACCTCTTGCTCTTTCTAAAGAAAAAGAAAACTAGAGAAAAGAAAGAAGAAGAAAACTTAGAGAATTTTATTACAATGGCTAATATCCTACCTATGTACAATATGATCCTCTACAATCATCCAAGGCCCTCTATTTATACACATTTTGGAGGGCTAAATGACAAGAGACAAGCTTTACAAATTTCAAAGGTAGGTATAATAGGTGGGTGCATTTTTCTAACAATTTTCGTCATATTGTATGACCATTTTGATCAGCCAACTTGATGGTCGATTTTGTCAATCTTGGAGGCCTGATCTGATCACATGGTCTTCTAGAAAAATGTTCCCCTATGAGTTACTGATTCATATCCGTTGGAATCAGCTCATTGGCTGATGTGGAGAAGAAGATATGGGCAAAATACGAAAACAGGTCAGCACAGACGTCATTGCACATCAGCCAACTTGATGGTCGATTTCTTCAATATTGGAGGCTTTATCTGATCACATGGTCTTCTAGACAAATGTTCCCCTATCAGTTAGTGATCCATAGCCGTTGGAATCATCTCATTTGCTGATGTGTATCGGACGATATGGTCAAAATGCAAAAACTGCTCCGGACAGACGTCATTGCACATCAGCCAACTTGATGGTTGATTTCGCTAGGGAAAACGACTCCGTTTCAAGAAGTGTAAAACATGAAAAAGATAGATATGCCTCTTAAATTTTCACGGTTAAATTTTCAGCCTTATTGCTTCAGTGAAACTCCAAATATAGCTGATATGGCAAAAGGTGTCGGAACTGGAACTGAACTGGATTTGCCCTTAATTCTAGTAATCTGAAATCACTCAAAGAAACTTGTGAAAAACACCAAATTACATAAAAATATAAAAGATCATAAACACAATTAGACTAAACAATAATAACTCGTATTTGACACAAAACAATAATAAAACATAACTAAAAACTATATAATTATACGAGTTATCATGGCCCATATTTAAATTGCCATGGGATTGGGCCATCTTGGATCCTATCAACTTGTCTAGGGCTTTGAAATCACCCTTACCAAAAAAAAGTTTAGCCTAGCATAGGCATAGTAAACATAAACATAAGATTAAGAAGAAACTAAGAAGAAAACTAAGAGAATGAAGAAGAAGAATATTGAATTATTCAGCCTCTTGCTCTATCAAATTCTCTAAGAAAACAATAAAATCTAACTACTATAATATGTACAATATGTGTTGCGGCTCTCAGGGTTTTAAAGAGGGATTTATGTATAGGGTTTTTCTGCCGCTAGGGTTGTTTAGGAAGATATTCTAGCGCCGATTTGGATGACCATTTCTTATCCGATTTAGGCGCATGATATACCATTGGAAAGGTATTCAAGTCATCTTCAAAAGTCAAGATGAAGTTTCTTCGAATAAAGACTCTAACATCATGTTTTCTTAGTGTAGACACCTAATTTTGTCCGGACCATTAAAATAGGTATTTTTTCTTCCTTCTTTATTGGTTAAAGAGGGTTGCACTCCCTCCACCTCTGTGAATACTCCTTGAAGGTCTCATTGGACCTCTTTCCCATGTTATGTAATGACAGCCTATTCGGTACCATGTCAAAAACATGCTTATAGTATTCTATAAAAGCCCTGGCCAAATCCGTACATGAACGAATCTTGGTACGACTGAGTTCGTTGTACCATCGGGTGGCTGACCCTATTAAGCTGTCCTGGAAGCAATGAATAAGCAATTTTTCATTATCCTCATGCCCTGTCATCCTTCTGCAGTACATAGTCAGATGAGCCGATGGGTTGGTGGTCCCATTATACTTTTCAAAATCTGGTACTTTGAACTTCGGTGGAATTATTAGATCATGTACCAAGCTCATCTCTTTGGCATCTAGACTGCCAAACAACTCTGTTCCTTCCACTGCTCTTAGCCTTTCTTCCAACAACTGATATTTCTTTTCAGATTCAGCAGTTTCGACCCTCTTTAGTTCAGTCATTTTGGCCCTTTCCTTCTCTGCCATTTCTTCGAAGTCTGGAACCTCAACCTCAATTGGATCAACTCCGATGTTACCCCTTTTTGGACCGAAATTCTGTGCTTCGGCCGCCGACTAGATGTAGATGTAGGATGCTACCCCAGTTGGGATTTCATTTCCCATAGGGTGGGATGTCTGGCTATTTCTCTGTACCACTTCTGGTCTATCCTCCTGATTCACTGCCCCCATTCCAGCAACTGAATTCTCTCCGAGCCACTTCTGGTTCATCATAGTGCTCATCATCTCCATGAGCTTTGTCATCTGTTCTCGTGTCTCCTCTTGAGACTTAGTCAACTGTTCTTGTAGTTCTTTCTGGATTCTTTCCATTCTCTCAATTCTGGCAAGCTGATCATTTTCCATGGCTTTTGTTCGAGATCGAGTATTGTAAGAGTGTTGGAAATCTGGTTCTTTCTGAGTGCGACCAATTGTACCTTTATTTTTTAAAAACCATGGATTAGAAATTATTGACACATTTCTTATTTTATTTTATAAAAAATGAATAAATGGATAAATGAATGTATGAATGAATCGGTGTTAATGAATGAACAACTAAATAAATGACTAAGTGTATGAACATATAATGAATAAATGAATGGACCAATAAATGACTAAGTGTATGAACAATTTATAAAGAATAAATGAATGAATGATTATGAACAAATAAAATATAAAAGAAAGAATGAGTGAATAATGAATGTATTTAAAGTATTGGCCCCAGGATAATTCCAACCAAACGGTCTTTCATTGATTTCCTGAAACTAAATACATCAAAGAAAAGATCCCTGCTTTTGACAACATGATAACCTATCTCTCCTAAAAACTATTACAAAACACTGGTAATTCCCTCGGATTCTGGACCTTCTTCACTGCCTCTTTTGATTGCCTTGCTCTTCCATCTGATCCCTACTTGTTCACGGCCCTTTGACGTGCCAGCAGAAGCATCGCCATGTAAGCTTTCCCTAGCTTGTTTCTCCAGTTGATTTGCTCGGGATTCCTCGTGATTTGCTTTCTCCTTCCAGTAGTTATTCTCCTTCTTAAGGTTTTTGACCTCATGTTCCCACTCTCCGGATGTTTTGAGAGTCCCCTCAAATCTGAGCTCAAAGCGATACCTGATAACTCGTATAATTATATAGTTTTTAGTTATGTTTTATTATTGTTTTGTGTCAAATACGAGTTATTATTGTTTAGTCTAATTGTGTTTATGATCTTTTATATTTTTATGTAATTTGGTGTTTTTCACAAGTTTCTTTGAGTGATTTCAGATTACTAGAATTAAGGGCAAATCCAGTTCAGTTCCAGTTCCGACACATTTTTCCATATCAGCTATATCTGGAGTTTCACTGAAGCAATAAGGCTGAAATTTGTAGCCTTGCAAAGCTAAGAGGCATATCTATCTTTTTCATGTTTTATACTTCTTGAAACGGAGTCGTTTTCCCTAGCGAAATCGACCATCAAGTTGGCTGATGTGCAATGACGTCTGTGCTGACCTGTTTTCGTATTTTGCCCATATCTGCTTATCCACATCAGCAAATGAGCTGATTCCAATGGCTATGGATCCGTAACTGATACGGGAACCTTTGTTTAGAAGACCATATGATCAGATCAGGCCTCTAATATTGACGAAATCGACCATCAAGTTGGCTGATGTGCAATGACGTCTGTGCTGACATGTTTTCGTATTTTGCCCATATCTGCTTATCCACATCAGCAAATGAGCTGATTCCAACGGCTATGGATCCGTAACTGATAGGGGAACCTTTTTCTAGAAGACCATGTGATCAGATCAGGCCTCCAACATTGACGAAATCGACCATCAAGTTGGCTGATCAAAATTGTCATACAATATGACGAAAATTGTTAGAAAAATTCACCCACCTATTATACCTACCTTTGAAATTTGTAAAGCTTGTCTCTTGTCATTTAGCCTTCCAAAATGTGTATAAATAGAGGGCCTTGGATGATTGTAGAGGATCATATTGTACATAGGTAGGATATTAGCCATTTTAATAAAATTCTCTAAGTTTTCTTCTTCTTTCTTTTCTCTAGTTTTCTTTCTTTTCTCTAGTTTTCTTTTTCTTTAGAGAGAGCAAGAGGTTGGATAATTAATATTCTTCCTCTTCTTCTTTCTTTCTTTTATTTTCTTCTTAGATTTTCTTTAATTTTATGTTTATGTTTATAATGCCTATGCTAGGCTAAACTTCTATTTGGTTAAGGGTGATTTCAAAGCCCTAGACATGTTTTGTGATTGATTTTCAGATTCTATCTATCATTAATTTTCTATCAAAGTTGCTTATGTTCTTCTACAAGAATTGTTCATGATGTTGTCTAGATTTATTTAGGTGTACAACTAGATAGATCTTGATAATTATCTATTGCTAGTTTAGGAGTCTTGATCCGTGTAATTGTCTTGATTTCCTATTCATAAGTGGCAATTTGTGATTAATGATTATGGTCAAGTTTTCAATAATTGCAAAGTGGAACATAACCTAAGTTGAACAATCCGAGCTTATGTGTTTGTTGCTTAGATCAACCTATCTTTCTCATCATAAAGCTGCCATTAAATTGAATTTAGAGAGCTTATTCTAGGTTGTTTAATGGTTAGAGATTAAATAGAGAGCTTGTTCTATTTAACGACAAACTAAGGAAAGATTGGGGTAACAGAGCTTGTTGTTATCTACGGTTGTTAACTTTGATAGTTGGTTGATATTGATAGATCTGAAATTGATTCTTAATGATGTCTAGTGGTGGAGAATGAAACCTTAACCATATTTTTCATATTTGATTCTTCTTACTTATTTGTTTTCTTACTTTTAGTTTGCTTATTTAGTATATTTATTTTTATTGGCTGGTTATACCGCCTAATTTGTATATTAACTTTGTTTTATTTTTATTGGCTGGTTATACCGCCTAATTTAGTATATATATTTTTATTGGCTGGTTATACCGCCTAATTTAGTATATATATTTTTATTGGCTGGTTATACCGCCTTGCATCTTATTCTTATTATTTACTTTAGTTTAAATCTGGCTTCAAAAACCCCTTTTCTTTTATTGTTTTCTTTGAACGTAAGTTATAAACTATTAACTTATAAACTAAAACCCAATCCCTGAGGACTCGACCCTTGCTAACTACTATATTTACAATTGATCTTTTTAGTGCAAGGTTAAATAAGATACACTCTTTTGGGTGCATCAAATTTTTGGCGCCGTTGCCGGGGATTGTTTTCTTTAGTTTATTTGTTACTTGGTTTATTCTTATTTTCAGTTCTAATTAGTTTTATTTTCTTGTACATAGAAGTTTTTCTTATCAAATTGTCAAAAAAATAAAAAATAAAAAAAAAAAACGATGGAATTGAGCAATCTAACACTTGAAGAGTTGGTGGCATACATGAACATGGAGAATCAACAAGCCAATCTCACCTCCCCAGTTCAACAATTGGCCATGGGAGGATGTCAAGGCCATCAAGTGTTCCAAGACCAACAGTATGATCATTACTCAAACACTTACCATGAGGGATGGTGGGATCATACTAATTATGGCTATTCGAAAAATTACCAAGAAGTAGATCCTTATGCCAATTACACTCATCCATCTAGCTTCAATCAATCATGGTCTCAAGAACCAGATCTTTTTCAACCACCACATATGACTCAAAACTCAGGTACTTCTTTAGAAGATCTTGTCTATTCTCTTGTTACTGATTCTTTGCAATTTCAACAGGAAACAAGGGCAAGCATCCAGAGTTTGGAAAAACGAATGAGCCAATTGGCTAGTAGTATGGTGGGATGGGTAGCACAAAGATCTGAAGAACTCCAAGCCCAAACGATGGTTAACCCAAAGGAGAATGCTATTATTGTGACCTTGAAGAATGAGGAACAAGATGAGGATGAAACAAAATTAGAGATGGATTCTATTCTTGAGGATAATGAAGCCAAAGATCCAAATAAGAGTATTTCGGCACCTGAGGTAACGTTTAAGGTTTCACTTTTTACTAATGTTTCTTCTCCACCTTTTCCTAGTAGATTTGCAAAGTTCAAGGAGGAAGAACATGAACAACACATGCCGGAAACCTTAAACAACTTGTTTGTGGAGGTCATTCAACAAGTATCAAAATATGCTCCATTCCTCGATGACATATGCACCACAAAGGATGAAGGAATAATACTTGTAATGGAGAATGCATCCACTGTTGTGCAAAGAAAGCTTCCTCTCAAACGCATAAATTTGGGAAATTTCATGTATGAGCCTGACAAGCCTAAAAAGCCAAGAAGGGGTGTTGGTTAGGTTGGACAACTTAAATCAGTAATAATTGGGAAGGCAGTCCAATTAATGAAGAAATTACCAACCTGCCATACTCAGATTTGCTTTCTTTTCCTTTTCCTTTTATTATTTTTTATTGTTTTTATTTATTTATTTTTATGTTTATTTGTTTAGTATTTTAGGATTTTATTTAGAGTGTTTTGTTTTTTAGTCTTTTTATATTGTTTTTCTTTCTGATCCTTGTTTTGAAAATAACTAGATGTAAATATAATTTTTTTTTTAACCCCGGTTAAATGGCGGATAACGGTACTCCGTGATTATTTAAATCGGTTCCATCAGCTACCCACAAAACTGATATTGTATATAAATTTCTCTTCCAATTTCTCTTTCAATTTTTTTTCATTCTTTTTTTTTCAGGATGGATGATATTCTCACAAGATTGCAGAAACGATTTCCTCCTTTTCCTCGAAATATTTTACTGAAGCTTTACCAAGTTCGACTTGAAAGATTAAGAATGCTTATGCACAAAGGGATTCCTGACGACATACGTTGGATAATTGAAGCCAAGGTACGTGAAGATGAATATCTTCCTGTTTTGCATTTACCAGGTACAGGTAGAAGCACTTTTGCAAAGAAGCGACGAGCAAAGCGCATGAGTTCAAATTGCCACAAATGTGCACGATGGACGTGTAACGGTAAATGTCGTTCTATTGGGATTCCGTCCTCTAATCGAGATGATAAAATTGAATTCATTAAGGATGGACTGAGTAAGGAGAATTTGGGTAATATCCAACTTTCTCTTGAGACGCATCCTAGTGGAGACGTACAAAGAGAAATTCTTGATTTATGGCCGCAATTCCAAAGGGAATGGCAACATCTTGGGAATCTGATGTTAAAAGACCCTGTTTGCCAGCTTGTAAGAAAACTGGATGGGAAGCATATCCTCGACTCATAGAAGGCGTTTAAGCCGTTTCTAGACGTAAAACCAGAGGAAGATGTGAGCCACAATCACAACTACAATAAATGACTTCTCAGCTTTTGGTTTGATTTGCAATAACTTCATTTTGGTTTAATTTTCGTGTTGTTCGATTTGTGTAATTATTCTTTTTTTTTATTTGTCTTTTACGGTTGATTTTTCTTCTCTTTTTGATTTTCTTCCTGAAATCACGCAAAAATCTTTTGTTAGGTTAACATTTTCTTCTGACAGGTCAGATACACTTTCGGCGACATTATTACTCTTATCTGATTCACTACTCAGTCCTCTATATATTACACCATGTACTCATTCTCTTTCAGGCACTAAAAAAAAAAAAATAAGAAAAAAAAAATGGAAAGTACTTCGTCCCAACGCATTAAAAAAATTTGTGTCTTTGGAGGTGCTTATCCAGGAAAAAATAACATATTCGCTGATGAAGCCATAAGAGTTGGAGTAATACTTGCCCAACAAAAGATCCACTTGATTTATGGAGGCGGTAGTACGGGTTTAATGGGAGCAGTCGCTACAGCAGCACACGCCGGAGGAAGTCCAGTTCTAGGAATCGTGCCAAAACTATTCACAAGTTTTTGTGGACCTACCGTGGGTAAGGAAATACAAGTCTGGAGTATCCCTGAACGGATAACAATCATGTACCATTCTGCCGATGCATTCATTGCTTTACCAGGAGGTCTGGGTACATTGGAAGAAATAGCTTGCGTGGCTTCTTGGTCATCTTTGGTCACAAATAAGAAACCCATTGGTTTGCTTAATATTAATGGTTATTTTAGTAATTTGCTTTCATATTTAGATAATGCTGTGGAAAATGGATTCATGTTTTCAGAGGCAAGGAGAACCATAATTTCTGCTACAACCATTGAAGATTTACTCAAAAAGCTCCAAGCTTATGAGTGTTTATCTGCTACGGTTGTTTCGCAAACGCTCGGAAAAAGAAAAAGAGATATGGACGAGCAAGGAGTGGATTGCACTTTGTCTTTGTGACATTATCTAACATTTTGCTTGTTGTGTCTCAGTTATAATAAGTGGTTAGCAACCTCTGCAGGTAATATCTCCTAAATTCTACCTTTAAAATTTGACATTGGGGACAATGTCATATTTTAGTAGGGGGTAAGGGACATATTTTGCTAATTTAAAAAAAAAAAAGGTTTGTTGTGTTTTAAGCAATTTAGAAGTATTCATTCTGAACAAGGTCTGAGTAAGGGAGACTTGAGACATACCTTGTCAGTTTGATTTCTTCTTTTCAAAAAAAAAAATAATGAAAAAAAAATAAAAAAAAATAATGATTTTAATCTTTTTATGTTTACTTGTTAATTTTTGTTTAGTATTTTAGGATTATTTAGGTTGCATGAGTTTGTTTTGTTTTGTTTTGAGTCTAGTTGTTCCTATTCTTATGTTATTAGTTCTTTTCTCTTACACATGATTCTTTCATTTGGGTTAATAGACTTACATTGAGGACAATGTAAGAATTAAGTGTGGGGGGGAATGATTTAGGATTTCTTTTATTTTCGTCTACTATTTTTTTTTTTTTTTATGAGTCTTTATTATTATTATTTTTAGTGTGTTTTAGTTCCTTTTTAATATAATGATGAGATATGAATTGCATAGATCTAAACTGGTTACTAGTGAGAAGATTTTCATGAGAATTAAGCTTGATACTAATTTTTATGAGCCAATGTTAATATGATATGTTGATTGAGAAAGAAGCATGTTTAGACTTAATCTGACTTGTATAATCATCCTTGTGAGTTTTTGAGCCTATAATGATTGATGCATTATACAAATCAATCTAATTTCTTTCTTGAGTGCTCTTATGATTACATGATTCTCTAGAACTTGCTTTAAACCGTTTGAGACTATATTGATACATGTGACAACATGAATATGATAGAGGCATTAGGATTATAACCAGAGCCAAACAGCCATCCCTTATTGATGTTCCAAGAGAACACACCCTTAGTGAACCAATTTGAGCCTACATTGAATAAGCTATCTCTTTGGTAACCATAACTTGTCCCTAACCTAAATATACTTATATCTTTACCTTTGTTCCAAAGATGAATTAGCATGATTTGAGACAAGTTGCAAAGACAAGGGATATTTTTTGGTTAGAAACAAGAAATAAGTGTGGGGGGAAAAGAAAAGAAAAGTCAAGAGAAAAAGAAATGGAATACTGGAAAATACATTCCTATGTAAAAATATATATATATATATATGAATCATCTCTTGAATTTGTGGAAAAAGAAAAAGATGTTACAAAGTTGTTTAGAATGAAGAAAAGGCCCAACATGAATATCCGGCCTAGGTGACTATGTACTTGTAAAGAGTTTTGAGAAGTTTCTTTGTATAATCTTTTTATGTCTCTAAACTTTATGAACTCTTTGGAACCTTTGTGATATCTTTATCCTTTTGTTCTTCAACCACATTACAAACCCCTTGGCCCCATTACAACCTTGATTAAAGACCTCTTGATTTATGAAGTTGCATGATCTTTTAGTGGAGAATAGGTGGACAAGCAAGCATATGGTAGAAGTGTTTTCATGAGATTGATTGAGTGTAAACACTTTACCACTACTTTAAAGAGTGAAAATCAAGAGAGTATCCCATGTGAGAAGTTGAGATTAAATTTGAACATGCACTATTTTGATTGAGATATGTTATGCTAATATTGGCTTAACTCAAACAATTTACATTCAAGCATGATTTTTTGTGAAATTTTTTAAGCTATTGATTAGTTTATAAGACTTGTTCAAATATTGTCTCTAATTTGTATTGAAAGGATTAGGAGTAAATATTTTTAGTATATGTAGTTTATTTATATGAAGTTTATTTATATTTTAATTTTTCAATGTTTGTGGGTATCGTTCTAGTAAACCCTCACGAGACTAAACTCGTCCACTAGGGACACCTAGGGGTTTAAAGGCTTGTGTCACATGCTAAGTGCCACCGTGATTTCCTACGAAAGTGGATTAGATTAGATTTTCTTATTTTATTTTTATTGAGTCGTTGCTAGGGACTAGCAACAATCTAAGTGTGGGGGTGTGATAACTCGTATAATTATATAGTTTTTAGTTATGTTTTATTATTGTTTTGTGTCAAATACGAGTTATTATTGTTTAGTCTAATTGTGTTTATGATCTTTTATATTTTTATGTAATTTGGTGTTTTTCACAAGTTTCTTTGAGTGATTTCAGATTACTAGAATTAAGGGCAAATCCAGTTCAGTTCCAGTTCCGACACATTTTGCCATATCAGCTATATCTGGAGTTTCACTGAAGCAATAAGGCTGAAATTTGTATCCTTGCAAAGCTAAGAGGCATATCTATCTTTTTCATGTTTTATACTTCTTGAAACGGAGTCGTTTTCCCTAGCGAAATCGACCATCAAGTTGGCTGATGTGCAATGACGTCTGTGCTGACCTGTTTTCGTATTTTGCCCATATCTGCTTATCCACATCAGCAAATGAGCTGATTCCAATGGCTATGGATCCGTAACTGATACGGGAACCTTTGTCTAGAAGACCATATGATCAGATCAGGCCTCTAATATTGACGAAATCGACCATCAAGTTGGCTGATGTGCAATGACGTCTGTGCTGACAGGTTTTCGTATTTTGCCCATATCTGCTTATCCACATCAGCAAATGAGCTGATTCCAACGGCTATGGATCCGTAACTGATAGGGGAACCTTTTTCTAGAAGACCATGTGATCAGATCAGGCCTCCAACATTGACGAAATCGACCATCAAGTTGGCTGATCAAAATTGTCATACAATATGACGAAAATTGTTAGAAAAATTCACCCACCTATTATACCTACCTTTGAAATTTGTAAAGCTTGTCTCTTGTCATTTAGCCTTCCAAAATGTGTATAAATAGAGGGCCTTGGATGATTGTAGAGGATCATATTGTACATAGGTAGGATATTAGCCATTTTAATAAAATTCTCTAAGTTTTCTTCTTCTTTCTTTTCTCTAGTTTTCTTTCTTTTCTCTAGTTTTCTTTTTCTTTAGAGAGAGCAAGAGGTTGGATAATTAATATTCTTCCTCTTCTTCTTTCTTTCTTTTATTTTCTTCTTAGATTTTCTTTAATTTTATGTTTATGTTTATAATGCCTATGCTAGGCTAAACTTCTATTTGGTTAAGGGTGATTTCAAAGCCCTAGACATGTTTTGTGATTGATTTTCAGATTCTATCTATCATTAATTTTCTATCAAAGTTGCTTATGTTCTTCTACAAGAATTGTTCATGATGTTGTCTAGATTTATTTAGGTGTACAACTAGATAGATCTTGATAATTATCTATTGCTAGTTTAGGAGTCTTGATCCGTGTAATTGTCTTGATTTCCTATTCATAAGTGGCAATTTGTGATTAATGATTATGGTCAAGTTTTCAATAATTGCAAAGTGGAACATAACCTAAGTTGAACAATCCGAGCTTATGTGTTTGTTGCTTAGATCAACCTATCTTTCTCATCATAAAGCTGCCATTAAATTGAATTTAGAGAGCTTATTCTAGGTTGTTTAATGGTTAGAGATTAAATAGAGAGCTTGTTCTATTTAACGACAAACTAAGGAAAGATTGGGGTAACAGAGCTTGTTGTTATCTACGGTTGTTAACTTTGATAGTTGGTTGATATTGATAGATCTGAAATTGATTCTTAATGATGTCTAGTGGTGGAGAATGAAACCTTAACCATATTTTTCATATTTGATTCTTCTTACTTATTTGTTTTCTTACTTTTAGTTTGCTTATTTAGTATATTTATTTTTATTGGCTGGTTATACCGCCTAATTTGTATATTAACTTTGTTTTATTTTTATTGGCTGGTTATACCGCCTAATTTAGTATATATATTTTTATTGGCTGGTTATACCGCCTAATTTAGTATATATATTTTTATTGGCTGGTTATACCGCCTTGCATCTTATTCTTATTATTTACTTTAGTTTAAATCTGGCTTCAAAAACCCCTTTTCTTTTATTGTTTTCTTTGAACGTAAGTTATAAACTATTAACTTATAAACTAAAACCCAATCCCTGAGGACTCGACCCTTGCTAACTACTATATTTACAATTGATCTTTTTAGTGCAAGGTTAAATAAGATACACTCTTTTGGGTGCATCAATACCTCTTGTTCTCCAAATGTAATTCCCGAAGGTCGCCCTTAACGGTGTCCCTTTCTCTCTTAATCTGTTCCTTCTCTTTTTCCTGAGCTGATTCCCTATCTTTCATGTCCTCAAGCTCTTCTTGTAGTCGAGCAATCTCCTTGCTCATCCGAGCCTTTTCTTTGTCAAATTCTGCTCTTGCAATTTCTAACTCTGATGGCATTTCCCTCGGTGGCGGATTCATGAACTGGACCTCCTCCCCATCTGATGTCAATAGTCTATCATTAACCCTTAATTCCCTCCATACCAGGTAATCAGGTGTGACGGTGTCGGTATATCTGGCCACTTTTATCCGGTGAGTTTTCTTCCATGCTTCAATCGCTGCCCGCACTTTTCCAGAATATCCGTCCTCCCCATAAGTGAACTCTGATGATCCTAAATGATGAGTCATGGGTGTGAATTGCCGAGACTCAACATGTCTTTGCACCAACAGAGGCGCATAACTCACAGACCCCCAAATGCTAAGCAGTGGAACTCCTGAGTTGTCCCCATATTTGTACATAATCGGCATAGGAACCATCCACGGAGCTCTCCAAGTCACCATCTCCCCTTTTAGATTCCGGAACATGTTGACCCATTTGTCTTCATTCCCGTCTTTAGGCCAATCATTTTGAAGGAATTCCCTAATCGGAACTAAAGTCTTCATGTACGGCTTGAAGGATACATTTTCTATCTTTCAAAAGTGACTTTGAATCCAAATATAAAGGAGTTGTACACACCTCTTGATCCTCCTTTGTCCTGCCCTTTTACAAAAGTTCAGGGATCGGATAGTTTCAGCTATGATGGCCGGAGATGGGTTGATCTTCTGTTCCAACTTTTCAAAGAAATGAAACACGGCTATATCCACATGACACAATATCTTCGGGAATATGATTAACCCATAGATAGCTAGGGGAAGATGTCCCTGGGCTTTTGCTTTTTCGGAACAACCCAATATCAACTGTCGGAGAGTTTCCCACGAAATGCGCCCATTTTTCTGCTTTGTGTCCACATGACTCTCAACCCATGTTGTATCCATTCCTATGATCCTAGCCACTTTCTTCTTCAAACCTGAAGGTTTCATCTCCTTCAAATATACCTGATCAGGATTAGGACATTCAATACGTAACAATGTTGAATATTCTTCAACCAGTGGTGTCATATCCTCCTTGTTAAAAGTGAAACATCTATAAGCAGGATTCCAAAACTGTGCCATATCCTGAATCAACCCACTATTGACCTGAATCGGAATTAAGAGTGCTATATCTCCATATTTCTAAGTGAAGGCTTCTTTCTCTGATACATTCCACTGGTTCCAAATGTTGGCTAACCCTCGGAGATTATTCTGTCTAGGATCCAATTTGACCCTTTCCGGCAATATTGACACATAATCTTTCTTGAGGCAATCACCATCCTCCCTCTGATCTTTTTTCGACCGTGCCCTGACTACTGCATGATCTTCTATCACTAAAATAACCTGACCCTCCATGAAAGTCCCTTGGGTTGATAACTATCCCGAGGCCAATAAACTTCAAGTGTATGATGATGTCTATGATGCATGTCAAAGAAAAGAAAACAGAAAGAAATAGATTAGTAAGGAAATGAATTCACAAATATAACATAAATAACAACATGCTTTTTTTAAAAAAAATATCCCGAAAATTTAAACAGAGCTTCGGCATTATGACGCCTTTGGGACAAAATAATAAATAAATAAATAAATACGAGCGATATGATGTTCGTTCATCATCACCCAATTTGTATCTAACATATAGAAAGATGGTAAAAGGTTGGAAATGTTCCTCCATGTGTTCTTAAACATCGGGTATCTAACAGGAATCCGGCATGGCTTCGCCTAGGTTCACTATATGAAGGTGAATTGGTTCTAAGGCCCCGAATTGTTCCTCATTGTCACTGATGAAGGCTAGTAAGGCCCCCGATAAAAGCGGGTTCAATTCGCTAGAGTATATTTTCCTATGCCCGTACGGAGGATTATCACGAAGGCATTAGGTACTTTATACTCTAGAAGTGTTTCACTAGCCCATACAGAGGATCAATCACGAAGGTGTAGTTACTTTACTTCCACTTAAAAGGACGGAACCCGGGTAGAGGATTCATGTTATGCAAATGCTAATACAGTGTGTGCGGAGGAACAAAACAAACATGTCACCACATATTCGACAACCCTTATTCTAAATACCCCACTAAAATCAAACAATGTAAAGCATCAGTCAAACAAACATATAAATATACGCAACAAAATAACCAGAGAACAAATAATAATATGAATGCACATGAATATGGGCATATTAAAACATTTTTTTTTTATTTTCAAAATTCTCTTTTATTTAATAAAATATGGGAATTAAAATTAAATACCAATTAAACCAACAAAACCGAGACTTTGATAACACACGACTAATTTCTAGGCCTGACTCTCTAATTGTCCCCAGCGGAGTCGCCAAGCTGTCGCAACCTAAAACTAACGAGTCTCATTGCAAGACTTTATTATTCGTTAAGCGTGACATTAAAAAAAATCGAGGAAAAGTCGACTTAATTCCTCTAAAAAATGAAGGTTTTGAAAATGACCTTGAAAAAGATATGGAGTCGCCACCAATCTTTTTTTAGCTAGGTGTGATCGGCCACCTATTAAAACCGGTTTTATAAAATATTTTAAAAATTAATTAAAACATTTTTAAAACCAATTTCAAGTCTGCGTTTAAACCAGAGAAGTCAAAGAAACGGGTTCGGGACTCGGTTACGTGCGGGGAAGGATTAGCACCCCCACAACGCCCGTATAAAACGGTACCTTATTAATCGTGTGTTATCTCAAGTCTCGGTAAAAGAAATCGGTTTTAAATTTAGTATTTCAAGTTAATTCCCAATTTAAAGAAAAATATTTCATTTTTAATCAAAAATGATTCGGAATTTATAAATTCAAAATTTTCCTATATTCCCCAACAAACGTGGCAAAATATAGAAACTTTTATTAGTTTTGGAAAACTTTCCGAATCATTCTCTTTTTTTGAAAGAAAGATATTCCTTTATTAATGATAATTGATGATATTCCCTCCAGCAAACCCGATAGAGAACTCATGAATTATTTTAACTCGGGAATATCTTTATTTTTTATTGAAAAATCGTTATCCTTTTGAAAACATTTTAAAAGATATGAATATGTATATGCATGACATAAATAAAATGACATAGCAAAATCTAAATAATATAATGTAACCTAAATGACATGATATGATTTGAATGCCTTAGCATATTCTAAATGAAATGAAATATCCTAAGTTATATGATATATTCTAAATGAAATTAAATGACCTATGTAACATAATGCATTCTATATGAAATGCAATATCCTAAGTCATATTATATAATCTAAATGAAATAAAATATTCTAGATGACACAATATATCCTAAATGGAATGAAATGATTTAAATGACATGACAAATATGAATGATATGTCATATAATTTAAATGACATGGAATAAGATAATGCTATCATATAATATGCATGAAAATAAAAATAATAATGCATGAACATAGTATATGCTAAATAAAAATAACTAAATAAAAGCATAGAATATCATGAAATATTCAAAGCCATATAATAAACCATATAACATCAACAAAAAATATAAATCAAAATAATAACAATATCATAGAAATTATTATAGCAAGAATCACATATTATATAAAATGCATGAATATGAAAAATGCAATGCATGAAATGTATTTTTTCCTTTAATTAAGCAAATCCGTATATCTAAAAAGATATCCGGCTACCTTAGGAAAATATGTCAAATTAAATATTCTAAAACCGAAATACTTTGTGATTGTTTGAAAACAATTTTGAAAAGCTTGAATTAAAAGTAAAAACTGGGCTAAATCTTTTTTAAATGGCTCTAATTTCCTAAGTTTAAAAATCCGGACTTGACTACCCTTAACCCGGGACTCGAAAAACCATTTTTAGAGTTTAAAAAGGCTTAGAAACTATACTAAGTCAGTAGCTAACCCTCCTAATCAGCCCATAACTTAACCAAAACAGAAAAATGATTTTTCTTTAAATTCAATTCTGACTCCACTGTCCAGTTTTAAGCCACGATTTTTTACCCTATTTTTAAAAATTCAAAAAATTTTGAAAACAATACTGGAGATTCAGGACATGTAAAACTACACGAGAAAAAATCGGCTTAATTTTCTGATTAAAGATGAATTCCCAGAAAAATCGGAGATGTAAGAGTATTGGGTGAAAAAACTGCTTTGCCAAAACACATTTTTGCCTTTGATAAAATCATTTAAAAATCAAAGTAAAAATATTTGAAACTCATAAAATGACTTACAAACAGTAGCTAGGACTTTTTGAAAGTTAGATAAAAATTGGCTAAGTAAAAAAAATCACAAAGGTAGAATAATCAACTTGACAAACTTAATTTTCCACAAGTGTGCTCAAGAGAGCATGACTTTGAACCATTAATTGGCTCAAGTCATTATTCAAGTGGCATGACCATGAAATGTATGAAACAATACAGCAAACATAGTGCATGAAATGCATGAGTTTAAACCTAAATGTCATGGAAAAATGAATGTCATTCATATAGTGACCTAGACCTAAATGAGCTTGCATGGCATTTAATGCAACCTAGACCTAAAATGCATGAACATGCATGGAAAATAAACCTAACTTAATAACTAAAATATGCATGGCATTTTCACAAACACAAAGCATGCTTAAACTAAAAACTCAACCAAATATCATGCAAATGCTAACCTATCAACTAACATGGCAAGAATGCACATAAAATGCAAAAATTCAATGTTGGCCAAATAGACTAATGTAACGAGCAAACATGGCATTTTCACAAACACTTGGCATACGAGCATGCAAAACTAAATCAAATGTCATACAAATGCAAAAACCTACCAACTAACATGGCAAAAATGCAACACACAATGCAAAACACATGGAGTAACCAAATGGCCTCAAGCTCCAACAAGCATGGCACTTTCACAAACACTTGGTATACTAACATGCTCAACTAAAATATAACACTCAAATCATGCAAAAACCACACAAGCATTTTCACAAACACTTAATATACTAAATCTAAAACATGCTCAACTAAGATATAAAACTCAAATCATGCAAAGACCATACAAGCATTTTCACAAACACTTGATATACTAAATCTAAAACATGCTCAAATTTAAACATTATGAAAACAGAAAATAAAAAATGCAAAAACATGATATTTAAAACATAAATGGCAACAAACAAAGCAATCAAATTAAAATATAACTCAAGAATATGAAGTAAAATAACATTTAAAACACCAAGATCAAAGAAAATAACATAAACAATATCCTAAAATAAACCAAAACAGCAACTTAAATAAATAATATAGGTCATTTGGCCATGGTGAGTATAATATAAAAAAAAATTGTAAAAAACATATTTAAAAAAGAGATGAAGGAAGAACTTAAGAAGAACGATAAAAAAAACATTTATTTAAAATGGAAACTCAACAAATAGTAATCAAAATAGCAAAAATAAGAATGGAAAATCAAGAAAGTGCAAGAGTTGGTGCTCAAGAGCAACCTCAAGAAGCTATATTTCAAGCTTTATCTCTTCAAACTTTCCTTTCTTTTCTAAACTATTCTTTTTTGCTTTCAACCAAGGAGAGAAAAAACCAAAGAAAAACTAAAAGAACTCAGAAAAATGAAGATGAAAAATGAAATTTCAGACCCCCCCAACTATGTTGGCCGAAACCCCCTCATATTGCCCAAGGATGTTGTCATTTTTCTTGTAACCAATTTTCCATCAAATGGCTAATAATTCAAGGTGAAAAATCATGAAATTACCACCTTTAGATTAGCATCTCAGCTCTCTCAAATTACAGCTGTTCAAGAATAATGTTGACATCTCTCTTGGCCTATGTGGCTTAATCACCATGGCTTGATCAAAGAGAATCTCTAACTAACTCTTGATTTTTAGCCATTTGATTGAAAAATCAGAAGCTTCCTCCTTCCTTTGGGCCTGGGCAGGCCAACACTTCTCTTTTCCAGCCCAACTCTGATTTTTTGAAAGGCCCAAAGAAGCCCTTTTCGGTTGCCTGGGTGAAATGACCGTTTTGCCCCCCGGATGCAAATAAATATCAAACGGACTCCAAATTCAATTTTTTCTTTTTTTAATACTTCCAAAATAATAAAATATTGAGTTCTGGAGGTTTTCAAAATTATCCGAGTCCGTTTGCTATTTGTTTGGATTTTTCTTCCAAAAATGCTCTTTTATGCCCCCACATTTTACCATTTTTTATACGAGCTCCAAATCAATATTTTTCTTCACCAATCTCTTCCAAATAATTTAAAAGTGTGATCTGGAAGTTTTCATAATTTTTGAAGCTCATTTGGTATTTTTTCGGGATTTATCGGCTTGAATTACTACATAGGAGGCCTGGGATTTGGCCATTTTGCAAACGAACTCCGAATCAAGATTTTATTTCGCCAATCTCTTCCAAATAATTTAAAAATTATATTTGCAAAATTTCAAAATTTTTGGAGTCCATTTGCTATTTTTTCGAGATTTATCTTCTTGAATTATTGCATAGGAGGCCCGGGATTTGGCCATTTTGCAAACGAAGTCCGAATCAAGATTTTCTTTCACCAATATCTTCCAAATAATTTAAAAATGAGATTTGAAAAATTTCAGAAGATTTGGAGCTCATTTGCTATTTTTTCAGGATTTTTCTTTTTGAATTACTACATAAGAAGCCCGGGATTTGGCCATTTTGCAAACGAACTCCGAATCAAGATTTTATTTTACCAATCTCTTTCAAATGATTTAAGAATGAGATTGACAAATTTTTAGAATTTTCGGAGTCCATTTGCTATTTTTCCCAAATTTTCCAATTTTGCCCTTTTACCTCCGAAACCCGGTTTTGCTCAAAACAAGTTCGATTTTCAAATTTTCTTCAATATGAGCCTTGGGATATCCCTTTTTAATCATTCCTTATCCATTGGCGGCTTTGGTCTTACCAAGTCGGGCCATTTCCGTGATTCTTCCCGATTTCACCGAAATCCACTAAAAACCCTAATTCTCGGTTTTCTCCCGGATTGACTTTTCTTCAGTTTTTCTTACAAGTGGCTTCTCCATTACTCGTAGTTAGTGCTTATCTTTCATTTGAAACCTTCAATTTCGACCAATTTGATCGTTTAAGCACTTTTCCCCAAATTTCTCGGATTAGGGTTTCCTTTCTATTAAATCTCCAAATCCCAACTTCCGAACTCCATATCGTTCAATGTAGACCTCGGATTGTCAAAATTCTTTCGCCATTTTTCAATTGAACTTAAAATCTTGATTTTGAAAGTGGGTTGACTTTTTTAGTAGTTGACATTCTGGGTTGACTTTTTTCGGGGTCTACAAATGTGATATAGTGCCCATGGAAATTCGAATGACTCCAAGCGTAAAAATGGAAATTCTATATATCTATCTCCCCTGTAGATTGCTTTTTAATGAGAATATTCGTGCTTGACATGATGAATGGCCATCTTTCATATTCTTTTCACTAAGAAGAAATTATCCTTAGTCACCTGTTTGAGCCTTAGGAATTATTTCTTTCTTTAAACCTTGATCAAGGATCACCCTCTACATTAGAGGGAAAATGCGAAGAAAAATAATCAAAAATCATGGCAAAAAAAAAAGGCATCGGAAAATGTGAAAATCAAAGAATGGCTAATGAAAGTCAACAAAGCAAAAAAAGAAGAAAGGAAAGTCCAAAAAAGGGACAAATGTTTCAAGAATGAGTTCTCCTCAGGAAATGATCCTTGATTCAATCACCCTTAAACACATTTTGGGCCTATTTTATCCTTTCTTTCTTTCTGAACCCGAACCTTGGCCTACATTACGTGCTTTAGAAAGTCCATTTTGATCAAGCATGGATATTTAATTTGAAAGGTTATTTTCAGAATGCATCCCATCTTTTGAATTGATATTTTTACCTTGGAAACATTTAGAATTCTCAGATGCATGGTAGAATACAAAAAAAATGAAAATGAAAAAAGAATGTAAAAGGAGAGGTTTAAGTCGAAAACCCGCAAAGGGCGACTTAATACCAAATGGAGGACACTTGAGCTGAAAACCCGAAAAGGGCAGCTCAGGTACTGACTAAAGTTTGAATCAATGCTCCGTGTAAAGGGGGAGAAGGTATCTAAAAATCAGAGGAAAGGGGAACAACTAAGTTTGATGTAACTACGGAAGCCGAGAGGTTACCCAAGTAATTGCTTGTTCAAGAGAAATTTTAGATGGTTTGAAAAATGAGGGGTCAAAGATATTCCGCATCCGGGCATCTACAACCTATAACATTACATTTGTTTCTTATATCCTTGATATTCACTTTTACAATTTTAAAAAAAAAAACATTTGTTGCAATAAATTCTTGTTATCCTTTTCATGACATTTTTGCTTGATTCATATTTTCTTTCATACATTTTTGAGATGCATCATGATTGTTATTAAATTGAATGATGATTAGTAATAAAAAAATCTTTAAATAAAAGGATTTTAGAGTATTACTAAAGAATAGATTTAAATCTTGGGAAAGGTTTGGAAAGTTCACCAAGTAAAAGAAAACAGTGAACGTGTTGGAGACTCCATCACCAAGTCAAAAAATCTGTGAATTTTAGCGAAAGTCAGAAACTGAGACTGTTTGACAAGTTATCTGTAGTGAAGGGTTCCTTAAGTGGGGCATCAGTGAACAATCGAAGACTCTGTCATGAAGTCGGATAATCTGTGAACCTCAAAGAAACCATGGAATAGAAATCATGACACAATCATTTGATTGCATTCATTCTTAGGAAACATACAAGCATTTGCAACGCATGTCATTCTCATCATTGCATTTAGCTAACATTGCAGAAATCAGGAAAACATGGACTTCCCCAAAGTGAACTCGTTCTGCTTTTCAAATGAGTCGAGCCTCGAGATCACCATCGAGGTACGTTCCTTTCCAAATCGAACTCATTTTACTTCTCAAATGAGTCGAGCCCCAAGATCGCCGTCAAGGTATCTTCCTTTCATTTTCAAGTAAATTTTTTTTTTCCAAATGAGCCAAACCCAGAATCATTCTTAGTATTTCCTTTTGTTTTAAATCGAATTCATTCTGTTTTATCAAATGAGTCGCGCCCCGAGACCATTGTCGAGGTATTTCCTTTTGTTTTAAAGTGAATTCATTCTATTTTATCAAATGAGTCGAGCCTTGAGACCATCGTCAAGGTATTTCCTTTTGTTTCAAATCGAATTCATTCTGTTTTATCAAATGAGTCGAGCCTTGAGACCACCGTCGAGGTATTTCCTTTTGTTTTAAATCGAATTCATTCTGTTTTATCAAATGAGTCGAGTCTTGAGACCACCGTCAAGGTATTTCCTTTTGTTTTAAATCGAATTCATTCTGTTTATCAAATGAGTCGAGCCTTGAGACCGTTGTCAAGGTATTTTAAAATCACGGGTAAGGTCTCCGAGCACCATTTTTAAGACCTCAAGACACCATTCTTAAAGACCTCCGGGCATCAATTAATCAAAATCATGGATAAGACCTCCGGGAGCCATATTTAGAAAGTACCTCTGGTTTCACCTAGGTCTTTCAACTTCTGGCTTCACCCAAGTCATCACCTTGAAAATTATCTGTGGTTTCGCCTAGATAACTTTTCGACTTCTGGTTTCTCCCAAGTCATCACCTTGAAAATTATCTACGATTTCGCGTCGATAACTTTTCTACTTCTGGTTTCACCCAAGTCATCACCTTGAAAATTATCTATGGTTTCGACTAGATAAATTTTCGACTTTTGGTTTCGCCCAAGTCATCACCTTGGAAATTATCTACGGTTTCGCCTAGATAACTTTTTGACTTCTGGTTTCACCCAAGTCATCACCTTGAAAATTATCTACGATTTCGCCTAGATAACTTTTAGATTTCTGGTTTTGCCCAAGTCATCACCTTGAAAATTATCTACGGTTTCGTCTAGATAACTTTTCTACTTTTGCTTTCGCCCAAGTCATCACCTTGAAAATTATCTACGGTTTCGCCTAGATAACTTTTCGACTTCTGGTTTCGCCCAAGTCATCACCTTGAAAATTATCTATGGTTTCGCCTAGATAACTTTTTGACTTCTAGTTTCGCCCAAGTCATCACCTTGAAAATTATCTACAATTTCGCCTAGATAACTTTTCTATTTTTGGTTCTTCCCAAATCATCACTTTGCAAATCGAACTCGTTTTCTTAAGACGGGTCGAGCCTTGATTAGTCAGGGAACTCAAGTTAAGGACAATATCTTCTATTTACAGCTTTTTTTTCCAAAAAAAAAAAAGAAAAGAAAAAGAAACCCCCTTTTCCTTCTCTTCACATGTGATTTCACTAACCGAAAAAAATTTAGTGTTTGTCTATCTTTGCCTGATTCCCGATTCTCAGCAATAGCCAAAGAGGGGCAATTGTAGACACTTAATTTTGTTCGGATAACTAAAATAGGTATTTTTTTCTTCCTAAATTGATGATTCAGAATGTAAAAAGACTTTTTTCATCCTGCAGGTGGTACTCTGAGACTTAGTCTAAAAAGGTGAGCATAAAAAGTCAAACTTGAAAAGTCAACCCCAAAAAGTCAACTACTGAAAGAGTCAACCCACTTTTAAAATATAGATTTGAAGTTCAATTGAAAAATAGCGAAAGAATTTTGATAATCCGAGGTCTACATCGAAAGATATGTAGTTCGGAAGTTAGATTACGGAGATTCAGTAGAAAGGAAACCCTGATTCGAGAAATTTGGAGAAAAGTGAATGAACAATCAAATTGGTCAAAATTGAAGGTTCCAAATGAAAGATAAGCACTGACTACGGGTAATGGAGAAACTACTTGAAAGAAAAATTGAAAGAAAAGTCAATTCGGAAGAAAATCGAGAATTAGGGTTTTTGGTGGATTTCGATGAAATTTGGAAAATTTACAGAAATGGTTTGATCCGATAAGACTAAAGCCCCTAATTGATGAGAAGTGATTCAAAAAGGATAGCCCTAGGCTCAGTTTGAAGAAAATCTAAAAATCCAACTTGTTTTGAGCAAAATCGGGTTTCGAAAGCAAAAAGGCAAAATTGGAAAATTTGGGAAAACTAGCAAATGGACTCCAAAAATTTGAAAAATTTGCAGATCCCATTCTTAAATCATTTTGAAGAGATTGGTGAAATAAACTCCCAATTCGGAGTTCTTTTACAAAATGGCCAAATCCCGGGTCTCCTACGTAGAAATTCAAGAAGATAAATCCCAAAAAAATAGCAAATAAACTCCAAAAATTCTAAAAATTTGGAGATCTCATTCTTAAATTATTTTGAAGAGATTGGCGAAAGAAAATCTGGATTCGGAGTTCGTTTGCAAAATGGCCAAATCCCAGGCCCACTATGTAGTAATTCAAGCAGATAAATATCTAAAAAATACCAAATGAGTTCCAAAAATTATGAAAACTTCTAGATCATACTTTTAAATTATTTGGAATAGATTGGTGAAGAAAAATCTAGATTTGGAGCTCGTTTAAAAATGGTAAAGTTTAGGAGCATAAAAGGGCAATTTTGGAAGAAAAAAATCCAAATAAACAGCAAATGGGCTCGAAAAATTTTGAAAACCTCCAGAATTCAATTTTTTTTTTATATATTTTGAAAGTATTGAAAAAAGAAAATTTGAATTTGGAGTCCGTCTGCTATTTATTTATGTTCGAGGGGCAAAAAGGTCATTTTACCCAAGAAACTGAAAAGGGCTTTTCTTGCCTTTTAAAAAAATGAATCATGGGCTGGAAGATAAGGGGTCAACCGGCCAAGGCCCAATGGTGGGCACATTTTCTTTTTTTTTTTTTAATCAAAAGGCCAACAATAAAGAGGAAGGTAGCTATTTTTTTTGATCAAGCCTTTGTAATTAAGCCACATGGACCAATGCATGTAGGGGGAGAATGTCAACATAATGGCTTAAGATTCTTGAACAACTGTAATTGTGGATAGCTGATTACCTAATCTAAGGGTGATACTTTCACATTTTAAACATCTTGAATCAATAGCCTTTGGATCAAAATTGGTTGAAAAAAAATGACAACATCCTAGCATTTAGAAGGCCATTCGGCCATTACAAGGGGAGGGGTCTCTCTCTTTCATTTTCATCTATTCACTCTCTTGTTTGGTGGATTTTCTCTCCATTTTTGAAAGGCAAAAGGAAAAGTTTAGAAAAGAAAAGAAAGTTAGAAGAGAAAAAGCTTGCAATATAGCTTTTAGAGGTTGCTTTAAGCACCATACTCTTGCACTTTCCTTAATTTTCTATTATGGATTTGTTATTTTTATTACTATTTGGTGAGTTTCTTTAGATTTTTATTTTTAAAATAAGTGTTTTTAATATTCTTCTTTAAGTTTCTTCCTGATTCTTTCTTGTAAAAAGCTTTTGAAAAAAAAATTTCTCTTATTTTTGAGTTGGCCGAATGGCCTATTGTTTTTGGTAGTTGCTATTTTGCTTCTTTATTTCAAGATCCTAGTGATGTTTAACAGGTTTGGATGATCTAAATCTTCTTCAAATACATAAATATGACGCTTGTTTTGATTTGGTTGCTTGCTTGTTTTCATTTTTGAGTCTATTATCTTGTTATCATGTTTATTTTACTTGTCTTGCATTTTTGATTTTCTGTTTTCAAAATGTTTAAGTTTGTTTATGTTTTACATTTTGTTAATCCATGTGTTTGTGAAAATGCCTATTGGTTTTCATGCATTTACTTTATATTTGCATGATTTGAGTATTATTCTTTAGCTATGCATGTTAGTATATCATGTGTTTGTGAAAATGCCTATTGGTTTTCATGCATTTACTTTATATTTGCATGATTTGAGTATTATTCTTTAGCTATGCATGTTTGTATATCATGTGTTTGTGAAAATGTCATGCTCATATTAAAGTATGAGACCATTCGGCCACCCCTCTTTTTTAAGCTTTGTGTGTGCATTTTTTTTATACTAGTTGATAGGTTTGCATTTTCATGATATTTGGTTGTGCATTTTGTTTAAGCATGCTATAGGTTTGTGTTATTTCCATGCATTCTTTAGGTTTAGGATTGGTTTGCTTTGCCATGCATATTCATGCATTTTAGACCTAAGTTGCATTAAATGCCATGCAAGTTCATTTAGGTCTAAGTCATATTCTCTATGCCATGCATTTTTCATGTCATTTAGGTCCTAAATCATGCATTTCATGCATCATATTTGCTGTATTTTCATGCATTTCATGTCATTGCCACTTGATTTATGACTTAGATCAATCAATGGTTCAAAGTCGTGCTCATTTTGAGCATACTTGTGGAAAATTAAAGAGTAGTCAAATTGATTATTCTACCTTTGTGATTTTTTCTACTTAGCCAATTTTTTCCTAACATTTCAAAAGTGTTAGCTACTGTTTGTGAGTCTTTAGAAGAGTCTCTAACATTTTTACTTTGATTTTTAAATGATTTTATCAAAGGCAAAAAAATATGTTTTGGTAAAACAATTTTTCCACCCAGTACTCGTACTTTCCCGATTTTTTTGGGTAGTCATATTTAATCAAAAAATTAAGCCAATTTTTTCCCATGTATTTTTACATGTCCTGAGTTGCCATTATTTTGTTTAGATTTTTTTGAATTTTTAAAAATAGGGTAAAATATCGTGCTTTAAAACTAGATAGTAGAGGCAGATTGAATTTGAAGGAAAATCATTTTTCTGTTTTGGTTAAGTTACTTAGATGGGGCTGATTAGGAAGTTTACCTACTGAATTAGGGTAGTTTCTAAGCCTTTTTAAACTCTAAAAATGATTTTTTAAATCTCGGGTTAAGGATGGTCAAGTCTGGGATTTTAAACTTAGGAAAATAGAGCCTTTTAAAAGGGGTTTAGCTAAGTTTTTATTTTTAATCTAAGCTTTTCAAAATTGTTTTCAAACAATCACAAAGTATTTTGGTTTTTAGAATATTTAATTTGATATATTTTCCTAAGGTAGCCGGATATCTTTTTAGATATACGGATTTTCTTAATTAAAGGAAAAAAATACATTCTCATGCATTACATTTTCCATATTCATGCATACTATATAATATGTGACTTTTGCTATGATAATTTCCATGGTGTTGTTATTATTTATTATTTATATTTTGATGTTATGTTGTTTATTATATGGTTTTGAATATTTCATGATATCCTATGCTTTTTATTAAGTTATTTATTTTTGTCACATTATTTAGCATATACTATGTTCATGCATTATTATTTTCATTTTTATTTTCATGCATATTATATGATAGCATTATTTTATGTTTCATGTCATTTAGATTATATGCCATATCATTTATATTTGCCATGTCATTTAAATCATTTTATTCCATTTAAAATATATCATATGACTTAGGATATTACATTTCATATAAAATATATCATGTTACCTAGGTCATTTGATTTCATTTAGAATATATCATATGGCTTAGGATATTTCATTTCATTTAGAATATGCTAAGACATTTAAATTATATCATACCATTTAGGTTGCATTATATTATCTAGACTTTGCTATGTCATTTTATTTATGTAATACATATTCATATTCATATAATATTTTAAATGTTTTGAAAAAGGTAATGATTTTTCAATAAAATAAAGATATTCTCGAGTTAAAATAATTCATGAGTTCTCTGCCAGGTTTGCTAAGGAGAATATCATCAATTATCATTAATAACGTAATATCTTCTTTAAAACGAGAATGGTTCGAAAAAGTTTCCAAAATAATAAAAATTTCTATATTTTGCCATTCTTGTTGGGAAATATAGGAAAATTTTGAATTAATAAATTTCGGATCATTTTCAATTAAAAAATGGAATTGTTTTTCTTTAAATTGGAAATTAATTTGAAATACCAAATTAAAAATCGACTTTTTACCGAGACTTGAGATAACACGATTAATAAGGTACCGTTTTATACGGGCGTTGTGGGGGTGCTAATCCTTCCCCACACTTAACCGAGTCTCGAACCCGCTTCTTTGGTTTCTCTGGTTTAAAACGCAGACTTGAAATTGGTTTTAAAAAATGTTTTAATTAATTTTAAAATGTTTGTAAAATCGGTTTTAATAGGTGGCCGATCACACCTAGCCAAAAAAAGATTTCAAGGTTATTTTCAAAACCTTCGTTTTTCTAGAGGAATTAAGTCGACTTTTTCTCTTTTTTTTTTAATGTCACGCTTAATGAATAATAAAGTCTTGCGATGAGACTTGTTATTTTTTAGGTTGCGACAGCTTAGCCACAAGCTGAGGAGGTCAAATCTGTCTTCTTGCTTTGCACCAATAATTTGATATTTTTGACTCCCAAGTCTTTTTGCATCTTGTGATTGTGATTTTGTATGCTCTTTAACATCCTAATTGACATGTTTTGACTTTATCTCTTCCAAAATACCTATAAAGCATAAAAACCTAGTAAAATGTCAATGAACTTAAGAATGAAAGCACAAAGTATAGGAAGTTAAATAGGAAAATGTATGAAATTAAGCACTTATCAAACAATCCGAGCTTATGTGTTTGTTGCTTAGATCAACCTATCTTTCTCATCATAAAGCTGCTATCAAATTGAATTTAGAGAGCTTATTCTAGGTTGTTTGATAGTTATTAAATAGCTAGCTTCCATTTAATGACAAACTAAGGAAAGATTGGGGTGGAAGAGCTTGTTGTTATCTACGGTTGATAATTTTTATAGTTAATTGATGTTGATAAATCTAATGTTGATTCTCAATAATATTTAGTGGTGCCAAATGATCTCTTAGCCATACTTCTCTCATATTTGATTTCTTCTTACGTACTTGCTTCTTCTTTTTCTCGTTACTTTCTAAACAAATTTAAAACCCCCTTTCTTTTATTGTCTTTGAACTTGAGTAACAAATGAGTAACTTATAAATTAAAACTCAATCCCTGAGGATTCAACCCTTGCTTAACTACTATACTTAACAATTGATTTTGTAGTGCAAGGTTAAAAAAAAATACACCATTCTGAGTGCATCATATTCTTAGGTTTCGTTACGTTTTCTATCTTTATTTTGGTTACTTACATTATGTTTCTAAATTTCAGGTATATTTAAGATAATGAAGCAATAACATATCAATTAGG
The DNA here is from genome assembly GCA_030761205.1 of Fremontodendron californicum. Lineage (NCBI taxonomy): Eukaryota > Viridiplantae > Streptophyta > Magnoliopsida > Malvales > Malvaceae > Fremontodendron > Fremontodendron californicum. The sequence continues at coordinate 17,071,482 of JAULJL010000010.1, read as the reverse complement.
ATGTTAAAGAGCTTACAAAATCACAATCACAAGATGGAAGAAGACTTGGGAGTCAAAAAGATCAAATTTTTGCTACAGAGCAAGAAGGTAGATTTGACCTCCAAAGCTTGCTGCAAGGGAAACATGATTTTAATGTTCTTATTCAAAGAAACTTCTTTCTTGACTTTTGAAACTGACTTGAATATCTTTCCAACGATATATCATGTGCCAAAATCGGATAAGAAACGGTCACCCAAATTGGCACTGGAATATTTCCCTCAACAACCTAAGTTGAATAATCCATGTTTATATGTTTGTTGCTTAGATCAACCTATCTTTCTCATCATAAAGCTACTGTCAAGTTGAATCTAGAGAGCTTATCCTAGATTCTTTGATGGTTAGAGATTAATTCGAGCTGTTTATCCTATTTAGCGACGAACTAAGGAAGGATTGGGGTAGCAGAGCTTATTGTTATCTACGGTTGATAGTTTTGATAGATTATTGATGTTGATAATTCTGATATTGATTCTCAATGATTTTTTGTGGCAGCGAATAACTCCTTAACCATACTTTATCTTATTTGATTTCATCTTATTTCTTTAAATCTTGTTTTTCTTATTTCTTTACTTTCAAATCAATCCAAACCCCTCTTATTCTTTTAGAACTAAAGTTATAAATCAACAACTTGTAAATTAAGAGCAATCTCTGTGGATTCGACCTTTGCTGACTACTTTACTAAACAATTGATCATACTAGTGCAAGGTTTAATAAGATACACTATTCTAAGTCATCAATATAGTAAAAATATTTACGCCTAATCCTTTCAATATAAATTAGAGAAAATCATTGGACAAGTCTTATAAACTAATCAATAGCTAAAGCATTTCACAAAGAATCATGCTTGAATGTATATGGTTTGAATTAAGCCAACATTAACATAACATATCTCAATCAAAATAGTGCATATTCAAACTTAATCTCAACTTCTCACATGGGATACTCTCATGATTTTCTCTCTATATAGTGGTGGTAAAGTGTTTACACTCAATCAATCTCATGAAATTAGTCCTACCATAGGCTTGCTTGTCCACCCAATCTCCACTATTTAGAACATGCAACTTCATGAATCAAGAGGTTTGTGGTTGGAAGATGTGAACTCCAAGATTCTCATAAGCTTTATTTGGTTTTCATCTTCTCCGAGAACTTGGAATATTCATTGAAAATGAAAAACAAGAAAAACAAACTAATTAAAACTAAAAGTAACAATAAACCAAGTAACTAATAAATTAAAGAAAGCAATCCCCAGTAACGATGACAAAAACTTGATGCACTCAAAATAGTGTATCTTATTTAACCTTCCACTTAAAATAATCAATTGTTAAGTATAGTAATGAGCAAGGGTCAATTCCACAGGGACTGGGTTTTAATTTATAAGTTATTAGTTTATCACTTAAGTTCAAAAACAAGAAAAGAAAAAGGGGTTTTAAGATGTTTTAAAAGTAAACAAACAAGAAAAATAAGAAGTAAAGAATCAGATATGAGAAGTATGGTTAAGAGCTCATTCGCCACCACTAAACATTATTGAAAATCAATATCAAAACTATCAACATCAATTAACTATCAAAACTATCAACCGTAGATAACAATAACCTGTGTTACCCCAATCCTTCCTTAGTTTGCCGTTAAAAAGGATAAACACCACTACTTAATCTCTAATTGTCAAATAACCTAGGATAAACATCTCTAGATTCAAAATGAAAGTAGCTTTATGATGAGAAAGATAGGTTGATCTAAGCAACAAACACATAAACTTGGATTGTTCAACTTATGTTATGTTCCACATTTCAATTACCGAAAACTTGACCATAATCATTAATCACAAATTGCCACTTATGAATAGGAAATCAAGACAATTACGGATCAAGACTCCTAAACTAGCATTAGACAATTATCAAGATCTATCTAGTTGTACACCTAAACAAATCAAGATAAATATCATGAACAATTTTTATAGAATAACTTAAGCAATTTTGATAGGAAACCAATGATAGATAAAATCTGAATATTAATTACACAACATGTCTAGGGCTTTGAAATCACCCTTAACCAAAAGAAAACTTTAGCCTAGAATAGGCATTGTTAACATAAACATAACATTAAAAGAAACTAAGAAGAAAACTAGAAGAATGGATAAGAAGAAGAAGAATATTAATTATTCAACCTCTTGCTCTCTCAAACTCTCTAAAACAAAGCAAGAAAAATCAGATTACAAAGCATAGAATGTGTTTTGCAGCTCTCCCCTTGTGTCTCTATTTATAGGCAGCAACTAGGGCTTCTTTATGCTGATTTGCGGCTCCCCCCTTTTGTAAGGAAAGGTGGCTGGCGGCTAGGGGTTTAATTTAGGGTACGCGGCTAGGGTTTAAGCAAAAAGGGCAAGGTGTATTCAAGTAGGAAAGACTTAGAAGGAAAGAATACAAGGCTGGCATGTTTTTAAGGAAAGAAGGGAAACTTGCAGCCAAAGTAGATGTTTAAAAGGAAAGTTCAAAACTGCTAGCATTTCCTACTTTGACTAGGTTTGTGTTTAAAGGAAAGTTTTTGCAGCCACATGGGATATTCTACAAGGAAAGGTTCAAGGCTACCACAACTCCTATTTTGACTAGGAAAACATGTAATCAGCTATGGCATTTAACAAGGGAAGAATTAGGGTAGCCCATGATATTACAAAATGAGGTGGTGGCTGACTTTATTTAGCTCAAAATATTTCTTGCCGCTAGGGTTCTTTTAGGGTTGAACTTTAGGTTTTTGGCTAGGGATTTTATCAAGAAAGGAGATAGGCCGCATATAGTCTTCTTGAAGAGTCTCTTATGCTTGAAGTTTTATTTCATGTCCAAATTCATTCTTTTTAACTTCAAAGTATCCATTGTCTTCCAAAACACCTACAAAACTCAAAACCTAGTAAAATGTCAAGGATTTCAAGAATCAAAGCACAAAGTATAAGGAAAGTAAATAGAAAAATGTATGGAATCAAGCACTTATCAGTATAACTGATGCACTCAAAATAGTTTATCTTATTTAACCTTGCACTTAGAATAGTCAATTCTTAAGTATAATAATGAGCAAGGGTCAATTTCACAGGTATTGGGTTTTAATTTATAAGTTATTAGTTTATCACTTAAGTTCAAAAATAAGAAAAGAAAAAGGGGTTTTAAGATGTTTTAAAAGTAAGCAAACAAGAAAAATAAGAAGTAAAGAATCAAATATGAGAAGTATGGTTAAGAGGTCATTCGCCACCACTAAACATTAGTGGAAATCAATATTAGACTTATCAACATCAATTAACTATCAAAACTATCAACTGTAGATAACAACAACCCATGTTACCCCAATCCTTCCTTAATTCGTGATAAGTGCTTAATTTCATATATTTTCCTATTTAATTTCCTTATACTTTGTGCTTTGATTCTTACTTCCTTGATATTTTACTAGGTTTTTATGCTTTGTAGGTATTTTGGAGGAGATGAAGTCAAAACATGTCAATTAGGATGTTAAAGAGCATACAAAATCACAACCACAAGATGGAAAAAGACTTGGGAGTCAAAAAGATCAAATTCTTGGTGCAAAGCAAGAAGACATATTTGTCCTCCGGAGCTTCTTGCTAAGAAAACAGGATGTTAGAATCTTTGTTCGAAGAAATGGTCATGGGCCTTGAATTAGATAGCTGACTTGATTACCTTTCCAACAGTTGGTCATGGGCCTAAATCAGATAAGAAATGGTCATCCAAATCGGTATTGGAATATCTCCCAAAACAACCCTAGTGGTAGAAAAAACCCTAGCCGCAAATCACATTTTTTTCTTAATACCCTAGCTGACATTTATGTTTATCCTTGTCAAAGAAGGATTAGTGGCTATCAACTTGCATTAACTGCATTAATTGCAAGAATATTTCCTTAAAGCTAATCCAAGTCAAAGTAGGAGAATTAAATCAGCCAAGACTTTCCTTCCTTACACTTACTTTGGCAGCAAGTTTGTAATCTCTCCTCATTAAAGAGTACTTTGACTAAGACTTTCCTACATTATTAAAACCTTGGCTGCCAAGTATTCCTTCTTTCCTTAAAACACAAAAGTCAGCCACTTTTCCTTAACTTTAGTTACAAGTCAGCATTTACTGAAGGGAGAGACCTGCATTCACTTGTTTGATGCCCTAGCTATTGCCTATAAATAGAGAACACGGGGGCAAACGAAAATACACTTCTCCAAGCTATAAAGTTATGATTTCTTCTTTGTTTCTTTGTTTTTAAGAGAGCAAGAGGCTAGATAATTAATATTCTTCTTCTTCTTCTTCTTCTTCTTTCTTTCTTTCTTTTATTTTCTTCTTAGTTTCTCTTTAATTTTCTGTTTATGTTAATAAAGCCTATGCTAGGCTAAAATTTTATTTGGTTAAGGGTGATTTCAAAGCCCTAGACATGTATGTAATTAATTTTCAGAATCTATCTATCATTGTTTTCTATCAAAGTGGCTTAATTTCTTCCATTAAAATTGTTCATGATAATGTTTTGATTTGTTTAGGTGGCCAACTAGATAAATCTTGATAATTATCTATTGCTAGTTTAGGAGTCTTGATCCGTGTAATTGTCTTGATTTCCTATTCATTGCGATTAATGATTATGGTCAAGTTTTCTATAATTGCAAAGTGGAACATAACCTAAGTTGAACAATCCGAGCTTATGTGTTTGTTGCTTAGATCAACCTATCTTTCTCATCATAAAGCTGCTAATAAATTGAACTTAGAGAGCTTATTCTAGGTTGTTTGATAGTTAGAGATTAAATAGAGAGCTTGTTCTATTTAACGAAGAACTAAGGAAAGATTGTGGTAACAGAGCTTGTTGTTATCTACGGTTGTTAACTTTGATAGCTAATTAATGTTGATAGATATGAAATTGATTCTTAATGATGTCTACTGGTGGAGAATGAAATCTTAACCATATTTTTCATATTTGATTCTTCTTAATTACTTGTTTTCTAATTCTTATTGTTAACTTTAGTTTAAATATGATTTCAAAATCCCGTTTACTTTTGTTTAGTTGTTTTTAAGTGATAAACTATTAACTTATAAACTAAAACCCAATCCCTGAGGACTCGACACTTGCTAAACACTATACTCTACAATTGATTCTTTTTAACTGCAAGGTTAAATAAGATAAACTCTTTTGGGTGCATCAAGTTTTTGGCGTCGTGGACGGGGATCGCTATCTTTAGTTTATTTGTTACTTGGTTTATTCTTATTTTCAGTTGTAATTAATTTTATTTTTCTTGTACATATAGGTTTTTCTTTTCAAATTTTGAGCAAAACACGATGGAATTGAGCAATCTAACACTTGAAGAGTTGGTGGCATACATGAACATGGAGAACCAACGAGCCAGTCTCACCTCCCCAGTTCAACAGTTGGCCATGGCTAATGTTCAACAATCAAGGCAATGTAGAGTGTGCTTCATGATGGATCATCCAACCAATTTGTGCTCATACTACAAAAAAGATAATTTTGAACCAGCCAATGATGTGGAAGGATACTAAAGCCATCAAGGGTTCCACAACCAACCGTATGATCCTTTCCCAAGCGCTTATAATGAGGGATGGTGGGATCATACTAATTATGGCTACTCGGGAGATTATCAAGAAGTAGATATTTATGCCAATTACACTTATCGATCTATCTTCAATCAACAATGGGATCAACAACAAGATCTTTTTGAGCCACCACCTCAAAACTCAGGTAATTCTTTAGAAGAACTTGTCAATTCTCTTGTTACTAATACTGTGCAATTTCAACAGGAAACAAAGGCAAGTATCTAGAGTTTGGAAACACAAATGAGCCTATTCGCTAGTAGTATGGTGGAATTAGTAGCACAAAGATCTCAAGCACTCCCTTCCCAAATGGTGATTAACCCAAAGGAGAATGCTACTATTGTGACCTTGAGGAATGAGGAACAAGATGATGATGAGACAAAACCAAAGATGGATTCACTTCTTGAGGATAATAAGCCACCATTCAAATTGAGAGTACTTCAACACCCCAGGTAACTTTTAAGGTTCTTATTTCTACTAATGTTTCTTCTTCACCTTTTCCTAGCAGATTTGCAAAGTCCAAGAAGGAGGAACATGAACAACAAATTCTGAAAACCTTAAACAAGTTGCTTGTGGATGCCATTCAACAAGTACCAAAATATGCTCCATTCCTCGATGAGCAATGCACTACAAAGAATGACGAAATAATAAGTGTGGGGGAGAATGCATTGGCTGTTTTGCAAAGAAAACTTCCTCCAAAACGCAAAAATCTGAGAAGTCTCATATCTAAGCCAAAAGATCCTAAAAAGCCAAGAAGGGGTATTGGCTAGGCTAAAAACAATCAATCAAGTGCTAATTGGGAGGCAGCCCAATTAGTGAAAGCATTGCCAAACTGCCATCCTCAGATTTGCTCTCTTTTTCTTTATCTTTTTTTTTTATGTTTCTTTGTTAATTGTGTGTAGTGTTTTTAAGTTCATTTAGGCTGCATAAATTTATTTTGTTTTGAGTCTTAGTTATTTTGTTTAATAGTTCTTTTCTCTTACACATGATTCTCTCATTAGGGATAATAGCATTAACATTGAAGACAATGTAAGAATTAAGTGTAGGGGGGAAAATTTAGGATTTCTTTTAGTTTTGTTCTATTTTTAGTTTGTTTTTAGTGTGTTTTAGTTACTTTCAATACTATGTTGAGATATGAATTGCATAAGTCTAAAACTGATTTAATAGTGAGAAGATTTTCATGAGAGTTGAGCTTGATTTCATTTTTTTTAAGAGCCAATGTTAATATGATATGTTGATTGAGAAAGAAGCATGTTTAGACTTAAATCTGACTTGTATAATCATCCTTGTGAGTTTTTGAGCTTATATGATTGATGCATTATACATATCAATCTAATTTCTTTCTTGAGTGCTCTTATGGTTACATGATTCTCTAGAACTTGCTTAAACCTTTTTGAGACTATATTGATGCATGTGACAACATGAATATGATAGAGGCATTAGGATTTTTAACCAGGGCCAAACATCCAACCCTTGTTGATGTTCCAAGAGAACATCCCCCTTAGTGAACCAATTTGAGCCTACATTGATTAAGTTATTTATTCGGTAACCATATCTTGTCCCTAACCTAAATATACTTATTTATATCCTTACCCTTGTTCTAAAGATGAATTAGCATATTTTTAGACATATTCCAAAGACAAGGAAGATCTATTGAAAATTTGGGTTAGAAACAAGAAATAAGTGTGGGGGAGGAGAAAGGCAAAAGTCAAGAGAAAAAGAGAGGGAATATTGCCAAATACATTCCCATGTGAAAAAAAAAAAAATTTTTTGAATAATCTCTTGAACATCTTGATGTGAACCCGTGGGGTTGAACCGTTTGAACCCACTAACAAATTGAAATATCCTAACCCCAAGAAAGGCAAGATTCAGGCAATGGAACTTAAGCCCGTAGAAATCTTGTTTCAAAGAACCTAGATTAGTTAAGCTAACTAAATCCCAAGAACACTTGTTTCTAGAACCTAAGTTTGATAGGAAGAACGCCACAAAGAAAGGATTTCTTTGATAAGTTCACTAGTTCTGTCAAGAACTAAAAAGAGTAAAACACTCACTTGAATAAAATCAACTCAATAGATTAATAATGATTACTGAAGTAGATGGCTAAACAAGGATATTTATAGCCTCCCTACTAACCCTAATTCAACTAGCCTAAGAACTCCTAGTACAAATGAAACTCCTTGGCAGCCAAGGACTCCTATCCTAAGTGCAAGACTTAATAATCAGCCAAGCACACACCTAATCCCATTACAAGTGTAAATTCAGCTAGTCCTAATCTAAATAAGAAATACTACTTAAATTATGGGCTGAACATGCTCAAGCCCAAACCTAATAAATTAAAAAGGATGTCCAATAAGTAGCCTAATGGACATATTACATAAGTTACATAAGTTAGGCCCAAATGACTATATAATTACAAGAGTTAAAATAAGCCCAAATAAGCCCTCTTAATGTGCCACCTTGTGTTCTTGAATCACATGGAACAAACTTAGATGCAAGCCCATCTTGCATGTTGAAGCCTTTCTTGAATAACTTGCAACATGGCCTAAGTGAATTCCACCCATTATTGCCATGTTTCCTAGATCTTCTTGGATCTTGGCCCATATAGAAATTACCATGGGATTGGGGCATCTTGGATCCTATCACTTCTAGTTAAAGAAAAGAAAAAGATGTTACAAAGTTGTTTAGAATAAAGAAAATGCCCAACATAAATATTCGGCCTATGTATTATGTGCTTTGTAAAGAGTTTTGAGAAGTTTTTTTCTGTATGAATCTTATTATGTCTCTAAACTCTATGAAATCTTTGGAACCTTTGTAATATCCTTTTCCTTTTATTCTTTAACCACATTTATTACCCCTTGGCCCCATTACAACCTTGAATAACGAACTCTTGATTAATGAAGTTGCATGATCTAATAGTGGATAATAGGTGGACAAGCAATCATATGGTAGAACTATTTTCATGAGATTGATTGAGTGTAAACACTTTACCACTACTTTAAAAAGTGAAAACCATGAGAGTATCCCATGTGAGAAGTTGAGATTAAGGTTGAACATGCACTATTTTGATAGAGATATGTTATGTTAACTTAACTCAAACACTTTACTTTCAAGCATGATTCTTTGTGAAACTCTTTAACCTATTGTTTAGTTTGAAAGACTTGTTCAATGATTATCTATAAGTTGTATTTAAAGTGAACTAGATTCGGTTTTATTACCTTATGTCTATTTGATTTTGCTCGAGGACTAGCAAAAGATTAAGTGTGGGGGAATTTGATAAGTGCTTAATTTCATACATTTCCCTATTTAATTTCCTTATACTTTGTTCTTTGATTCTTACTTCCTTGACATTTTACTAGGTTTTTATGCTTTGTATGTATTTTGGAGGAGATGAAGTCAAAACATGTCAATTAGGATGTTAAAGAGCTTACCAAATCACAATCACAAGATGGAAAAAGACTTGGGAGTCAAAAAGATCAAATTCTTGGGGCAAAGCAAGAAGACATATTTGACCTCCGGATCTTGTTGCTAAGAAAACATGATTTTAGAATCTTTTTTCGAAGAAACGTCCTTCTTAACTTTTCAAGCTGACTTGATTACCTTTCCAACGGTTGGTCATGGGCCTAAATCGAATAAGAAATGGTCATCCAAATCGGCATTGGAATATCTCCCTAAACAACCCTAATGGCAGAAAAATCCTAGCCGCAAATCACATTTTTTTCTTAATACTGAAGCTGACATTTATGTTTATCCTTGTCAAATAAGGATTAATGGCTATCAACTTGCATTAATTGCAAAAATCTTTCATTAAAGTAATCCAAGTCAAAGTAGGAGAATTAAATCAGCCAAGACTTTCCTTCCTTAAACTTACTTTGGCTGCAAGTTTGTAAACTCTCCTCATTAAAGAGTACTTTGGAGGTATTTTATTCTTTGTAGGTATTTTGGAGGAGATGAATTCAAAACATGTCAATTAGAATGTTAAAGATCTTACAGAATCACAATCACAAGATGGAAAAAGACTTGGGAGTCAAAAAGATCAAATTCTTGGTGCAAAGCAAGAAGACATATTTGACCTCCGGAGCTTGTTGCTAAGAAAACAAGACTTTATAATCTTTGTTCGAAGAAACTTCCTCTGAACTTTTGAAGCTTACTTGATTACCTTTCCAACGGTTGGTCATGGGCCTAAATTGGATAAGAAATGGTCATCCAAATCGGCATTGGAATATCTCCCTAAACAACCTAGTGGCAGAAAAACTCTAGCCGCAAATCATATTTTTTTTCTTAATACCCTAGCTGACTGATAAGTGCTTAATTTCATACATTTTCCTTTTTAATTTCTTTATACTTTGTGCTTTAATTCTTACTTCCTTGACATTTTACTAGGTTTTTATGCTTTTTAGGTATTTTGGAGGAGATGAAGTCAAAACATGTCAATTAGGATGTTAAAGAGCTTACAAAATCACAATCACAAGATGGAAAAAGAGTTGGGAGTCAAAAAGATCAAATTCTTGGTGCAAAGCAAGAAGACAGATTTGACCTCTGGAGCTTGTTGCTAAGAAAACATGATGTTAGACTCTTTATTCGAAGAAACTTCCTTCTTGACTTTTGAAGATCACTTGATTACCTTTCCAACGGATGGTCATGGGCCTAAATCGGATAAGAAATGTTCATCCAAATCGGCATTGGAATATCTCCCTAAAAACCCTAATAGCAGAAAAAAAACCCTAGCCGTAAATGACAACTTTTTCTTAATACCCTAGTTGACATTTAAGTTTATCCTTGCCAAAGAAGGATTAGTGGCTGTCAACTTGCATTAATTGCATTAATTGCAAGTATCTTTCCTTAAAGCTAATCCTACTCAAAGTAGGAGAATTAAATCAGCCAAGACTTTCCTTCCTTACACTTACTTTGGCTGCAAGAATATAATCTCTCTTCATTAAAGAGTGCTTTGACTAAAACTTTCCTACTTTATTCAAACTTGGCTGCCAAGGCTTATATCTTTCCTTAAAACACAAAAATCAGCCACTTTTCCTTAACTTTAGCCACTAGTCAGCATTTATTGAAGGGAGAGAGCTGAAATTCACTTGTTTGATGCCCTAGCTATTGCCTATAAATAGAGACCAAGGGGGCATACGAAATTGACACTTCCCCAAGCATCAAATTCTGATTTCTTCTTTGTTTCTTTGTTTTTGAGAGAGCAAGAGGCTGGATAATTAATATTCTTCTTCTTCTTTCTTTCTTTTATTTTCTTCTTAGATTCTCTTTAATTTTATGTTTATGTTTACAATGCCTATGCTAGGCTAAACTTTTATTTGGTTAAGGGTGATTTCAAAGCCCTAGACATGTTATGTAATTAATTTTCAGAATCTATCTATCATTTTTTTCTATCAAAGTTGCTTATGTTCTTCCATAAAAATTGTTCATGGTGATGTTTTGATTTGTTTAGGTGGCCAACTAGATAAATCTTGATAATTGTCTAATGCTAGTTTAGGAATCTTGATCCGTGTAATTGTCTTGATTTCCTATTTATAAGTAGCAATTTGTGATTAATGATTATGGTCAAGTTTTCAATAATTGCAAAGTGCAACATAACCTAAGTTGAACAATCCGAGCTTATGTGTTTGTTGCTTAGATCAACCTATCTTTCTCATCATAAAGCTTCCATTAAATTGAATTTAGAGAGCTTATTCTAGGTTGTTTGATGGTTAGAGATTAAATAGAGAGCTTGTTCTATTTAACGACGAACTAAGGAAAGATTGGGGTAACAGAGCTTGTTGTTATTGATGGTAACTCAATTAAGAGTCGTAAACCCAAGTGCAGGTTATGTTCAAGTAATAAATTCTCGGGTGTCCGAGGTCGAACCACAGGGAAGCGTATTAGTAAGTATAAGTTTATAAATATATAAGAAAAAGAAAGTAAACAAGATATTAGGGAATCAACAACAAAACATAAAAGAAATTAAACAAAATATAAAAAACAATAAGAAAAGATGTTGAGGTTAGAGAATCCACTCTTGGTGTTATGCTAAGATTAATCTTGTTTTATTACACAATTGAAATCCACACATAAGGGAGGTTCCAACCGGAAGGTTTAGCAATTCAGTCCAAATTGTCCAACGTCCATAGCATATGATATTATGTTCATTTGGTGTCCTCAAAACTCACAAAAAGAGTCCAAGCATTCCTTATGCCAAGGTATATGTCTACAACAAATCAAGGTTATGAAACCAAGCATTTACTGTGCCATTTTCATTGTCAATAATGAATCAAGATTTCTACTTTGCAAGTATGATTTTAAACCAAAAGAAAATATTATCTATGCTAGTGCTTATAAATGATGATTCATTTTAGCTCATGTTTAAGAGACTAACCTTAGCATTTACCAAGAGCTTCACCTCATCACCTCAACAATATGATTAGCAACACATACTAGATATGAATAAAATGAAAAGAAATGTAAGAAGCATAAGTAAATAAAAAAAGAAAACTAGAGAAAGGAAAGAAGAAGAAAACTTAGAGAATTTTACTACAAAGGCTAATATCCTACCAATGTATATATGTCCCAATACTCATCCAAGGCCCTCTATTTATACACATTTTGGAGGGCTAAATGACAAGAGACAAGCTTTACAAATTTCAAAGGTAGGTATAATAGGTGGGTGCATTTTTCTAACAGTTTTCGTCATATTGTATGACAATTCTGATCAGCCAGCTTGATGGTCGATTTTGTCAATGTTGGAGGCTCGATCTGATAAAATGGTCTTCTAGAAAAATATACCCCTATCAGTTACGGATCCATAGCCGTTGGAATCAGATCATTTGCGCACGTGGATCGGGAGATATGGTCAAAATACCAAAACGGTGCAGAACAGACGTCATTGCACATTAGCCAACTTGATGGTCGATTTCGCTAGGGAAAACGACTCCGTTTCAAGAAGTGTAAAACATGAAAAAGATAGATATGCCTCTTAGCTTTGCAGGGATACAAAGTTCAGCCTTATTGCTTCAGTGAAACTCGAGATATAGCTGATATGGCAAAAGGTGTCGGAACTGGAACTGAACTGGATTTGCCCTTAATTCTAGTAATCTGAAATCACTCAAAGAAACTTGTGAAAAACACCAAATTACATAAAAATATAAAAGATCATAAACACAATTAGACTAAACAATAATAACTCGTATTTGACACAAAACAATAATAAAACATAACTAAAAACTATATAATTATACGAGTTATCACACCCCCATACTTAGATTGTTGCTAGTCCCTAGCAACGACTCAATAAAAATAAAATAAGAAAATCTAATCTAATCCATTTTCGTAGGAAATCACGGTGGCACTTAGCATGTGACACAAGCCTTTAAACCCCTAGGTGTCCCTAGTGGACGAGTTTAGTCTCGTGAGGGTTTACTAGGACGATACCCACAAACATTGAAGAAATAAGAAAAACTAAAAATAATAATTATAACTAATCCTTCCAATATAAATTAGAGATAATCATTGGACAAGTCTTAAAAACTAATCAATAGCTTAAAGAAATTCACAAAAAATCTTGCTTGAATGTAAATAGTTTGAGTTAAGCCAATATTAACATAACATATTTCAATCAAAATAATGCATATTCAACTTAATCTCAACCTCTCACATGGGATACTCTCATGATTTTCACTCTTTAAAGTAGTGGTAAAGTGTTTACACTCAATCAATCTCATGAAAACAGTCTACCATATGCTTGCTTGTCCACCTATTCTCCACTATTTAGATCATACAACTTCATAAATCAAGAGGTCTTTATTCAAGGTTGTAATGGGGCCAAAGGGTTATAATGTGGTTAAAGAACAAAAGGATAAAGATATCACAAAGGTTCCAAAGAGTTCATAGATTTTAGAGACATAATAAGATCATACAAATAAAACTTCTCAAAACTCTTATAAAGCACATAATAACATAGGCTAAATATTCATGTTGAGCCTTTGCATCATTCTAACCAACTTTGTAATATCTTTTTCTAGAAGTTCAAGAGAAGATTTTTTTTTTTTTTTAATATGGGAATGTATTTGACAATGATCCCTTTCTTTTTCTCTTGACTTTTTCTTTTCTTTTCTTTCCCCCACACTTATCTTTTGTTTCTAACCCAAATTTTCAAATAAAAATATCCCTTGTTTTTTTGCAATATGTCTCAAAATATAAAATTCATCTTTAGAACAAGGGTAAGGATATAAGCATATTTAGGCTAGGTGTAAGTTGTGGTTACCAATAAAACATCATATTTAATGTAGGCTCAAATTGGCTCACTAGTGGGGATGTTCTCGTAGAACATTAATAATGGATGGCTGTTTGGCTCTGGTTATAATCCTAATGCCTCTATCATATTCATGTTGTCACATGTATCAATATAGTCTCAAACGGTTTAAAGCAAGTTCTAGAGAATCATGTAATCATAAGAGCACTCAAGAAAGAAATTAGATTGATTTGTATAATGCATCAATCATTATAGGCTCAAAAACTCACAAAGATGATTATACAAGTCAGATTAAGTCTAAACATGCTTCTTTCTCAATCAACATATCATATTAACATTGGCTCATAAAAAGGTTGACATCAAGCTCAATTCTCATGAAAATCTTCTCACTAATAAATCTGTTTTAGACTTATGCAATTCATATCTCATCATTGTATTGAAAGTAACTAAAAAAAAACACACTAAGTCTAAACATGCTTTTTTTTGTTTTTTTGTTTTTTTTTTGTTTTTTTTTTTGTTTTTTTTTTTGTTTTTTTTGTTTTTTTGAAGAAGAAGATTAAATCAAACTGACAAGGTATGTCTCAAGTCTCCCTTACTCAGACCTTGTTCAGAATGAATACTTCTAAATGTCTTAAAACACAACAATTTTTTTTTTTTTAAGCAAAATATGTCCCTTACCCCCTACTAAAATATGACATTGTCCCCAATGTCAAATTTTAAAGGTAGAATTTAGGAGATATTACCTGCAGAGGTTGCTAACCACTTATTATAACTGAGACACAACAAGCAAAATGTTAGATAATGTCACAAAGACAAAGTGCAATCCACTCCTTGCTCGTCCATATCTCTTTTTCTTTTTCCGAGCGTTTGCGAAACAACCGTAGCAGATAAACACTCATAAGCTTGTAGCTTTTTGAGTAAATCTTCAATGGTTGTAGCAGAAATTATGGTTCTCCTTGCCTCTGAAAACATGAATCCATTATCCACAGCATTATCTAAATATGAAAGTAAATTACTAAAATAACCATTAATATTAAGCAAACCAATGGGTTTCTTATTTGTGACCAAAGATGACCAAGAAGCCACGCAAGCTATTTCTTCCAATGTACCCAGACCTCCTGGTAAAGCAATGAATGCATCGGCAGAATGGTACATGATTGTTATCCGTTCAGGGATACTCCAGACTTTTATTTCCTTACCCACGGTAGGTCCACAAAAATCTGTGAATAGTTTTGGCACGATTCCTAGAACTGGACTTCCTCCGGCGTGTGCTGCTGTAGCGACTGCTCCCATTAAACCCGTACTACCGCCTCCATAAATCAAGTGGATCTTTTGTTGGGCAAGTATTACTCCAACTCTTATGGCTTCATCAGCGAATATGTTATTTTTCCCTGGATAAGCACCTCCAAAGACACAAATTTTTTTAATGCGCTGGGACGAAGTGCTTTCCATTTTTTTTTCTTTTTCGAGTGCCTGAAAGAGAATGAGTACATGGTGTAATATATAGAGGACTGAGTAATGAATCAGACAAGAGTAATAATGTCGCCGAAAGTGTATTTGACCTGTCAGAAGAAAATGTTAACCTAACAAAAGATTTTTGCATGATTTCAGGAAGAAAATCAAAAAGAGAAGAAAAATCAACCGTAAAAGTCAAAAGTAATAATGTCGCCGAAAGTGTATTTGGCATCTTCCTCTGGTTTTACGTCCAGAAACGGCTTAAACGCCTTCTATGAGTCGAGGATATGCTTCCCATCCAGTTTTCTTACAAGCTGGCAAACAGGGTCTTTTATCATCAGATTCCCAAGATGTTGCCATTCCCTTTGGAATTGCGGCCATAAATCAAGAATTTCTCTTTGTACATCTCCACTAGGATGCGTCTCAAGAGAAAGTTGGATATTACCCAAATTCTCCTTACTCAGTCCATCCTTAATGAATTCAATTTTATCATCTCGATTAGAGGACGGAATCCCAATAGAACGACATTTACCGTTACACGTCCATCGTGCACACTTGTGGCAATTTGAACTCATGCGCTTTGCTCGTCGCTTCTTTGCATAAGTGCTTCTACCTGTACCTGGTAAATGCAAAACAGGAAGATATTCATCTTCACGTACCTTGGCTTCAATTATCCAACGTATGTCTTCAGGAATCCCTTTGTTCATAAGCATTCTTAATCTTTCTAATCGAACTTGGTAAAGCTTCAGTAAAATATTCCGAGGAAAAGGAGGAAATCGTTTCTGCAATCTTTTGAGAATATCATCCATCCTGAAGAAAAAAAAAATGAAATAAAATAAAATGAAAGAGAAATTTATATACAATATCAGTTTTGTGGGTAGCTGATGGAACCGACTTAAATAATCACGGAGTACCGTTATCCGCCATTTAACCGGGGTAAAAAAAAAATATATATTTACATCTAGTTATTTTCAAAACAAGGATCAGAAAGAAAAACAACCTCTTCTTGAGTAACATGATTTTCCAAAAAGAGTTTGAGTCTTTGTCCATTTACCTTGAATACGTTACCATTTTGAGGATTCTCAATGTCAACTGCTCCATAATGATACACATGCTTAACCACAAATGGGCCAGTCCATCTTGATCTCAACTTACCAGGAAATATGTGAAGTCTAGAATTATAAAGTAGAACTTTTTGCCCAACATTAAATGTTTTTCTTGAAATTAACTTGTCATGAAAGGCTTTAGTTCTTTCTTTATGAATTTTAGAATTCTCATATGCATCATTTCTGAGTTCCTCAAGTTCATTTATTTGTAATTTTCGTAAATTAGAAGCGTCATCAAGGTTTGAGTTGAACATTTTAATGGCCCAATATGCTTTATGCTCAAGTTCCACAGGTAAATGACAAGGTTTTTCATAAACTAGCCTATAAGGAGACATGCCCAATGCTGTTTTAAAAGCTGTTCGATAGGCCCATAATGCATCGTTAAGTCTAAGAGACCAATCTTTGCGATTTGGATTAACTGTCTTTTCCAAAATTTGTTTAATCTCCCTATTTGCTAATTCTACCTGTCCATTTGTCTGCGGGTGATAAGGGGTTGCAACTTTGTGTGTAATGGCATATTTCTTCATTAATGTTTCAAAAACCTTGTTGCAAAAATGTGTTCCCCCATCGCTTATGATAGATCGAGGAATTCCAAATTGACTCAAAATATTTTCTTTTAAAAATTTAATCACTGTTTTGTGATCATTATTTCGACATGGAATTGCCTCTATCCACTTTGAAACATAATCTATTGCAACTAAAATGTATAAGAAACCAAAAGATGGTGGAAATGGTCCCATGAAATCAATACCCCAACAGTCAAAAATTTCAATTACAAGAATTGGGTTCAAAGGCATCATGTTTCTTTTCGAAATGGAACCTAATTTTTGACAACTTTCACATGACTTGCAAAAATTATGTGCATCTTTGAACAAAGTTGGCCAGTAAAATCCACACTGTAAAATTTTTGCAGCAGTTTTCTTTGATGAAAAATGACCACCACATGCCTCGGAATGACAAAACTTAATTACACTACTTACCTCATTGTCGGGAATGCATCTTCGAAAAATCTGATCAGGACAATATTTGAACAAGTAAGGGTCATCCCAATAGAACTTCTTTACCTCATTCAGAAACTTCCTTTTATCTTGTGTGCTCCATTGAGAAGGAATTTTTCCTGTAGCAAGAAAATTAGCAATGTCAGCAAACCAAGGTGTCGTGGAGACAATTAGAAGTTGTTCATCAGGAAAAGTATCATTTATTGGTGAGGTTCCAAAAGATTCATCACAAACAAGTCTTGATAAATGATCAGCCACCACATTTTCTACTCCTTTTTTATCTCGAATGGTGATGTCAAATTCTTGCAGCAAAAGGATCCACCTCAGCAACCTAGGTTTTGCATCCTTCTTAGAGAGAAGATATTTTAAAGCTGCATGATCACTAAAGACAACAATTGATGATCCAACAAGGTAAGATCTGAATTTATCCAATGCAAAAACAACTGCAAGTAATTCCTTTTCTGTAGTGGAATAATTCATTTGGGCTCTATTTAAAGTTTTACTTGCATAGTAAATTACATGTGGTTTATTATCTTTCCTTTGTCCTAACACAGCACCAACAGCATAGTCACTAGCATCACACATTATTTCAAATGGTAAAGACCAATCAGGAGATCTCATAATAGGAGCAGTAGTGAGCATATTTTTGAGTTTTTCAAAAGCATCTTCACAATCTTTAGTCCATTCAAATGCAGTGTCTTTCATTAAAAGATTACATAGAGGTTTAGATATTGTGCTAAAATCTTTTATGAATCTTCTATAAAAACCTGCATGTCCCAAGAATGACCTAATGTCCTTTACTGTCTTTGGTGTGGGTAGATTAGCAATCAATTCAAGTTTTGACTTGTCTACCTCAATCCCTTTTGCAGAAACAATGTGACCTAGTACAATACCTTTAGTGACCATGAAATGACATTTTTCCCAATTAAGAACAAGATTTTTTTCTTCACACCTAATCAATACATTTTTCAAATTGGCTAAGCAATCATCAAATGAATCACCAGAAACAGAAAAATCATCCATGAAAATCTCAAGATTACGTTCAATCATGTCACTAAAAATGCTAAGCATGCATCTTTGAAATGTGGCAGGGGCGTTACATAATCCAAATGGCATTCTACGATATGCAAAAGTACCAAAAGGACATGTAAAAGTGGTTTTCTCTTGGTCCTCAAGTGCAATGGCAATTTGATTATACCCAGAATATCCATCTAGAAAACAATAAAACTCATGCCCTGCAACTCTTTCTAAGATTTGATCCATGAAAGGCAAAGGGAAATGATCTTTCCTCGTCACTGAGTTAAGTTTCCTATAGTCAATGCACATGCGCCAACCAGTAACAGTCCTAGCTGGAATTAATTCATTGTTTTCATTTTTAACTACAGTAACTCCAGATTTCTTAGGTACGACTTGAGTAGGACTTACCCATTTGCTATCAGAGATAGGATAAATGATTCCATTATCTAGAAGTTTAATGACTTCATTTCTCACTACTTCTTTCATATTAGGATTAAGCCTTCGTTGCATTTGTCTAGAGGGTTTAGCATTTTCCTCTAAATAAATATTATGTGTGCAGATTAATGGGCTTATTCCCTTTATGTCAGCTAAGGTCCATCCTAATGCATTTTTGTGCATCTTCAAAAGTTGTAACAACTTACCTTCTTGTAGTTCGTCAAGATGTGATGAAATTATGACTGGAAAAGTTTCACTCTCACCCAAAAAGGAATATTTTAGCTCGGATGGCAATGGTTTTAACTCCACCTTGGGTGGTTCAATAGTTGATGGTACAGTGACATTTGTAAGTGATGGAAGTTCCTCAAACTTTTGTTTCCAACAATGCTTATTCTGAAAAGATTTTAACAAAGAATCAGTGTGTGAAATTTCTGAAGCATTATCAAACTCATATTCAATTAAATAAGCTTCTAAAGGATCATGGAATGTGGTAGTGGTGAGATGTTCATGAACAAGTTCTTCAATGAAATCCACTTCATGTACTTCTGAATTATCACCAGGTTGCTTGCAAATGTTGAACACATTTAATTCCAAAGTCATATTTCCAAAAGAAATGTTCAACATACCATTCCTGCAATTTATCAGAGCATTAGAAGTTGCAAGAAATGGACGGCCTAATATAACAGGAATTTGAACATTTGGATTTGAAACAGGATGTGTGTCCAAAACAATAAAATCAACAGGGAAGTAAAAATTATCAATTTGAACCAAAACATCTTCAACTATCCCTCGAGGAATTTTTACAGAACGATCAGCTAGTTGAAGTGTAACAGGTGTTTCCTTGAGTTCACCTAAACCTAACTGTTGATAAACAGAAAAAGGCAAAAGATTAACACTAGCACCAAGATCAAGCAATGCACGTTCTATTCTAGTGTTTCCAATGATGCATGAGATTGTTGGACATCCAGGATCTTTGAATTTTGGTGGAGTAAGGTGCTGAATGATTGAGCTCACACTTTCCGTCAAAAATGCTTTCTTTTGTACATTATGTTTCCTTTTAACTGTGCACATGTCCTTCAAAAATTTAGCATAAGATGGAACTTGTTTGATTGCATCCAATAAAGGAATGTTAATCTTAACTTGTTTGAAAAGTTCATAAATTTCTGCATTTTGATTCAAATTCTTTATTGTTTGCAACCTTTGAGGAAAAGGAGCAGGATGCATACCTTTTTCTTTGTCCAAATTTTCAAGAAGTTCAGACTTACCATCATCCTTACCATTACTTTTCGGAGGGGAAAGAGGATCTTGGTCTTTTGATGGAATGTTTTTGTCAATTGCCTTTCCACTTCGAAGAGTTGTGATAGAACTGGCATTTTCCTGTTGAGTTTCATTGGAGCAAGAAACAAGACATTGAGTAGAAGGGTTAGGCTGAGGTTGAGCAGGAAACTTACCTTTTTCTTGAGTGCGTAATGAAGCTGTCAATGTGGACAAGGTGTTTTTGATCTCATTGATGTCCTGTGAAGTCCGGCTATTCACATTTGCTTGTGTTTGCATGAATGCTTGCAATGTCTCTTCCAAGGTTTGTACACGTGAAGGTTGATAGGAAAAAGTGTTGCCCGGCTTTTGAGATTGTGGTACCTGAACATGATTATTATTCTGCCAACTGAAGTTGGGATGATTTCTCCATTCAGGGTTATACGTTTCAGAGTAAGGAGAAGGAAAAGGCTTTTTAAATGTGTTTATGGAATTTACTTGATCATGCAACGCTTCTTTAAGAATGGGAATGTTTGGACATTCAGAAGTGGGGTGTCCCATGATTTCACAAATTCCACAACTTTCTTCATTTTTAACCGTTTTGACTTCTTTTACTTCTCTAAGTTCCATGGCTTCAATCTTTCTAGCCAAATTAGCTACTTTAGCTTTTATCTCATCTTCTTGACTAAAATGATATTTTCCTCTGTTAGAAACAACATTAGATCTATTGGAACTTTCAGAGGAATTATCTGTGTGCCAGGCTTGAGAGTTATCTGCCAAATGGTCTAAGTAGTCAAAGGCTTCTTCAGGTTCTTTTTCTAGAAACTCACCGTTACACATTGTTTCAACAAATTGTTTAGTTTCGGGAGTTAAACTTTCATAAAAGAAACTAATAAGACGCCATTTTTCAAAACCATGATGTGGACAAGAACTTAACAAATCTTTAAAACGATCCCAGCACTGAAAAAATGCTTCATTTTGATTTTGATTGAAATTTTGAATCTGCCTTTTCAAAGCAGTAGTTTTATGTGCTGGGAAAAATTTCTTTAGAAACTCAGTTTGTAATTCTTGCCATGTGCCAATTGACCTTGGTTTTAAATTATGAAGCCAAATTTTTGCTTTATCTTTTAAAGAAAAAGGAAATAATTTTAGCTTGACAATTTCATTTGTACATTGTTGGTCATTAAAGGTGACACATACATCTTCGAAGTCTTTTAGAAACGAGTAAGCACTTTCCGATTCTAACCCATGGAAATTTGGAAGCAAAGCTATCATACCTGGTTTAAAACAAAAGTTGTTTGCATTGAGAGGAAAAATAAAACAAGAGGGTGATGAGCTTCGAGTTGGTTGCAAGTAGTCACGCATGGTGCGTACTTGTCTGTTCTCATCTTCAGCATGAACACTTTCATTGTCAGCCATGGTAGGAGTTGTATTAGAAAGATTACCTGAAAAAGTTTCACAATAAAATCTAACTAAACGACGAGATCTAAAATCACGTCGCCAAACAAGCATAAAACAAAGTTAATATACAAAATTAGGCGGTATAACCAGCCAATAAAAATAAATATAAACAAATTAGGCGGTATAACCAGCCAAAAAAAAATAAATATACTTATAAACTTATATACTTAGTATTGCTTCCCCGGCAACGGCGCCAAAAACTTGATGGTAACTCAATTAAGAGTCGTAAACCCAAGTGCAGGTTATGTTCAAGTAATAAATTCTCGGGTGTCCGAGGTCGAACCACAGGGAAGCGTATTAGTAAGTATAAGTTTATAAATATATAAGAAAAAGAAAGTAAACAAGATATTAGGGAATCAACAACAAAACATAAAAGAAATTAAACAAAATATAAAAAACAATAAGAAAAGATGTTGAGGTTAGAGAATCCACTCTTGGTGTTATGCTAAGATTAATCTTGTTTTATTACACAATTGAAATCCACACATAAGGGAGGTTCCAACCGGAAGGTTTAGCAATTCAGTCCAAATTGTCCAACGTCCATAGCATATGATATTATGTTCATTTGGTGTCCTCAAAACTCACAAAAAGAGTCCAAGCATTCCTTATGCCAAGGTATATGTCTACAACAAATCAAGGTTATGAAACCAAGCATTTACTGTGCCATTTTCATTGTCAATAATGAATCAAGATCTCTACTTTGCAAGTATGATTTTAAACCAAAAGAAAATATTATCTATGCTAGTGCTTATAAATGATGATTCATTTTAGCTCATGTTTAAGAGACTAACCTTAGCATTTACCAAGAGCTTCACCTCATCACCTCAACAATATGATTAGCAACACATACTAGATATGAATAAAATGAAAAGAAATGTAAGAAGCATAAGTAAATAAAAAAAGAAAACTAGAGAAAGGAAAGAAGAAGAAAACTTAGAGAATTTTACTACAAAGGCTAATATCCTACCAATGTATATATGTCCCAATACTCATCCAAGGCCCTCTATTTATACACATTTTGGAGGGCTAAATGACAAGAGACAAGCTTTACAAATTTCAAAGGTAGGTATAATAGGTGGGTGCATTTTTCTAACAGTTTTCGTCATATTGTATGACAATTCTGATCAGCCAGCTTGATGGTCGATTTTGTCAATGTTGGAGGCTCGATCTGATAAAATGGTCTTCTAGAAAAATATACCCCTATCAGTTACGGATCCATAGCCGTTGGAATCAGATCATTTGCGCACGTGGATCGGGAGATATGGTCAAAATACCAAAACGGTGCAGAACAGACGTCATTGCACATTATCCAACTTGATGGTCGATTTCGCTAGGGAAAACGACTCCGTTTCAAGAAGTGTAAAACATGAAAAAGATAGATATGCCTCTTAGCTTTTCAGGGATACAAAGTTCAGCCTTATTGCTTCAGTGAAACTCGAGATATAGCTGATATGGCAAAAGGTGTCGGAACTGGAACTGAACTGGATTTGCCCTTAATTCTAGTAATCTGAAATCACTCAAAGAAACTTGTGAAAAACACCAAATTACATAAAAATATAAAAGATCATAAACACAATTAGACTAAACAATAATAACTCGTATTTGACACAAAACAATAATAAAACATAACTAAAAACTATATAATTATACGAGTTATCAGTTATCTACGGTTGTTAACTTTGATAGCTAATTAATGTTGATAGATATGAAATTGATTCTTAATGATGTCTAGTGGTGGAGAATGAAACCTTAACCATATTTTCATATTTGATTCAACTTAATTACTTGTTTTCTCATTCTTATTGTTAACTTTAGTTTAAATCTGATTTCAAAATCCCCTTTACTTTTGTTTACTTGTTTTTAAGTTTTAAACTATTAACTTATAAACTAAAACCCAATCCCTGAGGACTCGACCCTTGCTAATCACTATACTTTACAATTGATTCTTTTTAAGTGCAAGGTTAAATAAGATACACTCTTTTGGGTGCATCAAGTTTTTGGCGCCGTTGCCGGGGATTGCTTTCTTTAGTTTATTAGTTTATTGGTTTATTCATATTTTCAGTTCTAATTATTTACTTTCTTATTATTTTTATTATTTTTTTTTTATTAGTAAATGTTCCAAGCTCCTGAAGAAGACTTAAGACTTAGGAGAATTCGGGAATTTATAACTTCTCACCAACAACCAATCGAGGAGTTGATCCAAAACATCCAAGAGGAGCAAGGAGAGATGGCAGCAGCTGACAACCGAACTCTCAAGGAGCTAGCCGCTCCGGACTTGGATCAACAACCATTATGCATTGAATATGCTAATCTTGAGGTAGCTTTTGAATTAAAATCTGGTTTGATTCATCTTCTCCCAACTTTTCATGGTTTTGCAGGAGAGGATCCAAATAAGCACC
Source organism: Fremontodendron californicum (assembly GCA_030761205.1). Classification (NCBI taxonomy): domain Eukaryota; kingdom Viridiplantae; phylum Streptophyta; class Magnoliopsida; order Malvales; family Malvaceae; genus Fremontodendron; species Fremontodendron californicum. The sequence continues at coordinate 17,047,515 of JAULJL010000010.1, read as the reverse complement.
TCAAGGAATTCCATGTAGTTTGCTCAAGCATGAGACCAACAGGAGTCACGGAAGAGCAAGTTAAGTTGAGAGCCTTCCCATTCTCTCTAGCTGATTCAGCAAAGGAATTGCTCTACTATCTACCATCCGGGACCATCACTACATGGAATGATATGAAGAAAGCATTCTTGGAAAGGTATTTCCCAGCATCTAAGGCTGCCAACATTAGAAAAGAGATATGTGGGATTCGGCAATACAATGGAGAGTCCTTATATGAATATTGGGAGAGGTTCAAGAAACTTTGTGCATCATGTCCACACCATCAGATAAGTGAACAACTTCTCATCCAATACTTCTATGAAGGTCTCATGCCCATGGAGAGAAGTATGATAGATGCCGCTAGTGGGGGAGCTCTAGTTGATAAGACTCCCGGGGCTGCTAGAACTCTAATCTCCAACATGGCAGCCAATTCTCAACAATTCTCAATGAGACAAGATCCACCACCACAACCCAAGAGAGTTCATGAGGTAAGTATATCATCCCTTGAACAAAAATTTGATAAACTGACTTCTCTTGTTCAACAATTGGCTGTAGGTAATATACAGCAAATAAAGGCTTGTGGCATATGTTCAAACATGGGGCACCAAACTGATATGTGTCCAACACTTCAAGAGGACACCAATGAACATGTGAATGCCATGGGTGGATTTCAGAACCAATCAAGGAAATATGATCCCTACTCAAACACTTACAATCCAGGATGGAGGGATCATCCAAACTTCAATTATGGAGGGAACCAATCACAAACTATTCCTCCACCATTTGACAACAGGCCACCGGGTTTTCAACAAAGAGTGCAACAACCATACCAAACCCGACAACAACTGCCACCCACCCAAAATTCAGGTACTTCTCTTGAAGATCTTGTTAAAGCTTTTTCTACTAATACAATTCAATTTCAACAGGAAACAAAAACAAGTATTCGAAATTTGGAGACTCAAATTGGGCAATTGGCAACAACCATGAGTCAAATGCAAGCAATGAATTCTGGGAAATTACCTTCCCAAACCATAGTGAATCCAAGAGAGAATGCCAATGCTATAACTTTAAGAAGTGGGAAACAGCTAGAGACACCACAAAATGATAGTGCTCAAGGGGAAAACAACACCATGGCATCCTCTTCACATCCCAACGAGCCACTAAAAAAGGTAATTCCTAAACCATCCTTTCCTTCTTATATAACTCCTCCACCTTTTCCTAGCAGGTTAGCAAAGTCCAAAAAGGAGGAGCAAGAGAAGGAAATTTTGGAAACCTTCCGGAAAGTAGAGGTGAACATTCCTTTACTAGATGCTATCAAGCAAGTGCCAAGATATGCCAAGTTCCTAAAAGAGTTGTGCACATCTAAATGGAAGTTGAAATGGAATGAAAAGGTAAGTGTAGGGGAGAATGTGTCAGCTGTTCTTCAAAAGAAACTCTCACCTAAATGCAAGGATCCAGGTATGTTTACCATTCCTTGTAAGATAGGCAACACCAGGTTTGAGCGTGCTATGCTAGATCTAGGGGCATCTATTAATGTCATGCCATATTCAATTTATGCTTCATTGAATCTAGGACCATTAGAGGAAACCGGTGTTATAATACAACTTGCTGACCATTCTAACACTTACCCAAGAGGAGTTGTAGAAGACGTTCTTGTACAGGTTAATGAATTGGTTTTTCCTGCTGACTTTTATGTTATTGAGATGGAAGATGAGATGTCTTCTAATCCCACACCTATTCTATTAGGGAGACCATTCTTGAAAGCAGCAAGAACTAAAATAGATGTAAATGATGGCACTTTAACTATGGAATTTGATGGTGAAATAATTCGCTTTAACATTTTTGAGGCCATGAGATATCCTAGTGATGTGCATTCTGTTTTTAATATTGATATAATTGACTCACTAGTGCAGCAAGCTTATGAGCTAGATGGTGAAGATAGTGTGGAAATAGTCCTTAGCAAACATCTCGGAATGGGGAATGCTAAAGGGGAGCTAGCCTTGAGTGACCATGTGGAAGGGGCACTAGAATCTTTACACTCGCTGCCACCTAAAGATGCAAGGTTTGATGTTTCATTTATTGATTTGCCTTTATCTAATGAGAAACTTCTACCGTCCATTTTGCAGGCACCAACTTTAGAGTTGAAACCACTACCGAACCACTTGAAATATGTGTTCTTAGGTGAAAAGGATACACTACCGGTCATCATTGCCAAAGAGCTCACACCTTTGCAAGAAGAGCGACTTATCCGGGTGCTTAGAGAGCATAAAACAGCAATTGGTTGGACAATTGCCGATATCAAGGGAATAAGCCCATCTATGTGCATGCACCGGATTTTTTTAGAGGAGGCGTCCAAACCAACAAGAGAAGCACAAAGAAGATTGAACCCTCCTATGATGGAGGTTGTGAAAAAAGAGATACTGAAGCTCCTAGATGTTGGAGTGATCTATCCTATCTCGGATAGCAAATGGGTGAGCCCGGTCGAAGTGGTTCCAAAGAAATCAGGTGTAACGGTGGTAACAAATAATGACAATGAACTTGTTCCTACTAGGATTCAAACAGGGTGGTGAGTTTGTATTGATTATCGAAAACTTAATTCCACAACTCGCAAAGACCACTTTCCTTTACCTTTTATTGATCAAATGCTTGAAAGGTTAGCTGGCCATTCTCATTATTGTTTTCTCGATGGTTTTTCTGGTTATAATCAGATTGCCATTGCTCCGGAGGACCAAGAGAAAACAACATTCACTTGTCCATTTGGTACTTTTGCATACAAGCGTATGCCATTTGGTCTTTGTAATGCACCAGCTACATTCCAAAGGTGTATGGTTAGCATATTTTCAGATTTTGTAGAGAACATCATAGAAGTGTTTATGGATGATTTTAGTGTCTATGGTGATTCTTTTGATAGATGTCTAGAGAACCTTACACTTGTACTTGAAAGATGCATGGAAACTAACCTTGTTTTGAATTGGGAAAAATGTCACTTTATGGTAGAACAAGGAATAGTTTTGGGCCATGTTATTTCTTCTAGAGGGATAGAGGTTGATAAATCTAAAATAGATATTATGTATTCTTTACCACCTCCCACAAATGTGAGAGAGGTTCGTTCTTTTCTTGGACATGCAGGTTTCTATAGGAGATTTATCAAAGACTTCTCAAAGATCACATTACCTCTTTGCAAGCTACTACAAAAAGATGTGGTTTTCCACTTTGATGACAAATGCAAAGAGGCGTTTGAAACATTGAAGGGACTCTTGACATCAACTCCTATCATGCAACCACCAGATTGGAATGTACCTTTTGAAATCATGTGTGATGCTAGTGACTATGCCATTGGAGCTGTTTTGGGCCAACGGGTTGGCAAAGCCTCACATGCCATTTATTATGCCTCCCGAACTCTTAATGATGCTCAATTGAACTATTCCACTACTGAAAAAGAACTTTTGGCTGTTGTATTTGCCTTAGAAAAATTTCAATCTTATTTAATTGGTACTAAAGTAATTGTATATTCTGACCATGCAGCCCTTAGGTAATTACTCACTAAAAATGAGGCCAAACCAAGGTTGATTAGATGGATACTTCTCTTACAAGAGTTTGATTTGGAGATAAAAGATAAGAGAGGTAGTGACAACCTGGTTGCGGACCATCTTAGCCGTTTAGTTCATAAAGAGGATGCACTACCCTTGAATGAGAACTTTTCGGATGAGCAACTTCTTTTTATAAGTACAACAACTCCTTGGTATGCCGATATTGTTAATTACTTAGTTACTAAGAAGTTGCCACAAGAGTTGACACAAGCTCAAAGAAATAAGATCAAGAGTGATGCCAAATACTACATATGGGATAATCCTTACCTTTGGAAGCATTGCTCCGATCAGATTATAAGAATGTGTGTACTCGAATCTGAATTTCAATCTATTCTCACCTTTTGTCACTCTTATGCATGTGGAGGACACTTTGGATCCAAAATAACAGCCATGAAAGTTCTTGATTCTGGATTTTATTGGCCTACTATATTCAAAGATGCATACCTCTTTTGCAAGTCATGTGATCGTTGCCAAAGAACAGGTAACTTAGGTGCTAGAAATCAAATGCCTCAAACTCCAATACTTATTGTTGAAATTTTTGATGTATGGGGCATGGATTTCATGGGACCTTTTCCTTCTTCTTTTGGTAATCTTTATATTTTACTTGCCGTTGATTATGTTTCAAAGTGGGTGGAAGCAAAATCCACTAGGACTAATGACTCTAAAGTTGTTTCAGATTTTGTCAAGACTAACATCTTTGCTAGGTTTGGAACGCCAAAGGCCATAATCAGCGATAGAGGTACTCATTTTTGCAATAGGACTATGGAAGCACTTTTGAGGAAGTATAACATCACACACAAGGTCTCCACCTCATATCATCCTCAAACTAGTGGGCAAGCTGAAGTGTCAAACCGAGATGAGTCCATCCTTGAAAAGACAGTTAGTCCAAATAGGAAGGATTGGAGTTCACGACTTGATGATGCACTTTGGGCTTATAGGACAGCATATAAAACACCCATTGGTATGTCTCCTTATCGACTTGTTTATGGTAAGCCTTGTCATCTTCCGGTTGAGTTGGAACATAAATCATATTGGGCTATCAAACAATGCAACATGGAGATGGATGAGACAGGTAAGCAAAGAAAACTTGACCTACAAGAATTAGAGGAGATAAGGAATGATGCCTATGAGAATTCTAGGATTTACAAGGAAAAGACTAAGGCATTCCATGACAAGATGATATCAAGAAAGGACTTTGTTGTTGGACAAAAAGTTCCTCTCTTCCATTCACGCCTTAAGTTATTTCTAGGTAAGTTACGTTCTCGTTGGGTTGGACCTTTTGTTATTACTAATGTACTTACTCATGGTGCAGTTGAAATCCAAAGCCCAAAAACAGATAAGGCATTCAAAGTGAATGGTCATAGATTGAAGTCTTACTATGAGAACTTTCCAATACAAGATGTGGAGGAGTTACCACTTTTTGAGCCGAATTATGTTGAATAATAATGGCATGGGTCTAAGTCAGGCTGAGGACAATAAACCAAGCGCTTCTTGGGAGGCAACCCAAAAGGATGGAGAGCATTTATTATATCAGATTTGCATATTCCTTACTCTCCATCATTTTATCTTTTATTGTTTTTCTTTTGTTTTGTTTAGTAGTTCTTTTCTCTTACATATAATTCTTGCATTGGGGATAATAGCATTACATTGAGGACAATGTAAAAATTAAGTGTGGGGGGAAAAATTAGGATTTTCTTTAGTGTGTTTTGTTTTTTATTCTTTTTATGTTGTTTTTAGTGTGTTTTAGTTACTTTCAATACTATGATGAGATATAAATTGCATTAGTCTAAAACTGATTTATTAGTGAGAAGATTTTCATGAAAATTGAGATTGATATCAACTTTTTTATGAGCCAATGTTAATATGATATGTTGATTGAGAAAGAAGCATGTTTAGACTTAAATCTGACTTGTATAATCATCCTTGTGAGTTTTCGAGCCTATATGATTGATGCATTATACATATCAATCTAATTTCTTTCTTGAGTGCTCTTATGATTACAAGATTGTCTAGAACTTGCTTTAAACCTTGTTGAGACTATATTGATGCATGTGACAACATGAATATGATAGAGGCATTAGGATTTTTAACCAGGGCCAAACAGCCATCCCTTATTGATGTTCCAAGAGAACATCCCCCTTAGTGAACCAATTTGAGCCTACAATGAATAAGCTATTTCTTTGGTAACCATAACTTGTCCCTAACCTAAATATACTTATTTATATCCTTACCCTTGTTCTAAAGATGAATTAGCATGTTTTGAGACATATTGCAAAGACAAGGAAGATCTATTCAAATTTTGGGTTAGAAACAAGAAATAAGTGTGGGGGAGGAGAAAGGCAAAAGTCAAGAGAAAAATAGAGGGAATATTGCCAAATACATTTCCATGTGAAAAAAAAAATTGAATAATCTCTTGAACTTCTAGTTAAAGAAAAGAAAAAAATGTTTGATGCACCCAAAAGAGTGTATCTTGTTTAACCTTGCACTTAAAAAAAAAATCAATTGTAGAGTATAGTGATTAGCAAGGGTCGAGTCCTGAGGGATTGGGTTTTAATCTATGAGTTATTAGTTTATAACTTAGGTTCAAAGAAAACAAAAGAAAAGGGGGTTTTGAAATAGTTTTAAAAACAAGCAAACAAGAAAAGTAGGATGCAAGTAAGAAATAAGAAATCAAATATGAGAGAAATATGGTTAAGGTTTCATTCTCCACCACTAGACATCATTAAGAACCAATTTCAGATCTATCAATATCAACCAACTATCAAAGTTAACAACCGTAGATAACAACAAGCTCTGTTATCCCAATCTTTTCTTAGTTTGTCGTTAAATAGAACAAGCTCTCTATTTAATCTCTAACCATCAAACAACCTAGAATAAGCTCTCTAAATTCATTTAATGGCAGCTTTATGATGAGAAAGATAGGTTGATCTAAGCAACAAACACATAAGCTCGGATTGTTCAACTTAGGTTATGTTCCACTTTGCAATTATCGAAAACTTGACCATAATCATTAATCACAAATTGCCACTTATGAATAGGAAATCAAGACAATTACACGGATCAAGACTCCTAAACTAGCAATAGATAATTATCTAGATCGATCTAGTTGTACTCCTAATCTTTTCAATATAAATTAGAGACAATCTTTGAACAAGTCTATAAACTAATCAATAGCTCAAAGAATTTCACAAAAAATCATGCTTGAATGTAAATTGTTTGAGTTAAGCCAATATTAACATAACATATTTCAATCAAAATAGTGCATATTCAAACTTAATCTCAACTTCTCACATGGGATACTCTCATTATTTTCACTCTTTAAAGTAGTGGTAAAGTGTTTACACTCAATCAATCTCATGAAAATAGTTCTATCATATGCTTGCTTGTCCACCTATTCTCTACTATTTAGATCATGCAACGTCATAAATCAAGAGGTCTTTAATCAAGGTTGTAATGTGGCCAAGGGGTAATAATGTGGTTAAAGAATAAAAAGGAAAAGATATCATAAACGTTCCAAAGACTTCATAGAATTTAGAGACAAAATAAGATTTTGCAAATAAAACTTTCTCAATATTCTTTAGAAATACATAATCACATAGGCTGAATATTTCATGTTGAGCCTTTACTTCATTCTAACCAACCTTGTAACATTCTTTTTATTTTCTTTAACCAAAAGTTCAAGAGATGATTCAATTTTTTTTTCTTCATGGGAATGTATTTTTACAATGTTCCCTTTTCTTTTTCTCTTGACTTTTGCCTCTCTTCTCCCCCACACTTATCTTTTGTTCTAACCCAAATTTTCAAAAAGTATCCCTTGTTTTTGCAATGTCTCAATCATTCTAGTCATCTTTAAAACAAGGGAAAAGATATAAATGTATTTAGGCTAGGTGTAGGATATGGTTACCAAAGAAATAGCTTATTCAATGTAGGCTCAAATTGGTTCACTAGGGGGATGTTCACATGGAACATCAATAAGGGATAGTTGTTTGGCCCTAGTTAAAAGTCTTAATGCCTCTATCATATTCATGTTGTCACATGCATCAATATAGTCTCAACAAGGTTTAAAGCAAGTTCTAGAGAATCATGTAATTATAAAAGCACTCAAGAAAGAAATTAGATTGATATGTATAATGCATCAATCATATGGGCTCAAAAACTCACAAGGATGATTATACAAGTCAGATTTAAGTCTAAACATGCTTCTTTCTCAATCAACATATCATATTAACATTGGCTCATAAAAAATATGATATCAAGCTCAATTCTCATGAAAAATCTTCTCACTACTAAACTAGTTTTAGACCTATGCAATTCATATCTCATCATTGTATTAAAAAACACACTAATAATAATAATAATAATATTAAAGACTCATAAAAAAAATAATAGACAAAAATAAAAGAAATCCTAAATCCTTCCTCCCACACTTAATTCTTACATTGTCCTCAATGTAATGCTATTAACCCAAATGAAAGAATAATGTGTAAGAGAAAAGAACTAATAACATAAGAATAGGAACGACTAAGACTCAAAACAAAACAAACTCATGCAACCTGAATAATCCTAAAATACTAAACAAAAAATTAACAAATAAACATAAAAAATAAAAAATAAAAATAAAAACAATAAAAATAATAAAAGGAAAAGGAAAAGGAAAAGAAAGAGAAAGCAAATCTGAATATGGCAGGTTGGCAATTTCTTTTTTAATTGGGCTCCCTTCCCAATTAACACTTGAGTTAGTGTTCTGAACCTAACCAACACCCTTTCTTGGCTGTTTAGGATTTGCAGGATCATATAAGAAACTTTCCGAATTTGTGCGAATTGTAGGGCGGTTTCTTTGCATAATAGTGGATGCATTCTCCATTACAAGTACTATTACTTCATCCTTTGTGGTGCATAGCTTGTCAAGGAATGGTGCATATTTTGGTATTTGTTGAATGACATCCACAAACAAGCTGTTTAAGGTTTCCGGCATGTGTTGTTCATGTTTCTCCTCCTTGAACTTTGCAAATCTACTAGGAAAAGGTGGAGAAGAAACATTAGTAAAAAGTGGAACCTTAAACGTTACCTCAGGTGTCGAAGTACTCTCTTTCGGAATTAAAGCTTCATTATCTTCAATAGTTGAATCCATCTTTAGTTCTTTCTCATCCTCGAGTTCCCTTGGATTTTCTGATTCATCCTCAAGTTGTGTGGCACTAACACTCTCCTTTGGATCAATCATCGATTGGGAAGGGAGTGCTTGAGATCTTTGTGCTACAAATTCCACCGTACTACTAGCCAATAGGCTCATTTGCCTTTCCAAACTTTGGATACTTGCCTTTGTTTCCCTTGTTTCCTGTTGAAGTTGCAGAGTATTAATAACAAGAAAATTGACAAGTTCTTCTAAAGAATTACATGAGTTTTGAGGTGGTGGCTCAAAAAGATCTTGTTGTTGATCCCAAGGTTGATTGAAGACAAATTGATTAGTGTAATTAGCATAAGGATCTACTTCTTGATAATCTCCCGAGTAGCCATAATGAGTATGATTCCACCATCCCTCATTGTAAGTGTTGGGGAAAGCATCATACTGTTTTCCTTGGAACCCTTGATGGCTTTGGTATTCTCCCACATCATAGGCTGGTTCAAAATTACCTTTTTGGTAGTATGGGCACCAATTGGTTGGATGATCCATCATGAAGCACACTCCACACTGCCTTGATTGTTGAATCTTACTTATGGCCACTTGTTGAACTATAGAGATGAGATTGTCTAGTTGGTTCTGAAGTTTTGATGTAGCACCTGCCATCTCTTCTTGCTTGAAATTTGAAAACAAAAACCTGTATGTACAAGAAAAATAAAATTAATTACAACTAAAAATAAGAATAAACCAATAAACTAATAAACTAAATAAAGCAATCCCCGGCAACGGCGCCAAAAACTTGATACACCCAAAAGAGTGTATCTTGTTTAACCTTGCACTTAAAAAAAAAAAATCAATTGTAGAGTATAGTGATTAGCAAGGGTCGAGTCCTCAGGGATTGAGTTTTAATCTATGAGTTATTAGTTTATAACTTAGGTTCAAAGAAAACAAAAGAAAAGGGGGTTTTGAAAAAGTTTTAAAAACAAGCAAACAAGAAAAGTAGGATGCAAGTAAGAAATAAGAAATCAAATATGAGAGAAATATGGTTAAAGTTTCATTCTCCACCACTAGACATCATTAAGAACCAATTTCAGATCTATCAATATCAACCAACTATCAAAGTTAACAACCGTAGATAACAACAAGCTCTGTTATCCCAATATTTCCTTAATTTGTCGTTAAATAGAACAAGCTCTCTATTTAATCTCTAACCATCAAACAACCTAGAATAAGCTCTCTAAATTTAATTTAATGGCAGCTTTATGATGAGAAAGATAGGTTGATCTAAGCAACAAACACATAAGCTCAGATTGTTCAACTTAGGTTATGTTCCACTTTGCAATTATCGAAAACTTGACCATAATCATTAATCACAAATTGCCACTTATGAATAGGAAATCAAGACAATTACACGGATCAAGACTCCTAAACTAGCAATAGATAATTATCAAGATCGATCTAGTTGTACACCTAAACAAATCAAGACAACATCATAAACAATTCTTGTAGAAGAACATAAGCAACTTTGATAGAAAATTAATGATAGATAGAATCTGAAAATCAATTACAAAACATGTCTAGGGCTTTGAAATCACCATTAACCAAATAAAAGTTTAGCCTAGCATAGGCATATATAATATATACATAAAATTAAAGAGAATCTAAGAAGAAAATAAAAGAAAGAAAGAAGAAGAATAATGAAGATCTTTGAGTCTCCCCAAAAGATGTCTAGTTTGTGGCTCAAAAGATGGTATTTATAGAGCTTTAAAACCCTGAGAATAAGTCCTTGCCGCACAAGTAAGCCTAGAGGCAGAAAAATCACGTTTTTGCCTTTTTTTTTTAGATTTGCGGTTAGGGTTTTTTTGGCCGTAGGGTTATTTAGGGAGATCTTCTAGCGCCAATTTGGTTGCCCATTTCTTATCCGATTTGGACCCATAATATATCGTTGGAAAGATAATCAAGTAAACTTCAAAAGTCAAGAAGGAAGTTTCTTCAAATAAAGAATCTAACATCATGTTTTCCTTACATCAAGCTCCAGAGGTCAAATCTGCCTGATTGCTTTTCAACTAGAAATTGATATTTTTGACTCCCAAGTCTTCTTCCATCTTGTGATTATGATTTTGTAAGCTCTTTACCATCATTATTGACATCTTTTGACTTCATTCTCCTTATTGTACCTAAAATTCAAAAACATATTATAAGTAAACAAGATAAAGATCGAAAACATAACAAAAACTAAAAGTAGAAAGGCATAAAATGTATATTTTATGTGCTTATAAATGTTCGAAAGTTGTTTAGAATGAAGAAAATGCCCAACATGAATATTCGGCCTACGTGATTATGTACTTGTAAAGAGTTTTGAGAAGTTTCTTTGTATGAATCTTATTATGTCTCTAAGCTCTATAAAATCTTTGGAACTTTTGTAATATCCTTTATCTTTTATTCTTTAGCCACATTATTACCCCTTGGCCCCATTATAACCTTGCATAAAGACCTCTTGATTCATGAAGTTGCATGATCTAAGTAGTGGAGAATAGGTGGACAAATAAACATATGGTAGAAACTGTTTTCATGAGATTGATTGAGTGTAAACACTTCACCACCACTTTAAAGAGTGAAAATCATGAGGGTATCCCATTTGAGAAGTTGAGATTAAGTTTGAACATGCACTATTTTGATTGAGATATGTTATGTTAATTTTAGCTTAACTTAAACCATTTACTATCAAGCATGATTTTTTGTGAAACTCTTTAAGCTATTGATTAGTTTATAAGACTTGTTCAATGATTATCCTATAAGTTGTATTGAAAGTGAACTAGATTCGGTTTTCTTACCTTGTGTCTATTTGATTTTGCTCGAGGACTAGCAAAAGATTAAGTGTGGGGGAATTTGATAAGTGCTTAATTTCATACATTTTCCTATTTAATTTCTTTATACTTTGTGCTTTAATTCTTACTTCCTTGACATTTTACTAGGTTTTTATGCTTTGTAGGTATTTTGGAGGAGATGAAGTCAAAACATGTCAATTAGGATGTTAAAGAGCTTACAAAATCACAATCACAAGATGGAAAAAGAGTTGGGAGTCAAAAAGATCAAATTCTTGGTGCAAAGCAAGAAGACAGATTTGACCTCCGGAGCTTGTTGCTAAGAAAACATGATGTTAGACTCTTTATTCGAAGAAACTTCCTTCTTGACTTTTGAAGATCACTCGATTACCTTTCCAACGGCTTATCATGGGCCTAAATCGGATAAGAAATGGTCATCCAAATCGGCATTGGAATATCTCCCTAAAAACCCTAGTGGCAAAAAAAAACCCTAGCCGTAAATGACAACTTTTTCTTAATATCCTAGTTGACATTTAAGTTTATCCTTGCCAAAGAAGGATTAGTGGCTGTCAACTTGCATTAATTGCATTAATTGCAAGTATCTTTCCTTAAAGCTAATCCTAGTCAAAGTAGGAGAATTAAATCAGCCAAGACTTTCCTTCCTTACACTTACTTTGGCTGCAAGAATATAATCTCTCTTCATTAAAGAGTGCTTTGACTAAAACTTCCCTACTTTATTCAAACTTGGCTGCCAAGGCTTATATCTTTCCTTAAAACACAAAAGTCAACCACTTTTCCTTAACTTTAGCCACAAGTCAGCATTTATTGAAGGGAGAGAGCTGAAATTCACTTGTTTGATGCCCTAGCTATTGCCTATGATAAGCTCATAAAATATACATTTTATGCCTTTCTACCTTTAGTTTTTATTATGTTTTCGATCTTTATCTTGTTTACTTATAATATGTTTTTGAATTTTAGGTACACTAAGGAGAATGAAGTGAAAAGATGTCAATAATGATGGTAAAGAGCTTACAAAATCATAATCACAAGATGGAAGAAGACTTGGGAGTCAAAAATATCAATTTCTGGTTGAAAAGCAATCAGGCAGATTTGACCTCCGAAGCTTGTTGTAGGGAAAAAATGATGTTAGATTCTTTATTTGAAGAAACTTCCTTCTTGACTTTTGAAGTTGACTTGATTATCTTTCCAACGATATATTATGGGGCCAAATCGGATAAGCAATGGGCATTCAAAGTGGCGCTAGAAGATCTCCCTAAAGAACCCTGCGGCCAGAAAAACCCTAATCGCAAATCTGAAAAAAAAAGAAGGGCAAAAACGTGATTTTTCTACCTCCATGCTTGCTTGTGCGGCAATGACTTATTTTCAGGGTTTTAAAGCTCTATAAATACCATCTTTTGAGCCACAAACTAGACATCTTTTGTGGAGACTCAAGGGATCATCATTATTCTTCTTCTTCTTCTTCTCCATTCTTTTATTTTTCTTTTTCTTTTTAGTTTTATGTATATATTATCCATGGTTATGTTATGCTAAACTTCTTTGGTTAAGGGTGATTTCAAAGCCCTAGACATGTTATGTAATTAATTTTCAGAATCTATCTATCATTGTTTTCTATCAAAGTTGCTTATGTTCTTCCATTAAAATTGTTCATGATGATGTTTTGATTTGTTTAGGTGGCCAACTAGATAATTCTTGATAATTGTCAAATGCTAGTTTAGGAGTCTTGATCCGTGTAATTGTCTTGATTTCCTATTCATAAGTGGCAAATTGTGATTAATGATTATGGTCAAGTTTTCAATAATTGCAAAGTGGAACATAACCTAAGTTGAACAATCCGAGCTTATGTGTTTGTTGCTTAGATCAACCTATCTTTCTCATCATAAAGCTGCTATTAAATTGAACTTAGAGAGCTTATTATAGGTTGTTTGATAGTTAGAGATTAAATAGAGAGCTTGTTCTATTTAACGACGAACTAAGGAAAGATTGGGGTAACAGAGCTTGTTGTTATCTACGGTTGTTAACTTTGATAGCTAATTAATGCTGATAGATATGAAATTGATTCTTAATGATGTCTAGTGGTGGAGAATGAAACCTTAACCTTATTTTTAATATTTGATTCTTCTTAATTACTTGTTTTCTCATTCTTATTATTTACTTTAGTTTAAATCTGATTTCAAAAACCCCTGTTCTTTTATTGTTCTTGAATTTAAGTTTTAAACTATTAACTTATAAACTAAAACCCAATCCCTGAGGACTCGACCCTTGCTAACTACTATACTTACAATTGATCTTTTTAGTGCAAGGTTAAATAAGATATACTCTTTTGAGTGCATCAAATTTTTGGCGCCGTTGCCGGGGATTGTTTTCTTTAGTTTATTTGTTACTTGGTTTATTCTTATTTTCAGTTCTAATTAGTTTTATTTTCTTGTACATACAGCTTTTTCTTTTCAAATTTAAAAAAATGATGGAATTGAGCAATCTAGCACTTGAAGAGTTGGTGGCATACATGAACATGGAGAATCAACAAGCCAATCTCACCTCCCCAGTTCAACAATTGGCCATGGGAGGATGTCAAGGCCATCAAGTGTTCCAAGACCAACAGTATGATCATTACTCAAACACTTACCATGAGGGATGGTGGGATCATACTAATTATGGCTACTCAGAATATTACCAAAAAGTAGATCCTTATGCCAATTACACTCATCCATCTAGCTTCAATCAATCATGGTCTCAAGAACCAGATCTTTTTCAGCCATCACATATGACTCAAAACTCAGGTACTTCTTTAGAAGATCTTGCCTATTCTCTTGTTACTGATACTTTGCAATTTCAACAGGAAACAAGGGTAAGCATCTAGAGTTTGGAAAAGCAAATGAGCCGATTGGCTAGTAGTATGGTGGGATGGGTAGCACAAAGATCTGAAGAACTCCCTGCCCAAAAGATGATTAACCCAAAGGAGAATGCTACTATTGTGACCTTGAGGAATGAGAAACAAGATGAGGATGAGATAAAATTAGAGATGGATTTTATTCTTGAGGATAATGAAGCCACAAATCCAAATAAGAGTACTTCGGCACCTGAGGTAACATTTAAGGTTCCAATTTTTACTAATGTTTCTTTTACACTTTTTCCTAGTAGATTTGCAAAGTTCAAAGAGGAGGAACATGAACAACACATGCCGAAAATCTTGAACAACTTGTTTGTGGATGCCATTCAACAAGTATCAAAATATGCTCCATTCCTCGATGAGATATGCACCACAAAGGATGATGAAATAATACTTGTATTGGAGAATTCATCTATAGTTGTGCAAAGAAAGCTTCCTATCAAACGCATAAATTTGGAAAATTTCATGTATGAGCCTGACAAGCCTAAAGAGCCAAGAAAGGGTGTTGGTCAGATTCAAAACACTAACTCAAGTGTTAATTGGGAAGGCAGCCCAATTAAAGAAGAAATTGCCAACCTGCCATACTCAGATTTGCTTTCTTTTCCTTTTTCTTTTATTATTTTTATTTATTTATTTTTATGTTTATTTGTTAATTATTTGTTTAGTATTTTAGGATTATTTAGGTTGCATGAATTTGTTTTGTTTTGAGTCTTAGTTATTTCTATTCTTATGTTATTAGTTGTTTTCTCTTACACATGATTCTTTCATTTGGGTTAATAGCATTACATTGAGGACAATGTAAGAATTAAGTGTGGGGGGAAGGATTTAGGATTTCTTTTATTTTTGTCTATTTTTTTTTATGAGTCTTTAATATTATTATTATTATTATTTTTAGTGTGTTTTAGTTCTTTTTAATACAATGATGACATATGAATTGTATAGGTCTAAAACTAGTTATTAGTGAGAAGATTTTCATGAGAATTGAGCTTGATACTATTTTTTATGAGCCAATGTTGATATGATATGTTGATTGAGAAAGAAGCATGTTTAGACTTGATATTGACTTGTATAATCATCCTTGTGAGTTTTTGAGCCTATATGATTGATGCATTATACATATCAATCTAATTTCTTTCTTGAGTGCTCTTATGATTACATGATTCTCTAGAACTTGCTTTAAACCGTTTGAGACTATATTGATACATGTGATAACATGAATATGATAGAGGCGTTAGGATTTTTAACCAGAGCCAAACAGCCATCCATTACTAATGTTCCAAGAGAACATCCCACTAGTGAGCCAATTTGAGCCTACATTAAATATGCTATTTTATTGGTAACCACAACTTACACCTAGCCTAAATATACTTATATCCTTACCCTTGTTCTAAAGATGGATTATATATTTTGAGACATATTGCCAAAAACAAGGGTTAGAAACAAAAGACAAGTGTGGGGGAAGAAAAGAAAAGAAAAAGTCAAGAGAAAAAGAAAGGGATCATTGTCAAATACATTCCCATATTAAAAAAAAAAAATCTTCTCTTGAACTTCTAGTTAAAGTAAAGAAAAAGATGTTACAAAGTTGGTTAGAATGAAGCAAAGGCTCAACATGAATATTTAGCCTATGTTATTATGTGCTTTATAAGAGTTTTGAGAAGTTTTATTTGTATGATCTTATTTTGTCTCTAAACTTTATGAACTCTTTGGAACCTTTGTGATATCTTTATCCTTTTCTTCTTTAACCACATTATAACCCTTTGGCCCCATTACAACCTTGAATAAAGACCTCTTGATTTATGAAGTTGTATGATCTAAATAGTGGAGAATAGGTGGACAAGCAAGCATATGGTAGAATTGTTTTCATGAGATTGATTGAGTGTAAACACTTTACCACTACTTTAAAGAGTGAAAATCAGGAGAGTATCCCATGTGAGAAGTTGAGATTATGTTTGAGTATGCACTATTTTGATTGAAATATGTTATGTTAATATTGGCTTAACTCAAACTATTTACATTCAAGCAAGATTTTTTGTGAATTTCTTTAAGCTATTGATAAGTTTATAAGACTTGTCCAATGATTATCTCTAATTTATATTGGAAGGATTAGTTGTAATTATTATTTTTATCATTATTATTTTTAATTTTTTTAGTTTTTCTTATGTCTTCAATGTTTGTGGGTATCATCCTAGTAAACCCTCACGAGACTAAACTCGTCCACTAGGGAAACCTAGGGGTTTAAAGGCTTGTGTCACATGCTAAGTGCCACCGTGATTTCCTACGAAAGTGGATTAGATTAGATTTTCTTATTTTATTTCTATTTTGTTTTGCTCGAGGACTAGCAAAAAGCTAAGTGTGTGGGTATTTGATAAGCTCATAAAATATACATTTTATGCCTTTCTACCTTTAGTTTGTATTATGTTTTCGATCTTTATCTTGTTTACTTATAATATGTTTCTGAATTTTAGGAACACTAAGGAGAATGAAGTGAAAAGATATCAATAATGATGGTAAAGAGCTTACAAAATCATAATCACAAGATGGAAGAAGACTTGGGAGTCAAAAATATCAATTTCTGGTTGAAAAGCAATCAGGCAGATTTTACCTCCGGAGCTTGTTGTAAGGAAAACATGATGTTATATTCTTTATTTGAAGAAACTTCCTCCTTGACTTTTGAAGTTGACTTGATTATCTTTCCAACGATATATTATGGGCCCAAATCGGATAAGCAATGGGCATTCAAAGTGGCGCTAGAAGATCTCCCTAAAGAATTCTGCGGCGAGAAAAACCCTAATCGCAAATCTGAAAAAAAAAAAAAAAAAAGAAGGCAAAAACGTGATTTTTCTACCTCCAGGCTTACTTGTGCGGCAATGACTTATTCTCAGGGTTTTAAAGCTTTATAAATACCATCTTTTGAGCCACAAACTAGACATCTTTTGAGCCACAAACTAGACATCTTTTGAGGAGACTCAAGGGATCATCATTATTCTTCTTCTTCTTCTCCATTCTTTTATTTTTATTTTTCTTTTTAGTTTTATGTATATATTATCCATGGTTATGTTATGCTAAACTTCTTTGGTTAAGGGTGATTTCAAAGCCCTAGACATGTTATGTAATTAATTTTCAGAATCTATCTATCATTGTTTTCTATCAAAGTTGCTTATGTTCTTCCATTAAAATTGTTCATGATGATGTTTTGATTTGTTTAGGTGGCCAACTAGATAAATCTTGATAATTGTCTAATGCTAGTTTAGGAGTCTTGATCCGTGTAATTGTCTTGATTTCCTATTCATAAGTGGCAAATTGTGATTAATGATTATGGTCAAGTTTTCAATAATTGCAAAGTGGAACATAACCTAAGTTGAACAATCCGAGCTTATGTGTTTGTTGCTTAGATCAACCTACCTTTCTCATCATAAAGCTGCTATTAAATTGAACTTAGAGAGCTTATTCTAGGTTGTTTGATAGTTAGAGATTAAATAGAGAGCTTGTTCTATTTAACGACGAACTAAGTAAAGATTGGGGTAACAGAGCTTGTTGTTATCTATGGTTGTTAACTTTGATAGCTAATTAATGCTGATAGATATGAAATTGATTCTTAATGATGTCTAGTGGTGGAGAATGAAACCTTAACCTTATTTTTAATATTTGATTCTTCTTAATTACTTGTTTTCTCATTCTTATTATTTACTTTAGTTTAAATCTGATTTCAAAAACCCCTTTTCTTTTATTATTCTTGAATTTAAGTTTTAAACTATTAACTTATAAACTAAAACCCAATCCCTGAGGACTCGACCCTTGCTAACTACTATACTTACAATTGATCTTTTTAGTGCAAGGTTAAATAAGATATACTCTTTTGAGTGCATCAGCCTATAAATAGAGACCAAGGGGGCATACGAAATTGACACTTCCCCAAGCATCAAATTCTGATTTCTTCTTTGTTTCTTTGTTTTTGAGAGAGCAAGAGGCTGGATAATTAATATTCTTCTTCTTCTTCTTTCTTTCTTTTATTTTCTTCTTAGATTCTCTTTAATTTTATGTTTATGTTTACAATGCCTATGCTAGGCTAAACTTTTATTTGGTTAAGGGTGATTTCAAAGCCCTAGACATGTTATGTAATTAATTTTCAGAATCTATCTATCATTGTTTTCTATCAAAGTTGCTTATGTTCTTCCATAAAAATTGTTAATGGTGATGTTTTGATTTGTTTAGGTGGGCAACTAGATAAATCTTGATAATTGTCTAATGCTAGTTTAGGAGTCTTGATCCGTGTAATTGTCTTGATTTCCTATTCATAAGTAGCAATTTGTGATTAATGATTATGGTCAAGTTTTCAATAATTGCAAAGTGGAACATAACTTAAGTTGAACAATCCGAGCTTATGTGTTTGTTGCTTAGATCAACCTATCTTTCTCATCATAAAGCTGCCATTAAATTGAATTTAGAGAGCTTATTCTAGGTTGTTTGATGGTTAGAGATTAAATAGAGAGCTTGTTCTATTTAACGACGAACTAAGGAAAGATTGGGGTAACAGAGCTTGTTGTTATCTACGGTTGTTAACTTTGATAGCTAATTAATGTTGATAGATATGAAATTGATTCTTAATGATGTCTAGTGGTGGAGAATGAAACCTTAACCATATTTTTCATATTTGATTCTTCTTAATTACTTGTTTTCTCATTCTTATTGTTAACTTTAGTTTAAATCTGATTTCAAAATCCCCTTTACTTTTGTTTACTTGTTTTTAAGTTTTAAACTATTAACTCATAAACTAAAACCCAATCCCTGAGGACTCGACCCTTGCTAATCACTATACTTTACAATTGATTCTTTTTAAGTGCAAGGTTAAATAAGATACACTCTTTTGGGTGCATCACTACATTTATGTTTATCCTTGTCAAAGAATGATTAGTGGCTGTCCACTTACATTAATTGCATTAATTGCAAGAATATTTCCTTAAAGCTAATCCAAGTCAAAGTAGGAGAATTAAATCAGCCAAGACTTTCCTTCCTTACACTTACTTTAGCTGCAAGTTTGTAATCTCTCCTCATTAAAGAGTACTTTGACTAAGACTTTCCTACTTTATTAAAACCTTGGCTGCCAAGTATTCCTTCTTTCCTTAAAGCACAAAAGTCATCCATTTTTCCTTAACTTTAGCCACAAGTCAGCATTTATTGAACGGAAAGAGCTGAAATTCACTTGTTTGATGCCCTAGCTATTGCCTATAAATAGAGCTATTGCCTATAAATAGAGAACAAGGGGGCAAACGAAAATACACTCATCCAAGCTACAAAGTTCTGATTTCTTCTTTGTTTCTTTTTTTTTTTTTGAGAGAGCAAGAGGCTGGATAATTAGTATTCTTCTTCTTCTTTCTTTATTTTATTTTCTTCTTAGTTTCTCTTCAGTTTTCTATTTATGTTAATAAAGCGTGCTAGGCTAAACTTTTATTTGGTTAAGGGTGATTTCAAAGCCCTAGACATGTTATGTAATTAATCTTCAGAATCTATCTATCATTGTTTTTTATCAAAGTTGCTTATGTTCTTCCATTAAAATTGTTCATGATAATGTTTTGATTT
This sequence comes from Fremontodendron californicum, assembly GCA_030761205.1. Taxonomy (NCBI): domain Eukaryota; kingdom Viridiplantae; phylum Streptophyta; class Magnoliopsida; order Malvales; family Malvaceae; genus Fremontodendron; species Fremontodendron californicum. The sequence continues at coordinate 17,027,478 of JAULJL010000010.1, read as the reverse complement.
GTTTAGGTGGCCAACTAGATAAATCTTGATAATTGTCTATTGCTAGTTTAGGAGTCTTGATCCGTGTAATTGTCTTGATTTCCTATTCATAAGTGGCAATTTGTGATTAATGATTATGGTCAAGTTTTCAATAATTGCAAAGTGGAACATAACCTAAGTTGAACAATCCGAGCTTATGTGTTTGTTGCTTAGATCAACCTATCTTTCTTATCATAAAGCTACAATTAAATTGAATTTAGAGAACTTATTCTAGGTTGTTTGATAGTTAGAGATTAAATAGAGGGCTTGTTCTATTTAACGATGAACTAAGGAAAGATTGGGCTACGGTTGTTAACTTTGATGGCTAATTAATGTTGATAGATATGAAATTGATTCTTAATGATGTCTAGTGGTGGAGAATGAAACCTTAACCATATTTTTCATATTTGATTCTTCTTAATTACTTGTTTTCTCATTCTTATTGTGAACTTTAGTTTAAATATGATTTCAAAATCCCCTTTACTTTCGTTTACTTGTTTTTAAGTGATAAACTATTAACTTCTAAACTAAAACCCAATCCCTGAGGACTCGACCCTTGCTAATCACTATACTCTACAACTGATTCTTTTTAAATGCAAGGTTAAATAAGATACACACTTTTGGGTGCATCAGTTGATCTCTAACTATCAAATAAGATAAACACCACTACTTGATCTCTAACTATCAAATAAACTAGGATAAACATCTCTAGATTCAAAGTGACGGCAGCTTTATGATGAGAAAGATAGGTTGATCTAAGCAACAAACACATAAACATGGATTGTTCAACTTATGTTATGTTCAACTTTACAATTATTTAAAACTTGACCATAATCATTAATCACAAATTACCACTTATGAATAGGAAATCAAGACAATTACAGATCAAGACTCCTAAACTAGCATTAGATAATTATCAAGATTTATCTAGTTGTACTCCTAAACAAATCAAGACAAGGATCATAAACAATTTTAATGGAAGAACATAAACAATTTTGATAGAAAACCAATGATAGAGAAAATCTGAATATTAATTACACACATGTTTAGGCTTTGAAATCACCCTTAACTAAAAGAAAACTTTAGCCTAGCTTAGGCATTGTTAACATAAACATAAGATTCAAAAGAAACTATGAAGAAAACTAGAAGAATGGAGAAGAAGAAGAATATTAATTATTCAGCCTCTTGCTCTCTCAAGCTCTGTAAAACAGAGCAAGAAAAATCAGATTACAAAGCATAGAATGTGTCCATTCGGCTCCCCCTTGTGTCTCTATTTATAGGCATCAACTAGGTCTTGCATTTAATGATTTACGGCTCTCCCTTGAGTTAAGGAAAAAAAGCTGGCAACTAGAGTAAGTTAATGAGAGTATGCGGCTAGGGTTTGTATGATAAGGCTAGGTGTAGTCAAGTAGGAAAGAAAAATAAGGAAAGAATACAAGGTTGGTAGCTTTTAAGGAAAGAATAGAAACTTGCAGCCAAAGGAATATGCAATAAGGAAAGTTTCAAGGCTACTAGCTTTTCCTACTTTGACTAGGTTTGTGTTTAAAGGAAAGTCTTGGTAGCCAGATGGGATGTTCTACAAGGAAAGGTTCAAGGCTGCCACAAGTCAAGATTCTACTTCTTGAATTTTTGGACGTTGGTTTAGATCAAGATCAAGATTCTACTTCTTGAATTATTCTTGGTCCGTTCTTAAAAAAGAAATCCATAATTGAGAGGGGCATTCGAACAGTCTAAAGAAAGTCATCCGAGATTTCAAGAAAATCAAGAAAGTCTCATGAAAAAAAGAAAAAAAGAAAAAGATCAAAATAAAGAGGAAAAAATCGACATTCATTTTTTCTTTTACTAACCAAAGTTGTTTTGCAGCAACTTTAAGATGACTCTCACATGTGGCGACGAAGTAAAGTAGGCTCTGCCTAAGATGAAAAAGTTCACCTTATTGTTTGGGAGGTTTGTGCAACAAGAGGAATAAAGATGGAGAACAAAAAAGAGAGAGCGAAAAAGAAAGTGAGGTGGCTGCATATAAAGAAAAGCAAGAGTGAAAAAAAATAGAGGTGGCTGAAAATAAAGACACAAGAGAGGAGCCACTAGTGGAAAAGAAGACAATTCCTGCCGAGGGAAACAAAGAATTTGAGAATTTTTCTGATGCAAAGGAGAGTGAGGTTCTTGTTCTTGATGTTTCTAACCAATCTCTTCCTATTTTGCCTGTTTCTTTGTTAAAAGATTGTGAGGATTTATTTTCGGAGGAGTTGCAAGATGGGTTACCACCCATAAGCGCCAATGTGCATCACCTTGATTAGTACCTAGCGCCGTCATTCTCACACACAAGGCTAAGATGCGAGGGCAAATCTTTTCGAGGAAAGGGGCAATGATAAGATCCAAGATGGCACAATTCCATGGCAAGTTCTATATGGGCCAAGATCCAAGAAGATCTAGGAAACATGGCAAGAATGGGTGGAATTCACTTGGGCCATGTTGCAAGTTATTCAAGAAAGGCTTCAACATGCAAGATGGGCTTGCATCCAAGTTTGGTCCATGTGATTCAAGAACACAAGGTGGTACATTAAGAGGGCTTATTTGTGCTTATTTTAAGTCTTGTAATTACTTAGGCTCTTAGGCCTGACTTATGTAATATGTCCAATAGGCTAAGTGGGGTCCACCTTCATTAAACTTGTTGGACATCTTTTTTAATTTATTAGGTTTGGGATTGAGCATGTTCAGTCCATAATTTAAGTAGTCTTTCTTATTTAGATTAGGACTAGCTGAATTTACACTTGTAATAGGATTAGGAGTGTGCTTGGCTGATTATTAAGTCTTGCACTTAGGTTAGGAGTCCTTGGCTGACAAGGACTTGCATTTGGGTTAGAATTCCAATGTAACTAGTATTAGGTTTAGGTTATGTAGGGAGGCTATAAATACTATGTCTTAGCCACCTACAATTAATTATGTTTTGATCAATTAAGTTTGATTTTATTCAGTGGGAGTTTTCTCTTTTAGTTCTTGAAAGAACTTAGAACTTATCAAAGACTTCTTCTTTGTGGCGTTCAACACCTTCAAACTTAGGTTCTTTAAACAAGCGTTCTTGGGGTCTAGCTAGCTTAGCTTATCTAGGTTCATTGAAACAGGATTTCACTTGGTTTAAGTTTTCATTGCCTGAATCTTCGCTTTTCTGGGTTAGGAATCCTAATTGTTAGTGGGTTCAAAGGGTTCAACCCCATGGGTTCACATCACAAGGTAAGGGGATTCACCAATGCTAGTAGGTTGATCTAATGATCAAAATTAAAAGGTTGAACTTTCTTATTTTCTTTTTGATCGAAACAATAACAAGAACTATTTCTTCTTTTCGAAAATTCAAGAACAATAAGAATAAGGACCAAAAGGAACAAAACAAACAATTTGTCTGGTTCGAATTCCTTTTTGTTTTTCACCAAGAGAAGAACAATTTTCTCTTAGATTTCCACTCATCCAAAAGAATAATTCTTAGGTTTTTGGAAGGAAAAACAAAACAAGGAAGATAGCAAAAAACTCAAGAGTGATTTGGCTGCCTACACTCTCACATAGCCGAATATGTTATGTTTCCTTAGCAAAAATATATTTTTCTATTCTTTCAAAAACACACACATAAAGTCCATTCAGTGCCTTAGTTAAACCCTTCCTTATTTCTTGCCTTTATAAGCTTAAAAGACAAGAAGCCATCTACAAAGGAAGTGTGCGGCTAGACCTAATGCATTGGCTGAATGTGTTGTGTTTTAACCTAGGAAAAATATTTGTATTCTTTTCTCATTAAAACATATCACCAACCCTTTATGGCCAAAATAAAACTCCATTCTTTATGGCATTTACCATGGTTGGCAAACATAAAGGAAATAGTAACGGAAGTTTTAAATGCTTTGTAACTTCCTTTTAAAGAGTAACTTTTACAATTTAAATTACCAAGTATTGGTCAACTACTAACTCTTAGTATGCTTGGCCGAATACATCCTTTATATTATTTAGGTTCATTTTAGTTAAATATGAGTTGCTAAAATTTAATTCGTAACTAAACTCTTTAAATATGAGAAACTTTTTCTCACTTCGGATAACGCAAATTTATCGGCCAGGCCAACTTATCTTAAGACATGTCTACATTTAGACATCGTCAGCTTAAGACAAGCTTATCCTTATTGTCTTGTTAAGACATCTTAATTTTGATTTCATAAATCAAATTATGTCTTAACCAATCATAATTGAATCTTATTTAATTAGTTCCTCCAATTTAACCTTTAATTCAATTAAGTCTTACTTAATCAAATCCCAAGTTTAATCCAACATATTTGTCCTATTGTGTGTGACCTATTAGGTTTCCAACATGTTGGCAATGTGTATAAGTTAATCTCATTAACATATACTCATAGATCAAGAGCGGGATCTAGCAACCCGTCATGATCACCCAAATGTTGAAAAGTCAATTTACCTCATTCAAACCTTTCAGTAACCAGCCTATCAGTGTAATACGGTCCTTTCACCAAATATTTCGGATAGCCCATGAGAATGATGCAGTGTCTACTCATGTTCAATCCATATTAGTTCTTTCAGCTTATGTTTAACCTTATGAATTTAGAGAAACGATTTCTCCTAAATCCATGATGCTTTTGTTGGTGTAAGCCCTACAAACCAATCTAGTTGGGCTTGTAAGACACTATTTATATATTCATGTATTGCACATTATAGTTTATTAATTATAACTAAGGTATTTCTTTATCCATAAGTATTGTTATAATTGTTATAAATGACTTGTGAGGATAAAGCCCTTGAAACACAATGGCATTGCAAAGGAATTGTAAGGAGTTACAATTATGAGGATCCTTATGCATCAATGCCGTGTTTCTAAAACTGTTCTTGGTTATCATATTGTGAAGACAAAGCATTGACAATGCTCAAAGACTGGCATATGTTAAGCCTTCATGCACTTGATGCATGCAACTGGTCACATAGGTTGAAAGTATAGAGATACTTGGGGATAACATATGGGTGTTTGTTAGTTGAACAAGTTCACTGAACATGACCTGCTATGAGAGTTCCATTTGGTATTTCACTCAAGTGTCGATGATAAATACTCTCATGTGTCAATAGTGTAAGTAACCCTTTGACTTGTGACACCAAGTCATCTTGTATGTGAACTGTCATACTTAGATTTCATCACGAACGGGTCCCAATCACGAGGATGCTTAAAGTAAGGTGTTATTGGGTATGACATGAAGCACACGAAGATGAATGAGTGGTCCAGAGAGGATTCATCACCCCAAGTGATTAAGGGGACATATCTCACATGTATCTGGGTTATATTAACTTATTGAAGTCCTTGGCCAAGGCAATACTTAAGGAGTTAATATTAAAGCAGCAGATCTAATATGGAATGGGTTAAGAGTAGACACTAAACCATGCTCTTTCCTATCCCAGGATATTTGATGAAGGGATCGAATTACACAGACATATTGTACATGAAAGGCTAGTCGAAGCTTGATGACTCTCTTGGCATTTGGGTGGTCATGATGCATTGCTAGATGCTGCTCATGATCTATAAATATAAATAGAAAATTCTTAATTGAATTAATTATAATTATTGCCAACATTTTAAGGGCCTAATAGGTCACACACAAAAGGTGATTAATGAAATTAAAATGAGATTGGGCCAGATTAAATATTCATTAAGTGTTGTGGGCTTAGCATGAATATTTAATAATATGTGTCGCAACCTAAAAAATAACGAGTCTCATCGCAAGACTTTATTATCCATTAAGCGTGACATTAAAAAAAATCGAGGAAAAGTCGACCTAATTTCTCTAGAAAAATGAAGGTTTTGAAAATGACCTTAAAAAACACATGGAGTCGCCACCAATCTTTTTTTAGCTAGATGTGATCGGCCACCTATTAAAACCGATTTTATAAAATATTTTAAAAATTAATTAAAACATTTTAAAAACCAATTTGATAACTCGTATAATTATATAGTTTTTAGTTATGTTTTATTATTGTTTTGTGTCAAATACGAGTTATTATTGCTTAGTCTAATTGTGTTTATGATCTTTTATATTTTTATGTAATTTGGTGTTTTTCACGAGTTTCTTTGAGTGATTTCAGATTACTAGGTTAAATCAAGAATTAAGGGCAAATCCAGTTCAGTTCCAGTTCCGACACCTTTTGCCATATCAGCTATATCTGGAGTTTCGCTGAAGCATTAAGGCTGAAATTTTTACAGTGCAAAGTCAAGAGGCATATCTATCTTTTTCATGCTTTACACTTCTTGAAACGGAGTCGTTTTCCCTAGCGAAATCAACCATCAAGTTGGCTGATGTGCAATGACGTCTGTGCTGACCAGTTTTGGTATTTTGACCATATCTTCTGATCCACATCAGCAAATGAGCTGATTCCAACGGCTATGGATCACAAACTGATAGGGGAACATTTTTCTAGAAGACCATTTGATCAGATCAAGCCTCCAACATTGACAAAATCAACCATCAAGCTGGCTGATCAGAATTGTCATACAATATGACGAAAATTATTAGAAAAATGCACCCACCTATTATACCTACCTTTGAAATTTAGAAAGCTTGTCTCTTGTCATTTAGCTCTCCAAAATGTGTATAAATACAGGGCCTTGGATGATTGTAAGAGACATGGTAGATTGGTAGGATATTAGCCATTATAATAAAATTCTCTAAGTTTTCTTCTACTTTCCTTTCTCTAGTTTTCTTTTTCTTTATTTTCTTCTTCTTCTTTCTTTCTTTTATTTCCTTCTTAGATTCTCTTTAATTTTATGTTTATGTTTACAATGCCTATGCTAGGCTAAACTTCTATTTGGTTAAGGGTGATTTCAAAGCCCTAGACATGTTTTGTGATTGATTTTTAGATTCTATCTATCATTAATTTTCTATCAAAGTTGCTTATGTTCTTCTACAAGAATTGTTCATGATGTTGTCTTGATTTGTTTAGGTGTACAACTAGATAGATCTTGATAATTATCTATTGCTAGTTTAGGAATCTTGATCCGTGTAATTGTCTTGATTTCCTATTCATAAGTGGCAATTTGTGATTAATGATTATGGTCAAGTTTTCAATAATTGCAAAGTGGAACATAACCTAAGTTGAACAATCCGAGCTTATGTGTTTGTTGCTTAGATCAACCTATCTTTCTCATCATAAAGCTGCCATTAAATTGAACTTAGAGAGCTTATTCTAGGTTGTTTGATGGTTAGAGATTAAATAGAGAGCTTGTTCTATTTAACGACAAACTAAGGAAAGATTGGGATAACAGAGCTTGTTGTTATCTATGGTTGTTAACTTTGATAGTTGGTTAATGTTGATAGATCTGAAATTGATTCTTAATGATGTCTAGTGGTGGAGAATGAAACTTTAACCATATTTTTCATATTTGATTCTTCTTACTTACTTGTTTTCTTACTTTTCTTGTTTGTTTATTTTTAAAACTATTTCAAAAACCCCTTTTCTTTTGTTCTCTTTGAACGTAAGTTATAAACTAATAACTCATAGATTAAAACCCAATCCATGAGGACTCGACCCTTGCTAATCATTATAATTACAATTGATCTTTTTAATGCAAGGTTAAATAAGATACACTCTTTTGGGTGCATCAAATTTTTGGCGCCGTTGCCGGGGATTTCTTTCTTTAGTTTATTAGTTTATTGGTTTATTCTTATTTTCTAATTATTTACTTTCTTATTTTTTTATTAGTGAATGTTCCAAGCTCCTGAAGAATACTTAAGACTTAGGAGAATTCGGGAATTTATAACTTCTCACCAACAACCAATCGAGGAGTTGATCCAAAACATCCAAGAGGAGCAAGGAAAGATGGCAGCAGCTGACAACCGAACTCTCAAGGAGCTTGCCGCTCCGGACTTGGGTCAACAACCATTATGCATTGAATATGCTAATCTTGAGGTAGCTTTTGAATTAAAATCTGGTTTGATTCATCTTCTCCCAACTTTTCATGGTTTTGCAGGAGAGGATCCAAATAAGCACCTCAAGGAATTCCATGTAGTTTGCTCAAGCATGAGAACAACAGGGGTCACGGAAGAACAAGTTAAGTTGAGAGCCTTCCCATTCTCTCTAGCTGATTCAGCAAAGGAATGGCTCTACTATCTACCATCCGGGACCATCACTACATGGAATGATTTGAAGAAAGCATTCTTAGAAAGGTATTTCCCAGCATCTAAGGCTGCCAACATTAGGAAAGAAATATGTGGGATTCGGCAATACAACGGAGAGTCCTTATATGAATATTGGGAGAGGTTCAAGAAACTTTGTGCATCATGTCCACACCATCAGATAAGTGAACAACTTCTCATCCAATACTTCTATGAAGGTCTCATGCCCATGGAGAGAAGTATGATAGATGCCGCTAGTGGGGGAGCTCTAGTTGATAAGACTCCCGGGGCTGCTAGAACATTAATCTCCAACATGGCAGTCAATTCTCAACAGTTCTCAATGAGACAAGATCCACCACCACAACCCAAGAGAGTTAATGAGGTAAGTATATCATCCCTTGAACAAAAATTTGATAAACTGACTTCTCTTGTTCAACAATTGGCTGTAGGTAATATACAACAAATAAAGGCTTGTGGCATATGTTCAAACATAGGGCACCAAACTGATATGTGTCCAACACTTCAAGAGGACACCAATGAACATGTGAATGCCATGGGTGGATTTCAGAACCAATCAAGAAAATATGATCCCTACTCAAACACTTACAATCCAGGATGGAGGGATCATCCAAACTTCAATTATGGAGGGAACCAATCACAAACTATTCCTCCACCATTTGACAACAGGCCACCGGGTTTTCAGCAAAGAGTGCAACAACCATACCAAACCCGACAACAACTGCCACCCACCCAAAATTCAGGTACTTCTCTTGAAGATCTTGTTAAAGCTCTTTCTACTAATACAATTCAATTTCAACAGGAAACAAAGACAAGTATTCGAAATTTGGAGACTCAAATAGGGCAATTGGCAACAACCATGAGTCAAATGCAAGCAAGGGATTCTGGGAAATTACCTTCCCAAACCATAGTGAATCCAAGAGAGAATGCCAATGCTATAACTTTAAGAAGTGGGAAACAGCTAGAGAAACCACAAAATGATAAGTGCTCAAGGGGAGAACAATACCATGGCATCCTCTTCACATCCCAACGAGCCACTAAAAAAGGTAATTCCTAAACCATCCTTTCCTTCTTATATAACTCCTCCACCTTTTCCTAGCAGGTTAGCAAAGTCTAAGAAGGAGGAGCAAGAGAAGGAAATTTTGGAAACCTTTCGGAAAGTAGAGGTGAACATTCCTTTACTTGATGCTATCAAGCAAGTGCCAAGATATGCCAAGTTCCTAAAAGAGTTGTGCACATCTAAACGGAAGTTGAAATGGAATGAAAAGGTAAGTGTGGGGGAGAATGTGTCAGCTGTTCTTCAAAAGAAACTCCCACCTAAATGCAAGGATCCAGGTATGTTTACCATTCCTTGTAAGATAGGCAACACCAGGTTTGAGCGTGCTATGCTAGATCTAGGGGCATCTATTAATGTCATGCCATATTCAATTTATGCTTCATTGAATCTAGGACCATTAGAGGAAACCGGTGTTATAATACAACTTGCTGACCGTTCTAACACTTATCCAAGAGGTGTTGTAGAAGACGTTCTTGTACAGGTTAATGAATTGGTTTTTCCCGCTGACTTTTATGTTATTGAGATGGAAGATGAGATGTCTTCTAATCCCACACCTATTCTATTAGGGAGACCATTCTTGAAAACAGCAAGAACTAAAATAGATGTACATGATGGCACTTTAACTATGGAATTTGATGGTGAAATAATTCGCTTTAACATTTTTGAGGCCATGAGATATCCTAGTGATGTGCATTCTGTTTTTAATATTGATATAATTGACTCACTAGTGCAGCAAACTTATGAGCTAGATGGTGAAGATAGTGTGGAGATAGTCCTTAGCAAACATCTCGGAATGTGGAATGCTAAAGGGGAACTAGCCTTGAGTGACCATGTGGAAGGGGCACTAGAATCTTTACACTCATTGCCACCTAAAGATGCAAGGTTTGATGTTTCATTTATTGATTTGCAATTATCTAATGAGAAACTTCTACCTTCCATTTTGCAGGCACCAACTTTAGAGTTGAAACCACTACCGAACCACTTGAAATATGTGTTCTTAGGTGAAAAGGACACACTACCTGTCATCATTGCCAAAGAGCTCACACCTTTGCAAGAAGAGCGACTTATCCGGGTGCTTAGAGAGCATAAAACAGCAATTGGTTGGACAATTGCCGATATGAAGGGAATAAGCCCATCCATGTGCATGCACCGGATTTTGTTAGAGGAGGGGTCCAAACCAACAAGAGAAGCACAAAGAAGATTGAACCCTCCTATGATGGAGGTTGTGAAAAAGGAGATACTGAAGCTCCTAGATGTTGGAGTGATCTATCCTATCTCAGATAGCAAATGGGTGAGCCCAGTCCAAGTGTTTCCAAAGAAATCAGGAGTAACGGTGGTAACAAATAATGAGAATGAACTTGTTCCTACTAGGATTCAAACAGGATGGCGAGTTTGTATTGATTATCGTAAACTTAATTCCACAACTCGCAAAGACCACTTTCCTTTACCTTTTAATGATCAAATGCTTGAAAGGTTAGCTGGCCATTCTCATTATTGTTTTCTTGATGGTTTTTCAGGTTATAATCAGATAGCCATTGCTCCGGAGGACCAAGAGAAAACAACATTCACATGTCCATTTGGTACTTTTGCATACCGGCGTATGCCATTTGGTCTTTGTAATGCACCAGCTACATTCCAAAGGTGTATGGTTAGCATATTTTCAGATTATGTAGAGAACATCATAGAAGTGTTTATGGATGATTTTAGTGTCTATGGTGATTCTTTTGATAGATGTCTAGAGAACCTTACACTTGTACTTGAAAGATGCATGGAAACTAACCTTGTTTTGAATTGGGAAAAATGTCACTTTATGGTAGAACAAGGAATAGTTTTGGGCCATGTTATTTCTTCTAGAGGGATAGAGGTTGATAAGTCTAAAATAGATATTATGCATTCTTTACCACCTCCCACAAATGTGAGAGAGGTTCGTTCTTTTCTTGGACATGCAGGTTTCTATAGGAGATTTATCAAAGACTTCTCAAAGATCACATTACCTCTTTGCAAGCTACTACAAAAAGATGTGGTTTTCCACTTTGATGACAAATGCAAAGAGGCGTTTGAAACATTGAAGGGACTCTTGACATCAGCTCCTATCATCCAACCACCAGATTGGAATGTACCTTTTGAAATCATGTGTGATGCTAGTGACTATGCCATTGGAGCTGTTTTGGGCCAACGGGTTGGCAAAGCCTCACATGCCATTTATTATGCCTCCCGAACTCTTAATGATGCTCAATTGAACTATTCCACTACTGAAAAAGAACTTTTGGCTGTTGTATTTGCTTTAAAAAAATTTCAATCTTATTTAATTGGTACTAAAGTAATTGTATATTCTGACCATGCAGCCCTTAAGTACTTACTCACTAAGAAGGAGGCCAAACCAAGGTTGATTAGATGGATACTTCTCTTACAAGAGTTTGATTTAGTGACAACCTGGTTGCAGACCATCTTAGCCGTTTAGTTCATGAAGAGGATGCACTACCCTTGAATGAGAACTTTCCGGATGAGCAACTTATTTTTATAAGTACAACAACTCCTTGGTATGCCGATATTGTTAATTACTTAGTTACCAAGAAGTTGCCACAAGAGTTGACACAAGCTCAAAGAAATAAGATCAAGAGTGATGCCAAATACTACATACGGGATGATCCTTACCTTTGGAAGCATTGCTCCGATCAGATTATAAGAATGTGTGTACTCGAATCTGAATTTCAATCTATTCTCACCTTTTGTCACTCTTATGCATGTGGAGGACACTTTGGATCCAAAAGAACAGCCATGAAAGTTCTTGATTCTGGATTTTATTGGCCTACTATATTCAAAGATGCATACCTCTTTTGCAAGTCATGTGATCGTTGCCAAAGAACAGGTAACTTAGGTGCTAGAAATCAAATGCCTCAAACTCCAATACTTATTGTTGAAATTTTTGATGTATGGGGCATGGATTTCATGGGACCTTTTCCTTCTTCTTTTGGTAATCTTTATATTTTACTTGCCATTGATTATGTTTCAAAGTGGGTGGAAGCAAAATCCACTAGGACTAATGATTCTAAAGTGGTTTCAGATTTTGTTAAGACTAACATCTTTGCTAGGTTTGGAACGCCAAAGGCCATAATCAGCGATAGAGGTACTCACTTTTGCAATAGGACTATGGAAACACTTTTGAGGAAGTATAACATCACACACAAGGTCTCCACCTCATATCATCCTCAAACTAGTGGGCAAGCTGAAGTGTCAATCCGAGAAGTTAAGTCCATCCTTGAAAAGACAGTTAATCCAAATAGGAAGGATTGGAGTTCACGACTTGATGATGCACTTTGGGCTTATAGGACAGCATATAAGACACCCATTGGTATGTCTCCTTATCGACTTGTTTATGGTAAGCCTTGTCATCTTCCGGTTGAATTGGAACATAAATCATATTGGGCTATCAAACAATGCAACATGGAGATGGATGAGACAGGAAAGAAAAGAAAACTTGACCTACAAGAATTAGAGGAGATAAGGAATGATGCCTATCAGAATTCTAGGATTTACAAGGAAAAGACTAAGGCATTCCATGACAAGATGATATCAAGAAAGGAATTTGTTGTTGGACAAAAAGTTCTTCTCTTCCATTCATGCCTTAAGTTATTTCCAGGTAAGTTACGTTCTCGTTGGGTTGGACCTTTTGTTATTACTAATGTATTTACTCATGGTGTAGTTGAAATCCAAAGCCCAAAAACAGATAAGGCATTCAAAGTGAATGGTCATAGATTGAAGCCTTACTATGAGAACTTTCCAATACAAGATGTAGAGGAGTTTCCACTTTTTGAGCCAAATTATGTTGAATAATAATGGCATGGGTCTAAGTCAGGCTGAGGACAATAAACCAAGTGCTTCTTGGGAGGCAACCCAAAAGGATGGAGAGCATCTATTATATCAGATTTGCATATTCCTTACTCTCCATCATTCTATCTTTTATTGTTTTTTCTTTTCTTTTGTTTAATAGTTCTTTTCTCTTACATATAATTCTTGCATTGGGGGGTAATAGCATTACATTGAGGACAATGTAAAAATTATGTGTGGGGGGGAAGAATTTAGGATTTTATTTAGAGTGTTTTGTTTTTGAGTTTTTTTTTTTATGTTGTTTTTAGTGTGTTTTAGTTACTTTCAATACTATGATGAGATATGAATTGCATAAGTCTAAAACAGATTTATTAGTGAGAAGATTTTCATGAGAATTGAACTTGATATCAACCTTTTTATGAGCCAATGTTAATATGATATGTTGATTGAGAAAGAAGCATGTTTAGACTTAATCTGACTTGTATAATCATCCTTGTGAGTTTTTTTTGAGCCTATAATGATTGATGCAATATACAAATCAATCTAATTTCTTTCTTGAGTGCTCTTATGATTACATGATTCTCTAGAACTTGCTTTAGACCTTGTTGAGACTATATTGATGCATGTGACAACATGAATATGATAGAGGCATTAGGATTTTTAGCCAGGGCCAAACAGCCATCCCTTATTGATGTTCCAAGAGAACACACCCTTAGTGAACCAATTTGAGCCTACATTGAATATGCTATCTCTTTGGTAACCATAACTTGTCCCTAACCTAAATATACTTATTTATATCTTTACCTTTGTTCAAAAGATGAATTAGCATGTTTTGAGACAAGTTGCAAAGACAAGGAAGATCTATTGAAAATTTGGGTTAGAAACAAGAAATAAGTGTGGGGGGGGGAAGAAAAGAAAAGTCAAGAGAAAAAGAAATGGAATACTGGCAAATACATTCCTATGTAAAAAAAAAAATATGAATCATCTCTTGAATTTGTGGAAAAAGATGTTACAAAGTTGTTTAGAATGAAGAAAATGCCCAACATGAATATTCGGCCTAGGTGACTATGTACTTGTAAAGTGTTTTGAGAAGTTTCTTTGTATGATCTTATTATGTCTCTAAACTTTATGAACTCTTTGGAACCTTTGTGATATCTTTATCCTTTTGTTCTTCAACCACATTACAAACCCCTTGGCCCCATTACAACCTTGATTAAAGACCTCTTGATTCATGAAGTTGTATGATCTAAATAGTGGAGAATAGGTGGACAAGCAAGAATATGGTAGAACTGTTTTCATGAGATTGATTGAGTGTAAACACTTCACCACTACTTTAAAGAGTGAAAATCATGAGGGTATCCCATGTGAGAAGTTGAGATTAAATTTGAACATGTACTATTTTGATTGAGATATGTTATGTTAATTTTAGCTTAACTCAAACCATTTACTATCAAGCATGATTTTTTGTGAAACTCTTTAAGCTATTGATTAGTTTATAAGACTTGTTCAATGATTGTCTCTAATTTGTATTGAAAGAGGATTAGATTAGGTTTTATTATTTTGTCCCTATTTGATTTTGCTCGAGGACTAGATGTAAATATAATTTTTATTTTAATTTTTTTTAACCCCGGTTAAACGGCGGATAACGGTACTCCGTGATTATTTAAGTTAGTTCCATCAGCTACCCATAAAACTGATATTGTATATAAATTTCTCTTTCAATTTCTCTTTCATTTTTTTAAGGATGGATGATATTCTCACAAGATTGCAGAAACGATTTCCTCATTTTCCTCGAAATATTTTACTGAAGCTTTACCAAGTTCGATTTGAAAGATTAAGAATGCTTATGCACAAAGGGATTCCTGAAGACATACGTTGGATAATTGAAGCCAAGGTACGTGAAGATGAATATCTTCCTGTTTTGCATTTACCAGGTACAGGTAGAAGCACTTTTGCAAAGAAGCGACGAGCAAAGCGCATGAGTTCAAACTGCCACAAATGTGCACGATGGACGTGTAACGGTAAATGTCGTTCTATTGGGATTCCGTCCTCTAATCGAGATGATAAAATTGAATTCATTAAGGATGGACTGAGTAAGGAGAATTTGGGTAATATCCAACTTTCTCTTGAGACGCATCCTAGTGGAGACGTACAAAGAGAAATTCTTGATTTATGGCCGCAATTCCAAAGGGAATGGCAACATCTTGGGAATCTGATGTTAAAAGACCCTGTTTGCCAGCTTGTAAGAAAACTGGATGGGAAGCATATCCTCGACTCATAGAAGGCGTTTAAGCCGTTTCTGGACGTAAAACCAGAGGAAGATGTGAGCCACAATCACAACTACAATAAATGACTTCTCAGCTTTTGGTTTGATTTGCAATAACTTCATTTCGGTTTAATTTACTTGTTGTTCGATTTGTGTAATTATTCTCGTTTTTTTTTTTTGCATTAGTCTTTACGGTTGATTTTTCTTCTCTTTTTGATTTTCTTCCTGAAATCACGCAAAAATCTTTTGTTAGGTTAACATTTTCTTCTGACAGGTCAAATACACTTTTGGCGACATTATTACTCTTGTCTGATTCACTACTCAGTCCTCTATATATTACACCATGTACTCATTCTCTTTCAGGCACTCGAAAAAAAAATGGAAAGTACTTCGTCCCAGCGCATTGAAAAAATTTGTGTCTTTGGAGGTGCTTATCCAGGAAAAAATAAAATATTAGCTGATGAAGCCATAAGAGTTGGAGTAATACTTGCCCAACAAAAGATCCAGTTGATTTATGGAGGCGGTAGTACGGGTTTAATGGGAGCAGTCGCTACAGCAGCACACGCCGGAGGAAGTCCAGTTCTAGGAATCGTGCCAAAACTATTCACAGGTTTTTGTGGACCTACCGTGGGTAAGGAAATACAAGTCTGGAGTATCCCTGAACGGATGACAATCATGTACCATTGTGCCGATGCATTCATTGCTTTACCAGGAGGTCTGGGTACATTGGAAGAAATAGCTTGCGTGGCTTCTTGGTCATCTTTGGTCACAAAAAAGAAACCCATTGGTTTGCTTAATATTAATGGTTATTTTAGTAATTTGCTTTCATATTTAGATAATGCTGTGGAAAATGGATTCATGTTTTCAGAGGCAAGGAGAACCATAATTTCTGCTACAGCCATTGAAGATTTACTCAAAAACCTCCAAGCTTATGAGTATTTACCTGCTACGGTTGTTTCGCAAACGCTCGGAAAAAGAAAAAGAGATGTAGACAAACAAGGAGTGGATTGCACTTTGTCATTGTGACATTATCTAACATTTTGTTTGTTGTGTCTCAGTTATAATAAGTGGTTAGCAACCTCTGCAGGTAATATCTCCTAAATTCTACCTTTACAATTTGACATTGGGGACAATGTCATATTTTAATAGGGGGTAAGGGACATATTTTGCTAATTTGTAAAAAAAAAAAAAAAAAAAAAAAAAAAATTGTTGTGTTTTAAGCCATTTAGAAGTATTCATTCTGAACAAGGTCTGAGTAAGGGAGACTTGAGACATACCTTGTCAGTTTGATTTCTTCTTTTCAAAAAAAAAAAAAAAAAAAATTATCTGGTCCGTTTATTATCTACATGTGTTTTACTACTTTTATGTATGTATTTTTTTTTGAGTATTAGTATAATCTTGGCAAGCATGTGGATAAAGCAATAGAGTTACAAAGGCTTTGATTAAGTTATCTAGGTTATTTTCAATTTGGTTTTCTGAAAATTGAATATTTTTGATGATCAAATGTCTTTGAGATTGTTTTTGGCAGATCGGTTCGATTTTTGTTGGAATGTGAATTCATGGTGAGCCTTTGGAAAGCCACGGAAAACTGGGAAGACATAGTAAGTTTACTTTTTCTCTTCATTCCACATGCAGATTTAGGTCATCACATAGATGCTTGCATCTATACATGATCTGATCTTAGAACAAAGTCACTATCCAGAAAGCCCCTTATCTTTCCCCCCCTTACATTAGGAGCCCATAGGTTGTAAACCTTCGGGTTGGATCCCTAGATATGAACTCCAGAAATTATGCCAAAGTGAACGGATACGATTCCGACCCCCATTCCCTCTTTATACTTTTATGATAATATTTGTGATCATTGGGTTTGGGATTGTGTGTTTCCTTCGTGTTTATTTTGTTATCTTTTGAAATCTGAAAAAAAAATGGGAAATAATGCAAAAGAGGGTAGTTAGAATGAGTGACTGTTTTTAGGGTCGTGAACTTCGAACTTATTGATGCCAAAACAATGTTGTGATGAGTTGAGAAAAAGATGCTAAAAAAAAGAGTTGATGAAAATCTGTCTTGTTTGATCAATTGAATGAAAAGAAAAAAAAAAGAAAGTATGGAATCCAATGTGATTTCTGAAGAAAAAAAAAAAAAAAAACAAGAATGATGATTATGAATAAATGTGATTGTGCATAAAAGATGTCCCAATGAGGGCACAAATCAAAAGAAAATCACTTGTGCTTAAAAAAAAAAAAAATCAGAATTCAAGATTCGAGGTTCTTCATTATAGAGAGGTTTTTACTTTTCTATTTTTTTGGATCGAGTCTTTTCTTGCTTTTTGTTTTCTTTTCAAAATATTAATGTTGAACATAGGACTAAGGATGAGTGAGAATGGAAATATTTTGAGAGGATTGATCACATTATTATTATATTTCTTGAGCCTAACTTGTGATAAACCTCAGATTATGTTTGAACATTCCACCCCTCACTTGTCCATAAGCCTCAGATTCATCTCTGTACCGATCAGATTTGTCAAGTTCACTTGTGAACTGCGGTGACAAGGATCTTAGCATGTGTACTTATGAAGCTATAGTTTGCCTAGTCCTCCATGGCTAACTAAAGTCTCGCCAAGAAGGAAGTTCCTCAATCGTACGATAGTGCCTTCAATTTTAATCTCATTGACCCTTTACTCGAACTTAATATGCCAATGATACTTAATTAGATGCCTTGCCAATTCTTACGCTTGATCTTGCTTGTTTGTTTGAGATCCCTTTAACTTGTTTTCCTGTTTATTTATTTATTTTTATTTTTTCTAGGATTGAGTCGTTGCTAGGGACTAGCAACAATCTAAGTGTGGGGGTGTGATAACTCGTATAATTATATAGTTTTTAGTTATGTTTTATTATTGTTTTGTGTCAAATACGAGTTATTATTGCTTAGTCTAATTGTGTTTATGATCTTTTATATTTTTATGTAATTTGGTGTTTTTCACGAGTTTCTTTGAGTGATTTCAGATTACTAGGTTAAATCAAGAATTAAGGGCAAATCCAGTTCAGTTCCAGTTCCGACACCTTTTGCCATATCAGCTATATCTGGAGTTTCACTGAAGCATTAAGGCTGAAATTTTTACAGTGCAAAGTCAAGAGGCATATCTATCTTTTTCATGCTTTACACTTCTTGAAACGGAGTCGTTTTCCCTAGCGAAATCAACCATCAAGTTGGCTGATGTGCAATGACGTCTGTGCTGACCAGTTTTGGTATTTTGACCATATCTTCTGATCCACATCAGCAAATGAGCTGATTCCAACGGCTATGGATCACAAATTGATAGGGGAACATTTTTCTATAAGACCATTTGATCAGATCAAGCCTCCAACATTGACAAAATCAACCATCAAGCTGGCTGATCAGAATTGTCATACAATATGACGAAAATTGTTAGAAAAATGCACCCACCTATTATACCTACCTTTGAAATTTATAAAGCTTGTCTCTTGTCATTTAGCTCTCCAAAATGTGTATAAATAGAGGGCCTTGGATGATTGTAAGAGACATGGTAGATTGGTAGGATATTAGCCATTATAATAAAATTCTCTAAGTTTTCTTCTACTTTCCTTTCTCTAGTTTTCTTTTTCTTTATTTTCTTCTTCTTCTTTCTTTCTTTTATTTCCTTCTTAGATTCTCTTTAATTTTATGTTTATGTTTACAATGCCTATGCTAGGCTAAACTTCTATTTGGTTAAGGGTGATTTCAAAGCCCTAGACATGTTTTGTGATTGATTTTTAGATTCTATCTATCATTAATTTTCTATCAAAGTTGCTTATGTTCTTCTACAAGAATTGTTCATGATGTTGTCTTGATTTGTTTAGGTGTACAACTAGATAGATCTTGATAATTATCTATTGCTAGTTTAGGAATCTTGATCCGTGTAATTGTCTTGATTTCCTATTCATAAGTGGCAATTTGTGATTAATGATTATGGTCAAGTTTTCAATAATTGCAAAGTGGAACATAACCTAAGTTGAACAATCCGAGCTTATGTGTTTGTTGCTTAGATCAACCTATCTTTCTCATCATAAAGCTGCCATCAAATTGAACTTAGAGAGCTTATTCTAGGTTGTTTGATGGTTAGAGATTAAATTGAGAGCTTGTTCTATTTAACGACAAACTAAGGAAAGATTGGGATAACAGAGCTTGTTGTTATCTACGGTTGTTAACTTTGATAGTTGGTTAATGTTGATAGATCTGAAATTGATTCTTAATGATGTCTAGTGGTGGAGAATGAAACCTTAACCATATTTTTCATATTTGATTCTTCTTACTTACTTGTTTTCTTACTTTTCTTGTTTGTTTATTTTTAAAACTATTTCAAAAACCCCTTTTCTTTTGTTCTCTTTGAACGTAAGTTATAAACTAATAACTCATAGATTAAAACCCAATCCCTGAGGACTCGACCCTTGCTAATCATTATACTTACAATTGATCTTTTTAATGCAAGGTTAAATAAGATACACTCTTTTGGGTGCATCACAATTTCAAGTCTGCGTTTTAAACCATAGAAATCAAAGAAACGAGTTCGGGACTCGATTACGTATGGAGAAGGATTAGCACCCCCAAAACGCCCGTATAAAACGGTACCTTATTAATCGTGAGTTATCTCAAATCTCGGTGTAAAGTTGGTTTTAAATTTAGTATTTCAAGTTAATTCCCAATTTAAAGAAAAATAATTCCATTTTTAATTGAAAATGATCCGGAATTTATAAATTCAAAATTTTCCTATATTCCCCAATTAACGTGGCAAAATATAGAAATTTTTATTAATTTGGAAAACTTTCCGAATCATTCTCATTTTTTTGAAAGAAAGATATTCCTTTATTAATGATTATTGATGATATTCCCTCCAGCAAACCCGGTAGAGAACTCATTAATTATTTTAACTCAGGAATATCTTTATTTTTTATTGAAAAATCATTATCCTTTTGAAAACATTTTAAAAGATATGAATATGTATATGCATGACATAAATAAAATGACATAGCAAAATCTAAATAATATAATGCATCCTAAATGATATAATATAATTTAAATGCCTTAGCATATTCTAAATGAAATGAAATGTCCTAAGTAATATGACATATTCTAAATGAAATGAAATGACATAGGTAGCATAATATGTTCTATATGAGATACAATATCCTAAGTCATATGATATATTCTAAATGAAATGAAATGGCTTAGGTAACATAATATATTCTATATGAAATGTAATACCCTAAGTCATATGATATATTCAAAATGAAATGAAATAATCTAGGTGACATAATATATTTTATATGAAATAAAATAACCTAGGTAACATAATATATTCTATATGAAATGACATAATTTAAATGACATGGCAAATATGGATGATATGTCATATAATTTAAATGACATGGAATATAAAATAATGTTATCATATAATATGCATGGAAATAAAAATGAAATTAATAATGCATGAACATAGAATATGCTAAATAATATAACAAAAAAATAATAATTAAATAAAAAGCATAGGAAATCATAAAATATTCCAAATCATATAATAAACAATATAACATAACTCAAAATCATAACAATATCATAGAAATTATCATAGCAAAAATCATATATTATATAAAATGCATGAATATGGAAAATGCAATGCATGAAAATGTATTTTTTTTTCTTTAATTGAGGAAATCCGTATATCTAAAAAGATATCCGGCTACCTTAGGAAAATATGTCAAATTAAATATTCTAAAGCGAAAATACTTTATGATTGTTTGAAAGCAATTTTGAAAAGCTTAGATTAAAAATAAAAACTGGACTAAACCCTTTTTTAAATGGCTCTAATTTTCTAAGTTTAAAATCCCGAACTTGACCACCGTAACCCGATAGTTAAAAAAAAATCATTTTTAGAGTTTAAAAAGGCTTAGAAACTACCCTAAGTCAGTAGCTAACCTTCCTAATCAGCCCCCTCTAAGTAACTTAACCAAAACAGAAAAATGATTTTTCTTTAAATTCAATTCTGACTCCACTGTCTAGTTTTAAGCCACGATCTTTTACCCTATTTTTAAAAATTCAAAAAAAAACTACTGGAGACTCAGGACATGTAAAAATACACGGGAAAAAATCATCTTAATTTTCTGATTAAAGATGAATGCCCAGAAAAATCGGCAAAGTACGAGTACTGGGTGAAAAAACTATTTTGCCATAATACATTTTTGCCTTTGATAAAATCATTTAAAAATCAAAGTAAAAATATTTAAGACTCACAAAATGACTTACAAACAGTAGCTGAGACCTTTTGAAAGTTAGATAAAAATTGGCTAAGTAAAAAAAATCACAAAGGTAGAATAATCAATTTGACAAACTTTAATTTTCCACAAGTGTGCTCAAGAGAGCATGACTTTGAACCATTAATTGGCCTAAATCATTAGTCAAGTGGCATGAACATGAAACGCATGAAAAACATACAGCAAGTATAGTGCATGAAATGCATGAGTTTAAACCTAAATGTCATGAAAAAAAATGCATGGCATCAATATAGTGACCTAGACCTAAAAGAACTTGTATGGCATTTAATGCAACCTAGGTGTAAAATGCATGAACATACATGGCAAATAAACCAAACCTAATAACTAAAACATGCATGGCAATAACACAAACACAAGGCATGCTTAAACCAAAACTCAACCAAATATCATGCAAATGCTAACCTATCAACTAACATAGCAAAAATGCAACCATGATGCTAGAATACAAGGAGTGGCCGAATGGCCTATGGTTCCTAACAAGCATGGCATTTTCACAAACACTTGGTATACTTAAACTAAATACTCAATCAAATGTCATGCAAATGTAAAAACCTACCAACTAACATGGCAAAAATGCAACACACAATGCAAAACACATGGAGTAGCCGAATGGCCTCAAGCTCCAACAAGCATGGCATTTTCACAAACACTTAAAATACTAACATGCTCAACTAAAATATAACACTCAAAACATGCAAACACAAAGTAGAAATACTAAAACCAAACAAGCATTTTCACAAACACTTCATATACTAACATGCTCAACTAAAATATAAAACTCAAATCATGCAAACAGAACACAAGCATTTTCTCAAACACTTGATATACTAAATATAAAACATCAACAAATTTAAACATTATGAAAACAAAAAATTAAAAATGAAAAAACATGATATTTAAATCATAAATGGCAACAAACAAAGCAACCAAATTAAAATATGACTCAAGTATATGAAGTAGAATAACACTTAAAACATCAAGATTAAAGAAAATAACATAGATAACATGATAAAATAAACAAAACAGCAACTTTAAAAATACTATAGGCCATTCGGCCATGGTGAGGAAAATGTAAAAAAAAAATTGTAAAAAAATATTTAAGAAAGAGATGAAGGAAGAACTTAAAAAGAACAATAAAAAAAAACACTTATTTAAAAAAGAAACTCACCAAATAATAATTAAAATAGCAAAAAATAAGAATGGAAAATCAAGAAAGTGCAAGAGTTGGTGCTCAAGAGCAACCTCAAGAAGCTATATTTTAAGCTTTATCTCTTCAAACTTTCCTTTCTTTTTTAAAATTTTTCTTTTTGCTTTCAACCAAGAAGAGAAAAACCAAGAAAAACTAAGAGAAATCAGAAAAATGAAGTCCAAAAAATGAATTCTGCCCCTCCTCTATGAAGGCCGAACCAACCCTCTCTCTCATGCAAGGATGTTGTCATTTTCATCCTAACCAATTTCCATCAAATGGCTAATAATTCAAGGTGAAAAATCATGAAATTACCACCATTAGATTAGCATGGCAGCTGTCCATAATTACAGCTATTCAAGAATAATGTTGACACTCTCCCTTGGCCTATGTGGCTTAATCACAATGGCTTGATTAAAAAGAATCTCAAACTAACTCTTAATTCTTGGCCATTTGATTGAAAAATCAGAAGCTTCCTCTTTCCTTTGGGCCTTGGAAGGCCAGCACTTCTCTTTTCCAGCCCAAGAAAGGCCAAAAGAAGCCCTTTTCGGTTGCTTGGGTGAAATGACCGTTTTGCCCCCCGGATGCAAATAAATATCAAACGAACTCCAAATTCAAATTTTATTTTTTTAATACTTTCTATCGCAACCTAAAAAGTAACAAGTCTTATCGCAAGACTTTATTATTCGTTAAGCGTGACATTAAAAAAACCGAGTAAAAGTCGACTTAATTCCTCTAGAAAAATGAAGGTTTTGAAAATGACCTTAAAAAAGACATGGAGTCGCCACCAATCTTTTTTAGCTAGGTGTGATCGGCCACCTATTAAAACCGGTTTTATAAAATATTTTAAAAATTAATTAAAACATTTTAAAAACCAATTTCAAGTCTGCGTTTTAAACCAGAGAAATCAAAGAAGCGGGTTCGGGAGTCGGTTACGTGTGGGGAAGGATTAGCACCCCCACAACGCCCGTATAAATCGGTACCTTATTAATCGTGTGTTGTCTCAAGTCTCGGTAAAAAGTTTGTTTTAAATTTAGTATTTCAAGTTAATTCCCAATTTAAAGAAAAAATAATTCCATTTTTAATTGAAAATGATTCGGAATTTATAAATTCAAAATTTTCCTATATTCCCCAACAAACGTGGCAAAATATAGAAATTTTTATTAGTTTTGGAAAACTTTCCGAATCATTATTTTTTATGAAAGAAAGATATTCCTTTATTAATAATAATTGATGATATTCCCTCCAGCAAACCCGGTAGAGAACTCATGGATTATTTTAACTCGGGAATATCTTTATTTTTTTATTGAAAAATCATTATCCTTTTGAAAATATTTTAAAAGATATGAATATGTATATGCATGACATAAATAAAATGACATAGCAAAATCTAAATAATATAATGCTTCCTAAATGATATGATATAATGTAAATGCCTTAGCATATTCTAAATGAAATGAAATAAATGCCTTAGGATATTCTAAATGAAATAAAATATCCTAAGTTATATGACATATTATAATAAAATGAAATGACCTAGATAACATAGTATATTCTATATGAAATATAATGACCTAGGTAATTTAATATATTCTACATGAAATGCAATATCCTAAGTCATATGATAGAATCTAAATGAAATGAAATGACCTAGATGACATAATATATTCTATATGAAATATAATGACCTAGGTAATTTAATATATTCTACATGAATGCAATATCCTAAGTCATATGATTTAATCTAAATGAAATAAAATATTTTAGATGACATAATATATCCTAAATGAAATGAAATGATTTAAATGACATGAAAAATATGAATGATATGGCATATAATTTAAATGACATGGAATAAAATAATGCTATCATATAATATGCATGAAAATAAAAATAATAATGCATGAACATAGTATATGCTAAATAAAAATAACTAAATAAAAGCATAGGATATCATGAAATATTCAAAACCATATAATAAACCATATAACATCAAAAAATATAAATCAAAATAATAATAATAATATCATAGAAATTATTATAGCAAGAATCACATATTATATAAAATGCATGAATATGAAAAATGCAATGCATGAAATGTATTTTTTTCCTTTAATTAAGGAAATCCGTATATCTAAAAAGATATCCGGCCACCTTAGGAAAATATGTCAAATTAAATATTCTAAAACCAAAATACTTTGTGATTGTTTGAAAACAATTTTGAAAAGCTTGAATTAAAAATAAAAACTGGGCAAAATCATTTTTTAAATGGCTCTAATTTCCTAAGTTTAAAAATCCGGACTTGACTACCCTTAACCCGAGACTTGAAAAACCATTTTTAGAGTTTAAAAAGGCTTAGAAACTACCCTAAGTCAGTAGCTAACCCTCCTAATCAGCCCACTCTAAGTAACTTAACCAAAACAGAAAAATGATTTTTCTTTAAATTCAATTCTGACTCCACTCTCCAGTTTTAAGCCACGATTTTTTACCCTATTTTTAAATATTCAAAAAATTCTGAAAAAAAAAATACTGGAGACTCAGGACATATAAAACTACTCGTAAACAATCGAATTAATTTTCTGATTAAAGATGAATTCCCAGAAAAATCGAAAAAGTACGAAAACTGGGTGAAAAAAAATTGCTTTGCCAAAATACATTTTTGCCTATGATAAAATCATTTAAAAATCGAAGCAAAAATATTTGAAACTCATAAAATGACTTAAAAACAGTAGCTAGGACTTTTTGAAAGTTAGATAAAAATTGGCTAAGTAAAAAAATCACAAAGGTAGAATAATCAACTTGACAAACTTAATTTTCTACAAGTGTGCTCAAGAGAGCATGACTTTGAACTATTAATTGGCTCAAGTCATTATTCAAGTGGCATGAACATGAAATGCATGAAAAGTTACAGCAAACATAGTGCATGAAATGCATGAGTTTAAACCTAAATGTCATGAAAAAATGCATGGCATTCATATAGTGACCTAGACCTAAATGAACTTGCATGGCATTTAATGTAACCTAGACCTAGAATGCATGAATATGCATGGCAAATGAACCTAACTTAATAACTAAAATATGCATGACATTTTCAAAAACACAAAGCATGCTTAAACCAAAAACACAACCAAACATCATGCAAATGCTAACCTATCAACTAACATGGCAAAAATGCACATAAAATGCAAAAATTCCAAGGGCGGCCGAATAGCATAATGTAACTAGCAAACATGGCATTTTCACAAACACTTGGTATACTAGCATGCAAACTAAATCAAATGTCATGCAAATGCAAAAACCTACCAACTAACATGGCAAAAAATGCAACACACAATGCAAAACACATGGAGTAGCCAAATGGCCTCAAGCTCTAACAAGCATGGCATTTTCACAAACACTTGGTATACTAACATGCTGAACTAAAATATAACACTTAAATCATGCAAAAACCACACAAGCATTTTCACAAACACTTAATATACTAAATCTAAAACATGCTCAACTAAGATATAAAACTCAAATCATGCAAAGACCACACAAGCATTTTCACAAACACTTGATATACTAAATCTAAAACATGCTCAAATTTAAACATCATGAAAACAGAAAATTAAAAATGCAAAAACATGATATTTAAAACATAAATGGCAACAATGAAAGCAACCAAATTAAAATATAACTCAAGAATATGAAGTAACATAACATTTAAAACACCAAGATAAAAAAAATAACATAAACAATATGGTAAAATAAACCCAAAACAGCAACTTAAAATAAATAATGTAGGCCATTTGGCCATGGTGAGTTTATTGTAAAAAAATTGTAGAAAAAATATATTAAAGAAGGAGATAAAGGAAGAACTTGAAAAGAACAATAAAAATCATTTATTTAAAATGGAAACTCACCAAATAGAAATCAAAATAGCAAAAACAAGAATGGAAAATCAAGAAAGTGCAAGAGTTGGTGCTCAAGAGCAACCTCAAGAAGCTATATTTCAAGCTTTATCTCTTCAAACTTTCCTTTCTTTTCTAAACTTTTCTTTTTTGCTTTCAACCAAGAAGAGAAAAAGTAAGTAAAAACTAAAAGAACTCAGTAAAATGAAGATGAAATTTGAAAAATCTGAACTCCCTTTAATGCTGGCAGAATTTTACCTCTCTCCTACCCTAGGATGTTGTCATTTTTTGTGTAACCAATTTTCCATCAAATGGCTAATAATTCAAGGTGAAAAAATCATGAAATTACCACCTTTAGATTAGCATATCAGCTCTCTCAAATTACAGCTGTTCAAGAATAATGTTGACATCTCTCTTGGCCTATGTGGCTTAATCACCACGGCTTGATCAAAGAGAATCTCTAATTAAGTCTTGATTTTTAGCCATTTGATTGAAAACTCAGAAGCTTCCTCCTTCCTTTGGGCCTGGTCAGGCCAGCACTTCTCTTTTCCAGCCCAACTCTAATTTTTTGAAAGGCCCAAAGAAGCCCTTTTCGGTTGCTTGGGTGAAATGACCGTTTTGCCCCCCGGATGCAAATAAATATCAAACGGACTCCAAATTCAATTTTTATTTATTTAATACTTCCAAAATAATAAAATATTGAGTTCTGGAAGTTTTCAAAATTATCCGAGTCCGTTTGCTATTTATTTGGATTTTTTCTTCCAAAAATGCCCTTTTATGCCCCTACATTTTACCATTTTTAAATGAGCTCCAAATCAAGATTTTTCTTCACCAATATCTTCAAAATAATTAAAAAGCGTGATCTGGAAGTTTTCATAATTTTTGGAGCTCATTTGCTATTTTTTCGGGATTTATCGGCTTGAATTACTACATAGGAGGCCCGGGATTTGGCCATTTTGCAAACGAACTCCTAATCAAGATTTTCTTTTGCCAATCTCTTCCAATAATTTAAAAATGAGATTTGCAAGATTTCAAAATTTTTGGAGTCAATTTGCTATTTTTTCGGGATTTATCTTTTTGAATTATTGCATAGGAGGCCCGGGATTTGGCCATTTTGCAAACGAACTCCGAATCAAGATTTTCTTTCGCCAATATCTTCCAAATAATTTAAAAATGAGATTTGCAAAATTTCAGAAGATTTGGAGCTCATTTGCTATTTTTTCGGGATTTTCCTTTTTGAATTACTGCATAAGAAGCCCGGGATTTGGCCATTTTGCAAACGAACTCCGAATCAAGATTTTCTTTTAACAATCTCTTTCAAATGATTTAAGAATGAGATTGAAAAATTTTCAGAATTTTCAGAGTCCATTTGCTATTTTTCCCAAATTTTCCAGTTTTGCCCTTTTGCCTCCGAAACCCGATTTTGCTCAAAACAAGTCCGATTTTCAGATTTTCTTCAAGCTAAGCCTTAGTCTATCCTTTTTTAATCACTCATCCATTGGGGGCTTTGGTCTTACCCAGTCGGGCCATTTCTGTGATTCTTCCCGATTTCACCGAAATCCACTAAAAACCCTAATTCTCGGTTTTCTCCCGGATTGACTTTTCTTTCGGTTTTTCTTGCAAGTGACTTCTCAATTACCCGTAGTCAGTGCTTATCTTTCATTTGGAACCTTCAATTTCGACCAATTTGATCGTTTAAGCACTTTTCCCCAAATTTCTCGGATTAGGGTTTCCTTTCTACTAAATCTCCAAATCCCAACTTCCGAACTCCATATCTTTCAATGTAGACTCGGACAGTCAAAATGTTATCGCCATTTTTCAATTGAACTTAAAATCTTGATTTTGAAAGTGGGTTGACTTTTTCAGTAGTTGACTTTTTGGGGTTGACTTTTTTCGGGGTCGACTTTTTCAAGTTTGACTTTTTATGCTCGCCCCTTTAAACTAAGTCTCGGAGTACCACCTGCAGGATGAAAAAAATATTTTTACATTTGGAAACATCAATTTAGGAAGAAAACATACCTGTTTTAGTGGTCGGACAAATTAGGTGTCTACAGCTGCCCCTCTTTGGCTATTGCTGAGAATCAGGAATCAGGCAAAGATAAACCGACACTAATTTTGTACGGTCAGTGAAATCACATGTGAAGGAAAGGGAAAGGGGTTTTCTTTTTCATTATTCTATCATTTTTTCATTTTTCATTTTTCATTTTCTATTTTTTTCTTTTTTTCTTTTTTTCTTTTTTCCTTTTTTCTCTTTTTTTTCTTTCATTTTCATTTTTTTTTTAAACAGTAAATTGAAGATTTTGTCCTTAAATTGAATTCCCTGACTAATCAAGGCTCGACCCGTCTTAAAGAAACGAATTCGATTTGCAAGAAAGGAAATGACCTCGACGATGGTCTCAGGGCCTTAACCTGTCTTGTTCTCAGCTGTGTTTAAAATTCTGGATATCTCCTCCAAAAGCTTCGGCTATCACCACCAAAGTCTTGCTCATTTTTAAAACTGTAAAAATTCTGGGTATCACCTCCAGAAGCTTCAGCTATCACCACCGAAGACTTTTTACCTTTTCATGCACTCAAAAGAGTGTATCTTATTTAACCTTGCACTAAAAAGAATCAATTGTAGAGTATAGTGATTAGCAAGGGTCGAGTCCTCAGGGATTGGGTTTTAGTTTATAAGTTAATAGTTTATCACTTAAATTCAAGGAAAACAAAAGAAAAGGGGATTTTGAAATCAGATTTAAACTAAAGTTAACAATAAGAATGAGAAAACAAGTAATTAAGAAGAATCAAATACGAAAAATATGGTTAAGGTTTCATTCTCCACCACTAGACATCATTAAGAATCAATTTCATATCTATCAACATTAATTAGCTATCAAAGTTAACAACCGTAGATAACAACAAGCTCTGTTACCCCAATCTTTCCTTAGTTTGTCGTTAAATAGAACAAGCTCTCTATTTAATCTCTAACTATCAAACAACCTAGAATAAGCTCTCTAAGTTCAATTTAATAGCAGCTTTATAATGAGAAAGATAGGTTGATCTAAGCAACAAACACATAAGCTCGGATTGTTCAACTTAGGTTATGTTCCACTTTGCAATTATTGAAAACTTGACCATAATCATTAATCACAAATTGCTACTTATGAATAGGAAATCAAGACAATTACACGGATCAAGACTCCTAAACTAGCAATAGATAATTATCAAGATCTATCTAGTTGTACACCTAAATAAATCAAGACAACATCATAAACAATTCTTGTAGAAGAACATAAGCAACTTTGATAGAAAATTAATGATAGATAGAATCTGAAAATCAATTACAAAACATGTCTAGGGCTTTGAAAGCACCCTTAACCAAAGAAGTTTAGCCTAACATAAGCATGGATAATATATACATAAAACTAAAAAGAAAATAAAAGAATGGAGAAGAAGAATAATGATGATCTTTGAGTCTCCTCCAAAGATGTCTAGTTTGTGGCTCAAAAGATGGTATTTATAGAGCTTTAAAACCCTGAGAATAAGTCATTGCCGCACAAGCAAGCCTGGAGGCAGAAAAATCACGTTTTTGCCTTTTTTTCAAATTTGCGATTAGGGTTTTTCTGGCCGCAGGGTTCTTTAGGGAGATCTTCTAGCGCTATTTTGCATGCCCATTTCTTATCCGATTTGGGCCCATAATATATCGTTGGAAAGATAATCAAGTCAAATTCAAAAGTCAAGAAGAAAGTTTCTTCAAATAAAGATTGTAAAATCATGTTTTCCTTACAACAAGCTTCGGAGGTCAAATCTGCCTGATTGCCTTTCAACCAGAAATTGATATTTTTGACTCCCAAGTCTTCTTCCATCTTGTGATTATGTTTTTGTAAGCTCTTTACCATCATTATTGACATCTTTTGACTTCATTCTCCTTTTTGTACCTAAAATTCAAAAACATATTATAAGTAAACAAGATAAAGATCGAAAACATAACAAAAACTAAAGGTAGAAAGGCATAAAATGTATATTTTATGAGCTTATCAAATACCCCCACACTTAGCTTTTTGCTAGTCCTCGAGCAAAACAAAATAAAAATAAAATAAGAAAATGTAATCTAATCCACTTTCGTAGGAAATCACGGTAGCACTTAGCATGTGACACAAGCCTTTAAACCCCTAGGTGTCCTTAGTGGACGAGTTTAGTCTCGTGAGGGTTTGCTAGAACGATACCCACAAACATTGAAGACATAAGAAAAACTAAAAAAAATAAAAAATAATAATAATAATTACAACTAATCCTTCCATAAATTAGAGATAATCATTGGACAAGTCTTATAAACTAATTAATAGCTTAAAGAAATTCACAAAAAAAATCTTGCTTGAATGTAAATAATTTGAGTTAAGCCAATATTAACATAACATATTTCAATCAAAATAGTGCATATTCAAACTTAATCTCAACTTCTCACTAGGATACTCTCATGATTTTCACTCTTTAAAGTAGTGGTAAAGTGTTTACACTCAATCAATCTCATGAAAATAGTTCTACCATATGCTTGCTTGTCCACCTATTCTCCACTATTTAAATCATGCAACTTCATAAATCAAGAGGTCTTTAATCAAGGTTGTAATGGGGCCAAAGGGTTTGTAATGTGGTTAAAGAACAAAAGGATAAAGATATCACAAAGGTTCCAAAAAGTTCATAGAGTTTAGAGACATAATAAGATCATACAAATAAAACTTCTCAAAACTCTTATAAAGCACATAATAACATAGGCTAAATATTCATGTTGAGCCTTTGCTTCATTCTAACCAACTTTGTAACATCTTTTTCTTTACTTTAACCAAAAGTTCAAGAGATGATTCAATTTTTTTTTCATTTTTTTCCATGGGAAAGTATTTTTACAATGTTCCCTTTTCTTTTTCTCTTGACTTTTACCTTTCTCCTCCCCCACACTTATCTTTTGTTCTAACCCAAATTTAGAAAGTATCCCTTGCTTTGAAATATGTCTCAAACATTCTAGTCCATCTTTAGAACAAGGATAAAGATATAAATGTGTTTAGGCTAGGTGTAAGATGTGGTTACCAATGAAATAGCTTATTCAATGTAGGCTCAAATTGGTTCACTAGGGGGATGTTCTCTTGGAACATTAATAATGGATGGCTGTTTGGCTCTGGTTATAATCCTAATGCCTCTATCATATTCATGTTATCACATGTATCAATATAGTCTCAAACGGTTTAAAGCAAGTTCTAGAGAATCATGTAATCATAAGAGCACTCAAGAAAAAATTAGATTGATATGTATAATGCATCAATCATATAGGCTCAAAACTCACAAGGATGATCAAGTCAATTTTAAGTCTAAACATGCTTCTTTCTCAATCAATATATCATGTCAACATTGGCTCATAAAAAATAGTAACAAGCTCAATTCTCATGAAAATCTTCTCACTAATAACCAGTTTTAGACCTATACAATTCATATCTCATCATTGTATTAAAAAAAGAACTAAAACACACTAATAATTATTATTATATTAAAGACTCATAAAAAAAATAATAGGCAAAAATAAAAGAAATCCTAAATCCTTCCCCCACACTTAATTCTTACATTGTCCTCAATGTAATGCTATTAACCCAAATGAAAGAATCATGTGTAAGAGAAAAGAACTAATAACATAAGAATAGAAATAACTAAGACTCAAAACAAAACAAATTCATGCAACCTAAATAATCCTAAAATACTAAACAAATAATTAACAAATAAACATAAAAATAAATAAAAACAATAAAAATAATAAAAGAAAAAGGAAAAGAAAGCAAATCTGAGTATGGCAGGTTGGCAATTTCTTCTTTAATTGGGCTGCCTTCCCAATTAACACTTGAGTTAGTGTTTTGAACCTAACCAACACCCCTTCTTGTCTCTTTAGGCTTGTCAGGCTCATACATGAAATTTTCCAAATTTATGCGTTTGATAAGAAGCTTTCTTTGCACAACAGTAGATGCATTCTCCAATACAAGTATTATTTCATCATCCTTTGTGGTGCATATCTCATCGAGAAATGGAGCATATTTTGATACTTGTTGAATGGCATCCACAAACAAGTTGTTTAAGATTTCCGGCATGTGTTGTTCATGTTCCTCATCCTTGAACTTTGCAAATCTACTAGGAAAAAGTGTAAAAGAAACATTAGCAAAAATTGGAACCTTAAACGTTACCTCAGGTGCCGAAGTACTCTTATTTGGATTTGTGGCTTCATTATCCTCAAGAATAGAATCCATCTCTAATTTTGTCTCATCCTCAACATGTTTCTCATTCCTCAAGGTCACAATAGTAGCATTCTCCTTTGGGTTAATCATCTTTTGGGCAGGGAGTTCTTCAGATCTTTGTGCTACCCATCCCACCATACTACTAGCCAATTGGCTCATTTGCTTTTCCAAACTCTGGATGCTTGCCTTTGTTTCCTGTTGAAATTGCAAAGTATCAGTAATAAGAGAATAGACAAGATCTTCTAAAGAAGTACCTGAGTTTTGAGTCATATGTGATGGCTGAAAAAGATCTGGTTCTTGAGACCATGATTGATTGAAGCTAGATGGATGAGTGTAATTGGCATAAGGATCTACTTCTTGGAAATTTTTCGAGTAGCCATAATTAGTATGATCCCACCATCCCTCATGGTAAGTGTTTGAGTAATTATCATGCGGTTGGTCTTGGAACCCTTGATGGCCTTGACATCCTCCCATGGCCAATTGTTGAACTAGGGAGGTGAGATTGGCTTGTTGATTCTCCATGTTCATGTATGCCACCAACTCTTCAAGTGTTAGACTGCTCAAATCCATCGTTCTTTTTTTTTTTTTTTTTAATTTGAAAAGAAAAACCTGTATGTACAAGAAAATAAAACTAATTAGAACTGAAAATAAGAATAAACCAAGTACCAAATAAACTAAAGAAAGCAATCCCCGGCAACGACGCCAAAAATTTGATGCACCCAAAAGAGTGTATCTTATTTAACCTTGCACTAAAAAGAATCAATTGTAGAGTATAGTGATTAGCAAGGGTCGAGTCCTCAGGGATTGGGTTTTAGTTTATAAGTTAATAGTTTATCACTTAAATTCAAGGAAAACAAAAGAAAAGGGGATTTTGAAATCAGATTTAAACTAAAGTTAACAATAAGAATGAGAAAACAAGTAATTAAGAAGAATCAAATACGAAAAATATGGTTAAGGTTTCATTCTCCACCACTAGACATCATTAAGAATCAATTTCATATCTATCAACATTAATTAGCTATCAAAGTTAACAACCGTAGATAACAACAAGCTCTGTTACCGCAATCTTTCCTTAGTTTGTCGTTAAATAGAACAAGCTCTCTATTTAATCTCTAACTATCAAACAACCTAGAATAAGCTCTCTAAGTTCAATTTAATAGCAGCTTTATAATGAGAAAGATAGGTTGATCTAAGCAACAAACACATAAGCTCGGATTGTTCAACTTAGGTTATGTTCCACTTTGCAATTATTGAAAACTTGACCATAATCATTAATCACAAATTTCTACTTATGAATAGGAAATCAAGACAATTACACGGATCAAGACTCCTAAACTAGCAATAGATAATTATCAAGATCTATCTAGTTGTACACCTAAATAAATCAAGACAACATCATAAACAATTCTTGTAGAAGAACATAAGCAACTTTGATAGAAAATTAATGATAGATAGAATCTGAAAATCAATTACAAAACATGTCTAGGGCTTTGAAAGCACCCTTAACCAAAGAAGTTTAGCCTAACATAAGCATGAATAATATATACATAAAACTAAAAAGAAAATAAAAGAATGGAGAAGAAGAATAATGATGAT
Organism: Fremontodendron californicum; assembly: GCA_030761205.1. NCBI lineage: Eukaryota > Viridiplantae > Streptophyta > Magnoliopsida > Malvales > Malvaceae > Fremontodendron > Fremontodendron californicum. The sequence goes on along the minus strand of JAULJL010000010.1, from coordinate 16,992,898 downwards.
CTTTGAGTCTCCTCCAAAGATGTCTAGTTTGTGGCTCAAAAGATGGTATTTATAGAGCTTTAAAACCCTGAGAATAAGTCATTGCCGCACAAGTAAGCCTGGAGGCAGAAAAATCACGTTTTTGCCTTTTTTTCAAATTTGCGATTAGGGTTTTTCTGGCCGGAGGGTTCTTTAGGGAGATCTTCTAGCGCCATTTTGAATGCCCATTTCTTATCCGATTTGGGCCCATAATATATCGTTGGAAAGATAATCAAGTCAACTTCAAAAGTCAAGAAGTAAGTTTCTTCAAATAAAGATTTTAACATCATGTTCTCCTTACAACAAGCTCCGGAGGTCAAATCTGCCTGATTGCTTTTCAACCAGAAATTGATATTTTTGACTCCCAAGTCTTCTTCCATCTTGTGATTATGATTTTGTAAGCTCTTTACCATCATTGTTGACATCTTTTGACTTCATTCTCCTTTTTGTACCTAAAATTCAAAAACATATTATAAGTAAACAAGATAAAGATCGAAAACATAACAAAAACTAAAGGTAGAAAGGCATAAAATGTATATTTTATGAGCTTATCACCTTTTCAAAGGATTTTAAAACTTTGGATATCTCCACCAAAGGCTTCAGCTATCACCACCGAAGACTTGTTCATAATAATCATAAAAAAAAAGCACCTCAACGATGATCTCGGGGCTCGAATCATCTTAAGGAAATGAATTCGATTTTGTAAGAAAAGAAATGACCTCGACGATGGTCTCAAGGCCTTAACCTGTCTTTTTCTCAACTGTGTTTAAAATTCTGGGTATCTAGAAGCTTCGGCTATCACCACCAAAGTTTTGCTCATTTTTAAAACTGTAAAAAATCTGGGTATCACCTCCAGAAGCTTCAGCTATCACCACCGAAGACTTTCTACCTTTTCAAAGGATTTTAAAACTCTGGATATCTCCACCAGAGGCTTCAGCTATCACCACCGAAGACTTGTTCATAATAATAAAAAAAAGTACCTCGACGATGATCTCGGGGCTCGACTCGTCTTAAGGAAACGAATTCGATTTGCAAGAAAGGAAATGACCTCGACGATGGTCTCAGGGCCTTAACCTGTCTTGTTCTCAACTGTGTTTAAAATTTTGGGTATCTCCTCCAGAAGCTTCGGCTATCACCACCAAAGTCTTGCTCATTTTTAAAACTGTAAAAAATTCTGGGTATCACCTCCAGAAGCTTCAGCTATCACCGTCGAAGACTTTCTACCTTTTCAAAGGATTTTAAAACTCTGGATATCTCCACCAGAGGCTTCAGCTATCACCACCGAAGACTTGTTCATAATAATAATAAAAAAGTACCTCGACGATGATCTCGGGGCTCAACTCATTGGAGAAGCAAAACGAGTTCGATTATACCTGAAAGCTTTAAGAGATGATGCAAATGCTTCGTGATGCAAATGCAAATGTCTTTAGTTGATGCAAACGCTTCTTGATGTAGATGCAAATGACTTAGATTGGTGCAAATGTCTTTGATGCAAATGTAAATGACTTGAGTTGATGCAAACTTTCTTGATGCAGATTCAACTAACTTAGATTGATGCAAACTTTCTTGATACAGATTCAACTAACTTAGATTGATGCAAATGCTTCTTGATGTAGATGCACATGTTGAATAAAATTCTGGATAACTCCTCCAAAAGAAGATTTCTCACTATAAAACCCTGGATATCTCCACTAGAGGCTTCAGCTATCACCACCGAAGACTTGTTCACTTTTAAAACTGTAAAATTCTAGATATCCCCACTAGAAGCTTCGGCTATCACCACCAAAGACTTGCTCATTGTAAAATTCTGGGTAACTCCTCCAGAAGAAGATTTCTCATTTTTCAAAATAATAAAATCCTAGATATCTCTACCAGAGGCTTCAGCTATCACCACCGAAGACTTGTTCACTTTTAAAACTGTAAAATTCTGGATATCCCCACTAGAAGCTTTGAGAAATGATGCAGATGCACGTCTTTTTAACAAGGTGCTCATGCTTCAGGGTGCAAATGTAAATGCTTCTTAATGCAAATGCAAATGGCCTGGATTGATGCCCATGTTTCATGATGCAGATGCCCCTACTAATTGTGTTCATGTAACTGGTTTATGAATGGTGTAACTACAATTACCACACAATAATGAAAATGCAATGATTCTAGAAATGATGCAATTGCTTGAGATGACACAAAAGCGAATTCCATGAAGAATGTAAATGTAAAGGTAAAATGTAGATGCTTATGGAATAATGCCAATGCAAATACCCATGAATGATGCAAATGCTTACCGACACTGTGCAGATGTAAAAGTTTGATAAAGAGATGAGTGCTCATGAGTGATGCAAATGCCCCCGGTTGTTTTTCTAGATTTTGGCTTAGCCTTTCAAATTCATTTTTCCTCTTCAAATCAGAATATATCGTCAATTCATTTTGGCTATTCTCTTTGCCCCAACAATTTTCAAACTTTGATCAACAGAGATCTGAACTGGGCTCTATTTCTTCTTCTCATATCTGGAAGTCAAGACCTATCCTGGCAGTTCTATACCTTTGAGTTAGAAAAATCCTTGTCTCATGTCAACATCAAAATGGGTATTTCAAAATCTCTTTATTTGTTTTCGCATTTTGAAAACTTCTGAACAAAAAATATTAACCCCACAATGTGTGATGTATAAACCTTTTGAAGACTGATGATCATTGTTAGAAATTTCTCTAAGTGTCAATCTAGGTTTTTTAACTGGGATTGGCAAGGCTTGGTATAACAAGATTCTGTCTTTTCCAGGAAAACTTCATGACAAAAATGTATCTCTTCTAGGCTCACAAATGGAACAGGTTTTATAAATCATGAATTCATTGAGAACCAAACAAATTCAACAATCTTTTAGTTTCCATATCAAGGTATTTTGACAAGCGTCAAGATTGGCCGGGATGTTTAAACCGGAAAGTTTAATCTAGGAGAAAAAAAAGTTTCAGGCTCTGAATGAGAATTGACAATTTGGAGTTCAGGAATTCCTAGATGTTCCTCGATGACCACTCCTTTAATAAGATCTTTTCTTTTGTGGTATCGGCACTATCATCTATGGCATAAAAAAAATTCCCATTCTACTCTAGACCGCCCGTTTTTGGGTTTTCGCCCTAGAGTCCCTTTTCTCTCAAAATTTTTTTTCATTGTTTTACCATGCACTTGGAAATTCTAAATTCTTCCTTAGTGAAATAAAAATTTGATGAGATGGGATAAAATCTGAGGAAAACCCTTCAAATTAAATATGCATGCTTGATCAAAATGGACTTTTAAAGCATGTAATGTAGGCCATGGCTCAGGGTTCAGAAAGAAAGGATAAATAGGCCCAAAATATGTGTTTGAGGGTAATCAGATCAAAGATCCTTTCTTTGAGGAGGATTCTCTTTGAAGCATTTGTCCCTTCTTGGACATTTCTTTCCTTTTGACTTTGCTCTTTTTCTTCCTTGCTTTTGGCTTTCAATTTGCCATGTCTTTCACACATTTTTTTTTTGCTTTCATTTTGCCCCCTTCTTTTTCAACGGAGTGAGCCCGTCTTTATTCGGGGCTTCATTTGCTTTGCATCTGTCTTTGAGCTAGGACTCATTTCTCAATAATCTTTAAAAAGATCATTTGCCCCCTAGTGTAGAGGGTGATCCTTGATCAGGGTTCAAACAATAAAGAATTCTTTTGGCTCAAAAGGGGTGACTATGGATAATTTCTTTTTATGCGAAAGGGATATGAAAGATGGCCATTTCTCATGTCAAGCACAAATATTCATATTGAAAAGCAATCCCCAGGGGAAATAGATAATCAAAATTTCATTTTGCACTTTGGAATCATCTGAATTCTCATATGCATGATATTACAAATTTTTCATTTTTCATCGCATGCCCCAATGATTCATGCGTTTAGTCCATCCTTATTCACCATGTATCCATCATTTCCACATATGATGCCCCAATTTGATTAACCAATGAGAATTTGTATCAACGAGGAACATAGCAAGTCTAGGTCTGTACTGAAAAGGCTGAATTTCAAATCTGAGTTCTTTGAAGAGAGAAGGAAAATATGACCCAAAAAACGGGTTTTCTCTAGGACAAGGGATAATCTAGTTTAATCATTATGCCACAGGGTGTCAATCATGAAGTGATATTTGGGTATTTGAAGTTTTATGATCATTGGGAAAGGTCATGAATGGTTTTAGCACAATCTTGACACATACCAAATTATCAAAATCTAGATTCTTGAAAGAATGTCTCATTTGTTTGAATTTCAAGGAATTCGAAAAAATTTCCAAAAGTTCGTTCCTTTGTTCATAGCCTAGACTAAGATCTACGTCTTTGCTTATTCTGTGATGACAATGGTTTTAGGAAGTCAAATCATTCATATTCATTGAAGCATTAGGTCTTTCAAGTGTTCTTGCTTTAAGAGATTTAGGATTAGGAAAACCTAAAGAGAGGGGAGAAGGTATTGGGTCATTTGTAACAATGATCATCAATCTTCTTGAGACTATCCATTATTAAAAAATTCCTTAATGCTTGTTTTTGCAAATTCAAGTTATTGTTAAAACACAACAAACACAAAGCATTTAAAATTCAAAATTCATTTAATTCATGTAGATGTTAACATGAGACAAGTGCTTTCATCATCACAGTGTATAGAACTACATGCGTCAAAAACCTAATATGATCATGCATAATGTTTCTTATGACACTTGGCTTCCCCATCTTCAAAACTTATCGAACCAGCCTTGATGAGATCTCTGACCTTGTACTTCAAAGCGGGGCAGTTCTCTGTTGAGTGACCTTGATTGCCAGAATGGTACCTACAACACTCATTAGCATCATACCAGCTCGGATAAGGGGGCTTCAGAGCCTCTATTTGCATGGATGTCACAAGGTGGTTCTTGATGAGTTGAGGTAGTAGCTCACTGTATGTCACAGGAATCGGGTCAACCTGATTTCTTTTTCGCTTTTTATGCCCCCTTCGATTATTCCCAAGGGTGTTCGATTGATAGACAGATGTAAATTCTGGTGTAGTTGCAGTCATTGGTTGGTAAGGATAAAAACCTTGAGAGACATTGTTCAGGGTGGAGTAAAATGGCAGATACGAGGAGAATTAGGGAGGTGGGACAAAGTCTTCCACGACTTGGGTATCTTCCATTTTCTTTTCAGATGTCCTCTTTTTCTTGGTATTGAATGTTCTTTCTCCTTTAATTTTCCCATCCTTAATAGCATTCTCAATCATCTCCCCTGAAATTACCATGTCCGAAAAATTCTTCGTGGTGTTGCCGACAAGTATATCATAGTACGGGGCCTGCAGTGTGTTCACAAAAAGGACAGTGGTTTCCTTCTGAGTTAAAGGTGGTTGTACTTGGGCGGCTAGGCTCATCCACCATTGCGCATATTCTTTGAAGCTCTCAGTAGCTCTTTTCTTCATATTTTGCAAGGTGAGACGGTCAGGCGCCGTGTCGGTCATATGCTTGTACACGTTTAGAAAAGCCCTAGCCAAATCATTCCAAGAGTGAATCCGATCCTTGCTCAACTGACTATACCACCTAATAGCGGACCGGCTGAGGCTATCCTGAAAGCAGTGAATCAAAAGCTTATCATTATCTATATGACTTGTCATATTCTGGCAGAACATAGTGATGTGGGCTGACGGATCGGTCGTCCCGTCATATTTCACAAAGTCAGGGATCTTGAACTTAGGAGGAATGACTAAATCGAGGACCAAGCATCGTTCTTTCTACTGCCCGGAGCCTTTCATCTAACAACTGATATTTCCCTTAGGAATCTGCCAACTCAGCCTCATTTACTGCAACCCTTTTCAACTTGGCCTGTTCAGTTGGATCATCTGAGTTTAAGACATTGACGGGGTTAACTGTGTTTTGGGCATCCATCATTACGACCTCATTCTGACCCTTTTGTGCCTCTAACCCTTTCCTGGCGACAAAGTTTTCAGTGTATCTTTTTCCCTTGATTACGGCAGACATCAGCTCCATTAATTTAGTCATCTGATCCTTAGATTCTGCTTGAGACTTTGCTAGCTGTTCTCGCAATTCTTTCTGTTCCCTTTCCATTTTTTCCATTCGGGCAACTTGTTCATCCTCCATAGCACCAGCCTGTATTAAAAGTGTACTCAGTACTTCTTCTGATTTGAAATGGAAATTCTTTTAAAGACTCCTAAAGCCAAGCCAACTTCTGTTTTATTTCCCCAAAATGTATGTCATGATGAATGAGCCATGATTGTCATTTGATGCATATGAAGCCTAAACAATATGATGTATGGACATGTACAATGGAAACATGCTAACCATATTTGTAATAAATGCAATCACAATGCCACATGTTGCAAACAAAGAATAAACAAATCAGCACATGAATATATGCAATGACTGATCATGTGCATTTTAGCATATTTCCCAATGAATGATCATATATCCTATGAATGCAACACGGTGTCAATTATGATACATGTAAACAATGAATGATTGATACAGAGTATATACAAAGAAAATCATGCTAACCATGTGTGTCATGAATACGACCTAATGCTAATCATGATGTATGTAATAAGCAAATTAATGCATGGATATATACAGAAAAATCATGCTGATTATGAATGCATAAATGCAACCTGATGCTAACATGATACATGTATGAATGTATGGTATGACCAATAATTGATCGGATGCAAAATGCAAAAGGGGAAGATATCACGGAGGAAATAAGAATCGAAGGAACTTAATCATCAATCTCTCATAAATTTGAAAAATAATCAATTCTTTCCCATATCAACATTCACAATGGTATAAACCATGTTTTACAAAATTTGAACAGTGGTTAAAACTGTCTTTACAAGCACTTTATTCTTCCTAGCATCCTAAGGCTATAAGAGCCGACTATTGAAAAAGTGAAATCCTATTACATCATATAAGACCGAAGTCATTCCACCTCAATGCTGTAAATCTCCCAATCCTAATGGCGCTTTCCCAGTCCTTTATCAATCAGTGTCATTGGATCCAACCACTTGGCATTTATAAGAATTTGCACTTTCTTTTTGAATGCTATACAGTCTTCAATGTTATGGCCAACAATTCCACAGTGATAATCACATCTTGCATTTGGATTATACCCATTTGGATATAGTGGTAACAGGGGTTTCAATGGGATACAGGCAACCATGTGATTTTGGATCAATATAGGGAGAAGCTCTCAGTAGCTGATTGGAATGGGATCAAAAGGCATTTGGGTCTTATTGATGCACCCAAAAGAGTGTATCTTATTTAACCTTGCACTAAAAAGATCAATTGTAAGTATAGTAGTTAGCAAGGGTCGAGTCCTCAGGGATTGGGTTTTAGTTTATAAGTTAATAGTTTATAACTTACGTTCAAAGAAAACAATAAAAGAAAAGGGGTTTTTGAAGCCAGATTTAAACTAAAGTAAATAATAAGAATAAGATGCAAGGCGGTATAACCAGCCAATAAAAATATATATACTAAATTAGGCGGTATAACCAGCCAATAAAAATATATATACTAAATTAGGCGGTATAACCAGCCAATGAAAATAAAACAAAGTTAATATACAAATTAGGCGGTATAACCAGCCAATAAAAATAAATATAAAAAATAAGCAAACTAAAAGTAAGAAAACAAGTAAGTAAGAAGAATCAAATATGAAAAATATGGTTAAGGTTTCATTCTCCACCACTAGACATCATTAAGAATCAATTTAAGATCTATCAATATCAACCAACTATCAAAGTTAACAACCGTAGATAACAACAAGCTCTGTTACCCCAATCTTTCCTTAGTTTGTCGTTAAATAGAACAAGCTCTCTATTTAATCTCTAACCATTAAACAACCTAGAATAAGCTCTCTAAATTCAATTTAATGGCAGCTTTACGATGAGAAAGATAGGTTGATCTAAGCAACAAACACATAAGCTCGGATTGTTCAACTTAGGTTATGTTCCACTTTGCAATTATTGAAAACTTGACCATAATCATTAATCACAAATTGCCACTTATGAATAGGAAATCAAGACAATTACACGGATCAAGACTCCTAAACTAGCAATAGATAATTATCAAGATCTATCTAGTTGTACACCTAAATAAATCAAGACAACATCATGAACAATTCTTGTAGAAGAACATAAGCAACTTTGATAGAAAATTAATGATAGATAGAATCTGAAAATCAATCACAAAACATGTCTAGGGCTTTGAAATCACCCTTAACCAAATAGAAGTTTAGCCTAACATAGGCATTGTAAACATAAACATAAAATTAAAGAAAATCTAAGAAGAAAATAAAAGAAAGAAAGAAGAAGAGGAAGAATATTAATTATCCAACCTCTTGCTCTCTCTAAATAAAAAGAAAACTAGAGAAAAGAAAGAAAACTAGAGAAAAGAAAGAAGAAGAAAACTTAGAGAATTTTATTAAAATGGCTAATATCCTACCTATGTACAATATGATCCTCTACAATCATCCAAGGCCCTCTATTTATACACATTTTGGAGGGCTAAATGACAAGAGACAAGCTTTACAAATTTCAAAGGTAGGTATAATAGGTGGGTGAATTTTTCTAACAATTTTCGTCATATTGTATGACAATTTTGATCAGCCAACTTGATGGTCGATTTCGTCAATGTTGGAGGCCTGATCTGATCACATGGTCTTCTAGAAAACGGTTACCCTATCAGTTACGGATCCATAGCCGTTGAAATCAGCTCATTTGCTGATGTGGATAAGAAGATATGGGCAAAATACGAAAACAGGTCAGCACAGACGTCATTGTACATCAGCCAACTTGATGGTCGATTTCGTCAATATTAGAGGCCTGATCTGATCATATGGTCTTCTAGACAAAGGTTCCCGTATCAGTTACGGATCCATAGCCATTGGAATCAGCGCATTTGCTGATGTGGATAAGCAGATATGGGCAAAATACGAAAACAGGTCAGCACAGACGTCATTGCACATCAGCCAACTTGATGGTCGATTTCGCTAGGGAAAACGACTCCGTTTCAAGAAGTGTAAAACATGAAAAAGATAGATATGCCTCTTAGATTTGCACGGATACAAATTTCAGCCTTATTTCTTCAGTGAAACTCCAGATATAGCTGATATGGCAAAAGGTGTCGGAACTGGAACTGAACTGGATTTGCCCTTAATTCTAGTAATCTGAAATCACTCAAAGAAACTTGTGAAAAAGACCAAATTACATAAAAATATAAAAGATCATAAACACAATTAGACTAAACAATAATAACTCGTATTTGACACAAAACAATAATAAAACATAACTAAAAACTATATAATTATACGAGTTATCACACCCCCACACTTAGCTTTTTGCTAGTCCTCGAGCAAAATCAAATAAAAATAAAATAAGAAAATCTAATCTAATCCACTTTCGTAGGAAATCACGGTGGCACTTAGCATGTGACACAAGCCTTTAAACCCCTAGGTGTCCCTAGTGGACGAGTTTAGTCTCGTGAGGGTTTACTAGAACGATACCCACAAACATTGAAAAACTAAAATATAAATAAACTACATATACTAAAAATATTTACTCCTAATCCTTTCAATACAGATTAGAGACAATCTTTGAACAAGTCTTATAAACTAATCAATAGCTTAAAGAATTTCACAAAAAATCAAGCTTGAATGTAAATTGTTTGAGTTAAGCCAATATTAACATAACATATCTCAATCAAAATAGTGCATGTTCAAATTTAATCTCAACTTCTCACATGGGATACCCTCATGATTTTCACTCTTTAAAGTAGTGGTGAAGTGTTTACACTCAATCAATCTCATGAAAACAGTTCTACCATATTCTTGCTTGTCCACCTATTCTCCACTATTTAGATCATACAACTTCATGAATCAAGAGGTCTTTAATGAAGGTTGTAATGGGGCCAAGGGGTTTGTAATGTGGTTGAAGAACAAAAGGATAAAGATATCACAAAGGTTCCAAAGAGTTCATAAAGTTTAGAGACATAAAAAGATCATACAAAGAAACTTCTCAAAAGTTTTTTACAAGTACATAGTCACCTAGGCCGGATATTCATGTTGGGCCTTTTCTTCATTCTAAACAACTTTGTAACATCTTTTTCCTTTTCCACAAATTCAAGAGATGATTCATATTTTTTTTTTACATAGGAATGTATTTGCCAGTATTCCATTTCCTTTTCTCTTGACTTTTCTTTTCTTTCCCCCCACACTTATTTCTTGTTTCTAACCCAAATTTTCAATAAATCTTCCTTGTCTTTGCAACTTGTCTCAAAACATGCTAATTCATCTTTGGAACAAAGGTAAAGATATAAGTATATTTAGGTTAGGGACAAGTTATGGTTACCAAAGAGATAGCTTATTCAATGTAGGCTCAAATTGGTTCACTAATGGTGTGTTCTCTTGGAACATTAATAATGGATGGCTGTTTGGCTCTGGTTATAATCCTAATGCCTCTATCATATTCATGTTGTCACATGTATCAATATAGTCTCAAACGGTTTAAAGCAAGTTCTAGAGAATCATGTAATCATAAGAGCACTCAAGAAAGAAATTAGATTGATTTGTATAATGCATCAATCATTATAGGCTCAAAAACTCACAAGGATGATTATACAAGTCAGATTAAGTCTAAACATGCTTCTTTCTCAATCAACATATCATATTAATATTGGCTCATAAAAAGGCTGACATCAAGCTCAATTCTCATGAAAATCTTCTCACTAATAAATCTGTTTTAGACTTATGCAATTTATATCTCATCATTGTATTAAAAAGGAACTAAAACACACTAAAATAATAATAATAAAGACTCATAAAAAAAAATATAGTAGACAAAAATAAAAGAAATCCTAAATCATTCCCCCCACACTTAATTCTTACATTGTCCTCAATGTAAGTCTATTAACTCAAATGAAAGAATCATGTGTAAGAGAAAAAAAAAACTAATAACATAAGAATAGGAACAACTAAGACTCAAAACAAAACAAAACCATGCAACCTAAATAATCCTAAAATACTAAACAAAAATTAACAAGTAAACATAAAAAGATTAAAATCAAACTGACAAGGTATGTCTCAAGTCTCCCTTACTCAGACCTTGTTCAGAATGAATACTTTTAAATGGCTTAAAACACAAATTTCTTTCTTTTTTTTTTTTTTTTTTTTGAAGGTAAAATTTAGGAGATATTACCTGTAGAGGTTGCTAACCACTTATTATAACTGAGACACAACAAACAAAATGTTAGATAATGTCACAAAGACAAAGTGCAATCCACTCCTTGCTCGTCCATATCTCTTTTTCTTTTTCCGAGCGTTTGCGAAACAACCGTAGCAGATAAACACTCATAAGCTTGGAGCTTTTTGAGTAAATCTTCAATGGTTGTAGCAGAAATTATGGTTCTCCTTGCCTCTGAAAACATGAATCCATTATCCACAGCATTATCTAAATATGAAAGCAAATTATTAAAATAACCATTAATATTAAGCAAACCAATGGGTTTCTTATTTGTGACCAAAGATGACCAAGAAGCCACGCAAGCTATTTCTTCCAATGTACCCAGACCTCCTGGTAAAGCAATGAATGCATCAGCAGAATGGTACATGATTGTCATCCGTTCAGGGATACTCCAGACTTGTATTTCCTTACCCACGGTAGGTCCACAAAAATTTGTGAATAGTTTTGGCACGACTCCTAGAACTGGACTTCCTCCGGCTTGTGCTGCTGTAGCGACTGCTCCCATTAAACCCGTACTACCGCCTCCATAAATCAAGTGGATCTTTCGTTGGGCAAGTATTACTCCAACTCTTATGGCTTCATCAGCGAATATGTTATTTTTCCCTGGATAAGCACCTCCAAAGACACAAATTTTTTTTAATGCGCTGGGACGAAGTACTTTCCATTTTTTTTTCTTCGAGTGCCTGAAAGAGAATGAGTACATGGTGTAATATATAAAGGACTGAGTAGTGAATCAGACAAGAGTAATAATGTCGCCGAAAGTGTATCTGACCTGTCAGAAGAAAATGTTAACCTAACAAAAGATTTTTGCGTGATTTCAGGAAGAAAATCAAAAAGAGAAGAAAAAAATCAACCGTAAAAGACAAATAAAAAAAAACGAGAATAATTACACAAATCGAACAACACGTAAATTAAACCAAAATAAAGTTATTGCAAATCAAACCAAAAACTGAGAAGTCATTTATTGTAGTTGTGATTGTGGCTCACATCTTCCTCTGGTTTTACGTCCAGAAACGGCTTAAACGCCTTCTATGAGTCGAGGATATGCTTCCCATCCAGTTTTCTTACAAGCTGGCAAACAGGGTCTTTTAACATCAGATTCCCAAGATGTTGCCATTCCCTTTGGAATTGCGGCCATAAATCAAGAATTTCTCTTTGTACGTCTCCACTAGGATGCGTCTCAAGAGAAAGTTGGATATTACCCAAATTCTCCTTACTCAGTCCATCCTTAATGAATTCAATTTTATCATCTCGATTAGAGGACGGAATCCCAATAGAACGACATTTACCGTTACACGTCCATCGTGCACATTTGTGGTAATTTGAACTCATGCGCTTTGCTCGTCGCTTCTTTGCAAAAGTGCTTCTACCTGTACCTGGTAAATGCAAAACAGGAAGATATTCATCTTCACGTACCTTGGCTTCAATTATCCAACGTATGTCTTCAGGAATCCCTTTGTGCATAAGCATTCTTAATCTTTCAAATCGAACTTGGTAAAGCTTCAGTAAAATATTTCGAGGAAAATGAGGAAATCGTTTCTGCAATCTTGTGAGAGTATCATCCATCCTGAAAAAAAATGAAAAAAATTGAAAGAGAAATTGGAAGAGAAATTTATATACAATATCAGTTTTGTGGGTAGCTGATGGAACCGATTTAAATAATCACGGAGTACCGTTATCCGCCATTTAACCGGGGTTAAAAAATTATATTTACATCTAGTTATTTTCAAAACAAGGATCAGAAAGAAAAACAACATAAAAAGACTCAAAAACAAAACACTCTAAATAAAATCCTAAATTCTTCCCCCCACACATAATTCTTACATTGTCATTAATGTAATGCTATTAATCCCAAATGAAAGAATCATGTGTAAGTGAAAAGAACTAATAAACAAAATAAACTTATGCAGCATAAATGAACTTAGAAACACTAAACACAATTAGCAAAGAAACATAAGAAAAAGATAAAGAAAAAGAGAGCAAATCTGAGGATGGCAGTTTGGCAATGCTTTCACTAATTAGGCTGCCTCCCCCAATTAGCACTTAATTTAGTGTTTTGAACCTAACCAACACCCCTTCTTGGCATTTTAGGCTTGTCAGGCTCATACATGAAATTTCCTAAATTTATGCGTTTGAGAGGAAGCTTTCTTTGCACAACAGTGGATGCATTCTCCATTACAAGTATTATTCCATCATCCTTTGTGGTGCATATGTCATCGAGGAATGGAGCATATTTTGATACTTGTTGAATGACCTCCACAAACAAGTTGTTTAAGGTTTCCGGCATGTGTTGTTCATGTTCTTCCTCCTTGAACTTTGCAAATCTACTAGGAAAAGGTGGAGAAGAAACATTAGTAAAAAGTGAAACCTTAAACGTTACCTCAGGTGCCGAAATACTCTTATTTGGATCTTTGGCTTCATTATCCTCAAGAATAGAATCCATCTCTAATTTTGTTTCATCCTCATCTTGTTCCTCATTCTTCAAGGTCACAATAGTAGCATTCTCCTTTGGGTTAACCATCGTTTGGGCTGGGAGTTCTTCAGATCTTTGTGCTACCCATCCCACCATACTACTAGCCAATTGGCTCATTTGCTTTTCCAAACTCTGGATGCTTGCCCTTGTTTCCTCTTGAAATTGCAAAGAATCAGTAACAAGAGAATAGACAATATCTTCTAAAGAAGTACCTGAGTTTTGAGTCATATGTGGTGGTTGAAAAAGATCTGGTTCTTGAGACCATGATTGATTGAAGCTAGATGGATGAGTGTAATTGGCATAAGGATCTACTTCTTGGTAATTTTTCGAGTAGCCATAATTAGTATGATCCCACCATCCCTCATGGTAAGTGTTTGAGTAATGATCATACTGTTGGTCTTGGAACACTTGATGGCCTTGACATCCTCCCATGGCCAATTGTTGAACTGGGGAGGTGAGATTGGCTTGTTGATTCTCCATGTTTATGTATGCCACCAACTCTTCAAGTGTTAGATTGCTCAATTCCATTGTTTTTTTTTTTTTTTTTTTAATTTGAAAAGAAAAACTTGTATGTACAAGAAAATAAAACTAATTAGAACTGAAAATAAGAATAAACCAAGTAACAAATAAACTAAAGAAAGCAATCCCCGGCAACGGCGCCAAAAACTTGATGCACCCAAAAGAGTGTATCTTATTTAACCTTGCACTAAAAAGATCAATTGTAAGTATAGTAGTTAGCAAGGGTCGAGTCCTCAGGGATTGGGTTTTAGTTTATAAGTTAATAGTTTATAACTTACGTTCAAAGAAAACAATAAAAGAAAAGGGGTTTTTGAAGCCAGATTTAAACTAAAGTAAATAATAAGAATAAGATGCAAGGCGGTATAACCAGCCAATAAAAATATATATACTAAATTAGGCGGTATAACCAGCCAATAAAAATATATATACTAAATTAGGCGGTATAACCAGCCAATGAAAATAAAACAAAGTTAATATACAAATTAGGCGGTATAACCAGCCAATAAAAATAAATATAAAAAATAAGCAAACTAAAAGTAAGAAAACAAGTAAGTAAGAAGAATCAAATATGAAAAATATGGTTAAGGTTTCATTCTCCACCACTAGACATCATTAAGAATCAATTTAAGATCTATCAATATCAACCAACTATCAAAGTTAACAACCGTAGATAACAACAAGCTCTGTTACCCCAATCTTTCCTTAGTTTGTCGTTAAATAGAACAAGCTCTCTATTTAATCTCTAACCATTAAACAACCTAGAATAAGCTCTCTAAATTCAATTTAATGGCAGCTTTACGATGAGAAAGATAGGTTGATCTAAGCAACAAACACATAAGCTCGGATTGTTCAACTTAGGTTATGTTCCACTTTGCAATTATTGAAAACTTGACCATAATCATTAATCACAAATTGCCACTTATGAATAGGAAATCAAGACAATTACACGGATCAAGACTCCTAAACTAGCAATAGATAATTATCAAGATCTATCTAGTTGTACACCTAAATAAATCAAGACAACATCATGAACAATTCTTGTAGAAGAACATAAGCAACTTTGATAGAAAATTAATGATAGATAGAATCTGAAAATCAATCACAAAACATGTCTAGGGCTTTGAAATCACCCTTAACCAAATAGAAGTTTAGCCTAACATAGGCATTGTAAACATAAACATAAAATTAAAGAAAATCTAAGAAGAAAATAAAAGAAAGAAAGAAGAAGAGGAAGAATATTAATTATCCAACCTCTTGCTCTCTCTAAATAAAAAGAAAACTAGAGAAAAGAAAGAAAACTAGAGAAAAGAAAGAAGAAGAAAACTTAGAGAATTTTATTAAAATGGCTAATATCCTACCTATGTAGAATATGATCCTCTACAATCATCCAAGGCCCTCTATTTATACACATTTTGGAGGGCTAAATGACAAGAGACAAGCTTTACAAATTTCAAAGGTAGGTATAATAGGTGGGTGAATTTTTCTAACAATTTTCGTCATATTGTATGACAATTTTGATCAGCCAACTTGATGGTCGATTTCGTCAATGTTGGAGGCCTGATCTGATCACATGGTCTTCTAGAAAACGGTTACCCTATCAGTTACGGATCCATAGCCGTTGAAATCAGCTCATTTGCTGATGTGGATAAGAAGATATGGGCAAAATACGAAAACAGGTCAGCACAGACGTCATTGTACATCAGCCAACTTGATGGTCGATTTCGTCAATATTAGAGGCCTGATCTGATCATATGGTCTTCTAGACAAAGGTTCCCGTATCAGTTACGGATCCATAGCCATTGGAATCAGCGCATTTGCTGATGTGGATAAGCAGATATGGGCAAAATACGAAAACAGGTCAGCACAGACGTCATTGCACATCAGCCAACTTGATGGTCGATTTCGCTAGGGAAAACGACTCCGTTTCAAGAAGTGTAAAACATGAAAAAGATAGATATGCCTCTTAGCTTTGCACGGATACAAATTTCAGCCTTATTTCTTCAGTGAAACTCCAGATATAGCTGATATGGCAAAAGGTGTCGGAACTGGAACTGAACTGGATTTGCCCTTAATTCTAGTAATCTGAAATCACTCAAAGAAACTTGTGAAAAACACCAAATTACATAAAAATATAAAAGATCATAAACACAATTAGACTAAACAATAATAACTCGTATTTGACACAAAACAATAATAAAACATAACTAAAAACTATATAATTATACGAGTTATCACTTATCCTGGGGTCGTTTCTTAGTCACACATGGCCTAGGAGTTGGGGCACTTGGTGGTGGCACTAAGGTTCGAACCAGTGTGTTTACATGGAGATGTGGCGAAACAGCATGGTAAGGGTATGGATTTGGACACGGGGCCTTTGGAGGTTGTACATAGCTCGAGGTTCCTATCCCAGGTACTGGATAAGGTGATTGATGAGGAAAATAGTATGAACTGGCAGTTGTTGGTGATGGAGTGGGATTCACGAATCCCATAGTGGTCATCCCAATGGACGATTGGACCGTAGTAGGGTGGGGATACTGGTTTGGACCTAGAACAGTTTGCAGGTATGGTACAGGATCCAAGGTTTCTATCTTTGGTATCAGGCTCTCAGGTCTAATCATTTTCACGATTTTGTCCATAATTTCTTCAGGATTGCAACCTTTGTGGCATTGACAAGTGCAGGATCCAGCAAGGATTGTATGTTCTGGACCTAATGGTTTTGGTTGATCCGAAGACGATGCAAATCCCTGAGAAAGTTCCTTTTTACTTTTACCCATATCCTCAACCATTTTCAGCAATTTGGCAAGTTGTTCTTTCACTTCCCGGATTTCATGTCCTCTTGGTTGCGTTCCAAAACACCCAATCGTTCCTCCGATTCATTCCTCATGTCTCGAACCCCTTTCATGCAGATGAAAATGTCATGAGATTAAGAATACAATTATGAATGTACATGCTCTATTCCTATGTGCATGAATATACTGATGATTAATGCATGAACATATACAGAGAAATTATGATGACTATGTATGCTGTGGATGCAATCTAATGCCAACATGATGCATTTTAAAAAAAAATGAATAAATTGATGCACAAGTATATACAAATAATGACTATGCATGTCATAAACGTATTTTACAATGAATGACCATGCATGTTATGATGTCAAAATGATACATGCTAAGACTAAATGAATTAATACAAAGGTAGGTACAAAGAATGACCATGTATATCATAAATGTATTCTACAATGGATAACCATGCATGTTAGGACTGTGGCATGATGTCAAAATGATACAAAAAATTAACCAATGATTAGTGGGACCTAAATCTTGATTATTCAAAAAAATCTCATTATGCAAGATTTGCCTCCAAATTTAATCTACAATTTTTTGAAACATGTTTTTTTCTATGAAAAACCACACATTATTTTCAAAAGAATTTCGGGGTAGTGGATCCTACTATGGTACAATATGCAAACGTTCATGCAACACTACCGGTTTTATGAAATCACCAAATGAGATTACCAACTGTTTATTGCAAAGAATGAGATCAAAAATACTACCAAAAATGTACATGCTCTATTCACACATGAATAAGATATGCAAAATGAAAAATGCTTGAAAAAGGATTTTTTTTTTTTAAAACAGCTAATGAACATTTGCCCCAACAATATCTGCTTATTTAGGCATCACGATGCCTTCGAGGCGGAGTATCACATTTATTACGGGCGATGTACGTACATCATTGCCCGATCTACCACACTTATTCGGAGTGTAAAATAGGTAACAAAAGGTTTAGAAATATCCCTCCATGTGTTCCTATTTTAGGTATATCTAACGGAAATCCGGCATGGCTTCGCCTAGGTTCACTATATGAAGCTGAATCGGTTCTAAGGCCCCGAATTGTTCCTCACTATCGCCGGTGAAGGCTAGTAAGGCACCCCGATAAAAGCGGGTTCAATTCGTTAGAGTATATTTTCCTATTCCCATACGGAGGATTATCACGAAGGCATTAGGTACTTTATACTCCGAAAGTGTTTCACTAGCCCATACGGAGGATCGATCACGAAGGCTTAGTTACTTTACTCCCACTTACAAGGACGGAACCCGGGTAGAGGATTCATGTTATGCAAATGCAAATACAGTGTGTGCAGAGGAACAAAACAAACTTGTCACCACCTATTCTACACCCCTTATTCTAAATGCTTTAGAAATTAAAACATTCAAGAATAGTGTAACGCATTAACCAACAAGCAATTATAATATACAATCTTAAATAACTAGAGAACAATAATAAAATGCATGCACATGAGAATGAACATATTTAAAAATATTTTATTATTTTCAAAATTCTCCTTATTATTAAAAACTGTGGGACTTAAAATTAAATACCAATTAAACTAACAAAATCGAGACTTTGATAACAGACGACTAATTTTTAAGCCTGACTCTCTAATAGTCCCCAGTGGAGTCACCAAGCTGTCGCAACCTAAAAAATAACGAGTCTCATCGCAAGACTTTATTATTCGTTAAGCGTGATATTAAAAAAACTGAGGAAAAGTTGACTTAATTCCTCTAGAAAAATGAAGGTTTTGAAAATGACAATAAAAAAGACATGGAGTCGCCACCAATCTTTTTTAGGTAGGTGTGATCGGCCACTATTAAAACCGGTTTTATAAAATATTTTAAAAATTAATTAAAACATTTCAAAAACTAATTTCAAGTCTGCGTTTTAAACCAGAGAAATCAAAGAAGCGGGTTCGGGAGTCGGTTACATGTGGGGAAGGATTAGCACCCCCACAACGCCCGTATAAATCGGTACCTTATTAACTAAAATATGCATGAATATGCATGGCAAATGAACCTAACTTAATAACTAAAATATGCATGACATTTTCACAAACACAAAGCATGCTTAAACCAAAAACTCAACCAAACATCATGCAAATGCTAACCTATCAACTAACATGGCAAAAATGCACATAAAATGCAAAAATTCCAAGGGTGGCCGAATAGCATAATGTAACGAGCAAACATGGCATTTTCACAAACACTTGGTATACTAGCATGCAAAACTAAATCAAATGTCATACAAATGCAAAAACCTACCAACTAACATGGCAAAAAATGAAACACACAATGCAAAACACATGGAGTAGCCAAATGGCCTCAAGCTCCAACAAGCATGGCATTTTTACAAAACTTGGTATACTAACATGCTCAACTAAAATATAACACTTAAATCATGCAAAAACCACACAAGCATTTTCACAAACACATAATATACTAAATCTAAAACATGCTGAAATAAGATATAAAACTCAAATCATGCAAAGACCACACAAGCATTTTCACAAACACTTGATATACTAAATCTAAAACATGCTCAAATTTAAACATCATGAAAACAAAAAATTAAAAATGCAAAAAACATGATATTTAAAACATAAATGGCAATAATCAAAGCAACCAAATTAAAATATAACTCAAGAATATGATGTAACATAACATTTAAAACACCAAGATAAAAAAAAAATAACATAAACAATATGGTAAAATAAACCCAAAACAGCAACTTAAAATAAATAATGTAGGCCATTTGGCCATGGTGAGTTTATTGTATAAAAATGTAGAAAAAATATATTAAAGAAGGAGATGAAGGAAGAACTTGAAAAGAACAATAAAAATCATTTATTTAAAATGGAAACTCACCAAATAGAAATCAAAATAGCAAACACAAGAATGGAAAATCAAGAAAGTGCAAGAGTTGGTGCTCAAGAGCAACCTCAAGAAGCTATATTTCAAGCTTTATCTCTTCAAACTTTCCTTTCTCTTCTAAACTTTTCTTTTTTGCTTTCAACCAAGAAGAGAAAAACTAAGTAAAAACTAAAAGAACTCAGCAAAATGAAGATGAAAATTGAAAAATCTGAACTCCCCTTAATGCTGGCAGAATTTTACCTCTCCTCCCCTAGGATGTTGTCATTTTTTGTGTAACCAATTTTCCATCAAATGGCTAATAATTCAAGGTGAAAAAATCATGAAATTACCACCTTTAGATTAGCATATCAGCTCTCTCAAATTACAGCTGTTCAAGAATAATGTTGACATCTCTCTTGGCCTATGTGGCTTAATCACCATGGCTTGATCAAAGAGAATCTCTAACTAACTCTTGATTTTTAGCCATTTGATTGAAAAATCAGAAGCTTTTTCCTTCCTTTGGGCCTAGGAAGGCCAAAACTTCTCTTTTCCAGCCCAACTCTGATTTTTTGAAAGGCCCAAAGAAGCCCTATTCGGTTGCTTGAGTGAAATGACCGTTTTGCCCCCCGGATTCAAATAAATATCAAACGGACTCCAAATTTAATTTTTATTTTTTTAATACTTCCAAAATAATAAAATATTGAGTTCTGGAACTTTTCAAAATTATCCGAGTCCGTTTGCTATTTATTTGGATTTTTTCTTCCAAAAATGCCCTTTTATGCCCCTACATTTTACCATTTTTTAAACGAGCTCCAAATCAAGATTTTTCTTCACCAATCTCTTCGAAAGAATTAAAAAGTGTGATCTGGAAGTTTTCATAATTTTTGGAGCTCATTTGGTATATTTTCGGGATTTATCGGCATGAATTACTGCATAGGAGGCCCGGGATTTGGCCATTTTGCAAACGAACACCGAATCAAGATTTTATTTCGCCAATATGATAAGCTCATAAAATATACATTTTATACCTTTCTACCTTTAGTTTTTGTCATGTTTTCGATCTTTATCTTGTTTACTTATATTATGTTTTTGAATTTTAGGTACAATAAGGAGAATGAAGTCAAAAAGATGTCAATAATGATGGTAAAGAGCTTACAAAATCATAATTACAAGATGGAAGAAGACTTGTGATGCACCCAAAAGAGTGTATCTTATTTAACCTTGCACTAAAAAGATAAATTGTAAGTATAGTAGTTAGCAAGGGTCGAGTCCTCAGGGATTGGGTTTTAGTTTATAAGTTAATAGTTTAAAACTTAAATTCAAGAACAATAAAAGAAAATGGGTTTTTGAAGCCAGATTTAAACTAAAGTAAATAATAAGAATAAGATGCAAGGCGGTATAACCAGCCAATAAAAATATATATACTAAATTAGGCGGTATAACCAGCCAATAAAAATAAAACAAAGTTAATATACAAATTAGGCGGTATAACCAGCCAATAAAAATAAATATAGTCTTAAAAATAAGCAAACGAGAAAAGTACGAAAACAAGTGAGTAAGACGAATCAAATATGAAAAATATGGTTAAGGTTTCATTCTCCACCACTAGACATCATTAAGAATCAATTTCATATCTATCAACATTAACCAACTATCAAAGTTAACAACCGTAGATAACAACAAGCTCTGTTATCCCAATCTTTCCTTAGTTTGTCGTTAAGTAGAACAAGCTCTCTATTTAATCTCTAACCATCAAACAACCTAGAATAAGCTTTCTAAGTTCAATTTAATGGCAGCTTTATGATGAGAAAGATAGGTTGATCTAAGCAACAAACACATAAGCTCGGATTGTTCAACTTAGGTTATGTTCCACTTTGCAATTATTGAAAACTTGACCATAATCATTAATCACAAATTGCCACTTATGAATAGGAAATCAAGACAATTACACGGATCAAGACTCCTAAACTAGCAATAGATAATTATCAAGATCTATCTAGTTGTACACCTAAACAAATCAAGACAACATCATGAACAATTCTTGTAGAAGAACATAAGCAACTTTGATAGAAAATTAATGATAGATAGAATCTGAAAATCAATTATAAAACATGTCTAGGGCTTTGAAATCACCCTTAACCAAATAGAAGTTTAGCCTAGCATAGGCATTATAAACATAAAATTAAATAGAATCTAAGAAGAAAATATAAGAAAGAAAGAAAGAAGAAGAAGAAGAATATTAACTATCCAACCTCTTGCTCTTTCTAAAGAAAAAGAAAACTAGAGAAAAGAAAGAAGAAGAAAACTTAGAGAATTTTATTACAATGGCTAATATCCTACCAATGTACAATGTGATCCTCTACAATCATCCAAGGCCCTCTATTTATACACATTTTGGAGGGCTAAATGACAAGAGACAAGCTTTACAAATTTCAAAGGTAGGTATAATAGGTGGGTGCATTTTTCTAACAATTTTCGTCATATTGTATGACCATTTTGATCAGCCAACTTTATGGTCGATTTTGTCAATCTTGGAGGCCTGATCTGATCACATGGTCTTCTAGAAAAATGTTCCCCTATGAGTTACTGATTCATAGCCGTTGGAATCAGCTCATTTGCTGATGTGGAGAAGAAGATATGGGCAAAATACGAAAACAGGTCAGCACAGACGTCATTGCACATCAGCCAACTTGATGGTCGATTTATTCAATATTGGAGGCTTTATCTGATCACATGGTATTCTAGACAAATGTTCCCCTATCAGTTAGTGATCCATAGCCGTTGGAATCAGCTCATTTTCTGATGTGTATCGGACGATATGGTCAAAATGCGAAAACTGCTCAGGACAGACGTCATTGCACATCAGCCAACTTGATGGTTGATTTCGCTAGGGAAAACGACTCCGTTTCAAGAAGTGTAAAACATGAAAAAGATAGATATGCCTCTTAACTTTGCACGGTTAAAATTTCAGCCTTATTGCTTCAGTGAAACTCGAGATATAGCGGATATGGCAAAAGCTGTCGGAACTGGAACTGAACTGGATTTGCCCTTAATTCTAGTAATCTGAAATCACTCAAAGAAACTTGTGAAAAACACCAAAATACATAAAAATATAAAAGATCATAAACACAATTAGACTAAACAATAATAACTCGTATTTGACACAAAACAATAATAAAACATAACTAAAAACTATATAATTATACGAGTTATCAACTTGGGAGTCAAAAATATCAAATTCTGATTGACAAGCAATAAGGCAGATTTGACCTCTAGAGCTTGTTCTAAGGAAAACATGATGTTAGAATCTTTATGTGAAGAAACTTCCTTATTCACTTTTGAAGTTGACTTGATTATCTTTCCAACGATATATCATGGGCCCAAATCGGATAAGAAATGGGCAACCAAATTGTCGCTAGAATATCTTTCTAAAGAACCCACGGCCAGAAAAACCCTAACCGCAAATCTGAAAAAAAGGCAAAAACGTGATTTTTGCACCTCCAGGCTTGTGCGGCAAGGACTTATTCTCAGGATTTTAAAGCTCTATAAATACCATCTTTTGAGCCACAAACTAGACATCTTTTGAGAAGACTCAAGGGATCATCATTATTCTTCTTCTCCATTCTTTTATTTTTATTTTTATTTTTATTTTTAGTTTTATGTATATATTATCCATGCTTATGTTATGCTAAACTTCTTTGGTTAAGGGTGATTTCAAAGCCCTAGACATGTTTTGTAATTGATTTTCAGAATCTATCTATCATTGTTTTCTATCAAAGTTGCTTATGTTCTTACATTAAAATTGTTCATGATGATGTTTTGATTTGTTTAGGTGGCCAACTAGATAAATCTTGATAATTGTCTAATGCTAGTTTAGGAGTCTTGATCTGTGTAATCGTCTTGATTTCCTATTCATAAGTAGCAATTTGTGATTAATGATTATGGTCAAGTTTTCAATAATTGTAAAGTGGAACATAACCTAAGTTGAACAATCCGAGCTTATGTGTTTGCTGCTTACATCAACCTATCTTTCTCATCATAAAGCTGCTATTAAATTGAACTTAGAGAGCTTATTCTAGGTTGTTTGATAGTTAGAGATTAAATAGAGAGCTTATTCTATTTAACGACAAATTAAGGAAAGATTGGGGTAACAGGGCTTGTTGTTATCTACGGTTGTTAACTTTGATAGCTAATTAATGTTGATAGATATGAAATTGATTCTTAATGATGTCTAGTGGTGGAGAATGAAACCTTAATGATAAGCTCATAAAATATACATTTTATGCCTTTCTACCTTTAGTTTTTGTTATGTTTTCGATCTTTATCTTGTTCACTTATAATATGTTTTTGAATTTTAGGTACAATAAGGAGAATGAAGTCAAAAGATGTCAATAATGATGGTAAAGAGCTTACAAAATCATAATCACAAGATGGAAGAAGACTTGGGAGTCCAAAATATCAATTTCTGGTTGAAAAGCAATCAGGCAGATTTGACCTCCGGAGCTTGTTGCAAGGAAAACATGATGTTAGATTCTTTATTTGAAGAAACTTCCTTCTTCACTTTTGAAGCTTGCTTGATTATCTTTCCAACGATATATTATGGGCCCAAATCGGATAAGAAATGGGCATTCAAAATGGCGCTAGAAGATCTCCCTAAGGAACCCTGCGGCTAGAAAAACCCTAATCGCAAATCTGAAAAAAAGGTAAAAACGTGATTTTTGCACCTCCAGGCTTACTTGTGCGTCAAGGACCTATTCTCAGGGTTTTAAAGCTCTATAAATACCATATTTTGAGCCACAAACTAGACATCTTTTGAGGAGACTCAAGGATCATCATTCTTCTTCTTCTTCTTCTCCATTCTTTTATTTTTATTTTTCTTTTTAGTTTTATGTATATATTATATATGCCTATGCTAGGCTAAACTTCTATTTGGTTAAGGGTGATTTCAAAGCCCTAGACATGTTTTGTAATTGATTTTCAGATTCTATCTATCATTGTTTTCTATCAAAGTTGCTTATGTTCTTCCATTAAAATTGTTCATGATGATGTTTTGATTTGTTTAGGTGGCCAACTAGATAAATCTTGATAATTGTCTAATGCTAGTTTAGGAGTCTTGATCCGTGTAATTGTCTTGATTTCCTATTCATAAGTAGCAATTTGTGATTAATGATTATGGTCAAGTTTTCAATAATTGCACAGTGGAACATAACCTAAGTTGAACAATCCGAGCTTATGTGTTTGTTGCTTAGATCAACCTATCTTTCTCATCATAAAGCTGCTATAAAACTGAACTTAGAGAGCTTATTCTAGGTTGTTTGATAGTTAGAGATTAAATAGAGAGCTTGTTCTATTTAACGACTAACTAAGGAAAGATTGGGGTAACAGAGCTTGTTGTTATCTACGGTTGTTAACTTTGATAGCTAATTAATGCTGATAGATATGAAATTGATTCTTAATGATGTCTAGTGGTGGAGAATGAAACCTTAACCATATTTTTAATATTTGATTATTCTTAATTACTTGTTTTCTCATTCTTATTATTTACTTTAGTTTAAATCTGATTTCAAAAACCCATTTTCTTTTATTGTTCTTGAATTTAAGTTTTAAACTATTAACTTATAAACTAAAACCCAATCCCTGAGGACTCGACCCTTGCTAACTACTATACTTACAATTGATCTTTTTAGTGCAAGGTTAAATAAGATACACTCTTTTGGGTGCATCAAGTTTTTGGCGCCGTTGCCGGGGATTGCTTTCTTTAGTTTATTTGTTACTTGGTTTATTCTTATTTTCAGTTCTAATTAGTTTTATTTTCTTGTACGTACAGGTTTTTCTTATCAAATTTTGAAAAAAAGAAAAAAAAGAACGATGGATTTGAGCAGTCTAACACTTGAAGAGTTGGTGGCATACATGAACATGGAGAATCAACAAGCCAATCTCACCTCCCCAGTTCAACAATTGGCCATGGGAGGATGTCAAGGCCATCAAGGGTTCCAAGACCAACCTCATGATTATTACTCAAACACTTACCATGAGGGATGGTGGGATCATACTAATTATGGCTACTCGAAAAATTTCCAAGAAGTAGATCCTTATGCCAATTACACTCATCCATCTAGCTTCAATCAATCATGGTCTCAAGAACCAGATCTTTTTCAGCCATCACATATGACTCAAAACTCAGGTACTTCTTTAGAAGATCTTGTCTATTCTCTTATTACTGATACTTTGCAATTTCAACAGGAAACAAGGGCAAACATCCAGAGTTTGGAAAAGAAAATTAGCCAATTGGCTAGTAGTATGGTGGGATGGGTAGCACAAAGATCTGAAGAACTCCCTGCCCAAACGATGATTAACCCAAAGGAGAATGCTACTATTGTGACCTTGAGGAATGAGGAACAAGATGAGGATGAGACAAAATTAGAGATGGATTCTATTCTTGAGGATAATAAAGCCTCAAATCCAAATAAGAGTACTTCGGCACCTGAGGTAACGTTTAAGGTTCCAATTTTTACTAATGTTTCTTTTTCACCCTTTCCTAGTAGATTTGGAAAGTTCAAGGAGGAGGAACATGAACAACACATGCCGAAAATCTTAAACAACTTGTTTGTGGATGCCATTCAACAAGTATCAAAATATGCTCCATTCCTCAATGAGATATGCACCACAAAGGATGATGGAATAATACTTGTAATGGAGAATGCATCCACTGTTGTGCAAAGAAAGCTTCCTCTCAAACGCATAAATTTGGGAAATTTCATGTATGAGCCTGACAAGCCTAAAATGCCAAGAAGGGGTGTTGGTTAGATTCAAAACACTAACTCAAGTGTTAATTGGGAAGGCAGCCCAATTAAAGAAGAAATTGCCAACCTGCCATATTCAGATTTGCTTTCTCTTTCTCTTTCTTTTCCTTTTTCTTTTATTATTTTTATTTTTATTTTTATTTTTATTTTTATTTTTATTGTTTTTATTTTTATTTTTTATGTTTATTTGTTAATTTTTGTTTAGTATTTTAGGATTATTTAGGTTGCATGGATTTGTTTTGTTTTGAGTCTTAGTTGTTCATATTCTTATGTTATTAGTTCTTTTCTCTTACACATGATTCTTTCATTTGGGTTAATAGACTTACATTGAGGACAATGTAAGAATTAAGTGTGGGGGGAATGATTTAGGATTTCTTTTATTTTTTTCTACTAATTTTTTTTTATGTCTTTATGTCTTTATTATTATTATTATTTTTAGTGTGTTTTAGTTCCTTTTTAATACAATGATGAGATATGAATTGCATAGGTCTAAACTGGTTATTAGTGAGAAGACTTTCATGAGAATTAAGCTTGATACTAATTTTTATGAGCCAATGTTGATATGATATGTTGATTGAGAAAGAAGCATGTTTAGACTTGATATTGACTTGTATAATCATCCTTGTGTGTTTTTGAGCCTATATGATTGATGCATTATACATATCAATCTAATTTCTTTTTTGAGTGCTTTTATGATTACATGATTCTCTAGAACTTGCTTTAAACCGTTTGAGACTATATTGATACATGTAACAACATGAAAATGATAGAGGCATTAGAATTATAACCAGGGCCAAACAGTCATTCCTTATTGATGTTCCAAGAGAACATCCCCCTAGTGAACCAATTTGAGCCTACAATGAATAAGCTATTTTATTGGTAACCACAACTTACACCTAGCCTAAATATACTTATATCTTTACCCTTGTTCTAAAGATGGATTATATATTTTGAGACATATTGCAAAAAACAAGGGATATTTTTAGTTGAAAATTTGGGTTGGAAACAAAAGATAAGTGTGGGGAAGAAAAAAAAAGAAAAAGTCAAGAGAAAAAGAAAGAGATCATTGTCAAATACATTCCCATATTAAAAAAAAAAAAATCTTCTCTTCAACTTCTAGTTAAAGTAAAGAAAAAGATGTTACAAAGTTGGTTAGAATGAAGCAAAGGCTCAACATGAATATTTAGCCTATGTTATTATGTGCTTTATAAGAGTTTTGAGAAGTTTTATTTGTATGATCTTATTATGTCTCTAAACTCTATGAACTCTTTGGAACTTTTGTGATATCTTTATCCTTTTGTTCTTTAACCACATTATAACCCTTTGGCCCCATTACAACCTTGATTAAAGACCTCTTGATTTATGAAGTTGCATGATCTAAATAGTGGAGAATAGGTGGACAATCAAGCATATGGTAGAACTGTTTTCATGAGATTGATTGAGTGTAAACACTTTACCACTACTTTAAAGAGTGAAAATCATGAGAGTATCCCATGTGAGAAGTTGAGATTAAGTTTGAATATGCACTATTTTGATTGAAATATGTTATGTTAATATTGGCTTAACTCAAACAATTTACATTCAAGCATGATTTTTTGTGAAATTCTTTGAGCTATTGATTAGTTTATAGACTTGTTCAAAGATTGTCTGTAATTTATATTAAAAAGATTAGGAGTAAATTTTTTTAGTATATGTAGTTTATTTATATTTTAGTTTTTCAATGTTTGTGGGTATCGTTCTAGTAAACCCTCACGAGACTAAACTCGTCCACTAGGGACACCTAGGGGTTTAAAGGCTTGTGTCACATGCTAAGTGCGACCGTGATTTCCTACGAAAGTGGATTAGATTAGATTTTCTTATTTTATTTTTATTTTGTTTTGCTCGAGGACTAGCAAAAAGCTAAGTGTGGGGGTATTTGATAAGCTCATAAAATATACATTTTATGCCTTTCTACCTTTAGTTTTTGTTATGTTTTCGATCTTTATCTTGTTTACTTATAATATGTTTTTGAATTTTAGGTACAATAAGGAGAATGAAGTCAAAAGATGTCAATAATGATGGTAAAGAGCTTACAAAATCATAATCACAAGATGGAAGAAGACTTGGGAGTCCAAAATATCAATTTCTGGTTGAAAAGCAATCAGGCAGATTTGACCTCCGGAGCTTGTTGCAAGGAAAACATGATGTTAGATTCTTTATTTGAAGAAACTTCCTTCTTCACTTTTGAAGCTTGCTTGATTATCTTTCCAACGATATATTATGGGCCCAAATCGGATAAGAAAGGGGCATTCAAAATGGCGCTAGAAGATCTCCCTAAGGAACCCTGCGGCCAGAAAAACCCTAATCGCAAATCTGAAAAAAAAGGCAAAAACGTGATTTTTGCACCTCTAGGCTTACTTGTGCGGCAAGGACCTATTCTCAGGGTTTTAAAGCTCTATAAATACCATCTTTTGAGCCACAAACTAGACATCTTTTGAGGAGACTCAAGGATCATCATTCTTCTTCTTCTTCTTCTCCATTCTTTTATTTTGATTTTTCTTTTTAGTTTTATGTATATATTATATATGCCTATGCTAGGCTAAACTTCTATTTGGTTAAGGGTGATTTCAAAGCCCTAGACATGTTTTGTAATTGATTTTCAGATTCTATCTATCATTGTTTTCTATCAAAGTTGCTTATGTTCTTCCATTCAAATTGTTCATGATGATGTTTTGATTTGTTTAGGTGGCCAACTAGATAAATCTTGATAATTGTCTAATGCTAGTTTAGGAGTCTTGATCCGTGTAATTGTCTTGATTTCCTATTCATAAGTAGCAATTTGTGATTAATGATTATGGTCAAGTTTTCAATAATTGCAAAGTGGAACATAACCTAAGTTGAACAATCCGAGCTTATGTGTTTGTTGCTTAGATCAACCTATCTTTCTCATCATAAAGCTGCTATTAAATTGAACTTAGAGAGCTTATTCTAGGTTATTTGATAGTTAGAGATTAAATAGAGAGCTTGTTCTATTTAACGACTAACTAAGGAAAGATTGGGGTAACAGAGCTTGTTGTTATCTACGGTTGTTAACTTTGATAGCTAATTAATGCTGATAGATATGAAATTGATTCTTAATGATGTCTAGTGGTGGAGAATGAAACCTTAACCATATTTTTAATATTTGATTATTCTTAATTACTTGTTTTCTCATTCTTATTATTTACTTTAGTTTAAATCTGATTTCAAAAACCCCTTTTCTTTTATTGTTATTGAATTTAAGTTTTAAACTATTAACTTATAAACTAAAACCCAATCCCTGAGGACTCGACCCTTGCTAACTACTATACTTACAATTGATCTTTTTAGTGCAAGGTTAAATAAGATACATTCTTTTGGGTGCATCACTTAACCATATTTTTCATATTTGATTCTTCTTAATTACTTGTTTTCTCATTCTTATTGTTAACTTTAGTTTAAATCTGATTTTAAAATCCCCTTTACTTTTGTTTACTTGTTTTTAAGTGATAAACTATTAACTTATAAACTAAAACCCAATCCCTGAGGACTCGACCCTTGCTAATCACTATACTCTACAATTGATTTTTTTTAGTGCAAGGTTAAGTAAGATACACTCTTTTGGGTGCATCACAATATCTTCCAAATAATTTAAAAATGAGATTTGCAAAATTTCAGAATTTTTGGAGTCCATTTTCTATTTTTCAGGGATTTATCTTTTTGAATTATTGCGTAGGAGGCCCGGGATTTGGCCATTTTACAAACGAACTCCGAATCAAGATTTTCTTTCGCCAATCTCTTCCAAATAATTTAAAAATGATATTTGCAAAATTTCAAAAGATTTGGAGCTCATTTGCTATTTTTTCGGGATTTTCCTTTTTGAATTACTGCATAAGAAGCCCGGGATTTGGCCATTTTGCAAACGAACTCCGAATCAAGATTTATTTTACCAATCTCTTTCAAATGATTTAAGAATGAGATTGACAAATTTTCAGAATTTTCAGAGTCCATTTGCTATTTTCCCAAATTTTCCAATTTTGCCTTTTTGCCTCCGAAACCCGATTTTGCTCAAAACAAGTCCGATTTTCAGATTTTCTTCAAGCTGAGCCTTAGGCTATCCTTTTTTAATCATTCCTCATCCATTGGGGGCTTTGGTCTTACCCAGTCGGGCCATTTCTGTGATTCTTCTCGATTTCACCGAAATCCTCTAACAACCCTAATTCTCGGTTTTCTCCCGGATTGACTTTTCTTTCGGTTTTTCTTGCAAGTGACTTCTCCATTACCCGTAGTCAGTGCTTATCTTTCATTTGGAACCTTCAATTTCGACTAATTTGATCGTTTAATCACTTTTCCCCAAATTTCTTGGATTAGGGTTTCCTTCTACTGAATCTCCAAATCCCAACTTTCGAACTCCATATCTTTCAATGTAGACCTCAGACTGTCAAAATGCTTTCGCCATTTTTCAATTGAACTTAAAATCTTAATTTTGAAAGTGGGTTGACTTTTTCAGTAGTTGACTTTTTGGGGTTGACTTTTCCAAGTTTGACTTTTTATGCTCGCCCCTTTAAACTAAGTCTCGGAGTACCACCTGCAGGATGAAAATAGTATTTTTACACTCGCAAACATCAATTTAGGAAGAAAACATACCTGTTTTAGTGGTCCGGACAAAATTAGGTGTCTACACTTTCAAAATAATAAAATATTGAATTCTGGAAGTTTTCAAAATTTTCTGAGTCCGTTTGCTATTTATTTGGATTTTTTCTTCCAAAAATGCCCTTTTATGCCCCCACATTTTACCATTTTTTAAACGAGCTCCAAATCAAGATTTGTCTTCACCAATCTATTCCAAATAATTTAAAAGTGTGATCTAGAAGTTTTCATAATTTTTGGAGCTCATTTGGTATTTTTTCGGGATTTATATGCTTGAATTACTACATAGGGGCTCGGGATTTGGTCATTTTGCAAACGAACTCCGAATCAAGATTTTCTCTCACCAATCTCTTCCAAATAATTTAAAAATGAGATTTTCAAAATTTCAGAAGATTTGGAGTCCATTTCCTATTTTACCGGGATTTATCTTCTTGAATTATTGCATAGGAGGCCCGGGATTTGGCCATTTTGCAAACGAACTCCGAATCAAGATTTTATTTTGCCAATCTCTTCCAAATAATTTCAAAATGAGATTTGCAAAATTTCAGAAGATTTGGAGCTCATTTGCTATTTTTTCGGGATTTTCCTTCTTGAATTATTACACAAGAAGCCTAGGATTTGGCCATTTTGCAAACGAACTCCGAATCAAGATTTTCTTTTTCAAATCTCTTTCAAATGATTTAAGAATGAGATTTGCAAATTTTCAGAATTTTCAGAGTCTATTTCCTATTTTTACCAAATTTTCTAATTTTGCCCTTTTGCCTCCGAAACCCAGTTTTGCTCAAAACAAGTCCGATTTTCAGATTTTCTTCAAGCTGAGCCTTGGGCTATCCCTTTTTAATCATTCCTCATCCATTGGGGCTTTGGTCCTGCCAAGTCGGGCCATTTCTGTGATTCTTCTCGATTTCACCGAAATCCACCAAAAACCCTAATTCTCGGTTTTCTCTCGGATTGACTTTTCTTTAGGTTTTTTGATGCACCCAAAAGAGTGTATCTTATTTAACCTTGCACTAAAAAAAATCAATTGTAGAGTATAGTGATTAGCAAGGGTCGAGTCCACAGGGATTGGGTTTTAGTTTATAAGTTAATAGTTTAAAACTTAAAAACAAGTAAACAAAAGTAAAGGGGATTTTGAAATCAGATTTAAACTAAAGATAACAATAAGAATAAGAAAACAAGTAATTAAGAAGAACCAAATATGAAAAATATGGTTAAGGTTTCATTCTCCACCACTATACATCATTAAGAATCAATTTCATATCTATCAACATTAATTAGCTATCAAAGTTAACAACCGTAGATAACAACAAGCTCTGTTATCCCAATCTTTCCTTCGTTCGTCGTTAAATAGAACAAGCTCTCTATTTAATCTCTAACTATCAAACAACCTAGAATAAGCTCTCTAAGTTCAATTTAATAGCAGCTTTATGATGAGAAAGATAGGCTGATCTAAGCAACAAACACATAAGCTCGGATTGTTCAACTTAGGTTATGTTCCACTTTGCAATTATTGAAAACTTGACCATAATCATTAATCACAAATTGCTACTTATGATTAGGAAATCAAGACAATTACACGGATCAAGACTCCTAAACTAGCATTAGACAATTATCAAGATTTATCTAGTTGGCCACCTAAACAAATCAAAACATCATCATGAACAATTTTAATGGAAGAACATAAGCAACTTTGATAGAAAATAATGATAGATAGATTCTGAAAATTAATTACATAACATGTCTAGGGCTTTAAAATCACCCTTAACCAAATAAAAGTTTAGCCTAGCATAGGCATTGTAAACATAAACATAAAATTAAAGAGAATCTAAGAAGAAAATAAAAGAAAGAAAGAAGAAGAAGAAGAATATTAATTATCCAGCCTCTTGCTCTCTCAAAAACAAAGAAACAAAGAAGAAATCAGAATTTGATGCTTGGGGAAGTGTCAATTTCGTATGCCCCCTTGGTCTCTATTTATAGGCAATAGCTAGGGCATCAAACAAGTGAATTTCAGCTCTCTCCCTTCAATAAATGCTGACTTGTGGCTAAAGTTAAGGAAAAGTGGTTGACTTTTGTGTTTTAAGGAAAGATATAAGCCTTGGCAGCCAAGTTTGAATAAAGTAGGAAAGTTTTAGCCAAAGCACTCTTTAATGAAGAGAGATTATATTCTTGCAGCCAAAGTAAGTATACGGAAGGAAAGTCTAGGCTGATTTAATTCTCCTACTTTGACTAGGATTAGCTTTAAGGAAAGATATTTGCAATTAATGCAATTAATGCAAGTTGACAGCCACTAATCCTTCTTTGGCAAGGATAAACTTAAATGCCAACTAGGGTATTAAGAAAAAGTTGTCATTTACGGCTAGGGTTTTTTTTCTGCCACTAGGGTTTTTAGGGAGATATTCCAATGCCGATTTGGATGACCATTTCTTGTCCGATTTAGGCCCATGACTAGCCGTTGGAAAGGTAATCAAGTGATCTTCAAAAGTAAAGAAGGAAGTTTCTTCGAATAAAGAGTCTAACATCATGTTTTCTTAGCAACAAGCTCTGGAGGTCAAATCTGTCTTCTTGCTTTGCACCAAGAATTTGATCTTTTTGACTCCCAACTCTTTTTCCATCTTGTGATTGTGATTTTGTAAGGTCTTTAACATCCTAATTGACATGTTTTGACTTCATCTCCTCCAAAATACCTACAAAGCATAAAAACCTAGTAAAATGTCAAGGAAGTAAGAATCAAAGCACAAAGTATAAAAAAATTAAATAGGAAAATGTATGAAATTAAGCACTTATCAAATTCCCCCACACTTAATCTTTTGCTAGTCCTCGAGCAAAATCAAATAGACACAAGGTAAGAAAACCGAATCTAGTTCACTTTCAATACAACTTATAGATAATCATTGAACAAGTCTTATAAACTAATCAATAGCTTAAAGAGTTTCACAAAAAATCATGCTTGATAGTAAATGGTTTAAGTTAAGCTAAAATTAACATATCTCAATCAAAATAGTGCATGTTCAAACTTAATCTCAACTTCTCAAATGGGATACCCTCATGATTTTCACTCTTTAAAGTAGTGGTGAAGTGTTTACACTCAATCAATCTCATGAAAACAGTTTCTACCATATGCTTGCTTGTCCACCTATTCTCCACTACTTAGATCATGCAACTTCATGAATCAAGAGGTCTTTATGCAAGGTTATAATGGGGCCAAGGGGTAATAATGTAGCTAAAGAATAAAAGATAAAGGATATTACAAAAGTTCCAAAGATTTTATAGAGTTTAGAGATATAATAAGATTCATACAAAGAAACTTCTCAAAACTCTTTACAAGTACATAATCACATAGGCCGAATATTCATGTTGGGCCTTTTCTTCATTCTAAACAACTTTCGAACATCTTTTTCTTTTCTTTAACTAGAAGTTCAAGAGATTATTCAATTTTTTTTTCACATGGGACTGTATTTGGCAATATTCCCTCTATTTTTCTCTTAACTTTTGCGTATCTCCTCCCCCACACTTATTTCTTGTTTCTAACCCAAAATTTGAATAGATCTTCCTTGTCTTTGCAATATGTCTCAAAACATGCTAATTCATCATTAGAACAAGGGTAAGGATATAAATAAGTATATTTAGGTTAGGGACAAGTTATGGTTACCAAAGAAATAGCTTATTCATTGTAGGCTCAAATTGGTTCACTAAGGGGGATGTTCTCTTGGAACATCAATAAGGGATGGCTGTTTGGCCCTGGTTAAAAATCCTAATGCCTCTATCATATTCATGTTGTCACATGCATCAATATAGTCTCAACAAGGTTTAAAGCAAGTTCTAGAGAATCTTGTAATCATAAGAGCACTCAAGAAAGAAATTAGATTGATATGTATAATGCATCAATCATATAGGCTCGAAAACTCACAAGGATGATTATACAAGTCAGATTTAAGTCTAAACATGCTTCTTTCTCAATCAACATATCATATTAACATTGGCTCATAAAAAAGTTGATATCAAGCTCAATTCTCATGAAAATCTTCTCACTAATAAATCTGTTTTAGACTTATGCAATTCATATCTCATCATAGTATTGAAAGTAACTAAAACACACTAAAAACAACATAAAAAGAATAAAAAAACAAAACACACTAAAGAAAATCCTATATTTCCCCCCCCCCACACTTAATTTTTACATTGTCCTCAATGTAATGCTATTATCCCCAATGCAAGAATTATATGTAAGAGAAAAGAAGTACTAAACAAAACAAAAGAAAAACAATAAAAGATAGAATGATGGAGAGTAAGGAATGCAAATCTGATATAATAAATGCTCTCCATCCTTTTGGGTTGCCTCCCAAGAAGCGCTTGGTTTATTGTCCTCAGCCGGACTTAGACCCATGCCATTATTATTCAACATAATTCGGCTCAAAAAGTGGTAACTCCTCCACATCTTGTATTGGAAAGTTCTCATAGTAAGGCTTCAATCTATGACCATTCACTTTGAATGCCTTATCTGTTTTTGGGCTTTGGATTTCAACTGCACCATGAGTAAATACATTAGTAATAACAAAAGGTCCAACCCAACAAGAACGTAACTTACCTGGAAATAACTTAAGGCGTGAATGGAAGAGAAGAACTTTTTGTCCAACAACAAAGTCCTTTCTTGATATCATCTTGTCATGGAATGCCTTAGTCTTTTCCTTGTAAATCCTAGAATTCTCATAGGCATCATTCCTTATCTCCTCTAATTCTTGTAGGTCAAGTTTTCTTTGCTTACCTGTCTCATCCATCTCCATGTTGCATTGTTTGATAGCCCAATATGATTTATGTTCCAACTCAACCGAAAGATGACAAGGCTTACCATAAACAAGTCGATAAGGAGACATACCAATGGGTGTCTTATATGCTGTCCTATAAGCCCGAAGTGCATCATCAAGTCGTGAACTCCAATCCTTCCTATTTGGATTAACTGTCTTTTCAAGGATGGACTTAACTTCTCGGTTTGACACTTCAGCTTGCCCACTAGTTTCAGGATGATATGAGGTGGAGACCTTGTGTGTGATGTTATACTTCCTCAAAAGTGCTTCCATAGTCCTATTGCAAAAGTGAGTACCTCTATCGCTGATTATGGCCTTTGGCGTTCCAAACCTAGCAAAGATGTTAGTCTTGACAAAATCTAAAACAACTTTAGAGTCATTAGTCCTAGTGGATTTTGCTTCCACCCACTTTGAAACATAATCAACGGCAAGTAAAATATAAAGATTACCAAAAGAAGAAGGAAAAGGTCCCATGAAATCCATGCCCCATACATCAAAAATTTCAACAATAAGTATTGGAGTTTAAGGCATTTGATTTCTAGCACCTAAGTTACCTGTTCTTTGGCAACGATCACATGACTTGCAAAAGAGGTATGCATCTTTGAATATAGTAGGCCAATAAAATCCAGAATCAAGAACTTTCATGGCTGTTCTTTTGGATCCAAATTGTCCTCCACATGCATAAGAGTGACAAAAGGTGAGAATAGATTGAAATTCAGATTCGAGTACACACCTTCTTATAATCTGATCGGAGCAATGCTTCCAAAGGTAAGGATCATCCTATATGTAGTAGTATTTGGCATCACTCTTGATCTTATTTCTTTGAGCTTGTGTCAACTCTTGTGGCAACTTCTTGGTAACTAAGTAATTAACAATATCGGCATACCAAGGAGTTGTTGTACTTATAAAAAGAAGTTGCTCATCCGGAAAGTTCTCATTCAAGGGTAGTGCATCCTCTTCATGAACTAAACGGCTAAGATGGTCCGCAACCAGGTTGTCACTACCTCTCTTATCTTTTATCTCCAAATCAAACTCTTGTAAGAGAAGTATCCATCTAATCAACCTTGGTTTGGCCTCCTTCTTAGTGAGTAAGTACCTAAGGGCTGCATGGTCAGAATATACAATTACTTTAGTACCAATTAAATAAGATCGAAATTTTTCTAAAGCAAATACAACAGCCAAAAGTTCTTTTTCAGTAGTGGAATAGTTCAATTGAGCATCATTAAGAGTTCGGGAGGCATAATAAATGCAATGTGAGGCTTTGCCAACCCGTTGGCCCAAAACAGCTGCAATGGCATAGTCACTAGCATCACCTATGATTTCAAAAGGTACATTCCAATCTGGTGGTTGCATGATAGGAGCTGATGTCAAGAGTCCCTTCAATGTTTCAAACGCCTCTTTGCATTTGTCATCAAAATGGAAAACCACATCTTTTTGTAGTAGCTTGCAAAGAGGTAATGTGATCTTTGAGAAGTCTTTGATAAATCTCCTATAGAAACCTGCATGTCCAAGAAAAGAACGAACCTCTCTCACATTTGTGGGAGGTGGTAAAGAATACATAATATCTATTTTAGATTTATCAACCTCTATCCCTCTAGAAGAAATAACATGGCCCAAAACTATTCCTTGTTCTACCATAAAGTGACATTTTTCCCAATTCAAAACAGGGTTAGTTTCCATGCATCTATCAAGTACAAGTGTAAGGTTCTCTAGACATCTATCAAAAGAATCACCATAGACACTAAAATCATCCATAAACACTTCTATGATTTTCTCTACATAATCTGAAAATATGCTAACCATACACCTTTGGAATGTAGCTGGTGCATTACAAAGACCAAATGGCATACGCCGGTATGCAAAAGTACCAAATGGACAAGTGAATGTTGTTTTCTCTTGGTCCTCCGGAGCAATGGCAATCTGATTATAACCTGAAAAACCATCAAGAAAACAATAATGAGAATGGCCAGCTAACCTTTCAAGCATTTGATCAATAAAAGGTAAAGGAAAGTGGTCTTTGCGAGTTGTGGAATTAAGTTTTCGATAATCAATACAAACTCGCCACCCTGTTTGAATCCTACTAGGAACAAGTTCATTCTCATTATTTGTTACCACCGTTACACCTGATTTCTTTGGAACCATTTGGACCGGGCTCACCCATTTGCTATCCGAGATAGGATAGATCACTCCAACATCTAGGAGCTTCAGTATCTCCTTTTTCACAACCTCCATCATAGGAGGGTTCAATCTTCTTTGTGCTTCTCTTGTTGGTTTGGACGCCTCCTCTAACAAAATCCGGTGCATGCACATAGATGGGCTTATTCCCTTGATATCGGCAATTGTCCAACCAATTGCTGTTTTATGCTCTCTAAGCACCCGGATAACTCGCTCTTCTTGCAAAGGTGTGAGCTCTTTGGCAATGATGACCGGTAGTGTGTCCTTTTCACCTAAGAACACATATTTCAAGTGGTTCGGTAGTGGTTTCAACTCTAAAGTTGGTGCCTGCAAAATGGAAGGTAGAATTTCTCATTAGATAAAGGCAAATCAATAAATGAAACATCAAACCTTGCATCTTTAGGTGGCAGCGAGTGTAAAGATTCTAGTGCCCCTTCCACATGGTCACTCAAGGCTAGTTCCCCTTTAGCATTCCCCATTCCGAGATGTTTGCTAAGGACTATTTCCACACTTTCTTCACCATGTAGCTCATAAGCTTGCTGCACTAGTGAGTCAATTATATCAATATTAAAAACAGAATGCACATCACTAGGATATCTCATGGCCTCAAAAATGTTAAAGCGAATTATTTCACCATCAAATTCCATAGTTAAAGTGCCATCATGTACATCTATTTTAGTTCTTGCTGTTTTCAAGAATGGTCTCCCTAATAGAATAGGTGTGGGATTAGAAGACATCTCATCTTCCATCTCAATAACATAAAAGTCAGCGGGAAAAACTAATTCATTAACCTGTACAAGAACGTCTTCTAAAACTCCTCTTGGGTAAGTGTTAGAACGGTCAGCAAGTTGTATTATAACACCGATTTCCTCTAATGGTCCTAGATTCAATGAAGCATAAATTGAATATGGCATGACATTAATAGATGCCCCTAGATCTAGCATAGCACGCTCAAACCTGGTGTTGCCTATCTTACAAGGAATGGTAAACATACCTGGATCCTTGCATTTAGGTGGGAGTTTCTTTTGAAGAACAGCTGACACATTCTCCCCTACACTTACCTTTTCATTCCATTTCAACTTCCATTTAGATGTGCACAACTCTTTTAGGAACTTGGCATATCTTGGCACTTGCTTGATAGCATCTAGTAAAGGAATGTTCACCTCTACTTTCCGGAAGGTTTCCAAAATTTCCTTCTCTTGCTCCTCCTTCTTGGACTTTGCTAACCTGCTAGGAAAAGGTGGAGGAGTTATATAAGAAGGAAAGGATGGTTTAGGAATTACATTTTTTAGTGGCTCGTTGGGATGTGAAGAGGATGCCATGGTGTTGTTTTCCCCTTGAGCACTATAATTTTGTGGTGTCTCTAGCTGTTTCCCACTTCTTAAAGTTATAGCATTGGCATTCTCTCTTGGATTCACTATGGTTTGGGAAGGTAATTTCCCAGAATCCCTTGCTTGCATTTGACTCATGGTTGTTGCCAATTGCCCAATTTGAGTCTCCAAATTTCGAATACTTGTCTTTGTTTCCTGTTGAAATTGAATTGTATTAGTAGAAAGAGCTTTAACAAGTTCTTCAAGAGAAGTACCTGAATTTTGGGTGGGTGGCAGTTGTTGTCGGGTTTGGTATGGTTGTTGCACTCTTTGCTGAAAACCCGGTGGCCTGTTGTCAAATGGTGAAGGAATAGTTTGTGATTGGTTCCCTCCATAATTGAAGTTTGGATGATCCCTCAATCCTGGATTGTAAGTGTTTGAGTAGGGATCATATTTCCTTGATTGGTTCTGAAATCCACCCATTGCATTCACATGTTCATTGGTGTCCTCTTGAAGTGTTGGACACATATCAGTTTGGTGCCCCATGTTTGAACATATGCCACAAGCCTTTATTTGCTGTATATTACCTACAGCCATTTGTTGAACAAGAGAAGTCAGTTTATCAAATTTTTGTTCAAGGGATGATATACTTACCTCATTAACTCTCTTGGGTTGTGGTGGTGGATCTTGTCTCATTGAGAATTGTTGAGAATTGGCTGCCACGTTGGAGATTAGAGTTCTCGCAGCCCCGGGAGTCTTATCAACTAGAGCTCCCCCACTAGCGGCATCTATCATACTTCTCTCCATGGGCATGAGACCTTCATAGAAGTATTGGATGAGAAGTTGTTCACTTATCTGATGGTGTGGACATGATGCACAGAGTTTCTTGAACCTCTCCCAATATTCGTATAAGGACTCTCCATTGTATTGCCGAATCCCACATATCTCTTTTCTAATGTTGGCAGCCTTAGATGCTGGGAAATACCTTTCCAAGAATGCTTTCTTCATATCATTCCATGTAGTGATGGTCCCGGATGGTAGATAGTAGAGCCATTCCTTTGCTGAATCAGCTAGAGAGAATGGGAAGGCTCTCAACTTAACTTGCTCTTCCGTGACTCCTGTTGGTCTCATGCTTGAGCAAACTACATGGAATTCCTTGAGGTGCTTATTTGGATCCTCTCCTGCAAAACCATGAAAAGTTGGGAGAAGATGAATCAAACCAGATTTTAATTCAAAAGCTACCTCAAGATTAGCATATTCAATGCATAATGGTTGTTGATCCAAGTCCGGAGCGGCTAGCTCCTTGAGAGTTCGGTTGTCAGCTGCTGCCATCTCTCCTTGCTCCTCTTGGATGTTTTGGATCAACTCCTCGATTGGTTGTTGGTGAGAAGTTATAAATTCCCGAATTCTCCTAAGTCTTAAGTCTTCTTCATGAGCTTGGAACATTCACTAATAAAAAAAAATAATAAGAAAGTAAATAATTAGAACTGAAAATATAAATAAACCAATAAACTAAAGAAAGCAATCCCCGGCAACGACGCCAAAAACTTGATGCACCCAAAAGAGTGTATCTTATTTAACCTTGCACTAAAAAAAATCAATTGTAGAGTATAGTGATTAGCAAGGGTCGAGTCCACAAGGATTGGGTTTTAGTTTATAAGTTAATAGTTTAAAACTTAAAAACAAGTAAACAAAAGTAAAAGGGATTTTGAAATCAGATTTAAACTAAAGTTAACAATAAGAATGAGAAAACAAGTAATTAAGAAGAATCAAATATGAAAAATATGGTTAAGGTTTCATTCTCCACCACTAGACATCATTAAGAATCAATTTCATATCTATCAACATTAATTAGCTATCAAAGTTAACAACCGTAGATAACAACAAGCTCTGTTATCCCAATCTTTCCTTAGTTCGTCATTAAATAGAACAAGCTCTCTATTTAATCTCTAACTATCAAACAACCTAGAATAAGCTCTCTAAGTTCAATTTAATAGCAGCTTTATGATGAGAAAGATAGGCTGATCTAAGCAACAAACACATAAGCTCGGATTGTTCAACTTAGGTTATGTTCCACTTTGCAATTATTGAAAACTTGACCATAATCATTAATCACAAATTGCTACTTATGATTAGAAAATCAAGACAATTACACAGATCAAGACTCCTAAACTAGCATTAGACAATTATCAAGATTTATCTAGTTGGCCACCTAAACAAATCAAAACATCATCATGAACAATTTTAATGGAAGAACATAAGCAACTTTGATAGAAAACAATGATAGATAGATTCTGAAAATTAATTACATAACATGTCTAGGGCTTTGAAATCACCCTTAACCAAATAAAAGTTTAGCCTAGCATAGGCATTGTAAACATAAACATAAAATTAAAGAGAATCTAAGAAGAAAATAAAAGAAAGAAAGAAGAAGAAGAAGAATATTAATTATCCAGCCTCTTGCTCTCTCAAAAACAAAGAAGCAAAGAAGAAATCAGAATTTGATGCTTGGGGAAGTGTCAATTTCGTATGCCCCCTTGGTCTCTATTTATAGGCAATAGCTAGGGCATCAAACAAGTGAATTTCAGCTCTCTCCCTTCAATAAATGCTGACTTGTGGCTAAAGTTAAGGAAAAGTGGCTGACTTTTGTGTTTTAAGGAAAGATATAAGCCTTGGCAGCCAAGTTTGAATAAAGTAGGAAAGTTTTAGTCAAAGCACTCTTTAATGAAGAGAGATTATATTCTTGCAGCCAAAGTAAGTATAAGGAAGGAAAGTCTAGGCTGATTTAATTCTCCTACTTTGACTAGGATTAGCTTTAAGGAAAGATACTTGCAATTAATGCAATTAATGCAAGTTGACAGCCACTAATCCTTCTTTGGCAAGGATAAACTTAAATGTCAACTAGGGTATTAAGAAAAAGTTGTCATTTACGGCTAGGGTTTTTTTCTGCCACTAGGGTTTTTAGGGAGATATTCCAATGCTGATTTGGATGACCATTTCTTGTCCGATTTAGGCCCATGACCAGCCGTTGGAAAGGTAATCAAGTGATCTTCAAAAGTCAAGATGGAAGTTTCTTGGAATAAAGAGTCTAACATCATGTTTTCTTAGCAACAAGTTCCGGAGGTCAAATCTGTCTTCTTGCTTTGCACCAAGAATTTGATCTGTTTGACTCCCAACTCTTTTTCCATCTTGTGATTGTGATTTTGTAAGGTCTTTAACATCCTAATTGACATGTTTTGACTTCATCTCCTCCAAAATACCTACAAAGCATAAAAACCTAGTCAAATGTCAAGGAAGTAAGAATCAAAGCACAAAGTATAAAGAAATTAAATAGGAAAATGTATGAAATTAAGCACTTATCATTTTTCTTGCAAGTGGCTTCTCCATTACCCGTAGTCAGTGCTTATCCCTCATTTGGAACCTTCAATTTTGACCAATTTGATCGTTTAAGCACTTTTCCCTAAATTTCACGAATTAGGGTTCCTTTCTACTGAATCTCCAAATCCCAAATTTCGAACTCCATATCTTTCGATGTAGACCTCGGATTATCAAAATTCTTTCACCATTTTCAATTGAACTTAAAATCTTGATTTTGAAAGTGGGTTAATGATGCTCCCAAAAGAGTGTATCTTATTTAACCTTGCACTAAAAAGATAAATTGTAAGTATAGTAGTTAGCAAGGGTCGAGTCCTCAGGGATTGGGTTTTAGTTTATAAGTTAATAGTTTAAAACTTAAATTCAAGAACAATAAAAGAAAAGGGGTTTTTGAAGCCAGATTTAAACTAAAGTAAATAATAAGAATAAGATGCAAGGCGGTATAACCAGCCAATAAAAATATATATACTAAATTAGGCGGTATAACCAGCCAATAAAAATAAAACAAAGTTAATATACAAATTAGGCGGTATAACCAGCCAATAAAAATAAATATACTTTTAAAAATAAGCAAACTAGAAAAGTAAGAAAACAAGTAAGTAAGAAGAATCAAATATGAAAAATATGGTTAAGGTTTCATTCTCCACCACTAGACATCATTAAGAATCAATTTCAGATCTATCAATATCAACCAACTATCAAAGTTAACAACCGTAGATAACAACAAGCTCTGTTACCCCAATCTTTCCTTAGTTTGTCGTTAAATAGAACAAGCTCTCTATTTAATCTCTAACCATTAAACAACCTAGAATAAGCTCTCTAAATTCAATTTAATGGCAGCTTTATGATGAGAAAGATAGGTTGATCTAAGCAACAAACACATAAGCTCGGATTGTTCAACTTAGGTTATGTTCCACTTTGCAATTATTGAAAACTTGACCATAATCATTAATCACAAATTGCCACTTATGAATAGGAAATCAAGACAATTACACGGATCAAGACTCCTAAACTAGCAATAGATAATTATCAAGATCTATCTAGTTGTACACCTAAATAAATCTAGACAACATCATGAACAATTCTTGTAGAAGAACATAAGCAACTTTGATAGAAAATTAATGATAGATAGAATCTGAAAATCAATCACAAAACATGTCTAGGGCTTTGAAATCACCCTTAACCAAGTAGAAGTTTAGCCTAGCATAGGCATTATAAACATAAAATTAAATAGAATCTAAGAAGAAAATAAAAGAAAGAAAGAAGAAGAAGAAGAATATTAATTATCCAACCTCTTGCTCTTTCTAAAGAAAAAGAAAACTAGAGAAAAGAAAGAAGAAGAAAACTTAGAGAATTTTATTACAATGGCTAATATCCTACCTATGTACAATATGATCCTCTACAATCATCCAAGGCCCTCTATTTATACACATTTTGGAGGGCTAAATGACAAGAGACAAGCTTTACAAATTTCAAAGGTAGGTATAATAGGTGGGTGCATTTTTCTAACAATTTTCGTCATATTGTATGACCATTTTGATCAGCCAACTTGATGGTCGATTTTGTCAATATTGGAAGCCTGATCTGATCACATGGTCTTCTAGAAAAATGTTCCCCTATGAGTTAATGATTCATAGCCGTTGGAATCAGCTCATTTGCTGATGTGGAGAAGAAGATATGGGCAAAATACGAAAACTGGTCAGGACAGACGTCATTGCACATCAGCCAACTTGATGGTTGATTTCGCTAGGGAAAATGACTCCGTTTCAAG
This sequence comes from Fremontodendron californicum, assembly GCA_030761205.1. Lineage (NCBI taxonomy): Eukaryota > Viridiplantae > Streptophyta > Magnoliopsida > Malvales > Malvaceae > Fremontodendron > Fremontodendron californicum. The sequence goes on along the minus strand of JAULJL010000010.1, from coordinate 16,948,055 downwards.
AAGTGTAAAACATGAAAAAGATAGATATGCCTCTTAACTTTGCACGGTTAAAATTTCAGCCTTATTGCTTCAGTGAAACTCCAGATATAGCTGATATGGCAAAAGATGTCGGAACTGGAACTGAACTGGATTTGCCCTTAATTCTAGTAATCTGAAATCACTCAAAGAAACTTGTGAAAAACACCAAATTACATAAAAATATAAAAGATCATAAACACAATTAGACTAAACAATAATAACTCGTATTTGACACAAAACAATAATAAAACATAACTAAAAACTATATAATTATACGAGTTATCACACCCCCACACTTAGATTGTTGCTAGTCCCTAGCAACGACTCAATAAAAATAAAATAAGAAAATCTAATCTAATCCATTTTCGTAGGAAATCACGGTGGCACTTAGCATGTGACACAAGCCTTTAAACCCCTAGGTGTCCCTAGTGGACGAGTTTAGTCTCGTGAGGGTTTACTAGGACGATACCCACAAACATTGAAGACATAAGAAAAACTAAAAATAATAATTATAACTAATCCTTCCAATATAAATTAGAGATAATCATTGGACAAGTCTTAAAAACTAATCAATAGCTTAAAGAAATTCACAAAAAAAATCTTGCTTGAATGTAAATAGTTTGAGTTAAGCCAATATTAACATAACATATTTCAATCAAAATAGTGCATATTCAAACTTAATCTCAACTTCTCACATGGGATATTCTCTTGATTTTCACTCTTTAAAGTAGTGGTAAAGTGTTTACACTCAATCAATCTCATGAAAACACTTCTACCATATGCTTGCTTGTCCACCTATTCTCCACTAAAAGATCATGCAACTTCATAAATCAAGAGGTCTTTAATCAAGGTTGTAATGGGGCCAAAGGGTTATAATGTGGTTAAAGAACAAAAGGATAAAGATATCACAAAGGTTCCAAAGAGTTCATAGAGTTTAGAGACATAATAAGATCATACAAATAAAACTTCTCAAAACTCTTATAAAGCACATAATAACATAGGCTAAATATTCATGTTGAGCCTTTGCATCATTCTAACCAACTTTGTAACATCTTTTTCTTTACTTTAACTAGAAGTTCAAGAGAAGATTTTTTTTTTTTTTTTAATTTTTTAATATGGGAATGCATTTAACAATGATCCCTTTCTTTTTCTCTTGATTTTTTTCTTTTCTTTTCTTCCCCCACACTTATCTTTTGTTTCCAACCCAAATTTTTAACTATCCCTTGTTTTTTGCAATATGTCTCAAAATATATAATCCATCTTTAGAACAAGGGTTATATTTAGGCTAGGTGTAAGTTGTGGTTACCAAATAAATAGCTTATTCAATGTAGGCTCAAATTGGCTCACTAGGGGTGTGTTCTCTTGGAACATCAACAAGGGATGGCTGTTTGGCCCTGGCTAAAAATCCTAATGCCTCTATCATATTCATGTTGTCACATGCATCAATATAGTCTCAACAAGGTCTAAAGCAAGTTCTAGAGAATCATGTAATCATAAGAGCACTCAAGAAAGAAATTAGATTGATTTGTATAATGCGTCAATCATTATAGGCTCAAAAACTCACAAGGATGATTATACAAGTCAGATTAAGTCTAAACATGCTTCTTTCTCAATCAACATATCATATTAACATTGGCTCATAAAAAATAGTATCAAGCTCAATTCTCATGAAAATCTTCTCACTAGTAACCAGTTTAGACCTATGCAATTCATATCTCATCATTGTATTAAAAAGGAACTAAAACACACTAAAAATAATAATAATAAAGACTCATACAAAAAATAGTAGACGAAAATAAAAGAAATCCTAAATCATTCCCCCCACACTTAATTCTTACATTGTCCTCAATGTAAGTCTATTAACCCAAATGAAAGAATCATGTGTAAGAGAAAAGAACTAATAACATAAGAATAGGAACAACTAAGACTCAAAACAAAACAAACTCATGCAACCTAAATAATCCTAAAATACTAAACAAAAATTAACAAGTAAACATAAAAAATAAAAATAAAAACAATAAAAATAAAAATAAAAATAAAAATAATAAAAGAAAAGAAAAAGGAAAAGGAAAAGAAAGAGAAAGAGAAAGCAAATCTGAATATGGAAGGTTGGCAATTTCTTCTTTAATTGGGTTGTCTTCCCAATTAACACTTGAGTTAGTGTTTTGAACCTAACCAACACCACTTCTTGGCTTTTTAGGCTTGTCAGGCTCATACATGAAATTTTCCAAATTTATGCGTTTGAGAGGAAGCTTTCTTTGCACAACAGTGGATGCATTCTCCATTACAAGTATTATTCCATCATCCTTTGTGGTGCATATCTCATCGAGGAATGGAGCATATTTTGATACTTGTTGAATGGCATCCACAAACAAGTTGTTTAAGGTTTCTGGCATGTGTTGTTCATGTTCCTCCTTGAACTTTGCAAATCTACTAGGAAAAGGTGGAGAAGAAACATTAGTAAAAAGTGGAACCTTAAACGTTACCTCAGGTGCCGAAATACTCTTATTTGGATTTGTGGCTTCATTATCCTCAAGAATAGAATTCATCTCTAATTTTGTCTCATCCTCATCTTGTTCCTCATTCCTCAAGGTCACAATAGTAGCATTCTCCTTTGGGTTAATCATCGTTTGGGGAGGGAGTTCTTCAGATCTTTGTGCTACCCATCCCACCATACTACTAGTCAATTGGATCATTTGCTTTTCCAAACTCTGGATGCTTGCCCTTGTTTCCTGTTGAAATTGCAAAGTATCAGTAACAAGAGAATAGACAAGATTTTCTAAAGAAGTACCTGAGTTTTGAGTCATATGTGGTGGTTGAAAAAGATCTGGTTCTTGGGACCATGATTGATTGAAGGTAGATGGATGAGTGTAATTGGCATAAGGATCTACTTCTTGGTAATTTTTCGAGTAGCCATAATTAGTATGATCCCACAATCCCTCATGGTAAGTGTTTGAGTAATGATCATACTGTTGGTCTTGGAACACTTGATGGCCTTGACATCCTCCCATGGCCAATTGTTGAACTGGGGAGGTGAGATTGGCTTGTTGATTCTCCATGTTCATGTATGCCACCAACTCTTCAAGTGTTAGATTGCTCAATTCCATCGTTTTTTTTTTTATATTTTTTATTTTATTTTATTTTTTCAAAATTTGATAAGAAAAACCCGTATGTACAAGAAAATAAAACTAATTAGAACTGAAAATAAGAATAAACCAAGTAACAAATAAACTAAAGAAAGCAATCCCCGGCAACGGCGCCAAAAATTTGATGCTCCCAAAAGAGTGTATCTTATTTAACCTTGCACTAAAAAGATAAATTGTAAGTATAGTAGTTAGCAAGGGTCGAGTCCTCAGGGATTGGGTTTTAGTTTATAAGTTAATAGTTTAAAACTTAAATTCAAGAACAATAAAAGAAAAGGGGTTTTTGAAGCCAGATTTAAACTAAAGTAAATAATAAGAATAAGATGCAAGGCGGTATAACCAGCCAATAAAAATATATATACTAAATTAGGCGGTATAACCAGCCAATAAAAATATATATACTAAATTAGGCGGTATAACCAGCCAATAAAAATAAAACAAAGTTAATATACAAATTAGGCGGTATAACCAGCCAATAAAAATAAATATACTTTTAAAAATAAGCAAACTAGAAAAGTAAGAAAACAAGTAAGTAAGAAGAATCAAATATGAAAAATATGGTTAAGGTTTCATTCTCCACCACTAGACATCATTAAGAATCAATTTCAGATCTATCAATATCAACCAACTATCAAAGTTAACAACCGTAGATAACAACAAGCTCTGTTACCCCAATCTTTCCTTAGTTTGTCGTTAAATAGAACAAGCTCTCTATTTAATCTCTAACCATTAAACAACCTAGAATAAGCTCTCTAAATTCAATTTAATGGCAGCTTTATGATGAGAACGATAGGTTGATCTAAGCAACAAACACATAAGCTCGGATTGTTCAACTTAGGTTATGTTCCACTTTCCAATTATTGAAAACTTGACCATAATCATTAATCACAAATTGCCACTTATGAATAGGAAATCAAGACAATTACACGGATCAAGACTCCTAAACTAGCAATAGATAATTATCAAGATCTATCTAGTTGTACACCTAAATAAATCTAGACAACATCATGAACAATTCTTGTAGAAGAACATAAGCAACTTTGATAGAAAATTAATGATAGATAGAATCTGAAAATCAATCACAAAACATGTCTAGGGCTTTGAAATCACCCTTAACCAAATAGAAGTTTAGCCTAGCATAGGCATTATAAACATAAAATTAAATAGAATCTAAGAAGAAAATAAAAGAAAGAAAGAAGAAGAAGAAGAATATTAATTATCCAACCTCTTGCTCTTTCTAAAGAAAAAGAAAACTAGAGAAAAGAAAGAAGAAGAAAACTTAGAGAATTTTATTACAATGGCTAATATCCTACCTATGTACAATATGATCCTCTACAATCATCCAAGGCCCTCTATTTATACACATTTTGGAGGGCTAAATGACAAGAGACAAGCTTTACAAATTTCAAAGGTAGGTATAATAGGTGGGTGCATTTTTCTAACAATTTTCGTCATATTGTATGACCATTTTGATCAGCCAACTTGATGGTCGATTTTGTCAATATTGGAAGCCTGATCTGATCACATGGTCTTCTAGAAAAATGTTCCCCTATGAGTTAATGATTCATAGCCGTTGGAATCAGCTCATTTGCTGATGTGGAGAAGAAGATATGGGCAAAATACGAAAACTGGTCAGGACAGACGTCATTGCACATCAGCCAACTTGATGGTTGATTTCGCTAGGGAAAAGGACTCCGTTTCAAGAAGTCTAAAACATGAAAAAGATATATATGCCTCTTAACTTTGCACGGTTAAAATTTCAGCCTTATTGCTTCAGTGAAACTCCAGATATAGCTGATATGGCAAAAGGTGTCGGAACTGGAACTGAACTGGATTTGCCCTTAATTCTAGTAATCTGAAATCACTCAAAGAAACTTGTGAAAAACACCAAATTACATAAAAGTATAAAAGATCATAAACACAATTAGACTAAACAATAATAACTCGTATTTGACACAAAACAATAATAAAACATAACTAAAAACTATATAATTATACGAGTTATCAGTTAATTTTTTTAGTAGTTGACTTTCTGGGGTTGACTTTTTCAGGGTTGACTTTTTTTGAGGTTGACTTTTTCAAGTTTGACTTTTTATGCTCGCCCTCTTAAACTAAGTCTCGGAGTACCACCTGCAGGATGAAAAAAGTCGTTTTACATTCTGAAACATCAATTTAGGAAGAAAACATACCTATTTTAGTGGTCCGGACAAAATTAGGTGTCTACAGCTGCCCCTTTTTGGCTATTGCTGAGAATCAGGAATCAGGCAAAGATAAATAAACACTAATTTTGTACGGTCAGTGAAATCAAATGTGAAAGAAAGGGAAAGGGGTTTCTTTTTCATTCTTCTATCATTTTTTCATCATTTTTTTTTTTGAAAAAGTAGTGAGTTGAAGATTTGTCCTTGAATTGAATTCCCTGACTAATCAAGGCTCGACCCGTCTTAAGGAAACGGATTCGATTTTCAAAAGAAAAAATTATGCCCGAAGATCTTAAGAATAGTGCCCGAAGGTCTTAAAAATGGGTGCCCGAAGGTCTTTAAAACTGATGCCCGAACGTCTTTAAAATTGGTGCTCGAAGGTCTTTAAAATTGGTGCCCGAAGGTCTTTAAAACTAGTGCCCGAAGATCTTTAAAACTAGTGCCCGAAGGTCTTTAAAATTGGTGCCCTAAGGTCTTTAAAACAGGTGCCCAAAGGTCTTTAAAACTGGTGCCCGAAGATTTTTAAAATTGGTGCCCGAAGGTCTTTAAAACAGGTGCCCAAAGGTCTTTAAAATTGGCGCCCGAAGGTCATTAAAATTGGTGCCCGAAGGTCTTTAAAATAGGTGTCCGAAGGTCTTTAAAATAGGTGCCCAAAGGTCTTTAAAACTGGTGCCCAGAGGTCTTTAAAATTGGGATTTGAAAATATCTTGACGACGGTCTCAAGGCTTAACTCGTCTGATAAACAAAATGAATTCGATTTAAAACAGAAAGAAATACCTTGATGGCGGTCTCGGAGTCTGAATCTTTTGAGAAGCAAAACGAGTTCTCTTTGGGGAAGTCCAAGTTTCCCTGATTTCTACACTGTTAGCTAAATGCAATGAAAGAATGTCATGCTTTGCAAATGCTTGTATGTTTCCTAAAAATAAATGCAATCAAATGATTGTGCCATGATTTCTAATCCATGGTTTCTTTGAGGTTCACAGATTATATGACTTCAGGACAGAGTCTTCAATTTGTTCATTGATGCCCCACTCAAGATAACTTGTCAAACAGTCTCAGTTTCTGCCTTTCGCTGAAAATCACAGATTCTCTGTCCTCAGGGATTGGGTTTTAGTTTATAAGTTAATAGTTTAAAACTTAAATTCAAGGACAACAAAAGTAAAGGGGGTTTTGAAATATTTTAAAAAATAAGTAAACAAGAAATGTAAGATGCATGTAAGAAATAAGAAATCAAATATGAGAAAAATATGGTTAAGGTTTCATTCTACACCACTAGACATCGTTAAGAATCAATTTCAAATCTATCAATATCAACCAACTATCAAAGTTAACAACCGTAGATAACAACAAGCTCTGTTACCCCAATCTTTCCTTAGTTTGTCGTTAAATAGAACAAGCTCTCTATTTAATCTCTAACCATCAAACAACCTAGAATAAGCTCTCTAAATTCAATTTAATGGCAGCTTTATGATGAGAAAGATAGGTTGATCTAAGCAACAAACACATAAGCTCGGATTGTTCAACTTAGGTTATGTTCCACTTTGCAATTATCGAAAACTTGACCATAATCATTAATCACAAATTGCCACTTATGAATAGGAAATCAAGACAATTACACGGATCAAGACTCATAAACTAGCATTAGATAATTATCAAGATCTATCTAGTTGTACACCTAAATAAATCAAGACAACATCATAAACAATTCTTGTAGAAGAACATAAGCAACTTTGATAGAAAATTAATGATAGATAGAATCTGAAAATCAATTACAAAACATGTCTAGGGCTTTGAAATCACCCTTAACCAAATAGAAGTTTAGCCTAGCATAGGCATAGATAATATATACATAAAACTAAAAAGAAAAATAAAAGAATGGAGAAGAAGAAAAAGAAAAAGAAGAAGAATGATGATCCTTTGAGTCTCCTCAAAAGATGTCTAGTTTGTGTCTCAAAAGATGGTATTTATAGAGCTTTATAACCCTGAGAATGAGTCCTTGCCGCACAAGTAAGCCTGGAGGTGCAAAAATCACGTTTTTGCCTTTTTTTCAGATTTGCGATTAGGGTTTTTCTGGCCGCAGGGTTCTTTAGGGAGATCTTCTAGCGCCATTTTGAATGCCCATTTCTTATCCGATTTGGGCCCATAATATATCGTTGGAAAGATAATCAAGTCTGCTTCAAAAGTCAAGTAGGAAGTTTCTTCAAATAAAGAATATAACATCATGTTTTCCTTACAACAAGCTCTGGAGGTCAAATCAGCCTCATTGCTTTTCAACCATAAATTGATATTTTTGACTCCCAAGTCTTCTTCCATCTTGTGATTATGATTTTGTAAGCTCTTTTCCATCATTATTGACATATTTTGACTTCATTCTCTTTATTGTACCTAAAATTCAAAAACATATTATAAGTAAACAAGATAAAGATCGAAAACATAACAAAAACTAAAGGTAGAAAGGCATAAAATGTATATTTTATGAGCTTATCAAATACCCCCACACTTAGCTTTTTGCTAGTCCTCGAGCAAAACTAAATAAAAATAAAATAAGAAAATCTAATCTAATCCACTTTCGTAGGAAATCACGGTGGCACTTAACATGTGACACAAGCCTTTAAACCCCTAGGTGTCCCTAGTGGACGAGTTTAGTCTCGTGAGGGTTTACTAGAACGATACCCACAAACATTGAAAAACTAAAATATAAATAAACTACATATACTAAAAATGTTTACTCCTAATCCTTTCAATATAAATTAGAGACAATCTTTGAACAAGTCTTATAAACTAATCAATAGCTCAAAGAATTTCACGAAAAATCATGCTTGAATGTAAATAAATGAGTTAAGCCAATATTAACATAACATATTTCAATCAAAATAGTGCATATTCAAACTTAATCTCAACTTCTCACATGGGATACTCTCATGATTTTCACTCTTTAGAGTAGTGGTAAAGTGTTTACACTCAATCAATCTCATGAAAATAGTTCTACCATATGCTTGCTTGTCCACCTATTCTCCACTATTTAGATCATGCAACTTCATAAATCAAGAGGTCTTTAATCAAGGCTGTAATGGGGCCAAGGGGTAATAATGTGGTTAAAGAATAAAAAAGAAAAGATATCACAAATGTTCCAAAGACTTCATAGAATTTAGAGACAAAATAAGATTTTGCAAATAAAACTTTCTCAATATTCTTTAGAAGTACATAATCACATAGGCTGAATATTTCATGTTGAGCCTTTACTTCATTCTAACCAACCTTGTAACATTCTTTTTATTTTCTTTAACCAAAAGTTCAAGAGATGATTCAATTTTTTTTCTTCATGGGAATGTATTTTTACAATGTTCCCTTTTTTTTTTTCTCTTGACTTTTGCCTCTCTCCTCCCCCACACTTATCTTTTGTTCTAACCCAAATTTTCAAAAAGTATCCCTTGTTTTTGCAATATGTCTCAAGCATTCTAGTCATCTTTAAAACAAGGGAAAAGATATAAATGTATTTAGGCTAGGTGTAGGATATGGTTACCAAAGAAATAGCTTATTCATTGTAGGCTCAAATTGGTTCACTAGGGGGATGTTCTCTTGGAACATCAATAAGGAATGGCTGTTTGGCCCTGGTTATTCTAATGCCTCTATCATTTTCATGTTGTTACATGCATCAATATAGTCTAAAGAAGGTTTAAAGCAAGTTCTAGAGAAACATGTAATCATAAGAACACTCAAGAAAGAAATTAGATTGATATGTATAATGCATCAATCATATAGGCTCAAAACTCACAAGGATGATTATACAAGTCAATTTTAAGTCTAAACATGCTTCTTTCTCAATCAACATATCATATCAACATTGGCTCATAAAAAATAGTATCATGCTCAATTCTCATGAAAATCTTCTCACTAATAACTAGTTTTAGACCTATACAATTAATATCTCATCATTGTATTAAAAAGAACTAAAACACATTAAAAATAATAATAATTATATTAAAGACTCATAAAAAAAAATAATAGGCAAAATAAAAGAAATCCTAAATCCTTCCCCCCTCACTTAATTCTTTCATTGTCCTCAATGTAATGCTATTAACCCAAATGAAAGAATCATGTGTAAGAGAAAAGAACTAATAACATAAGAATATAAATAAGACTCAAAACAAAATAAATTCATGCAACCTAAATAATCCTAAAATACTAAACAAATAATTAACAAATAAACATAAAAATAAATAAAGAAAAATAATAAAATTAATAAAAGAAAAAGGAAAAGGAAAAGAAAGCAAATCTGAGTATGGCAGTTTGGTAATTTCTTCATTAATTGGGCTGCCTTCCCAATTAGTACTTCATTTAAGTTGTCCAACCTAACCAACACCCCTTCTTGGCTTTTTAGGCTTGTTAGGCTCATACATGAAACTTCTCAAATTTGAGCGTTTGATAGGAAGCTTTCTTTGCACAAAAGTGGATGCATTCTCCATTACAAATATTATTCCATCATCCTTTATAGTGCATTGCTCATCGAGGAATGGTGCATCTTTTGGTACTTGTTGAATGGCATCCACAAACAAACTGTTTAAGGTTTCCAGCATGTCTTGTTCATGTTCCTCCTCCTTGAACTTTGCGAATCTACTCGGAAAAGGTGGAGAAGAAACATTAGTAAAATTTGGAATCTTAAACGTTACCTCAGGTGCCGAAATACTCTTTCTTGGATCGGTGGCTTCATTATCCTCAAGAATAGAATCCATCTCTAATTTTGTCTCATCCTCATCTTGTTCCTCATTCCTCAAGGTTACAATAGTAGCATTCTCCTTTGGGTTAATCATCGTTTGGGCAGGGAGCTCTTCAGATCTTTGTGCTACCCATCCTACCATACTACTAGCCAATTGGCTTATTTGCTTTTCCAAACTCTGGATGCTTGCTCTTGTTTCCTGCTGAAATTGCAAAGTATCAGTAACAAGAGAATAGACAAGATCTTCTAAAGAAGTACCTGATTGTTGAGTCATATGTGGTGGCTGAAAAAGATCTGGTTCTTGAGACCATGATTGATTAAATCTAGATGGATAAGTGTAATTGGCATAAGGATCTACTTCTTGGTAATTTTTTGAGTAGCCATAATTAGTATGATCCCACCATCCTTCGTGGTAAGTGTTTGAGTAATGATCATATTGTTGGTCTTGGAACCCTTGATGGCCTTGACATCCTCCCATGGCCAATTGTTGAAATGGGGAGGTGAGATTGGCTTGTTGATTCTCCATGTTCATGTATGCCACCAACTCTTCAAGTGTTAGATTGCTTAATTCCATCATTTTTTTATCAAAATTTGAAAAGAAAAACCTGTATGTAAAAGAAAATAAAACTAATTAAAACTGAAAATAAGAATAAACCAAGTAACAAATAAACTAAAGAAAGCAATCCCCGGCAACGGCGCCCAAAAATTTTGATGCACTCAAAAGAGTATATCTTATTTAACCTTCACTAAAAAAATCAATTGTAAATATAGTAGTTAGCAAGGGTCAAGTCCTCAGGGATTGGGTTTTAGTTTATAAGTTAATAGTTTAAAACTAAAATTCAAGGACAACAAAAGTAAAGGGGGTTTTGAAATATTTTAAAAAAATAAGTAAACAAGAAAAGTAAGATGCAAGTAAGAAATAAGAAATCAAATATGAGAGAAATATGGTTAAGGTTTCATTTTACACCACTAGACATCGTTAAGAATCAATTTCAAATCTATCAATATCAACCAACTATCAAAGTTAACAACCGTAGATAACAACAAGCTCTGTTACCCCAATCTTTCCTTAATTTGTCGTTAAATAGAACAAGCTCTTTATTTAATCTCTAACCATCAAACAACTTAGAATAAGCTCTCTAAATTCAATTTAATGGCAGCTTTATGATGAGAAAGATAGGTTGATCTAAGCAACAAAAACATAAGCTCGGATTGTTCAACTTAGGTTATGTTCCACTTTGCAATTATCAAAAACTTGACCATAATCATTAATCACAAATTGCCACTTATGAATAGGAAATCAAGATAATTACACGGATCAAGACTCCTAAACTAGCATTAGATAATTATCAAGATCTATCTAGTTGTACACCTAAATAAATCAAGACAACATCATAAACATTTCTTGTAGAAGAACATAAGCAACTTTGATAGAAAATTAATGATAGATAGAATCTGAAAATCAATTACAAAACATGTCTAGGGCTTCGAAATCACCCTTAACCAAATAGAAGTTTAGCCTAGCATAGGCATAGATAATATATACATAAAACTAAAAAGAAAAATAAAAGAATGGAGAAGAAGAAAAAGAAAAAGAAGAAGAATGATGATCCTTTGAGTCTCCTCAAAAGATGTCTAGTTTGTGGCTCAAAAGATGGTATTTATAGAGCTTTAAAACCCTGAGAATGAGTCCTTGCCGCACAAGTAAGTCTGGAGGTGCAAAAATCACGTTTTTGCCTTTTTTTTCAGATTTGCGATTAGGGTTTTTCTGGCCGCAAGGTTCTTTAGGGAGATCTTCTAGTGCCATTTTAAATGCCCATTTCTTATCCGATTTGGGCCCATAATATATCGTTGGAAAGATAATCAAGTCAGCTTCAAAAGTCAAGTAGGAAGTTTCTTCAAATAAAGAATATAACATCATGTTTTCCTTACAGCAAGCTCTAGAGGTCAAATCTGCCTCATTGCTATTCAACCATAAATTGATATTTTTGACTCCCAAGTCTTCTTCCATCTTGTGATTATGATTTTGTAAGCTCTTTTCCATCATTATTGACATCTTTTGACTTCATTCTCTTTATTGTACCTAAAATTCAAAAACATATTATAAGTAAACAAGATAAAGATCGAAAACATAACAAAAACTAAAGGTAGAAAGGCATAAAATGTATATTTTATGAGCTTATCAATGCCCCGGATGCGAAATAACTTGGACCCTTCCTTTTTCAAACCATCTAAAATTTCTCTGGAACGAGCAATTTGCTTGGGTAACCTCTTAACTTCTGTAGTTACATCAGACTGAGTTGTTCCCCTTTCCTCTGATTGTCAAATACTTTCTCCCCCTTTACAGGAGCATTGATTCAAACTTTGATTAGTACTTGAGCCTCCATTCGGTATTAAGTCGCCCTTTGTGGGTTTTCGGCTTAAACCTCTCCTTTTACTTTCTTTTTCATTTCCATTTTTTTTTTTGTGTTCTACCATGCATCTGAGAATTCTAAATGCTTTCAAGGTAAAAATATAAATTCAAAAGGTGGGATGAATTCTGAGAATAACCTTTCAAATTAAATATCCATGCTTGATCAAAATGGGCTTTTAAAGTATGTAATGTAGGCCAAGGTTTAGGTTTAGACAGAAAGGATAAAGTAGGCCCAAAGTGTGTTTAAGGGTGATTGGATCAAAGATCATTTTCTGAGGAGAACTCATTCTTGAAACATTTATCCCTTTTTTGGACTTTCTTTTCTTCTTTTTTTGCTCGTTGGCTTTCATTTGCCACATTTTCCGATGGCTTTCTTTTTGCCATGATTTTTTTTACTATTTTCCTCGCATTTGCCCTCCAGTGTAGAGCGTGATCCTTAATCAAGGTTTAAAGAAAGAAATAATTCCTAAGGCTCAAAAGGGGTGACTAAGGATAATTTCTTCTAGTGAAAGGGATATGAAAGATGGCCATTCATCATATCAAGCATGACTATTCTCTTTGAAAAGCAATTCTCAAGGGTAATAGATATATAGAATTTCTATTTTTACACTTGGAACCATTCGAATTTCCATGTGCACAACATCATACACTTTTTTTTAAGCATAATACTTATTCAGTTCATCAGCATTCACGGGATGTCTAAAATCATCTCCGTCCATCCGAGTTAGAATCAATGCTCCTCCAAAAAAAGCTCTTTTTACCACGTAGGTCCTTCCCAATTCGGAGCCCATTTTCCTCTCGGGTCCTTCACTATGGGGAGAATTTTACTCAGTACCAACTCCCCCTCTCGGAACTGTCTGGGGCGAACCTTCTTGTTGTGGGCTGATAACTCGTATAATTATATAGTTTTTAGTTATGTTTTATTATTGTTTTGTGTCAAATACGAGTTATTATTGCTTAGTCTAATTGTGTTTATGATCTTTTATATTTTTATGTAATTTGGTGTTTTTTTACGAGTTTCTTTGAGTGATTTCAGATTACTAGGTTAAATCAACAATTAAGGGCAAATTCAGTTCAGTTCCAGTTCCGACACCTTTTGCCATATCAGCTATATCTGGAGTTTCACTGAAGCAATAAGGCTGAACTTTTAACCGTGCAAAGTTAAGAGGCATATCTAACTTTTTCATGTTTTACACTTCTTGAAACGGAGTCGTTTTCCCTAGCGAAATCGACCATCAAGTTGGCTGATGTGCAATGACGTCTGTGCTGACCTGTTTTGGTATTTTGCCCATATCTTCTGATCCACATCAGAAAATGAGCTGATTCCAACGGCTATGGATCACTAACTGATAGGGGAACATTTTTCTAGAAGACCATGTGATCAGATCAAGCTTCCAATATTGACAAAATCGACCATCAAGTTGGCTGATCAAAATTGTCATACAATATGATGAAAATTGTTAGAAAAATGCACCCACCTATTATACCTACCTTTGAAATTTGTAAAGCTTGTCTCTTGTCATTTAGTCCTCCAAAATGTGTATAAATAGAGGGCCTTGGATGATTGTATGAGGCATTGTACATTGGTAGGATATTAGCCATTGTAATAAAATTCTCTAAGTTTTCTTCTTCTTTCTTTTCTCTAGTTTTCTTTTTCTTTATTTTCTTCTTCTTTCTTTCTTTTATTTCCTTCTTAGATTCTCTTTAATTTTATGTTTATGTTTACAATGCCTATGCTAGGCTAAACTTCTATTTGGTTAAGGGTGATTTCAAAGCCCTAGACATGTTTTGTGATTGATTTTCAGATTCTATCTATCATTAATTTTCTATCAAAGTTGCTTATGTTCTTCTACAAGAATTGTTCATGATGTTATCTTGATTTATTTAGGTGTACAACTAGATAGATCTTGATAATTATCTATTGCTAGTCTAGGAGTCTTGATCCGTGTAATTGTCTTGATTTCCTATTCATAAGTGGCAATTTGTGATTAATGATTATGGTCAAGTTTTCAATAATTGCAAAGTGGAACATAACCTAAGTTGAACAATCCGAGCTTATGTGTTTGTTGCTTAGATCAACCTATCTTTCTCATCATAAAGCTGCCATTAAATTGAATTTAGAGAGCTTATTCTAGGTTGTTTAATGGTTAGAGATTAAATAGAGAGCTTGTTCTATTTAACGACAAACTAAGGAAAGATTGGGATAACAGCGCTTGTTGTTATCTACGGTTGTGAACTTTGATAGTTGGTTGATATTGATAGATCTGAAATTGATTCTTAATGATGTCTAGTGGTGGAGAATGAAACCTTAACCATATTTTTCATATTTGATTCTTCTTACTTACTTGTTTTCTTACTTTTCTAGTTTGCTTATTTTTAAAAGTATATTTATTTTTATTGGCTGGTTATACCGCCTAATTTGTATATTAACTTTGTTTTATTTTTATTGGCTGGTTATACCGCCTAATTTAGTATATATATTTTTATTGGCTGGTTATACCGCCTTGCATCTTATTCTTATTATTTACTTTAGTTTAAATCTGGCTTCAAAAACCCCTTTTCTTTTATTGTTTTCTTTGAACGTAAGTTATAAACTAATAACTCATAGATTAAAACCCAATCCCTGAGGACTCGACCCTTGCTAATCATTATACTTACAATTGATCTTTTTAGTGCAAGGTTAAATAAGATACACTCTTTTGGGTGCATCAAATTTTTGGCGCCGTTGCCGGGGATTGTTTTCTTTAGTTTATTTGTTATTTGGTTTATTCTTATTTTCAGTTCTAATTAGTATTATTTTCTTGTACATACATGTTTTTCTTTTCAAATTTTGAAAAAAAAGAAGAAGATGGAATTAAGCAATCTAACACTTGAAGAGTTGGTGGCATACATGAACATGGAGAATCAACAAGCCAATCTCACTTCCTCAGTTCAACAATTGGCCATGGGAGGATGTCAAGGCCATCAATGGTTCCAAGACCAACCGCATGATCATTACTCCAACACTTACCATGAGGGATGGTGGGATCATACTAATTATGGCTACTCGAAAAATTACCAAGAAGTAGATCCGTATGCCAATTACACTCATCCATCTAGCTTCAATCAATCATGGTCTCAAGAACCAGATCTTTTTCAACCACCACATATGACTCAAAACTCAGGTACTCCTTTAGAAGATCTTGTATATTCTCTTGTTACTGATACTTTGCAATTTCAACAGGAAACAAGGGCAAGCATCCAGAGTTTGGAAAGGCAAATGAGCCTATTGGCTAGTAGTACGGTGGAATTAGTAGCAGAAAGATCTCTAGCACTCCCTTCCCAAACGGTGATTAACCCAAAGGAGAATGCTACTATTGTGACCTTGAGAAATGAGGAACAAGATGAGGATGAAACAAAACCAAAGATGGATTCACTTCTTGAGGATAATGAAGCCACCATTCAAATTGAGAGTACTTTGACACCTCAGGTAGCTTTTAAGGTTCTTATTTCTACTAATGTTCCTTCTCCACTTTTTCCTAGCAGATTTGCAAAGTCCAAAAAGGAGGAACATGAACAACAATTTTTGGAAACCTTAAACAGCTTGCTTGTGGATGCCATTAGACAAGTACCAAGATATGCACAATTCCTCAAAGAGCTATACCCCACCAAGAATGATGAAATAATACGTGTGGGGGAGAAGGCATTGGCTGTTTTGCAAAGAAAACTTCCTCCAAAATGCAAAAATCCGAGAAGTTTCATGTCTAAGCCAAAAGATCCTAAAAAGCCAAGAAGGGAAATTGGCTAGGCTGAAAACAATAAATCAAGTGCTAATTGGGGGAGGCAGCCTAATTAGTGAAAGCATTGCAAACTGCCATCCTCAGATTTGCTCTCTTTTTCTTTATCTTTTTCTTATGTTTCTTTGCTAATTGTGTTTAGTGTTTCTAAGTTCATTTAGGCTGCATAAGTTTATTTTGTTTATTAGTTCTTTTCACTTACACATGATTCTTTCATTGGGGGATAATAGCATTACATTGAGGACAATGTAAAAATTATGTGTGGGGGGAAGAATTTAGGATTTTATTTAGAGTGTTTTGTTTTTGTGTCTTTTTATGTTGTTTTTCTTTCTGATCCTTGTTTTGAAAATAACTAGATGTAAATATAATTTTTATTATTTTTTTTTTAACCCCGGTTAAATGGCGGATAACGGTACTCCGTGATTATTTAAATCGGTTCCATCAGCTACCCACAAAACTGATATTGTATATAAATTTCTCTTTCAATTTCTCTTTCATTTTTTTTTTCAGGATGGATGATATTCTCACAAGATTGCAGAAACGATTTCCTCCTTTTCCTCGAAATATTTTACTGAAGCTTTACCAAGTTCGATTTGAAAGATTAAGAATGCTTATGCACAAAGGGATTCCTGAAGACATACGTTGGATAATTGAAGCCAAGGTACGTGAAGATGAATATCTTCATGTTTTGCATTTACCAGGTACAGGTAGAAGCACTTTTGCAAAGAAGCGACGAGCAAAGCGCATGAGTTCAAATTGCCACAAATGTGCACGATGGACGTGTAACGGTAAATGTCGTTCTATTGGGATTCCGTCCTCTAATCGAGATGATAAAATTGAATTCATTAAGGATGGACTGAGTAAGGAGAATTTGGGTAATATCCAACTTTCTCTTGAGACGCATCCTAGTGGAGACGTACAAAGAGAAATTCTTGATTTATGGCCGCAATTCCAAAGGGAATGGCAACATCTTGGGAATCTGATGTTAAAAGACCCTGTTTGCCAGCTTGTAAGAAAACTGGATGGGAAGCATATCTTCGACTCATAGAAGGCGTTTAAGCCGTTTCTGGACGTAAAACCAGAGGAAGATGTGAGCCACAATCACAACTACAATAAATAACTTCTCAGCTTTTGGTTTGATTTGCAATAACTTCATTTCGGTTTAATTTACGTGTTGTTCGATTTGTGTAATTATTCTCATTTTTTTTATTGGTCTTTTACGGTTGATTTTTCTTCTCTTTTTGATTTTCTTCCTGAAATCACGCAAAAATCTTTTGTTAGGTTAACATTTTCTTCTGACAGGTCAAATACACTTTCGGAGACATTATTACTCTTGTCTGATTCACTACTCAGTCCTCTATATATTACACCATGTACTCATTCTCTTTCAGGCACTCGAAAAAAAAAATGGAAAGTACTTCGTCCCAGCGCATTAAAAAAATTTGTGTCTTTGGAGGTGCTTATCCAGGGAAAAATAACATATTTGCTGATGAAGCCATAAGAGTTGGAGTAATACTTGCCCAACAAAAGATCCAGTTGATTTATGGAGGTGGTAGTACGGGTTTAATGGGAGCAGTCGCTACAGCAGCACACGCCGGAGGAAGTCCAGTTGTAGGAATCGTGCCAAAACTATTCACAGATTTTTGTGGACCTACCTTGGGTAAGGAAATACAAGTCTGGAGTATCCCTGAACGGATAACAATCATGTACCATTCTACCGATGCATTCATTGCTTTACCAGGAGGTCTGGGTACATTGGAAGAAATAGCTTGCGTGGCTTCTTGGTCATCTTTGGTCACAAATAAGAAACCCATTGGTTTGCTTAATATTAATGGTTATTTTAGTAATTTGCTTTCATATTTAGATAATACTGTGGAAAATGGATTCATGTTTTCAGAGGCAAGGAGAACCATAATTTCTGCTACAACCATTGAAGATTTACTCAAAAAGCTCCAAGCTTATGAGTTTTTATCTGCTACGGTTGTTTCGCAAATGCTCGGAAAAAGAAAAAGAGATATGGACGAGCAAGGAGTGGATTGCACTTTGTCTTTGTGACATTATCTAACATTTTGCTTGTTCTGTCTCAGTTATAATAAGTGGTTAGCAACCTCTGCAGGTAATATCTCCTAAATTCTACCTTTAAAATTTGACATTGGGGACAATGTCATATTTTAGTAGGGGGTAAGGGACATATTTTGCTAAAAAAAAAAAAAATTATTGTGTTTTAAGACATTTAGAAGTATTCATTCTGAACAAGGTCTGAGTAAGGGAGACTTGAGACATACCTTGTCAGTTTGATTTAATCTTCAAAAAAAAAAAAAAAACATGTTTAGACTTAGTGTGTTTTTAGTGTGTTTTAGTTACTTTCAATACTATGATGAGATATGAATTGCATAAGTCTAAAACAGATTTATTAGTGAGAAGATTTTCATGAGAATTGAGCTTGATATCAACCTTTTTATGAGCCAATGTTAATATGATATGTTGATTGAGAAAGAAGCATGTTTAGACTTATAGGGGTATATTTTTCTAGAAGACCATTTGATCAGATCGAGCCTCCAACATTGACAAAATCGACCATCAAGCTGGCTGATCAGAATTGTCATACAATATGACGAAAATTGTTAGAAAAATGCACCCACCTATTATACCTACCTTTGAAATTTATAAAGCTTGTCTCTTGTCATTTAGCTCTCCAAAATGTGTATAAATAGAGGGCCTTGGATGAGCATTAAAGGTAGATTGGTAGGATATTAGCCATTGTAATAAAATTCTCTAAGTTTTCTTCTTCTTTCCTTTCTCTAGTTTTCTTTTTTTTATTTACTTATGCTTCTTACATTTCTTACCTCTCTCTAGTCTATAACTTACGTTCAAAGAAAACAATAAAAGAAAAGGGGTTTTTGAAGCCAGATTTAAACTAAAGTAAATAATAAGAATAAGATGCAAGGCGGTATAACCAGCCAATAAAAATATATATACTAAATTAGGCGGTATAACTAGCCAATAAAAATATATATACTAAATTAGGCGGTATAACCAGCCAATAAAAATAAAACAAAGTTAATATACAAATTAGGCGGTATAACCAGCCAATAAAAATAAATATACTTTTATTTACGTTTATTTTGCCGGGGAGGCAATACTAAGTATATAAGTTTATAAGTATATTTATTTTTATTGGCTGGTTATACCGCCTATATTTATTTTTATTGGCTGGTTATACCGCCTAATCTGTATATTAACTTTGTTTTATGCTTGTTTGGCGACGTGATTTTAGATCTCGTCGTTTAGTTAGATTTTATTGTGAAACTTTTTCAGGTAATCTTTCTAATACAACTCCTAACATGGCTGACAATGAAAGTGTTCATGCTGAAGATGAGAACAGACAAGTACGCACCATGCGTGACTACTTGCAACCAACTCGAAGCTCATCACCCTCTTGTTTTATTTTTCCTCTCAATGCAAACAACTTTCGTTTTAAACCAGGTATGATAGCTTTGCTTCCAAATTTCCATGGGTTAGAATCGGAATGTGCTTACTCGTTTCTAAAAGACTTCGAGGATGTATGTGTCACCTTAAATGACCAACAATGTACAAATGAAATTGTCAAGCTAAAATTATTTCCTTTTTCTTTAAAAGATAAAGCAAAAATTTGGCTTCATAATTTAAAACCAAGGTCAATTGGCACATGGCAAGAATTACAAACTGAGTTTCTAAAGAAATTTTTCCCAGCACATAAAACTACTGCTTTGAAAAGAAAGATTCAAAATTTCAATCAAAATCAAAATGAAGCATTTTTTCAGTGCTGGGAGCGTTTTAAAGATTTGTTAAGTTCTTGTCCACATCATGGTTTTGAAAAATGGCGTCTTATTAGTTTCTTTTATGAAAGTTTAACTCCCGAAACTAAACAATTTGTTGAAACAATGTGTAACGGTGAGTTTCTAGAAAAAGAACCTGAAGAAGCCTTTGACTACCTAGACCATTTGGCAGATAACTCTCAAGCCTGGCACACAGATAATTCCTCTGAAAGTTCCAATAGATCTAATCTTGTTTCTAACAGAGGTAAATATCATTTTAGTCAAGAAGATGAGATAAAAGCTAAAGTAGCTAATTTGGCTAGAAAGATTGAAGCCATGGAACTTAGAGAAGTAAAAGAAGTCAAAACGGTTAAAAATGAAGAAAGTTGTGGAATTTGTGAAATCATGGGACACCCCACTTCTGAATGTCCAAACATTCCCATTCTTAAAGAAGCGTTGCATGATCACGTAGTGGAATTTGTGAAATCATGGGACACCCCACTTCTGAATGTCCAAACATTCCCATTCTTAAAGAAGCGTTGCATGATCACGTAAATTCCATAAACACATTTAAAAAGCCTTTTCCTTCTCCTTACTCTGAACCGTATAACCCTGAATGGAGAAATCATCCCAACTTCAGTTGGCGGAATAATAATCATGTTCAGGTACCACAATCTCAAAAGCCGGGCAACACTTTTTCCTATCAACCTTCACGTATACAAACCTTGGAAGAGACATTGCAAGCATTCATGCAAACACAAGCAAATGTGAATAACCAAACTTCACAGGACATCAATGAGATCAAAAACACCTTGTCCACATTGACAGCTTCATTACGCACTCAAGGAAAAGGTAAGTTTCCTGCTCAACCTCAGCCTAATCCTTCTACTCAATGTCTTGTTTCTTGCTCCAATGAAACTCAACAGGAAAATGCCAGTTCTATCACAACTCTTCGAAGTGGAAAGGCAATTGACAAAAACATTCCATCAAAAGACCAAGATCCTCCTTCCCCTCCGAAAAGTAACGGTAAGGATGATGGTAAGTCTGAACTTCTTGAAAATTTGGACAAAGAAAAAGGTATGCATCCTGCTCCTTTTCCTCAAAGGTTGCAAACAATAAAGAATTTGAATCAAAATGCAGAAATTCCTCGAGGGATAACCTGTTACACTTCAACTAGCTGATCCTTTTGTAAAAATTCCTCGAGGGATAGTTGAAGATGTTTTGGTTCAAATTGATAATTTTTACTTCCCTGTTGATTTTATTGTTTTGGACACACATCCTGTTTCAAATCCAAATGTTCAAATTCCTGTTATATTAGGCCGTCCATTTCTTGCAACTTCTAATGCTCTGATAAATTGCAGGAATGGTATTTTGAACATTTCTTTTGGAAATATGACTTTAGAATTAAATGTGTTCAACATTTGCAAGCAACCTGGTGATGATTCAGAAGTACATGAAGTGGATTTCATTGAAGAACTTGTTCATGAACATCTCACCACTACCACATTCCATGATCCTTTAGAAGCTTATTTAATTGAATGTGAGTTTGATAATGCTTCAGAAATTTCACACACTGATTCTTTGTTAAATTCTTTTCAGGATAAGCATCGTTGGAAACAAAAGTTTGAGGAACTCCCATCACTCACAAATGTCACTGTACCATCAACTATTGAACCGCCCAAGCTGGATTTAAAACCATTGCCATCCGAGCTAAAATATTCCTTTTTGGGTGAGAATGAAACTTTTCCAGTCATAAATGAACTTGAGGAACTCAGAAATGATGCATATGAGAATTCTAAAATTCATAAAGAAAGAACTAAAGCCTTTCATGACAAGTTAATTTCAAGAAAAACATTTGATGTTGGGCAAAAAGTTATACTTTATAATTCTAGACTTCACATATTTCCTGGTAAGTTGAGATCAAGATGGACTGACCCATTTGTGGTTAAGCATGTGTATCATTATGGAGCAGTTGACATTGAGAATCCTAGAAATGGTAACGTATTCAAGGTAAATGGACAAAGAATCAAACTCTTTTTGGAAAATCATGTTACTCAAGAAGAGGTTGTTTTTCTTTCTCATCCTTGTTTTGAAAATAACTAGATGTAAATATAATTTTTACTAATCTTAAAAAAAAAAAAATACATTTCTTTTAACCCCGGTTAAATGGCGGATAACGGTACTCCGTGATTATTTAAGTCGGTTCCATCAGCTACCCACAAAACTGATATTGTATATAAATTTCTCTTTCAATTTAAATTTTTCTTTCATTTTATTTTATTTTATTTTTTTCAGGATGGATGATATTCTCACAAGATTGCAGAAACGATTTCCTCCTTTTCCTCGAAATATTTTACTGAAGCTTTACCAAGTTCGATTTGAAAGATTAAGAATGCTTATGCACAAAGGGATTCCTGAAGACATACGTTGGATAATTGAAGCCAAGGTACGTGAAGATGAATATCTTCCTGTTTTGCATTTACCAGGTACAGGTAGAAGCACTTTTGCAAAGAAGCGACGAGCAAAGCGCATGAGTTCAAATTGCCACAAATGTGCACGATGGACGTGTAACGGTAAATGTCGTTCTATTGGGATTCCGTCCTCTAATCGAGATGATAAAATTGAATTCATTAAGGATGGACTGAGTAAGGAGAATTTGGGTAATATCCAACTTTCTCTTGAGACGCATCCTAGTGGAGACGTACAAAGAGAAATTCTTGATTTATGGCCGCAATTCCAAAGGGAATGGCAACATCTTGGGAATCTGATGTTAAAAGACCCTGTTTGCCAGCTTGTAAGAAAACTGGATGGGAAGCATATCTTCGACTCATAGAAGGCGTTTAAGCCGTTTCTGGACGTAAAACCAGAGGAAGATGTGAGCCACAATCACAACTACAATAAATAACTTCTCAGCTTTTGGTTTGATTTGCAATAACTTCATTTCGGTTTAATTTACGTGTTGTTCGATTTGTGTAATTATTCTCATTTTTTTTATTGGTCTTTTACGGTTGATTTTTCTTCTCTTTTTGATTTTCTTCCTGAAATCACGCAAAAATCTTTTGTTAGGTTAACATTTTCTTCTGACAGGTCAAATACACTTTCGGAGACATTATTACTCTTGTCTGATTCACTACTCAGTCCTCTATATATTACACCATGTACTCATTCTCTTTCAGGCACTCGAAAAAAAAAATGGAAAGTACTTCGTCCCAGCGCATTAAAAAAATTTGTGTCTTTGGAGGTGCTTATCCAGGGAAAAATAACATATTTGCTGATGAAGCCATAAGAGTTGGAGTAATACTTGCCCAACAAAAGATCCAGTTGATTTATGGAGGCGGTAGTACGGGTTTAATGGGAGCAGTCGCTACAGCAGCACACGCCGGAGGAAGTCCAGTTCTAGGAATCGTGCCAAAACTATTCACAGGTTTTTGTGGACCTACTGTGGGTAAGGAAATACAAGTCTGGAGTATCCCTGAACGGATAACAATCATGTACCATTCTGCCGATGCATTCATTGCTTTACCAGGAGGTTTGGGTACATTGGAAGAAATAGCTTGCGTGGCTTCTTGGTCATCTTTGGTCACAAATAAGAAACCCATTGGTTTGCTTAATATTAATGGTATAATAGTTGGGTGCATTTTTCTAACAATTTTCGTCATATTGTATGACAATTTTGATCAGCCAACTTGATGGTCGATTTGGTCAATATTGGAAGCTTGATCTGATCACATAGTCTTCTAGAAAAATGTTCCCCTATCAGTTAGTGATCCATAACCGTTGGAATCAGCTCATTTGGTGATGTGGATCAGAAGATATGGGCAAAATACCAAAACAGGTCAGCAAAGACGTCATTGCACATCAGCCAACTTGATGGTCGATTTCGCTAGGGAAAACGACTCCGTTTCAAGGAAGTGTAAAACATGAAAAAGTTAGATATGCCTCTTAACTTTGCACGGTTAAAATTTCAGCCTTATTGCTTCAGTGCCTTCCCAAACCATAGTGAATCCAAGAGAGAATGCCAATGCTATAACTTTAAGAAGTGGGAAACAGCTAGAGACACCACAAAATGATAGTGCTCAAGGGGAGAACAATACCATGGCATCCTCTTCACATCCCAACGAGCCACTAAAAAAGGTAATTCCTAAACCACCTTTCCTTCTTATATAACTCCTCCACCTTTTCCTAGCAGGTTAGCAAATTCCAAGAAGGAGGAGCAAGAGAAGGAAATTTTGGAAACATTCCGGAAAGTAGAGGTGAACATTCCTTTACTATATGCTATCAAGCAAGTGCCAAGATATGCCAAGTTCCTAAAAGAGTTGTGCACATCTAAACGGAAGTTGAAATGGAATGAAAAGGTAAGTGTGGGGGAGAATGTGTCAGCTGTTCTTCAAAAGAAACTCCCACCTAAATGCAAGGATCCAGGTATGTTTACCATTCCTTGTAAGATAGGCAATACCAGGTTTGAGCGTGCTATGCTAGATCTAGGGACATCTATTAATGTCATGCCATATTCAATTTATGCTTCATTGAATCTAGGACCATTAGAGGAAACCGGTGTTATAATACAACTTGCTGACCGTTCTAACACTTATCCAAGAGGAGTTGTAGAAGACGTTCTTGTACAAGTTAATGAATTGGTTTTTCCCGCTGACTTTTATGTTATTGAGATGGAAGATGAGATGTCTTCTAATCCCACACCTATTCTATTAGGGAGACCATTCTTGAAAACAGCAAGAACTAAAATAGATGTACATGATGGCACTTTAACTATGGAATTTGATGGTGAAATAATTCGCTTTAACATTTTTGAGGCCATGAGATATCCTAGTGATGTGCATTCTGTTTTTAATATTGATATAATTGACTCACTAGTGCAGCAAGCTTATGAGCTAGATGGTGAAGATAGTGTGGAAATAGTCCTTAGCAACCATCTCGGAATGGGGAATGCTAAACTAGCCTTGAGTGACCAGGTGAAAGGGGCACTAGAATCTTTACACTCGCTGCCACCTAAAGATGCAAGGTTTGATGTTTCATTTATTGATTTGCCTTTATCTAATGAGAAACTTCTACCTTCCATTTTGCAGGCACCAACTTTAGAGTTGAAACCACTACCGAACCACTTGAAATATGTGTTCTTAGGTAAAAAAGACACACTACCGATCATCATTGCCAAAGAGCTCACACCTTTGCAAGAAGAGCGACTTATCTGGGTGGTTAGAGAGCATAAAACAGCAATTGGTTGGACAATTGCCGATATCAAGGGAATAAGCCCATCTATGTGCATGCACCGGATTTTGTTAGAGGAGGCGTCCAAACCAACAAGAGAAGCACAAAGAAGATTGAACCCTCCTATGATGGAGGTTGTGAAAAAGGAGATACTGAAGCTCCTAGATGTTGGAGTGATCTATCCTATCTCGGATAGCAAATGGGTGAGCCCGGTCCAAGTGGTTCCAAAGAAATCAGGTGTAACGGTGGTAACAAATAATGAGAATGAACTTGTTCCTACTAGGATTCAAACAGGATGGCGAGTTTGTATTGATTATCGTAAACTTAATTCCACAACTCGCAAAGACCACTTTCCTTTACCTTTTATTGATCAAATGCTTGAAAGGCTAGCTGGCCATTCTCATTATTGTTTTCTTGATGGTTTTTCAGGTTATAATCAGATAGCCATTGCTCCGGAGGACCAAGAGAAAACAACATTCACATGTCCATTTGGTACTTTTGCATACCGGCGTATGCAATTTGGTCTTTGTAATGCACCAGCTACATTCCAAAGGTGTATGGTTAGCATATTTTCAGATTATGTAGAGAACATCATAGAAGTGTTTATGGATGATTTTAGTGTCTATGGTGATTCTTTTGATAGATGTCTAGAGAACCTTACACTTGTACTTGAAAGATGCATGGAAACTAACCTTGTTTTGAATTGGGAAAAATGTCACTTTATGGTAGAACAAGGAATAGTTTT
The DNA here is from genome assembly GCA_030761205.1 of Fremontodendron californicum. NCBI lineage: Eukaryota > Viridiplantae > Streptophyta > Magnoliopsida > Malvales > Malvaceae > Fremontodendron > Fremontodendron californicum. The sequence continues at coordinate 16,922,022 of JAULJL010000010.1, read as the reverse complement.
GGGCCATGTTATTTCTTCTAGAGGAATAGAGGTTGATAAATCTAAAATAGATATTATGCATTCTTTACCACCTCCCACAAATGTGAGAGAGGTTCGTTCTTTTCTTGGACATGCAGGTTTCTATAGGAGATTTATCAAAGACTTCTCAAAGATCACATTACCTCTTTGCAAGCTACTACAAAAAGATGTGGTTTTCCACTTTGATGACAAATGCAAAGAAGCGTTCGAAACATTGAAGGGACTCTTGACATCAGCTCCTATCATCCAACCACCAGATTGGAATGTACCTTTTGAAATCATGTGTGATGCTAGTGACTATGCCATTGGAGCTGTTTTGGGCCAAAGGGTTGGCAAAGCCTCACATGCCATTTATTATGCCTCACGAACTCTTAATGATGCTCAATTGAACTATTCCACTACTGAAAAAGAACTTTTGGCTGTTGTATTTGCTTTAGAAAAATTTCGATCTTATTTAATTGGTATTAAAGTAATTGTATTTTCTGACCATGCAGCCCTTAGGTACTTACTCACTAAGAAGGATGCCAAACCAAGGTTGATCAGATGGATACTTCTCTTACAAGAGTTTGATTTGGAGATAAAAGATAAGAGAGGTAGTGACAACTTGGTTGCGGACCATCTTAGCCGTTTAGTTCATGAAGAGGATGCACTACCCTTGAATGAGAACTTTCCGGATGAGCAACTTCTTTTTATAAGTACAACAACTCCTTGGTATGCTGATATTGTTAATTACTTAGTTACCAAGAAGTTGCCACAAGAGTTGACACAAGCCCAAAGAAATAAGATCAAGAGTGATGCCAAATACTACATATGGGATGATCATTACCTTTGGAAGCATTGCTCCGATCAGATTATAAGAAGATGTGTACTCGAAACTGAATTTCAATCTATTCTCACATTTTGTCACTCTTATGCATGTGGAGGACACTTTGGATCGAAAAGAACAGCCATGAAAGTTCTTGATTCTGGATTTTATTGGCCTACCATATTCAAAGATGCATACCTCTTTTGCAAGTCATGTGATCGTTGCCAAAGAACAGGTAACTTAGGTGCTAGAAATCAAATGCCTCAAACTCCAATACTTATTGTTGAAATTTTTGATGTATGGGGCATGGATTTCATGGGACCTTTTCCTTCTTCTTTTGGTAATCTTTATATTTTACTTGCCGTTGATTATGTTTCAAAGTGGGTGGAAGCAAAATCCACTAAGACTAATGACTCTAAAGTTGTTTCAGATTTTGTCAAGACTAACATCTTTGCTAGGTTTGGAACGCCAAAGGCCATAATCAGCGATAGAGGTACTCACTTTTGCAATAGGACTATGGAAGCACTTTTGAGGAAGTATAACATCACACACAAGGTCTCCACCTCATATCATCCTCAAACTAGTGGGCAAGCTGAAGTGTCAAACCGAGAAGTTAAGTCCATCCTTGAAAAGACAGTTAATCCAAATAGGAAGGATTGGAGTTCACGACTTGATGATGCACTTTGGGCTTATAGGACAGCATATAAGACACCCATTGGTATGTCTCCTTATCGACTTGTTTATGGTAAGCCTTGTCATCTTCCGGTTGAATTGGAACATAAATCATATTGGGCTATCAAACAATGCAACATGGAGATGGATGAGACAGGAAAGAAAAGAAAACTTGACCTACAAGAATTAGAGGAGATAAGGAATGATGCCTATCAGAATTCTAGGATTTACAAGGAAAAGACTAAGGCATTCCATGACAAGATGATATCAAGAAAGGAATTTGTTGTTGGACAAAAAGTTCTTCTCTTCCATTCACGCCTTAAGTTATATCCAGGTAAGTTACGTTCTCGTTGGGTTGGACCTTTTGTTATTACTAATGTATTTACTCATGGTGCAGTTGAAATCCAAAGCCCAAAAACAGATAAGGCGTTCAAAGTGAATGGTCATAGATTGAAGCCTTACTATGAGAACTTTCCCATACAAGATGTGGAGGAGTTACCACTTTTTGAGCCAAACTATGTTGAATAATATGGCATGGGTCGAAGTCAGGCTGAGGACAATAAACCAAGCGCTTCTTGGGAGGCAACCCAAAAGGATGGAGAGCATCTATTATATCAGATTTGCATATTCCTTACTCTCCATCATTCTATCTTCTATTGTTTTTCTTTTCTTTTGTTTAATAGTTCTTTTCTCTTACATATAATTCTTGCATTGGGGGATAATAGCATTACATTGAGGACAATGTAAAAATTATGTGTGGGGGGAAGAATTTAGGATTTTATTTAGAGTGTTTTGTTTTTGTGTCTTTTTATGTTGTTTTTCTTTCTGATCCTTGTTTTGAAAATAACTAGATGTAAATATAATTTTAATTTTTTTAACCCCGGTTAAATGGCGGATAACGGTACTCCGTGATTATTTAAATCGGTTCCATCAGCTACCCACAAAACTGATATTGTATATAAATTTATCTTCCAATTTCTCAATCAACATATCATATTAACATTGGCTCATAAAAAGGTTGATATCAAGCTCAATTCTCATGAAAATCTTCTCACTAATAAATCTGTTTTAGACTTATGCAATTCATATCTCATCATAGTATTGAAAGTAACTAAAACACACTAAAAACACACAAAGTCTAAACATGTTTTTTTTTTTTTTTTTTGAAGAAGAAGATTAAATCAAACTGACAAGGTTGTCTCAAGTCTCCCTTACTCAGACCTTGTTCAGAATGAATACTTCTAAATGTCTTAAAACACAACAAAATTTTTTTTTTTTTAATTTAGCAAAATATGTCCCTTACCCCCTACTAAAATATGCAATTGTCCCCAATGTCAAATTTTAAAGGTAGAATTTAGGAGATATTACCTGCAGAGGTTGCTAACCACTTATTATAACTGAGACACAACAAGCAAAATGTTAGATAATGTCACAAAGACAAAGTGCAATCCACTCCTTGCTCGTCCATATCTCTTTTTCTTTTTTCAAGCGTTTGCGAAACAACCGTAGCAGATAAACACTCATAAGCTTGGAGCTTTTTGAGTAAATCTTCAATGGTTGTAGCAGAAATTATGGTTCTCCTTGCCTCTGAAAACATGAATCCATTTTCCACAGCATTATCTAAATATGAAAGCAAATTACTAAAATAACCATTAATATTAAGCAAACCAATGGGTTTCTTATTTGTGACCAAAGATGACCAAGAAGCCACGCAAGCTATTTCTTCCAATGTACCCAGACCTCCTGGTAAAGCAATGAATGCATCGGCAGAATGGTACATGATTGTTATCCGTTCAGGGATACTCCAGACTTGTATTTCCTTACCCAAGGTAGGTCCACAAAAATCTGTGAATAGTTTTGGCACGATTCCTAGAACTGGACTTCCTCCGGCGTATGCTGCTGTAGCGACTGCTCCCATTAAACCCGTACTACCACCTCCATAAATCAACTGGATCTTTTGTTGGGCAAGTATTACTCCAACTCTTATGGCTGCATCAGCAAATATGTTATTTTTCCCTGGATAAGCACCTCCAAAGACACAAATTTTTTTAATGCGCTGGGACGAAGTACTTTCCATTTTTTTTTTGAGTGCCTGAAAGAGAATGAGTACATGGTGTAATATATAGAGGACTGAGTAGTGAATCAGACAAGAGTAATAATGTCGCCGAAAGTGTATTTGACCTGTCAGAAGAAAATGTTAACCTAACAAAAGATTTTTGCGTGATTTCAGGAAGAAAATCAAAAAGAGAAGAAAAATCAACCGTAAAAGACCAAAAAAAAAATGAGAATAATTACACAAATCGAACAACACGTAAATTAAACCGAAATGAAGTTATTGCAAATCAAACCAAAAGCTGAGAAGTTATTTATTGTAGTTGTGATTGTGGCTCACATCTTCCTCTGGTTTTACGTCCAGAAACGGCTTAAACGCCTTCTATGAGTCGAGGATATGCTTCCCATCCAGTTTTCTTACAAGCTGGCAAACAGGGTCTTTTAACATCAGATTCCCAAGATGTTGCCATTCCCTTTGGAATTGCGGCCATAAATCAAGAATTTCTATATGTACGTCTCCACTAGGATGCGTCTCAAGAGAAAGTTGGATATTACCCAAATTCTCCTTACTCAGTCCATCCTTAATGAATTCAATTTTATCATCTCGATTAGAGGACGGAATCCCAATAGAACGACATTTACCGTTACACGTCCATCGTGCACATTTGTGGCAGTTTGAACTCATGCGCTTTGCTCGTCGCTTCTTTGCAAAAGTGCTTCTACCTGTACCTGGTAAATGCAAAACAGGAAGATATTCATCTTCACGTACCTTGGCTTCAATTATCCAACGTATGTCTTCAGGAATCCCTTTGTGCATAAGCATTCTTAATCTTTCAAATCGAACTTGGTAAAGCTTCAGTAAAATATTTCGAGGAAAAGGAGGAAATCGTTTCTGCAATCTTGTGAGAATATCATCCATCCTGAAAAAAAATGAAAAAAATTGAAAGAGAAATTGGAAGAGAAATTTATATACAATATCAGTTTTGTGGGTAGCTGATGGAACCGATTTAAATAATCACGGAGTACCGTTATCCGCCATTTAACCGGGGTTAAAAAAATTAAAAATTATATTTACATCTAGTTATTTTCAAAACAAGGATCAGAAAGAAAAACAACATAAAAAGACACAAAAACAAAACACTCTAAATAAAATCCTAAATTCTTCCCCCCACACATAATTCTTACATTGTCATTAATGTAATGCTATTAATCCCAAATGAAAGAATCATGTGTAAGTGAAAAGAACTAAAAAACAAAATAAACTTATGCAGCCTAAATGAACTTAGAAACACTAAACACAATTAGCAAAGAAAAAGATAAAGAAAAAGAGAGCAAATCTGAGGATGGCAGTTTGGCAATGCTTTCACTAATTAGGCTGCCTCCCCCAATTAGCACTTGATTTAGTGTTTTGAACCTAACCAACTCCCCTTCTTGGCATTTTAGGCTTGTCAGGCTCATACATGAAATTTCCCAAATTTATGCGTTTGAGAGGAAGCTTTCTTTGCACAACAGTGGATGCATTCTCCATTACAAGTATTATTCCATCATCCTTTGTGGTGCATATGTCATCGAGGAATGGAGCATATTTTGATACTTGTTGAATGACCTCCACAAACAAGGTGTTTAAGGTTTCCGGCATGTGTTGTTCATGTTCTTTCTCCTTGAACTTTGCAAATCTACTAGGAAAAGGTGGAGAAGAAACATTAGTAAAAAGTGAAACCTTAAACGTTACCTCAGGTGCCGAAATACTCTTATTTGGATCTTTGGCTTCATTATCCTCAAGAATAGAATCCATCTCTAATTTTGTTTCATCCTCATCTTGTTCCTCATTCTTCAAGGTCACAATAGTAGCATTCTCCTTTGGGTTAACCATCGTTTGGGCTGGGAGTTCTTCAGATCTTTGTGCTACCCATCCCACCATACTACTAGCCAATTGGCTCATTTGCTTTTCCAAACTCTGGATGCTTGCCCTTGTTTCCTGTTGAAATTGCAAAGAATCAGTAACAAGAGAACAGACAAGATCTTCTAAAGAAGTACCTGAGTTTTGAGTCATATGTGGTGGTTGAAAAAGATCTGGTTCTTGAGACCATGATTGATTGAAGCTAGATGGATGAGTGTAATTGGCATAAGGATCTACTTCTTGGTAATTTTTCGAGTAGCCATAATTAGTATGATCCCACCATCCCTCATGGTAAGTGTTTGAGTAATGATCATACTGTTGGTCTTGGAACACTTGATGGCCTTGACATCCTCCCATGGCCAATTGTTGAACTGGGGAGGTGAGATTGGCTTGTTGATTCTCCATGTTCATGTATGCCACCAACTCTTCAAGTGTTAGATTGCTCAATTCCATTGTTTTCTTTTTTTTTTTGTTTTTTTTTTAAATTTGAAAAGAAAAACTTGTATGTACAAGAAAATAAAACTAATTAGAACTGAAAATAAGAATAAACCAAGTAACAAATAAACTAAAGAAAGCTATCCCCGGCAACGGCAACGGCGCCAAAAATTTGATGCACCCAAAAGAGTGTATCTTATTTAACCTTGCACTAAAAAGATCAATTGTAAGTATAATGATTAGCAAGGGTCGAGTCCTCAGGATTGGGTTTTAATCTATGAGTTATTAGTCTATAACTTACGTTCAAAGAAAACAATAAAAGAAAAGGGGTTTTTTAAGCCAGATTTAAACTAAAGTAAATAATAAGAATAAGATGCAAGGCGGTATAACCAGCCAATAAAAATATATATACTAAATTTGGCGGTATAACCAGCCAATAAAAATATATATACTAAATTAGGCGGTATAACCAGCCAATAAAAATAAAACAAAGTTAATATACAAATTAGGCGGTATAACCAGCCAATAAAAATAAATATACTTTTAAAAATAAGCAAACTAGAAAAGTAAGAAAATAAGTAAGTAAGAAGAATCAAATATGAAAAATATGGTTAAGGTTTCATTCTCCACCACTAGACATCATTAAGAATCAATTTCAGATCTATCAATATCAACCAACTATCAAAGTTAACAACCGTAGATAACAACAAGCTCTGTTATCCCAATCTTTCCTTAGTTTGTCGTTAAATAGAACAAGCTCTCTATTTAATCTCTAACCATTAAACAACCTAGAATAAGCTCTCTAAATTCAATTTAATGGCAGCTTTATGATGAGAAAGATAGGTTGATCTAAGCAACAAACACATAAGCTCGGATTGTTCAACTTAGGTTATGTTCCACTTTGCAATTATTGAAAACTTGACCATAATCATTAATCACAAATTGCCACTTATGAATAGGAAATCAAGACAATTACACGGATCAAGACTCCTAGACTAGCAATAGATAATTATCAAGATCTATCTAGTTGTACACCTAAATAATCAAGACAACATCATGAACAATTCTTGTAGAAGAACATAAGCAACTTTGATAGAAAATTAATGATAGATAGAATCTGAAAATCAATCACAAAACATGTCTAGGGCTTTGAAATCACCCTTAACCAAATAGACGTTTAGCCTAGCATAGGCATTGTAAACATAAACATAAAATTAAAGAGAATCTAAGAAGGAAATAAAAGAAAGAAAGAAGAAGAAGAAAATAAAGAAAAAGAAAACTAGAGAAAAGAAAGAAGAAGAAAACTTAGAGAATTTTATTACAATGGCTAATATCCTACCAATGTACAATGCCTCCTACAATCATCCAAGGCCCTCTATTTATACACATTTTGGAGGACTAAATGGCAAGAGACAAGCTTTACAAATTTCAAAGGTAGGTATAATAGGTGGGTGCATTTTTCTAACAATTTTCGTCATATTGTATGACAATTTTGATCAGCCAACTTGATGGTCGATTTTGTCAATATTGGAAGCTTGATCTGATCACATGGTCTTCTAGAAAAATGTTTCCCTATCAGTTAGTGATCCATAGCCGTTGGAATCAGCTCATTTGATGATGTGGATCAGAAGATATGGGCAAAATACCAAAACAGGTCAGCACAGACGTCATTGCACATCAGCCAACTTGATGGTCGATTTCGCTAGGGAACACGACTCCGTTTCAAGAAGTGTAAAACATGAAAAAGTTAGATATGCCTCTTAACTTTGCACGGTTAAAATGTCAGCCTTATTGCTTCAGTGAAACTCCAGATATAGCTGATATGGCAAAAGGTGTCGGAACTGGAACTGAACTGGATTTGCCCTTAATTCTTGATTTAACCTAGTAATCTGAAATCACTCAAAGAAACTCGTAAAAAAAACACCAAATTACATAAAAAAAAATATAAAAGATCATAAACACAATTAGACTAAGCAATAATAACTCGTATTTGACACAAAACAATAATAAAACATAACTAAAAACTATATAATTATACGAGTTATCACACCCCCACACTTAGATTGTTGCTAGTCCTCGAGCAAAAACAAATAAAAATAAAATAAGAAAATCTAATCTAATCCACTTTCGTAGGAAATCACGGTGGCACTTAGCATGTGACACAAGCCTTTCAACCCCTAGGTGTCCCTAGTGGACGAGTTTAGTCTCGTGAGGGTTTACTAGAACGATACCCACAAACATTGAAGACATAAGAAAAACTAAAAATGGAATTGAGTAATCTAACACTTGAAGAGTTGGTGGCATACATGAACATGGAGAATCAACAAGCCAATCTCACTTCCTCAGTTCAACAATTGGCCATGGGAGGATGTCAAGGCCATCAAGTGTTCCAAGACCAACAGTATGATCATTACTCAAACACTTACCATGAGGGATGGTGGGATCATACTAATTATGGCTACTCGAAAAATTACCAAGAAGTAGATCCTTATGCCAATTACACTCATCCATCTAGCTTCAATCAATCATGGTCTCAAGAACCAGATCTTTTTCAACCACCACATATGACTCAAAACTCAGGTACTTCTTTAGAAGATCATGTCTATTCTCTTGTTACTGATTCTTTGCAATTTCAACAGGAAACAAGGGCAAGCATCCAGAGTTTGGAAAAGCAAATGAGCCAAATGAGCCTAATTATGTTTCTTTGCTAATTGTGTTTAGTGTTTCTAAGTTCATTTAGGCTGCATAAGTTTATTTTGTTTATTAGTTCTTTTCACTTACACATGATTCTTTCATTGGGGGATAATAGCATTACATTGAGGACAATGTAAAAATTATGTGTGGGGGGAAGAATTTAGGATTTTATTTAGAGTGTTTTGTTTTTGTGTCTTTTTATGTTGTTTTTCTTTCTGATCCTTGTTTTGAAAATAACTAGATGTAAATATAATTTTTATTTTATTTTTTTTAACCCCGGTTAAATGGCGGATAACGGTACTCCGTGATTATTTAAATCGGTTCCATCAGCTACCCACAAAACTGATATTGTATATAAATTTCTCTTTCAATTTCTCTTTCATTTTTTTTTTCAGGATGGATGATATTCTCACAAGATTGCAGAAACGATTTCCTCCTTTTCCTCGAAATATTTTACTGAAGCTTTACCAAGTTCGATTTGAAAGATTAAGAATGCTTATGCACAAAGGGATTCCTGAAGACATACGTTGAATAATTGAAGCCAAGGTACGTGAAGATGAATATCTTCCTGTTTTGCATTTACCAGGTATAGGTAGAAGCACTTTTGCAAAGAAGCGACGAGCAAAGCGCATGAGTTCAAATTGCCACAAATGTGCACGATGGACGTGTAACGGTAAATGTCGTTCTATTGGGATTCTGTCCTCTAATCGAGATGATAAAATTGAATTCATTAAGGATGGACTGAGTAAGGAGAATTTGGGTAATATCCAACTTTCTCTTGAGACGCATCCTAGTGGAGACATACAAAGAGAAATTCTTGATTTATGGCCGCAATTCCAAATGGAATGGCAACATCTTGGGAATCTGATGTTAAAAGACCCTGTTTGCCAACTTGTAAGAAAACTGGATGGGAAGCATATCCTCGACTCATAGAAGGCGTTTAAGCCGTTTCTGGACGTAAAACCATAGGAAGATGCCAAATACACTTTCGGCGACATTATTACTCTTGACTTTTACGGTTGATTTTTCTTCTCTTTTTGATTTTCTTCCTGAAATCACGCAAAAATCTTTTGTTAGGTTAACATTTTCTTCTGACAGGTCAAATACACTTTCGGCGACATTATTACTCTTGTCTGATTCACTACTCAGTCCTCTATATATTACACCATGTACTCATTCTCTTTCAGGCACTCGAAAAAAAAAATGGAAAGTACTTCGTCCCAGCGCATTAAAAAAATTTGTGTCTTTGGAGGTGCTTATCCAGGGAAAAATAACATATTTGCTGATGCAGCCATAAGAGTTGGAGTAATACTTGCCCAACAAAAGATCCAGTTGATTTGTGGAGGTGGTAGTACGAGTTTAATGGGAGCAGTCGCTACAGCAGCACACGCCGGAGGAAGTCCAGTTCTAGGAATCGTGCCAAAACTATTCACAGATTTTTGTGGACCTACCTTGGGTAAGGAAATACAAGTCTGGAGTATCCCTGAACGGATAACAATCATGTACCATTCTGCCGATGCATTCATTGCTTTACCAGGAGGTCTGGGTACATTGGAAGAAATAGCTTGCGTGGCTTCTTGGTTATCTTTGGTCACAAATAAGAAACCCATTGGTTTGCTTAATATTAATGGTTATTTTAGTAATTTGCTTTCATATTTAGATGATGCACCCAAAAGAGTGTATCTTATTTAACCTTGCACTAAAAAGATAAATTGTAAGTATAGTAGTTAGCAAGGGTCGAGTCCTCAGGGATTGGGTTTTAGTTTATAAGTTAATAGTTTAAAACTTAAATTCAAGAACAATAAAAGAAAAGGGGTTTTTGAAGCCACATTTAAACTAAAGTAAATAATAAGAATAAGATGCAAGGCGGTATAACCAGCCAATAAAAATATATATACTAAATTAGGCGGTATAACCAGCCAATAAAAATATATATACTAAATTAGGCGGTATAACCAGCCAATAAAAATAAATATAAAAAATAAGCAAACTAAAAGTAAGAAAACAAATAAGTAAGAAGAATCAAATATGAAAAATATGGTTAAGGTTTCATTCTCCACCACTAGACATCATTAAGAATCAATTTCAGATCTATCAATATCAACCAACTATCAAAGTTAACAACCGTAGATAACAACAAGCTCTGTTACCCCAATCTTTCCTTAGTTTGTCGTTAAATAGAACAAGCTCTCTATTTAATCTCTAACCATTAAACAACCTAGAATAAGCTCTCTAAATTCAATTTAATGGCAGCTTTATGATGAGAAAGATAGGTTGATCTAAGCAACAAACACATAAGCTCGGATTGTTCAACTTAGGTTATGTTCCACTTTGCAATTATTGAAAACTTGACCATAATCATTAATCACAAATTGCCACTTATGAATAGGAAATCAAGACAATTACACGGATCAAGACTCCTAAACTAGCAATAGATAATTATCAAGATCTATCTAGTTGTACACCTAAATAAATCAAGACAACATCATGAACAATTCTTGTAGAAGAACATAAGCAACTTTGATAGAAAATTAATGATAGATAGAATCTGAAAATCAATCACAAAACATGTCTAGGGCTTTGAAATCACCCTTAACCAAATAGAAGTTTAGCCTAGCATAGGCATTGTAAACATAAACATAAAATTAAAGAAAATCTAAGAATAAAATAAAAGAAAGAAAGAAGAAGAGGAAGAATATTAATTATCCAACCTCTTGCTCTCTCTAAAGAAAAAGAAAACTAGAGAAAAGAAAGAAAACTAGAGAAAAGAAAGAATAAGAAAACTTAGAGAATTTTATTAAAATGGCTAATATCCTACCTATGTACAATATGCTCCCTTACAATCATCCAAGGCCCTCTATTTATACACATTTTGGAGGGCTAAATGACAAGAGACAAGCTTTACAAATTTCAAAGGTAGGTATATGACGATTTTGATCAGCCAACTTGATGGTCGATTTCGTCAATATTGGAGGCCTGATCTGATCACATGGTCTTCCAGACAAAGGTTCCCCTATCAGTTACGGAACCATAGCCGTTGGAATCAGCTCATTTGCTGATGTGGTTAAGCAGATATGGGCAAAATACGAAAACATGTCAGCACAGACGTCATTGCACATCAGCCACCTTGATGGTCGATTTCTTCAATATTGGAGGCCTGATCTGATCACATGGTCTTCTAGACAAAGGTTCCCCTATCAGTTACGGAACCATAGCCGTTGGAATCAGCTCATTTTCTGATGTGGTTAAGCAGATATGGGCAAAATACGAAAACATGTCAGCACAGACGTCATTGCACATCAGCCACCTTGATGGTCGATTTCTTCAATATTGGAGGCCTGATCTGATCACATGGTCTTCTAGACAAAGGTTCCCCTATCAGTTACGGAACCATATCCGTTGGAATCAGCTCATTTGCTGGTGTGGATAAGAAGATATTGGCATAATACGAAAACATGTCAGCACAGACGTCATTGCACATCAGCCAACTTGATGGTCGATTTCGCTAGGGAAAACGACTCCGTTTTAAGAAGTGTAAAACATGAAAAAGATAGATATGCCTCTTAGCTTTGCATGGCTACAAATTTTAGCCTTATTGCTTCAGTGAAACTCGAGATATAGCTGATATGGCAAAAGGTGTCGGAACTGAAACTGAACTGGATTTGCCCTTAATTCTAGTAATCTGAAATCACTCAAAGAAACTTGTGAAAAACACCAAAATACATAAAAATATAAAAGATCATAAACACAATTAGACTAAACAATAATAACTCGTATTTGACACAAAACATTAATAAAACATAACTAAAAACTATATAATTATACGAGTTATCACACCCCCACACTTAGATTGTTGCTAGTCCCTAGCAACGACTCAATAAAAATAAAATAAGAAAATCTAATCTAATCCATTTTCGTAGGAAATCACGGTGGCACTTAGCATGTGACACAAGCCTTTAAACCCCTAGGTGTCCCTAGTGGACGAGTTTAGTCTCGTGAGGGTTTACTAGAACGATACCCACAAACATTGAAAAACTAAAATATAAATAAACTGCATATACTAAAAATATTTACTCCTAATCCTTTCAATACAAATTAGAGACAATATTTGAACAAGTCTTATAAACTAATCAATAGCTTAAAGAATTTCACAAAAAATCATGCTTGAATGTAAATAGTTTGAGTTAAGCCAATATTAACATAACATATTTCAATCAAAATAGTGCATATTCAAACTTAATCTCAACTTCTCACATGGGATACTCTCTTGATTTTCACTCTTTAAAGTAGTGGTAAAGTGTTTACACTCAATCAATCTCATGAAAACACTTCTACCATATGCTTGCTTGTCCACCTATTCTCCACTAAAAGATCATGCAACTTCATAAATCAAGAGGTCTTTAATCAAGGTTGTAATGGGGCCAAGGGGTTTGTAATGTGGTTGAAGAACAAAAGGATAAAGATATCACAAAGGTTCCAAAGAGTTCATAAAGTTTAGAGACATAAAAAAATTATACAAAGAAACTTCTCAAAACTCTTTACAAGCACATAGTCACCTAGGCCGGATATTCATGTTGGGCCTTTTCTTCATTCTAAACAACTTTGTAACATCTTTTTCTTTTTCCACAAATTCAAGAGATGATTCATATATATATATATTTTTTTACATAGGAATGTATTTTCCAGTATTCCATTTCTTTTTCTCTTGACTTTTCTTTTCTTTTCCCCCCACACTTATTTCTTGTTTCTAACCAAAAAAATATCCCTTGTCTTTGCAACTTGTCTCAAATCATGCTAATTCATCTTTGGAACAAAGGTAAAGATATAAGTATATTTAGGTTAGGGACAAGTTATGGTTACCAAAGAGATAGCTTATTCAATGTAGGCTCAAATTGGTTCACTAAGGGTGTGTTCTCTTGGAACATCAATAAGGGATGGCTGTTTGGCTCTGGTTATAATCCTAATGCCTCTATCATATTCATGTTGTCACATGTATCAATATAGTCTCAAACGGTTTAAAGCAAGTTCTAGAGAATCATGTAATCATAAGAGCACTAAAGAAAGAAATTAGATTGATTTGTATAATGCATCAATCATTTTAGGCTCAAAAACTCACAATGATGATTATACAAGTCAGTTTTAAGTCTAAACATGCTTCTTTCTCAATCAACATATCATATTAACATTGGCTCATAAAAATTAGTATCAAGCTTAATTCTCATGAAAATCTTCTCACTTGTAACCAGTTTAGACCTATGCAATTCATATCTCATCATTGTATTAAAAAGGAACTAAAACACACTAAAAATAATAATAATAAAGACTCATAAAAAAAAAAAATAGTAGACGAAAATAAAAGAAATCCTAAATCATTCCCCCCACACTTAATTCTTACATTGTCCTCAATGTAAGTCTATTAACCCAAATGAAAGAATCATGTGTAAGAGAAAAGAACTAATAACATACGAATAGGAACAACTAGACTCAAAACAAAACAAAACAAACTCATGCAACCTAAATAATCCTAAAATACTAAAGAAAAATTAACAAGTAAACATAAAAAGATTAAAATCAAACTGACAAGGTATGTCTCAAGTCTCCCTTACTCAGACCTTGTTCAGAATGAATACTTCTAAATGGCTTAAAACACAACAATTTTTTTTTTTTTAAATTAGCAAAATATGTCCCTTACCCCATACTAAAATATGACATTGTCCCCAATGTCAAATTTTAAAGGTAGGATTTAGGAGATATTACCTGCAGAGGTTGCTAACCATTTATTATAACTGAGACACAACAAACAAAATGTTAGATAATGTCACAAAGACAAAGTGCAATCCACTCCTTGCTCGTCCATATCTCTTTTTCTTTTTCCGAGCGTTTGCGAAACAACCGTAGCAGATAAATACTCATAAGCTTGGAGCTTTTTGAGTAAATCTTCAATGGTTGTAGCAGAAATTATGGTTCTCCTTGCCTCTGAAAACATGAATCCATTATCCACAGCATTATCTAAATATGAAAGCAAATTACTAAAATAACCATTAATATTAAGCAAACCAATGGGTTTCTTATTTGTGACCAAAGATGACCAAGAAGCCACGCAAGCTATTTCTTCCAATGTACCCAGACCTCCTGGTAAAGCAATGAATGCATCGGCAGAATGGTACATGATTGTTATCTGTTCAGGGATACTCCAGACTTGTATTTCCTTACCCACGGTAGGTCCACAAAAATTTTTGAATAGTTTTGGCACGACTCCTAGAACTAGACTTCCTCCGGCGTGTGCTGCTGTAGCGACTGCTCCCATTAAACCCGTACTACCGCCTCCATAAATCAAGTGGATCTTTTGTTGGGCAAGTATTACTCCAACTCTTATGGCTTCATCAGCGAATATGTTATTTTTCCCTGGATAAGCACCTCCAAAGACACAAATTTTTTTAATGCGCTGGGACGAAGTACTTTCCATTTTTTTTTTCTTTTTCGAGTGCCTGAAAGAGAATGAGTACATGGTGTAATATATAGAGGACTGAGTAGTGAATCAGACAAGAGTAATAATGTCGCCGAAAGTGTATCTGACCTGTCAGAAGAAAATATTAACCTAACAAAAGATTTTTGCGTGATTTCAGGAAGAAAATCAAAAAGAGAAGAAAAATCAACCGTAAAAGTCAAGAGTAATAATGTCGCCGAAAGTGTATTTGACCTGTCAGAAGAAAATGTTAACCTAACAAAAGATTTTTGCGTGATTTCAGGAAGAAAATAAAAAAGAGAAGAAAAAATCAACCGTAAAAGACAAATAAAAAAAAAAACGAGAATAATTACACAAATCGAACAACACGTAAATTAAACCAAAATAAAGTTATTGCAAATCAAACCAAAAACTGAGAAGTCATTTATTGTAGTTGTGATTGTGGCTCACATCTTCCTCTGGTTTTACGTCCAGAAACGGCTTAAACGTCTTCTATGAGTCGAGGATATGCTTCCCATCCAGTTTTCTTAGAAGCTGGCAAACAGGGTCTTTTAACATCAGATTCCCAAGATGTTGCCATTCCCTTTGGAATTGCGGCCATAAATCAAGAATTTCTCTTTGTACGTCTCCACTAGGATGCGTCTCAAGAGAAAGTTGGATATTACCCAAATTCTCCTTACTCAGTCCATCCTTAATGAATTCAATTTTATCATCTCGATTAGAGGACGGAATCCCAATAGAACGACATTTACCATTACACGTCCATCATGCACATTTGTGGCAATTTGAACTCATGCGCTTTGCTCGTCGCTTCTTTGCAAAAGTGCTTCTACCTGTACCTGGTAAATGCAAAACAGGAAGATATTCATCTTCACGTACCTTGGCTTCAATTATCCAACGTATGTCTCCAGGAATCCCTTTGTGCATAAGCATTCTTAATCTTTCAAATCGAACTTGGTAAAGCTTCAGTAAAATATTTCGAGGAAAGGGAGGAAATCGTTTCTGCAATCTTGTGAGAATATCATCCATCCTGAAAAAAAAATGAAAAAAAATTGAAAGAGAAATTGGAAGAGAAATTGGAAGAGAAATTTATATACAATATCAGTTTTGTGGGTAGCTGATGGAACCGATTTAAATAATCACGGAGTACCGTTATCCGCCATTTAACCGGGGTTAAAAAAAATAAAAATTATATTTACATCTAGTTATTTTCAAAACAAGGATCAAAAAAAAAAAAAAAAAACAACATAAAAAGACTCAAAAATAAAACACTCTAAATAAAATCCTAAATTCTTCCCCCCACACATAATTCTTACATTGTCATTAATGTAATGCTATTATCCCCCAATGCAAGAATTATATGTAAGAGAAAAGAACTATTAAACAAAAGAAACTTATGCAGCCTAAATGAACTTAAAAACAGTAAACACAATTAACAAAGAAACATAAGAAATAAAAATAAAAACAATAAAAATAATAAAAGAAAAAGGAAAAGAAAGAGAAAGCAAATCTGAATATGGAAGGTTGGCAATTTCATCTTTAATTGGGCTGCCTTCCCAATTAACACTTGAGTTAGTGTTTTGAATCTAACCAACACCCCTTCTTGGCTTTTTACGCTTGTCAGGCTCATACATGAAATTTTCCAAATTTATGCGTTTGAGAGGTAGCTTTCTTTGCACAACAGTGGATGTATTCTCCATTACAAGTATTATTCCATCATCCTTGGTGGTGCATATCTCATCGAGGAATGATGCATCTTTTGGTACTTGTTGAATGACATCCACAAACAAACTGTTTAAGGTTTCCAACGTGTCTTGTTCATGTTCATCCTCCTTGAACTTTGCGAATCTACTAGGAAAAGGTGGAGAAGAAACATTAGTAAAAATTGGAATCTCAAACGTTACCTCAGGTGCTGAAATACTCTTATTTGGATCATTGGCTTCATTATCCTCAAGAATAGAATTCATCTCTAATTTTGTCTCATCCTCATCTTGTTCCTCATTCCTCAAGGTCACAATAGTAGTATTCTCCTTTGGGTTAATCATTGTTTGGGAAGGGAGTTCTTCAGATCTTTGTGCTACCCATCCCACCATACTACTAGTCAATTGGATCATTTGCTTTTCCAAACTCTGGATGCTTGCCCTTGTTTCCTGTTGAAATTGCAATGTATCAGTAACAAGAGAATAGACAAGATCTTCTAAAGAAGTACCTGAGTTTTGAGTCATATG
Organism: Fremontodendron californicum; assembly: GCA_030761205.1. Taxonomy (NCBI): domain Eukaryota; kingdom Viridiplantae; phylum Streptophyta; class Magnoliopsida; order Malvales; family Malvaceae; genus Fremontodendron; species Fremontodendron californicum. Next base: position 16,904,752 of record JAULJL010000010.1, on the reverse strand, counting down.
TGGTGGTTGAAAAAGATCTGGTTCTTGGGACCATGATTGATTGAAGCTAGATGGATGAGTGTAATTGGCATAAGGATCTACTTCTTGGTAATTTTTCGAGTAGCCATAATTAGTATGATCCCACCATCCCTCATGGTAAGTGTTTGAGTAATGATCATACTGTTGGTCTTGGAACACTTGATGGCCTTGACATCCTCCCATGGCCAATTGTTGAACTGGGAAGGTGAGATTGGCTTGTTGATTCTCCATGTTCATGTATGCCACCAACTCTTCAAGTGTTAGATTGCTCAATTCCATCGTTTTTTTTTTTTTTTCAAAATTTGATCAGAAAAACCCGTATGTACAAGAAAATAAAACTCATTAGAACTGAAAATAAGAATAAACCAAGTAACAAATAAACTAAAGAAAACAATCCCCGGCAACGGCGCCAAAAATTTGATGCACCCAAAAGAGTGTATCTTATTTAACCTTGCACTAAAAAGATAAATTGTAAGTATAGTAGTTAGCAAGGGTCGAGTCCTCAGGGATTGGGTTTTAGTTTATAAGTTAATAGTTTAAAACTTAAATTCAAGAACAATAAAAGAAAAGGGGTTTTTGAAGCCACATTTAAACTAAAGTAAATAATAAGAATAAGATGCAAGGCGGTATAACCAGCCAATAAAAATATATATACTAAATTAGGCGGTATAACCAGCCAATAAAAATATATATACTAAATTAGGCGGTATAACCAGCCAATAAAAATAAATATAAAAAATAAGCAAACTAAAAGTAAGAAAACAAATAAGTAAGAAGAATCAAATATGAAAAATATGGTTAAGGTTTCATTCTCCACCACTAGACATCATTAAGAATCAATTTCAGATCTATCAATATCAACCAACTATCAAAGTTAACAACCGTAGATAACAACAAGCTCTGTTACCCCAATCTTTCCTTAGTTTGTCGTTAAATAGAACAAGCTCTCTATTTAATCTCTAACCATTAAACAACCTAGAATAAGCTCTCTAAATTCAATTTAATGGCAGCTTTATGATGAGAAAGATAGGTTGATCTAAGCAACAAACACATAAGCTCGGATTGTTCAACTTAGGTTATGTTCCACTTTGCAATTATTGAAAACTTGACCATAATCATTAATCACAAATTGCCACTTATGAATAGGAAATCAAGACAATTACACGGATCAAGACTCCTAAACTAGCAATAGATAATTATCAAGATCTATCTAGTTGTACACCTAAATAAATCAAGACAACATCATGAACAATTCTTGTAGAAGAACATAAGCAACTTTGATAGAAAATTAATGATAGATAGAATCTGAAAATCAATCACAAAACATGTCTAGGGCTTTGAAATCACCCTTAACCAAATAGAAGTTTAGCCTAGCATAGGCATTGTAAACATAAACATAAAATTAAAGAAAATCTAAGAATAAAATAAAAGAAAGAAAGAAGAAGAGGAAGAATATTAATTATCCAACCTCTTGCTCTCTCTAAAGAAAAAGAAAACTAGAGAAAAGAAAGAAAACTAGAGAAAAGAAAGAATAAGAAAACTTAGAGAATTTTATTAAAATGGCTAATATCCTACCTATGTACAATATGCTCCCTTACAATCATCCAAGGCCCTCTATTTATACACATTTTGGAGGGCTAAATGACAAGAGACAAGCTTTACAAATTTCAAAGGTAGGTATATGACGATTTTGATCAGCCAACTTGATGGTCGATTTCGTCAATATTGGAGGCCTGATCTGATCACATGGTCTTCCAGACAAAGGTTCCCCTATCAGTTACGGAACCATAGCCGTTGGAATCAGCTCATTTGATGATGTGGTTAAGCAGATATGGGCAAAATACGAAAACATGTCAGCACAGACGTCATTGCACATCAGCCACCTTGATGGTCGATTTCTTCAATATTGGAGGCCTGATCTGATCACATGGTCTTCTAGACAAAGGTTCCCCTATCAGTTACGGAACCATAGCCGTTGGAATCAGCTCATTTGCTGATGTGGTTAAGCAGATATGGGCAAAATACGAAAACATGTCAGCACAGACGTCATTGCACATCAGCCAACTTGATGGTCGATTTCGCTAGGGAAAACGACTCCGTTTTAAGAAGTGTAAAACATGAAAAAGATAGATATGCCTCTTAGCTTTGCATGGCTACAAATTTCAGCCTTATTGCTTCAGTGAAACTCGAGATATAGCTGATATGGCAAAAGGTGTCGGAATTGAAACTGAACTGGATTTGCCCTTAATTCTAGTAATCTGAAATCACTCAAAGAAACTTGTGAAAAACACCAAAATACATAAAAATATAAAAGATCATAAACACAATTAGACTAAACAATAATAACTCGTATTTGACACAAAACATTAATAAAACATAACTAAAAACTATATAATTATACGAGTTATCATTAGATAATGCTGTGGATAATGGATTCATGTTTTCAGAGGCAAGGAGAACCATAATTTCTGCTACAACCATTGAAGATTTATTCAAAAAGCTTCAAGCTTATGAGTGTTTATCTGCTACGGTTGTTTCGCAAACGCTCGGAAAAAGAAAAAGAGATATGGACGAGCAAGGAGTGGATTGCACTTTGTCTTTGTGACATTATCTAACATTTTATTTGTTGAGTCTCAGTTATAATAAGTGGTTAGCAACCTCTGCAGGTAATATCTCCTAAATCTACCTTTAGTATTTTAGTAACCTCGGCTATTGGGGACAATGTCATATTTTAGTAGGGGGTAAGGGACATATTTTGCTAATTTAAAAAAAAAAAAAATTTGTTGTGTTTTAAGACATTTAGAAGTATTCATTCTGAACAAGGTCTGAGTAAGGGAGACTTGAGACATACCTTGTCAGTTTGATTTAATCTTCTTCTTCTTCAAAAAAAAAAAAAAGCATGTTTAGACTTAGTGTGTTTTAGTTACTTTCAATACTATGATGAGATATGAATTGTATAAGTCTAAAACAGATTTATTAGTGAGAAGATTTTCATGAGAATTGAGCTTGATATCAACCTTTTTATGAGCCAATGTTAATATGATATGTTGATTGAGAAAGAAGCATGTTTAGACTTAATCTGACTTGTATAATCATCCTTGTGAGTTTTTGAGCCTATAATGATTGATGCATTATATAAATCAATCTAATTTCTTTCTTGAGTGCTCTTATGATTACATGATTCTCTAGAACTTGCTTTAGACCTTTGATGCACCCAAAAGAGTGTATCTTATTTAACCTTGCACTAAAAAGATCAATTGTAAGTATAATGATTAGCAAGGGTCGAGTCCTCAGGGATTGGGTTTTAATCTTTGAGTTATTAGTTTATAACTTACGTTCAAAGAAAACAATAAAAGAAAAGGGGTTTTTGAAGCCAGATTTAAACTAAAGTAAATAATAAGAATAAGATGCAAGGCGGTATAACCAGCCAATAAAAATATATATACTAAATTAGGCGGTATAACCAGCCAATAAAAATAAATATACTTTTAAAAATAAGCAAACTAGAAAAGTAAGAAAACAGGTAAGTAAGAAGAATCAAATATGAAAAATATGGTTAAGGTTTCATTCTCCACCACTAGACATCATTAAGAATCAATTTCAGATCTATCAATATCAACCAACTATCAAAGTTAACAACCGTAGATAACAACAAGCTCTGTTATCCCAATCTTTCCTTAGTTTGTCGTTAAATAGAACAAGCTCTCTATTTAATCTCTAACCATTAAACAACCTAGAATAAGCTCTCTAAATTCAATTTAATGGCAGCTTTATGATGAGAAAGATAGGTTGATCTAAGCAACAAACACATAAGCTCGGATTGTTCAACTTAGGTTCTGTTCCACTTTGCAATTATTGAAAACTTGACCATAATCATTAATCACAAATTGCCACTTATGAATAGGAAATCAAGACAATTACACGGATCAAGACTCCTAGACTAGCAATAGATGATTATCAAGATCTATCTAGTTGTACACCTAAATAAATCAAGACAACATCATGAACAATTCTTGTAGAAGAACATAAGCAACTTTGATAGAAAATTAATGATAGATAGAATCTGAAAATCAATCACAAAACATGTCTAGGGCTTTGAAATCACCCTTAACCAAATAGAAGTTTAGCCTAGCATAGGCATTGTAAACATAAACATAAAATTAAAGAGAATCTAAGAAGGAAATAAAAGAAAGAAAGAAGAAGAAGAAAATAAAGAAAAAGAAAACTAGAGAAAAGAAAGAAGAAGAAAACTTAGAGAATTTTATTACAATGGCTAATATCCTACCAATGTACAATACCTCTTACAATCATCCAAGGCCCTCTATTTATACTTATTTTGGAGGACTAAATGACAAGAGACAAGCTTTACAAATTTCAAAGGTAGGTATAATAGGTGGGTGCATTTTTCTAACAATTTTCGTCATATTGTATGACAATTTTGATCAGCCAACTTGATGGTCGATTTTGTCAATATTGGAAGCTTGATCTGATCACATGGTCTTCTAGAAAAATGTTCCCCTATCAGTTAGTGATCCATAGCCGTTGGAATCAGCTCATTTGATGATGTGGATCAGAAGATATAGGCAAAATACCAAAACAGGTCAGCACAGACGTCATTGCACATCAGCCAACTTGATGGTCGATTTCGCTAGGGAAAACGACTCCGTTTCAAGAAGTGTAAAACATGAAAATGTTAGATATGCCTCTTAAATTTGCACGGTTAAAATTTCAGCCTTATTGCTTCAGTGAAACTCCAGATATAGCTGATATGGAAAAAGGTGTCGGAACTGGAACTGAACTGAATTTGCCCTTAATTGTTGAATTAACCTAGTAATCTGAAATCACTCAAAGAAACTCGTAAAAAAAACACCAAATTACATAAAAATATAAAAGATCATAAACACAATTAGAATAAGCAATAATAACTCGTATTTGACACAAAACAATAATAAAACATAACTAAAAACTATATAATTATACGAGTTATCAACCTTGATGAGACTATATTGATGCATGTGACAACATGAATATGATAGAGGCATTAGGATTTTTAGCCAGGGCCAAACAGCCATCCCTTATTGATGTTCCAAGAGAACACACCCTTAGTGAACCAATTTGAGCCTACATTGAATAAGCTATCTCTTTGGTAACCATAACTTGTCCCTAACCTAAATATACTTATATCCTTACCTTTGTTCCAAAGATGAATTAGCATGTTTTGAGACAAGTTGCAAAGACAAGGAAGATCTATTGAAAATTTGGGTTAGAAACAAGAAATAAGTGTGGGGGGGGGGGGAAAGAAAAGAAAAGTCAAAAGAAAAAAAAAAGAAATGGAATGGAATACTGGCAAATACATTCAAAAAAAATATGAATCATCTCTTGAATTTTGGGAAAAAGAAAAAGATGTTACAAAGTTGTTTAGAATGAAGAAAAGGCCCAACATGAATATCCGGCCTAGGTGACTATGTACTTGTAAAGAGTTTTGAGAAGTTTCTTTGTATGATCTTATTATGTCTCTAAACTTTATGAACTCTTTGGAACCTTTGTGATATCTTTATCCTTTTGTTCTTCAATCACATTACAAACCCCTTGGCCCCATTACAACCTTGATTAAAGACCTCTTGATTCTTGAAGTTGTATGATCTAAATAGTGGAGAATAGGTGGACAAGCAAGAATATGGTAGAACTGTTTTCATGAGATTGATTGAGTGTAAACACTTTACCACTACTTTAAAGAATGAAAATCAAGAGAGTATCCCATGTGAGAAGTTGAGATTAAGTTTGAATATGCACTATTTTGATTGAAATATGTTATGTTAATATTGGCTTAACTCAAACTATTTACATTCAAGCAAGATTTTTTGTGAATTTCTTTAAGCTATTGATTAGTTTTTAAGACTTGTCCAATGATTATCTCTAATTTATAGTGGAAGGATTAGTTATAATTATTATTTTTAGTTGTTCTTATGTCTTCAATGTTTGTGGGTATCGTCCTAGTAAACCCTCACGAGACTAAACTCGTCCACTAGGGACACCTAGGGGTTTAAAGGCTTGTGTCACATGCTAAGTGCCACCGTGATTTCCTACGAAAGTGGATTAGATTAGATTTTTTTATTTTATTTTTATTTGTTTTTGCTCGAGGACTAGCAACAATCTAAGTGTGGGGGTGTGATAACTCGTATAATTATATAGTTTTTAGTTATGTTTTATTATTGTTTTGTGTCAAATACGAGTTATTATTGCTTAGTCTAATTGTGTTTATGATCTTTTATATGTTTATGTAATTTGGTGTTTTTTTACGAGTTTCTTTGAGTGATTTCAGATTACTAGGTTAAATCAACAATTAAGGGCAAATTCAGTTCAGTTCCAGTTCCGATACCTTTTGCCATATCAGCTATATCTGGAGTTTCACTGAAGCAATAAGGCTGAAATTTAACCGTGCAAATTTAAGAGGCATATCTAACTTTTTCATGTTTTACACTTCTTGAAACGGAGTCGTTTTCCCTAGCGAAATCGACCATCAAGTTGGCTGATGTGCAATGACGTCTATGCTGACCTGTTTTGGTATTTTGCCCATATCTTCTGATCCACATCAGCAAATGAGCTGATTCCAACGGCTATGGATCACTAACTGATAGAGGAACATTTTGGTAGAAGACCATGTGATCAGATCAAGCTTCCAATATTGACAAAATCGACCATCAAGTTGGCTGATCAAAATTGTCATACAATATGACGAAAATTGTTAGAAAAATGCACCCACCTATTATACCTACCTTTGAAATTTGTAAAGCTTGTCTCTTGTCATTTAGTCCTCCAAAATGTGTATAAATAGAGGGCCTTGGATGATTGTATGAGGCATTGTACATTGGTAGGATATTAGCCATTGTAATAAAATTCTCTAAGTTTTCTTCTTCTTTCTTTTCTCTAGTTTTCTTTTTCTTTATTTTCTTCTTCTTCTTTCTTTCTTTTATTTCCTTCTTAGATTCTCTTTAATTTTATGTTTATGTTTACAATGCCTATGCTAGGCTAAACTTCTATTTGGTTAAGGGTGATTTCAAAGCCCTAGACATGTTTTGTGATTGATTTTCAGATTCTATCTATCATTAATTTTCTATCAAAGTTGCTTATGTTCTTCTACAAGAATTGTTCATGATGTTGTCTTGATTTATTTAGGTGTACAACTAGATAGATCTTGATAATTATCTATTGCTAGTCTAGGAGTCTTGATCCATGTAATTGTCTTGATTTCCTATTCATAAGTGGCAATTTGTGATTAATGATTATGGTCAAGTTTTCAATAATTGCAAAGTGGAACATAACCTAAGTTGAACAATCCGAGCTTATGTGTTTGTTGCTTAGATCAACCTATCTTTCTCATCATAAAGCTGCCATTAAATTGAATTTAGAGAGCTTATTCTAGGTTGTTTAATGGTTAGAGATTAAATAGAGAGCTTGTTCTATTTAACGACAAACTAAGGAAAGATTGGGATAACAGAGCTTGTTGTTATCTACGGTTGTTAACTTTGATAGTTGGTTGATATTGATAGATCTGAAATTGATTCTTAATGATGTCTAGTGGTGGAGAATGAAACCTTAACCATATTTTTCATATTTGATTCTTCTTACTTACTTGTTTTCTTACTTTTCTAGTTTGCTTATTTTTAAAAGTATATTTATTTTTATTGGCTGGTTATACCGCCTAATTTGTATATTAACTTTGTTTTATTTTTATTGGCTGGTTATACCGCCTAATTTAGTATATATATTTTTATTGGCTGGTTATACCGCCTTTCATCTTATTCTTATTATTTACTTTAGTTTAAATCTGGCTTCAAAAACCCCTTTTCTTTTATTGTTTTCTTTGAACGTAAGTTATAAACTAATAACTCATAGATTAAAACCCAATCCCTGAGGACTCGACCCTTGCTAATCATTATACTTACAATTGATCTTTTTAGTGCAAGGTTAAATAAGATACACTCTTTTGGGTGCATCAAATTTTTGGGTGCATCAAATTTGATGCACCCAAAAGAGTGTATCTTGGGCTCGAATCATCCTTTCCTGATACAACTGCCCGTGACAAATTGCTTTCAATATTTTCTTCTCGATGAGATTCAACTGTTTATAATGAGCTCTAACCCATTCTGCTTCCTCTAGGCCAACTTCCATCAAAACCCGAAGTGAAGGGATCTCAACTTCAATAGGTAGCACTGCTTCCATCCCGTATACCAAAGAAAATGGTGTTGCCCCTGTAGATGTGCGGATTGAAGTACGATATGCATGAAGAGCAAAAGGCAAGATTTCATGCCAATCTTTGTACACATTGGTCATCTTCTCGACGATCTTCTTGATGTTCTTGTTAGCTGCTTCTACTGCGCCATTCATCTTTGGACGGTAAGGTGCCGAATTATGATGTGTGATTTTGAATTGAGTACACACTTCTCTCATCATCTTATTGTTCAAATTGAGAGCATTATCCAAAATAATTCTTTCTGGCAACCCGTAACGGCATATGATTTCTTTCTTGACGAATCAATAGTAACCTGCCCTCATAATCTGTTTAGCAAGCATGTGACCATTAGCATGGGTGCCACATATCCCTTCATGGACCTCTTCTATGATTCTCTGAGCTTCAGCAGACCCTACACATCTTAATAAGACTTGATCTTTCCCTTTCTTGTAGAGAATCTCACTGTCTAGAACAAAACCCATTGCTAACCTTCTCAAAGTCCTCTTGTCATTCTCTGTTGCTTGTTCTAGATACTGTTGACTCTTAATGTACTGCAAGATGTCGTTATACCAAGGAAGGCCATCTGCTTCTTCTTCAATACTCAAATAGTGGGCAGGAGACTTAAATATACTCATCTTGATCGGCACAACTCCGCCCCTTCATTCACTTTAAACATTGATGACAAAGTAGCCAGAGCATCTGCCATTTGGTTTTCTTCTGGAGGAAAGTAATTGAAATTCACTTCTTCAAACTCCTCCAATAAACTCAGTATGAGTTCTCGATATTGGATTAGCTTTGTATCTCGGGTTTCCCATTCTCTTCTCGTAGCTGGTAAATCACTAAGGCTGAGTCTCCAAAAACTTACAATACTTTGATCTTTCTATCTACTGCAGCCCGAAGGCCCATAGTACACGCTTCATACTCAGCAGTATTGTTTGTACAATCAAAATCCAATCTAGCAGTGAAAGGATAATAATCTTCTTTTGGGTATATAAGCATTGCACCGATTCCATGCCCCATGGCGTTAGATGCATCATCAAAGTACATTTTCCATACTTTCTTCTTCAGGGGAATCTCGTATGCTTGAGACACATACATCAAATCTTCATCTGGAAAGTCAAAATTCAACAACTCATAATCTTCCACTACCCGACTTGCTAAGAATTCAGCCACTGCACTGCCCTTGATAGCTTTTTGACTTACATATACAATGTCGTATTCTGACAATAAAACCTGCCATCTTGCCGTCCTCCTTGACAAAGAAGGTGCTTCCAACATGTACTTGACTGGATCCAGCTTGGCAATCAACCACGTTGTGTGGTACAACATGTACTGTCTGAGTCTTCGAGCGGTCCAAGCTAGGGCACAACATAACTTCTCTACCGACAAATATTTCAACTCATAATCTATGAACTTCTTGCTGAGGTAGTAAACTGCCTGTTCTTTCTTTCCAGTTTCATCAAGCTGCCCCAAAACATAACCCATGGATCTTTCAAATATTGATAAATATAGTATCATTGGTTTATCCGGAATAGGTGGCATTAATACTGGTGGGTTGGATAAATAATGTTTAACCTTTTCAAATGCAATCTGACAACCTTCATCCCATTCTCCTGGATCACGTTTTCGAAGTAACTTAAATATTGGATCACATTTATCGGTTAATTGAGAAATAAACCGAGCAATGTAATTCAATCTCCCAGAAAGCCTTTTGAGTGCGAGGTGGTGGCAGATTCTGAATAGCCTTCACTTTATCCGGATCAATCTCAATTCCTCTTTTGCTGATGACAAAACCCAACAATTTCCCCGAGCTGACTCCAAAAGTGCATTTTGCCGGATTTAGCTTGAGTCTAAACTTTCTTAGTCGTTCAAAGAGCTTCTTAAGATTCGCAATATGCTTCTCTTCTCCTTGGGACTTAGCGATCATATCATCAACGTAGACCTCAATTCCCTTATGCATCATATCATGAAACAAGGTTACCATGGCTCTTTGGTATGTTGCCCCAGCATTCTTCAACCCAAATGGCATTACTTTATGTAGAAAGTTTCCCACATTGTACCAAATGTGGTTTTCTCCATGTCTTCCGGTGCCATCTTGATCTGATTGTATCCTGAGAATCCGTCCATGAAAGAAAATAAAGCACTCTTTGCTGTATTATCCACTAGAGTATCCATATGGGGCAACGGGAAATTATCTTTAGGACTGGCCTTGTTCAAATCTCGGTAATCAACGCATATCCGTACCTTGCCATCCTTCTTTGGTACAGGAACAATATTTGCCACCCATTCTGGATATTTTGCCACCTCTAAGAGTCCAGCATCAAATTGCTTCTTCACCTCCTCTTTTATCTTTAACAGCATATCAGGCCTCATTCTTCTCAACTTTTGCTGAATTGGCTTGCATTCGGCTTTAAAGGGAGCTTATGAACCACAATATCCGGATCTATCCCTGGCATGTCCTGGTAAGACCATGCAAACATCCACATACTCCTGGAGCAAAGTTATCAGTTCACCTTTTATTGATGGTGAGAATGAAGTTCCAATTTTGACTTCTTTTATCTCTTCATCATTTCCCAAATTTATCGTTTCCAATAACTCCTTATGAGAAAGTACTTGTTTCTCCTCTTGTTCAATTTTCCTTAAGAGATCCGGAGGTAGACCATAATCCTTAGTATCTTTATTAGCCTCAAATCACCCGTACAAATGGGTCTTTCAAAATCAATTTTAGAATTACTGACAGGAAGGTCCTCATATTCCGCATCCGCACACCTGTAAATAGGTGGAGAAGAAACAATATAGAAAAATATATAATGAAAACAAAATAAATAACAAAAATGAAAGAATATGGACACATCAATATGGATAAAATGCATTATGCTTGTTATTTATTGAATGAAAATGTTTAAAAGCCCATTACAGAAAAAACTCTTAATATCTCTGGGTAAAGATAATTAAGATTGCTTTTTTTTTTTTAAATTATTACTTTGGAATAGACTTAAAAACTATGGGCAACTCAGTCGCACTCTAGTTGGTTAGTCTATATCCTGGCAGACAAGGTCGCACCATCCAGTTAGCATTCTCTCTTTCAATTGTGTCTTCCTCAGTCGTGCAGATCTCCACATCATACATCTGCTCATCCCTATTCACCTAAAATCTCTCGAAGGCTTGCTCATCATTACGAGCACATCATAAAAATTCTTTTCTCCAAACAGAGAACCAGCTGAGCGAAAGCTGTGAAGGATAGGTGGGAATATCATAGGCTCCTATTCAATATCCATACCAGTAAGACGGGCCATCCTCCTTTGTCGGTTCCTTTCAATTTGTTTTCTTTTCTCATGGGCCTTCGGAAGATACCCTAGGCCAAACCGATCTTTCTTTCCTTTTACTTCCATCGCTCGAGCCATTCCTTGAAGATATTTCCCGAGACCTTTTCCAGCCCTGCAGCCTTTTCCCATAGTGGTTCTTACCCCTAGCCTTGTGTTCTTGGACAGCCTCGGTTTCAGAATTTTTCGTCCTTCAACGACAAAAACTGCATTTACAAATTCCAAAGGCCGGAAAGAACACTCCACGGCATTTTCATTGGGCTCAACATAAGGAGATTCAGTAGATGCGGAGGCTATTATATCTTTTTCTCCTGATACTATAATCAAACGGTCCTCCATCACAAATTTTAGTTTTTGGTGAAGAGACGAGGGTACAGCCCCAGCTGAATGTATCCACGGCCTTCCCAACAAGAAATTGTAAGATGGATTAATATCCATGACCTGGAAGTTCACTGTATAAATGCAAGGGCCTATCTCCAGAGGAACTTCAATGGTTCCCATAACCTCTCTCCTTGTTCCATCAAAAGCCCTGACCACTGTGCAACTTGGTATCATATAGGATATATCCACGGGCAATTTGGATAGGGTTGCTAAAGGCATCACATTTAGTGAAGAACCATTATCCAAGAGGACTCTTGGTAATATGTGCCCCTTACAAGTGGTAGTTATATGGAGAGCTTTCGTTGATCCAATACCATTAGGTGTTATCTCTTCATAGCTGAAAAATATGTAGACATCTACTGCGATGTTTACCACCAGCCTATCCAGCTTTTCCACTGATATATTATTAGCCACGTATGCCTGATTCAATACTCTTAACAGGGAATTTCTGTGTGGTTCTAAATTCAAAAGCGAGGACAAGATTGAGATCCTAGCTGGTTGACGTTGCAGTTGTTCAACCACACTATACTTACTGTGCTTTATAAATTTTAAGAACTCACAGGCTTCCTTCTCACATACTGGTTCTTTTATTCTGTTAACCGGGGATGATCCCCTCTCTATTTTTTTTGGCAAATCCATCTCAATATAGATTGGCTCGACTACCTTCTTTCCTTTATATGTTTCTCTATCTTTTCCTGCTAACCCCTGTTTAGCAGCCTCCGGAGCATAACACCTCCCGCTTCAGGTTAAATGCCCCACACCTGTGATATCCTGCTGGTTTGAAGATCCAGGCATAACCATGCTGCAGTCATATTTCCATGGTGCAGCCTTGTTTTCCTTGTATGAAAAGGAAACGGGTAAATCAATGATTAACTTGGGCGCATTTTCCTAGTTGACTGGCATAACTTTCTCCTTTGGTTCATCATAGTAGATGATCAGGGGTCTTCCTATCCCATAGCCACCTGTATTTTCAATGACTTCTATTTCCCCCTCTATCTCCTCGTAGAATTGGGCTTCTCCATTATCCATCATCCTTTGGACTTTAACCCGAAAGTCCCCGCAATCTTGTATGTCATGGCCTCCACATCTATGGAACGGGCACCAATTATGCACCTTTTTTGCAACCATTTTCAGACTATCTATATCTTTCACCAATCCTGCCTTGACCATTTCAACCCATATTGTCAGCATCGGAGTCTTAACCTCCCAAATATGCCCTCTCTGGTCAATATTGCATTTACCTGATTCCCAGCATGATTGGGCAATGGGTTTCCAGCTACGTTCGACCCATTTTTTGATCCAAACTTCACAACCCCAGCATTAATCAGGTTTTGGACTTTCTTTTTGAAGGCTAGGCAATCTTCAATCGATTGTCCTTGGATTCCCGCGTGGTATACACAGTTATTGTTTGCATTGTACCATCTTGGATATGGAGGTGTCAGAGGTTTGAGGTACACGGGTGCAACAAGTTGACCCTGCAATAGTTTTGGATATAGCTCACCGTAGGTGGTAGGAATCGGATCAAATTGGGGTTTTTGATCATACCTTGGTGAACGTTGGTCATTGCGCGCAGGCCCTTGTGTGTTTGGGACAATATTTCGGGGAAAGGTGATTTGAGGGGATATGCCAGTTGGGAATGGTTGTTGTGGTATATTGGTGTAGGGGAACGGGTTTTGGGTAAGGTGGTTGACATTGGGGTAGTAAGGATTATACCCCAGATATGGTGTGTAAGGTGTCGGAGGCTCATAAGGTGTAGTAGGAGTATAGGGCCTTGGTGGTGTATATGGTGTAGGAGGTATATAAGGGTATTGGTTGAAGCTTACTGCATAGGTTTCCTTCTTCTTCTTTGCAGGAAAAACTCTCTTTGGGTAGCAGACTTACCCCCTTCCATCTTCCCATTCTTAATAGCTCACTCAATCATTTCCCCAGATATTACCATATCTGCAAAATCCTTGGTAGCGTTTCCCACCAATTTGTCATAATAGGGTGCTTTCAATGTGTTGATGAAAAGCACCATGGTTTCTTTGTTGGTTAAAGGGGGTTGCACTCGTGTGGCCAAATCCCCCCACCTCTGCGAATACTCTTTGAAGGTCTCATTGGACCTCTTTTCCATATTTTGTAATGACAGCCTATCCGGTACCATGTCGGAAACATGCTTATAATATTCCATGAAAGCCCTGGCCAAATCCGTCCATGAACGAATCTTGGTACGACTCAGTTAATTGTACCATCGGGTGGCTGACCCTGTTAAGCTATCTTGGAAGCAATGAATAAGCAGTTTCTTGTTATCCTCATGCCCCGTCATCCTTCTGCAGTACATGGTCAGATGAGCTGATGGGTTGGTGGTCCCATTATACTTTTCAAAGTCTGGTACTTTGAACTTTGGGGGAATTACTAGATCGTGTACCAAGCTCATCTCTTTGGCATCTAGACTGCCAAATAACTCTGTTCCTTCCACACGCTCTTAGCCTTTCTTCCAACAGTTGATATTTTTTCTGAGATTCAGCGGTTTCGACCCTCTTCAATTCAACCATTTTGGCCCTTTCCTTTTCTGCCATTTCTTCGAAGTCTGGAACCTCAACCTCAATTGGATCAACTCCGATGTTACCCCTTTTTGGACCGAAATTCTGTGCTTCGGCCACTGGCTGGATGTAAATGTAGGAAGCTACCCCAGTTGGGAGTTCATTTCCCACAGGTTGGGATGTCTGGCCATTTCTCTGTACCACTTCTGGTCGATCTTCCTGATTTACTGCCCCCATTCCAGTAACTGAATTCTCTCCTGGCCACTTCTGCTTCATCATAGTGCTCATCATCTCCATGAGTTTTGTCATCTGTTCTCGTGTCTCCTCTTGAGACTTAGTTAACTGTTCTTGTAGTTCTTTCTGGATTCTTTCCATTCTTTCAATTCTGGCAAGCTGATCGTTTTCCATGGCTCTTGTTCGAGATCGAGTATTGTAAGGGTGTTGGAAATCTCGTTCTTTCTGAGTGCGACCAATTGTACTTTAGTTTTAAAAACCATGGATTAGAAATTATTGACACATTTCTTATTTTTATTTTATAATAAATGAATAAATGAATGAATGAACTAGTGTTAATGAATGAACAACTAAGTAATTGACTAAGTATATGAACTTAGATGACTAATTATAAAGAATAAATGAACGAACAAATAAATAAATGACTAATTGTATGAACAAATCTTAAAGAATAAATGAATGAATGATTATAAATGAATGAACAAATAAAATATATAAAAGAAAGAACTAGTGAATGATGAATGTATTTAAAGTATTGGCCCCGAGATAATTCCAACCAAACGGTCTTTCATTGATTTCCTGGAACTAAATACATCAAAGAAAAGTTCCCTGCTTTAGACAACATGATAATTTGTCTCTCCTAAAAACTATTACAAAATACTGGTAACTCCCTCGGATCCTGGACCTTCTTCACTGTCCTCTTTTGATTGCCTTGCTCTTCCATCTGATCCCTACTGTTCACGACCCTTTCACGTGTCAGCAGAAGCATCGCCGTGTAAGCTTTCCCTAGCTTGTTTCTCCAATTGATTTGCTCGGGCTTCCTCGTATTTTGCTTTCTCTTTCCAATAGTTATTCTCTTTCTTGAGGTTTTTGACCTCATGTTCCCACTCCCCGAAAGTCTTTAGAGTCCCCTCAAATCTGAGCTCAAAGTGGTACCTCTTGTTCTCCAAATGTAATTCCCGAAGATCGCCCTTAACGGTGTCCCTTTCTCTCTTGATCTATTCCTTTTCCTTTTCCCGAGCTGATTCCCTATTTTTCATGTCATCAAGCTCTTCTTGCAATTGGGCAATCTCTTTGCTCATCCGGGCCTTTTCTTTTTCAAATTCCGCCCTTGCGGTTTCTAACTCTGATGACATTTCCCTTGGTGGTGGATTCATGAACTGGACCTCCTCCCCATCTGATGTCAACAGTCTATCATTAACCCTTAATTCCCTCCATACCAGGTAATCAGGTGTGACGGTGTCGGCATATCTGGCCACTTTTATCTGGTGAGTTTTCTTTCATGCTTCAATCACTGCCCGCACTTTTCCAGGATATCCGTCTTCCCTATAAGTGAACTCTAATGATCCTAGATTATGAGTCACGTGTGTGAATTGCCGAGACTCAACCTGTCTTTGTACCAGCAGAGGCGCATAACTCACAGACCCCCAAATTTCGAGTAGTGGAACTCCCGGGTTGTCCCCACATTTGTACATAATCGGCATAGGAACCATCCATGGAGCTCTCCAAGTCACCATCTCCCCTTTTAGATTCCAGAACATGTTGACCCATTTCTCTTCATTCCCGTCTTTAGGCCAATCATTTTTGAAGGAATTCCCTAATCGAAACTAAAGTCTTCATGTACGGTTTGAAAGAAACATTTTCGATCTTCCAAAAGTGACTTTGAATCCAAATATAAAGGAGTTGTACACACCCCTAGATTCTCCCTTGTCCTGATCTTTTACAAAAATTCAAGGATCAGATAGTTTCAGCTATGATGGCCGGAGATGGGTTGATCTTCTGTTCTAACTTTTCAAAGAAATCAAACACGGCTATATCCACATGACCCAATATCTTCGGGAATATGATAAACCTGTAGATGGCTAGAGCGAAGATGTCCCTGGCTTTTTTTTTTGTCGGAACAACCCAATATCAACTGTCGGAGAGTTTCCCACGGAATGCACCCATTTTTCTGCTTTGTGTCCACATGACTCTCAACCCAATGTTGTATCCATTCCTGTGATCCTAGCCACTTTCTTCTTCAAACCTGAAGGTTTCATTTCCTTCAAATATACCCGATCAGGATTAGGACATTCAATACGTAACAGTGCCGAATATTCTTTGATCAATGGTGTCATATCCTCCTTATTAAAAGTGAAACATCTATAAGCAGGATTCCAAAACTTTACCATAGCCTGAATCAACCCACTATTGACCTGAATCGGAATTAAGAGTGCTATGTCTCCATATTTCTGAGTGAAGGCTTCTTTCTCTGATACATTCCACTGATTCCAAATGTCGGCTAACCCTCGGAGATTATTCTGTATAGGATCCACTTTGACTCTTTCCGGCAATACAGACACATAATCTTTCTTGAGGCAATCACCATCCTCCCTCTGATCTTTTTCCAACCTTGTCCTAACCACTGCATGATCTTCTATCACTGAAATAACCTGACGCTCCATGAAAGTCCTTTGGGTTGATAACTATCCCGAGGCCAATAAACTTCAAGTGTATGATGATGTCTATGATGCATGTCAAAGAAAAGAAAACAGAAAGAAATAGATTAGTAAAGAAATGAATTCACAAATACAACATAAATAACAACATGCTTTTTTTTATAAAAAAAGAATGTCCCAAAAATTTGAACAGAGCTTCGGCATTACGACGCCTTTGGGACAAAATAATAAAAAAATACGAGCGATATGATGTTCGTTCATCATCACCCAATTTGTATCTAACATATAGAAAGATGGTAAAAGGTTGGAAATGTTCCTCCATGTGTTCTTAAACTTCGGGTATCTAACAGAAATCCGGCATGGCTTTGCCTAGGTTCACTATATGAAGGTGAATCGGTTCTAAGGCCCCGAATTGTTCCTTATTGTCGCCGGTGAAGGCTAGTAAGGTACCCCAATAAAAGCGGGTTTAATTCGTTAGAGTATATTTTCCTATGCCCGTACGGAGGATTATCACGAAGGCATTAGGTACTTTATACTCCGGAAGTGTTTCACTAGCCCATACGGAGGATCAATCACGAAGGCGTAGTTACTTTACTCCCATTTAAAAGGACGGAACACGGGTAGAGGATTCATGTTATGCAAATGCAAATACAGTGTGTGTGGAGGAACAAAACAAACCTGTCACCACCTATTCTACAACCCTTATTCTAAATACCCCACTAAAATCAAACAATGTAAAGCATCAGTCAAGCAAACATATAAATATACGCAAAAAAATAACCAGAGAACAAATAATAATATGAACGCACATGAATATGGACATATTAAAACATTTTTTATTTTCAAAATTCACTTATATTTTAAAAAATATGGGAATTAAAATTAAATATCAATTAAACCAACAAAATCGAGACTTTGATAACACACGACTAATTCTAACCTGACTCTCTAATTGTCCCCAGTGGAGTCGCCAAGCTGTCGCAACCTAAAAAATAACGAGTCTCATCGCAAGACTTTATTATCCATTAAGCGTGACATTAAAAAAAATCGAGGAAAAATCGACTTAATTCCTCTAGAAAAATGAAGGTTTTGAAAATGACCTTAAAAAAGACATGGAGTCGCCACCAATCTTTTTTTAGCTAGGTGTGATCGTCCACCTATTAAATCCGGTTTTATAAAATATTTTAAAAATTAATTAAAATATTTTTAAAACCAATTTCAAGTCTGCGTTTTAAACCAGAGAAATCAAAGAAACGGGTTCGGGACTCGATTATGTATGGGGAAGGATTAGCACCCCCAAAACGCCCGTATAAAACGGTACCTTATTAATCGTGTTTTATCTCAAATCTCGGTGTAAAGTTTGTTTTAAATTTAGTATTTCAAGTTAATTCCCAATTTAAAGAAAAATAATTCCATTTTTAATTGAAAATGATCCGAAATTTATAAATTCAAAATTTTCCTATATTCCCCAACAAACGTGGCAAAATATAGAAATTTTTATTAATTTGGAAAACTTTCCGAATCATTCTCGTTTATTTGAAAGAAAGATATTCCTTTATTAATGATAATTGATGATATTCACTCCAGCAAACCCGTTAGAGAACTCATTAATTATTTTAACTCGGGAATATCTTTATTTTTTATTGAAAAATCATTATCCTTTTGAAAACATTTTAAAAGATATGAATATTTATATGCATGACATAAATAAAATGACATAGCAAAATCTAAATAATATAATGCATCCTAAATGATATAATATAATTTAAATGCCTTAACATATTCTAAATGAAATGAAATGTCCTAAGTTATATGACATATTCTAAATGAAATGAAATGACCTAGGTAGCATAATATGTTCTATATGAGATACAATATCCTAAGTCATATGATATATTCTAAATGAAATGAAATGACCTAAGTAACATAATATATTCTATATGAAATGTAATATCCTAAGTCATATGATATATTCAAAATGAAATGAAATGATCTAGGTGACATAATATATTCTATATGAAATAAAATAACCTAGGTAACATAATATATTCTATATCAATGACATAATTTAAATGACATGGCAAATATGGATGATATGGCATATAATTTAAATGACATGGAATATAAAATAATGCTATCATATAATATGCATGGAAATAAAAATGAAAATAATAATGCATGAACATAGTATATGCTAAATAATATAACAACAAAAAAAAAATTAAATAAGAAGCATAGGATATCATGAAATATTCCAAATCATATAATAAACAATATAACATAACTCAAAATCATAACAATATCATAGAAATTATCATAGCAAAAATCATATATTATATAAAATGCATGAATATGGAAAATGCAATGCATGAAAATGTACTTTTTTCCTTTAATTAAGGAAATTCGTATATCTAAAAAGATATCCGGCTACCTTAGGAAAATATGTCAAATTAAATATTCTAAAACCAAAATACTTTATGATTGTTTGAAAGCAATTTTGAAAAGCTTAGATTAAAAATAAAAACTGGACTAAACCCTTTTTTAAATGGCTCTAATTTTCTAAGTTTAAAATCCCGGACTTGACCACCCTTAACCCGAGAGTTAAAAAAAATCATTTTTAGAGTTTAAAAAGGGTTAGAAACTACCCTAAGTCAGTAGCTAACCTTCCTATCAGCCCCCTCTAAGTAACTTAACCAAAACAGAAAAATGATTTTTCTTTAAATTCAATTATCACTCCACTGTCCAGTTTTAAGCCACGTGATAAGCTCATAAAATATACATTTTATGCGTTTCTACCTTTAGTTTTTTTTTATGTTTTCGATCTTTATCTTGTTTACTTATAATATGTTTTTGAATTTTAGGTACAATAAGGAGAATGAAGTCAAAAGATGTCAATAATGATGGTAAAGAGCTTACAAAATCATAATCACAAGATGGAAGAAGACTTGGGAGTGAAAAATATCATTTTCTGGTTGAAAAACAATCAGGCAAATTTGACCTCTAGAGGTTGTTGTAAGGAAAACATGATGTTAGAATCTTTATTTGAAGAAACTTTCTTCTTTACTTTTGAAGTTGACTTGATTATCTTTCCAACGATATATTATGGGCCCAAATCGGATAAGAAATGGGCATTCAAAATGACGCTAGAAGATCTCCCTAAAAAACCCTGCAGCCAGAAAAACCCTAATCGCAAATCTGAAAAAAAGGCAAAAACGTGATTTTTGCACCTCCAGGCTTACTTGTGCGGCAAGGACATATTCTCAGGGTTTTAAAGCTCTATAAATACAATCTTCTGTACCACAAACTAGACATCTTTTGAGGAGACTCAAGGATCATTATTATTCTTCTTCTTCTTCTCCAATCTTTTATTTTTCTTTTTAGTTTTATGTATATATTATCTATGCATATGTTAGGCTAAACTTTTATTTGGTTAAAGGTGATTTCAAAGCCCTAGACATGTTATGTAATTAATTTTCAGAATCTATCTATCATTGTTTTCTATCAAATTTGCTTATATTCTTCCATTAAAATTGTTCATGATGATGTTTTGATTTGTTTAGGTGGCCAACTAGATAAATCTTGATAATTGTCTAATGCTAGTTTAGGAGTCTTGATCCGTGTAATTGTCTTGATTTCCTATTCATAAGTGGCAATTTGTGATTAATGATTATGGTCAAGTTTTCAATAATTGCAAAGTGGAACATAACCTAAGTTGAACAATCCGAGCTTATGTGTTTGTTGCTTAGATCAACCTATCTTTCTCATCATAAAGCTGCTATTAAATTGAACTTGGAGAGTTTATTCTAGGTTGTTTGATAGTTAGAGATTAAATAGAGAGCTTGTTCTATTTAACGACAAACTAAGGAAAGATTGGGGTAACAGAGGTTGTTGTTATCTACGGTTGTTAACTTTGATAGTTAATTAATGTTGATAGATATGAAATTGATTCTTAATGATGTCTAGTGGTGGAGAATGAAACCTTAACCATATTTTTCTCATATTTGATTACTTCTTATTTACTTGCTTTCTTCTTTGATTATAAGTCTTTAGTTTAAATTGATTTTAAAAAACCTCACCTTTTATTTTGTTTTCTTTGAATTTAGGTTTTAGACTAATAATTCTTAAACTAAAACTCAATCCCTGAGGACTCGACCCTTGCTAACTACTATACTTACAATTGATCTTTTTAGTGCAAGGTTAAATAAAGATACACTCTTTTGGGTGCATCAAGCTTTTGGCGTCGTTGTCGGGGATTGCTTTCTTTAGTTTATTTGGTACTTGGTTTATTCTTATTTTCAGTTCTAATTAGTTTTATCTTCCTGTACATACAGGTTTTTCTTTTCAAATTTTAAAAAAAAAAAAAAAGAAATGATGGAATTGAGCAATCTAACACTTGAAGAGTTGGTGGCATACATGAACATGGAGAAATCAACAAGCCAATCTCACCTCCCCAGTTCAACAATTGGCCATGGGAGGATGTCAAGGCCATCAAGGGTTCCAAGACCAACCGCATGATCATTACTCAAACACTTACCATGAGGGATGGTGGGTCATACTAATTATGGCTACTCAAAAAAATTTCAAGAAGTAGATCCTTATGCCAATTACACTCATCCCTCTAGCTTCAATCAATCATGGTCTCAGGAACCAGATCTTTTTCAGCCATCACATATGACTCAAAACTCAGGTACTTCTTTAGAAGATCTTGTCTATTCTCTTGTTACTGATACTTTGCAATTTCAACAGGAAACAAGGGCAAGCATCCAGAGTTTGGAAAAGCAAATGAGCCAATTGGCTAGTAGTATGGTGGGATGGGTAGCACAAAGATCTGAAGAACTTCCTGCCCAAACGATGATTAACCCAAAGGACAATGCTACTATTGTGACCTTGAGGAATGAGGAACAAGATGAGGATGAGACAAAGTCAGAGATGGATTCTATTCTTGAGGATAATGAAGCCACATATCCAAATAAGAGTATTTCGGCACCTGAGGTAACGTTTAAGATTCCAATTTTTACTAATGTTTCTTCTCCACCTTTTCCTAGTAGATTCACAAAGTTCAAGGAGGAGGAACATGAACAACACATGCCGGAAACCTTAAACAACTTGTTTGTGGATGCCATTCAACAAGTATCAAAATATGCTCCATTCCTCGATGAGATATGCACCAAAAAGGATGATGGAATAATACTTGTAATGGAGAATGCATCCACTTTTGTACAAAGAAAGCTTCCTATCAAACGCTCAAATTTGGAAAGTTTTATGTATGAGCCTAACAAGCCTAAAAAGCCAAGAAGGGGTATTGGTTAGGTTGGACAACTTAAATCAAGTGCTAATTGGGAAGGCAGCCGAATTAATGAAGAAATTACCAACCTGCCATACTCAGATTTGCTTTCTTTTCCTTTTTCTTTTATTATTTTTATTATTTTTATTGTTTTTATTTATTTATTTTTATGTTTATTTGTTAATTATTTGTTTAGTATTTTAGGATTATTTAGGTTGCATGAATTTGTTTTGTTTTGAGTCTTATTTATTTCTATTCTTATGTTATTAGTTCTTTTCTCTTACACATGATTCTTTCATTTGGGTTAATAGCATTACATTGAGGACAATGTAAGAATTAAGTGCGGGGGGAAGGATTTAGGATTTATTTTATTTTTGGCTATTATTTTTTTTATGAGTCTTTAATATTATTATTATTATTAAAATTTTTAGTGTGTTTTAGTTCTTTTCTATACTATGATGAGATATGAATTGGATATGTCTGAAACTGATCATTAGTGGTAAGATTTTCATGAGAATTAAGCTTGATTGATATCACTATTTTTCATGAGCCAATGTTAATATGATATATTGATTGAGATTGAAGCATGTTTAGACTTAAAATTGACTTGTATAATTATCCTTGTGAGTTTCGAAACTATATGATTGATGCATTATACATATCAATCTAATTTCTTTCTTGACTGTTTTTATGATTACTTGATTCTCTAGAACTTGCTTTAAACCGTTTGAGACTATATTGATACATGTGATAACATGAATATAATAGAGGCATTAGGATTATAACCAGAGCCAAACAGCCATCCATTATTAATGTTCCAAGAGAACATCCCCACTAGTGAGCCAATTTGAGCCTACATTAAATATGCTATTTTATTGGTAACCACAACTTACACCTAGCCTAAATATACTTATATCCTTACCCTTGTTCTAAAGATGGATTATATATTTTGGGGTATATTGCAAAAAACAAGGGATATTTTTAGTTGAAAATTTGGGTTGGAAACAAAAGATAAGTGTGGGGGAAGAAAAGAAAAGAAAAAGTCAAGAGAAAAAGAAAGTGATCATTGTCAAATATATTCCCATATTGAAAAAAATAATCATATCTTCAACTTCTAGTTAAAGTAAAGAAAAAAATGTTACAAAGTTGGTTAGAATGAAGCAAAGGCTCAACACGAATATTTAGCCTATTATTATGTGCTTTATAAGAATTTCGAGAAGTTTTATTTGCAAAATCTTATTTTGTCTCTAAATTCTATGAAGTCTTTGGAACCTTTGTAATATCTTTTATCTTATATTCTTTAACCACATTACAACCCCTTGGCCCCATTACAACCTTGATTAAAGACCTCTTGATTTATGAAGTTGCATGATCTAAATAGTGGATAATAGGTGGACAAGCAAGCATATGGTATAACTGCTTTCATGAGATTGATTGAGTATAAACACTTTACCACTACTTTAAAGAGTGAAAATCATGAGAGTATCCTAGTGAGAAATTGAGATTAAGTTTGAATATGCACTATTTTGATTGAAATATGTTATGTTAATATTGGCTTAACTCAAACTATTTACATTCAAGGAAGATTTTTTGTGAATTTCTTTAAACTATTGATTAGTTTATAAGACTTGTCCAATGATTATCTCTAATTTATATTGGCAGGATTTGTTGTAATTATTATTATTATTATTTTTTGTTATTTTTTTTAGTTTTTCTTATGTCTTCAATGTTTGTGGGTATCGTCCTAGTAAACCCTCACGAGACTAAACTCGTCCACTAGGGACATCTAGGGGTTTAAAGGCTTGTGTCACATGCTAAGTGCCACCGTGATTTCCTACGAAAGTGGATTAGAGTAGATTTTCTTATTTTATTTTTATTTTGTTTTGCTCGAGGACTAGCAAAAAGCTAAGTGTGGGGGTATTTGATAAGCACATAAAATATACATTTTATGCCTTTCTACCTTTAGTTTTTGTTATGTTTCGATCTTTATCTTGTTTACTTATAATATGTTTTTGAATTTTAGGTACATGTTATCCCAATCTTTCCTTAGTTTGTCGTTAAATAGAACAAGCTCTCTATTTAATCTCTAACCATTAAACAACCTAGAATAAGCTCTCTAAATTCAATTTAATGGCAGCTTTATGATGAGAAAGATAGGTTGATCTAAGCAACAAACACATAAGCTCGGATTGTTCAACTTAGGTTATGTTCCACTTTGCAATTATTGAAAACTTGACCATAATCATTAATCACAAATTGCCACTTATGAATAGGAAATCAAGACAATTACACGGATCAAGACTCCTAAACTAGCAATAGATAATTATCAAGATCTATCTAGTTGTACACCTAAATAAATCAAGACAACATCATGAACAATTCTTGTAGAAGAACATAAGCAACTTTGATAGAGAATTAATGATAGATAGAATCTAAAAATCAATCACAAAACATGTCTAGGGCTTTGAAATCACCCTTAACCAAATAGAAGTTTAGCCTAGCATAGGCATTATAAACATAAACATAAAATTAAAGAAAATCTAAGAAGAAAATAAAAGAAAGAAAGAAGAAGAGAAAGAATATTAATTATCCAACCTCTTGCTCTCTCTAAAGAAAAAGAAAACTAGAGAAAAGAAAGAAGAAGAAAACTTAGAGAATTTTATTAAAATGGCTAATATCCTACCTATGTACAATATGATCCTCTACAATCATCCAAGGCCAAGAGAAAGCAAATCTGAATATGGAAGGTTGGCAATTTCATCTTTAACTGGGCTGCCTTCCCAATTTACACTTGAGTTAGTGTTTTGAATCTAACCAACACCCCTTCTTGGCTTTTTAGGCTTGTCAGGCTCATACATGAAATTTCCCAAATTTATGCGTTTGAGAGGAAGCTTTCTTTGCACAACAGTGGATGCATTCTCCATTACAAGTATTATTCCATCATCCTTTGTGGTGCATATGTCATCGAGGAATGGAGCATATTTTGATACTTGTTGAATGACCTCCACAAACAAGTTGTTTAAGGTTTCCGGCATGTGTTGTTCATGTTCTTCCTCCTAGTGGACGAGTTTAGATTCTATCTATCATTAATTCTCTATCAAAGTTGCTTATGTTCTTCTACAAGAATTGTTCATGATGTTGTCTTGATTTATTTAGGTGTACAACTAGATAGATCTTGATAATTATCTATTGCTAGTTTAGGAGTCTTGATCCGTGTAATTGTCTTGATTTCCTATTCATAAGTGGCAATTTGTGATTAATGATTATGGTCAAGTTTTCAATAATTGCAAAGTGGAACATAACCTAAGTTGAACAATCCGAGCTTATGTGTTTGTTGCTTAGATCAACCTATCTTTCTCATCATAAAGCTGCCATTAAATTGAATTTAGAGAGCTTATTCTAGATTGTTTAATGGTTAGAGATTAAATAGAGAGCTTGTTCTATTTAACGACAAACTAAGGAAAGATTGGGATAACAGAGCTTGTTGTTATCTACGGTTGTTAACTTTGATAGTTGGTTGATATTGATAGATCTGAAATTGATTCTTAATGATGTATAGTGGTGGAGAATGAAACCTTAACCATATTTTTCATATTTGATTCTTCTTACTTACTTGTTTTCTTACTTTTAGTTTGCTTATTTTTTTTATTGGCTGGTTATACCGCCTAATTTGTATATTAACTTTGTTTTATTTTTATTGGCTGGTGATACCGTCTAATTTAGTATATATATTTTCATTGGCTGGTTATACCGCCTAATTTAGTTTATATATTTTTATTGGCTGGTTATACCGCCTAATTTAGTTTATATATTTTTATTGGCTGGTTATACCGCCTTGCATCTTATTTTTATTATTTACTTTAGTTTAAATCTGGCTTCAAAAACCCATTTTCTTTTATTGTTCTTGAATTTAAGTTTTAAACTATTAACTTATAAACTAAAACCCAATCCCTGAGGACTCGACCCTTGCTAACTACTATACTTACAATTTATCTTTTTAGTGCAAGGTTAAATAAGATACACTCTTTTGGGTGCATCAAATTTTTGGCGCCGTTGCCGGGGATTGTTTTCTTTAGTTTATTTGTTACTTGGTTTATTCTTATTTTCAGTTCTAATGAGTTCTGTTTTCTTGTACATACGGGTTTTTCTTATCAAATTTTGAAAAAAAAAAAAAAAAAAAAAAAAAAAAAAAACGATGGAATTGAGCAATCTAACACTTGAAGAGTTGGTGGCATACATGAACATGGAGAATCAACAAGCCAATCTCACCTCCCCAGTTCAACAATTGGCCATGGGAGGATGTCAAGGCCATCAAGTGTTCCAAGACCAACAGTATGATCATTACTCAAACACTTACCATGAGGGATGGTGGGATCATACTAATTATGGCTACTCGAAAAATTACCAAGAAGTAGACCCTTATGCCAATTACACTCATCCATCTAGCTTCAATCAATCATGGTCTCAAGAACTAGATCTTTTTCAACCACCACATATGACTCAAAACTCAGGTACAAAAAGATAGATATGCCTCTTAACTTTGCACGGTTAAAATTTCAGCCTTATTGCTTCAGTGAAACTCCAGATATAGCTGATATGGCAAAAGGTGTCAGAACTGGAACTGAACTGGATTTGCCCTTAATTCTAGTAATCTGAAATCACTCAAAGAAACTTGTGAAAAACACCAAATTACATAAAAATATAAAAGATCATAAACACAATTAGACTAAACAATAATAACTCGTATTTGACACAAAACAATAATAAAACATAACTAAAAACTATATAATTATACGAGTTATCAGTACAATAAGGAGAATGAAGTCAAAAGATTTCAATAATGATGGTAAAAAGCTTACAAAATCATAATCACAAGATGGAAGAAGACTTGGGAGTCAAAAATATTATTTTCTGGTTGAAAAACAATCAGGCAGATTTGACCTCTGGAGCTTGTTGTAAGGAAAACATGATGTTAGAATCTTTATTTGAAGAAACTTCCCACTTGACTTTTGAAGTTGACTTCATTATCTTTCCAACGATATATTATGGGCCCAAATCGGATAAGAAATGGGTATTCAAAATGACGCTAGAAGATCTTCCTAAAGAACCCTGTGGCCAGAAGAACCCTAATCGCAAATCTGAAAAAAAGAGAGGCAAAAACGTGATTTTTGCACCTCCAGGCTTACATGTGCGGCAAGGACTTATTCTCAGGGTTTTAAAGCTCTATAAATACCATCTTTTGTACCACAAACTAGACATCTTTTGAGGAGACTCAAGGATCATTATTATTCTTCTTCTTCTTCTTCTCCATTCTTTTATTTTTCTTTTTAGTTTTATGTATATATTATCTATGCATATGTTAGGCTAAACTTTTATTTGGTTAAGGGTGATTTCAAAGCCCTAGACATGTTATGTAATTAATTTTCAGAATCTATCTATCATTGTTTTCTATCAAAGTTGCTTATGTTCTTCCATTAAAATTGTTCATGATGATGTTTTGATTTGTTTAGGTGGCCAACTAGATAAATCTTGATAATTGTCTAATGCTAGTTTAGGAGTCTTGATCCGTGTAATTGTCTTGATTTCCTATTCATAAGTGGCAATTTGTGATTAATGATTATGGTCAAGTTGTCAATAATTGCAAAGTGGAACATAACCTAAGTTGAACAATCCGAGTTTATGTGTTTGTTGCTAAGATCAACCTATCTTTCTCATCATAAAGCTGCTATTAAATTGAACTTGGAGAGTTCATTCTAGGTTGTTTGATAGTTAGAGATTAAATAGAGAGCTTGTTCTATTTAACGACAAACTAAGGAAAGATTGGGGTAACAAGCTCTGTTATCCCAATCTTTCCTTAGTTTGTCGTTAAATAGAACAAGCTCTCTATTTAATCTTGAACCATCAAACAACCTAGAAGAAGCTCTCTAAATTCAATTTAATGGCAGCTTTATGATGTGAAAAATAGGTTGATCTAAGCAACAAACACATAAGCTCGGATTGTTCAACTTAGTTTATGTTCCACTTTGCAATTATCGAAAACTTGACCATAATCATTAATCACAAATTGCCACTTATGAATAGGAAATCAAGACAATTACACGGATCAAGACTCCTAAACTAGCAATAGATAATTATCAAGATCTATCTAGTTGTACACCTAAATAAATCAAGATAATATCATAAACAATTCTTGTAGAAGAACATAAGCAACTTTGATAGAAAATTAATGATAGATAGAATCTAAAAATCAATTACATAACATGTCTAGGGCTTTGAAATCACCCTTAACCAAATAAAAGTTTAGCCTAGCATAGGCATTGTAAACATAAACATAAAATTAAAGAGAATCTAAGAAGAAAATAAACGAAAGAAAGAAGAAGAAGAAGAATATTAATTATCCAGCCTCTTGCTCTCTCAAAAACAAAGAAACAAAGAAGAAATCAGAATATTGATTCTTGAGAAAGTGTAAATTTCGAATGCCCCTTAATCTCTATTTATAGGCAATAGCTAGGGCATCAAACAAGTGAATTTCAGCTCTCTCCCATCAATAAATGCTGACTTGTGGCTAAAGTTAAGGAAAAGTGGCTGACTTTTGTGTTTTAAGGAAAGATATAAGTCTTGGCAGCCAAGTTTGAATAAAGTAGGAAAGTTTTAGTCAAAGCACTCTTTAATGAAGAGAGATTACAAACTTGCAGGCAAAGTAAGTGTAAGGAAGGAAAGTCTTGGCTGATTTAATTCTCCTACTTTGACTAGGATTAGCTTTAAGGAAAGATACTTGCAATTAATGCAAGTTGACAGCCACTAATCCTTCTTTGGCAAGGATAAACATAAATCTCAGCTAGGGTATTAAAAAAAAAGATGAGATTTGCGGCTAGGGTATTTTCTACCACTAGGGTTGTTTAAGGAGATATTCCAATGCCGATTTGGATGACCATTTCTTACCCGATTTAGGGCCATGACCAACCGTTGGAAAGGTAATCAAGTGATCTTAAAAAGTCAAGAAGGAAGTTTCTTCGAATAAAGAGTCTAAAATCATGTTTTCTTAGCAACAAGCTCCGTAGGTCAAACCTGTCTTCTTGCTTTGCACCAAGAATTTGATCTTTTTGACTCCCAACTCTTTTTCCATCTTGTGATTTCACTTTTGTAAGCTCTTTAACATCCTAATTGACATGTTTTGACTTCATCTCCTCCAAAATACCTATAAAGCATAAAAAGCTAGTAAAATGTCAAGGAAGTAAGAATCAAAGCACAAAGTATAAGGAAATTAAATAGGAAAATGTATGAAATTAAGCACTTATCAGAAAGCTTCCTATCAAACGCTCAAATTTGGAAAGTTTTATGTATGAGCCTAACAAGCCTAAAAAGCCAAGAAGGGGTGTTGGTTAGGTTGGACAACTTAAATCAAGTACTAATTGGGAAGGCAGCCCAATTAATGAAGAAATTACCAACCTGCCATACTCAGATTTGCTTTCTTTTCCTTTTCTTTTATTATTTTTATTGTTTTTATTTATTTTTATGTTTATTTGTTAATTATTTGTTTAGTATTTTAGGATTATTTAGGTTGCATGAATTTGTTTTGTTTTGAGTCTTAGTTATTTCTATTCTTATGTTATTAGTTCTTTTCTCTTACACATGATTCTTTCATTTGGGTTAATAGCATTACATTGAGGGCTATTATCTGAAAAAATTAGTGGAAGAACTAATAAGAGATTTAATACCTCATCTTGAATTGGTATAAATGCATGAATATAACTGATATATACTTTTTCCATATTAGGTTGTTGAAAATGGTTAATACTTTAACTGCACTGCGAGGTATTATGAATGCCATTAGTCCAAAATGTTGGGATTGGTACAAAAGATTGAGAAGCGTTCTCAATGAAATGAAGGTTACTCACTTGACAAGTGAATAAGAACTTATAGAAGTTTCTGGGTTGACTGTGTTTGGGATTGAACTGAATCTTTCTACTGTTAAATCCAATTCCTGGATAATTAATTCAGGATGCGGTTCACATCTATGTAATGACATAAGGATGTTGAAAGGAAGTAGAAAGTTGAGCAAAGATGAAGTAGTTCTAAGAGTAGGCAATGGTGCAAAAGTTGCAGCATTGGCCATTGGAACATGTACTTTATCTTTGCCGTCTGGCATGAAATTGGAATTGAAAGATTGTTTCTTTGTTCCAGTATTGTCTAGAAACATCATTTCGGTTTCATACCTCACTGTTAATGATGGTTTCGAGATAAGAATGAAGGGCAATAGTTGCTCCATCATTCTTAAAGACATTTACTATGGATCGTCAACATTACATAATGGATTATATGTTTTGGATCCAGAGATGCTTGTGTTCAATATAAATGTCAAGAAAGCAAGAAATGATGATCCAAGTAAGACTTATCTCTGGCACTGTAGACTTGGTCATATCAATGAGACAAGGATTTCCAAATTGCATAAACATGGTCATTTGGAACCCTTTGATTATGAATCATATGGGACTTGTGAATGTTGTCTCCTTGGTAAGATGACCAAGACTCCCTTTACTGGAAAGGGTGAAAGAGCTGGTGTTTTATTGGGCCTAATACATACAGATGTATGTGCACTAAACACAGCTGCTAGAGGTGATTACTCATACTTCATAACCTTTATCGATGATCATTCTAGATATGGTTTTGTGTATCTGATGAGATACAAGTCTGAAGCTTTTGAAAAGTTCAAAGAGTTCAGAGCTGAAGTAGAGAAAGAGATGGGGAAAAATATTCTAGATCTTAGATCGGATCGAGGAGGAGAATATTTAACCCATGATTTCGTGGATCATTTGACGGAAAATGGAATTCTGTCGCAATGGACTCCACCTGGAACTCCTCAGCATAACGGAGTGTCCGAGAAGAGAAATCAAACCTTGTTGGACATGGTTCGGTCCATGATGTCTAAGGCTGACCTTCTGATATCCTTTTGGGGATATGCATTAGAAACTGCAGCTTACCTTCTAAATAGAGTTCCAAGCAAATCAATAGATAAGGTACCATATGAAATGTGGTATGGCCTGAAGCCATACTAATCTAAAGATTTGAGGATGTACTACTTACGTGAAGCAAGTACCTTCTGATAAGCTAGGAGCTAGATCAGAAAAATGTAATTTTGTGGGATGTCCTAAAGAGACTATTGGATATTACTTTTACAGTCCTACTGATAAAAAGGTGTTTGTGTCAAAACACGCTTCTTTTCTAGAGAAAAAGTTTCTACTAGAAGGATTTAGTGGGAGTAGAGTAGATCTTGAAGAAGTTCAAGAACCACAACCTAACATTCCCTCGTTACTTGAGCCATCGGTCGAAGCATTGGATGCTCGGTCTAATGCTCAAGAAACACAAGTGCTCCGAATGTCTTGTGAGGATAGACATGATCCAGTGAAATATGGTTTTCTACTGGAATATGATGCGTTGCATATTGACTAATGCAAGCATTTCAGAGCTGGAACATCAGAATTGATGAAACGATCCAAGGATATGGTTTTATCTAGAATCCTGATGATCCATGTGTTTATAAGAAGGTAAATGGACAGGCAGTTGTTTTCTTGATGCTACCTTTCGATGACATATTGCTTATATGAAATGTTGTACCTATGCTACAGACGATTGAGGTCTGGCTATCCAAACAATTCTCCATGATGGATTTGAGAGAAGCAGCATTTATTCTGGGAATTAAGATCTATAGAGATAGATTGAAAAGGCTGCTTGGATTCTCCCAATCCACTTACATAGACAAGGTGCTAAAAGGTTTAGCATGGATACCTCTAAAAGAGGAAACTTGCCTATGTAACATGGCATACTTCTCTCAAAAGAGATGTGTCCTAAAACATTAGATGAAAGGACACGGGTCGATAGGATTCCATATGCTTTGACAATTGGATCTGTCGTGTATTGTGCACTAGACCAGATGTATCATACGCTCTGACTGCCATGAGCAGATACAAAAGGGGCAATCCTGGTGAAAGTCACTAGACTGTTGTGAAGAATATCCTTAAGTACTTGAGAAGCATTAAGGATACTTTCTTGGTCTATGGAGGGGCTGAACTCCAAGTTAGGGGTTATACAGATGCTGACTTCTAATCTGATTAGGATGACAGTAAAAAGCAGTGTAATTATATATTTACCTTGAAACTTGGTACAGTCAATTTGAAAGGTTCCAAACTAGAGATGACTATAGATTCAACAACCAAAGTCGAGTATATCTCCTCGTTTGAGGCAACAAAGGAGGTTGTTTGGATCAAGAAGTTCATTAAAGAACTTGATTGGTTTCGAGCATTGTTGATCCAGTACCACTTTACTGTGATAACAATGGAGCCATAGCGCAAGCTAAGAAACCAAGGTCTCATCGTAGATCCATACATATATTATGGCAGTTTCACATGATTAGTGTAATCATTGAAGGAGGTGACATTAATATTAAAAAGGTTACCCATTGAGGATTTCTGTCCCAGTAGAAACATAATCGTCACATAGAAGGACATGGAATTAAGTACATGGGCGATTGGCTTTAGTGCTAGTGGGAGATTGTTGGTGTAAGGGCACAAGCTAATCTAGTTGGGCTTGTAAGACACTATTTATATATTCATGTATTGCACATTATAGTTTATTAATTATAATTGAGGTATTTCTTTATCCATAAGTATTGTTATAATTGTTATAAATGACTTGTGAAGATAAAGCCCTTGAAACACAATGGCATTACAAAGGAATTGTAAGGAGTTACAATTATCAAGATCCTTATGCATCAATGCTGTGTTTCTAAAACTATTCCTGGTCATCGTATTGTGAAGACAGGGCATTGACAATGCTCAATGACTGACATATGTTAAGCCTTCATGCACTTGATGCATGCAACCGGTCTCATAGGTTGAAAGTATAGAGATACTTGGGGATAACATATAGGTGTTTGTTAGTTGAACAAGTTCACTGAACATGACCCGCTATGAGAGTTCCATTTGGTATTTCACTCAAGTGTCTATGGTAAATACTCTCATGTGTCAATATTGTAAGCAATCCTTTGAATTGTGACACCAGATCATTTTGTATATGAGCTGTCATACTTAGATTTCATCACGAACAGGTCCCAATCACGAGGATGCTTAAAGTAGGGTGTTATTGGGTATGACATGAAGCATACGAAGATGAATGAGTGGTCTAGAGAGGATTCATCACCCCAAGTGATTAAGGGGACATATCTCACATGTATCTGGCTTATATTAACTTATTGAAGTCCTTGGCCAAGGCAATACTTAAGGAATATTAAAGCAGCAGATCTAATATGGAATGGGTTAAGAGTAGACACTAAACCATGCTCTTTCCTATCCTAGGATATTGGATGTAGGGATCGAATTACACAGATATATTGTACATGAAAGACTAGTCGAAGCTTGATGACTCTCTTGGCATTTGGGTAGTCATGATGCATTGCTAGATGCTGCTTGTGATCTATAAATATAAATAGGAAATTCTTAATTGAATTAATTATATTTATTGCTAACATGTTAAGGGCCTAGTGGGTCACACACAAAAGGTTATTAATGAAATTAAAATGAGATTGCGCCAGATTAAATATTAATTAAGTGTTGTGGGCTTAGCATGAATATTTAATAATATGTATAAGGGCTTTAATGCAGTTAGTCCAATAGTTGGCATACACTAAACCTTCTTATAAATATGAAAAAAATGGTTAAGGTTTCATTCTCCACCACTAGACATCATTAAGAATCAATTTCATATCTATCAATATTAATTAGCTATCAAAGTTAACAACCGTAGATAACAACAAGCTCTGTTACCCCAATCTTTCCTTAGTTTGTCGTTAAATAGAACAAGCTCTCTATTTAATCTCTAACTATCAAACAACCTAGAATAAGCTCTCTAAGTTCAATTTAATAGCAGCTTTATGATGAGAAAGATAGGTTGATCTAAGCAACAAACACATAAGCTCGGATTGTTCAACTTAGGTTATGTTCAACTTTGCAATTATTGAAAACATGACCATAATCATTAATAAAAAATTGCTACTTATGAATAGGAAATCAAGACAATAACACGGATCAAGACTCCTAAACTAGCATTAGACAATTATCAAGATTTATTTAGTTGGCCACCTAAACAAATCAAAATATCATCATGAACAATTTTAATGGAAGAACATAAGTAACTTTGATAGAAAACAATGATAGATAGATTCTGAAAATTAATTACATAACATGTCTAGGGCTTTGAAATCACCCTTAACCAAATAAAAGTTTAGCCTAGCATAGGTATTGTGAACATAAACATAAAATTAAAGAGAATCTAAGAAGAAAATAAAAGAAAGAAAGAAGAAGAAGAAGAATAGTAATTATCCAGCCTCTTGTAATTTTCGTTTGCCCCCTTGATATCTATTTATAGGCAATAGCTAGGGTATCAAACAAGTGAATTTCAGCTCTCTCCCTTCAATAAATGCTGACTTATGGCTAAAGTTAAGGAAAAGTGGCTGACTTTTGTGTTTTAAGGAAAGATATAAGCCTTGGCAGCCAAGTTTGAATAAAGTAAGAAAGTTTTAGTCAAAGCACTCTTTAATGAAGAGAGATTACAAACTTGCAGGCAAAGTAAGTGTAAGGAAGGAAAGTCTTGGCTGATTTAATTCTCCTACTTTGACTAGGATTAGTTTTAAGGAAAAATTCTTGCAATTAATGCAAGTTGACAGCCACTAATCCTTCTTTGACAAGGATAAACATAAATGTCAGCTAGGGTATTAAGAAAAAATTGTGATTTGCAGCTAGGATTTTTTGCTACCCCTAGGGTTGTTTAGGGAGATATTCCAATGCCAATTTGGATGACCATTTCTTATCCTATTTAAGCCCATGACTAACCGTTCGAAAGGTAATCAAGTTAGCTTCAAAAATGAAGAAGGACGTTGCTTCGAATAAAGAATCTAACATCATGTTTTTTTAGCAACAAGCTCTGGAGGTCAAATCTGTCTTCTTGCTTTGCACCAAGAATTTGATCTTTTTGACTCCCAACACTTTTTCCATCTTGTGATTGTGATTTGTAAGCTCTTTAACATCCTAATTGACATGTATTGACTTCATCTCCTCCAAAATACCTACAAAGAATTAAAACCTAGTAAAATGTCAAGGACTTAAGAATCAAAGCACAAAGTATAAAGAAATTAAATAGGAAAATGTATGAAATTAAACACTTATCAAAATCCCCCACACTTAATCTTTTACTAGTCCTAGAGCAAAATCAAATAGACACAAGGTAAGAAAACCGAATCTAGTTCACTTTCAATACAACTTATAGATAATCATTGAACATGTCTTACAAACTAATCAATAGCTTAAAGAGTTTCACAAAGAATCATGCTTGATAGTAAAGGGTTTGAGTGAAGTTAACATAACATATCTCAATCAAAATAGTGCATGTTCAAACTTAATCTCAACTTCTCACATGGGATACTCTCATGATTTTCACTTTTTAAAGTAGTGGTAAAGTGTTAACACTCAATCAATCTCATAAAAACAGTTCTACCATATGATTGCTTGTCCACCTATTATCCACTATTTATGCAACTTCATAAATCAAGAGGTCTTTATTCAAGGTTCTAATGGGGACAAGGGATAATAAATGTGGTTAAAGAATATAAGGAAAAGGATATTACCAAAGGTTCCAAAGATTTCATAGAGTTTAGAGACATAATAAGATTCATACAAAGAAAACTTCTCAAAACTCTTTACAAAGCACATAATACATAGGCCGAATATTCAAGTTGGGCCTTTTCTTCATTCTAAATAACTTTGTAACATATTTTTCTTTTCTTTAACTAGAAGTTCAAGAGATTATTCAAAAAAAAATTTTTCTCACATGAGAATGTATTTGGCAATATTCCCTCTCTTTTTCTCTTGACTTTTGCCTTTCTCTTCCCCCACACTTATTTCTTGTTTCTAACCCAAAATTTGAATAGATCTTCCTTGTCTTTGCAATATGTCTCAAAGCATCCTAAATAAGTATATTTAGGTTATGGAAAAGATATGGTTACCAAATAAATAGCTTATTCAATATAGGCTCAAATTGGCTCACTAAGGGGGATGTTCTCTTGGAACATCAGTAAGGGATGGCTGTTTGGCCCTAGTTAAAAAACCTAATGCTTATATCATATTCATGTTGTCACATAACAATATAGTCTCAACAAGGTTTAACGCAAGTTCTAGAGAATCATGTAATCATAAGAGCACTCAAGAAAGAAATTAGATTGATATGTATAATGCATCAATCATATAGGCTAAAAAACTCACAAGGATAATTATACAAGTCAGATTTAAGTCTAAACATGCTTCATCAATCAACATATCATATTAACATTGCCTAAAAAAAATGACATCAAGCTCAATTGTCATGAAAATCTTCTCACTTATAAATCAGTTTTAGACTTATGCAATTCATATATCATCATAGTATTTAAAGTAACTAAAACACAATAAAAACAACATAAAAAGAATAAAAAACAAAACACACTAAAGAAAATCCTAAATTCTTCCCCCCACTCTTAATTTTTACATTGTCCTCAATGTAATGCTATTATCCCTAATGCAAGAATTATATGTAAGAGAAAAAGAACTACTAAACAAAACAAAAGAAAAACAATAAAAGATAGAATGATAGAGAGTAAGGAATATGCAAATCTGATATAATAGAGCTCTCCATCCATTTGGGTTGCCCCCCAAGAAGCGCTTGGTTTATTGTCCTCAGCTTGACTTAGACCCATGCCATTATTATTCAACATAATTTGGCTGAAAGAGTGGTAACTCCTCCACATCTTGTGTTGGAAAGTTCTCATAGTAAGGCTTCAATCGATGACCATTCACTTTGAATGCCTTATCTGTTTTTGGGCTTTGGATTTCAACTGCACCATGAGTAAACACATTAGTAATAACAAAAGGTCCAACCCAATGAGAACATAACTTACCTGGAAATAACTTAAGGCTTGAATGGAAAAGAAGAACTTTTTGTCCAACAACAAAGTCCTTTCTTGATATCATCTTGTCTTGGAATGCCTTAGTCTTTTCCTTGTAAATCCTAGAATTCTCATAGGCATCATTTCTTATCTCCTCTGATTCTTGTAGGTCTAGTTTTCTTTGCTTACCTGCCTCATCCATCTCCATGTTGCATTGTTTGATAGCCCAATATGCCTTATGTTCTAATTCAACCGGAAGATGACAAGGCTTACCATAAACAAGTCGATAAAGAGACATACCAATGGGTGTCTTATATGTTGTCCTATAAGCCCAAAGTGCATCATCAAGTCGTGAACTCCAATCCTTCCTATTTGGATTAACTGTCTTTTCAAGGATGGACTTAACTTCTCGGTTTGACACTTCAGCTTGCCAACTAGTTTGAGGATGATATGAGGTGGATTCTAGCGCCATTTTGGATGCCCATTTCTTATCCGATTTGGGCTCATAATATATCGTTGGAAAGATAATCAAGTCAGCTTTAAAAGTGAAGAAGGAAGTTTCTTCAAATAAACAATCTAACATCATGTTTTCCTTACAATAAGCTCTAGAGGTCAAATCTGCCTGATTACTTTTCAACCAGAAATTGATATTTTTGACTCCCAAGTCTTCTTCCATCTTGTGATTAAGATTTTGTAAACTCTTTACCATCATTATTGACATCTTTTGACTTTATTCTCCTTATTGTACCTAAAATTCAAAAACATAATATAAGTAAACAAGACAAAGATCGAAAACATAACAAAAACTAACGGTTGAAAGGCATAAAATGTATATTTTTTGAGCTTATGAAATACCCCCACCTTATCTTTTGGCTAATCCTCGAACAAAATAAAATAAAATAAGAAAATAAAATAAAATAAAAAATCTAATCTAATCCACTTTCGTAGGAAATCACGGTGGCACTTAGCATGTGACACAAGCCTTTAAACCCCTAGGTGTCCCTAGTGGACGAGTCTAGTCTCGTGAGGATTTACTAGGACGATACCCACAAACATTGAAGACATAAGAAAAACTAAGAAATAATAAAAATAATAATAATAATAAAAATAATAATAATTACAACTAATCCTTCCAATATAAATTAGAGATAATCATTGGACAAGTTTTATAAACTAATCAATAGCTTAAAGAAATTCACAAAAAATCTTGCTTGAATGTAAATATTTTGAGTTAAGCCAATATTAACATAACATATTTCAATCAAAATTGTGCGTATTCAAACTTAATCTCAACTTCTCACTAGGATACTCCCTTGATTTTCACTCTTTAAAGTAGTGGTAAAGTGTTTACACTTAATCAATCTCATGAAAACAGTTATATCATATGCTTGCTTGTCCACCTATTCTCCACTATTTAGATCATGCAACTTTATAAATAAAGAGGTCTTTAATCAAGGTTGTAATGGGGCCAAGGGGTTGTAATGTGGTTAAAGAATAAAAGATAAAATATATTACAAAGGTTCCAAAGACTTCATAGAATTTAGAGACAAAATAAGATTTTGCAAATAAAACTTCTCAAAACTCTTATAAAGCACATAATAATATAAGCTAAATATTCATGTTGAGCCTTTGCTTCATTCTAACCAACTTTGTAACATCTTTTTCTTTACTTTAACTAGAAGTTCAAGAGATGATTCAATTTTTTTCTTTTTTTCTTTCCATTTTTTTTCATGGGAATGTATTTTTACAATGTTCCCTTTTTTTTCTCTTGACTTTTAACTTTCTCCTCCCTAACACTTATCTTTTGTTCTAACCCAATTTTCAAAAAGTATCTCTTGTTTTTGCAATATGTCTCAAGCATTTTAGTCCATCTTTAGAAGAAGGGTAAAGATATAAATGTATTTAGGCTAGGTGTAAGATATGGTTACCAAAGAAATAGCTTATTCATTTTAGGCTCAAATTGGTTCACTAAGGGGGATGTTCTCTTGGAACATCAATAAGGGATGGTTGTTGGCCCTGGTTAAAAATACTAATGCCTCTATCATATTCATGTTGTCACATGCATCAATATAGTCTCAACAAGGTTTAAAGCAAGTTCTAGAGAATCATGTAATCATAAGAGCACTCAAGAAAGAAACTAGATTGATATATATAATGCATCAATCATATAGGCTCAAAAACTCACAAGGATGATTATAAAAGTCAATATCAAGTCTAAACATGCTTCTTTCTCATTCAACATATCATATCAACATTGGCTCATAAAAAATAGTATCAAGCTTAATTCTCATGAAAATCTTCTTACGAATAACCAATTTAGACCTATGCAATTCATATTTCATCATTGTATTAAAAAAGAACTAAAACACACTAATAATAATAATAAAAATAATAATAATATTAAAGACTCATAAAAAAATAATAGCCAAAAATAAAAGAAATCCTAAATCCTTCCCCCCACACTTAATTCTTACATTGTCCTCAATGTAATGCTATTAACCTAAATGAAAGAATCATGTGTAAGAGAAAAGAACTAATAACATAAGAATAGAAATAACTAAGACTCAAAACAAACCAAAACAAACTCATGCAACCTAAATAATCCTAAAATACTAAACAAACAATTAACAAATAAACATAAAAATAAAAATAATAAAAACAATAAAAATAATAAAAGGAAAAGGAAAAGAAAGCAAATCTGCGTATGACAGGTTCGTAATTTCTTTATTAATTGGGATGCCTTCCCAATTAGTACTTGAGTTAAGTTGTCCAACCTAACCAACACCCATTCTTGGCTGTTTAGGATTTGCAAGATCATACAAGAAACTTTTCGAATTTGTGTGTTTTGTAGGGCGGTTTCTTTGCACAATAGTGGATGCATTCTCCATTACAAGTATTATTCCATCATCCTTTGTGGTGCATAGCTTGTCAAGGAATGGTGCATATTTTGGTATTTGTTGAATGGCATCCACAACTAAGCTGTTTAAGGTTTCCGGCATGTGTTGCTCATGTTCTTCCTCCTTGACCTTTGCAAATCTACAAGGAAAAGGTGGAGAAGAAACATTAGTAAAAAGTGGAACCTTAAACGTTACCTCAGGTGCCGAAGTACTCTCTTTCGGAATTGAAGCTTCATTATCTTCAATAGTTAAATCCATCTTTAGTTCTTTCTCATCCTCGGGTTCCTTTGGATTTTCTGATTCATCCTCAAGTTGTGTGGCATTAACACTCTCCTTTGGATCAATCATCGATTGGGAAGGGAGTGCTTGAGATCTTTGTGCTACTAATTCCACCGTACTACTAGCCAATAGGCACATTTGCGTTTCCAAACTCTGGATGCTTGCTCTTGTTTCCTGTTGAAATTTCAAAGTATCAATAACAAGAGAATAGACAAGATCTTCTAAAAAAGTACTTGTGTTTTGAGTAATATGTGATGGCTGAAAAAGATCTGGTTCTTAAGACCATGATTGATTGAAGCTAGATGGATGAGTGTAATTGGCATTAGGATCTACTTCTTGAAAATTTTTCGAGTAGCCATAATTAGTATGATCCCACCATCCCTCATGGTAAGTGTTTGAGTAATGATCATGCGGTTGGTCTTGGAACCCTTGATGGCCTTGACATCCTCCCATGGCCAATTGTTGAACTGGGGAGGTGAGATTGGCTTGTTGATTCTCCATGTTCATGTATGCCACCAACTCTTC
Source organism: Fremontodendron californicum (assembly GCA_030761205.1). Lineage (NCBI taxonomy): Eukaryota > Viridiplantae > Streptophyta > Magnoliopsida > Malvales > Malvaceae > Fremontodendron > Fremontodendron californicum. The sequence goes on along the minus strand of JAULJL010000010.1, from coordinate 16,863,650 downwards.
AACTGTTAGATTGCACAATTCCATCGTTTTTTTTTTCAAAATTTGAAAAGAAAAACCTGTATGTACAAGAAAATAAAACTAATTAGAACAGAAAATAGGAATAAACCAAGTACCAAATAAACTAAAGAAAGCAATCCCCGGCAACGGCGCCAAAAACTTGATGCACCCAAAATAGTGTATCTTATTTAACCTTGCACTCAAAAAGAATCAATTATAGAGTATAGTGATTAGCAAGGGTCGAGTCCTCAGGGATTGGGTTTTAGTTTATAAGTTAATAGTCTAAAACTTAAATTCATGGAAAACAAAAGAAAAGGGGTTTTTGAAATAGTTTTAAAAATAAGCAAACAAGAAAAGTAAGATGCAAGTAATAAGAAATCAAATATGAGAGAAATATGGTAAAGGTTTCATTCTCCACGACTAGTCATCATTAAGAATCAATTTCAAATCTATCAATATCAACCAACTATCAAAGTTAACAACCGTAGATAACAACAAGCTCTGTTACCCCAATCTTTCCTTAGTTTGTCGTTAAATAGAATAAGCTCTCTATTTAATCTCTAACCATCAAACAACCTAGAATAAGCTTTCTAAATTCAATTTAATGGAAGCTTTATGATGAGAAAGATAGGTTGATCTAAGCATCAAACACATAAGCTCGGATTGTTCAACTTAGGTTATGTTCCACTTTGTAATTATCGAAAACTTGACCATAATCATTTATCACAAATTGCCACTTATGAATAGGAAATAAAGACAATTACACGGATCAAGACTCCTAAACTAGCAATAGATAATTATCAAGATCTATCTATTTGTACACCAAATAAATCAAGACAACATCATAAACAATTCTTGTAGAAGAACATAAGCAACTTTGATAGAAAATTAATGATAGATAGAATCCGAAAATCAATTACAAAACATGTCTTGGGCTTTGAAATCACCCTTAACCAAATATAAGTTTAGCCTAGTGATAGGATCCAAGATGACCCAATTCCATGGTAATATCTATATAGGCCAAGATCTAAGAAGATCTAGGAAACATGGCAAGAATTGGTTGAATTCACTTGGGCCATGTTGGAAGTTATTCAGGAAAGGCTTCAACATGCAAGATGGACTTGCATCAAAGTTTGGTCCATGTGATTCAAGAACACAAGGTGGCACATTAAGAGGGCTTATTTGGGCTTATTTTAATTCTTATAATTACTTAGGCACATTAAGATGTTCTCTTGGAACATCAATAAGGGATGGTTGTTTGGCCCTGGTTAAAAATCTTAATGCCTCTATCATCTTCATGTTGTTACATGCATCAATATAGTCTCAAACGGTTTAAAGCAAGTTCTAGAGAATCATGTAATCATAAGAGCACTCAAGAAAGAAATTAGATTGATATGTATAATGCATCAATCATATACGCTCAAAACTCACAAGGATGATTATACAAGTCAATATCAAGTCTAAACATGCTTCTTTCTCAATCAACATATCATATCAACATTGGCTCATAAAAATTAGTATCAAGCTTAATTCTCATGAAAATCTTCTCACTAATAACCAGTTTAGACCTATGCAATTCATATCTCATCATTGTATTAAAAAGGAACTAAAACACACTAAAAATAATAATAATAATAATAATGACTCATAAAAAAAATAGTAGACAAAAATAAAAGAAATCCTAAATCATTCCCCCCACACTTAATTCTTACATTGTCCTCAATGTAAGTCTATTAACCCAAATGAAAGAATCATGTGTAAGAGAAAAGAACTAATAACATAAGAATAGGAACAACTAAGACTCAAAACAAAACAAACCCATGCAACCTAAATAATCCTAAAATACTAAACAAAAATTAACAAATAAACATAAAAAATAAAAATAAAAACAATAAAAATAAAAATAAAAATAATAAAAGAAAAAGGAAAAGAAAGAGAAAGCAAATCTGAATATGGCAGGTTGGCAATTTCTTCTTTAATTTGGGCTGCCTTCCCAATTAACACTTGAGTTAGTGTTTTGAATCTAACCAACACCCCTCCTTGGCATTTTAGGCTTGTCAGGCTCATACATGAAATTTCCCAAATTTATGCGTTTGAGAGGAAGCTTTCTTTGCACAACAGTGGATGCATTCTCCATTACAAGTATTATTCCATCATTCTTTGTGGTGCATATCTCATCGAGGAATGGAGCATATTTTGATGCTTGTTGAATGGAATCCACAAACAAGTTGTTTAAGGTTTCCGGCATGTGTTGTTCATGTTCTTCCTCCTTGAACTTTGCAAATCTACTAGGAAAAGGTGGAGAAGAAACATTAGTAAAATGTGGAACCTTAAACGTTACCTCAAGTGCCGAAATACTCTTATTTGGATATGTGGCTTCATTATCCTCAACAATATAATCCATCTCTAATTTTGTCTCATCCTCATCTTGTTCCTCATTCCTCAAGGTCACAATAGTAGCATTCCCCTTTGGGTTAATCATCGTTTGGGCAGGGAGTTCTTCAGATCTTTGTGCTACCCATCCCACCATACTACTAGCCAATTGGCTCATTTGCTTTTCCAAACTCTGGATGCTTGCCCTTGTTTCCTGTTGAAATTGCAAAGTATTAGTAACAAGAGAATAGACAAGATATTCTAAAGAAGTACCTGAGTTTTGAGTCATATGTGGTGGCTGAAAAAGATCTGGTTCTTGAGACCATGATTGATTAAATCTAGATGGATGAGTGTAATTGGCATAACGATCTACTTCTTGGTAATTTTCTGAGTAGCCATAATTAGTATGATCCCACCATCCCTCATGGTAAGTGTTTGAGTAATGATCATACTGTTGGTCTTGGAACACTTGATGGCCTTGACATCCTTCCATGGCCAATTGTTGAACTGGGGAGGTGAGATTGGCTTGTTGATTCTCCATGTTCATGTATGCCACCAACTCTTCACGTGTTAAATTGCTCAAATCCATTGTTTTTTTTTTCAAAATTTTTAAAGAAAAACCTGTATGTACAAGAAAATAAAACTGATTAGAACTGAAAATAAGAATAAACCAAGTATCAAATAAACTAAAGAAAGCAATCCCCGGCAACGGCGCCAAAAATTTGATGCACCCAAAAGAGTGTATCTTATTTAACCTTGCACTTAAAAAAGAATCAATTGTAGAGTATAGTGATTAGCAAGGGTCGAGTCCTCAGGGATTGGGTTTTAGTTTATAAGTTAATAGTTTATCACTTAAATTCAAGGAAAACAAAGGAAAAGGGGATTTTGAAATCAGATTTAAACTAAAGTTAACAATAAGAATGAGAAAACAAGTAATTAAGAAGAATCAAATACGAAAAATATGGTTAAGGTTTCATTCTCCACCACTAGACATCATTAAGAATCAATTTCATATCTATCAACATTAATTAGCTATCAAAGTTAACAACCGTAGATAACAACAAGCTCTATTACCCCAATCTTTCCTTAGTTTATCGTTAAATAGAACAAGCTCTCTATTTAATCTCTAACTATCAAACAACCCAGAATAAGCTCTCTAAGTTCAATTTAATAGCAGCTTTATGATGAGAAAGATAGGTTGATCTAAGCAACAAACACATAAGCTCGGATTGTTCAACTTAGGTTATGTTCCACTTTGCAATTATTGAAAACTTGACCATAATCATTAATCACAAATTGCTACTTATGAATAGAAAATCAAGACAATTACACGGATCAAGACTCCTAAACTAGCATTAGACAATTATCAAGATTTATCTAGTTGTACACCTAAACAAATCAAAACATCATCATGAACAATTTTAATGGAAGAACATAAGCAACTTTGATAGAAAACAATGATCGATAGATTCTGAAAATTAATTACATAACATGTCTAGGGCTTTGAAATCACCCTTAACCAAAGAAGTTTAGCATAACATAGGCATAGATAATATATACATAAAACTAAAAAGAAAAATAAAAGAATGGAGAAGAAGAAGAATAATAATGATCCTTGAGTCTCCTCAAAAGATGTCTAGTTTGTGGCTCAAAATATGGTATTTATAGAGCTTTAAAACCCTGAGAATAAGTCATTGCCGCACAAGTAAGCCTGGAGGTGCAAAAATCACGTTTTTGTCTTTTTTTTAGATTTGCGATTAGGGTTTTTCTGGCCGCAGGGTTCTTTAGTGAGATCTTCTAGCGCCATTTTGAATGCCCATTTCTTATCCGATTAGGGCCCATAATATATCGTTGGAAAGATAATCAAGTCAGCTTCAAAAGTCAAGAAGGAAGTTTCTTAAAATAAAGAATCTAACATCATGTTGTCCTTACAACAAGATCCAGAGGTCAAATCTGCCTGATTGCTTTTCAACCAGAAATTGATATTTTTGACTCCCAAGTCTTCTTCCATCTTGTGATTATCATTTTGTAAGCTCTTTACCATCATTATTGACATCTTTTGACTTCATTCTCCTTATTGTACCTAAAATTCAAAAACATATTATAAGTAAACAAGATAAAGATCGAAAACATAACAAAAACTAAAGGTAGAAAGGCATAAAATGTATATTTTATGAGCTTATCAGTTAATATTGGCTTAAGTCAAATTATTTACATTCAAGCAAGATTTTTTTGTGAATTTCTTTAAGCTATTGATTAGTTTATAAGACTTGTCCAATGATTATCTCTAATTTATATTGGAAGGATTAGTTATTATTATTATTATTATTTTTAATTTTAATTTTTTTAGTTTTTCTTATGTCTTCAATGTTTGTGGGTATCGTCCTAGTAAACCCTCACGAGACTAAACTCGTCCACTAGGGACACCTAGGGGTTTAAAGGCTTGTGTCACATGCTAAGTGCCACCGTGATTTCCTACGAAAGTGGATTAGATTAGATTTTCTTATTTTATTTTAATTTTGTTTTGCTCGAGAACTAGCAAAAAGCTAAGTGTGCGGGTATTTGATAAGCTCATAAAATATACATTTTATGCCTTTCTGCCTTTAGTTTTTGTTATGTTTTCGATCTTTATCTTGTTTACTTATATTATGTTTTTGAATTTTAGGTACAATAAGGAGAATGAAGTCAAAAGATTTCAATAATGATGGTAAAGAGCTTACAAAATCGTAATCACAAGATGGAAGAAGACTTAGGAGTCAAAAATATCAATTTCTGGTTGAAAAGCAAATAGGCAGATTTGACCTCCGGAGTTTGTTGTAAGGAAAACATGATGATAAACTCTTTATTTCAAGAAACTTCCTCTTGACATTTGAAGTTAGCTTGATTATCTTTCCAACGATATATTATGGGCCCAAATCGGATACGAAATGGGCATTCAAAATAGCGCTAGAAGATCTCCCTAAAGAACCCTACGACTAGAAAAACCCTAATTGCAAATCTGAAAAAAGGCAAAAACGTGATTTTTGCACCTCCAGGCTTACTTGTGTGGCAAGGACTTATTCTCAGGGTTTTAAAGCTCTATAAATACCATCTTTTGAGCCACAAACTAGACATCTTTTGAGGAGACTCAAGGATCATCATTATTCTTCTTCTTCTCCATTCTTTTATTTTTGATGCACCCAAAAGAGTGTATCTTATTTAACCCTGCACTAAAAAGATCAATTGTAAGTATAGTAGCTAGCAAGGGTCGAGTCCTCAGGGATTGGGTTTTAGTTTATAAGTTAATAGTTTAAAACTTAAAAACAACTAAACAAAAGTAAAGGGGATTTTGAAATCAGATTTAAGCTTAAGTTAACAATAAGAATGAGAAAACAAGTAATTAAGAAGAATCAAATATGAAAAATATGGTTAAGGTTTCATTCTCCACCACTAGACATCATTAAGAATCAATTTCATATCTATCAACATTAATTAGCTAGCAAAGTTAACAACCGTAGATAACAACAAGCTCTGTTACCCCAATCTTTCCTTAGTTCGTCGTTAAATAGAACAAGCTCTCTATTTAATCTCTAACTATCAAACAACCTAGAATAAGCTCTCTAAATTCAATTTAATTGCAGCTTTATGATGAGAAAGATAGGTTGATCTAAGCAACAAACACATAAGCTCGGATTGTTCAACTTAGGTTATGTTCCACTTTGCAATTATTGAAAACTTGACCATAATCATTAATCACAAATTGCCACTAATGAATAGGAAATCAAGACAATTACACGGAACAAGACTCCTAAACTAGCATTAGACAATTATCAAGATTTATCTAGTTGGCCACCTAAACAAATCAAAACATCATCATGAACAATTTTAATGGAAGAACATAAGCAACTTTGATAGAAAACAATGATAGATAGATTCTGAAAATTAATTACATAACATGTCTAGGGCTTTGAAATCACCCTTAACCAAATAAAAGTTTAGCATAGCATAGGCATAGATAATATATATATATAACTAAAAAGAAAAATAAAAATAAAAATAAAAGAATGGCGAAGAAGAAGAATGATGATCCTTGAGTCTCCTCAAAAGATGTCTAGTTTGTGGCTCAAAAGATGTTATTTATAGAGCTTTAAAACCCTGAGAATAAGTCCTTGCCGCACAAGTAAGCCTGGAGGTAGAAAAATCACGTTTTTGCCTTTTTTTCAGATTTGCGGTTAGGGTTTTTCTGGTCGTAGGGTTCTTTAGAGAGATCTTCTAGCGCCATTTTGAATACTCATTTCTTATCCGATTTGGGCCCATAATATATCGTTGGAAAGATAATCAAGTCAACTTCAAAAATTAAGAAGGACGTTTCTTCAAATAAAGAATCTAACATCACGTTTTCCTTACAACAAGCTCCCGAAGTCAAATCTGCTTGATTGCTTTTCAACCAGAAATTGATATTTTTGACTCCCAAGTCTTCTTCCATCTTGTGATTATGATTTTGTAAGCACTTTACCATCATTATTGACATCTTTTGACTTCATTCTCCATATTGTACCTAAAATTCAAAAACATATTATAAGTAAACAAGATAAAGATCGAAAACATAACAAAAACTAAAGGTAGAAAGGCATAAAATGTATATTTTATGAGCTTATCAATTTTCCTTTTAGTTTTATGCATATATTTCTATGCCTATGCTAGGCTAAACTTTTATTTGGTTAAGGGTGATTTCAAAGCCCTAGACATGTTATGTAATTAATTTTTAGAATTTATCTATTATTGTTTTCTATCAATGTTGCTTATGTTCTTCCATTAAAATTGTTCATGATGATGTTTTGATTTGTTTATGTGGCCAACTAGATAAATCTTGATAATTGTCTAATGCTAGTTTAGGAGTCTTGATCTGTAATTATCTTGAATTCTTATTCATAAGTAGCAATTTGTGATTAATGATTATGGTCAAGTTTTCAATAATTGCAAAGTGGAACATAACTTAAGTTGAACAATCCGAGCTTATGTGTTTGTTGCTTAGATCAACCTATCTTTCTCATCATAAAGCTGCTATTAAATTGAACTTAGAGAGCTTATTCTAGGTTGTTTGATAGTTAGAGATTAAATAGAGAGCTTGTTCTATGTAACGACGAATTAAGGAAAGATTCGGGTAACAGAGCTTGTTGTTATCTAATTTCAAAATCCCCTTTACTTTTGTTTATTTATTTTTAAGTGATAAACTATTAACTTATAAACTAAAACCCAATCCCTGAGGACTCGACCCTTGCTAATCACTATACTCTACAATTGATTTTTTTTTTTTAAGTGCAAGGTTAAATAAGAGACACTCTTTTGGGTGCATCAATTTTTAACTAGGGCCAAACAGCCATCCCTTATTGATGTTCCCCTTAGTGAGCCAATTTGAGCCTACATTGAATAAGCTATTTATTTGGTAACCATATCTTGTCCCAAACCTAAATATACTTATTTATATGCTTACCCTTGTTCTAAAGATGAATTAGCATGTTTTGAGACATATTGCCAAGACAAGGAAGATCTATTCAAATTTTGGTTTAGAAACAAGAAATAAGTGTAGGGGAGCAGAAAGGCAAAAGTCAAGAGAAAAAGATAGGGAATATTGCCAAATACATTCCCATGTGAAAAAAAATTGAATAATCTCTTGAACTTCTAGTTAAAGAAAAGAAAAAGATGTTACAAAGTTGTTTAGAATGAAGAAAAGGCCCAGCTTAAATATTCGGCTTATGTATTATGTGCTTTGTAAAGAGTTTTGAGAAGTTTTCTTTGTATGAATCTTATTATGTCTCTAAACTCTATGAAATCTTTGGAACCTTTGGTAATATCCTTTTCCTTTTATTTTTTAACCATATTTATTACCCCTTGGCCCCATTACAACCTTGAATAAAGACCTCTTGATTTATGAAGTTGCATGATCTAAATAGTGGATAATAGGTGGACAAGCAAGCATATGGTAGAACTGTTTTCATGAGATTGATTGAGTGTAAACACTGTACCACTACTTTAAAAAGTGAAAATCATGAGAGTATCCCATGTGAGAAGTTGAGATTAAGTTTGAACATGCACTATTTTGATTGAGATATGTTATGTTAACTCAAACCCTTTACTATCAAGCATAATTCTTTGTGAAACTCTTTAAGCTATTGATTAGTTTGTAAGACATGTTCAATGATTATCTATAAGTTGTATTGAAAGTGAGCTAGATTCAGTTTTATTACCTTGTGTCTATTTGATTTTGCTCGAGGACTAGCAAAAGATTAAGTGTGGGGGGATTTGATAAGTGCTTAATTTCATAAATTTTGCTATTTAATTTCCTTATTTCCTTGACATTTTACTCGATTTTTATGCTTTGTAGGTATTTTGGAGGAGATGAAGTCAAAACATGTCAATTAGGATGTTAAAGAGCTTACAAAATCACAATCACAAGATGGAAAAAGAGTTGGGAGTAAAAAGATCAAATTCTTGGTGCAAAGCAAGAAGACAGATTTGACCTCCGGAGCTTGTTGCTAAGAAAACATGATGTTAGAATCTTTATTCGAAGAAACTTCCTTTGACTTTTGAAGCTAACTTGATTACCTTTCCGACGGTTGGTCATGGGCCTAAATCGGATAAGAAATGGTCATCCAAATCGGCATTGGAATATCTCATTAAACAACCCTAGTGGCAGAAAAAAAAACCCTAGCCACAAATCACGTTTTTTTCTTAATACCCTAGCTGACATTTATGTTTATCCTTGTCAAAGAATGATTAGTGGCTGTAAACTTGCATTAATTGCAAGAATCTTTCCTTAAAACTAATCCTAGTCAAAGTAGGAGAATTAAATCAGCCAAGACTTTCCTTCCTTACACTTACTTTGGCTGCAAGTTTGTAATCTCTCCTCATTAATTGTACTTTGACTAAGACTTTCCTACTTTATTAAAACCTTGGCTGCCAAGTTTTCCTTCTTTGCTTAAAACACAAAAGTCAGCCACTTTTCCTTAACTTTAGCCACAAGTCAGCATTTATTGAAGGGAGAGAGCTGACATTCACTTGTTTGATGCCCTAACTATTGCCTATAAATTGAGAACATGGGGGCAAACGAAAATACACTTCTCCAAGTATCAAAGTTCTGATTTCTTCTTTGTTTCTTTGTTTTTAAGAGAGCAAGAGGCTGGATAATTAATATTCTTCTTCTTCTTCTTTCTTTCTTTTATTTTCTTCTTAGATTCTCATTAATTTTATGTTTATGTTTATAATGCCTATGCTAGGCTAAACTTTTATTTGGTTAAGGGTGATTTCAAAGCCTTAGACATGTTATGTAATTAATTTTCCGAATCTATCTATCATTGTTTTCTATCAAAGTTGTTTATGTTCTTCCATTAAAATTATTCATGATGATGTTTTGATTTGTTTAGGTGGCCAACTAGATAGATCTTGATAATTGTCTAATGCTAGTTTAGGAATCTTGATCCGTGTAATTGTCTTGATTTCCTATTCATAAGTGGCAATTTGTGATTAATGATTATGGTCAAGCTTTCAATAATTGCAAAGTGGAACATAACCTAAGTTGAACAATCCGAGCTTATGTGTTTATTGCTTAGATCAACCTATCTTTCTCATCATAAAGCTGCTATTAAATTGAACTTAGAGATCTTATTCTTGGTTGTTTGATAGTTAGAGATTAAATAGAGAGCTTGTTCTATTTAACGACGAACCAAGGAAAGATTGGGATAACAGAGCTTGTTGTTATCTACGGTTGTTAACTTTGATAGCTAATTAATGTTGATAGATATGAAATTGATTCTTAATGATGTCTAGTGGTGGAGAATGAAACCTTAACCAGATTTTTCATATTTGATTCTTCTTAATTACTTGTTTTCTCTTTCTTATTGTTAACTTTAGTTTAAATATGATTTCAAAATCCCCTTTACTTTTGTTTACTTGTTTTTAAGTGATAAACTATTAACTTATAAACTAAAACCCAATCCCTGAGGACTTGATCCTTGCTAATCACTATACTCTACAATTGATTTTTTTTTTTAAGTGCAAGGTTAAATAAGATACACTCTTTTGGATGCATCTGATAATTACCAAGATCTATCTAGTTCGCGACCTAAACAAATCAAGACAAATATCATGAACAATTCTTTTAGAAGAACATAAGCAACTTTGATAGAAAATCAATATCTGATAGCATCTGAAAATCAATTACACAACATGTCTAAGGCTTTAAAATCACCCTTAACCAAAGAGAAGTTTAGCCTTGCATAGGCATTGTCAATATAAACATAAAAGAAATGAAGAAGAAAAACAAAAAGAAAACTAAGAGAATGGAGAAGAAGAAGAATAATAATGATGATCCTTGAGTCTACTCAAAAGATAGATAGTTTGTGGCTCAAAAGATGGTATTTATAGAGTTTTAAAACCCTGGAACAAGTCCTTGCCACACAAATAAGGTTTGGGGTTGAAAAATCAGGTTTTTGGCAAGTTTTTGCTATTTTTCCCGAATTATTGGCGCCTAGGTGCTGGAATTTGGCGCCTAGGTGTCGAGCATACTGCCTTGTATTTTTCTGCTGCATCGTCTCACACTTCATCGGCTGATTTGGATGACCATTTCTTGTCCTATTTGGCGTGTGTAAACTATCGTTGGAAAGGTATTCAAGTCAGCTTCAAAAGTTAAGAGGAAGTTTCTTCAAATAAAGACTTTAACATAATGTTTTTCTTGCAACAAGCTCCAGAGGTCAAATTTGCCTTCTTGCTTTGCAACCAGAATTTGATCTTTTGACTCCCGAATCTTCTTCCATCTTGTGATTATAATTTTGTAAGCTCTTTACCATCATTAGTGACATCTTTTGACTTCATTCTCCTTATTGTGCCTAAAATTCAAAAACATAATATAAGCAAACAAGATAAAGATCGAAAACATTACAAAAACTAAAGGTAGACACAAAGAAAGTAGATCATAACAAGAGTTTATCAGGTACTATTTATAAACAAGATAAAGAAAGTTTATCAGTAAACAAGATAAAATGTGTATTTTATGAACTTATCAGGTACTCTTTCCTTAGTGAAACAAAGGGCTTTAATTCTCAAATTTGAGAATTACACAAAGAAAGTTGATCATAACAAGAGTAGACACTTGCGAGAAATGTCTCGTATGATCTCTTGTGTAAAAATCAATTGGTCATACTCTTACGGATGAGCAACAAGTGCAATCCATAATCCGATCCCTACCTGATGATGAGTGGCAATTGATGAAGGTCAATTTATGCCACAATGTTGAAATTAAGACCTTTGATGATATCACTAGACATTTGCTTCTCGAGGCAGAAGTAAGGCATATGTTAGACTTCCTTTTCCATAGGGAGAAAGAAGAGAGGGTTCAAGAAAAAGGCATTCAACATAAGGGATGTAACCACTAAGTGGAAATTCAAGAAAGATTGGAAACCAAGGAATAAAAGCAACGTTAAGTGTTTCAATTGTTATAAGAATGGGCGTTTTGCAAGAGAGTGCAAAGAGCCTAAAGTACGTATCTCTTCTTCTACTTCATTTGTGCATGTTATGTCATGTACACTTATGGCTGAATCTGACTCTTCACGGATTATTGATTCAGGTGCCACCGACCACATCATAAAAGATCGAGGCTTGTTTGTCAATTATCGAAAGATACTAGCTCGGACTAAATGGGTCTATGTTGGGGATAACTCAAGGCTTGAAGTAGAAGGCAAAGGAACTTGTGTAGTACCTTTGAAGAATGGACACAATCTGACCTAACATGAACATGCATGGCATTTAATGCAACCTAGGTCTAAAATGCATGAAATGCATGATAATGCAAGCACAACCTAAAGCTAAAGAATGCATGGCAAATACACAAACATATAGCATGCTTGGACAAAATACACAACAACATATCATGGAAATGCAAACCTATCAACTAGCATAATAAAAATACACACACAAAGCTTAGAAAAGTGGTAGCCGAATGGTCCTAAACTTCAAGATGGACATGGCATTTTCACAAACACTTATCATACTAACATGCAAAGCTAAAGAATAATGCTAAATCATGCAAACATAAAGTAAAGGCATGAAAACAATTAGGCATTTTGACAAACACATGGATTAGCAAAATGCAAATCATGAGCAAACTTAAACACTTTGAAAACATAAAATAAAAAATGCAAGACAAGGAAAATAAACATGATAACAAGATAGTAAACTCAACAATAGAGGTAAGCAAGCAACAAAATCAAAACAAGCTTCATATTTTTGTATTTGAAGAAGATTTAAAGCATCAAAAACTTGTTAAATACCATTAAATTCATGAAATAATAAACAAGACAGCAACCATAAGAAAAAAAGGGCCATTCGGCCACCCTAGTAATATGTAAAAAAATTGGTTTTTTGAGGTTTTTTTTTAAAGAAAGTATCAAGAAAGAACATGAATAAGAAACTTAAAAACATTTATTTTCAAATTAGAATCAAAAGAAACTCACCAAAATATCAATGAAAACAGCAAAACCAAGAATGGAAATGCAAGAAAAGTATAAGAGTATGGTGCTTTAAGCAACCTCTCAAAGCTACATTGCAAGCCTTTCTTCCTCTTCCTTTCTTTGCCTTTCTAATCTTTTCTTTTTTTGCCTTTCAAAAATGGAGAGAAAATCAGCCAAACAAGAGTGTGAATAAGTGAAAATGAAAGAGAGAGACCCCCTTTGATAGTGTGGTCAGTTGGCCTAGGAAGAACCTAGGAGGTTCTAGATTTTTTTTTTATAACAAATTTGATCTTATGGCCTTCAATCCAAGATGCCTTCTATGTAGGATTCTCACCCTTAGATTAGAATCATCAGCCCTTGAATTATGATGTCATAAAGATGTCATAAATAGGCTCTCTCTCCAACCATTGGTCTATGTGTTGCAAATTCAAAGGCTTGATCACAAAAATAACTACCTTCCTCTTCACCCTTGGCCCTTTGATGAAAAATAAAAAAATATCTACCCTCCATTGGGCCTTGGCCGGCTGACCCCTCATCTTCCAGCCCACGCTTCAATTTTTATAAAAGCAAGAAAAGGCCTTTTCGAGTTCTTGGATAAAATGACCTTTTTGACCCCCGAACCTAAATATATAGCAAACGGACTCAAAATTCAAATTTTATTTTTTCAATACTTCTAAAATAATAAAAAACTCAATTCTGGAAGTTTTCAAAATTTTCCGAGCCCATTCGCTATTTATTTGGATTTTTTCTTCTAAAATTACCCTTTTGTGCACCCAAACTTTCACCATTTTTAAACGAACTCCGAATCCAGATTTTTCTTCACCAATCTCTTCCAAATAATTTAAAAGTATGATCTGGAAGTTTTCATAAAGTTTTGGAACTCATTTGGTATTTTTTCGGGATTTATCTGCTTGAATTACTACATAGTGGGCTCGGGATTTTTCCATTTTGCAAACGAACCCGAATATGGATTTTATTTCGCGAATATCTTCCAAATAATTTAAGAATGAGATCTGCAAATTTTCAGAATTTTTGGAGCTCATTTGGTAATTTTTTTGGGATTTATCTTCTTGAATTTTTACATAGGGGACCCGGGATTTGGCTATTTTGTAAACGAACTTCGAATCCAGATTTTCTTTCGCCAATCTCTTCAAAATGATTTAAGAATGAGATATGCAAATTTTTAGACCTTTTGGAGTTCATTTGCTATTTTTCCCAAATTTTCCAATTTTGCCATTTTGCCTCCAAAGCCCGGTTTTGTTCAAAACAAGTCTGATTTCCAGACTTTCTTTTTCTAGGCCTTTGTCATATATTGAATTGGAGTTGTTCAGAAAACACCCAATATTTACGATCAAATTCCCTTCCGATTTGATTTTTCCTTTTGCTCATTATCGGAAATTTCCTCTTTTTCCATTTTCCCCCAATCTGCTCTTTTCTCAGATTTTCTTCAAACTGAGCCTTGAGCTATCCTTGATTACTCACTTCCCATCAATTAAGGGCTTTAGTTTTACCGAATTGGGCCATTTTTGCAATTTTCTTCAATTTCACCAAAATCCACCAAAAACCTAATTCTCGGTTTTCTTCCGGATTGACTTTTCTTTCAGTTTTTCTTCCAAGTAGCTTCTCCATTACCCGTAGTCAGTGCTTATCTTTCATTTGGAACCTTCAATATCGACCAATTTGATCGTTTAAGCACTTTTTTCCAAATTTCCCGAACTAGGGTTTCCTTTCTACCGAATCTCCGTAACCCAACTTTCGAACTCCATATCATTCAATGTAGACCTCGGATTATCAAAATTCTTTCACCATTTTTCAATTGAACTTCAAATCTTGATTTTAAAGTGGGTTGACTTTTTTAGTAGTTGACTTTTTAGGGTTGACTTTTTTGGGGTTGACTTTTCAAGTTTGACTTTTATGCTCGCCTTCTTAGACTAAGTCTCGGAGTACCACCTGCAGGATGAAAAAAAGTCTTTTTACTTTTTGAAACATCAATTTAGGAAGAAAACATACATGTTTTAGAAGTCCGGACAAAATTAAGTGTCTACAACTACCCCTCTTTGGCTATTGCTGAGAATCATGAATCAGGCAAAGATAAACAAATACTAATTTTGTCTGGTTAATGAAATCACATGTGAAGAAAAAGGGAAAGGGGTTTTCACTCACTTCCATTCTTCATTCTTTTTTTTTTTTTTTTGAAAAGCTGTAAATTTAAGATATTGTCCTTAAATTGAATTTCTTGACTAATCAAGGCTCGACCCGTCTTAAGGAACGGGTTCGATTTTAAAACAAAATATTTGACTCATTTAAAAAGCAGAATGAGTTTTAAAACAAAATGAAATACCTCAACGATGGTCTCGAGGCTCGACTCATTTGATAAACAGAATGAATTAAATTTAAAACCAAAAGGGAATACCTCGACGGTGGTCTTGAGGCTCGACTAATTTGATAAACAAAATGAATTTGGTTTACAACAAAAGGAAATGCCTTGACGATGGTCTCGAGGCTCGACTCATTTGATAAAATAGAATGAATTCGATGTAAAACAAAAGAAAATACCTCGACGATGGTCTCGAGGCTCGACTCATTTAATAAAACAGAATGAATTCGATTTTAAACAAAAGGAAATACCTCGACGATGGTCTCGGGGCTCGACTCACTTGATAAAACAGAATGAATTCAATTTAAAACAAAAGGAAATACCTCGACGATGGTCTTGAGGCCTAACTCATTTGATAAAACAAAATGAATTCGATTTAAAACAAAAGGAAATACCTCGACGATGGTCTCGGGGCTCGACTCACTTAATAAAACAGAAAGAATTCGATTTAGAAAGGAACGTACCTCGACGGGGGTCTCGGGGTTCGACTCATTTGAGAAGCAGAGCGAGTTCGATTTGGAAAGGAGCATACCTCAACGGTGATCTCGGGGCTCGACTCATTTGAGAAGTAGAACGAGTTCGATTTGGGGAAGCCAAATTTTCCTGATTCCTGCAATGTTAGCTAAATGCCATGATGAGAATGACATGATTTGCAAATGCTTGTATGTTTCCTAAGGATGAATGAAATCAAATGATTGTGTCATGATTTCTAATCCATGGTTTCTTTGAGATTCACAGATTATCTGACTTCATGAAGGAGTCTTCAATTGTTCAAGATGCCCCACTTAAGGAACCCTTCACTCAAGATAACTTGTCAAACAGTCCCAGTTTCTGACTTTCGTTGAAATTCACATTCATTGTTTTCTTTTACTTGGTGAACTTTCCAAACCTTTCCTAAGATTTAAATCTATTCCTTAGTAATACTCTGAAATCCTTTTATTTAAGGGCTTTTATGTTTACTAATCATCATTCAATTTAATAACAATCGAGATGCATATCAAAAATGTAAGAAAGAAAATTTGAAACAAGCAAAATGTCATGAAAAGGATAACAAGAATTTATTGCAACAAATGTTTTAAAATAGTAAAAGTGAATATCAAGGACATAAGAAACAAATGTAAAGTTATAGGTTGTAGATGCCCCGGATGCGGAATATCTTGGACCCCTCCTTTTTCAAACCATCTGAAATTTCTTTTGAATGAGCAATTTACTTGGGTAACCCCTCAGCTTCTTTAGTTACGTCAGACTGAGTTATTCCCTTTTTCTCTGAATTTCAAATATTTTCTCCCCCTTTACACGGAGCATTGATTCAAACCTTAGTCAGTACTTGAGCCGCCCTTTGCGGGTTTTCAACTCAAGTGTCCCCCATTCAGTATTAAGTCGCCCTTTGCGGGTTTTTGTCTTAAACCTCTCCTTTTACATTCTTTTTTATTTTCATCATTTTCTTTTTTTTCTTTTTTCTTGTATTCTACCATGCATCTGAGAATTCTAAATGCTTCCAAGGTAAAAATATCAATTTAAAAGATGGGATAAATTCTGAGAATAACCTTTCAAATTAAAAATCCATGCTTGATAAAAAAGGGCTTTTAAAGCACGTAATGTAGGCCAAGGCTCGGGTTTAGAAAGAAAGGATAAATCGGCCCAAAATGTGTTTAAGGGTAATTGGATCAAGGATCATTTCTTCAGAAGAGTTCATTCTTGAAACATTTGTCACTTTTTTGGACTTTATTTTCTTTTTTCTTTAATTTTTTTTTGCTGGCTTTTATTTGCCATTCTTTGATTTCACATTTTTCGATGGCTCTCTGTATGCCATGATTTTTTTTTCTTGCATTTGCCCTCCAGTGTAGAGGGTGATCCTTGATCACGGTTTAAAGAAAGAAATAATTCCTAAGGCTCAAAGGGGTGACTAAGTATAATTTCTTCTTAGTGAAAGGAATATGAAAGATGGCCATTCATCATATCAAGCATGAATATTCTCATTAAAAAAGCAATCCACAGGGGAGATAGATATATAGAATTTCCATTTTTACGCTTGGAATCATTCGAATTTCCATGTGCATAGCATCACACTTTTTTTTTTCAAGCGTAATACTTCTTCAATTCATCAGCATTCACATGATTTCTGAAATCATCCCCGTCCATCCGAGTTAGAATCAATGCTCCTCCAGAAAAAGCACTTTTTACCACATAGGATCATTCCCAATTTGGAGTCTGATAAGCTCATAAATATACATTTTATGCCTTTATACCTTTAGTTTTTGTAATGTTTTTGATCTTTATCTTGTTTACTTATAATATGTTTTTGAATTTTAGGTACAATAAGGAGAATGAAGTCAAAAGATGTCAATAATGATGGTAAAGAGCTTACAAAATCATAATCACAAGATGGAAGAAGACTTGGGAGTCAAAAATATCAATATCTGGTTGAAAAGCAAACAGACAGATTTGACCTCTGGAGCTTTGTTGTAAGGAAAACATGAGATTAGAATCTTTATTTGAAGAAACTTTCTTCTTTACTTTTGAATTTGACTTGATTATCTTTCCAACGATATATTATGTGCCCAAATCGGATAATAAATGGGCATTCAAAATGGCGCTAGAAGATCTCCCTAAAGAACCCTGCAGCCAAAAAAACCCTAATCACAAATCTGAAAAAAAGGAAAAAACGTAAGGACTTATTCTCAGGGTTTTAAAGCTATATAAATACCATATTTTGAGCCACAAACTAGACATCTTTTGGAGGAGACTCAAGGATCATCATTATTATTCTTCTTCTTCTTCTTCTTCTCCATTCTTTTATTTTCTTTTTAGCTTTATGTATATATTATCTATGCCTATGCTAGGCTAAACTTTTATTTGGTTAAGGGTGATTTTAAAGGCCTAGACATGTTATGTAATTAATTTTCAGAATCTATCTATTATTGTTTTCTATCAAAGGTGCTTATGTTCTTCCATTAAAATTGTTCATGATGATGTTTTGATTTGTTTAGGTGGCCAACTAGATTAATCTTGATAATTGTCTAATGCTAGTTTAGGAGTCTTGATCCGTGTAATTCTCTTGATTTCCTATTCATAAGTGGCAATTTGTGATTAATGATTATGGTCAAGTTTTCAATAATTGCAAAGTGAAACAAAACCTAAGTTGAACAATCTGAGCTTATGTGTTTGTTGCTTAGATCATCCTATCTTTCTCATCATAAAGCTGCTATTAAATTGAATTTAGAGAGCTTATTCTAGGTTGTTTGATAGTTAGAGATTAAATAGAGAGCTTGTTCTATTTAACGACAAATTAAGGAAAGATTGGGGTAACAGAGCTTGTTGTTATCTACGGTTGTTAACTTTGATAGCTAATTAATGTTGATAGATATGAAATTGATTCTTAATGATGTCTAGTGGTGGAGAATGAAACCTTAACCATATTTTTCATATTTGATTCTTCTTAATTACTTGTTTTCTCATTCTTATTGTTAACTTTAGTTTAAATCTGATTTCAAAATCCCCTTTACTTTTGTTTACTTGTTTTTTAGTGATAAACTATTAACTTATAAACTAAAACCCAATCCCTGAAGACTCGACCCTTGCTAACTACTATACTTACAATTGATCTTTTTAGTGCAAGGTTAAATAAGATATACTCTTTTGAGTGCATCACTAATGGACGAGTTTAGTCTCGTGAGGGTTTACTAGGTAGATACCCACAAACATTGAAGACATAAGAAAAACTAAGAAAATTAAAAATAATAATAATAATTACAACTAATCATTCCAACCTAAATTAGAGATAATCATTGGACAAGTCTTATAAACTAATCAATAGCTTAAAGAAATTCACAAAAAATCTTGCTTGAATGTAAATAGTTGATAAGTGCTTAATTTCATACATTTTCCTATTTAATTTCCTTATACTTTGTGCTTTGATTCTTACTTCCTTGACATTTTACTAGGTTTTTATGCTTTGTAGGTATTTTGGAGGAGATAAAGTCAAAACATGTCAATTAGGATGTTAAAGAGCTTACAAAATCACAATCACAAGATGGAAAAAGAACTGGGAGTCAAAAAGATCATATTCTTGGTGCAAAGCAAGAAGACAGATTTGACCTCCGGAGCTTGTTGCTAAGAAAACATGATGTTAGACTCTTTATTCGAAGAAACTTCCTTCTTAACTTTTGAATATCACTTGATTACCTTTTCAACGGTTGGTCATGGGCCTAAATCGGATAAGAAATAGTCATCCAAATTAGCATTGGAATATCTCCCTAAAAACCCTAGTGGCAGAAAAAACCCTAACCGCAAATCACATATTTTTCTTAATACCCTAGCTGACAATTATGTTTATCCTTACCAAAGAAGGATTAGTGGCTGTCAACTTGCATTAATTGCATTAATTGCAAGTATCTTTTCTTAAAGCTAATCCCAGTCAAAGTAGGAGAATTAAAACAGCCAAGACTTTCCTTCCTTACACTGACTTTGACTGCAAGTCTGTAATCTCTCCACATTAAAGAGTTATTTGACTAAAACTTTCTTACTTTATTCAAACTTAGCTGCCAAGGCTTATATCTTTCCTTAAAACATAAAAGTCAGCCACTTTTCCTTAACTTTAGCCACAAGTCAGCATTTATTGAAGGGAGAGAGCTGAAATTCACTTGTTTGATGCTCTAGCTATTGCCTATAAATAAAGATCAAGGGGGCATACGAAATTTACACTTCTCCAAGCATCAAATTTCTGATTTCTTCTTTGTTTTAGAGTTTTTGAGAGAACAAGAGGCTGGATAATTAATATTCTTCTTCTTCTTCTTTCTTTCTTTTATTTTCTTCTTAGATTCTCTTTAATTTTATGTTTATGTTTACAATGCCTATGCTAGGCTAAACTTTTATTTGGTTAAGGGTGATTTCAAAGCCCTAGACATGTTATGTAATTAATTTTCAGAATCTATCTATCATGTTTTCTATCAAAGTTGCTTATGTTCTTCTATTAAAATTGTTCATGATGATGTTTTGATTTGTTTAGGTGGCCAACTAGATAAATATTGATTTGTCTAATGCTAGTTTAGGAGTCTTGATCCGTGTAATTGTCTTGATTTCCTATTCATAAGTGGCAATTTGTGATTAATGATTATGGTCAAGTTTTCAATCATTGCAAAGTGGAACATAACCTAAGTTGAACAATCCGAGCTTATGTGTTTGTTGCTTAGATCAACCTATCTTTCTCATCATAAAGCTGCTATTAAATTGAACTTAGAGAGCTTATTGTAGGTTGTTTGATAGTTAGAGATTAAATAGAGAGCATGTTCTATTTAACGACAAACTAAGCAAAGATTGGGGTAATAGAGCTTGTTGTTATCTAGTTGTTAACTTTGATAGCTAATTAATGTTGATAGATATGAAATTGATTCTTAATGATGTCTAGTGGTGGAGAATGAAACCTTAACCATCTTTTTCATATTTGATTCTTCTTAATTACTTGTTTTCTTATTCTTATTGTTAACTTTAGTTTAAATCTGATTTTAAAATCCCCTTTACTTTTGTTTACTTGTTTTTAAGTGATAAACTATTAACTTATAAACTGAAACCCAATCCCTGAGGACTCGACCCTTGCAAATCACTATACTTTACAATTGATTCTTTTAAGTGAAAGGCTAAATAAGATACACTCTTCTGGGTACATCAAATTTTTGGCGCCGTTGCCGGGGATTGCTTTCTTTAGTTTATTAGTTTATTGGTTTATTCTTTTTTTTTTGTTCTAATTATTTACTTTTTTTTGTTTATTTTGAATGTTCCAAGCTCCCGAAGAAGACTTAAGACTTAGGAGAATTCGGGAATTTATTACTTCTCACCAACAACCAATCGAGGAGTTGATCCAAAACATCGAAAAGGAGCAAGGAGAGATGGCAGTAGCTGACAACTGATAAGTGCTTAATTTCATACATTTTCCTATTTAATTTCTTTATACTTTGTGCTTTGATTCTTACTTCCTTGACATTTTACTAGGTTTTTATGCTTTGTAGGTATTTTGGAGGAGATGTAGTGAAAACATGTCAATTAGGATGTTAAAGAGCTTACAAAATCACAATCACAAGATGGAAAAAGAGTTGGGAGTCAAAAAGATCGAATTCTTGGTGCAAAGCAAGAAGACAGATTTGACCTCTAGAGCTTGTTGCTAAGAAAACATGATGTTAGGCTCTTTATTCGAAGAAACTTCCTTCTTGACTTTTGAAGATCACTTGATTACCTTTCCAACGGCTGGTCATGGGCCTAAATCGGGTAAGAAATAATCATCCAAATTGGCATTGGAATATCTCCCTAAAAACCCTAGTGGCAGAAAAAAACCCTAGCCGTAAATGACAACTTTTTCTTAATACCCTAGTTGACATTTAAGTTTATCCTTGCCAAAGAAGGATTAGTGGCTGTCAACTTGCATTAATTGCATTAATTGCAAGTATCTTTCCTTAAAGCTAATCCTAGTCAAAGTAGGAGAATTAAATCAGCCAATACTTTCCTTCCTTACACTTACTTTGGCTGCAAGAATATAATCTCTCTTCATTAAAGAGTGCTTTGACTAAAACTTTCCTACTTTATTCAAACTTGGCTGCCAAGGCTTATATCTTTCCTTAAAACACAAAAGTCAGCCACTTTTCCTTAACTTTAGCCACAAGTCAGCATTTATTGAAGGGAGAGAGCTGAAATTCACTTGTTTGATGCCCTAGCTATTGCCTATAAATAGAGACCAAAGGGGCATACGAAATTGACACTTCCCCAAGCATCAAATTCTGATTTCTTCTTTGTTTCTTTGTTTTTGAGAGAGCAAGAGGCTGGATAATTAATATTCTTCTTCTTCTTCTTCTTCTTCTTTCTTTCTTTTATTTTCTTCTTAGATTCTCTTTAATTTTATGTTTATGTTTACAATGCCTATGCTAGGCTAAACTTTTATTTGGTTAAGGGTGATTTCAAAGCCCTAGACATGTTATGTCATTAATTTTCAGAATCTATCTATAATTGTTTTCTATCAAAGTTGCTTATGTTCTTCCATAAAAATTGTTCATGGTGATGTTTTGATTTGTTTAGGTGGCCAACTAGATAAATCTTGATAATTGTCTAATGCTAGTGATAACTCGTATAATTATATAGTTTTTAGTTATGTTTTATTATTGTTTTGTGTCAAATACGAGTTATTATTGCTTAGTCTAATTGTGTTTATGATCTTTTATATTTTTATGTAATTTGGTGTTTTTTTACGAGTTTCTTTGAGTGATTTCAAATTACTAGGTTAAATCAACAATTAAGGGCAAATTCAGTTCAGTTCTAGTTCCGACACCTTTTGCCATATCAGCTATATCTGGAGTTTCACTAAAGCAATAAAGCTGCAATTTTAACCGTGCAAAGTTAAGAGGCATATCTAACTTTTTCATGTTTTACACTTCTTGAAACGGAGTCGTTTTCACTAGCGAAATCGACCATCAAGTTGGCTGATGAGCAATGACGTCTGTGCTGACCGGTTTTGGTATTTTGCCCATATCTTCTGATCCACATCAGCAAATGAGCTCATTCCAACGGCTATGGATCACCGACTGATAGGGGAACATTTTTCTAGAAGACCATTTGATCAGATCAAGCCTCCAATATTGACAAAATCGATCATCAAGCTGGCTGATCAGAATTGTCATACAATATGACGAAAATTGTTAGAAAAATGCACCCACCTATTATACCTACCTTTGAAATTTATAAAGCTTGTCTCTTGTCATTTAGCTCTCCAAAATGTGTATAAATAGAGGGCATTGGATGATTATAAGAGACATTGTACATTGGTAGGATATTAGCCATTGTAATAAAATTCTCTAAGTTTTCTTCTTCTTTCTTTTCTCTAGTTTTCTTTTTCTTTATTTTCTTCTTCTTCTTTCTTTCTTTTATTTCCTTCTTAGATTCTCTTTAATTTTATGTTTATGTTTACAATGCCTATGCTAGGCTAAACTTCTATTTGGTTAAGGGTGATTTCAAAGCCCTAGACATGTTTTGTGATTGATTTTCAGATTCTATCTATCATTAATTTTCTATCAAAGTTGCTTATGTTCTTCTACAAGAATTGTTCATGATGTTGTCTTGATTTATTTAGGTGTACAACTAGATAGATCTTGATAATTATCTATTGCTAGTCTAGGAGTCTTGATCCGTGTAATTGTCTTGATTTCCTATTCATAAGTGGCAATTTGTCATTAATGATTATGGTCAAGTTTTCAATAATTGCAAAGTGGAACATAACCTAAGTTGAACAATCCGAGCTTATGTGTTTGTTGCTTAGATCAACCTATCTTTCTCATCATAAAGCTGCCATTAAATTGAATTTAGAGAGCTTATTCTAGGTTGTTTAATGGTTAGAGATTAAATAGAGAGCTTGTTCTATTTAACGACAAACTAAGGAAAGATTGGGATAACAGAGCTTGTTGTTATCTACGGTTGTTAACTTTGATAGTTGGTTGATATTGATAGATCTGAAATTGATTCTTAATGATGTCTAGTGGTGGAGAATGAAACCTTAACCATATTTTTCATATTTGATTTTTCTTACTTACTTGTTTTCTTACTTTTCTAGTTTGCTTATTTTTAAAAGTATATTTATTTTTATTGGCTGGTTATACCGCCTAATTTGTATATTAACTTTGTTTTATTTTTATTGGCTGGTTATACCGCCTAATTTAGTATATATATTTTTATTGGCTGGTTATACCGCCTTGCATCTTATTCTTATTATTTACTTTAGTTTAAATCTGGCTTCAAAAACCCCTTTTCTTTTATTGTTTTCTTTGAACGTAAGTTATAAACTAATAACTCATAGATTAAAACCCAATCCCTGAGGACTCGACCCTTGCTAATCATTATACTTACAATTGATCTTTTTAGTGCAAGGTTAAATAAGATACACTCTTTTGGGTGCATCAAATTTTTGGCGCCGTTGCCGGGGATTGTTTTCTTTAGTTTATTTGTTACTTGGTTTATTCTTATTTTCAGTTCTAATTAGTATTATTTTCTTGTACATACATGTTTTTCTTTTCAAATTTTGAAAAAAAAAAAGATGGAATTAAGCAATCTAACACTTGAAGAGTTGGTGGCATACATGAACATGGAGAATCATCAAGCCAATCTCACTTCCTCAGTTCAACAATTGGCCATGGGAGGATGTCAAGGCCATCAATGGTTCCAAGACCAACCGCATGATCATTACTCCAACACTTACCATGAGGGATGGTGGGATCATACTAATTATGGCTACTCAAAAAATTACCAAAAAGTAGATCCTTATGCCAATTACACTCATCCATCTAGCTTCAATCAATCATGGTCTCAAGAACCATATCTTTTTCAACCACCACATATGACTCAAAACTCAGGTAGTTCTTTAGAAGATCTTGTATATTCTCTTGTTACTGATACTTTGCAATTTCAACAGGAAACAAGGGCAAGCATCCAGAGTTTGGAAAGGCAAATGAGCCTATTGGCTAGTAGTACGGTGGAATTAGTAGCAGAAAGATCTCTAGCACTCCCTTCCCAAACGGTGATTAACCCAAAGGAGAATGCTACTATTGTGACCTTGAAGAATGAGGAACAAGATGAGGATGAAACAAAACCAAAGATGGATTCACTTCTTGAGGATAATGAAGCCACCATTCAAATTGAGAGTACTTTGACACCTCGGGTAGCTTTTAAGGTTCTTATTTCTACTAATGTTCCTTCTCCACTTTTTCCTAGCAGATTTGCAAAGTCCAAAAAGGTGGAACATGAACAACAATTTTTGGAAACCTTAAACAGCTTGCTTGTGGATGCCATTAGACAAGTACCAAGATATGCACAATTCCTCAAAAAGCTATACCCCACCAAGAATGATGAAATAATACGTGTGGGGGAGAAGGCATTGGCTGTTTTGCAAAGAAAACTTTCTCCAAAACGCAAAAATCCGAGAAGTTTGATGTCTAAGCCAAAAGATCCTAAAAGCCAAGAAGGGGAATTGGCTAGGCTGAAAACAATCAATCAAGTGCTAATTGGGGGAGATAGCCTAATTAGTGAAAGCATTGCCAAACTGCCATCCTCAGATTTGCTCTCTTTTTCTTTATTTTTTTCTTATGTTTTTTTTGCTAATTGTGTTTAGTGTTTCTAAGTTCATTTAGGCTGCATAAGTTTATTTTGTTTATTAGTTCTTTTCACTTACACATGATTCTTTCATTTGGGATTAATAGCATTACATTAATGACAATGTAAGAATTATGTGTGGGGGGAAGAATTTAGGATTTTATTTAGAGTGTTTTGTTTTTGTGTCTTTTTATGTTGTTTTTCTTTCTGATCCTTGTTTTGAAAATAATTAGATGTAAATATAATTTTTAATTTTTTTAACCCCGGTTAAATGGCGGATAACGGTACTCCGTGATTATTTAAATCGGTTTCATCAGCTACCCACAAAACTGATATTGTATATAAATTTCTCTTCCAATTTCTCTTTCAGTTTTTTTCATTTTTTTTTTAGGATGGATGATATTCTCACAAGATTGCAGAAACGATTTCCTCCTTTTCCTCGAAATATTTTACTGAAGCTTTACCAAGTTTGATTTGAAAGATTAAGAATGCTTATGCACAAAGGGATTCCTGAAGACATACGTTGGATAATTGAAGCCAAGGTACGTGAAGATGAATATCTTCCTGTTTTGCATTTACCAGGTACAGGTAGAAGCACTTTTGCAAAGAAGCGACGAGCAAAGCGCATGAGTTCAAATTGCCACAAATGTGCACGATGGACGTGTAACGGTAAATGTCGTTCTATTGGGATTCCGTCCTCTAATCGAGATGATAAAATTGAATTCATTAAGGATGGACTGAGTAAGGAGAATTTGGGTAATATCCAACTTTCTCTTGGGACGCATCCTAGTGGAGACGTGCAAAGAGAAATTCTTGATTTATGGCCGCAATTCCAAAGGGAATGGCAACATCTTGGGAATCTGATGTTAAAAGACCCTGTTTGCCAGCTTGTAAGAAAACTGGATGGGAAGCATATCCTCGACTCATAGAAGGCGTTTAAGCCGTTTCTGGACGTAAAACCAGAGGAAGATGCACTCGAAGAAAAAAAAATGGAAAGTACTTCGTCCCAGCGCATTAAAAAAATTTGTGTCTTTGGAGGTGCTTATCCAGGGAAAAATAACATATTTGCTGATGAAGCCATAAGAGTTGGAGTAATACTTGCCCAACAAAAGATCCAGTTGATTTATGGAGGCGGTAGTACGGGTTTAATGGGAGCAGTCGCTACAGCAGCACACGCCGGAGGAAGTCCAGTTCTAGGAATCGTTCCAAAACTATTCACAGGTTTTTGTGGACCTACCGTGGGTAAGGAAATACAAGTCTGGAGTATCCCTGAACGGATGACAATCATGTACCATTGTGCCGATGCATTCATTGCTTTACCAGGAGGTCTGGGTACATTGGAAGAAATAGCTTGCGTGGCTTCTTGGTCATCTTTGGTCACAAATAAAAAACCCATTGGTTTGCTTAATAGTAATGGTTATTTTAGTAATTTGCTTTCATATTTAGATAATGCTGTGGAAAATGGATTCATGTTTTCAGAGGCAAGGAGAACCATAATTTCTGCTACAACCATTGAAGATTTACTCAAAAAGCTCCAAGCTTATGAGTGTTTATCTGCTACGGTTGTGATAACTCGTATAATTATATAGTTTTTAGTTATGTTTTATTATTGTTTTGTGTCAAATACGAGTTATTATTGGTTAGTCTAATTGTGTTTATGATCTTTTATATTTTTATGTAATTTGGTGTTTTTCACAAGTTTCTTTGAGTGATTTCAGATTACTAGAATTAAGGGCAAATCCAGTTCAGTTCCAGTTCCGACACATTTTGCCATATCAGCTATATCTGGAGTTTCACTGAAGCAATAAGGCTGAAATTTGTAGCCGTGCAAAGCTAAAAGGCATATCTATCTTTTTCATGTTTTATACTTCTTGAAACGGAGTCGTTTTCCCTAGCGAAATCGACCATCAAGTTGGCTGATGTGCAATGACGTCTGTGCTGACCTGTTTTCGTATTTTGCCCATATCTGCTTATCCACATCAGCAAATGAGCTGATTCCAATGGCTATGGATCCGTAACTGATACGGGAACCTTTGTCTAGAAGACCATAGGATCAGATCAGGCCTCTAATATTGACGAAATCGACCATCAAGTTGGCTGATGTGCAATGACGTCTGTGCTGACATGTTTTCGTATTTTGCCCATATCTGCTTATCCACATCAGAAAATGAGCTGATTCCAACGGCTATGGATCCGTAACTGATAGGGCAACGTTTTTCTAGAAGACCATGTGATCAGATCAGGCCTCCAACATTGACGAAATCGACCATCAAGTTGGCTGATCAAAATTGTCATACAATATGACGAAAATTGTTAGAAAAATTCACCCACCTATTATACCTACCTTTGAAATTTGTAAAGCTTGTCTCTTGTCATTTAGCCTTCCAAAATGTGTATAAATAGAGGGCATTGGATGATTGTAGAGGATCATATTGTACATAGGTAGGATATTAGCCATTTTAATAAAATTCTCTAAGTTTTCTTCTTCTTTCTTTTCTCTAGTTTTCTTTCTTTTCTCTAGTTTTCTTTTTCTTTAGAGAGAGCAAGAGGTTGGATAATTAATATTCTTCCTCTTCTTCTTTCTTTCTTTTATTTTCTTCTTAGATTTTCTTTAATTTTATGTTTATGTTTACAATGCCTATGCTAGGCTAAACTTCTATTTGGTTAAGGGTGATTTCAAAGCCCTAGACATGTTTTGTGATTGATTTTCAGATTCTATCTATCATTAATTTTCTATCAAAGTTGCTTATGTTCTTCTACAAGAATTGTTCATGATGTTGTCTAGATTTATTTAGGTGTACAACTAGATAGATCTTGATAATTATCTATTGCTAGTTTAGGAGTCTTGATCCGTGTAATTGTCTTGATTTCCTATTCATAAGTGGCAATTTGTGATTAATGATTATGGTCAAGTTTTCAATAATTGCAAAGTGGAACATAACCTAAGTTGAACAATCCGAGCTTATGTGTTTGTTGCTTAGATCAACCTATCTTTCTCATCATAAAGCTGCCATTAAATTGAATCTAGAGAGCTTATTCTAGGTTGTTTGATGGTTAGAGATTAAATAGAGAGCTTGTTCTATTTAACGACAAACTAAGGAAAGATTGGGATAACAGAGCTTGTTGTTATCTACGGTTGTTAACTTTGATAGTTGGTTGATATTGATAGATCTGAAATTGATTCTTAATGATGTCTAGTGGTGGAGAATGAAACCTTAACCATATTTTTCATTTTTGATTCTTCTTACTTGCTTTCTTACTTTTCTAGTTTGCTTATTTTTAAAAGTATATTTATTTTTATTGGCTGGTTATACCGCCTAATTTAGTATATATATTTTTATTGGCTGGTTATACCGCCTTGCTTAGTATATATATTTTTATTGGCTGGTTATACCGCCTTGCATCTTATTCTTATTGGCTGGTTATACCGCCTTGCATCTTATTCTTATTATTTACTTTAGTTTAAATCTGGCTTCAAAAAAACCCCTTTTCTTTTATTGTTCTTGAATTTAAGTTTTAAACTATCAACTTATAAACTAAAACCCAATCCCTGAGGACTCGACCCTTGCTAACTACTATACTTACAATTGATCTTTTTAGTGCAAGGTTAAATAAGATACACTCTTTTGGGTGCATCAAGTTTTTGGCGCCGTTGCCGGGGATTGCTTTCTTTAGTTTATTAGTTCATTGGTTTATTCTTATTTTCAGTTGTAATTAATTTTATTTTTCTTGTACATACAAGTTTTTCTTATCAAATTTTGAAAAAAAAAAAAAAAAAACGATGGAATTGAGCAATCTAACACTTGAAGAGTTGGTGGCATACATGAACATGGAAAATCAACAAGCCAATCTCACCTACCCAGTTCAACAATTGGCCATGGGAGGATGTCAAGGCCATCAAGTGTTCCAAGACCAACTGTATGATCATTACTCAAACACTTACCATGAGGGATGGTGGGATCATACTAATTATGGCTACTCAGAAAATTACCAAGAAGTAGATCCTTATGCCAATTACACTCATCCATCTAGCTTCAATCAATCATGGTCTCAAGAACCAGATCTTCTTCAACCACCACATATGACTCAAAACTCAGGTACTTCTTTAGAAGATCTTGTCGATTCTCTTGTTACTAATACTTTGCAATTTCAACAGGAAACAAGGGCAAGCATCCGGAGTTTGGAAAGGCAAATGAGCCTATTGGCTAATAGTATGGTGGTATGGGTAGCACAAAGATCTGAAGAACTCTCTGCCCAAACAATGATTAACCCAAAGGAGAATACTACTATTGTGACCTTGAGGAATGAGGAACAAGATGAGGATGAGACAGAATTAGAGATGGATTCTATTCTTGAGGATAATGAAGCCACAAATACAAATAAGAGTATTTCGGCACCTGAGGTAACGTTTGAGATTCCAATTTTTACTAATGTTTCTTCTCCACCTTTTCCTAGTAGATTCGCAAAGTTCAAGGAGGATGAACATGAACAAGACACGTTGGAAACCTTAAACAGTTTGTTTGTGGATGTCATTCAACAAGTACCAAAAGATGCACCATTCCTCGATGAGATATGCACCACCAAGGATGATGGAATAATACTTGTAATGGAGAATGCATCCACTGTTGTGCAAAGAAAGCTTCCTCTCAAACGCATAAATTTGGGAAATTTCATGTATGAGCCTGACAAGCCTAAAAAGCCAAGAAAGGGTGTTGGTTAGATTCAAAACACTAACTCAAGTGTTAATTGGGAAGGCAGCCCAATTAAAGATGAAATTACCAACCTTCCATATTCAGATTTGCTTTCTCTTTCTTTTCCTTTTCCTTTTATTATTTTTATTGTTTTTATTTTATTTCTTATGTTTCTTTGTTAATTGTGTTTACTGCTTTTAAGTTCATTTAGGCTGCATAAGTTTCTTTTGTTTAATAGTTCTTTTCTCTTACATATAATTCTTGCATTGGGGGATAATAGCATTACATTAATGACAATGTAAGAGTTATGTGTGGGGGGAAGAATTTAGGATTTTATTTAGAGTGTTTTGTTTTTGAGTCTTTTTATGTTGTTTTTCTTTCTGATCCTTGTTTTGAAAATAACTAGATGTAAATATAATTTTTTTTTTAACCCCGGTTAAATGGCGGATAACGATACTCCGTGATTATTTAAATCGGTTCCATCAGCTACCCACAAAACTGATATTGTATATAAATTTCTCTACCAATTTCTCTTTCAATTTTTTTTTTCATTTTTTTCAGGATGGATGATATTCTCACAAGATTGCAG
This sequence comes from Fremontodendron californicum, assembly GCA_030761205.1. Lineage (NCBI taxonomy): Eukaryota > Viridiplantae > Streptophyta > Magnoliopsida > Malvales > Malvaceae > Fremontodendron > Fremontodendron californicum. The sequence continues at coordinate 16,833,020 of JAULJL010000010.1, read as the reverse complement.
AAACGATTTCCTCCTTTTCCTCGAAATATTTTACTGAAGCTTTACCAAGTTCGACTTGACAGATTAAGAATGCTTATGCACAAAGGGATTCCTGACGACATACGTTGGATAATTGAAGCCAAGGTACGTGAAGATGAATATCTTCCTGTTTTGCATTTACCAGGTACAGGTAGAAGCACTTTTGCAAAGAAGCGACGAGCAAAGCGCATGAGTTCAAATTGCCACAAATGTGCACGATGGACGTGTAACGGTAAATGTCGTTCTATTGGGATTCCATCCTCTAATCGAGATGATAAAATTGAATTCATTAAGGATGGACTGAGTAAGGAGAATTTGGGTAATATCCAACTTTCTCTTGAGACGCATCCTAGTGGAGACGTACAAAGAGAAATTCTTGATTTATGGCCGCAATTCCAAAGGGAATGGCAACATCTTGGGAATCTGATGTTAAAAGACCCTGTTTGCCAGCTTGTAAGAAAACTGGATGGGAAGCATATCCTCGACTCATAGAAGGCGTTTAAGCCGTTTCTGGACGTAAAACCAGAGGAAGATGTGAGCCACAATCACAACTACAATAAATGACTTCTCAGCTTTTGGTTTGATTTGCAATAACTTTATTTTGGTTTAATTTACGTGTTGTTCGATTTGTGTAATTATTCTCGTTTTTTTTTATTTGTCTTTTACGGTTGATTTTTCTTCTCTTTTTGATTTTCTTCCTGAAATCACGCAAAAATCTTTTGTTAGGTTAACATTTTCTTCTGACAGGTCAGATACACTTTCGGCGACATTATTACTCTTGTCTAATTCACTACTCAGTCCTCTATATATTACACCATGTACTCATTCTCTTTCAGGCACTCGAAAAAAAAAATGGAAAGTACTTCGTCCCAGCGCATTAAAAAAATTTGTGTCTTTGGAGGTGCTTATCCAGGGAAAAATAACATATTTGCTGATGAAGCCATAAGAGTTGGAGTAATACTTGCCCAACAAAAGATCCAGTTGATTTATGGAGGCGGTAGTACGGGTTTAATGGGAGCAGTCGCTACAGCAGCACACGCCGGAGGAAGTCCAATTCTAGGAATCGTGCCAAAACTATTCACAAGTTTTTGTGGACCTACCGTGGGTAAGGAAATACAAGTCTGGAGTGTCCCTGAACGGATAACAATCATGTACCATTCTGCCGATGCATTCATTGCTTTACCAGGAGGTCTGGGTACATTGGAAGAAATAGCTTGCGTGGCTTCTTGGTCATCTTTGGTCACAAATAAGAAACCCATTGGTTTGCTTAATATTAATGGTTATTTTAGTAATTTGCTTTCATATTTAGATAATGCTGTGGATAATGGATTCATGTTTTCAGAGGCAAGGAGAACCATAATTTCTGCTACAACCATTGAAGATTTACTCAAAAAGCTCCAAGCTTATGAGTGTTTATCTGCTACGGTTGTTTCGCAAACGCTCGGAAAAGAAAAAGAGATATGGATGAGCAAGGAGTGGATTGCACTTTGTCTTTGTGACATTATCTAACATTTTGCTTGTTGTGTCTCAGTTATAATAAGTGGTTAGCAACCTCTGCAGGTAATATCTCCTAAGTTCTACCTTTAAAATTTGACATTGGGACAATGTCATATTTTAGTAGGGGGTAAGGGACATATTTTGCTAATTTAAAAATAAAAAAAAATTTGTTGTGTTTTAAGCCATTTAGAAGTATTCATTCTGAACAAGGTCTGAGTAAGGGAGACTTGAGACATACCTTGTCAGTTTGATTTCTTCTTTTCAAAAAAAAAAAAAAAAATGTTATGTTTTAAGCAATTTAGAAGTATTCATTCTGAACAAGGTCTGAGTAAGGGAGACTTGAGACACACATTGTCAGTTTGATTTTAATCTTTTTATGTTTACTTGTTAATTTTTGTTTAGTATTTTAAGATTATTTAGGTTGCATGAGTTTGTTTTGTTTTGAGTCTAGTTATTTCTATTCTTATGTTATTAGTTCTTTTCTCTTACACATGATTCTTTCATTTGGGTTAATAGACTTACATTGAGGACAATGTAAGAATTAAGTGTGGGGGGAATGATTTAGGATTTCTTTTATTTTTGTCTACTATTTTTTTTTGAGTCTTTATTATTATTATTATTTTTTAGTGTGTTTTAGTTCCTTTTTAATACAATGATGAGATATGAATTGCATAAGTCTAAAACATATTTATTAGTGAGAAGATTTTCATGAGAATTGAGCTTGATGTCAACCTTTTTATGAGCCAATGTTAATATGATATGTTGATAGAGAAAGAAGCATGTTTAGACTTAATCTGACTTGTATAATCATTCTTGTGAGTTTTTGCGCCTAAAATGATTGATGCATTATACAAATCAATCTAATTTCTTTCTTGAGTGCTCTTATGATTACATGATTCTCTAGAACTTGCTTTAAACCGTTTGAGACTATATTGATGCATGTGACAACATGAATATGATAGAGGCATTAGGATTTTTAGCCAGGGCCAAACAACCATCCCTTATTGATGTTCCAAGAGAACACACCCTTAGTGAACCAATTTGAGCCTACATTGAATAAGCTATCTCTTTGGTAACCATAACTTGTCCCTAACCTAAATATACTTATATCTTTACCTTTGTTCCAAAGATGAATTAGCATGATTTGAGACAAGTTGCAAAGACAAGGGATATTTTTTGGTTAGAAACAAGAAATAAGTGTGGGGGGAAAAGAAAAGAAAAGTCAAGAGAAAAAGAAATGGAATACTGGCAAATACATTCCTATATAAAAAAAAATAATGAATCATCTCTTGAATTTGTGGAAAAAGAAAAAGATGTTACAAAGTTGTTTAGAATGAAGAAAAGGCCCAACATGAATATCCGGCCTAGGTGACTATGTACTTGTAAAGAGTTTTGAGAAGTTTCTTTGTATAATCTTTTTATGTCTCTAAACTTTATGAACTCTTTGGAACCTTTGTGATATCTTTATCCTTTTGTTCTTCAACCACATTACAAACCCCTTGGCCCCATTACAACCTTGATTAAAGACCTCTTGATTTATGAAGTTGCATGATCTTTTAGTGGAGAATAGGTGGACAAGCAAGCATATGGTAGAAGTGTTTTCATGAGATTGATTGAGTGTAAACACTTTACCACTACTTTAAAGAGTGAAAATCAAGAGAGTATCCCATGTGAGAAGTTGAGATTAAATTTGAACATGCACTATTTTGATTGAGATATGTTATGCTAATATTAGCTTAACTCAAACAATTTACATTCAAGCATGATTTTTTGTGAGATTTTTTTAAGCTATTGATTAGTTTATAAGACTTGTTCAAATATTGTCTCTAATTTGTATTGAAAGGATTAGGAGTAAATATTTTTAGTATATGTAGTTTATTTATATGTAGTTTATTTATATTTTAATTTTTCAATGTTTGTGGGTATCGTTCTAGTAAACCCTCACGAGACTAAACTCGTCCACTAGGGACACCTAGGGGTTTAAAGGCTTGTGTCACATGCTAAGTGCCACCGTGATTTCCTACGAAAATGGATTAGATTAGATTTTCTTATTTTATTTTTATTGAGTCGTTGCTAGGGACTAGCAACAATCTAAGTGTGGGGGTGTGATAACTCGTATAATTATATAGTTTTTAGTTATGTTTTATTATTGTTTTTGTCAAATACGAGTTATTATTGTTTAGTCTAATTGTGTTTATGATCTTTTATATTTTTATGTAATTTGGTGTTTTTCACAAGTTTCTTTGAGTGATTTCAGATTACTAGAATTAAGGGCAAATCTAGTTCAGTTCCAGTTCCGACACATTTTGCCATATCAGCTATATCTGGAGTTTCACTGAAGCAATAAGGCTGAAATTTGTAGCCGTGCAAAGCTAAGAGGCATATCTATCTTTTTCATGTTTTATACTTCTTGAAACGGAGTCGTTTTCCCTAGCGAAATCGACCATCAAGTTGGCTGATGTGCAATGACGTCTGTGCTGACCTGTTTTCGTATTTTGCCCATATCTGCTTATCCACATCAGCAAATGAGCTGATTCCAATGGCTATGGATCCGTAACTGATACGGGAACCTTTGTCTAGAAGACCATACGATCAGATCAGGCCTCTAATATTGACGAAATCGACCATCAAGTTGGCTGATGTGCAATGACGTCTGTGCTGACATGTTTTCGTAGTTTGCCCATATCTGCTTATCCACATCAGAAAATGAGCTGATTCCAACGGCTATGGATCCGTAACTGATAGGGGAACCTTTTTCTAGAAGACCATGTGATCAGATCAGGCCTCCAACATTGACGAAATCGACCATCAAGTTGGCTGATCAAAATTGTCATACAATATGACGAAAATTGTTAGAAAAATTCACCCACCTATTATACCTACCTTTGAAATTTGTAAAGCTTGTCTCTTGTCATTTAGCCTTCCAAAATGTGTATAAATAGAGGGCATTGGATGATTGTAGAGGATCATATTGTACATAGGTAGGATATTAGCCATTTTAATAAAATTCTCTAAGTTTTCTTCTTCTTTCTTTTCTCTAGTTTTCTTTCTTTTCTCTAGTTTTCTTTTTCTTTAGAGAGAGCAAGAGGTTGGATAATTAATATTCTTCCTCTTCTTCTTTCTTTCTTTTATTTTCTTCTTAGATTTTCTTTAATTTTATGTTTATGTTTACAATGCCTATGCTAGGCTAAACTTCTATTTGGTTAAGGGTGATTTCAAAGCCCTAGACATGTTTTGTGATTGATTTTCAGATTCTATCTATCATTAATTTTCTATCAAAGTTGCTTATGTTCTTCTACAAGAATTGTTCATGATGTTGTCTAGATTTATTTAGGTGTACAACTAGATAGATCTTGATAATTATCTATTGCTAGTTTAGGAGTCTTGATCCGTGTAATTGTCTTGATTTCCTATTCATAAGTGGCAATTTGTGATTAATGATTATGGTCAAGTTTTCAATAATTGCAAAGTGGAACATAACCTAAGTTGAACAATCCGAGCTTATGTGTTTGTTGCTTAGATCAACCTATCTTTCTCATCATAAAGCTGCCATTAAATTGAATCTAGAGAGCTTATTCTAGGTTGTTTGATGGTTAGAGATTAAATAGAGAGCTTGTTCTATTTAACGACAAACTAAGGAAAGATTGAGATAACAGAGCTTGTTGTTATCTACGGTTGTTAACTTTGATAGTTGGTTGATATTGATAGATCTGAAATTGATTCTTAATGATGTCTAGTGGTGGAGAATGAAACCTTAACCATATTTTTCATTTTTGATTCTTCTTACTTGTTTTCTTACTTTTCTAGTTTGCTTATTTTTAAAAGTATATTTATTTTTATTGGCTGGTTATACCGCCTAATTTAGTATATATATTTTTATTGGCTGGTTATACCGCCTTGCTTAGTATATATATTTTTATTGGCTGGTTATACCGCCTTGCATCTTATTCTTATTGGCTGGTTATACCGCCTTGCATCTTATTCTTATTATTTACTTTAGTTTAAATCTGGCTTCAAAAAAACCCCTTTTCTTTTATTGTTCTTGAATTTAAGTTTTAAACTATCAACTTATAAACTAAAACCCAATCCCTGAGGACTCGACCCTTGCTAACTACTATACTTACAATTGATCTTTTTAGTGCAAGGTTAAATAAGATACACTCTTTTGGGTGCATCAGGTTGTTTCGCAAACGCTCGGAAAAAAAAAAGAGATATGGACGAGCAAGGAGTGGATTGCACTTTGTCTTTGTGACATTATCTAACATTTTGCTTGTTGTGTCTCAGTTATAATAAGTGGTTAGCAACCTCTGCAGGTAATATCTCCTAAATTCTACCTTTAAAATTTGACATTGGGGACAATGTCATATTTTAGTAGGGGGTAAGGGACATATTTTGCTAATTTAAAAAAAAATAAAAATTGTTGTGTTTTAAGATATTTAGAAGTATTCATTCTGAACAAGGTCTGAGTAAGGGAGACTTGAGACATACCTTGTCAGTTTGATTTAATCTTCTTCTTCTTCTTCAAAAAAAAAAAAAGCATGTTTAGACTTAGTGTGTTTTTAGTGTGTTTTAGTTACTTTCAATACTATGATAAGATATGAATTGCATAAGTCTAAAACAGATTTATTAGTGAGAAGATTTTCATGAGAATTGAGTTTGATATCAACCTTTTTATGAGCCAATGTTAATATGATATGTTGATTGAGAAAGAAGCATGTTTAGACTTAAAATTGACTTGTATAATCATCCTTGTGAGTTTTTGAGCCTATAATGATTGATGCATTATATAAATCAATCTAATTTCTTTCTTGAGTGCTCTTATGATTACATGATTCTCTAGAACTTGCTTTAGACCTTGTTGAGACTTTATTGATGCATGTGACAACATGAATATGATAGAGGCATTAGGATTTTTAGCCAGGGCCAAACAGCCATCCCTTATTGATGTTCCAAGAGAACACACCCTTAGTGAACCAATTTGAGCCTAGATTGAATAAGCTATCTCTTTGGTAACCATAACTTGTCCCTAACCTAAATATACTTATATCCTTACCTTTGTTCCAAAGATGAATTAGCATCTTTTGAGACAAGTTGCAAAGACAAGGAAGATCTATTGAAAATTTGGGTTAGAAACAAGAAATAAGTGTGGGGGGGGAACGAAAAGAAAAGTCAAGAGAAAAAAAAAAAAGAAATGGAATACTGGCAAATACATTCCTATGTAAAAAAAATATATATATATGAATCATCTCTTGAATTTGGGGAAAAAGAAAAAGATGTTACAAAGTTGTTTAGAACGAAGAAAAGGCCCAACATGAATATCCGGCCTAGGTGACTATGTACTTGTAAAGAGTTTTGTGAAGTTTCTTTGTATGATCTTATTATGCCTCTAAACTTTATGAACTCTTTGGAACCTTTGTGATATCTTTATCCTTTTGTTCTTCAATTACATTACAAACCCCTTGGCTCCATTACAACCTTGATTAAAGACCTCTTGATTCATGAAATTGTATGATCTAAATAGTGGAGAATAGGTGGACAAGCAAGAATATGGTAGAACTGTTTTCATGAGATTGATTGAGTGTAAACACTTTACCACTACTTTAAAGAATGAAAATCATGAGAGTATCCCATGTGAGTAGTTGAGATTAAGTTTGAATATGCACTATTTTGATTGAAATATGTTATGTTAATATTGGCTTAACTCAAACAATTTACATTCAAGCATGATTTTTTGTGAAATTCTTTAAGCTATTGATTAGTTTATAAGACTTGTTCAAAGATTGTCTCTAATTTGTATTGAAAGGATTAGGAGTAAATATTTTTAGTATATGTAGTTTATTTATATTTTAGTTTTTCAATGTTTGTGGGTATCGTTCTAGTAAACCCTCACGAGACTAAACTCGTCCACTAGGGACACCTAGGGGTTTAAAGGCTTGTGTCACATGCTAAGTGCCACCGTGATTTCCTACGAAAATGGATTGGATTAGATTTTCTTATTTTATTTTTATTGAGTCGTTGCTAGGGACTAGCAACAATCTAAGTGTGGGGGTGTGATAACTCGTATAATTATATAGTTTTTAGTTATGTTTTATTATTGTTTTGTGTCAAATACGAGTTATTATTGCTTAGTCTAATTGTGTTTATGATCTTTTATATTTTTATGTAATTTGGTGTTTTTTTACGAGTTTCTTTGAGTGATTTCAGATTACTAGGTTAAATCAACAATTAAGGGCAAATTCAGTTCAGTTCCAGTTCCGACACCTTTTGCCATATCAGCTATATCTGGAGTTTCACTGAAGCAATAAAGCTGAAATTTTAACCGTGCAAAGTTAAGAGGCATATCTAACTTTTTCATGTTTTACACTTCTTGAAACGGAGTCGTTTGCCCTAGCGAAATCGACCATCAAGTTGGCTGATGAGCAATGACATCTGTGCTGACCTGTTTTGGTATTTTGCCCATATCTTGTGATCCACATCAGCAAATAAGCTGATTCCAACGGCTATGGATCACCGACTGATAGGGGAACATTTTTCTAGAAGACCATTTGATCAGATCAAGCCTCCAATATTGACAAAATCGATCATCAAGCTGGCTGATCAGAATTGTCATACAATATGACGAAAATTGTTAGAAAAATGCACCCACCTATTATACCTACCTTTGAAATTTATAAAGCTTGTCTCTTGTCATTTAGCTCTCCAAAATGTGTATAAATAGAGGGCCTTGGATGATTATAAGAGACATTGTACATTGGTAGGATATTAGCCATTGTAATAAAATTCTCTAAGTTTTCTTCTTCTTTCTTTTCTCTAGTTTTCTTTTTCTTTATTTTCTTCTTCTTTTTTCTTTCTTTTATTTCCTTCTTAGATTCTCTTTAATTTTATGTTTATGTTTACAATGCCTATGCTAGGCTAAACTTCTATTTGGTTAAGGGTGATTTCAAAGCCCTAGACATGTTTTGTGATTGATTTTCAGATTCTATCTATCATTAATTTTCTATCAAAGTTGCTTATGTTCTTGTACAAGAATTGTTCATGATGTTGTCTTGATTTATTTAGGTGTACAACTAGATAGATCTTGATAATTATCTATTGCTAGTCTAGGAGTCTTGATCCGTGTAATTGTCTTGATTTCCTATTCATAAGTGGCAATTTGTCATTAATGATTATGGTCAAGTTTTCAATAATTGCAAAGTGGAACATAACCTAAGTTGAACAATCCGAGCTTATGTGTTTGTTGCTTAGATCAACCTATCTTTCTCATCATAAAGCTGCCATTAAATTGAATTTAGAGAGCTTATTCTAGGTTGTTTAATGGTTAGAGATTAAATAGAGAGCTTGTTCTATTTAACGACAAACTAAGGACATTAATTGAAAAACTAAGGACATGCCGTTAAACAAGCTCTCTATTTAATCAATTAATGTCCTTAGTTTGTCGTTAATCAATTAATGTCCTTAGTTTGTCAATTAATGTCCTTAGTTTGTCGTTAAATAGAACAAGCTCTCTATTTAATCTCTAACCATTAAACAACCTAGAATAAGCTCTCTAAATTCAATTTAATGGCAGCTTTATGATGAGAAAGATAGGTTGATCTAAGCAACAAACACATAAGCTCGGATTGTTCAACTTAGGTTATGTTCCACTTTGCAATTATTGAAAACTTGACCATAATCATTAATGACAAATTGCCACTTATGAATAGGAAATCAAGACAATTACACGGATCAAGACTCCTAGACTAGCAATAGATAATTATCAAGATCTATCTAGTTGTACACCTAAATAAATCAAGACAACATCATGAACAATTCTTGTAGAAGAACATAAGCAACTTTGATAGAAAATTAATGATAGATAGAATCTGAAAATCAATCACAAAACATGTCTAGGGCTTTGAAATCACCCTTAACCAAATAGAAGTTTAGCCTAGCATAGGCATTGTAAACATAAACATAAAATTAAAGAGAATCTAAGAAGGAAATAAAAGAAAGAAAGAAGAAGAAGAAAATAAAGAAAAAGAAAACTAGAGAAAAGAAAGAAGAAGAAAACTTAGAGAATTTTATTACAATGGCTAATATCCTACCAATGTACAATGTCTCTTATAATCATCCAAGGCCCTCTATTTATACACATTTTGGAGGGCTAAATGACAAGAGACAAGCTTTACAAATTTCAAAGGTAGGTGTAATAGGTGGGTGCATTTTTCTAACAATTTTCATCATATTGTATGACAATTTTGATCAGCCAGCTTGATGGTCGATTTTGTCAATATTGGAGGCCTGATCTGATCACATGGTCTTCAAGAAAAATGTTCCCCTATCCGTTAGTGATCCATAGCCGTTGGAATCAGCTCATTTTCTGATGTGGATCAGAAGATATGGGCAAAATACCAGAACAGATCAGCACAGACGTCATTGCACACCAGCCAATTGATGGTCGATTTCGTCAATATTGGAGGCTTGATCTGATCAAATGGTCTTCTAGAAAAATGTTCCCCTATCAGTCGGTGATCCATATCCGTTAGAATCAGCTCATTTTCTGTTGTGGATCAGTAGATATGGTCAAAATACCAAAACTTGTCAGCACAGACGTCATTGCACATCAGCCAACTTGATGGTTGATTTCGCTAGGGAAAACGACTCCGTTTCAAGAAGTGTAAAACATGAAAAAGATAGATATGCCTCTTAGCTTTGCACGGTTAAACTTTCAGCCTAATTGCTTCAGTGAAACTCCAGATATAGCTGATATGGCAAAAGGTGCCGGAACTGGAACTGAACTGGATTTGCCCTTAATTCTTGATTTAACCTAGTAATCTGAAATCACTCAAATAAACTCGTGAAAACACCAAATTACATAAAAATATAAAATATCATAAACACAATTAGACTAAGCAATAATAACTCGTATTTGACACAAAACAATAATAAAACATAACTAAAAACTATATAATTATACGAGTTATCACACCCCCACACTTAGATTGTTGCTAGTCCCTAGCAACGACTCAATAAAAATAAAATAAGAAAATTTAATCTAATCCATTTTCATAGGAAATCACGGTGGCACTTAGCATGTGACACAAGCCTTTAAACCCCTAGGTGTCCCTAGTGGACGATTTTAGTCTCGTGAGGGTTTACTAGAACGGTACCCACAAACATTGAAAAACTAAACTATAAATAAACTACATATACTAAAAATATTTACTCCTAATCCTTTCAATACAAATTAGAGACAATCTTTGAACAAGTCTTATAAACTAATCAATAGCTCAAAGAATTTCACAAAAAATAATGCTTGAATGTAAATTGTTTGAGTTAAGCCAATATTAACATAACATATTTCAATCAAAATAGTGCATATTCAAACTTAATCTCAACTACTCACATGGGATACTCTCATGATTTTCATTCTTTGAAGTAGTGGTAAAGTGTTTACACTCAATCAATCTCATGAAAACAGTTCTACCATATTCTTGCTTGTCCACCTATTCTCCACTATTTAGATCATACAACTTCATGAATCAAGAGGTCTTTAATCAAGGTTGTAATGGGGCCAAGAGGTTTGTAATGTGGTTGAAGAACAAAAGGATAAAGATATTACAAAGGTTCCAAAGAGTTCATAAAGTTTAGAGACATAATAAGATCATACAAAGAAACTTCTCAAAACTCTTTACAAGTACATAGTCACCTAGGCCGGATATTCATGTTGGGCCTTTTCTTCATTCTAAACAACTTTGTAACATCTTTTTCTTTTTCCACAAATTTAAGAGATGATTTTTTTTTTTTTCACATAGGAATGTATTTGCCAGTATTCCATTTCTTTTTCTCTAGACTTTTCTTTTCTTTTCCCCCCACACTTATTTCTTGTTTCTAACCCAAATTTTCAGTAGATCTTCCTTGTCTTTGCAACTTGTCTCAAAACATGCTAATTCATCTTTGGAACAAAGGTAAAGATATAAATAAGTATATTTAGGTTAGGGACAAGTTATGGTTACCAAAGAGATAGCTTATTCAATGTAGGCTCCAATTGGTTCACTAAGGGTGTGTTCTCTTGGAACATCAATAAGGGATGGCTGTTTGGCCCTGGTGATGCACCCAAAAGAGTGTATCTTATTTAACCTTGCACTAAAAAGATCAATTGTAAGTATAATGATTAGCAAGGGTCGAGTCCTCAGGGATTGGGTTTTAATCTATGAGTTATTAGTTTATAACTTACGTTCAAAGAAAACAATAAAAGAAAAGGGGTTTTTGAAGCTAGATTTAAACTAAAGTAAATAATAAGAATAAGATGCAAGGCGGTATAACCAGCCAATAAAAATATATATACTAAATTAGGCGGTATAACCAGCCAATAAAAATAAAACAAAGTTAATATACAAATTAGGCGGTATAACCAGCCAATAAAAATAAATATACTTTTAAAAATAAGCAAACTAGAAAAGTAAGAAAACAAGTAAGTAAGAAGAATCAAATATGAAAAATATGGTTAAGGTTTCATTCTCCACCACTAGACATCATTAAGAATCAATTTCAGATCTATCAATATCAACCAACTATCAAAGTTAACAACCGTAGATAACAACAAGCCCTGTTATCCCAATCTTTCCTTAGTTTGTCGTTAAATAGAACAAGCTCTCTATTTAATCTCTAACCATTAAACAACCTAGAATAAGCTCTCTAAATTCAATTTAATGGCAGCTTTATGATGAGAAAGATAGGTTGATCTAAGCAACAAACACATAAGCTCGGATTGTTCAACTTAGGTTATGTTCCACTTTGCAATTATTGAAAACTTGACCATAATCATTAATGACAAATTGCCACTTATGAATAGGAAATCAAGACAATTACACGGATCAAGACTCCTAGACTAGCAATAGATAATTATCAAGATCTATCTAGTTGTACACCTAAATAAATCAAGACAACATCATGAACAATTCTTGTAGAAGAACATAAGCAACTTTGATAGAAAATTAATGATAGATAGAATCTGAAAATCAATCACAAAACATGTCTAGGGCTTTGAAATCACCCTTAACCAAATAGAAGTTTAGCCTAGCATAGGCATTGTAAACATAAACATAAAATTAAAGAGAATCTAAGAAGGAAATAAAAGAAAGAAAGAAGAAGAAGAAAATAAAGAAAAAGAAAACTAGAGAAAAGAAAGAAGAAGAAAACTTAGAGAATTTTATTACAATGGCTAATATCCTACCAATGTACCATCTCTTACAATCATCCAAGGCCCTCTATTTATACACATTTTGGAAGGCTAAATGACAAGAGTCAAGCTTTACAAATTTCAAAGGTAGGTATAATAGGTGGGTGCATTTTTCTAACAATTTTCGTCATATTGTATGACAATTTTGATCAGCCAAATTGATGGTCGATTTTGTCAATTTTGGAGGCCTGATCTGATCACATGGTCTTCTAGAAAAATGTTCCCCTATCAGTTACTGATCCATAGCCATTGGAATCAGCTCATTTGCTGATGTGGATAAGAAGATATGGGCAAAATACGAAAACAGGTCAGCACAGACGTCATTGCACATCAGCCAACTTGATGGTCGATTTCGCTAGGGAAAACGACTCCGTTTCAAGAAGTGTAAAACATGAAAAAGATAGATATGCCTCTTAACTTTGCACGGTTAAAATTTCAGCCTTATTGCTTCAGTGAAACTCGAGATATAGCTTATATGGCAAAAGGTGTCGGAACTGGAACTGAACTGGATTTGCCCTTAATTCTAGTAATCTGAAATCACTCAAAGAAACTTGTGAAAAACACCAAATTACATAAAAATATAAAAGATCATAAACACAATTAGACTAAACAATAATAACTCATATTTGACACAAAACAATAATAAAACATAACTAAAAACTATATAATTATACGAGTTATCACACCCCCACACTTAGATTGTTGCTAGTCCCTAGCAACGACTCAATAAAATAAGAAAATCTAATCTAATCCATTTTCGTAGGAAATCACGGTGACACTTAGCATGTGACACAAGCCTTTAAACCCCTAGGTGTCCCTAGTGGACGAGTTTAGTCTCGTGAGGGTTTACTAGGACGATACCCACAAACATTGAAGACATAAGAAAAACTAAAAATAATAATTATAACTAATCCTTCCAATATAAATTAGAGATAATCATTGGACAAGTCTTAAAAACTAATCAATAGCTTAAAGAAATTCACAAAAAATCTTGCTTGAATGTAAATAGTTTGAGTTAAGCCAATATTAACATAACATATTTCAATCAAAATAGTGCATATTCAAACTTAATCTCAACTTCTCACATGGGATACTCTCTTGATTTTCACTCTTTAAAGTAGTGGTAAAGTGTTTACACTCAATCAATCTCATGAAAACACTTCTACCATATGCTTGCTTGTCCACCTATTCTCCACTATTTAGATCATACAACTTCATAAATCAAGAGGTCTTTATTCAAGGTTGTAATGGGGCCAAAGGGTTATAATGTGGTTAAAGAATAAAAGGATAAAGATATCACAAAGGTTCCAAAGAGTTCATAGAGTTTAGAGACATAATAAGATCATACAAATAAAACTTCTCAAAACTCTTATAAAGCACATAATAACATAGGCTAAATATTCATGTTGAGCCTTTGCATCATTCTAACCAACTTTGTAACATCTTTTTCTTTACTTTAACTAGAAGTTGAAGAGAAGATTTTTTATTTTTTTTTAATATGGGAATGTATTTGACAATGATCCCTTTCTTTTTCTCTTGACTTTTTCTTTTCTTTTCTTCCCCCACACTTATCTTTTGTTTCCAACCCAAATTTTTAACTAAAAATATCCCTTGTTTTTTTGCAATATGTCTCAAAATATATAATCCATCTTTAGAACAAGGGTTATATTTAGGCTAGGTGTAAGTTGTGGTTACCAAATAAATAGCTTATTCAATGTAGGCTCAAATTGGCTCACTAGGGGTGTGTTCTCTTGGAACATCAATAAGGGATGGCTGTTTGGCCCTGGCTAAAAATCCTAATGCCTCTATCATATTCATGTTGTCACATGCATCAATATAGTCTCAACAAGGTCTAAAGCAAGTTCTAGAGAATCATGTAATGATAAGAGCACTCAAGAAAGAAATTAGATTGATTTGTATAATGCGTCAATCATTATAGGCTCAAAAACTCACAAGGATGATTATACAAGTCAGATTAAGTCTAAACATGCTTCTTTCTCAATCAACATATCATATTAACATTGGCTCATAAAACGATTGATATCAAGTTCAATTCTCATGAAAATCTTCTCACTAATAAATCTGTTTTAGACTTATGCAATTTATATCTCATCATTGTATTAAAAAGGAACTAAAACACACTAAAAAAAAATAATAATAAAGACTCATATAAAAAAAAAATAGTAGACAAAAATAAAAGAAATCCTAAATCATTCCCCCCACACTTAATTCTTACATTGTCCTCAATGTAAGTCTATTAACCCAAATGAAAGAATCATGTGTAAGAGAAAAGAACTAATAACATAAGAATAGGAACAACTAAGACTCAAAACAAAACAAACTCATGCAACCTAAATAATCCTAAAATACTAAACAAAAATTAACAAGTAAACATAAAAAGATTAAAATCAAACTGACAAGGTATGTCTCAAGTCTCCCTTACTCAGACCTTGTTCAGAATGAATACTTCTAAATTGCTTAAAACACAACAAACTTTTTTTTTTTTTTTTGAAAAGAAGAAATCAAACTGACAAGGTATGTCTCAAGTCTCCCTTACTCAGACCTTGTTCAGAATGAATACTTCTAAATGGCTTAAAACACAACAAATTTTTTTTTTTTTTAAATTAGCAAAATATGTCCCTTACCCCCTACTAAAATATGACATTGTCCCCAATGTCAAATTTTAAAGGTAGAATTTAGGAGATATTACCTGCAGAGGTTGCTAACCACTTATTATAACTGAGACACAACAAACAAAATGTTAGATAATGTCACAAAGACAAAGTGCAATCCACTCCTTGCTCGTCCATATCTCTTTTTCTTTTTCCGAGCGTTTGCGAAACAACCGTAGCAGATAAATACTCATAAGCTTGGAGCTTTTTGAGTAAATCTTCAATGGTTGTAGCAGAAATTATGGTTCTCCTTGCCTCTGAAAACATGAATCCATTATCCACAGCATTATCTAAATATGAAAGCAAATTACTAAAATAACCATTAATATTAAGCAAACCAATGGGTTTCTTTTTTGTGACCAAAGATGACCAAGAAGCCACGCAAGCTATTTCTTCCAATGTACCCAGACCTCCTGGTAAAGCAATGAATGCATCGGCAGAATGGTACATGATTGTCATCCGTTCAGGGATACTCCAGACTTGTATTTCCTTACCCAAGGTAGGTCCACAAAAATCTGTGAATAGTTTTGGCACGATTCCTAGAACTAGACTTCCTCCGGCGTGTGCTGCTGTAGCGACTGCTCCCATTAAACCCGTACTACCGCCTCCATAAATCAACTGGATCTTTTGTTGGGCAAGTATTACTCCAACTCTTATGACTTCATCAGCGAATATGTTATTTTTCCCTGGATAAGCACCTCCAAAGACACAAATTTTTTTAATGCGCTGGGATGAAGTACTTTCCATTTTTTTTTCTTCGAGTGCCTGAAAGAGAATGAGTACATGGTGTAATATATAGAGGAATGAGTAGTGAATCAGACAAGAGTAATAATGTCGCCGAAAGTGTATCTGACCTGTCAGAAGAAAATGTTAACCTAACAAAAGATTTTTGCGTGATTTCAGGAAGAAAATCAAAAAGAGAAGAAAAAATTAACCGTAAAAGACAAATAAAAAAAAAACGAGAATAATTACACAAATCGAACAACACGTAAATTAAACCAAAATAAAGTTATTGCAAATCAAACCAAAAGCTGAGAAGTCATTTATTGTAGTTGTGATTGTGGCTCACATCTTCCTCTGGTTTTACGTCCAGAAACGGCTTAAACGCCTTCTATGAGTCGAGGATATGCTTCCCATCCAGTTTTCTTACAAGCTGGCAAACAGGGTCTTTTAACATCAGATTCCCAAGATGTTGCCATTCCCTTTGGAATTGCGGCCATAAATCAAGAATTTCTCTTTGTACGTCTCCACTAGGATGCGTCTCAAGAGAAAGTTGGATATTACCCAAATTCTCCTTACTCAGTCCACCCTTAATGAATTCAATTTTATCATCTCGATTAGAGGACGGAATCCCAATAGAACGACATTTACCGTTACACGTCCATCGTGCACATTTGTGGCAATTTGAACTCATGCGCTTTGCTCGTCGCTTCTTTGCAAAAGTGCTTCTACCTGTACCTGGTAAATGCAAAACAGGAAGATATTCATCTTCACGTACCTTGGCTTCAATTATCCAACGTATGTCTCCAGGAATCCCTTTGTGCATAAGCATTCTTAATCTTTCGAATCGAACTTGGTAAAGCTTCAGTAAAATATTTCGAGGAAAAGGAGGAAATCGTTTCTGCAATCTTGTGAGAATATCATCCATCCTGAAAAAAAAAATGAAAAAAATTGAAAGAGAAATTGGAAGAGAAGTTTATATACAATATCAGTTTTGCGGGTAGCTGATAGAACCGATTTAAATAATCATGGAGTACCGTTATCCGCCATTTAACCGGGGTTAAAAAAAAATAAAAATTATATTTACATCTAGTTATTTTCAAAACATGGATCAGAAAGAAAAACAACATAAAAAGACTCAAAAATAAAATCCTAAATTCTTCCCCCACACATAATTCTTACATTGTCATTAATGTAATGCTATTAATCCCAAATGAAAGAATCATGTGTAAGTGAAAAGAACTAATAAACAAAATAAACTTATGCAGCCTAAATGAACTTATAAACACTAAACACAATTAGCAAAGAAACATAAGAAAAAGATAAAGAAAAAGAGAGCAAATCTGAGGATGGCAGTTTGGCAATGCTTTCACTAATTAGGCTGCCTCCCCCAATTAGCACTTGATTGATTGTTTTCAGCCTAGCCAATTCCCCTTCTTGGCTTTTTAGGATCTTTTGGCTTAGACATGAAACTTCTCGAATTTTTGCGTTTTGGAGAAAGTTTTCTTTGCAAAACAGCCAATGCCTTCTCCCCCATACGTATTATTTCATCATTCTTGGTGGGGTATAGCTCTTTGAGGAATTGTGCATATCTTGGTACTTGTCTAATGGCATCCACAAGCAAGCTGTTTAAGGTTTCCAAAAATTGTTGTTCATGTTCCACCTTTTTGGACTTTGCAAATCTGCTAGGAAAAAGTGGAGAAGGAACATTAGTAGAAATAAGAACCTTAAAAGCTACCTGAGGTGTCAAAGTACTCTCAATTTGAATGGTGGCTTCATTATCCTCAAGAAGTGAATCCATCTTTGGTTTTGTCTCATCCTCATCTTGTTCCTCATTTCTCAAGGTCACAATAGTAGCATTCTCCTTTGGGTTAATCACCGTTTGGGAAGGGAGTGCTAGAGATATTTCTGCTACTAATTCCACCGTACTACTAGCCAATAGGCTCATTTGCCTTTCCAAACTCTGGATGCTTGCCCTTGTTTCCTGTTGAAATTGCAAAGTATCAGTAACAAGAGAATATACAAGATCTTCTAAAGAAGTACCTGAGTTTTGAGTCATATGTGGTGGTTGAAAAAGATCTGGTTCTTGAGACCATGATTGATTGAAGCTAGATGGATGAGTGTAATTGGCATAAGGATCTACTTCTTGGTAATTTTTCGAGTAGCCATAATTAGTATGATCCCACCATCCCTCATGGTAAGTGTTGGAGTAATGATCATGCGGTTGGTCTTGGAACCATTGATGGCCTTGACATCCTCCCATGGCCAATTGTTGAACTGAAGAAGTGAGATTGGCTTGTTGATTCTCCATGTTCATGTATGCCACCAACTCTTCAAGTGTTAGATTGCTTAATTCCATCTTTTTTTT
Source organism: Fremontodendron californicum (assembly GCA_030761205.1). Classification (NCBI taxonomy): domain Eukaryota; kingdom Viridiplantae; phylum Streptophyta; class Magnoliopsida; order Malvales; family Malvaceae; genus Fremontodendron; species Fremontodendron californicum. The sequence goes on along the minus strand of JAULJL010000010.1, from coordinate 16,814,524 downwards.
TTTCAAAATTTGAAAAGAAAAACATGTATGTACAAGAAAATAATACTAATTAAAACTGAAAATAAGAATAAACCAAGTAACAAATAAACTAAAGAAAACAATCCCCGGCAACGGCGCCAAAAATTTGATGCACCCAAAAGAGTGTATCTTATTTAACCTTGCACTAAAAAGATCAATTGTAAGTATAATGATTAGCAAGGGTCGAGTCCTCAGGGATTGGGTTTTAATCTATGAGTTATTAGTTTATAACTTACGTTCAAAGAAAACAATAAAAGAAAAGGGGTTTTTGAAGCTAGATTTAAACTAAAGTAAATAATAAGAATAAGATGCAAGGTGGTATAACCAGCCAATAAAAATATATATACTAAATTAGGCGGTATAACCAGCCAATAAAAATAAAACAAAGTTAATATACAAATTAGGCGGTATAACCAGCCAATAAAAATAAATATACTTTTAAAAATAAGCAAACTAGAAAAGTAAGAAAACAAGTAAGTAAGAAGAATCAAATATGAAAAATATGGTTAAGGTTTCATTCTCCACCACTAGACATCATTAAGAATCAATTTCAGATCTATCAATATCAACCAACTATCAAAGTTAACAACCGTAGATAACAACAAGCTCTGTTATCCCAATCTTTCCTTAGTTTGTCGTTAAATAGAACAAGCTCTCTATTTAATCTCTAACCATTAAACAACCTAGAATAAGCTCTCTAAATTCAATTTAATGGCAGCTTTATGATGAGAAAGATAGGTTGATCTAAGCAACAAACACATAAGCTCGGATTGTTCAACTTAGGTTATGTTCCACTTTGCAATTATTGAAAACTTGACCATAATCATTAATCACAAATTGCCACTTATGAATAGGAAATCAAGACAATTACACGGATCAAGACTCCTAGACTAGCAATAGATAATTATCAAGATCTATCTAGTTGTACACCTAAATAAATCAAGACAACATCATGAACAATTCTTGTAGAAGAACATAAGCAACTTTGATAGAAAATTAATGATAGATAGAATCTGAAAATCAATCACAAAACATGTCTAGGGCTTTGAAATCACCCTTAACCAAATAGAAGTTTAGCCTAGCATAGGCATTGTAAACATAAACATAAAATTAAAGAGAATCTAAGAAGGAAATAAAAGAAAGAAAGAAGAAGAAGAAAATAAAGAAAAAGAAAACTAGAGAAAAGAAAGAAGAAGAAAACTTAGAGAATTTTATTACAATGGCTAATATCCTACCAATGTACCATCTCTTACAATCATCCAAGGCCCTCTATTTATACACATTTTGGAAGGCTAAATGACAAGAGACAAGCTTTACAAATTTCAAAGGTAGGTATAATAGGTGGGTGCATTTTTCTAACAATTTTCGTCATATTGTATGACAATTTTGATCAGCCAACTTGATGGTCGATTTTGTCAATTTTGGAGGCCTGATCTGATCACTTGGTCTTCTAGAAAAATGTTCCCCTATCCGTTACTGATCCATAGCCGTTGGAATCAGCTCATTTGCTGATGTGGATAAGAAGATATGGGCAAAATACGAAAACAGGTCAGCACAGACGTCATTGCACATCAGCCAACTTGATGGTCGATTTCGCTAGGGAAAACGACTCCGTTTCAAGAAGTGTAAAACATGAAAAAGATAGATATGCCTCTTAACTTTGCACGGTTAAGATTTCAGCCTCATTGCTTCAGTGAAACTCGAGATATAGCTGATATGGAAAACGGTGTCGGAACTGGAACTGAACTGGATTTGCCCTTAATTCTAGTAATCTGAAATCACTCAAAGAAACTTGTGAAAAACACCAAATTACATAAAAATATAAAAGATCATAAACACAATTAGACTAGACAATAATAACTCATATTTGACACAAAACAATAATAAAACATAACTAAAAACTATATAATTATACGAGTTATCACCTGGCTAAAAATCCTAATGCTTCTATCATATTCATGTTGTCACATGCATCAATATAGTCTCAACAAGGTCTAAAGCAAGTTCTAGAGAATCATGTAATCATAAGAGCACTCAAGAAAGCAATTAGATTGATTTATATAATGCATCAATCATTATAGGCTCAAAAACTCACAAGGATGATTATACAAGTCAGATTAAGTCTAAACATGCTTCTTTCTCAATCAACATATCATATTAACATTGGCTCATAAAAAGGTTGATATCAAGCTCAATTCTCATGAAAATCTTCTCACTAATAAATCTGTTTTAGACTTATGCAATTCATATCTCATCATAGTATTGAAAGTAACTAAAACACACCAAAAACACACTAAGTCTAAACATGCTTTTTTTGTTTTTTTTTTTTTGAAGAAGAAGAAGATTAAATCAAACTGACAAGGTATGTCTCAAGTCTCCCTTACTCAGACCTTGTTCAGAATGAATACTTCTAAATGTCTTAAAACACAATAATTTTTTTTTTTTTTTTTAAATTAGCAAAATATGTCCCTTACCCCCTACTAAAATATGACATTGTCCCCAATGTCAAATTTTAAAGGTAGAATTTAGGAGATATTACCTGCAGAGGTTGCTAACCACTTATTATAACTGAGACACAACAAGCAAAATGTTAGATAATGTCACAAAGACAAAGTGCAATCCACTCCTTGCTCGTCCATATCTCTTTTTCTTTTTCCGAGCGTTTGCGAAACAACCGTAGCAGATAAACACTCATAAGCTTGCAGCTTTTTGAGTAAATCTTCAATGGTTGTAGCAGAAATTATGGTTCTCCTTGCCTCTGAAAACATGAATCCATTTTCCACAGCATTATCTAAATATGAAAGCAAATTACTAAAATAACCATTAATATTAAGCAAACCAATGGGTTTCTTATTTGTGACCAAAGATGACCAAGAAGCCACGCAAGCTATTTCTTCCAATGTACCCAGACCTCCTGGTAAAGCAATGAATGCATCGGCAGAATGGTACATGATTCTTATCCGTTCAGGGATACTCCAGACTTGTATTTCCTTACCCAAGGTAGGTCCACAATAATCTGTGAATAGTTTTGGCACGATTCCTAGAACTGGACTTCCTCCGGCGTGTGCTGCTGTAGCGACTGCTCCCATTAAACCCGTACTACCACCTCCATAAATCAACTGGATCTTTTGTTGGGCAAGTATTACTCCAACTCTTATGGCTTCATCAGCAAATATGTTATTTTTCCCTGGATAAGCACCTCCAAAGACACAAATTTTTTTAATGCGCTGGGACGAAGTACTTTCCATTTTTTTTTCGAGTGCCTGAAAGAGAATGAGTACATGGTGTAATATATAGAGGACTGAGTAGTGAATCAGACAAGAGTAATAATGTCGCCGAAAGTGTATTTGACCTGTCAGAAGAAAATGTTAACCTAACAAAAGATTTTTGCGTGATTTCAGGAAGAAAATCAAAAAGAGAAGAAAAATCAACCGTAAAAGACCAATAAAAAAATAAAAAAATAAAAAAAAACGAGAATAATTACACAAATCGAACAACACGTAAATTAAACCGAAATGAAGTTATTGCAAATCAAACCAAAAGCTGAGAAGTTATTTATTGTAGTTGTGATTGTGGCTCACATCTTCCTCTGGTTTTACGTCCAGAAACGGCTTAAACGCCTTCTATGAGTCGAGGATATGCTTCCCATCCAGTTTTCTTACAAGCTGGCAAACAGGGTCTTTTAACATCAGATTCCCAAGATGTTGCCATTCCCTTTGGAATTGCGGCCATAAATCAAGAATTTCTCTTTGTACGTCTCCACTAGGATGCGTCTCAAGAGAAAGTTGGATATTACCCAAATTCTCCTTACTCAGTCCATCCTTAATGTATTCAATTTTATCATCTCGATTAGAGGACGGAATCCCAATAGAACGACATTTACCGTTACACGTCCATCGTGCACATTTGTGGCAATTTGAACTCATGCGCTTTGCTCGTCGCTTCTTTGCAAAAGTGCTTCTACCTGTACCTGGTAAATGCAAAACAGGAAGATATTCATCTTCACGTACCTTGGCTTCAATTATCCAACGTATGTCTTCAGGAATCCCTTTGTGCATAAGCATTCTTAATCTTTCAAATCGAACTTGGTAAAGCTTCAGTAAAATATTTCGAGGAAAAGGAGGAAATCGTTTCTGCAATCTTGTGAGAATATCATCCATCCTGAAAAAAATGAAAGAGAAATTGAAAGAGAAATTTATATACAATATCAGTTTTGTGGGTAGCTGATGGAACCGACTTAAATAATCACGGAGTACCGTTATCCGCCATTTAACCGGGGTTTAAAAAAATAAAATAAAAAAAATAAAAATTATAATTACATCTAGTTATTTTTAAAACAAGGATCAGAAAGAAAAACAACATAAAAAGACTCAAAAACAAAACACTCTAAATAAAATCCTAAATTCTTCCCCCCACACATAATTCTTACATTGTCATTAATGTAATGCTATTAATCCCAAATGAAAGAATCATGTGCAAGTGAAAAGAACTAATAAACAAAATAAACTTATGCAGCCTAAATGAACTTAGAAACACTAAACACAATTAGCAAAGAAACATAAGAAAAAGATAAAGAAAAAGAGAGCAAATCTGAGGATGGCAGTTTGGCAATGCTTTCACTAATTAGGCTGCCTCCCCTAATTAGCACTTGATTTAGTGTTTTGAACCTAACCAACACCCCTTCTTGGCATTTTAGGCTTGTCACGCTCATACATGAAATTTCCCAAATTTATGCGTTTGAGAGGAAGCTTTCTTTGCACAACAGTGGATGCATTCTCCATTACAAGTATTATTCCATCATCCTTTGTGGTGCATATGTCATCGAGGAATGGAGCATATTTTGATACTTGTTGAATGACCTCCACAAACAAGTTGTTTAAGGTTTCCGGCATGTGTTGTTCATGTTCTTTCTCCTTGAACTTTGCAAATCTACTAGGAAAAGGTGGAGAAGAAACATTAGTAAAAAGTGAAACCTTAAACGTTACCTCAGGTGCCGAAATACTCTTATTTGGATCTTTGGCTTCATTATCCTCAAGAATAGAATCCATCTCTAATTTTGTTTCATCCTCATCTTGTTCCTCATTCTTCAAGGTCACAATAGTAGCATTCTCCTTTGGGTTAACCATCGTTTGGGCTGGGAGTTCTTCAGATCTTTGTGCTACCCATCCCACCATACTACTAGCCAATTGGCTCATTTGCTTTTCCAAACTCTGGATGCTTGCCCTTGTTTCCTGTTGAAATTGCAAAGAATCAGTAACAAGAGAATAGACAAGATCTTCTAAAGAAGTACCTGAGTTTTGAGTCATATGTGGTGGTTGAAAAAGATCTGGTTCTTGAGACCATGATTGATTGAAGCTAGATGGATGAGTGAAATTGGCTTAAAGATCTACTTCTTGGTAATTTTTCGAGTAGCCATAATTAGTATGATCCCACCATCCCTCATGGTAAGTGTTTGAGTAATGATCATACTGTTGGTCTTGGAACACTTGATGGCCTTGACATCCTCCCATGGCCAATTGTTGAACTGGGGAGGTGAGATTGGCTTGTTGATTCTCCATGTTCATGTATGCCACCAACTCTTCAAGTGTTAGATTGCTCAATTCCATTGTTTTTTTTTTTTTAATTTGAAAAGAAAAACTTGTATGTACAAGAAAATAAAACTAATTAGAACTGAAAATAAGAATAAACCAAGTAACAAATAAACTAAAGAAAGCAATCCCCGGCAACGGCGCCAAAAATTTGATGCACCCAAAAGAGTGTATCTTATTTAACCTTGCACTAAAAAGATCAATTATAAGTATAATGACTAGCAAGGGTCGAGTCCTCAGGGATTGGGTTTTAATCTATGAGTTATTAGTTTATAACTTACGTTCAAAGAAAACAATAAAAGAAAAGGGGTTTTTGAAGCCAGATTTAAACTAAAGTAAATAATAAGAATAAGATGCAAGGCGGTATAACCAGCCAATAAAAATATATATACTAAATTAGGCGGTATAACCAACCAATAAAAATATATATAGTAAATTAGGTGGTATAACCAGCCAATAAAAATAAAACAAAGTTAATATACAAATTAGGCGGTATAACGAGCCAATAAAAATAAATATACTTTTAAAAATAAGCAAACTAGAAAAGTAAGAAAACAAGTAAGTAAGAAGAATCAAATATGAAAAATATGGTTAAGGTTTCATTCTCCACCACTAGACATCATTAAGAATCAATTTCAGATCTATCAATATCAACCAACTATCAAAGTTAGCAATCGTAGATAACAACAAGCTCTGTTATCCCAATCTTTCCTTAGTTTATCGTTAAATAGAACAAACTCTCTATTTAATCTCTAACCATTAAACAACCTAGAATAAGCTCCCTAAATTCAATTTAATGGCAGCTTTATGATGAGAAAGATAGGTTGATCTAAGCAACAAACACATAAGCTCGGATTGTTCAACTTAGGTTATGTTCCACTTTGCAATTATTGAAAACTTGACCATAATCATTAATCACAAATTGCCACTTATGAATAGGAAATCAAGACAATTACACGGATCAAGACTCCTAGACTAGCAATAGATAATTATCAAGATCTATCTAGTTGTACACCTAAATAAATCAAGACAACATCATGGACAATTCTTGTAGAAGAACATAAGCAACTTTGATAGAAAATTAATGATAGATAGAATCTGAAAATCAATCACAAAACATGTCTAGGGCTTTGAAATCACCCTTAACAAAATAGAAGTTTAGCCTAGCATAGGCATTGTAAACATAAACATAAAATTAAAGAGAATCTAAGAAGGAAATAAAAGAAAGAAAGAAGAAGAAGAAAATAAAGAAAAAGAAAACTAGAGAAAAGAAAGAAGAAGAAAACTTAGAGAATTTTATTACAATGGCTAATATCCTACCAATGTACAATATCCCTTACAATCATCCAAGGCCCTCTATTTATAAACATTTTGGAGGGCTAAATGACAAGAGACAAGCTTTACAAATTTCAAAGGTAGGTGTAATAGGTGGGTGCATTTTTCTAACAATTTTCGTCATATTGTATGACAATTTTGATCAGCCAGCTTGATGGTCGATTTTTTCAATATTGGACGCCTGATCTGATCACATGGTCTTCAAGACAAATGTTCCCCTATCAGTTAGTGATCCATAGCCGTTGGAATCAGCTCATTTGCTGATGTGGATCAGAATATATGAGCAAAATACCAAAACAGGTCAGCACAGACGTCATTGCACATCAGCCAACATGATGGTCGATTTCGTCAATATTGGAGGCTTGATCTGATCAAATGGTCTTCTAGAAAAATGTTCCCCTATCAGTCGGTAATCCATATCCGTTGGAATCAGCTCATTTTCTGATGTGGATCAGTAGATATGGTCAAAATACCAAAACTTGTCAGCACAGATGTCATTGCACATCAGCCAACTTGATGGTTGATTTCGCTAGGGAAAACGACTCCGTTTCAAGAAGTGTAAAACATGAAAAAGATAGATATGCCTCTTAACTTTGCACGGTTAAAATTTCAGCCTTATTTCTTCAGTGAAACTCCAGATATAGCTGATATGGCAAAAGGTGTCGGAACTAGAACTGAACTGGAGTTGCCCTTAATTCTTGATTTAACCTAGTAATCTGAAATCACTCAAATAAACTCGTGAAAAACACCAAATTACATAAAAATATAAAATATCATAAACACAATTAGACTAAGCAATAATAACTCGTATTTGACACAAAACAATAATAAAACATAACTAAAAACTATATAATTATACGAGTTATCACCCAACAAAAGATCCACTTGATTTATGGAGGCGGTAGTACGGGTTTAATGGGAGCAGTCGCTACAGCAGCACACGCCGGAGGAAGTCCAGTTCTAGGAATCGTGCCAAAACTATTCACAAGTTTTTGTGGACCTACCGTGGGTAAGGAAATACAAGTCTGGAGTATCCCTGAACGGATGACAATCATGTACCATTCTGCCGATGCATTCATTGCTTTACCAGGAGGTCTGGGTACATTGGAAGAAATAGCTTGCGTGGCTTCTTGGTCATCTTTGGTCACAAATAAGAAACCCATTGGTTTGCTTAATATTAATGGTTATTTTAGTAATTTGCTTTCATATTTAGATAATGCTGTGGATAATGGATTCATGTTTTCAGAGGCAAGGAGAACCATAATTTCTGCTACAACCATTGAAGATTTACTTAAAAAGTTCCAAGCTTATGAGTGTTTATCTGCTACGGTTGTTTCGCAAACGCTCGAAAAAAGAAAAAGAGATATGGACGAGCAAGGAGTGGATTGCACTTTGTTTTTGTGACATTATCTAACATTTTGCTTGTTGTGTCTCAGTTATAATAAGTGGTTAGCAAACTCTGCAGGTAATATCTCCTAAATTCTACCTTTAAAATTTGACATTGGGGACAATGTCATATTTTAGTAGGGGGTAAGGGACATATTTTGCTAATTTAAAAAAAAAAAAAGTTTGTTGTGTTTTAAGCAATTTAGAAGTATTCATTCTGAACAAGGTCTGAGTAAGGGAGACTTGAGACATACCTTGTCAGTTTGATTTTAATCTTTTTATGTTTACTTGTTAATTTTTGTTTAGTATTTTAGGATTATTTAGGTTGCATGAGTTTGTTTTGTTTTGAGTCTTAGTTGTTCCTATTCTTATGTTATTAGTTCTTTTCTCCTACACATGATTCTTTCATTTGGGTTAATAGACTTACATTGAGGACAATGTAAGAATTAAGTGTGGGGGGAATGATTTAGGATTTCTTTTATTTTTGTCTACTATTTTTTTTTATGAGTCTTTATTATTATTATTATTATTTGTTTTAGTGTGTTTTAGTTCCTTTTTAATACAATGATGAGATATGAATTGCATAAGTCTAAAACAGATTTATTAGTGAGAAGATTTTCATGAGAATTGAGCTTGATGTCAACCTTTTTATGAGCCAATGTTAATATGATATGTTGATTGAGAAAGAAGCATGTTTAGACTTAATCTGACTTGTATAATCATCCTTGTGAGTTTTTGAGCCTATAATGATTGATGCATTATACAAATCAATCTAATTTTTTTCTTGAGTGCTCTTATGATTACATGATTCTCTAGAACTTGCTTTAAACCGTTTGAGACTATATTGATACATGTGACAACATGAATATAATAGAGGCATTAGGATTATAACCAGAGCCAAACAGCCATCCATTATTAATGTTCTAAGAGAACATCCCCACTAGTGAGCCAATTTGAGCCTACATTAAATATGCTGTTTTATTGGTAACCACAACTTACACCTAGCCTAAATATACTTATATCCTTACCCTTGTTCTAAAGATGGATTATATATTTTGAGACATATTGCAAAAAACAAGGGATATTTTTAGTTGAAAATTTGGGTTAGAAACAAGAAATAAGTGTGGGGGGAAAAGAAAAGAAAAGTCAAGAGAAAAAGAAATGGAATACTGGCAAATACATTCCTAAGTAAAAAATATGAATCATCTCTTGAATTTGTGGAAAAAGAAAAAGATGTTACAAAGTTGTTTAGAATGAAGAAAAGGCCCAACATGAATATTCGGCCTAGGTGACTATGTACTTGTAAAGAGTTTTGAGAAGTATCTTTGTATGAATTTATTATGTCTCTAAACTTTATGAACTCTTTGGAGCCTTTGTGATATCTTTATCCTTTTGTTATTCAACCACATTACAAACCCCTTGGCCCCATTACAACCTTGATTAAAGACCTCTTGATTCATGAAGTTGTATAATCTAAATAGTGGAGAATAGGTGGACAAGCAAGAATATGGTAGAACTGTTTTCATGAGATTGATTGAGTGTAAACACTTCACCACTACTTTAAAGAGTGAAAATCATGAGGGTATATCATGTGAGAAGTTGAGATTAAATTTGAACATGCACTATTTTGATTGAGATATGTTATGTTAATATTGGCTTAACTCAAACAATTTACATTCAAGCATGAATTTTTGTGAAATTCTTTAAGCTATTGATTAGTTTATAAGACTTGTTCAAAGATTGTCTCTAATTTGTATTGAAAGGATTAGGAATAAATATTTTTAGTATATGTAGTTTATTTATATTTTAGTTTTTCAATGTTTATGGGTATAGTTCTAGTAAACCCTCACGAGACTAAACTCGTCCACTAGGGACACCTAGGGGTTTAAAGGCTTGTGTCACATGCTAAGTGCCACCGTGATTTCCTACGAAAGTGGATTAGATTAGATTTTCTTATTTTATTTTTATTGAGTCGTTGCTAGGGACTAGCAACAATCTAAGTGTGGGGGTGTGATAACTCGTATAATTATATAGTTTTTAGTTATGTTTTATTATTGTTTTGTGTCAAATACGAGTTATTATTGTTTAGTCTAATTGTGTTTATGATCTTTTATATTTTTATGTAATTTGGTGTTTTTCACAAGTTTCTTTGAGTGATTTCAGATTACTAGAATTAAGGGCAAATCCAGTTCAGTTCCAGTTTCGACACCTTTTTCCATATCAGCTATATCTGGAGTTCCACTGAAGCAATAAGGCTGAAATTTTAACCGTGCAAAGCTAAGAGGCATATCTATCTTTTTCATGTTTTACACTTCTTGAAACGGAGTCGTTTTCCCTAGCGAAATCGACCATCAATTTGGCTGATGTGCAATGACATCTGTGCTGACCTGTTTTCGTATTTTGCCCATATCTTCTTGATGCACCCAAAAGAGTGTATCTTATTTAACCTTGCACTAAAAAGATAAATTGTAAGTATAGTAGTTAGCAAGGGTCGAGTCCTCAGGGATTGGGTTTTAGTTTATAAGTTAATAGTTTAAAACTTAAATTCAACAACAATAAAAGAAAAAGGGTTTTTGAAGCCAGATTTAAACTAAAGTAAATAATTAGAATAAGATGCAAGGCGGTATAACCAGCCAATAAAAATATATATACTAAATTAGGCGGTATAACCAGCCAATAAAAATATATATACTAAATTAGGCGGTATAACCAGCCAATAAAAATAAATATACTTTTAAAAATAAGCAAACTATAAAAGTAAGAAAACAAGTAAGTAAGAAGAATCAAATATGAAAAATATGGTTAAGGTTTCATTCTCCACCACTAGACATCATTAAGAATCAATTTCAGATCTATCAATATCAACCAACTATCAAAGTTAACAACCGTAGATAACAACAAGCTCTGTTATCCCAATCTTTCCTTAGTTTGTCGTTAAATAGAACAAGCTCTCTATTTAATCTCTAACCATTAAACAACCTATAAGCTCTCTAAATTCAATTTAATGGCAGCTTTATGATGAGAAAGATAGGTTGATCTAAGCAACAAACACATAAGCTCGGATTGTTCAACTTAGGTTATGTTCCACTTTGCAATTATTGAAAACTTGACCATAATCATTAATCACAAATTGCCACTTATGAATAGGAAATCAAGACAATTACACGGATCAAGACTCCTAGACTAGCAATAGATAATTATCAAGATCTATCTAGTTGTACACCTAAATAAATCAAGACAACATCATGAACAATTCTTGTAGAAGAACATAAGCAACTTTGATAGAAAATTAATGATAGATAGAATCTGAAAATCAATCACAAAACATGTCTAGGGCTTTGAAATCACCCTTAACCAAATAGAAGTTTAGCCTAGCATAGGCATTGTAAACATAAACATAAAATTAAAGAGAATCTAAGAAGGAAATAAAAGAAAGAAAGAAGAAGAAGAAAATAAAGAAAAAGAAAACTAGAGAAAAGAAAGAAGAAGAAAACTTAGAGAATTTTATTACAATGGCTATTATCCTACCAATGTACAATCTATTACAATCATCCAAGGCCCTCTATTTATACACATTTTGGAGGGCTAAATGACAAGAGACAAGCTTTACAAATTTCAAAGGTAGGTATAATAGGTGGGTGCATTTTTCTAACAATTTTCGTCATATTGTATGACAATTTTGATCAGCCAACTTGATGGTCGATTTTGTCAATTTTGGAGGCCTGATCTGATCACATGGTCTTCTAGAAAAATGTTCCCCTATCAGTTACTGATCCATAGCCGTTGGAATCAGCTCATTTTCTGATGTGGATAAGAAGATATGGGCAAAATACGAAAACAGGTCAGCACAGATGTCATTGCACATCAGCCAACTTGATGGTCGATTTCGCTAGGGAAAACGACTCCGTTTCAAGAAGTGTAAAACCTAAAAAAGATAGATATGCCTCTTAACTTTGCACGGTTAAAATTTCAGCCTTATTGCTTCAGTGAAACTCGAGATATAGCTGATATAGAAAAAGGTGTCGGAACTGGAACTGAACTGGATTTGCCCTTAATTCTAGTAATCTGAAATCACTCAAAGAAACTTGTGAAAAACACCAAATTACATAAAAATATAAAAGATCATAAACACAATTAGACTAAACAATAATAACTCGTATTTGACACAAAACAATAATAAAACATAACTAAAAACTATATAATTATACGAGTTATCACACCCCCACACTTAGATTGTTGCTAGTCCCTAGCAACGACTCAATAAAAATAAAATAAGAAAATCTAATCTAATCCACTTTCGTAGGAAATCACGGTGGCACTTAGCATGTGACACAAGCCTTTAAACCCCTAGGTGTCCCTAGTGGACGAGTTTAGTCTCGTGAGGGTTTACTAGGACGATACCCACAAACATTGAAGACATAAGAAAAACTAAAAATAATAATTATAACTAATCCTTCCAATATAAATTAGAGATAATCATTGGACAAGTCTTAAAAACTAATCAATAGCTTAAAGAAATTCACAAAAAATCTTGCTTGAATGTAAATTGTTTGAGTTAAACCAATATTAACATAACATATTTCAATCAAAATAGTGCATATTCAAACTTAATCTCAACTTCTCACATGGGATACTCTCTTGATTTTCACTTTTTAAAGTAGTGGTAAAGTGTTTACACTCAATCAATCTCATGAAAACACTTCTACCATATGCTTGCTTGTCCACCTATTATCCACTATTTAGATCATACAACTTCATAAATCAAGAGGTCTTTATTCAAGGTTGTAATGGGGCCAAAGGGTTATAATGTGGTTAAAGAATAAAAGGATAAAGATATCACAAAGGTTCCAAAGAGTTCATAGAGTTTAGAGACATAATAAGATCATACAAATAAAACTTCTCAAAACTCTTATAAAGCACATAATAACATAGGCTAAATATTCATGTTGAGCCTTTGCATCATTCTAACCAACTTTGTAACATCTTTTTCTTTACTTTAACTAGAAGTTCAAGAGAAGATTTTTTTTTTAATATGGGAATGTATTTGACAATGATCTCTTTCTTTTTCTCTTGACTTTTTTCTTTCTTTTCCCCCCACACTTATTTCTTGTTTCTAACCCAAATTTTCAATAAATCTTCCTTGTCTTTGCAACTTGTCTCAAAACATGCTAATTCATCTTTGGAACAAAGGTAAAGATATAAGTATATTTAGGTTAGGGACAACTTATGGTTACCAAAGAGATAGCTTATTCAATGTAGGTTCAAATTGGTTCACTAAGGGTGTGTTCTCTTGGAACATTAACAATGGATGGCTGTTTGGCTCTGGTTATAATCCTAATGCCTCTATCATATTCATGTTGTCACATGTATTAATATAGTCTCAAACGGTTTAAAGCAAGTTCTAGAGAATCATGTAATCATAAGAGCACTCAAGAAAGAAATTAGATTGATTTGTATAATGCATCAATCATTATAGGCTCAAAAACTCACAAGGATGATTATACAAGTCAGATTAAGTCTAAACATGCTTCTTTCTCAATCAACATATCATATTAACATTGGCACATAAAAAGGTTGACATCAAGCTCAATTCTCATGAAAATCTTCTCACTAATAAATCTGTTTTAGACTTACGCAATTCATATCTCATCATTGTATTAAAAAGGAACTAAAACACACAAAATAATAATAATAATAATAATAATAATAAAGACTCATAAAAAAAAATAGTAGACAAAAATAAAAGAAATCCTAAATCATTCCCCCCACACTTAATTCTTACATTGTCCTCAATGTAAGTCTATTAACCCAAATGAAAGAATCATGTGTAAGAGAAAAGAACTAATAACATAAGAATAGGAACAACTAAGACTCAAAACAAAACAAACTCATGCAACCTAAATAATCCTAAAATACTAAACAAAAATTAACAAGTAAACATAAAAAGATTAAAATCAAACTGACAAGATATGTCTCAAGTCTCCCTTACTCAGACCTTGTTCAGAATGAATACTTCTAAATTGCTTAAAACACAACAAACTTTTTTTTTTTTTTTTGAAAAGAAGAAATCAAACTGACAAGGTATGTCTCAAGTCTCCCTTACTCAGACCTTGTTCAGAATGAATACTTCTAAATTGCTTAAAACACAACAAACTTTTTTTTTTTTTTAAGAAGGTAAAATTTAGGAGATATTACCTGTAGAGGTTGCTAACCACTTATTATAACTGAGACACAACAAACAAAATGTTAGATAATGTCACAAAGACAAAGTGCAATCCACTCCTTGCTCGTCCATATCTCTTTTTCTTTTTCCGAGCGTTTGCGAAACAACCGTAGCAGATAAATACTCATAAGCTTGGAGCTTTTTGAGTAAATCTTCAATGGTTGTAGCAGAAATTATGGTTCTCCTTGCCTCTGAAAACATGAATCCATTATCCACAGCATTATCTAAATATGAAAGCAAATTACTAAAATAACCAATTATATTAAGCAAACCAATGGGTTTCTTATTTGTGACCAAAGATGACCAAGAAGCCACGCAAGCTATTTCTTCCAATGTACCCAGACCTCCTGGTAAAGCAATGAATGCATCGGCAGAATGGTACATGATTGTTATCCGTTCAGGGATACTCCAGACTTGTATTTCCTTACCCAAGGTAGGTCCACAAAAATCTGTGAATAGTTTTGGCACGATTCCTAGAACTGGACTTCCTCCGGCGTGTGCTGCTGTAGCGACTGCTCCCATTAAACCCGTACTACCGCCTCCATAAATCAACTGGATCTTTTGTTGGGCAAGTATTACTCCAACTCTTATGGCTTCATCAGCAAATATGTTATTTTTCCCTGGATAAGCACCTCCAAAGACACAAATTTTTTTAATGCGCTGGGACGAAGTACTTTCCATTTTTTTTTTCGAGTGCCTGATAACTCGTATAATTATATAGTTTTTAGTTATGTTTTATTATTGTTTTGTGTCAAATACGAGTTATTATTGTTTAGTCTAATTGTGTTTATGATCTTTTATATTTTTATGTAATTTGGTGTTTTTCACAAGTTTCTTTGAGTGATTTCAGATTACTAGAATTAAGGGCAAATCCAGTTCAGTTCCAGTTCCGACAGCTTTTGCCATATCAGCTATATCTCGAGTTTCACTGAGGCAATAAGGCTGAAATTTTAACCGTGCAAAGTTAAGAGGCATATCTATCTTTTTCATGTTTTACACTTCTTGAAACGGGGTCGTTTTGCCTAGCGAAATGAACCATTAAGTTGGCTGATGTTCAATGACGTCTGTCCTGAGCAGTTTTCGCATTTTTACCATATCGTCCGATACACATCAGAAAATGAGCTGATTCCAACGGCTATGGATCACTAACTGATAGGGGAACATTTTTCTAGAAGACCATGTGATCAGATAAAGCCTCCAATATTGAAGAAATCGACCATCAAGTTGGCTGATGTGCAATGACGTCTGTGCTGACCTGTTTTCGTATTTTGCCCATATCTTCTTCTCCACATCCGCAAATGAGCTGATTCCAACGGCTATGAATCAGTAACTCATAGGGGAACATTGTTCTAGAAGACCATGTGATCAGATCAGGCCTCCAAGATTGACAAAATCGACCATCAAGTTGGCTGATCAAAATTGTCATACAATATGACGAAAATTGTTAGAAAAATGCACCCACCTATTATACCTACCTTTGAAATTTGTAAAGCTTGTCTCTTGTCATTTAGCCCTCCAAAATGTGTATAAATAGAGGGCCTTGGATGATTGTAGAGGATCATATTGTACACAGGTAGGATATTAGCCATTGTAATAAAATTCTCTAAGTTTTCTTCTTCTTTCTTTTCTCTAGTTTTCTTTTTCTTTAGAAAGAGCAAGAGGTTGGATAATTAATATTCTTCTTCTTCTTCTTTCTTTCTTTTATTTTATTCTTAGATTCTATTTAATTTTATGTTTATAATGCCTACGCTAGGCTAAACTTCTATTTGGTTAAGGGTGATTTCAAAGCCCTAGACATGTTTTGTGATTGATTTTCAGATTCTATCTATCATTAATTTTCTATCAAAGTTGCTTATGTTCTTCTACAAGAATTGTTCATGATGTTGTCTTGATTTATTTAGGTGTACAACTAGATAGATCTTGATAATTATCTATTGCTAGTTTAGGAATCTTGATCCGTGTAATTGTCTTGATTTCCTATTCATAAGTGGCAATTTGTGATTAATGATTATGGTCAAGTTTTCAATAATTGCAAAGTGGAACATAACCTAAGTTGAACAATCCGAGCTTATGTGTTTGTTGCTTAGATCAACCTATCTTTCTCATCATAAAGCTGCCATTAAATTGAATTTAGAGAGCTTATTCTAGGTTGTTTAATGGTTAGAGATTAAATAGAGAGCTTGTTCTATTTAACGACAAACTAAGGAAAGATTGGGATAACAGAGCTTGTTGTTATCTACGGTTGTTAACTTTGATAGTTGGTTGATATTGATAGATCTGAAATTGATTCTTAATGATGTCTAGTGGTGGAGAATGAAACCTTAACCATATTTTTCATATTTGATTCTTCTTACTTACTTGTTTTCTTACTTTTCTAGTTTGCTTATTTTTAAAAGTATATTTATTTTTATTGGCTGGTTATACCGCCTAATTTGTATATTAACTTTGTTTTATTTTTATTGGCTGGTTATACCGCCTAATTTAGTATATATATTTTTATTGGCTGGTTATACCGCCTTGCATCT
Organism: Fremontodendron californicum; assembly: GCA_030761205.1. Classification (NCBI taxonomy): domain Eukaryota; kingdom Viridiplantae; phylum Streptophyta; class Magnoliopsida; order Malvales; family Malvaceae; genus Fremontodendron; species Fremontodendron californicum. The sequence continues at coordinate 16,797,449 of JAULJL010000010.1, read as the reverse complement.
TATTCTTATTATTTACTTTAGTTTAAATCTGGCTTCAAAAACCCCTTTTCTTTTATTGTTCTTGAATTTAAGTTTTAAACTATTAACTTATAAACTAAAACCCAATCCCTGAGGACTCGACCCTTGCTAACTACTATACTTACAATTTATCTTTTTAGTGCAAGGTTAAATAAGATACACTCTTTTGGGTGCATCAAATTTTTGGCGCCGTTGCCGGGGATTGCTTTCTTTAGTTTATTAGTTTACTTGGTTTATTCTTATTTTCAGTTCTAATTAGTTCTATTTTCTTGTACATACAAGTTTTTCTTATCAAATTTTGAAAAAAAAAAAAAAAACAATGGAATTGAGCAATCTAACACTTGAAGAGTTGGTGGCATACATGAACATGGAAAATCAACAAGCCAATCTCACCTACCCAGTTCAACAATTGGCCATGGGAGGATGTCAAGGCCATCAAGTGTTCCAAGACCAACAGTATGATCATTACTCAAACACTTACCATGAGGGATGGTGGGATCATACTAATTATGGCTACTCAGAAAATTACCAAGAAGTAGATCCTCATGCCAATTACACTCATCCATCTAGATTTAATCAATCATGGTCTCAAGAACCAGATCTTTTTCAGCCACTACATATGACTCAAAACTCAGGTACTTCTTTAGAAGATCTTGTCGATTCTCTTGTTACTAATACTTTGCAATTTCAACAGGAAACAAGGGCAAGTATCCAGAGTTTGGAAAGGCAAATGAGCCTATTGGCTAGTAGTATGGTGGTATGGGTAGCACAAAGATCTGAAGAACTCTCTGCCCAAACAATGATTAACCCAAAGGAGAATACTACTATTGTGACCTTGAGGAATGAGGAACAAGATGAGGATGAGACAGAATTAGAGATGGATTCTATTCTTGAGGATAATGAAGCCACAAATACAAATAAGAGTATTTCGGCACCTGAGGTAACGTTTAAAGTTCCACTTTTTACTAATGTTTCTTCTCCACCTTTTCCTAGTAGATTTGCAAAGTTCAAGGAGGAAGAACATGAACAACACATGCCAGAAACCTTAAACAACTTGTTTGTGGATGCCATTCAACAAGTATCAAAATATACACCATTCCTCAATGAGCAATGCACTACAAAGGATGATGGAATAATACTTATAGTGGAGAATGCATTGGCTGTTTTGCAAAGAAAACTTCCTCCAAAACGCAAAAATCCGAGAAGTTTCATGTCTAAGCCAAAAGATCCTAAAAAGCCAAGAAGGGGAATTGGCTAGGCTGAAAACAATCAATCAAGTGCTAATTGGGGGAGGCAGCCTAATTAGTGAAAGCATTGCCAAACTGCCATCCTCAGATTTGCTCTCTTTTTCTTTATCTTTTTCTTATGTTTCTTTGCTAATTGTCTTTAGTGTTTCTAAGTTCATTTAGGCTGCATAAGTTTATTTTGTTTATTAGTTCTTTTCACTTACACATGATTCTTTCATTTGGGGATAATAGCATTACATTAATGACAATGTAAGAATTATGTGTGGGGGGAAGAATTTAGGATTTTATTTAGAGTGTTTTGTTTTTGAGTCTTTTTATGTTGTTTTTTTTTCTGATCCTGGTTTTGAAAATAACTAGATGTAAATATAATTTTTAATTTTTTTACCCCGGTTAAATGGCGGATAACGGTACTCCGTGATTATTTAAATCGGTTCCATCAGATACCCACAAAACTGATATTGTATATAAATTTCTCTTCCAATTTCTCTTTCAATTTTTTTCATTTTTTTTCTTTTCAGGATGGATGATATTCTCACAAGATTGCAGAAACAATTTCCTCCTTTTCCTCGAAATATTTTACTGAAGCTTTACCAAGTTCGTTTCGAAAGATTAAGAATGCTTATGCAGAAAGGGATTCCTGGAGACATACGTTGGATAATTGAAGCCAAGGTACGTGAAGATGAATATCTTCCTGTTTTGCATTTACCAGGTACAGGTAGAAGCACTTTTGCAAAGAAGCGACGAGCAAAGCGCATGAGTTCAAATTGCCACAAATGTGCACGATGGACGTGTAACGGTAAATGTCGTTCAATTGGGATTCTGTCCTCTAATCGAGATGATAAAATTGAATTCATTAAGGATGGACTGAGTAAGGAGAATTTGGTTAATATCCAACTTTCTCTTGAGACGCATCCTAGTGGAGACGTACAAAGAGAAATTCTTGATTTATGGCCGCAATTCCAAAGGGAATGGCAACATCTTGGGAATCTGATGTTAAAAGACCCTGTTTGCCAGCTTGTAAGAAAACTGGATGGGAAGTGATAACTCGTATAATTATATAGTTTTTAGTTATGTTTTATTATTGTTTTGTGTCAAATACGAGTTATTATTGTTTAGTCTAATTGTGTTTATGATCTTTTATATTTTTATGTAATTTGGTGTTTTTCACAAGTTTCTTTGAGTGATTTCAGATTACTAGAATTAAGGGCAAATCCAGTTCAGTTCCAGTTCCGACACATTTTGCCATATCAGCTATATCTGGAGTTTCACTGAAGCAATAAGGCTGAAATTTGTAGCCGTGCAAAGCTAAGAGGCATATCTATCTTTTTCATGTTTTATACTTCTTGAAACGGAGTCGTTTTCCCTAGCGAAATCGACCATCAAGTTGGCTGATGTGCAATGACGTCTGTGCTGACCTGTTTTCGTATTTTGCCCATATCTGCTTATCCACATCAGCAAATGAGCTGATTCCAATGGCTATGGATCCGTAACTGATACGGGAACCTTTGTCTAGAAGACCATATGATCAGATCAGGCCTCTAATATTGACGAAATCGACCATCAAGTTGGCTGATGTGCAATGACGTCTGTGCTGACATGTTTTCGTATTTTGCCCATATCTGCTTATCCACATCAGCAAATGAGCTGATTCCAACGGCTATGGATCCGTAACTGATAGGGAAACCTTTTTCTAGAAGACCATGTGATCAGATCAGGCCTCCAACATTGACGAAATCGACCATCAAGTTGGCCGATCAAAATTGTCATACAATATGACGAAAATTGTTAGAAAAATTCACCCACCTATTATACCTACCTTTGAAATTTGTAAAGCTTGTCTCTTGTCATTTAGCCTTCCAAAATGTGTATAAATAGAGGGCCTTGGATGATTGTAAGGGATCATATTGTACATAGGTAGGATATTAGCCATTTTAATAAAATTCTCTAAGTTTTCTTCTTCTTTCTTTTCTCTAGTTTTCTTTTTCTTTAGAGAGAGCAAGAGGTTGGATAATTAATATTCTTCCTCTTCTTCTTTCTTTCTTTTATTTTCTTCTTAGATTTTCTTTAATTTTATGTTTATGTTTACAATGCCTATGCTAGGCTAAACTTCTATTTGGTTAAGGGTGATTTCAAAGCCCTAGACATGTTTTGTGATTGATTTTCAGATTCTATCTATCATTAATTTTCTATCAAAGTTGCTTATGTTCTTCTACAAGAATTGTTCATGATGTTGTCTTGATTTATTTAGGTGTACAACTAGATAGATCTTGATAATTATCTATTGCTAGTTTAGGAGTCTTGATCCGTGTAATTGTCTTGATTTCCTATTCATAAGTGGCAATTTGTGATTAATGATTATGGTCAAGTTTTCAATAATTGCAAAGTGGAACATAACCTAAGTTGAACAATCCGAGCTTATGTGTTTGTTGCTTAGATCAACCTATCTTTCTCATCATAAAGCTGCCATTAAATTGAATTTAGAGAGCTTATTCTAGGTTGTTTAATGGTTAGAGATTAAATAGAGAGCTTGTTCTATTTAACGACAAACTAAGGAAAGATTGGGGTAACAGAGCTTGTTGTTATCTACGGTTGTTAACTTTGATAGTTGGTTGATATTGATAGATCTGAAATTGATTCTTAATGATGTCTAGTGGTGGAGAATGAAACCTTAACCATATTTTTCATATTTGATTCTTCTTACTTACTTATTTTCTTACTTTTCTAGTTTGCTTATTTTTAAAAGTATATTTATTTTTATTGGCTGGTTATACCGCCTAATTTGTATATTAACTTTGTTTTATTTTTATTGGCTGGTTATACCGCCTAATTTAGTATATATATTTTTATTGGCTGGTTATACCGCCTAATTTAGTATATATATTTTTATTGGCTGGTTATACCGCCTAATTTAGTATATATATTTTGATTGGCTGGTTATACCGCCTAATTTAGTATATATATTTTTATTGGCTGGTTATACCGCCTTGCATTTTATTCTTATTATTTACTTTAGTTTAAATCTGGCTTCAAAAACCCCTTTTCTTTTATTGTTTTCTTTGAACGTAAGTTTTAAACTATTAACTTATAAACTAAAACCCAATCCCTGAGGACTCGACCCTTGCTAACTACTATACTTACAATTTATCTTTTTAGTGCAAGGTTAAATAAGATACACTCTTTTGGGTGCATCAAGTTTTTGGCGCCGTTGCCGGGGATTGCTTTCTTTAGTTTATTTGTTACTTGGTTTATTCTTATTTTCAGTTCTAATTAGTTTTATTTTCTTGTACATACAAGTTTTTCTTTTCAAATTTAAAAAAAAAAATGGAATTGAGCAATCTAACACTTGAAGAGTTGGTGGCATACATGAACATAGAGAATCAACAAGCCAATCTCACCTCCCCAGTTCAACAATTGGCCATGGGAGGATGTCAAGGCCATCAAGTGTTCCAAGGCCAACAGTATGATCATTACTCAAACACTTACCATGAAGGATGGTGGGATCATACTAATTATGGCTACTCGAAAAATTTCCAAGAAGTAGATCCTTATGCCAATTACACTAATCCATCTAGCTTCAATCAATCATGGTCCCAAGAACCAGATCTTTTTCAACCACCACATATGACTCAAAACTCAGGTACTTCTTTAGAAGATCTTGTCTATTCTCTTGTTACTGATACTTTGCAATTTCAACAGGAAACAAGGGCAAGCATCCAGAGTTTGGAAAAGCAAATGATCCAATTGACTAGTAGTATGGTGGGATGGGTAGCACAAAGATCTGAAGAACTCCCTGCCCAAACGATGATTAACCCAAAGGAGAATGCTACTATTGTGACCTTGAGGAATGAGGAACAAGATGAGGATGAGACAAAATTAGAGATGGATTCTATTCTTGAGGATAATGAAGCCACCATTCAAATTGAGAGTACTTTGACACCTCAGGTAGCTTTTAAGGTTCTTACTTCTACTAATGTTTCTTCTCCACCTTTTCCTAGTAGATTTGCAAAGTTCAAGGAGGAAGAACATGAACAACACATGCCAGAAACCTTAAACAACTTGTTTGTGGATGCCATTCAACAAGTATCAAAATATGCTCCATTCCTTGATGAGATATGCACCACCAAGGATGATGGAATAATACTTGTAATGGAGAATGCATCCACTGTTGTGCAAAGAAAGCTTCCTCTCAAACGCATAAATTTGGGAAATTTCATGTATGAGCCTGACAAGCCTAAAAAGCCAAGAAGGGGTGTTGGTTAGATTCAAAACACTAACTCAAGTGTTAATTGGGAAGGCAGCCCAATTAAAGATGAAATTGCCAACCTTCCATATTCAGATTTGCTTTCTCTTTCTTTTCCTTTTTCTTTTATTATTTTTATTGTTTTTATTTTTATTTCTTATGTTTCTTTGTTAATTGTGTTTACTGTTTTTAAGTTCATTTAGGCTGCATAAGTTTCTTTTGTTTAATAGTTCTTTTCTCTTACATATAATTCTTGCATTGGGGGATAATAGCATTACATTAATGACAATGTAAGAATTATGTTTGGGGGGAAGAATTTAGGATTTTATTTAGAGTGTTTTGTTTTTGTGTCTTTTTATGTTGTTTTTTTCTTTCTGATCTTTGTTTTGAAAATAACTAGATGTAAATATAATTTTTATTTTTTTAACCCCGGTTAAATGGCGGATAACGGTACTCCGTGATTATTCAAATCGGTTCCATCAGCTACCCAAAAAACTGATATTGTATATAAATTTCTCTTCCAATTTCTCTTTCATTTTTTTTTTCAGGATGGATGATATTGTCACAAGATTGCAGAAATGATTTCCTCCTTTTCCTCGAAATATTTTACTGAAGCTTTACCAAGTTCGATTTGAAAGATTAAGAATGCTTATGCACAAAGGGATTCGTGACGACATACGTTGGATAATTGAAGCCAAGGTACGTGAAGATGAATATCTTCCTGTTTTGCATTTACCAGGTACAGGTAGAAGTACTTTTGCAAAGAAGCGATGAGCAAAGCGCATGAGTTCAAATTGCCACAAATGTGCACGATGGACGTGTAATGGTAAATGTCGTTCTATTGGGATTCCGTCCTCTAATCGAGATGATAAAATTGAATTCATTAAGGATGGACTGAGTAAGGGGAATTTGGGTAATATCCAACTTTCTCTTGAGACGCATCCTAGTGGAGACGTACAAAGAGAAATTCTTGATTTATGGCCGCAATTCCAAAGGGAATGGCAACATCTTGGGAATCTGATGTTAAAAGACCCTGTTTGCCAGCTTGTAAGAAAACTGGATGGGAAGCATATCCTCGACTCATAGAAGGCGTTTAAGCCGTTTCTGGACGTAAAACCAGAGGAAGATGTGAGCCACAATCACAACTACAATAAATGACTTCTCAGCTTTTGGTTTGATTTGCAATAACTTTATTTTGGTTTAATTTACGTGTTGTTCGATTTGTGTAATTATTCTCGTTTTTTTTTTATTTGTCTTTTACGGTTGATTTTTTCTTCTCTTTTTGATTTTCTTCCTGAAATCACGCAAAAATCTTTTGTTAGGTTAACATTTTCTTCTGACAGGTCAAATACACTTTCGGCGACATTATTACTCTTGACTTTTACGGTTGATTTTTCTTCTCTTTTTGATTTTCTTCCTGAAATCACGCAAAAATCTTTTGTTAGGTTAACATTTTCTTCTGACAGGTCAGATACACTTTCGGCGACATTATTACTCTTGTCTGATTCACTACTCAGTCCTCTATATATTACACCATGTACTCATTCTCTTTCAGGCACTCGAAAAAGAAAAAAAAATGGAAAGTACTTCGTCCCAACGCATTAAAAAAATTTGTGTCTTTGGAGGTGCTTATCCAGGGAAAAATAACATATTCACTGATGAAGCCATAAGAGTTGGAGTAATACTTGCCCAACAAAAGATCCAGTTGATTTATGGAGGCGGTAGTACGGGTTTAATGGGAGCAGTCGCTACAGCAGCACACGCCGGAGGAAGTCCAGTTCTAGGAATCGTGCCAAAACTATTCACAAATTTCTGTGGACCTACCGTGGGTAAGGAAATACAAGTCTGGAGTATCCCTGAACGGATGACAATCATGTACCATTCTGCCGATGCATTCATTGCTTTACCAGGAGGTCTGGGTACATTGGAAGAAATAGCTTGCGTGGCTTCTTGGTCATCTTTGGTCACAAATAAGAAACCCATTGGTTTGCTTAATATTAATGGTTATTTTAGTCATTTGCTTTCATATTTAGATAATGCTGTGGATAATGGATTCATGTTTTCAGAGGCAAGGAGAACCATAATTTCTGCTACAACCATTGAAGATTTACTCAAAAAGCTCCAAGCTTATGAGTATTTATCTGCTACGGTTGTTTCGCAAACGCTCGGAAAAAGAAAAAGAGATATGGACGAGCAAGGAGTGGATTGCACTTTGTCTTTGTGACATTATCTAACATTTTGTTTGTTGTGTCTCAGTTATAATAAGTGGTTAGCAACCTCTACAGGTAATATCTCCTAAATTTTACCTTCTTAAAAAAAAAAAAAAAAAGGTTTGTTGTGTTTTAAGCAATTTAGAAGTATTCATTCTGAACAAGGTCTGAGTAAGGGAGACTTGAGACATACCTTGTCAGTTTGATTTCTTCTTTTCAAAAAAAAAAAAAAAAGAGTTTGTTGTGTTTTAAGCAATTTAGAAGTATTCATTCTGAACAAGGTCTGAGTAAGGGAGACTTGAGACACACCTTGTTAGTTTGATTTTAATCTTTTTATGTTTACTTGTTAATTTTTGTTTAGTATTTTAAGATTATTTAGGTTGCATGAGTTTGTTTTGTTTTGAGTCTTAGTTGTTCCTATTCTTATGTTATTAGTTCTTTTCTCTTACACATGATTCTTTCATTTGGGTTAATAGACTTACATTGAGGACAATGTAAGAATTAAGTGTGGGGGGAATGATTTAGGATTTCTTTTATTTTTGTCTACTATTTTTTTTTTATGAGTCTTTATTATAATTTTTAGTGTGTTTTAGTTCCTTTTTAATACAATGATGAGATATGAATTGCATAAGTCTAAAACAGAGTTATTAGTGAGAAGATTTTCATGAGAATTGAGCTTGATATCTTTTTTTTTTATGAGCCAATGTTAATATGATATGTTGATTGAGAAAGAAGCATGTTTAGACTTAATCTGACTTGTATAATCATCCTTGTGAGTTTTTGAGCCTATATGATTGATGCATTATACATATCAATCTAATTTCTTTCTTGAGTGCTCTTATGATTACATGATTCTCTAGAACTTGCTTTAAACCATTTGAGACTATATTGATGCATGTGACAACATGAATATGATAGAGGCATTAGGATTTTTAGCCAGGGCCAAACAGCCATCCCTTATTGATGTTCCAAGAGAACACACCCTTAGTGAACCAATTTGAGCCTACATTGAATAAGCTATCTCTTTGGTAACCATAACTTGTCCCTAACCTAAATATACTTATATCTTTACCTTTGTTCCAAAGATGAATTAGCATGTTTTGAGACAAGTTGCAAAGACAAGGAAGATCTATTGAAAATTTGGGTTAGAAACAAGAAATAAGTGTGGGGGGGGGGGAAAGAAAAGAAAAGTCAAAAAAAAAAAAAAAAAAAAGAAATGGAATACTGGCAAATACATTCAAAAAAAAAAATATGAATCATCTCTTGAATTTTGGGAAAAAGAAAAAGATGTTACAAAGTTGTTCAGAATGAAGAAAAGGCCCAACATGAATATCCGGCCTAGGTGACTATGTACTTGTAAAGAGTTTTGATAAGTTTCTTTGTATAATCTTTTTATGTCTCTAAACTTTATGAACTCTTTGGAACCTTTGTGATATCTTTATCCTTTTGTTCTTCAACCACATTACAAACCCCTTGGTCCCATTACAACCTTGATTAAAGACCTCTTGATTTATGAAGTTGCATGATCTTTTAGTGGAGAATAGGTGGACAAGCAAGCATATGGTAGAAGTGTTTTCATGAGATTGATTGAGTGTAAACACTTTACCACTACTTTAAAGAGTGAAAATCAAGAGAGTATCCCATGTGAGAAGTTGAGATTAAATTTGAACATGCACTATTTTGATTGAGATATGTTATGCTAATATTGTCTTAACTCAAACAATTTACATTCAAGCATGATTTTTTGTGAAATTTTTTAAGCTATTGATTAGTTTATAAGACTTGTTCAAATATTGTCTCTAATTTGTATTGAAAGGATTAGGAGTAAATATTTTTAGTATATGTAGTTTATTTATATGTAGTTTATTTATATTTTAATTTTTCAATGTTTGTGGGTATCGTTCTAGTAAACCCTCACGAGACTAAACTCGTCCACTAGGGACACCTAGGGGTTTAAAGGCTTGTGTCACATGCTAAGTGCCACCGTGATTTCCTACGAAAGTGGATTAGATTAGATTTTCTTATTTTATTTTTATTGAGTCCTTGCTAGGGACTAGCAACAATCTAAGTGTGGGGGTGTGATAACTCGTATAATTATATAGTTTTTAGTTATGTTTTATTATTGTTTTGTGTCAAATACGAGTTATTATTGTTTAGTCTAATTGTGTTTATGATCTTTTATATTTTTATGTAATTTGGTGTTTTTCACAAGTTTCTTTGAGTGATTTCAGATTACTAGAATTAAGGGCAAATCCAGTTCAGTTCCAGTTCCGACACATTTTGCCATATCAGCTATATCTGGAGTTTCACTGAAGCAATAAGGCTGAAATTTGTAGCCGTGCAAAGATAAGAGGCATATCTATCTTTTTCATGTTTTATACTTCTTGAAACGGAGTCGTTTTCCCTAGCGAAATCGACCATCAAGTTGGCTGATGTGCAATGACGTCTGTGCTGACCTGTTTTTGTATTTTGCCCATATCTGCTTATCCACATCAGCAAATGAGCTGATTCCAATGGCTATGGATCCGTAACTGATACGGGAACCTTTGTCTAGAAGACCATATGATCAGATCAGGCCTCTAATATTGACGAAATCGACCATCAAGTTGGCTGATGTGCAATGACGTCTGTGCTGACATGTTTTCGTATTTTGCCCATATCTGCTTATCCACATCAGCAAATGAGCTGATTCCAACGGCTATGGATCCGTAACTGATAGGAAAACCTTTTTCTAGCAGACCATGTGATCAGATCAGGCCTCCAACATTGACGAAATTGACCATCAAGTTGGCTGATCAAAATTGTCATACAATATGACGAAAATTGTTAGAAAAATTCACCCACCTATTATACCTACCTTTGAAATTTGTAAAGCTTGTCTCTTGTCATTTAGCCTTCCAAAATGTGTATAAATAGAGGGCCTTGGATGATTGTAAGGGATCATATTGTACATAGGTAGGATATTAGCCATTTTAATAAAATTCTCTAAGTTTTCTTCTTCTTTCTTTTCTCTAGTTTTTTTTTCTTTAGAGAGAGCAAGAGGTTGGATAATTAATATTCTTCCTCTTCTTCTTTCTTTCTTTTATTTTCTTCTTAGATTTTCTTTAATTTTATGTTTATGTTTACAATGCCTATGCTAGGCTAAACTTCTATTTGGTTAAGGGTGATTTCAAAGCCCTAGACATGTTTTGTGATTGATTTTCAGTTTCTATCTATCATTAATTTTCTATCAAAGTTGCTTATGTTCTTCTACAAGAATTGTTCATGATGTTGTCTTGATTTATTTAGGTGTACAACTAGATAGATCTTGATAATTATCTATTGCTAGTTTAGGAGTCTTGATCCGTGTAATTGTCTTGATTTCCTATTCATAAGTGGCAATTTGTGATTAATGATTATGGTCAAGTTTTCAATAATTGCAAAGTGGAACATAACCTAAGTTGAACAATCCGAGCTTATGTGTTTGTTGCTTAGATCAACCTATCTTTCTCATCATAAAGCTGCCATTAAATTGAATTTAGAGAGCTTATTCTAGGTTGTTTAATGGTTAGAGATTAAATAGAGAGCTTGTTCTATTTAACGACAAACTAAGGAAAGATTGGGGTAACAGAGCTTGTTGTTATCTACGGTTGTTAACTTTGATAGTTGGTTGATATTGATAGATCTGAAATTGATTCTTAATGATGTCTAGTGGTGGAGAATGAAACCTTAACCATATTTTTCATATTTGATTCTTCTTACTTACTTATTTTCTTACTTTTCTAGTTTGCTTATTTTTAAAAGTATATTTATTTTTATTGGCTGGTTATACCGCCTAATTTGTATATTAACTTTGTTTTATTTTTATTGGCTGGTTATACCGCCTAATTTAGTATATATATTTTTATTGGCTGGTTATACCGCCTAATTTAGTATATATATTTTTATTGGCTGGTTATACCGCCTAATTTAGTATATATATTTTGATTGGCTGGTTATACCGCCTAATTTAGTATATATATTTTTATTGGCTGGTTATACCGCCTTGCATTTTATTCTTATTATTTACTTTAGTTTAAATCTGGCTTCAAAAACCCCTTTTCTTTTATTGTTTTCTTTGAACGTAAGTTTTAAACTATTAACTTATAAACTAAAACCCAATCCCTGAGGACTCGACCCTTGCTAACTACTATACTTACAATTTATCTTTTTAGTGCAAGGTTAAATAAGATACACTCTTTTGGGTGCATCAGGAAGCATATCCTCGACTCATAGAAGGCGTTTGATGCACCCAAAAGAGTGTATCTTATTTAACCTTGCACTAAAAAGATCAATTGTAAGTATAGTAGTTAGCAAGGGTCGAGTCCTCAGGGATTGGGTTTTAGTTTATAAGTTAATAGTTTAAAACTTAAATTCAAGAACAATAAAAGAAAAGGGGTTTTTGAAGCCAGATTTAAACTAAAGTAAATAATAAGAATAAGATGCAAGGCGGTATAACCAGTTAATAAAAATATATATACTAAATTAGGCGGTATAACCAGCCAATAAAAATAAAACAAAGTTAATATACAAATTAGGCGGTATAACCAGCCAATAAAAATAAATATACTAAGAAGAATCAAATATGAAACATATGGTTAAGGTTTCATTCTCCACCACTAGACATCATTAAGAATCAATTTCAGATCTATCAATATCAACCAACTATCAAAGTTAACAACCGTAGATAACAACAAGCTCTGTTATCCCAATCTTTCCTTAGTTTGTCGTTAAATAGAACAAGCTCTCTATTTAATCTCTAACCATTAAACAACCTAGAATAAGCTCTCTAAATTCAATTTAATGGCAGCTTTATGATGAGAAAGATAGGTTGATCTAAGCAACAAACACATAAGCTCGGATTGTTCAACTTAGGTTATGTTCCACTTTGCAATTATTGAAAACTTGACCATAATCATTAATCACAAATTGCCACTTATGAATAGGAAATCAAGACAATTACACGGATCAAGACTCCTAGACTAGCAATAGATAATTATCAAGATCTATCTAGTTGTACACCTAAATAAATCAAGACAACATCATGAACAATTCTTGTAGAAGAACATAAGCAACTTTGATAGAAAATTAATGATAGATAGAATCTGAAAATCAATCACAAAACATGTCTAGGGCTTTGAAATCACCCTTAACCAAATAGAAGTTTAGCCTAGCATAGGCATTGTAAACATAAACATAAAATTAAAGAAAATCTAAGAAGAAAATAAAAGAAAGAAAGAAGAAGAGGAAGAATATTAATTATCCAACCTCTTGCTCTCTCTAAAGAAAAAGAAAACTAGAGAAAAGAAAGAAGAAGAAAACTTAGAGAATTTTATTAAAATGGCTAATATCCTACCTATGTACAATATGATCCCTTACAATCATCCAAGGCCCTCTATTTATACACATTTTGGAGGGCTAAATGACAAGAGACAAGCTTTACAAATTTCAAAGGTAGGTATATGACGATTTTGATCAGCCAACTTGATGGTCGATTTCGTCAATATTGGAGGCCTGCTCTGATCACATGGTCTTCTAGAAAAAGGTTCCCCTATCAGTTTCGGAACCATAGCCGTTGGAATCAGCTCATTTGCTGATTTGGTTAACCAGATATGGGCAAAATACGAAAACATGTCAGCACAGACGTCATTGCACATCAGCCACCTTGATGGTCGATTTCTTCAATATTGGAGGCCTGATCAGATCACATGGTCTTCTAGACAAAGGTTCCCCTATCAGTTACGGAACCATAGCCGTTGGAATCAGCTCATTTACTGATGTGGATAAGAAGATATGGGCATAATACGAAAACATGTCAGCACAGACGTCATTGCACATCAGCCAACTTGATGGTCGATTTCGCTAGGGAAAACGACTCCGTTTTAAGAAGTGTTAAACATGAAAAAGATAGATATGCCTCTTATCTTTGCATGGCTACAAATTTCAGGCTTATTGCTTCAGTGAAACTCGAGATATAGCGGATATGGTAAAAGGTGTCGGAACTGAAATTGAACTGGATTTGCCCTTAATTCTAGTAATCTGAAATCACTCAAAGAAACTTGTGAAAAACACCAAAATACATAAAAATATAAAAGATCATAAACACAATTAGACTAAACAATAATAACTCGTATTTGACACAAAACAATAATAAAACATAACTAAAAACTATATAATTATATAAGTTATCAGCGTTTAAGCCGTTTCTGGACGTAAAACCAGAGGAAGATGTGAGCCACAATCACAACTACAATAAATGACTTCTCAGCTTTTGGTTTGATTTGCAATAACTTCATTTCGGTTTAATTTACGTGTTGTTCGATTTGTGTAATTATTCTCATTTTTTTTATTTGTCTTTTACGGTTGATTTTTCTTCTCTTTTTGATTTTCTTCCTGAAATCACGCAAAAATCTTTTGTTAGGTTAACATTTTCTTCTGACAGGTCAGATACACTTTCGGCGACATTATTACTCTTGTCTGATTCACTACTGAGTCCTCTATATATTACACCATGTACTCATTCTCTTTCAGGCACTCGAAGAAAAAAAAAATGGAAAGTACTTCATCCCAACGCATTAAAAAAATTTGTGTCTTTGGAGGTGCTTATCCAGGGAAAAATAACATATTCGCTGATGAAGCCATAAGAGTTGGAGTAATACTTGCCCAACAAAAGATCCACTTGATTTATAGAGGTGGTAGTACGGGTTTAATGGGAGCAGTCGCTACAGCAGCACACGCCGGAGGAAGTCCAGTTCTAGGAATCGTGCCAAAACTATTCACAAGTTTTTGTGGACCTACCGTGGGTAAGGAAATACAAGTCTGGAGTATCCCTGAACGGATGACAATCATGTACCATTCTGCCGATGCATTCATTGCTCTACCAGGAGGTCTGGGTACATTGGAAGAAATAGCTTGCGTGGCTTCTTGGTCATCTTTGGTCACAAATAAGAAACCCATTGGTTTGCTTAATATTAATGGTTATTTTAGTAATTTGCTTTCATATTTAGATAATGCTGTGGATAATGGATTCATGTTTTCAGAGGCAAGGAGAACCATAATTTCTGCTACAACCATTGAAGATTTACTCAAAAAGCTCCAAGCTTATGAGTGTTTATCTGCTACGGTTGTTTCGCAAACGCTCGGAAAAAGAAAAAGAGATATGGACGAGCAAGGAGTGGATTGCACTTTGTCTTTGTGACATTATCTAACATTTTGCTTGTTGTGTCTCAGTTATAATAAGTGGTTAGCAACCTCTGCAGGTAATATCTCCTAAATTCTACCTTTAAAATTTGACATTGGGGACAATGTCATATTTTAGTAGGGGGGTAAGGGACATATTTTTCTAGTATAAAAAAAAAAAAAAATTTGTTGTGTTTTAAGACATTTAGAAGTATTCATTCTGAACAAGGTCTGAGTAAGGGAGACTTGAGACATACCTTGTCAGTTTGATTTAATCTTCTAAAAAAAAAAAGCATGTTTAGACTTAGTGTGTTTTTAGTGTGTTTTAGTTACTTTCAATACTATGATGAGATATGAATTGCATAAGTCTAAAACAGATTTATTAGTGAGAAGATTTTCATGAGAATTGAGCTTGATGTCAATCTTTTATGAGCCAATGTTAATATGATATGTTGATTGAGAAAGGAGCATGTTTAGACTTAATCTGACTTGTATAATCATCCTTGTGAGTTTTTGAGCCTATAATGATTGATGCATTATACAAATCAATCTAATTTCTTTCTTGAGTGCTCTTATGATTACATGACTCTCTAGAACTTGCTTTAAACCGTTTGAGACTATATTGATACATGTGACAACATGAATATGATAGAGGCATTAGGATTATAACCAGAGCCAAACAGCCATCCATTATTAATGTTCCAAGAGAACACACCCTTAGTGAACCAATTTGAGCCTACATTGAATAAGCTATATCTTTGGTAACCATAACTTGTACCTAACCTAAATATACTTATATCTTTACCTTTTGTTCCAAAAGATGAATTAGCATGTTTTGAGACAAGTTGCAAAGACAAAGAAGATTTATTGAAAATTTGGGTTAGAAACAAGAAATAAGTGTGGGGGGAAAAGAAAGAAAAAAGTCAAGAGAAAAAGAAAGGGATCATTGTCAAATACATTCTCATATAAAAAATAAAAAAAAAATTCTTCTCTTGAACTTCTAGTTAAAGTAAAGAAAAAGATGTTACAAAGTTGGTTAGAATGATGCAAAGGCTCAACATGAATATTTAGCCTATGTTATTATGTTCTTTATAAGAGTTTTGAGAAGTTTTATTTGTATGATCTTTTTATGTCTCGAAACTTTATGAACTCTTTGGAACCTTTGTGATATCTTTATCCTTTTGTTCTTCAACCACATTACAAACCCCTTGGCCCCATTACAACCTTGATTAAAGACCTCTTGATTCATGAAGTTGTATGATCTAAATAGTGGAGAATAGGTGGACAAGCAAGAATATGGTAGAACTGTTTTCATGAGATTGATTGAGTGTAAACACTTCACCACTACTTTAAAGAGTGAAAATCATGAGGGTATCCCATGTGAGTAGTTGAGATTAAGTTTGAATATGCACTATTTTGATTGAAATATGTTATGTTAATATTGGCTTAACTCAAACAATTTACATTCAAGTATGATTTTTTGTGAAATTCTTTAAGCTATTGATTAGTTTATAAGACTTGTTCAAAGATTGTCTCTAATTTGTATTGAAAGGATTAGGAGTAAATATTTTTAGTATATGTAGTTTATTTATATTTTAGTTTTTCAATGTTTGTGGGTATCGTTCTAGTAAACCCTCACGAGACTAAACTCGTCCACTAGGGACACCTAGGGGTTTAAAGGCTTGTGTCACATGCTAAGTGCCACCGTGATTTCCAACGAAAGTGGATTAGATTAGATTTTCTTATTTTATTTTTATTGAGTCGTTGCTAGGGACTAGCAACAATCTAAGTGTGGGGGTGTGATAACTCGTATAATTATATAGTTTTTAGTTATGTTTTATTATTGTTTTGTGTCAAATACGAGTTATTATTGTTTAGTCTAATTGTGTTTATGATCTTTTATATTTTTATGTAATTTGGTGTTTTTCACAAGTTTCTTTGAGTGATTTCAGATTACTAGAATTAAGGGCAAATCCAGTTCAGTTCCAGTTCCGACAGCTTTTGCCATATCAGCTATATCTCGAGTTTCACTAAAGCAATAAGGCTGAAATTTTAACCGTGCAAAGTTAAGAGGCATATCTATCTTTTTCATGTTTTACACTTCTTGAAACGGAGTCGTTTTGCCTAGCGAAATCAACCATTAAGTTGGCTGATGTGCAATGACGTCTGTCCTGAGCAGTTTTCGCATTTTTACCATATCGTCCGATACACATCAGCAAATGAGCTGATTCCAACGGATATGGATCACTAACGGATAGGGAAACATTTGTCTAGAAGACCATGTGATCAGATAAAGCCTCCAATATTGAAGAAATCGACCATCAAGTTGGCTGATGTGCAATGACGTCTGTGCTCACCTGTTTTCGTATTTTGCCCATATCTTCTTCTCCACATCCGCAAATGAGCTGATTCCAACGGCTATGAATCAGTAACTCATAGGGGAACATGTTTCTAGAAGACCATGTGATCAGATCAGGCCTCCAAGATTGACAAAATCGACCATCAAGTTGGCTGATCAAAATTGTCATACAATATGACGAAAATTGTTAGAAAAATGCACCCACCTATTATACCTACCTTTGAAATTTGTAAAGCTTGTCTCTTGTCATTTAGCCCTCCAAAATGTGTATAAATAGAGGGCCTTGGATGATTGTAGAGGATCATATTGTACATAGGTAGGATATTAGCCATTGTAATAAAATTCTCTAAGTTTTCTTCTTCTTTCTTTTCTCTAGTTTTCTTTTTCTTTAGAAAGAGCAAGAGGTTGGATAATTAATATTCTTCTTCTTCTTCTTTCTTTCTTTTATTTTATTCTTAGATTCTATTTAATTTTATGTTTATAATGCCTACGCTAGGCTAAACTTCTATTTGGTTAAGGGTGATTTCAAAGCCCTAGACATGTTTTGTGATTGATTTTCAGATTCTATCTATCATTAATTTTCTATCAAAGTTGCTTATGTTCTTCTACAAGAATTGTTCATGATGTTGTCTTGATTTATTTAGGTGTACAACTAGATAGATATTGATAATTATCTATTGCTAGTTTAGGAATCTTGATCCGTGTAATTGTCTTGATTTCCTATTCATAAGTGGCAATTTGTGATTAATGATTATGGTCAAGTTTTCAATAATTGCAAAGTGGAACATAACCTAAGTTGAACAATCCGAGCTTATGTGTTTGTTGCTTAGATCAACCTATCTTTCTCATCATAAAGCTGCCATTAAATTGAATTTAGAGAGCTTATTCTAGGTTGTTTAATGGTTAGAGATTAAATAGAGAGCTTGTTCTATTTAACGACAAACTAAGGAAAGATTGGGATAACAGAGCTTGTTGTTATCTACGGTTGTTAACTTTGATAGTTGGTTGATATTGATAGATCTGAAATTGATTCTTAATGATGTCTAGTGGTGGAGAATGAAACCTTAACCATATTTTTCATATTTGATTCTTCTTACTTACTTGTTTTCTTACTTTTCTAGTTTGCTTATTTTTAAAAGTATATTTATTTTTATTGGCTGGTTATACCGCCTAATTTGTATATTAACTTTGTTTTATTTTTATTGGCTGGTTATACCGCCTAATTTAGTATATATATTGGCTGGTTATACCGCCTAATTTAGTATATATATTTTTATTGGCTGGTTATACCGCCTTGCATCTTATTCTTATTATTTACTTTAGTTTAAATCTGGCTTCAAAAACCCCTTTTCTTTTATTGTTCTTGAATTTAAGTTTTAAACTATTAACTTATAAACTAAAACCCAATCCCTGAGGACTCGACCCTTGCTAACTACTATACTTACAATTTATCTTTTTAGTGCAAGGTTAAATAAGATACACTCTTTTGGGTGCATCAGTGCCTGAAAGAGAATGAGTACATGGTGTAATATATAGAGGACTGAGTAGTGAATCAGACAACAGTAATAATGTCGCCGAAAGTGTATTTGACCTGTCAGAAGAAAATGTTAACCTAACAAAAGATTTTTGCGTGATTTCAGGAAGAAAATCAAAAAGAGAAGAAAAATCAACCGTAAAAGACCAATAAAAAAAAACGAGAATAATTACACAAATCGAACAACACGTAAATTAAACCGAAATGAAGTTATTGCAAATCAAACCAAAAGCTGAGAAGTTATTTATTGTAGTTGTGATTGTGGCTCACATCTTCCACTGGTTTTACGTCCAGAAACGGCTTAAACGCCTTCTATGAGTCGAGGATATGCTTCCCATCCAGTTTTCTTACAAGCTGGCAAACAGGGTCTTTTAACATCAGATTCCCAAGATGTTGCCATTCCCTTTGGAATTGCGGCCATAAATCAAGAATTTCTCTTTGTACGTCTCCACTAGGATGCGTCTCAAGAGAAAGTTGGATATTACCCAAATTCTCCTTACTCAGTCCATCCTTAATGAATTCAATTTTATCATCTCGATTAGAGGACGGAATCCCAATAGAACGACATTTACCGTTACACGTCCATCGTGCACATTTGTGGCAATTTGAACTCATGCGCTTTGCTCGTCGCTTCTTTGCAAAAGTGCTTCTACCTGTACCTGGTAAATGCAAAACAGGAAGATATTCATCTTCACGTACCTTGGCTTCAATTATCCAACGTATGTCTTCAGGAATCCCTTTGTGCATAAGCATTCTTAATCTTTCGAATCGAACTTGGTAAAGCTTCAGTAAAATATTTCGAGGAAAAAGAGGAAATCGTTTCTGCAATCTTGTGAGAATATCATCCATCCTGAAGAAAAAAAAATGAAAAAAATTGAAAGAGAAATTGGAAGAGAAATTTATATACAATATCAGTTTTGTGGGTAGCTGATGGAACCGACTTAAATAATCACGGAGTACCGTTATCCGCCATTTAACAGGGGTTAAGAAAATTAAAATAAAAATTATATTTACATCTAGTTATTTTCAAAACAATGATCAGAAAGAAAAACAACATAAAAAGACTCAAAAACAAAACACTCTAAATAAAATCCTAAATTCTTCCCCCCACACATAATTCTTACATTTTCATTAATGTAATGCTATTAATCCCAAATGAAAGAATCATGTGTAAGTGAAAAGAACTAATAAACAAAATAAACTTATGCAGCCTAAATGAACTTAGAAACACTAAACACAATTAGCAAAGAAACATAAAAAAAAGATAAAGAAAAAGAGAGCAAATCTGAGGATGGCAGTTTGGCAATGCTTTCACTAATTAGGCTACCTCCCCCAATTAGCACTTGATTTAGTGTTTTGAACCTAACCAACACCCCTTCTTGGCATTTTAGGCTTGTCAGGCTCATACATGAAATTTCCCAAATTTATGCGTTTGAGAGGAAACTTTCTTTGCACAACAGTGGATGCATTCTCCATTACAAGTATTATTCCATCATCCTTTGTGGTGCATATGTCATCGAGGAATGGAGCATATTTTGATACTTGTTGAAAGACCTCCACAAACAAGTTGTTTAAGGTTTCCGGCATGTGTTGTTCATGTTCTTCCTCCTTAAACTTTGCAAATCTACTAGGAAAAGGTGGAGAAGAAACATTAGTAAAAAGTGAAACCTTAAACGTTACCTCAGGTGCTGAAATACTCTTATTTGGATCTTTGGCTTCATTATCCTCAAGAATAGAATCCATCTCTAATTTTGTTTCATCCTCATCTTGTTCCTCATTCTTCAAGGTCACAATAGTAGCATTCTCCTTTGGGTTAACCATCGTTTGGGCTGGGAGTTCTTCAGATCTTTGTGCTACCCATCCCACCATACTACTAGCCAATTGGCTCATTTGCTTTTCCAAACTCTGGATGCTTGCCCTTGTTTCCTGTTGAAATTGCAAAGAATCAGTAACAAGAGAATAGACAAGATCTTCTAAAGAAGTACCTGAGTTTTGAGTCATATGTGGTGGTTGAAAAAAATCTGGTTCTTGAGACCATGATTGATTGAAGCTAGATGGATGAGTGTAATTGGCATAAGGATCTACTTCTTGGTAATTTTTCGAGTAGCCATAATTAGTATGATCCCACCATCCCTCATGGTAAGTGTTTGAGTAATGATCATACTGTTGGTCTTGGAACACTTGATGGCCTTGACATCCTCCCATGGCCAATTGTTGAACTGGGGAGGTGAGATTGGCTTGTTGATTCTCCATGTTCATGTATGCCACCAACTCTTCAAGTGTTAGATTGCTCAATTCCATTGTTTTTTTTTTTTTTTTTGTTTTTAAATTTGAAAAGAAACTTGTATGTACAAGAAAATAAAACTAATTAGAACTGAAAATAAGAATAAACCAAGTAACAAATAAACTAAAGAAAGCAATCCCTGGCAACGGCGCCAAAAATTTGATGCACCCAAAAGAGTGTATCTTATTTAACCTTGCACTAAAAAGATAAATTGTAAGTATAGTAGTTAGCAAGGGTCGAGTCCTCAGGGATTGGGTTTTAGTTTATAAGTTAATAGTTTAAAACTTAAATTCAAGAACAATAAAAGAAAAAGGGTTTTTGAAGCTAGATTTAAACTAAAGTAAATAATAAGAATAAGATGCAAGGCGGTATAACCAGCCAATAAAAATATATATACTAAATTAGGCGGTATAACCAGCCAATAAAAATATATATACTAAATTAGGCGGTATAACCAGCCAATAAAAATAAATATACTTTTAAAAATAAGCAAACTAGAAAAGTAAGAAAACAAGTAAGTAAGAACAATCAAATATGAAATATATGGTTAAGGTTTCATTCTCCACCACTAGACATCATTAAGAATCAATTTCAGATCTATCAATATCAACCAACTATCAAAGTTAACAACCGTAGATAACAACAAGCTCTGTTATCCCAATCTTTCCTTAGTTTGTCGTTAAATAGAACAAGCTCTCTATTTAATCTCTAACCATTAAACAACCTAGAATAAGCTCTCTAAATTCAATTTAATGGCAGCTTTATGATGAGAAAGATAGGTTGATCTAAGCAACAAACACATAAGCTCGGATTGTTCAACTTAGGTTATGTTCCACTTTGCAATTATTGAAAACTTGACCATAATCATTAATCACAAATTGCCACTTATGAATAGGAAATCAAGACAATTACACGGACCAAGACTCCTAGACTCGCAATAGATAATTATCAAGATCTATCTAGTTGTACACCTAAATAAATCAAGACAACATCATGAACAATTCTTGTAGAAGAACATAAGCAACTTTGATAGAAAATTAATGATAGATAGAATCTGAAAATCAATCACAAAACATGTCTAGGGCTTTGAAATCACCCTTAACCAAATAGAAGTTTAGCCTAGCATAGGCATTGTAAACATAAACATAAAATTAAAGAGAATCTAAGAAGGAAATAAAAGAAAGAAAGAAGAAGAAGAAAATAAAGAAAAAGAAAAAGAAAACTAGAGAAAAGAAAGAAGAAGAAAACTTAGAGAATTTTATTACAATGGCTATTATCCTACCAATGTACAATCTATTACAATCATCCAAGGCCCTCTATTTATACACATTTTGGAGGGCTAAATGACAAGAGACAAGATTTACAAATTTCAAAGGTAGGTATAATAGGTGGGTGCATTTTTCTAACAATTTTCGTCATATTGTATGACAATTTTGATCAGTCAACTTGATGGTCGATTTTGTCAATTTTGGAGGCCTGATCTGATCACATGGTCTTCTAGAAAAATGTTCCCCTATCAGTTACTGATCCATAACCGTTGGAATCAGCTCATTTGCTGATGTGGATAAGAAGATATAGGCAAAATACGAAAACAGGTCAGCACAGACGTCATTGCACATCAGCCAACTTGATGGTCGATTTCGCTAGGGAAAACGACTCCGTTTCAAGAAGTGTAAAACATAAAAACGATAGCTATGCCTCTTAACTTTGCACGGTTAAAATTTCAGCCTTATTGCTTCAGTGAAACTCGAGATATAGCTGATATAGCAAAAGGTGTCGGAACTGGAACTGAACTGGATTTGCCCTTAATTCTAGTAATCTGAAATCACTCAAAGAAACTTGTGAAAAACACAAAATTACATAAAAATATAAAAGATCATAAACACAATTAGACTAAACAATAATAACTCGTATTTGACACAAAACAATAATAAAACATAACTAAAAACTATATAATTATACAAGTTATCACTTCTTATCCACATCAGCAAATGAGTTGATTCCAACGGCTATGGATCAGTAACTGACAGGGGAACATTTTTCTAGAAGACCATGTGATCAGATCAGGCCTCCAATATTGACAAAATCGACCATCAAGTTGGCTGATCAAAATTGTCATACAATATGACGAAAATTGTTAGAAAACTGCACCCACCTATTATACCTACCTTTGAAATTTGTAAAGCTTGTCTCTTGTCATTTAGCCCTCCAAAATGTGTATAAATAGAGGGCCTTGGATGATTGTAGAGGATCATATGGTAGATTGGTAGGAAATTAGCCATTGTAATAAAATTCTCTAAGTTTTCTTCTTCTTTCGTTTCTCTAGTTTTCTTTTTTTTTATTTTCTTCTTCTTCTTTCTCTCTTTTATTTCCTTCTTAGATTCTCTTTAATTTTATGTTTATGTTTATAATGCCTATGCTAGGCTAAACTTCTATTTGGTTAAGGGTGATTTCAAAGCCCTAGACATGTTTTGTGATTGATTTTTAGATTCTATCTATCATTAATTCTCTATCAAAGTTGCTTATGTTCTTCTACAAGAATTGTTCATGATGTTGTCTTGATTTATTTAGGTGTACAACTAGATAGATCTTGATAATTATCTATTGCTAGTTTAGGAGTCTTGATCCGTGTAATTGTCTTGATTTCCTATTCATAAGTGGCAATTTGTGATTAATGATTATGGTCAAGTTTTCAATAATTGCAAAGTGGAACATAACCTAAGTTGAACAATCCGAGCTAATGTGTTTGCTGCTTAGATCAACCTATCTTTCTCATCATAAAGCTGCCATTAAATTGAATTTAGAGAGCTTATTCTAGGTTGTTTAATGGTTAGAGATTAAATAGAGAGCTTGTTCTATTTAACGACAAACTAAGGAAAGATTGGGATAACAGAGCTTGTTGTTATCTACGGTTGTTAACTTTGATAGTTGGTTGATATTGATAGATCTGAAATTGATTCTTAATGATATCTAGTGGTGGAGAATGAAACCTTAACCATATTTTTCATATTTGATTCTTCTTACTTACTTGTTTTCTTACTTTTCTAGTTTGCTTATTTTTAAAAGTATATTTATTTTTATTGGCTGGTTATACCGCCTAATTTGTATATTACCTTTGTTTTATTTTTATTGGCTGGTTATACCGCCTAATTTAGTATATATATTTTTATTGGCTGGTTATACCGCCTTGCATCTTATTCTTATTATTTACTTTAGTTTAAATCTGGCTTCAAAAACCCCTTTTCTTTTATTGTTCTTGAATTTAAGTTTTAAACTATTAACTTATAAACTAAAACCCAATCCCTGAGGACTCGACCCCTGCTAACTACAATACTTACAATTTATCTTTTTAGTGCAAGGTTAAATAAGATACACTCTTTTGGGTGCATCAAGATGCTATCAAGCAGGTGCCAAGATATGCCAAGTTCCTAAAAGAGTTGTGCACATCTAAACGGAAGTTGAAATGGAATGAAAAGGTAAGTGTGGGGGAGAATGTGTCAGCTGTTCTTCAAAAGAAACTCCCACCTAAATGCAAGGATCCAAGTATGTTTACCATTCCTTGTAAGATAGGTTTGAGCGTGCTATGCTAGATCTAGGGGCATCTATTAATGTCATGCCATATTCAATTTATGCTTCATTGAATCTAGGACCATTAGAGGAAATCGGTGTTATAATACAACTTGCTGACCGTTCTAACACTTACCCAAGAGGAGTTGTAGAAGACGTTCTTGTACAGGAAAATGAATTGGTTGTTCCCGCTGACTTTTATGTTATTGAGATGGAAGATGAGATGTCTTCTAATCCCACACCTATTCTATTAGGGAGACCATTCTTGAAAACAGCAAGAACTAAAATAGATGTACATGATGGCACTTTAACTATGGAATTTGATGGTGAAATAATTCGCTTTAACATTTTTGAGGCCATGAGATATCCTAGTGATGTGCATTCTGTTTTTAATATTGATATAATTGACTCACTAGTGCAGCAAGCTTATGAGCTAGATGGTGAAGATAGTGTGGAAATAGTCCTTAGCAAACATCTCGGAATGGGGAATGCTAAAGGGGAACTAGCCTTGAGTGACCATGTGGAAGGGGCACTAGAATCTTTACACTCGCTGCCACCTAGAGATGCAAGGTTTGATGTTTCATTTATTGATTTGCCTTTATCTAATGAGAAACTTCTACCTTCCATTTTGCAGGAACCAACTTTAGAGTTGAAACCAATACCGAACCACTTGAAATATGTGTTCTTAGGTGAAAAGGACACACTACCGGTCATCATTGCCAAAGGGCTCACACCTTTGCAAGAAGAGCGACTTATCCGGGTGCTTAGAGAGCATAAAACAGCAATTGGTTGGACAATTGCCGATATCAAGGGAATAAGCCCATCTATGTGCATGCATCGGATTTTGTTAGAGGAGGCGTCCAAACCAACAAGAAAAGCACAAAGAAGATTGAACCCTAATATGATGGAGGTTGTGAAAAAGGAGATATTGAAGCTCCTAGATGTTGGATTGATCTATCCTATCTCGGATAGCAAATGGGTGAGCCCGGTCCAAGTGGTTCCAAAGAAATCAGGTGTAACGGTGGTAACAAATAATGAGAATGAACTTATTCCTACTAAGATTCAAACAGGGTGGCGAGTTTGTATTGATTATCGAAAACTTAATTCCAGAACTCGCAAATACCACTTTCCTTTACCTTTTATTGATCAAATGCTTGAAAGGTTAGCTGGCCATTCTCATTATTGTTTTCTTGATGGTTTTTCAGGTTATAATCAGATTGCCATTGCTCCGGAGGACCAAGAGAAAACAACATTCACTTGTCCATTTGGTACTTTTGCATACCGGCGTATGCCATTTGGTCTTTGTAATGCACCAGCTACATTCCAAAGGTGTATGGTTAGCATATTTTTAGATTATGTAGAGAACATCATAGAAGTGTTTATGGATGATTTTAGTGTGTATGGTGATTCTTTTGATAGATGTCTAGAGAACCTTACACTTGTACTTGAAAGATGCATGGAAACTAACCTTGTTTTAAATTGGAAAAAATGTCACTTTATGGTAGAACAAGGAATAGTTTTGGGCCATGTTATTTCTTCTAGAGGGATAGAGGTTGATAAATATAAAATAGATATTATGTATTCTTTACCACCTCCCACAAATGTGAGAGAGGTTCGTTCTTTTCTTGGACATGCGGGTTTCTATAGGAGATTTATCAAAGACTTCTCAAAGATCACATTACCTCTTTGCAAGCTACTACAAAGAGATGTGGTCTTCCACTTTGATGACAAATGCAAAGAGGCGTTTGAAATATTGAAGGGACTCTTGACATCAGCTCTTATCATGCAACCACCAGATTGGAATGTACCTTTTGAAATCATGTGTGATGCTAGTGACTATGCCATTGGAGCTGTTTTGGGCCAACGGGTTGGCAAAGCCTCACATGCCATTTATTATGCCTCCCGAACTCTTAATGATGCTCAATTGAACTATTCCACTACTGAAAAAGAACTTTTGGCTGTTGTATTTGCTTTAGAAAAATTTCGATCTTATTTAATTGGTACTAAAGTAATTGTATATTCTGACCATGCAGCCCTTAGGTACTTACTCACTAAGAAGGAGGCCAAACCAAGGTTGATTAGATGGATACTTCTCTTACAAGAGTTTGATTTGGAGATAAAAGATAAGAGAGGTAGTGACAACCTGGTTGCGGACCATCTTAGCCGTTTAGTTCATGAAGAGGATGCACTACCCTTGAATGAGAACTTTCCGGATGAGCAAATTCTTTTTATAAGTACAACAACTCCTTGGTATGCTGCTATTGTTAATTACTTTGTTACCAAGAAGTTGCCACAAGAGTTGACACAAGCTCAAAGAGATAAGATCAAGAGTGATGCCAAATACTACATATGGGATGATCCTTACCTTTGTAAGCATTGCTCCGATCAGATTATAAGAAGGTGTGTACTCGAATCTGAATTTCAATCTATTCTCACCTTTTGTCACTCTTATGCATGTGGAGGACACTTTGGATCCAAAAGAACAGCCACGAAAGTTCTTGATTCTGGATTTTATTGGCCTACTATATTCAAAGATGCATACCTCTTTTGCAAGTCATGTGATCGTTGCCAAAGAACAGGTAACTTAGGTGCTAGAAATCAAATGCCTCAAACTCCAATACTTATTGTTGAAATTTTTGATGTATGGGGCATGAATTTCATGGGACCTTTTCCTTCTTCTTTTGGTAATCTTTATATTTTACTTGCCGTTGATTATGTTTCAAAGTGGGTGGAAGCAAAATCCACTAGGACTAATGACTTTAAAGTTGTTTCAGATTTTGTTAAGACTAACATCTTTGCTAGGTTTGGAATGCCAAAGCCCATAATCAGCGATAGAGGTACTCACTTTTGCAATAGGACTATGGAAGCACTTTTGAGGAAGTATAACATCACACACAAGGTCTCCACCTCATATCATCCTCAAACTAGTGGGCAAGCTGAAGTGTTAAACCGAGAAGTTAAGTCCATTCTTGAAAAGACAGTTAATCCAAATAGGAAGGATTGAAGTTCAAATTTTTCGAGTAGCCATAATTAGTTTGATCCCACCATCCCTCATAGTAAGTGTTTGAGTAATGATCATACTGTTGGTCTTGGAACCATTGATGGCCTTGACATCCTCCCATGGCCAATTGTTGAACTGAGGAAGTGAGATTGGCTTGTGATACACCCAAAAGAGTGTATCTTATTTAACCTTGCACTAAAAAGATAAATTGTAAGTATAGTAGTTAGCAAGGGTCGAGTCCTCAGGGATTGGGTTTTAGTTTATAAGTTAATAGTTTAAAACTTAAATTCACGAACAATAAAAGAAAAGGGGTTTTTGAAGCCAGATTTAAACTAAAGTAAATAATAAGAAGAAGATGCAAGGCGGTATAACCAGCCAATAAAAATATATATACTAAATTAGGCGGTATAACCAGCCAATAAAAATATATATACTAAATTAGGCGGTATAACCAGCCAATAAAAGTAAAACAAAGTTAATATACAAATTAGGCGGTATAACCAGCCAATAAAAATAAATATACTTTTAAAAATAAGCAAACTAGAAAAGTAAGAAAACAAGTAAGTAAGAAGAATCAAATATGAAAAATATGGTTAAGGTTTCATTCTCCACCACTAGACATCATTAAGAATCAATTTCAGATCTATCAATATCAACCAACTATCAAAGTTAACAACCGTAGATAACAACAAGCTCTGTTATCCCAATCTTTCCTTAGTTTGTCGTTAAATAGAACAAGCTCTCTATTTAATCTCTAACCATCAAACAACCTAGAATAAGCTCTCTAGATTCAATTTAATGGCAGCTTTATGATGAGAAAGATAGGTTGATCTAAGCAACAAACACATAAGCTCGGATTGTTCAACTTAGGTTATGTTCCACTTTGCAATTATTGAAAACTTGACCATAATCATTAATCACAAATTGCCACTTATGAATAGGAAATCAAGACAATTACACGGATCAAGACTCCTAAACTAGCAATAGATAATTATCAAGATCTATCTAGTTGTACACCTAAACAAATCAAGACAACATCATGAACAATTCTTGTAGAAGAACATAAGCAACTTTGATAGAAAATTAATGATAGATAGAATCTGAAAATCAATTATAAAACATGTCTAGGGCTTTGAAATCACCCTTAACCAAATAGAAGTTTAGCCTAGCATAGGCATTGTAAACATAAACATAAAATTAAAGAAAATCTAAGAAGAAAATAAAAGAAAGAAAGAAGAAGAGGAAGAATATTAATTATCCAACCTCTTGCTCTCTCTAAAGAAAAAGAAACTAGAGAAAAGAAAGAAGAAGAAAACTTAGAGAATTTTATTACAATGGCTAATTTCCTACCAATCTACCATATGATCCCTTACAATCATCCAAGGCCCTCTATTTATACACATTTTGGAGGGCTAAATGACAAGAGACAAGCTTTACAAATTTCAAAGGTAGGTATAATAGGTGGGTGCATTTTTCTAACAATATTCGTCATACATGACAATTTTGATCAGCCAACTTGATGGTCGATTTTGTAAATTTTGGAGGCCTTATCTGATCACATGGTCTTCTAGAAAAATATTACCCTATCAGTTACGGATCCATAGCCGTTAGAATCAGCTCATTTGCTGATGTGGATAAGTAGATATGGGCAAAATACGAAAACAGGTCAGCACAGACGTCATTGCACATCAGCCAAATTGATGGTCGATTTCGCTAGGGAAAACGACTCCGTTTCAAGAAGTGTAAAACATGAAAAAGATAGATATGCCTCTTAGCTTTGCACGGCTACAAATTTCAGCCTTATTGCTTCAGTGAAACTCGAGATATAGCTGATATGGCAAAAGGTGTCGGAACTGGAACTGAACTGGATTTGCCCTTAATTCTAGTAATCTGAAATCACTCAAAGAAACTTGTGAAAAACACCAAAATACATAAAAATATAAAAGATCATAAACACAATTAGACTAAACAATAATAACTCGTATTTGACACAAAACAATAATAAAACATAACTAAAAACTATATAATTATACGAGTTATCACACCCCCACACTTAGATTGTTGCTAGTCCCTAGCAACGACTCAATAAAAATAAAATAAGAAAATCTAATCTAATCCATTTTCGTAGGAAATCACGGTGGCACTTAGCATGTGACACAAGCCTTTAAACCCCTAGGTGTCCCTAGTGGACGAGTTTAGTCTCGTGAGGGTTTACTAGAACGATACCCACAAACATTGAAAAACTAAAATATAAATAAACTACATATACTAAAAATATTTACTCCTAATCCTTTCAATACAAATTAGAGACAATCTTTGAACAAGTCTTATAAACTAATCAATAGCTTATAGAATTTCACAAAAAATCAAGCTTGAATGTAAATTGTTTGAGTTAAGCCAATATTAGCATAACATATCTCAATCAAAATAGTGCATGTTCAAATTTAATCTCAAGTTCTCACATGGGATACCCTCATGATTTTCACTCTTTAAAGTAGTGGTGAAATGTTTACACTCAATCAATCTCATGAAAACAGTTCTACCATATTCTTGCTTGTCCACCTATTCTCCACTATTTAGATCATACAACTTCATGAATCAAGAGGTCTTTAATCGAGGTTGTAATGGGGCCAAGGGGTTTGTAATGTGGTTGAAGAACAAAAGGATAAAGATATCACAAAGGTTCCAAAGAGTTCATAAAGTTTAGAGACATAAAAAGATCATACAAAGAAACTTCTCAAAACTCTTTACAAGTACATAGTCACCTAGGCCGGATATTCATGTTGGGCCTTTTCTTCATTCTGAACAACTTTGTAACATCTTTTTCTTTTTCCCAAAATTCAAGAGATGATTCATATTTTTTTTTGAATGTATTTGCCAGTATTCCATTTTTTTTTTTTTTTTACTTTTCTTTTCTTTCCCCCCCACACTTATTTCTTGTTTCTAACCCAAATTTTCAATAGATCTTCCTTGTCTTTGCAACTTGTCTCAAAACATGCTAATTCATCTTTGGAACAAAGGTAAGGATATAAGTATATTTAGGTTAGGGACAAGTTATGGTTACCAAAGAGATAGCTTATTCAATGTAGGCTCAAATTGGCTCACTAGGGGTGTGTTCTCTTGGAACATCAATAAGGGATGGCTGTTTGGCCCTGGCTAAAAATCCTAATGCCTCTATCATATTCATGTTGTCACATGCATCAATATAGTCTCAACAAGGTCTAAAGCAAGTTCTAGAGAATCATGTAATCATAAGAGCACTCAAGAAAGAAATTAGATTGATTTATATAATGCATCAATCATTATAGGCTCAAAAACTCACAAGGATGATTATACAAGTCAGATTAAGTCTAAACATGCTTCTTTCTCAATCAACATATCATATTAACATTGGCTCATAAAAATTAGTATCAAGCTTAATTCTCATGAAAATTTTCTCACTAATAAATCTGTTTTAGACTTATGCAATTCATATCTCATCATAGTATTGAAAAGGAACTAAAACACACTAAAAATAATAATAAAGACTCATAAAAAAAATAGTAGACAAAAATAAAAGAAATCCTAAATCCTTCCCCCCACACTTAATTCTTACATTGTCCTCAATGTAAGTCTATTAACTCAAATGAAAGAATCATGTGTAAGAGAAAAGAACTAATAACATAAGAATAGGAACAACTAAGACTCAAAACAAAACAAAACCATGCAACCTAAATAATCCTAAAATACTAAAGAAAAATTAACAAGTAAACATAAAAATTTTAAAATCAAACTGACAAGGTATGTCTCAAGTCTCCCTTACTCAGACCTTGTTCAGAATGAATACTTCTAAATTGCTTAAAACACAACAAACTTTCTTTTTTTTTTTTTTTTTTTTGAAAAGAAGAAATCAAACTGACAAGGTATGTCTCAAGTCTCCCTTACTCAGACCTTGTTCAGAATGAATACTTCTAAATGGCTTAAAACACAACAATTTTTTTTTTTTTTTAAATTAGCAAAATATGTCCCTTACCCCCTACTAAAATATGACATTGTCCCCAATGTCAAATTTTAAAGGTAGAATTTAGGAGATATTACCTGCAGAGGTTGCTAACCACTTATTATAACTGAGACACAACAAGCAAAATGTTAGATAATGTCACAAAGACAAAGTGCAATCCACTCCTTGCTCGTCCATATCTCTTTTTCTTTTTCCGAGCGTTTGCGAAACAACCGTAGCAGATAAACACTCATAAGCTTGGAGCTTTTTGAGTAAATCTTCAATGGTTGTAGCAGAAATTATGGTTCTCCTTGCCTCTGAAAACATGAATCCATTTTCCACAGCATTATCTAAATATGAAAGCAAATTACTAAAATAACCATTAATATTAAGCAAACCAATGGGTTTCTTATTTGTGACCAAAGATGACCAAGAACCCACGCAAGCTATTTCTTCCAATGTACCCAGACCTCCTGGTAAAGCAATGAATGCGTCGGCAGAATGGTACATGATAACTCGTATAATTATATAGTTTTTAGTTATGTTTTATTATTGTTTTGTGTCAAATACGAGTTATTATTGTTTAGTCTAATTGTGTTTATGATCTTTTATATTTTTATGTAATTTGGTGTTTTTCACAAGTTTCTTTGAGTGATTTCAGATTACTAGAATTAAGGGCAAATCCAGTTCAGTTCCAGTTCCGACACATTTTGCCATATCAGCTATATCTGGAGTTTCACTGAAGCAATAAGGCTGAAATTTGTAGCCGTGCAAAGCTAAGAGGCATATCTAGCTTTTTCATGTTTTATACTTCTTGAAACGGAGTCGTTTTCCCTAGCGAAATCGACCATCAAGTTGGCTGATGTGCAATGACGTCTGTGCTGACCTGTTTTCGTATTTTGCCCATATCTGCTTATCCACATCAGCAAATGAGCTGATTCCAATGGCTATGGATCCGTAACTGATACGGGAACCTTTGTCTAGAAGACCATATGATCAGATCAGGCCTCTAATATTGACGAAATCGACCATCAAGTTGGCTGATGTGCAATGACGTCTGTGCTGACATGTTTTCGTATTTTGCCCATATCTGCTTATCCACATCAGAAAATGAGCTGATTCCAATGGCTATGGATCCGAAACTAAAAGGGGAACCTTTTTCTAGAAGACCATGTGATCAGATCAGGCCTCCAACATTGACGAAATCGACCATCAAGTTGGCTGATCAAAATTGTCATACAATATGACGAAAATTGTTAGAAAAATTCACCCACCTATTATACCTACCTTTGAAATTTGTAAAGCTTGTCTCTTGTCATTTAGCCTTCCAAAATGTGTATAAATAGAGGGCCTTGGATGATTGTAGAGGATCATATTGTACATAGGTAGGATATTAGCCATTGTAATAAAATTCTCTAAGTTTTCTTCTTCTTTCTTTTCTCTAGTTTTGTTTTTCTTTAGAAAGAGCAAGAGGTTGGATAATTAATATTCTTCTTCTTCTTCTTTCTTTCTTTTATTTTCTTCTTAGATTTTCTTTAATTTTATGTTTATGTTTATAATGCCTATGCTAGGCTAAACTTCTATTTGGTTAAGGGTGATTTCAAAGCCCTAGACATGTTTTGTGATTGATTTTCAGATTCTATCTATCATTAATTTTCTATCAAAGTTGCTTATGTTCTTCTACAAGAATTGTTCATGATGTTGTCTAGATTTATTTAGGTGTACAACTAGATAGATCTTGATAATTATCTATTGCTAGTTTAGGAGTCTTGATCCGTGTAATTGTCTTGATTTCCTATTCATAAGTGGCAATTTGTGATTAATGATTATGGTCAAGTTTTCAATAATTGCAAAGTGGAACATAACCTAAGTTGAACAATCCGAGCTTATGTGTTTGTTGCTTAGATCAACCTATCTTTCTCATCATAAAGCTGCCATTAAATTGAATTTAGAGAGCTTATTCTAGGTTGTTTAATGGTTAGAGATTAAATAGAGAGCTTGTTCTATTTAACGACAAACTAAGGAAAGATTGGGGTAACAGAGCTTGTTGTTATCTACGGTTGTTAACTTTGATAGTTGGTTGATATTGATAGATCTGAAATTGATTCTTAATGATGTCTAGTGGTGGAGAATGAAACCTTAACCATATTTTTCATATTTGATTCTTCTTACTTATTTGTTTTCTTACTTTTAGTTTGCTTATTTTTTATATTTATTTTTATTCGCTGGTTATACCGCCTAATTTGTATATTAACTTTGTTTTATTTTTATTGGCTGGTTATACCGCCTAATTTAGTATATATATTTTTATTGGCTGGTTATACCGCCTAATTTAGTATATATATTTTTATTGGCTGGTTATACCGCCTAATTTAGTATATATATTTTTATTGGCTGGTTATACCGCCTTGCATCTTATTCTTATTATTTACTTTAGTTTAAATCTGGCTTCAAAAACCCCTTTTCTTTTATTGTTCTTGAATTTAAGTTTTAAACTATTAACTTATAAACTAAAACCCAATCCCTGAGGACTCGACCCTTGCTAACTACTATACTTACAATTTATCTTTTTAGTGCAAGGTTAAATAAGATACACTCTTTTGGGTGCATCAAATTTTTGGCGCCGTTGCCGGGGATTGTTTTCTTTAGTTTATTTGTTACTTGGTTTATTCTTATTTTCAGTTCTAATTAGTTCTATTTTCTTGTACATACATGTTTTTCTTATCAAATTTTGAAAAAAAAAAAAAAACGATGGAATTGAGCAATCTAACACTTGAAGAGTTGGTGGCATACATGAACATGGAGAATCAACAAGCCAATCTCACCTTCCCAGTTCAACAATTTGCCATGGGAGGATGTCAAGGCCATCAAGTGTTCCAAGACCAACTGCATGATCATTACTCAAACACTTACCATGAGGGATGGTGGGATCATACTAATTATGGCTACTCAAAAAATTTCCAAGAAGTAGATCCTTATGCCAGTTACACTCATCCATCTATCTTCAATCAATCATGGTCTCAAGAATCAGATCTTTTTCAGCCATCACATATGACTCAAAACTCAGGTACTTCTTTAGAAGATCTTGTCTATTCTCTTGTTACTGATACTTTGCAATTTCAACAGGAAACAAGAGCAAGCATCCAGAGTTTGGAAAAGCAAATGATCCAATTGACTAGTAGTATGGTGGGATGGGTAGCACAAAGATCTGAAGAACTCCCTGCCCAAACGATGATTAACCTAAAAGAGAATGCTACTATTGTGACCTTGAGGAATGAGGAACAAGATGAGGATGAGACAAAATTAGAGATGAATTCTATTCTTGAGGATAATGAAGCCAATGATCCAAATAAGAGTATTTCGGCACCTGAGGTAACGTTTGAGATTCCAATTTTTACTAATGTTTCTTCTCCACCTTTTCCTAGTAGATTCGCAAAGTTCAAGGAGGATGAACATGAACAAGACACGCTGGAAACCTTAAACAGTTTGTTTGTGGATGTCATTCAACAAGTACCAAAAGATGCACCATTCCTCGATGAGATATGCACCACCAAGGATGATGGAATAATACTTGTAATGGAGAATGCATCCACTGTTGTGCAAAGAAAGCTTCCTCTCAAACGCATAAATTTGGGAAATTTCATGTATGAGCCTGACAAGCCTAAAAAGCCAAAAAGGGGTGTTGGTTAGATTCAAAACACTAACTCAAGTGTTAATTGGGAAGGCAGCCCAATTAAAGATGAAATTGCCAACCTTCCATATTCTGATTTGCTTTCTTTTTCTCTTTCTTTTCCTTTTCCTTTTTCTTTTATTATTTTTATTTTTATTGTTTTTATTTTTATTTCTTATGTTTCTTTGTTAATAGTTCTTTTCTCTTACATATAATTCTTGCATTGGGGGATAATAGCATTACATTAATGACAATGTAAGAATTATGTTTGGGGGGAAGAATTTAAGATTTTATTTAGAGTGTTTTGTTTTTTGAGTCTTTTTATGTTGTTTTTCTTTCTGATCCTGGTTTTGAAAATAACTAGATGTAAATATAATTTTTAATTTTTTACCCCGGTTAAATGGCGGATAACGGTACTCCGTGATTATTTAAATCGGTTCCATCAGCTACCCACAAAACTGATATTGTATATAAATTTCTCTTCCAATTTCTCTTTCATTTTTTTTCATTTTTTTTTCAGGATGGATGATATTCTCACAAGATTGCAGAAACGATTTCCTCCTTTTCCTCAAAATATTTTACTGAAGCTTTACCAAGTTCGATTTGAAAGATTAAGAATGCTTATGCACAAAGGGATTCCTGCAGACATACGTTGGATAATTGAAGCCAAGGTACGTGAAGATGAATATCTTCCTGTTTTGCATTTACCAGGTACAGGTAGAAGCACTTTTGCAAAGAAGTGACGAGCAAAACGCATGGGTTCAAACTGCCACAAATGTGCACGATGGACGTGTAACGGTAAATGTCGTTC
Source organism: Fremontodendron californicum (assembly GCA_030761205.1). Classification (NCBI taxonomy): domain Eukaryota; kingdom Viridiplantae; phylum Streptophyta; class Magnoliopsida; order Malvales; family Malvaceae; genus Fremontodendron; species Fremontodendron californicum. Next base: position 16,761,332 of record JAULJL010000010.1, on the reverse strand, counting down.
TATTGGGATTCCGTCCTCTAATCGAGATGATAAAATTGAATTCATTAAGGATGGACTGAGTAAGGAGAATTTGGGTAATATCCAACTTTCTCTTGAGACGCATCCTAGTGGAGACGTACAAAGAGAAATTCTTGATTTATGGCCGCAATTCCAAAGGGAATGGCAACATCTTGGGAATCTGATGTTAAATGACCCTGTTTGCCAGCTTGTAAGAAAACTGGATGGGAAGCATATCCTCAACTCATAGAAGGCGTTTAAGCCGTTTCTGGACGTAAAACCAGAGGAAGATGTGAGCCACAATCACAACTACAATAAATGACTTCTCAGCTTTTGGTTTGATTTGCAATAACTTTATTTCGGTTTAATTTACGTGTTATTCGATTTGTGTAATTATTCTCATTTTTTTTATTTGTCTTTTACGGTTGATTTTCTTCTCTTTTTGATTTTCTTCCTGAAATCACGCAAAAATCTTTTGTTAGGTTAACATTTTCTTCTGACAGGTCAAATACACTTTCGGCGACATTATTACTCTTGACTTTTACGGTTGATTTTTCTTCTCTTTTTGATTTTCTTCCTGAAATCACGCAAAAATCTTTTGTTAGGTTAACATTTTCTTCTGACAGGTCAAATACACTTTCGGCGACATCATTACTCTTGTCTGATTCACTACTCAGTCCTCTATATATTACACCATGTACTCATTCTCTTTCAGGCACTCGAAAAAAAAAAGAAAAAAAAGAAAAAAAAATGGAAAGTACTTCGTCCCAACGCATTAAAAAAATTTGTGTCTTTGGAGGTGCTTATCCCGGGAAAATAACATATTCGCTGATGAAGCCATAAGAGTTGGAGTAATACTTGCCCAACAAAAGATCCACTTGATTTATGGAGGCGGTAGTACGGGTTTAATGGGAGCAGTCGCTACAGCAGCACACGCCGGAGGAAGTCCAGTTCTAGGAATCGTGCCAAAACTATTCACAAGTTTTTGTGGACCTACCGTGGGTAAGGAAATACAAGTCTGGAGTATCCCTGAACGGATAACAATCATGTACCATTCTGCTGATGCATTCATTGCTTTACCAGGAGGTCTGGGTACATTGGAAGAAATAGCTTGCGTGGCTTCTTGGTCATCTTTGGTCACAAATAAGAAACCCATTGGTTTGCTTAATATTAATGGTTATTTTAGTAATTTGCTTTCATATTTAGATAATGCTGTGGATAATGGATTCATGTTTTCAGAGGCAAGGAGAACCATAATTTCTGCTACAACCATTGAAGATTTACTCAAAAAGCTCCAAGCTTATGAGTATTTATCTGCTACGGTTGTTTCGCAAACGCTCGGAAAAAGAAAAAGAGATATGGACGAGCAAGGAGTGGATTGCACTTTGTCTTTGTGACATTATCTAACATTTTGCTTGTTGTGTCTCAGTTATAATAAGTGGTTAGCAACCTCTGCAGGTAATATCTCCTAAATTCTACCTTTAAAATTTGACATTGGGGACAATGTCATATTTTAGTAGAGGGTAAGGGACATATTTTGCTAATTTAAAAAAAAAAAAAAATTTAAGAAGTATTCATTCTGAACAAGGTCTGAGTAAGGGAGACTTGAGACATACCTTGTCAGTTTGATTTCTTCTTTTCAAAAAAAAAAAAAAAAAAAAAGAAAGTTTGTTGTGTTTTAAGCAATTTAGAAGTATTCATTCTGAACAAGGTCTGAGTAAGGGAGACTTGAGACATACCTTGTCAGTTTGATTTTAAAATTTTTATGTTTACTTGTTAATTTTTCTTTAGTATTTTAGGATTATTTAGGTTGCATGGTTTTGTTTTGTTTTGAGTCTTAGTTGTTCCTATTCTTATGTTATTAGTTCTTTTCTCTTACACATGATTCTTTCATTTGAGTTAATAGACTTACATTGAGGACAATGTAAGAATTAAGTGTGGGGGGAATGATTTAGGATTTCTTTTATTTTTGTCTACTATTTTTTTTTTTATGAGTCTTTATTATTATTATTATTATTTTTTTGTGTGTTTTAGTTCCTTTTTAATACAATGATGAGATATGAATTGCATAAGTCTAAAACAGATTTATTAGTGAGAAGATTTTCATGAGAATTGAGCTTGATGTCAACCTTTTTATGAGCCAATGTTAATATAATATGTTGATTGAGAAAGAAGCATGTTTAGACTTAATCTGACTTGTATAATCATCCTTGTGAGTTTTTGAGCCTATAATGATTGATGCATTATACAAATCAATCTAATTTCTTTCTTGAGTGCTCTTATGATTACATGATTCTCTAGAACTTGCTTTAAACCGTTTGAGACTATATTGATACATGTGACAACATGAATATGATAGAGGCATTAGGATTTTTAGCCAGGGCCAAACAGCCATCCCTTATTGATGTTCCAAGAGAACACACCCTTAGTGAACCAATTTGAGCCTACATTGAATAAGCTATCTCTTTGGTAACCATAACTTGTCCCTAACCTAAATATACTTATATCTTTACCTTTGTTCCAAAGATGAATTAGCATGTTTTGAGACAAGTTGCAAAGACAAGGGATATTTTTAGTTAAAAATTTGGGTTAGAAACAAGAAATAAGTGTGGGGGGAAAAGAAAAGAAAAGTCAAGAGAAAAAGAAATGGAATACTGGCAAATACATTCCTATGTAAAAAAAAAAAAAAATATATATGAATCATCTCTTGAATTTGTGGAAAAAGAAAAAGATGTTACAAGGTTCGTTAGAATGAAGTAAAGGCTCAACATGAAATATTCAGCCTAGGTGACTATGTACTTGTAAAGAGTTTTGAGAAGTTTCTTTGTATGATCTTATTATGTCTCGAAACTTTATGAACTCTTTGGAACCTTTGTGATATCTTTATCCTTTTGTTCTTCAACCACATTACAAACCCCTTGGCCCCAGTACAACCTTGATTAAAGACCTCTTGATTCATGTAGTTGTATGATCTAAATAGTGGAGAATAGGTGGACAAGCAAGAATATGGTAGAACTGTTTTCATGAGATTGATTGAGTGTAAACACTTCACCACTACTTTAAAGAGTGAAAATCATGAGGGTATCCCATGTGAGTAGTTGAGATTAAGTTTGAATATGCACTATTTTGATTGAAATATGTTATGTTAATATTGGCTTAACTCAAACTATTTACATTCAAGCAAGATTTTTTGTAAATTTCTTTAAGCTATTGATTAGTTTTTAAGACTTGTCCAATGATTATCGAAATATTTATATTGGAAGGATTAGTTATAATTATTATTTTTAGTTTTTCTTATGTTTTCAATGTTTGTGGGTATCGTCCTAGTAAACCCTCACGAGACTAAACTCGTCCACTAGGGACACCTAGGGGTTTAAAGGCTTGTGTCACATGCTAAGTGCCACCGTGATTTCCTACGAAAGTGGATTAGATTAGATTTTCTTATTTTATTTTTATTGATTCGTTGCTAGGGACTAGCAACAATCTAGTACATGATTGTCATCCGTTCAGGGATACTCCAGACTTGTATTTCCTTACCCACGGTAGATCCACAAAAACTTGTGAATAGTTTTGGCACGATTCCTAGAACTGGACTTCCTCCGGCGTGTGCTGCTGTAGCGACTGCTCCCATTAAACCCGTACTACCGCCTCCATAAATCAAGTGGATCTTTTGTTGGGCAAGTATTACTCCAACTCTTATGGCTTCATCAGCGAATATGTTATTTTTCCCTGGATAAGCACCTCCAAAGACACAAATTTTTTTAATGCGCTGGGATGAAGTACTTTCCATTTTTTTTTTTTTCGAGTGCCTGAAAGAGAATGAGTACATGGTGTAATATATAGAGGACTGAGTAGTGAATCAGACAAGAGTAATAATGTCGCCGAAAGTGTATCTGACCTGTCAGAAGAAAATGTTAACCTAACAAAAGATTTTTGCGTGATTTCAGGAAGAAAATCAAAAAGAGAAGAAAAAATCAACCGTAAAAGACAAATAAAAAAAACGAGAATAATTACACAAATCGAACAACACGTAAATTAAAACAAAATAAAGTTATTGCAAATCAAACCAAAAGCTGAGAAGTCATTTATTGTAGTTGTGATTGTGGCTCACATCTTCCTCTGGTTTTACGTCCAGAAACGGCTTAAACGCCTTCTATGAGTCGAGGATATGCTTCCCATCCAGTTTTCTTACAAGCTGGCAAACAGGGTCTTTTAACATCAGATTCCCAAGATGTTGCCATTCCCTTTGGAATTGCGGCCATAAATCAAGAATTTCTCTTTGTACGTCTCCACTAGGATGTGTCTCAAGAGAAAGTTGGATATTACCCAAATTCTCCTTACTCAGTCCATCCTTAATGAATTCAATTTTATCATCTCGATTAGAGGACGGAATCCCAATAGAACGACATTTACCGTTACACGTCCATCGTGCACATTTGTGGCAATTTGAACTCATGCGCTTTGCTCGTCGCTTCTTTGCAAAAGTGCTTCTACCTGTACCTGGTAAATGCAAAACAGGAAGATATTCATCTTCACGTACCTTGGCTTCAATTATCCAACGTATGTCGTCAGGAATCCCTTTGTGCATAAGCATTCTTAATCTTTCAAGTCGAACTTGGTAAAGCTTCAGTAAAATATTTCGAGGAAAAGGAGGAAATCGTTTCTGCAATCTTGTGAGAATATCATCCATCCTGAAAAAAAATGAAAAAAATTGAAAGAGAAATTGGAAGAGAAATTTATATACAATATCAGTTTTGTGGGTAGCTGATGGAACCGATTTAAATAATCACGGAGTACCGTTATCCGCCATTTAACCGGGGTTAAAAAAAAATATATTTACATCTAGTTATTTTCAAAACAAGGATCAGAAAGAAAAACAACATAAAAAGACTCAAAAACAAAACACTCTAAATAAAATCCTAAATTCTTCCCCCCACACATAATTTTTACATTGTCCTCAATGTAATGCTATTATCCCAAATGAAAGAATCATGTGTAAGTGAAAAGAACTAATAAACAAAATAAACTTATGCAGCCTAAATGAACTTAGAAACACTAAACACAATTAGCAAAGAAACATAAGAAAAAGATAAAGAAAAAGAGAGCAAATCTGAGGATGGCAGTTTGGCAATGCTTTCACTAATTAGGCTGCCTCCCCCAATTAGCACTTGATTTAAGTTGTCCAACCTAACCAACACCCCTTCTTGGCTTTTTAGGCTTGTTAGGCTCATACATGAAACTTCCCAAATTTGAGCGTTTGATAGGAAGCTTTCTTTGCACAAAAGTAGATGCATTCTCCATTACAAGTATTATTCCATCATCCTTTGTAGTGCATTGCTCATTGAGGAATAAAGCATATTTTGATACTTGTTGAATGGCATCCACAAACAAGTTGTTTAAGGTTTCCGGCATGTGTTGTTCATGTTCTTCCTCCTTGAACGTTGCAAATATACTAGGAAAAGGTGGAGAAGAAACATTAGTAAAAAGTTGAACTTTAAACGTTACCTCAGGTGCCAAAATACTCTTATTTGTATTTGTGGCTTCATTATCCTCAAGAATAGAATCCATCTCTAATTCTGTCTCATCCTCATCTTGTTCCTCATTCCTCAAGGTCACAATAGTAGTATTCTCCTTTGGGTTAATCATTGTTTGGCCAGAGAGTTCTTCAGATCTTTGTGCTACCCATACCACCATACTACTAGCCAATAGGCTCATTTGCCTTTCCAAACTCTGGATACTTGCCCTTGTTTCCTGTTGAAATTGCAAAGTATTAGTAACAACAGAATCGACAAGATCTTCTAAAGAAGTACCTGAGTTTTGAGTCATATGTAGTGGCTGAAAAAGATCTGGTTCTTGAGACCATGATTGATTAAATCTAGATGGATGAGTGTAATTGGCATAAGGATCTACTTCTTGGTAATTTTCTGAGTAGCCATAATTAGTATGATCCCACCATCCCTCATGGTAAGTGTTTGAGTAATGATCATACTGTTGGTCTTGGAACACTTGATGGCCTTGACATCCTCCCATGGCCAATTGTTGAACTGGGTAGGTGAGATTGGCTTGTTGATTTTCCATGTTCATGTATGCCACCAACTCTTCAAGTGTTAGATTGCTCAATTCCATCGTTTTTTTTTTTTCAAAATTTGATAAGAAAAACTTGTATGTACAAGAAAATAAAACTAATTAGAACTGAAAATAAGAATAAACCAAGTAACAAATAAACTAAAGAAAACAATCCCCGGCAACGGCGCCAAAAACTTGATGCACCCAAAAGAGTGTATCTTATTTAACCTTGCACTAAAAAGATAAATTGTAAGTATAGTAGTTAGCAAGGGTCGAGTCCTCAGGGATTGGGTTTTAGTTTATAAGTTAATAGTTTAAAACTTAAATTCACGAACAATAAAAGAAAAGGGGTTTTTGAAGCCAGATTTAAACTAAAGTAAATAATAAGAAGAAGATGCAAGGCGGTATAACCAGCCAATAAAAATATATATACTAAATTAGGCGGTATAACCAGCCAATAAAAATATATATACTAAATTAGGCGGTATAACCAGCCAATAAAAGTAAAACAAAGTTAATATACAAATTAGGCGGTATAACCAGCCAATAAAAATAAATATACTTTTAAAAATAAGCAAACTAGGAAAGTAAGAAAACAAGTAAGTAAGAAGAATCAAATATGAAAAATATGGTTAAGGTTTCATTCTCCACCACTAGACATCATTAAGAATCAATTTCAGATCTATCAATATCAACCAACTATCAAAGTTAACAACCGTAGATAACAACAAGCTCTGTTATCCCAATCTTTCCTTAGTTTGTCGTTAAATAGAACAAGCTCTCTATTTAATCTCTAACCATTAAACAACCTAGAATAAGCTCTCTAGATTCAATTTAATGGCAGCTTTATGATGAGAAAGATAGGTTGATCTAAGCAACAAACACATAAGCTCGGATTGTTCAACTTAGGTTATGTTCCACTTTGCAATTATTGAAAACTTGACCATAATCATTAATCACAAATTGCCACTTATGAATAGGAAATCAAGACAATTACACGGATCAAGACTCCTAAACTAGCAATAGATAATTATCAAGATCTATCTAGTTGTACACCTAAACAAATCAAGACAACATCATGAACAATTCTTGTAGAAGAACATAAGCAACTTTGATAGAAAATTAATGATAGATAGAATCTGAAAATCAATTATAAAACATGTCTAGGGCTTTGAAATCACCCTTAACCAAATAGAAGTTTAGCCTAGCATAGGCATTGTAAACATAAACATAAAATTAAAGAAAATCTAAGAAGAAAATAAAAGAAAGAAAGAAGAAGAGGAAGAATATTAATTATCCAACCTCTTGCTCTCTCTAAAGAAAAAGAAACTAGAGAAAAGAAAGAAGAAGAAAACTTAGAGAATTTTATTACAATGGCTAATTTCCTACCAATCTACCATATGATCCCTTACAATCATCCAAGGCCCTCTATTTATACACATTTTGGAGGGCTAAATGACAAGAGACAAGCTTTACAAATTTCAAAGGTAGGTATAATAGGTGGGTGCATTTTTCTAACAATTTTCGTCATACATGACAATTTTGATCAGCCAACTTGATGGTCGATTTTGTCAATTTTGGAAGCCTTATCTGATCACATGGTCTTCTAGAAAAATGTTACCCTATCAGTTACGGATCCATAGCCGTTGGAATCAGCTCATTTGCTGATGTGGATAAGTAGATATGGGCAAAATACGAAAACAGGTCAGCACAGACGTCATTGCACATCAGCCAAATTGATGGTCGATTTCGCTAGGGAAAACGACTCCGTTTCAAGAAGTGTAAAACCTGAAAAAGATAGATATGCCTCTTAGCTTTGCACGGCTACAAATTTCAGCCTTATTGCTTCAGTGAAACTCGAGATATAGCTGATATGGCAAAAGGTGTCGGAACTGGAACTGAACTGGATTTGCCCTTAATTCTAGTAATCTGAAATCACTCAAAGAAACTTGTGAAAAACACCAAAATACATAAAAATATAAAAGATCATAAACACAATTAGACTAAACAATAATAACTCGTATTTGACACAAAACAATAATAAAACATAACTAAAAACTATATAATTATACGAGTTATCAGCTTGTTGATTCTCCATGTTCATGTATGCCACCAACTCTTCAAGTGTTAGATTGCTCAATTCCATCGTTTTTTTATTTTTTAGTTTTTTTTTGAAAATTTGACAAGAAAAACTTGTATGTACAAGAAAATAAAACTAATTAGAACTGAAAATAAGAATAAACCAAGTAACAAATAAACTAAAGAAAGCAATCCCCGGCAACGGCGCCAAAAATTTGATGCACCCAAAAGAGTGTATCTTATTTAACCTTGCACTAAAAAGATCAATTGTAAGTATAATGATTAGCAAGGGTCGAGTCCTCAGGGATTGGATTTTAATCTATGAGTTATTAGTTTATAACTTACGTTCAAAGAAAACAATAAAAGAAAAGGGGTTTTTGAAGCCAGATTTAAACTAAAGTAAATAATAAGAATAAGATGCAAGGCGGTATAACCAGCCAATAAAAATATATATACTAAATTAGGCGGTATAACCAGCCAATAAAAATAAAACAAAGTTAATATACAAATTAGGCGGTATAACCAGCCAATAAAAATAAATATACTTTTAAAAATAAGCAAACTAGAAAAGTAAGAAAACAAGTAAGTAAGAACAATCAAATATGAAATATATGGTTAAGGTTTCATTCTCCACCACTAGACATCATTAAGAATCAATTTCAGATCTATCAATATCAACCAACTATCAAAGTTAACAACCGTAGATAACAACAAGCTCTGTTATCCCAATCTTTCCTTAGTTTGTCGTTAAATAGAACAAGCTCTCTATTTAATCTCTAACCATTAAACAACCTAGAATAAGCTCTCTAAATTCAATTTAATGGCAGCTTTATGATGAGAAAGATAGGTTGATCTAAGCAACAAACACATAAGCTCGGTGATGCACCCAAAAGAGTGTATCTTATTTAACCTTGCACTAAAAAGATCAATTGTAAGTATAACGATTAGCAAGGGTCGAGTCCTCAGGGATTGGGTTTTAATCGATGAGTTATTAGTTTATAACTTACGTTCAAAGAAAACAATAAAAGAAAAGGGGTTTTTGAAGCCAGATTTAAACTAAAGTAAATAATAAGAATAAGATGCAAGGCGGTATAACCAGCCAATAAAAATATATATACTAAATTAGGCGGTATAACCAGCCAATAAAAATAAAACAAAGTTAATATACAAATTAGGCGGTATAACCAGCCAATAAAAATAAATATACTTTTAAAAATAAGCAAACTAGAAAAGTAAGCAAACAAGTAAGTAAGAAGAATCAAATATGAAAAATATGGTTAAGGTTTCATTCTCCACCACTAGACATCATTAAGAATCAATTTCAGATCTATCAATATCAACCAACTATCAAAGTTAACAACCGTAGATAACAACAAGCTCTGTTATCCCAATCTTTCCTTAGTTTGTCGTTAAATAGAACAAGCTCTCTATTTAATCTCTAACCATTAAACAACCTAGAATAAGCTATCTAAATTCAATTTAATGGCAGCTTTATGATGAGAAAGATAGGTTGATCTAAGCAACAAACACATGAGCTCGGATTGTTCAACTTAGGTTATGTTCCACTTTGCAATTATTGAAAACTTGACCATAATCATTAATCACAAATTGCCACTTATGAATAGGAAATCAAGACAATTACACGGATCAAGACTCCTAGACTAGCAATAGATAATTATCAAGATCTATCTAGTTGTACACCTAAATAAATCAAGACAACCTCATGAACAATTCTTGTAGAAGAACATAAGCAACTTTGATAGAAAATTAATGATAGATAGAATCTGAAAATCAATCACAAAACATGTCTAGGGCTTTGAAATCACCCTTAACCAAATAGAAGTTTAGCCTAGCATAGGCATTGTAAACATAAACATAAAATTAAATAGAATCTAAGAAGGAAATAAAAGAAATAAAGAAGAAGAAGAAAATAAAGAAAAAGAAAACTAGAGAAAAGAAAGAAGAAGAAAACTTAGAGAATTTTATTACAATGGCTAATATCCTACCAATGTACAATATCTCTTACAATCATCCAAGGCCCTCTATTTATACACATTTTGGAGGGCTAAATGACAAGAGACAAGCTTTACAAATTTCAAAGGTAGGTATAATAGGTGGGTGCATTTTTCTAACAATTTTCGTCATATTGTATGACAATTTTGATCAGCCAACTTGATGGTCGATTTTGTCAATATTGGAGGCTTGATCTGATCACATGGTCTTCTAGAAAAATGTTCCCCTATCGGTTAGTGATCCATAGCCGTTGGAATCAGCTCATTTGCTGATGTGGATAAGAAGATATGGGCAAAATACGAAAACAGGTCAGCACAGACGTCATTGCACATTAGCCAACTTGATGGTCGATTTCGCTAGGGAAAACGACTCCGTTTCAAGAAGTGTAAAACATAAAAAAGATAGATATGCCTCTTAAATTTGTACGGTTAAAATTTCAGCCTTATTGCTTCAGTGAAACTCGAGATATAGCTGATATGGCAAAAGGTGTCGGAACTAGAACTGAACTGGATTTGCCCTTAATTCTAGTAATCTGAAATCACTCAAAGAAACTTGTGAAAAACACCAAATTACATAAAATATAAAAGATCATAAACACAATTAGACTAAACAATAATAACTCGTATTTGACTAAAAAACAATAATAAAACATAACTAAAAACTATATAATTATACGAGTTATCAATGACCAAGAAGCCACGCAAGCTATTTCTTCCAATGTACCCAAACCTCCTGGTAAAGCAATGAATGCATCGGCAGAATGGTACATTATTGTTATCCGTTCAGGGATACTCCAGACTTGTATTTCCTTACCCAAGGTAGGTCCACAAAAATCTGTGAATAGTTTTGGCACGATTCCTAGAACTGGACTTCCTCCGGCGTGTGCTGCTGTAGCGACTGCTCCCATTAAACCCGTACTACCACCTCCATAAATCAACTGGATCTTTTGTTGGGCAAGTATTACTCCAACTCTTATGGCTTCATCAGCAAATATGTTATTTTTCCCTGGATAAGTACCTCCAAAGACACAAATTTTTTTAATGCGCTGGGACGAAGTACTTTCCATCTTTTTTTTTTCGAGTGCCTGAAAGAGAATGAGTACATGGTGTAATATATAGAGGACTGAGTAGTGAATCAGACAAGAGTAATAATGTCGTCGAAAGTGTATCTGACCTGTCAGAAGAAAATGTTAACCTAATAAAAGATTTTTGCGTGATTTCAGGAAGAAAATCAAAAAGAGAAGAAAAATCAACCGTAAAAGTCAAGAGTAATAGTGTCGCCGAAAGTGTATTTGGCATTTTCCTCTGGTTTTACGTCCAGAAACGGCTTAAACGCTTTCCATGAGTCGAAGATATGCTTCCCATCCAGTTTTCTTACAAGCTGGCAAACAGGGTCTTTTAACATCAGATTCCCAAGATGTTGCCATTCCCTTTTGAATTGCGGCCATAAATCAAGAATTTCTCTTTGTACGTCTCCACTAGGATGCGTCTCAAGAGAAAGTTGGATATTACCCAAATTATCCTTACTCAGTCCATCCTTAATGAATTCAATTTTATCATCTCGATTAGAGGACAGAATCCCAATAGAACGACATTTACCGTTACACGTCCATCGTGCACATTTGTGGCAATTTGAACTCATGCGCTTTGCTCGTCGCTTCTTTGCAAAAGTGCTTCTACCTGTACCTGGTAAATGCAAAACAGGAAGATATTCATCTTCACGTACCTTGGCTTCAATTATCCAACGTATGTCTTCAGCTATCCCTTTGTGCATAAGCATTCTTAATCTTTCAAATCTAACTTGGTAAAGCTTCAGTAAAATATTTCGAGGAAAAGGAGGAAATCGTTTCTGCAATCTTGTGAGAATATCATCCATCCTGAAAAAAATGAAAGAGAAATTGAAAGAGAAATTTATATACAATATCAGTTTTGTGGGTAGCTCATGGAACCGACTTAAATAATCACGGAGTACCGTTATCCGCCATTTAACCGGGGTTAAAAAAAATAATAATAAATAAATAAAAATTATATTTACATCTAGTTATTTTCAAAACAAGGATCAGAAAGAAAAACAACATAAAAAGACTCAAAAACAAAACACTCTAAATAAAATCCTAAATTCTCCCCCCCACACATAATTCTTACATTGTCATTAATGTAATGCTATTAATCCCAAATGAAAGAATCATGTGTAAGTGAAAAGAACTAATAAACAAAATAAACTTATGCAGCCTAAATGAACTTAGAAACACTAAACACAATTAGCAAAGAAACTTAAGAAAAAGATAAAGAAAAAGAGAGCAAATCTGAGGATGGTAGTTTGGCAATGCTTTCACTAATTAGGCTGCCTCCCCAAATTAGCACTTGATTTAGTGTTTTGAACCTAACCAACACCCCTTCTTGGCATTTTAGGCTTGTCAGGCTCATACATGAATTTTCCCAAATTTATGCGTTTGAGAGGAAGCTTTCTTTGCACAACAGTGGATGCATTCTCCATTACAAGTATTATTCCATCATCCTTTGTGGTGCACATGTCATCGAGGAATGGAGCATATTTTGATACTTGTTGAATGACCTCCACAAACAAGTTGTTTAAGGTTTCCGGCATGTGTTGTTCATGTTCTTCCTCCTTGAACTTTGCAAATCTACTAGGAAAAGGTGGAGAAGAAACATTAGTAAAAAGTGAAACCTTAAACGTTACCTCAGGTGCCGAAATACTCTTATTTGGATCTTTGGCTTCATTATCCTCAAGAATAGAATCCATCTCTAATTTTGTTTCATCCTCATCTTGTTCCTCATTCTTCAAGGTCACAATAGTAGCATTCTCCTTTGGGTTAACCATCGTTTGGGCTGGGAGTTCTTCAGATCTTTGTGCTACCCATCCCACCATACTACTAGCCAATTGGCTCATTTGCTTTTCCAAACTCTGGATGCTTGCCCTTGTTTCCTGTTGAAATTGCAAAGAATCAGTAACAATAGAATAGACAAGATCTTCTAAAGAAGTACCTGAGTTTTGAGTCATATGTGGTGGTTGAAAACGATCTGATTCTTGAGACCATGATTGATTGAAGCTAGATGGATGAGTGTAATTGGCATAAGGATCTACTTCTTGGTAATTTTTCGAGTAGCCATAATTAGTATGATCCCACCATCCATCATGGTAAGTTTTTGAGTAATGATCATACTGTTGGTCTTGGAAACCTTGATGGCCTTGACATCCTCCCATGGCCAATTGTTGAACTGGGGAGGTGAGATTGGCTTGTTGATTCTCCATGTTCATGTATGCCACCAACTCTTCAAGTGTTAGATTGCTCAATTCCATTGTTTTTTTTTTTTTTTTTGCGTGGCTTCTTGGTCATCTTTGGTCACAAAAAAGAAACCCATTGGTTTGCTTAATATTAATGGTTATTTTAGTAATTTGCTTTCATATTTAGATAATGCTGTGGATAATGGATTCATGTTTTCAGAGGCAAGGAGAACCATAATTTCTGCTACAACCATTGAAGATTTACTCAAAAAGCTCCAAGCTTATGAGTATTTATCTGCTACGGTTGTTTCGCAAACGCTCGGAAAAAGAAAAAGAGATATGGACGAGCAAGGAGTGGATTGCACTTTGTCTTTGTGACATTATCTAACATTTTGTTTGTTGTGTCTCAGTTATAATAAGTGGTTAGCAACCTCTGCAGGTAATATCTCCTAAATTCTACCTTTAAAATTTGACAGTGGGGACAATGTCATATTTTAGTAGGGGGTAAGGGACATATTTTGCTAATTTTTAAAAAAAAAAAAATTTGTTGTGTTTTAAGCCATTTAGAAGTATTCATTCTGAACAAGGTCTGAGTAAGGGAGACTTGAGACATACCTTGTCAGTTTGATTTCTTCTTTTCAAAAAAAAAAAAAAGTTTGTTGTGTTTTAAGCAATTTAGAAGTATTCATTCTGAACAAGGTCTGAGTAAGGGAGACTTGAGACATACCTTGTCAGTTTGATTTTAATCTTTTTATGTTTACTTGTTAATTATTTGTTTAGTATTTTAGGATTATTTAGGTTGCATGAGTTTGGTTTGTTTTGAGTCTTAGTTGTTCCTATTCTTATGTTATTAGTTCTTTTCTCTTACACATGATTCTTTCATTTGGGTTAATAGACTTACATTGAGGACAATGTAAGAATTAAGTGTGGGGGGAATGATTTAGGATTTCTTTTATTTTTGTCTACTATTTTTTGTGAATTTCTTTAAGCTATTGATTAGTTTATAAGACTTGTTCAAAGATTGTCTCTAATGTGTATTGAAAGGATTAGGAGTAAATATTTTTAGTATATGTAGTTTATTTATATTTTAGTTTTTCAATGTTTGTGGGTATCGTTCTAGTAAACCCTCACGAGACTAAACTCGTCCACGAGGGACACCTAGGGGTTTAAAGGCATGTGTCACATGCTAAGTGCCACCGTGATTTCCTACGAAAGTGGATTAGATTAGATTTTCTTATTTTATTTTTATTTGTTTTTGCCCGAGGACTAGCAACAATCTAAATGTGGGGGTGTGATAACTCGTATAATTATATAGTTTTTAGTTATGTTTTATTATTGTTTTGTGTCAAATACGAGTTATTATTGCTTAGTCTAATTGTGTTTATGATCTTTTATATTTTTATGTAATTTGGTGTTTTTTTACGAGTTTCTTTGAGTGATTTCAGATTACTAGGTTAAATCAACAATTAAGGGCAAATTTAGTTCAGTTCCAGTTCCGACACCTTTTTCCATATCAGCTATATCTGGAGTTTCACTGAAGCAATAAGGCTGAAATTTTAACCGTGCAAAGTTAAGAGGCATATCTAACTTTTTCATGTTTTACACTTCTTGAAACGGAGTCGTTTTCCCTAGCGAAATCGACCATCAAGTTGGCTGATGTGCAATGACGTCTGTGCTGACCTGTTTTGGTATTTTTCCCATATCTTCTGATCCACATCAGCAAATGAGCTGATTCCAACGGCTATAGATCACTAACTTATAGGGGAACAGTTTTCTAGAAGACCATGTGATCAGATCAAGCTTCCAATATTGACAAAATTGACCATCAATTTGGCTGATCAAAATTGTCATTCAATATGACGAAAATTGTTAGAAAAATGCACCCACCTATTATACCTACCTTGGAAATTTGTAAAGCTTGTCTCTTGTCATTTAGTCCTCCAAAATGTGTATAAATAGAGGGCCTTGGATGATTGTATGAGGCATTGTACATTGGTAGGATATTAGCCATTGTAATAAAATTCTCTAAGTTTTCTTCTTCTTTCTTTTCTCTAGTTTTCTTTTTCTTTATTTTCTTCTTCTTCTTTCTTTCTTTTATTTCCTTCTTAGATTCTCTTTAATTTTATGTTTATGTTTACAATGCCTATGCTAGGCTAAACTTCTATTTGGTTAAGGGTGATTTCAAAGCCCTAGACATGTTTTGTGATTGATTTTCAGATTCTATCTATCATTAATTTTCTATCAAAGTTGCTTATGTTCTTCTACAAGAATTGTTCATGATGTTATCTTGATTTATTTAGGTGTACAACTAGATAGATCTTGATAATTATCTATTGCTAGTCTAGGAGTCTTGATCCGTGTAATTGTCTTGATTTCCTATTCATAAGTGGCAATTTGTGATTAATGATTATGGTCAAGTTTTCAATAATTGCAAAGTGGAACATAACCTAAGTTGAACAATCCGAGCTTATGTGTTTGTTGCTTAGATCAACCTATCTTTCGCATCATAAAGCTGCCATTAAATTGAATTTAGAGAGCTTATTCTAGGTTGTTTAATGGTTAGAGATTAAATAGAGAGCTTGTTCTATTTAACGACAAACTAAGGAAAGATTGGGATAACAGAGCTTGTTGTTATCTACGGTTGTTAACTTTGATAGTTGGTTGATATTGATAGATCTGAAATTGATTCTTAATGATGTCTAGTGGTGGAGAATGAAACCTTAACCATATTTTTCATATTTGATTCTTCTTACTTACTTGTTTTCTTACTTTTCTAGTTTGTTTATTTTTAAAAGTATATTTATTTTTATTGGCTGGTTATACCGCCTAATTTGTATATTAACTTTGTTTTATTTTTATTGGCTGGTTATACCGCCTAATTTAGTATATATATTTTTATTGGCTGGTTATACCGCCTTGCATCTTATTCTTATTATTTGCTTTAGTTTAAATCTGGCTTCAAAAACCCCTTTTCTTTTATTGTTTTCTTTGAACGTAATTTATAAACTAATAACTCATAGATTAAAACCCAATCCCTGAGGACTCGACCCTTGCTAATCATTATACTTACAATTGATCTTTTTAGTGCAAGGTTAAATAAGATACACTCTTTTGGGTGCATCAAATTTTTGGCGCCGTTGTCGGGGATTGCTTTCTTTAGTTTATTAGTTTATTGGTTTATTCTTATTTTCTGTTCTAGTTATTTACTTTCTTATTTTTTTTATTAGTGAATGTTCCAAGCTCCTGAAGAAGACTTACGACTTAGGAGAATTCGGGAATTTATAACTTCTCACCAACAACCAATCGAGGAGTTGATCCAAAACATCCAAGAGGAGCAAGGAGAGATGGCAGCAGCTGACAACCGAACTCTCAAGGAGCTAGCCGCTCCGGACTTGGGTCAACAACCATTATGAATTGAATATGCTAATCTTGAGGTAGCTTTTGAATTAAAATCTGGTTTGATTCATCTTCTCCCAACTTTTCATGGTTTTGCAGGAGAGGATCCAAATAAGCACCTCAAGGAATTCCATGTAGTTTGCTCAAGCATGAGACCAACAGGGGTCACGGAAGAGCAAGTTAAGTTGAGAGCCTTCCCATTCTCTCTAGCTGATTCAGCAAAGGAATGGCTCTACTATCTACCATCCGGGACCATCACTACATGGAATGATTTGAAGAAAGCATTCTTGGAAAGGTATTTCCCTGCATCTAAGGCTGCCAACATTAGGAAAGAGATATGTGGGATTCGACAATACAACGGAGAGTCCTTATATGAATATTGGGAGAGGTTCAAGAAACTTTGTGCATCATGTCCACACCATCAAATAAGTGAACAACTTCTTATCCAATACTTCTATGAAGGTCTCATGCCCATGGAGAGAAGTATGATAGATGCCGCTAGTAGGGGAGCTCTAGTTGATAAGACTCTCAGGGCTGCCAGAACATTAATCTCCAACATGGCAGCCAATTCTCAACAGTTCTCAATGAGACAAGATCCACCACCACAACCCAAGAGAGTTAATGAGGTAAGTATATCATCCCTTGAACAAAATTTTGATAAACTGACTTCTCTTGTTCAACAATTGGCTGTAGGTAAAATACAACAAATAAAGGCTTGTGGCATATGTTCAAACATAGGGCACCAAACTGATATGTGTCCAACACTTCAAGAGGATACCAATGAACATGTGAATGCCATGGGTGGATTTCAGAACCAATCAAGGAAATATGATCCCTACTCAAACACTTACAATCCAGGATGGAGGGATCATCCAAACTTCAATTATGGAGGGAACCAATCACAAACTATTCCTCCACCATTTGACCACAGGCCACCGGGTTTTCAGCAAAGAGTGCAACAACCATACCAAACCCGACAACAACTACCACCCACCCAAAATTCAGGTACTTCTCTTGAAGATCTTGTTAAAGCTCTTTCTACTAATACAATTCAATTTCAACAGGAAACAAAGACAAGTATTCGAAATTTGGAGACTCAAATAGGGCAATTAGCAACAACCATGAGTCAAATGCAAGCAAGGGATTCTTGGAAATTACCTTCCCAAACCATAGTGAATCCAAGAGAGAATGCCAATGCTATAACTTTAAGAAGTGGGAAACAGCTAGAGACACCACAAAATGATAGTGCTCAAGGGGAGAACAATACCATGGCATCCTCTTCACATCCCAACGAGCCACTAAAAAAGGTAATTCCTAAACCATCCTTTCCTTCTTATATAACCCCTTCACCTTTTCCTAGCAGGTTAGCAAAGTCCAAGAAGGAGGAGCAAGAAAAGGAAATTTTGGAAACTTTCCGGAAAGTAGAGGTGAACATTCCATTACTAGATGCTATCAAGCAAGTGCCAAGATATGCCAAGTTCCTAAAAGAGTTGTGCACATCTAAACGGAAGTTGAAATGGAATGAAAAGGTAAGTGTGGGGGAGAATGTGTCAGCTGTTCTTCAAAAGAAACTCCCACCTAAATGCAAGGATCCAGGTATGTTTACCATTCCTTGTAAGATAGGCAACACCAGGTTTGAGCGTGCTATGCTAGATCTAGGGGCATCTATTAATGTCATGCCATATTCAATTTATGCTTCATTGAATCTAAGACCATTAGAGGAAACCGGTGTTATAATACAACTTGCTGACCGTTCTAACACTTATCCAAGAGGAGTTGTAGAAGACGTTCTTGTACAGGTTAATGAATTGGTTTTTCCCGCTGACTTTTATGTTATTGAGATGGAAGATGAGATGTCTTCTAATCCCACACCTATTCTATTAGGGAGACCATTCTTGAAAACAGCAAGAACTAAAATAGATGTACATGATGGCACTTTAACTATGGAATTTGATGGTGAAATAATTCGCTTTAACATTTTTGAGGCCATGAGATATCCTAGTGATGTGCATTCTGTTTTTAATATTGATATAATTGACTCACTAGTGCAGCAAGCTTATGAGCTACATGGTGAAGATAGTGTGGAAATAGTCCTTAGCAACCATCTCGGAATGGGGAATGCTAAACTAGCCTTGAGTGACCATGTGAAAGGGGCACTAGAATCTTTACACTCGCTGCCACCTAAAGATGCAAGGTTTGATGTTTCATTTATTGGTTTGCCTTTATCTAATGAGAAACTTCTACCTTCCATTTTGCAGGCACCAACTTTAGAGTTGAAACCACTACCGAACCACTTGAAATATGTGTTCCTAGGTAAAAAGGACACACTACCGATCATCATTGCCAAAGAGCTCACACCTTTGCAAGAAGAGCGACTTATCCGGGTGCTTAGAGAGCATAAAACAGCAATTGGTTGGACAATTGCCGATATCAAGGGAATAAGCCCATCCATGTGCATGCACCGGATTTTGTTAGAGGAAGGGTCCAAACCAACAAGAGAAGCACAAAGAAGATTGAACCCTCCTATGATGGAGGTTGTGAAAAAGGAAATACTGAAGCTCCTAGATGTTGGAGTGATCTATCCTATCTCGGATAGCAAATGGGTGAGCCCAGTCCAAGTGGTTCCAAAGAAATCAGGTGTAACGGTGGTAACAAATAATGAGAATGAACTTGTTCCTACTAGGATTCAAACAGGATGGGGAGTTTGTATTGATTATCGTAACCTTAATTCCACAACTCGCAAAGACCACTTTCATTTACCTTTTATTGATCAAATGCTTGAAAGGTTAGCTGGTCATTCTCATTATTGTTTTCTTGATGGTTTTTCAGGTTATAATCAGATAGCCATTGCTCCAGAGGACCAAGAGAAAACAACATTCACATGTCCATTTGGTACTTTTGCATACCGGCGTATGCCATTTGGTCTTTGTAATGCACCAGCTACATTCCAAAGGTGTATGGTTAGCATATTTTCAGATTATGTAGAGAACATCATAGAAGTGTTTATGGATGATTTTAGTGTCTATGGTGATTCTTTTGATAGATGTCTAGAGAACCTTACACTTGTACTTGAAAGATGCATGGAAACTAACCTTGTTTTGAATTGGGAAAAATGTCACTTTATGGTAGAACAAGGAATAGTTTTGGGCCATGTTATTTCTTCTAGAGGGATAGAGGTTGATAAGTCTAAAATAGATATTATGCATTCTTTACCACCTCCCACAAATGTGAGAGAGGTTCGTTCTTTTCTTGGACATGCAGGTTTCTATAGGAGATTTATCAAAGACTTCTCAAAGATCACATTACCTCTTTGCAAGCTACTACAAAAAGATGTGGTTTTCCACTTTGATGATAAATGCAAAGAGGCGTTTGAAACATTGAAGGGACTCTTGACATCAGCTCCTATCATCCAACCACCAGATTGGAATGTACCTTTTGAAATCATGTGTGATGCTAGTGACTATGCCATTGGAGTTGTTTTGGGCCAACGGGTTGGCAAAGCCTCACATGCCATTTATTATGCCTCCCGAACTCTTAATGATGCTCAATTGAACTATTCCACTACTGAAAAAGAACTTTTGGCTGTTGTATTTGCTTTAGAAAAATTTCGATCTTATTTAATTGGTACTAAAGTAATTGTATATTCTGACCATGCAGCCCTGAAGTACTTACTCACTAAAAAAGAGGCCAAACCAAGGTTGATTAGATGGATACTTCTCTTACAAGAGTTTGATTTGGAGATAAAAGATAAGAGAGGTAGTGACAACCTGGTTGCGGACCATCTTAGCCGTTTAGTTCATGAAGAGGATGCACTACCCTTGAATGAGAACTTTCCGGATGAGCAACTTCTTTTTAGTACAATAACTCCTTGGTATGCTGATATTGTTAATTACTTAGTTACCAAGAAGTTGCCACAAGAGTTGACACAAGCTCAAAGAAATAAGATCAAGAGTGATGCCAAATACTACATATGGGATGATCCTTACCTTTGGAAGCATTGCTCCGATCAGATTATAAGAAGGTGTGTACTCGAAACTGAATTTCAATCTATTCTCACCTTTTGTCACTCTTATGCATGTGGAGGACACTTTGGATCCAAAAGAACAGCCATGAAAATTCTTTATTCTGGATTTTATTGGCCTACCATATTCAAAGATGCATACCTCTTTTGCAAGTCATGTGATCGTTGCCAAAGAACAGGTAACTTAGGTGCTAGAAATCAAATGCCTCAAACTCTAATACTTATTGTTGAAATTTTTGATGTATGGGGCATGGATTTCATGGGACCTTTTCCTCCTTCTTTTGGTAATCTTTATATTTTACTTGCCGTTGATTATGTTTCAAAGTGGGTGGAAGCAAAATCCACTAGGACTAATGACTCTAAAGTTGTTTCAGATTTTGTCAAGACTAACATCTTTGCTAGGTTTGGAACACCAAAGGCCATAATCAGCGATAGAGGTACTCACTTTTGCAATAGGACTATGGAAGCACTTTTGAGGAAGTATAACATCACACACATGGTCTCCACCTCATATCATCCTCAAACTAGTGGGCAAGCTGAAGTGTCAAACCGAGAAGTTAACTCCATCCTTGAAAAGACAGTTAATCCAAATAGGAAGGATTGGAGTTCACGACTTGATGATGCACTTTGGGCTTATAGGACAGCATATAAGACACCCATTGGTATGTCTCCTTATCGACTTGTTTATGGTAAACCTTGTCATCTTCCGGTTGAATTGGAACATAAATCATATTGGGCTATCAAACAATGCAACATGGAGATGGATGAGACAGGAAAGAAAAGAAAACTTGACCTACAAGAATTAGACGAGATAAGGAATGATGCCTATCAGAATTCTAGGATTTACAAGGAAAAGACTAAGGCATTCCATGACAAGATGATATCAAGAAAGGACTTTGTTGTTGGACAAAAAGTTCTTCTCTTCCATTCACGCCTTAAGTTATATCCAGGTAAGTTACGTTCTCGTTGGGTTGGACCTTTTGTTATTACTAATGTATTTACTCATGGTGCAATTGAAATCCAAAGCCCAAAAACAGATAAAGCATTCAAAGTAAATGGTCATAGATTGAAGCCTTACTATGAGAACTTTCCAATA
Organism: Fremontodendron californicum; assembly: GCA_030761205.1. NCBI lineage: Eukaryota > Viridiplantae > Streptophyta > Magnoliopsida > Malvales > Malvaceae > Fremontodendron > Fremontodendron californicum. Next base: position 16,739,418 of record JAULJL010000010.1, on the reverse strand, counting down.
CAAGATGTGGAGGAGTTTCCACTTTTTGAGCCAAAGTATGTTGAATAATAATGGCATGGGTCTAAGTCAGGCTGAGAACAATAAACCAAGCGCTTCTTGGGAGGCAACCCAAAAGGATGGAGAGCATCTATTATATCAGATTTGCATATTCCTTACTCTCCATCATTCTATCTTTTATTGTTTTTCTTTTCTTTTGTTTAATAGTTCTTTTCTCTTACATATAATTCTTGCATTGGGGGATAATAGCATTACATTGAGGACAATGTAAAAATTATGTGTGGGGGGAAGAATTTAGGATTTTATTTAGAGTGTTTTGTTTTTGAGTTTTTTTTTTTTATGTTGTTTTTCTTTCTGATCCTTGTTTTGAAAATAACTAGATGTAAATATAATTTTTATTTTTTTACCCCGGTTAAATGGCGGATAACGGTACTCCGTGATTATTTAAATCGGTTTCATCAGCTACCCACAAAACTGATTATTTAATGATGTCTAGTGGTGGAGAATGATACCTTAACCATATTTTTCATATTTGATTCTTCTTACTTACTTGTTTTCTTACTTTTCTAGTTTGCTTATTTTTAAAAGTATATATATTTTGATTGGCTGGTTATACCGCCTAATTTGTATATTAACTTTGTTTTATTTTTATTGGCTGGTTATACCGCCTAATTTAGTATATATATTTTTATTGGCTGGTTATACCGCCTTGCATCTTATTCTTATTATTTACTTTAGTTTAAATCTGGCTTCAAAAACCCCTTTTCTTTTATTGTTTTTTTGAACGTAAGTTATAAACTAATAACTCATAGATTAAAACCCAATCCCTGAGGACTCGACCCTTGCTAATCATTATACTTACAATTGATCTTTTTAGTGCAAGGTTAAATAAGATACACTCTTTTGGGTGCATCAAATTTTTGGCGCCGTTGCCAAGGATTGTTTTTTTAGTTTATTTGTTATTTGGTTTATTCTTATTTTCAGTTCTAATGAGTTTTATTTTCTTGTACATACGGGTTTTTCTTATCAAATTTTGAAAGAAAAAAAAAAGGAAAAAAATAATTAAAAAAAAAACGATGGAATTGAGCAATCTACCACTTGAAGAGTTGGTGGCATACATGAACATGGAGAATCAACAAGCCAATCTCACCTCCCCAGTTCAACAATTGGCCATGGGAGGATGTCAAGGCCATCAAGTGTTCCAAGACCAACAGTATGATCATTACTCAAACACTTACCATGAGGGATGGTGGGATCATACTAATTATGGCTACTCGAAAAATTACCAAGAAGTAGATCCTTATGCCAATTACACTCATCCATCTAGCTTCAATCAATCATGGTCTCAAGAACCAGATCTTTTTCAACCACCACATATGACTCAAAACTCAGGTACTTCTTTAGAAGATCTTGTCTATTCTCTTGTTACTGATTCTTTGCAATTTCAACAGGAAACAAGGGCAAGCATCCAGAGTTTGGAAAAGCAAATGAGCCAATTGGCTAGTAGTATGGTGGGATGGGTAGCACAAAGATCTGAAGAACTCCCAGCCCAAACGATGGTTAACCCAAAGGAGAATGCTACTATTGTGACCTTGAAGAATGAGGAACAAGATGAGGATGAAACAAAATTAGAGATGGATTCTATTCTTGAGGATAATGAAGCCAAAGATCCAAATAAGAGTATTTCGGCACCTTAGGTAACGTTTAAGGTTTCACTTTTCACTAATGTTTCTTCTCCACCTTTTCCTAGTAGATTTGCAAAGTTCAAGGAGGAAGAACATGAACAACACATGCCGGAAACCTTAAACAACTTGTTTGTGGAGGTCATTCAACAAGTATCAAAATATGCTCCATTCCTCGATGACATATGCACCACAAAGGATGATGGAATAATACTTGTAATGGAGAATGCATCCACTGTTGTGCAGAGAAAGCTTCCTCTCAAACGCATAAATTTGGGAAATTTCATGTATGAGCCTGACAAGCCTAAAATGCCAAGAAGGGGAATTGGCTAGGCTGAAAACAATCAATCAAGTGCTAATTGGGGGAGGCAGCCTAATTAGTGAAAGCATTGCCAAACTGCCATCCTCAGATTTGCTCTCTTTTTCTTTATCTTTTTTCTTATGTTTCTTTGCTAATTGTGTTTAGTGTTTCTAAGTTCATTTAGGCTGCATAAGTTTATTTTGTTTATTAGTTCTTTTCACTTACACATGATTCTTTCATTTGGGATTAATAGCATTACATTAATGACAATGTAAGAATTATGTGTGGGGGGAAGAATTTAGGATTTTATTTAGAGTGTTTTGTTTTTGAGTCTTTTTATGTTGTTTTTCTTTCTGATCCTTGTTTTGAAAATAACTAGATGTAAATATAATCTTTTTTTTTAACCCCGGTTAAATGGCGGATAACGGTACTCCGTGATTATTTAAGTCGGTTCCATCAGCTACCCATAAAACTGATATTGTATATAAATTTCTCTTCCAATTTCTCTTTCAATTTTTTCTCATTTTTTTCAGGATGGATGATATTCTCACAAGATTGCAGAAACGATTTCCTCCTTTTCCTCGAAATATCTTACTGAAGCTTTACCAAGTTCGATTTGAAAGATTAAGAATGCTTATGCACAAAGGGATTCCTGAAGACATACGTTGGATAATTGAAGCCAAGGTACGTGAAGATGAATATCTTCCTGTTTTGCATTTACCAGGTACAGGTAGAAGCACTTTTGCAAAGAAGCGACGAGCAAAGCGCATGAGTTCAAATTGCCACAAATGTGCACGATGGACGTGTAACGGTAAATGTCGTTCTATTGGGATTCCGTCCTCTAATCGAGATGATAAAATTGAATTCATTAAGGATGGACTGAGTAAGGAGAATTTGGGTAATATCCAACTTTCTCTTGAGATGCATCCTAGTGGAGACGTACAAAGAGAAATTCTTGATTTATGGCCGCAATTCCAAAGGGAATGGCAACATCTTGGGAATCTGATGTTAAAAGACCCTGTTTGCCAGCTTGTAAGAAAACTGGATGGGAAGCATATCTTCGACTCATAGAAGGCGTTTAAGCCGTTTCTGGACGTAAAACCAGAGGATGATGTGAGCCACAATCACAACTACAATAAATAACTTCTCAGCTTTTGGTTTGATTTGTAATAACTTCATTTCGGTTTAATTTACGTGTTGTTCGATTTGTGTAATTATTCTCGTTTTTTTTTATTTGTCTTTTACGGTTGATTTTTCTTCTCTTTTTGATTTTCTTCCTGAAATCACGCAAAAAACTTTTGTTAGGTTAACGTTTTCTTCTGACAGGTCAAATACACTTTCGGCGACATTATTACTCTTGTCTGATTCACTACTCAGTCCTCTATATATTACACCATGTACTCATTCTCTTTCAGGCACTCGAAAAAAAAAATGGAAAGTACTTCATCCCAGCGCATTAAAAAAATTTGTGTCTTTGGAGGTGCTTATCCAGGGAAAAATAACATATTCGCTGATGAAGCCATAAGAGTTGGAGTAATACTTGACCAACAAAAGATCCACTTGATTTATGGATAATGCACCCAAAACAAGTAAGTAAGAAGAATCAAATATGAAAAATATGGTTAAGGTTTCATTCTCCACCACTAGACATCATTAAGAATCAATTTCAGATCTATCAATATCAACCAACTATCAAAGTTAACAACCGTAGATAACAACAAGCTCTGTTATCCCAATCTTTCCTTAGTTTGTCGTTAAATAGAACAAGCTCTCTATTTAATCTCTAACCATTAAACAACCTAGAATAAGCTCTCTAAATTCAATTTAATGGCAGCTTTATGATGAGAAAGATAGGTTGATCTAAGCAACAAACACATAAGCTCGGTGATGCACCCAAAAGAGTGTATCTTATTTAACCTTGCACTAAAAAGATCAATTGTAAGTATAATGATTAGCAAGGGTCGAGTCCTCAGGGATTGGGTTTTAATCTATGAGTTATTAGTTTATAACTTACGTTCAAAGAAAACAATAAAAGAAAAGGGGTTTTTGAAGCCAGATTTAAACTAAAGTAAATAATAAGAATAAGATGCAAGGCGGTATAACCAGCCAATAAAAATATATATACTAAATTCGGCGGTATAACCAGCCAATAAAAATAAAACAAAGTTAATATACAAATTAGGCGGTATAACCAGCCAATAAAAATAAATATACTTGTAAAAATAAGCAAACTAGAAAATTAAGAAAACAAGTAAGTAAGAAGAATCAAATATGGTTAAGGTTTCATTCTCCACCACTATACATCAAACAAGTAAGTAAAAATGTTTCCCTATCAGTTACTGATCCATAGCCGTTAGAATCAGCTCATTTGCTGATGTGGATAAGAAGATGTATAGTGGTGGAGAATGAAACCTTAACCATATTTGATTCTTCTTACTTACTTGTTTTCTTACTTTTCTAGTTTGCTTATTTTTAAAAGTATATTTATTTTTATTGGCTGGTTATACCGCCTAATTTGTATATTAACTTTGTTTTATTTTTATTGGCTGGTTATACCGCCTAATTTAGTATATATATTTTTAGTGGCTGGTTATACCGCCTTGCATCTTATTCTTATTATTTACTTTAGTTTAAATCTGGCTTCAAAAACCCCTTTTCTTTTATTGTTCTTGAATTTAAGTTTTAAACTATTAACTTATAAACTAAAACCCAATCCCTGAGGACTCGACCCTTGCTAACTACTATACTTACAATTTATCTTTTTAGTGCAAGGTTAAATAAGATACACTCTTTTGGGTGCATCAAATTTTTGGCGCCGTTGCCGGGGATTGTTTTTTTTAGTTTATTTGTTACTTGGTTTATTCTTATTTTCAGTTCTAATGATATTTATTTTCTTGTACATACGGGTTTTTCTTATCAAATTTTGAAAAAAAAAAAAAAAAAAAAAAACGATGGAATTGAGCAATCTAACACTTGAAGAGTTGGTGGCATACATGAACATAGAGAATCAACAAGCCAAGCTCACCTCCCCAGTTCAACAATTGGCCATGGGAGGATGTCAAGGCCATCAAGTGTTCCAAGACCAACAGTATGATCATTACTCAAACACTTACCATGAGGGATGGTGGGATCATACTAATTATGGCTACTCGAAAAATTACCAAGAAGTAGATCCTTATGCCAATTACACTCATCCATCTAGCTTCAATCAATCATGGTCTCAAGAACCAGATCTTTTTCAACCACCACATATGATTCAAAACTCAGGTACTTATTTAGAAGATCTTGTACATTCTCTTGTTACTGATACTTTGCAATTTCAACAGGAAACAAGGGCAAGCATCCAGAGTTTGGAAAGGCAAATGAGCCTATTGGCTAGTAGTATGGTGGAATTAGTAGCAGAAAGATCTCTAGCACTCCCTTCCCAAACGGTGATTAACCCAAAGGAGAATGCTACTATTGTGACCTTGAGAAATGAGGAACAAGATGAGGATGAGACAAAACCAAAGATGGATTCACTTCTTGAGGATAATGAAGCCACCATTCAAAAGGAGAGTACTTTGACACCTCAGGTAGCTTTTAAGGTTCTTATTTCTACTAATGTTCCTTCTCCACTTTTTCCTAGTAGATTTGCAAAGTCCAAGAAGGAGGAACATGTACAACAATTTTTGGAAACCTTAAACAGCTTGCTTGTGGATGCCATTAGACACGTACCAAGATATGCACAATTCCTCAAAGAGCTATACCCCACCAAGGATGATGGAATAATACTTGTAATGGAGAATGCATCCAGTTTTGTGCAAAGAAAGCTTCCTATCAAACGCTCAAATTTGGGAAGTTTCATGTATGAGCCTAACAAGCCTAAAAAGCCAAGAAGGGGAATTGGCTAGGCTGAAAACAATCAATCAAGTGCTAATTGGGGGAGGCAGCCTAATTAGTGAAAGCATTGCCAAACTGCCATCCTCAGATTTGCTCTCGTTTTCTTTATCTTTTTCTTATGTTTCTTTGTTAATTGTGTTTAGTGTTTTTAAGTTCATTTAGGCTGCATAAGTTTATTTTGTTTATTAGTTCTTTTCACTTACACATGATTCTTTCATTTGGGTTAATAGCATTACATTAATGACAATGTAAGAATTATGTGTGGGGGGAAGAATTTAGGATTTTGTTTTTGAGTTTTTTTATGTTGTTTTTCTTTCTGATCCTTGTTTTGAAAATAACTAGATGTAAATATAATTTTTATTTTTTTTAACCCCGGTTAAATGGCGGATAACGGTACTCCGTGATTATTTAAATCGGTTCCATCAGCTACCCACAAAACTGATATTGTATATAAATTTCTCTTCCAATTTCTCTTTCAATTTTTTTCATTTTTTTTGTTTTCAAGATGGATGATATTCTCACAAGATTGCAGAAACGATTTCCTCCTTTTCCTCGAAATATTTTACTGAAGCTTTACCAAGTTCGATTTGAAAGATTAAGAATGCTTATGCACAAAGGGATTCCTGAAGACATACGTTGGATAATTGAAGCCAAGGTACGTGAAGATGAATATTTGCCTGTTTTGCATTTACCAGGTACAGGTAGAAGCACTTTTGCAAAGAAGCGACGAGCAAAGCGCATGAGTTCAAACTGCCACAAATGTGCACGATGGACGTGTAACGGTAAATGTCGTTCTATTGGGATTCCGTCCTCTAATCGAGATGATAAAATTGAATTCATTAAGGATGGACTGAGTAAGGAGAATTTGGGTAATATCCAACTTTCTCTTGAGATGCATCCTAGTGGAGACGTACAAAGAGAAATTCTTGATTTATGGCCGCAATTCCAAAGGGAATGGCAACATCTTGGGAATCTGATGTTAAAAGACCCTGTTTGCCAGCTTGTAAGAAAACTGGATGGGAAGCATATCCTCGACTCATAGAAGGCGTTTAAGCCGTTTCTGGACGTAAAACCAGAGGAAGATGTGAGCCACAATCACAACTACAATAAATGACTTCTCAGCTTTTGGTTTGATTTGCAATAACTTTATTTTGGTTTAATTTACGTGTTGTTCGATTTGTGTAATTATTCTCGTTTTTTTTTATTTGTCTTTTACAGTTGATTTTTTCTTCTCTTTTTGATTTTCTTCCTGAAAGCACGCAAAAATCTTTTGTTAGGTTAACATTTTCTTCTGACAGGTCAGATACACTTTCGGCGGCATTATTACTCTTGTCTGATTCACTACTCAGTCCTCTATATATTACACCATGTACTCATTCTCTTTCAGGCACTCGAAGAAAAAAAAAATGGAAAGTACTTCATCCCAGCGCATGAAAATTTTTTTGTGTCTTTGGAGGTGCTTATCCAGGGAAAAATAAGATATTCGCTGATGAAGCCATAAGAATTGGAGTAATACTTGCCCAACAAAAAATCCAGTTGATTTATGGAGGCGGTAGTACGGGTTTAATGGGAGCAGTCGCTACAGCAGCACACGCCGGAGGAAGTCCAGTTCTAGGAATCGTGCCAAAACTATTCACAGATTTTTGTGGACCTACCTTGGGCAAGGAAATACAAGTCTGGAGTATCCCTGAACGGATAACAATCATGTACCATTCTGCCGATGCATTCATTGCTTTACCAGGAGGTCTGGGTACATTGGAAGAAATAGCTTGCGTGGCTTCTTGGTCATCTTTGGTCACAAATAAGAAACCCATTGGTTTGCTTAATATTAATGGTTATTTTAGTAATTTGCTTTCATATTTAGATAATGCTGTGGATAATGGATTCATGTTTTCAGAGGCAAGGAGAACCATAATTTCTGCTACAACCATTGAAGATTTACTCAAAAAGCTCCAAGCTTATGAGTATTTATCTGCTACGGTTGTTTCGCAAACGCTCGGAAAAAGAAAAAGAGATATGGACGAGCAAGGAGTGGATTGCACTTTGTCTTTGTGACATTATCTAACATTTTGTTTGTTGTGTCTCAGTTATAATAAGTGGTTAGCAACCTCTACAGGTAATATCTCCTAAATTTTACCTTCTTAAAAAAAAAAAAAGTTTGTTGTGTTTTAAGCAATTTAAAAGTATTCATTCTGAACAAGGTCTGAGTAAGGGAGACTTGAGACATACCTTGTCAGTTTGATTTCTTCTTTTCAAAAAAAAAAAAAAGTTTGTTGTGTTTTAAGCAATTTAGAAGTATTCATTCTGAACAAGGTCTGAGTAAGGGAGACTTGAGACATATCTTGTCAGTTTGATTTTAATCTTTTTATGTTTACTTGTTAATTTTTGTTTAGTATTTTAGGATTATTTAGGTTGCATGAGTTTGTTTTGTTTTGAGTCTTAGTTGTTCCTATTCTTATGTTATTAGTTCTTTTCTCTTACACATGATTCTTTCATTTGGGTTAATAGACTTACATTGAGGACAATGTAAGAATTAAGTGTGGGGGAATGATTTAGGATTTCTTTTATTTTTGTCTATTATTTTTTTTTTATGAGTCTTTATTATTATTATTATTATTTTGTGTGTTTTAGTTCCTTTTTAATACAATGATGAGATATGAATTGCATAAGTCTAAAACAGATTTATTAGTGAGAAGATTTTCATGAGAATTGAGCTTGATGTCAACCTTTTTATGAGCCAATGTTAATATGATATGTTGATTGAGAAAGAAGCATGTTTAGACTTAATCTGACTTGTATAATCATCCTTGTGAGTTTTTGAGCCTATAATGATTGATGCATTATACAAATCAATCTAATTTCTTTCTTGAGTGCTCTTGTGATTACATGATTCTCTAGAACTTGCTTTAAACCGTTTGTAACTATATTGATACATGTGACAACATGAATATGATAGAGGCATTAGGATTATAACCAGAGCCAAACAGCCATCCATTATTAATGTTCCAAGAGAACACACCCTTAGTGAACCAATTTGAGCCTACATTGAATAAGCTATCTCTTTGGTAACCATAACTTGTCCCTAACCTAAATATACTTATATCTTTACCTTTGTTCCAAAGATGAATTAGCATGTTTTGAGACAAGTTGCAAAGACAAGGAAGATTTATTGAAAATTTGGGTTAGAAACAAGAAATAAGTGTGGGGGGAAAAGAAAGAAAAAAGTCAAGAGAAAAAGAAAGGGATCATTGTCAAATACATTCCCATATTAAAAAAAAATCTTCTCTTGAACTTCTAGTTAAAGTAAAGAAAAAGATGTTACAAAGTTGGTTAGAATGATGCAAAGGCTCAACATGAATATTTAGCCTATGTTATTATGTGCTTTATAAGAGTTTTGAGAAGTTTTATTTGTATGATCTTATTATGTCTCTAAACTCTATGAACTCTTTGGAACCTTTGTGATATCTTTATCCTTTTGTTCTTTAACCACATTATAACCCTTTGGCCCCATTACAACCTTGAATAAAGACCTCTTGATTTATGAAGTTGTATGATCTAAATAGTGGATAATAGGTGGACAAGCAAGCATATGGTAGAAGTGTTTTCATGAGATTGATTGAGTGTAAACACTTTACCATTACTTTAAAAAGTAAAAATCAAGAGAGTATCCCATGTGAGAAGTTGAGATTAAGTTTGAATATGCACTATTTTGATTGAAATATGTTATGTTAATATTGGCTTAACTCAAACAATTTACATTCAAGCAAGATTTTTTGTGAATTTCTTTAAGCTATTGATTAGTTTTTAAGACTTGTCCAATGATTATCTCTAATTTATATTGGAAGGATTAGTTATAATTATTATTTTTAGTTTTTCTTATGTCTTCAATGTTTGTGGGTATCGTCCTAGTAAACCCTCACGAGACTAAACTCGTCCACTAGGGACACCTAGGGGTTTAAAGGCTTGTGTCACATGCTAAGTGCCACCGTGATTTCCTACGAAAGTGGATTAGATTAGATTTTCTTATTTTATTTTTATTGAGTCGTTGCTAGGGACTAGCAACAATCTAAGTGTGGGGGTGTGATAACTCGTATAATTATATAGTTTTTAGTTATGTTTTATTATTGTTTTGTGTCAAATACGAGTTATTATTGTTTAGTCTAATTGTGTTTATGATCTTTTATATTTTTATGTAATTTGGTGTTTTTCACAAGTTTCTTTGAGTGATTTCAGATTACTAGAATTAAGGGCAAATCCAGTTCAGTTCCAATTCCGACACCTTTTGCCATATCAGCTATCTCTCGAGTTTCACTGAAGCAATAAGGCTGAAATTATAACCGTGCAAAGCTAAGAGGCATATCTATCTTTTTCATGTTTTACACTTCTTGAAACGGAGTCGTTTTCCCAAGCGAAATCGACCATCAAGTTGGCTGATGTGCAATGACGTCTGTGCTGACCTGTTTTCGTATTTTGCCCATATCTTCTTATCCACATCAGCCAATGAGCTGATTCCAACGGCTATGGATCAGTAACTGATAGGGGAACATTTTTCTAGAAGACCATGTGATCAGATCAGGCCTCCAAAATTGACAAAATCGACCATCAAGTTGACTGATCAAAATTGTCATACAATATGATGAAAATTGTTAGAAAAATGCACCCACCTATTATACCTACCTTTGAAATTCGTAAAGCTTGTCTCTTGTCATTTAGCCCTCCAAAATGTGTATAAATAGAGGGCCTTGGATGATTGTAAGGCATTGTACATTGGTAGGATATTAGCCATTGTAATAAAATTCTCTAAGTTTTCTTCTTCTTTCTTTTCTCTAGTTTTCTTTTTCTTTAGAAAGAGCAAGAGGTTGGATAATTAATATTCTTCTTCTTTTTCTTTCTTTCTTTTATTTTCTTCTTAGATTCTATTTAATTTTATGTTTATAATGCCTATGCTAGGCTAAACTTCTATTTGGTTAAGGGTGATTTCAAAGCCCTAGACATGTTTTGTGATTGATTTTCAGATTCTATCTATCATTAATTTTCTATCAAAGTTGCTTATGTTCTTCTACAAGAATTGTTCATGATGTTGTCTTGATTTATTTAGGTGTACAACTAGGTAGATCTTGATAATTATCTATTGCTAGTTTAGGAGTCTTGATCCGTGTAATTGTCTTGATTTCCTATTCATAAGTGGCAATTTGTGATTAATGATTATGGTCAAGTTTTCAATAATTGCAAAGTGGAACATAACCTAAGTTGAACAATCCGAGCTTATGTGTTTGTTGCTTAGATCAACCTATCTTTCTCATCATAAAGCTGCCATTAAATTGAATTTAGAGAGCTTATTCTAGGTTGTTTAATGGTTAGAGATTAAATAGAGAGCTTGTTCTATTTAACGACAAACTAAGGAAAGATTGGGATAACAGAGCTTGTTGTTATCTACGGTTGTTAACTTTGATAGTTGGTTGATATTGATAGATCTGAAATTGATTCTTAATGATGTCTAGTGGTGGAGAATGAAACCTTAACCATATTTTTCATATTTGATTCTTCTTACTTGTTTTCTTACTTTTCTAGTTTGCTTATTTTTAAAAGTATATTTATTTTTATTGGCTGGTTATACCGCCTAATTTGTATATTAACTTTGTTTTATTTTTATTGGCTGGTTATACCGCCTAATTTAGTATATATATTTTTATTGGCTGGTTATACCGCCTTGCATCTTATTCTTATTATTTACTTTAGTTTAAATCTGGCTTCAAAAACCCGTTTTCTTTTATTGTTCTTGAATTTAAGTTTTAAACTATTAACTTATAAACTAAAACCCAATCCCTGAGGACTCGACCCTTGCTAACTACTATACTTACAATTGATCTTTTTAGTGCAAGGCTAAATAAGATACACTCTTTTGGGTGCATCAAATTTTTGGTGATTTAGGATTTCTTTTATTTTTGTCTACTATTTTTTTTATGAGTCTTTATTATTATTATTATTATTATTTTGTGTGTTTTAGTTCCTTTTTAATACAATGATGAGATATGAATTGCATAAGTCTAAAACAGATTTATTAGTGAGAAGATTTTCATGAGAATTGAGCTTGATGTCAACCTTTTTATGAGCCAATGTTAATATGATATGTTGATTGAGAAAGAAGCATGTTTAGACTTAATCTGACGTGTATAATCATCCTTGTGAGTTTTTGAGCCTATAATGATTGATGCATTATACAAATCAATCTAATTTCTTTCTTGAGTGCTCTTATGATTACATGATTCTCTAGAACTTGCTTTAAACCGTTTTAGACTATATTGATACATGTGACAACATGAATATGATAGAGGCATTAGGATTATAACCAGAGCCAAACAGCAATCCATTATTAATGTTCCAAGAGAACACACCCTTAGTGAACCAATTTGAGCCTACATTGAATAAGCTATCTCTTTGGTAACCATAACTTGTCCCTAACCTAAATATACTTATATCTTTACCTTTGTTCCAAAGATGAATTAGCATGTTTTGAGACAAGTTGCAAAGACAAGAAAGATTTATTGAAAATTTGGGTTAGAAACAAGAAATAAGTGTGGGGGGAAAAGAAAGAAAAAAGTCAAGAGAAAAAGAAAGGGATCATTGTCAAATACATTCCCATATTAAAAAAAAATCTTCTCTTGAACTTCTAGTTAAAGTAAAGAAAAAGATGTTACAAAGTTGGTTAGAATGATGCAAAGGCTCAACATGAATATTTAGCCTATGTTATTATGTGCTTTATAAGAGTTTTGAGAAGTTTTATTTGTATGATCTTATTATGTCTCTAAACTCTATGAACTCTTTGGAACCTTTGTGATATCTTTATCCTTTTGTTCTTTAACCACATTATAACCCTTTGGCCCCATTACAACCTTGAATAAAGACCTCTTGATTTATGAAGTTGTATGATCTAAATAGTGGATAATAGGTGGACAAGCAAGCATATGGTAGAAGTGTTTTCATGAGATTGATTGAGTGTAAACACTTTACCATTACTTTAAAAAGTGAAAATCAAGAGAGTATCCCATGTGAGAAGTTGAGATTAAGTTTGAATATGCACTATTTTGATTGAAATATGTTATGTTAATATTGGCTTAACTCAAACAATTTACATTCAAGCAAGATTTTTTTTGAATTTCTTTAAGCTATTGATTAGTTTTTAAGACTTGTCCAATCATTATCTCTAATTTATATTGGAAGGATTAGTTATAATTATTATTTTTAGTTTTTCTTATGTCTTCAATGTTTGTGGGTATCGTCCTAGTAAACCCTCACGAGACTAAACTCGTCCACTAGGGACACCTAGGGGTTTAAAGGATTGTGTCACATGCTAACTGCCACCGTGATTTCCTACGAAAGTGGATTAGATTAGATTTTCTTATTTTATTTTTATTGAGTCGTTGCTAGGGACTAGCAACAATCTAAGTGTGGGGGTGTGATAACTCGTATAATTATATAGTTTTTAGTTATGTTTTATTATTGTTTTGTGTCAAATACGAGTTATTATTGTTTAGTCTAATTGTGTTTATGATCTTTTATATTTTTATGTAATTTGGTGTTTTTCACAAGTTTCTTTGAGTGATTTCAGATTCCTAGAATTAAGGGCAAATCCAGTTCAGTTCCAATTCTGACACCTTTTGCCATATCAGCTATATCTCGAGTTTCACTGAAGCAATAAGGCTGAAATTATAACCGTGCAAAGCTAAGAGGCATATCTATCTTTTTCATGTTTTACACTTCTTGAAACGGAGTCGTTTTCCCTAGCGAAATCGACCATCAAGTTGGCTGATGTGCAATGACGTTTGTGCTGACCTATTTTCGTATTTTGCCCATATCTTCTTATCCACATCAGCCAATGAGCTGATTCCAACGGCTATGGATCAGTAACTGATAGGGGAACATTTTTCTAGAAGACCATTTGATCAGATCAGGCCTCCAAAATTGACAAAATCGACCATCAAGTTGGCTGATCAAAATTGTCATACAATATGATGAAAATTGTTAGAAAAATGCACCCACCTATTATACCTACATTTGAAATTTGTAAAGCTTGTCTCTTGTCATTTAGCCCTCCAAAATGTGTATAAATAGAGGGCCTTGGATGATTGTAAGGCATTGTACATTGGTAGGATATTAGCCATTGTAATAAAATTCTCTAAGTTTTCTTCTTCTTTCTTTTCTCTAGTTTTCTTTTTCTTTAGAAAGAGCAAGAGGTTGGATAATTAATATTCTTCTTCTTCTTCTTTCTTTCTTTTATTTTCTTCTTAGATTCTATTTAATTTTATGCTTATAATGCCTATGCTAGGCTAAACTTCTATTTGGTTAAGGGTGATTTCAAAGCCCTAGACATGTTTTGTGATTGATTTTTCAGATTCTATCTATCATTAATTTTCTATCAAAGTTGCTTATGTTCTTCTACAAGAATTGTTCATGATGTTGTCTTGATTTATTTAGGTGTACAACTAGGTAGATCTTGATAATTATCTATTGCTAGTTTAGGAGTCTTGATCCGTGTAATTGTCTTGATTTCCTATTCATAAGTGCCAATTTGTGATTAATGATTATGGTCAAGTTTTCAATAATTGCAAAGTGGAACATAACCTAAGTTGAACAATCCGAGCTTATGTGTTTGTTGCTTAGATCAACCTATCTTTCTCATCATAAAGCTGCCATTAAATTGAATTTAGATAGCTTATTCTAGGTTGTTTAATGGTTAGAGATTAAATAGAGAGCTTGTTCTATTTAACGACAAACTAAGGAAAGATTGGGATAACAGAGCTTGTTGTTATCTACGGTTGTTAACTTTGATAGTTGGATGATATTTATAGATCTGAAATTGATTCTTAATGATGTCTAGTGGTGGAGAATGAAACCTTAACCATATTTTTCATATTTGATTCTTCTTACTTACTTGTTTTCTTACTTTTCTAGTTTGCTTATTTTTAAAAGTATATTTATTTTTATTGGCTGGTTATACCGCCTAATTTAGTATATATATTTTTATTGGCTGGTTATACCGCCTAATTTAGTATATATATTTTTATTGGCTGGTTATACCGCCTTGCATCTTATTCTTATTATTTACTTTAGTTTAAATCTGGCTTCAAAAACCCCTTTTCTTTTATTGTTCTTGAATTTAAGTTTTAAACTATTAACTTATAAACTAAAACCCAATCCCTGAGGACTCGACCCTTGCTAACTACTATACTTACAATTTATCTTTTTAGTGCAAGGTTAAATAAGATACACTCTTTTGGGTGCATCACAATCCACTCCTTGCTCGTCCATATCTTTTTTTCTTTTTCCGAGCGTTTGCGAAACAACCGTAGCAGATAAACACTCATAAGCTTGGAGCTTTTTGAGTAAATCTTCAATGGTTGTAGCAGAAATTATGGTTCTCCTTGCCTCTGAAAACATGAATCCATTTTCCACAGCATTATCTAAATATGAAAGCAAATTACTAAAATAACCATTAATATT
Organism: Fremontodendron californicum; assembly: GCA_030761205.1. Classification (NCBI taxonomy): domain Eukaryota; kingdom Viridiplantae; phylum Streptophyta; class Magnoliopsida; order Malvales; family Malvaceae; genus Fremontodendron; species Fremontodendron californicum. The sequence continues at coordinate 16,724,058 of JAULJL010000010.1, read as the reverse complement.
AAGCAAACCAATGGGTTTCTTATTTGTGACCAAAGATGACCAAGAAGCCACGCAAGCTATTTCTTCCAATGTACCCAGACCTCCTGGTAAAGCAATGAATGCATCGGCAGAATGGTACATGATTGTTATCCGTTCAGGGATACTCTAGACTTGTATTTCCTTACCCAAGGTAGGTCCACAAAAATCTGTGAATAGTTTTGGCACGATTCCTAGAACTGGACTTCCTCCAGCGTGTGCTGCTGTAGCGACTGCTCCCATTAAACCCGTACTACCACCTCCATAAATCAACTGGATCTTTTGTTGGGCAAGTATTACTCCAACTCTTATGGCTTCATCAGCGAATATGTTATTTTTCCCTGGATAAGCACCTCCAAAGACACAAATTTTTTCTGCAATCTTAATCTTTCAAATCGAACTTGGTAAAGCTTCAGTAAAATATTTCGAGGATAATGAGGAAATCGTTTCTGCAATCTTGTGAGAATATCATCCATCCTGAAAAAAAAAATGAAAAAAATTGAAAGAGAAATTGGAAGAGAAATTTATATACAATATCAGTTTTGTGGGTAGCTGATGGAACCGATTTAAATAATCACGGAGTACCGTTATCCGCCATTTAACCGGGGTTAAAAAAATTAAAAATTATATTTACATCTAGTTATTTTCAAAACAAGGATCAGAAAGAAAAACAAAATAAAAAGACTCAAAAACAAAACACTCTAAATAAAATCCTAAATTCTTCCCCCCACACATAATTCTTACATTGTCATTAATGTAATGCTATTAATCCCAAATGAAAGAATCATGTGTAAGTGAAAAGAACTAATAAACAAAATAAACTTATGCAGCCTAAATGAACTTAGAAACACTAAACACAATTAGCAAAGAAACATAAGAAAAAGATAAAGAAAAAGAGAGCAAATCTGTGGATGGCAGTTTGGCAATGCTTTCACTAATTAGGCTGCCTCCCCCAATTAGCACTTGATTTAGTGTTTTGAACCTAACCAACACCCCTTCTTGGCATTTTAGGCTTGTCAGGCTCATACATGAAATTTTCCAAATTTATGCGTTTGAGAGGAAGCTTTCTTTGCACAACAGTGGATGCATTCTCCATTACAAGTATTATTCCATCATCCTTTGTGGTGCATATGTCATCGAGGAATGGAGCATATTTTGATACTTGTTGAATGACCTCCACAAACAAGTTGTTTAAGGTTTCCGGCATGTGTTGTTCATGTTCTTCCTCCTTGAACTTTGCAAATCTACTAGGAAAAGGTGGAGAAGAAACATTATTAAAAAGTGAAACCTTAAACGTTACCTCAGGTGCCGAAATACTCTTATTTGGATCTTTGGCTTCATTATCCTCAAGAATAGAATCCATCTCTAATTTTGTTTCATCCTCATCTTGTTCCTCATTCTTCAAGGTCACAATAGTAGCATTCTCCTTTGGGTTAACCATCGTTTGGGCTGGGAGTTCTTCAGATCTTTGTGCTACCCATCCCACCATACTACTAGCCAATTGGCTCATTTGCTTTTCCAAACTCTGGATGCTTGCCCTTGTTTCCTATTGAAATTGCAAAGAATTAGTAACAAGAGAATAGACAAGATCTTCTAAAGAAGTACCTGAGTTTTGAGTCATATGTGGTGGTTGAAAAAGATCTAGTTCTTGAGACCATGATTGATTGAAGCTAGATGGATGAGTGTAATTGGCATAAGGATCTACTTCTTGGTAATTTTTCGAGTAGCCATAATTAGTATGATCCCACCATCCCTCATGGTAAGTGTTTGAGTAATGATCATACTGTTGGTCTTGGAACACTTGATGGCCTTGACATCCTCCCATGGCCAATTGTTGAACTGGGGAGGTGAGATTGGCTTGTTGATTCTCCATGTTCATGTATGCCACCAACTCTTCAAGTGTTAGATTGCTCAATTCCATTGTTTTTTTTTTTTTAAATTTGAAAAGAAAAACTTGTATGTACAAGAAAATAAAACTAATTAGAACTAAAAATAAGAATAAACCAAGTAACAAATAAACTAAAGAAAGCAATTCCCGGCAACGGCGCCAAAAATTTGATGCACCCAAAAGAGTGTATCTTATTTAACCTTGCACTAAAAAGATCAATTGTAAGTATAATGATTAGCAAGGGTCGAGTCCTCAGGGATTGGGTTTTAATCTATGAGTTATTAGTTTATAACTTACGTTCAAAGAAAACAATAAAAGAAAAGGGGTTTTTGAAGCCAGATTTAAACTAAAGTAAATAATAAGAATAAGATGCAAGGCGGTATAACCAGCCAATAAAAATATATATACTAAATTAGGCGGTATAACCAGCCAATAAAAATATATATACTAAATTAGGCGGTATAACCAGCCAATAAAAATAAAACAAAGTTAATATACAAATTAGGCGGTATAACCAGCCAATAAAAATAAATATACTTTTAAAAATAAGCAAACTAGAAAAGTAAGAAAACAAGTAAGTAAGAAGAATCAAATATGAAAAATATGGTTAAGGTTTCATTCTCCACCACTAGACATCATTAAGAATCAATTTCAAATCTATCAATATCAACCAACTATCAAAGTTAACAACCGTAGATAACAACAAGCTCTGTTATCCCAATCTTTCCTTAGTTTGTCGTTAAATAGAACAAGCTCTCTATTTAATCTCTAACCATTAAACAACCTAGAATAAGCTCTCTAAATTCAATTTAATGGCAGCTTTATGATGAGAAAGATAGGTTGATCTAAGCAACAAACACATAAGCTCGGATTGTTCAACTTAGGTTATGTTCCACTTTGCAATTATTGAAAACTTGACCATAATCATTAATCACAAATTGCCACTTATGAATAGGAAATCAAGACAATTACACGGATCAAGACTCCTAAACTAGCAATAGATAATTATCAAGATCTATCTAGTTGTACATCTAAATAAATCAAGACAACATCATGAACAATTCTTGTAGAAGAACATAAGCAACTTTGATAGAGAATTAATGATAGATAGAATCTAAAAATCAATCACAAAACATGTCTAGGGCTCTGAAATCACCCTTAACCAAATACAAGTTTAGCCTAGCATAGGCATTGTAAACATAAACATAAAATTAAAGAGAATCTAAGAAGGAAATAAAAGAAAGAAAGAAGAAGAAGAAAATAAAGAAAAAGAAAACTAGAGAAAAGAAAGAAGAAGAAAACTTAGAGAATTTTATTATAATGGCTAATATCCTACCAATGTACAATGCCTCATACAATCATCCAAGGCCCTATATTTATACATATTTTGGAGGACTAAATGACAAGAGACAAGCTTTACAAATTTCAAAGGTAGGTATAATAGGTGGGTGCATTTTTCTAACAATTTTCGTCATATTGTATGACAATTTTGATCAGCCAACTTAATGGTCGATTTTGTCAATATTGGATGCTTGATCTGATCACATGGTCTTCTAGAAAAATGTTCCCCTATCAGTTAGTGATCCATAGCCGTTGGAATCAGCTCTTTTGCTGATGTGGATCAGAAGATATGGGCAAAATACCAAAACAGGTCAGCACAAACGTCATTGCACATCAGCCAACTTGATGGTCGATTTCGCTAGGGAAAACGACTCCGTTTCAAGAAGTGTAAAACATGAAAACGTTAGATATGCCTCTTAACTTTGCACTGTTAAAATTTCAGCCTTATTGCTTCAGTGAAACTCCAGATATAGCTGATATGGCAAAAGGTGTCGGAACTGGAACTGAACTGAATTTGCCCTTAATTGTTGATTTAACCTACTAATCTGAAATCACTCAAAGAAACTCGTAAAAAACACCAAATTACATAAAAATATAAAAGATCATAAACACAATTAGACTAAGCAATAATAACTCGTATTTGACACAAAACAATAATAAAACATAACTAAAAACTATATAATTATACGAGTTATCACTCAAAGAAACTTGTGAAAAACACCAAATTACATAAAAATATAAAAGATCATAAACACAATTAGACTAAACAATAATAACTCATATTTGACACAAAACAATAATAAAACATAACTAAAAACTATATAATTATACGAGTTATCACACCCCCACACTTAGATTGTTGCTAGTCCCTAGCAACGACTCAATAAAATAAGAAAATCTAATCTAATCCATTTTCGTAGGAAATCACGGTGGCACTTAGCATGTGACACAAGCCTTTAAACCCCTAGGTGTCCCTAGTGGACGAGTTTAGTCTCGTGAGGGTTTACTAGAACGATACCCACAAACATTGAAGACATAAGAAAAACTAAAAATAATAATTATAACTAATCCTTCCAATATAAATTAGAGATAATCATTGGACAAGTCTTAAAAACTAATCAATAGCTTAAAGAAATTCACAAAAATTCTTGCTTGAATGTAAATAGTTTGAGTTCAGCCAATATTAACATAACATATTTCAATCAAAATAGTGCATATTCAAACTTAATCTCAACCTCTCACATGGGATACTCTCATGATTTTCACTCTTTAAAGTAGTGGTAAAGTGTTTACACTCAATCAATCTCATGAAAATAGTTCTACCATATGCTTGCTTGTCCACCTATTCTCCACTAAAAGATCATGCAACTACATAAATCAAGAGGTCTTTAATCAAGGTTGTAATGGGGCCAATGGGTTTGTAATGTGGTTGAAGAACAAAAGGATAAAGATATCACAAAGGTTCCAAAGAGTTCATAAAGTTTAGAGACATAAAAAGATCATACAAAGAAACTTCTCAAAACTCTTTACAAGTACATAGTCACCTAGGCCGGATATTCATGTTGGGCCTTTTCTTCATTCTAAACAACTTTGTAACATCTTTTTCTTTTTCCACAAATTCAAGAGATGATTCATATTTTTTTTTTTACATAGGAATATATTTGCCAGTATTCCATTTCTTTTTCTCTTGACTTTTCTTTTCTTTTCCCCCCACACTTATTTCTTGTTTCTAACCCAAATTTTTAACTAAAAATATCCCTTGTTTTTTTGCAATATGTCTCAAAATATATAATCCATCTTTAGAACAAGGGTAAGGATATAAGTATATTTAGGCTAGGTGTAAGTTGTGGTTACCAATAAAACAGCATATTTAATGTAGGCTCAAATTGGCTCACTAGTGGGGATGTTCTCTTAGAACATTAATAATGGATGGCTGTTTGGCTCTGGTTATAATCCTAATGCCTCTATCATATTCATGTTGTCACATGTATCAATATAGTCTCAAACGGTTTAAAGCAAGTTCTAGAGAATCATGTAATCATAAGAGCACTCAAGAAAGAAATTAGATTGATTTGTATAATGCATCAATCATTATAGGCTCAAAAACTCACAAGGATGATTATACAAGTCAGATTAAGTCTAAACATGCTTCTTTCTCAATCAACATATCATATTAACATTGGCTCATAAAAAGGTTGACATCAAGCTCAATTCTCATGAAAATCTTCTCACTAATAAATCTGTTTTAGACTTATGCAATTCATATCTCATCATTGTATTAAAAAGGAACTAAAACACACTAAAAAATAATAATAATAATAATAAAGACTCATAAAAAAAAAAATAGTAGACAAAAATAAAAGAAATCCTAAATCATTCCCCCCACACTTAATTCTTACATTGTCCTCAATGTAAGTCTATTAACCCAAATGAAAGAATCATGTGTAAGAGAAAAGAACTAATAACATAAGAATAGGAACAACTAAGACTCAAAACAAAACAAAACCATGCAACCTAAATAATCCTAAAATACTAAACAAAAATTAACAAGTAAACATAAAAAGATTAAAATCAAACTGACAAGGTATGTCTCAATTCTCCCTTACTCAGACCTTGTTCAGAATGAATACTTTTAAATGGCTTAAAACACAAATTTCTTTTTTTTTTTTTTTTTTTTGAAGGTAAAATTTAGGATATATTACCTGTAGAGGTTGCTAACCACTTATTATAACTGAGACACAACAAACAAAATGTTAGATAATGTCACAAAGACAAAGTGCAATCCACTCCTTGCTCGTCCATATCTCTTTTTCTTTTTCCGAGCGTTTGCGAAACAACCGTAGCAGATAAACACTCATAAGCTTGGAGCTTTTTGAGTAAATCTTCAATGGTTGTAGCAGAAATTATGGTTCTCCTTGCCTCTGAAAACATGAATCCATTATCCACAGCATTATCTAAATATGAAAGCAAATTACTAAAATAACCATTAATATTAAGCAAACCAATGGGTTTCTTATTTGTGACCAAAGATGACCAAGAAGCCACGCAAGCTATTTCTTCCAATGTACCCAGACCTCCTGGTAGAGCAATGAATGCATCGGCAGAATGGTACATGATTGTCATCCGTTCAGGGATACTCCAGACTTGTATTTCCTTACCCACGGTAGGTCCACAAAAACCTGTGAATAGTTTTGGCACGATTCCTAGAACTGGACTTCCTCCGACGTGTGCTGCTGTAGCGACTGCTCCCATTAAACCCGTACTACCGCCTCCATAAATCAAGTGGATCTTTTGTTGGGCAAGTATTACTCCAACTCTTATGGCTTCATCAGCGAATATGTTATTTTTCCCTGGATAAGCACCTCCAAAGACACAAATTTTTTTAATGCGCTGGGACGAAGTACTTTCCATTTTTTTTTAATTGTCGAGTGCCTGAAAGAGAATGAGTACATGGTGTAATATATAGAGGACTGAGTAGTAAATCAGACAAGAGTAATAATGTCGCCGAAAGTGTATCTGACCTGTCAGAAGAAAATGTTAACCTAACAAAAGATTTTTGCGTGATTTCAGGAAGAAAAAATCAACCGTAAAAGACAAATAAAAAAAAACGAGAATAATTACACAAATCGAACAACACGTAAATTAAACCAAAATAAAGTTATTGCAAATCAAACCAAAAGCTGAGAAGTCATTTATTGTAGTTGTGATTGTGGCTCACATCTTTCTCTGGTTTTACGTCCAGAAATGGCTTAAACGCCTTCTATGAGTCGAGGATATGCTTCCCATCCAGTTTTCTTACAAGCTGGCAAACAGGGTCTTTTAACATCAGATTCCCAAGATGTTGCCATTCCCTTTGGAATTGCGGCCATATATCAAGAATTTCTCTTTGTACGTCTCCACTAGGATGCGTCTCAAGAGAAAGTTGGATATTACCCAAATTCTCCTTACTCAGTCCATCCTTAATGAATTCAATTTTATCATCTCGATTAGAGGACGGAATCCCAATAGAACGACATTTACCGTTACACGTCCATCGTGCACATTTGTGGCAGTTTGAACCCATGCGCTTTGCTCGTCGCTTCTTTGCAAAAGTGCTTCTACCTGTACCTGGTAAATGCAAAACAGGAAGATATTCATCTTCACGTACCTTGGCTTCAATTATCCAACGTATGTCTTCAGGAATCCCTTTGTGCATAAGCATTCTTAATCTTTCAAATCGAACTTGGTAAAGCTTCAGTAAAATATTTCGAGGAAAAGGAGGAAATCGTTTCTGCAATCTTGTGAGAATATCATCCATCCTGAAAAAAAAAATGAAAAAAATGAAAGAGAAATTGGAAGAGAAATTTATATACAATATCAGTTTTGTGGGTAGCTGATGAAACCGATTTAAATAATCACGGAGTACCGTTATCTGCCATTTAACCGAGGTAAAAAAAATAAAAATTATATTTACATCTAGTTATTTTCAAAACAAGGATCAGAAAGAAAAACAACATAAAAAAAACTCAAAAACAAAACACTCTAAATAAAATCCTAAATTCTTCCCCCTACACATAATTTTTACATTGTCCTCAATGTAATGCTATTATCCCCCAATGCAAGAATTATATGTAAGAGAAAAAAAACTTTTAAACAAAAGAAAAGAAAAACAATAAAAGATAGAATGATGGAGAGTAAGGAATATGCAAATCTGATATAATAGATGCTCTCCATCCTTTTGGGTTGCCTCCCAAGAAGCGCTTGGTTTATTGTCCTCAGCCTGACTTAGACCCATGCCATTATTATTCAACATACTTTGGCTCAAAAAGTGGAAACTCCTCCACATCTTGTATTGGAAAGTTCTCATAGTAAGGCTTCAATCTATGACCATTTACTTTGAATGCCTTATATGTTTTTGGGCTTTGGATTTCAACTGCACCATGAGTAAATACATTAGTAATAACAAAAGGTCCAACCCAACGAGAACGTAACTTACCTGGATATAACTTAAGGCGTGAATGGAAGAGAAGAACTTTTTGTCCAACAACAAAGTCCTTTCTTGATATCATCTTGTCATGGAATGCCTTAGTCTTTTCCTTGTAAATCCTAGAATTCTGATAGGCATCATTCCTTATCTCCTCTAATTCTTGTAGGTCAAGTTTTCTTTTCTTTCCTGTCTCATCCATCTCCATGTTGCATTGTTTGATAGCCCAATATGATTTATGTTCCAATTCAACCGGAAGATGACAAGGCTTACCATAAACAAGTCGATAAGGAGACATACCAATGGGTGTCTTATATGCTGTCCTATAAGCCCAAAGTGCATTATCAAGTCGTGAACTCCAATCCTTCCTATTTGGATTAACTGTCTTTTCAAGGATGGACTTAACTTCTCGGTTTGACACTTCAGCTTGCCCACTAGTTTGAGGATGATATGAGGTGGAGACCTTGTGTGTGATGTTATACTTCCTCAAAAGTGCTTCCATAGTCCTATTGCAAAAGTGAGTACCTCTATCGCTGATTATGGCCTTTGGTGTTCCAAACCTAGCAAAGATGTTAGTCTTGACAAAATCTGAAACAACTTTAGAGTCATTAGTCCTAGTGGATTTTGCTTCCACCCACTTTGAAACATAATCAACGGCAAGTAAAATATAAAGATTACCAAAAGAAGGAGGAAAAGGTCCCATGAAATCCATGCCCCATACATCAAAAATTTCAACAATAAGTATTGGAGTTTGAGGCATTTCATTTCTAGCACCTAAGTTACCTGTTCTTTGGCAACGATCACATGACTTGCAAAAGAGGTATGCATCTTTGAATATGGTAGGCCAATAAAATCCAGAATCAAGAACTTTCATGGCTGTTCTTTTGGATCCAAAGTGTCCTCCACATGCATAAGAGTGACAAAAGGTGAGAATAGATTGAAATTCAGTTTCGAGTACACACCTTCTTATAATCTGATCGGAGCAATGCTTCCAAAGGTAAGGATCATCCCATATGTAGTATTTGGCATCACTCTTGATCTTATTTCTTTGAGCTTGTGTCAACTCTTGTGGCAACTTCTTGGTAACTAAGTAATTAACAATATCAGCATACCAAGGAGTTGTTGTACTTATAAAAAGAAGTTGCTCATCCGGAAAGTTCTCATTCAAGGGTAGTGCATCCTCTTCATGAACTAAACGGCTAAGATGGTCCGCAACCAGGTTGTCACTACCTCTCTTATCTTTTATCTCCAAATCAAACTCTTGTAAGAGAAGTATCCATCTAATCAACCTTGGTTTGGCCTCCTTTTTAGTGAGCAAGTACTTAAGGGCTGCATGGTCAGAATATACAATTACTTTAGTACCAATTAAATAAGATCGAAATTTTTCTAAAGCAAATACAACAGCCAAAAGTTCTTTTTCAGTAGTGGAATAGTTCAATTGAGCATCATTAAGAGTTCGGGAGGCATAATAAATGGCATGTGAGGCTTTGCCAACCCGTTGGCCCAAAACAGCTCCAATGGCATAGTCACTAGCATCACACATGATTTCAAAAGGTACATTCCAATCTGGTGGTTGGATGATAGGAGCTGATGTCAAGAGTCCCTTCAATGTTTCAAACGCCTCTTTGCATTTATCATCAAAGTGGAAAACCACATCTTTTTGTAGTAGCTTGCAAAGAGGTAATGTGATCTTTGAGAAGTCTTTGATAAATCTCCTATAGAAACCTGCATGTCTGATGCACCCAAAAGAGTGTATCTTATTTAACCTTGCACTAAAAAGATAAATTGTAAGTATAGTAGTTAGCAAGGGTCGAGTCCTCAGGGATTGGGTTTTAGTTTATAAGTTAATAGTTTAAAACTTAAATTCAAGAACAATAAAAGAAAAGGGGTTTTTGAAGCCAGATTTAAACTAAAGTAAATAATAAGAATAAGATGCAAGGCGGTATAACCAGCCAATAAAAATATATATACTAAATTAGGCGGTATAACCAGCCAATATATATACTAAATTAGGCGGTATAACCAGCCAATAAAAATAAAACAAAGTTAATATACAAATTAGGCGGTATAACCAGCCAATAAAAATAAATATACTTTTAAAAATAAGCAAACTAGAAAAGTAAGAAAACAAGTAAGTAAGAAGAATCAAATATGAAAAATATGGTTAAGGTTTCATTCTCCACCACTAGACATCATTAAGAATCAATTTCAGATCTATCAATATCAACCAACTATCAAAGTTAACAACCGTAGATAACAACAAGCTCTGTTATCCCAATCTTTCCTTAGTTTGTCGTTAAATAGAACAAGCTCTCTATTTAATCTCTAACCATTAAACAACCTAGAATAAGCTCTCTAAATTCAATTTAATGGCAGCTTTATGATGAGAAAGATAGGTTGATCTAAGCAACAAACACATAAGCTCGGATTGTTCAACTTAGGTTATGTTCCACTTTGCAATTATTGAAAACTTGACCATAATCATTAATCACAAATTGCCACTTATGAATAGGAAATCAAGACAATTACACGGATCAAGACTCCTAGACTAGCAATAGATAATTATCAAGATCTATCTAGTTGTACACCTAAATAAATCAAGACAACATCATGAACAATTCTTGTAGAAGAACATAAGCAACTTTGATAGAAAATTAATGATAGATAGAATCTGAAAATCAATCACAAAACATGTCTAGGGCTTTGAAATCACCCTTAACCAAATAGAAGTTTAGCCTAGCATAGGCATTGTAAACATAAACATAAAATTAAAGAGAATCTAAGAAGGAAATAAAAGAAAGAAAAAGAAGAAGAAAATAAAGAAAAAGAAAACTAGAGAAAAGAAAGAAGAAGAAAACTTAGAGAATTTTATTACAATGGCTAATTTCCTACCAATGTACAATATCTTACAATCATCCAAGGCCCTCTATTTATACACATTTTGGAAGGCTAAATGACAAGAGACAAGCTTTACAAATTTCAAAGGTAGGTATAATAGGTGGGTGCATTTTTCTAACAATTTTCGTCATATTGTATGACAATTTTGATCAGCCAACTTGATGGTCGATTTTGTCCATTTTGGAGGCCTGATCTGATCACATGGTCTTCTAGAAAAATGTTCCCCTGTCAGTTACTGATCCATAGCCGTTGGAATCAGCTCATTTTCTGATGTGGATAAGACGATATGGGCAAAATACGAAAACAGGTCAGCACAGACGTCATTGCACATCAGCCAACTTGATGGTCGATTTCGCTAGGGAAACCGACTCCGTTTCAAGAAGTGTAAAACATGAAAAAGATAGATATGCCTCTTAACTTTGCACGGTTAAAATTTCAGCCTTATTGCTTCAGTGAAACTCGAGATATAGCTGATATGGCAAAAGGTGTGGGAACTGGAACTGAACTCGATTTGCCCTTAATTCTAGTAATCTGAAACCACTCAAACAAACTTGTGAAAACCACCAAATTACATAAAAATATAAAAGATCATAAACACAATTAGACTAAACAATAATAACTCATATTTGACACAAAACAATAATAAAACATAACTAAAAACTATATAATTATACGAGTTATCACACCCCCACACTTAGATTGTTGCTAGTCCCTAGCAACGACTCAATAAAATAAGAAAATCTAATCTAATCCATTTTCGTAGGAAATCACGGTGGCACTTAGCATGTGACACAAGCCTTTAAACCCCTAGGTGTCCCTAGTGGACGAGTTTAGTCTTGTGAGGGTTTACTAGAACGATACCCACAAACATTGAAGACATAAGAAAAACTAAAAATAATAATTATAACTAATCCTTCCAATATAAATTAGAGATAATCATTGGACAAGTCTTAAAAACTAATCAATAGCTTAAAGAAATTCACACAAATTCTTGCTTGAATGTAAATAGTTTGAGTTAAGCCAATATTAACATAACATATTTCAATCAAAATAGTGCATATTCAAACTTAATCTCAACCTCTCACATGGGATACTCTCATGATTTTCACTCTTTAAAGTAGTGGTAAAGTGTTTACACTTAATCAATCTCATGAAAATAGTTCTACCATATGCTTGCTTGTCCACCTATTCTCCACTAAAAGATCATGCAACTTCATAAATCAAGAGGTCTTTAATCAAGGTTGTAATGGGGCCAAGGGGTTTGTAATGTGGTTGAAGAACAAAAGGATAAAGATATCACAAAGGTTCCAAAGAGTTCATAAAGTTTAGAGACATAAAAAAAATTATACACAGAAACTTCTCAAAACTCTTTACAAGCACATAGTCACCTAGGCCGGATATTCATGTTGGGCCTTTTCTTCATTCTAAACAACTTTGTAACATCTTTTTCTTTTTCCACAAATTCAAGAGATGATTCATATTTTTTTTTTTACATAGGAATGTATTTGCCAGTATTCCATTTCTTTTTCTCTTGACTTTTCTTTTCTTTTCCCCCCACACTTATTTCTTGTTTCTAATCCAAATTTTCAATAGATCTTCCTTGTCTTTGCAACTTGTCTCAAAACATGCTAATTCATCTTTGGAACAAAGGTAAAGATATAAGTATATTTAGGTTAGGGACAAGTTATGGTTACCAAAGAGATAGCTTATTCAATGTAGGCTCAAATTGGTTCACTAAGGGTGTGTTCTCTTGGAACATCAATAAGGGATGGCTGTTTGGCCCTAGTTAAAAAGTCCTAATGCCTCTATCATATTCATGTTGTTACATGCATCAATATAGTCTCAAATGGTTTAAAGCAAGTTCTAGAGAATCATGTAATCATAAGAGCACTCAAGAAAGAAATTAGATTGATTTGTATAATGCATCAATCATTATAGGCTCAAAAACTCACAAGGATGATTATACAAGTCAGATTAAGTCTAAACATGCTTCTTTCTCAATCAACATATCATATTAACATTGGCTCATAAAAAGGTTGACATCAAGCTCAATTCTCATGAAAATCTTCTCACTAATAAATCTGTTTTAGACTTATGCAATTCATATCTCATCATTGTATTAAAAAGGAACTAAAACACACTAAAAAAATAATAATAATAATAAAGACTCATAAAAAAAAATAATAGACAAAAATAAAAGAAATCCTAAATCATTCCCCCCACACTTAATTCTTACATTGTCCTCAATGTAAGTCTATTAACCCAAATGAAAGAATCATGTGTAAGGAACAACTAAGACTCAAAACAAAACAAACTCATGCAACCTAAATAATCCTAAAATACTAAACAAAAATTAACAAGTAAACATAAAAAGATTAAAATCAAACTGACAAGGTATGTCTCAAGTCTCCCTTACTCAGACCTTGTTCAGAATGAATACTTCTAAATTGCTTAAAACACAACAAACTTTTTTTTTTTTTAATTAGCAAAATATGTCCCTTACCCCCTACTAAAATATGACATTGTCCCCAACGTCAAATTTTAAAGGTAGAATTTAGGAGATATTACCTGCAGAGGTTGCTAACCACTTATTATAACTGAGACACAACAAGCAAAATGTTAGATAATGTCACAAAGACAAAGTGCAATCCACTCCTTGCTCGTCCATATCTCTTTTTCTTTTTCCGAGCGTTTGCGAAACAACCGTAGCAGATAAACACTCATAAGCTTGGAGCTTTTTGAGTAAATCTTCAATGGTTGTAGCAGAAATTATGGTTCTCCTTGCCTCTGAAAACATGAATCCATTATCCACAGCATTATCTAAATATGAAAGAAAATTACTAAAATAACCATTAATATTAAGCAAACCAATGGGTTTCTTATTTGTGACCAAAGATGACCAAGAAGCCACGCAAGCTATTTCTTCCAATGTACCCAGACCTCCTGGTAAAGCAATGAATGCATCGGCAGAATGGTACATGATTGTTATCCGTTCAAGGATACTCCAGACTTGTATTTCCTTACCCACGGTAGGTCCACAAAAATCTGTGAATAGTTTTGGCACGACTCCTAGAACTGGACTTCCTCCGGCGTGTGCTGCTGTAGCAACTGCTCCCATTAAACCCGTACTACCGCCTCCATAAATCAACTGGATCTTTTGTTGGGCAAGTATTACTCCAACTCTTATGGCTTTATCAGCGAATATGTTATTTTTCCCTGGATAAGCACCTCCAAAGACACAAATTATTTTAATGCGTTGGGACGAAGTACTTTCCATTTTTTTTTTCTTTTTTTTTTCGAGTGCCTGAAAGAGAATGAGTACATGGTGTAATATATAGAGGACTGAGTAGTAAATCAGACAAGAGTAATAATGTCGCCGAAAGTGTATCTGACCTGTCAGAAGAAAATGTTAACCTAACAAAAGATTTTTGCGTGATTTCAAGAAGAAAATCAAAAAGAGAAGAAAAAATCAACCGTAAAAGACAAATAAAAAAAACGAGAATAATTACACAAATCGAACAACACGTAAATTAAACCAAAGTAAAGTTATTGCAAATCAAACCAAAAGCTGAGAAGTCATTTATTGTAGTTGTGATTGTGGCTCACATCTTCCTCTGGTTTTACGTCCAGAAACGGCTTAAACGCCTTCTATGAGTCGAGGATATGCTTCCCATCCAGTTTTCCAAGCTGGCAAACAGGGTCTTTTAACATCAGATTCCCAAGATGTTGCCATTCCCTTTGAAATTGCGACCATAAATCAAGAATTTCTCTTTGTACGTCTCCACTAGGATGCGTCTCAAGAGAAAGTTGGATATTACCCAAATTCTCCTTACTCAGTCCATCCTTAATGAATTCAATTTTATCATCTCGATTAGAGGACGGAATCCCAATAGAACGACATTTACCGTTACACGTCCATCGTGCACATTTGTGGCAATTTGAACTCATGCGCTTTGCTCGTCGCTTCTTTGCAAAAGTGCTTCTACCTGTACCTGGTAAATGCAAAACAGGAAGATATTCATCTTCACGTACCTTGGCTTCAATTATCCAACGTATGTCTCCAGGAATCCCTTTGTGCATAAGCATTCTTAATCTTTCAAATCGAACTTGGTAAAGCTTCAGTAAAATATTTCGAGGAAAAGGAGGAAATCGTTTTTGCAATCTTGTGAGAATATCATCCATCCTGAAAAAAAAAAGGAAAAAAATTGAAAGAGAAATTGGAAGAGAAATTTATATACAATATCAGTTTTGTGGGTAGCTGATGGAACCGACTTAAATAATCACGGAGTACCGTTATCCGCCATTTAACCGGGGTTAAAAAATTATATTTACATCTAGTTATTTTCAAAACAAGGATCAGAAAGAAAAACAACATAAAAAGACTCAAAAATAAAACACTCTAAATAAAATCCTAAATTCTTCCCCCCACACTTAATTCTTACATTGTCATTAATGTAATGCTATTATCCCCCAATGCAAGAATTATATGTAAGAGAAAAGAACTATTAAACAAAAGAAACTTATGCAGCCTAAATGAACTTAAAAGCAGTAAACACAATTAACAAAGAAACATAAGAAATAAGATAAAGAAAAAGATAGCAAATCTGAGGATGGCAGTTTGGCAATGCTTTCACTAATTAGGCTGCCTCCCCCAATTAGCACTTGATTGATTGTTTTCAGCCTAGCCAATTCCCCTTCTTGGCTTTTTAGGATTGTTAGGCTCATACATGAAACTTCCCAAATTTGAGCGTTTGATAGGAAGCTTTCTTTGCACAAAACTGGATGCATTCTCCATCACAAGTATTATTCCATCATCCTTTGTGGTGCATATCTCATCGAGGAATGGAGCATATTTTGGTACTTGTTGAATGGCATTCACAAACAAACTGTTTAAGGTTTCCAGCATGTTTTGTTCATGTTCCTCCTCCTTGAACTTTGCGAATCTACTAGGGAAAGGTGGAGAAGAAACATTAGTAAAAATTGGAATCTTAAACTGATAACTCGTATAATTATATAGTTTTTAGTTATGTTTTATTATTGTTTTGTGTCAAATACGAGTTATTATTGTTTAGTCTAATTGTGTTTATGATCTTTTATATTTTTATGTAATTTGGTGTTTTTCACAAGTTTCTTTGAGTGATTTCAGATTACTAGAATTAAGGGCAAATCCAGTTCAGTTCCAGTTCCGACACCTTTTCCCATATCAGCTATATCTGGAGTTTCACTGAAGCAATAAGGCTGAAATTTGTAGCCGTGCAAAGCTAAGAGGCATATCTATCTTTTTCATGTTTTACACTTCTTGAAACGGAGTCGTTTTCCCTAGCGAAATCGACCATCAAGTTGGCTGATGTGCAATGACGTCTGTGCTGACCTGTTTTCGTATTTTGCTCATATCTGCTTATCCACATCAGAAAATGAGCTGATTCTAATGGCTATGGATCCGTAACTGATACGGGAACCTTTGTCTAGAAGACCATATGATCAGATCAGGCCTCTAATATTGACGAAATCGACCATCAAGTTGGCTGATGTGCAATGACGTCTGTGCTGACCTGTTTTCGTATTTTGCCCATATCTGCTTATCCACATCAGCAAATGAGCTGATTCTAACGGCTATGGATCCGTAACTGATAGGGGAACCTTTTTCTAGAAGACCATGTGATCGGATCAGGCCTCCAACATTGACAAAATCGACCATCAAGTTGGCTGATCAAAATTGTCATACAATATGACGAAAATTGTTAGAAAAATTCACCCACCTATTATACCTACCTTTGAAATTTGTAAAGCTTGTCTCTTGTCATTTAGCCCTCCAAAATGTGTATAAATAGAGGGCCTTGGATGATTGTAGAGGATCATATTGTACATAGGTAGGATATTAGCCATTGTAATAAAATTCTCTAAGTTTTCTTCTTCTTTCTTTTCTCTAGTTTTCTTTTTCTTTAGAAAGAGCAAGAGGTTGGATAATTAATATTCTTCTTCTTCTTCTTTCTTTCTTTTATTTTCTTCTTAGATTCTATTTAATTTTATGTTTATGTTTACAATACCTATGCTAGGCTAAACTTCTATTTGGTTAAGGGTGATTTCAAAGCCCTAGACATATTTTGTGATTGATTTTCAGATTCTATCTATCATTAATTTTCTATCAAAGTTGCTTATGTTCTTCTACAAGAATTGTTCATGATGTTGTCTTGATTTATTTAGGTGTACAACTAGATAGATCTTGATAATTATCTATTGCTAGTTTAGGAGTCTTGATTTCCTATTCATAAGTTGCAATTTGTGATTAATGATTATGGTCAAGTTTTCAATAATTGCAAAGTGGGACATAACCTAAGTTGAACAATCCGAGCTTATGTGTTTGTTGCTTAGATCAACCTATCTTTCTCATCATAAAGCTGCCATTAAATTGAATTTAGAGAGCTTATTCTAGGTTGTTTAATGGTTAGAGATTAAATAGAGAGCTTGTTCTATTTAACGACAAACTAAGGAAAGATTGGGGTAACAGAGCTTGTTGTTATCTACGGTTGTTAACTTTGATAGTTGGTTGATAATGATAGATCTGAAATTGATTCTTAATGATGTCTAGTGGTGGAGAATGAAACCTTAACCATATTTTTCATATTTGATTCTTCTTACTTACTTGTTTTCTTACTTTTAGTTTGCTTATTTTTAAAAGTATATTTATTTTTATTGGCTGGTTATACCGCCTAATTTGTATATTAACTTTGTTTTATTTTTATTGGCTGGTTATACCGCCTAATTTAGTATATATATTTTCATTGGCTGGTTATACCGCCTAATTTAGTTTATATATTTTTATTGGCTGGTTATACCGCCTTGCATCTTATTCTTATTATTTACTTTAGTTTAAATCTGGCTTCAAAAACCCCTTTTCTTTTATTGTTCTTGAATTTAAGTTTTAAACTATTAACTTATAAACTAAAACCCAATCCCTAAGGACTCGACCCTTGCTAACTACTATACTTACAATTTATCTTTTTAGTGCAAGGTTAAATAAGATACACTCTTTTGGGTGCATCAAATTTTTGGCGCCGTTGCCGGGGATTGTTTTCTTTAGTTTATTTGTTACTTGGTTTATTCTTATTTTCAGTTCTAATTAGTATTATTTTCTTGTACATACATATTTTTCTTTTCAAATTTAAAAAAAAAAAAGATGGAATTGAGCAATCTAACACTTGAAGAGTTGGTGGCATACATGAACATGGAGAATCAACAAGCCAATTTCACCTCCCTAGTTCAACAATTGGCCATGGGAGGATGTCAAGTCCATAAATGGTTCCAAGACCAACAATATGATCATTACTCAAACACTTACCATGAGGGATGGTGGGATCATACTAATTATGGCTACTCGAAAAATTACCAAGAAGTAGATCCTTATGCCAATTACACTCATCCATCTAGCTTCAATCAATCATGGTCTCAAGAACCAGATCTTTTTCAACCACCACATATGACTCAAAACTCAGGTTCTTCTTTAGAAGATCTTGTACATTCTCTTGTTACTGATACTTTGCAATTTCAACAGGAAACAAGGGCAAGCATCCAGAGTTTGGAAAGGCAAATAAGCCTATTGGCTAGTAGTATGGTGGAATTAGTAGCAGAAAAATCTCTAGCACTCCCTTCCCAAACGGTGATTAACCCAAAGGAGAATGCTACTATTGTGACCTTGAGAAATGAGGAACAAGATGAGGATGAGACAAAACCAAAGATGGATTCACTTCTTAAGGATAATGAAGCCACCATTCAAATTGAGAGTACTTTGACACCTCAGGTAGCTTTTAAGGTTCTTATTTCTACTAATGTTCCTTCTCCACTTTTTCCTAGCAGATTTGCAAAGTCCAAGAAGGAGGAACATGAACAACAATTTTTGGAAACCTTAAACAGCTTGCTTGTGGATGCCATTAGACAAGTACCAAGATATGCACAATTCCTCAAAGAGCTATACCCCACCAAGAATGATGAAATAATACGTGTGGGGGAGAATGCATTGGCTGTTTTGCAAAGAAAATTTCCTCCAAAACGCAAAAATCCGAGAAGTTTCATGTCTAAGCCAAAAGATCCTAAAAAGCCAAGAAAGGGAATTGGCTAGGCTGAAAACAATCAATCAAGTGCTAATTGGCGGAGGCAGCCTAATTAGTGAAAGAATTGCCAACCTTCCATATTCAGATTTGCTTTCTCTTTCTTTTTCTTTTTCTTTTATTATTTTTATTGTTTTATTTTTATTTCTTATGTTTCTTTGTTAATTGTGTTTACTGTTTTTTAAGTTCATTTAGGCTGCATAAGTTTCTTTTGTTTAATAGTTCTTTTCTCTTACATATAATTCTTGCATTGGGGGATAATAGCATTACATTAATGACATTGTAAGAATTATGTTTGGGGGGAAGAATTTAGGATTTTATTTAGAGTGTTTTGTTTTTGAGTTTTTTTTTTTTTTATGTTGTTTTTCTTTCTGATCCTTGTTTTGAAAATAACTAGATGTAAATATAATTTTTTTTAACCCCGGTTAAATGGCGGATAACGGTACTCCGTGATTATTTAAGTCGGTTCCATCAGCTACCCACAAAACTGATATTGTATATAAATTTCTCTTTCATTTTTTTCATTTTTTTTTCAGGATGGATGATATTCTCACAAGATTGCAGAAACGATTTCCTCCTTTTCCTCGAAATATTTTACTGAAGCTTTACCAAGTTCGATTTGAAAGATTAAGAATGCTTATGCACAAAGGGATTCCTGACGACATACGTTGGATAATTGAAGCCAAGGTACGTGAAGATGAATATCTTCCTATTTTGCATTTACCAGGTACAGGTAGAAGCACTTTTGCAAAGAAGCGACGAGCAAAGTGCATGAGTTCAAATTGCCACAAATGTGCACGATGGACGTGTAACGGTAAATGTCGTTCTATTGGGATTCCGTCCTCTAATCGAGATGATAAAATTGAATTCATTAAGGATGGACTGAGTAAGGAGAATTTGGGTAATATCCAACTTTCTCTTGAGACGCATCCTAGTGGAGACGTACAAAGAGAAATTCTTGATTTATGGCCGCAATTCCAAAGGGAATGGCAACATCTTGGGAATCTGATGTTAAAAGACCCTGTTTGCCAGCTTGTAAGAAAACTGGATGGGAAGCATATCCTCGACTCATAGAAGGCGTTTAAGCTGTTTCTGGACGTAAAACTAGAGGAAGATGCACTCGAAGAAAAAAAAAATGGAAAGTACTTCATCCCAGCGCATAAAAAAAATTTGTGTCTTTGGAGGTGCTTATCCAGGGAAAAATAACATATTCGCTGATGAAGCCATAAGAGTTGGAGTAATACTTGCCCAACAAAAGATCCACTTGATTTATGGAGGCGGTAGTACGGGTTTAATGGGAGCAGTCGCTATAGCAGCACACGCCGGAGGAAGTCCAGTTCTAGGAATCGTGCCAAAACTATTCACAAGTTTTTGTGGACCTACCGTGGGTAAGGAAATACAAGTCTGGAGTATCCCTGAACGGATGACAATCATGTACCATTCTGCCGATGCATTCATTGCTTTACCAGGAGGTCTGGTTACATTGGAAGAAATAGCTTGCGTGGCTTCTTGGTCATCTTTGGTCACAAATAAGAAACCCATTGGTTTGCTTAATATTAATGGTTATTTTAGTAATTTGCTTTCATATTTAGATAATGCTGTGGATAATGGATTCATGTTTTCAGAGGCAAGGAGAACCATAATTTCTGCTACAACCATTGAAGATTTACTCAAAAAGCTCCAAGCTTATGAGTGTTTATCTGCTACGGTTGTTTCGCAAACGCTCGAAAAAAGAAAAAGAGATATGGACGAGCAAGGAGTGGATTGCACTTTGTCTTTGTGACATTATCTAACATTTTGCTTGTTGTGTCTCAGTTATAATAAGTGGTTAGCAACCTCTGCAGGTAATATCTCCTAATTTCTACCTTTAAAATTTGACATTGGGGACAATGTCATATTTTAGTAGGGGGTAAGAGACATATTTTGCTAATTTTAAAAAATAATAATAAAATAAAAATTAAGAAGTATTCATTCTGAACAAGGTCTGAGTAAGGGAGACTTGAGACATACTTTGTCAGTTTGATTTCTTCTTTTCAAAAAAAAAAAAAAGTTTGTTGTGTTTTAAGCAATTTAGAAGTATTCATTCTGAACAAGGTCTGAGTAAGGGAGACTTGAGACATACCTTGTCAGTTTGATTTTAATCTTTTTATGTTTACTTGTTAATTTTTGTTTAGTATTTTACGATTATTTAGGTTGCATGGTTTTGTTTTGTTTTGAGTCTTAGTTGTTCCTATTCTTATGTTATTAGTTCTTTTCTCTTACACATGATTCTTTCATTTGAGTTGATAGACTTACATTGAGGACAATGTAAGAATTAAGTGTGGGGGGGAATGATTTAGGATTTCTTTTATTTTTGTCTACTATTTTTTTTTCTTTATTATTATTATTATTTTTTTTTTGTGAGTTTTAGTTCCTTTTTAATACAATGATGAGATATGAATTGCATAAGTCTAAAATAGATTTATTAGTAAGAAGATTTTCATGAGAATTGAGCTTGATGTCAACCTTTTTATGAGCCAATGTTAATATGATATGTTGATTGAGAAAGAAGCATGTTTAGAATCTGACTTGTATAATCATCCTTGTGAGTTTTTGAGCCTATAATGATTGATGCATTATACAAATCAATCTAATTTCTTTCTTGAGTGCTCTTATGATTACATGATTCTCTAGAACTTGCTTTAAACCGTTTGAGACTATATTGATACATGTGACAACATGAATATGATAGAGGCATTAGGATTATAACCAGAGCCAAACAACCATCCATTATTAATGTTCCAAGAGAACACACCCTTAGTGAACCAATTTGAGCCTACATTGAATAAGCTATTTATTTGGTAACCACAACTTACACCTAGCCTAAATATAACCCTTGTTCTAAAGATGGATTATATATTTTGAGACATATTGCAAAAAAACAAGGGATATTTTTAGTTAAAAATTTGGGTTGGAAACAAAAGATAAGTGTGGGGGAAGAAAAGAAAAGAAAAAGTCAAGAGAAAAAGAAAGGGATCATTGTCAAATACATTCCCATATAAAAAAAAAAAAAAACTTCTCTTGAACTTCTAGTTAAAGTAAAGAAAAAGATGTTACAAAGTTGGTTAGAATGATGCAAAGGCTCAACATGAATATTTAGCCTATGTTATTATGTGCTTTATAAGAGTTTTGAGAAGTTTTATTTGTATGATCTTATTATGTCTCTAAACGCTATGAACTCTTTGGAACCTTTGTGATATCTTTATCCTTTTGTTCTTCAACCACATTACAAACCCCTTGGCCCCATTACAACCTTGATTAAAGACCTCTTGATTCATGAAGTTGTATGATCTAAATAGTGGAGAATAGGTGGACAAGCAAGAATATGGTAGAACTGTCTTCATGAGATTGATTGAGTGTAAACACTTCACCACTACTTTAAAGAGTGAAAATCATGAGGGTATCCCATGTGAGTAGTTGAGATTAAGTTTGAATATGCACTATTTTGATTGAAATATGTTATGTTAATATTGGCTTAACTCAAACAATTTACATTCAAGCATGATTTTTTGTGAAATTCTTTAAGCTATTGATTAGTTTATAAGACTTGTTCAAAGATTGTCTCTAATTTGTATTGAAAGGATTAGGAATAAATATTTTTAGTATATGTAGTTTATTTATATTTTAGTTTTTCAATGTTTGTGGGTATCGTTCTAGTAAACCCTCACGAGACTAAACTCGTCCACTAGGGACACCTAGGGGTTTAAAGGCTTGTGTCACATGCTAAGTGCCACCGTGATTTCCTACGAAAGTGGATTAGATTAGATTTTCTTATTTTATTTTTATTTGATTTTGCTCGAGGACTAGCAAAAAGCTAAGTGTGGGGGTGTGATAACTCGTATAATTATATAGTTTTTAGTTATGTTTTATTATTGTTTTGTGTCAAATACGAGTTATTATTGTTTAGTCTAATTGTGTTTATGATCTTTTATATTTTTATGTAATTTGGTGTTTTTCACAAGTTTCTTTGAGTGATTTCAGATTACTAGAATTAAGGGCAAATCCAGTTCAGTTCCAGTTCCGACACCTTTTCCCATATCAGCTATATCTGGAGTTTCACTGAAGCAATAAGGCTGAAATTTGTAGCTGTGCAAAGATAAGAGGCATATCTATCTTTTTCATGTTTTACACTTCTTGAAACGGAGTCGTTTTCCCTAGCGAAATCGACCATCAAGTTGGCTGATGTGCAATGACGTCTGTGCTGACCTGTTTTCGTATTTTGCTCATATCTGCTTATCCACATCAGAAAATGAGCTGATTCCAATGGCTATGGATCCGTAACTGATACGGGAACCTTTGTCTAGAAGACCATATGATCAGATCAGGCCTCTAATATTGACGAAATCGACCATCAAGTTGGCTGATGTGCAATGACGTCTGTGCTGACCTGTTTTCGGATTTTGCCCATATCTGCTTATCCACATCAGCAAATGAGCTGATTCTAACAGATATGGATCCGTAACTGATAGGGGAACATTTTTCTAGAAGACCATGTGATCGGATCAGGCCTCCAACATTGACAAAATCGACCATCAAGTTGGCTGATCAAAATTGTCATACAATATGACGAAAATTGTTAGAAAAATTCACCCACCTATTATACCTACCTTTGAAATTTGTAAAGGTTGTCTCTTGTCATTTAGCCCTCCAAAATGTGTATAAATAGAGGGCCTTGGATGATTGTAGAGGATCATATTGTACATAGGTAGGATATTAGCCATTGTAATAAAATTCTCTAAGTTTTCTTCTTCTTTCTTTTCTCTAGTTTTCTTTTTCTTTAGAAAGAGCAAGAGGTTGGATAATTAATATTCTTCTTCTTCTTCTTTCTTTCTTTTATTTTCTTCTTAGATTCTATTTAATTTTATGTTTATGTTTACAATACCTATGCTAGGCTAAACTTCTATTTGGTTAAGGGTGATTTCAAAGCCCTAGACATATTTTGTGATTGATTTTCAGATTCTATCTATCATTAATTTTCTATCAAAGTTGCTTATGTTCTTCTACAAGAATTGTTCATGATGTTGTCTTGATTTATTTAGGTGTACAACTAGATAGATCTTGATAATTATCTATTGCTAGTTTAGGAGTCTTGATCCGTGTAATTGTCTTGATTTCCTATTCATAAGTTGCAATTTGTGATTAATGATTATGGTCAAGTTTTCAATAATTGCAAAGTGGGACATAACCTAAGTTGAACAATCCGAGCTTATGTGTTTGTTGCTTAGATCAACCTATCTTTCTCATCATAAAGCTGCCATTAAATTGAATTTAGAGAGCTTATTCTAGGTTGTTTAATGGTTAGAGATTAAATAGAGAGCTTGTTCTATTTAACGACAAACTAAGGAAAGATTGGGGTAACAGAGCTTGTTGTTATCTACGGTTGTTAACTTTGATAGTTGGTTGATAATGATAGATCTGAAATTGATTCTTAATGATGTCTAGTGGTGGAGAATGAAACCTTAACCATATTTTTCATATTTGATTCTTCTTACTTACTTGTTTTCTTACTTTTAGTTTGCTTATTTTTAAAAGTATATTTATTTTTATTGGCTGGTTATACCGCCTAATTTGTATATTAACTTTGTTTTATTTTTATTGGCTGGTTATACCGCCTAATTTAGTATATATATTTTCATTGGCTGGTTATACCGCCTAATTTAGTTTATATATTTTTATTGGCTGGTTATACCGCCTTGCATCTTATTCTTATTATTTACTTTAGTTTAAATCTGGCTTCAAAAACCCCTTTTCTTTTATTGTTCTTGAATTTAAGTTTTAAACTATTAACTTATAAACTAAAACCCAATCCCTGAGGACTCGACCCTTGCTAACTACTATACTTACAATTTATCTTTTTAGTGCAAGGTTAAATAAGATACACTCTTTTGGGTGCATCATAAACGTTACCTCAGGTGCCGAAATACTCTTATTTGTATTTGTGGCTTCATTATCCTCAAGAATAGAATCCATCTCTAATTCTGTCTCATCCTCATCTTGTTCCTCATTCCTCAAGGTCACAATAGTAGTATTCTCCTTTGGGTTAATCATTGTTTGGGCAGAGAGTTCTTCAGATCTTTCTGCTACCCATACCACCATACTACTAGCCAATAGGCTCATTTGCCTTTCCAAACTCTGGATACTTGCCCTTGTTTCCTGTTGAAATTGCAAAGTATTAGTAACAAGAGAATCGACAAGATCTTCTAAAGAAGTACCTGAGTTTTGAGTCATATGTAGTGGCTGAAAAAGATCTGGTTCTTGAGACCATGATTGATTAAATCTAGATGGATGAGTGTAATTGGCATAAGGATCTACTTCTTGGTAATTTTTCGAGTAGCCATAATTAGTATGATCCCACCATCCCTCATGGTAAGTGTTTGAGTAATGATCATACTGTTGGTCTTGGAACACTTGATGGCCTTGACATCCTCCCATGGCCAATTGTTGAACAGGGTAGGTGAGATTGGCTTGTTGATTTTCCATGTTCATGTATGCCACCAACTCTTCAAGTGTTAGATTGCTCAATTCCATCGTTTTTTTTTTTTTTTTTAAATTTGATAAGAAAAACTTGTATGTACAAGAAAATAGAACTAATTAGAACTGAAAATAAGAATAAACCAAGTAACAAATAAACTAAAGAAAACAATCCCCGGCAACGGCGCCAAAAATTTGATGCACCCAAAAGAGTGTATCTTATTTAACCTTGCACTAAAAAGATAAATTGTAAGTATAGTAGTTAGCAAGGGTCGAGTCCTCAGGGATTGGGTTTTAGTTTATAAGTTAATAGTTTAAAACTTAAATTCAAGAACAATAAAAGAAAAGGGGTTTTTGAAGCCAGATTTAAACTAAAGTAAATAATAAGAATAAGATGCAAGGCGGTATAACCAGCCAATAAAAATATATATACTAAATTAGGCGGTATAACCAGCCAATATATATACTAAATTAGGCGGTATAACCAGCCAATAAAAATAAAACAAAGTTAATATACAAATTAGGCGGTATAACCAGCCAATAAAAATAAATATACTTTTAAAAATAAGCAAACTAGAAAAGTAAGAAAACAAGTAAGTAAGAAGAATCAAATATGAAAAATATGGTTAAGGTTTCATTCTCCACCACTAGACATCATTAAGAATCAATTTCAGATCTATCAATATCAACCAACTATCAAAGTTAACAACCGTAGATAACAACAAGCTCTGTTATCCCAATCTTTCCTTAGTTTGTCGTTAAATAGAACAAGCTCTCTATTTAATCTCTAACCATTAAACAACCTAGAATAAGCTCTCTAAATTCAATTTAATGGCAGCTTTATGATGAGAAAGATAGGTTGATCTAAGCAACAAACACATAAGCTCGGATTGTTCAACTTAGGTTATGTTCCACTTTGCAATTATTGAAAACTTGACCATAATCATTAATCACAAATTGCCACTTATGAATAGGAAATCAAGACAATTACACGGATCAAGACTCCTAGACTAGCAATAGATAATTATCAAGATCTATCTAGTTGTACACATAAATAAATCAAGACAACATCATGAACAATTCTTGTAGAAGAACATAAGCAACTTTGATAGAAAATTAATGATAGATAGAATCTGAAAATCAATCACAAAACATGTCTAGGGCTTTGAAATCACCCTTAACCAAATAGAAGTTTAGCCTAGCATAGGCATTGTAAACATAAACATAAAATTAAAGAGAATCTAAGAAGGAAATAAAAGAAAGAAAAAGAAGAAGAAAATAAAGAAAAAGAAAACTAGAGAAAAGAAAGAAGAAGAAAACTTAGAGAATTTTATTACAATGGCTAATTTCCTACCAATGTACAATATCTTACAATCATCCAAGGCCCTCTATTTATACACATTTTGGAAGGCTAAATGACAAGAGACAAGCTTTACAAATTTCAAAGGTAGGTATAGTAGGTGGGTGCATTTTTCTAACAATTTTCGTCATATTGTATGACAATTTTGATCAGCCAACTTGATGGTCGATTTTGTCCATTTTGGAGGCCTGATCTGATCACATGGTCTTCTAGAAAAATGTTCCCCTATCAGTTACTGATCCATATCCGTTGGAATCAGCTCATTTGCTGATGTGGATAAGAAGATATGGGCAAAATACGAAAACAGGTCAGCACAGACGTCATTGCACATCAGCCAACTTGATGGTCGATTTCGCTAGGGAAAACGACTCCGTTTCAAGAAGTGTAAAACATGAAAAAGATAGATATGCCTCTTAACTTTGCACGGTTAAAATTTCAGCCTTATTGCTTCAGTGAAACTCGAGATATAGCTGATATGGCAAAAGGTGTCGGAATTGGAACTGAACTGGATTTGCCCTTAATTCTAGTAATCTGAAATCACTCAAACAAACTTGTGAAAAACACCAAATTACATAAAAATATAAAAGATCATAAACACAATTAGACTAAACAATAATAACTCATATTTGACACAAAACAATAATAAAACATAACTAAAAACTATATAATTATACGAGTTATCAATGTCCAAGAAAAGAACGAACCTCTCTCACATTTGTGGGAGGTGGTAAAGAATGCATAATATCTATTTTAGACTTATCAACCTCTATCCCTCTAGAAGAAATAACATGGCCCAAAACTATTCCTTGTTCTACCATAAAGTGACATTTTTCCCAATTCAAAACAAGGTTAGTTTCCATGCATCTTTCAAGTACAAGTGTAAGGTTCTCTAGACATCTATCAAAAGAATCACCATAGACACTAAAATCATCCATAAACACTTCTATGATGTTCTCTACATAATCTGAAAATATGCTAACCATACACCTTTGGAATGTAGCTGGTGCATTACAAAGACCAAATGGCATACGCCGGTATGCAAAAGTACCAAATGGACATGTGAATGTTGTTTTCTCTTGGTCCTCCGGAGCAATGGTTATCTGATTATAACCTGAAAAACCATCAAGAAAACAATAATGAGAATGGCCAGCTAACCTTTCAAGTATTTGATCAATAAAAGGTAAAGGAAAGTGGTCTTTGCGAGTTGTGGAATTAAGTTTACGATAATCAATACAAACTCGCCATCCTGTTTGAATCCTAGTAGGAACAAGTTCATTCTCATTATTTGTTACCACCGTTACACCTGATTTCTTTGGAACCACTTGGACTGGGCTCACCCATTTGCTATCCGAGATAGGATAGATCACTCCAACATCTAGGAGCTTCAGTATCTCCTTTTTCACAACCTCCATCATAGGAGGGTTCAATCTTCTTTGTGCTTCTCTTGTTGGTTTGGACCCTTCCTCTAACAAAATCCGGTGCATGCACATGGATGGGCTTATTCCCTTGATATCGGCAATTGTCCAACCAATTGCTGTTTTATGCTCTCTAAGCACCCGGATAAGTCGCTCTTCTTGCAAAGGTGTGAGCTCTTTGGCAATGATGATCGGTAGTGTGTCCTTTTTACCTAAGAATACATATTTCAAGTGGTTCGGTAGTGGTTTCAACTCTAAAGTTGGTGCCTGCAAAATGGAAGGTAGAAGTTTCTCATTAGATAAAGGCAAATCAATAAATGAAACATCAAACCTTGTATCTTTAGGTTGCAGCGAGTGTAAAGATTCTAGTGCCCCTTCCACCTGGTCACTCAAGGCTAGTTTAGCATTCCCCATTCCGAGATGGTTGCTAAGGACTATTTCTACACTATCTTCACCATCTAGCTCATAAGCTTGCTGCACTAGTGAGTCAATTATATCAATATTAAAAACAGAATGCACATCACTAGGATATCTCATGGCCTCAAAAATGTTAAAGCGAATTATTTCACCATCAAATTCCATAGTTAGAGTGCCATCATGTACATCTATTTTAGTTATTGCTGTTTTCAAGAATGGTCTCGCTAATAGAATAGGTGTGGGATTAGAAGACATCTCATCTTCCATCTCAATAACATAAAAGTCAGCGGGAAAAACCAATTCATTAACCTGTACAAGAACGTCTTCTACAACTCCTCTTGGATAAGTGTTAGAACGGTCAGCAAGTTGTATTATAACATCGGTTTCCTCTAATGGTCCTAGATTCAATGAAGCATAAATTGAATATGGCATGACATTAATAGATGCCCCTAGATCTAGCATAGCACGCTCAAACCTGGTGTTGCCTATCTTACAATGAATGGTAAACATACCTGGATCCTTGCATTTAGGTGGGAGTTTCTTTTGAAGAACAGCTGACACATTCTCCCCCACACTTACCTTTTCATTCCATTTCAACTTCCGTTTAGATGTGCACAACTCTTTTAGGAACTTGGCATATCTTGGCACTTGCTTGATAGCATCTAGTAAAGGAATGTTCACCTCTACTTTCCGGAAGGTTTCCAAAATTTCCTTCTCTTGCTCCTCCTTCTTGGACTTTGCTAACCTGCTAGGAAAAGGTGGAGGAGTTATATAAGAAGGAAATGATGGTTTAGGAATTACCTTTTTTAGTGGCTCGTTGGGATGTGAAGAGGATTCCATGGTATTGTTCTCCTCTTGAGCACTATCATTTTGTGGTGTCTCTAGCTGTTTCCCACTTCTTAAAGTTATAGCATTGGCATTCTATCTTGGATTCACTATGGTTTGGGAAGGTAATTTCCCAGAATCCCTTGCTTGCATTTGACTCATGGTTGTTGCCAATTGCCCTATTTGAGTCTCCAAATTTCGAATACTTGTCTTTGTTTCCTGTTGAAATTGAATTGTATTAGTAGAAAGAGCTTTAACAAGATCTTCAAGAGAAGTACCTGAATTTTGGGTGGGTGGTAGTTGTTGTCGGGTTTGGTATGGTTGTTGCACTCTTTGCTGAAAACCCGGTGGCCTGTGGTCAAATGGTGGAGGAATAGTTTGTGATTGGTTCCCTCCATAATTGAAGTTTGGATGATCCCTCCATCCTGGATTGTAAGTGTTTGAGTAGGGATCATATTTCCTTGATTGGTTCTGAAATCCACCCATGGCATTCACATGTTCATTGGTATCCTCTTGAAGTGTTGGACACATATCAGTTTGGTGCCCTATGTTTGAACATATGCCACAAGCCTTTATTTGTTGTATTTTACATACAGCCAATTGTTGAACAAGAGAAGTCAGTTTATCAAATTTTTGTTCAAGGGATGATATACTTACCTCATTAACTCTCTTGGGTTGTGGTGGTGGATCTTGTCTCATTGAGAACTGTTGAGAATTGGCTGCCATGTTGGAGATTAATGTTCTAGCAGCTTTGGGAGTCTTATCAACTAGAGCTCCCCCACTAGCGGCATCTATCATACTTCTCTCCATGGGCATGAGACCTTCATAGAAGTATTGGATGAGAAGTTGTTCACTTATTTGATGGTGTGGACATGATGCACAAAGTTTCTTGAACCTCTCCCAATATTCATATAAGGACTCTCCGTTGTATTGCCGAATCCCACATATCTCTTTCCTAATGTTGGCAGCCTTAGATGCTGGGAAATACCTTTCCAAGAATGCTTTCTTCAAATCATTCCATGTAGTGATGGTCCCGGATGGTAAATAGTAGAGCCATTCCTTTGCTGAATCAGCTAGAGAGAATGGGAAGGCTCTCAACTTAACTTGCTCTTCCGTGACCCCTGTTGGTCTCATGCTTGAGCAAACTACATGGAATTCCTTGAGGTGCTTATTTGGATCCTCTCCTGCAAAACAATGAAAAGTTGGGAGAAGATGAATCAAACCAGATTTTAATTCAAAAGCTACCTCAAGATTAGCATATTCAATGCATAATGGTTGTTGACCCAAGTCCGGAGCGACTAGCTCCTTGAGAGTTCGGTTGTCAGCTGCTGCCATCTCTCCTTGCTCCTCTTGGATGTTTTGGATCAACTCCTCGATTGGTTGTTGGTGAGAAGTTATAAATTCCCGAATTCTCCTAAGTCGTAAGTCTTCTTCGGGAGCTTGGAACATTCACTAATAAAAAAAATAAGAAAGTAAATAATTAGAACAGAAAATAAGAATAAACCAATAAACTAATAAACTAAAGAAAGCAATCCCCGGCAACGGCGCCAAAAATTGGATGCACCCAAAAGAGTGTATCTTATTTAACCTTGCACTAAAAAGATCAATTGTAAGTATAATGATTAGCAAGGGTCGAGTCCTCAGGGATTGGGTTTTAATCTATGAGTTATTAGTTTATAACTTACGTTCAAAGAAAACAATAAA
Source organism: Fremontodendron californicum (assembly GCA_030761205.1). Taxonomy (NCBI): domain Eukaryota; kingdom Viridiplantae; phylum Streptophyta; class Magnoliopsida; order Malvales; family Malvaceae; genus Fremontodendron; species Fremontodendron californicum. Next base: position 16,692,617 of record JAULJL010000010.1, on the reverse strand, counting down.
AGAAAAGGGGTTTTTTAAGCCAGATTTAAACTAAAGTAAATAATAAGAATAAGATGCAAGGCGGTATAACCAGCCAATAAAAATATATATACTAAATTAGGCGGTATAACCAGCCAATAAAAATAAAACAAAGTTAATATACAAATTAGACGGTATAACCAGCCAATAAAAATAAATATACTTTTAAAAATAAGAAAACTAGAAAAGTAAGAAAACAAGTAAGTAAGAAGAACCAAATATGAAAAATATGGTTAAGGTTTCATTCTCCACCACTAGACATCATTAAGAATCAATTTCAGATCTATCAATATCAACCAACTATCAAAGTTAACAACCGTAGATAACAACAAGCTCTGTTATCCCAATCTTTCCTTAGTTTGTCGTTAAATAGAACAAGCTCTCTATTTAATCTCTAACCATTAAACAACCTAGAATAAGCTCTCTAAATTCAATTTAATGGCAGCTTTATGATGAGAAAGATAGGTTGATCTAAGCAACAAACACATAAGCTCGGATTGTTCAACTTAGGTTATGTTCCACTTTGCAATTATTGAAAACTTGACCATAATCATTAATCACAAATTGCCACTTATGAATAGGAAATCAAGACAATTACACGATCAAGACTCCTAAACTAGCAATAGATAATTATCAAGATCTATCTAGTTGTACACCTAAATAAATCAAGACAACATCATGAACAATTCTTGTAGAAGAACATAAGCAACTTTGATAGAAAATTAATGATAGATAGAATCTGAGAATCAATCACAAAACATGTCTAGGGCTTTGAAATCACCCTTAACCAAATAGAAGTTTAGCCTAGCATAGGCATTGTAAACATAAACATAAAATTAAAGAGAATCTAAGAAGGAAATAAAAGAAAGAAAGAAGAAAAAGAAAATAAAGAAAAAGAAAACTAGAGAAAAGAAAGAAGAAGAAAACTTAGAGAATTTTATTACAATGGCTAATATCCTACCAATCTACCCTCCTTTACAATCATCCAAGGCCCTCTATTTATACACATTTTGGAAGGCTAAATGACAAGAGACAAGCTTTACAAATTTCAAAGGTAGGTATAATAGGTGGGTGCATTTTTCAAACAATTTTCGTCATATTGTATGACAATTTTGATCAGCCAACTTGATGGTCGATTTTGGCAATTTTGGAGGCCTGATCTGATCACATGGTCTTCTAGAAAAATGTTCCCCTATCAGTTACTGATCCATAGCCGTTGGAATCAGCTCATTTTCGGATGTGGATAAGAAGATATGGGCAAAATACGAAAACAGGTCAGCACAGACGTCATTGCACATCAGCCAACTTGATGGTCGATTTCGCTAGGGAAAACGACTCCGTTTCAAGAAGTGAAAAACATGAAAAAGATAGATATGCCTCTTAACTTTACACGGTTAAACTTTCAGCCTTATTGCTTCAGTGAAACGCGAGATATAGCTGATATGGCAAAAGGTGTCGGAACTGGAACTGAACTGGATTTGCCCTTAATTCTAGTAATCTGAAATCACTCAAAGAAACTTGTGAAAAACACCAAATTACATAAAAATATAAAAGATCATAAACACAATTAGACTAAACAATAATAACTCATATTTGACACAAAACAATAATAAAACATAACTAAAAACTATATAATTATACGAGTTATCAACAACCTTGAATAAAGACCTCTTGATTTATGAAGTTGTATGATCTAAATAGTGGAGAATAGGTGGACAAGCAAGCATATGGTAGAAGTGTTTTCATGAGATTGATTGAGTGTAAACACTTTACCACTACTTTAAAGAGTGAAAATCAAGAGAGTATCCCATGTGAGAAGTTGAGATTAAGTTTGAACATGCACTATTTTGATTGAAATATGTTATGTTAATATTGGCTTAACTCAAACTATTTACATTCAAGTAAGATTTTTTGTGAATTTCTTTAAGCTATTGATTAGTTTTTAAGACTGGTCCAATGATTATCTCTAATTTATATTGGAAGGATTAGTTATAATTATTATTTTTAGTTTTTCTTATGTCTTCAATGTTTGTGGGTATCGTTCTAGTAAACCCTCACGAGACTAAACTCGTCCACTAGGGACACCTAGGGGTTTAAAGGCTTGTGTCACATGCTAAGTGCCACCGTGATTTCCTACGAAAGTGGATTAGATTAGATTTTCTTATTTTATTTTTATTTGTTTTTGCTCGAGGACTAGCAACAATCTAAGTGTGGGGGTGTGATAACTCGTATAATTATATAGTTTTTAGTTATGTTTTATTATTGTTTTGTGTCAAATACGAGTTATTATTGTTTAGTCTAAACTGTGTTTATGATCTTTTATATTTTTATGTAATTTGGTGTTTTTCACAAGTTTCTTTGAGTCATTTCAGATTACTAGAATTGAGGGCAAATCCAGTTCAGTTCCAGTTCCGACACCTTTTGCCATATCAGCTATATCTGGAGTTTCACTGAAGCAATAAGGCTGAAATTTTAACCGTGCAAAGTTAAGAGGCATATCTATCTTTTTCATGTTTTACACTTCTTGAAACGGAGTCGTTTTCCTTAGCGAAATAGACCATCAAGTTGGCTGATGTGCAATGACGTCTGTGCTGACCTGTTTTCGTATTTTTCCCATATCTTCTTATCCACATCAGCAAATGAGCTGATTGCAACGGCTATGGATCAGTAACTGACAGGGGAACATTTTTCTAGAAGACCATGTGATCAGATCAGGCCTCCAATATTGACAAAATCGACCATCAAGTTGGCTGATCAAAATTGTCATACAATATCACGAAAATTGTTAGAAAAATGCACCCACCTATTATACCTACCTTTGAAATTTGTAAAGCTTGTCTTTTGTCATTTAGCCCTCCAAAATGTGTATAAATAGAGGGCCTTGGATGATTGTAGAGGATCATATGGTAGATTGGTAGGAAATTAGCCATTGTAATAAAATTCTCTAAGTTTTCTTCTTCTTTCTTTTCTCTAGTTTTCTTTTTCTTTATTTTCTTCTTCTTCTTTCTTTCTTTTATTTCCTTCTTAGATTCTCTTTAATTTTATGTTTATGTTTACAATGCCTATGCTAGGCTAAACTTCTATTTGGTTAAGGGTGATTTCAAAGCCCTAGACATGTTTTGTGATTGATTTTCAGATTCTATCTATCATTAATTTTCTATCAAAGTTGCTTATGTTCTTCTACAAGAATTGTTCATGATGTTGTCTTGATTTATTTAGGTGTACAACTAGATAGATCTTGATAATTATCTATTGCTAGTTTAGGAGTCTTGATCCGTGTAATTGTCTTGATTTCCTATTCATAAGTGGCAATTTGTGATTAATGATTATGGTCAAGTTTTCAATAATTGCAAAGTGGAACATAACCTAAGTTGAACAATCCGAGCTTATGTGTTTGTTGCTTAGATCAACCTATCTTTCTCATCATAAAGCTGCCATTAAATTGAATTTAGAGAGCTTATTCTAGGTTGTTTAATGGTTAGAGATTAAATAGAGAGCTTGTTCTATTTAACGACAAACTAAGGAAAGATTGGGATAACAGAGCTTGTTGTTATCTACGGTTGTTAGCTTTGATAATTGGTTGATATTGATAGATCTGAAATTGATTCTTAATGATGTCTAGTGGTGGAGAATGAAACCTTAACCATATTTTTCATATTTGATTCTTCTTACTTACTTGTTTTCTTACTTTTCTAGTTTGTTTATTTTTAAAAGTATATTTATTTTTATTGGCTGGTTATACCGCCTAATTTGTATATTAACTTTGTTTTATTTTTATTGGCTGGTTATACCGCCTAATTTAGTATATATATTTTTATTGGCTGGTTATACAGCCTTGCATCTTATTCTTATTATTTGCTTTAGTTTAAATCTGGCTTCAAAAACCCCTTTTCTTTTATTGTTTTCTTTGAACGTAAGTTATAAACTAATAACTCATAGATTAAAACCCAATCCCTGAGGACTCGACCCTTGCTAATCATTATACTTACAATTGATCTTTTTAGTGCAAGGTTAAATAAGATACACTCTTTTGGGTGCATCATTAGCCATTATAATAAAATTCTCTAAGTTTTCTTCTTCTTTCTTTTCTCTAGTTTTCTTTTTCTTTATTTTCTTCTTCTTCTTTCTTTCTTTTATTTCCTTCTTAGATTCTCTTTAATTTTATGTTTATGTTTACAATGCCTTGCTAATCATTATAGCATAGGCATTGAATAAAGACCTCTTGATTTATGAATTTGCATGATATAAATAGTGGAGAATAGGTGGACAAGCAAGCATATGGTAGAACTATTTTCATGAGATTGATTGAGTGTAAACACTTTACCACTACTTTAAAGAGTGAAAATCATGAGAGTATCCCATGTGAGAAGTTGAGATTAAGTTTGAATATGCACTATGTTGATTGAAATATGTTATGTTAATATTGGCTTAACTCATTTATTTACATTCAAGCATGATTTTTTTGTGAAATTCTTTGAGCTATTGATTAGTTTATAAGACTTGTTCAAAGATTGTCTCTAATTTATATTGAAAGGATTAGGAGTAAATATTTTTAGTATATGTAGTTTATTTATATTTTAGTTTTTCAATGTTTGTGGGTATCGTTCTAGCAAACCCTCACGAGACTAAACTCGTCCACTAGTTACACCTAGGGGTTTAAAGGCTTGTGTCACATGCTAAGTGCCACCGTGATTTCCTACGAAAGTGGATTAGATTAGATTTTATTATTTTATTTTGTTTTGCTCGAGGACTAGCAAAAAGCTAAGTGTGGGGGTATTTGATAAGCTCATAAAATATACATTTTATGCCTTTCTACCTTTAGTTTTTGTTATGTTTTCGATCTTTATCTTGTTCACTTATATTATGTGATAACTCGTATAATTATATAGTTTTTAGTTATGTTTTATTATTGTTTTGTGTCAAATACGAGTTATTATTGCTTAGTCTAATTGTGTTTATGATCTTTTATATTTTTATGTAATTTGGTGTTTTTTTACGAGTTTCTTTGAGTGATTTCAGATTACTATGTTAAATCAACAATTAAGGGCAAATTCAGTTTAGTTCCAATTCCGACACCTTTTGCCATATCAGCTATATCTGGAGTTTCACTGAAGCAATAAAGCTGAAATATTAACCGTGCAAAGTTAAGAGGCATATCTAACTTTTTCATGTTTTACACTTCTTGAAACGGAGTCGTTTTCCCTAGCGAAATCGACCATCAAGTTGGCTGATGAGCAATGACGTCTGTGCTGACCTGTTTTGGTATTTTGCCCATATCTTATGATCCACATCAGAAAATGAGCTGATTTTAATGGCTATGAATCAGTAACTGATAGGGGAACATTTTTCTAGAAGACCATGTGATCAGATCAGGCCTCCAAAATTGCCAAAATCGACCATCAAGTTGGCTGATCAAAATTGTCATACAATATGACGAAAATTGTTTGAAAAATGCACCCACCTATTATACCTACCTTTGAAATTTGTAAAGCTTGTCTCTTGTCATTTAGCCTTCCAAAATGTGTATAAATAGAGGGCCTTGGATGATTGTAAAGGAGGGTAGATTGGTAGGATATTAGCCATTGTAATAAAATTCTCTAAGTTTTCTTCTTCTTTCTTTTCTCTAGTTTTCTTTTTCTTTATTTTCTTCTTCTTCTTTCTTTCTTTTATTTCCTTCTTAGATTCTCTTTAATTTTATGTTTATGTTTACAATGCCTATGCTAGGCTAAACTTGTATTTGGTTAAGGGTGATTTCAAAGCCCTAGACATGTTTTGTGATTGATTTTCAGATTCTATCTATCATTAATTTTCTATCAAAGTTGCTTATGTTCTTCTACAAGAATTGTTCATGATGTTGTCTTGATTTATTTAGGTGTACAACTAGATAGATCTTGATAATTATCTATTGCTAGTCTAGGAGTCTTGATCCGTGTAATTGTCTTGATTTCCTATTCATAAGTGGCAATTTGTGATTAATGATTATGGTCAAGTTTTCAATAATTGCAAAGTGGAACATAACCTAAGTTGAACAATCCGAGCTTATGTGTTTGTTGCTTAGATCAACCTATCTTTCTCATCATAAAGCTGCCATTAAATTGAATTTAGAGAGCTTATTCTAGGTTGTTTAATGGTTAGAGATTAAATAGAGAGCTTGTTCTATTTAACGACAAACTAAGGAAAGATTGGGATAACAGAGCTTGTTGTTATCTACGGTTATTAACTTTGATAGTTGGTTGATATTGATAGATCTGAAATTGATTCTTAATGATGTCTAGTGGTGGAGAATGAAACCTTAACCATATTTTTCATATTTGATTCTTCTTACTTACTTGTTTTCTTACTTTTCTAGTTTGCTTATTTTTAAAAGTATATTTATTTTTATTGGCTGGTTATACCGCCTAATTTGTATATTAACTTTGTTTTATTTTTATTGGCTGGTTATACCGCCTAATTTAGTATATATATTTTTATTGGCTGGTTATACCGCCTAATTTAGTATATATATTTTTATTGGCTGGTTATACCGCCTTGCATCTTATTCTTATTATTTACTTTAGTTTAAATCTGGCTTCAAAAACCCCTTTTCTTTTATTGTTTTCTTTGAACGTAAGTTATAAACTAATAACTCATAGATTAAAACCCAATCCCTGAGGACTCGACCCTTGCTAATCATTATACTTACAATTGATCTTTTTAGTGCAAGGTTAAATAAGATACACTCTTTTGGGTGCATCAAATTTTTGGCGCCGTTGCCGGGGATTGTTTTCTTTAGTTTATTTGTTACTTGGTTTATTCTTATTTTCAGTTCTAATTAGTATTATTTTCTTGTACATGCATGTTTTTCTTTTCAAATTTTGAAAAAAAAAAACAATGGAATTGAGCAATCTAACACTTGAAGAGTTGGTGGCATACATGAACATGGAGAATCAACAAGCCAATCTCACCTCCCCAGTTCAACAATTGGCCATGGGAGGATGTCAAGGCCATCAAGTGTTCCAAGACCAACAGTATGATCATTACTCAAACACTTACCATGAGGGATGGTGGGATCATACTAATTATGGCTACTCGAAAAATTACCAAGAAGTAGATCCTTATGCCAATTACACTCATCCATCTAGCTTCAATCAATCATGGTCTCAAGAACTAGATCTTTTTCAACCACCACATATGACTCAAAACTCAGGTACTTCTTTAGAAGATCTTGTTTATTCTCTTGTTACTGATTCTTTGCAATTTCAACAGGAAACAAGGGCAAGCATCCAGAGTTTGGAAAAGCAAATGAGCCAATTGGCTAGTAGTATGGTGGGATGGGTAGCACAACGATCTGAAGAACTCCCAGCCCAAACGATGGTTAACCCAAAGGAGAATGCTACTATTGTGACCTTGAAGAATGAGGAACAAGATGATGATGAAACAAAATTAGAGATGGATTCTATTCTTAAGGATAATGAAGCGAAAGATCCAAATAAGAGTATTTCGGAACCTGAGGTAACGTTTAAGGTTTCACTTTTTACTAATTTTTCTTCTCCACCTTTTCCTAGTAGATTTGCTAAGTTCAAGGAGGAAGAACATGAACAACACATGCCGGAAACCTTAAACAACTTGTTTGTGGAGGTCATTCAACAAGTATCAAAATATGCTCCATTCCTCGATGACATATGCACCACAAAGGATGATGGAATAATACTTGTAATGGAGAATGCATCCACTGTTGTGCAAAGAAAGCTTCCTCTCAAACGCATAAATTTGGGAAATTTCATGTATGAGCATGACAAGCCTAAAATGCCAAGAAGGGGTGTTGGTTAGGTTCAAAACACTAAATCAAGTGCTAATTGGGGGAGGCAGCCTAATTAGTGAAAGCATTGCCAAACTGCCATCCTCAGATTTGCTCTCTTTTTCTTTATCTTTTTCTTATGTTTCTTTGCTAATTGTGTTTAGTGTTTCTAAGTTCATTTAGGCTGCATAAGTTTATTTTGTTTATTAGTTCTTTTCACTTACACATGATTCTTTCATTTGGGATTAATAGCATTACATTAATGACAATGTAAGAATTATGTGTGGGGGGAAGAATTTAGGATTTTATTTAGAGTTTTTATTTAGATTTTATTAGTTCTTTTCATTTACACATGATTCTTTCTTTTTAGGTTGTTTTTCTTTCTGATCCTTGTTTTGAAAATAACTAGATGTAAATATAATTTTTTAACCTCGGTTAAATGGCGGATAACGGTACTCCATGATTATTTAAGTCGGTTCCATCAGCTACCCACAAAACTGATATTGTATATAAATTTCTCTTCCAATTTCTCTTTCAATTTTTTTCATTTTTTTTTTCAGGATGGATGATATTCTCACAAGATTGTAGAAACGATTTCCTCCTTTTCCTCGAAATATTTTACTGAAGCTTTACCAAGTTCGATTTGAAAGATTAAGAATGCTTATGCACAAAGGGATTCCTGAAGACATACGTTGGATAATTGAAGCCAAGGTACGTGAAGATGAATATCTTCCTGTTTTGCATTTACCAGGTACAGGTAGAAGCACTTTTGCAAAGAAGCGACGAGCAAAGCGCATGAGTTCAAACTGCCACAAATGTGCACGATGGACGTGTAACGGTAAATGTCGTTCTATTGGGATTCCGTCCTCTAATCGAGATGATAAAATTGAATTCATTAAGGATGGACTGAGTAAGGAGAATTTGGGTAATATCCAACTTTCTCTTGAGACGCATCCTAGTGGATACGTACAAAGAGAAATTCTTGATTTATGGCCGCAATTCCAAAGGGAATGGCAACATCTTGGGAATCTGATGTTAAAAGACCCTGTTTGCCAGCTTGTAAGAAAACTGGATGGGAAGCATATCCTCGACTCATAAAAGGCGTTTAAGCCGTTTCTGGACGTAAAACCAGAGGAAGATGTGAGCCACAATCACAACTACAATAAATGACTTCTCAGCTTTTGGTTTGATTTGCAATAACTTCATTTTGGTTTAATTTACGTGTTGTTCGATTTGTGTAATTATTCTTTTTTTTTTTATTTGTCTTTTACGGTTGATTTTTCTTCTCTTTTTGATTTTCTTCCTGAAATCACGCAAAAATCTTTTTATAGGTTAACATTTTCTTCTGACAGGTCAAATACACTTTCGGCGACATTATTACTCTTGTCTGATTCACTACTCAGTCCTCTATATATTACACCATGTACTCATTCTCTTTCAGGCACTCGAAAAAAAAAAAAGAAAAAAAAAATGGAAAGTACTTCGTCCCAACGCATTAAAAAAATTTGTGTCTTTGGAGGTGCTTATCCAGGGAAAAATAACATATTCGCTGATGAAGCCATAAGAGTTGGAGTACTACTTGCCCAACAAAAGATCCAGTTGATTTATGGAGGCGGTAGTACGGGTTTAATGGGAGCAGTCGCTACAGCAGCACACGCCGGAGGAAGTCCAGTTCTAGGAGTCGTGCCAAAACTATTCACAGATTTTTGTGGACCTACCGTGGGTAAGGAAATACAAGTCTGGAGTATCCCTGAACGGATAACAATCATGTACCATTCTGCCGATGCATTCATTGCTTTACCAGGAGGTCTGGGTACATTGGAAGAAATAGCTTGCGTGGCTTCTTGGTCATCTTTGGTCACAAATAAGAAACCCATTGGTTTCCTTAATATTAATGGTTATTTTAATAATTTGCTTTCATATTTAGATAATGCTGTGGATAATGGATTCATGTTTTCAGAGGCAAGGAGAACCATAATTTCTGCTACAACCATTGAAGATTTACTCAAAAAGCTCCAAGCTTATGAGTGTTTATCAGCTACGGTTGTTTCGCAAACGCTCGGAAAAAGAAAAAGAGATATGGACGAGCAAGGAGTGGATTGCACTTTGTCTTTGTGACATTATCTAACATTTTGCTTGTTGTGTCTCAGTTATAATAAGTGGTTAGCAACCTCTGCAGGTAATATCTCCTAAATTCTACCTTTAAAATTTGACATTGGGGACAATGTCATATTTTAGTAGGGGGTAAGGGACATATTTTGCTAATTTAAAAAAAAAAAAAAAAGTTTGTTGTGTTTTAAGCAATTTAGAAGTATTCATTCTGAACAAGGTCTGAGTAAGGGAGACTTGAGACATACCTTGTCAGTTTGATTTCTTCTTTTCAAAAAATAAAAAAAAAAATAATGAAAAAAAAATAATGATTTTAATCTTTTTATGTTTACTTGTTAATTTTTGTTTAGTATTTTAGGATTATTTAGGTTGCATGGTTTTGTTTTGTTTTGAGTCTTAGTTGTTCCTATTCTTATGTTATTAGTTCTTTTCTCTTACACATGATTCTTTCATTTGAGTTAATAGACTTACATTGAGGACAATGTAAGAATTAAGTGTGGGGGGGAATGATTTAGGATTTCTTTTATTTTTGTCTACTATTTTTTTTTCTTTATTATTATTATTATTATTATTTTTTTTGTGAGTTTTAGTTCCTTTTTAATACAATGATGAGATATGAATTGCATAAGTCTAAAACAGATTTATTAGTGAGAAGATTTTCATGAGAATTGAGCTTGATGTCAACCTTTTTATGAGCCAATGTTAATATGATATGTTGATTGAGAAAGAAGCATGTTTAGACTTAATCTGACTTGTATAATCATCCTTGTGAGTTTTTGAGCCTATAATGATTGATGCATTATACAAATCAATCTAATTTCTTTCTTGAGTGCTCTTATGATTACATGATTCTCTAGAACTTGCTTTAAACCGTTTGAGACTATATTGATACATGTGACAACATGAATATGATAGAGGCATTAGGATTATAACCAGAGCCAAACAGCCATCCATTATTAATGTTCCAAGAGAACACACCCTTAGTGAACCAATTTGAGCCTACATTGAATAAGCTATCTCTTTGGTAACCATAACTTGTCCCTAACCTAAATATACTTATATCTTTACCTTTGTTCCAAAGATGAATTAGCATGTTTTGAGACAAGTTGCAAAGACAAAGAAGATTTATTGAAAATTTGGGTTAGAAACAAGAAATAAGTGTGGGGGGAAAAGAAAGAAAAAAGTCAAGAGAAAAAGAAAGGGATCATTGTCAAATACATTCCCATATTAAAAAAAAATAATAATCTTCTCTTGAACTTCTAGTTAAAGTAAAGAAAAAGATGTTACAAAGTTGGTTAGAATGATGCAAAGGCTCAACATGAATATTTTGCCTATGTTATTATGTGCTTTATAAGAGTTTTGAGAAGTTTTATTTGTATGATCTTTTTATGTCTCTAAACTTTATGAACTCTTTGGAACCTTTGTGATATCTTTATCCTTTTGTTCTTCAACCACATTACAAACCCCTTAGCCCCATTACAACCTTGATTAAAGACCTCTTGATTCTTGAAGTTGTATGATCTAAATAGTGGAGAATAGGTGGACAAGCAAGAATATGGTAGAACTGTTTTCATGAGATTGATTGAGTGTAAACACTTCACCACTACTTTAAAGAGTGAAAATCATGAGGGTATCCCATGTGAGTAGTTGAGATTAAGTTTGAATATGCACTATTTTGATTGAAATATGTTATGTTAATATTAGCTTAACTCAAACAATTTACATTCAAGCATGATTTTTTGTGAAATTCTTTAAGCTATTGATTAGTTTATAAGACTTGTTCAACGATTGTCTCTAATTTGTATTGAAAGGATTAGGAGTAAATATTTTTAGTATATGTAGTTTATTTATATTTTAGTTTTTCAATGTTTGTGGGTATCGTTCTAGTAAACCCTCACGAGACTAAACTCGTCCACTAGGGACACCTAGGGGTTTAAAGGCTTGTGTCACATGCTAAGTGCCACCGTGATTTCCTACGAAAGTGGATTAGATTAGATTTTCTTATTTTATTTTTATTGAGTCGTTGCTAGGGACTAGCAACAATCTAAGTGTGGAGGTGTGATAACTCGTATAATTATATAGTTTTTAGTTATGTTTTATTATTGTTTTGTGTCAAATACGAGTTATTATTGTTTAGTCTAATTGTGTTTATGATCTTTTATATTTTTATGTAATTTGGTGTTTTTCACAAGTTTCTTTGAGTGATTTCAGATTACTAGAATTAAGGGCAAATCCAGTTCAGTTCTAGTTCCGACACCTTTTGCCATATCAGCTATATCTCGAGTTTCACTGAAGCAATAAGGCTGAAATTTTAACCGTGCAAAGTTAAGAGGCATATCTATCTTTTTCAAGTTTTACACTTCTTGAAACGGAGTCGTTTTTCCTAGCGAAATCGATCATCAAGTTGGCTGATGTGCAATGACATCTGTGCTGACCTGTTTTCGTATTTTGCCCATATCTTCTTATCCACATCAGCAAATGAGCTGATTCCAACGGCAATGGATCAGTAACTGATAGAGGAACATTTTTCTAGAAGACCATGTGATCAGATCAGGCCTCCAAAATTGACAAAATCGACCATCAAGTTGGCTGATCAAAATTGTCATACAATATGACGAAAATTGTTAGAAAAATGCAACCACCTATTATACCTACCTTTGAAATTTGTAAAGCTTGTCTCTTGTCATTTAGCCCTCCAAAATGTGTATAAATAGAGGGCCTTGGATGATTGTAGAGGATGATATTGTACATTGGTAGGATATTAGCCATTGTAATAAAATTCTCTAAGTTTTCTTCTTCTTTCTTTTCTCTAGTTTTCTTTTTCTTTATTTTCTTCTTCTTTCTTTCTTTTATTTCCTTCTTAGATTCTCTTTAATTTTATGTTTATGTTTACAATGCCTATGCTAGGCTAAACTTCTATTTGGTTAAGGGTGATTTCAAAGCCCTAGACATGTTTTGTGATTGATTTTCAGATTCTATCTATCATTAATTTTCTATCAAAGTTGCTTATGTTCTTCTACAAGAATTGTTCATGATGTTGTCTTGATTTATTTAGGTGTACAACTAGATAGATCTTGATAATTATCTATTGCTAGTCTAGGAGTCTTGATCCGTGTAATTGTCTTGATTTCCTATTCATAAGTGGCAATTTGTGATTAATGATTATGGTCAAGTTTTCAATAATTGCAAAGTGGAACATAACCTAAGTTGAACAATCCGAGCTTATGTGTTTGTTGCTTAGATCAACCTATCTTTCTCATCATAAAGCTGCCATTAAATTGAATTTAGAGAGCTTATTCTAGGTTGTTTAATGGTTAGAGATTAAATAGAGAGCTTGTTCTATTTAACGACAAACTAAGGAAAGATTGGGATAACAGAGCTTGTTGTTATCTACAGTTGTTAACTTTGATAGTTGGTTGATATTGATAGATCTGAAATTGATTCTTAATGATGTCTAGCGGTAGAGAATGAAACCTTAACCATATTTTTCATATTTGATTCTTCTTACTTACTTGTTTTCTTACTTTTCTAGTTTGCTTATTTTAAAAGTATATTTATTTTTATTGGCTGGTTATACCGCCTAATTTGTATATTAACTTTGTTTTATTTTTATTGGCTGGTTATACCGCCTGATAACTCGTATAATTATATAGTTTTTAGTTATGTTTTATTATTGTTTTGTGTCAAATACGAGTTATTATTGTTTAGTCTAATTGTGTTTATGATCTTTTATATTTTTATGTAATTTGGTGTTTTTCACAAGTTTCTTTGAGTGATTTCAGATTACTAGAATTAAGGGCAAATCCAGTTCAGTTCCAGTTCCGACACCTTTTGCCATATCAGCTATATCTCGAGTTTCACTGAAGCAATAAGGCTGAACTTTGTATCCCTGCAAAGCTAAGAGGCATATCTATCTTTTTTATGTTTTACACTTCTTGAAACGGAGTCGTTTTCCCTAGCGAAATCGACCATCAAGTTGGCTGATGTGCAATGACGTCTGTTCTGCACCGTTTTGGTATTTTGACCATATCGTCCGATCCACGTGCGCAAATGATCTGATTCCAACGGCTATGGATCCGTAACTGATAGGGGTATTTTTTCTAGAAGACCATTTTATCAGATCGAGCCTCCAACATTGACAAAATCGACCATCAAGCTGGCTGATCAGAATTGTCATACAATATGACGAAAATTGTTAGAAAAATGCACCCACCTATTATACCTACCTTTGAAATTTGTAAAGCTTGTCTCTTGTCATTTAGCCCTCGAAAATGTGTATAAATAGAGGGCCTTGGATGAGTATTGGGATACATTATACATTGGTAGGATATTAGCCTTTGTAGTAAAATTCTCTAAGTTTTCTTCTTCTTTCCTTTCTCTAGTTTTCTTTTTTATTTACTTATGCTTCTTACATTTCTTTTCATTTTATTCATATCTAGTATGTGTTGCTAATCATATTGTTGAGGTGATGAGGTGAAGCTCTTGGTAAATGCTAAGGTTAGTCTCTTAAACATGAGCTAAAATGAATCATCATTTATAAACACTAGTATAGATAATATTTTCTTTTGGTTTAAAATCATACTTGCAAAGTAGAGATCTTGATTCATTATTGACAATGAAAATGGCACAGTAAATGCTTGGTTTCATAACCTTGATTTGTTGTAGACATATACCTTGGCATAAGGAATGCTTGGACTCTTTTTATGAGTTTTGAGGACACCAAATGAACATAATATCATATGCTATGGACGTTGGACTGAATTGCTAAACCTTCCGATTGGAACCTCCCTTATGTGCGGATTTCAATTGTGTAATAAAACAAGATTAATCTTAGCATAACACCAAGAGTGGAGTCTCTAACCTCAACATCCTTTCTTATTGTTTTTTATATCTTGTTTAATTGTTTTTATGTTATTTTGTTTATTTTGTTCTCTAATATCTTGTTTATCTTATTTTGTTGTTGATTCCCTAATATCTTGTTTACTTTCTTTGTCTTATATATTTATAAACTTATACTTATTAATACGCTTCCCTGTGGTTCGACCTCGGACACCCGAGAATTTATTACTTGAACATAACCTGCACTTGGGTTTACAACTCTTAATTGAGTTACCATCAAGTTTTTGGCGCCGTTGCCGGGGAAGCAATACTAAGTATATAAGTTTATAAGTATATTTATTTTTTTTTTGGCTGGTTATACCGCCTAATTTGTTTATATTTATTTTTATTGGCTGGTTATACCGCCTAATTTTGTATATTAACTTTGTTTTATGCTTGTTTGGCGACGTGATTTTAGATCTCGTCGTTTAGTTAGATTTTATTGTGAAACTTTTTCAGGTAATCTTTCTAATACAACTCCTACCATGGCTGACAATGAAAGTGTTCATGCTGAAGATGAGAACAGACAAGTACGCACCATGCGTGACTACTTGCAACCAACTCGAAGCTCATCACCCTCTTGTTATATTTTTCCTCTCAATGCAAACAACTTTCGTTTTAAACCAGGTATGATAGCTTTGCTTCCAAATTTCCATGGGTTAGAATCGGAAAGTGCTTACTCGTTTCTAAAAGACTTCGAAGATGTATGTGTCACCTTTAATGACCAACAATGTACAAATGAAATTGTCAAGCTAAAATTATTTCCTTTTTCTTTAAAAGATAAAGCAAAAATTTGGCTTCATAATTTAAAACCAAGGTCAATTGGCACATGGCAAGAATTACAAACTGAGTTTCTAAAGAAATTTTTCCCAGCACATAAAACTACTGCTTTGAAAAGACAGATTAAAAATTTCAATCAAAATCAAAATGAAGCATTTTTTCAATGCTGGGAGCGTTTTAAAGATTTGTTAAGTTCTTGTCCACATCATGGTTTTGAAAAATGGCGTCTTATTAGTTTCTTTTATGAAAGTTTAACTCCCGAAACTAAACAATTTGTTGAAACAATGTGTAACGGTGAGTTTCTAGAAAAAGAACCTGAAGAAGCCTTTGACTACCTAGACCATTTGGCAGATAACTCTCAAGCCTGGCACACAGATAATTCCTCTGAAAGTTCCAATAGATCTAATCTTGTTTCTAACAGAGGTAAATATCATTTTAGTCAAGAAGATGAGATAAAAGCTAAAGTAGCTAATTTGGCTAGAAAGATTGAAGCCATGGAACTTAGAGAAGTAAAAGAAGTCAAAACGGTTAAAAATGAAGAAAGTTGTGGAATTTGTGAAATCATGGGACACCCCACTTCTGAATGTCCAAACATTCCCATTCTTAAAGAAGCGTTGCATGATCAAGTAAATTCCATAAACACATTTAAAAAGCCTTTTCCTTCTCCTTACTCTGAAACGTATAACCCTGAATGGAGAAATCATCCCAACTTCAGTTGGCGAAATAATAATCATGTTCAGGTACCACAATCTCAAAAGCCGGGCAACACTTTTTCCTATCAACCTTCACGTGTACAAACCTTGGAAGAGACATTGCAAGCATTCATGCAAACACAAGCAAATGTGAATAGCCGGACTTCACAGGACATCAATGAGATCAAAAACACCTTGTCCACATTGACAGCTTCATTACGCACTCAAGAAAAAGGTAAGTTTCCTGCTCAACCTCAGCCTAACCCTTCTACTCAATGTCTTGTTTCTTGCTCCAATGAAACTCAACAGGAAAATGCCAGTTCTATCACAACTCTTCGAAGTGGAAAGGCAATTGACAAAAAGATTCCATCAAAAGACCAAGATCCTCTTTCCCCTCCGAAAAGTAATGGTAAGGATGATGGTAAGTCTGAACTTCTTGAAAATTTGGACAAAGAAAAAGGTATGCATCCTGCTCCTTTTCCTCAAAGGTTGCAAACAATAAAGAATTTGAATCAAAATGCAGAAATTTATGAACTTTTCAAACAAGTTAAGATTAACATTCCTTTATTGGATGCAATCAAACAAGTTCCATCTTATGCTAAATTTTTGAAGGACATGTGCACAGTTAAAAGGAAACATAATGTACAAAAGAAAGCATTTTTGACGGAAAGTGTGAGCTCAATCATTCAGCACCTTACTCCACCAAAATTCAAAGATCCTGGATGTCCAACAATCTCATGCATCATTGGAAACACTAGAATAGAACGTGCATTGCTTGATCTTGGTGCTAGTGTTAATCTTTTGCCTTTTTCTGTTTATCAACAGTTAGGTTTAGGTGAACTCAAGGAAACACCTGTTACACTTCAACTAGCTGATCGTTCTGTAAAAATTCCTCGAGGGATAGTTGAAGATGTTTTGGTTCAAATTGATAATTTTTACTTCCCTGTTGATTTTATTGTTTTGGACACACATCCTGTTTCAAATCCAAATGTTCAAATTCCTGTTATATTAGGCCGTCCATTTCTTGCAACTTCTAATGCTCTGATAAATTGCAGGAATGGTATGTTGAACATTTCTTTTGGAAATATGACTTTAGAATTAAATGTGTTCAACATTTGCAAGCAACCTGGTGATAATTCAGAAGTACATGAAGTGGATTTCATTGAAGAACTTGTTCATGAACATCTCACCACTACCACATTCCATGATCCTTTAGAAGCTTATTTAATTGAATATGAGTTTGATAATGCTTCAGAAATTTCACACACTGATTCTTTGTTAAAATCTTTTCAGGATAAGCATTGTTGGAAACAAAAGTTTGAGGAACTACCATCACTTACAAATGTCACTGTACCATCAACTATTGAACCACCCAAGCTGGAGTTAAAACCATTGCCATCCGAGCTAAAATATTCCTTTTTGGGTGAGAGTGAAACTTTTCCAGTCATAATTTCTTCACATCTTGATGAACTACAAGAAGGTAAGTTGTTACAACTTTTGAAGATGCACAAAAATGCATTAGGATGGACCTTAGCTGACATAAAGGGAATAAGCCCATTAATCTGCACACATAATATTTATTTAGAGGAAAATGCTAAACCCTCTAGACAAATGCAACGAAGGCTTAATCCTAATATGAAAGAAGTAGTGAGAAATGAAGTCATTAAACTTCTAGATAATGGAATCATTTATCCTATCTCTGATAGCAAATGGGTAAGTCCTACTCAAGTCGTACCTAAGAAATCTGGAGTTACTGTAGTTAAAAATGAAAACAATGAATTAATTCCAGCTAGGACTGTTACTGGTTGGCGCATGTGCATTGACTATAGGAAACTTAACTCAGTGACGAGGAAAGATCATTTCCCTTTGCCTTTCATGGATCAAATCTTAGAAAGAGTTGCAGGGCGTGAGTTTTATTGTTTTCTAGATGGATATTCTGGGTATAATCAAATTGCCATTGCACTTGAGGACCAAGAGAAAACCATTTTTACATGTCTTTTTGGTACTTTTGCATATCGTAGAATGCCATTTGGATTATGTAACGCCCCTGCCACATTTCAAAGATGCATGCTTAGCATTTTTAGTGACATGATTGAACGTAATCTTGAGATTTTCATGGATGATTTTTCTGTTTCTGGTGATTCATTTGATGATTGCTTAGCCAATTTGAAAAATGTATTGATTAGGTGTGAAGAAAAAAATCTTGTTCTTAATTGGGAAAAATGTCATTTCATGGTCACTAAAGGTATTGTACTAGGTCACATTGTTTCTGCAAAAGGGATTGAGGTAGACAAGTCAAAACTTGAATTGATTGCTAATCTACCCACACCAAAGACAGTAAAGGACATTAGGTCATTCTTGGGACATGCAGGTTTTTATAGAAGATTCATAAAAGATTTTAGCACGATATCTAAACCTCTATGTAATCTTTTAATGAAAGACACTGCATTTGAATGGACTAAAGATTGTGAAGATGCTTTTGAAAAACTCAAAAATATGCTCACTACTGCTCCTATTATGAGATCTCCTGATTGGTCCTTACCATTTGAAATAATGTGTGATGCTAGTGACTATGCTGTTGGTGCTGTGTTAAGACAAAGGAAAGATAATAAACCACATGTAATTTACTATGCAAGTAAAACTTTAAATAGAGCCCAAATGAATTATTCCACTACAGAAAAGGAATTACTTGCAGTTGTTTTTGCATTGGATAAATTCAGATCTTACCTTGTTGGATCATCAATTGTTGTCTTTAGTGATCATGCAGCTTTAAAATATCTTCTCTCTAAGAAGGATGCAAAACCTAGGTTGCTGAGGTGGATCCTTTTGCTGCAAGAATTTGACATCACCATTCGAGATAAAAAAGGAGTAGAAAATGTGGTGGCTGATCATTTATCAAGACTTGTTTGTGATGAATCTTTTGGAACCTCACCAATAAATGATACTTTTCCTGATGAACAACTTCTAATTGTCTCCACGACACCTTGGTTTGCTGACATTGCTAATTTTCTTGCTACAGGAAAAATTCCTTCTCAATGGAGCACACAAGATAAAAGGAAGTTTCTGAATGAGGTAAAGAAGTTCTATTGGGATGACCCTTACTTGTTCAAATATTGTCCTGATCAGATTTTTCGAAGATGCATTCCCGACAATGAGGTAAGTAGTGTAATTAAGTTTTGTCATTCCGAGGCATGTGGTGGTCATTTTTCATCAAAGAAAACTGCTGCAAAAATTTTACAGTGTGGATTTTACTGGCCAACTTTGTTCAAAGATGCACATAATTTTTGCAAGTCATGTGAAAGTTGTCAAAAATTAGGTTCCATTTCGAAAAGAAACATGATGCCTTTGAACCCAATTCTTGTAATTGAAATTTTTAACTGTTGGGGTATTGATTTCATGGGACCATTTCCACCATCTTTTGGTTTCTTATACATTTTAGTTGCAATAGATTATGTTTCAAAGTGGATAGAGGCAATTCCATGTCGAAATAATGATCACAAAACAGTGATTAAATTTTTAAAAGAAAATATTTTGAGTCGATTTGGAATTCCTCGATCTATCATAAGCGATGGGGGAACACATTTTTGCAACAAGGTTTTTGAAACATTAATGAAGAAATATGCCATTACACACAAAGTTGCAACCCCTTATCACCCGCAGACAAATGGACAGGTAGAATTAGCAAATAGGGAGATTAAACAAATTTTGGAAAAGACAGTTAATCCAAATCGCAAAGATTGGTCTCTTAGACTTAACGATGCATTATGGGCCTATCGAACAGCTTTTAAAACAGCATTGGGCATGTCTCCTTATAGGCTAGTTTATGGAAAACCTTGTCATTTACCTGTGGAACTTGAGCATAAAGCATATTGGGCCATTAAAATGTTCAACTCAAACCTTGATGACGCTTCTAATTTACGAAAATTACAAATAAATGAACTTGAGGAACTCAGAAATGATGCATATGAGAATTCTAAAATTCATAAAGAAAGAACTAAAGCCTTTCATGACAAGTTAATTTCAAGAAAAACATTTAATGTTGGGCAAAAAGTTCTACTTTATAATTCTAGACTTCACATATTTCCTGGTAAGTTGAGATCAAGATGGACTGGCCCATTTGTGGTTAAGCATGTGTATCATTATGGAGCAGTTGACATTGAGAATCCTCAAAATGGTAACGTATTCAAGGTAAATGGACAAAGACTCAAACTCTTTTTGGAAAATCATGTTACTCAAGAAGAGGTTGTTTTTCTTTCTGATCCTTGTTTTGAAAATAACTAGATGTAAATATAATTTTTTTTTTACCCCGGTTAAATGGCGGATAACGGTACTCCGTGATTATTTAAGTCGGTTCCATCAGCTACCCACAAAACTGATATTGTATATAAATTTCTCTTTCATTTTATTTTATTTCATTTTTTTTTCAGGATGGATGATATTCTCAAAAGATTGCAGAAACGATTTCCTCCTTTTCCTCGGAATATTTTACTGAAGCTTTACCAAGTTCGATTAGAAAGATTAAGAATGCTTATGAACAAAGGGATTCCTGAAGACATACGTTGGATAATTGAAGCCAAGGTACGTGAAGATGAATATCTTCCTGTTTTGCATTTACCAGGTACAGGTAGAAGCACTTATGCAAAGAAGCGACGAGCAAAGCGCATGAGTTCAAATTGCCACAAGTGTGCACGATGGACGTGTAACGGTAAATGTCGTTCTATTGGGATTCCGTCCTCTAATCGAGATGATAAAATTGAATTCATTAAGGATGGACTGAGTAAGGAGAATTTGGGTAATATCCAACTTTCTCTTGAGACGCATCCTAGTGGAGACGTACAAAGAGAAATTCTTGATTTATGGCCGCAATTCCAAAGGGAATGGCAACATCTTGGGAATCTGATGTTAAAAGACCCTGTTTGCCAGCTTGTAAGAAAACTGGATGGGAAGCATATCCTCAACTCATAGAAGGCGTTTAAGCCGTTTCTGGACGTAAAACCAGAGGAAGATGTGAGCCACAATCACAACTACAATAAATGACTTCTCAGCTTTTGGTTTGATTTGCAATAATTTTTCGGTTTAGTTTACGTGTTGTTCGATTTGTGTAATTATTCTTTTTTTTTTTTTTGCATTGGTCTTTTACGGTTGATTTTTCTTCTCTTTTTGATTTTCTTCCTGAAATCACGCAAAAATCTTTTGTTAGGTTAACATTTTCTTCTGACAGGTCAAATACACTTTCGGCGACATTATTACTCTTGTCTGATTCACTACTCAGTCCTCTATATATTACACCATGTACTCATTCTCTTTCAGGCACTCGAAAAAGAAAAAAAAAATGGAAAGCACTTCGTCCCAGCGCATTAAAAAAATTTGTGTCTTTGGAGGTGCTTATCCAGGGAAAAATAACATATTCGCTGATGAAGCCATAAGAGTTGGAGTAATACTTGCCCAACAAAAGATCCACTTGATTTATGGAGGCGGTAGTACGGGTTTAATGGGAGCAGTCGCTACAGCAGCACACGCCGGAGGAAGTCCAGTTCTAGGAATCGTGCCAAAACTATTCACAGATTTTTGTGGACCTACAGTGGGTAAGGAAATACAAGTCTGGAGTATCCCTGAACGGATAACAATCATGTACCATTCTGCCGATGCATTCATTGCCTTACCAGGAGGTCTGGGTACATTGGAAGAAATAGCTTGCGTGGCTTCTTGGTCATCTTTGGTCACAAATAAGAAACCCATTGGTTTGCTTAATATTAATGGTTATTTTAGTAATTTACTTTCATATTTAGATAATGCTGTGGATAATGGATTCATGTTTTCAGAGGCAAGGAGAACCATAATTTCTGCTACAACCATTGAAGATTTACTCAAAAAGCTACAAGCTTATGAGTGTTTATCTGCTACGGTTGTTTCGCAAACGCTCGGAAAAAGAAAAAGAGATATGGACGAGCAAGGAGTGGATTGCACTTTGTCTTTGTGACATTATCTAACATTTTGTTTGTTGTGTCTCAGTTATAATAAGTGGTTAGCAACCTCTGCAGGTAATATCTCCTAAATTCTACCTTTAAAATTTGACATTGGGGACAATGTCATATTTTAGTAGGGGGTAAGGGACATATTTTGCTAAAAAAAAAAAAAAAAAAAAATTTTGTGTTTTAAGACATTTAGAAGTATTCATTCTGAACAAGGTCTGAGTAAGGGAGACTTGAGACATACCTTGTCAGTTTGATTTAATCTTCTTCTTCAAAAAAACAAAAAAAAAATAAAAAAAAAAAAAAACAAAAAAAAACAAAGAAAAAAGCATGTTTAGACTTAGTGTGTTTTTTTTTAGTTACTTTCAATACAATGATGAGATATGAATTGCATAAGTCTAAAACAGATTTATTAGTGAGAAGATTTTCATGAGAATTGAGCTTGATGTCAACCTTTTTATGAGCCAATGTTAATATGATATGTTGATTGAGAAAGAAGCATGTTTAGACTTAATCTGACTTGTATAATCATCTTTGTGAGTTTTTGAGCCTATAATGATTGATGCATTATACAAATCAATCTAATTTCTTTCTTGAGTGCTCTTATGATTACATGATTCTCTAGAACTTGCTTTAAACCGTTTGAGACTATATTGATACATGTGACAACATGAATATGATAGAGGCATTAGGATTATAACCAGAGCCAAACAGCCATCCATTATTAATGTTCTACGAGAACATCCCCACTAGTGAGCCAATTTGAGCCTACATTAAATATGATGTTTTATTGGTAACCACAACTTACACCTAGCCTAAATATGCTTATATCCTTACCCTTGTTCTAAAGATGAATTTTATATTTTGAGACATATTGCAAAAAAACAAGGGATATTTTTATTTGAAAATTTGGGTTAGAAACAAAAGATAAGTGTGGGGGAAGAAAAGAAAAGAAAAAGTCAAGAGAAAAAGAAAGGGATCATTGTCAAATACATTCCCATATTAAAAAAAAAAAAAAAAAAAAAAAAAATCTTCTCTTGAACTTCTAGAAAAAGATGTTACAAAGTTGGTTAGAATGATGCAAAGGCTCAACATGAATATTTAGCCTATGTTATTATGTGCTTTATAAGAGTTTTGAGAAGTTTTATTTGTATGATCTTATTATGTCTCTAAAATCTATGAACTCTTTGGAACCTTTGTGATATCTTTATCCTTTTGTTCTTTAACCACATTATAACCCTTTGGCCCCATTACAACCTTGAATAAAGACCTCTTGATTTATGAAGTTGTATGATCTAAATAGTGGAGAATAGGTGGACAAGCAAGCATATGGTAGAAGTGTTTTCATGAGATTGATTGAGTGTAAACACTTTACCACTACTTTAAAGAGTGAAAATCAAGAGAGTATCCCATGTGAGAAGTTGAGATTAAGTTTGAATATACACTATTTTGATTGAAATATGTTATGTTATTATTGGCTTAACTCAAACTATTTACATTCAAGCAAGATCTTTTGTGAATTTCTTTAAGCTATTGATTAGTTTTTAAGACTTGTCCAATGATTATCTCTAATTTATATTGGAAGGATTAGTTATAATTATTATTTTTAGTTTTTCTTATGTCTTCAATGTTTGTGGGTATCGTCCTAGTAAACCCTCACGAGACTAAACTCGTCCACTAGGGACACCTAGGGGTTTAAAGGCTTGTGTCACATGCTAAGTGCCACCGTGATTTCCTACGAAAATGGATTAGATTAGATTTTCTTATTTTATTATTTTTTTTTTATTGAGTCGTTGCTAGGGACTAGCAACAATCTAAGTATGGGGGTGTGATAACTCGTATAATTATATAGTTTTTAGTTATGTTTTATTATTGTTTTGTGTCAAATACGAGTTATTATTGTTTAGTCTAATTGTGTTTATGATCTTTTATATTTTTATGTAATTTGGTGTTTTTCACAAGTTTCTTTGAGTGATTTCAGATTACTAGAATTAAGGGCAAATCCAGTTCAGTTCCAGTTCTGACACCTTTTGCCATATCAGCTATATCTCGAGTTTCACTGAAGCAATAAGGCTGAACTTTGTATCCCTGCAAAGCTAAGAGGCATATCTATCTTTTTTATGTTTTACACTTCTTGAAACGGAGTCGTTTTCCCTAGCGAAATCGACCATCAAGTTGGCTGATGTGCAATGACGTCTGTTCTGCACCGTTTTGGTATTTTGACCATATCGTCCGATCCACGTGCGCAAATGATCTGATTCCAACGGCTATGGATCCGTAACTGATAGGGGTATATTTTTCTAGAAGACCATTTTATCAGATCGAGCCTCCAACATTGACAAAATCGACCATCAAGCTGGCTGATCAGAATTGTCATACAATATGACGAAAATTGTTAGAAAAATGCACCCACCTATTATACCTACCTTTGAAATTTGTAAAGCTTGTCTCTTGTCATTTAGCCCTCGAAAATGTGTATAAATAGAGGGCCTTGGATGAGTATTGGGATACATTATACATTGGTAGGATATTAGCCTTTGTAGTAAAATTCTCTAAGTTTTCTTCTTCTTTCCTTTCTCTAGTTTTCTTTTTTATTTACTTATGCTTCTTACATTTCTTTTCATTTTATTCATATCTAGTATGTGTTGCTAATCATATTGTTGAGGTGATGAGGTGAAGCTCTTGGTAAATGCTAAGGTTAGTCTCTTAAACATGAGCTAAAATGAATCATCATTTATAAACACTAGTATAGATAATATTTTCTTTTGGTTTAAAATCATACTTGCAAAGTAGAGATCTTGATTCATTATTGACAATGAAAATGGCACAGTAAATGCTTGGTTTCATAACCTTGATTTGTTGTAGACATATACCTTGGCATAAGGAATGCTTGGACTCTTTTTATGAGTTTTGAGGACACCAAATGAACATAATATCATATGCTATGGACGTTGGACTGAATTGCTAAACCTTCCGATTGGAACCTCCCTTATGTGCGGATTTCAATTGTGTAATAAAACAAGATTAATCTTAGCATAACACCAAGAGTGGAGTCTCTAACCTCAACATCCTTTCTTATTGTTTTTTATATCTTGTTTAATTCTTTTTATGTTATTTTGTTTATTTTGTTCTCTAATATCTTGTTTATCTTATTTTGTTGTTGATTCCCTAATATCTTGTTTACTTTCTTTGTCTTATATATTTATAAACTTATACTTATTAATACGCTTCCCTGTGGTTCGACCTCGGACACCCGAGAATTTATTACTTGAACATAACCTGCACTTGGGTTTACAACTCTTAATTGAGTTACCATCACCGCCTAATTTAGTATATATATTTTTATTGGCTGGTTATACCGCCTAATTTAGTATATATATTTTTATTGGCTGGTTATACCGCCTTGCATCTTATTCTTATTATTTACTTTAGTTTAAATCTGGCTTCAAAAACCCCTTTTCTTTTATTGTTTTCTTTGAACGTAAGTTATAAACTAATAACTCATAGATTAAAACCCAATCCCTGAGGACTCGACCCTTGCTAATCATTATACTTACAATTGATCTTTTTAGTGCAAGGTTAAATAAGATACACTCTTTTGGGTGCATCAAATTTTTGGCGCCATAGCCGGGGATTGTTTTCTTTAGTTTATTTGTTACTTGGTTTATTCTTATTTTCAGTTCTAATTAGTATTATTTTCTTGTACATGCATGTTTTTCTTTTAAAATTTTGAAAAAAAAAAGATGGAATTAAGCAATCTAACACTTGAAGAGTTGGTGGCATACATGAACATGGAGAATCAACAAGCCAATCTCACTTCTTCAGTTCAACAATTGGCCATGGGAGGATGTCAAGGCCATCAATGGTTCCAAGACCAACCGCATGATCATTACTCCAACACTTACCATGAGGGATGGTGGGATCATACTAATTATGGCTACTCGAAAAATTACCAAGAAGTAGATCCTTATGCCAATTACACTCATCCATCTAGCTTCAATCAATCATGGTCTCAAGAACCAGATCTTTTTCAACCACCACATATGACTCAAAACTCAGGTACTTCTTTAGAAGATCTTGTATATTCTCTTGTTACTGATACTTTGCAATTTCAACAGGAAACAAGGGCAAGCATCCAGAGTTTGGAAAGGCAAATGAGCCTATTGGCTAGTAGTACGGTGGAATTAGTAGCAGAAAGATCTCTAGCACTCCCTTCCCAAACGGTGATTAACCCAAAGGAGAATGCTACTATTGTGACCTTGAGAAATAAGGAACAAGATGAGGATGAGACAAAACCAAAGATGGATTCACTTCTTGAGGATAATGAAGCCACCATTCAAATTGAGAGTACTTTGACAGCTGAGGTAGCTTTTAAGGTTCTTATTTCTACTAATGTTCCTTCTCCACTTTTTCCTAGCAGATTTGCAAAGTCCAAAAAGGTGGAACATGAACAACAATTTTTGGAAACCTTAAACAGCTTGCTTGTGGATGCCATTAGACAAATACCAAGATATGTACAATTCCTCAAAGAGCTATACCCCACCAAGAATGATGAAATAATACGTGTGGGGGAGAAGGCATTGGCTGTTTTGCAAAGAAAACTTTCTCCAAAACGCAAAAATCCGAGAAGTTTGATGTCTAAGCCAAAAGATCCTAAAAAGCCAAGAAGGGGAATTGGCTAGGCTAAAAACAATCAATCAAGTGCTAATTGGGGGAGGCAGCCTAATTAGTGAAAGCATTGCCAAACCGCCATCCTCAGATTTGCTCTCTTTTTCTTTATCTTTTTCTTATGTTTCTTTGCTAATTGTGTTTAGTGTTTCTAAGTTCATTTAGGCTGCATAAGTTTATTTTGTTTATTAGTTCTTTTCACTTACACATGATTCTTTCATTTGGGATTAATAGCATTACATTAATGACAATGTAAGAATTATGTGTGGGGGGAAGAATTTAGGATTTTATTTAGAGTGTTTTGTTTTTGTGTCTTTTTATGTTGTTTTTCTTTCTGATCCTTGTTTTGAAAATAACTAGATGTAAATATAATTTTTAATTTTTTTAACCCCGGTTAAATGGCGGATAACGGTACTCCATGATTATTTAAATCGGTTCCATCAGCTACCCACAAAACTGATATTGTATATAAATTGCTCTTCCAATTTCTCTTTCAATTTTTTTTCATTTTTTTTTTCAGGATGGATGATATTCTCACAAGATTGCAGAAACGATTTCCTCCTTTTCCTCGAAATATTTTACTGAAGCTTTACCAAGTTCGATTTGAAAGATTAAGAATGCTTATGCACAAAGGGATTCCTGAAGACATACGTTGGATAATTGAAGCCAAGGTACGTGAAGATGAATATCTTCCTGTTTTGCATTTACCAGGTACAGGTAGAAGCACTTTTGCAAAGAAGCGACGAGCAAAGCGCATGAGTTCAAATTGCCACAAATGTGCACGATGGACGTGTAACGGTAAATGTCGTTCTATTGGGATTTCGTCCTCTAATCGAGATGATAAAATTGAATTCATTAAGGATGGACTCAGTAAGGAGAATTTCGGTAATATCCAACTTTCTCTTGAGACGCATCCTAGTGGAGACGTACAAAGAGAAATTCTTGATTTATGGCCGCAATTCCAAAGGGAATGGACATCTTGGGAATCTGATGTTAAAAGACCCTGTTTGCCAGCTTGTAAGAAAACTGGATGGGAAGCATATCCTCGACTCATAGAAGGCGTTTAAGCCGTTTCTGGACGTAAAACCAGAGGAAGATGCCAAATACACTTTCGGCGACACAATTACTCTTGACTTTTACGGTTGATTTTTCTTCTTTTTTTGATTTTCTTCCTGAAATCACGCAAAAATCTTTTGTTAGGTTAACATTTTCTTCTAATAGGTCAGACACACTTTCGGCGACATTATTACTCTTGTCTAATTCACTACTCAATCCTCTATATATTACACCATGTACTCATTCTCTTTCAGGCACTCGAAAAAAAAATGGAAAGTACTTCGTCCCAGCGCATTAAAAAAATTTGTGTCTTTGGAGGTGCTGATGCACCCAAAAGAGTGTATCTTATTTAACCTTGCACTAAAAAGATCAATTGTAAGTATAATGATTAGCAAGGGTCGAGTCCTCAGGGATTGGGTTTTAATCTATGAGTTATTAGTTTATAACTTACGTTCAAAGAAAACAATAAAAGAAAAGGGGTTTTTGAAGCCAGATTTAAACTAAAGTAAATAATAAGAATAAGATGCAAGGCGGTATAACCAGCCAATAAAAATATATATACTAAATTAGGCGGTATAACCAGCCAATAAAAATATATATACTAAATTAGGCGGTATAACCAGCCAATAAAAATAAAACAAAGTTAATATACAAATTAGGCGGTATAACCAGCCAATAAAAATAAATATACTTTTAAAAATAAGCAAACTAGAAAAGTAAGAAAACAAGTAAGTAAGAAGAATCAAATATGAAAAATATGGTTAAGGTTTCATTCTCTACCACTAGACATCATTAAGAATCAATTTCAGATCTATCAATATCAACCAACTATCAAAGTTAACAACTATAGATAACAACAAGCTCTGTTATCCCAATCTTTCCTTAGTTTGTCGTTAAATAGAACAAGTTCTCTATTTAATCTCTAACCATTAAACAACCTAGAATAAGCTCTCTAAATTCAATTTAATGGCAGCTTTATGATGAGAAAGATAGGTTGATCTAAGCAACAAACACATAAGCTCGGATTGTTCAACTTAGGTTATGTTCCACTTTGCAATTATTGAAAACTTGACCATAATCATTAATCACAAATTGCCACTTATGAATAGGAAATCAAGACAATTGCACGGATCAAGACTCCTAGACTAGCAATAGATAATTATCAAGATCTATCTAGTTGTACACATAAATAAATCAAGACAACATCATGAACAATTCTTGTAGAAGAACATAAGCAACTTTGATAGAAAATTAATGATAGATAGAATCTGAAAATCAATCACAAAACATGTCTAGGGCTTTGAAATCACCCTTAACCAAATAGAAGTTTAGCCTAGCATAGGCATTGTAAACATAAACATAAAATTAAAGAGAATCTAAGAAGGAAATAAAAGAAAGAAAGAAGAAGAAAATAAAGAAAAAGAAAACTAGAGAAAAGAAAGAAGAAGAAAACTTAGAGAATTTTATTACAATGGCTAATATCCTACCAATGTACAATATCATCCTCTACAATCATCCAAGGCCCTCTATTTATACACATTTTGGAGGGCTAAATGACAAGAGACAAGCTTTACAAATTTCAAAGGTAGGTATAATAGGTGGGTGCATTTTTCTAACAATTTTCGTCATATTGTATGACAATTTTGATCAGCCAACTTGATGGTCGATTTTGTCAATTTTGGAGGCCTGATCTGATCACATTGTCTTCTAGAAAAATATTCCCCTATCAGTTACTGATCCATAGCCGTTGGAATCAGCTCATTTGCTGATGTGGATAAGAAGATATGGGCAAAATACGAAAACAGGTCAGCACAGACGTCATTGCACATCAGCCAACTTGATGATCGATTTCGCTAGGAAAAACGACTCCGTTTCTAGAAGTGTAAAACATGAAAAAGATAGATATGCCTCTTAACTTTGCACGGTTAAAATTTCAGCCTTATTGCTTCAGTGAAACTCGAGATATAGCTGATATGGCAAAAGGTATCGGAACTGGAACTGAACTGGATTTGCCCTTAATTCTAGTAATCTGAAATCACTCAAAGAAACTTGTGAAAAACACCAAATTACATAAAAATATAAAAGATCATAAACACAATTAGACTAAACAATAATAACTCGTATTTGACACAAAACAATAATAAAACATAACTAAAAACTATATAATTGTACGAGTTATCACACCCCCACACTTAGATTGTTGCTAGTCCCTAGCAACGACTCAATAAAAATAAAATAAGAAAATCTAATCTAATCCACTTTCGTAGGAAATCACGGTGGCACTTAGCATGTGACAGAAGCCTTTAAACCCCTAGGTGTCCCTAGTGGACGAGTTTAGTCTCGTGAGGGTTTACTAGAACGATACCCACAAACATTGAAAAACTAAAATATAAATAAACTACATATACTAAAAATATTTACTCCTAATCCTTTCAATACAAATTAGAGACAATCTTTGAACAAGTCTTATAAACTAATCAATAGCTTAAAGAATTTCACAAAAAATCATGCTTGAATGTAAATTGTTTGAGTTAAGCCAATATTAACATAACATATTTCAATCAAAATAGTGCATATTCAAACTTAATCTCAACTACTCACATGGGATACCCTCATGATTTTCACTCTTTAAAGTAGTGGTGAAGTGTTTACACTCAATCAATCTCATGAAAACAGTTCTACCATATTCTTGCTTGTCCACCTATTCTCCACTATTTAGATCATACAACTTCATGAATCAAGAGGTCTTTAATCAAGGTTGTAATGGGGCCAAGGGGTTTGTAATGTGGTTGAAGAACAAAAGGATAAAGATATCACAAAGGTTCCAAAGAGTTCATAAAGTTTAGAGACATAAAAAGATCATACAAATAAAACTTCTCAAAACTCTTATAAAGCACATAATAACATAGGCTAAATATTCATGTTGAGCCTTTGCATCATTCTAACCAACTTTGTAACATCTTTTTCTTTACTTTAACTAGAAGTTCAAGAGAAGATTATTATTTTTTTTTAATATGGGAATGTATTTGACAATGATCCCTTTCTTTTTCTCTTGACTTTTTTCTTTCTTTTCCCCCCACACTTATTTCTTGTTTCTAACCCAAATTTTCAATAAATCTTCTTTGTCTTTGCAACTTGTCTCAAAACATGCTAATTCATCTTTGGAACAAAGGTAAAGATATAAGTATATTTAGGTTAGGGACAAGTTATGGTTACCAAAGAGATAGCTTATTCAATGTAGGCTCAAATAGGTTCACTAAGGGTGTGTTCTCTTGGAACATTAATAATGGATGGCTGTTTGGCTCTGGTTATAATCCTAATGCCTCTATCATATTCATGTTGTCACATGTATCAATATAGTCTCAAACGGTTTAAAGCAAGTTCTAGAGAATCATGTAATTATAAGAGCAGTCAAGATGGTCGATTTTGTCAATATTGGAAGCTTGATCTAATCACATGGTCTTCTAGAAAAATGTTCCCCTATCAGTTAGTGATCCATAGCCGTTGGAATCAGCTCATTTGCTGATGTGGATCAGAAGATATGGGCAAAATACCAAAACAGGTCAGCACAGACGTCATTGCACATCAGCCAACTTGATGGTCGATTTCGCTAGGGAAAACGACTCCGTTTCAAGAAGTGTAAAACATGAAAACGTTAGATATGCCTCTTAACTTTGCACGGTTAAAATTTCAGCCTTATTGCTTCAGTGAAACTCCAGATATAGCTGATATGGCAAAATGTGTCGGAACTGGAACTAAACTGAATTTGCCCTTAATTGTTGATTTAACCTAGTAATCTGAAATCACTCAAAGAAACTCGTAAAAAACACCAAATTACATAAAAATATAAAAGATCATAAACACAATTAGACAAAGCAATAATAACTCGTATTTGACACAAAACAATAATAAAACATAACTAAAAACTATATAATTATACGAGTTATCACACCCCCACACTTAGATTGTTGCTAGTCCTCGAGCAAAAACAAATAAAAATAAAATAAGAAAATCTAATCTAATCCACTTTCGTAGGAAATCACGGTGGCACTTAGCATGTGACACAAGCCTTTAAACCCCTAGGTGTCCCTAGTGGACGAGTTTAGTCTCGTGAGGGTTTACTAGAACGATACCCACAAACATTGAAAAACTAAAATATAAATAAACTACATATACTAAAAATATTTACTCCTAATCCTTTCAATACACATTAGAGACAATCTTTGAACAAGTCTTATAAACTAATCAATAGCTTAAAGAATTTCACAAAAAATCATGCTTGAATGTAAATTGTTTGAGTTAAGCCAATATTAACATAACATATTTCAATCAAAATAGTGCATATTCAAACTTAATCTCAACTACTCACATGGGATACTTGATAACTCGTATAATTATATAGTTTTTAGTTATGTTTTATTATTGTTTTGTGTCAAATACGAGTTATTATTGCTTAGTCTAATTGTGTTTATGATCTTTTATATTTTTATGTAATTTGGTGTTTTTCACAAGTTTCTTTGAGTGATTTCAGATTACTAGAATTAAGGGCAAATCCAGTTCAGTTCCAGTTCCGACACATTTTTCCATATCAGCTATATCTGGAGTTTCACTGAAGCAATAAGGCTGCAATTTGTAGCCGTGCAAAGCTAAGAGGCATATCTATCTTTTTCATGTTTTATACTTCTTGAAACGGAGTCGTTTTCCCTAGCGAAATCGACCATCAAGTTGGCTGATGTGCAATGACGTCTGTGCTGACCTGTTTTCGTATTTTGCCCATATCTGCTTATCCACATCAGCAAATGAGCTGATTCCAACGGCTATGGATCCGTAACTGATAGGGGAACCTTTTTCTAGAAGACCATGTGATCAGATCAGGCCTTCAACATTGACGAAATCGACCATCAAGTTGGCTGATCAAAATTGTCATACAATATGACGAAAATTGTTAGAAAAATTCACCCACCTATTATACCTACCTTTGAAATTTGTAAAGCTTGTCTCTTGTCATTTAGCCTTCCAAAATGTGTATAAATAGAGGGCCTTGGATGATTGTAGACGATCATATTGTAGATAGGTAGGATATTAGCCATATTAATAAAATTCTCTAAGTTTTCTTCTTCTTTCTTTTCTCTAGTTTTCTTTCTTTTCTCTAGTTTTCTTTTTCTTTAGAGAGAGCAAGAGGTTGGATAATTAATATTCTTCCTCTTCTTCTTTCTTTCTTTTATTTTCTTCTTAGATTTTCTTTAATTTTATGTTTATGTTTATAATGCCTATGCTAGGCTAAACTTCTATTTGGTTAAGGTTGATTTCAAAGCCCTAGACATGTTTTGTGATTGATTTTCAGATTCTATCTATCATTAATTTTCTATCAAAGTTGCTTATGTTCTTCTACAAGAATTGTTCATGATGTTGTCTTGATTTATTTAGGTGTACAACTAGATAGATCTTGATAATTATCTATTGCTAGTTTAGGAGTCTTGATCCGTGTAATTGTCTTGATTTCCTATTCATAAGTGGCAATTTGTGATTAATGATTATGGTCAAGTTTTCAATAATTGCAAAGTGGAACATAACCTAAGTTGAACAATCCGAGCTTATGTGTTTGTTGCTTAGATCAACCTATCTTTCTCATCATAAAGCTGCCATTAAATTGAATTTAGAGAGCTTATTCTAAGTTGTTTAATGGTTAGAGATTAAATAGAGAGCTTGTTCTATTTAACGACAAACTAAGGAAAGATTGGGGTAACAGAGCTTGTTGTTATCTACGGTTGTTAACTTTGATAGTTGGTTGATATTGATAGATTTGAAATTGATTCTTAATGATGTCTAGTGGTGGAGAATGAAACCTTAACCATATTTTTCATATTTGATTCTTCTTACATACTTGTTTTCTTACTTTTCTAGTTTGCTTATTTTTAAAAGTATATTTATTTTTATTGGCTGGTTATACCGCCTAATTTGTATATTAACTTTGTTTTATTTTTATTGGCTGGTTATACCGCCTAATTTAGTATATATATTATTGGCTGGTTATACCGCCTAATTTAGTATATATATTTTTATTGGCTGGTTTTACCGCCTTTCATCTTATTCTTATTATTTACTTTAGTTTAAATCTGGCTTCAAAAACCCCTTTTCTTTTATTGTTCTTGAATTTAAGTTTTAAACTATTAACTTATAAACTAAAACCCAATCCCTGAGGACTCGACCCTTGCTAACTACTATACTTACAATTTATCTTTTTAGTGCAAGGTTAAATAAGATACACTCTTTTGGGTGCATCAAATTTTTGGCGCCGTTGCCGGGGATTGTTTTCTTTAGTTTATTTGTTACTTGGTTTATTCTTATTTTCAGTTCTAATGAGATTTATTTTCTTGTACATACGAGTTTTTCTTATCAAATTTTGAAAAAAAAAATAAAAATAAAAAATAAAAAAAAAATGATGGAATTGAGCAATCTAACACTTGAAGAGTTGGTGGCATACATGAACATGGAGAATCAACAAGTCAATCTCACCTTCCCAGTTCAACAATTTGCCATGGGAGGATACCATGAGGGATGGTGGGATCATACTAATTATGGCTACTCGAAAAATTACCAAGAAGTAGATCCTTATGCCAATTACACTCATCCATCTAGCTTCAATCAATCATGGTCTCAAGAACCAGATCTTTTTCAACCACCACATATGACTCAAAACTCAGGTACTTCTCTAGAAGATCTTGTCTATTCTCTTGTTACTGATACTTTGCAATTTCAACAGGAAACAAGGGCAAGTATCCAGAGTTTGGAAAGGCAAATGAGCCTATTGGCTAGTAGTATGGTGGTATGGGTAGCACAAAGATCTGAAGAACTCCCTGCCCAAACGATGATTAACCCAAAGGAGAATGCTACTATTGTGACCTTGAGGAATGAGGAACAAGATGAGGATGAGACAAAATTAGAGATGAATTCTATTCTTGAGGATAATGAAACCAATGATCCAAATAAGAGTATTTCGGCACCTGAGGTAACGTTTGAGATTCCAATTTTTACTAATGTTTCTTCTCCACCTTTTCCTAGTAGATTCGCAAAGTTCAAGGAGGATGAACATGAACAAGACACGCTGGAAACCTTAAACAGTTTGTTTGTGGATGTCATTCAACAAGTACCAAAATATGCTCCATTCCTCGATGAGATATGCACCACAAAGGATGATGGAATAATACTTGTAATGGAGAATGCATCCACTGTTGTGCAAAGAAAGCTTCCTCTCAAACGCATAAATTTGGAAAATTTCATGTATGAGCCTGACAAGCCTAAAAAGCCAAGAAGGGGTGTTGGTTAGGTTCAAAACACTAACTCAAGTGTTAATTGGGAAGGCAACCCAATTAAAGAAGAAATTGCCAACCTTCCATATTCAGATTTGCTTTCTCTTTCTCTTTCTTTTCCTTTTCCTTTTTCTTTTCTTTTATTATTTTTATTTTTATTGTTTTTATTTTTATTTTTTATGTTTACTTGTTAATTTTTGTTTAGTATTTTAGGATTATTTAGGTTGCATGAGTTTCTTTTGTTTTGAGTCTTAGTTATTTCTATTCTTATGTTATTAGTTCTTTTCTCTTACACATGATTCTTTCATTTGGGTTAATAGACTTACATTGAGGACAATGTAAGAATTAAGTGTGGGGGGAATGATTTAGGATTTCTTTTATTTTTGTCTACTATTTTTTTTTGAGTCTTTATTATTATTATTTTTAGTGTGTTTTAGTTCCTTTTTAATACAATGATGAGATATGAATTGCATAGGTCTAAACTGGTTACTAGTGAGAAGATTTTCATGAGAATTAAGCTTGATACTAATTTTTATGAGCCAATGTTAATATGATATGTTGATTGAGAAAGAAGCATGTTTAGACTTAATCTGACTTGTATAATCATTCTTGTGAGTTTTTGAGCCTATAATGATTGATGCATTATACAAATCAATCTAATTTCTTTCTTGAGTGCTCTTATGATTACATGATTCTCTAGAACTTGCTTTAAACCATTTGAGACTATATTGATGCATGTAACAACATGAATATGATAGAGGCATTAGGACTTTTTAACTAGGGCCAAACAGCCATCCCTTATTGATGTTCCAAGAGAACATCCCTCTAGTGAACCAATTTGAGCCTACAGTGAATAAGCTATTTATTTGGTAACCACATCTTACACCTAGCCTAAACACATTTATATCTTTACCCTTGTTCTAAAGATGGACTAGAATGTTTGAGACATATTGCAAAAACAAGGGATACTTTTTGAAAATTTGGGTTAGAACAAAAGATAAGTGTGGGGGGGAAAAGAAAAGAAAAGTCAAGAGAAAAAGAAATGGAATACTGGCAAATACATTCCTATATAAAAAAAAATGAATCATCTCTTGAATTTGTGAAAAAAGAAAAAGATGTTACAAAGTTGTTTAGAATGAAGAAAAGGCCCAACATGAATATCCGGCGTAGGTGACTATGTACTTGTAAAGAGTTTTGAGAAGTTTCTTTGTATAATCTTTTTATGTCTCTAAACTTTATGAACTCTTTGGAACCTTTGTGATATCTTTATCCTTTTGTTCTTCAACCACATTACAAACCCCTTGGCCCCATTACAACCTTGATTAAAGACCTCTTGATTTATGAAGTTGCATGATCTTTTAGTGGAGAATAGGTGGACAAGCAAGCATATGGTAGAAGTGTTTTCATGAGATTGATTGAGTGTAAACACTTTACCACTACTTTAAAGAGTGAAAATCAAGAGAGTATCCCATGTGAGAAGTTGAGATTAAATTTGAACATGCACTATTTTGATTGAGATATGTTATGCTAATATTGGCTTAACTCAAACAATTTACATTCAAGCATGACTTTTTGAGAAATTTTTTAAGCTATTGATTAGTTTATAAGACTTTTTCAAATATTGTCTCTAATTTGTATTGAAAGGATTAGGAGTAAATATTTTTAGTATATGTAGTTTATTTATATGAAGTTTATTTATATTTTAATTTTTCAATGTTTGTGGGTATCGTTCTAGTAAACCCTCACGAGACTAAACTCGTCCACTAGGGACACCTAGGGGTTTAAAGGCTTGTGTCACATGCTAAGTGCCACCGTGATTTCCTACGAAAGTGGATTAGATTAGATTTTCTTATTTTATTTTTATTGAGTCGTTGCTAGGGACTAGCAACAATCTAAGTGTGGGGGTGTGATAACTCGTATAATTATATAGTTTTTAGTTATGTTTTATTATTGTTTTGTGTCAAATACGAGTTATTATTGTTTAGTCTAATTGTGTTTATGATCTTTTATATTTTTATGTAATTTGGTGTTTTTCACAAGTTTCTTTGAGTGATTTCAGATTACTAGAATTAAGGACAAATCCAGTTCAGTTCCAGTTCCGACACATTTTGCCATATCAGCTATATCTGGAGTTTCACTGAAGCAATAAGGCTGAAATTTGTAGCCGTGCAAAGCTAAGAGGCATATCTATCTTTTTCATGTTTTATACTTCTTGAAACGGAGTCGTTTTCCCTAGCGAAATCGACCATCAAGTTGGCTGATGTGCAATGACGTCTGTGCTGACCTGTTTTCGTATTTTGCCCATATCTGCTTATCCACATCAGCAAATGAGCTGATTCCAACGGCTATGGATCCGTAACTGATAGGGGAACCTTTTTCTAGAAGACCATGTGATCAGATCAGGCCTCCAACATTGACGAAATCGACCATCAAGTTGGCTGATCAAAATTGTCATACAATATGACGAAAATTGTTAGAAAAATTCACCCACCTATTATACCTACCTTTGAAATTTGTAAAGCTTGTCTCTTGTCATTTAGCCTTCCAAAATGTGTATAAATAGAGGGCCTTGGATGATTGTAGACGATCATATTGTAGATAGGTAGGATATTAGCCATATTAATAAAATTCTCTAAGTTTTCTTCTTCTTTCTTTTCTCTAGTTTTCTTTCTTTTCTCTAGTTTTCTTTTTCTTTAGAGAGAGCAAGAGGTTGGATAATTAATATTCTTCCTCTTCTTCTTTCTT
Source organism: Fremontodendron californicum (assembly GCA_030761205.1). Lineage (NCBI taxonomy): Eukaryota > Viridiplantae > Streptophyta > Magnoliopsida > Malvales > Malvaceae > Fremontodendron > Fremontodendron californicum. The sequence continues at coordinate 16,654,612 of JAULJL010000010.1, read as the reverse complement.
TTGTTTTATTTTCTTCTTAGATTTTCTTTAATTTTATGTTTATGTTTATAATGCCTATGCTAGGCTAAACTTCTATTTGGTTAAGGTTGATTTCAAAGCCCTAGACATGTTTTGTGATTGATTTTCAGATTCTATCTATCATTAATTTTCTATCAAAGTTGCTTATGTTCTTCTACAAGAATTGTTCATGATGTTGTCTTGATTTATTTAGGTGTACAACTAGATAGATCTTGATAATTATCTATTGCTAGTTTAGGAGTCTTGATTCGTGTAATTGTCTTGATTTCCTATTCATAAGTGGCAATTTGTGATTAATGATTATGGTCAAGTTTTCAATAATTGCAAAGTGGAACATAACCTAAGTTGAACAATCCGAGCTTATGTGTTTGTTGCTTAGATCAACCTATCTTTCTCATCATAAAGCTGCCATTAAATTGAATTTAGAGAGCTTATTCTAAGTTGTTTAATGGTTAGAGATTAAATAGAGAGCTTGTTCTATTTAACGACAAACTAAGGAAAGATTGGGGTAACAGAGCTTGTTGTTATCTACGGTTGTTAACTTTGATAGTTGGTTGATATTGATAGATTTGAAATTGATTCTTAATGATGTCTAGTGGTGGAGAATGAAACCTTAACCATATTTTTCATATTTGATTCTTCTTACATACTTGTTTTCTTACTTTTCTAGTTTGCTTATTTTTAAAAGTATATTTATTTTTATTGGCTGGTTATACCGCCTAATTTGTATATTAACTTTGTTTTATTTTTATTGGCTGGTTATACCGCCTAATTTAGTATATATATTATTGGCTGGTTATACCGCCTAATTTAGTATATATATTTTTATTGGCTGGTTTTACCGCCTTTCATCTTATTCTTATTATTTACTTTAGTTTAAATCTGGCTTCAAAAACCCCTTTTCTTTTATTGTTCTTGAATTTAAGTTTTAAACTATTAACTTATAAACTAAAACCCAATCCCTGAGGACTCGACCCTTGCTAACTACTATACTTACAATTTATCTTTTTAGTGCAAGGTTAAATAAGATACACTCTTTTGGGTGCATCAAATTTTTGGCGCCGTTGCCGGGGATTGTTTTCTTTAGTTTATTTGTTACTTGGTTTATTCTTATTTTCAGTTCTAATGAGTTTTATTTTCTTGTACATACGAGTTTTTCTTATCAAATTTTGAAAAAAAAAATAAAAATAAAAAATAAAAAAAATGATGGAATTGAGCAATCTAACACTTGAAGAGTTGGTGGCATACATGAACATGGAGAATCAACAAGTCAATCTCACCTTCCCAGTTCAACAATTTGCCATGGGAGGATACCATGAGGGATGGTGGGATCATACTAATTATGGCTACTCGAAAAATTACCAAGAAGTAGATCCTTATGCCAATTACACTCATCCATCTAGCTTCAATCAATCATGGTCTCAAGAACCAGATCTTTTTCAACCACCACATATGACTCAAAACTCAGGTACTTCTCTAGAAGATCTTGTCTATTCTCTTGTTACTGATACTTTGCAATTTCAACAGGAAACAAGGGCAAGTATCCAGAGTTTGGAAAGGCAAATGAGCCTATTGGCTAGTAGTATGGTGGTATGGGTAGCACAAAGATCTGAAGAACTCCCTGCCCAAACGATGATTAACCCAAAGGAGAATGCTACTATTGTGACCTTGAGGAATGAGGAACAAGATGAGGATGAGACAAAATTAGAGATGAATTCTATTCTTGAGGATAATGAAACCAATGATCCAAATAAGAGTATTTCGGCACCTGAGGTAACGTTTGAGATTCCAATTTTTACTAATGTTTCTTCTCCACCTTTTCCTAGTAGATTCGCAAAGTTCAAGGAGGATGAACATGAACAAGACACGCTGGAAACCTTAAACAGTTTGTTTGTGGATGTCATTCAACAAGTACCAAAATATGCTCCATTCCTCGATGAGATATGCACCACAAAGGATGATGGAATAATACTTGTAATGGAGAATGCATCCACTGTTGTGCAAAGAAAGCTTCCTCTCAAACGCATAAATTTGGAAAATTTCATGTATGAGCCTGACAAGCCTAAAAAGCCAAGAAGGGGTGTTGGTTAGGTTCAAAACACTAACTCAAGTGTTAATTGGGAAGGCAACCCAATTAAAGAAGAAATTGCCAACCTTCCATATTCAGATTTGCTTTCTCTTTCTCTTTCTTTTCCTTTTCCTTTTTCTTTTCTTTTATTATTTTTATTTTTATTGTTTTTATTTTTATTTTTTATGTTTACTTGTTAATTTTTGTTTAGTATTTTAGGATTATTTAGGTTGCATGAGTTTCTTTTGTTTTGAGTCTTAGTTATTTCTATTCTTATGTTATTAGTTCTTTTCTCTTACACATGATTCTTTCATTTGGGTTAATAGACTTACATTGAGGACAATGTAAGAATTAAGTGTGGGGGGAATGATTTAGGATTTCTTTTATTTTTGTCTACTATTTTTTTTTTGAGTCTTTATTATTATTATTTTTAGTGTGTTTTAGTTCCTTTTTAATACAATGATGAGATATGAATTGCATAGGTCTAAACTGGTTACTAGTGAGAAGATTTTCATGAGAATTAAGCTTGATACTAATTTTTATGAGCCAATGTTAATATGATATGTTGATTGAGAAAGAAGCATGTTTAGACTTAATCTGACTTGTATAATCATTCTTGTGAGTTTTTGAGCCTATAATGATTGATGCATTATACAAATCAATCTAATTTCTTTCTTGAGTGCTCTTATGATTACATGATTCTCTAGAACTTGCTTTAAACCATTTGAGACTATATTGATGCATGTAACAACATGAATATGATAGAGGCATTAGGACTTTTTAACTAGGGCCAAACAGCCATCCCTTATTGATGTTCCAAGAGAACATCCCTCTAGTGAACCAATTTGAGCCTACAGTGAATAAGCTATTTATTTGGTAACCACATCTTACACCTAGCCTAAACATATTTATATCTTTACCCTTGTTCTAAAGATGGACTAGAATGTTTGAGACATATTGCAAAAACAAGGGATACTTTTTGAAAATTTGGGTTAGAACAAAAGATAAGTGTGGGGGGGAAAAGAAAAGAAAAGTCAAGAGAAAAAGAAATGGAATACTGGCAAATACATTCCTATATAAAAAAAAATGAATCATCTCTTGAATTTGTGAAAAAAGAAAAAGATGTTACAAAGTTGTTTAGAATGAAGAAAAGGCCCAACATGAATATCCGGCCTAGGTGACTATGTACTTGTAAAGAGTTTTGAGAAGTTTCTTTGTATAATCTTTTTATGTCTCTAAACTTTATGAACTCTTTGGAACCTTTGTGATATCTTTATCCTTTTGTTCTTCAACCACATTACAAACCCCTTGGCCCCATTACAACCTTGATTAAAGACCTCTTGATTTATGAAGTTGCATGATCTTTTAGTGGAGAATAGGTGGACAAGCAAGCATATGGTAGAAGTGTTTTCATGAGATTCATTGAGTGTAAACACTTTACCACTACTTTAAAGAGTGAAAATCAAGAGAGTATCCCATGTGAGAAGTTGAGATTAAATTTGAACATGCACTATTTTGATTGAGATATGTTATGCTAATATTGGCTTAACTCAAACAATTTACATTCAAGCATGACTTTTTGTGAAATTTTTTAAGCTATTGATTAGTTTATAAGACTTTTTCAAATATTGTCTCTAATTTGTATTGAAAGGATTAGGAGTAAATATTTTTAGTATATGTAGTTTATTTATATGAAGTTTATTTATATTTTAATTTTTCAATGTTTGTGGGTATCGTTCTAGTAAACCCTCACGAGACTAAACTCGTCCACTAGGGACACCTAGGGGTTTAAAGGCTTGTGTCACATGCTAAGTGCCACCGTGATTTCCTACGAAAGTGGATTAGATTAGATTTTCTTATTTTATTTTTATTGAGTCGTTGCTAGGGACTAGCAACAATCTAAGTGTGGGGGTGTGATAACTCGTATAATTATATAGTTTTTAGTTATGTTTTATTATTGTTTTGTGTCAAATACGAGTTATTATTGTTTAGTCTAATTGTGTTTATGATCTTTTATATTTTTATGTAATTTGGTGTTTTTCACAAGTTTCTTTGAGTGATTTCAGATTACTAGAATTAAGGACAAATCCAGTTCAGTTCCAGTTCCGAGACATTTTGCCATATCAGCTATATCTGGAGTTTCACTGAAGCAATAAGGCTGAAATTTGTAGCCGTGCAAAGCTAAGAGGCATATCTATCTTTTTCATGTTTTATACTTCTTGAAACGGAGTCGTTTTCCCTAGCGAAATCGACCATCAAGTTGGCTGATGTGCAATGACGTCTGTGCTGACCTGTTTTCGTATTTTGCCCATATCTGCTTATCCACATCAGCAAATGAGCTGATTCCAACGGCTATGGATCCGTAACTGATAGGGGAACCTTTTTCTAGAAGACCATGTGATCAGATCAGGCCTCCAACATTGACGAAATCGACCATCAAGTTGGCTGATCAAAATTGTCATACAATATGACGAAAATTGTTAGAAAAATTCACCCACCTATTATACCTACCTTTGAAATTTGTAAAGCTTGTCTCTTGTCATTTAGCCTTCCAAAATGTGTATAAATAGAGGGCCTTGGATGATTGTAGACGATCATATTGTAGATAGGTAGGATATTAGCCATATTAATAAAATTCTCTAAGTTTTCTTCTTCTTTCTTTTCTCTAGTTTTCTTTCTTTTCTCTAGTTTTCTTTTTCTTTAGAGAGAGCAAGAGGTTGGATAATTAATATTCTTCCTCTTCTTCTTTCTTTTGTTTTATTTTCTTCTTAGATTTTCTTTAATTTTATGTTTATGTTTATAATGCCTATGCTAGGCTAAACTTCTATTTGGTTAAGGTTGATTTCAAAGCCCTAGACATGTTTTGTGATTGATTTTCAGATTCTATCTATCATTAATTTTCTATCAAAGTTGCTTATGTTCTTCTACAAGAATTGTTCATGATGTTGTCTTGATTTATTTAGGTGTACAACTAGATAGATCTTGATAATTATCTATTGCTAGTTTAGGAGTCTTGATCCGTGTAATTGTCTTGATTTCCTATTCATAAGTGGCAATTTGTGATTAATGATTATGGTCAAGTTTTCAATAATTGCAAAGTGGAACATAACCTAAGTTGAACAATCCGAGCTTATGTGTTTGTTGCTTAGATCAACCTATCTTTCTCATCATAAAGCTGCCATTAAATTGAATTTAGAGAGCTTATTCTAAGTTGTTTAATGGTTAGAGATTAAATAGAGAGCTTGTTCTATTTAACGACAAACTAAGGAAAGATTGGGGTAACAGAGCTTGTTGTTATCTACGGTTGTTAACTTTGATAGTTGGTTGATATTGATAGATTTGAAATTGATTCTTAATGATGTCTAGTGGTGGAGAATGAAACCTTAACCATATTTTTCATATTTGATTCTTCTTACATACTTGTTTTCTTACTTTTCTAGTTTGCTTATTTTTAAAAGTATATTTATTTTTATTGGCTGGTTATACCGCCTAATTTGTATATTAACTTTGTTTTATTTTTATTGGCTGGTTATACCGCCTAATTTAGTATATATATTATTGGCTGGTTATACCGCCTAATTTAGTATATATATTTTTATTGGCTGGTTTTACCGCCTTTCATCTTATTCTTATTATTTACTTTAGTTTAAATCTGGCTTCAAAAACCCCTTTTCTTTTATTGTTCTTGAATTTAAGTTTTAAACTATTAACTTATAAACTAAAACCCAATCCCTGAGGACTCGACCCTTGCTAACTACTATACTTACAATTTATCTTTTTAGTGCAAGGTTAAATAAGATACACTCTTTTGGGTGCATCAAATTTTTGGCGCCGTTGTCGGGGATTGTTTTCATTAGTTTATTTGTTACTTGGTTTATTCTTATTTTCAGTTCTAATGAGTTTTATTTTCTTGTACATACGAGTTTTTCTTATCAAATTTTGAAAAAAAAAATAAAAATAAAAAATAAAAAAAATGATGGAATTGAGCAATCTAACACTTGAAGAGTTGGTGGCATACATGAACATGGAGAATCAACAAGTCAATCTCACCTTCCCAGTTCAACAATTTGCCATGGGAGGATACCATGAGGGATGGTGGGATCATACTAATTATGGCTACTCGAAAAATTACCAAGAAGTAGATCCTTATGCCAATTACACTCATCCATCTAGCTTCAATCAATCATGGTCTCAAGAACCAGATCTTTTTCAACCACCACATATGACTCAAAACTCAGGTACTTCTCTAGAAGATCTTGTCTATTCTCTTGTTACTGATACTTTGCAATTTCAACAGGAAACAAGGGCAAGTATCCAGAGTTTGGAAAGGCAAATGAGCCTATTGGCTAGTAGTATGGTGGTATGGGTAGCACAAAGATCTGAAGAACTCCCTGCCCAAACGATGATTAACCCAAAGGAGAATGCTACTATTGTGACCTTGAGGAATGAGGAACAAGATGAGGATGAGACAAAATTAGAGATGAATTCTATTCTTGAGGATAATGAAACCAATGATCCAAATAAGAGTATTTCGGCACCTGAGGTAACGTTTGAGATTCCAATTTTTACTAATGTTTCTTCTCCACCTTTTCCTAGTAGATTCGCAAAGTTCAAGGAGGATGAACATGAACAAGACACGCTGGAAACCTTAAACAGTTTGTTTGTGGATGTCATTCAACAAGTACCAAAATATGCTCCATTCCTCGATGAGATATGCACCACAAAGGATGATGGAATAATACTTGTAATGGAGAATGCATCCACTGTTGTGCAAAGAAAGCTTCCTCTCAAACGCATAAATTTGGAAAATTTCATGTATGAGCCTGACAAGCCTAAAAAGCCAAGAAGGGGTGTTGGTTAGGTTCAAAACACTAACTCAAGTGTTAATTGGGAAGGCAACCCATTTAAAGAAGAAATTGCCAACCTTCCATATTCAGATTTGCTTTCTCTTTCTTTTCCTTTTCCTTTTTCTTTTCTTTTATTATTTTTATTTTTATTGTTTTTATTTTTATTTTTTATGTTTACTTGTTAATTTTTGTTTAGTATTTTAGGATTATTTAGGTTGCATGAGTTTCTTTTGTTTTGAGTCTTAGTTATTTCTATTCTTATGTTATTAGTTCTTTTCTCTTACACATGATTCTTTCATTTGGGTTAATAGACTTACATTGAGGACAATGTAAGAATTAAGTGTGGGGGGAATGATTTAGGATTTCTTTTATTTTTGTCTACTATTTTTTTTTGAGTCTTTATTATTATTATTTTTAGTGTGTTTTAGTTCCTTTTTAATACAATGATGAGATATGAATTGCATAGGTCTAAACTGGTTACTAGTGAGAAGATTTTCATGAGAATTAAGCTTGATACTAATTTTTATGAGCCAATGTTAATATGATATGTTGATTGAGAAAGAAGCATGTTTAGACTTAATCTGACTTGTATAATCATTCTTGTGAGTTTTTGAGCCTATAATGATTGATGCATTATACAAATCAATCTAATTTCTTTCTTGAGTGCTCTTATGATTACATGATTCTCTAGAACTTGCTTTAAACCATTTGAGACTATATTGATGCATGTAACAACATGAATATGATAGAGGCATTAGGACTTTTTAACTAGGGCCAAACAGCCATCCCTTATTGATGTTCCAAGAGAACATCCCTCTAGTGAACCAATTTGAGCCTACAGTGAATAAGCTATTTATTTGGTAACCACATCTTACACCTAGCCTAAACACATTTATATCTTTACCCTTGTTCTAAAGATGGACTAGAATGTTTGAGACATATTGCAAAAACAAGGGATACTTTTTGAAAATTTGGGTTAGAACAAAAGATAAGTGTGGGGGGGAAAAGAAAAGAAAAGTCAAGAGAAAAAGAAATGGAATACTGGCAAATACATTCCTATATAAAAAAAAATGAATCATCTCTTGAATTTGTGAAAAAAGAAAAAGATGTTACAAAGTTGTTTAGAATGAAGAAAAGGCCCAACATGAATATCCGGCCTAGGTGACTATGTACTTGTAAAGAGTTTTGAGAAGTTTCTTTGTATAATCTTTTTATGTCTCTAAACTTTATGAACTCTTTGGAACCTTTGTGATATCTTTATCCTTTTGTTCTTCAACCACATTACAAACCCCTTGGCCCCATTACAACCTTGATTAAAGACCTCTTGATTTATGAAGTTGCATGATCTTTTAGTGGAGAATAGGTGGACAAGCAAGCATATGGTAGAAGTGTTTTCATGAGATTGATTGAGTGTAAACACTTTACCACTACTTTAAAGAGTGAAAATCAAGAGAGTATCCCATGTGAGAAGTTGAGATTAAATTTGAACATGCACTATTTTGATTGAGATATGTTATGCTAATATTGGCTTAACTCAAACAATTTACATTCAAGCATGACTTTTTGTGAAATTTTTTAAGCTATTGATTAGTTTATAAGACTTTTTCAAATATTGTCTCTAATTTGTATTGAAAGGATTAGGAGTAAATATTTTTAGTATATGTAGTTTATTTATATGAAGTTTATTTATATTTTAATTTTTCAATGTTTGTGGGTATCGTTCTAGTAAACCCTCACGAGACTAAACTCGTCCACTAGGGACACCTAGGGGTTTAAAGGCTTGTGTCACATGCTAAGTGCCACCGTGATTTCCTACGAAAGTGGATTAGATTAGATTTTCTTATTTTATTTTTATTGAGTCGTTGCTAGGGACTAGCAACAATCTAAGTGTGGGGGTGTGATAACTCGTATAATTATATAGTTTTTAGTTATGTTTTATTATTGTTTTGTGTCAAATACGAGTTATTATTGTTTAGTCTAATTGTGTTTATGATCTTTTATATTTTTATGTAATTTGGTGTTTTTCACAAGTTTCTTTGAGTGATTTCAGATTACTAGAATTAAGGGCAAATCCAGTTCAGTTCCAGTTCCGACACATTTTGCCATATCAGCTATATCTGGAGTTTCACTGAAGCAATAAGGCTGAAATTTGTAGCCGTGCAAAGCTAAGAGGCATATCTATCTTTTTCATGTTTTATACTTCTTGAAACGGAGTCGTTTTCCCTAGCGAAATCGACCATCAAGTTGGCTGATGTGCAATGACGTCTGTGCTGACCTGTTTTCGTATTTTGCCCATATCTGCTTATCCACATCAGAAAATGAGCTGATTCCAACGGCTATGGATCCGTAACTGATAGTGGAACCTTTTTCTAGAAGACCATGTGATCAGATCAGGCCTCCAACATTGACGAAATCGACCATCAAGTTGGCTGATCAAAATTGTCATACAATATGACGAAAATTGTTAGAAAAATTCACCCACCTATTATACCTACCTTTGAAATTTGTAAAGCTTGTCTCTTATCATTTAGCCTTCCAAAATGTGTATAAATAGAGGGCCTTGGATGATTGTAGACGATCATATTGTAGATAGGTAGGATATTAGCCATATTAATAAAATTCTCTAAGTTTTCTTCTTCTTTCTTTTCTCTAGTTTTCTTTCTTTTCTCTAGTTTTCTTTTTCTTTAGAGAGAGCAAGAGGTTGGATAATTAATATTCTTCCTCTTCTTCTTTCTTTCTTTTATTTTCTTCTTAGATTTTCTTTAATTTTATGTTTATGTTTATAATGCCTATGCTAGGCTAAACTTCTATTTGGTTAAGGTTGATTTAAAAGCCCTAGACATGTTTTGTGATTGATTTTCAGATTCTATCTATCATTAATTTTCTATCAAAGTTGCTTATGTTCTTCTACAAGAATTGTTCATGATGTTGTCTTGATTTATTTAGGTGTACAACTAGATAGATCTTGATAATTATCTATTGCTAGTTTAGGAGTCTTGATCCGTGTAATTGTCTTGATTTCCTATTCATAAGTGGCAATTTGTGATTAATGATTATGGTCAAGTTTTCAATAATTGCAAAGTGGAACATAACCTAAGTTGAACAATCCGAGCTTATGTGTTTGTTGCTTAGATCAACCTATCTTTCTCATCATAAAGCTGCCATTAAATTGAATTTAGAGAGCTTATTCTAAGTTGTTTAATGGTTAGAGATTAAATAGAGAGCTTGTTCTATTTAACGACAAACTAAGGAAAGATTGGGGTAACAGAGCTTGTTGTTATCTACGGTTGTTAACTTTGATAGTTGGTTGATATTGATAGATTTGAAATTGATTCTTAATGATGTCTAGTGGTGGAGAATGAAACCTTAACCATATTTTTCATATTTGATTCTTCTTACATACTTGTTTTCTTACTTTTCTAGTTTGCTTATTTTTAAAAGTATATTTATTTTTATTGGCTGGTTATACCGCCTAATTTGTATATTAACTTTGTTTTATTTTTATTGGCTGGTTATACCGCCTAATTTAGTATATATATTATTGGCTGGTTATACCGCCTAATTTAGTATATATATTTTTATTGGCTGGTTTTACCGCCTTTCATCTTATTCTTATTATTTACTTTAGTTTAAATCTGGCTTCAAAAACCCCTTTTCTTTTATTGTTCTTGAATTTAAGTTTTAAACTATTAACTTATAAACTAAAACCCAATCCCTGAGGACTCGACCCTTGCTAACTACTATACTTACAATTTATCTTTTTAGTGCAAGGTTAAATAAGATACACTCTTTTGGGTGCATCAATACTCTCATGATTTTCATTCTTTAAAGTAGTGGTAAAGTGTTTACACTCAATCAATCTCATGAAAACAGTTCTACCATATTCTTGCTTGTCCACCTATTCTCCACTATTTAGATCATACAACTTCATGAATCAAGAGGTCTTTAATCAAGGTTGCAATGGGGCCAAGGGGTTTGTAATGTGGTTGAAGAACAAAAGGATAAAGATATCACAAAGGTTCCAAAGAATTCATAAAGTTTAGAGACATAATAAGATCATACAAAGAAACTTCTCAAAACTCTTTACAAGTACATAGTCACCTAGGCCGGATATTCATGTTGGGCCTTTTCTTCATTCTGAACAACTTTGTAACATCTTTTTCTTTTTCTCAAAATTCAAGAAATGATTCATATTTTTTTTTTGAATGTATTTGCCAGTATTCCATTTCTTTTTTTTTTTTTGACTTTTCTTTTCTTCCCCCCCCCCCCACACTTATTTCTTGTTTCTAACCCAAATTTTCAATAGATCTTCCTTGTCTTTGCAACTTGTCTCAAAACATGCTGATTCATCTTTGGAACAAAGGTAAGGATATAAGTATATTTAGGTTAGGGACAAGTTATGGTTACCAATGAGATAGCTTATTCAATGTAGGCTCAAATTGGTTCACTAAGGGTGTGTTCTCTTGGAACATCAATAAGGGATGGCTGTTTGGCCCTGGCTAAAAATCCTAATGCCTCTATCATATTCATGTTGTCACATGCATCAATATAGTCTCAACAAGGTCTAAAGCAAGTTCTAGAGAATCATGTAATCATAAGAGCACTCAAGAAAGAAATTAGATTGATTTATATAATGCATCAATCATTATAGGCTCAAAAACTCACAAGGATGATTATACAAGTCAGATTAAGTCTAAACATGCTTCTTTCTCAATCAACATATCATATTAACATTGGTTCATAAAAAGGTTGATATCAAGCTCAATTCTCATGAAAATCTTCTCACTAATAAATCTGTTTTAGACTTATGCAATTCATATCTCATCATAGTATTAAAAGTAACTAAAACACACTAAAAACACACTAAGTCTAAACATGTTTTTTTTTTTTTGTTTTTTTTTTTTTTTGAAAAGATTAAATCAAACTTACAAGGTATGTCTCAAGTCTCCCTTACTCAGACCTTGTTCAGAATGAATACTTCTAAATGTCTTAAAACACAACAAATTTTTTTTCTTTATTAGCAAAATATGTCCCTTACCCCCTACTAAAATATGACATTGTCCCCAATGTCAAATTTTAAAGGTAGAATTTAGGAGATATTACCTACAGAGGTTGCTAACCACTTATTATAACTGAGACACAACAAGCAAAATGTTAGATAATGTCACAAACACAAAGTGCAATCCACTCTGATAACTCGTATAATTATATAGTTTTTAGTTATGTTTTATTATTGTTTTGTGTCAAATACGAGTTATTATTGTTTAGTCTAATTGTGTTTATGATCTTTTATATTTTTATGTAATTTGGTGTTTTTCACAAGTTTCTTTGAGTGATTTCAGATTACTAGAATTAAGGGCAAATCCAGTTCAGTTCCAGTTCCGACACCTTTTTCCATATCAGCTATATCTGGAGTTTCACTGAATCAATAAGGCTGAAATTTTAACCGTGCAAAGTTAAGAGGCATATCTATCTTTTTCATGTTTTACACTTCTTGAAACGGAGTCGTTTTCCCTAGCGAAATCAACCATCAATTTGGCTGATGTGCAATGACGTCTGTCCTGAGCAGTTTTCGCATTTTGACCATATCGTCCGATACACATCAGAAAATGAGATGATTCCAACGGCTATGGATCACTAACTGATAGGGGAACATTTTTCTAGAAGACCATGTGATCAGATAAAGCCTCCAATATTGAAGAAATCGACCATCAAGTTGGCTGATGTGCAATGACGTCTGTGCTGACCTGTTTTCATATTTTACCCATATCTTCTTCTCCACATCAGCAAATGAGCTGATTCCAACGGATATGAATCAGTAACTCATAGGGGAACATTTTTCTAGAAGACCATGTGATCAGATCAGGCCTCCAAGATTGACAAAATCGACCATCAAGTTGGCTGATCAAAATGGTCATACAATATGACGAAAATTGTTAGAAAAATGCACCCACCTATTATACCTACCTTTGAAATTTGTAAAGCTTGTCTCTTGTCTTTTAGCCCTCCAAAATTTGTATAAATAGAGGGCCTTGGATGATTGTAGAGGATCATATTGTACATTGGTAGGATATTAGCCATTGTAATAAAATTCTCTAAGTTTTCTTCTTCTTTCTTTTCTCTAGTTTTCTTTTTCTTTATTTTCTTCTTCTTCTTTCTTTCTTTTATTTCTATCTTAGATTCTCTTTAATTTTATGTTTATGTTTACAATGCCTATGCTAGGCTAAACTTCTATTTGGTTAAGGGTGATTTCAAAGCCCTAGACATGTTTTGTGATTGAGTTTCAGATTCTATCTATCATTAATTTTCTATCAAAGTTGCTTATGTTCTTCTACAAGAATTGTTCATGATGTTGTCTTGATTTATTTAGGTGTACAACTAGATAGATCTTGATAATTATCTATTGCTAGTCTAGGAGTCTTGATCCGTGTAATTGTCTTGATTTCCTATTCATAAGTGGCAATTTGTGATTAATGATTATGGCCAAGTTTTCAATAATTGCAAAGTGGAACATAACCTAAGTTGAACAATCCGAGCTTATGTGTTTGTTGCTTAGATCAACCTATCTTTCTCATCATAAAGCTGCCATTAAATTGAATTTAGAGAGCTTATTCTAGGTTGTTTAATGGTTAGAGATTAAATAGAGAGCTTGTTCTATTTAACGACAAACTAAGGAAAGATTGGGATAACAGAGCTTGTTGTTATCTACGGTTGTTAACTTTGATAGTTGGTTGATATTGATAGATCTGAAATTGATTCTTAATGATGTCTAGTGGTGGAGAATGAAACCTTAACCATATTTTTCATATTTGATTCTTCTTACTTACTTGTTTTCTTACTTTTCTAGTTTGCTTATTTTTAAAAAGTATATTTATTTTTATTGGCTGGTTATACCGCCTAATTTGTATATGAACTTTGTTTTATTTTTATTGGCTGGTTATACCGCTTAATTTAGTATATATATTTTTATTGGCTGGTTATACCGCCTAATTTAGTATATATATTTTTATTGGCTGGTTATACCGCCTAATTTAGTATATATATTTTTATTGGCTGGTTATACCGCCTTGCATCTTATTCTTATTATTTACTTTAGTTTAAATCTGGCTTCAAAAACCCCTTTTCTTTTATTGTTCTTGAATTTAAGTTTTAAACTATTAACTTATAAACTAAAACCCAATCCCTTAGGACTCGACCCTTGCTAACTACTATACTTACAATTTATCTTTTTAGTGCAAGGTTAAATAAGATACACTCTTTTGGGTGCATCAAATTTTTGGCGCCGTTGTCGGGGATTGTTTTCTTTAGTTTATTTGTTACTTGGTTTATTCTTATTTTCAGTTCTAATGAGTTTTATTTTCTTGTATATACAGGTTTTTCTTTTCAAATTTTGAAAAAAAAAAAAAAAACCGATGGATTTGAGCAATCTAACACTTGAAGAGTTGGTGGCATACATGAACATGGAGAATCAACAAGCCAATCTCACCTCCCCAGTTCAACAATTGGCCATGGGAGGATGTCAAGGCCGTCAAGTGTTCCAAGACCAAAAGTATGATCATTACTCAAACACTTACCATGAGGGATGGTGGGATCATACTAATTATGGCTACTCGAAAAATTACCAAGAAGTAGATCCTTATGCCAATTACACTCATCCATCTAGCTTCAATCAATCATGGTCTCAAGAACCAGATCTTTGTCAACCACCACATATGACTCAAAACTCAGGTACTTCTTTAGAAGATCTTGTACATTCTCTTGTTACTGATACTTTGCAATTTCAACAGGAAACAAGGGCAAGCATCCAGAGTTTGGAAAGGCAAATGAGCCTATTGGCTAGTAGTACGGTGGAATTAGTAGCAGAAAGATCTCTAGCACTCCATTCCCAAACGGTGATTAACCCAAAGGAGAATGCTACTATTGTGACCTTGAGAAATGAGGAACAAGATGAGGATGAGACAAAACCAAAGATGGATTCACTTCATGAGGATAATGAAGCCACCATTCAAATTGAGAGTACTCTGGCACCTCAGGTAGCTTTTACGGTTCTTATTTCTACTAATGTTCCTTCTACACTTTTTCCTAGCAGATTTGCAAAGTCCAAAAAGGAGGAACATGAACAACAATTTTTTGAAACCTTAAACAGCTTGCTTGTGGATGCCATTAGACAAGTACCAAGATATGCACAATTCCTCAAAGAGCTATACCCCACCAAGAATGATGAAATAATACGTGTGGGGGAGAAGGCATTGGCTGTTTTGCAAAGAAAACTTTCTCCAAAACGCAAAAATCCGAGAAGTTTGATGTCTAAGCCAAAAGATCCTAAAAAGCCAAGAAGGGGAATTGGCTAGGTTGAAAACAATCAATCAAGTGCTAATTGGGGGAGGCAGCCTAATTAGTGAAAGCATTGCCAAACTGCCATCCTCAGATTTGCTCTCTTTTTCTTTATCTTTTTCTTATGTTTCTTTGTTAATTGTGTTTAGTGTTTTTAAGTTCATTTAGGCTGCATAAGTTTATTTTGTTTAATAGTTCTTTTCACTTACACATGATTCTTTCATTTGGGTTAATAGCATTACATTAATGACAATGTAAGAATTATGTGTGGGGGGAAGAATTTAGGATTTTATTTAGAGTGTTTTGTTTTTGAGTCTTTTTATGTTGTTTTTCTTTCTGATCCTTGTTTTGAAAAATAACTAGATGTAAATATAATTTTTATTTTTTTAACCCCGGTTAAATGGCGGATAACGGTACTCCGTGATTATTTAAGTCGGTTCCATCAGCTATCCACAAAACTGATATTGTATATAAATTTCTCTTCCAATTTCTCTTTCAATTTTTATTTTTTATTTTTTTTTCAGGATGGATGATATTCTCACAAGATTGCAGAAACGATTTCCTCCTTTTCCTCGAAATATTTTACTGAAGCTTTACCAAGTTCGATTTGAAAGATTAAGAATGCTTATGCACAAAGGGATTCCTGAAGACATACGTTGGATAATTGAAGCCAAGGTACGTGAAGATGAATATCTTTCTGTTTTGCATTTACCAGGTACAGGTAGAAGCACTTTTGCAAAGAAGCGACGAGCAAAGCGCATGAGTTCAAATTGCCACGAATGTGCACGATGGATGTGTAACGGTAAATGTCGTTCTATTGGGATTCCGTCCTCTAATCGAGATGATAAAATTGAATTCATTAAGGATGGACTGAGTAAGGAGAATTTGGGTAATATCCAACTTTCTCTTGAGACGCATCCTAGTGGAGACGTACAAAGAGAAATTCTTGATTTATGGCCGCAATTCCAAAGGGAATGGCAACATCTTGGGAATCTGATGTTAAAAGACCCTGTTTGCCAGCTTGTAAGAAAACTGGATGGGAAGAATATCCTCGACTCATAGAAGGCGTTTAAGCCGTTTCTGGACGTAAAACCAGAGAAAGATGTGAGCCACAGTCACAACTACAATAAATGACTTCTCAGCTTTTGGTTTGATTTGCAATAACTTTATTTTGGTTTAATTTAAATGTTGTTCGATTTGTATAATTATTCTCTTTTTTTTTTATTTGTCTTTTACGGTTGATTTTTTCTTCTCTTTTTGATTTTCTTCCTGAAATCACGTAAAAAATCTTTTGTTAGGTTAACATTTTCTTCTGACAGGTCAGATACACTTTCGGCGACATTATTACTCTTGTCTGATTCACTACTCAGTCCTCTATATATTACACCATGTACTCATTCTCTTTCAGGCACTCGAAAAAGAAAAAAAATGGAAAGTACTTCGTCCCAACGCATTAAAACAATTTGTGTCTTTGGAGGTGCTTATTCAGGGAAAAATAACATATTCGCTGATGAAGCCATAAGAGTTGGAGTAATACTTGCCCAACAAAAGATCCAGTTGATTTATGGAGGCGGTAGTACGGGTTTAATGGGAGCAGTCGCTACAGCAGCACACGCCGGAGGAAGTCTAGTTCTAGGAGTCGTGCCAAAACTATTCACAGATTTTTGTGGACCTACCGTGGGTAAGGAAATACAAGTCTGGAGTATCCCTGAACGGATAACAATCATGTACCATTCTGCCGATGCATTCATTGCTTTACCAGGAGGTCTGGGTACATTGGAAGAAATAGCTTGCGTGGCTTCTTGGTCATCTTTGGTCACAAATAAGAAACCCATTGGTTTGCTTAATATTAATGGTTATTTTAATAATTTGCTTTCATATTTAGATAATGCTGTGGATAATGGATTCATGTTTTCAGAGGCAAGGAGAACCATAATTTCTGCTACAACCATTGAAGATTTACTCAAAAAGCTCCAAGCTTATGAGTGTTTATCTGCTACGGTTGTTTCGCAAACGCTCGGAAAAAGAAAAAGAGATATGGACGAGCAAGGAGTGGATTGCACTTTGTCTTTGTGACATTATCTAACATTTTGCTTGTTGTGTCTCAGTTATAATAAGTGGTTAGCAACCTCTGCAGGTAATATCTCCTAAATTCTACCTTTAAAATTTGACATTGGGGACAGTGTCATATTTTAGTAGGGGGTAAGGGACAAATTTTGCTAATTTAAAAAAAAAAAAAAAATTAAGAAGTATTCATTCTGAACAAGGTCTGAGTAAGGGAGACTTGAGACATACTTTGTCAGTTTGATTTCTTCTTTTCAAAAAAAAAAAAAGTTTGTTGTGTTTTAAGCAATTTAGAAGTATTCATTCTGAACAAGGTCTGAGTAAGGGAGACTTGAGACATACCTTGTCAGTTTGATTTTAATCTTTTTATGTTTACTTGTTAATTTTTGTTTAGTATTTTAGGATTATTTAGGTTGCATGGTTTTGTTTTGTTTTGTTTTGAGTCTTAGTTGTTCCTATTCTTATGTTATTAGTTCTTTTCTCTTACACATGATTCTTTCATTTGAGTTAATAGACTTACATTGAGGACAATGTAAGAATTAAGTGTGGGGGGGAATGATTTAGGATTTCTTTTAATTTTGTCTACTATTTTTTTTTTTTTTTTTATCCTACCAATTTACAATGCCTCATACAATCATCCAAGGCCCTCTATTTATACACATTTTGGAGGGCTAAATGACAAGAGACAAGCTTTACAAATTTCAAAGGTAGGTATAATAGGTGGGTGCATTTTTCTAACAATTTTCGTCATATTGTATGACCATTTTGATCAGCCAACTTGATGGTCGATTTTGTCAATCTTGGAGGCCTGATCTGATCACATGGTCTTCTAGAAAACTGTTCCCCTATGAGTTACTGATTCATAGCCGTTGGAATCAGCTCATTTGCTGATGTGGAGAAGAAGATATGGGCAAAATACGAAAACAGGTCAGCACAGACGTCATTGCACATCAGCCAACTTGATGGTCGATTTCTTCAATATTGGAGGCTTTCTCTGATCACATGGTCTTCTAGACAAATGTTCCCCTATCAGTTAGTGATCCATAGCCGTTGGAATCAGCTCATTTTCTGATGTGTATCGGACGATATGGTCAAAATGCGAAAACTGCTTAGGACAGACGTCATTGCACATCAGCCAACTTGATGGTTGATTTCGCTAGGGAAAACGACTCCGTTTCAAGAAGTGTAAAACATGAAAACGATAGATATGCCTTTTAACTTTGCACGGTTAAAATTTCAGCCTTATTGCTTCAGTGAAACTCCAGATATAGCTGATATGGAAAAAGGTGTCGGAACTGGAACTGAACTGGATTTGCCCTTAATTCTAGTAATCTGAAATCACTCAAAGAAACTTGTGAAAAACACCAAATTACATAAAAATATAAAAGATCATAAACACAATTAGACTAAACAATAATAACTCGTATTTGACACAAAACAATAATAAAACATAACTAAAAACTATATAATTATACGAGTTATCACACCCCCACACTTAGATTGTTGCTAGTCCCTAGCAACGACTCAATAAAAATAAAATAAGAAAATCTAATCTAATCCATTTTCGTAGGAAATCACGGTGGCACTTAGCATGTGACACAAGCCTTTAAACCCCTAGGTGTCCCTAGTGGACGAGTTTAGTCTCGTGAGGGTTTACTAGGACGATACCCACAAACATTGAAAACATAAGAAAAACTAAAAATAATAATTATAACTAATCCTCTCAATACAAATTAGAGACACAATTAAGAGTTGTAAACCCAAGTGCAGGTTATGTTCAAGTAATAAATTCTCGGGTGTCCGAGGTCGAACCACAGGGAAGCGTATTAGTAAGTATAAGTTTATAAATATATAAGAAAAAGAAAGTAGATATTAGGGAATCAACAACAAAACAAAATAAACAAGATATTAGAGAACAAAATAAATAAAATAACATAAAAGAAATTAAACAAAATATAAAAAAAACAATAAGAAAAGATGTTGAGGTTAGAGAATCCACTCTTGGTGTTATGCTAAGATTAATCTTGTTTTATTACACAATTGAAATTCACACATAAGGGAGATTCCAATCGGAAGGTTTAGCAATTCAGTCCAAATTGTCCAACGTCCATAGCATATGATATTATGTTCATTTGGTGTCCTCAAAACTCACAAAAAGAGTCCAAGCAATCCTTATGCCAAGGTATATATGTCTACAACAAATCAAGGTTATGAAACCAAGCATTTACTGTGCCATTTTCATTGTCAATAATGAATCAAGACCCTACTTTGCAAGTATGATTTTAAACCAAAAGAAAATATTATCTATACTAAATGATGATTCATTTTAGCTCATGTTTAAGAGACTAACCTTAGCATTTACCAAAAGCTTCACCTCATCACCTCAACAATATGATTAGCAACACATACTAGATATGAAGAAAATGAAAAGAAAAATAAAGAAAAAGAAAACTAGAGAAAGGAAAGAAGAAGAAAACTTAGAGAATTACATTGCAATGGCTAATATCCTCCCAATGTATCAATGTACTCTTACACTCATCCAAGGCCCTCTATTTATACACATTTTGGAGAGCTAAATGACAAGAGACAAGCTTTATAAATTTCAAAGGTAGGTATAATAGGTGGGTGCATTTTTCTAACAATTTTCGTCATATTGTATAACAATTCTGATCAGCCTGCTTGATGGTCGATTTTGTCAATGTTGGAGGCTCGATCTGATAAAATGGTCTTCTAGAAAAATATACCCCTATCAGTTACGGATCCATAGCCGTTGGAATCAGATCATTTGCTCATGTGGATCGGAAGATATGGTCCAAATACCAAAACAGGTCAGCACAGACGTCATTGCACATCAGCCAACTTGATGGTCGATTTCGCTAGGGAAAACGACTCCGTTTCAAGAAGTGTAAAACATGTAAAAGATAGATATGCCTCTTAACTTTGCACGGTTAAAATTTCAGCCTTATTGCTTCAGTGAAACTCCAGATATAGCTGATATGGCAAAAGGTGTCGGAACTGGAACTGAACTGGATTTGCCCTTAATTGTTGATTTAACCTAGTAATCTGAAATCACTCAAAGAAACTCGTGAAAAAACACCAAATTACATAAAAATATAAAAGATCATAAACACAATTAGACTAAGCAATAATAACTCGTATTTGACGCAAAACAATAATAAAACATAACTAAGAACTATATAATTATACGAGTTATCACACCCCCACACTTAGATTGTTGCTAGTCCCTAGCAACGACTCAATAAAAATAAAATAAGAAAATCTAATCTAATCCATTTTCGTAGGAAATCACGGTGGCACTTAGCATGTGACACAAGCCTTTAAACCCCTAGGTGTCCCTTGTGGACGAGTTTAGTCTCGTGAGGGTTTGCTAGGACGATACCCACAAACATTGAAGACATAAGAAAAACTAAAAATAATAATTATAACTAATCCTTCCAATATAAATTAGAGATAATCATTGGACAAGTCTTAAAAACTAATCAATAGCTTAAAGAAATTCACAAAAAAATCTTGCTTGAGTGTAAATAGTTTGAGTTAAGCCAATATTAACATAACATATTTCAATCAAAATAGTGTATATTCAAACTTAATCTCAACTTCTCACATGGGATACTCTCTTGATTTTCACTCTTTAAAGTAGTGGTAAAGTGTTTACACTCAATCAATCTCATGAAAACACTTCTACCATATGCTTGCTTGTCCACCTATTCTCCACTATTTAGATCATACAACTTCATAAATCAAGAGGTCTTTATTCAAGGTTGTAATGGGGCCAAAGGGTTATAATGTGGTTAAAGAACAAAAGGATAAAGATATCACAAAGGTTCCAAAGAGTTCATAGAGTTTAGAGACATAATAAGATCATACAAATAAAACTTCTCAAAACTCTTATAAAGCACATAATAACATAGGCTAAATATTCATGTTGAGCCTTTGCATCATTCTAACCAACTTTGTAACATCTTTTTCTAGAAGTTCAAGAGAAGATTTTTTTTTTTTTTTTTAATATGGGAATGTATTTGACAATGATCCCTTTCTTTTTCTCTTGACTTTTTCTTTTCTTTTCTTCCCCCACACTTATCTTTTGTTTCTTACCCAAATTTTCAACTAAAAATATCCCTTGTTTTTTTGCAATATGTCTCAAAATATAAAATCCATCTTTAGAACAAGGGTAAGGATATAAGTATATTTAGGCTAGGTGTAAGTTGTGGTTACCAATAAAACAGCATATTTAATGTAGGCTCAAATTGGCTCACTAGTGGGGATGTTCTCGTAGAACATTAATAATGGATGGCTGTTTGGCTCTGGTTATAATCCTAATGCCTCTATCATATTCATGTTGTCACATGTATCAATATAGTCTCAAACGGTTTAAAGCAAGTTCTAGAGAATCATGTAATCATAAGAGCACTCAAGAAAGAAATTAGATTGATTTGAATAATGCATCAATCATTATAGGCTCAAAAACTCACAAGGATGATTATACAAGTCAGATTAAGTCTAAACATGCTTCTTTCTCAATCAACATATCATATTAACATTGGCTCATAAAAAGGTTGATATCAAGCTCAATTCTCATGAAAATCTTCTCACTAATAAATCTGTTTTAGACTTATGCAATTCATATCTCATTATAGTATTGAAAGTAACTAAAACACACTAAAAACACACTAAGTATAAACATGCTTTTTTTTTTTTTTTTTGAAGAAGAAGAAGAAGAAGAAGATTAAATCAAACTGACAAGGTATGTCTCAAGTCTCCCTTACTCAGACCTTGTTCAGAATGAATACTTCTAAATGTCTTAAAACACAACAAATTTTTTTTTTTTTTTAAATTAGCAAAATATGTCCACCTCCTAATTGACCATATAAGGATATCTTTATAAAAGGATATGTCTACTTGTGTTTCCATCAAGTAGGATATTAGCCATTGAATTTCGACTGAATTGCTTGGTTCATTATTGACAATGAAAATGGCACAGTAAATGCTTGGTTTCATAACCTTGATTTGTTGTAGACATATACCTTGGCATAAGGAATGCTTGGACTCTTTTTATGAGTTTTGAGGACACCAAATGAACATAATATCATATGCTATGGACGTTGGACAATTTGGACTGAATTGCTAAACCTTCCGATTGGAACCTCCCTTATGTGTGGATTTCAATTGTATAATAAAACAAGATTAATCTTAGCATAACACCAAGAGTGGATTCTCTAACCTCAACATCCTTTCTTATTGTTTTTTATATCTTGTTTCATTGCTTTTATGTTATTTTGTTGATTTTCACTCTTTAAAGTAGTGGTAAAAACTTGATGGAGACTCAATTAAGAGTTGTAAACCCAAGTGCAGGTTATGTTCAAGTAATAAATTCTCGGGTGTCCGAGGTCGAACCACAGGGAAGCGTATTAGTAAGTATAAGTTTATAAATATATAAGAAAAAGAAAGTAGATATTAGGGAATCAACAACAAAACAAAATAAACAAGATATTAGAGAACAAAATAAATAAAATAACATAAAAGAAATTAAACAAAATATAAAAAAAACAATAAGAAAAGATGTTGAGGTTAGAGAATCCACTCTTGGTGTTATGCTAAGATTAATCTTGTTTTATTACACAATTGAAATTCACACATAAGGGAGATTCCAATCGGAAGGTTTAGCAATTCAGTCCAAATTGTCCAACGTCCATAGCATATGATATTATGTTCATTTGGTGTCCTCAAAACTCACAAAAAGAGTCCAAGCATTCCTTATGCCAAGGTATATGTCTACAACAAATCAAGGTTATGAAACCAAGCATTTACTGTGCCATTTTCATTGTCAATAATGAATCAAGATCCCTACTTTGCAAGTATGATTTTAAACCAAAAGAAAATATTATCTATACTAAATGATGATTTATTTTAGCTCATGTTTAAGAGACTAACCTTAGCATTTACCAAAAGCTTCACCTCATCACCTCAACAATATGATTAGCAACACATACTAGATATGAAGAAAATGAAAAGAAAAATAAAGAAAAAGAAAACTAGAGAAAGGAAAGAAGAAGAAAACTTAGAGAATTACATTGCAATGGCTAATATCCTCCCAATGTATCAATGTACTCTTACACTCATCCAAGGCCCTCTATTTATACACATTTTGGAGAGCTAAATGACAAGAGACAAGCTTTATAAATTTCAAAGGTAGGTATAATAGGTGGGTGCATTTTTCTAACAATTTTCGTCATATTGTATGACAATTCTGATCAGCCAGCTTGATGGTCGATTTTGTCAATGTTGGAGGCTCGATCTGATAAAATAGTCTTCTAGAAAAATATACCCCTATCAGTTACGGATCCATAGCCGTTGGAATCAGATCATTTGCTCATGTGGATCGGAAGATATGGTCCAAATACCAAAACAGGTCAGCACAGACGTCATTGCACATCAGCCAACTTGATGGTCGATTTCGCTAGGGAAAACGACTCCGTTTCAAGAAGTGTAAAACATGAAAAAGATAGATATGCCTCTTAACTTAAATCTTTATTATTATTATTATTATATTTTTTTGTGAGTTTTAGTTCCCTTTTAATACAATGATGAGATATGAATTGCATAAATCTAAAACAGATTTATTAGTGAGAAGATTTTCATGAGAATTGAGCTTGATATCAACCTTTTTATGAGCCAATGTTAATATGATATGTTGATTGAGAAAGAAGCTTGTTTAGACTTAATCTGACTTGTATAATCATCCTTGTGAGTTTTTGAGCCTATAATGATTGATGCATTATATAAATCAATCTAATTTCTTTCTTGAGTGCTCTTATGATTACATGATTCTCTAGAACTTGCTTTAGACCTTGTTGAGACTATATTGATGCATGTGACAACATGAATATGATAGAGGCATTAGGATTTTTAGCCAGGGCCAAACAGCCATCCCTTATTGATGTTCCAAGAGAACACACCCTTAGTGAACCAATTTGAGCCTACATTGAATAAGCTATCTCTTTGGTAACCATAACTTGTCCCTAACCTAAATATACTTATATCTTTACCTTTGTTCCAAAGATGAATTAGCATGATTTGAGACAAGTTGCAAAGACAAGGGATATTTTTTTGGTTAGAAACAAGAAATAAGTGTGGGGGCAAAAGAAAAGAAAAGTCAAGAGAAAAAGAAATGGAATACTGGAAAATACATTCCTATGTAAAAAAAAAATATATGAATCATCTCTTGAATTTGTGGAAAAAGAAAAAGATGTTACAAAGTTGTTTAGAATGAAGAAAAGGCCCAACATGAATATCCGGCCTAGGTGACAATGTACTTGTAAAGAGTTTTGAGAAGTTTCTTTGTATAATTTTTTTATGTCTCTAAACTTTATGAACTCTTTGGAACCTTTGTGATATCTTTATCCTTTTGTTCTTCAACCACATTACAAACCCCTTGGCCCCATTACAACCTTGATTAAAGACCTCTTGATTTATGAAGTTGCATGATCTTTTAGTGGAGAATAGGTGGACAAGCAAGCATATGGTAGAAGTGTTTTCATGAGATTGATTGAGTGTAAACACTTTACCACTACTTTAAAGAGTGAAAATCAAGAGAGTATCCCATGTGAGAAGTTGAGATTAAGTTTGAATATGCACTATTTTGATTGAAATATGTTATGTTAATATTGGCTTAACTCAAACTATTTACATTCAAGCAAGATTTTTTGTGAATTTCTTTAAGCTATTGATTAGTTTTTAAGACTTGTCCAATGATTATCTCAAATTTATATTGGAAGGATTAGTTATAATTATTATTTTTAGTTTTTCTTATGTTTTCAATGTTTGTGGGTATCGTCCTAGTAAACCCTCACGAGACTAAACTCGTCCACTAGGGACACCTAGGGGTTTAAAGGCTTGTGTCACATGCTAAGTGCCACCGTGATTTCCTACGAAAATGGATTAGATTAGATTTTCTTATTTTATTTTTATTGAGTCGTTGCTAGGGACTAGCAACAATCTAAGTGTGGGGGTGTGATAACTCGTATAATTATATAGTTTTTAGTTATGTTTTATTATTGTTTTGTGTCAAATACGAGTTATTATTGTTTAGTCTAATTGTGTTTATGATCTATTATATTTTTATGTAATTTGGTGTTTTTCACAAGTTTCTTTGAGTGATTTCAGATTACTAGAATTAAGGGCAAATCCAGTTCAGTTCCAGTTCCGACACCTTTTTCCATATCAGCTATATCTGGAGTTTCACTGAAGCAATAAGGCTGAAATTTTAACCGTGCAAAGTTAAGAGGCATATCTATCTTTTTTCATGTTTTACACTTCTTGAAACGGAGTCGTTTTCCCTAGCGAAATCAACCATCAAGTTGGCTGATGTGCAATGACGTCTGTCCTGAGCAGTTTTCGCATTTTGACCATATCGTCCGATACATATCAGAAAATGAGCTGATTCCAATGGTTATGGATCACTAACTGATAGGGGAACATTTTTCTAGAAGACCATGTGATCAGATAAAGCCTCCAATTTTGAAGAAATCGACCATCAAGTTGGCTGATGTGCAATGACGTCTGTGCTGACCTGTTTTCGTATTTTGCCCATATCTTCTTCTCCACATCAGCAAATGAGCTGATTCCAACGGCTATGAATCCGTAACTCATAGGGGAACATTTTTCTAGAAGACCATGTGATCAGATCAGGCCTCCAAGATTGACAAAATCGACCATCAAGTTGGCTGATCAAAATGGTCATACAATATGACGAAAATTGTTAGAAAAATGCACCCACCTATTATACCTACCTTTGAAATTTGTAAAGCTTGTCTCTTGTCATTTAGCCCTCCAAAATGTGTATAAATAGAGGGCCTTGGATGATTGTAGAGGATCATATTGTACATTGGTAGGATATTAGCCATTGTAATAAAATTCTCTAAGTTTTCTTCTTCTTTCTTTTCTCTAGTTTTCTTTTTCTTTATTTTCTTCTTCTTCTTTCTTTCTTTTATTTCTATCTTAGATTCTCTTTAATTTTATGTTTATGTTTACAATGCCTATGCTAGGCTAAACTTCTATTTGGTTAAGGGTGATTTCAAAGCCCTAGACATGTTTTGTGATTGAGTTTCAGATTCTATCTATCATTAATTTTCTATCAAAGTTGCTTATGTTCTTCTACAAGAATTGTTCATGATGTTGTCTTGATTTATTTAGGTGTACAACTAGATAGATCTTGATAATTATCTATTGCTAGTCTAGGAGTCTTGATCCGTGTAATTGTCTTGATTTCCTATTCATAAGTGGCAATTTGTGATTAATGATTATGGCCAAGTTTTCAATAATTGCAAAGTGGAACATAACCTAAGTTGAACAATCCGAGCTTATGTGTTTGTTGCTTAGATCAACCTATCTTTCTCATCATAAAGCTGCCATTAAATTGAATTTAGAGAGCTTATTCTAGGTTGTTTGATGGTTAGAGATTAAATAGAGAGCTTGTTCTATTTAACGACAAACTAAGGAAAGATTGGGATAACAGAGCTTGTTGTTATCTACGGTTGTTAACTTTGATAGTTGGTTGATATTGATAGATCTGAAATTGATTCTTAATGATGTCTAGTGGTGGAGAATGAAACCTTAACCATATTTTTCATATTTGATTCTTCTTACTTACTTGTTTTCTTACTTTTCTAGTTTGCTTATTTTTAAAAAGTATATTTATTTTTATTGGCTGGTTATACCGCCTAATTTGTATATTAACTTTGTTTTATTTTTATTGGCTGGTTATACCGCTTAATTTAGTATATATATTTTTATTGGCTGGTTATACCGCCTAATTTAGTATATATATTTTTATTGGCTGGTTATACCGCCTTGCATCTTATTCTTATTATTTACTTTAGTTTAAATCTGGCTTCAAAAACCCCTTTTCTTTTATTGTTCTTGAATTTAAGTTTTAAACTATTAACTTATAAACTAAAACCCAATCCCTGAGGACTCGACCCTTGCTAACTACTATACTTACAATTTATCTTTTTAGTGCAAGGTTAAATAAGATACACTCTTTTGGGTGCATCAAATTTTTGGCGCCGTTGCCGGGGATTGTTTTCTTTAGTTTATTTGTTACTTGGTTTATTCTTATTTTCAGTTCTAATGAGTTTTATTTTCTTGTATATACAGGTTTTTCTTTTCAAATTTTGAAAAAAAAAAAAAACCGATGGATTTGAGCAATCTAACACTTGAAGAGTTGGTGGCATACATGAACATGGAGAATCAACAAGCCAATCTCACCTCCCCAGTTCAACAATTGGCCATGGGAGGATGTCAAGGCCGTCAAGTGTTCCAAGACCAAAAGTATGATCATTACTCAAACACTTACCATGAGGGATGGTGGGATCATACTAATTATGGCTACTCGAAAAATTACCAAGAAGTAGATCCTTATGCCAATTACACTCATCCATCTAGCTTCAATCAATCATGGTCTCAAGAACCAGATCTTTTTCAACCACCACATATGACTCAAAACTCAGGTACTTCTTTAGAAGATCTTGTACATTCTCTTGTTACTGATACTTTGCAATTTCAACAGGAAACAAGGGCAAGCATCCAGAGTTTGGAAAGGCAAATGAGCCTATTGGCTAGTAGTACGGTGGAATTAGTAGCAGAAAGATCTCTAGCACTCCATTCCCAAACGGTGATTAACCCAAAGGAGAATGCTACTATTGTGACCTTGAGAAATGAGGAACAAGATGAGGATGAGACAAAACCAAAGATGGATTCACTTCATGAGGATAATGAAGCCACCATTCAAATTGAGAGTACTCTGACACCTCAGGTAGCTTTTACGGTTCTTATTTCTACTAATGTTCCTTCTCCACTTTTTCCTAGCAGATTTGCAAAGTCCAAAAAGGAGGAACATGAACAACAATTTTTTGAAACCTTAAACAGCTTGCTTGTGGATGCCATTAGACAAATACCAAGATATGCACAATTCCTCAAAGAGCTATACCCCACCAAGAATGATGAAATAATACGTGTGGGGGAGAAGGCATTGGCTGTTTTGCAAAGAAAACTTTCTCCAAAACGCAAAAATCCGAGAAGTTTGATGTCTAAGCCAAAAGATCCTAAAAAGCCAAGAAGGGGAATTGGCTAGGCTGAAAACAATCAATCAAGTGCTAATTGGGGGAGGCAGCCTAATTAGTGAAAGCATTGCCAAACTGCCATCCTCAGATTTGCTCTCTTTTTCTTTATCTTTTTCTTATGTTTCTTTGTTAATTGTGTTTAATCAAGTGCTAATTGAGGAAAATGAGGAAATCGTTTCTGCAATCTTGTGAGAATATCATCCATCCTGAGAAAAAAATGAAAAAAATTGAAAGAGAAATTGGAAGAGAAATTTATATACAATATCAGTTTTGTGGGTAGCTGATGGAACCGATTTAAATAATCACGGAGTACCGTTATCCGCCATTTAACCGGGGTTAAAAAAATTAAAAATTATATTTACATCTAGTTATTTTCAAAACAAGGATCAGAAAGAAAAACAACATAAAAAGACTCAAAAACAAAACACTCTAAATAAAATCCTAAATTCTTCCCCCCACACATAATTCTTACATTGTCATTAATGTAATGCTATTAATCCCAAATGAAAGAATCATGTGTAAGTGAAAAGAACTAATAAACAAAATAAACTTATGCAGCCTAAATGAACTTAGAAACACTAAACACAATTAGCAAAGAAACATAAGAAAAAGATAAAGAAAAAGAGAGCAAATCTGAGGATGGCAGTTTGGCAATGCTTTCACTAATTAGGCTGCCTCCCCCAATTAGCACTTGATTTAGTGTTTTGAACCTAACCAACACCCCTTCTTGGCATTTTAGGCTTGTCAGGCTCATACATGAAATTTCCCAAATTTATGCGTTTGAGAGGAAGCTTTCTTTGCACAACAGTGGATGCATTCTCCATTACAAGTATTATTCCATCATCCTTTGTGGTGCATATGTCATCGAGGAATGGAGCATATTTTGATACTTGTTGAATGACCTCCACAAACAAGTTGTTTAAGGTTTCCGGCATGTGTTGTTCATGTTCTTCCTCCTTGAACTTTGCAAATCTACTAGGAAAAGGTGGAGAAGAAACATTAGTAAAAAGTGAAACCTTAAACGTTACCTCAGGTGCCGAAATACTCTTATTTGGATCTTTGGCTTCATTATCCTCAAGAATAGAATCCATCTCTAATTTTGTTTCATCCTCATCTTGTTCCTCATTCTTCAAGGTTACAATAGTAGCATTCTCCTTTGGGTTAACCATCGTTTGGGCTGGGAGTTCTTCAGATCTTTGTGCTACCCATCCCACCATACTACTAGCCAATTGGCTCATTTGCTTTCCAAACTCTGGATGCTTGCCCTTGTTTCCTGTTGAAATTGCAAAGAATCAGTAACAAGAGAATACACAAGATCTTCTAAAGAAGTACCTGAGTTTTGAGTCATATGTGGTGGTTGAAAAAGATCTGGTTCTTGAGACCATGATTGATTGAAGCTAGATGGATGAGTGTAATTGGCATAAGGATCTACTTCTTTGTAATTTTTCGAGTAGCCATAATTAGTATGATCCCACCATCCCTCATGGTAAGTGTTTGAGTAATGATCATACTGTTGGTCTTGGAACACTTGATGGTATTGACATCCTCCCATGGCCAATTGTTGAACTGGGGAGGTGAGATTGGCTTGTTGATTCTCCATGTTCATGTATGCCACCAACTCTTCAAGTGTTAGATTGCTCAATTCCATTATTTTTTTTTTTGTTTTTTTTTTAAATTTGTAAAGAAAAACTTGTATGTACAAGAAAATAAAACTAATTAGAACTGAAAATAAGAATAAACCAAGTAACAAATAAACTAAAGAAAGCAATCCCCGGCAACGGCGCCAAAAATTTGATGCACCCAAAAGAGTGTATCTTATTTAACCTTGCACTAAAAAGATCAATTGTAAGTATAATGATTAGCAAGGGTCGAGTCCTCAGGGATTGGGATTTAATCCATGAGTTATTAGTTTATAACTTACGTTCAAAGAAAACAATAAAAGAAAAGGGGTTTTTGAAGCCAGATTTAAACTAAAGTAAATAATAAGAATAAGATGCAAGGCGGTATAACCAGCCAATAAAAATATATATACTAAATTAGGCGGTATAACCAGCCAATAAAAATATATATACTAAATTAGGCGGTATAACCAGCCAATAAAAATAAAACAAAGTTAATATACAAATTAGGCGGTATAACCAGCCAATAAAAATAAATATACTTTTAAAAATAAGCAAACTAGAAAAGTAAGAAAACAAGTAAGTAAGAAGAATCAAATATGAAAAATATGGTTAAGGTTTCATTCTCCACCACTAGACATCATTAAGAATCAATTTCAAATCTATCAATATCAACCAACTATCAAAGTTAACAACCGTAGATAACAACAAGCTCTGTTATCCCAATCTTTCCTTAGTTTGTCGTTAAATAGAACAAGCTCTCTATTTAATCTCTAACCATTAAACAACCTAGAATAAGCTCTCTAAATTCAATTTAATGGCAGCTTTATGATGAGAAAGATAGGTTGATCTAAGCAACAAACACATAAGCTCGGATTGTTCAACTTAGGTAAAGTAGTGGTAAAGTGTTTACACTCAATCAATCTCATGAAAACAGTTCTACCATATTCTTGCTTGTCCACCTATTCTCCACTATTTAGATCATACAACTTCATGAATCAAGAGGTCTTTAATCAAGGTTGTAATGGGGCCAAGGGGTTTGTAATGTGGTTGAAGAACAAAAGGATAAAGATATCACAAAGGTTCCAAAGAGTTCATAAAGTTTAGAGACATAATAAGATCATACAAAGAAACTTCTCAAAACTCTTTACAAGTACATAGTCACCTAGGCCGGATATTCATGTTGGGCCTTTTCTTCATTCTAAACAACTTTGTAACATCTTTTTCTTTTTCCCCAAATTCAAGAGATGATTCATATTTTTTTTTTACATAGGAATGTATTTGCCAGTATTCCATTTCTTTTTTTTTTTTCCTCTTGACTTTTCTTTTCTCCCCCCCCCCCACACTTATTTCTTGTTTCTAACCCAAATTTTCAATAGATCTTCCTTGTCTTTGCAACTTGTCTCAAAACATGCTAATTCATCTTTGGAACAAAGGTAAGGATATAAGTATATTTAGGTTAGGGACAAGTTATGGTTACCAAAGAGATAGCTTATTCAATGTAGGCTCAAATTGGTTCACTAAGGGTGTGTTCTCTTGGAACATCAATAAGGGATGGCTGTTTGGCCCTGGCTAAAAATCCTAATGCCTCTATCATATTCATGTTGTCACATGCATCAATATAGTCTCAACAAGGTCTAAAGCAAGTTCTAGAGAATCATGTAATCATAAGAGCACTCAAGAAAGAAATTAGATTGATTTATATAATGCATCAATCATTATAGGCTCAAAAACTCACAAGGATGATTATACAAGTCAGATTAAGTCTAAACATGCTTCTTTCTCAATCAACATATCATATTAACATTGGCTCATAAAAAGGTTGATATCAAGCTCAATTCTCATGAAAATCTTCTCACTAATAAATCTGTTTTAGACTTATGCAATTCATATCTCATCATAGTATTGAAAGTAACTAAAACACACTAAAAACACACTAAGTCTAAACATGCTTTTTTTTTCTTGAAGAAGAAGATTAAATCAAACTGACAAGGTATGTCTCAAGTCTCCCTTACTCAGACCTTGTTCAGAATGAATACTTCTAAATGTCTTAAAACACAACAATTTTTTTTTTTTTTGAAAAGAAGAAATCAAACTGACAAGGTATGTCTCAAGTCTCCCTTACTCAGACCTTGTTCAGAATGAATACTTCTAAATGGCTTAAAACACAACAAATTTTTTTTCTTTACTTTAAATTAGCAAAATATGTGATGCACCCAAAAGAGTGTATCTTATTTAACCTTGCACTAAAAAGATCAATTGTAAGTATAATGATTAGCAAGGGTCGAGTCCTCAGGTATTGGGTTTTAATCTATGAGTTATTAGTTTATAACTTACGTTCAAAGAAAACAATAAAAGAAAAGGGGTTTTTGAAGCCAGATTTAAACTAAAGTAAATAATAAGAATAAGATGCAAGGCGGTATAACCAGCCAATAAAAATATATATACTAAATTAGGCGGTATAACCAGCCAATAAAAATAAAACAAAGTTAATATACAAATTAGGCGGTGTAATAAAATTCTCTAAGTTTTCTTCTTCTCTCTTTTCTCTAGTTTTCTTTTTCTTTATTTTCTTCTTCTTCTTTCTTTCTTTTATTTCCTTCTTAGATTCTCTTTAATTTTATGTTTATGTTTACAATGCCTATGCTAGGCTAAACTTCTATTTGGTTAAGGGTGATTTCAAAGCCCTAGACATGTTTTATGATTGATTTTCAGATTCTATCTATCATTAATTTTCTATCAAAGTTGCTTATGTTCTTCTACAAGAATTGTTCATGATGTTGTCTTGATTTATTTAGGTGTACAACTAGATAGATCTTGATAATTATCTATTGCTAGTCTAGGAGTCTTGATCCGTGTAATTGTCTTGATTTCCTATTCATAAGTGGCAATTTGTGATTAATGATTATGGTCAAGTTTTTAATAATTGCAAAGTGGAACATAACCTAAGTTGAACAATCCGAGCTTATGTGTTTGTTGCTTAGATCAACCTATCTTTCTCATCATAAAGCTGCCATTAAATTGAATTTAGAGAGCTTATTCTAGGTTGTTTAATGGTTAGAGATTAAATAGAGAGCTTGTTCTATTTAACGACAAACTAAGGAAAGATTAGGATAACAGAGCTTGTTGTTATCTACGGTTGTTAACTTTGATAGTTGGTTGATATTGATAGATCTGAAATTGATTCTTAATGATGTCTAGTGGTGGAGAATGAAACCTTAACCATATTTTTCATATTTGATTCTTCTTACATACTTGTTTTCTTACTTTTCTAGTTTGCTTATTTTTAAAAGTATATTTATTTTTATTGGCTGGTTATACCGCCTAATTTGTATATTAACTTTGTTTTATTTTTATTGGCTGGTTATACCGCCTTGCATCTTATTCTTATTATTTACTTTAGTTTAAATCTGGCTTCAAAAACCCCTTTTCTTTTATTGTTTTCTTTGAACGTAAGTTATAAACTAATAACTCATAGATTAAAACCCAATCCCTGAGGACTCGACCCTTGCTAATCATTATACTTACAATTGATCTTTTTAGTGCAAGGTTAAATAAGATACACTCTTTTGGGTGCATCATTATGTTTTTGAATTTTAGGTACAATAAGGAGAATGAAGTCAAAAGATGTCAATAATGATGGTAAAGAGCTTACAAAATCGTAATCACAAGATGGAAGAAGACTTGAGAGTCAAAAATATCAATTTCTGGTTGAAAAGCAATCAGGCAGATTTGACCTCCGGAGCTTGTTGTAAGGAAAACATGATGTTAGATTCTTTATTTGAAGAAACTTCCTTCTTGACTTTTGAAGTTTACTTGATTATCTTTCCAACGATATATTATGGGCCCAAATCGGATAAGAAATGGGCATTCGAAATGGCGCTATAAGATCTCCCTAAAGAATCGTGCGGCCAGAAAAACCCTAATCGCAAATCTGAAAAAAAGGCAAAAACGTGATTTTTGCACCTCCAGGCTTACTTGTGCGGCAATGACTTATTCTCAGGGTTTTAAAGCTCTATAAATACCATCTTTTGAGCCACAAACTAGACATCTTTTGAGGAGACTCAAAGGATCATCATTCTTCTTCTTTTTCTTTTTCTTCTTCTCCATTCTTTTATTTTTCTTTTTAGTTTTATGTATATATTATCTATGCCTATGCTAGGCTAAACTTTTATTTGGTTAAGGATGATTTCAAAGCCCTATACATGTTTTGTAATTGATTTTCAGAATCTATCTATCATTAATTTTCTATCAAAGTTGCTTATGTTCTTCTACAAGAATTGTTTATGATGTTGTCTTGATTTATTTAGGTGTACAACTAGATAGATCTTGATAATTATCTATTGCTAGTTTAGGAGTCTTGATCTGTGTAATTGTCTTGATTTCCTATTCATAAGTGGCAATTTGTGATTAATGATTATGGTCAAGTTTTCGATAATTGCAAAGTGGAACATAACCTAAGTTGAACAATCCAAGCTTGTGTGTTTGTTGCTTAGATCAACCTATCTTTCTCATCATAAAGCTGCCATTAAATTGAATTTAGAGAGCTTATTCTAGGTTGTTTGATGGTTAGAGATTAAATAGAGAGCTTGTTCTATTTAACGACAAACTAAGGAAATATTGGGATAACAGAGCTTGTTGTTATCTACGGTTGTTAACTTTGATAGTTGGTTGATATTGATAGATCTGAAATTGGTTCTTAATGATGTCTAGTGGTGGAGAATGAAACCTTAACCATATTTCTCTCATATTTGATTTCTTATTTCTTACTTGCATCTTACTTTTCTTGTTTACTTATTTTTTAAAATATTTCAAAACCCCCTTTACTTTTGTTGTCCTTGAATTTAAGTTTTATACTATTAACTTATAAACTAAAACCCAATCCCTGAGGACTCGAACCTTGCTAACTACTATACTTACTGATAACTCGTATAATTATATAGTTTTTAGTTATGTTTTATTATTGTTTTGTGTCAAATACGAGTTATTATTGTTTAGTCTAATTGTGTTTATGATCTTTTATATTTTTATGTAATTTGGTGTTTTTCACAAGTTTCTTTGAGTGATTTCAGATTACTAGAATTAAGGGCAAATCCAGTTTAGTTCCAGTTCCGACAGCTTTTGCCATATCAGCTATATCTCGAGTTTCACTAAAGCAATAAGGCTGAAATTTTAACCGTGCAAAGTTAAAAGGCATATCTATCTTTTTCCTGTTTCACACTTCTTGAAACGGAGTCGTTTTCCCTAGCGAAATCGACCATCAAGTTGGCTGATGTGCAATGACGTCTGTGCTGACCTGTTTTCGTATTTTGCCCATATCTTCTTATCCACATCAGCAAATGAGCTGATTCTAACGGCTATGGGTCAGTAACTGATAGGGGAACATTTTTCTAGAAGACCATGTGATCAGATCAGGCATCCAATATTGACAAAATCGACCATCAAGTTGGCTGATCAAAATTGTCATACAATATGACGAAAATTGTTAGAAAAATGCACCCACCTATTATACCTACCTTTGAAATTTGTAAAGCTTGTCTCTTGTCATTTAGCCCTCCAAAATGTGTATAAATAGAGGGCCTTGGATGATTGTAGAGGATCATATTGTATATTGGTAGGATATTAGCCATTGTAATAAAATTCTCTAAGTTTTCTTCTTCTTTCTTTTCTCTAGTTTTCTTTTTCTTTATTTTCTTCTTCTTCTTCTTCTTTCTTTTATTTCCTTCTTAGATTCTCTTTAGTTTTATGTTTATGTTTACAATACCTATGCTAGGCTAAACTTCTATTTGGTTAAGGGTGATTTCAAAGCCCTAGACATGTTTTGTGATTGATTTTCAGATTCTATCTATCATTAATTTTCTATCAAAGTTGCTTATGTTCTTCTACAAGAATTGTTCATGATGTTGTCTTGATTTATTTAGGTGTACAACTAGATAGATCTTGATAATTATCTATTGCTAGTCTAGGAGTCTTGATCCGTGTAATTGTCTTGATTTCCTATTCATAAGTGGCAATTTGTGATTAATGATTATGGTCAATAATTGCAAAGTGGAACATAACCTAAGTTGAACAATCCGAGCTTATGTTTTTGTTGCTTAGATCAACCTATCTTTCTCATCATAAAGCTGCCATTAAATTGAATTTAGAGAGCTTATTCTAGGTTGTTTAATGGTTAGAGATTAAATAGAGAGCTTGTTCTATTTAACGACAAACTAAGGAAAGATTGGGATAACAGAGCTTGTTGTTATCTACGGTTGTTAACTTTGATAGTTGGTTGATATTGATAGATCTGAAATTGATTCTTAATGATGTCTAGTGGTGGAGAATGAAACCTTAACCATATTTTTCATATTTGATTCTTCTTACTTACTTGTTTTCTTACTTTTCTAGTTTGCTTATTTTTAAAAGTATATTTATTTTTATTGGCTGGTTATACCGCCTAATTTGTATATTGACTTTGTTTTATTTTTATTGGCTGGTTTTACCGCCTAATTTTGTATATATATTTTTATTGGCTGGTTATACCGCGTAATTTAGTATATATATTTTTATTGGCTGGTTATACCGCCTTGCATCTTATTCTTATTATTTACTTTAGTTTAAATCTGGCTTCAAAAACCCCTTTTCTTTTATTGTTTTCTTTGAACGTAAGTTATAAACTAATAACTCATAGATTAAAACCCAATCCCTGAGGACTCGACCCTTGCTAATCATTATACTTACAATTGATCTTTTTAGTGCAAGGTTAAATAAGATACACTCTTTTGGGTGCATCACTTACAATTGATCTTTTTAGTGCAAGGTATACTTTGGTTTCTAACATTCCTTGGAAAGCAAAGTGGGACATAGATCGGGCTGTTGTCAAGGGCAAAGCTGAACCACCAAAGGGGAAAGAAGAGAGCACTAGCAAAGACAAACCTAAGGTATTTCAAAATTCCAATTCTTCAAGGAATAGAGATATTAAATGCTTTAAATGTTTGGGTTCATGCCATATTGCATCTCAATGTCCAAACAAAAGGGTGATGATCATGCATGATAATGGTGAAGTCTTAATCGAAAGTGAGGATGATTGTGATGACATACCAGAATTGGAGGGTGCTAGTGATTGTGTTGGTGATGATGCTGACTTGGATTACCCCGTTGAAGGTAAATCTCTTGTTGCTAGGTGTACCTTGAATGCACAAATTAAATTAGATGATGTAGAGCAACAAAGGGAAAATATTTTTCATACTAGATGTTTTGTGAACAATAAACTATGTAGTATGATAATTGATGAGGGGAGTTGCACCAATGTAGCTAGTACTACCTTAGTAGAAAAGTTGGGTTTAACTATGCTTAAACATCCTAAGCCTTACAGATTGCAATGGTTGAATGATTGTGGGGAGGTTAAGGTGAATAGGCAAGTAAGGGTAGCTTTTACTATTGGGAGGTATAGTGATGAGGTGCTTTTGTGATGTAGTGCCTATGCATGCTGGCCATCTATTGTTGGGGAGGCCATGGCAGTATGATAGGAGGGTTACACATGATGGGTTTAGGAATAGATACAACTTTGTAAAAGATGGCACAACCATCAACCTTGTTCCTTTAACACCAAAGCAGGTCTATGAAGACCAAATGAAATTGAAATTTGTTTTTGAGAAAAAAGAATTGAGTGTGGCCGTATCTAATGAGGAAAAAAAGAGAGAACAAAAAAAAAAAAAAAAGAGGAGATTGGCCGAAAAAGGGGAGGAAAAAAGAAAGTGACAAAAACAGAGAAGTGGCTGAAATAATTAAAGTGATGCCACAAGAAAGAAAAGCAAAAACAAAGATGAGCTTTTATGCAAAAGAGAGTGAGGTTAAGAAGGCTTTTTTAGAAGATCAGCCCATGATCTTCCTTGTTTATAAAGAATTATATCTTAATCTTGATGAATCTAACCAAGCTTTTTCCTAGTGTTACTACTTCTTTGTTATAGGAATTTCAAGAGTTATTCCCGGAGGAGATGCCAAGTGGGTTGTCTTCCATAAGAAGCATTGAGCATCAGATTGATTTTGTACCCGGAGCAGTCATTCCAAACCGACCAGCCTACAGAAGTAATCCGGAGGAGACAAAGGAACTTCAAAGGCAAGTTGAAGACTTGATGAGTAAAGGGTACATAAGAGAAAGCATGAGTCCATGTGCTGTTCCAGTTCTTCTAGTGCCAAAGAAGGATGGGTCTTGGAGGATGTGTGTTGATTGTAGAGCAGTCAACAATATCACGGTAAAGTATCGTCATCCCATTCCTAGATTAGATGATATGCTAGATGAATTGTATGGATCTTGTGTTTTTAGTAAGATAGATCTTAAAAGTGGTTACCATCAGATTAGGATGAAAGAAGGTGATGAATGGAAAATAGCTTTTAAGACTAAGTATGGGTTGTATGAATGGTTAGTCATGCCATTTGGACTTACTAATGCACCTAGTACTTTTATGAGACTAATGAATCATGTTTTGACAGAGTTTCTAGGTAAATTTGTAGTAGTCTACTTTGATGACATTTTAGTGTACAGCAAAAGCTTAGAGTAGCATGTTGAACATTTGCGATTTGTGTTTAATGTGTTGAAAACTGAAAAGTTGTATGCTAATTTTAAGAAGTGTACATTTTGCATGGATAGAGTTATATTTCTTGGATATGTTGTTAGCTCAAGAGGTATTGAGATGGATGAAGAGAAAGTCAAGGCCATCAAGGACTGGCCGATGCCTAAAGGGGTAAGTGAGGTTAGAAGCTTTCCTGGTTTAGCTAGTTTTTATAGGCGTTTTGTTAAAGACTTTAGCACTATTGCTGCACAACTTACTGAAGTTATTAAAAAGAATTTTGGTTTTCATTGGGGCAATGAACAAGAGAAAGCATTTGTTAATCTTAAAGATAGGTTATGTTCAGCACCTGTTTTAACATTACCTAACTTTGACAAAGATTTTGAGATTGAATGTGATGGTTCAGGAATAGGAATTGGAGTTGTTTTAATGCAGGGTAAACGTCCAATCGCATTCTTCAGTGAGAAGCTTAGTGGAGCGGCCTTGAACTATCCAACTTATAACAAAGAGCTCTATGCACTTGTTAGAGCTTTGGAGACATGGCAGCATTACTTATGGCCTAAGGAATTTGTGATACATACTGATCATGAGTCATTGAAACATCTCAAGGGTCAAGGTAAGTTGAATAAGAGACATGCTAGGAGGATGGAATACATAGAGACCTTTCCTTATGTCATTAGATACAAGCAAGGTAAGGAAAATATTATGGCTGATGCTTTATCTAGGAGGTATGTATTCCTCACATCTATGAATGCTAAGATGCTTGGATTGAATATATAAAGGATGAATATGCCAATGATGCTGATTTTTGTGATGTATACATAGCATGTGATAAGACAGCATTTGGTAAATTTTACAAGCATGATGGTTTTTTGTTTAGACAAGATAAACTATGTGTGCCTAATTGCTCTATGAGAGAGTTATTAGTGCGTGAGGCACATGGTGGTGGTTTAATGGGACACTTTGGTGTCAATAAGACCTTAGAAATATTGTATGAACATTTCTTTTGGCCTAAAAGAAACTTCCTTCTTGACTTTTGAATTTGACTTGATTGTCTTTCCAACGATATATTATGGGCGCAAATTGGATAAGAAATGGGCACTCAAAATGACGCTAGAAGATCTCCCTAAAGAACCCTGTGGCCAGAAAAACCCTAATCGCAAATCTGAAAAAAAGGCAAAAACGTGATTTTTGCACCTCCAGGATTAATTGTGCGGCAAAGACTTATTCTCAGGGTTTTAAAGTTCTATAAATACCATCTTTTGAGCCACAAACTAGACATCATTTGAGGAGACTCAAGGATCATCATTATTGTTCTTCTTCTTCTCCATTCTTTTATTTTCTTTTTAGTTTTATGTATATATATTTATGCCAATGCTAGGCTAAACTTTTATTTTGTTAAGGGTGATTTCAAAGCCCTAGTGATGCACCCAAAAGAGTGTATCTTATTCAACCTTGCACTAAAAAGATAAATTGTAAGTATAGTAGTTAGCAAGGGTCGAGTCCTCAGGGATTGGGTTTTAGTTTATAAGTTAATAGTTTAAAACTTAAATTCAAGAACAATAAAAGAAAAGGGGTTTTTGAAGCCAGATTTAAACTAAAGTAAATAATAAGAATAAGATGCAAGGCGGTATAACCAGCCAATAAAAATATATATACTAAATTAGGCGGTATAACCAGCCAATAAAAATAAAACAAAGTTAATATACAAATTAGGCGGTATAACCAGCCAATAAAAATAAATATACTTTTAAAAATAAGCAAACTAAAAGTAAGAAAACAAGTAAGTAAGAAGAATCAAATATGAAAAATATGGTTAAGGTTTCATTCTCCACCACTAGACATCATTAAGAATCAATTTCAGATCTATCAATATCAACCAACTATCAAAGTTAACAACCGTAGATAACAACAAGCTCTGTTATCCCAATCTTTCCTTAGTTTGTCGTTAAATAGAACAAGCTCTCTATTTAATCTCTAACCATTAAACAACCTAGAATAAACTCTCTAAATTCAATTTAATGGCAGCTTTATGATGAGAAAGATAGGTTGATCTAAGCAACAAACACATAAGCTCGGATTGTTCAACTTAGGTTATGCTCCACTTTGCAATTATTGAAAACTTGACCATAATTGATGCACCCAAAAGAGTGTATCTTATTTAACCTTGCACTAAAAAGATAAATTGTAAGTATAGTAGTTAGCAAGGGTCGAGTCCTCAGGGATTGGGTTTTAGTTTATAAGTTAATAGTTTAAAACTTAAATTCAAGAACAATAAAAGAAAAGGGGTTTTTGAAGCCAGATTTAAACTAAAGTAAATACTAAGAATAAGATGCAAGGCGGTATAACCAGCCAATAAAAATATATATACTAAATTAGGCGGTATAACCAGCCAATAAAAATAAAACAAAGTTAATATACAAATTAGGCGGTATAACCAGCCAATAAAAATAAATATACTTTTAAAAATAAGCAAACTAAAAGTAAGAAAACAAGTAAGTAAGAAGAATCAAATATGAAAAATATGGTTAAGGTTTCATTCTCCACCACTAGACATCATTAAGAATCAATTTCAGATCTATCAATATCAACCAACTATCAAAGTTAACAACCGTAAATAACAACAAGCTCTGTTATCCCAATCTTTCCTTAGTTTGTCGTTAAATAGAACAAGCTCTCTATTTAATCTCTAACCATTAAACAACCTAGAATAAGCTCTCTAAATTCAATTTAATGGCAGCTTTATGATGAGAAAGATAGGTTGATCTAAGCAACAAACACATAAGCTCGGATTGTTCAACTTAGGTTATGTTCCACTTTGCAATTATTGAAAACTTGACCATAATCATTAATCACAAATTGCCACTTATGAATAGGAAATCAAGACAATTACACGGATCAAGATTCCTAAACTAGCAATATATAATTATCAAGATCTATCTAGTTGTACACCTAAATAAATCAAGACAACATCATGAACAATTCTTGTAGAAGAACATAAGCAACTTTGATAGAAAATTAATGATAGATAGAATCTGAAAATCAATCACAAAACATGTCTAGGGCTTTGAAATCACCCTTAACCAAATAGAAGTTTAGCCTAGCGTAGGCATTATAAACATAAAATTAAATAGAATCTAAGAAGAAAATAAAAGAAAGAAAGAAGAAGAAGAAGGTGGGCTTTGGTATAATAGGTGGGTGCATTTTTCTAACAATTTTCGTCATATTGTATGACAATTTTGATCAGCCAACTTGATGGTCGATGTTGTCA
This sequence comes from Fremontodendron californicum, assembly GCA_030761205.1. Lineage (NCBI taxonomy): Eukaryota > Viridiplantae > Streptophyta > Magnoliopsida > Malvales > Malvaceae > Fremontodendron > Fremontodendron californicum. The sequence continues at coordinate 16,612,698 of JAULJL010000010.1, read as the reverse complement.
ATGTTGGAGGCCTGATCTGATCACATGGTCTTCTAGAAAAATGTTCCCCTGTCAGTTATTGATCCATAGCCGTTGGAATCAGCTCATTTGCTGATGTGGATAAGAAGATATGGGCAAAATACGAAAACAGGTCAGCACAGACGTCATTGCACATCAGCCAACTTGATGGTCGATTTCTTCAATATTGGAGGCTTTATCTGATCACATGGTCTTCTAGACAAATGTTCCCCTATCCGTTACTGATCCATAGCCGTTGGAATCAGCTCATTTGCGGATGTGGATCGGACGATATGGTCAAAATGCGAAAACAGGTCAGCACAGATGTCATTGCACATCAGCCAACTTGATGGTTGATTTCGCCAGGGAAAACGACTCCGTTTCAAGAAGTGTAAAACATGAAAAAGATAGATATGCCTCTTAACTTTGCACTGTCAAAATGTCAGCCTTATTGCTTCATTGAATCTCCAGATATAGCTGATATGGCAAAAGGTGTCGGAATTGGAACTCAACTGGATTTGCCCTTAATTCTAGTAATCTGAAATCACTCAAAGAAACTTGTGAAAAACACCAAATTACATAAAAATATAAAAGATCATAAACACAATTAGACTGAACAATAATAACTCGTATTTGACACAAAACAATAATAAAACATAACTAAAAACTATATAATTATACGAGTTATCACACCCCCACACTTAGATTGTTGCTAGTCCCTAGCAACGACTCAATAAAAATAAAATAAGAAAATCTAATCTAATCCATTTTCGTAGGAAATCACGGTGGCACTTAGCATGTGACACAAGCCTTTAAACCCCTAGGTGTCCCTAGTGGACGAGTTTAGTCTCGTGAGGGTTTACTAGGACGATACCCACAAACATTGAAGACATAAGAAAAACTAAAAATAATAATTATAACTAATCCTTCCAATATAAATTAGAGATAATCATTGGACAAGTCTTAAAAACTAATCAATAGCTTAAAGAAATTCACAAAAAATCTTGCTTGAATGTAAATAGTTTGAGTTAAGCCAATATTAACATAACATATTTCAATCAAAATAGTGCATATTCAAACTTAATCTCAACTTCTCACATGGGATACTCTCTTGATTTTCACTCTTTAAAGTAGTGGTAAAGTGTTTACACTCAATCAATCTCATGAAAACACTTCTACCATATGCTTGCTTGTCCACCTATTCTCCACTATTTAGATCATACAACTTCATAAATCAAGAGGTCTTTATTCAAGGTTGTAATGGGGCCAAAGGGTTATAATGTGGTTAAAGAACAAAAGGATAAAGATATCACAAAGGTTCCAAATAGTTCATAGAGTTTAGAGACATAATAAGATCATAAAAATAAAACTTCTCAAAACTCTTATAAAGCACATAATAACATAGGCTAAATATTCATGTTGAGCCTTTGCATCATTCTAACCAACTTTGTAACATCTTTTTCTTTACTTTAACTAGAAGTTCAAGAGAAGATTTTTTTTTTTTTTAATATGGGAATGTATTTAACAATGATCCCTTTCTTTTTCTCTTGACTTTTTCTTTTCTTTTCTTCCCCCACACTTATCTTTTGTTTCTAACCCAAATTTTCAACTAAAACTATCCCTTTTTTTTGCAATATGTCTCAAAATATATAATCCATCTTTAGAACAAGGGTAAGGATATAAGTATATTTAGGCTAGGTGTAAGTTGTGGTTACCAAATAAATAGCTTATTCAATGTAGGCTCAAATTGGCTCACTAGGGGTGTGTTCTCTTGGAACATCAATAAGGGATGGCTGTTTGGCCCTGGCTAAAAATCCTAATGCCTCTATCATATTCAAGTTGTCACATGCATCAATATAGTCTCAACAAGGTCTAAAGCAAGTTCTAGAGAATCATGTAATCGTAAGAGCACTCAAGAAAGAAATTAGATTGATTTGTATAATGCATCAATCATTATAGGCTCAAAAACTCACAAGGATGATTATACAAGTCAGATTAAGTCTAAACATGCTTCTTTCTCAATCAACATATCATATTAACATTGGCTCATAAAAAGGTTGATATCAAGCTCAATTCTCATGAAAATCTTCTCACTAGTAAATCTGTTTTAGACTTATGCAATTCATATCTCATCATTGTATTAAAAAGGAACTAAAACATAAAAAAAAAAATTATAATAATAATAATAATAAAGACTCATAAAAAAAAATAGTAGACAAAAATAAAAGAAATCCTAAATCATTCCCCCCCACACTTAATTCTTACATTGTCCTCAATGTAAGTCTATTAACCCAAATGAAAGAATCATGTGTAAGAGAAAAGAACTAATAACATAAGAATAGGAACAACTAAGACTCAAAACAAAACAAACTCATGCAACCTAAATAATCCTAAAATACTAAACAAAAATTAACAAGTAAACATAAAAAAATTAAAATCAAACTGACAAGGTATGTCTCAAGTCTCCCTTACTCAGACCTTGTTCAGAATGAATACTTCTAAATGGCTTAAAACACAACAAATTTTTTTTTTTTTTTAAATTAGCAAAATATGTCCCTTACCCCCTACTAAAATATGGCATTGTCCCCAATGTCAAATTTTAAAGGTAGAATTTAGGAGATATTACCTGCAGAGGTTGCTAATCACTTATTATAACTGAGACACAACAAACAAAATGTTAGATAATGTCACAAAGACAAAGTGCAATCCACTCCTTGCTCGTCCATATCTCTTTTTCTTTTTTCGAGCGTTTGCGAAACAACCGTAGCAGATAAATACTCATAAGCTTGGAGCTTTTTGAGTAAATCTTCAATGGTTGTAGCAGAAATTATGGTTCTCCTTGCCTCTGAAAACATGAATCCATTTTCCACAGCATTATCTAAATATGAAAGCAAATTACTAAAATAACCATTAATATTAAGCAAACCAATGGGTTTCTTATTTGTGACCAAAGATGACCAAGAAGCCACGCAAGCTATTTCTTCCAATGTACCCAGACCTCCTGGTAAAGCAATGAATGCATCGGCAGAATGGTACATGATTGTCATCCGTTCAGGGATACTCCAGACTTGTATTTCCTTACCCACGGTAGGTCCACAAAAACTTGTGAATAGTTTTGGCACGATTCCTAGAACTGGACTTCCTCCGGCGTGTGCTGCTGTAGCGACTGCTCCCATTAAACCCGTACTACCGCCTCCATAAATCAACTGGATCTTTTGTTGGGCAAGTATTACTCCAACTCTTATGGCTTCATCAGCGAATATGTTATTTTTCCCTAGATAAGCACCTCCAAAGACACAAATTTTTTTTCATGCGCTGGGACGAAGTACTTTCCATTTTTTTTCCTTTTTCGAGTGCCTGAAAGAGAATGAGTACATGGTGTAATATATAGAGGACTGAGTAGTGAATCAGACAAGAGTAATAATGTCGCCGAAAGTGTATCTGACCTGTCAGAAGAAAATGTTAACCTAACGAAAGATTTTTGCGTGATTTCAGGAAGAAAATCAAAAAGAGAAGAAAAAATCAACCGTAAAAGACAAATAAAAAAAAAACGAGAATAATTACACAAATCGAACAACACGTAAATTAAACCAAAATAAAGTTATTGCAAATCAAACCAAAAGCTGAGAAGTCATTTATTGTAGTTGTGATTGTGGCTCACATCTTCCTCTGGTTTTACGTCCAGAAACGGCTTAAACGCCTTCTATGAGTCGAGGATATGCTTCCCATCCAGTTTTCTTACAAGCTGGCAAATAGGGTCTTTTAACATCAGATTCCCAAGATGTTGCCATTCCCTTTGGAATTGCGGCCATAAATCAAGAATTTCTCTTTGTACGTCCCTACTAGGATGCGTCTCAAGAGAAAGTTGGATATTACCCAAATTCTCCTTACTCATTCCATCCTTAATGAATTCAATTTTATCATCTCGATTAGAGGACGGAATCCCAATAGAACGACATTTACCGTTACACGTCCATCGTGCACATTTGTGGCAGTTTGAACCCATGCGCTTTGCTCGTCGCTTCTTTGCAAAATTGCTTCTACCTGTACCTGGTAAATGCAAAACAGGAAGATATTCATCTTCACGTACCTTGGCTTCAATTATCCAACGTATGTCTGCAGGAATCCCTTTGTGCATAAGCATTCTTAATCTTTCAAATCGAACTTGGTAAAGCTTCAGTAAAATATTTCGAGGAAAAGGAGGAAATCGTTTCTGCAATCTTGTGAGAATATCATCCATCCTAAAAAAAAAATGAAAAAAAAAAATTTGAAAGAGAAATTGGAAGAGAAATTTATATACAATATCAGTTTTGTGGGTAGCTGATGGAACCGATTTAAATAATCACGGAGTACCGTTATCCGCCATTTAACCGGGGTAAAAAAAAATAAAAATTATATTTACATCTAGTTATTTTCAAAACAAGGATCAGAAAGAAAAACAGCATAAGAAGACTCAAAAACAAAACACTCTAAATAAAATCCTAAATTCTTCCCCCCCACACATAATTCTTACAATGTCATTAATGTAATGCTATTTATCCCAAATGAAAGAATCATGTGTAAGTGAAAAGAACTAATAAACAAAATAAACTTATGCAGCCTAAATGAACTTAGAAACACTAAACACAATTAGCAAAGAAACATAAGAAAAAGATAAAGAAAAAGAGAGCAAATCTGCGGATGGCAGTTTGGCAATGCTTTCACTAATTAGGCTGCCTCCCCCAATTAGCACTTGATTGATTGTTTTCAGCCTAGCCAATTCCCCTTCTTGGCTTTTTAGGATCTTTTGGCTTAGACATGAAACTTCTCGTATTTTTGCGTTTTGGAGGAAGTTTTCTTTGCAAAACAGCCAATGCCTTCTCCCCCACACGTATTATTTCATCATTCTTGGTGGGGTATAGCTCTTTGAGGAATTGTGCATATCTTGGTACTTGTCTAATGGCATCCACAAGCAAGTTGTTTAAGGTTTCCAAAAATTGTTGTTCATGTTCCTCCTTTTTGGACTTTGCAAATCTGCTAGGAAAAAGTGGAGAAGGAACATTAGTAGAAATAAGAACCTTAAAAGCTACCTGAGGTGTCAAAGTACTCTCAATTTGAATGGTGGCTTCATTATCCTCAAGAAGTGAATCCATCTTTGGTTTTGTCTCATCCTCATCTTGTTCCTCATTTCTCAAGGTCACAATAGTAGCATTCTCCTTTGGGTTAATCACCGTTTGGGAAGGGAGTGCTAGAGATCTTTCTGCTACTAATTCCACCGTACTACTAGCCAATAGGCTCATTTGCCTTTCCAAACTCTGGATGCTTGCCCTTGTTTCCTGTTGAAATTGCAAAGTATCAGTAACAAGAGAATATACAAGATCTTCTAAAGAAGTACCTGAGTTTTGAGTCATATGTGGTGGTTGAAAAAGATCTGGTTCTTGAGACCATGATTGATTGAAGCTAGATGGATGAGTGTAATTGGCATAAGGATCTACTTCTTGGTAATTTTTCGAGTAGCCATAATTAGTATGATCCCACCATCCCTCATGGTAAGTGTTGGAGTAATGATCATGCGGTTGGTCTTGGAACCATTGATGGCCTTGACATCCTCCCATGGCCAATTGTTGAACTCAGGAAGTGAGATTGGCTTGTTGATTCTCCATGTTCATGTATGCCACCAACTCTTCAAGTGTTAGATTGCTTAATTCCATCTTTTTTTTTTTAATATTTGAAAAGAAAAAACATGTATGTACAAGAAAATAATACTAATTAGAACTGAAAATAAGAATAAACCAAGTAACAAATAAACTAAAGAAAACAATCCCCGGCAACGGCGCCAAAAATTTGATGCACCCAAAAGAGTGTATCTTATTTAACCTTGCACTAAAAAGATAAATTGTAAGTATAGTAGTTAGCAAGGGTCGAGTCCTCAGGGATTGGGTTTTAGTTTATAAGTTAATAGTTTAAAACTTAAATTCAAGAACAATAAAAGAAAAGGGGTTTTTGAAGCCAGATTTAAACTAAAGTAAATACTAAGAATAAGATGCAAGGCGGTATAACCAGCCAATAAAAATATATATACTAAATTAGGCGGTATAACCAGCCAATAAAAATAAATATACTTTTAAAAATAAGCAAACTAAAAGTAAGAAAACAAGTAAGTAAGAAGAATCAAATATGAAAAATATGGTTAAGGTTTCATTCTCCACCACTAGACATCATTAAGAATCAATTTCAGATCTATCAATATCAACCAACTATCAAAGTTAACAACCGTAGATAACAACAAGCTCTGTTATCCCAATCTTTCCTTAGTTTGTCGTTAAATAGAACAAGCTCTCTATTTAATCTCTAACCATTAAACAACCTAGAATAAGCTCTCTAAATTCAATTTAATGGCAGCTTTATGATGAGAAAGATAGGTTGATCTAAGCAACAAACACATAAGCTCGGATTGTTCAACTTAGGTTATGTTCCACTTTGCAATTATTGAAAACTTGACCATAATCATTAATCACAAATTGCCACTTATGAATAGGAAATCAAGACAATTACACGGATCAAGATTCCTAAACTAGCAATAGATAATTATCAAGATCTATCTAGTTGTACACCTAAATAAATCAAGACAACATCATGAACAATTCTTGTAGAAGAACATAAGCAACTTTGATAGAAAATTAATGATAGATAGAATCTGAAAATCAATCACAAAACATGTCTAGGGCTTTGAAATCACCCTTAACCAAATAGAAGTTTAGCCTAGCGTAGGCATTATAAACATAAAATTAAATAGAATCTAAGAAGAAAATAAAAGAAAGAAAGAAGAAGAAGAAGGTGGGCTTTGGTATAATAGGTGGGTGCATTTTTCTAACAATTTTCGTCATATTGTATGACAATTTTGATCAGCCAACGTGATGGTCGATTTTGTCAATGTTGGAGGCCTGATCTGATCACATGGTCTTCTAGAAAAATGTTCCCCTATCAGTTACTGATCCATATCCGTTGGAATCAGCTCATTTGCTGATGTGGATAAGAAGATATGGGCAAAATACGAAAACAGGTCAGCACAGACGTCATTGCACATCAGCAAACTTGATGGTCGATTTCTTCAATATTGGAAGCTTTATCTGATCACATGGTCTTCTAGAAAAATGTTCCCCTATCCGTTACTGATCCATAGCCGTTGGAATCAGCTCATTTGCGGATGTGGATCGGACGATATGGTCAAAATACGAAAACAAGTCAGCACAGACGTCATTGCACATCAGCCAACTTGATGGTTGATTTCGCTAGGGAAAACGACTCCGTTTCAAGAAGTGTAAAACATGAAAAAGATAGATATGCCTCTTAACTTTGCACTGTCAAAATGTCAGCCTTATTGCTTCATTGAATCTCTAGATATAGCTGATATGGCAAAAGGTGTCGGAATTGGAACTGAACTGGATTTGCCCTTAATTCTAGTAATCTGAAATCACTCAAAGAAACTTGTGAAAAACACCAAATTACATAAAAATATAAAAGATCATAAACACAATTAGACTGAACAATAATAACTCGTATTTGACACAAAACAATAATAAAACATAACTAAAACTATATAATTATACGAGTTATCAATAATCATTAATCACAAATTGCCACTTATGAATAGGAAATCAAGACAATTACACGGATCAAGACTCCTAAACTAGCAATAGATAATTATCAAGATCTATCTAGTTGTACACCTAAACAAATCAAGACAGCATCATGAACAATTCTTGTAGAAGAACATAAGCAACTTTGATAGAAAATTAATGATAGATAGAATCTGAAAATCAATCACAAAACATGTCTAGGGCTTTGAAATCACCCTTAACCAAATAGAAGTTTAGCCTAGCATAGGCATTGTAAACATAAACATAAAATTAAAGAGAATCTAAGAAGGAAATAAAAGAAAGAAAGAAAGAAGAAGAAGAAAATAAAGAAAAAGAAAACTAGAGAAAAGAAAGAAGAAGAAAACTTAGAGAATTTTATTACAATGGCTAATATCCTACCAATGTACAATATGATCTCTTACAATCATCCAAGGCCCTCAATTTATACACATTTTGAAGGGCTAAATGACAAGAGACAAGCTTTACAAATTTCAAAGGTAGGTATAATAGGTGGGTGCATTTTTCTAACAATTTTCGTCATATTGTATGACAATTTTGATCAGCCAACTTGATGGTCGATGTTGTCAATATTGGAGGCCTGATCTGATCACATGGTCTTCTAGAAAAATGTTCCCCTATCAGTTACGGATCCATAGCCGTTGGAATCAACTTATTTTCTGATGTGGATAAGCAGATATGAGCAAAATACGAAAACAGGTCAGCACAGACGTCATTGCACATCAGCCAACTTGATGGTCGATTTCGCTAGGGAAAACGACTCCTTTTCAAGAAGTGTAAAACATGAAAAAGATAGATATGCCTCTTAGCTTTGCACGGCTACAAATTTCAGCCTTATTGCTTCAGTGAAACTCCAGATATAGCTGATATGGCAAAAGGTGTCGGAACTGGAACTGAACTAGATTTGCCCTTAATTCTAGTAATCTGAAATCACTCAAAGAAACTTGTGAAAAATACCAAATTACATAAAAATATAAAAGATCATAAACACAATTAGACTAAACAATAATAACTCGTATTTGACACAAAACAATAATAAAACATAACTAAAAACTATATAATTATACGACTTATCACACCCCCACACTTAGATTTTTGCTAGTCCTCGAGCAAAATCAAATAAAAATAAAATAAGAAAATCTAATCTAATCCACTTTCGTAGGAAATAACGGTGGCACTTAGCATGTGACACAAGCCTTTAAACCCCTAGGTGTCCCTAGTGGACGAGTTTAGTCTCGTGAGGGTTTACTAGAACGATACCCACAAACATTGAAAAACTAAAATATAAATAAAGTACATATACTAAAAATATTTATTCCTAATCCTTTCAATACAAATTAGAGACAATCTTTGAACAAGTCTTATAAACTAATCAATAGCTTAAAGAATTTCACAAAAAATCATGCTTGAATGTAAATTGTTTGAGTTAAGCCAATATTAACATAACATATCTCAATCAAAATAGTGCATGTTCAAATTTAATCTCAACTTCTCACATGGGATACCCTCATGATTTTCACTCTTTAAAGTAGTGGTGAAGTGTTTACACTCAATCAATCTCATGAAAACAGTTCTACCATATTCTTGCTTGTCCACCTATTCTCCACTATTTCAAATCAAGAGGTCTTTAATCAAGGTTGTAATGGGGCCAAGGGGTTTGTAATGTGGTTGAAGAACAAGAGGATAACGATATCACAAAGGTTCCAAAGAGTTCATAAAGTTTAGAGACATAATAAGATCATACAAAGAAACTTATCAAAACTCTTTACAAGTACATAGTCACCTAGGCCGGATATTCATGTTGGGCCTTTTCTTCATTCTAAACAACTTTGTAACATCTTTTTCTTTTTCCACAAATTCAAGAGATGATTCATATATATATTTTTTTTTTACATAGGAATGTATTTGCCAGTATTCCATTTTTTTTTTTTTTTTTGACTTTTCTTTTCTTTTCCCCCCACACTTATTTCTTGTTTCTAACCCAAATTTTTAACTAAAAATATCCCTTGTTTTTTTTGCAATATGTCTCAAAATATATAATCCATCTTTAGAACAAGGGTAAGGATATAAGTATATTTAGGCTAGGTGTAAGTTGTGGTTACCAATAAAACATCATATTTAATGTAGGCTCAAATTGGTTCACTAAGGGTGTGTTCTCTTGGAACATCAATAAGGGATGGCTGTTTGGCCCTGGCTAAAAATCCTAATGCCTCTATCATATTCATGTTGTCACATGCATCAATATAGTCTCAACAAGGTCTAAAGCAAGTTCTAGAGAATCATGTAATCATAAGAGCACTCAAGAAAGAAATTAGATTGATTTGTATAATGCATCAATCATATAGGCTCAAAAACTCACAAGGATGATTATACAAGTCAGATTAAGTCTAAACATGCTTCTTTCTCAACATATCATATTAACATTGGCTCATAAAAAGGTTGATATCAAGCTCAATTCTCATGAAAATCTTCTCACTAATAACCAGTTTAGACCTATGCAATTCATATCTCATCATTGTATTAAAAAGAACTAAAACACACTAAAATAATAATAATAACAATAAAGACTCATAAAAAAAAAATAGTAGACAAAAATAAAAGAAATCCTAAATTCTTCCCCCCACACATAATTTTTACATTGTCTTCAATGTAAGTCTATTAACCCAAATGAAAGAATCATGTGTAAGAGAAAAGAACTAATAACATAAGAGTAGGAATAACTAGACTCAAAACAAAACAAACTCATGCAACCTAAATAATCCTAAAATACTAAACAAAAATTAACAAGTAAACATAAAAAGATTAAAATCAAACTGACAAGGTATGTCTCAAGTCTCCCTTACTCAGACCTTGTTCAGAATGAATATTTCTAAATTGCTTAAAACACAACAACCTTTTTTTTTTTTTTTTTTTTTCAAAAGAAGAAATCAAACTGACAAGGTATGTCTCAAGTCTTCCTTACTCAGACCTTGTTCAGAATGAATACTTCTAAATGGCTTAAAACACAACAAATTATTATTATTATTATTATTTTTTAAATTAGCAAAATATGTCCCTTACCCCCTACTAAAGATAGAATTTAGGAGATATTACCTGCAGAGGTTGCTAACCACTTATTATAACTGAGACACAATAAGCAAAATGTTAGATAATGTCACAAAGACAAAGTGCAATCCACTCCTTGCTCGTCCATATCTCTTTTTCTTTTTCCGAGCGTTTGCGAAACAACCGTAGCAGATAAACACTCATAAGCTTGGAGCTTTTTGAGTAAATCTTCAATGGTTGTAGCAGAAATTATGGTTCTCCTTGCCTCTGAAAACATGAATCCATTATCCACAGCATTATCTAAATATGAAAGCAAATTACTAAAATAACCATTAATATTAAGCAAACCAATGGGTTTCTTATTTGTGACCAAAGATGACCAAGAAGCCACGCAAGCTATTTCTTCCAATGTACCCAGACCTCCTGGTAAAGCAATGAATGCATCGGCAGAATGGTACATGATTGTTATCCGTTCAGGGACACTCCAGACTTGTATTTCCTTACCCACGGTAGGTCCACAAAAACTTGTGAATAGTTTTGGCACGATTCCTAGAACTGGACTTCCTCCGGCGTGTGCTGCTGTAGCGACTGCTCCCATTAAACCCGTACTACCGCCTCCATAAATCAAGTGGATCTTTTGTTGGGCAAGTATTACTCCAACTCTTATGGCTTCATCAGCGAATATGTTATTTTTCCCTGGATAAGCACCTCCAAAGACACAAATTTTTTTAATGCGCTGGGACGAAGTACTTTCCATTTTTCTTTCGAGTGCCTGAAAGAGAATGAGTACATGGTGTAATATATAGAGGACTGAGTAGTGAATCAGACAAGAGTAATAATGTCGCCGAAAGTGTATCTGACCTGTCAGAAGAAAATGTTAACCTAACAAAAGATTTTTGCGTGATTTCAGGAAGAAAATCAAAAAGAGAAGAAAAATTCAACCGTAAAAGACAAATAAAAAAAACGAGAATAATTACACAAATCGAACAACACGTAAATTAAACCAAAATAAAGTTATTGCAAATCAAACCAAAAGCTGAGAAGTCGTTTATTGTAGTTGTGATTGTGGCTCACATCTTCCTCTGGTTTTACGTCCAGAAACGGCTTGAACGCCTTCTATGAGTCGAGGATATGCTTCCCATCCAGTTTTCTTACAAGCTGGAAAACAGGGTCTTTTAACATCAGATTCCCAAGATGTTGCCATTCCCTTTGGAATTGCGGCCATAAATCAAGAATTTCTCTTTGTACGTCTCCACTAGGATGCGTCTCAAGAGAAAGTTGGATATTACCCAAATTCTCCTTACTCAGTCCATCCTTAATGAATTCAATTTTATCATCTCGATTAGAGGACGGAATCCCAATAGAACGACATTTACCATTACACGTCCATCGTGCACATTTGTGGCAATTTGAACTCATGCGCTTTGCTCGTCGCTTCTCTGCAAAAGTGCTTCTACCTGTACCTGGTAAATGCAAAACAGGAAGATATTCATCTTCACGTACCTTGGCTTCAATTATCCAACGTATGTCTTCATGAATCCCTTTGTGCATAAGCATTCTTAATCTTTCAAATCGAACTTGGTAAAGCTTCAGTAAAATATTTCGAGGAAAAGGAGGAAATCGTTTCTGCAATCTTGTGAGAATATCATCCATCCTGAAAAAAAAATGAAAAAAATTGAAAGAGAAATTGGAAGAGAAATTTATATACAATATCAGTTTTGTGGGTAGCTGATGGAACCGATTTAAATAATCACGGAGTACCGTTATCCGCCATTTAACCGGGGTAAAAAAAAAATTATATTTACATCTAGTTATTTTCAAAACAAGGATCAGAAAGAAAAACAACATAAAAAAAAACTCAAAAACAAAACACTCTAAATAGAATCCTAAATTCTTCCCCCCACACATAAATTTTACATTGTCATTAATGTAATGCTATTATCCCCCAATGCAAGAATTATATGTAAGAGAAAAGAACTATTAAACAAAAGAAAAGAAAAACAATAAAAGATAGAATGATGGAGAGTAAGGAATATGCAAATCTGATATAATAGATGCTCTCCATCCTTTTGGGTTGCCTCCCAAGAAGCGCTTGGTTTAAGTTGTCCAACCTAACCAACACCCCTTCTTGGCTGTTTAGGATTTGCAAGATCATACAAGAAACTTCCCGAATTTGTGCGTTTTGTAGGGCGGTTTCTTTGCACAATAGTGGATGCATTCTCCATTACAAGTATTATTCCATCATCCTTTGTGGTGCATAGCTCATCGAGGAATGGAGCATATTTTGATACTTGTTGAATGGCATCCACAAACAAGTTGTTTAAGGTTTCCGGCATGTGTTGTTCATGTTCTTCCTCCTTGAACTTTGCAAATCTACTAGGAAAAGGTGGAGAAGAAACATTAGCAAAAAGTGGAACCTTAAACGTTACCTCAGGTGCCGAAGTACTCTCTTTCGGAATTGAAGCTTCATTATTTTCAAGAATAGAATTCATCTCTAATTTTGTCTCATCCTCATCTTGTTCCTCATTCCTCAAGGTCACAATAGTAGCATTCTCCTTTGGGTTAATCATCGTTTGGGCTGGGAGTTCTTCAGATCTTTGTGCTACCCATCCCACCATACTACTAGCCAATAGGCTCATTTGCCTTTCCAAACTCTGGATGCTTGCCCTTGTTTCCTGTTGAAATTGTAAAGTATCAGTAACAAGAGAATATACAAGATCTTCTAAAGAAGTACCTGAGTTTTGAGTCATATGTGGTGGTTGAAAAAGATCTGGTTCTTGAGACGATGATTGATTGAAACTAGATGGATGAGTGTAATTGGCATAAGGATCTACTTCTTGGTAATTTTCCGAGTAGCCATAATTAGTATGATCCCACCATCCCTCATGGTAAGTGTTGGAGTAATGATCATGCGGTTGGTCTTGGAACCATTGATGGCCTTGACATCCTCCCATGGCCAATTGTTGAACTGAGGAAGTGAGATTGGCTTGTTGATTCTCCATGTTCATGTATGCCACCAACTCTTCAAGTGTTAGATTGCTCAATTCCATCGTTTTTTTTTTTTTTTTTTCAAAATTTGATAAGAAAAACCCGTATGTACAAGAAAATAAAACTCATTAGAACTGAAAATAAGAATAAACCAAGTAACAAATAAACTAAAGAAAACAATCCCCGGCAACGGCGCCAAAAATTTGATGCACCCAAAAGAGTGTATCGTATTTAACCTTGCACTAAAAAGATAAATTGTAAGTATAGTAGTTAGCAAGGGTCGAGTCCTCAGGGATTGGGTTTTAGTTTATAAGTTAATAGTTTAAAACTTAAATTCAAGAACAATAAAAGAAAAGGGGTTTTTGAAGCCAGATTTAAACTAAAGTAAATAATAAGAATAAGATGCAAGGCGGTATAACCAGCCAATAAAAATATATATACTAAATTAGGCGGTATAACCAGCCAATAAAAATATATATACTAAATTAGGCGGTATAACCAGCCAATAAAAATAAAACAAAGTTAATATACAAATTAGGCGGTATAACCAGCCAATAAAAATATATATACTAAATTAGGCGGTATAACCAGCCAATAAAAATAAAACAAAGTTAATATACAAATTAGGCGGTATAACCAGCCAATAAAAATAAATATACTTTTAAAAATAAGCAAACTAAAAGTAAGAAAACAAGTAAGTAAGAAGAATCAAATATGAAAAATATGGTTAAGGTTTCATTCTCCACCACTAGACATCATTAAGAATCAATTTCAGATCTATCAATATCAACCAACTATCAAAGTTAACAACCGTAGATAACAACAAGCTCTGTTATCCCAATCTTTCCTTAGTTTGTCGTTAAATAGAACAAGCTCTCTATTTAATCTCTAACCATTAAACAACCTAGAATAAGCTCTCTAAATTCAATTTAATGGCAGCTTTATGATGAGAAAGATAGGTTGATCTAAGCAACAAACACATAAGCTCGGATTGTTCAACTTAGGTTATGCTCCACTTTGCAATTATTGAAAACTTGACCATAATCATTAATCACAAATTGCCACTTATGAATAGGAAATCAAGACAATTACACGGATCAAGACTCCTAAACTAGCAATAGATAATTATCAAGATCTATCTAGTTGTACACCTAAACAAATCAAGACAGCATCATGAACAATTCTTGTAGAAGAACATAAGCAACTTTGATAGAAAATTAATGATAGATAGAATCTGAAAATCAATCACAAAACATGTCTAGGGCTTTGAAATCACCCTTAACCAAATAGAAGTTTAGCCTAGCATAGGCATTGTAAACATAAACATAAAATTAAAGAGAATCTAAGAAGGAAATAAAAGAAAGAAAGAAAGAAGAAGAAGAAAATAAAGAAAAAGAAAACTAGAGAAAAGAAAGAAGAAGAAAACTTAGAGAATTTTATTACAATGGCTAATATCCTACCAATGTACAATATGATCTCTTACAATCATCCAAGGCCCTCTATTTATACACATTTTGAAGGGCTAAATGACAAGAGACAAGCTTTACAAATTTCAAAGGTAGGTATAATAGGTGGGTGCATTTTTCTAACAATTTTCGTCATATTGTATGACAATTTTGATCAGCCAACTTGATGGTCGATGTTGTCAATATTGGAGGCCTGATCTGATCACATGGTCTTCTAGAAAAATGTTCCCCTATCCGTTACGGATCCATAGCCGTTGGAATCAACTTATTTGCTGATGTGGATAAGCAGATATGGGCAAAATACGAAAACAGGTCAGCACAGACGTCATTGCACATCAGCCAACTTGATGGTCGATTTCGCTAGGGAAAACGACTTCGTTTCAAGAAGTGTAAAACATGAAAAAGATAGATATGCCTCTTAGATTTGCACGGCTACAAATTTCAGCCTTATTGCTTCAGTGAAACTCTAGATATAGCTGATATGGCAAAAGGTGTCGGAACTGGAACTGAACTAGATTTGCCCTTAATTCTAGTAATCTGAAATCACTCAAAGAAACTTGTGAAAAATACCAAATTACATAAAAATATAAAAGATCATAAACACAATTAGACTAAACAATAATAACTCGTATTTGACACAAAACAATAATAAAACATAACTAAAAACTATATAATTATACGAGTTATCACCTAGACATGTTATGTAATTAATTTTCAGAATCTATTTATTATTGTTTTCTATCAAATTTGCTTATGTTCTTCCATTAAAATTGTTCATGATGATGTTTTGATTTGTTTAGGTGGCCAACTAGATAAATCTTGATAATTGTCTAATGCTAGTTTAGGAGTCTTGATCCGTAATTGTCTTGATTTCCTATTCATAAGTAGATCAACCTATCTTTCTCATCATAAAGCTGCTATTAAATTGAACTTAGAGAGCTTATTCTAGGTTATTTGATAGTTAGAGATTAAATAGAAAGCTTGTTCTATTTAATGACGAACTAAGGAAAAATTGGGGTAACAGAGCTTGTTGTTATCTACGGTTGTTAACTTTGATAGCTAATTAATGTTGATAGATATGAAATTGATTCTTAATGATGTCTATTGGAGGAGAATGAAACCTTAACCATATTTTTCATATTTGATTCTTCTTAATTACTTGTTTTCTCATTCTTATTGTTAACTTTAGTTTAAATCTGATTTCAAAATCCCCTTTACTTTTGTTTACTTGTTTTTAAGTGATAAACTATTAACTTATAAACTAAAACCCAATCCCTGAGGACTCGACCCCTACTAATCACTATACTTTTTACAATTGATTTTTTTAGTGCAAGGTTAAATAAGATACACTCTTTTGGGTGTATCAACTTTTTGGCGCCGTTGCCGGGGATTGCTTTCTTTAGTTTATTTGGTACTTGGTTTATTCTTATTTTCAGTTCTAATTAGTTTTATTTTCTTGTACATACAGGTTTTTCTTTTCAAATTTTGAAAAAAAAAAAAAACGATGAGAATTGGTGGCATACATGAACATGGAGAATCAACAAGCCAATCTCACCTCCCCAATTCAGCAATTGGCCATGGGAGGATGTCAAGGCCATCAAGGGTTCCAAGACCAACCGCATGATCATTACTCAAACACTTACCATGAGGGATGGTGGGATCATACTAATTATGGCTACTCGAAAAATTTCCTAGAAGTAGATCCTTATGCCAATTACACTCATCCATCTAGCTTCAATCAATCATGGTCTCAAGAACCAGATCTTTTTCAGCCATCACATGTGACTCAAAACTCAGGTACTTCTTTAGAAGATCTTGTCTATTCTCTTGTTATTGATACTTTGCAATTTCAACAGGAAACAAGGGCAAGCATCCAGAGTTTGGAAAAGCAAATGAGCCAATTGGCTAGTAGTATGGTGGGATGGGTAGCACAAAGATCTGAAGAACTCCCTGCCCAAACGATGATTAACCTAAAGGAGAATGCTACTATTTTGACCTTGAGGAATGAGAAACAAGATGAGGATGAGACAAAATTAGAGATGGATTCTATTCTTGAGGATAATGAAGCCATAAATCCAAATAAGAGTACTTCGGCACCTGAGGTAATGTTTAAGGTTCCAATTTTTACTAATGTTTCTTTTCCAACTTTTCCTAGTAGATTTGCAAAGTTCAAGGAGGAGGAACATGAACAACACATGCCGGAAATCTTAAACAAGTTGTTTGTGGATGCCATTCAACAAGTATCAAAATATGCTCCATTACTCGATGAGATATGCACCACAAAGGATGGTGAAATAATATTTGTAATGGAGAATGCATCCACTGTTGTGCAAAGAAAGCTTCCTATCAAACGCATAAATTTGGAAAATTTCATGTATGAGCCTGACAAGCCTAAAAATCCAAGAAGGGGTGTTGGTTAGGTTCAAAACACTACTCAAGTGTTAATTGGGAATGCAGCCCAATTAATGAAGAAATTGCCAACCTGCCATATTCAGATCTGCTTTCTCTTTCTCTTTCTTTTCCTTTTTCTTTTATTATTTTTATTTTTATTTTTATTATTTTGATTTTTATTTGTTAATTTTTTGTTTAGTATTTTAGGATTATTTAGGTTGCATGAGTTTGTTTTGTTTTGAGTCTTAGTTGTTCCTATTCTTATGTTATTAGTTCTTTTCTCTTACACATGATTCTTTCATTTGGGTTAATAGCATTACATTGAGGACAATGTAAGAATTAAGTGTGGGGGAAGGATTTAGGATTTCTTTTATTTTTGTCCTTTTTTTTATGAGTCTTTAATATTATTATTATTATTATTAATGAGAATTAATTAGGTCTAAAACTAGTTTAGTAGTGAGAAGATTTTTAATGAGAATTAAGCTTGATATCATTTTTCATGGAGCCAATGTTAATATGATATGTTGATTGAGAAAGAAGCATGTTTAGACATAAAATTGACTTGTATAATCATCCTTGTGAGTTTTGAGCCTATATAATTGATGCATTATACATATCAATCTAATTTCCTTCTTGAGTGCTCTTATGATTACATGATTCTCTAGAACTTGCTTTAAACCGTTTGAGACTATATTGATACATGTGATAACATGAAAATGATAGAGGCTTTAGGATTATAGCCAGGGCCAAATAAGCCATCCATTATTATGTTCCAAGAGAACGTCCTCCTAGTGAGCCAATTTGAGCCTACATTGAATAAGCTATTTATTTGGTAACCACATCTTCACCTAGCCTAAACACATTTATATCTTTACCCTTGTTCTAAAGATGGACTAGAATGTTTGAGACATATTGCAAAAACAAGGGATACTTTTAGAAATTTTGGGTTAGAACAAAAGATAAATGTGGGGGAGGAGAAAGGTAAAAGTCAAGAGAAAAAGAAAAGGGAACATTGTAAAAATACATTCCCATGGAAAAAAAAAAGAAATTGAATCATCTCTTGAACTTCTAGTTAAAGTAAAGAAAAAGAATGTTACAAGGTTGGTTAGTGATAACTCGTATAATTATATAGTTTTTAGTTATGTTTTATTATTGTTTTGTGTCAAATACGAGTTATTATTGTTTAGTCTAATTGTGTTTATGATCTTTTATATTTTTATGTAATTTGGTGTTTTTCACAAGTTTCTTTGAGTGATTTCAGATTACTAGAATTAAGGACAAATCGAGTTCAGTTCCAGTTCCGACACCTTTTGCCATATCAGCTATATCTGGAGTTTCACTGAAGCAATAAGGCTGAAATTTGTAGTCGTGCAAAGCTAAGAGGCATATCTATCTTTTTCATGTTTTACACTTCTTGAAAAGGAGTCGTTTTCCCTAGCGAAATCGACCATCAAAGTGGCTGATGTGCAATGACGTCTGTGCTGACCTGTTTTCGTATTTTGCCCATATCTGCTTATCCAAATCAGCAAATGAGCTGATTTCAATGGCTATGGATCCGTAACTGATAGGGGAACATTTTTCTAGAAGACCATGTGATCAGATCAGGCCTCCCACATTGACGAAATCGACCATCAAGTTGGCTGATCAAAATTGTCATACAATATGACGAAAATTGTTAGAAAAATGCACCCACCTATTATACCTACCTTTGAAATTTGTAAAGCTTGTCTCTTGTCATTTAGCCCTCCAAAATGTGTATAAATAGAGGGCCTTGGATGATTGTAGAGGATCATATTGTACATTGGTAGGATATTAGCCATTGTAATAAAATTCTCTAAGTTTTCTTCTTCTTTCTTTTCTCTAGTTTTCTTTTTCTTTAGAAAAAGCAAGAGGTTGGATAATTAATATTATTCTTCTTCTTCTTTCTTTCTTTTATTTTCTTCTTAGATTCTATTTAATTTTATGTTTATAATGCCTATGCTAGGCTAAACTTCTATTTGGTTAAGGGTGATTTCAAAGCCCTAGACATGTTTTGTGATTGATTTTCAGATTCTATCTATCATTAATTTTCTATCAAAGTTGCTTATGTTCTTCTACAAGAATTGTTCATGATGTTGTCTTGATTTGTTTAGGTGTACAACTAGATAGATCTTGATAATTATCTATTGCTAGTTTAGGAGTCTTGATCCGTGTAATTGTCTTGATTTCCTATTCATAAGTGGCAATTTGTGATTAATGATTATGGTCAAGTTTTCAATAATTGCAAAGTGGAACATAACCTAAGTTGAACAATCCGAGCTTATGTGTTTGTTGCTTAGATCAACCTATCTTTCTCATCATAAAGCTGCCATTAAATTGAATCTAGAGAGCTTATTCTAGGTTGTTTGATGGTTAGAGATTAAATAGAGAGCTTGTTCTATTTAACGACAAACTAAGGAAAGATTGGGATAACAGAGCTTGTTGTTATCTACGGTTGTTAACTTTGATAGTTGGTTGATATTGATAGATCTGAAATTGATTCTTAATGATGTCTAGTGGTGGAGAATGAAACCTTAACCATATTTTTCATATTTGATTCTTCTTACTTACTTGTTTTCTTACTTTTCTAGTTTGCTTATTTTTAAAAGTATATTTATTTTTATTGGCTGGTTATACCGCCTAATTTAGTTTATATATTTTTATTGGCTGGTTATACCGCCTAATTTAGTTTATATATTTTTATTGGCTGGTTATACCGCCTTGCATCTTATTCTTATTATTTACTTTAGTTTAAATCTGGCTTCAAAAACCCCTTTTCTTTTATTGTTCTTGAATTTAAGTTTTAAACTATTAACTTATAAACTAAAACCCAATCCCTGAGGACTCGACCCTTGCTAACTACTATACTTACAATTTATCTTTTTAGTGCAAGGTTAAATAAGATACACTCTTTTGGGTGCATCAGTTAGAATGAAGTAATGACTCAACATAAAATATTCAGCCTATGTGAAAGGGTTTGTTACGTTTCAGGAGTTTAAAATGTGTTTTCACCTCACATGAAAGGGATTGAAAGTAGCCAAACTATGTATCGACAAGTCTTAGAGCACATGAGGCATGGTTAATGATATATGGATCATTAACATGAATAACTTAAGAGTTATTATGATTTGATGTCTATGATAAGTCATGGATGTGTTATATGGATTGAGTAAGATCTCTTATGTCTAACTTAACAGTTGCATATTGAGATGGATTCCATTGAATGCCTAGGGTCACACGACCTACTTGCATATGTTCTTCCAATGTTTGAATGCTTTCCCTTAATTATGTCTTTGTTCTGAATATGTGTTGATGATAGCATCAAGTTCATAATGTGCGAGTTGGAGCTGTTGGATGTATTTGGACATAAGTGAACAAATACACCAAGTACGCACAAGATTAACTTAATATGAATGATGTATGATGATGGTAAACTAGCAAGGAGATGAGATAAGCCTATGGAAGCTCATAAGGAGCTCAAAGTGAAAGCTTACTTAACTCAAGTCAGCTCAAGGTAGCTGAACACCAGCTTGCTCAGCTCAAGGTAGCTGGACACCAGCTCACTCAACTAGATGTAGCTGAAGGTAGCTAGGTGAGTTGATGAGAACCAAGCCAGTATTGGACTTCAAGATCCATTGCATGTTCCAATTGGGCCTATTACAAGGTCAAGATCCAAGAAGGTCAAGGAAGCTATGCAAGGATTGGTGCAAAGGACTTGGGAAGAATCTACAAGTCTTTTAAGCAATGTCAAGCCATTCAAGTTGGGCTGCTTGAATGAGGAAGACCAAGAATTGGTTCATGTGATCCAAGCTTCACATGATGGGCTATAGAGGAATTCAAGGGGGCTACAATCTTAATGAATTAGTGGGCCTGTTTTTAGTTCATTATTTAATATGAAGTGGGGACCGATTCATTAATGATGTGGCGCCTAAATTAGAAGCTTTAGTTGGGTCTTTTAATTACTTAGGCTTTTGTGCCTGATTTATGTATTATGTCCATTAGGCTTGTGGAGTCTATCTTCATTAAACTTGTTGGACATCCTTTTAATTTAATCAGGTTTGGGCTTAAGCTTGTTTAGCTCATAGTTAAGCTTTCATTTAATTATGTAAGTAGTAAGCCTTGGCTGCCAAGGAGTTTAATTATGTAAGTAGTAAGCCTTGCCTGCCAAGGAGTTTCATTTAATTATGTATTATGTCCAATAGTCCTAATGGACTTAACCATGGCAACTGGTGAAAAGGTTTCTTCAAAATCAATACCTTCAACTTGATTATAACTTTTTCAACCAATCTGGCCTTATACGTTTGTATGTTGCCATCCATGTCTTTCTTTATCTTGAAGACCCATTTACACCCTATGGGTTTTATCTCTTGAGGTAGATGATAAGTGCTTAATTTCATACATTTTCCTATTTAATTTCCTTGTACTTTGTGCTTTGATTCTTACTTCCTTGACATTTTACTAGGTTTTTATGCTTTGTAGGTATTTTGGAGGAGATGAAGTCAAAACATGTCAATTAGGATGTTAAAGAGCTTACAAAATCACAATCACAAGATGGAAAAAGAGTTGGAAGTCAAAAAGATCAAATTCTTGGTGCAAAGAAAGAAGACAGATTTGACCTCTTGAGCTTGTTGCTAAGAAAACATGATGCTAGACTCTTTATTCGAAGAAACTTCCTCTTGAATTTTGAAGATCACTTGATTACCTTTCCAACGGTTGGTCATGGGCCTAAATCGGATAATAAATGGTCATCCAAATCGGCATTGAAATATCTCCCTAAAAACCCTAGTGGCAGAAAAAACCCTAGCCGCAAATATCATCTTCTTTTTAATACCCTAGCTGACATTTATGTTT
Source organism: Fremontodendron californicum (assembly GCA_030761205.1). Taxonomy (NCBI): domain Eukaryota; kingdom Viridiplantae; phylum Streptophyta; class Magnoliopsida; order Malvales; family Malvaceae; genus Fremontodendron; species Fremontodendron californicum. The sequence continues at coordinate 16,590,305 of JAULJL010000010.1, read as the reverse complement.
ATCCTTGCCAAAGAAGGATTAGTGGCTGTCAACTTGCATTAATTGCATTAATTGCAAGTATCTTTCCTTAAAGCTAATCCTAGTCAAAGTTGGAGAATTAAATCAGCGAAGACTTTCCTTCCTTACACTTACTTTAGCTGCAAGTTTGTAATCTCTCTTCATTAAAGAGTGCTTTGACTAAAACTTTCCTACTTTATTCAAACTTGGCTGCCAAGGCTTATATCTTTCCTTAAAACATAAAAGTCAGCCACTTTTCCTTAACTTTAGCCACAAGTCAGCCTTTATTGAAGGGAGAGAGCTGAAATTCACTTGTTTGATGCCCTCACTATTGCCTATAAATAGAGATCAAGGGGGAAAACGAAATTGAAACTTCCCCAAGTGATGCACCCAAAAGAGTGTATCTTATTTAACCTTGCACTAAAAAGATCAATTGTAAGTATAATGATTAGCAAGGGTCGAGTCCTCAGGGATTGGGTTTTAATCTATGAGTTATTAGTTTATAACTTACGTTCAAAGAAAACAATAAAAGAAAAGGGGTTTTTGAAGCCAGATTTAAACTAAAGTAAATAATAAGAATAAGATGCAAGGCGGTATAACCAGCCAATAAAAATATATATACTAAATTAGGCGGTATAACCAGCCAATAAAAATATATATACTAAATTAGGCGGTATAACCAGCCAATAAAAATAAAACAAAGTTAATATACAAATTAGGCGGTATAACCAGCCAATAAAAATAAATATACTTTTAAAAATAAGCAAACTAGAAAAGTAAGAAAACAAGTAAGTAAGAAGAATCAAATATGAAAAATATGGTTAAGGTTTCATTCTCCACCACTAGACATCATTAAGAATCAATTTCAGATCTATCAATATCAACCAACTATCAAAGTTAACAACCGTAGATAACAACAAGCTCTGTTATCCCAATCTTTCCTTAGTTTGTCGTTAAATAGAACAAACTATTTAATCTCTAACCATTAAACAACCTAGAATAAGCTCTCTAAATTCAATTTAATGGCAGCTTTATGATGAGAAAGATAGGTTGATCTAAGCAACAAACACATAAGCTCGGATTGTTCAACTTAGGTTATGTTCCACTTTGCAATTATTGAAAACTTGACCATAATCATTAATCACAAATTGCCACTTATGAATAGGAAATCAAGACAATTACACGGATCAAGACTCCTAGACTAGCAATAGATACTTATCAAGATCTATCTAGTTGTACACCTAAATAAATCAAGACAACATCATGAACAATTCTTGTAGAAGAACATAAGCAACTTTGATAGAAAATTAATGATAGATAGAATCTGAAAATCAATCACAAAACATGTCTAGGGCTTTGAAATCACCCTTAACCAAATAGAAGTTTAGCCTAGCATAGGCATTGTAAACATAAACATAAAATTAAAGAGAATCTAAGAAGGAAATAAAAGAAAGAAAGAAGAAGAAGAAAATAAAGAAAAAGAAAACTAGAGAAAAGAAAGAAGAAGAAAACTTAGAGAATTTTATTACAATGGCTAATATCCTACCAATGTACAATGCCTCATACAATCATCCAAGGCCCTCTATTTATACACATTTTGGAGGACTAAATGACAAGAGACAAGCTTTACAAATTTCAAAGGTAGGTATAATAGGTGGGTGCATTTTTCTAACAATTTTCGTCATATTGTATGACAATTTTGATCAGCCAACTTGATGGTCGATTTTGTTGATGTGGATCCATAGCCGTTGGAATCAGCTCATTTGCTGATGTGGATCAAAAGATATGGGCAAAATACCAAAACAGGTCAGCACAGACGTCATTGCACATCAGCCAACTTGATGGTCGATTTCGCTAGGGAAAACGACTCCGTTTCAAGAAGTGTAAAACATGAAAAAGTTAGATATGACTCTTTACTTTGCACGGTTAAAATTTCAGCCTTATTGCTTTAGTGAACTCCAGATATAGCTTATATGCCAAAAGGTGTCGGAACTGGAACTGAACTGAATTTGCCCTTAATTGTTGATTTAACCTAGTAATCTGAAATCACTCAAAGAAACTCGTAAAAAAACACCAAATTACATAAAAATGTAAAGGATCATAAACACAATTAGACTAAGCAATAAGAACTCGTATTTGACACAAAACAATAATAAAACATAACTAAAAACTATATAATTATACGAGTTATCACACCCCCACACTTAGATTGTTGCTAGTCCTCGAGCAAAAACAAATAAAAATAAAATAAGAAAATCTAATCTAATCCACTTTCGTAGGAAATCACGGTGGCACTTAGCATGTGACACAAGCCTTTAAACCCCTAGGTGTCCCTAGTGGACGAGTTTAGTCTCGTGAGGGTTTACTAGAACGATACCCACAAACATTGAAAAACTAAAATATAAATAAACTACATATACTAAAAATATTTACTCCTAATCCTTTCAATACACATTAGAGACAATCTTTGAACAAGTCGTATAAACTAATCAATAGCTTAAAGAATTTCACAAAAAATCATACTTGAATGTAAATTGTTTGAGTTAAGCCAATATTAACATAACATATTTCAATCAAAATAGTGCATATTCAAACTTAATCTCAACTACTCACATGGGATACTCTCATGATTTTCATTCTTTAAAGTAGTGGTAAAGTGTTTACACTCAATCAATCTCATGAAAACAGTTCTACCATATTCTTGCTTGTCCACCTATTCTCCACTATCCAGATCATACAACTTCATGAATCAAGAGGTCTTTAATCAAGGTTGTAATGGGGCCAAGGGGTTTGTAATGTGGTTGAAGAACAAAAGGATAAAGATATCACAAAGGTTCCAAAGAGTTCATAAAGTTTAGAGACATAATAAGATCATACAAAGAAACTTCTCAAAACTCTTTACAAGTACATAGTCACCTAGGCCGGATATTCATGTTGGGCCTTTTCTTCATTCTAAACAACTTTGTAACATCTTTTTCTTTTTCCCCAAATTCAAGAGATGATTCATATTTTTTTTTATGTATTTGCCAGTATTCCATTTCTTTTTTTTTTCATTACTTTTCTTTTCTTTCCCCCCCCCCCACACTTATTTCTTGTTTCTAGCCCAAATTTTCAATAGATCTTCCTTGTCTTTGCAACTTGTCTCAAAACATGCTAATTCATCTTTGGAACAAAGGTAAGGATATAAGTATATTTAGGTTAGGGACAAGTTATGGTTACCAAAGAGATAGCTTATTCAATGTAGGCTCAAATTGGTTCACTAAGGGTGTGTTCTCTTGGAACATCAATAAGGGATGGCTGTTTGGCCCTAGCTAAAAATCCTAATGCCTCTATCATATTCATGTTGTCACATGCATCAATATAGTCTCAACAAGGTCTAAAGCAAGTTCTAGAGAATCATGTAATCATAAGAGCACTCAAGAAAGAAATTAGATTGATTTATATAATGCATCAATCATTATAGGCTCAAAAACTCACAAGGATGATTATACAAGTCAGATTAAGTCTAAACATGCTTCTTTCTCAATCAACATATCATATTAACATTGGCTCATAAAAAGGTTGATATCAAGCTCAATTCTCATGAAAATCTTCTCACTAATAAATCTGTTTTAGACTTATGCAATTCATATCTCATCATAGTATTGAAAGTAACTAAAACACACTAAAAACACACTAAGTCTAAACATGTTTTTTTTTTTTTTTTTTTTTTTGAAGAAGAAGAAGATTAAATCAAACTGACAAGGTATGTCTCAAGTCTCCCTTACTCAGACCTTGTTCAGAATGAATACTTCTAAATGTCTTAAAACACAACAAATTTTTTTTTTTTTTAAATTAGCAAAATATGTCCCTTACCCCCTACTAAAATATGACATTGTCCCCAATGTCAAATTTTAAATGTAGAATTTAGGAGATATTACCTGCAGAGATTGCTAACCACTTATTATAACTGAGACACAACAAGCAAAATGTTAGATAATGTCACAAAGACAAAGTGCAATCCACTCCTTGCTCGTCCATATCTCTTTTTCTGTTTTCGAGCGTTTGCGAAACAACCGTAGCAGATAAACACTCATAAGCTTGAAGCTTTTTGAGTAAATCTTCAATGGTTGTAGCAGAAATTATGGTTCTCCTTGCCTCTGAAAACATGAATCCATTTTCCACAGCATTATCTAAATATGAAAGCAAATTACTAAAATAACCATTAATATTAAGCAAACCACTAGGTTTCTTATTTGTGACCAAAGATGACCAAGAAGCCACGCAAGCTATTTCTTCCAATGTACCCAGACCTCCTGGTAAAGCAATGAATGCATCGGCACAATGGTACATGATTGTCATCCGTTCAGGGATACTCCAGACTTGTATTTCCTTACCGACGGTAGGTCCACAAAAACCTGTGAATAGTTTTGGCACGATTCCTAGAACTGGACTTCCTCCGGCGTGTGCTGCTGTAGCGACTGCTCCCATTAAACCCGTACTACCGCCTCCATAAATCAAGTGGATCTTTTGTTGGGCAAGTATTACTCCAACTCTTATGGCTTCATCAGCGAATATGTTACTTTTCCCTGGATAAGCACCTCCAAAGACACAAATTTTTTTAATGCGCTGGGACGAAGTACTTTCCATTTTTTTTTTTAATTGTCGAGTGCCTGAAAGAGAATGAGTACATGGTGTAATATATAGAGGACTGAGTAGTGAATCAGACAAGAGTAATAATGTCGCCGAAAGTGTATCTGACCTGTCAGAAGAAAATGTTAACCTAACAAAAGATTTTTGCGTGATTTCAGGAAGAAAAAATCAACCGTAAAAGACAAATAAAAAAAACGAGAATAATTACACAAATCGAACAACACGTAAATTAAACCAAAATAAAGTTATTGCAAATCAAAGCAAAAGCTGAGAAGTCATTTATTGTAGTTGTGATTGTGGCTCACATCTTCCTCTGGTTTTACGTCCAGAAACGGCTTAAACGCCTTCTATGAGTCGAGGATATGCTTCCCATCCAGTTTTCTTACAAGCTGGCAAACAGGGTCTTTTAACATCAGATTCCCAAGATGTTGCCATTCCCTTTGGAATTGCGGCCATAAATCAAGAATTTCTCTTTGTACGTCTCCACTAGGATGCGTCTCAAGAGAAAGTTGGATATTACCCAAATTCTCCTTACTCAGTCCATCCTTAATGAATTCAATTTTATCATCTCGATTAGAGGACGGAATCCCAATAGAACGACATTTACCGTTGCACGTCCATCGTGCACATTTGTGGCAGTTTGAACCCATGCGCTTTGCTCGTCGCTTCTTTGCAAAAGTGCTTCTACCTGTACCAGGTAAATGCAAAACAGGAAGATATTCATCTTCACGTACCTTGGCTTCAATTATCCAACGTATGTCTTCAGGAATCCCTTTGTGCATAAGCATTCTTAATCTTTCAAATCGAACTTGGTAAAGCTTCAGTAAAATATTTCGAGGAAAAGGAGGAAATCGTTTCTGCAATCTTGTGAGAATATCATCCATCCTGAAAAAAAAAATGAAAAAAATTGAAAGAGAAATTGGAAGAGAAATTTATATACAATATCAGTTTTGTGGGTAGCTGATGAAACCGATTTAAATAATCACGGAGTACCGTTATCCGCCATTTAACCGGGGTTAAAAAAAATTAAAAATTATATTTACATCTAGTTATTTTCAAAACAAGGATCAGAAAGAAAAACAACATAAAAAGACACAAAAACAAAACACTCTAAATAAAATCCTAAATTCTTCCCCCCACACATAATTCTTACATTGTCATTAATGTAATGCTATTAATCCCAAATGAAAGAATCATGTGTAAGTGAAAAGAACTAATAAACAAAATAAACTTATGCAGCCTAAATGAACTTAGAAACACTAAACACAATTAGCAAAAAAAACATAAGAAAAAGATAAAGAAAAAGAGAGCAAATCTGAGGATGGCAATTTGGCAATGCTTTCACTAATTAGGCTGCCTCCCCCAATTAGCACTTGATTGATTGTTTTCAGCCTAGCCAACACCCCTTCTTGGCATTTTAGGCTTGTCAGGCTCATACATGAAATCTCCCAAATTTATGCGTTTGAGAGGAAGCTTTCTTTGCACAACAGTGGATGCATTCTCCATTACAAGTATTATTCCATCATCCTTTGTGGTGCATATGTCATCGAGGAATAGAGCATATTTTGATACTTGTTGAATGACCTCCACAAACAAGTTGTTTAAGGTTTCCGGCATGTGTTGTTCATGTTCTTCCTCCTTGAACTTTGCAAATCTACTAGGAAAAGGTGGAGAAGAAACATTAGTAAAAAGTGAAACCTTAAACGTTACCTCAGGTGCCGAAATACTCTTATTTGGATCTTTGGCTTCATTATCCTCAAGAATAGAATCCATCTCTAATTTTGTTTCATCCTCATCTTGTTCCTCATTCTTCAAGGTCACAATAGTAGCATTCTCCTTTGGGTTAACCATCGTTTGGGCTGGGAGTTCTTCAGATCTTTGTGCTACCCATCCCACCATACTACTAGCCAATTGGCTCATTTGCTTTTCCAAACTCTGGATGCTTGCCCTTGTTTCCTGTTGAAATTGCAAAGAATCAGTAACAAGAGAATAGACAAGATCTTCTAAAGAAGTACCTGAGTTTTGAGTCATATGTGGTGGTTGAAAAAGATCTGGTTCTTGAGACCATGATTGATTGAAGCTAGATAGATGAGTGTAATTGGCATAAGGATCTACTTCTTGGTAATTTTTCGAGTAGCCATAATTAGTATGATCCCACCATCCCTCATGGTAAGTGTTTGAGTAATGATCATACTGTTGGTCTTGGAACACTTGATGGCCTTGACATCCTCCCATGGCCAATTGTTGAACTGGGGAGGTGAGCTTGGCTTGTTGATTCTCCATGTTCATGTATGCCACCAACTCTTCAAGTGTTAGATTGCTCAATTCCATCGTTTTTTTTATTTTTTTATTTTTTTTTCTTTTCAAAATTTGATAAGAAAAACTTGTATGTACAAGAAAATAAAACTAATTAGAACTGAAAATAAGAATAAACCAAGTAACAAATAAACTAAAGAAAAGAATCCCCGGCAACGGTGCCAAAAATGTGATGCACCCAAAAGAGTGTATCTTATTTAACCTTGCACTAAAAAGATCAATTGTAAGTATAATGATTAGCAAGGGTCGAGTCCTCAGGGATTGGGTTTTAATCTATGAGTTATTAGTTTATAACTTACGTTCAAAGAAAACAATAAAAGAAAAGGGGTTTTTGAGGCCAGATTTAAACTAAAGTAAATAATAAGAATAAGATGCAAGGCGGTATAACCAGCCAATAAAAATATATATACTAAATTAGGCGGTATAACCAGCCAATAAAAATATATATACTAAATTAGGCGGTATAACCAGCCAATAAAAATAAAACAAAGTCAATATACAAATTAGGCGGTATAACCAGCCAATAAAAATAAATATACTTTTAAAAATAAGCAAACTAGAAAAGTAAGAAAACAAGTAAGTAAAAAGAATCAAATATGAAAAATATGGTTAAGGTTTCATTCTTGATAACTCGTATAATTATATAGTTTTTAGTTATGTTTTATTATTGTTTTGTGTCAAATACGAGTTATTATTGTTTAGTCTAATTGTGTTTATGATCTTTTATATTTTTATGTAATTTGGTGTTTTTCACAAGTTTCTTTGAGTGATTTCAGATTACTAGAATTAAGGGCAAATCGAGTTCAGTTCCAGTTCCGACACCTTTTGCCATATCAGCTATATCTGGAGTTTCACTGAAGCAATAAGGCTGAAATTGTAGTCGTGCAAAGCTAAGAGGCATATCTATCTTTTTCATGTTTTACACTTCTTGAAACGGAGTCGTTTTCCCTAGTGAAATCGACCATCAAAGTGGCTGATGTGCAATGACGTCTGTGGTGACCTGTTTTCGTATTTTGCCCATATCTGCTTATCCACATCAGCAAATGAGCTGATTCCAATGGCTATGGATCCGTAACTGATACGGGAACCTTTGTCTAGAAGACCATATGATCAGATCAGGCTTCCAATATTGACGAAATCGACCATCAAGTTGGCTGATGTGCAATGACGTCTGTGCTGACATGTTTTCGTATTTTGCCCATATCTTCTTATCCACATCAGCAAATGAGCTGATTCAAACGGCTATGGATCCATAACTGACAGGGGAACATTTTTCTAGAAGCCCATGTGATCAGATCAGGCCTCCAACATTGACGAAATTGACCATCAAGTTGGCTGATTAAAATTGTCATACAATATGACGAAAATTGTTAGAAAAATGCACCCACCTATTATACCTACCTTTGAAATTTGTAAAGCTTGTCTCTTGTCATTTAGCCCTCCAAAATGTGTATAAATAGAGGGCCTTGGATGATTGTAGAGGATCATATTGTACATAGGTAGGATATTAGCCATTTTAATAAAATTCTCTAAGTTTTCTTCTTCTTTCTTTTCTCTAGTTTTCTTTCTTTTCTCTAGTTTTCTTTTTCTTTAGAGAGAGCAAGAGGTTGGATAATTAATATTCTTCCTCTTCTTCTTTCTTTCTTTTATTTTCTTCTTAGATTTTCTTTAATTTTATGTTTATGTTTATAATGCCTATGCTAGGCTAAACTTCTATTTGGTTAAGGGTGATTTCAAAGCCCTAGACATGTTTTGTGATTGATTTTCAGATTCTATCTATCATTAATTTTCTATCAAAGTTGCTTATGTTCTTCTACAAGAATTGTTCATGATGTTGTCTAGATTTATTTAGGTGTACAACTAGATAGATCTTGATAATTATCTATTGCTAGTTTAGGAGTCTTGATCCGTGTAATTGTCTTGATTTCCTATTATAAGTGGCAATTTGTGATTAATGATTATGGTCAAGTTTTCAATAATTACAAAGTGGAACATAACCTAAGTTGAACAATCCGAGCTTATGTGTTTGTTGCTTAGATCAACCTATCTTTCTCATCATAAAGCTGCCATTAAATTGAATTTAGAGAGCTTATTCTAGGTTGTTTAATGGTTAGAGATTAAATAGAGAGCTTGTTCTATTTAACGACAAACTAAGGAAAGATTGGGGTAACAGAGCTTGTTGTTATCTACGGTTGTTAACTTTGATAGTTGGTTGATATTGATAGATCTGAAATTGATTCTTAATGATGTCTAGTGGTGGAGAATGAAACCTTAACCATATTTTTCATATTTGATTCTTCTTACTTATTTGTTTTCTTACTTTTAGTTTGCTTATTTTTTATATTTATTTTTATTGGCTGGTTATACCGCCTAATTTGTATATTAACTTTGTTTTATTTTTATTGGCTGGTTATACCGCCTAATTTAGTATATATATTTTTATTGGCTGGTTATACCGCCTAATTTAGTATATATATTTTTATTGGCTGGTTATACCGCCTTGCATCTTATTCTTATTATTTACTTTAGTTTAAATCTGGCTTCAAAAACCCCTTTTCTTTTATTGTTCTTGAATTTAAGTTTTAAACTATTAACTTATAAACTAAAACCCAATCCCTGAGGACTCGACCCTTGCTAACTACTATACTTACAATTTATCTTTTTAGTGCAAGGTTAAATAAGATACACTCTTTTGGGTGCATCAAATTTTTGATTGTTTTGTGATTGATTTTCAGATTCTATCTATCATTAATTTTCTATCAAAGTTGCTTATGTTCTTCTACAAGAATTGTTCATGATGTTGTCTAGATTTATTTAGGTGTACAACTAGATAGATCTTGATAATTATCTATTGCTAGTTTAGGAGTCTTGATCCGTGTAATTGTCTTGATTTCCTATTCATAAGTGGCAATTTGTGATTAATGATTATGGTCAAGTTTTCAATAATTGCAAAGTGGAACATAACCTAAGTTGAACAATCCGAGCTTATGTGTTTGTTGCTTAGATCAACCTATCTTTCTCATCATAAAGCTGCCATTAAATTGAATTTAGAGAGCTTATTCTAGGTTGTTTAATGGTTAGAGATTAAATAGAGAGCTTGTTCTATTTAACGACAAACTAAGGAAAGATTGGGGTAACAGAGCTTGTTGTTATCTACGGTTGTTAACTTTGATAGTTGGTTGATATTGATAGATCTGAAATTGATTCTTAATGATGTCTAGTGGTGGAGAATGAAACCTTAACCATATTTTTCATATTTGATTCTTCTTACTTATTTGTTTTCTTACTTTTAGTTTGCTTATTTTTTATATTTATTTTTATTGGCTGGTTATACCGCCTAATTTGTATATTAACTTTGTTTTATTTTTATTGGCTGGTTATACCGCCTAATTTAGTATATATATTTTTATTGGCTGGTTATACCGCCTAATTTAGTATATATATTTTTATTGGCTGGTTATACCGCCTTGCATCTTATTCTTATTATTTACTTTAGTTTAAATCTGGCTTCAAAAACCCCTTTTCTTTTATTGTTCTTGAATTTAAGTTTTAAACTATTAACTTATAAACTAAAACCCAATCCCTGAGGACTCGACCCTTGCTAACTACTATACTTACAATTTATCTTTTTAGTGCAAGGTTAAATAAGATACACTCTTTTGGGTGCATCAAATTTTTGATTGTTTTGTGATTGATTTTCAGATTCTATCTATCATTAATTTTCTATCAAAGTTGCTTATGTTCTTCTACAAGAATTGTTCATGATGTTGTCTAGATTTATTTAGGTGTACAACTAGATAGATCTTGATAATTATCTATTGCTAGTTTAGGAGTCTTGATCCGTGTAATTGTCTTGATTTCCTATTCATAAGTGGCAATTTGTGATTAATGATTATGGTCAAGTTTTCAATAATTGCAAAGTGGAACATAACCTAAGTTGAACAATCCGAGCTTATGTGTTTGTTGCTTAGATCAACCTATCTTTCTCATCATAAAGCTGCCATTAAATTGAATTTAGAGAGCTTATTCTAGGTTGTTTAATGGTTAGAGATTAAATAGAGAGCTTGTTCTATTTAACGACAAACTAAGGAAAGATTGGGGTAACAGAGCTTGTTGTTATCTACGGTTGTTAACTTTGATAGTTGGTTGATATTGATAGATCTGAAATTGATTCTTAATGATGTCTAGTGGTGGAGAATGAAACCTTAACCATATTTTTCATATTTGATTCTTCTTACTTATTTGTTTTCTTACTTTTAGTTTGCTTATTTTTTATATTTATTTTTATTGGCTGGTTATACCGCCTAATTTGTATATTAACTTTGTTTTATTTTTATTGGCTGGTTATACCGCCTAATTTAGTATATATATTTTTATTGGCTGGTTATACCGCCTAATTTAGTATATATATTTTTATTGGCTGGTTATACCGCCTTGCATCTTATTCTTATTATTTACTTTAGTTTAAATCTGGCTTCAAAAACCCCTTTTCTTTTATTGTTCTTGAATTTAAGTTTTAAACTATTAACTTATAAACTAAAACCCAATCCCTGAAGACTCGACCCTTGCTAACTACTATACTTACAATTTATCTTTTTAGTGCAAGGTTAAATAAGATACACTCTTTTGGGTGCATCAAATTTTTGGCGCCGTTGCCGGGGATTGTTTTCTTTAGTTTATTTGTTACTTGGTTTATTCTTATTTTCAGTTCTAATGAGTTTTATTTTGTTGTACATACGGGTTTTTCTGATCAAATTTTGAAAAAAAAAAAAAAAAAAAAAACGATGGAATTGAGCAATCTAACACTTGAAGAGTTGGTGGCATACATGAACATGGAGAATCAACAAGCCAATCTCACCTTCCCAGTTCAACAATTGGCCATGGGAGGATGTCAAGGCCATCAAGTGTTCCAAGACCAACAGTATGATCATTACTCAAACACTTACCATGAGGGATGGTGGGATCATTGATAACTCGTATAATTATATAGTTTTTAGTTATGTTTTATTATTGTTTTGTGTCAAATACGAGTTATTATTGTTTAGTCTAATTGTGTTTATGATCTTTTATATTTTTATGTAATTTGGTGTTTTTCACAAGTTTCTTTGAGTGATTTCAGATTACTAGAATTAAGGGCAAATCCAGTTCAGTTCCAGTTCCGACACCTTTTGCCATATCAGCTATATCTGGCGTTTCACTGAAGCAATAAGGCTGAAATTTTAACCGTGCAAAGTTAAGAGGCATATCTATCTTTTTCATGTTTTACACTTCTTGAGACGGAGTCGTTTTTCCTAGAGAAATCAACCATCAAGTTGGCTGATGTGCAATGACGTCTGTCCTGAGCAGTTTTCGCATTTTGACCATATCGTCCGATACACATCAGAAAATGAGCTGATTCCAACGGCTATGGATCAATAACTGATAGGGGAACATTTGTCTAGAAGACCATGTGATCAGATAAAGCTTCCAATATTGAAGAAATCGACCATCAAGTTGGCTGATGTAAAATGACGTCTGTGCTGACCTGTTTTCGTATTTTGCCTATATCTTTTTTTCCACATCAGTAAATGAGCTGATTCCAACGGCTATGAATCAGTAACTCATAGGGGAACATTTTTCTAGAAGCCCATGTGATCAGATCAGGCCTCCAAGATTGACAAAATCGACCATCAAGTTGGCTGATCAAAATGGTCATACAATATGACGAAAATTGTTAGAAAAATGCACCCACCTATTATACCTACCTTTGAAATTTGTAAAGCTTGTCTCTTGTCATTTAGCCCTCCAAAATGTGTATAAATAGAGGGCCTTGGATGATTGTAGAGGATCATATTGTACATAGGTAGGATATTAGCCATTTTAATAAAATTCTCTAAGTTTTCTTCTTCTTTCTTTTCTCTAGTTTTCTTTTTCTTTAGAGAGAGCAAGAGGTTGGATAATTAATATTCTTCCTCTTCTTCTTTCTTTCTTTTATTTTCTTCTTAGATTTTCTTTAATTTTATGTTTATGTTTACAATGCCTATGCTAGGCTAAACTTCTATTTGGTTAAGGGTGATTTCAAAGCTCTAGACATGTTTTATAATTGATTTTCAGATTCTATCTATCATTAATTTTCTATCAAAGTTGCTTATGTTCTTCTACAAGAATTGTTCATGATGTTGTCTTGATTTGTTTAGGTGTACAACTAGATAGATCTTGATAATTATCTATTGCTAGTTTAGGAGTCTTGATCCGTGTAATTGTCTTGATTTCCTATTCATAAGTGGCAATTTGTGATTAATGATTATGGTCAAGTTTTCAATAATTGCAAAGTGGAACATAACCTAAGTTGAACAATCCGAGCTTATGTGTTTGTTGCTTAGATCAACCTATCTTTCTCATCATAAAGCTGCCATTAAATTGAATCTAGAGAGCTTATTCTAGGTTGTTTGATGGTTAGAGATTAAATAGAGAGCTTGTTCTATTTAACGACAAACTAAGGAAAGATTGGGATAACAGAGCTTGTTGTTATCTACGGTTGTTAACTTTGATAGTTGGTTGATATTGATAGATCTGAAATTGATTCTTAATGATGTCTAGTGGTGGAGAATGAAACCTTAACCATATTTTTCATATTTGATTCTTCTTACTTACTTGTTTTCTTACTTTTCTAGTTTGCTTATTTTTAAAAGTATATTTATTTTTATTGGCTGGTTATACCGCCTAATTTGTATATTAACTTTGTTTTATTTTTATTGGCTGGTTATACCGCCTAATTTAGTATATATATTTTTATTGGCTGGTTATACCGCCTAATTTAGTATATATATTTTTATTGGCTGGTTATACCGCCTTGCATCTTATTCTTATTATTTACTTTAGTTTAAATCTGGCTTCAAAAACCCCTTTTCTTTTATTGTTTTCTTTGAATGTAAGTTATAAACTAATAACTCATAAATTAAAACCCAATCCCTGAGGACTCGACCCTTGCTAACTACTATACTTACAATTGATCTTTTTAGTGCAAGGTTAAATAAGATACACTCTTTTGGGTGCATCAAATTTTTGGCGCCGTTGCCGGGGATTGCTTTCTTTAGTTTATTAGTTCATTGGTTTATTCTTATTTTCAGTTGTAATTAATTTTATTTTTCTTGTACATACAAGTTTTTCTTATCAAATTTTGAAAAAAAAAAAAAAAAGAAAAACGATGGAATTGAGCAATCTAACACTTGAAGAGTTGGTGGCATACATGAACATGGAAAATCAACAAGCCAATCTCACCTACCCAGTTCAACAATTGGCCATGGGAGGATGTCAAGGCCATCAAGTGTTCCAAGACCAACTGTATGATCATTACTCAAACACTTACCATGAGGGATGGTGGGATCATACTAAATATGGCTACTCAGAAAATTACCAAGAAGTAGATCCTTATGCCAATTACACTCATCCATCTAACTTCAATCAATCATGGTCTCAAGAACCAGATCTTCTTCAACCACCACATATGACTCAAAACTCAGGTACTTCTTTAGAAGATCTTGTCGATTCTCTTGTTACTAATACTTTGCAATTTCAACAGGAAACAAGGGCAAGCATCCGGAGTTTGGAAAGGCAAATGAGCCTATTGGCTAGTAGTATGGTGGTATGGGTAGCACAAAGATCTGAAGAACTCTCTGCCCAAACAATGATTAACCCAAAAGAGAATACTACTATTGTGACTTTGAGGAATGAGGAACAAGATGAGGATGAGACAGAATTAGAGATGGATTCTATTCTTGAGGATAATGAAGCCACAAATACAAATAAGAGTATTTCGGCACCTGAGGTAACGTTTGAGATTCCAATTTTTAATAATGTTTCTTCTCCACCTTTTCCTAGTAGATTCGCAAAGTTCAAGGAGGATGAACATGAACAAGACACGCTGGAAACCTTAAACAGTATGTTTGTGGATGTCATTCAACAAGTACCAAAAGATGCACCATTCCTCGATGAGATATGCACCACCAAGGATGATGGAATAATACTTGTAATGGAGAATGCATCCACTGTTGTGCAAAGAAAGCTTCCTCTCAAACGCATAAATTTGGGAAATTTCATGTATGAGCCTGACAAGCCTAAAAAGCCAAGAAAGGGTGTTGGTTAGATTCAAAACACTAACTCAAGTGTTAATTGGGAAGGCAGCCCAATTAAAGATGAAATTGCCAACCTTCCATATTCAGATTTGCTTTCTCTTTCTTTTCCTTTTTCTTTTATTATTTTTATTGTTTTTATTTTATTTCTTATGTTTATTTGTTAATTGTGTTTACTGCTTTTAAGTTCATTTAGGCTGCATAAGTTTCTTTTATTTAATAGTTCTTTTCTCTTACATATAATTCTTGCATTGGGAGATAATAGCATTACATTAATGACAATGTAAGAGTTATGTGTGGGGGGAAGAATTTAGGATTTTATTTAGAGTGTTTTGTTTTTGAGTCTTTTTATGTTGTTTTTCTTTCTGATCCTGGTTTTGAAAATAACTAGATGTAAATATAATTTTTAATTTTTTTACCCCGGTTAAATGGCGGATAACGATACTCCGTGATTATTTAAATCGGTTCCATCAGCTACCCACAAAACTGATATTGTATATAAATTTCTCTTCCAATTTCTCTTTCATTTTTTTTCATTTTTTTTTCAGGATGGATGATATTCTCACAAGATTGCAGAAACGATTTCCTCCTTTTCCTCGAAATATTTTACTGAAGCTTTACCAAGTTTGATTTGAAAGATTAAGAATGCTTATGCACAAAGGGATTCCTGGAGACATACGTTGGATAATTGAAGCCAAGGTACGTGAAGATGAATATCTTCCTGTTTTACATTTACCAGTGATGCACCCAAAAGAGTGTATCTTATTTAACCTTGCACTAAAAAGATAAATTGTAAGTATAGTAGTTAGCAAGGGTCGAGTCCTCAGGGATTGGGTTTTAGTTTATAAGTTAATAGTTTAAAACTTAAATTCAAGAACAATAAAAGAAAAGGGGTTTTTGAAGCCAGATTTAAACTAAAGTAAATAATAAGAATAAGATGCAAGGCGGTATAACCAGCCAATAAAAATATATATACTAAATTAGGCGGTATAACCAGCCAATAAAAGTATATATACTAAATTAGGCGGTATAACCAGCCAATAAAAATAAAACAAAGTTAATATACAAATTAGGCGGTATAACCAGCCAATAAAAATAAATATACTTTTAAAAATAAGCAAACTAAAAGTAAGAAAACAAATAAGTAAGAAGAATCAAATATGAAAAATATGGTTAAGGTTTCATTCTCCACCACTAGACATCATTAAGAATCAATTTCAGATCTATCAATATCAACCAACTATCAAAGTTAACAACCGTAGATAACAACGAAGCTCTGTTACCCCAATCTTTCCTTAGTTTGTCGTTAAATAGAACAAGCTCTCTATTTAATCTCTAACCATTAAACAACCTAGAATAAGCTCTCTAAATTCAATTTAATGGCAGCTTTATGATGAGAAAGATAGGTTGATCTAAGCAACAAACACATAAGCTCGGATTGTTCAACTTAGGTTATGTTCCACTTTGCAATTATTGAAAACTTGACCATAATCATTAATCACAAATTGCCACTTATGAATAGGAAATCAAGACAATTACACGGATCAAGACTCCTAAACTAGCAATAGATAATTATCAAGATCTATCTAGTTGTACACCTAAATTAATCTAGACAACATCATGAACAATTCTTGTAGAAGAACATAAGCAACTTTGATAGAAAATTAATGATAGATAGAATCTGAAAATCAATTATAAAACATGTCTAGGGCTTTGAAATCACCCTTAACCAAATAGAAGTTTAGCCTAGCATAGGCATTGTAAACATAAACATAAAATTAAAGAAAATCTAAGAAGAAAATAAAAGAAAGAAAGAAGAAGAGGAAGAATATTAATTATCCAACCTCTTGCTCTCTCTAAAGAAAAAGAAAACTAGAGAAAAGAAAGAAAACTAGAGAAAAGAAAGAAGAAGAAAACTTAGAGAATTTTATTAAAATGGCTAATATCCTACCTATGTACAATATGATCCTCTACAATCATCCAAGGCCCTCTATTTATACACATTTTGGAAGGCTAAATGACAAGAGACAAGCTTTACAAATTTCAAAGGTAGGTAATAGGTGGGTGAATTTTTCTAACAATTTTCGTCATATTGTATGACAATTTTGATCAGCCAACTTGATGGTCGATTTCGTCAATGTTGGAGGCCTGATCTGATCACATGGTCTTCTAGAAAACGGTTCCCCTATCAGTTACGGATCCATAGCCGTTGGAATCAGCTCATTTTCTGATGTGGATAAGCAGATATGGGCAAAATACGAAAACATGTCAGCACAGACGTCATTGCACATCAGCCAACTTGATGGTCGATTTCGTCAATATTAGAGGCCTGATCTGATCATATGGTCTTCTAGACAAAGGTTCCCGTATCAGTTACGGATCCATAGCCATTGGAATCAGCTCATTTGCTGATGTGGATAAGCAGATATGGGCAAAATACGAAAACAGGTCAGCACAGACGTCATTGCACATCAGCCAACTTGATGGTCGATTTCGCTAGGGAAAACGACTCCGTTTCAAGAAGTATAAAACATGAAAAAGATAGATATGCCTCTTAGCTTTGCACGGCTACAAATTTCAGCCTTATTGCTTTAGTGAAACTCCAGATATAGCTGATATGGCAAAATGTGTCGGAACTGGAACTGAACTGGATTTGCCCTTAATTCTAGTAATCTGAAATCACTCAAAGAAACTTGTGAAAAACACCAAATTACATAAAAATATAAAGATCATAAACACAATTAGACTAAACAATAATAACTCATATTTGACACAAAACAATAATAAAACATAACTAAAAACTATATAATTATACGAGTTATCACACCCCCACACTTAGATTGTTGCTAGTCCCTAGCAACGACTCAATAAAAATAAAATAAGAAAATCTAATCTAATCCACTTTCGTAGGAAATCACGGTGGCACTTAGCATGTGACACAAGCCTTTAAACCCCTAGGTGTCCCTAGTGGACGAGTTTAGTCTCGTGAGGGTTTACTAGAACGATACCCACAAACATTGAAAAATTAAAATATAAATAAACTACATATACTAAAAATATTTACTCCTAATCCTTTCAATACAAATTAGAGACAATATTTGAACAAGTCTTATAAACTAATCAATAGCTTAAAAAATTTCACAAAAAATCATGCTTGAATGTAAATTGTTTGAGTTAAGCCAATATTAGCATAACATATCTCAATCAAAATAGTGCATGTTCAAATTTAATCTCAACTTCTCACATGGGATACTCTCTTGATTTTCACTCTTTAAAGTAGTGGTAAAGTGTTTACACTCAATCAATCTCATGAAAACACTTCTACCATATGCTTGCTTGTCCACCTATTCTCCACTAAAAGATCATGCAACTTCATAAATCAAGAGGTCTTTAATCAAGGTTGTAATGGGGCCAAGGGGTTTGTAATGTGGTTGAAGAACAAAAGGATAAAGATATCACAAAGGTTCCAAAGAGTTCATAAAGTTTAGAGACATAAAAAGATTATACAAAGAAACTTCTCAAAACTCTTTACAAGTACATAGTCACCTAGGCCGGATATTCATGTTGGGCCTTTTCTTCATTCTAAACAACTTTGTAACATCTTTTTTCTTTTTCCACAAATTCAAGAGATGATTCATTTTTTTTTATATAGGAATGTATTTGCCAGTATTCCATTTCTTTTTCTCTTGACTTTTCTTTTCTTTTCCCCCCACACTTATTTCTTGTTTCTAACCAAAAAATATCCCTTGTCTTTGCAACTTGTCTCAAATCATGCTAATTCATCTTTGGAACAAAGGTAAAGATATAAGTATATTTAGGTTAGGACAAGTTATGGTTACCAAAGAGATAGCTTATTCAATGTAGGCTCAAATTGGTTCACTAAGGGTGTGTTCTCTTGGAACATCAATAAGGGATGGTTGTTTGGCCCTGGCTAAAAATCCTAATGCCTCTATCATATTCATGTTGTCACATGCATCAATATAGTCTCAAACGGTTTAAAGCAAGTTCTAGAGAATCATGTAATCATAAGAGCACTCAAGAAAGAAATTAGATTGATTTGTATAATGCATCAATCATTATAGGCTCAAAAACTCACAAGGATGATTATACAAGTCAGATTAAGTCTAAACATGCTTCTTCTCAATCAACATATCATATTAACATTGGCTCATAAAAAGGTTGACATCAAGCTCAATTCTCATGAAAATCTTCTCACTAATAAATCTGTTTTAGACTTATGCAATTCATATCTCATAATTGTATTAAAAAGGAACTAAAACACACTAAAAAATAATAATAATAATAATAATAATAAAGACTCATAAAAAAAATAGTAGACAAAAATAAAAGAAATCCTAAATCATTCCCCCCACACTTAATTCTTACATTGTCCTCAATGTAAGTCTATTAACCCGAATGAAAGAATCATGTGTAAGAGAAAAGAACTAATAACATAAGAATAAGAACAACTAAGACTCAAAACAAAACAAACTCATGCAACCTAAATAATCCTAAAATACTAAACAAAAATTAACAAGTAAACATAAAAAGATTAAAATCAAACTGACAAGGTATGTCTCAAGTCTCCCTTACTCAGACCTTGTTCAGAATGAATACTTCTAAATTGCTTAAAACACAACAAACTCTTTTTTTTTTTTTTGAAAAGAAGAAATCAAACTGACAAGGTATGTCTCAAGTCTCCCTTACTCAGACCTTGTTCAGAATGAATACTTCTAAATTGCTTAAAACACAACAAATTTTTTTTTTTTTTTGAAATTAGCAAAACATGTCCCTTACCTGCAGAGGTTGCTAACCACTTATTATAACTGAGACACATCAAGCAAAATGTTAGATAATGTCACAAAGACAAAGTGCAATCCACTCCTTGCTCGTCCATATCTCTTTTTCTTTTTCCGAGCGTTTGCGAAACAACCGTAGCAGATAAACACTCATAAGCTTGGAGCTTTTTGAGTAAATCTTCAATGGTTGTAGCAGAAATTATGGTTCTCCTTGCCTCTGAAAACATGAATCCATTATCCACAGCATTATCTAAATATGAAAGCAAATTACTAAAATAACCATTAATATTAAGCAAACCAATGGGTTTCTTATTTGTGACCAAAGATGACCAAGAAGCCACGCAAGCTATTTCTTCCAATGTACCCAGACCTCCTGGTAAAGCAATGAATGCATCGGCAGAATGGTACATGATTGTCATCCGTTCAGGGATACTCCAGACTTGTATTTCCTTACCCAAGGTAGGTCCACAAAAATCTGTGAATAGTTTTGGCACGATTCCTAGAACTGGACTTCCTCCGGCGTGTGCTGCTGTAGCGACTGCTCCCATTAAACCCGTACTACCGCCTCCATAAATCAACTGGATCTTTTGTTGGGCAAGTATTACTCCAACTCTTATGGCTTCATCAGCGAATATGTTATTTTTCCCTGGATAAGCACCTCCAAAAACACAAATTTTTTTTAATGCGTTGGGACGAAGTACTTTCCATTTTTTTTTCTTTTTTTTTTCGAGTGCCTGAAAGAGAATGAGTACATGGTGTAATATATAGAGGACTGAGTAGTGAATCAGACAAGAGTAATAATGTCGCCGAAAGTGTATCTGACCTGTCAGAAGAAAATGTTAACCTAACAAAAGATTTTTGCGTGATTTCAGGAAGAAAATCAAAAAGAGAAGAAAAATCAACCGTAAAAGTCAAGAGTAATAATGTCGCCGAAAGTGTATTTGTCCTGTCAGAAGAAAATGTTAACCTAACAAAAGATTTTTGCTTGATTTCAGGAAGAAAATAAAAAAGAGAAGAAAAATCAACCGTAAAAGACAAATAAAAAAATGAGAATAATTACACAAATCGAATAACACGTAAATTAAACCGAAATAAAGTTATTGCAAATCAAACCAAAAGCTGAGAAGTCATTTATTGTAGTTGTGATTGTGGCTCACATCTTCCTCTGGTTTTACGTCCAGAAACGGCTTAAACGCCTTCTATGAGTCGATGATAACTCGTATAATTATATAGTTTTTAGTTATGTTTTATTAATGTTTTGTGTCAAATACGAGTTATTATTGTTTAGTCTAATTGTGTTTATGATCTTTTATATTTTTATGTATTTTGGTGTTTTTCACAAGTTTCTTTGAGTGATTTCAGATTACTAGAATTAAGGGCAAATCCAGTTCAGTTTCAGTTCCGACACCTTCTGCCATATCAGCTATATCTCGAGTTTCACTGAAGCAATAAGGCTGCAATTGGTAGCCATGCAAAGCTAAGAGGCATATCTATCTTTTTCATGTTTTACACTTCTTAAAACGGAGTCGTTTTCCCTAGCGAAATCGACCATCAAGTTGGCTGATGTGCAATGACGTCTGTGCTGACATGTTTTCGTATTATGCCCGTATCTTCTTATCCACATCAGCAAATGAGCTGATTCTAACGGCTATGGTTCCGTAACTGATAGGGCAACCTTTGTCTAGAAGACCATGTGATCAGATCAGGCCTCAAATATTGAAGAAATCGACCATTAAGGTGGCTGATGTGCAATGACGTCTGTGCTAACATGTTTTCGTATTTTGCCCATATCTGCTTAACCACATTCGCAAATGAGCTGATTTCAACGGCTATGGTTCCGTAACGGATAGGGGAACCTTTGTCTAGAAGACCATCTGATCAGATCAGGCCTCCAATAATGACGAAATCGACCATCAAGTTGGCTGATCAAAATCGTCATATACCTACCTTTGAAATTTGTAAAGCTTGTCTCTTGTCATTTAGCCCTCCAAAATGTGTATAAATAGAGGGCCTTGGATGATTGTAAGGGATCATATTGTACATAGGTAGGATATTAGCCATTTTAATAAAATTCTCTAAGTTTTCTTCTTCTTTCTTTTCTCTAGTTTTCTTTTTCTTTAGAGAGAGCAAGAGGTTGGATAATTAATATCCTTCCTCTTCTTCTTTCTTTCTTTTATTTTCTTCTTAGATTTTCTTTAATTTTATGTTTATGTTTACAATGCCTATGCTAGGCTAAACTTCTATTTGGTTAAGGGTGATTTCAAAGCCCTAGACATGTTTTGTGATTGATTTTCAGATTCTATCTATCATTAATTTTCTATCAAAGTTGCTTATGTTCTTCTACAAGAATTGTTCATGATGTTGTCTTGATTTATTTAGGTGTACAACTAGATAGATCTTGATAATTATCTATTGCTAGTTTAGGAGTCTTGATCCGTGTAATTGTCTTGATTTCCTATTCATAAGTGGCAATTTGTGATTAATGATTATGGTCAAGTTTTCAATAATTGCAAAGTGGAACATAACCTAAGTTGAACAATCCGAGCTTATGTGTTTGTTGCTTAGATCAACCTATCTTTCTCATCATAAAGCTGCCATTAAATTGAATTTAGAGAGCTTATTCTAGGTTGTTTAATGGTTAGAGAGTAAATAGAGAGCTTGTTCTATTTAACGACAAACTAAGGAAAGATTGGGGTAACAGAGCTTGTTGTTATCTACGGTTGTTAACTTTGATAGTTGGTTGATATTGATAGATCTGAAATTGATTCTTAATGATGTCTAGTGGTGGAGAATGAAACCTTAACCATATTTTTCATATTTGATTCTTCTTACTTACTTGTTTTCTTACTTTTCTAGTTTGCTTATTTTTAAAAGTATATTTATTTTTATTGGCTGGTTATACCGCCTAATTTGTATATTAACTTTGTTTTATTTTTATTGGCTGGTTATACCGCCTAATTTAGTATATATATTTTTATTGGCTGGTTATACCGCCTAATTTAGTATATATATTTTTATTGGCTGGTTATACCGCCTTGCATCTTATTCTTATTATTTACTTTAGTTTAAATCTGGCTTGAAAAACCCCTTTTCTTTTATTGTTTTCTTTGAATGTAAGTTATAAACTAATAACTCATAAATTAAAACCCAATCCCTGAGGACACGACCCTTGCTAACTACTATACTTACAATTGATCTTTTTAGTGCAAGGTTAAATAAGATACACTCTTTTGGGTGCATCAAGTTTTTGGCGCCGTTGCCGGGGATTGTTTTCTTTAGTTTATTTGTTACTTGGTTTATTCTTATTTTCAGTTCTAATGAGTTTTATTTTCTTGTACATACGGGTTTTTCTTATCAAATTTTGAAAAAATAAAAAAATATAAAAAAATATAAAAAAAAAAACGATGGAATTGAGCAATCTAACTCTTGAAGAGTTGGTGGCATACATGAACATGGAAAATCAACAAGCCAATCTCACCTACCCAGTTCAACAATTGGCCATGGGAGGATGTCAAAGCCATCAAGTGTTCCAAGACCAACAGTATGATCATTACTCAAACACTTACCATGAGGGATGGTGGGATCATACTAATTATGGCTACTCGAAAAATTACCAAGAAGTAGATCCTTATGCCAATTACACTCATCCATCTAGCTTCAATCAATCATGGTCCCAAGAACCAGATCTTTTTCAACCACCACATATGACTCAAAACTCAGGTACTTCTTTAGAAGATATTGTCTATTCTCTTGTTACTGATACTTTGCAATTTCAACAGGAAACAAGGGGCAAGCATCCAGAGTTTGGAAAAGCAAATGATCCAATTGACTAGTAGTATGGTGGGATGGGTAGCACAAAGATCTGAAGAACTCCCTGCCCAAACGATGATTAACCCCAAAGGAGAATGCTACTATTGTGACCTTGAGGAATGAGGAACAAGATGAGGATGAGACAAAATTAGAGATGGATTCTATTCTTGAGGATAATGAAGCCACAAATCCAAATAAGAGTATTTCGGCACCTGAGGTAACGTTTAAGGTTCCACTTTTTACTAATGTTTCTTCTCCACCTTTTCCTAGTAGATTTGCAAAGTTCAAGGAGGAAGAACATGAACAACACATGCCAGAAACCTTAAACAACTTGTTTGTGGATGCCATTCAACAAGTATCAAAATATGCTCCATTCCTCGATGAGATATGCACCACAAAGGATGATGGAATAATACTTGTAATGGAGAATGCATCCACTGTTGTGCAAAGAAAGCTTCCTCTCAAACGCATAAATTTGGAAAATTTCATGTATAAGCCTGACAAGCCTAAAAAGCCAAGAAGGGGTGTTGGTTAGATTCAAAACACTAACTCAAGTGTTAATTGGGAAGGCAGCCCAATTAAAGATGAAATTGCCAACCTTCCATATTCAGATTTGCTTTCTCTTTCTCTTTCTTTTCCTTTTTCTTTTATTATTTTTATTGTTTTTATTTTTATTTCTTATGTTTCTTTGTTAATTGTGTTTACTGTTTTTAAGTTTATTTAGGCTGCATAAGTTTCTTTTGTTTAATAGTTCTTTTCTCTTACATATAATTCTTGCATTGGGGGATAATAGCAATACATTAATGACAATGTAAGAATTATGTGTGGGGGGAAGAATTTAGGATTTTATTTAGAGTGTTTTATTTTTGAGTCTTTTTATGTTGTTTTTTTTTTTTTTTGATCCTTGTTTTGAAAATAACTAGATGTAAATATAATTTTTATTTTTTTTAACCCCGGTTAAATGGCGGATAACGGTACTCCGTGATTATTTAAATCGGTTCCATCAGCTACCCACAAAACTGATATTGTATATAAATTTCTCTTTCAATTTCTCTTTTATTTTTTTTTCAGGATGGATGATATTCTCACAAGATTGCAGAAACGATTTCCTCCTTTTCCTCGAAATATTTTACTGAAGCTTTACCAAGTTCGATTTGAAAGATTAAGAATGCTTATGCACAAAGGGATTCCTGCAGACATACGTTGGATAATTGAAGCCAAGGTACGTGAAGATGAATATCTTCCTGTTTTGCATTTACCAGGTACAGGTAGAAGCACTTTTGCAAAGAAGCGACGAGCAAAGCGCATGAGTTCAAATTGCCACAAATGTGCACGATGGACGTGTAACGGTAAATGTCGTTCTATTGGGATTCCATCCTCTAATCGAGATGATAAAATTGAATTCATTAAGGATGGACTGAGTAAGGAGAATTTGGGTAATATCACTTTCTCTTGAGACGCATCCTAGTGGAGACGTACAAAGAGAAATTCTTGATTTATGGCCGCAATTCCAAAGGGAATGGCAACATCTTGGGAATCTGATGTTAAAAGACCCTGTTTGCCAGCTTGTAAGAAAACTGGATGGGAAGCATATCCTCGACTCATAGAAGGCGTTTAAGCCGTTTCTGGACGTAAAACCAGAGGAAGATGTGAGCCACAATCACAACTACAATAAATGACTTCTCAGCTTTTGGTTTGATTTGCAATAACTTTATTTCGGTTTAATTTACGTGTTATTCGATTTGTGTAATTATTCTCATTTTTTTTATTTGTCTTTTACGGTTGATTTTTCTTCTCTTTTTGATTTTCTTCCTGAAATCACGCAAAAATCTTTTGTTAGGTTAACATTTTCTTCTGACAGGTCAGATACACTTTCGGCGACATTATTACTCTTGTCTGATTCACTACTCAGTCCTCTATATATTACACCATGTACTCATTCTCTTTCAGGCACTCGAAAAAAAAAAAGAAAAAAAAAATGGAAAGTACTTCGTCCCAACGCATTAAAAAAATTTGTGTCTTTGGAAGTGCTTATCCAGGGAAAAATAACATATTCGCTGATGAAGCCATAAGAGTTGGAGTAATACTTGCCCAACAAAAGATCCAGTTGATTTATGGAAGCGGTAGTACGGGTTTAATGGGAGCAGTCGCTACAGCAGCACACGCCGGAGGAAGTCCAGTTCTAGGAATCGTGCCAAAACTATTCACAAGTTTTTGTGGACCTACCGTGGGTAAGGAAATACAAGTCTGGAGTATCCCTGAACGGATAACAATTATGTACCATTCTGCCGATGCATTCATTGCTTTACCAGGAGGTCTGGGTACATTGGAAGAAATAGCTTGCGTGGCTTCTTGGTCATCTTTGGTCACAAATAAGAAACCCATTGGTTTGCTTAATATTAATGGTTATTTTAGTAATTTGCTTTCATATTTAGATAATGCTGTGGATAATGGATTCATGTTTTCAGAGGCAAGGAGAACCATAATTTCTGCTACAACCATTGAAGATTTACTCAAAAAGCTCCAAGCTTATGAGTATTTATCTGCTACGGTTGTTTCGCAAACGCTCGGAAAAAGAAAAAGAGATATGGACGAGCAAGGAGTGGATTGCACTTTGTCTTTGTGACATTATCTAACATTTTGTTTGTTGTGTCTCAGTTATAATAAGTGGTTAGCAACCTCTACAGGTAATATCTCCTAAAATTTACCTTCTTAAAAAAAAAAAAAAAAAAAAAAAAAAGTTTGTTGTGTTTTAAGCAATTTAGAAGTATTCATTCTGAACAAGGTCTGAGTAAGGGAGACTTGAGACATACCTTGTCAGTTTGATTTCTTCTTTTCAAAAAAAAAAAAAAAGAGTTTGTTGTGTTTTAAGCAATTTAGAAGTATTCATTCTGAACAAGGTCTGAGTAAGGGAGACTTGAGACATACCTTGTCAGTTTGATTTTAATCTTTTTACGTTTACTTGTTAATTTTTGTTTAGTATTTTAGGATTATTTAGGTTGCATGAGTTTGTTTTGTTTTGAGTCTAGTTATTCCTATTCTTATGTTATTAGTTTTTTTCTCTTACACATGATTCTTTCATTTGGGTTAATAGACTTACATTGAGGACAATGTAAGAATTAAGTGTGGGGGGAATGATTTAGGATTTCTTTTATTTTTGTCTACTATTTTTTTTTATGAGTCTTTATTATTATTATTATTATTTTTTAGTGTGTTTTAGTTCCTTTTTAATACAATGATGAGATATGAATTGCATAAGTCTAAAACATATTTATTAGTGAGAAGATTTTCATGAGAATTGAGCTTGATGTCAACCTTTTTATGAGCCAATGTTAATATGATATGTTGATTGAGAAAGAAGCATGTTTAGACTTAATCTGACTTGTATAATCATTCTTGTGAGTTTTTGAGCCTAAAATGATTGATGCATTATACAAATCAATCTAATTTCTTTCTTGAGTGCTCTTATGATTACATGATTCTCTAGAACTTGCTTTAAACCGTTTGAGACTATATTGATGCATGTGACAACATGAATATGATAGAGGCATTAGGATTTTTAGCCAGGGCCAAACAACCATCCCTTATTGATGTTCCAAGAGAACACACCCTTAGTGAACCAATTTGAGCCTACATTGAATAAGCTATCTCTTTGGTAACCATAACTTGTCCCTAACCTAAATATACTTATATCTTTACCTTTGTTCCAAAGATGAATTAGCATGATTTGAGACAAGTTGCAAAGACAAGGGATATTTTTTGGTTAGAAACAAGAAATAAGTGTGGGGGGAAAAGAAAAGAAAAGTCAAGAGAAAAAGAAATGGAATACTGGCAAATACATTCCTATATAAAAAAAAATGAATCATCTCTTGAATTTGTGGAAAAAGAAAAAGATGTTACAAAGTTGTTTAGAATGAAGAAAAGGCCCAACATGAATATCCGGCCTAGGTGACTATGTACTTGTAAAGAGTTTTGAGAAGTTTCTTTGTATAATCTTTTTATGTCTCTAAACTTTATGAACTCTTTGGAACCTTTGTGATATCTTTATCCTTTTGTTCTTCAACCACATTACAAACCCCTTGGCCCCATTACAACCTTGATTAAAGACCTCTTGATTTATGAAGTTGCATGATCTTTTAGTGGAGAATAGGTGGACAAGCAAGCATATGGTAGAAGTGTTTTCATGAAATTGATTGAGTGTAAACACTTTACCACTACTTTAAAGAGTGAAAATCAAGAGAGTATCCCATGTGAGAAGTTGAGATTAAATTTGAACATGCACTATTTTGATTGAGATATGTTATGCTAATATTGGCTTAACTCAAACAATTTACATTCAAGCATGATTTTTTGTGAAATTTTTTAAGCTATTGATTAGTTTATAAGACTTGTTCAAATATTGTCTCTAATTTGTATTGAAAGGATTAGGAGTAAATATTTTTAGTATATGTAGTTTATTTATATGTAGTTTATTTATATTTTAATTTTTCAATGTTTGTGGGTATCGTTCTAGTAAACCCTCACGAGACTAAACTCGTCCACTAGGGACACCTAGGGGTTTAAAGGCTTGTGTCACATGCTAAGTGCCACCGTGATTTCCTACGAAAATGGATTAGATTAGATTTTCTTATTTTATTTTTATTGAGTCGTTGCTAGGGACTAGCAACAATCTAAGTGTGGGGGTGTGATAACTCGTATAATTATATAGTTTTTAGTTATGTTTTATTAATGTTTTGTGTCAAATACGAGTTATTATTGTTTAGTCTAATTGTGTTTATGATCTTTTATATTTTTATGTATTTTGGTGTTTTTCACAAGTTTCTTTGAGTGATTTCAGATTACTAGAATTAAGGGCAAATCCAGTTCAGTTTCAGTTCCGACACCTTCTGCCATATCAGCTATATCTCGAGTTTCACTGAAGCAATAAGGCTGCAATTGGTAGCCATGCAAAGCTAAGAGGCATATCTATCTTTTTCATGTTTTACACTTCTTAAAACGGAGTCGTTTTCCCTAGCGAAATCGACCATCAAGTTGGCTGATGTGCAATGACGTCTGTGCTGACATGTTTTCGTATTATGCCCGTATCTTCTTATCCACATCAGCAAATGAGCTGATTCCAACGGCTATGGTTCCGTAACTGATAGGGCAACCTTTGTCTAGAAGACCATGTGATCAGATCAGGCCTCCAATATTGAAGAAATCGACCATCAAGGTGGCTGATGTGCAATGACGTCTGTGCTGACATGTTTTCGTATTTTGCCCATATCTGCTTAACCACATCAGAAAATGAGCTGATTTCAACGGCTATGGTTCCGTAACGGATAGGGGAACCTTTTTCTAGAAGACCATGTGATCAGATCAGGCCTCCAATAATGACGAAATCGACCATCACGTTGGCTGATCAAAATCGTCATATACCTAACTTTGAAATTTGTAAAGCTTGTCTCTTGTCATTTAGCCCTCCAAAATGTGTATAAATAGAGGGCCTTGGATGATTGTAAGGGATCATATTGTACATAGGTAGGATATTAGCCATTTTAATAAAATTCTCTAAGTTTTCTTCTTCTTTCTTTTCTCTAGTTTTCTTTCTTTTCTCTAGTTTTCTTTTTCTTTAGAGAGAGCAAGAGGTTGGATAATTAATATCCTTCCTCTTCTTCTTTCTTTCTTTTATTTTCTTCTTAGATTTTCTTTAATTTTATGTTTATGTTTACAATGCCTATGCTAGGCTAAACTTCTATTTGGTTAAGGGTGATTTCAAAGCCCTAGACATGTTTTGTGATTGATTTTCAGATTCTATCTATCATTAATTTTCTATCAAAGTTGCTTATGTTCTTCTACAAGAATTGTTCATGATGTTGTCTTGATTTATTTAGGTGTACAACTAGATAGATCTTGATAATTATCTATTGCTAGTTTAGGAGTCTTGATCCGTGTAATTGTCTTGATTTCCTATTCATAAGTGGCAATTTGTGATTAATGATTATGGTCAAGTTTTCAATAATTGCAAAGTGGAACATAACCTAAGTTGAACAATCCGAGCTTATGTGTTTGTTGCTTAGATCAACCTATCTTTCTCATCATAAAGCTGCCATTAAATTGAATTTAGAGAGCTTATTCTAGGTTGTTTAATGGTTAGAGATTAAATAGAGAGCTTGTTCTATTTAACGACAAACTAAGGAAAGATTGGGGTAACAGAGCTTGTTGTTATCTACGGTTGTTAACTTTGATAGTTGGTTGATATTGATAGATCTGAAATTGATTCTTAATGATGTCTAGTGGTGGAGAATGAAACCTTAACCATATTTTTCATATTTGATTCTTCTTACTTACTTGTTTTCTTACTTTTCTAGTTTGCTTATTTTTAAAAGTATATTTATTTTTATTGGCTGGTTATACCGCCTAATTTGTATATTAACTTTGTTTTATTTTTATTGGCTGGTTATACCGCCTAATTTAGTATATATATTTTTATTGGCTGGTTATACCGCCTAATTTAGTATATATATTTTTATTGGCTGGTTATACCGCCTTGCATCTTATTCTTATTATTTACTTTAGTTTAAATCTGGCTTGAAAAACCCCTTTTCTTTTATTGTTTTCTTTGAATGTAAGTTATAAACTAATAACTCATAAATTAAAACCCAATCCCTGAGGACTCGACCCTTGCTAACTACTATACTTACAATTGATCTTTTTAGTGCAAGGTTAAATAAGATACACTCTTTTGGGTGCATCAGTCGAGGATATGCTTCCCATCCAGTTTTCTTACAAGCTGGCAAACAGGGTCTTTTAACATCAGATTCCCAAGATGTTGCCATTCCCTTTGGAATTGCGGCCATAAATCAAGAATTTCTCTTTGTACGTCTCCACTAGGATGCGTCTCAAGAGAAAGTTGGATATTACCCAAATTCTCCTTACTCAGTCCATCCTTAATAAATTCAATTTTATCATCTCGATTAGAGGACGGAATCCCAATAGAACGACATTTACCGTTACACGTCCATCGTGCACATTTGTGGCAGTTTAAACCCATGCGCTTTGCTCGTCGCTTCTTTGCAAAAGTGCTTCTACCTGTACCTGGTAAATGCAAAACAGGAAGATATTCATCTTCACGTACCTTGGCTTCAATTATCCAACGTATGTCTGCAGGAATCCCTTTGTGCATAAGCATTCTTAATCTTTCAAATCGAACTTGGTAAAGCTTCAGTAAAATATTTCGAGGAAAAGGAGGAAATCGTTTCTGCAATCTTGTGAGAATATCATCCATCCTGAAAAAATAAAAATAAAAGAGAAATTGAAAGAGAAATTTATATACAATATCAGTTTTTTGGGTAGCTGATGGAACCGATTTAAATAATCACGGAGTACCGTTATCCGCCATTTAACCGGGGTTAAAAAAAATTATATTTACATCTAGTTATTTTCAAAACAAGGATCAGAAAGAAAAACAACATAAAAAGACTCAAAAATGAAACACTCTAAATAAAATCCTAAATTCTTCCCCCCCACACATAATTCTTACATTGTCATTAATGTAATGCTATTATCCCCCAATGCAAGAATTATATGTAAGAGAAAAAGAACTATTAAACAAAAGAAACTTATGCAGCCTAAATGAACTTAAAAACAGTAAACACAATTAACAAAGAAACATAAGAAATAAAAATAAAAACAATAAAAATAATAAAAGGAAAAGGAAAAGAAAGAGAAATCAAATCTGAATATGAAAGGTTGGCAATTTCATCTTTAATTGGGCTGCCTTCCCAATTAACACTTGAGTTAGTGTTTTGAATCTAACCAACACCCCTTCTTGGCTTTTTAGGCTTGTCAGGCTCATACATGAAATTTCCCAAATTTATGCGTTTGAGAGGAAGCTTTCTTTGCACAACAGTGGATGCATTCTCCATTACAAGTATTATTCCATCATCCTTGGTGGTGCATATCTCATCGAGGAATGGTGCATCTTTTGGTACATGTTGAATGGCATCCACAAATAAACTGTTTAAGGTTTCCAGGATGTCTTGTTCATGTTCCTCCTCCTTGAACTTTGCGAATCTACTAGGAAAAGGTGGAGAAGAAACATTAGAAAAAATTGGAATCTTAAACGTTACCTCCGGTGTCGAAATACTCTTATTTGGATCTGTGGCTTTATTATCCTCAAGAATAGAATCCATCTCTAATTTTGTCTCATCCTCATCTTGTTCCTCATTCCTGAAGGTCACAATAGTAGCATTCTCCTTTGGGTTAATCATCGTTTGGGCAGGGAGTTCTTCAGATCTTTGTGCTACCCATCCCACCATACTACTAGCCAATTGGCTCATTTGCTTTTCCAAACTCTGGATGCTTGCCCTTGTTTCCTGTTGAAATTGCAAAGTATTAGTAACAAGAGAATAGACAAGATCTTCTAAAGAAGTACCTGAGTTTTGAGTTATATGTGGTGGTTGAAAAAGATCTGGTTCTTGGGACCATGATTGATTGAAGCTAGATGGATGAGTGTAATTGGCATAAGGATCTACTTCTTGGTAATCTTTCGAGTAGCCATAATTAGTATGATCCCACCATCCCTCATGGTAAGTGTTTGAGTAATGATCATACTGTTGGTCTTGGAACACTTGATGGCCTTGACATCCTCCCATGGCAAATTGTTGAACTGGGAAGGTGAGATTGGCTTGTTGATTCTCCATGTTCATGTATGCCACCAACTCTTCGAGTGTTAGATTGCTCAATTCCATCGTTTTTTTTTATTTTTTTTATTTTTTTTCAAAATTTGATAAGAAAAACTTGTATGTACAAGAAAATAAAACTAATTAGAACTGAAAATAAGAATAAACCAAGTAACAAATAAACTAAAGAAAACAATCCCCGGCAACGGCGCCAAAAATTTGATGCACCCAAAAGAGTGTATCTTATTTAACCTTGCACTAAAAAGATAAATTGTAAGTATAGTAGTTAGCAAGGGTCGAGTCCTCAGGGATTGGGTTTTAGTTTATAAGTTAATAGTTTAAAACTTAAATTCAAGAACAATAAAAGAAAAGGGGTTTTTGAAGCCAGATTTAAACTAAAGTAAATAATAAGAATAAGATGCAAGGCGGTATAACCAGCCAATAAAAATATATATACTAAATTAGGCGGTATAACCAGCCAATAAAAGTATATATACTAAATTAGGCGGTATAACCAGCCAATAAAAATAAAACAAAGTTAATATACAAATTAGGCGGTATAACCAGCCAATAAAAATAAATATACTTTTAAAAATAAGCAAACTAAAAGTAAGAAAACAAATAAGTAAGAAGAATCAAATATGAAAAATATGGTTAAGGTTTCATTCTCCACCACTAGACATCATTAAGAATCAATTTCAGATCTATCAATATCAACCAACTATCAAAGTTAACAACCGTAGATAACAACAAGCTCTGTTACCCCAATCTTTCCTTAGTTTGTCGTTAAATAGAACAAGCTCTCTATTTAATCTCTAACCATTAAACAACCTAGAATAAGCTCTCTAAATTCAATTTAATGGCAGCTTTATGATGAGAAAGATAGGTTGATCTAAGCAACAAACACATAAGCTCGGATTGTTCAACTTAGGTTATGTTCCACTTTGCAATTATTGAAAACTTGACCATAATCATTAATCACAAATTGCCACTTATGAATAGGAAATCAAGACAATTACACGGATCAAGACTCCTAAACTAGCAATAGATAATTATCAAGATCTATCTAGTTGTACACCTAAATTAAACTAGACAACATCATGAACAATTCTTGTAGAAGAACATAAGCAACTTTGATAGAAAATTAATGATAGATAGAATCTGAAAATCAATTATAAAACATGTCTAGGGCTTTGAAATCACCCTTAACCAAATAGAAGTTTAGCCTAGCATAGGCATTGTAAACATAAACATAAAATTAAAGAAAATCTAAGAAGAAAATAAAAGAAAGAAAGAAGAAGAGGAAGAATATTAATTATCCAACCTCTTGCTCTCTCTAAAGAAAAAGAAAACTAGAGAAAAGAAAGAAAACTAGAGAAAAGAAAGAAGAAGAAAACTTAGAGAATTTTATTAAAATGGCTAATATCCTACCTATGTACAATATGATCCTCTACAATCATCCAAGGCCCTCTATTTATACACATTTTGGAAGGCTAAATGACAAGAGACAAGCTTTACAAATTTCAAAGGTAGGTATAATAGGTGGGTGAATTTTTCTAACAATTTTCGTCATATTGTATGACAATTTTGATCAGCCAACTTGATGGTCGATTTCGTCAATGTTGGAGGCCTGATCTGATCACATGGTCTTCTAGAAAAAGGTTCCCCTATCAGTTACGGATCCATAGCCGTTGGAATCAGCTCATTTTCTGATGTGGATAAGCAGATATGGGCAAAATACGAAAACATGTCAGCACAGACGTCATTGCACATCATCCAACTTGATGGTCGATTTCGTCAATATTAGAGGCCTGATCTGATCATATGGTCTTCTAGACAAAGGTTCCCGTATCAGTTACGGATCCATAGACATTGGAATCAGCTCATTTGCTGATGTGGATAAGCAGATATGGGCAAAATACGAAAACAGGTCAGCACAGACGTCATTGCACATCAGCCAACTTGATGGTCGATTTCGCTAGGGAAAACGACTCCGTTTCAAGAAGTATAAAACATGAAAAAGATAGATATGCCTCTTAGCTTTGCACGGCTACAAATTTCAGCCTTATTGCTTCAGTGAAACTCCAGATATAGCTGATATGGCAAAATGTGTCGGAACTGGAACTGAACTGGATTTGCCCTTAATTCTAGTAATCTGAAATCACTCAAAGAAACTTGTGAAAAACACCAAATTACATAAAAATATAAAAGATCATAAACACAATTAGACTAAACAATAATAACTCATATTTGACACAAAACAATAATAAAACATAACTAAAAACTATATAATTATACGAGTTATCGACCAGGTACAGGTAGAAGCACTTTTGCAAAGAAGCGACGAGCAAAGCGCATGAGTTCAAATTGCCACAAATGTGCACGATGGACGTGTAACGGTAAATGTCGTTCTATTGGGATTCCGTCCTCTAATCGAGATGATAAAATTGAATTCATTAAGGATGGACTGAGTAAGGAGAATTTGGGTAATATCCAACTTTCTCTTGAGACG
Source organism: Fremontodendron californicum (assembly GCA_030761205.1). NCBI lineage: Eukaryota > Viridiplantae > Streptophyta > Magnoliopsida > Malvales > Malvaceae > Fremontodendron > Fremontodendron californicum. The sequence goes on along the minus strand of JAULJL010000010.1, from coordinate 16,555,465 downwards.
CATCCTAGTGGAGACGTACAAAGAGAAATTCTTGATTTATAGCCGCAATTCCAAAGGGAATGGCAACATCTTGGGAATCTGATGTTAAAAGACCCTGTTTGCCAGCTTGTAAGAAAACTGGATGGGAAGCATATCCTCGACTCATAGAAGGCGTTTAAGCCGTTTCTGGACGTAAAACCAGAGAAAGATGTGAGCCACAATCACAACTACAATAAATGACTTCTCAGCTTTTGGTTTGATTTGCAATAACTTCATTTTGGTTTAATTTACGTGTTGTTCGATTTGTGTAATTATTCTCGTTTTTTTTATTTGTCTTTTACGGTTGATTTTTTTCTTCTCTTTTTGATTTTCTTCCTGAAATCACGCAAAAATCTTTTGTTAGGTTAACATTTTCTTCTGACAGGTCAGATACACTTTCGGCGACATTATTACTCTTGTCTGATTCACTACTCAGTCCTCTATATATTACACCATGTACTCATTCTTTTTCAGGCACTCGAAAAAGAAAAAAAATGGAAAGTACTTCGTCCCAACGCATTAAAAAAATTTGTGTCTTTGGAGGTGCTTATCCAGGGAAAAATAACATATTTGCTGATGAAGCCATAAGAGTTGGAGTAATACTTGCCCAACAAAAGATCCAGTTGATTTATGGAGGCGGTAGTACGGGTTTAATGGGAGCAGTCGCTACAGCAGCACACGCCGGAGGAAGTCCAGTTCTAGGAGTCGTGCCAAAACTATTCACAAATTTTTGTGGACCTACCTTGGGTAAGGAAATACAAGTCTGGAGTATCCCTGAACGGATAACAATCATGTACCATTCTGCCGATGCATTCATTGCTTTACCAGGAGGTCTGGGTACATTGGAAGAAATAGCTTGCGTGGCTTCTTGGTCATCTTTGGTCACAAATAAGAAACCCATTGGTTTGCTTAATATTAATGGTTATTTTAGTAATTTGCTTTCATATTTAGATAATGCTGTGGATAATGGATTCATGTTTTCAGAGGCAAGGAGAACCATAATTTCTTCTACAACCATTGAAGATTTACTCAAAAAGCTCCAAGCTTATGAGTGTTTATCTGCTACGGTTGTTTCGCAAACGCTCAGAAAAAGAAAAAGAGATATGGACGAGCAAGGAGTGGATTGTACTTTGTCTTTGTGACATTATCTAACATTTTGTTTGTTGTGTCTCAGTTATAATAAGTGGTTAGCAACCTCTGCAGGTAATATCTCCTAAATTCTACCTTTAGTAGGGGGTAAGGGACATATTTTGCTAATTTCAAAAACAAAAAAAAAAGTTTGTTGTGTTTTAAGCAATTTAGAAGTATTCATTCTGGACAAGGTCTGAGTAAGGGAGACTTGAGACATACCTTGTCAGTTTGATTTTAATCTTTTTATGTTTACTTGTTAATTTTTGTTTAGTATTTTAGGATTATTTAGGTTGCATGAGTTTGTTTTGTTTTGTTTTGAGTCTAGTTGTTCCTATTCTTATGTTATTAGTTCTTTTCTCTTACACATGATTCTTTCATTTGGGTTAATAGACTTACATTGAGGACAATGTAAGAATTAAGTGTGGGGGGAATGATTTAGGATTTCTTTAATTTTCGTCTACTATTTTTTTTTATGAGTCTTTATTATTATTTTTATTATTATTATTTTAGTGTGTTTTAGTTCCTTTTTAATACAATGATGAGATATGAATTGCATAAGTCTAAAATAGATTTATTTGTGAGAAGATTTTCATGAGAATTGAGCTTGATGTCAACCTTTTTATGAGCCAATGTTAATATGATATGTTGATTGAGAAAGAAGCATGTTTAGACTTAATCTGACTTGTATAATCATCCTAGTGAGTTTTTGAGCCTAAAATGATTGATGCATTATACAAATCAATCTAATTTCTTTCTTGAGTGCTCTTATGATTACATGATTCTCTAGAACTTGCTTTAAACCGTTTGAGACTATATTGATGCATGTGACAACATGAATACGATAGAGGCATTAGGATTTTTAGCCAGGGCCAAACAGCCATCCCTTGTTGATGTTCGAAGAGAACACACCCTTAGTGAACCAATTTGAGCCTACATTGAATAAGCTATCTCTTTGGTAACCATAACTTGTCCCTAACCTAAATATACTTATATCTTTACCTTTGTTCCAAAGATGAATTAGCATGATTTGAGACAAGTTGCAAAGACAAGGGATATTTTTAGTTAAAAATTTGGGTTAGTAACAAGAAATAAGTGTGGGGGGAAAAGAAAAGAAAAGTCAAGAGAAAAAGAAATACTGGCAAATACATTCCTATGTAAAAAAAATATATATGAATCATCTCTTGAATTTGTGGAAAAAGAAAAAGATGTTACAAAGTTGTTTAGAATGAAGAAAAGGCCCAACATGAATATCCGGCCTAGGTGACTATGTACTTGTAAAGAGTTTTGAGAAGTTTCTTTGTATAATCTTTTTATGTCTCTAAACTTTATAAACTCTTTGGAACCTTTGTGATATCTTTATCCTTTTGTTCTTCAACCACATTACAAACCCCGTGGCCCCATTACAACCTTGATTAAAGACCTCTTGATTCATGAAGTTGTATGATCTAAATAGTGGAGAATAGGTGGACAAGCAAGCATATGGTAGAAGTGTTTTCATGAGATTGATTGAGTGTAAACACTTTACCACTACTTTAAAGAGTGAAAATCAAGAGTGTATCCCATGTGAGAAGTTGAGATTAAGTTTGAATATGCACTATTTTGATTGAAATATGTTATGTTAATATTGGCTTAACTCAAACTATTTACATTCAAGCAAGATTTTTTGTGAATTTCTTTAAGCTATTGATTAGTTTTTAAGACTTGTCCAATGATTATCTCAAATTTATATTGGAAGGATTAGTTATAATTATTATTTTTAGTTTTTCTTATGTTTTCAATGTTTGTGGGTATCGTCCTAGTAAACCCTCACGAGACTAAACTCGTCCACTAGGGACACCTAGGGGTTTAAAGGCTTGTGTCACATGCTAAGTGCCACCGTGATTTCCTACGAAAATGGATTAGATTAGATTTTCTTATTTTATTTTTATTGAGTCGTTGCTAGGGACTAGCAACAATCTAAGTGTGGGGGTGTGATAACTCGTATAATTATATAGTTTTTAGTTATGTTTTATTATTGTTTTGTGTCAAATACGAGTTATTATTGTTTAGTCTAATTGTGTTTATGATCTTTTATATTTTTATGTAATTTGGTGTTTTTCACAAGTTTCTTTGAGTGATTTCAGATTACTAGAATTAAGGGCAAATCCAGTTCAGTTCCAGTTCCGACACCTTTTGCCATATCAGCTATATCTGGAGTTTCACTGAAGAAATAAGGCTGAAATTTTAACCGTGCAAAGTAAAGAGGCATATCTATCTTTTTCATGTTTTACACTTCTTGAGACGGAGTCGTTTTCCCTAGCGAAATCAACCATCAAGTTGGCTGATGTGCAATGACGTCTGTCCTGAGCAGTTTTCGCATTTTGACCATATCGTCCGATACACATCAGCAAATGAGCTGATTCCAACGGCTATGGATCAATAACGGATAGGGGAACATTTGTCTAGAAGACCATGTGATCAGCTAAAGCTTCCAATATTGAAGAAATCGACCATCAAGTTGGCTGATGTAAAATGACGTCTGTGCTGACCTGTTTTCGTATTTTCCCTATATCTTTTTTTCCACATCAGTAAATGAGCTGATTCCAACGGCTATGAATCAGTAACTCATAGGGGAACATTTTTCTAGAAGCCCATGTGATCAGATCAGGCCTTCAAGATTGACAAAATCGACCATCAAGTTGGCTGATCAAAATGGTCATACAATATGACGAAAATTGTTAGAAAAATGCACCCACCTATTATACCTACCTTTGAAATTTGTAAAGCTTGTCTCTTGTCATTTAGCCCTCCAAAATGTGTATAAATAGAGGGCCTTGGATGATTGTAGAGGATCATATTGTACATAGGTAGGATATTAGCCATTTTAATAAAATTCTCTAAGTTTTCTTCTTCTTTCTTTTCTCTAGTTTTCTTTTTCTTTAGAGAGAGCAAGAGGTTGGATAATTAATATTCTTCCTCTTCTTCTTTCTTTCTTTTATTTTCTTCTTAGATTTTCTTTAATTTTATGTTTATGTTTACAATGCCTATGCTAGGCTAAACTTCTATTTGGTTAAGGGTGATTTCAAAGCTCTAGACATGTTTTATAATTGATTTTCAGATTCTATCTATCATTAATTTTCTATCAAAGTTGCTTATGTTCTTCTACAAGAATTGTTCATGATGTTGTCTTGATTTGTTTAGGTGTACAACTAGATAGATCTTGATAATTATCTATTGCTAGTTTAGGAGTCTTGATCCGTGTAATTGTCTTGATTTCCTATTCATAAGTGGCAATTTGTGATTAATGATTATGGTCAAGTTTTCAATAATTGCAAAGTGGAACATAACCTAAGTTGAACAATCCGAGCTTATGTGTTTGTTGCTTAGATCAACCTATCTTTCTCATCATAAAGCTGCCATTAAATTGAATCTAGAGAGCTTATTCTAGGTTGTTTGATGGTTAGAGATTAAATAGAGAGCTTGTTCTATTTAACGACAAACTAAGGAAAGATTGGGATAACAGAGCTTGTTGTTATCTACGGTTGTTAACTTTGATAGTTGGTTGATATTGATAGATCTGAAATTGATTCTTAATGATGTCTAGTGGTGGAGAATGAAACCTTAACCATATTTTTCATATTTGATTCTTCTTACTTACTTGTTTTCTTACTTTTCTAGTTTGCTTATTTTTAAAAGTATATTTATTTTTATTGGCTGGTTATACCGCCTAATTTGTATATTAACTTTGTTTTATTTTTATTGGCTGGTTATACCGCCTAATTTAGTATATATATTTTTATTGGCTGGTTATACCGCCTAATTTAGTATATATATTTTTATTGGCTGGTTATACCGCCTTGCATCTTATTCTTATTATTTACTTTAGTTTAAATCTGGCTTCAAAAACCCCTTTTCTTTTATTGTTTTCTTTGAATGTAAGTTATAAACTAATAACTCATAAATTAAAACCCAATCCCTGAGGACTCGACCCTTGCTAACTACTATACTTACAATTGATCTTTTTAGTGCAAGGTTAAATAAGATACACTCTTTTGGGTGCATCAATCATACTAATTATGGCTACTTGATAACTCGTATAATTATATAGTTTTTAGTTATGTTTTATTATTGTTTTGTGTCAAATACGAGTTATTATTGTTTAGTCTAATTGTGTTTATGATCTTTTATATTTTTATGTATTTTGGTGTTTTTCACAAGTTTCTTTGAGTGATTTCAGATTACTAGAATTAAGGGCAAATCCAGTTCAGTTCCAGTTCCGACACCTTTTGCGATATCAGCTATATCTCGAGTTTCACTGAAGCAATAAGGCTGAAATTTGTAGCCATGCAAAGCTAAGAGGCATATCTATCTTTTTCATGTTTTACACTTCTTGAAACGGAGTCGTTTTCCCTAGCGAAATCGACCATCAAGTTGGCTGATGTGCAATGACGTCTGTGCTGACCTGTTTTCGTATTATGCCCATATCTTCTTATCCACATCAGCAAATGAGCTGATTCCAACGGTTATGGATCAGTAACTGATAGGGTAACATTTTTCTAGAAGACCATGTGATCAGATAAGGCCTCCAAAATTGACAAAATCGACCATCAAGTTGGCTGATCAAAATCATCATATATGACGAAAATTGTTAGAAAATGCACCCACCTATTATACTGATGCACCCAAAAGAGTGTATCTTATTTAACCTTGCACTAAAAAGATAAATTGTAAGTATAGTAGTTAGCAAGGGTCGAGTCCTCAGGGATTGGGTTTTAGTTTATAAGTTAATAGTTTAAAACTTAAATTCAAGAACAATAAAAGAAAAGGGGTTTTTGAAGCCAGATTTAAACTAAAGTAAATAATAAGAATAAGATGCAAGGCGGTATAACCAGCCAATAAAAATATATATACTAAATTAGGCGGTATAACCAGCCAATATATATACTAAATTAGGCGGTATAACCAGCCAATAAAAATAAAACAAAGTTAATATACAAATTAGGCGATATAACCAGCCAATAAAAATAAATATACTTTTAAAAATAAGCAAACTAGAAAAGTAAGAAAACAAGTAAGTAAGAAGAATCAAATATGAAAAATATGGTTAAGGTTTCATTCTCCACCACTAGACATCATTAAGAATCAATTTCAGATCTATCAATATCAACCAACTATCAAAGTTAACAACAGTAGATAACAACAAGCTCTGTTACCCCAATCTTTCCTTAGTTTGTCGTTAAATAGAACAAGCTCTCTATTTAATCTCTAACCATTAAACAACCTAGAATAAGCTCTCTAAATTCAATTTAATGGCAGCTTTATGATGAGAAAGATAGGTTGATCTAAGCAACAAACACATAAGCTCGGATTGTTCAACTTAGGTTATGTTCCACTTTGCAATTATTGAAAACTTGACCATAATCATTAATCACAAATTGCCACTTATGAATAGGAAATCAAGACAATTACACGGATCAAGACTCCTAAACTAGCAATAGATAATTATCAAGATCTATCTAGTTGTACACCTAAATAAATCTAGACAACATCATGAACAATTCTTGTAGAAGAACATAAGCAACTTTGATAGAAAATTAATGATAGATAGAATCTGAAAATCAATCACAAAACATGTCTAGGGCTTTGAAATCACCCTTAACCAAATAGAAGTTTAGCCTAGCATAGGCATTATAAACATAAACATAAAATTAAAGAAAATCTAAGAAGAAAATAAAAGAAAGAAAGAAGAAGAGAAAGAATATTAATTATCCAACCTCTTGCTCTCTCTAAAGAAAAAGAAAACTAGAGAAAAGAAAGAAAACTAGAGAAAAGAAAGAAGAAGAAAACTTAGAGAATTTTATTAAAATGGCTAATATCCTACCTATGTACAATATGATTGATAACTCGTATAATTATATAGTTTTTAGTTATGTTTTATTAATGTTTTGTGTCAAATACGAGTTATTATTGTTTAGTCTAATTGTGTTTATGATCTTTTATATTTTTATGTATTTTGGTGTTTTTCACAAGTTTCTTTGAGTGATTTCAGATTACTAGAATTAAGGGCAAATCCAGTTCAGTTTCAGTTCCGACACCTTTTACCATATCAGCTATATCTCGAGTTTCACTGAAGCAATAAGGCTGAAATTTGTAGCCATGCAAAGCTAAGAGGCATATCTATCTTTTTCATGTTTTACACTTCTTAAAACGAAGTCGTTTTCCCTAGCGAAATCGACCATCAAGTTGGCTGATGTGCAATGACGTCTGTGCTGACATGTTTTCGTATTATGCCCATATCTTCTTATCCACATCAGCAAATGAGCTGATTCCAACGGCTATGGTTCCGTAACTGATAGGGGAACCTTTGTCTAGAAGACCATGTGATCAGATCAGGCTTCCAATATTGAAGAAATCGACCATCAAGGTGGCTGATGTGCAATGACATCTGTGCTGACATGTTTTCGTATTTTGCCCATATCTGCTTAACCACATCAGCAATTGAGCTGATTCCAACGGCTATGGTTCCGTAACTGATAGGGGAACCTTTGTCTAGAAGACCATGTGATCCGATCAGGCCTCCAATATTGACGAAATCGACCATCAAGTTGGCTGATCAAAATCGTCATATACCTACCTTTGAAATTTGTAAAGCTTGTCTCTTGTCATTTAGCCCTCCAAAATGTGTATAAATAGAGGGCCTTGGATGATTGTAAGGGATCATATTGTACATAGGTAGGATATTAGCCATTTTAATAAAATTCTCTAAGTTTTCTTCTTCTTTCTTTTCTCTAGTTTTCTTTCTTTTCTCTAGTTTTCTTTTTCTTTAGAGAGAGCAAGAGGTTGGATAATTAATATTCTTCCTCTTCTTCTTTCTTTCTTTTATTTTCTTCTTAGATTTTCTTTAATTTTATGTTTATGTTTACAATGCCTATGCTAGGCTAAACTTCTATTTGGTTAAGGGTGATTTCAAAGCCCTAGACATGTTTTGTGATTGATTTTCAGATTCTATCTATCATTAATTTTCTATCAAAGTTGCTTATGTTCTTCTACAATAATTGTTCATGATGTTGTCTAGATTTATTTAGGTGTACAACTAGATAGATCTTGATAATTATCTATTGCTAGTTTAGGAGTCTTGATCCGTGTAATTGTCTTGATTTCCTATTCATAAGTGGCAATTTGTGATTAATGATTATGGTCAAGTTTTCAATAATTGCAAAGTGGAACATAACCTAAGTTGAACAATCCGAGCTTATGTGTTTGTTGCTTAGATCAACCTATCTTTCTCATCATAAAGCTGCCATTAAATTGAATTTAGAGAGCTTATTCTAGGTTGTTTAATGGTTAGAGATTAAATAGAGAGCTTGTTCTATTTAACGACAAACTAAGGAAAGATTGGGGTAACAGAGCTTGTTGTTATCTACGGTTGTTAACTTTGATAGTTGGTTGATATTGATAGATCTGAAATTGATTCTTAATGATGTCTAGTGGTGGAGAATGAAACCTTAACCATATTTTTCATATTTGATTCTTCTTACTTATTTGTTTTCTTACTTTTAGTTTGCTTATTTTTTATATTTATTTTTATTGGCTGGTTATACCGCCTAATTTGTATATTAACTTCGTTTTATTTTTATTGGCTGGTTATATCGCCTAATTTAGTATATATATTATTATTGGCTGGTTATACCGCCTAATTTAGTATATATATTTTTATTGGCTGGTTATACCGCCTTGCATCTTATTCTTATTATTTACTTTAGTTTAAATCTGGCTTCAAAAACCCCTTTTCTTTTATTGTTCTTGAATTTAAGTTTTAAACTATTAACTTATAAACTAAAACCCAATCCCTGAGGACTCGACCCTTGCTAACTACTATACTTACAATTTATCTTTTTAGTGCAAGGTTAAATAAGATACACTCTTTTGGGTGCATCAAATTTTTGGCGCCGTTGCCGGGGATTGTTTTCTTTAGTTTATTTGTTACTTGGTTTATTCTTATTTTCAGTTCTAATGAGTTTTATTTTCTTGTACATACGGGTTTTTCTTATCAAATTTTGAAAAAAAAAAAAAAAAAAAAAAAAAAACGATGGAATTGAGCAATCTAACACTTGAAGAGTTGGTGGCATACATGAACATGGAGAATCAACAAGCCAATCTCACCTTCCCAGTTCAACAATTTGCCATGGGAGGATGTCAAGGCCATCAAGTGTTCCAAGACCAGCAGTATGATCATTACTCAAACACTTACCATGAGGGATGGTGGGATCATACTAATTATGGCTACTCGAAAAATTACCAAGAAGTAGATCCTTATGCCAATTACACTCATCCATCTAGCTTCAATCAATCATGGTCCCAAGAACCAGATCTTTTTCAACCACCACATATGACTCAAAACTCAGGTACTTCTTTAGAAGATCTTGTCTATTCTCTTGTTACTGATACATTGCAATTTCAACAGGAAACAAGGGCAAGCATCCAGAGTTTGGAAAAGCAAATGATCCAATTGACTAGTAGTATGGTGGGATGGGTAGCACAAAGATCTGAAGAACTCCCTGCCCAAACAATGATTAACCCAAAGGAGAATACTACTATTGTGACCTTGAGGAATGAGGAACAAGATGAGGATGAGACAAAATTAGAGATGAATTCTATTCTTGAGGATAATGAAGCCAATGATCCAAATAAGAGTATTTCGGCACCTGAGGTAACGTTTGAGATTCCAATTTTTACTAATGTTTCTTCTCCACCTTTTCCTAGTAGATTCGCAAAGTTCAAGGAGGATGAACATGAACAAGACACGCTGGAAACCTTAAACAGTTTGTTTGTGGATGTCATTCAACAAGTACCAAAAGATGCACGATTCCTCGATGAGATATGCACCACCAAGGATGATGGAATAATACTTGTAATGGAGAATGCATCCACTGTTGTGCAAAGAAAGCTTCCTCTCAAACGCATAAATTTGGGAAATTTCATGCATGAGCCTGACAAGCCTAAAAAGCCAAGAAGGGGTGTTGGTTAGATTCAAAACACTAACTCAAGTGTTAATTGGGAAGGCAGCCCAATTAAAGATGAAATTGCCAACCTTCCATACTCAGATTTGCTTTCTTTTCCTTTTCCTTTTATTATTTTTTATTGTTTTTATTTATTTATTTTTATGTTTATTTGTTTAGTATTTTAGGATTTTATTTAGAGTGTTTTGTTTTTGAGTCTTTTTATGTTGTTTTTCTTTCTGATCCTTGTTTTGAAAATAACTAGATGTAAATATAATTTTTATTTTATTTTTTTTAACCCCGGTTAAATGGCGGATAACGGTACTCCGTGATTATTTAAGTCGGTTCCATCAGCTACCCACAAAACTGATATTGTATATAAATTTCTCTTCCAATTTCTCTTTCAATTTTTTTCATTTTTTTTCAGGATGGATGATATTCTCACAAGATTGCAGAAACGATTTCCTCCTTTTCCTCGAAATATTTTACTGAAGCTTTACCAAGTTCGATTCGAAAGATTAAGAATGCTTATGCACAAAGGGATTCCTGGAGACATACGTTGGATAATTGAAGCCAAGGTACGTGAAGATGAATATCTTCCTGTTTTGCATTTACCAGGTACAGGTAGAAGCACTTTTGCAAAGAAGCGACGAGCAAAGCGCATGAGTTCAAATTGCCACAAATGTGCACGATGGACGTGTAACGGTAAATGTCGTTCTATTGGGATTCCGTCCTCTAATCGAGATGATAAAATTGAATTCATTAAGGATGGACTGAGTAAGGAGAATTTGGGTAATATCCAACTTTCTCTTGAGACGCATCCTAGTGGAGACGTACAAAGAGAAATTCTTGATTTATGGCCGCAATTCCAAAGGGAATGGCAACATCTTGGGAATCTGATGTTAAAAGACCCTGTTTGCCAGCTTGTAAGAAAACTGGATGGGAAGCATATCCTCGACTCATAGAAGGCGTTTAAGCCGTTTCTGGACGTAAAACCAGAGGAAGATGTGAGCCACAATCACAACTACAATAAATGACTTCTCAGCTTTTGGTTTGATTTGCAATAACTTTATTTTGGTTTAATTTACGTGTTGTTCGATTTGTGTAACTATACTCGTTTTTTTTTTTTTTTTTTTTATTTGTCTTTTACGGTTGATTTTTTCTTCTCTTTTTGATTTTCTTCCTGAAATCACGCAAAAATCTTTTGTTAGGTTAACATTTTCTTCTGACAGGTCAGATACACTTTCGGCGACATTATTACTCTTGTCTGATTCACTACTGAGTCCTCTATATATTACACCATGTACTCATTCTCTTTCAGGCACTCGAAGAAAAAAAAAAATGGAAAGTACTTCATCCCAGCGCATTAAAAAAATTTGTGTCTTTGGAGGTGCTTATCCAGGGAAAAATAACATATTCGCTGATGAAGCCATAAGAGTTGGAGTAATACTTGCCCAACAAAAGATCCAGTTGATTTATGGAGGCGGTAGTACGGGTTTAATGGGAGCAGTCGCTACAGCAGCACACGCCGGAGGAAGTCCAGTTCTAGGAATCGTGCCAAAACTATTCACAGATTTTTGTGGACCTACCTTGGGTAAGGAAATACAAGTCTGGAGTATCCCTGAACGGATAACAATCATGTACCATTCTGCCGATGCATTCATTGCTTTACCAGGAGGTCTGGGTACATTGGAAGAAATAGCTTGCGTGGCTTCTTGGTCTTCTTTGGTCACAAATAAGAAACCCATTGGTTTGCTTAATATTAATGGTTATTTTAGTAATTTGCTTTCATATTTAGATAATGCTGTGGATAATGGATTCATGTTTTCAGAGGCAAGGAGAACCATAATTTCTGCTACAACCATTGAAGATTTACTTAAAAAGCTCCAAGCTTATGAGTGTTTATCTGCTACGGTTGTTTCGCAAACGCTCGGAAAAAGAAAAAGAGATATGGACGAGCAAGGAGTAAATTGCACTTTGTCTTTGTGACATTATCTAACATTTTGCTTGTTGTGTCTCAGTTATAATAAGTGGTTAGCAACCTCTGCAGGTAATATCTCCTAAATTCTACCTTTAAAATTTGACATTGGGGACAATGTCATATTTTAGTAGGGGGTAAGGGACATATTTTGCTAATTTAAAAAATAAAAAAAAAAAAAAAAAAGAGTTTGTTGTGTTTTAAGCAATTTAGAAGTATTCATTCTGAACAAGGTCTGAGTAAGGGAGACTTGAGACATACCTTGTCAGTTTGATTTTAATCTTTTTATGTTTACTTGTTAATTTTTGTTTAGTATTTTAGGATTATTTAGGTTGCATGAGTTTGTTTTGTTTTGAGTCTTAGTTGTTCCTATTCTTATGTTATTAGTTCTTTTCTCTTACACATGATTCTTTCATTTGTGTTAATAGACTTACATTGAGGACAATGTAAGAATTAAGTGTGGGGGGAATGATTTAGGATTTCTTTTATTTTTGTCTACTATTTTTTTTTTATGAGTTTTTATTATTATTATTATTTTTTTTTTTTTAGTGTGTTTTAGTTCCTTTTTAATACAATGATGAGATATGAATTGCATAAGTCTAAAACATATTTATTAGTGAGAAGATTTTCATGAGAATTGAGCTTGATGTCAACCTTTTTATGAGCCAATGTTAATATGATATGTTGATTGAGAAAGAAGCATGTTTAGACTTAATCTGACTTGTATAATCATTCTTGTGAGTTTTTGAGCCTAAAATGATTGATGCATTATACAAATGAATCTAATTTCTTTCTTGAGTGCTCTTATGATTACATGATTCTCTAGAACTTGCTTTAAACCGTTTGAGACTATATTGATGCATGTGACAACATGAATATGATAGAGGCATTAGGATTTTTAGCCAGGGCGAAACAGCCATCCCTTATTGATGTTCCAAGAGAACACACCCTTAGTGAACCAATTTGAGCCTACATTGAATAAGCTATCTCTTTGGTAACCATAACTTGTCCCTAACCTAAATATACTTATATCTTTACCTTTGTTCCAAAGATGAATTAGCATGTTTTGAGACAAGTTGCAAAGACAAGGAAGATCTATTGAAAATTTGGGTTAGAAACAAGAAATAAGTGTGGGGGGGGAAAGAAAAGAAAAGTCAAGAGAAAAAGAAATGAAATACTGGCAAATACATTCCTATGTAAAAATATATATATATATATATGAATCATCTCTTGAATTTGGGGAAAAAGAAAAAGATGTTACAAAGTTGTTTAGAATGAAGAAAAAGCCCAACATGAATATCCGGCCTAGGTGATTATGTACTTCTAAAGAATATTGAGAAGTTTTACTTGTATGATCTTATTATGTCTCTAAACTTTATGAACTCTTTGGAACCTTTGTGATATCTTTATCCTTTTGTTCTTCAACCACATTACAAACCCCTTGGCCCCATTACAACCTTGATTAAAGACCTCTTGATTCATGAAGTTGTATGATCTAAATAGTGGAGAATAGGTGGACAAGCAAGAATATGGTAGAACTGTTTTCATGAGATTGATTGAGTGTAAACACTTCACCACTACTTTAAAGAGTGAAAATCATGAGGGTATCCCATGTGAGAAGTTGAGATTAAATTTGAACATGCAATATTTTGATTGAGATATGTTATGCTAATATTGGCTTAACTCAAACAATTTACATTCAAGCATGATTTTTTGTGAAATTCTTTAAGCTATTGATTAGTTTATAAGACTTGTTCAAATATTGTATCTAATTTGTATTGAAAGGATTAGGAGTAAATATTTTTAGTATATGTAGTTTATTTATATTTTAGTTTTTCAATGTTTGTGGGTATCGTTCTATTAAACCCTCACGAGACTAAACTCGTCCACTAGGGACACCTAGGGGTTTAAAGGCTTGTGTCACATGCTAAGTGCCACCGTGATTTCCTACGAAAATGGATTAGATTAGATTTTCTTATTTTATTTTTATTGAGTCGTTGCTAGGGACTAGCAACAATCTAAGTGTGGGGGTGTGATAACTCGTATAATTATATAGTTTTTAGTTATGTTTTATTAATGTTTTGTGTCAAATACGAGTTATTATTGTTTAGTCTAATTGTGTTTATGATCTTTTATATTTTTATGTATTTTGGTGTTTTTCACAAGTTTCTTTGAGTGATTTCAGATTACTAGAATTAAGGGCAAATCCAGTTCAGTTTCAGTTCCGACACCTTTTACCATATCAGCTATATCTCGAGTTTCACTGAAGCAATAAGGCTGAAATTTGTAGCCATGCAAAGCTAAGAGGCATATCTATCTTTTTCATGTTTTACACTTCTTAAAACGAAGTCGTTTTCCCTAGCGAAATCGACCATCAAGTTGGCTGATGTGCAATGACGTCTGTGCTGACATGTTTTCGTATTATGCCCATATCTTCTTATCCACATCAGCAAATGAGCTGATTCCAACGGCTATGGTTCCGTAACTGATAGGGGAACCTTTGTCTAGAAGACCATGTGATCAGATCAGGCCTCCAATATTGAAGAAATCGACCATCAAGGTGGCTGATGTGCAATGACATCTGTGCTGACATGTTTTCGTATTTTGCCCATATCTGCTTAACCACATCAGCAATTGAGCTGATTCCAACGGCTATGGTTCCGTAACTGATAGGGGAACCTTTGTCTAGAAGACCATGTGATCCGATCAGGCCTCCAATATTGACGAAATCGACCATCAAGTTGGCTGATCAAAATCGTCATATACCTACCTTTGAAATTTGTAAAGCTTGTCTCTTGTCATTTAGCCCTCCAAAATGTGTATAAATAGAGGGCCTTGGATGATTGTAAGGGATCATATTGTACATAGGTAGGATATTAGCCATTTTAATAAAATTCTCTAAGTTTTCTTCTTCTTTCTTTTCTCTAGTTTTCTTTCTTTTCTCTAGTTTTCTTTTTCTTTAGAGAGAGCAAGAGGTTGGATAATTAATATTCTTCCTCTTCTTCTTTCTTTCTTTTATTTTCTTCTTAGATTTTCTTTAATTTTATGTTTATGTTTACAATGCCTATGCTAGGCTAAACTTCTATTTGGTTAAGGGTGATTTCAAAGCCCTAGACATGTTTTGTGATTGATTTTCAGATTCTATCTATCATTAATTTTCTATCAAAGTTGCTTATGTTCTTCTACAATAATTGTTCATGATGTTGTCTAGATTTATTTAGGTGTACAACTAGATAGATCTTGATAATTATCTATTGCTAGTTTAGGAGTCTTGATCCGTGTAATTGTCTTGATTTCCTATTCATAAGTGGCAATTTGTGATTAATGATTATGGTCAAGTTTTCAATAATTGCAAAGTGGAACATAACCTAAGTTGAACAATCCGAGCTTATGTGTTTGTTGCTTAGATCAACCTATCTTTCTCATCATAAAGCTGCCATTAAATTGAATTTAGAGAGCTTATTCTAGGTTGTTTAATGGTTAGAGATTAAATAGAGAGCTTGTTCTATTTAACGACAAACTAAGGAAAGATTGGGGTAACAGAGCTTGTTGTTATCTACGGTTGTTAACTTTGATAGTTGGTTGATATTGATAGATCTGAAATTGATTCTTAATGATGTCTAGTGGTGGAGAATGAAACCTTAACCATATTTTTCATATTTGATTCTTCTTACTTATTTGTTTTCTTACTTTTAGTTTGCTTATTTTTTATATTTATTTTTATTGGCTGGTTATACCGCCTAATTTATATATTAACTTCGTTTTATTTTTATTGGCTGGTTATATCGCCTAATTTAGTATATATATTATTATTGGCTGGTTATACCGCCTAATTTAGTATATATATTTTTATTGGCTGGTTATACCGCCTTGCATCTTATTCTTATTATTTACTTTAGTTTAAATCTGGCTTCAAAAACCCCTTTTCTTTTATTGTTCTTGAATTTAAGTTTTAAACTATTAACTTATAAACTAAAACCCAATCCCTGAGGACTCGACCCTTGCTAACTACTATACTTACAATTTATCTTTTTAGTGCAAGGTTAAATAAGATACACTCTTTTGGGTGCATCAAATTTTTGGCGCCGTTGCCGGGGATTGTTTTCTTTAGTTTATTTGTTACTTGGTTTATTCTTATTTTCAGTTCTAATGAGTTTTATTTTCTTGTACATACGGGTTTTTCTTATCAAATTTTGAAAAAAAAAAAAAAAAAAAAAAGAACGATGGAATTGAGCAATCTAACACTTGAAGAGTTGGTGGCATACATGAACATGGAGAATCAACAAGCCAATCTCACCTTCCCAGTTCAACAATTTGCCATGGGAGGATGTCAAGGCCATCAAGTGTTCCAAGACCAGCAGTATGATCATTACTCAAACACTTACCATGAGGGATGGTGGGATCATACTAATTATGGCTACTCGAAAAATTACCAAGAAGTAGATCCTTATGCCAATTACACTCATCCATCTAGCTTCAATCAATCATGGTCCCAAGAACCAGATCTTTTTCAACCACCACATATGACTCAAAACTCAGGTACTTCTTTAGAAGATCTTGTCTATTCTCTTGTTACTGATACATTGCAATTTCAACAGGAAACAAGGGCAAGCATCCAGAGTTTGGAAAAGCAAATGATCCAATTGACTAGTAGTATGGTGGGATGGGTAGCACAAAGATCTGAAGAACTCCCTGCCCAAACAATGATTAACCCAAAGGAGAATACTACTATTGTGACCTTGAGGAATGAGGAACAAGATGAGGATGAGACAAAATTAGAGATGAATTCTATTCTTGAGGATAATGAAGCCAATGATCCAAATAAGAGTATTTCGGCACCTGAGGTAACGTTTGAGATTCCAATTTTTACTAATGTTTCTTCTCCACCTTTTCCTAGTAGATTCGCAAAGTTCAAGGAGGATGAACATGAACAAGACACGCTGGAAACCTTAAACAGTTTGTTTGTGGATGTCATTCAACAAGTACCAAAAGATGCACGATTCCTCGATGAGATATGCACCACCAAGGATGATGGAATAATACTTGTAATGGAGAATGCATCCACTGTTGTGCAAAGAAAGCTTCCTCTCAAACGCATAAATTTGGGAAATTTCATGCATGAGCCTGACAAGCCTAAAAAGCCAAGAAGGGGTGTTGGTTAGATTCAAAACACTAACTCAAGTGTTAATTGGGAAGGCAGCCCAATTAAAGATGAAATTGCCAACCTTCCATACTCAGATTTGCTTTCTTTTCCTTTTCCTTTTATTATTTTTTATTGTTTTTATTTATTTATTTTTATGTTTATTTGTTTAGTATTTTAGGATTTTATTTAGAGTGTTTTGTTTTTGAGTCTTTTTATGTTGTTTTTCTTTCTGATCCTTGTTTTGAAAATAACTAGATGTAAATATAATTTTTATTTTATTTTTTTTAACCCCGGTTAAATGGCGGATAACGGTACTCCGTGATTATTTAAGTCGGTTCCATCAGCTACCCACAAAACTGATATTGTATATAAATTTCTCTTCCAATTTCTCTTTCAATTTTTTTCATTTTTTTTCAGGATGGATGATATTCTCACAAGATTGCAGAAACGATTTCCTCCTTTTCCTCGAAATATTTTACTGAAGCTTTACCAAGTTCGATTCGAAAGATTAAGAATGCTTATGCACAAAGGGATTCCTGGAGACATACGTTGGATAATTGAAGCCAAGGTACGTGAAGATGAATATCTTCCTGTTTTGCATTTACCAGGTACAGGTAGAAGCACTTTTGCAAAGAAGCGACGAGCAAAGCGCATGAGTTCAAATTGCCACAAATGTGCACGATGGACGTGTAACGGTAAATGTCGTTCTATTGGGATTCCGTCCTCTAATCGAGATGATAAAATTGAATTCATTAAGGATGGACTGAGTAAGGAGAATTTGGGTAATATCCAACTTTCTCTTGAGACGCATCCTAGTGGAGACGTACAAAGAGAAATTCTTGATTTATGGCCGCAATTCCAAAGGGAATGGCAACATCTTGGGAATCTGATGCTAAAAGACCCTGTTTGCCAGCTTGTAAGAAAACTGGATGGGAAGCATATCCTCGACTCATAGAAGGCGTTTAAGCCGTTTCTGGACGTAAAACCAGAGGAAGATGTGAGCCACAATCACAACTACAATAAATGACTTCTCAGCTTTTGGTTTGATTTGCAATAACTTTATTTTGGTTTAATTTACGTGTTGTTCGATTTGTGTAACTATTCTCGTTTTTTTTTTTTTTTTTTTTTTATTTGTCTTTTACGGTTGATTTTTTCTTCTCTTTTTGATTTTCTTCCTGAAATCACGCAAAAATCTTTTGTTAGGTTAACATTTTCTTCTGACAGGTCAGATACACTTTCGGCGACATTATTACTCTTGTCTGATTCACTACTGAGTCCTCTATATATTACACCATGTACTCATTCTCTTTCAGGCACTCGAAGAAAAAAAAAAATGGAAAGTACTTCATCCCAGCGCATTAAAAAAATTTGTGTCTTTGGAGGTGCTTATCCAGGGAAAAATAACATATTCGCTGATGAAGCCATAAGAGTTGGAGTAATACTTGCCCAACAAAAGATCCAGTTGATTTATGGAGGCGGTAGTACGGGTTTAATGGGAGCAGTCGCTACAGCAGCACACGCCGGAGGAAGTCCAGTTCTAGGAATCGTGCCAAAACTATTCACAGATTTTTGTGGACCTACCTTGGGTAAGGAAATACAAGTCTGGAGTATCCCTGAACGGATAACAATCATGTACCATTCTGCCGATGCATTCATTGCTTTACCAGGAGGTCTGGGTACATTGGAAGAAATAGCTTGCGTGGCTTCTTGGTCTTCTTTGGTCACAAATAAGAAACCCATTGGTTTGCTTAATATTAATGGTTATTTTAGTAATTTGCTTTCATATTTAGATAATGCTGTGGATAATGGATTCATGTTTTCAGAGGCAAGGAGAACCATAATTTCTGCTACAACCATTGAAGATTTACTTAAAAAGCTCCAAGCTTATGAGTGTTTATCTGCTACGGTTGTTTCGCAAACGCTCGGAAAAAGAAAAAGAGATATGGACGAGCAAGGAGTAAATTGCACTTTGTCTTTGTGACATTATCTAACATTTTGCTTGTTGTGTCTCAGTTATAATAAGTGGTTAGCAACCTCTGCAGGTAATATCTCCTAAATTCTACCTTTAAAATTTGACATTGGGGACAATGTCATATTTTAGTAGGGGGTAAGGGACATATTTTGCTAATTTAAAAAATAAAAAAAAAAAAAAAAAAAAAGAGTTTGTTGTGTTTTAAGCAATTTAGAAGTATTCATTCTGAACAAGGTCTGAGTAAGGGAGACTTGAGACATACCTTGTCAGTTTGATTTTAATCTTTTTATGTTTACTTGTTAATTTTTGTTTAGTATTTTAGGATTATTTAGGTTGCATGAGTTTGTTTTGTTTTGAGTCTTAGTTGTTCCTATTCTTATGTTATTAGTTCTTTTCTCTTACACATGATTCTTTCATTTGTGTTAATAGACTTACATTGAGGACAATGTAAGAATTAAGTGTGGGGGGAATGATTTAGGATTTCTTTTATTTTTGTCTACTATTTTTTTTTATGAGTTTTTATTATTATTATTATATTTTTTTTTTTAGTGTGTTTTAGTTCCTTTTTAATACAATGATGAGATAATTGCATAAGTCTAAAACATATTTATTAGTGAGAAGATTTTCATGAGAATTGAGCTTGATGTCAACCTTTTTATGAGCCAATGTTAATATGATATGTTGATTGAGAAAGAAGCATGTTTAGACTTAATCTGACTTGTATAATCATTCTTGTGAGTTTTTGAGCCTAAAATGATTGATGCATTATACAAATGAATCTAATTTCTTTCTTGAGTGCTCTTATGATTACATGATTCTCTAGAACTTGCTTTAAACCGTTTGAGACTATATTGATGCATGTGACAACATGAATATGATAGAGGCATTAGGATTTTTAGCCAGGGCGAAACAGCCATCCCTTATTGATGTTCCAAGAGAACACACCCTTAGTGAACCAATTTGAGCCTACATTGAATAAGCTATCTCTTTGGTAACCATAACTTGTCCCTAACCTAAATATACTTATATCTTTACCTTTGTTCCAAAGATGAATTAGCATGTTTTGAGACAAGTTGCAAAGACAAGGAAGATCTATTGAAAATTTGGGTTAGAAACAAGAAATAAGTGTGGGGGGGGAAAGAAAAGAAAAGTCAAGAGAAAAAGAAATGAAATACTGGCAAATACATTCCTATGTAAAAATATATATATATATATATGAATCATCTCTTGAATTTGGGGAAAAAGAAAAAGATGTTACAAAGTTGTTTAGAATGAAGAAAAAGCCCAACATGAATATCCGGCCTAGGTGATTATGTACTTCTAAAGAATATTGAGAAGTTTTACTTGTATGATCTTATTATGTCTCTAAACTTTATGAACTCTTTGGAACCTTTGTGATATCTTTATCCTTTTGTTCTTCAACCACATTACAAACCCCTTGGCCCCATTACAACCTTGATTAAAGACCTCTTGATTCATGAAGTTGTATGATCTAAATAGTGGAGAATAGGTGGACAAGCAAGAATATGGTAGAACTGTTTTCATGAGATTGATTGAGTGTAAACACTTCACCACTACTTTAAAGAGTGAAAATCATGAGGGTATCCCATGTGAGAAGTTGAGATTAAATTTGAACATGCAATATTTTGATTGAGATATGTTATGCTAATATTGGCTTAACTCAAACAATTTACATTCAAGCATGATTTTTTGTGAAATTCTTTAAGCTATTGATTAGTTTATAAGACTTGTTCAAATATTGTATCTAATTTGTATTGAAAGGATTAGGAGTAAATATTTTTAGTATATGTAGTTTATTTATATTTTAGTTTTTCAATGTTTGTGGGTATCGTTCTATTAAACCCTCACGAGACTAAACTCGTCCACTAGGGACACCTAGGGGTTTAAAGGCTTGTGTCACATGCTAAGTGCCACCGTGATTTCCTACGAAAATGGATTAGATTAGATTTTCTTATTTTATTTTTATTGAGTCGTTGCTAGGGACTAGCAACAATCTAAGTGTGGGGGTGTGATAACTCGTATAATTATATAGTTTTTAGTTATGTTTTATTAATGTTTTGTGTCAAATACGAGTTATTATTGTTTAGTCTAATTGTGTTTATGATCTTTTATATTTTTATGTATTTTGGTGTTTTTCACAAGTTTCTTTGAGTGATTTCAGATTACTAGAATTAAGGGCAAATCCAGTTCAGTTTCAGTTCCGACACCTTTTACCGTATCAGCTATATCTCGAGTTTCACTGAAGCAATAAGGCTGAAATTTGTAGCCATGCAAAGCTAAGAGGCATATCTATCTTTTTCATGTTTTACACTTCTTAAAACGAAGTCGTTTTCCCTAGCGAAATCGACCATCAAGTTGGCTGATGTGCAATGACGTCTGTGCTGACATGTTTTCGTATTATGCCCATATCTTCTTATCCACATCAGCAAATGAGCTGATTCCAACGGCTATGGTTCCGTAACTGATAGGGGAACCTTTGTCTAGAAGACCATGTGATCAGATCAGGCCTCCAATATTGAAGAAATCGACCATCAAGGTGGCTGATGTGCAATGACATCTGTGCTGACATGTTTTCGTATTTTGCCCATATCTGCTTAACCACATCAGTAATTGAGCTGATTCCAACGGCTATGGTTCCGTAACTGATAGGGGAACCTTTGTCTAGAAGACCATGTGATCCGATCAGGCCTCCAATATTGACGAAATCGACCATCAAGTTGGCTGATCAAAATCGTCATATACCTACCTTTGAAATTTGTAAAGCTTGTCTCTTGTCATTTAGCCCTCCAAAATGTGTATAAATAGAGGGCCTTGGATGATTGTAAGGGATCATATTGTACATAGGTAGGATATTAGCCATTTTAATAAAATTCTCTAAGTTTTCTTCTTCTTTCTTTTCTCTAGTTTTCTTTCTTTTCTCTAGTTTTCTTTTTCTTTAGAGAGAGCAAGAGGTTGGATAATTAATATTCTTCCTCTTCTTCTTTCTTTCTTTTATTTTCTTCTTAGATTTTCTTTAATTTTATGTTTATGTTTACAATGCCTATGCTAGGCTAAACTTCTATTTGGTTAAGGGTGATTTCAAAGCCCTAGACATGTTTTGTGATTGATTTTCAGATTCTATCTATCATTAATTTTCTATCAAAGTTGCTTATGTTCTTCTACAATAATTGTTCATGATGTTGTCTAGATTTATTTAGGTGTACAACTAGATAGATCTTGATAATTATCTATTGCTAGTTTAGGAGTCTTGATCCGTGTAATTGTCTTGATTTCCTATTCATAAGTGGCAATTTGTGATTAATGATTATGGTCAAGTTTTCAATAATTGCAAAGTGGAACATAACCTAAGTTGAACAATCCGAGCTTATGTGTTTGTTGCTTAGATCAACCTATCTTTCTCATCATAAAGCTGCCATTAAATTGAATTTAGAGAGCTTATTCTAGGTTGTTTAATGGTTAGAGATTAAATAGAGAGCTTGTTCTATTTAACGACAAACTAAGGAAAGATTGGGGTAACAGAGCTTGTTGTTATCTACGGTTGTTAACTTTGATAGTTGGTTGATATTGATAGATCTGAAATTGATTCTTAATGATGTCTAGTGGTGGAGAATGAAACCTTAACCATATTTTTCATATTTGATTCTTCTTACTTATTTGTTTTCTTACTTTTAGTTTGCTTATTTTTTATATTTATTTTTATTGGCTGGTTATACCGCCTAATTTGTATATTAACTTCGTTTTATTTTTATTGGCTGGTTATATCGCCTAATTTAGTATATATATTATTATTGGCTGGTTATACCGCCTAATTTAGTATATATATTTTTATTGGCTGGTTATACCGCCTTGCATCTTATTCTTATTATTTACTTTAGTTTAAATCTGGCTTCAAAAACCCCTTTTCTTTTATTGTTCTTGAATTTAAGTTTTAAACTATTAACTTATAAACTAAAACCCAATCCCTGAGGACTCGACCCTTGCTAACTACTATACTTACAATTTATCTTTTTAGTGCAAGGTTAAATAAGATACACTCTTTTGGGTGCATCAATGATCCTCTACAATCATCCAAGGCCCTCTATTTATACACATTTTGGAGGGCTAAATGACAAGAGACAAGCTTTACAAATTTCAAAGGTAGGTATAATAGGTGGGTGCATTTTTCTAACAATTTTCGTCATATTGTATGACCATTTTGATCAGCCAACTTGATGGTCGATTTTGTCAATCTTGGAGGCCTGATCTGATCACATGGTCTTCTAGAAAAATGTTCCCCTATGAGTTACTGATTCATAGCCGTTGGAATCAGCTCATTTGCTGATGTGTAGAAGAAGATATGGGCAAAATACGAAAACAGGTCAGCACAGACGTCATTGCACATCAGCCAACTTGATGGTCGATTTCTTCAATATTGGAGGCTTTATCGGATCACATGGTATTCTAGACAAATTTTCCCCTACCAGTTAGTGATCCATAGCCGTTGGAATCAGCTCATTTGCTGCTGTGTATCGGACGATATGGTCAAAATGCGAAAACTGCTCAGGACAGACGTCATTGCACATCAGCCAACTTGATGGTTGATTTCGCTAGGGAAAACGACTCCGTTTCAAGAAGTGTAAAACATGAAAAAGATAGATATGCCTCTTAACTTTGCACGGTTAAAATTTCAGCCTTATTGCTTCAGTGAAACTTCAGATATAGCTGATATGGCAAAAGGTGTCGGAACTGGAACTGAACTGGATTTGCCCTTAATTCTAGTAATCTGAAATCACTCAAAGAAACTTGTGAAAAACACCAAATTACATAAAAATATAAAAGATCATAAACACAATTAGACTAAACAATAATAACTCGTATTTGACACAAAACAATAATAAAACATAACTAAAAACTATATAATTATATGAGTTATCACACCCCCACACTTAGATTGTTGCTAGTCCCTAGCAACGACTCAATAAAAATAAAATAAGAAAATCTAATCTAATCCATTTTCGTAGGAAATCACGGTGGCACTTAGCATGTGACACAAGCCTTTAAACCCCTAGGTGTCCCTAGTGGACGAGTTTAGTCTCGTGAGGGTTTACTAGAACGATACCCACAAACATTGAAAAACTAAAATATAAATAAACTACATATACTAAAAATATTTACTCCTATTCCTTTCAATATAAATTAGAGACAATCTTTGAACAAGTCTTATAAACTAATCAATAGCTTAAAGAACTTCACAAAAAATAATGCTTGAATGTAAATTGTTTGAGTTAAGCCAATATTAACATAACATATTTCAATCAAAATAGTGCACATTCAAACTTAATCTCAACTTCTCACATGGGATACTCTCATGATTTTCACTCTTTAAAGTAGTGGTAAAGTGTTTACACTCAATCAATCTCATGAAAATAGTTCTACCATATGCTTGCTTGTCTACCTATTCTCCACTAAAAGATCATGCAACTTCATAAATCAAGAGGTCTTTAATCAAGGTTGTAATGGGGCCAAGAGGTAATAATGTGGTTAAAGAATAAAAAGGAAAAGATATCACAAACATTCCAAAGACTTCATAGAATTTAGAGACAAAATAAGATTTTGCAAATAAAACTTTCTCAATATTCTTTAGAAGTACATAATCACATAGGCTGAATATTTCATGTTGAGCCTTTACTTCATTCTAACCAACTTTCGAACATCTTTTTCTTTTCTTTAACTAGAAGTTCAAGAGATTATTCAAAAAAAATTTTTTTTTTTTTTTTTCACATGGGAATGTATTTGGCAATATTCCCTCTATTTTTCTCTTGACTTTTGCCTTTCTCCTCCCCCACACTTATCTTTTGTTCTAACCCAAATTTTCAAAAAATATCCCTTGTTTTTGCAATATGTCTCAAACATTCTAGTCCATCTTTAGAACAAGGGTAAAGATATAAATGTGTTTAGGCTAGGTGCAAGATGTGGTTACCAAATAAATAGCTTATTCAATGTAGGCTCAAATTGGTTCACTAGAGGGATGTTCTCTTGGAACATCAATAAGGGATGGCTGTTTGGCCCTAGTTAAAAAGTCCTAATGCCTCTATCATATTCATGTTGTTACATGCATCAATATAGTCTCAAAATGGTTTAAAGCAAGTTCTAGAGAATCATGTAATCATAAGAGCACTCAAGAAAGAAATTAGATTGATTTGTATAATGCATCAATCATTATAGGCTCAAAAACTCACAAGGATGATTATACAAGTCAGATTAAGTCTAAACATGCTTCTTTCTCAATCAACATATCATATTAACATTGGCTCATAAAAAGGTTGACATCAAGCTCAATTCTCATGAAAATCTTCTCACTAATAAATCTGTTTTAGACTTATGCAATTCATATCTCATCATTGTATTAAAAAGGAACTAAAACACACTAAAAATAATAATAATAAAGACTCATAAAAAAAATAGTAGACAAAAATAAAAGAAATCCTAAATCATTCCCCCCACACTTAATTCTTACATTGTCCTCAATGTAAGTCTATTAACCCAAATGAAAGAATCATGTGTAAGAGAAAAGAACTAATAACATAAGAATAGGAACAACTAAGACTCAAAACAAAACAAACTCATGCAACCTAAATAATCCTAAAATACTAAACAAAAATTAACAAGTAAACATAAAAAATAAAAATAAAAACAATAAAAATAAAAATAATAAAAGAAAAGGAAAAGGAAAAGAAAGAGAAAGCAAATCTGAATATGGAAGGTTGGCAATTTCTTCTTTAATTGGGTTGCCTTCCCAATTAACACTTGAGTTAGTGTTTTGAATCTAACCAACACCGCTTCTTGGCTTTTTCGGCTTGTCAGGCTCATACATGAAATTTCCCAAATTTATGCGTTTGAGAGGAAGCTTTCTTTGCACAACAGTGGATGCATTCTCCATTACAAGTATTATTCCATCATCCTTGGTGGTGCATATCTCATCGAGGAATGGTGCATCTTTTGGTACTTGTTGAATGACATCCACAAACAAACTGTTTAAGGTTTCCAACGTGTCTTGTTCATGTTCATCCTCCTTGAACTTTGCGAATCTACTAGGAAAAGGTGGAGAAGAAACATTAGTAAAAATTGGAATCTCAAACGTTACCTCAGGTGCCGAAATACTCTTATTTGGATCATTGGCTTCATTATCCTCAAGAATAGAATTCATCTCTAATTTTGTCTCATCCTCATCTTGTTCCTCATTCCTCAAGGTCACAATAGTAGTATTCTCCTTTGGGTTAATCATTGTTTGGGCAGTGAGTTCTTCAGATCTTTGTGCTACCCATCCCACCATACTACTAGTCAATTGGATCATTTGCTTTTCCAAACTCTGGATGCTTGCCCTTGTTTAATGTTGAAATTGCAATGTATCAGTAACAAGAGAATAGACAAGATCTTCTAAAGAAGTACCTGAGTTTTGACTCATATGTGGTGGTTGAAAAAGATCTGGTTCTTGGGACCATGATTGATTGAAGCTAGATGGATGAGTGTAATTGGCATAAGGATCTACTTCTTGGTAATTTTTCGAGTAGCCATAATTAGTATGATCCCACCATCCCTCATGGTAAGTGTTTGAGTAATGATCATACTGTTGGTCTTGGAACACTTGATGGCCTTGACATCCTCCCATGGCCAATTGTTGAACTGGGAAGGTGAGATTGGCTTGTTGATTCTCCATGTTCATGTATGCCACCAACTCTTCAAGTGTTAGATTGCTCAATTCCATCGTTTTTTTTTTTTTTTTTTTTCAAAATTTGATCAGAAAAACCCGTATGTACAAGAAAATAAAACTCATTAGAACTGAAAATAAGAATAAACCAAGTAACAAATAAACTAAAGAAAACAATCCCCGGCAACGGCGCCAAAAACTTGATGCACCCAAAAGAGTGTATCTTATTTAACCTTGCACTAAAAAGATAAATTGTAAGTATAGTAGTTAGCAAGGGTCGAGTCCTCAGGGATTGGGTTTTAGTTTATAAGTTAATAGTTTAAAACTTAAATTCAAGAACAATAAAAGAAAAGGGGTTTTTGAAGCCAGATTTAAACTAAAGTAAATAATAAGAATAAGATGCAAGGCGGTATAACCAGCCAATAAAAATATATATACTAAATTAGGCGGTATAACCAGCCAATATATATACTAAATTAGGCGGTATAACCAGCCAATAAAAATAAAACAAAGTTAATATACAAATTAGGCGGTATAACCAGCCAATAAAAATAAATATACTTTTAAAAATAAGCAAACTAGAAAAGTAAGAAAACAAGTAAGTAAGAAGAATCAAATATGAAAAATATGGTTAAGGTTTCATTCTCCACCACTAGACATCATTAAGAATCAATTTCAGATCTATCAATATCAACCAACTATCAAAGTTAACAACCGTAGATAACAACAAGCTCTGTTACCCCAATCTTTCCTTAGTTTGTCGTTAAATAGAACAAGCTCTCTATTTAATCTCTAACCATTAAACAACCTAGAATAAGCTCTCTAAATTCAATTTAATGGCAGCTTTATGATGAGAAAGATAGGTTGATCTAAGCAACAAACACATAAGCTCGGATTGTTCAACTTAGGTTATGTTCCACTTTGCAATTATTGAAAACTTGACCATAATCATTAATCACAAATTGCCACTTATGAATAGGAAATCAAGACAATTACACGGATCAAGACTCCTAAACTAGCAATAGATAATTATCAAGATCTATCTAGTTGTACACCTAAATAAATCTAGACAACATCATGAACAATTCTTGTAGAAGAACATAAGCAACTTTGATAGAAAATTAATGATAGATAGAATCTGAAAATCAATCACAAAACATGTATAGGGCTTTGAAATCACCCTTAACCAAATAGAAGTTTAGCCTAGCATAGGCATTATAAACATAAACATAAAATTAAAGAAAATCTAAGAAGAAAATAAAAGAAAGAAAGAAGAAGAGGAAGAATATTAATTATCCAACCTCTTGCTCTCTCTAAAGAAAAAGAAAACTAGAGAAAAGAAAGAAAACTAGAGAAAAGAAAGAAGAAGAAAACTTAGAGAATTTTATTAAAATGGCTAATATCCTACCTATGTACAATATGATCCTCTACAATCATCCAAGGCCCTCTATTTATACACATTTTGGAGGGCTAAATGACAAGAGACAAGCTTTACAAATTTCAAAGGTAGGTATAATAGGTGGGTGCATTTTTCTAACAATTTTCGTCATATTGTATGACCATTTTGATCAGCCAACTTGATGGTCGATTTTGTCAATCTTGGATGCCTGATCTGATCACATGGTCTTCTAGAACAATGTTCCCCTATGAGTTACTGATTCATAGCCGTTGGAATCAGCTCATTTTCTGATGTGTAGAAGAAGATATGGGCAAAATACGAAAACAGGTCAGCACAGACGTCATTGCACATCAGCCAACTTGATGGTCGATTTCTTCAATATTGGAGGCTTTATTGGATCACATGGTCTTCTAGACAAATGTTCCCCTACCAGTTAGTGATCCATAGCCGTTGGAATCAGCTCATTTGCTGCTGTGTATCGGACGATATGGTCAAAATGCGAAAACTGCTCAGGACAGACGTCATTGCACATCAGCCAACTTGATGGTTGATTTCGCTAGGGAAAACGACTCCGTTTCAAGAAGTGTAAAACATGAAAAAGATAGATATGCCTCTTAACTTTGCACGGTTAAAATTTCAGCCTTATTGCTTCAGTGAAACTTCAGATATAGCTGATATGGCAAAAGGTGTCGGAACTGGAACTGAACTGGATTTGCCCTTAATTCTAGTAATCTGAAATCACTCAAAGAAACTTGTGAAAAACACCAAATTACATAAAAATATAAAAGATCATAAACACAATTAGACTAAACAATAATAACTTGTATTTGACACAAAACAATAATAAAACATAACTAAAAACTATATAATTATATGAGTTATCATATACCTACCTTTGAAATTTGTAAAGCTTGTCTCTTGTCATTTAGCCCTCCAAAATGTGTATAAATAGAGGGCCTTGGATGATTGTAAGGGATCATATTGGAGATTGGTAGGATATTAGCCATTTTAACAAAATTCTCTAAGTTTTCTTCTTCTTTCTTTTCTCTAGTTTTCTTTTTCTTTAGAAAGAGCAAGAGGTTGGATAATTAATATTCTTCTTCTTCTTCTTTCTTTCTTTTATTTTCTTCTTAGATTCTATTTAATTTTATGTTTATAATGCCTATGCTAGGCTAAACTTCTATTTGGTTAAGGGTGATTTCAAAGCCCTAGACATGTTTTGTGATTGATTTTCAGATTCTATCTATCATTAATTTTCTATCAAAGTTGCTTATGTTCTTCTACAAGAATTGTTCATGATGTTGTCTTGATTTATTTAGGTGTACAACTAGATAGATCTTGATAATTATCTATTGCTAGTTTAGGAGTCTTGATCCGTGTAATTGTCTTGATTTCCTATTCATAAGTGGCAATTTGTGATTAATGATTATGGTCAAGTTTTCAATAATTGCAAAGTGGAACATAACCTAAGTTGAACAATCCGAGCTTATGTGTTTGTTGCTTAGATCAACCTATCTTTCTCATCATAAAGCTGCCATTAAATTGAATTTAGAGAGCTTATTCTAGGTTGTTTAATGGTTAGAGATTAAATAGAGAGCTTGTTCTATTTAACGACAAACTAAGGAAAGATTGGGGTAACAGAGCTTGTTGTTATCTACGGTTGTTAACTTTGATAGTTGGTTGATATTGATAGATCTGAAATTGATTCTTAATGATGTCTAGTGGTGGAGAATGAAACCTTAACCATATTTTTCATATTTGATTCTTCTTACTTACTTGTTTTCTTACTTTTCTAGTTTGCTTATTTTTAAAAGTATATTTATTTTTATTGGCTGGTTATACCGCCTAATTTGTATATTAACTTTGTTTTATTTTTATTGGCTGGTTATACTGCCTAATTTAGTATATATATTTTTATTGGCTGGTTATACCGCCTAATTTAGTATATATATTTTTATTGGCTGGTTATACCGCCTTGCATCTTATTCTTATTATTTACTTTAGTTTAAATCTGATTTCAAAAACCCCTTTTCTTTTATTGTTCTTGAATTTAAGTTTTAAACTATCAACTTATAAACTAAAACCCAATCCCTGAGGACTCGACCCTTGCTAACTACTATACTTACAATTGATATTTTTAGTGCAAGGTTAAATAAGATACACTCTTTTGGGTGCATCAAATTTTTGGCGCCGTTGCCGGGGATTGCTTTCTTTATTTTATTAGTTTATTGGTTTATTCTTATTTTCTGTTCTAATTATTTACTTTCTTATTTTTTTTTATTAGTGAATGTTCCAAGCTCCCGAAGAAGACTTACGACTTAGGAAAATTCGGGAATTTATAACTTCTCACCAACAACCAATCGAGGAGTTGATCCAAAACATCCAAGAGAAGCAAGGAGAGATGGCAGCAGCTGACAACCGAACTCTCAAGGAGCTAGCCGCTCCGGACTTGGGTCAACAACCATTATGCATTGAATATGCTAATCTTGAGGTATGTTTTGAATTAAAATCTGGTTTGATTCATCTTCTCCCAACTTTTCATGGTTTTGCAGGAGAGGATCCAAATAAGCACCTCAAGGAATTCCATGTAGTTTGCTCAAGCATGAGACCAACAGGGGTCACGGAAGAGCAAGTTAAGTTGAGAGCCTTCCCATTCTCTCTAGCTGATTCAGCAAAGGAATGGCTCTACTATCTACCATCCGGGACCATCACTACATGGAATGATTTGAAGAAAGCATTCTTGGAAAGGTATTTCCCAGCATCTAAGGCTGCCAACATTAGGAAAGAGATATGTGGGATTCGGCAATACAACGGAGAGTCCTTATATGAATATTGGGAGAGGTTCAAGAAACTTTATGCATCATGTCCACATCATCAGATAAGTGAACAACTTCTCATCCAATACTTCTATGAAGGTCTCATGCCCATGGAGAGAAGTATGATAGATGCCGCTAGTGGGGGAGCTCTAGTTGATAAGACTCCCAGGGCTGCTAGAACATTAATCTCCAACATGGCAGCCAATTCTCAACAGTTCTCAATGAGACAAGATCCACCACCACAACCCAAGAGAGTTAATGAGGTAAGTATATCATCCCTTGAACAAAAATTTGATAAACTGACTTCTCTTGTTCAACAATTGGCTGTAGGTAAAATACAACAAATAAAGGCTTGTGGCATATGTTCAAACATAGGGCACCAAACTGATATGTGTCCAACACTTCAAGAGGATACCAATGAACATGTGAATGCCATGGGTGGATTTCAGAACCAATCAAGGAAATATGATCCCTACTCAAACACTTACAATCCAGGATGGAGGGATCATCCAAACTTCAATTATGGAGGGAACCAATCACAAACTATTCCTCCACCATTTGACCACAGGCCACCGGGTTTTCAGCAAAGAGTGCAACAACCATACCAAACCCGACAACAACTACCACCCACCCAAAATTCAGGTACTTCTCTTGAAGATCTTGTTAAAGCTCTTTCTACTAATACAATTCAATTTCAACAGGAAACAAAGACAAGTATTCGAAATTTGGAGACTCAAATAGGGCAATTGGCAACAACCATGAGTCAAATGCAAGCAAGGGATTCTGGGAAATTACCTTCCCAAACCATAGTGAATCCAAGAGAGAATGCCAATGCTATAAATTTAAGAAGTGGGAAACAGCTAGAGACACCACAAAATGATAGTGCTCAAGGGGAGAACAATACCATGGCATCCTCTTCACATCCCAACGAGCCACTAAAAAAGGTAATTCCTAAACCATCCTTTCCTTCTTATATAACTCCTCCACCTTTTCCTAGCAGGTTAGCAAAGTCCAAGAAGGAGGAGCAAGAGAAGGAAATTTTGGAAACCTTCCGGAAAGTAGAGGTGAACATTCCTTTACTAGATGCTATCAAGCAAGTGCCAAGATATGCCAAGTTCCTAAAAGAGTTGTGCACATCTAAACGGAAGTTGAAATGGAATGAAAAGGTAAGTGTGGGGGAGAATGTGTCAGCTGTTCTTCAAAAGAAACTCCCACCTAAATGCAAGGATCCAGGTATGTTTACCATTCCTTGTAAGATAGGCAACACCAGGTTTGAGCGTGCTATGCTAGATCTAGGGGCATCTATTAATGTCATGCCATATTCAATTTATGCTTCATTGAATCTAGGACCATTAGAGGAAACCGGTGTTATAATACAACTTGCTGACCGTTCTAACACTTATCCAAGAGGAGTTGTAGAAGACGTTCTTGTACAGGTTAATGAATTGGTTTTTCCCGCTTACTTTTATGTTATTGAGATGGAAGATGAGATGTCTTCTAATCCCACACCTATTCTATTAGGGAGACCATTCTTGAAAACAGCAAGAACTAAAATAGATGTACATAATGGCACTTTAACTATGGAATTTGATGGTGAAATAATTCGCTTTAACATTTTTGAGGCCATGAGATATCCTAGTGATGTGCATTCTGTTTTTAATATTGATATAATTGACTCACTAGTGCAGCAAGCTTATGAGCTAGATGGTGAAGATAGTGTAGAAATAGTCATTAGCAACCATCTCGGAATGGGGAATGCTAAACTAGCCTTGAGTGACCAGGTGGAAGGGGCACTAGAATCTTTACACTCGCTGCAACCTAAAGATGCAAGGTTTGATGTTTCATTTATTGATTTGCCTTTATCTAATGAGAAACTTCTACCTTCCATTTTGCAGGCACCAACTTTAGAATTGAAACCACTACCGAACCACTTGAAATATGTGTTCTTAGGTAAAAAAGACACACTACCGATCATCATTGCCAAAGAGCTCACACCTTTGCAAGAAGAGCGACTTATCCAGGTGCTTAGAGAGCATAAAACAGCAATTGGTTGGACAATTGCTGATATCAAGGGAATAAGCCCATCCATGTGCATGCACCGGATTTTGTTAGAGGAAGGGTCTAAACCAACAAGAGAAGCACAAAGAAGATTGAACCCTCCTATGATGGAGGTTGTGAAAAAGGTGATACTGAAACTCCTAGATGTTGGAGTGATCTATCCTATCTCGGATAGCAAATGGGTGAGCCCAGTCCAAGTGGTTCCAAAGAAATCAGGTGTAACGGTGGTAACAAATAATGAGAATGAACTTGTTCCTACTAGGATTCAAACAGGATGGCGAGTTTGTATTGATTATCGTAAACTTAATTCCACAACTCGCAAAGACCACTTTCCTTTACCTTTTATTGATCAAATGCTTGAAAGGTTAGCTGGCCATTCTCATTATTGTTTTCTTGATGGTTTTTCAGGTTATAATCAGATAGCCATTGCTCCGGAGGACCAAGAGAAAACAACATTCACATGTCCATTTGGTACTTTTGCATACCGGCGTATGCCATTTGGTCTTTGTAATGCACCAGCTACATTCCAAAGGTGTATGGTTAGCATATTTTCAGATTATGTAGAGAACATCATAGAAGTATTTATGGATGATTTTAGTGTCTATGGTGATTCTTTTGATAGATGTCTAGAGAACCTTACACTTGTACTTGAAAGATGCATGGAAACTAACCTTGTTTTGAATTGGGAAAAATGCCACTTTATGGTAGAACAAGGAATAGTTTTGGGCCATGTTATTTCTTCTAGAGGGATAGAGGTTGATAAGTCTAAAATAGATATTATGCATTCTTTACCACCTCCCACAAATGTGAGAGAGGTTCGTTCTTTTCTTGGACATGCAGGTTTCTATAGGAGATTTATCAAAGACTTCTCAAAGATCACATTACCTCTTTGCAAGCTACTACAAAAAGATGTGGTTTTCCACTTTGATGATAAATGCAAAGAGGCGTTTGAAACATTGAAGGGACTCTTGACATCAGCTCCTATCATCCAACCACCAGATTGGAATGTACCTTTTGAAATCATGTGTGATGCTAGTGACTATGCCATTGGAGCTGTTTTGGGCCAACGGGTTGGCAAAGCCTCACATGCCATTTATTATGCCTCCCGAACTCTTAATGATGCTCAATTGAACTATTCCACTACTGAAAAAGAACTTTTGGCTGTTGTATTTGCTTTAGAAAAATTTCGATCTTATTTAATTGGTACTAAAGTAATTGTATATTCTGACCATGCAGCCCTTAAGTACTTGCTCACTAAAAAGGAGGCCAAACCAAGGTTGATTAGATGGATACTTCTCTTACAAGAGTTTGATTTGGAGATAAAAGATAAGAGAGGTAGTGACAACCTGGTTGCGGACCATCTTAGCCGTTTAGTTCATGAAGAGGATGCACTACCCTTGAATGAGAACTTTCCGGATGAGCAACTTCTTTTTATAAGTACAACAACTCCTTGGTATGCTGATATTGTTAATTACTTAGTTACCAAGAAGTTGCCACAAGAGTTGACACAAGCTCAAAGAAATAAGATCAAGAGTGATGCCAAATACTACATATGGGATGATCCTTACCTTTGGAAGCATTGCTCCGATCAGATTATAAGAAGGTGTGTACTCGAAACTGAATTTCAATCTATTCTCACCTTTTGTCACTCTTATGCATGTGGAGGACACTTTGGATCCAAAAGAACAGCCATGAAAGTTCTTGATTCTGGATTTTATTGGCCTACCATATTCAAAGATGCATACCTCTTTTGCAAGTCATGTGATCGTTGCCAAAGAACAGGTAACTTAGGTCCTAGAAATCAAATGCCTCAAACTCCAATACTTATTGTTGAAATTTTTGATGTATGGGGCATGGATTTCATGGGACCTTTTCCTCCTTCTTTTGGTAATCTTTATATTTTACTTGCCGTTGATTATGTTTCAAAGTGGGTGGAAGCAAAATCCACTAGGACTAATGACTCTAAAGTTGTTTCAGATTTTGTCAAGACTAACATCTTGGCTAGGTTTGGAACGCCAAAGGCCATAATCAGCGATAGAGGTACTCACTTTTGCAATAGGACTATGGAAGCACTTTTGAGGAAGTATAACATCACACACAAGGTCTCCACCTCATATCATCCTCAAACTAGTGGGCAAGCTGAAGTGTCAAACCGAGAAGTTAAGTCCATCCTTGAAAAGACAGTTAATCCAAATAGGAAGGATTGGAGTTCACGACTTGATGATGCACTTTGGGCTTATAGGATAGCATATAAGACACCCATTGGTATGTCTCCTTATCGACTTGTTTATGGTAAGCCTTGTCATCTTCCGGTTGAATTGGAACATAAATCATATTGGGCTATCAAACAATGCAACATGGAGATGGATGAGATAGGAAAGAAAAGAAAACTTGACCTACAAGAATTAGAGGAGATAAGGAATGATGCCTATCAGAATTCTAGGATTTACAAGGAAAAGACTAAGGCATTCCATGATAAGATGATATCAAGAAAAGAATTTGTTGTTGGACAAAAAGTTCTTCTCTTCCATTCACGCCTTAAGTTATATCCAGGTAAGTTACGTTCTCGTTGGGTTGGACCTTTTGTTATTACTAATGTATTTACTCATGGTGCAGTTGAAATCCAAAGCCCGAAAACAGATAAGGCATTCAAAGTGAATGGTCATAGATTGAAGCCTTACTATGAGAACTTTCCAATACAAGATGTGGAGGAGTTTCCACTTTTTGAGCCAAAGTATGTTGCATAATAATGGCATGGGTCTAAGTCAAGCTGAGGACAATAAACCAAGCGCTTCTTGGAGAGGCAACCCAAAAGGATGGAGAGCATCTATTATATCAGATTTGCATATTCCTTACTCTCCATCATTCTATCTTTTATTGTTTTTCTTTTCTTTTGTTTAATAGTTCTTTTCTCTTACATATAATTCTTGCATTGGGGGATAATAGCATTACATTGAGGACAATGTAAAAATTATGTGTGGGGGGAAGAATTTAGGATTTTATTTAGAGTGTTTTGTTTTTGAGTCTTTTTATGTTGTTTTTCTTTCTGATCCTTGTTTTGAAAATAACTAGATGTAAATATAATTTTTTTTTTAACCCCGGTTAAATGACGGATAACGGTACTCCGTGATTATTTAAATCGGTTCCATCAGCTACCCACAAAACTGATATTGTATATAAATTTCTCTTCCAATTTCTCTTTCAATTTTTTTCATTCTTTTTTTTCAGGATGGATGATATTCTCACAAGATTGCAGAAACGATTTCCTCCTTTTCCTCGAAATATTTTACTGAAGCTTTACCAAGTTCGACTTGAAAGATTAAGAATGCTTATGCACAAAGGGATTCCTGACGACATACGTTGGATAATTGAAGCCAAGGTACGTGAAGATGAATATCTTCCTGTTTTGCATTTACCAGGTACAGGTAGAAGCACTTTTGCAAAGAAGTGACGAGCAAAGCGCATGAGTTCAAATTGCCACAAATGTGCACGATGGACGTGTAACGGTAAATGTCGTTCTATTGGGATTCCGTCCTCTAATCGAGATGATAAAATTGAATTCATTAAGGATGGACTGAGTAAGGAGAATTTGGGTAATATCCAACTTTCTCTTGAGACGCATCCTAGTGGAGACGTACAAAGAGAAATTCTTGATTTATGGCCGCAATTCCAAAGGGAATGGCAACATCTTGGGAATCTGATGTTAAAAGACCCTGTTTGCCAGCTTGTAAGAAAACTGGATGGGAAGCATATCCTCGACTCATAGAAGGCGTTTAAGCCGTTTCTGGACGTAAAACCAGAGGAAGATGTGAGCCACAATCACAACTACAATAAATGACTTCTCAGCTTTTGGTTTGATTTGCAATAACTTTATTTTGGTTTAATTTACGTGTTGTTCGATTTGTGTAACTATTCTCGTTTTTTTTTATTTGTCTTTTACGGTTGATTTTTTCTTCTCTTTTTGATTTTCTTCCTGAAATCACGCAAAAATCTTTTGTTAGGTTAACATTTTCTTCTGAGAGGTCAGATACACTTTCGGCGACATTATTACTCTTGTCTGATTCACTACTGAGTCCTCTATATATTACACCATTGATAACTCGTATAATTATATAGTTTTTAGTTATGTTTTATTATTGTTTTGTGTCAAATACGAGTTATTATTGTTTAGTCTAATTGTGTTTATGATCTTTTATATTTTTATGTAATTTGGTGTTTTTCACAAGTTTCTTTGAGTGATTTCAGATTACTAGAATTAAGGGCAAATCCAGTTCAGTTCCAGTTCCGACACCTTTTTCCATATCAGCTATATCTGGAGTTTCACTGAAGCAATAACGCTGAAATTTTAACCGTGCAAAGTAAAGAGGCATATCTATCTTTTTCATGTTTTACACTTCTTGAAACGGAGTCGTTTTCCCTAGCGAAATCAACCATCAAATTGGCTGATGTGCAATGACGTCTGTCCTGAGCAGTTTTCGCATTTTGACCATATCGTCCGATACACATCAGCAAATGAGCTGATTGCAACGGCTATGGATCAATAACTGATAGGGGAACATTTGTCTAGAAGACCATGTGATCAGATAAAGCCTCCAATATTGAAGAAATCGACCATCAATTTGGCTGATGTGCAATGACGTCTGTGCTGACCTGTTTTCGTATTTTGCCCATATCTTCTTCTCCACTTCAGCAAATGAGCTGATTCCAACGGCTATGAATCAATAACTCATAGGGGAACATTGTTCTTGAAGACCATGTGATCAGATCAGGCCTCCAAGATTGACAAAATCGACCATCAAGTTGGCTGATCAAAATGGTCATACAATATGACGAAAATTGTTAGAAAAATGCACCCACCTATTATACCTACCTTTGAAATTTGTAAAGCTTGTCTCTTGTCATTTAGCCCTCCAAAATGTGTATAAATAGAGGGCCTTGGATGATTGTAGAGGATCATATTGTACATTGGTAGGATATTAGCCATTGTAATAAAATTCTCTAAGTTTTCTTCTTCTTTCTTTTCTCTAGTTTTCTTTTTTTTTTTTTTTTTTTCTTCTTCTTCTTTCTTTCTTTTATTTCCTTCTTAGATTCTCTTTAATTTTATGTTTATGTTTACAATGCCTATGCTAGGCTAAACTTCTATTTGGTTAAGGGTGATTTCAAAGCCCTAGACATGTTTTGTGATTGATTTTCAGATTCTATCTATCATTAATTTTCTATCAAAGTTGCTTATGTTCTTCTACAAGAATTGTTCATGATGTTGTCTTGATTTATTTAGGTGTACAACTAGATAGATCTTGATAATTATCTATTGCTAGTCTAGGAGTCTTGATCCGTGTAATTGTCTTGATTTCCTATTCATAAATGGCAATTTGTGATTAATGATTATGGTCAAGTTTTCAATAATTGCAAAGTGGAACATAACCTAAGTTGAACAATCCGAGCTTATGTGTTTGTTGCTTAGATCAACCTATCTTTCTCATCATAAAGCTGCCATTAAATTGAATTTAGAGAGCTTATTCTAGGTTGTTTAATGGTTAGAGATTAAATAGAGAGCTTGTTCTATTTAACGACAAACTAAGGAAAGATTGGGATAACAGAGCTTGTTGTTATCTACGGTTGTTAACTTTGATAGTTGGTTGATATTGATAGATCTGAAATTGATTCTTAATGATGTCTAGTGGTGGAGAATGAAACCTTAACCATATTTTTCATATTTGATTCTTCTTACTTACTTGTTTTCTTACTTTTCTAGTTTGCTTATTTTTAAAAGTATATTTATTTTTATTGGCTGGTTATACCGCCTAATTTGTATATTAACTTTGTTTTATTTTTATTGGCTGGTTATACCGCCTAATTTAGTATATATATTTTGATTTGGCTGGTTATACCGCCTAATTTAGTATATATATTTTTATTGGCTGGTTATACCGCCTTGCATCTTATTCTTATTATTTACTTTGGTTTAAATCTGGCTTCAAAAACCCCTTTTCTTTTATTGTTTTCTTTGAACGTAAGTTTTAAACTATTAACTTATAAACTAAAACCCAATCCCTGAGGACTCGACCCTTGCTAATCATTATACTTACAATTGATCTTTTTAGTGCAAGGTTAAATAAGATACACTCTTTTGGGTGCATCAAATTTTTGGCGCCGTTGCCGGGGATTGCTTTCTTTAGTTTATTTGTTACTTGGTTTATTCTTATTTTCAGTTCTAATTAGTTTTATTTTCTTATACATAAAAGTTTTTCTTTTCAAATTTAAAAAAAAAAAAGAAAAACAATGGAATTGAGCAATATAACACTTGAAGAGTTGGTGGCATACATGAACATGGAGAATCAACAAGCCAATCTCACCTCCCTAGTTCAACAATTGGCCATGGGAGGATGTCAAGGCCATCAAGTGTTCCAAGACCAACAGTATGATCATTACTCAAACACTTACCATGAGGGATGGTGGGATCATACTAATTATGGCTACTCGAAAAATTACCAAGAAGTAGATCCTTATGCCAATTACACTCATCCATCTAGCTTCAATCAATCATGGTCTCAAGAACCAGATCTTTTTCAACCACCACATATGACTCAAAACTCAGGTACTTCTTTAGAAGATCTTGTCTATTCTCTTGTTACTGATTCTTTGCAATTTCAACAGGAAACAAGGGCAAGCATCCAGAGTTTGGAAAAGCAAATGAGCCAATTGGCTAGTAGTATGGTGGGATGGGTAGCACAAAGATCTGAAGAACTCCCAGCCCAAACGATGGTTAACTGATAACTCGTATAATTATATAGTTTTTAGTTATGTTTTATTAATGTTTTGTGTCAAATACGAGTTATTATTGTTTAGTCTAATTGTGTTTATGATCTTTTATATTTTTATGTATTTTGGTGTTTTTCACAAGTTTCTTTGAGTGATTTCAGATTACTAGAATTAAGGGCAAATCCAGTTCAGTTTCAGTTCCGACACCTTTTGCTATATCAGCTATATCTCGAGTTTCACTAAAGCAATAAGGCTGAAATTTGTAGTCATGTAAAGCTAATAGGCATATCTATCTTTTTCATGTTTTACACTTCTTAAAACGGAGTCGTTTTCCCTAGCGAAATCGACCATCAAGTTGGCTGATGTGCAATGACGTCTGTGCTGACATGTTTTCGTATTATGCCCATATCTTCTTATCCACATCAGAAAATGAGCTGATTCCAACGTCTATGGTTCCGTAACTGATAGGGGAACCTTTGTCTAGAAGACCATGTGATCAGATCAGGCCTCCAATATTGAAGAAATCGACCATCAAGGTGGCTGATGTGCAATGACGTCTGTGCTGACATGTTTTCGTATTTTGCCCATATCTGCTTAACCACATCAGCAAATGAGCTGATTCCAACGGCTATGGTTTCGTAACTGATAGGGGAACCTTTTTCTAGAAGACCATGTGATCAGATCAGGCCTCCAATATTGACGAAATCGACCAACAAGTTGGCTGATCAAAATCGTCATATACCTACCTTTGAAATTTGTAAAGCTTGTCTCTTGTCATTTAGCCCTCCAAAATGTGTATAAATAGAGGGCCTTGGATGATTGTAGAGAATCATATTGTACATAGGTAGGATATTAGCCATTGTAATAAAATTCTCTAAGTTTTCTTCTTCTTTTTTTTCTCTAGTTTTCTTTTTCTTTAGAAAGAGCAAGAGGTTGGATATTTAATATTCTTCTTCTTCTTCTTTCTTTCTTTCTTTTATTTTCTTCTTAAATTCTATTTAATTTTATGTTTATAATGCCTATGATAGGCTAAACTTCTATTTGGTTAAGGGTGATTTCAAAGCCCTAGACATGTTTTGTGATTGATTTTCAGATTCTATCTATCATTAATTTTCTATCAAAGTTGCTTATGTTCTTCTACAAGAATTGTTCATGATGTTGTCTTGATTTATTTAGGTGTACAACTAGATAGATCTTGATAATTATCTATTGCTAGTTTAGGAGTCTTGATCCGTGTAATTGTCTTGATTTCCTATTCATAAGTGGCAATTTGTGATTAATGATTATGGTCAAGTTTTCAATAATTGCAAAGTGGAACATAACCTAAGTTGAACAATCCGAGCTTATGTGTTTGTTGCTTAGATCAACCTATCTTTCTCATCATAAAGCTGCCATTAAATTGAATTTAGAGAGCCTATTCTAGGTTGTTTAATGGTTAGAGATTAAATAGAGAGCTTGTTCTATTTAACGACAAACTACGGAAAGATTGGGATAACAGAGCTTGTTGTTATCTACGGTTGTTAACTTTGATAGTTGGTTGATATTGATAGATCTGAAATTGATTCTTAATGATGTCTAGTGGTGGAGAATGAAACTTTAACCATATTTTTCATATTTGATTCTTCTTACTTACTTGTTTTCTTACTTTTCTAGTTTGCTTATTTTTAAAAGTATATTTATTTTTATTGGCTGGTTATACCGCCTAATTTGTATATTAACTTTGTTTTATTTTTATTGGCTGGTTATACCGCCTAATTTAGTATATATATTTTCATTGGCTGGTTATACCGCCTAATTTAGTATATATATTTTTATTGGCTGGTTATACCGCCTTGCATCTTATTCTTATTATTTACTTTAGTTTAAATCTGGCTTCAAAAACCCCTTTTCTTTTATTGTTCTTGAATTTAAGTTTTAAACTATTAACTTATAAACTAAAACCCAATCCCTGAGGACTCGACCCTTGCTAACTACTATACTTACAATTTATCTTTTTAGTGCAAGGTTAAATAAGATACACTCTTTTGGGTGCATCAAATTTTTGGCGCCGTTGCCGGGGATTGTTTTCTTTAGTTTATTTGTTACTTGGTTTATTCTTATTTTCAGTTCTAATGAGTTTTATTTTCTTGTACATACGGGTTTTTCTGATCAAATTTTGAAAAAAAAAAAAAAAAAAAACGATGGAATTGAGCAATCTAACACTTGAAGAGTTGGTGGCATACATGAACATGGAGAATCAACAAGCCAATCTCACCTTCCCAGTTCAACAATTGGCCATGGGAGGATGTCAAGGCCATCAAGTGTTCCAAGACCAAGAGTATGATCATTACTCAAACACTTACCATGAGGGATGGTGGGATCATACTAATTATGGCTACTCGAAAAATTACCAAGAAGTAGATCCTTATGCCAATTACACTCATCCATCTAGCTTCAATCAATCATGGTCCCAAGAACCAGATCTTTTTCAACCACCACATATGACTCAAAACTCAGGTACTTCTTTAGAAGATCTTGTCTATTCTCTTGTTACTGATACATTGCAATTTCAACAGGAAACAAGGGCAAGCATCCAGAGTTTGGAAAAGCAAATGATCCAATTGACTAGTAGTATGGTGGGATGGGTAGCACAAAGATCTGAAGAACTCCCTGCCCAAACAATGATTAACCCAAAGGAGAATACTACTATTGTGACCTTGAGGAATGAGGAACAAGATGAGGATGAGACAAAATTAGAGATGAATTCTATTCTTGAGGATAATGAAGCCAATGATCCAAATAAGAGTATTTCGGCACCTGAGGTAACGTTTGAGATTCCAATTTTTACTAATGTTTCTTCTCCACCTTTTCCTAGTAGATTCGCAAAGTTCAAGGAGGATGAACATGAACAAGACA
Source organism: Fremontodendron californicum (assembly GCA_030761205.1). Lineage (NCBI taxonomy): Eukaryota > Viridiplantae > Streptophyta > Magnoliopsida > Malvales > Malvaceae > Fremontodendron > Fremontodendron californicum. The sequence goes on along the minus strand of JAULJL010000010.1, from coordinate 16,512,607 downwards.
CGCTGGAAACCTTAAACAGTTTGTTTGTGGATGTCATTCAACAAGTACCAAAAGATGCACCATTCCTCGATGAGATATGCACCACCAAGGATGATGGAATAATACTTGTAATGGAGAATGCATCCACTGTTGTGCGAAGAAAGCTTCCTCTCAAACGCATAACTTTGGGAAATTTCATGTATGAGCCTGACAAGCCTAAAAAGCCAAGACGGGGTGTTGGTTAGATTCAAAACACTAACTCAAGTGTTAATTGGGAAGGCAGCCCAATTAAAGATGAAATTGCCAACCTTCCATATTCAGATTTGCTTTCTCTTTCTCTTTCTTTTCCTTTTTCTTTTATTATTTTTATTGTTTTTATTTTTATTTCTTATGTTTCTTTGTTAATTGTGTTTACTGTTTTTAAGTTCATTTAGGCTGCATAAGTTTCTTTTGTTTAATAGTTCTTTTCTCTTACATATAATTCTTGCATTGGGGGATAATAGCATTACATTAATGACAATGTAAGAATTATGTGTGGGGGGAAGAATTTAGGATTTTATTTAGAGTGTTTTGTTTTTGAGTCTTTTTATGTTGTTTTTCTTTCTGATCCTTGTGTTGAAAAACACTAGATGTAAATATAATTTTTTTTAACCCCGGTTAAATGGCGGATAACGGTACTCCGTGATTATTTAAATCGGTTCCATCAGCTACCCACAAAACTGATATTGTATATAAATTTCTCTTTCAATTTCTCTTTCATTTTTTTTTTTCATTTTTTTTCAGGATGGATGATATTCTCACAAGATTGCAGAAACGATTTCCTCCTTTTCCTCGAAATATTTTACTGAAGCTTTAGCAAGTTCGATTTGAAAGATTAAGAATGCTTATGCACAAAGGGATTCCTGGAGACATACGTTGGATAATTGAAGCCAAGGTACGTGAAGATGAATATCTTCCTGTTTTACATTTACCAGGTACAGGTAGAAGCACTTTTGCAAAGAAGCGACGAGCAAAGCGCATGAGTTCAAATTGCCACAAATGTGCATGATGGACGTGTAACGGTAAATGTCGTTCTATTGGGATTCCGTCCTCTAATCGAGATGATAAAATTGAATTCATTAAGGATGGACTGAGTAAGGAGAATTTGGGTAATATCCAACTTTCTCTTGAGACGCATCCTAGTGGAGATGTACAAAGAGAAATTCTTGATTTATGGCCGCAATTCCAAAGGGAATGGCAACATCTTGGGAATCTGATGTTAAAAAACCCTGTTTGCCAGCTTGTAAGAAAACTGGATGGGAAGCATATCCTCGACTCATAGAAGGCGTTTAAGCCGTTTCTGGACGTAAAACCAGAGGAAGATGTGAGCCACAATCACAACTACAATAAATGACTTCTCAGCTTTTGGTTTGATTTGCAATAACTTCATTTAGGTTTAATTTACGTGTTGTTCGATTTGTGTAATTATTCTCGTTTTTTTTTTTATTTGTCTTTTACGGTTGATTTTTCTTCTCTTTTTGATTTTCTTCCTGAAATCACGCAAAAATCTTTTGTTAGGTTAACATTTTCTTCTGACAGGTCAGATACACTTTCGGCGACATTATTACTCTTGTCTGATTCACTACTCAGTCCTCTATATATTACACCATGTAATCATTCTCTTTCAGGCACTCGAAAAAAAGAAAAAAAAATGGAAAGTACTTCGTCCCAACGCATTAAAAAAATTTGTGTTTTTGGAGGTGCTTATCCAGGGAAAAATAACATATTCGCTGATGAAGCCATAAGAGTTGGAGTAATACTTGCCCAACAAAAGATCCAGTTGATTTATGGAGGAGGTAGTACGGGTTTAATGGGAGCAGTCGCTACAGCAGCACACGCTGGAGGAAGTCCAGTTCTAGGAATCGTGCCAAAACTATTCACAAGTTTTTGTGGACCTACTGTGGGTAAGGAAATACAAGTCTGGAGTATCCCTGAACGGATAACAATCATGTACCATTCTGCCGATGCATTCATTGCTTTACCAGGAGGTCTGGGTACATTGGAAGAAATAGCTTGCGTGGCTTCTTGGTCATCTTTGGTCACAAATAAGAAACCCATTGGTTTGCTTAATATTAATGGTTATTTTAGTAATTTGCTTTCATATTTAGATAATGCTGTGGATAATGGATTCATGTTTTCAGAGGCAAGGAGAACCATAATTTCTGCTACAACCATTGAAGATTTACTCAAAAAGCTCCAAGCTTATGAGTATTTATCTGCTACGGTTGTTTCGCAAACGCTCGGAAAAAGAAAAAGAGATATGGACGAGCAAGGAGTGGATTGCACTTTGTCTTTGTGACATTATCTAACATTTTGCTTGTTGTGTCTCAGTTATAATAAGTGGTTAGCAACCTCTGCAGGTAATATCTCCTAAATTCTACCTTTAAAATTTGACATTGGGGACAATGTCATATTTTAGTAGGGGGTAAGGGACATATTTTGCTAATTTAAAAAAAAAAAAAAAAAAAAAAATTAAGAAGTATTCATTCTGAACAAGGTCTAAGTAAGGGAGACTTGAGACATACCTTGTCAGTTTGATTTTAATCTTTTTATGTTTACTTGTTAATTTTTGTTTAGTATTTTAGGATTATTTAGGTTGCATGGTTTTGTTTTGTTTTGAGTCTTAGTTGTTCCTATTCCTATGTTATTAGTTCTTTTCTCTTACACATGATTCTTTCATTTGAGTTAATAGACTTACATTGAGGACAATGTAAGAATTAAGTGTGGGGGGAATGATTTAGGATTTCTTTTATTTTTGTCTACTATTTTTTTTATGAGTCTTTATTATTATTATTATTATTATTATTATTATTTTTAGTGTTTTAGTTACTTTCAATACTATGATGAGATATGAATTGCATAAGTCTAAAACAGATTTATTAGTGAGAAGATTTTCATGAGAATTGAGCTTGATGTCAACCTTTTTATGAGCCAATGTTAATATGATATGTTGATTGAGAAAGAAGCATGTTTAGACTTAATCTGACTTGTATAATCATCCTTGTGAGTTTTTGAGCCTATAATGATTGATGCATTATACAAATCAATCTAATGTCTTTCTTGAGTGCTCTTATGATTACAGGATTCTCTAGAACTTGCTTTAAACCGTTTGAGACTATATGGATACATGTGACAACATGAATATGATAGAGGCATTAGGATTTTTAGCCAGAGCCAAACAGCCATCCCTTATTGATGTTCCAAGAGAACACACCCTTAGTGAACCAATTTGAGCCTACATTGAATAAGCTATCTCTTTGGTAACCATAACTTGTCCCTAACCTAAATATACTTATATCTTTACCTTTGTTCCAAAGATGAATTAGCATGTTTTGAGACAAGTTGCAAAGACAAGGGATATTTTTAGTTAAAAATTTGGGTTAGAAACAAGAAATAAGTGTGGGGGGGAAAGAAAAGAAAAGTCAAGAGAAAAAGAAATGAAATACTGGCAAATACATTCCTATGTAAAAATATATATGAATCATCTCTTGAATTTGTGGAAAAAGAAAAAGATGTTACAAAGTCGTTTAGAATGAAGAAAAGGCCCAACATGAATATCCGGCCTAGGTGACTATGTACTTGTAAAGAGTTTTGAGAAGTTTCTTTGTATAATCTTTTTATGTCTCTAAACTTTATGAACTCTTTGGAACCTTTGTGATATCTTTATCCTTTTGTTCTTCAACCACATTACAAACCCCTTGGCCCCATTACAACCTTGATTAAAGACCTCTTGATTTATGAAGTTGCATGATCTTTTAGTGGAGAATAGGTGGACAAGCAAGCATATGGTAGAAGTGTTTTCATGAGATTGATTGAGTGTAAACACTTTACCACTACTTTAAAGAGTGAAAATCAAGAGAGTATCCCATGTGAGAAGTTGAGATTAAATTTGAACATGCAATATTTTGATTGAGATATGTTATGCTAATATTGGCTTAACTCAAACAATTTACATTCAAGCATGATTTTTTGTGAAATTCTTTAAGCTATTGATTAGTTTATAAGACTTGTTCAAATATTGTCTCTAATTTGTATTGAAAGGATTAGGAGTAAATATTTTTAGTATATGCAGTTTATTTATATTTTAGTTTTTCAATGTTTGTGGGTATCGTTCTAGTAAACCCTCACGAGACTAAACTCGTCCACTAGGGACACCTAGGGGTTTAAAGGCTTGTGTCACATGCTAAGTGCCACCGTGATTTCCTACGAAAATGGATTAGATTAGATTTTCTTATTTTATTTTTATTGAGTCGTTGCTAGGGACTAGCAACAATCTAAGTGTGGGGGTGTGATAACTCGTATAATTATATAGTTTTTAGTTATGTTTTATTAATGTTTTGTGTCAAATACGAGTTATTATTGTTTAGTCTAATTGTGTTTATGATCTTTTATATTTTTATGTATTTTGGTGTTTTTCACAAGTTTCTTTGAGTGATTTCAGATTACTAGAATTAAGGGCAAATCCAGTTCAGTTTCAGTTCCGACACCTTTTGCCATATCAGCTATATCTCGAGTTTCACTAAAGCAATAAGGCTGAAATTTGTAGTCATGCAAAGCTAAGAGGCATATCTATCTTTTTCATGTTTTACACTTCTTAAAACGGAGTCGTTTTCCCTAGCGAAATCGACCATCAAGTTGGCTGATGTGCAATGACGTCTGTGCTGACATGTTTTCGTATTATGCCCATATCTTCTTATCCACATCAGCAAATGAGCTGATTCCAACGGCTATGGTTCCTTAACTGATAGGGGAACCTTTGTATAGAAGACCATGTGATCAGATCAGGCCTCCAATATTGAAGAAATCGACCATCAAGGTGGCTGATGTGCAATGACGTCTGTGCTGACATGTTTTCGTATTTTGCCCATATCTGCTTAACCACATCAGAAAATGAGCTGATTCCAACGGCTATGGTTTCGTAACTGATAGGGGAACCTTTTTCTAGAAGACCATGTGATCAGATCAGGCCTCCAATATTGACGAAATCGACCAACAAGTTGGCTGATCAAAATCGTCATATACCTACCTTTGAAATTTGTAAAGCTTGTCTCTTGTCATTTAGCCCTCCAAAATGTGTATAAATAGAGGGCCTTGGATGATTGTAGAGAATCATATTGTACATAGGTAGGATATTAGCCATTGTAATAAAATTCTCTAAGTTTTCTTCTTCTTTCTTTTCTCTAGTTTTCTTTTTCTTTAGAAAGAGCAAGAGGTTGGATAATTAATATTCTTCTTCTTCTTCTTTCTTTCTTTCTTTTATTTTCTTCTTAAATTCTATTTAATTTTATGTTTATAATGCCTATGATAGGCTAAACTTCTATTTGGTTAAGGGTGATTTCAAAGATCTAGACATGTTTTGTGATTGATTTTCAGATTCTATCTATCATTAATTTTCTATCAAAGTTGCTTATGTTCTTCTACAAGAATTGTTCATGATGTTGTCTTGATTTATTTAGGTGTACAACTAGATAGATCTTGATAATTATCTATTGCTAGTTTAGGAGTCTTGATCCGTGTAATTGTCTTGATTTCCTATTCATAAGTGGCAATTTGTGATTAATGATTATGGTCAAGTTTTCAATAATTGCAAAGTGGAACATAACCTAAGTTGAACAATCCGAGCTTATGTGTTTGTTGCTTAGATCAACCTATCTTTCTCATCATAAAGCTGCCATTAAATTGAATTTAGAGAGCTTATTCTAGGTTGTTTAATGGTTAGAGATTAAATAGAGAGCTTGTTCTATTTAACGACAAACTAAGGAAAGATTGGGATAACAGAGCTTGTTGTTATCTACGGTTGTTAACTTTGATAGTTGGTTGATATTGATAGATCTGAAATTGATTCTTAATGATGTATAGTGGTGGAGAATGAAACCTTAACCATATTTTTCATATTTGATTCTTCTTACTTACTTGTTTTCTTACTTTTCTAGTTTGCTTATTTTTAAAAGTATATTTATTTTTATTGGCTGGTTATACCGCCTAATTTGTATATTAACTTTGTTTTATTTTTATTGGCTGGTTATACCGCCTAATTTAGTATATATATTTTCATTGGCTGGTTATACCGCCTAATTTAGTATATATATTTTTATTGGCTGGTTATACCGCCTTGCATCTTATTCTTATTATTTACTTTAGTTTAAATCTGGCTTCAAAAACCCCTTTTCTTTTATTGTTCTTGAATTTAAGTTTTAAACTATTAACTTATAAACTAAAACCCAATCCCTGAGGACTCGACCCTTGCTAACTACTATACTTACAATTTATCTTTTTAGTGCAAGGTTAAATAAGATACACTCTTTTGGGTGCATCCTTAACCCAAAAGAGAATGCTACTATTGTGACCTTGAAGAATGAGGAACAAGATGAGGATGAAACAAAATTAGAGATGGATTCTATTCTTGAGGATAATGAAGCCAAAGATCCAAATAAGAGTATTTCGGCACCTGAGGTAACGTTTAAGGTTTCACTTTTTGCTAATGTTTCTTCTCCACCTTTTCCTAGTAGATTTGCAAAGTTCAAGGAGGAAGAACATGAACAACACATGCCGGAAACCTTAAACAACTTGTTTGTGGAGGTCATTCAACAAGTATCAAAATATGCTCCATTCCTCGATGACATATGCACCACAAAGGATGATGGAATAATACTTGTAATGGAGAATGCATCCACTGTTGTGCAAAGAAAGCTTCCTCTCAAACGCATAAATTTGGGAAATTTCATGTATGAGCCTGATAAGCCCAAAATGCCAAGAAGGGGTGTTGGTTAGGTTCAAAACACTAAATCAAGTGCTAATTGGGGGAGGCAGCCTAATTAGTGAAAGCATTGCCAAACTGCCATCCTCAGATTTGCTCTCTTTTTCTTTATCTTTTTCTTATGTTTCTTTGCTAATTGTGTTTAGTGTTTCTAAGTTCATTTAGGCTGCATAAGTTTTAATTTTGTTTATTAGTTCTTTTCACTTACACATGATTCTTTCATTTGGGATTAATAGCAGTACATTAATGACAATGTAAGAATTATGTGTGGGGGGAAGAATTTAGGATTTTATTTAGAGTGTTTTGTTTTTGTGTCTTTTTATGTTGTTTTTCTTTCTGATCCTTGTTTTGAATATAACTAGATGTAAATATAATTTTTATTTTTTTTTAACCCCGGTTAAATGGCGGATAACGGTACTCCGTGATTATTTAAATCGGTTCCATCAGCTACCCACAAAACTGATATTGTATATAAATTTCTCTTCCAATTTCTCTTTCAATTTTTTTTCATTTTTTTTTCAGGATGGATGATATTCTCACAAGATTGCAGAAACGATTTCCTCATTTTCCTCGAAATATTTTACTGAAGCTTTACCAAGTTCGATTTGAAAGATTAAGAATGCTTATGCACAAAGGGATTCCTGGAGACATACGTTGGATAATTGAAGCCAAGGTACGTGAAGATGAATATCTTCCTGTTTTGCATTTACCAGGTACAGGTAGAAGCACTTTTGCAAAGAAGCGACGAGCAAAGCGCATGAGTTCAAATTGCCACAAATGTGCACGATGGACGTGTAACGGTAAATGTCGTTCTATTGGGATTCCGTCCTCTAATCGAGATGATAAAATTGAATTCATTAAGGATGGACTGAGTAAGGAGAATTTGGGTAATATCCAACTTTCTCTTGAGACGCATCCTAGTGGAGACGTACAAAGAGAAATTCTTGATTTATGGCCGCAATTCCAAAGGGAATGGCAACATCTTGGGAATCTGATGTTAAAAGACCCTGTTTGCCAGCTTGTAAGAAAACTGGATGGGAAGCATATCCTCGACTCATAGAAGGCGTTTAAGCCGTTTCTGGACGTAAAACCAGAGGAAGATGTGAGCCACAATCACAACTACAATAAATGACTTCTCAGCTTTTGGTTTGATTTGCAATAACTTTATTTCGGTTTAATTTACGTGTTATTCGATTTGTGTAATTATTCTCATTTTTTTTATTTGACTTTTACGGTTGATTTTTCTTCTCTTTTTGATTTTCTTCCTGAAATCACGCAAAAATCTTTTGTTAGGTTAACATTTTCTTCTGACAGGTCAGATACACTTTCGGCGACATTATTACTCTTCTCTGATTCACTACTCAGTCCTCTATATATTGCACCATGTACTCATTCTCTTTCAGGCACTCGAAAAAAAAATGAAAAAAAAAAAAGAAAAAAAAATGGAAAGTACTTCGTCCCAACGCATTAAAAAAATTTGTGTTTTTGGAGGTGCTTATCCAGGGAAAAATAACATATTCGCTGATGAAGCCATAAGAGTTGGAGTAATACTTGCCCAACAAAAGATCCAGTTGATTTATGGAGGCGGTAGTACGGGTTTAATGGGAGCAGTCGCTACAGCAGCACACGCCGGAGGAAGTCCAGTTCTAGGAGTCGTGCCAAAACTATTCACAGGTTTTTGTGGACCTACCGTGGGTAAGGAAATACAAGTCTGGAGTATCCCTGAACGGATAACAATCATGTACCATTCTGCCGATGCATTCATTGCTTTACCAGGAGGTCTGGGTACATTGGAAGAAATAGCTTGCGTGGCTTCTTGGTCATCTTTGGTCACAAATAAGAAACCCATTGGTTTGCTTAATATTAATGGTTATTTTAGTAATTTGCTTTCATATTTAGATAATGCTGTGGATAATGGATTCATGTTTTCAGAGGCAAGGAGAACCATAGTTTCTGCTACAACCATTGAAGATTTACTCAAAAAGCTCCAAGCTTATGAGTATTTATCTGCTACGGTTGTTTCACAAGCGCTCGGAAAAAGAAAAAGAGATATGGACGAGCAAGGAGTGGATTGCACTTTGTCTTTGTGACATTATCTAACATTTTGTTTGTTGTGTCTCAGTTATAATAAGTGGTTAGCAACCTCTACAGGTAATATCTCCTAAATTTTACCTTCTTAAAAAAAAAAGTTTGTTGTGTTTTAAGCAATTTAGAAGTATTCATTCTGAACAAGGTCTGAGTAAGGGAGACTTGAGACATACCTTGTCAGTTTGATTTCTTCTTTTCAAAAAAAAAAAAAAGTTTGTTGTGTTTTAAGCAATTTAGAAGTATTCATTCTGAACAAGGTCTGAGTAAGGGAGACTTGAGACATATCTTGTCAGTTTGATTTTAATCTTTTTATGTTTACTTGTTAATTTTTGTTTAGTATTTTAGGATTATTTAAGTTGCATGGTTTTGTTTTGTTTTGAGTCTTAGTTATTCCTATTCTTATGTTATTAGTTCTTTTCTCTTACACATGATTCTTTCATTTGTGTTAATAGACTTACATTGAGGACAATGTAAGAATTAAGTGTGGGGGGAATGATTTAGGATTTCTTTTATTTTTGTCTACTATTTTTTTTTTTGAGTCTTTATTATTATTATTTTTAGTGTGTTTTAGTTCCTTTTTAATACAATGATGAGATATAAATTGCATAGGTCTAAACTGGTTACTAGTGAGAAGATTTTCATGAGAATTAAGCTTGATACTAATTTTTATGAGCCAATGTTAATATGATATGTTGATTGAGAAAGAAGCATGTTTAGACTTAAAACTGACTTGTATAATCATCATTGTGAGTTTTTGAGCCTAAAATGATTGATGCATTATACAAATCAATCTAATTTCTTTCTTGAGTGCTCTTATGATTACATGATTCTCTAGAACTTGCGTTAAACCGTTTGAGACTATATTGATGCATGTGACAACATGAATATGATAGAGGCATTAGGATTTTTAGCCAGGGCCAAACAGCCATCCCTTATTGATGTTCGAAGAGAACACACCCTTAGTGAACCAATTTGATCCTACATTGAATAAGCTATCTCTTTGGTAACCATAACTTGTCCCTAACCTAAATATACTTATATCTTTACCTTTGTTCCAAAGATGAATTAGCATGATTTGAGACAAGTTGCAAAGACAAGGGATATTTTTAGTTAAAAATTTGGGTTAGAAACAAGAAATAAGTGTGGGGGGAAAAGAAAAGAAAAGTCAAGAGAAAAAGAAATACTGGCAAATACATTCCTATGTAAAAAAAAAAAAAATATGAATCATCTCTTGAATTTGTGGAAAAAGAAAAAGATGTTACAAAGTTGTTTAGAATGAAGAAAAGGCCCAACATGAATATCCGGCCTAGGTGACTATGTACTTGTAAAGAGTTTTGAGAAGTTTCTTTGTATAATCTTTTTATGTCTCTAAACTTTATAAACTCTTTGGAACCTTTGTGATATCTTTATCCTTTTGTTCTTCAACCACATTACAAACCCCTTGGCCCCATTACAACCTTGATTAAAGACCTCTTGATTCATGAAGTTGTATGATCTAAATAGTGGAGAATAGGTGGACAAGCAAGCATATGGTAGAAGTGTTTTCATGAGATTGATTGAGTGTAAACACTTTACCACTACTTTAAAGAGTGAAAATCAAGAGAGTATCCCATGTGATAAGTTGAGATTAAGTTTGAATATGCACTATTTTGATTGAAATATGTTATGTTAATATTGGCTTAACTCAAACTATTTACATTCAAGCAAGATTTTTTGTGAATTTCTTTAAGCTATTGATTAGTTTTTAAGACTTGTCCAATGATTATCTCAAATTTATATTGGAAGGATTAGTTATAATTATTATTTTTAGTTTTTCTTATGTTTTCAATGTTTGTGGGTATCGTCCTAGTAAACCCTCACGAGACTAAACTCGTCCACTAGGGACACCTAGGGGTTTAAAGGCTTGTGTCACATGCTAAGTGCCACCGTGATTTCCTACGAAAATGGATTAGATTAGATTTTCTTATTTTATTTTTATTGAGTCGTTGCTAGGGACTAGCAACAATCTAAGTGTGGGGGTGTGATAACTCGTATAATTATATAGTTTTTAGTTATGTTTTATTATTGTTTTGTGTCAAATACGAGTTATTATTGTTTAGTCTAATTGTGTTTATGATCTTTTATATTTTTATGTAATTTGGTGTTTTTCACAAGTTTCTTTGAGTGATTTCAGATTACTAGAATTAAGGGCAAATCCAGTTCAGTTCCAGTTCCGACACCTTTTGCCATATCAGCTATATCTGGAGTTTCACTGAAGCAATAAGGCTGAAATTTTAACCGTGCAAAGTAAAGAGGCATATCTATCTTTTTCATGTTTTACACTTCTTGAAACGGAGTCGTTTTCCCTAGCGAAATCAACCATCAATTTGGCTGATGTGCAATGACGTCTGTCCTGAGCAGTTTTCGCATTTTGACCATATCGTCCGATACACATCAGAAAATGAGCTGATTCCAACGGCTATGGATCAATAACTGATAGGGGAACATTTGTCTAGAAGACCATGTGATCAGATAAAGCCTCCAATATTGAAGAAATCGACCATCAATTTGGCTGATGTGCAATGACGTCTGTGCTGACCTGTTTTCGTATTTTGCCCATATCTTCTTCTCCACATCAGCAAATGAGCTGATTCCAACGGCTATGAATCAATAACTCATAGGGGAACATTTTTCTAGAAGACCATGTGATCAGATCAGGCATCCAAGATTGACAAAATCGACCATCAAGTTGGCTGATCAAAATGGTCATACAATATGACGAAAATTGTTAGAAAAATGCACCCACCTATTATACCTACCTTTGAAATTTGTAAAGCTTGTCTCTTGTCATTTAGCCCTCCAAAATGTGTATAAATAGAGGGCCTTGGATGATTGTAGAGGATCATATTGTACATTGGTAGGATATTAGCCATTGTAATAAAATTCTCTAAGTTTTCTTCTTCTTTCTTTTCTCTAGTTTTCTTTTTTTTTTATTTTATTTTCTTCTTCTTCTTTCTTTCTTTTATTTCCTTCTTAGATTCTCTTTAATTTTATGTTTATGTTTACAATGCCTATGCTAGGCTAAACTTCTATTTGGTTAAGGGTGATTTCAAAGCCCTAGACATGTTTTGTGATTGATTTTCAGATTCTATCTATCATTAATTTTCTATCAAAGTTGCTTATGTTCTTCTACAAGAATTGTTCATGATGTTGTCTTGATTTATTTAGGTGTACAACTAGATAGATCTTGATAATTATCTATTGCTAGTCTAGGAGTCTTGATCCGTGTAATTGTCTTGATTTCCTATTCATAAGTGGCAATTTGTGATTAATGATTATGGTCAAGTTTTCAATAATTGCAAAGTGGAACATAACCTAAGTTGAACAATCCGAGCTTATGTGTTTGTTGCTTAGATCAACCTATCTTTCTCATCATAAAGCTGCCATTAAATTGAATTTAGAGAGCTTATTCTAGGTTGTTTAATGGTTAGAGATTAAATAGAGAGCTTGTTCTATTTAACGACAAACTAAGGAAAGATTGGGATAACAGAGCTTGTTGTTATCTACGGTTGTTAACTTTGATAGTTGGTTGATATTGATAGATCTGAAATTGATTCTTAATGATGTCTAGTGGTGGAGAATGAAACCTGATGCACCCAAAAGAGTGTATCTTATTTAACCTTGCACTAAAAAGATAAATTGTAAGTATAGTAGTTAGCAAGGGTCGAGTCCTCAGGGATTGGGTTTTAGTTTATAAGTTAATAGTTTAAAACTTAAATTCAAGAACAATAAAAGAAAAGGGGTTTTTGAAGCCAGATTTAAACTAAAGTAAATAATAAGAATAAGATGCAAGGCGGTATAACCAGCCAATAAAAATATATATACTAAATTAGGTGGTATAACCAGCCAATAAAAATATATATACTAAATTAGGCGGTATAACCAGCCAATAAAAATAAAACAAAGTTAATATACAAATTAGGCGGTATAACCAGCCAATAAAAATAAATATAAAAAATAAGCAAACTAAAAGTAAGAAAACAAATAAGTAAGAAGAATCAAATATGAAAAATATGGTTAAGGTTTCATTCTCCACCACTAGACATCATTAAGAATCAATTTCAAATCTATCAATATCAACCAACTATCAAAGTTAACAACCGTAGATAACAACAAGCTCTGTTACCCCAATCTTTCCTTAGTTTGTCGTTAAATAGAACAAGCTCTCTATTTAATCTCTAACCATTAAACAACCTAGAATAAGCTCTCTAAATTCAATTTAATGGCAGCTTTATGATGAGAAAGATAGGTTGATCTAAGCAACAAACACATAAGCTCGGATTGTTCAACTTAGGTTATGTTCCACTTTGCAATTATTGAAAACTTGACCATAATCATTAATCACAAATTGCCACTTATGAATAGGAAATCAAGACAATTACACGGATCAAGACTCCTAAACTAGCAATAGATAATTATCAAGATCTATCTAGTTGTACACCTAAATAAATCTAGACAACATCATGAACAATTCTTGTAGAAGAACATAAGCAACTTTGATAGAAAATTAATGATAGATAGAATCTGAAAATCAATCACAAAACATGTCTAGGGCTTTGAAATCACCCTTAACCAAATAGAAGTTTAGGCTAGCATAGGCATTATAAACATAAACATAAAATTAAAGAAAATCTAAGAAGAAAATAAAAGAAAGAAAGAAGAAGAGGAAGAATATTAATTATCCAACCTCTTGCTCTCTCTAAAGAAAAAGAAAACTAGAGAAAAGAAAGAAAGCTAGAGAAAAGAAAGAAGAAGAAAACTTAGAGAATTTTATTAAAATGGCTAATATCCTACCTATGTACAATATGATCCCTTACAATCATCCAAGGCCCTCTATTTATACACATTTTGGAGGGCTAAATGACAAGAGACAAGCTTTACAAATTTCAAAGGTAGGTATATGACGATTTTGATCAGCCAACTGGATGGTCGATTTCGTCAATATTGGAGGCCTGATCTGATCACATGGTCTTCTAGACAAAGGTTCCCCTATCAGTTACGGAACCATAGCCGTTGGAATCAGCTCATTTGCTGATGTGGTTAAGCAGATATGGGCAAAATACGAAAACATGTCAGCACAGACGTCATTGCACATCAGCCACCTTGATGGTCGATTTCTTCAATATTGGAGGCCTGATCTGATCACATGGTCTTCTAGACAAAGGTTCCCCTATCAGTTACGGAACCATAGCCGTTGGAATCAGCTCATTTGCTGATGTGGTTAAGCAGATATGGGCAAAATACGAAAACACGTCAGCACAGACGTCATTGCACATCAGCCACCTTGATGGTCGATTTCGCTAGGGAAAAAGACTCCTTTTTAAGAAGTGTAAAACATGAAAAAGATAGATATGCCTCTTAGCTTTGCATGGCTACAAATTTCAGCCTTATTGCTTCAGTGAAACTCGAGATATAGCTGATATGGTAAAAGGTGTCGGAACTGAAACTGAACTGGATTTGCCCTTAATTCTAGTAATATGAAATCACTCAAAGAAACTTGTGAAAAACACCAAAATACATAAAAATATAAAAGATCATAAACACAATTAGACTAAACAATAATAACTCGTATTTGACACAAAACATTAATAAAACATAACTAAAAACTATATAATTATACGAGTTATCAAAACCTTAACCATATTTTTCATATTTGATTCTTCTTACTTACTTGTTTTCTTACTTTTGTAGTTTGCTTATTTTTAAAAGTATATTTATTTTTATTGGCTGGTTATACCGCCTAATTTGTATATTAACTTTGTTTTATTTTTATTGGCTGGTTATACCGCCTAATTTAGTATATATATTTTGATTTGGCTGGTTATACCGCCTAATTTAGTATATATATTTTTATTGGCTGGTTATACCGCCTTGCATCTTATTCTTATTATTTACTTTGGTTTAAATCTGGCTTCAAAAACCCCTTTTCTTTTATTGTTTTCTTTGAACGTAAGTTTTAAACTATTAACTTATAAACTAAAACCCAATCCCTGAGGACTCGACCCTTGCTAATCATTATACTTACAATTGATCTTTTTAGTGCAAGGTTAAATAAGATACACTCTTTTGGGTGCATCAACCATGTACTCATTCTCTTTCAGGCACTCGAAAAAAAAAATGGAAAGTACTTCATCCCAGCGCATTAAAAAAATTTGTGTCTTTGGAGGTGCTTATCCAGGAAAAAATAACATATTCGCTGATGAAGCCATAAGAGTTGGAGTAATACTTGCCCAACAAAAGATCCACTTGATTTATGGAGGCGGTAGTACGGGTTTAATGGGAGCAGTCGCTACAGCAGCACACGCCGGAGGAAGTCCAGTTCTAGGAATCGTGCCAAAACTATTCACAAGTTTTTGTGGACCTACCGTGGGTAAGGAAATACAAGTCTGGAGTGTCCCTGAACGGATAACAATCATGTACCATTCTGCCGATGCATTCATTGCTTTACCAGGAGGTCTGGGTACATTGGAAGAAATAGCTTGCGTGGCTTCTTGGTCATCTTTGGTCACAAATAAGAAACCCATTGGTTTGCTTAATATTAATGGTTATTTTAGTAATTTGCTTTTATATTTAGATAATGCTGTGGATAATGGATTCATGTTTTCAGAGGCAAGGAGAACCATAATTTCTGCTACAACCATTGAAGATTTACTTAAAAAGCTCCAAGCTTATGAGTGTTTATCTGCTACGGTTGTTTCGCAAACGCTCGGAAAAAGAAAAAGAGATATGGACGAGCAAGGAGTGGATTGCACTTTGTCTTTGTGACATTATCTAACATTTTGCTTGTTGTGTCTCAGTTATAATAAGTGGTTAGCAACCTCTGCAGGTAATATCTCCTAAATTCTACCTTTAAAATTTGACATTGGGGACAATGTCATATTTTAGTAGGGGGTAAGGGACATATTTTGCTAATTTAAAAAAAAAAAATTAAGAAGTATTCATTCTGAACAAGGTCTGAGTAAGGGAAACTTGAGACATACATTGTCAGTTTGATTTCTTCTTTTCAAAAAAAAAAAAAAAAAAAAAAAAGAGTTTGTTGTCTTTTAAGCAATTTAGAAGTATTCATTCTGAACAAGGTCTGAGTAAGGGAGACTTGAGACATACCTTGTCAGTTTGATTTTAATCTTTTTATGTTTACTTGTTAATTTTTGTTTAGTATTTTAGGATTATTTAGGTTGCATGGTTTTGTTTTATTTTGAGTCTTAGTTGTTCCTATTCTTATGTTATTAGTTCTTTTCTCTTACACATGATTCTTTCATTTGAGTTAATAGACTTACATTGAGGACAATGTAAGAATTAAGTGTGGGGGGGAATGATTTAGGATTTCTTTTATTTTTGTCTACTATTTTTTTTTCTTTATTATTATTATTATTTTTTTTTGTGAGTTTTAGTTCCTTTTTAATACAATGATGAGATATGAATTGCATAAGTCTAAAACAGATTTATTAGTGAGAAGATTTTCATGAGAATTGAGCTTGATGTCAACCTTTTTATGAGCCAATGTTAATATAATATGTTGATTGAGAAAGAAACATGTTTAGACTTAATCTGACTTGTATAATCATCCTTGTGAGTTTTTGAGCCTATAATGATTGATGCATTATACAAATCAATCTAATTTCTTTCTTGAGTGCTCTTATGATTACATGATTCTCTAGAACTTGCTTTAAACCGTTTGAGACTATATTGATACATGTGACAACATGAATATGATAGAGGCATTAGGATTTTTAGCCAGGGCCAAACAGCCA
Source organism: Fremontodendron californicum (assembly GCA_030761205.1). Classification (NCBI taxonomy): domain Eukaryota; kingdom Viridiplantae; phylum Streptophyta; class Magnoliopsida; order Malvales; family Malvaceae; genus Fremontodendron; species Fremontodendron californicum. The sequence goes on along the minus strand of JAULJL010000010.1, from coordinate 16,495,954 downwards.
TCCCTTATTGATGTTCCAAGAGAACACACCCTTAGTGAACCAATTTGAGCCTACATTGAATAAGCTATCTCTTTGGTAACCATAACTTGTCCCTAACCTAAATATACTTATATCTTTACCTTTGTTCCAAAGATGAATTAGCATGTTTTGAGACAAGTTGCAAAGACAAGGGATATTTTTAGTTAAAAATTTGGGTTAGAAACAAGAAATAAGTGTGGGGGGAAAAGAAAAGAAAAGTCAAGAGAAAAATAAATGGAATACTGGCAAATACATTCCTATGTAAAAAAAAAAAAATATATGAATCATCTCTTGAATTTGTGGAAAAAGAAAAAGATGTTACAAAGTCGTTTAGAATGAAGAAAAGGCCCAACATGAATATCCGGCCTAGGTGACTATGTACTTGTAAAGAGTTTTGAGAAGTTTCTTTGTATGATCTTTTAATGTCTCTAAACTTTATGAACTCTTTGGAACCTTTGTGATATCTTTATCCTTTTGTTCTTCAACCACATTACAAACCCCTTGGCCCCATTACAACCTTGATTAAAGACCTCTTGATTCATGAAGTTGTATGATCTAAATAGTGGAGAATAGGTGGACAAGCAAGAATATGGTAGAACTGTTTTCATGAGATTGATTGAGTGTAAACACTTCACCACTACTTTAAAGAGTGAAAATCATGAGGGTATCCCATGTGAGAAGTTGAGATTAAATTTGAACATGCAATATTTTGATTGAGATATGTTATGCTAATATTGGCTTAACTCAAACAATTTACATTCAAGCATGATTTTTTGTGAAATTCTTTAAGCTATTGATTAGTTTATAAGACTTGTTCAAATGTTGTCTCTAATTTGTATTGAAAGGATTAGGAGTAAATATTTTTAGTATATGCAGTTTATTTATATTTTAGTTTTTCAATGTTTGTGGGTATCGTTCTAGTAAACCCTCACGAGACTAAACTCGTCCACTAGGGACACCTAGGGGTTTAAAGGCTTGTGTCACATGCTAAGTGCCACCGTGATTTCCTACGAAAATGGATTAGATTAGATTTTCTTATTTTATTTTTATTGAGTCGTTGCTAGGGACTAGCAACAATCTAAGTGTGGGGGTGTGATAACTCGTATAATTATGTAGTTTTTAGTTATGTTTTATTATTGTTTTGTGTCAAATACGAGTTATTATTGTTTAGTCTAATTGTGTTTATGATCTTTTATATTTTTATGTATTTTGGTGTTTTTCACAAGTTTCTTTGAGTGATTTCAGATTACTAGAATTAAGGGCAAATCCAGTTCAGTTCCAGTTCCGACACCTTTTGCGATATCAGCTATATCTCGAGTTTCACTGAAGCAATAAGGCTGAAATTTGTAGCCATGCAAAGCTAAGAGGCATATCTATCTTTTTCATGTTTTACACGTCTTGAAACGGAGTCGTTTTCCCTAGCGAAATCGACCATCAAGTTGGATGATGTGCAATGACGTCTGTGCTGACCTGTTTTCGTATTATGCCCATATCTTCTTATCCACATCAGCAAATGAGCTGATTCCAACGGCTATGGATCAGTAACTGATAGGGTAACATTTTTCTAGAAGACCATGTGATCAGATAAGGCCTCCAAAATTGACAAAATCGACCATAAAGTTGGCTGATCAAAATCGTCATATATGACGAAAATTGTTAGAAAATGCACCCACCTATTATACCTACCTTTGAAATTTGTAAAGCTTGTCTCTTGTCATTTAGCCCTCCAAAATGTGTATAAATAGAGGGCCTTGGATGATTGTAAGGGATCATATTGGAGATTGGTAGGATATTAGCCATTTTAACAAAATTCTCTAAGTTTTCTTCTTCTTTCTTTTCTCTAGTTTTCTTTTTCTTTAGAAAGAGCAAGAGGTTGGATAATTAATATTCTTCTTCTTCTTCTTTCTTTCTTTTATTTTCTTCTTAGATTCTATTTAATTTTATGTTTATAATGCCTATGCTAGGCTAAACTTCTATTTGGTTAAGGGTGATTTCAAAGCCCTAGACATGTTTTGTGATTGATTTTCAGATTCTATCTATCATTAATTTTCTATCAAAGTTGCTTATGTTCTTCTACAAGAATTGTTCATGATGTTGTCTTGATTTATTTAGGTGTACAACTAGATAGATCTTGATAATTATCTATTGCTAGTTTAGGAGTCTTGATCCGTGTAATTGTCTTGATTTCCTATTCATAAGTGGCAATTTGTGATTAATGATTATGGTCAAGTTTTCAATAATTGTAAAGTGGAACATAACCTAAGTTGAACAATCCGAGCTTATGTGTTTGTTGCTTAGATCAACCTATCTTTCTCATCATAAAGCTGCCAATAAATTGAATTTAGAGAGCTTATTCTAGGTTGTTTAATGGTTAGAGATTAAATAGAGAGCTTGTTCTATTTAACGACAAACTAAGGAAAGATTGGGGTAACAGAGCTTGTTGTTATCTACGGTTGTTAACTTTGATAGTTGGTTGATATTGATAGATCTGAAATTGATTCTTAATGATGTCTAGTGGTGGAGAATGAAACCTTAACCATATTTGTCATATTTGATTCTTCTTACTTGTTTTCTTACTTTTCTAGTTTGCTTATTTTTAAAAGTATATTTATTTTTATTGGCTGGTTATACCGCCTAATTTGTATATTAACTTTGTTTTATTTTTATTGGCTGGTTATACCGCCTAATTTAGTATATATATTTTTATTGGCTGGTTATACCGCCTAATTTAGTATATATATTTTTATTGGCTGGTTATACCGCCTTGCATCTTATTCTTATTATTTACTTTAGTTTAAATCTGATTTCAAAAACCCCTTTTCTTTTATTGTTCTTGAATTTAAGTTTTAAACTATCAACTTATAAACTAAAACCCAATCCCTGAGGACTCGACCCTTGCTAACTACTATACTTACAATTGATCTTTTTAGTGCAAGGTTAAATAAGATACACTCTTTTGGGTGCATCACTACTCGAAAAATTACCAAGAAGTAGATCCTTATGCCAATTACACTCATCCATCTAGCTTCAATCAATCATGGTCCCAAGAACCAGATATTTTTCAACCACCACATATGACTCAAAACTCAGGTACTTCTTTAGAAGATCTTGTCGATTCTCTTGTTACTAATACTTTGCAATTTCAACAGGAAACAAGGGCAAGTATCCAGAGTTTGGAAAGGCAAATGAGCCTATTGGCTAGTAGTATGGTGGTATGGGTAGCACAAAGATCTGAAGAACTCTCTACCCAAACGATGATTAACCCAAAGGAGAATGCTACTATTGTGACCTTGAGGAATGAGGAACAAGATGAGGGATGAGACAAAATTAGAGATGAATTCTATTCTTGAGGATAATGAAGCCAATGATCCAAATAAGAGTATTTCGGCACCTGAGGTAACGTTTGAGATTCCAATTTTTACTAATGTTTCTTCTCCACCTTTTCCTAGTAGATTCGCAAAGTTCAAGGAGGATGAACATGAAGAAGACACGCTGGAAACCTTAAACAGTTTGTTTGTGGATGTCATTCAACAAGTACCAAAAGATGCACCATTCCTCGATGAGATATGCACCACCAAGGATTATGGAATAATACTTGTAATGGAGAATGCATCCACTGTTGTGCAAAGAAAGCTACCTCTCAAACGCATAAATTTGGGAAATTTCATGTATGAGCCTGACAAGCCTAAAAAGCCAAGAAGGGGTGTTGGTTAGATTCAAAACACTAACTCAAGTGTTAATTGGGAAGGCAGCCCAATTAAAGATGAAATTGCCAACCTTCCATATTCAGATTTGCTTTCTCTTTCTCTTTCTTTTCCTTTTTCTTTTATTATTTTTATTTCTTATGTTTCTTTGTTAATTGTGTTTACTGCTTTTCAATTCATTTAGGCTGCATAAGTTTCTTTTGTTTAATAGTTCTTTTCTCTTACATATAATTCTTGCATTGGGGGACAATAGCATTACATTAATGACAATGTAAAAATTATGTGTGGGGGGGAGAATTTAGGATTTTATTTAGAGTGTTTTATTTTTGAGTCTTTTTATGTTGTTTTTTTTTTTGATCCTTGTTTTGAAAATAACTAGATGTAAATATAATTTTTATTTTTTTTAACCCCGGTTAAATGGCGGATAACGGTACTCCGTGATTATTTAAATCGGTTCCATCAGCTACCCACAAAACTGATATTGTATATAAATTTCTCTTCCAATTTCTCTTTCAATTTTTGTTCGTTTTTTTTCAGGATGGATGATATTCTCACAAGATTGCAGAAATGATTTCCTCCCTTTCCTCGAAATATTTTACTGAAGCTTTACCAAGTTCGATTTGAAAGATTAAGAATGCTTATGCACAAAGGGATTCCTGGAGACATACGTTGGATAATTGAAGCCAAGGTACGTGAAGATGAATATCTTCCTGTTTTGCATTTACCAGGTACAGGTAGAAGCACTTTTGCAAAGAAGCGACGAGCAAAGCGCATGAGTTCAAATTGCCACAAATGTGCACGATGGACGTGTAACGGTAAATGTCGTTCTATTGGGATTTCTTCCTCTAATCGAGATGATAAAATTGAATTCATTAAGGATGGACTGAGTAAGGAGAATTTGGGTAATATCCAACTTTCTCTTGAGACGCATCCTAGTGGAGACGTACAAAGAGAAATTCTTGATTTATGGCCGCAATTCCAAAGGGAATGGCAACATCTTGGGAATCTGATGTTAAAAGACCCTGTTTGCCAGCTTGTAAGAAAACTGGATGGGAAGCATATCCTCGACTCATAGAAGGCGTTTAAGCCGTTTCTGGACATAAAACCAGAGGAAGATGTGAGCCACAATCACAACTACAATAAATGACTTCTCAGCTTTTGGTTTGATTTGCAATAACTTTATTTTGTTTTAATTTACGTGTTGTTCGATTTGTGTAATTATTCTCGTTTTTTTTATTTGTCTTTTACGGCTGATTTTTTCTTCTCTTTTTGATTTTCTTCCTGAAATCACGCAAAAAAATCTTTTGTTAGGTTAACATTTTCTTCTGACAGGTCAGATACACTTTCGGCGACATTATTACTCTTGTCTGATTCACTACTCAGTCCTCTATATATTACACCATGTACTCATTCTCTTTCAGGCACTCGAAAAAAAAAATGGAAAGTACTTCGTCCCAGCGCATAAAAAAAATTTGTGTCTTTGGAGGTGCTTATCCAGGGAAAAATAACATATTCGCTGATGAAGCCATAAGAGTTGGAGTAATACTTGCCCAACAAAAGATCCAGTTGATTTATGGAGGCGGTAGTACGGGTTTAATGGGAGCAGTCGCTACAGCAGCACACGCCGGAGGAAGTCCAGTTCTAGGAATCGTGCCAAAACTATTCACAGATTTTTGTGGACCTACCTTGGGTAAGGAAATACAAGTCTGGAGTATCCCTGAACGGATAACAATCATGTACCATTCTGCCGATGCATTCATTGCTTTACCAAGAGGTCTGGGTACATTGGAAGAAATAGCTTGCGTGGCTTCTTGGTCATCTTTGGTCACAAATAAGAAACCCATTGGTTTGCTTAATATTAATGGTTATTTTAGTAATTTGCTTTCATATTTAGATAATGCTGTGGATAATGGATTCATGTTTTCAGAGGCAAGGAGAACCATAATTTCTGCTACAACCATTGAAGATTTACTCAAAAAGCTCCAAGCTTATGAGTATTTATCTGCTACGGTTGTTTCGCAAACGCTCGGAAAAAGAAAAAGAGATATGGACGAGCAAGGAGTGGATTGCACTTTGTCTTTGTGACATTATCTAACATTTTGTTTGTTGTGTCTCAGTTATAATAAGTGGTTAGCAACCTCTACAGGTAATATCTCCTAAATTTTACCTTCTTAAAAAAAAAAAAAAAAAAGAGTTTGTTGTCTTTTAAGCAATTTAGAAGTATTCATTCTGAACAAGGTCTGAGTAAGGGAGACTTGAGACATACCTTGTCAGTTTGATTTTAATCTTTTTACGTTTACTTGTTAATTTTTGTTTAGTATTTTAGGATTATTTAGGTTGCATGAGTTTGTTTTGTTTTGAGTCTAGTTATTCCTATTCTTATGTTATTAGTTCTTTTCTCTTACACATGATTCTTTCATTTGGGTTAATAGACTTACATTGAGGACAATGTAAGAATTAAGTGTGGGGGGAATGATTTAGGATTTCTTTTATTTTTGTCTACTATTTTTTTTTTATGAGTCTTTATTATTATTATTATTTTTTAGTGTGTTTTAGTTCCTTTTTAATACAATGATGAGATATGAATTGCATAAGTCTAAAACAGATTTATTAGTGAGAAGATTTTCATGAGAATTGAGCTTGATGTCAACCTTTTTATGAGCCAATGTTAATATGATATGTTGATTGAGAAAGAAGCATGTTTAGACTTAATCTGACTTGTATAATCATTCTTGTGAGTTTTTGAGCCTAAAATGATTGATGCATTATACAAATCAATCTAATTTCTTTCTTGAGTGCTCTTATGATTACATGATTCTCTAGAACTTGCTTTAAACCGTTTGAGACTATATTGATGCATGTGACAACATGAATATGATAGAGGCATTAGGATTTTTAGCCAGGGCCAAACAACCATCCCTTATTGATGTTCCAAGAGAACACACCCTTAGTGAACCAATTTGAGCCTACATTGAATAAGCTATCTCTTTGGTAACCATAACTTGTCCCTAACCTAAATATACTTATATCTTTACCTTTGTTCCAAAGATGAATTAGCATGATTTGAGACAAGTTGCAAAGACAAGGGATATTTTTTGGTTAGAAACAAGAAATAAGTGTGGGGGGAAAAGAAAAGAAAAGTCAAGAGAAAAAGAAATGGAATACTGGCAAATACATTCCTATATAAAAAAAAATGAATCATCTCTTGAATTTGTGGAAAAAGAAAAAGATGTTACAAAGTTGTTTAGAATGAAGAAAAGGCCCAACATGAATATCCGGCCTAGGTGACTATGTACTTGTAAAGAGTTTTGAGAAGTTTCTTTGTATAATCTTTTTATGTCTCTAAACTTTATGAACTCTTTGGAACCTTTGTGATATCTTTATCCTTTTGTTCTTCAACCACATTACAAACCCCTTGGCCCCATTACAACCTTGATTAAAGACCTCTTGATTTATGAAGTTGCATGATCTTTTAGTGGAGAATAGGTGGACAAGCAAGCATATGGTAGAAGTGTTTTCATGAGATTGATTGAGTGTAAACACTTTACCACTACTTTAAAGAGTGAAAATCAAGAGAGTATCCCATGTGAGAAGTTGAGATTAAATTTGAACATGCACTATTTTGATTGAGATATGTTATGCTAATATTGGCTTAACTCAAACAATTTACATTCAAGCATGATTTTTTGTGAAATTTTTTAAGCTATTGATTAGTTTATAAGACTTGTTCAAATATTGTCTCTAATTTGTATTGAAAGGATTAGGAGTAAATATTTTTAGTATATGTAGTTTATTTATATGAAGTTTATTTATATTTTAATTTTTCAATGTTTGTGGGTATCGTTCTAGTAAACCCTCACGAGACTAAACTCGTCCACTAGGGACACCTAGGGGTTTAAAGGCTTGTGTCACATGCTAAGTGCCACCGTGATTTCCTACGAAAATGGATTAGATTAGATTTTCTTATTTTATTTTTATTGAGTCGTTGCTAGGGACTAGCAACAATCTAAGTGTGGGGGTGTGATAACTCGTATAATTATATAGTTTTTAGTTATGTTTTATTATTGTTTTGTGTCAAATACGAGTTATTATTATTTAGTCTAATTGTGTTTATGATCTTTTATATTTTTATGTAATTTGGTGTTTTTCACAAGTTTCTTTGAGTGATTTCAGATTACTAGAATTAAGGGCAAATCCAGTTCAGTTCCAGTTCCGACACCTTTTGCCATATCAGCTATATCTAGAGTTTCACTGAAGCAATAAGGCTGAAATTTGTAGTCGTGCAAAGCTAAGAGGCATATCTATCTTTTTCATGTTTTACACTTCTTGAAACGGAGTCGTTTTCCCTAGTGAAATCAACCATCAATGTGGCTGATGTGCAATGACGTCTGTAGTGACCTGTTTTCGTATTTTGCCCATATCTGCTTATCCACATCAGCAAATGAGCTGATTCCAATGACTATGGATCCGTAACTGATACGGGAACCTTTGTCTAGAAGACCATATGATCAGATCAGGCCTCCAATATTGACGAAATCGACCATCAAGTTGGCTGATGTGCAATGACGTCTGTGCTGACATGTTTTCGTATTTTGCCCATATCTTCTTATCCACGTCAGCAAATGAGCTGATTCAAACGGCTATGGATCCATAACTGACAGGGGAACATTTGTCTAGAAGCCCATGTGATCAGATCAGGCCTCCAACATTGACGAAATCGACCATCAAGTTGGCTGATTAAAATTGTCATACAATATGACGAAAATTGTTAGAAAAATGCACCCACCTATTATACCTACCTTTGAAATTTGTAAAGCTTGTCTCTTGTCATTTAGCCCTCCAAAATGTGTATAAATAGAGGGCCTTGGATGATTGTAGAGGATCATATTGTACATAGGTAGGATATTAGCCATTTTAATAAAATTCTCTAAGTTTTCTTCTTCTTTCTTTTCTCTAGTTTTCTTTCTTTTCTCTAGTTTTCTTTTTCTTTAGAGAGAGCAAGAGGTTGGATAATTAATATTCTTCCTCTTCTTCTTTCTTTCTTTTATTTTCTTCTTAGATTTTCTTTAATTTTATGTTTATGTTTATAATGCCTATGCTAGGCTAAACTTCTATTTGGTTAAGGGTGATTTCAAAGCCCTAGACATGTTTTGTGATTGATTTTCAGATTCTATCTATCATTAATTTTCTATCAAAGTTGCTTATGTTCTTCTACAAGAATTGTTCATGATGTTGTCTAGATTTATTTAGGTGTACAACTAGATAGATCTTGATAATTATCTATTGCTAGTTTAGGAGTCTTGATCCGTGTAATTGTCTTGATTTCCTATTCATAAGTGGCAATTTGTGATTAATGATTATGGTCAAGTTTTCAATAATTGCAAAGTGGAACATAACCTAAGTTGAACAATCCGAGCTTATGTGTTTGTTGCTTAGATCAACCTATCTTTCTCATCATAAAGCTGCCATTAAATTGAATTTAGAGAGCTTATTCTAGGTTGTTTAATGGTTAGAGATTAAATAGAGAGCTTGCTCTATTTAACGACAAACTAAGGAAAGATTGGGGTAACAGAGCTTGTTGTTATCTACGGTTGTTAACTTTGATAGTTGGTTGATATTGATAGATCTGAAATTGATTCTTAATGATGTCTAGTGGTGGAGAATGAAACCTTAACCATATTTTTCATATTTGATTCTTCTTACTTATTTGTTTTCTTACTTTTAGTTTGCTTATTTTTTATATTTATTTTTATTGGCTGGTTATACCGCCTAATTTGTATATTAACTTTGTTTTATTTTTATTGGCTGGTTATACCGCCTAATTTGTATATTAACTTTGTTTTATTTTTATTGGCTGGTTATACCGCCTAATTTAGTATATATATTTTTATTGGCTGGTTATACCGCCTAATTTAGTATATATTTTTATTGGCTGGTTATACCGCCTTGCATCTTATTCTTATTATTTACTTTAGTTTAAATCTGGCTTCAAAAACCCCTTTTCTTTTATTGTTCTTGAATTTAAGTTTTAAACTATTAACTTATAAACTAAAACCCAATCCCTGAGGACTCGACCCTTGCTAACTACTATACTTACAATTTATCTTTTTAGTGCAAGGTTAAATAAGATACACTCTTTTGGGTGCATCAATTCTCCACCACTAGACATCATTAAGAATCAATTTCAGATCTATCAATATCAACAAACTATCAAAGTTAACAACCGTAGATAACAACAAGCTCTGTTATCCCAATCTTTCCTTAGTTTGTCGTTAAATAGAACAAGCTCTCTATTTAATCTCTAACCATTAAACAACCTAGAATAAGCTCTCTAAATTCAATTTAATGGCAGCTTTATGATGATAAAGATAGGTTGATCTAAGCAACAAACACATAAGCTCAGATTGTTCAACTTAGGTTATGTTCCACTTTGCAATTATTGAAAACTTGACCATAATCATTAATCACAAATTGCCACTTATGAATAGGAAATCAAGACAATTACACGGATCAAGACTCCTAGACTAGCAATAGATACTTATCAAGATCTATCTAGTTGTACACCTAAATAAATCAAGACAACATGATAACTCGTATAATTATATAGTTTTTAGTTATGTTTTATTATTGTTTTGTGTCAAATACGAGTTATTATTGTTTAGTCTAATTGTGTTTATGATCTTTATGTATTTTGGTGTTTTTCACAAGTTTCTTTGAGTGATTTCAGATTACTAGAATTAAGGGTAAATCCAGTTCAGTTCCAGTTCCGACACCTTTTGCCATATCAGCTATATCTCGAGTTTCACTAAAGCAATAAGGCTACAATTTGTAGCCGTGCAAAGCTAAGAGGCATATTTATCTTTTTCATGTTTTACACTTCTTGAAACGGAGTCGTTTTCCCTAGCGAAATCGACCATGAAGTTGGCTGATGTGCAATGACGTCTGTGCTGACCTGTTTTTGTATTTTGCCCATATCTTCTTATCCACATCAGAAAATGAGCTGATTCCAACGGCTATGGATCAGTAACTGATAGGGTAACATTTTTCTAGAAGACCATGTGATCAGATAAGGCCTGCAAAATTGACAAAATCGACCATCAAGTTGGCTGATCAAAATCGTCATGTATGACGAAAATTGTTAGAAAATGCACCCACCTATTATACCTACCTTTGAAATTTGTAAAGCTTGTCTCTTGTCATTTAGCCCTCCAAAATGTGTATAAATAGAGGGCCTTGGATGATTGTAAGGGATCATATTGTACATTGGTAGGATATTAGCCATAATAAATAAATTCTCTAAGTTTTCTTCTTCTTTCCTTTCTCTAGTTTTCTTTTTCTTTATTTTCTTCTTCTTCTTTCTTTCTTTTATTTCCTTCTTAGATTCTATTTAATTTTATGTTTATAATGCCTATGCTAGGCTAAACTTCTATTTGGTTAAGGGTGATTTCAAAGCCCTAAACATGTTTTGTGATTGATTTTCAGATTCTATCTATCATTAATTTTCTATCAAAGTTGCTTATGTTCTTCTACAAGAATTGTTCATGATGTTGTCTTGATTTATTTAGGTGTACAACTAGATAGATCTTGATAATTATCTATTGCTAGTCTAGGAGTCTTGATCCGTGTAATTGTCTTGATTTCCTATTCATAAGTGGCAATTTGTGATTAATGATTATGGTCAAGTTTTCAATAATTGCAAAGTGGAACATAACCTAAGTTGAACAATCCGAGCTTATGTGTTTGTTGCTTAGACCAACCTATCTTTCTCATCATAAAGCTGCCATTAAATTGAATTTAGAGAGCTTATTCTAGGTTGTTTAATGGTTAGAGATTAAATAGAGAGCTTGTTCTATTTAACGACAAACTAAGGAAAGATTGGGGTAACAGAGCTTGTTGTTATCTACGGTTGTTAACTTTGATAGTTGGTTGATATTGATAGATCTGAAATTGATTCTTAATGATGTCTAGTGGTGGAGAATGAAACCTTAACCATATTTTTCATATTTGATTCTTCTTACTTACTTGTTTTCTTACTTTTCTAGTTTGCTGATGCACCCAAAAGAGTGTATCTTATTTAACCTTGCACTAAAAAGATAAATTGTAAGTATAGTAGTTAGCAAGGGTCGAGTCCTCAGGGATTGGGTTTTAGTTTATAAGTTAATAGTTTAAAACTTAAATTCAAGAACAATAAAAGAAAAGGGGTTTTTGAAGCCAGATTTAAACTAAAGTAAATAATAAGAATAAGATGCAAGGCGGTATAACCAGCCAATAAAAATATATATACTAAATTAGGCGGTATAACCAGCCAATAAAAATAAAACAAAGTTAATATACAAATTAGGCGGTATAACCAGCCAATAAAAATAAATATAAAAAGAAGCAAACTAAAAGTAAGAAAACAAATAAGTAAGAAGAATCAAATATGAAAAATATGGTTAAGGTTTCATTCTCCACCACTAGACATCATTAAGAATCAATTTCAGATCTATCAATATCAACCAACTATCAAAGTTAACAACCGTAGATAACAACAAGCTCTGTTACCCCAATCTTTCCTTAGTTTGTCGTTAAATAGAACAAGCTCTCTATTTAATCTCTAACCATTAAACAACCTAGAATAAGCTCTCTAAATTCAATTTAATGGCAGCTTTATGATGAGAAAGATAGGTTGATCTAAGCAACAAACACATAAGCTCGGATTGTTCAACTTAGATTATGTTTCACTTTGCAATTATTGAAAACTTGACCATAATCATTAATCACAAATTGCCACTTATGAATAGGAAATCAAGACAATTACACGGATCAAGACTCCTAAACTAGCAATAGATAATTATCAAGATCTATCTAGTTGTACACCTAAATAAATCTAGACAACATCATGAACAATTCTTGTAGAAGAACATAAGCAACTTTGATAGAAAATTAATGATAGATAGAATCTGAAAATCAATCACAAAACATGTCTAGGGCTTTGAAATCACCCTTAACCAAATAGAAGTTTAGCCTAGCATAGGCATTATAAACATAAACATAAAATTAAAGAAAATCTAAGAAGAAAATAAAAGAAAGAAAGAAGAAGAGGAAGAATATTAATTATCCAACCTCTTGCTCTCTCTAAAGAAAAAGAAAACTAGAGAAAAGAAAGAAAACTAGAGAAAAGAAAGAAGAAGAAAACTTAGAGAATTTTATTAAAATGGCTAATATCCTACCTATGTACAATATGATCCCTTACAATCATCCAAGGCCCTCTATTTATACACATTTTGGAGGGCTAAATGACAAGAGACAAGCTTTACAAATTTCAAAGGTAGGTATATGACGATTTTGATCAGCCAACTTGATGGTCGATTTCGTCAATATTGGAGGCCTGATCTGATCACATGGTCTTCTAGAAAAAGGTTCCCCAATCCGTTACGGAACCATAGCCGTTGGAATCATCTCATTTGCTGATGTGGTTAAGCAGATATGGGCAAAATACGAAAACATGTCAGCACAGACGTCATTGCACATCAGCCACCTTGATGGTCGATTTCTTCAATATTGGAGGCCTGATCTGATCACATGGTCTTCTAGACAAAGGTTCCCCTATCAGTTACGGAACCATAGCCGTTGGAATCAGATCATTTTCTGATGTGGATAAGAAGATATGGGCATAATACGAAAACATGTCAGCACAGACGTCATTGCACATCAGCCAACTTGATGGTCGATTTCGCTAGGGAAAACGACTCCGTTTTAAGAAGTGTAAAACATGAAAAAGATAGATATGCCTCTTAGCTTTGAATGGCTTCAAATTTCAGCCTTATTGCTTCAGTGAAACTCGAGATATAGCTGATATGGCAAAAGGTGTCGGAACTGAAACTGAACTGGATTTGCCCTTAATTCTAGTAATCTGAAATCACTCAAAGAAACTTGTGAAAAACACCAAAATACATAAAAATATAAAAGATCATAAACACAATTAGACTAAACAATAATAACTCGTATTTGACACAAAACATTAATAAAACATAACTAAAAACTATATAATTATACGAGTTATCACACCCCCACACTTAGATTGTTGCTAGTCCCTAGCAACGACTCAATAAAAATAAAATAAGAAAATCTAATCTAATCCATTTTCGTAGGAAATCACGGTGGCACTTAGCATGTGACACAAGCCTTTAAACCCCTAGGTGACCCTAGTGGACGAGTTTAGTCTCGTGAGGGTTTACTAGAACGATACCCACAAACATTGAAAAACTAAAATATAAATAAACTGCATATACTAAAAATATTTACTCCTAATCCTTTCAATACAAATTAGATACAATATTTGAACAAGTCTTATAAACTAATCAATAGCTTAAAGAATTTCACAAAAAATTATGCTTGAATGTAAATTGTTTGAGTTAAGCCAATATTAGCATAACATATCTCAATCAAAATATTGCATGTTCAAATTTAATCTCAACTTCTCACATGGGATACCCTCATGATTTTCACTCTTTAAAGTAGTGGTGAAGTGTTTACACTCAATCAATCTCATGAAAACAGTTCTACCATATTCTTGCTTGTCCACCTATTCTCCACTATTTAGATCATACAACTTCATGAATCAAGAGGTCTTTAATCAAGGTTGTAATGGGGCCAAGGGGTTTGTAATGTGGTTGAAGAACAAAAGGATAAAGATATCACAAAGGTTCCAAAGAGTTCATAAAGTTTAGAGACATAAAAAGATCATACAAAGAAACTTCTCAAAACTCTTTACAAGTACATAGTCACCTAGGCCGGATATTTATGTTGGGCCTTTTCTTCATTCTAAACGACTTTGTAACATCTTTTTCTTTTTCCACAAATTCAAGAGATGATTCATATATATATTTTTTTTTTTACATAGGAATGTATTTGCCAGTATTTCATTTCTTTTTCTCTTGACTTTTCTTTTCTTTCCCCCCCACACTTATTTCTTGTTTCTAACCCAAATTTTTAACTAAAAATATCCCTTGTCTTTGCAACTTGTCTCAAAACATGCTAATTCATCTTTGGAACAAAGGTAAAGATATAAGTATATTTAGGTTAGGGACAAGTTATGGTTACCAAAGAGATAGCTTATTCAATGTAGGCTCAAATTGGTTCACTAAGGGTGTGTTCTCTTGGGTCATCAATAAGGGATGGCTGTTTGGCTCTGGCTAAAAATCCTAATGCCTCTATCATATTCATGTTGTCACATGTATCAATATAGTCTCAAACGGTTTAAAGCAAGTTCTAGAGAATCCTGTAATCATAAGAGCACTCAAGAAAGAAATTAGATTGATTTGTATAATGCATCAATCATTATAGGCTCAAAAACTCACAAGGATTATTATACAAGTCAGATTAAGTCTAAACATGCTTCTTTCTCAATCAACATATTATATTAACATTGGTTCATAAAAAGGTTGACATCAAGCTCAATTCTCATGAAAATCTTCTCACTAATAACCAGTTTAGACCTATGCAATTCATATCTCATCATTGTATTAAAAAGGAACTAAAACACACTAAAAATAATAATAATAATAAAGACTCATAAAAAAAAAAATAGTAGACAAAAATAAAAGAAATCCTAAATCATTCCCCCCACACTTAATTCTTACATTGTCCTCAATGTAAGTCTATTAACACAAATGAAAGAATCATGTGTAAGAGAAAAGAACTAATAACATAAGAATAGGAACAACTAAGACTCAAAACAAAACAAACTCATGCAACCTAAATAATCCTAAAATACTAAACAAAAATTAACAAGTAAACATAAAAAGATTAAAATCAAACTGACAAGGTATGTCTCAAGTCTCCCTTACTCAGACCTTGTTCAGAATGAATACTTCTTAAATTTTTTTTTTTTTTTTTTTTTTTTTTTAAATTAGCAAAATATGTCCCTTACCCCCTACTAAAATATGACATTGTCCCCAATGTCAAATTTTAAAGGTAGAATTTAGGAGATATTACCTGCAGAGGTTGCTAACCACTTATTATAACTGAGACACAACAAGCAAAATGTTAGATAATGTCACAAAGACAAAGTGCAATCCACTCCTTGCTCGTCCATATCTCTTTTTCTTTTTCCCAGCGTTTGCGAAACAACCGTAGCAGATAAACACTCATAAGCTTGGAGCTTTTTAAGTAAATCTTCAATGGTTGTAGCAGAAATTATGGTTCTCCTTGCCTCTGAAAACATGAATCCATTATCCACAGCATTATCTAAATATGAAAGCAAATTACTAAAATAACCATTAATATTAAGCAAACCAATGGGTTTCTTATTTGTGACCACAGATGACCAAGAAGCCATGCAAGCTATTTCTTCCAATGTACCCAGACCTCCTGGTAAAGCAATGAATGCATCGGCAGAATGGTACATGATTGTTATCCGTTCAGGGATACTCCAGACTTGTATTTCCTTACCCACGGTAGGTCCACAAAAATCTGTGAATAGTTTTGGCACGATTCCTAGAACTGGACTTCCTCCGGCGTGTGCTGCTGTAGCGACTGCTCCCATTAAACCCGTACTACCGCCTCCATAAATCAACTGGATCTTTTGTTGGGCAAGTATTACTCCAACTCTTATGGCTTCATCAGCAAATATGTTATTTTTCCCTGGATAAGCACCTCCAAAGACACAAATTTTTTTAATGCGCTGGGACGAAGTACTTTCCATTTTTTTTTCGAGTGCCTGAAAGAGAATGAGTACATGGTGTAATATATAGAGGACTGAGTAGTGAATCAGACAAGAGTAATAATGTCGCCGAAAGTGTATCTGACCTGTCAGAAGAAAATGTTAACCTAACAAAAGATTTTTGCGTGATTTCAGGAAGAAAATCAAAAAGAGAAGAAAAATCAACCGTAAAAGTCAAGAGTAATAATGTCGCCGAAAGTGTATTTGGCATCTTCCTCTGGTTTTACGTCCAGAAATGGCTTAAACGCCTTCTATGAGTCGAGGATATGCTTCCCATCCAGTTTTCTTACAAGCTGGCAAACAGGGTCTTTTAACATCAGATTCCCAAGATGTTGCCATTCCCTTTGGAATTGCGGCCATAAATCAAGAATTTCTCTTTGTACGTCTCCACTAGGATGCGTCTCAAGAGAAAGTTGGATATTACCCAAATTCTCCTTACTCAGTCCATCCTTAATGAATTCAATTTTATCATCTCGATTAGAGGACGGAATCCCAATAGAACGACATTTACCGTTACACGTCCATCGTGCACATTTGTGGCAATTTGAACTCATGCGCTTTGCTCGTCGCTTCTTTGCAAAAGTGCTTCTACCTGTACCTGGTAAATGCAAAACAGGAAGATATTCATCTTCACGTACCTTGGCTTCAATTATCCAACGTATGTCGTCAGGAATCCCTTTGTGCATAAGCATTCTTAATCTTTCAAGTCGAACTTGGTAAAGCTTCAGTAAAATATTTCGAGGAAAAGGAGGAAATCGTTTCTGCAATCTTGTGAGAATATCATCCATCCTGAAAAAAATGAAAAAAAAATTGAAAGAGAAATTGGAAGAGAAATTTATATACAATATCAGTTTTGTGGGTAGCTGATGGAACCGATTTAAATAATCACGGAGTACCGTTATCCGCCATTTAACCGGGGTTAAAAAAAATATTATATTTACATCTAGTTATTTTCAAAACAAGGATCAGAAAGAAAAACAGCATAAAAAAAGACTCAAAAACAAAACACTCTAAATAAAATCCTAAATTCTTCCCCCCACACATAATTCTTACATTGTCATTAATGTAATGCTATTATCCCCCAATGCAAGAATTATATGTAAGAGAAAAAGAACTATTAAACAAAAGAAACTTAACTGCCTAAATGAACTTAAAAGCAGTAAACACAATTAACAAAGAAACATAAGAAATAAAATAAAAACAATAAAAATAATAAAAGAAAAAGGAAAAGAAAGAGAAAGAGAAAGCAAATCTGAATATGGAAGGTTGGCAATTTCATCTTTAATTGGGCTGCCTTCCCAATTAACACTTGAGTTAGTGTTTTGAATCTAACCAACACCCTTTCTTGGCTTTTTAGGCTTGTCAGGCTCATACATGAAATTTCCCAAATTTATGCGTTTGAGAGGAAGCTTTCTTTGCACAACAGTGGATGCATTCTCCATTACAAGTATTATTCCATCATCCTTTGTGGTGCATATCTCATCGAGGAATGGTGCATCTTTTGGTACTTGTTGAATGACATCCAGAAACAAACTGTTTAAGGTTTCCAGCGTGTCTTGTTCATGTTCATCCTCCTTGAACTTTGCGAATCTACTAGGAAAAGGTGGAGAAGAAACATTAGTAAAAATTGGAATCTCAAACGTTACCTCAGGTGCCGAAATACTCTTATTTGGATTTGTGGCTTCATTATCCTCAAGAATAGAATCCATCTCTAATTCTGTCTCATCCTCATCTTGTTCCTCATTCCTCAAGGTCACAATAGTAGTATTCTCCTTTGGGTTAATCATCGTTTGGGCTGGGAGTTCTTCAGATCTTTGTGCTACCCATCCCACCATACTACTAGCCAATTGGCTCATTTGCTTTTCCAAACTCTGGATGCTTGCCCTTGTTTCCTGTTGAAATTGCAAAGAATCAGTAACAAGAGAATAGACAAGATCTTCTAAAGAAGTACCTGAGTTTTGAGTCATATGTGGTGGTTGAAAAAGATCTGGTTCTTGAGACCATGATTGATTGAAGCTAGATGGATGAGTGTAATTGGCATAAGGATCTACTTCTTGGTAATTTTTCGAGTAGCCATAATTAGTATGATCCCACCATCCCTCATGGTAAGTGTTTGAGTAATGATCATACTGTTGGTCTTGGAACACTTGATGGCCTTGACATCCTCCCATGGCCAATTGTTGAACTGAGGAAGTGAGATTGGCTTGTTGATTCTCCATGTTCATGTATGCCACCAACTCTTCAAGTGTTAGATTGCTTAATTCCATCTTTTTTTTTTTTTTTCAAAATTTGAAAAGAAAAACATGTATGTACAAGAAAATAATACTAATTAGAACTGAAAATAAGAATAAACCAAGTAACAAATAAACTAAAGAAAACAATCCCCGGCAACGGCGCCAAAAATTTGATGCACCCAAAAGAGTGTATCTTATTTAACCTTGCACTAAAAAGATAAATTGTAAGTATAGTAGTTAGCAAGGGTCGAGTCCTCAGGGATTGGGTTTTAGTTTATAAGTTAATAGTTTAAAACTTAAATTCAAGAACAATAAAAGAAAAGGGGTTTTTGAAGCCAGATTTAAACTAAAGTAAATAATAAGAATAAGATGCAAGGCGGTATAACCAGCCAATAAAAATATATATACTAAATTAGGCGGTATAACCAGCCAATAAAAATAAAACAAAGTTAATATACAAATTAGGCGGTATAACCAGCCAATAAAAATAAATATAAAAAGAAGCAAACTAAAAGTAAGAAAACAAATAAGTAAGAAGAATCAAATATGAAAAATATGGTTAAGGTTTCATTCTCCACCACTAGACATTATTAAGAATCAATTTCAGATCTATCAATATCAACCAACTATCAAAGTTAACAACCGTAGATAACAACAAGCTCTGTTACCCCAATCTTTCCTTAGTTTGTCGTTAAATAGAACAAGCTCTCTATTTAATCTCTAACCATTAAACAACCTAGAATAAGCTCTCTAAATTCAATTTAATGGCAGCTTTATGATGAGAAAGATAGGTTGATCTAAGCAACAAACACATAAGCTCGGATTGTTCAACTTAGGTTATGTTTCACTTTGCAATTATTGAAAACTTGACCATAATCATTAATCACAAATTGCCACTTATGAATAGGAAATCAAGACAATTACACGGATCAAGACTCCTAAACTAGCAATAGATAATTATCAAGATCTATCTAGTTGTACACCTAAATAAATCTAGACAACATCATGAACAATTCTTGTAGAAGAACATAAGCAACTTTGATAGAAAATTAATGATAGATAGAATCTGAAAATCAATCACAAAACATGTCTAGGGCTTTGAAATCACCCTTAACCAAATAGAAGTTTAGCCTAGCATAGGCATTATAAACATAAACATAAAATTAAAGAAAATCTAAGAAGAAAATAAAAGAAAGAAAGAAGAAGAGGAAGAATATTAATTATCCAACCTCTTGCTCTCTCTAAAGAAAAAGAAAACTAGAGAAAAGAAAGAAAACTAGAGAAAAGAAAGAAGAAGAAAACTTAGAGAATTTTATTAAAATGGCTAATATCCTACCTATGTACAATATGATCCCTTACAATCATCCAAGGCCCTCTATTTATACACATTTTGGAGGGCTAAATGACAAGAGACAAGCTTTACAAATTTCAAAGGTAGGTATATGACGATTTTGATCAGCCAATTTGATGGTCGATTTCGTCAATATTGGAGGCCTGATCTGATCACATGGTCTTCTAGAAAAAGGTTCCCCAATCAGTTACGGAACCATAGCCGTTGGAATCAGCTCATTTGCTGATGTGGTTAAGCAGATATGGGCAAAATACGAAAACATGTCAGCATAGACGTCATTGCACATCAGCCACCTTGATGGTCGATTTCTTCAATATTGGAGGCCTGATCTGATCACATGGTCTTCTAGACAAAGGTTCCCCTATCAGTTACGGAACCATAGCCGTTGGAATCAGCTCATTTTCTGATGTGGATAAGAAGATATGGGCATAATACGAAAACATGTCAGCACAGACGTCATTGCACATCAGCCAACTTGATGGTCGATTTCGCTAGGGAAAACGACTCCGTTTTAAGAAGTGTAAAACATGAAAAAGATAGATATGCCTCTTAGCTTTGCATGGCTACAAATTTCAGCCTTATTGCTTCAGTGAAACTCGAGATATAGCTGATATGGCAAAAGGTGTCGGAACTGAAACTGAACTGGATTTGCCCTTAATTCTAGTAATCTGAAATCACTCAAAGAAACTTGTGAAAAACACCAAAATACATAAAAATATAAAAGATCATAAACACAATTAGACTAAACAATAATAACTCGTATTTGACACAAAACATTAATAAAACATAACTAAAAACTATATAATTATACGAGTTATCATTTGCTTATTTTTAAAAATATATTTATTTTTATTGGCTGGTTATACCGCCTAATTTAGTATATATATTTTTATTGGCTGGTTATACCGCCTAATTTAGTATATCTATTTTTATTGGCTGGTTATACCGCCTTGCATCTTATTCTTATTATTTACTTTAGTTTAAATCTGGCTTCAAAAACCCCTTTTCTTTTATTGTTTTCTTTGAACGTAAGTTATAAACTAATAACTCATAGATTAAAACCCAATCCCTGAGGACTCGACCCTTGCTAATCATTATACTTACAATTGATCTTTTTAGTGCAAGGTTAAATAAGATACACTATTTTGGGTGCATCAAGTTTTTGGCGCCGTTGCCGGGGATTGCTTTCTTTAGTTTATTAGTTTATTGGTTTATTCTTATTTTCTGTTCTAATTATTTACTTTCTTATTTTTTTTTATTAGTGAATGTTCCAAGCTCCCGAAGAAGACTTACGACTTAGGAAAATTCGGGAATTTATAACTTCTCACCAACAACCAATCGAGGAGTTGATCCAAAACATCCAAGAGGAGCAAGGAGAGATGGCAGCAGCTGACAACCGAACTCTCAAGGAGCTAGCCGCTCCGGACTTGGGTCAACAACCATTATGCATTGAATATGCTAATCTTGAGGTAGCTTTTGAATTAAAATCTGGTTTGATTCATCTTCTCCCAACTTTTCATGGTTTTGCAGGAGAGGATCCAAATAAGCACCTTAAGGAATTCCATGTAGTTTGCTCAAGCATGAGACCAACAGGGGTCACGGAAGAGCAAGTTAAGTTGAGAGCCTTCCCATTCTCTCTAGCTGATTCAGCAAAGGAATGGCTCTACTATCTACCATCCGGGACCATCACTACATGGAATGATTTGAAGAAAGCATTCTTGGAAAGGTATTTCCCAGCATCTAAGGCTGGCAACATTAGGAAAGAGATATGTGGGATTCGGCAATACAACGGAGAGTCCTTATATGAATATTGGGAGAGGTTCAAGAAACTTTGTGCATCATGTCCACACCATCAAATAAGTGAACAACTTCTCATCCAATACTTCTATGAAGTTCTCATGCCCATGGAGAGAAGTATGATAGATGCCGCTAGTGGGGTAGCTCTAGTTGATAAGACTCCCAGGGCTGCTAGAACATTAATCTCCAACATGGCAGCCAATTCTCAACAGTTCTCAATGAGACAAGATCCACCACCACAACCCAAGAGAGTTAATGAGGTAAGTATATCATCCCTTGAACAAAAATTTGATAAACTGACTTCTCTTGTTCAACAATTGGCTGTAGGTAAAATACAACAAATAAAGGCTTGTGGCATATGTTCAAACATAGGGCACCAAACTGATATGTGTCCAACACTTCAAGAGGATACCAATGAACATGTGAATGCCATGGGTGGATTTCAGAACCAATCAAGGAAATATGATCCCTACTCAAACACTTACAATCCAGGATGGAGGGATCATCCAAACTTCAATTATGGAGGGAACCAATCACAAACTATTCCTCCACCATTTGACCACAGGCCACCGGGTTTTCAGCAAAGAGTGCAACAACCATACCAAACCCGACAACAACTACCACCCACCCAAAATTCAGGTACTTCTCTCGAAGATCTTGTTAAAGCTCTTTCCACTAATACAATTCAATTTCAACAGGAAACAAAGACAAGTATTCGAAATTTGGAGACTCAACTAGGGCAATTGGCAACAACCATGAGTCAAATGCAAGCAAGGGATTCTGGGAAATTACCTTCCCAGACCATAGTGAATCCAAGAGAGAATGCCAATGCTATAAATTTAAGAAGTGGGAAACATCTAGAGACACCACAAAATGATAGTGCTCAAGGGGAGAACAATACCATGGCATCCTCTTCACATCCCAACGAGCCACTAAAAAAGGTAATTCCTAAACCATCCTTTCCTTCTTATATAACTCCTCCACCTTTTCCTAGCAGGTTAGCAAAGTCCAAGAAGGAAGAGCAAGAGAAGGAAATTTTGGAAACCTTCCGGAAAGTAGAGGTGAACATTCCTTTACTAGATGCTATCAAGCAAGTGCCAAGATATGCCAAGTTCCTAAAAGAGTTGTGCACATCTAAACGGAAGTTGAAATGGAATGAAAAGGTAAGTGTGGGGGAGAATGTGTCAGCTGTTCTTCAAAAGAAACTCCCACCTAAATGCAAGGATCCAGGTATGTTTACCATTCCTTGTAAGATAGGCAACACCAGGTTTGAGCGTGCTATGCTAGATCTAGGGGCATCTATTAATGTCATGCCATATTCAATTTATGCTTCATTGAATCTAGGACCATTAGAGGAAACCGGTGTTATAATACAACTTGCTGACCGTTCTAACACTTATCCAAGAGGAGTTGTAGAAGACGTTCTTGTACAGGTTAATGAATTGGTTTTTCCCAATGACTTTTATGTTATTGAGATGGAAGATGAGATGTCTTCTAATCCCACACCTATTCTATTAGGGAGACCATTCTTGAAAACAGCAAGAACTAAAATAGATGTACATGATGGCACTTTAACTATGGAATTTGATGGTGAAATAATTCGCTTTAACATTTTTGAGGCCATGAGATATCCTAGTGATGTGCATTCTGTTTTTAATATTGATATAATTGACTCACTAGTGCAGCAAGCTTATGAGCTAGATGGTGAAGATAGTGTGGAAATAGTCCTTAGCAACCATCTCGGAATGGAGAATGCTAAACTAGCCTTGAGTGACCATGTGGAAGGGGCACTAGAATCTTTACACTCGCTGCCACCTAAAGATGCAAGGTTTGATGTTTCATTTATTGATTTGCCTTTATCTAATGAGAAACTTCTACCTTCCATTTTGCAGGCACCAACTTTAGAGTTGAAACCACTACCGAACCACTTGAAATATGTGTTCCTAGGTAAAAAGGACACACTACCGATCATCATTGCCAAAGAGCTCACACTTTTGCAAGAAGAGCGACTTATCCAGGTGCTTAGAGAGCATAAACAGCAATTGGTTGGACAATTGCCGATATCAAGGGAATAAGCCCATCCATGTGCATGCACCGGATTTTGTTAGAGGAAGGGTCCAAACCAACAAGAGAAGCACAAAGAAGATTGAACCCTCCTATGATGGAGGTTGTGAAAAAGGAGATACTGAAGCTCCTAGATGTTGGAGTGATCTATCCTATCTCGGATAGCAAATGGGTGAGCCCGGTCCAAGTGGTTCCAAAGAAATCAGGTGTAACGGTGGTAACAAATAATGAGAATGAACTTGTTCCTACTAGGATTCAAACAGGATGGCGAGTTTGTATTGATTATCGTAAACTTAATTCCACAACTCGCAAAGACCACTTTCCTTTACCTTTTATTGATCAAATGCTTGAAAGGTTAGCTGGCCATTCTCATTATTGTTTTCTTGATGGTTTTTCAGGTTATAATCAGATAGCCATTGCTCCGGAGGACCAAGAGAAAACAACATTCACATGTCCATTTGGTACTTTTGCATACCGGCGTATGCCATTTGGTCTTTGTAATGCACCAGCTACATTCCAAAGGTGTATGGTTAGCATATTTTCAGATTATGTAGAGAACATCATAGAAGTGTTTATGGATGATTTTAGTGTCTATGGTGATTCTTTTGATAGATGTCTAGAGAACCTTACACTTGTACTTGAAAGATGCATGGAAACTAACCTTGTTTTGAATTGGGAAAAATGTCACTTTATGGTAGAACAAGGAATAGTTTTGGGCCATGTTATTTCTTCTAGAGGGATGGAGGTTGATAAATCTAAAATAGATATTATGCATTCTTTACCACCTCCCACAAATGTGAGAGAGGTTCGTTCTTTTCTTGGACATGCAGGTTTCTATAGGAGATTTATCAAAGACTTCTCAAAGATCACATTACCTCTTTGCAAGCTACTACAAAAAGATGTGGTTTTCCACTTTGATGATAAATGCAAAGAGGCGTTTGAAACATTGAAGGGACTCTTGACATCAGCTCCTATCATCCAACCACCAGATTGGAATGTACCTTTTGAAATCATGTGTGACGCTAGTGACTATGCTATTGGAGCTGTTTTGGGCCAACGGGTTGGCAAAGCCTCACATGCCATTTATTATGCCTCACGAACTCTTAATGATGCTCAATTGAACTATTCCACTACTGAAAAAGAACTTTTGGCTGTTGTATTTGCTTTAGAAAAATTTCGATCTTATTTAATTGGTACTAAAGTAATTGTATTTTCTGACCATGCAGCCCTTAGGTACTTACTCACTAAGAAGGAGGCCAAACCAAGGTTGATCAGATGGATACTTCTCTTACAAGAGTTTGATTTGGAGATAAAAGATAAGAGAGGTAGTGACAACTTGGTTGCGGACCATCTTAGCCATTTAGTTCATGAAGAGGATGCACTACCCTTGAATGAGAACTTTCCGGATGAGCAACTTCTTTTTATAAGTACAACAACTCCTTGGTATGCTGATATTGTTAATTACTTAGTTACCAAGAAGTTGCCACAAGAGTTGACACAAGCTCAAAGAAATAAGATCAAGAGTGATGCCAAATACTACATATGGGATGATCCTTACCTTTGGAAGCATTGCTCCGATCAGATTATAAGAAGGTGTGTACTCGAAACTGAATTTCAATCTATTCTCACCTTTTGTCACTCTTATGCATGTGGAGGATACTTTGGATCCAAAAGAACAGCCATGAAAGTTCTTGATTCTGGATTTTATTGGCCTACCATATTCAAAGATGCATACCTCTTTTGCAAGTCATGTGATCGTTGCCAAAGAACAGGTAACTTAGGTGCTAGAAATCAAATGCCTCAAACTCCAATACTTATTGTTGAAATTTTTGATGTATGGGGCATGGATTTCATGGGACCTTTTCCTCCTTCTTTTGGTAATCTTTATATTTTACTTGCCGTTGATTATGTTTCAAAGTGGGTGGAAGCAAAATCCACTAGGACTAATGACTCTAAAGTTGTTTCAGATTTTGTCAAGACTAACATCTTGGCTAGGTTTGGAACGCCAAAGGCCATAATCAGCGATAGAGGTACTCACTTTTGCAATAGGACTATAGAAGCACTTTTGAGGAAGTATAACATCACACACAAGGTCTCCACCTCATATCATCCTCAAACTAGTGGGCAAGCTGAAGTGTCAAACCGAGAAGTTAAGTCCATCCTTGAAAAGACAGTTAATCCAAATAGGAAGGATTGGAGTTCACGACTTGATGATGCACTTTGGGCTTATAGGACAGCATATAAGACACCCATTGGTATGTCTCCTTATCGACTTGTTTATGGTAAGCCTTGTCATCTTCCGGTTGAATTGGAACATAAATCATATTGGGCTATCAAACAATGCAACATGGAGATGGATGAGATAGGAAAGAAAAGAAAACTTGACCTACAAGAATTAGAGGAGATAAGGAATGATGCCTATCAGAATTCTAGGATTTACAAGGAAAAGACTAAGGCATTCCATGACAAGATGATTGATGCACCCAAAAGAGTGTATCTTATTTAACCTTGCACTAAAAAGATAAATTGTAAGTATAGTAGTTAGCAAGGGTCGAGTCCTCAGGGATTGGGTTTTAGTTTATAAGTTAATAGTTTAAAACTTAAATTCAAGAACAATAAAAGAAAAGGGGTTTTTGAAGCCAGATTTAAACTAAAGTAAATAATAAGAATAAGATGCAAGGCGGTATAACCAGCCAATAAAAATATATATACTAAATTAGGCGGTATAACCAGCCAATAAAAATATATATACTAAATTAGGCGGTATAACCAGCCAATAAAAATAAAACAAAGTTAATATACAAATTAGGCGGTATAACCAGCCAATAAAAATAAATATAAAAAATAAGCAAACTAAAAGTAAGAAAACAAATAAGTAAGAAGAATCAAATATGAAAAATATGGTTAAGGTTTCATTCTCCACCACTAGACATCATTAAGAATCAATTTCAGATCTATCAATATCAACCAACTATCAAAGTTAACAACCGTAGATAACAACAAGCTCTGTTACCCCAATCTTTCCTTAGTTTGTCGTTAAATAGAACAAGCTCTCTATTTAATCTCTAACCATTAAACAACCTAGAATAAGCTCTCTAAATTCAATTTAATGGCAGCTTTATGATGAGAAAGATAGGTTGATCTAAGCAACAAACACATAAGCTCGGATTGTTCAACTTAGGTTATGTTCCACTTTGCAATTATTGAAAACTTGACCATAATCATTAATCACAAATTGCCACTTATGAATAGGAAATCAAGACAATTACACGGATCAAGACTCCTAAACTAGCAATAGATAATTATCAAGATCTATCTAGTTGTACACCTAAATAAATCTAGACAACATCATGAACAATTCTTGTAGAAGAACATAAGCAACTTTGATAGAAAATTAATGATAGATAGAATCTGAAAATCAATCACAAAACATGTCTAGGGCTTTGAAATCACCCTTAACCAAATAGAAGTTTAGCCTAGCATAGGCATTATAAACATAAACATAAAATTAAAGAAAATCTAAGAAGAAAATAAAAGAAAGAAAGAAGAAGAGGAAGAATATTAATTATCCAACCTCTTGCTCTCTCTAAAGAAAAAGAAAACTAGAGAAAAGAAAGAAAACTAGAGAAAACTAGAGAAAAGAAAGAAGAAGAAAACTTAGAGAATTTTATTAAAATGGCTAATATCCTACCTATGTACAATATGATCCCTTACAATCATCAAAGGCCCTCTATTTATACACATTTTGGAGGGCTAAATGACAAGAGACAAGCTTTACAAATTTCAAAGGTAGGTATAATAGGTGGGTGCATTTTCTAACAATTTTCGTCATACATGACGATTTTGATCAGCCAACTTGATGGTCGATTTTGTCAATTTGGCAGGCCTTATATGATCACATGATCTTCTAGAAAAATGTTCCCCTATGAGTTACTGATTCATAGCCGTTGGAATCAGCTCATTTACTGATGTGGAGAAGAAGATATGGGCAAAATACGAAAACAGGTCAGCACAGACGTCATTGCACATCAGCCAACTTGATGGTCGATTTCTTCAATATTGGAGGCTTTATCTGATCACATGGTCTTCTAGACAAATGTTCCCCTATCAGTTAGTGATCCATAGCCGTTGGAATCAGCTCATTTTCTGATGTGTATCGGACGATATGGTCAAAATGCGAAAACTGCTCAGGACAGACGTCATTGCACATCAGCCAACTTGATGGTTGATTTCGCTAGGGAAAACGACTCCGTTTCAAGAAGTATAAAACATGAAAAAGATAGATATGCCTCTTAACTTTGCACGGTTAAAATTTCAGCCTTATTGCTTCAGTGAAACTCCAGATATAGCTGATATGGCAAAAGGTGTCGGAACTGGAACTGAACTGGATTTGCCCTTAATTCTAGTAATCTGAAATCACTCAAAGAAACTTGTGAAAAACACCAAATTACATAAAAATATAAAAGATCATAAACACAATTAGACTAAACAATAATAACTCGTATTTGACACAAAACAATAATAAAACATAACTAAAAACTATATAATTATACGAGTTATCACACCCCCACACTTAGATTGTTGCTAGTCCCTAGCAACGACTCAATAAAAATAAAATAAGAAAATCTAATCTAATCCACTTTCGTAGGAAATCACGGTGGCACTTAGCATGTGACACAAGCCTTTAAACCCCTAGGTGTCCCTAGTGGACGAGTTTAGTCTCGTGAGGGTTTACTAGGACGATACCCACAAACGTTGAAAACATAAGAAAAACTAAAAATAATAATTATAACTAATCCTTCCAATATAAATTTGAAATAATCATTGGGCAAGTCTTAAAAACTAATCAATAGCTTAAAGAAATTCACAAAAAATCTTGCTTGAATGTAAATAGTTTGAGTTAAGCCAATATTAACATAACATATTTCAATCAAAATAATGCATATTCAAACTTAATCTCAACTTCTCACATGGGATACTCTCTTGATTTTCACTCTTTAAAGTAGTGGTAAAGTGTTTACACTCAATCAATCTCATGAAAACACTTCTACCATATGCTTGCTTGTCCACCTATTCTCCACTAAAAGATCATGCAACTTCATAAATCAAGAGTTCTTTAATCAAGGTTGTAATGGGGCCAAGGGGTTTGTAATGTGGTTGAAGAACAAAAGGATAAAGATATCACAAAGGTTCCAAAGAGTTCATAAAGTTTAGAGACATAAAAAAAATTATACAAAGAAACTTCTCAAAACTCTTTACAAGTACATAGTCACCTAGGCCGGATATTCAGGTTGGGCCTTTTCTTCATTCTAAACAACTTTGTAACATCTTTTTCTTTTTCCACAAATTCAAGAGATGATTCATATATATATATTTTTTACATAGGAATGTATTTTCCAGTATTCCATTTCTTTTTCTCTTGACTTTTCTTTTCTTTTCCCCCCACACTTATTTCTTGTTTCTAACCAAAAAAATATCCCTTGTCTTTGCAACTGGTCTCAAATCATGCTAATTCATCTTTGGAACAAAGGTAAAGATATAAGTATATTTAGGTTAGGGACAAGTTATGGTTACCAAAGAGATAGCTTATTCAATGTAGGCTCAAACTGGTTCACTAAGGGTGTGTTCTCTTGGAACATCAATAAGGGATGGCTGTTTGGCTCTGGTTATAATCCTAATGCCTCTATCATATTCATGTTGTCACATGTATCAATATAGTCTCAAACGGTTTAAAGCAAGTTCTAGAGAATCATGTAATCATAAGAGCACTCAAGAAAGAAATTAGATTGATTTGAATAATGCATCAATCATTATAGGCTCAAAAACTCACAAGGATGATTATACAAGTCAGATTAAGTCTAAACATGCTTCTTTCTCAATCAACATATCATATTAACATTGGCTCATAAAAAGGTTGACATCAAGCTCAATTCTCATGAAAATCTTCTCACTAATAAATCTGTTTTAGACTTATGCAATTCATATCTCATCATTGTATTAAAAAGGAACTAAAACACACTAAAAAAAAAATAATAATAATAAAGACTCATAAAAAAAATAGTAGACAAAAATAAAAGAAATCCTAAATCATTCCCCCCACACTTAATTCTTACATTATCCTCAATGTAAGTCTATTAACCCAAATGAAAGAATCATGTGTATGAGAAAAGAACTAATAACATAAGAATAGAAACAACTAAGACTCAAAACAAAACAAAACCATGCAACCTAAATAATCCTAAAATACTAAAGAAAAATTAACAAGTAAACATAAAAAGATTAAAATCAAACTGACAAGGTATGTGATGCACCCAAAAGAGTGTATCTTATTTAACCTTGCACTAAAAAGATCAATTGTAAGTATAGTAGTTAGCAAGGGTCGAGTCCTCAGGGATTGGGTTTTAATTTATGAGTTATTAGTTTATAACTTACATTCAAAGAAAACAATAAAAAAAAGGGGTTTTTGAAGCCAGATTTAAACTAAAGTAAATAATAAGAATAAGATGCAAGGCGGTATAACCAGCCAATAAAAATATATATACTAAATTAGGCGGTATAACCAGCCAATAAAAATATATATACTAAATTAGGCGGTATAACCAGCCAATAAAAATAAAACAAAGTTAATATACAAATTAGGCGGTATAACCAGCCAATAAAAATAAATATACTTTTAAAAATAAGCAAACTAGAAAAGTAAGAAAGCAAGTAAGTAAGAAGAATCAAATATGAAAAATATGGTTAAGGTTTCATTCTCCACCACTAGACATCATTAAGAATCAATTTCAGATCTATCAATATCAACCAACTATCAAAGTTAACAACCGTAGATAACAACAAGCTCTGTTATCCCAATCTTTCCTTAGTTTGTCGTTAAATAGAACAAGCTCTCTATTTAATCTCTAACCATCAAACAACCTAGAATAAGCTCTCTAGATTCAATTTAATGGCAGCTTTATGATGAGAAAGATAGGTTGATCTAAGCAACAAACACATAAGCTCGGATTGTTCAACTTAGGTTATGTTCCACTTTGCAATTATTGAAAACTTGACCATAATCATTAATCACAAATTGCCACTTATGAATAGGAAATCAAGACAATTACACGGATCAAGACTCCTAAACTAGCAATAGATAATTATCAAGATCTATCTAGTTGTACACCTAAACAAATCAAGACAACATCATGAACAATTCTTGTAGAAGAACATAAGCAACTTTGATAGAAAATTAATGATAGATAGAATCTGAAAATCAATTATAAAACATGTCTAGAGCTTTGAAATCACCCTTAACCAAATAGAAGTTTAGCCTAGCATAGGCATTATAAACATAAACATAAAATTAAAGAAAATCTAAGAAGAAAATAAAAGAAAGAAAGAAGAAGAGGAAGAATATTAATTATCCAACCTCTTGCTCTCTCTAAAGAAAAAGAAAACTAGAGAAAAGAAAGAAAACTAGAGAAAAGAAAGAAGAAGAAAACTTAGAGAATTTTATTAAAATGGCTAATGATGCACCCAAAAGAGTGTATCTTATTTAACCTTGCACTAAAAAGATAAATTGTAAGTATAGTAGTTAGCAAGGGTCGAGTCCTCAGGGATTGGGTTTTAGTTTATAAGTTGATAGTTTAAAACTTAAATTCAAGAACAATAAAAGAAAAGGGGTTTTTGAAATCAGATTTAAACTAAAGTAAATAATAAGAATAAGATGCAAGGCGGTATAACCAGCCAATAAAAATATATATACTAAATTAGGCGGTATAACCAGCCAATAAAAATATATATACTAAATTAGGCGGTATAACCAGCCAATAAAATTAAACAAAGTTAATATACAAATTAGGCGGTATAACCAGCCAATAAAAATAAATATACTTTTAAAAATAAGCAAACTAGAAGAGTAAGAAAACAAGTAAGTAAGAAGAATCAAGTATGAAAAATATGGTTAAGGTTTCATTCTCCACCACTAGACATCATTAAGAATCAATTTCAGATCTATCAATATCAACCAACTATCAAAGTTAACAACCGTAGATAACAACAAGCTCTGTTACCCCAATCTTTCCTTAGTTTGTCGTTAAATAGAACAAGCTCTCTATTTAATCTCTAACCATTAAACAACCTAGAATAAGCTCTCTAAATTCAATTTAATGGCAGCTTTATGATGAGAAAGATAGGTTGATCTAAGCAACAAACACATAAGCTCGGATTGTTCAACTTAGGTTATGTTCCACTTTGCAATTATTGAAAACTTGACCATAATCATTAATCACAAATTGCCACTTATGAATAGGAAATCAAGACAATTACACGGATCAAGACTCCTAAACTAGCAATAGATAATTATCAAGATCTATCTAGTTGTACACCTAAATAAATCTAGACAACATCATGAACAATTCTTGTAGAAGAACATAAGCAACTTTGATAGAAAATTAATGATAGATAGAATCTGAAAATCAATCACAAAACATGTCTAGGGCTTTGAAATCACCCTTAACCAAATAGAAGTTTAGCCTAGCATAGGCATTATAAACATAAAATTAAATAGAATCTAAGAAGAAAATAAAAGAAAGAAAGAAGAAGAAGAAGAATATTAATTATCCAACCTCTTGCTCTTTCTAAAGAAAAAGAAAACTAGAGAAAAGAAAGAAGAAGAAAACTTAGAGAATTTTATTAAAATGGCTAATATCCTACCTATGTACAATATGATCCTCTACAATCATCCAAGGCCCTCTATTTATACACATTTTGGAAGGCTAAATGACAAGAGACAAGCTTTACAAATTTCAAAGGTAGGTATAATAGGTGGGTGAATTTTTCTAACAATTTTCGTCATATTGTATGACAATTTTGATCAGCCAACTTGATGGTCGATTTCGTCAATGTTGGAGGCCTGATCTGATCAAATGGTCTTCTAGAAAAAGGTTCCCCTATCAGTTACGGATCCATAGCAGTTGGAATCAGCTCATTTTCTGATGTGGATAAGCAGATATGGGCAAAATACGAAAACATGTCAGCACAGACGTCATTGCACATCAGCCAACTTGATGGTCGATTTCGTCAATATTAGAGGCCTGATCTGATCATATGGTCTTCTAGACAAAGGTTCCCGTATCAGTTACGGATCCATATCCATTGGAATCAGCTCATTTGCTGATGTGGATAAGCAGATATGGGCAAAATACGAAAACAGGTCAGCACAGACGTCATTGCACATCAGCCAACTTGATGGTCGATTTCGCTAGGGAAAACGACTCCGTTTCAAGAAGTATAAAACATGAAAAAGATAGATATGCCTCTTAGCTTTGCACGGCTACAAATTTCAGCCTTATTGCTTCAGTGAAACTCCAGATATAGCTGATATGGAAAAATGTGTCGGAACTGGAACTGAACTGGATTTGCCCTTAATTCTAGTAATCTGAAATCACTCAAAGAAACTTGTGAAAAACACCAAATTACATAAAAATATAAAAGATCATAAACACAATTAGACTAAACAATAATAACTCGTATTTGACACAAAACAATAATAAAACATAACTAAAAACTATATAATTATACGAGTTATCACACCCCCACACTTAGATTGTTGCTAGTCCCTAGCAACGACTCAATAAAAATAAAATAAGAAAATCTAATCTAATCCACTTTCGTAGGAAATCACGGTGGCACTTAGCATGTGACACAAGCCTTTAAACCCCTAGGTGTCCCTAGTGGACGAGTTTAGTCTCGTGAGGGTTTACTAGAACGATACCCACAAACATTGAAAAATTAAAATATAAATAAACTTCATATAAATAAACTACATATACTAAAAATATTTACTCCTAATCCTTTCAATACAAATTAGAGACAATATTTGAACAAGTCTTATAAACTAATCAATAGCTTAAAAAATTTCACAAAAAATCATGCTTGAATGTAAATTGTTTGAGTTAAGCCAATATTAGCATAACATATCTCAATCAAAATAGTGCATGTTCAAATTTAATCTCAACTTCTCACATGGGATACTCCCTTGATTTTCACTCTTTAAAGTAGTGGTAAAGTGTTTACACTCAATCAATCTCATGAAAACACTTCTACCATATGCTTGCTTGTCCACCTATTCTCCACTAAAAGATCATGCAACTTCATAAATCAAGAGGTCTTTAATCAAGGTTGTAATGGGGCCAAGGGGTTTGTAATGTGGTTGAAGAACAAAAGGATAAAGATATCACAAAGGTTCCAAAGAGTTCATAAAGTTTAGAGACATAAAAAGATTATACAAAGAAACTTCTCAAAACTCTTCACAAGTACATAGTCACCTAGGCCGGATATTCATGTTGGGCCTTTTCTTCATTCTAAACGAACCTTGTAACATTCTTTTTCTTTTCTTTAACTAGAAGTTCAAGAGATGATTCATTATATATATATATATTTCATAATATTCCCTTTCTTTTTCTCTTGACTTTTCTTTTCTTTTCCCCCACACTTATTTCTTGTTTCTAACCCAAGTTTTCAATAGATCTTCCTTGTCTTTGCAACATGTCTCAAAACATGCTAATTCATCTTTGGAACAAAGGTAAAGATATAAGTATATTTAGGTTAGGGACAAGTTATGGTTACCAAAGAGATAGCTTATTCAATGTAGGCTCAAATTGGTTTACTAAGGGTGTGTTCTCTTGGAACATCAATAAGGGATGGCTGTTTGGCCCTGGCTAAAAATCCTAATGCCTCTATCATATTCATGTTGTCACATGCATCAATATAGTCTCAACAAGGTCTAAAGCAAGTTCTAGAGAATCATGTAATCATAAGAGCACTCAAGAAAGAAATTAGATTGATTTGTATAATGCATCAATCATTATAGGCTCAAAAACTCACAAGAATGATTATACAAGTCAGATTAAGTCTAAACATGCTTCTTTCTCAATCAACATATCATATTAACATTGGCTCATAAAAAGGTTGACATCAAGCTCAATTCTCATGAAAATCTTCTCACTAATAAATATGTTTTAGACTTATGCAATTCATATCTCATCATTGTATTAAAAAGGAACTAAAACACACTAAAAAATAATAATAATAATAAAGACTCATAAAAAAAAAATAGTAGACAAAAATAAAAGAAATCCTAAATCATTCCCCCCACACTTAATTCTTACATTGTCCTCAATGTAAGTCTATTAACCCAAATGAAAGAATCATGTGTAAGAGAAAAGAACTAATAACATAAGAATAGGAATAACTAGACTCAAAACAAAACAAACTCATGCAACCTAAATAATCCTAAAATACTAAACAAAAATTAACAAGTAAACGTAAAAAGATTAAAATCAAACTGACAAGGTATGTCTCAAGTCTCCCTTACTCAGACCTTGTTCAGAATGAATACTTCTAAATTGCTTAAAACACAACAAACTCTTTTTTTTTTTTTTTTGAAAAGAAGAAATCAAACTGACAAGGTATGTCTCAAGTCTCCCTTACTCAGACCTTGTTCAGAATGAATACTTCTAAATTGCTTAAAACACAACAAACTTTTTTTTTATTTTTTTTTTTTTAAGAAGGTAAAATTTAGGAGATATTACCTGTAGAGGTTGCTAACCACTTATTATAACTGAGACACAACAAACAAAATGTTAGATAATGTCACAAAGACAAAGTGCAATCCACTCCTTGCTCGTCCATATCTCTTTTTCTTTTTCCGAGCGTTTGCGAAACAACCGTAGCAGATAAATACTCATAAGCTTGGAGCTTTTTGAGTAAATCTTCAATGGTTGTAGCAGAAATTATGGTTCTCCTTGCCTCTGAAAACATGAATCCATTATCCACAGCATTATCTAAATATGAAAGCAAATTACTAAAATAACCATTAATATTAAGCAAACCAATGGGTTTCTTATTTGTGACCAAAGATGACCAAGAAGCCACGCAAGCTATTTCTTCCAATGTACCCAGACCTCCTGGTAAAGCAATGAATGCATCGGCAGAATGGTACATGATTGTTATCCGTTCAGGGACACTCCAGACTTGTATTTCCTTACCCACGGTAGGTCCACAAAAACTTGTGAATAGTTTTGGCACGATTCCTAGAACTGGACTTCCTCCGGCGTGTGCTGCTGTAGCGACTGCTCCCATTAAACCCGTACTACCGCCTCCATAAATCAAGTGGATCTTTTGTTGGGCAAGTATTACTCCAACTCTTATGGCTTCATCAGCGAATATGTTATTTTTCCCTGGATAAGCACCTCCAAAGACACAAATTTTTTTTATGCGCTGGGACGAAGTACTTTCCATTTTTTTTTTCGAGTGCCTGAAAGAGAATGAGTACATGGTGTAATATATAGAGGACTGAGTAGTGAATCAGACAAGAGTAATAATGTCGCCGAAAGTGTATCTGACCTGTCAGAAGAAAATGTTAACCTAACAAAAGATTTTTGCGTGATTTCAGGAAGAAAATCAAAAAGAGAAGAAAAAATCAACCGTAAAAGACAAATAAAAAAAAACGAGAATAATTACACAAATCGAACAACACGTAAATTAAACCGAAATGAAGTTATTGCAAATCAAACCAAAAGTTGAGAAGTCATTTATTGTAGTTGTGATTGTGGCTCACATCTTCCTCTGGTTTTACGTCCAGAAACGGCTTAAACGCCTTCTATGAGTCGAGGATATGCTTCCCATCCAGTTTTCTTACAAGCTGGCAAACAGGGTCTTTTAACATCAGATTCCCAAGATGTTGCCATTCCCTTTGGAATTGCGGCCATAAATCAAGAATTTCTCTTTGTACGTCTCCACTAGGATGCGTCTCAAGAGAAAGTTGGATATTACCCAAATTCTCCTTACTCAGTCCATCCTTAATGAATTCAATTTTATCATCTCGATTAGAGGACGGAATCCCAATAGAACGACATTTACCGTTACACGTCCATCGTGCACATTTGTGGCAATTTGAACTCATGCGCTTTGCTCGTCGCTTCTTTGCAAAAGTGCTTCTACCTGTACCTGGTAAATGCAAAACAGGAAGATATTCATCTTCACGTACCTTGGCTTCAATTATCCAACGTATGTCGTCAGGAATCCCTTTGTGCATAAGCATTCTTAATCTTTCAAACCGAACTTGGTAAAGCTTCAGTAAAATATTTCGAGGAAAAGGAGGAAATCGTTTCTGCAATCTTGTGAGAATATCATCCATCCTGAAAAAAAAATGAAAGAGAAATTGAAAGAGAAATTTATATACAATATCAGTTTTTTGGGTAGCTGATGGAACCGACTTAAATAATCACGGAGTACCGTTATCCGCCATTTAACCGGGGTAAAAAAAATAAAAATTATATTTACATCTAGTTATTTTCAAAACAAGGATCAGAAAGAAAAACAACATAAAAAAAAAACTCAAAAACAAAACACTCTAAATAAAATCCTAAATTCTTCCCCCCAAACATAATTCTTACATTGTCATTAATGTAATGCTATTATCCCCCAATGCAAGAATTATATGTAAGAGAAAAGAACTATTAAACAAAAGAAACTTATGCAGCCTAAATGAACTTAAAAACAGTAAACACAATTAACAAAGAAACATAAGAAATAAAAATAAAAACAATAAAAATAATAAAAGAAAAAACGAAAAGAAAGAGAAAGCAAATCTGAATATGGAAGGTTGGCAATTTCATCTTTAACTGGGCTGCCTTCCCAATTAACACTTGAGTTAGTGTTTTGAATCTAACCAACACCCCTTCTTGGCATTTTAGGCTTGTCAGGCTCATACATGAAATTTCCCAAATTTATGCGTTTGAGAGGAAGCTTTCTTTGCACAACAGTGGATGCATTCTCCATTACAAGTATTATTCCATCATCCTTTGTGGTGCATATGTCATCGAGGAATGGAGCATATTTTGATACTTGTTGAATGACCTCCACAAACAAGTTGTTTAAGGTTTCCGGCATGTGTTGTTCATGTTCTTCCTCCTTGAACTTTGCAAATCTACTAGGAAAAGGTGGAGAAGAAACATTAGTAAAAAGTGAAACCTTAAATGTTACCTCAGGTGCCGAAATACACTTATTTGGATCTTTGGCTTCATTATCCTCAAGAATAGAATCCATCTCTAATTTTGTTTCATCCTCATCTTGTTCCTCATTCTTCAAGGTCACAATAGTAGCATTCTCCTTTGGGTTAACCATCGTTTGGGCTGGGAGTTCTTCAAATCTTTGTGCTACCCATCCCACCATACTACTAGCCAATTGGCTCATTTGCTTTTCCAAACTCTGGATGCTTGCCCTTGTTTCCTGTTGAAATTGCAAAGAATCAGTAACAAGAGAATAGACAAGATCTTCTAAAGAAGTACCTGAGTTTTGAGTCATATGTGGTGGTTGAAAAAGATCTGGTTCTTGAGACCATGATTGATTGAAGCTAGATGGATGAGTGTAATTGGCATAAGGATCTACTTCTTGGTAATTTTTTGAGTAGCCATAATTAGTATGATCCCACCATCCCTCATGGTAAGTGTTTGAGTAATGATCATACTGTTGGTCTTGGAACACTTGATGGCCTTGACATCCTCCCATGGCCAATTGTTGAACTGGGTAGGTGAGATTGGCTTGTTGATTCTCCATGTTCATGTATGCCACCAACTCTTCAAGTGTTAGATTGCTCAATTCCATTGTTTTTTTTTTTTTTTTTTTTTTAAATTTGAAAAGAAAAACTTGTATGTACAAGAAAATAAAACTAATTAGAACTGAAAATAAGAATAAACCAAGTAACAAATAAACTAAAAAAAGCAATCCCCGACAACGGCGCCAAAAATTTGATGCACCCAAAAGAGTGTATCTTATTTAACCTTGCACTAAAAAGATAAATTGTAAGTATAGTAGTTAGCAAGGGTCGAGTCCTCAGGGATTGGGTTTTAGTTTATAAGTTGATAGTTTAAAACTTAAATTCAAGAACAATAAAAAAAAAGGGGTTTTTGAAATCAGATTTAAACTAAAGTAAATAATAAGAATAAGATGCAAGGCGGTATAACCAGCCAATAAAAATATATATACTAAATTAGGCGGTATAACCAGCCAATAAAAATATATATACTAAATTAGGCGGTATAACCAGCCAATAAAAATAAAACAAAGTTAATATACAAATTAGGCGGTATAACCAGCCAATAAAAATAAATATACTTTTAAAAATAAGCAAACTAGAAGAGTAAGAAAACAAGTAAGTAAGAAGAATCAAGTATGAAAAATATGGTTAAGGTTTCATTCTCCACCACTAGACATCATTAAGAATCAATTTCAGATCTATCAATATCAACCAACTATCAAAGTTAACAACCGTAGATAACAACAAGCTCTGTTACCCCAATCTTTCCTTAGTTTGTCGTTAAATAGAACAAGCTCTCTATTTAATCTCTAACCATTAAACAACCTAGAATAAGCTCTCTAAATTCAATTTAATGGCAGCTTTATGATGAGAAAGATAGGTTGATCTAAGCAACAAACACATAAGCTCGGATTGTTCAACTTAGGTTATGTTCCACTTTGCAATTATTGAAAACTTGACCATAATCATTAATCACAAATTGCCACTTATGAATAGGAAATCAAGACAATTACACGGATCAAGACTCCTAAACTAGCAATAGATAATTATCAAGATCTATCTAGTTGTACACCTAAATAAATCTAGACAACATCATGAACAATTCTTGTAGAAGAACATAAGCAACTTTGATAGAAAATTAATGATAGATAGAATCTGAAAATCAATCACAAAACATGTCTAGGGCTTTGAAATCACCCTTAACCAAATAGAAGTTTAGCCTAGCATAGGCATTATAAACATAAAATTAAATAGAATCTAAGAAGAAAATAAAAGAAAGAAAGAAGAAGAAGAAGAATATTAATTATCCAACCTCTTGCTCTTTCTAAAGAAAAAGAAAACTAGAGAAAAGAAAGAAGAAGAAAACTTAGAGAATTTTATTACAATGGCTAATATCCTACCTATGTACAATATGATCCTCTACAATCATCCAAGGCCCTCTATTTATACACATTTTGGAAGGCTAAATGACAAGAGACAAGCTTTACAAATTTCAAAGGTAGGTATAATAGGTGGGTGAATTTTTCTAACAATTTTCGTCATATTGTATGACAATTTTGATCAGCCAACTTGATGGTCGATTTCGTCAATGTTGGAGGCCTGATCTGATCACATGGTCTTCTAGAAAAAGGTTCCCCTATCAGTTACGGATCCATAGCAGTTGGAATCAGCTCATTTGCTGATGTGGATAAGCAGATATGGGCAAAATACGAAAACATGTCAGCACAGACGTCATTGCACATCAGCCAACTTGATGGTCGATTTCGTCAATATTAGAGGCCTGATCTGATCATATGGTCTTCTAGACAAAGGTTCCCGTATCAGTTACGGATCCATAGCCATTGGAATCAGCTCATTTGCTGATGTGGATAAGCAGATATGGGCAAAATACGAAAACAGGTCAGCACAGACGTCATTGCACATCAGCCAACTTGATGGTCGATTTCGCTAGGGAAAACGACTCCGTTTCAAGAAGTATAAAACATGAAAAAGATAGATATGCCTCTTAGCTTTGCACGGCTACAAATTTCAGCCTTATTGCTTCAGTGAAACTCCAGATATAGCTGATATGGCAAAATGTGTCGGAACTGGAACTGAACTGGATTTGCCCTTAATTCTAGTAATCTGAAATCACTCAAAGAAACTTGTGAAAAACACCAAATTACATAAAAATATAAAAGATCATAAACACAATTAGACTAAACAATAATAACTCGTATTTGACACAAAACAATAATAAAACATAACTAAAAACTATATAATTATACGAGTTATCAGCTAATATCCTACCTATGTACAATATGATCCCTTACAATCATCCAAGGCCCTCTATTTATACACATTTTGGAGGGCTAAATGACAAGAGACAAGCTTTACAAATTTCAAAGGTAGGTATATGACGATTTTGATCAGCCAACTTGTTGGTCGATTTCGTCAATATTGGAGGCCTGATCTGATCACATGGTCTTCTAGGGAAAAGGTTCCCCTATCAGTTACGAAACCATAGCCGTTGGAATCAGCGCATTTTCTGATGTGGTTAAGCAGATATGGGCAAAATACGAAAACATGTCAGCATAGACGTCATTGCACATCAGCCACCTTGATGGTCGATTTCTTCAATATTGGAGGCCTGATCTGATCACATGGTCTTCTAGACAAAGGTTCCCCTATCAGTTACGGAACCATAGCCGTTGGAATCAGCTCATTTGCTGATGTGGATAAGAAGATATGGGCATAATACGAAAACATGTCAGCACAGACGTCATTGCACATCAGCCAACTTGATGGTCGATTTCGCTAGGGAAAACGACTCCGTTTTAAGAAGTGTAAAACATGAAAAAGATAGATATGCCTCTTAGCTTTGCATGGCTACAAATTGCAGCCTTATTGCTTCAGTGAAACTCGAGATATAGCTGATATGGCAAAAGGTGTCGGAACTGAAACTGAACTGGATTTGCCCTTAATTCTAGTAATCTGAAATCACTCAAAGAAACTTGTGAAAAACACCAAAATACATAAAAATATAAAAGATCATAAACACAATTAGACTAAACAATAATAACTCGTATTTGACACAAAACATTAATAAAACATAACTAAAAACTATATAATTATACGAGTTATCACACCCCCACACTTAGATTGTTGCTAGTCCCTAGCAACGACTCAATAAAAATAAAATAAGAAAATCTAATCTAATCCATTTTCGTAGGAAATCACGGTGGCACTTAGCATGTGACACAAGCCTTTAAACCCCTAGGTGTCCCTAGTGGACGAGTTTAGTCTCGTGAGGGTTTACTAGAACGATACCCACAAACATTGAAAAACTAAAATATAAATAAACTGCATATACTAAAAATATTTACTCCTAATCCTTTCAATACAAATTAGAGACAATATTTGAACAAGTCTTATAAACTAATCAATAGCTTAAAGAATTTCACAAAAAATCATGCTTGAATGTAAATTGTTTGAGTTAAGCCAATATTAGCATAACATATCTCAATCAAAATATTGCATGTTCAAATTTAATCTCAA
This sequence comes from Fremontodendron californicum, assembly GCA_030761205.1. Lineage (NCBI taxonomy): Eukaryota > Viridiplantae > Streptophyta > Magnoliopsida > Malvales > Malvaceae > Fremontodendron > Fremontodendron californicum. The sequence continues at coordinate 16,453,959 of JAULJL010000010.1, read as the reverse complement.
CTTCTCACATGGGATACTCTCTTGATTTTCACTCTTTAAAGTAGTGGTAAAGTGTTTACACTCAATCAATCTCATGAAAACACTTCTACCATATGCTTGCTTGTCCACCTATTCTCCACTAAAAGATCATGCAACTTCATGAATCAAGAGGTCTTTAATCAAGGTTGTAATGGGGCCAAGGGGTTTGTAATGGGGTTGAAGAACAAAAGGATAAAGATATCACAAAGGTTCCAAAGAGTTCATAAAGTTTAGAGACATAAAAAGATCATACAAAGAAACTTCTCAAAACTCTTTACAAGTACATAGTCACCTAGGCCGGATATTTATGTTGGGCCTTTTCTTCATTCTAAACGACTTTGTAACATCTTTTTCTTTTTCCACAAATTCAAGAGATGATTCATATATATTTTTTTTTACATAGGAATGTATTTGCCAGTATTTAATTTCTTTTTCTCTTGACTTTTCTTTTCTTTCCCCCCCACACTTATTTCTTGTTTCTAACCCAAATTTTTAACTAAAAATATCCCTTGTCTTTGCAACTTGTTTCAAAACATGCTAATTCATCTTTGGAACAAAGGTAAAGATATAAGTATATTTAGGTTAGGGACAAGTTATGGTTACCAAAGAGATAGCTTATTCAATGTAGGCTCAAATTGGTTCACTAAGGGTGTGTTCTCTTGGAACATCAATAAGGGATGGCTGTTTGGCTCTGGCTAAAAATCCTAATGCCTCTATCATATTCATGTTGTCACATGTATCAATATAGTCTCAAACGGTTTAAAGCAAGTTCTAGAGAATCCTGTAATCATAAGAGCACTCAAGAAAGAAATTAGATTGATTTGTATAATGCATCAATCATTATAGGCTCAAAAACTCACAAGGATGATTATACAAGTCAGATTAAGTCTAAACATGCTTCTTTCTCAATCAACATATTATATTAACATTGGCTCATAAAAAGGTTGACATCAAGCTCAATTCTCATGAAAATCTTCTCACTAATAACCAGTTTAGACCTATGCAATTCATATCTCATCATTGTATTAAAAAGGAACTAAAACACACTAAAAATAATAATAATAATAAAGACTCATAAAAAAAAAATAGTAGACAAAAATAAAAGAAATCCTAAATCATTCCCCCCACACTTAATTCTTACATTGTCCTCAATGTAAGTCTATTAACACAAATGAAAGAATCATGTGTAAGAGAAAAGAACTAATAACATAAGAATAGGAACAACTAAGCCTCAAAACAAAACAAACTCATGCAACCTAAATAATCCTAAAATACTAAACAAAAAACAAGTAAACATAAAAAGATTAAAATCAAACTGACAAGGTATGTCTCAAGTCTCCCTTACTCAGACCTTGTTCAGAATGAATACTTCTAAATTGCTTAAAACACAACAAATTCTTTTTTTTTTTTTTTTTTTTTGAAAAGAAGAAATCAAACTGACAAGGTATGTCTCAAGTCTCCCTTACTCAGACCTTGTTCAGAATGAATACTTCTTAATAATTTTTTTTTATTAGCAAAATATGTCCCTTACCCCCTACTAAAATATGACATTGTCCCCAATGTCAAATTTTAAAGGTAGAATTTAGGAGATATTACCTGCAGAGGTTGCTAACCACTTATTATAACTGAGACACAACAAGAAAAATGTTAGATAATGTCACAAAGACAAAGTGCAATCCACTCCTTGCTCGTCCATATCTCTTTTTCTTTTTCCGAGCGTTTGAGAAACAACCGTAGCAGATAAACACTCATAAGCTTGGAGCTTTTTGAGTAAATCTTCAATGGTTGTAGCAGAAATTATGGTTCTCCTTGCCTCTGAAAACATGAATCCATTATCCACAGCATTATCTAAATATGAAAGCAAATTACTAAAATAACCATTAATATTAAGCAAACCAATGGGTTTCTTATTTGTGACCAAAGATGACCAAGAAGCCACGCAAGCTATTTCTTCCAATGTACCCAGACCTCCTGGTAAAGCAATGAATGCATCGGCAGAATGGTACATGATTGTTATCCGTTCAGGGATACTCCAGACTTGTATTTCCTTACCCACGGTAGGTCCACAAAAATCTGTGAATAGTTTTGGCACGATTCCTAGAACTGGACTTCCTCCGGCGTGTGCTGCTGTAGCGACTGCTCCCATTAAACCCGTACTACCGCCTCCATAAATCAAGTGGATCTTTTGTTGGGCAAGTATTACTCCAACTCTTATGGCTTCATCAGCGAATATGTTATTTTTCCCTGGATAAGCACCTCCAAAGACACAAATTCTTTTAATGCGCTGGGATGAAGTACTTTCCATTTTTTTTTCTTCGAGTGCCTGAAAGAGAATGAGTACATGGTGTAATATATAGAGGACTGAGTAGTGAATCAGACAAGAGTAATAATGTCGCCGAAAGTGTATCTGACCTGTCAGAAGAAAATGTTAACCTAACAAAAGATTTTTGCGTGATTTCAGGAAGAAAATCAAAAAGAGAAGAAAAAATCAACCGTAAAAGACAAAAAAAAAAAAAAAACGAGAATAATTACACAAATCGAACAACACGTAAATTAAAACAAAATAAAGTTATTGCAAATCAAACCAAAAGCTGAGAAGTCATTTATTGTAGTTGTGATTGTGGCTCACATCTTCCTCTGGTTTTACGTCCAGAAACGGCTTAAACGCCTTCTATGAGTCGAGGATATGCTTCCCATCCAGTTTTCTTACAAGCTGGCAAACAGGGTCTTTTAACATCAGATTCCCAAGATGTTGCCATTCCCTTTGGAATTGCGGCCATAAATCAAGAATTTCTCTTTGTACGTCTCCACTAGGATGCGTCTCAAGAGAAAGTTGGATATTACCCAAATTCTCCTTACTCAGTCCATCTTTAATGAATTCAATTTTATCATCTCGATTAGAGGACGGAATCCCAATAGAACGACATTTACCGTTACACGTCCATCGTGCACATTTGTGGCAATTTGAACTCATGAGCTTTGCTCGTCACTTCTTTGCAAAAGTGCTTCTACCTGTACCTGGTAAATGCAAAACAGGAAGATATTCATCTTCACGTACCTTGGCTTCAATTATCCAACGTATGTCTTCAGGAATCCCTTTGTGCATAAGCATTCTTAATCTTTCAAATCGAACTTGGTAAAGCTTCAGTAAAATATTTCGAGGAAAAGGAGGAAATCGTTTCTGCAATCTTGTGAGAATATCATCCATCCTGAAAAAAAATGAAAAAAAAATTGAAAGAGAAATTGGAAGAGAAATTTATATACAATATCAGTTTTTTGGGTAGCTGATGGAACCGATTTAAATAATCACGGAGTACCGTTATCCGCCATTTAACCGGGGTAAAAAAAATTAAAAATTATATTTACATCTAGTTATTTTCAAAACAAGGATCAGAAAGAAAAACAACATAAAAAGACTCAAAAACAAAACACTCTAAATAAAATCCTAAATTCTTCCCCCCACACATAATTCTTACATTGTCATTAATGTAATGCTATTAACCCCCAATGCAAGAATTATATGTAAGAGAAAAGAACTATTAAACAAAAGAAACTTATGCAGCCTAAATGAACTTAAAAACAGTAAACACAATTAACAAAGAAACACAAGAAATAAAAATAAAAACAACAAAAATAATAAAAGAAAAAGGAAAAGAAAGAGAAAGAGAAAGCAAATCTGAATATGGAAGGTTGGCAATTTCATCTTTAATTGGGCTGCCTTCCCAATTAACACTTGAGTTAGTGTTTTGAATCTAACCAACACCCATTCTTGGCTTTTTAGGCTTGTCAGGCTCATGCATGAAATTTCCCAAATTTATGCGTTTGAGAGGAAGCTTTCTTTGCACAACAGTGGATGCATTCTCCATTACAAGTATTATTCCATCATCCTTGGTGGTGCATATCTCATCGAGGAATGGTGCATCTTTTGGTACTTGTTGAATGACATCCACAAACAAATTGTTTAAGGTTTCCAGCGTGTCTTGTTCATGTTCATCCTCCTTGAACTTTGCGAATCTACTAGGAAAAGGTGGAGAAGAAACATTAGTAAAAATTGGAATCTCAAACGTTACCTCAGGTGCCGAAATACTCTTATTTGGATCATTGGCTTCATTATCCTCAAGAATAGAATTCATCTCTAATTTTGTCTCATCCTCATCTTGTTCCTCATTCCTCAAGGTCACAATAGTAGTATTCTCCTTTGGGTTAATCATTGTTTGGGCAGAGAGTTCTTCAGATCTTTGTGCTACCCATACCACCATACTACTAGCCAATAGGCTCATTTTCCTTTCCAAACTCTGGATACTTGCCCTTGTTTCCTGTTGAAATTGCAAAGTATTAGTAACAAGAGAATCGACAAGACCTTCTAAAGAAGTACCTGAGTTTTGAGTCATATGTAGTGGCTGAAAAAGATCTGGTTCTTGAGACCATGATTGATTAAATCTAGATGGATGAGTGTAATTGGCATAAGGATCTACTTCTTGGTAATTTTTCGAGTAGCCATAATTAGTATGATCCCACCATCCCTCATGGTAAGTGTTTGAGTAATGATCATACTGTTGGTCTTGGAACACTTGATGGCCTTGACATCCTCCCATGGCCAATTGTTGAACTGGGGAGGTGAGATTGGCTTGTTGATTTTCCATGTTCATGTATGCCACCAACTCTTCAAGTGTTAGATTGCTCAATTCCATTGTTTTTTTTTTTTTTTTTTTTTTAAATTTGAAAAGAAAAACTTGTATGTACAAGAAAATAAAACTAATTAGAACTGAAAATAAGAATAAACCAAGTAACAAATAAACTAAAGAAAGCAATCCCCGGCAACGGCGCCAAAAACTTGATGCACCCAAAAGAGTGTATCTTATTTAACCTTGCACTAAAAAGATCAATTGTAAGTATAGTAGTTAGCAAGGGTCGAGTCCTCAGGGATTGGGTTTTAATTTATGAGTTATTAGTTTATAACTTACATTCAAAGAAAACAATAAAAAAAAAGGGGTTTTTGAAGCCAGATTTAAACTAAAGTAAATAATAAGAATAAGATGCAAGGCGGTATAACCAGCCAATAAAAATATATATACTAAATTAGGCGGTATAACCAGCTAATAAAAATATATATACTAAATTAGGCGGTATAACCAGCCAATAAAAATAAAACAAAGTTAATATACAAATTAGGCGGTATAACCAGCCAATAAAAATAAATATACTTTTAAAAATAAGCAAACTAGAAAAGTAAGAAAGCAAGTAAGTAAGAAGAATCAAATATGAAAAATATGGTTAAGGTTTCATTCTCCACCACTAGACATCATTAAGAATCAATTTCAGATCTATCAATATCAACCAACTATCAAAGTTAACAACCGTAGATAACAACAAGCTCTGTTATCCCAATCTTTCCTTAGTTTGTCGTTAAATAGAACAAGCTCTCTATTTAATCTCTAACCATCAAACAACCTAGAATAAGCTCTCTAGATTCAATTTAATGGCAGCTTTATGATGAGAAAGATAGGTTGATCTAAGCAACAAACACATAAGCTCGGATTGTTCAACTTAGGTTATGTTCCACTTTGCAATTATTGAAAACTTGACCATAATCATTAATCACAAATTGCCACTTATGAATAGGAAATCAAGACAATTACACGGATCAAGACTCCTAAACTAGCAATAGATAATTATCAAGATCTATCTAGTTGTACACCTAAACAAATCAAGACAACATCATGAACAATTCTTGTAGAAGAACATAAGCAACTTTGATAGAAAATTAATGATAGATAGAATCTGAAAATCAATTATAAAACATGTCTAGAGCTTTGAAATCACCCTTAACCAAATAGAAGTTTAGCCTAGCATAGGCATTATAAACATAAACATAAAATTAAAGAAAATCTAAGAAGAAAATAAAAGAAAGAAAGAAGAAGAGGAAGAATATTAATTATCCAACCTCTTGCTCTCTCTAAAGAAAAAGAAAACTAGAGAAAAGAAAGAAAACTAGAGAAAAGAAAGAAGAAGAAAACTTAGAGAATTTTATTAAAATGGCTAATATCCTACCTATGTACAATATGATCCCTTACAATCATCCAAGGCCCTCTATTTATACACATTTTGGAGGGCTAAATGACAAGAGACAAGCTTTACAAATTTCAAAGGTAGGTATATGACGATTTTGATCAGCCAACTTGTTGGTCGATTTCGTCAATATTGGAGGCCTGATCGGATCACATGGTCTTCTAGAAAAAGGTTCCCCTATCAGTTACGAAACCATAGCCGTTGGAATCAGCTCATTTGCTGATGTGGTTAAGCAGATATGGGCAAAATACGAAAACATGTCAGCACAGACGTCATTGCACATCAGCCACCTTGATGGTCGATTTCTTCAATATTGGAGGCCTGATCTGATCACATGGTCTTCTAGACAAAGGTTCCCCTATCAGTTACGGAACCATAGCCGTTGGAATCAGCTCATTTGCTGATGTGGATAAGAAGATATGGGCATAATACGAAAACATGTCAGCACAGACGTCATTGCACATCAGCCAACTTGATGGTCGAGTTCGCTAGGGAAAACGACTCCGTTTTAAGAAGTGTAAAACATGAAAAAGATAGATATGCCTCTTAGCTTTGCATGGCTACAAATTTCAGCCTTATTGCTTCAGTGAAACTCGAGATATAGCTGATATGGCAAAAGGTGTCGGAACTGAAACTGAACTGGATTTGCCCTTAATTCTAGTAATCTGAAATCACTCAAAGAAACTTGTGAAAAACACCAAAATACATAAAAATATAAAAGATCATAAACACAATTAGACTAAACAATAATAACTCGTATTTGACACAAAACATTAATAAAACATAACTAAAAACTATATAATTATACGAGTTATCAGTATGTCTCAAGTCTCCCTTACTCAGACCTTGTTCAGAATGAATACTTCTAAATTGCTTAAAACACAACAAACTATTTTTTTTTTTTTTTTGAAAAGAAGAAATCAAACTGACAAGATATGTCTCAAGTCTCCCTTACTCAGACCTTGTTCAGAATGAATACTTCTAAATGGCTTAAAACACAACAAATTTTTTTTTTTTAAATTAGCAAAATATGTCCCTTACCCCCTACTAAAATATGACATTGTCCCAAATGTCAAATTTTAAAGGTAGAATTTAGGAGATATTACCTGTAGAGGTTGCTAACCACTTATTATAACTGAGACACAACAAGCAAAATGTTAGATAATGTCACAAAGACAAAGTGCAATCCACTCCTTGCTCGTCCATATCTCTTTTTCTTTTTCCGAGCGTTTGCGAAACAACCGTAGCAGATAAACACTCATAAGCTTGGAGCTTTTTGAGTAAATCTTCAATGGTTGTAGCAGAAATTATGGTTCTCCTTGCCTCTGAAAACATGAATCCATTATCCACAGCATTATCTAAATATGAAAGCAAATTACTAAAATAACCATTAATATTAAGCAAACCAATGGGTTTCTTATTTGTGACCAAAGATGACCAAGAAGCCACGCAAGCTATTTCTTCCAATGTACCCAGACCTCCTGGTAAAGCAATGAATGCATCGGCAGAATGGTACATGATTGTTATCCGTTCAGGGATACTCCAGACTTGTATTTCCTTACCCACGGTAGGTCCACAAAAATCTGTGAATAGTTTTGGCACGACTCCTAGAACTGGACTTCCTCCGGCGTGTGCTGCTGTAGCGACTGCTCCCATTAAACCCGTACTACCGCCTCCATAAATCAAGTGGATCTTTTGTTGGGCAAGTATTACTCCAACTCTTATGGCTTCATCAGCGAATATGTTATTTTCCCTGGATAAGCACCTCCAAAGACACAAATTTTTTTAATGCGCTGGGACGAAGTACTTTCCATTTTTTTTTGAGTGCCTGAAAGAGAATGAGTACATGGTGTAATATATAGAGGACTGAGTAGTGAATCAGACAAGAGTAATAATGTCGCCGAAAGTGTATCTGACCTGTCAGAAGAAAATGTTAACCTAACAAAAGATTTTTGCGTGATTTCAGGAAGAAAATCAAAAAGAGAAGAAAAATCAATCGTAAAAGTCAAGAGTAATAATGTCGCCGAAAGTGTATTTGACCTGTCAGAAGAAAATGTTAACCTAACAAAAGATTTTTGCATGATTTCAGGAAGAAAATCAAAAAGAGAAGAAAAATCAACCGTAAAAGACAATTAAAAAAAAAAGAATAATTACACAAATCGAACAACACGTAAATTAAACCAAAATGAAGTTATTGCAAATCAAACCAAAAGCTGAGAAGTCATTTATTGTAGTTGTGATTGTGGCTCACATCTTCCTCTGGTTTTACGTCCAGAAACGGCTTAAACGCCTTCTATGAGTCGAGGATATGCTTCCCATCCAGTTTTCTTACAAGCTGGCAAACAGGGTCTTTTAACATCAGATTCCCAAGATGTTGCCATTCCCTTTGGAATTGCGGCCATAAATCAAGAATTTCTCTTTGTACGTCTCCACTAGGATGCGTCTCAAGAGAAAGTTGGATATTACCCAAATTCTCCTTACTCAGTCCATCCTTAATGAATTCAATTTTATCATCTCGATTAGAGGACGGAATCCCAATAGAACGACATTTACCGTTACACGTCCATCGTGCACATTTGTGGCAATTTGAACTCATGCGCTTTGCTCGTCGCTTCTTTGCAAAAGTGCTTCTACCTGTACCTGGTAAATGCAAAATAGGAAGATATTCATCTTCACGTACCTTGGCTTCAATTATCCAACGTATGTCTGCAGGAATCCCTTTGTGCATAAGCATTCTTAATCTTTCAAATCGAACTTGGTAAAGCTTTAGTAAAATATTTCGAGGAAAAGGAGGAAATCGTTTCTGCAATCTTCTGAGAATATCATCCATCCTGAAAAAAAAAATAAAAGAGAAATTGAAAGAGAAATTTATATACAATATCAGTTTTGTGGGTAGCTGATATAACCGATTTAAATAATCACGGAGTACCGTTATCCGCCATTTAACCGGGGTTAAAAAAAATTATATTTCCATCTAGTGTTTTTCAAAACAAGGATCAGAAAGAAAAACAACATAAAAAGACTCAAAAACAAAACACTCTAAATAAAATCCTAAATTCTCCCCCCCACACATAATTCTTACATTGTCATTAATGTAATGCTATTATCTCCCAATGCAAGAATTATATGTAAGAGAAAAGAACTATTAAACAAAAGAAACTTATGCAGCCTAAATGAACTTAAAAGCAGTAAACACAATTAACAATGAAACATAAGAAATAAAATAAAAATAATAATAAAAGAAAAGGAAAAGAAAGAGAAAGCAAATCTGAATATGGAAGGTTGGCAATTTCATCTTTAATTGGGCTGCCTTCCCAATTAACACTTGAGTTAGTGTTTTGAATCTAACCAACACCCTTTCTTGGCTTTTTAGGCTTGTCAGGCTCATACATGAAATTTCCCAAATTTATGCGTTTAAGAGGAAGCTTTCTTTGCACAACATTGGATGCATTCTCCATTACAAGTATTATTCCATCATCCTTGGTGGTGCATATCTATATTATTATTATTTGGGTAATATCCAACTTTCTCTTGAGACGCATCCTAGTGGAGACGTACAAAGAGAAATTCTTGATTTATGGCCGCAATTCCAAAGGGAATGGCAACATCTTGGGAATCTGATGTTAAAAGACCCTGTTTGCCAGCTTGTAAGAAAACTTGATGGGAAGCATATCCTCGACTCATAGAAGGCGTTTAAGCCGTTTCTGGATGTAAAACCAGAGGAAGATGTGAGCCACAATCACAACTACAATAAATGACTTCTCAGCTTTTGGTTTGATTTGCAATAACTTTATTTTGTTTTAATTTACGTGTTGTTCGATTTGTGTAATTATTCTCGTTTTTTTATTTGTCTTTTACGGTTGATTTTTTCTTCTCTTTTTGATTTTCTTCCTGAAATCACGCAAAAATCTTTTGTTAGGTTAACATTTTCTTCTGACAGGTCAGATACACTTTCGGCGACATTATTACTCTTGTCTGATTCACTACTCAGTCCTCTATATATTACACCATGTACTCATTCTCTTTCAGGCACTCGAAGAAAAAAAAAATGGAAAGTACTTCATCCCAGCGCATTAAAAAAATTTGTGTCTTTGGAGGTGCTTATCCAGGGAAAAATAACATATTCGCTGATGAAGCCATAAGAGTTGGAGTAATACTTGCCCAACAAAAGATCCACTTGATTTATGGAGGCGGTAGTACGGGTTTAATGGGAGCAGTACAGCAGCACACGCCGGAGGAAGTCCAGTTCTAGGAATCGTGCCAAAACTATTCACAAGTTTTTGTGGACCTACCGTGGGTAAGGAAATACAAGTCTGGAGTGTCCCTGAACGGATAACAATCATGTACCATTCTGCCGATGCATTCATTGCTTTACCAGGAGGTCTGGGTACATTGGAAGAAATAGCTTGCGTGGCTTCTTGGTCATCTTTGGTCACAAATAAGAAACCCATTGGTTTGCTTAATATTAATGGTTATTTTAGTAATTTGCTTTCATATTTAGATAATGCTGTGCATAATGGATTCATGTTTTCAGAGGCAAGGAGAACCATAATTTCTGCTACAACCATTGAAGATTTACTCAAAAAGCTCCAAGCTTATGAGTGTTTATCTGCTACGGTTGTTTCGCAAACGCTCGGAAAAAGAAAAAGAGATATGGACGAGCAAGGAGTGGATTGCACTTTGTCTTTGTGACATTATCTAACATTTTGCTTGTTGTGTCTCAGTTATAATAAGTGGTTAGCAACCTCTGCAGGTAATATCTCCTAAATTCTACCTTTAAAATTTGACATTGGGGACAATGTCATATTTTAGTAAGGGGTAAGGGACATATTTTGCTAATTTAAAAAAAAAAAAAATTGTTGTGTTTTAAGCCATTTAGAAGTATTCATTCTGAACAAGGTCTGAGTAAGGGAGACTTGAGACATATCTTGTCAGTTTGATTTCTTCTTTTCAAAAAAAAAAAAAAAATAGTTTGTTGTGTTTTAAGCAATTTAGAAGTATTCATTCTGAACAAGGTCTGAGTAAGGGAGACTTGAGACACACCTTGTCAGTTTGATTTTAATCTTTTTATGTTTAATTGTTAATTTTTGTTTAGTATTTTAAGATTATTCAGGTTGCATGAGTTTGTTTTATTTTGAGTCTTAGCTTTTCCTATTCTTATGTTATTAGTTCTTTTCTCTTACACATGATTCTTTCATTTGAGTTAATAGACTTACATTGAGGACAATGTAAGAATTAAGTGTGGGGGGAATGATTTAGGATTTCTTTTATTTTGTCTACTATTTTTTTTTTATGAGTCTTTATTATTATTATTATTATTTTTTTTTTGAGTTTTAGTTCCTTTTTAATACAATGATGAGATATGAATTGCATAAGTCTAAAACAGATTTATTAGTGAGAAGATTTTCATGAGAATTGAGCTTGATGTCAACCTTTTTATGAGCCAATGTTAATATGATATGTTGATTGAGAAAGAAGCATGTTTAGACTTAATCTGACTTGTATAATCATCCTTGTGAGTTTTTGAGCCTATAATGATTGATGCATTATACAAATCAATCTAATTTCTTTCTTGAGTGCTCTTATGATTACATGATTCTCTGGAACTTGCTTTAAACCGTTTGAGACTATATTGATACATGTGACAACATGAATATGATAGAGGCATTAGGATTATAACCAGAGCCAAACAGCCATCCATTATTAATGTTCCAAGAGAACACACCCTTAGTGAACCAATTTGAGCCTACATTGAATAAGCTATCTCTTTGGTAACCATAACTTGTCCCTAACCTAAATATACTTATATCTTTACCTTTGTTCCAAAGATGAATTAGCATGTTTTGAGACAAGTTGCAAAGACAAGGAAGATTTATTGAAAATTTGGGTTAGAAACAAGAAATAAGTGTGGGGGGAAAAGAAAGAAAAAAGTCAAGAGAAAAAGAAAGGGATCATTGTCAAATACATTCCCATATTAAAAAAAAAAAAAAAAACTTCTCTTGAACTTCTAGTTAAAGTAAAAAAAAAAAGATGTTACAAAGTTGGTTAGAATGATGCAAAGGCTCAACATGAATATTTAGCCTATGTTATTATGTGCTTTATAAGAGTTTTGAGAAGTTTTATTTGTATGATCTTTTTATGTCTCTAAACTTTATGAACTCTTTGGAACCTTTGTGATATCTTTATCCTTTTGTTCTTCAACCACATTACAAACCCCTTGGCCCTATTACAACCTTGATTAAAGACCTCTTGATTCATGAAGTTGTATGATCTAAATAGTGGAGAATAGGTGGACAAGCAAGAATATGGTAGAACTGTTTTCATGAGATTGATTGAGTGTAAACTCTTCACCATTACTTTAAAGAGTGAAAATCATGAGGGTATCCCATGTGAGTAGTTGATATTAAGTTTGAATATGCACTATTTTGATTGAAATATGTTATGTTAATATTGGCTTAACTCAAACAATTTACATTCAAGCATGATTTTTTGTGAAATTCTTTAAGCTATTGATTAGTTTATAAGACTTGTTCAAAGATTGTCTCTAATTTGTATTGAAAGGATTAGGAGTAAATATTTTTAGTATATGTAGTTTATTTATATTTTAGTTTTTCAATGTTTGTGGGTATCGTTCTAGTAAACCCTCACGAGACTAAACTCGTCCACTAGGGACACCTAGGGGTTTAAAGGCTTGTGTCACATGCTAAGTGCCACCGTGATTTCCTACGAAAGTGGATTAGATTAGATTTTCTTATTTTATTTTTATTGAGTCGTTGCTAGGGACTAGCAACAATCTAAGTGTGGGGGTGTGATAACTCGTATAATTATATAGTTTTTAGTTATGTTTTATTATTGTTTTGTGTCAAATACGAGTTATTATTGTTTATTCTAATTGTGTTTATGATCTTTATGTATTTTGGTGTTTTTCACAAGTTTCTTTGAGTGATTTCAGATTACTAGAATTAAGGGTAAATCCAGTTCAGTTCCAGTTCCGACACCTTTTGCCATATCAGCTATATCTCGAGTTTCACTGAAGCAATAAGGCTGCAATTTGTAGCCGTGCAAAGCTAAGAGGCATATTTATCTTTTTCATGTTTTACACTTCTTGAAACGGAGTCGTTTTCCCTAGCGAAATCGACCATGAAGTTGGCTGATGTGCAATGACGTCTGTGCTGACCTATTTTCGTATTTTGCCCATATCTTCTTATCCACATCCGCAAATGAGCTGATTCCAACGGATATGGATCAGTAACTGATAGGGTAACATTTTTCTAGAAGACCATGTGATCAGATAAGGCCTGCAAAATTGACAAAATCGGCCATCAAGTTGGCTGATCAAAATCGTCATGTATGACGAAAATTGTTAGAAAATGCACCCACCTATTATACCTACCTTTGAAATTTGTAAAGCTTGTCTCTTGTCATTTAGCCCTCCAAAATGTGTATAAATAGAGGGCCTTGGATGATTGTAAGGGATCATATTGTACATTGGTAGGATATTAGCCATAATAAATAAATTCTCTAAGTTTTCTTCTTCTTTCCTTTCTCTAGTTTTCTTTTTCTTTATTTTCTTCTTCTTCTTTCTTTCTTTTATTTCCTTCTTAGATTCTATTTAATTTTATGTTTATAATGCCTATGCTAGGCTAAACTTCTATTTGGTTAAGGGTGATTTCAAAGCCCTAAACATGTTTTGTGATTGATTTTCAGATTCTATCTATCATTAATTTTCTATCAAAGTTGCTTATGTTCTTCTACAAGAATTGTTCATGATGTTGTCTTGATTTATTTAGGTGTACAACTAGATAGATCTTGATAATTATCTATTGCTAGTCTAGGAGTCTTGATCCGTGTAATTGTCTTGATTTCCTATTCATAAGTGGCAATTTGTGATTAATGATTATGGTCAAGTTTTCAATAATTGCAAAGTGGAACATAACCTAAGTTGAACAATCCGAGCTTATGTGTTTGTTGCTTAGACCAACCTATCTTTCTCATCATAAAGCTGCCATTAAATTGAATTTAGAGAGCTTATTCTAGGTTGTTTAATGGTTAGAGATTAAATAGAGAGCTTGTTCTATTTAACGACAAACTAAGGAAAGATTGGGATAACAGAGCTTGTTGTTATCTACGGTTGTTAACTTTGATAGTTGGTTGATATTGATAGATCTGAAATTGATTCTTAATGATGTCTAGTGGTGGAGAATGAAACCTTAACCATATTTTTCATATTTGATTCTTCTTACTTACTTGTTTTCTTACTTTTCTAGTTTGCTTATTTTTAAAAATATATTTATTTTTATTGGCTGGTTATACCGCCTAATTTAGTATATATATTTTTATTGGCTGGTTATACCGCCTAATTTAGTATATCTATTTTTATTGGCTGGTTATACCGCCTTGCATCTTATTCTTATTATTTACTTTAGTTTAAATCTGGCTTCAAAAACCCCTTTTCTTTTATTGTTTTCTTTGAACGTAAGTTATAAACTAATAACTCATAGATTAAAACCCAATCCCTGAGGACTCGACCCTTGCTAATCATTATACTTACAATTGATCTTTTTAGTGCAAGGTTAAATAAGATACACTCTTTTGGGTGCATCACAACATCATGAACAATTCTTGTAGAAGAACATAAGCAACTTTGATAAAAAAATTAATGATAGATCGAATCTGAAAATCAATCACAAAACATGTCTAGGGCTTTGAAATCACCCTTAACCAAATAGAAGTTTAGCCTAGCATAGGCATTGTAAACATAAACATAAAATTGAAGAGAATCTAAGAAGGAAATAAAAGAAAGAAAGAAGAAGAAGAAAATAAAGAAAAAGAAAACTAGAGAAAAGAAAGAAGAAGAAAACTTAGAGAATTTTATTGCAATGGCTAATATCCTACCAATGTACAATGCCTCATACAATCATCCAAGGCCCTCTATTTATACACATTTTGGAGGACTAAATGACAAGAGACAAGCTTTACAAATTTCAAAGGTAGGTATAATAGGTGGGTGCATTTTTCTAACAATTTTCGTCATATTGTATGACAATTTTGATCAGCCAACTTGATGGTCGATTTTGTCAATATTGGAAGCTTGATCTGATCACATGGTCTTCTAGAAAAATGATCCCCTATCAGTTAGTGATCCATAGCCGTTGGAATCAGCTCATTTGCTGATGTGGATCAGAAGATGTGGGCAAAATACCAAAACAGGTCAGCACAGACGTCATTGCACGTCAGCCAACTTGATGGTCGATTTCGCTAGGGAAAACGACTCCGTTTCAAGAAGTGTAAAACATGAAAAAGTTAGATATGCCTCTTAACTTTGCACGGTTAAATTTCAGCCTTATTGCTTTAGTGAAACTCCAGATATAGCTTATATGCCAAAAGGTGTCGGAACTGGAACTGAACTGAATTTGCCCTTAATTGTTGATTTAACCTAGTAATCTGAAATCACTCAAAGAAACTCGTAAAAAAACACCAAATTACATAAAAATGTAAAAGATCATAAACACAATTAGACTAAGCAATAATAACTCGTATTTGACACAAAACAATAATAAAACATAACTAAAAACTATATAATTATACGAGTTATCACCAAGCATCAAAGTTCTGATTTCTTCTTTGTTTCTTTGTTTTTGAGAGAGCAAGAGGCAGGATAATTAATATGTTTCTTCTTCTTCTTCTTCTTCTTTCTTTCTTTTATTTTCTTCTTAGATTCTCTTTAATTTTATGTTAATGTTTACAATGCGTATGCTAGGCTAAACTTTTATTTGGTTAAGGGTGATTTCAAAGCCCTAGACATGTTATGTAATTAATTTTCAGAATCTATCTATCATTGTTTTCTATCAAAGTTGCTTATGTTCTTCCATTAAAATTGTTCATGATGATGTTTTGATTTGTTTAGGTGGCCAACTAGATAAATCTTGATAATTGTCTAATGCTAGTTTAGGAGTTTAATCCGTGTAATTGTCTTGATTTTCTATTCATAAGTGGCAATTTGTGATTAATGATTATGGTCAAGTTTTCAATAATTGCAAAGTGGAACATAACCTAAGTTGAACAATCCGAGCTTATGTGTTTGTTGCTTAGATCAACCTATCTTTCTCATCATAAAGCTGCTATTAAATTGAACTTAGAGAGTTTATTCTAGGTTGTTTGACAGTTAGAGATTAAATAGAGAGCTTGTTCTATTTAACGACAAATTAAGGAAAGATTGGGGTAATAGAGCTTGTTGTTATCTACGGTTGTTAACTTTGATAGCTAATTAATGTTGATAGATATGAAATTGATTCTTAATGATGTCTAGTGGTGGAGAATAAAACCTTAACCATATTTTTCATATTTGATTCTTCTTAATTACTTGTTTTCTCATTCTTATTGTTAACTTTGGTTTAAATCTGATTTCAAAATCCCCTTTAATTTTGTTTACTTGTTTTTAAGTGATAAACTATTAACTTATAAACTAAAACCCAATCCCTGAGGACTCGACCCTTGCTAATCACTATACTTTACAATTGTCCTTTTTTAAGTGCAAGGTTAAATAAGAAACACTCTTTTGGGTGCATCATGTTTTTGGCACCATTGTCGGGGATTGATTTCTTTAGTTTATTAGTTTATTGGTTTATTCTTATTTTTTGTTCTAATTATTTTTTTTTCTTTATTAGTGAATGTTCCAAGCTCCCGAAGAAGACTTAAGACTTAGGAGAATTCGCGAATTTATAACTTCTCACCAACAACCAATCGAGGAGTTGATCCAAAACATCCAAGAGGAAAAAGGAGAGATGGCAACAGCTGACAACCGAACTCTCAAGGAGCCAGCCGCTCCGGACTTGGGTCAACAACCATTATGCATTGAATATGCTAATCTTGAGGTGGCTTTTGAATTAAAATCTGGTTTGATTCATCTTCTCCCAACTTTTCATGGTTTTGCAGGAGAGGATCCAAATAAGCACCTCAAGGAATTCCATGTAGTTTGCTCAAGCATGAGACCAACAGGGGTCACGGAAGAGCAACTTAAGTTGAGAGCCTTCCCATTCTCTCTAGCTGATTCAGCAAAGGAATGGCTCTACTATCTACCATCCGGGACCATCACTACATGGAATGATTTGAAGAAAGCATTCTTGGAAAGGTATTTCCCAGCATCTAAGGCTGCCAACATTAGGGAAAGAGATATGTGGGATTCGGCAATACAACGGAGAGTCCTTATATGAATATTGGGAGAGGTTCAAGAAACTTTGTGCATCATGTCCACACCATCAAATAAGTGAACAACTTCTCATCCAATACTTCTATGAAGGTCTCATGCCCATGGAGAGAAGTATGATAGATGCCGCTAGTGGGGGAGCTCTAGTTGATAAGACTCCCGGGGCTGCTAGAACATTAATCTCCAACATGGCAACCAATTCTCAACAATTCTCAATGAGACATGATCCACCACCACAACCCAAGAAAGTCAATGAGGTAAGTATATCATCCCTTGAACAAAAATTTGATAAACTGACTTCTCTTGTTCAACAATTGGCTGTAGGTAATATACAGCAAATAAAGGCTTGTGGCATATGTTCAAACATGGGGCACCAAACTGATATGTGTCCAACACATCAAGAGGACACCAATGAACATGTGAATGCCATGGGTGGATTTCAGAACCAATCAAGGAAATATGATCCCTACTCAAACACTTACAATCCAGGATAGAGGGATCATCCAAACTTCAATTATAGAGGGAACCAATCATAAACTATTCCTCCACCATTTGACAACAGGCCACCTGGTTTTCAGCAAAGAGTGCAACAACCATACCAAACTCGACAACAAGTGCCACCCACCCAAAATTCAGGTACTTCTCTTGAAGATCTTGTTAACGCTCTCTCTACTAATACAATTTATTTTCAACAGGAAACAAAGACAAGTATCCGAAATTTGGAGACTCAAATTGGGCAATTGGCAACGACCATGAGTCAAAAGCAAGCAAGGGATTCCGGGAAATTGCCTTCCCAAACCATAGTGAATCCAAGAGAGAATGCCAATGCTATATGATGCACCCAAAAGAGTGTATCTTATTTAACCTTGCACTAAAAAGATCAATTGTAAGTATAGTAGTTAGCAAGGGTCGAGTCCTCAGGGATTGGGTTTTAGTTTATAAGTTGATAGTTTAAAACTTAAATTCAAGAACAATAAAAGAAAAGGGGTTTTTGAAGCTAGATTTAAACTAAAGTAAATAATAAGAATAAGATGCAAGGCGGTATAACCAGCCAATAAAAATATATATACTAAATTAGGCGGTATAACCAGCCAATAAAAATATATATACTAAATTAGGCGGTATAACCAGCCAATAAAAATAAAACAAAAATTAATATACAAATTAGGCGGTATAACCAGCCAATAAAAATAAATATACTTTTAAAAATAAGCAAACTAGAAAAGTAAGAAAACAAGTAAGAAGAATCAAAAATGAAAAATATGGTTAAGGTTTCATTCTCCACCACTAGACATCATTAAGAATCAATTTCAGATCTATCAATATCAACCAACTATCAAAGTTAACAACCGTAGATAACAACAAGCTCTGTTATCCCAATCTTTCCTTAGTTTGTCGTTAAATAGAACAAGCTCTCTATTTAATCTCTAACCATCAAACAACCTAGAATAAGCTCTCTAGATTCAATTTAATGGCAGCTTTATGATGAGAAAGATAGGTTGATCTAAGCAACAAACACATAAGCTCGGATTGTTCAACTTAGGTTATGTTCCACTTTGCAATTATTGAAAACTTGACCATAATCATTAATCACAAATTGCCACTTATGAATAGGAAATCAAGACAATTACACGGATCAAGACTCCTAAACTAGCAATAGATAATTATCAAGATCTATCTAGTTGTACACCTAAACAAATCAAGACAACATCATGAACAATTCTTGTAGAAGAACATAAGCAACTTTGATAGAAAATTAATGATAGATAGAATCTGAAAATCAATCACAAAACATGTCTAGGGCTTTGAAATCACCCTTAACCAAATAGAAGTTTAGCCTAGCATAGGCATTATAAACATAAAATTAAATAGAATCTAAGAAGAAAATAAAAGAAAGAAAGAAGATGAAGAAGAATATTAATTATCCAACCTCTTGCTCTTTCTAAAGAAAAAGAAAACTAGAGAAAAGAAAGAAGAAGAAAACTTAGAGAATTTTGTTAAAATGGCTAATATCCTACCAATCTCCAATATGATCCCTTACAATCATCCAAGACCCTCTATTTATACACATTTTGGAGGGCTAAATGACAAGAGACAAGCTTTACAAATTTCAAAGGTAGGTATATGACGATTTTGATCAGCCAACTTGATGGTCGATTTCGTCAATATTGGAGGCCTGATCTGATCACATGGTCTTCTAGAAAAAGGTTCCCCTATCAGTTACGGAACCATAGCCGTTGGAATCAGCTCATTTGCTGATGTGGTTAAGCAGATATGGGCAAAATACGAAAACATGTCAGCACAGATGTCATTACACATCAGCCACCTTGATGGTCGATTTATTCAATATTGGAGGCCTGATCTGATCATATGGTCTTCTAGACAAAGGTTCCCCTATCAGTTACGGAACCATAGCCGTTGGAATCAGCTCATTTACTGATGTGGATAAGAAGATACGGGCATAATACGAAAACATGTCAGCACAGACGTCATTGCACATCAGCCAACTTGATGGTCGATTTCTCTAGGGAAAACGACTCCGTTTTAAGAAGTGTAAAACATGAAAAAGATAGATATGCCTCTTAGCTTTGCATGGCTACAAAGTTCAGCCTTATTGCTTCAGTGAAACTCGAGATAGAGCTGATATGGCAAAAGGTGTCGGAACTGAAACTGAACTAGATTTGCCCTTAATTCTAGTAATCTGAAATCACTCAAAGAAACTTGTGAAAAACACCAAAATACATAAAAATATAAAATATCATAAACACAATTAGACTAAACAATAATAACTCGTATTTGACACAAAACATTAATAAAACATAACTAAAAACTATATAATTATACGAGTTATCACACCCCCACACTTAGATTGTTGCTAGTCCCTAGCAACGACTCAATAAAAATAAAATAAGAAAATCTAATCTAATCCATTTTCGTAGGAAATCACGGTGGCACTTAGCATGTGACACAAGCCTTTAAACCCCTAGGTGTCCCTAGTGGACGAGTTTAGTCTCGTGAGGGTTTACTAGAACGATACCCACAAACATTGAAAAACTAAAATATAAATAAACTGCATATACTAAAAATATTTACTCCTAATCCTTTCAATACAAATTAGATACAATATTTGAACAAGTCTTATAAACTAATAGCTTAAAGAATTTCACAAAAAATCATGCTTGAATGTAAATTGTTTGAGTTAAACCAATATTAACATAACATATCTCAATCAAAATAGTGCATGTTCAAATTTAATCTCAACTTCTCACATGGGATACCCTCATGATTTTCACTCTTTAAAGTAGTGGTGAAGTGTTTACACTCAATCAATCTCATGAAAACAGTTCTACCATATTCTTGCTTGTCCACCTATTCTCCACTATTTAGATCATACAACTTCATGAATCAAGAGGTCTTTAATCAAGGTTGTAATGGGGCCAAGGGGTTTGTAATGTGGTTGAAGAACAAAAGGATAACGATATCACAAAGGTTCCAAAGAGTTCATAAAGTTTAGAGACATAATAAGATCATACAAAGAAACTTATCAAAACTCTTTACAAGTACATAGTCACCTAGGCCGGATATTCATGTTGGGCCTTTTCTTCATTCTAAACAACTTTGTAACATCTTTTTCTTTTTCCACAAATTCAAGAGATGATTCATATTTTTTTTTTTACATAGGAATGTATTTGCCAGTATTCCATTTCTTTTTCTCTTGACTTTTCTTTTCTTTTCCCCCCACACTTATTTCTTGTTTCTAACCCAAATTTTCAACTAAAAATATCCCTTGTTTTTTGCAATATGTCTCAAAATATATAAGCCATCTTTAGAACAAGGGTAAGGATATAAGTATATTTAGGCTAGGTGTAAGTTGTGGTTACCAATAAAACAGCATATTTAATGTAGGCTCAAATTGGCTCACTAGTGGGGATGTTCTCTTAGAACATTAATAATGGATGGCTGTTTGGCTCTGGTTATAATCCTAATGCCTCTATCATATTCATGTTGTCACATGTATCAATATAGTCTCAAACGGTTTAAAGCAAGTTCTAGAGAATCATGTAATCGTAAGAGCACTCAAGAAAGAAATTAGATTGATTTGTATAATGCATCAATCATTATAGGCTCAAAAACTCACAAGGATGATTATACAAGTCAATATCAAGTCTAAACATGCTTCTTTCTCAATCAACATATCATATTAACATTGGCTCATAAAAAAAAAATGATATCAAGCTCAATTCTCATGAAAATCTTCTCACTAATAACTCTGTTTTAGACTTATGCAATTCATATCTCATCATAGTATTGAAAGTAACTAAAACACACTAAAAACACACTAAGTCTAAACATGGCTTTTTTTTTTTTTTTTTTTTTTTTTTTTTTTTTTTTGAAAAGAAGAAATCAAACTGACAAGGTATGTCTCAAGTCTCCCTTACTCAGACCTTGTTCAGAATGAATACTTCTTAAATTTTTTTTTTTTTTTTTTTTTTTAAATTAGCAAAATATGTCCCTTACCCCCTACTAAAATATGACATTGTCCCCAATGTCAAATTTTAAAGGTAGAATTTAGGAGATATTACCTGCAGAGGTTGCTAACCACTTATTATAACTGAGACACAACAAGTAAAATGTTAGATAATGTCACAAAGACAAAGTGCAATCCACTCCTTGCTCGTCCATATCTCTTTTTCTTTTTCCGAGCGTTTGCGAAACAACCGTAGCAGATAAACACTCATAAGCTTGGAGCTTTTTAAGTAAATCTTCAATGGTTGTAGCAGAAATTATGGTTCTCCTTGCCTCTGAAAACATGAATCCATTATCCACAGCATTATCTAAATATAAAAGCAAATTACTAAAATAACCATTAATATTAAGCAAACCAATGGGTTTCTTATTTGTGACCAAAGATGACCAAGAAGCCACGCAAGCTATTTCTTCCAATGTACCCAGACCTCCTGGTAAAGCAATGAATGCATCGGCAGAATGGTACATGATTGTTATCCGTTCAGGGACACTCCAGACTTGTATTTCCTTACCCACGGTAGGTCCACAAAAACTTGTGAATAGTTTTGGCACGATTCCTAGAACTGGACTTCCTCCGGTGTGTGCTGCTGTAGCGACTGCTCCCATTAAACCCGTACTACCGCCTCCATAAATCAAGTGGATCTTTTGTTGGGCAAGTATTACTCCAACTCTTATGGCTTCATCAGCGAATATGTTATTTTTCCCTGGATAAGCACCTCCAAAGACACAAATTTTTTTAATGCGCTGGGATGAAGTACTTTCCATTTTTTTTTTTTTTTTCGAGTGCCTGAAAGAGAATGAGTACATGGTGTAATATATAGAGGACTGAGTAGTGAATCAGACAAGAGTAATAATGTCGCCGAAAGTGTATCTGACCTGTCAGAAGAAAATGTTAACCTAACAAAAGATTTTTGCGTGATTTCAGGAAGAAAATCAAAAAGAGAAGAAAAAATCAACCGTAAAAGATAAATAAAAAAAACGAGAATAATTACACAAATCGAACAACACGTAAATTAAAACAAAATAAAGTTATTGCAAATCAAACCAAAAGCTGAGAAGTCATTTATTGTAGTTGTGATTGTGGCTCACATCTTCCTCTGGTTTTACGTCCAGAAACGGCTTAAACGCCTTCTATGAGTCGAGGATATGCTTCCCATCCAGTTTTCTTACAAGCTGGCAAACAGGGTCTTTTAACATCAGATTCCCAAGATGTTGCCATTCCCTTTGGAATTGTGGCCATAAATCAAGAATTTCTCTTTGTACGTCTCCACTAGGATGCGTCTCAAGAGAAAGTTGGATATTACCCAAATTCTCCTTACTCAGTCCATCCTTAATGAATTCAATTTTATCATCTCGATTAGAGGACGGAATCCCAATAGAACGACATTTACCGTTACACGTCCATCGTGCACATTTGTGGCAATTTGAACTCATGCGCTTTGCTCGTCGCTTCTTTGCAAAAGTGCTTCTACCTGTACCTGGTAAATGCAAAACAGGAAGATATTCATCTTCACGTACCTTGGCTTCAATTAGCCAACGTATGTCGTCAGGAATCCCTTTCTGCATAAGCATTCTTAATCTCTCAAGTCGAACTTGGTAAAGCTTCAGTAAAATATTTCGAGGAAAAGGAGGAAATCGTTTCTGCAATCTTGTGAGAATATCATCCATCCTGAAAAAAAATGAAAAAAATGAAAGAGAAATTGGAAGAGAAATTTATATACAATATCAGTTTTGTGGGTAGCTGATGGAACCGATTTAAATAATCACGGAGTACCGTTATCCGCCATTTAACCGGGGTTAAAAAAAATAAATTAAAAATTATATTTACATCTTGTAAGAGAAAAGAACTATTAAACAAAAGAAAAGGAAAACAATAAAAGATAGAATGATGGAGAGTAAGGAATATGCAAATCTGATATAATAGATGCTCTCCATCCTTTTGGGTTGCCTCCCAAGAAGCGCTTGGTTTATTGTCCTCAGCCTAACTTAGACCCATGCCATTATTATTCAACATACTTTGGCTCAAAAAGTGGAAACTCCTCCACATCTTGTATTGGAAAGTTCTCATAGTAAGGCTTCAATCTATGACCATTCACTTTGAATGCCTTATCTGTTTTTGGGCTTTGGATTTCAACTGCACCATGAGTAAATACATTAGTAATAACAAAAGGTCCAACCCAACGAGAACGTAACTTACCTGGATATAACTTAAGGCGTGAATGGAAGAGAAGAACTTTTTGTCCAACAACAAATTCTTTTCTTGATATCATCTTGTCATGGAATGCCTTAGTCTTTTCCTTGTAAATCCTAGAATTCTGATAGGCATCATTCCTTATCTCCTCTAATTCTTGTAGGTCAAGTTTTCTTTTCTTTCCTATCTCATCCATCTCCATGTTGCATTGTTTGATAGCCCAATATGATTTATGTTCCAATTCAACCGGAAGATGACAAGGCTTACCATAAACAAGTCGATAAGGAGACATACCAATGGGTGTCTTATATGCTGTCCTATAAGCCCAAAGTGCATCATGAAGTCGTGAACTCCAATCCTTCCTATTTGGATTAACTGTCTTTTCAAGGATGGACTTAACTTCTCGGTTTGACACTTCAGCTTGCCCACTAGTTTGAGGATGATATGAGGTGGAGACCTTGTGTGTGATGTTATACTTCCTCAAAAGTGCTTCCATAGTCCTATTGCAAAAGTGAGTACCTCTATCGCTGATTATGGCCTTTGGCGTTCCAAACCTAGCAAAGATGTTAGTCTTGACAAAATCTGAAACAACTTTAGAGTCATTAGTCCTAGTGGATTTTGCTTCCACCCACTTTGAAACATAATCAACGGCAAGTAAAATATAAAGATTACCAAAAGAAGGAGGAAAAGGTCCCATGAAATCCATGCCCCATACATCAAAAATTTCAACAATAAGTATTGGAGTTTGAGGCATTTGATTTCTAGCACCTAAGTTACCAGTTCTTTGGCAACGATCACATGACTTGCAAAAGAGGTATGCATCTTTGAATATGGTAGGCCAATAAAATCCAGAATCAAGAACTTTCATGGCTGTTCTTTTGGATCCAAAGTGTCCTCCACATGCATAAGAGTGACAAAAGGTGAGAATAGATTGAAATTCAGTTTCGAGTACACACCTTCTTATAATCTGATCGGAGCAATGCTTCCAAAGGTAAGGATCATCCCATATGTAGTATTTGGCATCACTCTTGATCTTATTTCTTTGAGCTTGTGTCAACTCTTGTGGCAACTTCTTGGTAACTAAGTAATTAACAATATCAGCATACCAAGGAGTTGTTGTTCTTATAAAAAGAAGTTGCTCATCCGGAAAGTTCTCATTCAAGGGTAGTGCATCATCTTCATGAACTAAACGGCTAAGATGGTCCGCAACCAGGTTGTCACTACCTCTCTTATCTTTTATCTCCAAATCAAACTCTTGTAAGAGAAGTATCCATCTAATCAACCTTGGTTTGGCCTCCTTTTTAGTGAGTAAGTACTTAAGGGCTGCATGGTCAGAAAATACAATTACTTTAGTACCAATTAAATAAGATCGAAATTTTTCTAAAGCAAATACAACAGCCAAAAGTTCTTTTTCAGTAGTGGAATAGTTCAATTGAGCATCATTAAGAGTTCTTGAGGCATAATAAATGGCATGTGAGGCTTTGCCAACCCGTTGGCCCAAAACAGCTCCAATGGCATAGTCACTAGCATCACACATGATTTCAAAAGGTACATTCCAATCTGGTGGTTGGATGATAGGAGCTGATGTCAAGAGTCCCTTCAATGTTTCAAACGCCTCTTTGCATTTATCATCAAAGTGGAAAACCACATCTTTTTGTAGTAGCTTGCAAAGAGGTAATGTGATCTTTGAGAAGTCTTTGATAAATCTCCTATAGAAACCTGCATGTCCAAGAAAAGAACGAACCTCTCTCACATTTGTGGGAGGTGGTAAAGAATGCATAATATCTATTTTAGACTTATCAACCTCTATCCCTCTAGAAGAAATAACATGGCCCAAAACTATTCCTTGTTCTACCATAAAGTGACATTTTTCCCAATTCAAAACAAGGTTAGTTTCCATGCATCTTTCAAGTACAAGTGTAAGGTTCTCTAGACATCTATCAAAAGAATCACCATAGACACTAAAATCATCCATAAACACTTCTATGATATTCTCTACATAATCTGAAAATATGCTAACCATACACCTTTGGAATGTAGCTGGTGCATTACAAAGACCAAATGGCATACGCCGGTATGCAAAAGTACCAAATGGACATGTGAATGTTGTTTTCTCTTGGTCCTCCGGAGCAATGGCTATCTGATTATAACCTGAAAAACCATCAAGAAAACAATAATGAGAATGGCCAGCTAACCTTTCAAGCATTTGATCAATAAAAGGTAAAGGAAAGTGGTCTTTGCGAGTTGTGGAATTAAGTTTACGATAATCAATACAAACTCGCCATCCTGTTTGAATCCTAGTAGGAACAAGTTCATTCTCATTATTTGTTACCACCGTTACACCTGATTTCTTTGGAACCACTTGGACTGGGCTCACCCATTTGCTATCCGAGATAGGATAGATCACTCCAACATCTAGGAGCTTCAGTATCTCCTTTTTCACAACCTCCATCATAGGAGGGTTCAATCTTCTTTGTGCTTCTCTTGTTGGTTTAGACCCTTCCTCTAACAAAATCCGGTGCATGCACATGGATGGGCTTATTCCCTTGATATCGGCAATTGTCCAACCAATTGCTGTTTTATGCTCTCTAAGCACCCGGATAAGTCGCTCTTCTTGCAAAGGTGTGAGCTCTTTGGCAATGATGACAGGTAGTGTGTCCTTTTCCCCTAAGAACAAATATTTCAAGTGGTTCGGTAGTGGTTTCAACTCTAAAGTTGGTGCCTGCAAAATGGAAGGTAGAAGTTTCTCATTAGATAAAGGCAAATCAATAAATGAAACATCAAACCTTGCATCTTTAGGTTGCAGCGAGTGTAAAGATTCTAGTGCCCCTTCCACATGGTCACTCAAGGCTAGTTTAGCATTCCCCATTCCGAGATGGTTGCTAAGGACTATTTCCACACTATCTTCACCATCTAGCTCATAAGCTTGCTGCACTAGTGAGTCAATTATATCAATATTAAAAACAGAATGCACATCACTAGGATATCTCATGGCCTCAAAAATGTTAAAGCGAATTATTTCACCATCAAATTCCATAGTTAAAGTGCCATCATGTACATCTATTTTAGTTCTTGCTGTTTTCAAGAATGGTCTCCCTAATAGAATAGGTGTGGGATTAGAAGACATCTCATCTTCCATCTCAATAACATAAAAGTCAGCGGGAAAAACCAATTCATTAACCTGTACAAGAACGTCTTCTACAACTCCTCTTGGATAAGTGTTAGAACGGTCAGCAAGTTGTATTATAACACCGGTTTCCTCTAATGGTCCTAGATTCAATGAAGCATAAATTGAATATGGCATGACATTAATAGATGCCCCTAGATCTAGCATAGCACGCTCAAACCTGGTGTTGCCTATCTTACAAGGAATGGTAAACATACCTGGATCCTTGCATTTAGGTGGGAGTTTCTTTTGAAGAACAGCTGACACATTCTCCCCCACACTTACCTTTTCATTCCATTTCAACTTCCGTTTAGATGTGCACAACTCTTTTAGGAACTTGGCATATCTTGGCACTTGCTTGATAGCATCTAGTAAAGGAATGTTCACCTCTACTTTCCGGAAGGTTTCCAAAATTTCCTTCTCTTGCTCCTCCTTCTTGGACTTTGCTAACCTGCTAGGAAAAGGTGGAGGAGTTATATAAGAAGGAAAGGATGGTTTAGGAATTACCTTTTTTAGTGGCTCGTTGGGATGTGAAGAGGATGCCATGGTATTGTTCTCCCCTTGAGCACTATCATTTTGTGGTGTCTCTAGCTGTTTCCCACTTCTTAAATTTATAGCATTGGCATTCTCTCTTGGATTCACTATGGTTTGGGAAGGTAATTTCCCAGAATCCCTTGCTTGCATTTGACTCATGGTTGTTGCCAATTGCCCTATTTGAGTCTCCAAATTTCGAATACTTGTCTTTGTTTCCTGTTGAAATTGAATTGTATTAGTAGAAAGAGCTTTAACAAGATCTTCAAGAGAAGTACCTGAATTTTGGGTGGGTGGTAGTTGTTGTCGGGTTTGGTATGGTTGTTGCACTCTTTGCTGAAAACCCGGTGGCCTGTGGTCAAATGGTGGAGGAATAGTTTGTGATTGGTTCCCTCCATAATTGAAGTTTGGATGATCCCTCCATCCTGGATTGTATGTGTTTGAGTAGGGATCATATTTCCTTGATTGGTTCTGAAATCCACCCATGGCATTCACATGTTCATTGGTATCCTCTTGAAGTGTTGGACACATATCAGTTTGGTGCCCTATGTTTGAACATATGCCACAAGCCTTTATTTGTTGTATTTTACCTACAGCCAATTGTTGAACAAGAGAAGTCAGTTTATCAAATTTTTGTTCAAGGGATGATATACTTACCTCATTAACTCTCTTGGATTGTGGTGGTGGATCTTGTCTCATTGAGAACTGTTGAGAATTGGCTGCCATGTTGGAGATTAATGTTCTAGCAGCCCTGGGAGTCT
This sequence comes from Fremontodendron californicum, assembly GCA_030761205.1. NCBI lineage: Eukaryota > Viridiplantae > Streptophyta > Magnoliopsida > Malvales > Malvaceae > Fremontodendron > Fremontodendron californicum. Next base: position 16,425,490 of record JAULJL010000010.1, on the reverse strand, counting down.
TATCAACTAGAGCTCCCCCACTAGCGGCATCTATCATACTTCTCTCCATGGGCATGAGACCTTCATAGAAGTATTGGATGAGAAGTTGTTCACTTATTTGATGGTGTGGACATGATGCACAAAGTTTCTTGAACCTCTCCCAATATTCATATAAGGACTCTCCGTTGTATTGCCGAATCCCACATATCTCTTTCCTAATGTTGGCAGCCTTAGATGCTGGGAAATACCTTTCCAAGAATGCTTTCTTCAAATCATTCCATGTAGTGATGGTCCCGGATGGTAGATAGTAGAGCCATTCCTTTGCTGAATCAGCTAGAGAGAATGGGAAGGCTCTCAACTTAACTTGCTCTTCCGTGACCCCTGTTGGTCTCATGCTTGAGCAAACTACATGGAATTCCTTGAGGTGCTTATTTGGATCCTCTCCTGCAAAACCATGAAAAGTTGGGAGAAGGTGAATCAAACCAGATTTTAATTCAAAAGCTACCTCAAGATTAGCATATTCAATGCATAATGGTTGTTGACCCAAGTCCGGAGCGGCTAGCTCCTTGAGAGTTCGGTTGTCAGCTGCTGCCATCTCTCCTTGCTTCTCTTGGATGTTTTGGATCAACTCCTCGATTGGTTGTTGGTGAGAAGTTATAAATTCCCGAATTTTTCTAAGTCGTAAGTCTTTTTCGGGAGCTTGGAACATTCACTAATAAAAAAATATAAGAAAGTAAATAATTAGAACAGAAAATAAGAATAAACCAATAAACTAATAAACTAAAGAAAGCAATCCCCGGCAACGGCGCCAAAAACTTGATGCACCCAAAAGAGTGTATCTTATTTAACCTTGCACTAAAAAGATCAATTGTAAGTATAGTAGTTAGCAAGGGTCGAGTCCTCAGGGATTGGGTTTTAGTTTATAAGTTGATAGTTTAAAACTTAAATTCAAGAACAATAAAAGAAAAGGGGTTTTTGAAGCTAGATTTAAACTAAAGTAAATAATAAGAATAAGATGCAAGGCGGTATAACCAGCCAATAAAAATATATATACTAAATTAGGCGGTATAACCAGCCAATAAAAATATATATACTAAATTAGGCGGTATAACCAGCCAATAAAAATAAAACAAAAATTAATATACAAATTAGGCGGTATAACCAGCCAATAAAAATAAATATACTTTTAAAAATAAGCAAACTAGAAAAGTAAGAAAACAAGTAAGAAGAATCAAAAATGAAAAATATGGTTAAGGTTTCATTCTCCACCACTAGACATCATTAAGAATCAATTTCAGATCTATCAATATCAACCAACTATCAAAGTTAACAACCGTAGATAACAACAAGCTCTGTTATCCCAATCTTTCCTTAGTTTGTCGTTAAATAGAACAAGCTCTCTATTTAATCTCTAACCATCAAACAACCTAGAATAAGCTCTCTAGATTCAATTTAATGGCAGCTTTATGATGAGAAAGATAGGTTGATCTAAGCAACAAACACATAAGCTCGGATTGTTCAACTTAGGTTATGTTCCACTTTGCAATTATTGAAAACTTGACCATAATCATTAATCACAAATTGCCACTTATGAATAGGAAATCAAGACAATTACACGGATCAAGACTCCTAAACTAGCAATAGATAATTATCAAGATCTATCTAGTTGTACACCTAAACAAATCAAGACAACATCATGAACAATTCTTGTAGAAGAACATAAGCAACTTTGATAGAAAATTAATGATAGATAGAATCTGAAAATCAATCACAAAACATGTCTAGGGCTTTGAAATCACCCTTAACCAAATAGAAGTTTAGCCTAGCATAGGCATTATAAACATAAAATTAAATAGAATCTAAGAAGAAAATAAAAGAAAGAAAGAAGATGAAGAAGAATATTAATTATCCAACCTCTTGCTCTTTCTAAAGAAAAAGAAAACTAGAGAAAAGAAAGAAGAAGAAAACTTAGAGAATTTTGTTAAAATGGCTAATATCCTACCAATCTCCAATATGATCCCTTACAATCATCCAAGACCCTCTATTTATACACATTTTGGAGGGCTAAATGACAAGAGACAAGCTTTACAAATTTCAAAGGTAGGTATATGACGATTTTGATCAGCCAACTTGATGGTCGATTTCGTCAATATTGGAGGCCTGATCTGATCACATGGTCTTCTAGAAAAAGGTTCCCCTATCAGTTACGGAACCATAGCCGTTGGAATCAGCTCATTTGCTGATGTGGTTAAGCAGATATGGGCAAAATACGAAAACATGTCAGCACAGATGTCATTACACATCAGCCACCTTGATGGTCGATTTATTCAATATTGGAGGCCTGATCTGATCATATGGTCTTCTAGACAAAGGTTCCCCTATCAGTTACGGAACCATAGCCGTTGGAATCAGCTCATTTACTGATGTGGATAAGAAGATACGGGCATAATACGAAAACATGTCAGCACAGACGTCATTGCACATCAGCCAACTTGATGGTCGATTTCTCTAGGGAAAACGACTCCGTTTTAAGAAGTGTAAAACATGAAAAAGATAGATATGCCTCTTAGCTTTGCATGGCTACAAAGTTCAGCCTTATTGCTTCAGTGAAACTCGAGATAGAGCTGATATGGCAAAAGGTGTCGGAACTGAAACTGAACTAGATTTGCCCTTAATTCTAGTAATCTGAAATCACTCAAAGAAACTTGTGAAAAACACCAAAATACATAAAAATATAAAATATCATAAACACAATTAGACTAAACAATAATAACTCGTATTTGACACAAAACATTAATAAAACATAACTAAAAACTATATAATTATACGAGTTATCACTATAACTCTAAGAAGTGGGAAACAGCTTGAGACACCACAAAAGGGTAGTGCTCAAGGGGAGGACAACACCGTGGCATCATCTTCACATCCCAATGAGCCATTACAAAAGGTAGCACCTAAACCATCCTTTCCTTCTTATATAACTCCTCCACCTTTTCCTAGCAGGTTAGCAAAGTCCAAGAAGGAGGAGCAAGAGAAGGAAATTTTGGAAACCTTCCGGAAAATAGAGGTGAACATTCCTTTACTAGATGCTATCAAGCAGGTGCAAAGATATGCCAAGTTCCTAAAAGAGTTGTGCACATCTAAAAGGAAGTTGAAATGGAATGAAAAGGTAAGTGTGGGTGAGAATGTGTCAGCTGTTCTTCAAAAGAAACTCCCACCTAAGTGCAAGGATCCAGGTATGTTTACCATTCCTTGTAAGATTGGCAACACCAGGTTTGAGCGTGCTATGCTAGATTTAGGGGCATCTATTAATGTCATGCCATATTCAATTTATGTTTCATTGAATCTAGGACCATTAGAGGAAACCGGTGTTATAATACAACTTGCTGACCGTTCTAACACTTATCCAAGAGGAGTTGTAGAAGACGTTCTTGTACAGGTTAATGAATTGGTTTTTCCCGCTGACTTTTATGTTATTGAGATGGAAGATGAGATGTCTTCTAATCCCACACCTATTCCATTAGGGAGACCATTCTTGAAAACAGCAAGAACTAAAATAGATGTACACGATGGCTCTTTAACTATGGAATTTGATGGTGAAATAATTCGCTTTAACATTTTTGAGGCCATGAGATATCCTAGTGATGTGCATTCTGTTTTTAATATTGATATAATTGACTCACTAGTGCAGCAAACTTATGAGCTAGATGGTGAAGATAGTGTGGAGATAGTCCTTAGCAAACATCTCGGAATGGGGAATGCTAAATGGGGACTAGCCTTGAGTGACCATGTGGAAGGGGCACTAGAATCTTTACACTCACTACCACCTAAAGATGCAAGGTTTGATGTTTCATTTATTGATTTGCCTTTATCTAATGAGAAACTTCTACCTTCCATTTTGCAGGCACCAACTTTAGAGTTGAAACCACTAACGAACCACTTGAAATATGTGTTCCTTACTCAGACCTTGTTCAGAATGAATACTTCTAAATTGCTTAAAACACAACAAACTTTTTTTTTTATTAGCAAAATATGTCCCTTACCCCCTACTAAAATATGACATTGTCCCCAATGTCAAATTTTAAAGGTAGAATTTAGGAGATATTACCTGCAGAGGTTGCTAACCACTTATTATAACTGAGACACAACAAGCAAAATGTTAGATAATGTCACAAAGACAAAGTGCAATCCACTCCTTGCTCGTCCATTTCTCTTTTTCTTTTTCCGAGCGTTTGCGAAACAACCGTAGCAGATAAACACTCATAAGCTTGAAGCTTTTTGAGTAAATCTTCAATGGTTGTAGCAGAAATTATGGTTCTCTTTGCCTCTGAAAACATGAATCCATTTTCCACAGCATTATCTAAATATGAAAGCAAATTACTAAAATAACCATTAATATTAAGCAAACCAATGGGTTTCTTATTTGTGACCAAAGATGACCAAGAAGCCACGCAAGCTATTTCTTCCAATGTACCCAGACCTCCTGGTAAAGCAATGAATGCATCGGCAGAATGGTACATGATTGTTATCCGTTCAGGGATACTCCAGACTTGTATTTCCTTACCCAAGTTAGGTCCACAAAAATCTGTGAATAGTTTTGGCACGATTCCTAGAACTGGACTTCCTCCGGCGTGTGCTGCTGTAGCGACTGCTCCCATTAAACCCGTACTACCACCTCCATAAATCAACTGGATCTTTTTTTGGGCAAGTATTACTCCAACTCTTATGGCTGCATCAGCAAATATGTTATTTTTCCCTGGATAAGCACCTCCAAAGACACAAATATTTTTAATGCGCTGGGACGAAGTACTTTCCATTTTTTTTTTCGAGCGCCTGAAAGAGAATGAGTACATGGTGTAATATATAGAGGACTGAGTAGTGAATCAGACAAGAGTAATAATGTCGCCGAAAGTGTATTTGACCTGTCAGAAGAAAATGTTAACCTACCTAACAAAAGATTTTTGCGTGATTTCAGGAAGAAAATCAAAAAGAGAAGAAAAAATCAACCGTAAAAGACCAATAAAAAAATGAGAATAATTACACAAATCGAACAACACGTAAATTAAACCGAAATGAAGTTATTGCAAATCAAACCAAAAGCTGAGAAGTCATTTATTGTAGTTGTGATTGTGGCTCACATCTTCCTCTGGTTTTACGTCCAGAAACGGCTTAAACGCCTTCTATGAGTCGAGGATATGCTTCCCATCCAGTTTTCTTACAAGCTGGCAAACAGGGTCTTTTAACATCAGATTCCCAAGATGTTGCCATTCCTTTTGGAATTGCCGCCATAAATCAAGAATTTCTCTTTGTACGTCTCCACTAGGATGCGTCTCAAGAGAAAGTTGGATATTACCCAAATTCCCCTTACTCAGTCCATCCTTAATGAATTCAATTTTATCATCTCGATTAGAGGACGGAATCCCAATAGAACGACATTTACCGTTACACGTCCATCGTGCACATTTGTGGCAGTTTGAACTCATGCGCTTTGCTCGTCGCTTCTTTGCAAAAGTGCTTCTACCTGTACCTGGTAAATGCAAAACACGCAGATATTCATCTTCACGTACCTTGGCTTCAATTATCCAACGTATGTCTTCAGGAATCCCTTTGTGCATAAGCATTCTTAATCTTTCAAATCGAACTTGGTAAAGCTTCAGTAAAATATTTCGAGGAAAAGGAGGAAATCGTTTCTGCAATCTTGTGAGAATATCATCCATCCTGAAAAAAAATGAAAAAAATTGAAAGAGAAATTGGAAGAGAAATTTATATACAATATCAGTTTTTTGGGTAGCTGATGGAACCGACTTAAATAATCACGGAGTACCGTTATCCGCCATTTAACCGGGGTTAAAAAAAATTATATTTACATCTAGTGTTTTTCAAAACAAGGATCAGAAAGAAAAACAACATAAAAAGACTCAAAAACAAAACACTCTAAATAAAATCCTAAATTCTTCCCCCCACACATAATTCTTACATTGTCATTAATGTAATGCTATTATCCCCCAATGCAAGAATTATATGTAAGAGAAAAGAACTATTAAACAAAAGAAACTTATGCAGCCTAAATGAACTTAAAAGCAGTAAACACAATTAACAAAGAAACATAAGAAATAAAATAAAAACAATAAAAATAATAAAAGAAAAAGGAAAAGAAAGAGAAAGCAAATCTGAATATGGAAGGTTGGCAATTTCATCTTTAATTGGGCTGCCTTCCCAATTAACACTTGAGTTAGTGTTTTGAATCTAACCAACACCCTTTCTTGGCTTTTTAGGCTTGTCAGGCTCATGCATGAAATTTCCCAAATTTATGCGTTTGAAAGGAAGCTTTCTTTGCACAACAGTGGATGCATTCTCCATTACAAGTATTATTCCATCATCCTTGGTGGTGCATATCTCATCGAGGAATGGTGCATCTTTTGGTACTTGTTGAATGACATCCACAAACAAACTGTTTAAGGTTTCCAGCGTGTCTTGTTCATGTTCATCCTCCTTGAACTTTGCGAATCTACTAGGAAAAGGTGGAGAAGAAACATTAGTAAAAATTGGAATCTCAAACGTTACCTCAGGTGCCGAAATACTCTTATTTGGATCATTGGCTTCATTATCCTCAAGAATAGAATTCATCTCTAATTTTGTCTCATCCTCATCTTGTTCCTCATTCCTCAAGGTCACAATAGTAGTATTCTCCTTTGGGTTAATCATTGTTTGGGCAGGGAGTTCTTCAGATCTTTGTGCTACCCATCCCACCATACTACTAGTCAATTGGATCATTTGCTTTTCCAAACTCTGGATGTTTGCCCTTGTTTCCTGTTGAAATTGCAATGTATCAGTAACAAGAGAATAGACAAGATCTTCTAAAGAAGTACCTGAGTTTTGAGTCATATGTGGTGGTTGAAAAAGATCTGGTTCTTGGGACCATGATTGATTGAAGCTAGATGGATGAGTGTAATTGGCATAAGGATCTACTTCTTGGTAATTTTTCGAGTAGCCATAATTAGTATGATCCCACCATCCCTCATGGTAAGTGTTTGAGTAATGATCATACTGTTGGTCTTGGAACACTTGATGGCCTTGACATCCTCCCATGGCCAATTGTTGAACTGGGGAGGTGAGATTGGCTTGTTGATTCTCCATGTTCATGTATGCCACCAACTCTTCAAGTGTTAGATTGCTCAATTCCATCGTTTTTTTATTTTTTTTTATTTTTTTTTCAAAATTTGATCAGAAAAACCCGTATGTACAAGAAAACAAAACTAATTAGAACTGAAAATAAGAATAAACCAAGTAACAAATAAACTAAAGAAAACAATCCTCGGCAACGGCGCAAAAAATTTGATGCACCCAAAAGAGTGTATCTTATTTAACCTTGCACTAAAAAGATAAATTGTAAGTATAGTAGTTAGCAAGGGTCGAGTCCTCAGGGATTGGGTTTTAGTTTATAAGTTAATAGTTTAAAACTTAAATTCAAGAACAATAAAATAAAAAGGGGTTTTTGAAGCCAGATTTAAACTAAAGTAAATAATAAGAATAAGATGCAAGGCGGTATAACCAGCCAATAAAAATATATATACTAAATTAGGCGGTATAACCAGCCAATAAAAATATATATACTAAATTAGGCGGTATAACCAGCCAATAAAAATAAAACAAAGTTAATATACAAATTAGGCGGTATAACCAGCCAATAAAAATAAATATACTTTTAAAAATAAGCAAACTAAAAGTAAGAAAACAAGTAAGTAAGAAGAATCAAATATGAAAAATATGGTTAAGGTTTCATTCTCCACCACTAGACATCATTAAGAATCAATTTCAAATCTATCAATATCAACCAACTATCAAAGTTAACAACCGTAGATAACAACAAGCTCTGTTATCCCAATCTTTCCTTAGTTTGTCGTTAAATAGAACAAGCTCTCTATTTAATCTCTAACCATTAAACAACCTAGAATAAGCTCTCTAAATTCAATTTAATGGCAGCTTTATGATGAGAAAGATAGGTTGATCTAAGCAACAAACACATAAGCTCGGATTGTTCAACTTAGGTTATGTTCCACTTTGCAATTATTGAAAACTTGACCATAATCATTAATCACAAATTGCCACTTATGAATAGGAAATCAAGACAATTACACGGATCAAGACTCCTAAACTAGCAATAGATAATTATCAAGATCTATCTAGTTGTACACCTAAATAAATCAAGACAACATCATGAACAATTTTTGTAGAAGAACATAAGCAACTTTGATAGAAAATTAATGATAGATAGAATCTGAAAATCAATCACAAAACATGTCTAGGGCTTTGAAATCACCCTTAACCAAATAGAAGTTTAGCCTAGCATAGGCATTGTAAACATAAACATAAAATTAAAGAGAATCTAAGAAGGAAATAAAAGAAAGAAAAAAGAAGAAGAAAATAAAGAAAAAGAAAACTAGAGAAAAGAAAGAAGAAGAAAACTTAGAGAATTTTATTAAAATGGCTAATATCCTACCTATGTACAATATGATCCTCTACAATCATCCAAGGCCCTCTATTTATACACATTTTGGAGGGCTAAATGACAAGAGACAAGCTTTACAAATTTCAAAGGTAGGTATAATAGGTGGGTGCATTTTTCTAACAATTTTCGTCATATTGTATGACAATTTTAATCAGCCAACTTGATGGTCGATTTCGTCAATGTTGGATGCCTGATCTGATCACATGGGCTTCTAGAAAAATGTTCCCCTTATTGGATGCACCCAAAAGAGTGTATCTTATTTAACCTTGATGCTGCCATCTCTCCTTGCTCCTCTTGGATGTTTTGGATCAACTCCTCGATTGGTTGTTGGTGAGAAGTTATAAATTCCCGAATTTTCCTAAGTCGTAAGTCTTCTTCGGGAGCTTGGAACATTCACTAATAAAAAAATAAGAAAGTAAATAATTAGAACAGAAAATAAGAATAAACCAATAAACTAATAAACTAAAGAAAGCAATCCCCGGCAACGGCGCCAAAAACTTGATGCACCCAAAAGAGTGTATCTTATTTAACCTTGATGCTATAACTCTAAGAAGTGGGAAACAGCTTGAGACACCACAAAAGGGTAGTGCTCAAGGGGAGGACAACACCGTGGCATCATCTTCACATCCCAATGAGCCATTACAAAAGGTAGCACCTAAACCATCCTTTCCTTCTTATATAACTCCTCCACCTTTTCCTAGCAGGTTAGCAAAGTCCAAGAAGGAGGAGCAAGAGAAGGAAATTTTGGAAACCTTCCGGAAAGTAGAGGTGAACATTCCTTTACTAGATGCTATCAAGCAGGTGCAAAGATATGCCAAGTTCCTAAAAGAGTTGTGCACATCTAAACGGAAGTTGAAATGGAATGAAAAGGTAAGTGTAGGGGAGAATGTGTCAGCTGTTCTTCAAAAGAAACTCCCACCTAAATGCAAGGATCCAGGTATGTTTACCATTCCTTGTAAGATTGGCAACACCAGGTTTGAGCGTGCTATGCTAGATCTAGGGGCATCTATTAATGTCATGCCATATTCAATTTATGCTTCATTGAATCTAGGACCATTAGAGGAAACCGGTGTTATAATACAACTTGCTGACCGTTCTAACACTTATCCAAGAGGAGTTGTAGAAGACGTTCTTGTACAGGTTAATGAATTGGTTTTTCCCGCTGACTTTTATGTTATTGAGATGGAAGATGAGATGTCTTCTAATCCCACACCTATTCTATTAGGGAGACCATTCTTGAAAACAGCAAGAACTAAAATAGATGTACATGATGACACTTTAACTATGGAATTTGATGGTGAAATAATTCGCTTTAACATTTTTGAGGCCATGAGATATCCTAGTGATGTGCATTCTGTTTTTAATATTGATATAATTGACTCACTAGTGCAGCAAGCTTATGAGCTAGATGGTGAAGATAGTGTGGAAATAGTCCTTAGCAACCATCTCGGAATGGGGAATGCTAAACTAGCCTTGAGTGACCATGTGGAAGGGGCACTAGAATCTTTACACTCGCTGCAACCTAAAGATGCAAGGTTTGATGTTTCATTTATTAATTTGCCTTTATCTAATGAGAAACTTCTACCTTCCATTTTGCAGGCACCAACTTTAGAGTTGAAACCACTACCGAACCACTTGAAATATTTGTTCTTAGGGGAAAAGGACACACTACCTGTCATCATTGCCAAAGAGCTCACACCTTTGCAAGAAGAGCGACTTATCCGGGTGCTTAGAGAGCATAAAACAGCAATTGGTTGGACAATTGCCGATATCAAGGGAATAAGCCCATCCATGTGCATGCACCGGATTTTGTTAGAGGAAGGGTCTAAACCAACAAGAGAAGCACAAAGAAGATTGAACCCTCCTATGATGGAGGTTGTGAAAAAGGAGATACTGAAGCTCCTAGATGTTGGAGTGATCTATCCTATCTCGGATAGCAAATGGGTGAGCCCAGTCCAAGTGGTTCCAAAGAAATCAGGTGTAACGGTGGTAACAAATAATGAGAATGAACTTGTTCCAACTAGGATTCAAACAGGATGGCGAGTTTGTATTGATTATCGTAAACTTAATTCCACAACTCGCAAAGACCACTTTCCTTTACCTTTTATTGATCAAATGCTTGAAAGGTTAGCTGGCCATTCTCATTATTGTTTTCTTGATGGTTTTTCAGGTTATAATCAGATAGCCATTGCTCCGGAGGACCAAGAGAAAACAACATTCACATGTCCATTTGGTACTTTTGCATACCGGCGTATGCCATTTGGTCTTTGTAATGCACCAGCTACATTCCAAAGGTGTATGGTTAGCATATTTTCAGATTATGTAGAGAATATCATAGAAGTGTTTATGGATGATTTTAGTGTCTATGGTGATTCTTTTGATAGATGTCTAGAGAACCTTACACTTGTACTTGAAAGATGCATGGAAACTAACCTTGTTTTGAATTGGGAAAAATGTCACTTTATGGTAGAACAAGGAATAGTTTTGGGCCATGTTATTTCTTCTAGAGGGATAGAGGTTGATAAGTCTAAAATAGATATTATGCATTCTTTACCACCTCCCACAAATGTGAGAGAGGTTCGTTCTTTTCTTGGACATGCAGGTTTCTATAGGAGATTTATCAAAGACTTCTCAAAGATCACATTACCTCTTTGCAAGCTACTACAAAAAGATGTGGTTTTCCACTTTGATGATAAATGCAAAGAGGCGTTTGAAACATTGAAGGGACTCTTGACATCAGCTCCTATCATCCAACCACCAGATTGGAATGTACCTTTTGAAATCATGTGTGATGCTAGTGACTATGCCATTGGAGCTGTTTTGGGCCAACGGGTTGGCAAAGCCTCACATGCCATTTATTATGCCTCAAGAACTCTTAATGATGCTCAATTGAACTATTCCACTACTGAAAAAGAACTTTTGGCTGTTGTATTTGCTTTAGAAAAATTTCGATCTTATTTAATTGGTACTAAAGTAATTGTATTTTCTGACCATGCAGCCCTTAAGTACTTACTCACTAAAAAGGAGGCCAAACCAAGGTTGATTAGATGGATACTTCTCTTACAAGAGTTTGATTTGGAGATAAAAGATAAGAGAGGTAGTGACAACCTGGTTGCGGACCATCTTAGCCGTTTAGTTCATGAAGATGATGCACTACCCTTGAATGAGAACTTTCCGGATGAGCAACTTCTTTTTATAAGAACAACAACTCCTTGGTATGCTGATATTGTTAATTACTTAGTTACCAAGAAGTTGCCACAAGAGTTGACACAAGCTCAAAGAAATAAGATCAAGAGTGATGCCAAATACTACATATGGGATGATCCTTACCTTTGGAAGCATTGCTCCGATCAGATTATAAGAAGGTGTGTACTCGAAACTGAATTTCAATCTATTCTCACCTTTTGTCACTCTTATGCATGTGGAGGACACTTTGGATCCAAAAGAACAGCCATGAAAGTTCTTGATTCTGGATTTTATTGGCCTACCATATTCAAAGATGCATACCTCTTTTGCAAGTCATGTGATCGTTGCCAAAGAACTGGTAACTTAGGTGCTAGAAATCAAATGCCTCAAACTCCAATACTTATTGTTGAAATTTTTGATGTATGGGGCATGGATTTCATGGGACCTTTTCCTCCTTCTTTTGGTAATCTTTATATTTTACTTGCCGTTGATTATGTTTCAAAGTGGGTGGAAGCAAAATCCACTAGGACTAATGACTCTAAAGTTGTTTCAGATTTTGTCAAGACTAACATCTTTGCTAGGTTTGGAACGCCAAAGGCCATAATCAGCGATAGAGGTACTCACTTTTGCAATAGGACTATGGAAGCACTTTTGAGGAAGTATAACATCACACACAAGGTCTCCACCTCATATCATCCTCAAACTAGTGGGCAAGCTGAAGTGTCAAACCGAGAAGTTAAGTCCATCCTTGAAAAGACAGTTAATCCAAATAGGAAGGATTGGAGTTCACGACTTGATGATGCACTTTGGGCTTATAGGACAGCATATAAGACACCCATTGGTATGTCTCCTTATCGACTTGTTTATGGTAAGCCTTGTCATCTTCCGGTTGAATTGGAACATAAATCATATTGGGCTATCAAACAATGCAACATGGAGATGGATGAGATAGGAAAGAAAAGAAAACTTGACCTACAAGAATTAGAGGAGATAAGGAATGATGCCTATCAGAATTCTAGGATTTACAAGGAAAAGACTAAGGCATTCCATGACAAGATGATATCAAGAAAAGAATTTGTTGTTGGACAAAAAGTTCTTCTCTTCCATTCACGCCTTAAGTTATATCCAGGTAAGTTACGTTCTCGTTGGGTGATGCACCCAAAAGAGTGTATCTTATTTAACCTTGCACTAAAAAGATAAATTGTAAGTATAGTAGTTAGCAAGGGTCGAGTCCTCAGGGATTGGGTTTTAGTTTATAAGTTAATAGTTTAAAACTTAAATTCAAGAACAATAAAAGAAAAGAGGTTTTTGAAGCCAGATTTAAACTAAAGTAAATAATAAGAATAAGATGCAAGGCGGTATAACCAGCCAATAAAAATATATATACTAAATTAGGCGGTATAACCAGCCAATATATATACTAAATTAGGCGGTATAACCAGCCAATAAAAATAAAACAAAGTTAATATACAAATTAGGCGGTATAACCAGCCAATAAAAATAAATATACTTTTAAAAATAAACAAACTAGAAAAGTAAGAAAACAAGTAAGTAAGAAGAATCAAATATGAAAAATATGGTTAAGGTTTCATTCTCCACCACTAGACATCATTAAGAATCAATTTCAGATCTATCAATATCAACCAACTATCAAAGTTAACAACCGTAGATAACAACAAGCTCTGTTATCCCAATTTTTCCTTAGTTTGTCGTTAAATAGAACAAGCTCTCTATTTAATCTCTAACCATTAAACAACCTAGAATAAGCTCTCTAAATTCAATTTAATGGCAGCTTTATGATGAGAAAGATAGGTTGATCTAAGCAACAAACACATAAGCTCGGATTGTTCAACTTAGGTTATGTTCCACTTTGCAATTATTGAAAACTTGACCATAATCATTAATCACAAATTGCCACTTATGAATAGGAAATCAAGACAATTACACGGATCAAGACTCCTAGACTAGCAATAGATAATTATGAAGATCTATCTAGTTGTACACCTAAATAAATCAAGACAACATCATGAACAATTCTTGTAGAAGAACATAAGCAACTTTGATAGAAAATTAATGATAGATAGAATCTGAAAATCAATCACAAAACATGTCTATGGCTTTGAAATCACCCTTAACCAAATAGAAGTTTAGCCTAGCGTAGGCATAGGCATTATAAACATAAAATTAAATAGAATCTAAGAAGAGAATAAAAGAAAGAAAGAAGAAGAAGAAGAATATTAATTATCCAACCTCTTGCTCTTTCTAAAGAAAAAGAAAACTAGAGAAAAGAAAGAAGAAGAAAACTTAGAGAATTTTATTACAATGGCTAATATCCTACCTATGTACAATATGATCCTCTACAATCATCCAAGCCCCTCTATTTATACACATTTTGGAAGGCTAAATGACAAGAGACAAGCTTTACAAATTTCAAAGGTAGGTATAATAGGTGGGTGAATTTTTCTAACAATTTTCGTCATATTGTATGACAATTTTGATCAGCCAACTTGATGGTCGATTTCGTCAATGTTGGAGGCCTGATCTGATCACATGGTCTTCTAGAAAAAGGTTCCCCTATCAGTTACGGATCCAGAGCCGTTGGAATCAGCTCATTTTCTGATGTGGATAAGCAGATATGGGCAAAATACGAAAACATGTCAGCACAGACGTCATTGCACATCAGCCAACTTGATGGTCGATTTCGTCAATATTAGAGGCCTGATCTGATCATATGGTCTTCTAGACAAAGGTTCCCGTATCAGTTACGGATCCATAGCCATTGGAATCAGCTCATTTTCTGATGTGGATAAGCAGATATGGGCAAAATACGAAAACAGGTCAGCACAGACGTCATTGCACATCAGCCAATTTGATGGTCGATTTCGCTAGGGAAAACGACTCCGTTTCAAGAAGTATAAAACATGAAAAAGATAGATATGCCTCTTAGCTTTGCACGGCTACAAATTTCAGCCTTATTGCTTCAGTGAAACTCCAGATATAGCTGATATGGCAAAATGTGTCGGAAGTGGAACTGAACTGGATTTGCCCTTAATTCTAGTAATCTGAAATCACTCAAAGAAACTTGTGAAAAACACCAAATTACATAAAAATATAAAAGATCATAAACACAATTAGACTAAACAATAATAACTCGTATTTGACACAAAACAATAATTAAACATAACTAAAAACTATATAATTATACGAGTTATCACACCCCCACACTTAGATTGTTGCTAGTCCCTAGCAACGACTCAATAAAAATAAAATAAGAAAATCTAATCTAATCCACTTTCGTAGGAAATCACGGTGGCACTTAGCATGTGACACAAGCCTTTAAACCCCTAGGTGTCCCTAGTGGACGAGTTTAGTCTCGTGAGGGTTTACTAGAACGATACCCACAAACATTGAAAAATTAAAATATAAATAAACTTCATATAAATAAACTACATATACTAAAAATATTTACTCCTAATCCTTTCAATACAAATTAGAGACAATATTTGAACAAGTCTTATAAACTAATCAATAGCTTAAAAAATTTCATAAAAAATCATGCTTGAATGTAAATTGTTTCAGTTAAGCCAATATTAGCATAACATATCTCAATCAAAATAGTGCATGTTCAAATTTAATCTCAACTTCTCACATGGGATACTCTCTTGATTTTCACTCTTTAAAGTAGTGGTAAAGTGTTTACACTCAATCAATCTCATGAAAACACTTCTACCATATGCTTGCTTGTCCACCTATTCTCCACTAAAAGATCATGCAACTTCATAAATCAAGAGGTCTTTAATCAAGGTTGTAATGGGGCCAAGGGGTTTGTAATGTGGTTGAAGAACAAAAGGATAAAGATATCACAAAGGTTCCAAAGAGTTCATAAAGTTTAGAGACATAAAAAGATTATACAAAGAAACTTCTCAAAACTCTTTACAAGTACATAGTCACCTAGGCCGGATATTCATGTTGGGCCTTTTCTTCATTCTAAACAACTTTGTAACATCTTTTTCTTTTTCCACAAATTCAAGAGATGATTCATTTTTTTTTATATAGGAATGTATTTTCCAGTATTCCATTTCTTTTTCTCTTGACTTTTCTTTTCTTTTCCCCCCACACTTATTTCTTGTTTCTAACCAAAAAATATCCCTTGTCTTTGCAACTTGTCTCAAATCATGCTAATTCATCTTTGGAACAAAGGTAAAGATATAAGTATATTTAGGTTAGGGACAAGTTATGGTTACCAAAGAGATACCTTATTCAATGTAGGCTCAAATTGGTTCACTAAGGGTGTGTTCTCTTGGAACATCAATAAGGGATGGTTGTTTGGCCCTGGCTAAAAATCCTAATGCCTCTATCATATTCATGTTGTCACATGCATCAATATAGTCTCAAACGGTTTAAAGCAAGTTCTAGAGAATCATGTAATCATAAGAGCACTCAAGAAAGAAATTAGATTGATTTGTATAATGCATCAATCATTTTAGGCTCAAAAACTCACAAGAATGATTATACAAGTCAGATTAAGTCTAAACATGCTTCTTTCTCAATCAACATATCATATTAACATTGGCTTGTAAAAAGGTTGACATCAAGCTCAATTCTCATGAAAATCTTCTCACTAATAAATATGTTTTAGACTTATGCAATTCATATCTCATCATTGTATTAAAAAGGAACTAAAACACACTAAAAAATAATAATAATAATAAAGACTCATAAAAAAAAATAGTAGACAAAAATAAAAGAAATCCTAAATCATTCCCCCCACACTTAATTCTTACATTGTCCTCAATGTAAGTCTATTAACCCAAATGAAAGAATCATGTGTAAGAGAAAAGAACTAATAACATAAGAATAGGAATAACTAGACTCAAAACAAAACAAACTCATGCAACCTAAATAATCCTAAAATACTAAACAAAAATTAACAAGTAAACGTAAAAAGATTAAAATCAAACTGATAAGGTATGTCTTAAGTCTCCCTTACTCAGACCTTGTTCAGAATGAATACTTCTAAATTGCTTAAAACACAACAAACTCTTTTTTTTTTTTTTTTTGAAAAGAAGAAATCAAACTGACAAGGTATGTCTCAAGTCTCCCTTACTCAGACCTTGTTCAGAATGAATACTTCTAAATTGCTTAAAACACAACAAACTTTTTTTTTTTTTCAGAAGGTAAAATTTAGGAGATATTACCTGTAGAGGTTGCTAACCACTTATTATAACTGAGACACAACAAACAAAATGTTAGATAATGTCACAAAGACAAAGTGCAATCCACTCCTTGCTCGTCCATATCTCTTTTTCTTTTTCCGAGCGTTTGCGAAACAACCGTAGCAGATAAATACTCATAAGCTTGGAGCTTTTTGAGTAAATCTTCAATGGTTGTAGCAGAAATTATGGTTCTCCTTGCCTCTGAAAACATGAATCCATTATCCACAGCATTATCTAAATATGAAAGCAAATTACTAAAATAACCATTAATATTAAGCAAACCAATGGGTTTCTTATTTGTGACCAAAGATGACCAAGAAGCCACGCAAGCTATTTCTTCCAATGTACCCAGACCTCCTGGTAAAGCAATGAATGCATCGGCAGAATGGTACATGATTGTTATCCGTTCAGGGACACTCCAGACTTGTATTTCCTTACCCACGGTAGGTCCACAAAAACTTGTGAATAGTTTTGGCACGATTCCTAGAACTGGACTACCTCCGGCGTGTGCTGCTGTAGCGACTGCTCCCATTAAACCCGTACTACCGCCTCCATAAATCAAGTGGATCTTTTGTTGGGCAAGTATTACTCCAACTCTTATGGCTTCATCAGCGAATATGTTATTTTTCACTGGATAAGCACCTCCAAAGACACAAATTTTTTTAATGCGTTGGGACGAAGTACTTTCCATTTTTTTTCTTTTTCGAGTGCCTGAAAGAGAATGAGTACATGGTGTAATATATAGAGGACTGAGTAGTGAATCAGACAAGAGTAATAATGTCGCCGAAAGTGTATCTGACCTGTCAGAAGAAAATGTTAACCTAACAAAAGATTTTTGCGTGATTTCAGGAAGAAAATAAAAAAGAGAAGAAAAATCAATCGTAAAAGACAAAAAAAAACGAGAATAATTACACAAATCGAACAACACGTAAATTAAACCAAAATAAAGTTATTGCAAATCAAATCAAAAGCTGAGAAGTCATTTATTGTAGTTGTGATTGTGGCTCACATCTTCCTCTGGTTTTACGTCCAGAAACGGCTTAAACGCCTTCTATGAGTCGAGGATATGCTTCCCATCCAGTTTTCTTACAAGCTGGCAAACAGGGTCTTTTAACATCAGATTCCCAAGATGTTGCCATTCCCTTTGGAATTGCGGCCATAAATCAAGAATTTCTCTTTGTACGTCTCCACTAGGATGCGTCTCAAGAGAAAGTTGGATATTACCCAAATTCTCCTTACTCAGTCCATCCTTAATGAATTCAATTTTATCATCTCGATTAGAGGACGGAATCCCAATAGAACGACATTTACCGTTACACGTCCATCGTGCACATTTGTGGCAATTTGAACTCATACGCTTTGCTCGTCGCTTCTTTGCAAAAGTGCTTCTACCTGTACCTGGTAAATGCAAAACAGGAAGATATTCATCTTCACGTACCTTGGCTTCAATTATCCAACGTATGTCGTCAGGAATCCCTTTGTGCATAAGCATTCTTAATCTTTCAAGTCGAACTTGGTAAAGATTCAGTAAAATATTTCGAGGAAAAGGAGGAAATCGTTTCTGCAATCTTGTGAGAATATCATCCATCCTGAAAAAAAAAATGAAAAAAATTGAAAGAGAAATTGGAAGAGAAATTTATATACAATATCAGTTTTGTGGGTAGCTGATGGAACCGATTTAAATAATCACGGAGTACCGTTATCCGCCATTTAACCGGGGTAAAAAATTAAAAATTATATTTACATCTAGTTATTTTCAAAACCAGGATCAGAAAGAAAAACAACATAAAAAAACTCAAAAACAAAACACTCTAAATAAAATCCTAAATTCTTCCCCCCACACATAATTCTTACATTGTCATTAATGTAATGCTATTATCCCCCAATGCAAGAATTATATGTAAGAGAAAAGAACTATTAAACAAAAGAAACTTATGCAGCCTAAATGAACTTAAAAGCAGTAAACACAATTAACAAAGAAACATAAGAAATAAAATAAAAACAATAAAAATAATAAAGGAAAAAGGAAAAGAAAGAGAAAGCAAATATGAATATGGAAGGTTGGCAATTTCATCTTTAATTGGGCTGCCTTCCCAATTAACACTTGAGTTAGTGTTTTGAATCTAACCAACACCCTTTCTTGGCTTTTTAGGCTTGTCAGGCTCATACATGAAATTTTCCAAATTTATGCGTTTAAGAGGAAGCTTTCTTTGCACAACAGTGGATGCATTCTCCATTACAAGTATTATTCCATCATCCTTGGTGGTGCATATCTCATCGAGGAATGGTGCATCTTTTGGTACTTGTTGAATGACATCCACAAACAAACTGTTTAAGGTTTCCAGCGTGTCTTGTTCATGTTCATCCTCCTTGAACTTTGCAAATCTACTAGGAAAAGGTGGAGAAGAAACATTAGTAAAAAGTGGAACTGTAAACGTTACCTCAGGTGCCGAAATACTCTTATTTGTATTTGTGGCTTCATTATCCTCAAGAATAGAATCCATCTCTAATTCTGTCTGATAACTCGTATAATTATATAGTTTTTAGTTATGTTTTATTAATGTTTTGTGTCAAATACGAGTTATTATTGTTTAGTCTAATTGTGTTTATGATCTTTTATATTTTTATGTATTTTGGTGTTTTTCACAAGTTTCTTTGAGTGATTTCAGATTACTAGAATTAAGGGCAAATCCAGTTCAGTTTCAGTTCCGACACCTTTTGCCATATCAGCTATATCTCGAGTTTCACTGAAGCAATAAGGCTGAAATTTGTAGCCATGCAAAGCTAAGAGCAAATGAGCTGATTCCAACGGCTATGGTTCCGTAACTGATAGGGGAACCTTTGTCTAGAAGACCATGTGATCAGATCAGGCCTCCAATATTGAAGAAATCGACCATCAAGGTGGCTGATGTGCAATGACGTCTGTGCTGACATGTTTTCGTATTATGCCCATATCTGCTTAACCACATCAGCAAATGAGCTGATTCCAACGGCTATGGTTCCGTAACTGATAGGGGAACCTTTTTCTAGAAGACCATGTGATCAGATCAGGCCTCCAATATTGACGAAATCGACCATCAAGTTGGCTGATCAAAATCGTCATATACCTACCTTTGAAATTTGTAAAGCTTGTCTCTTGTCATTTAGCCCTCCAAAATGTGTATAAATAGAGGGCCTTGGATGATTGTAAGGGATCATATTGTACATAGGTAGGATATTAGCCATTGTAATAAAATTCTCTAAGTTTTCTTCTTCTTTCTTTTCTCTAGTTTTCTTTTTCTTTAGAAAGAGCAAGAGGTTGGATAATTAATATTCTTCTTCTTCTTCTTTCTTTCTTTTATTTTCTTCTTAGATTCTATTTAATTTTATGTTTATAATGCCTATGCTAGGCTAAACTTCTATTTGGTTAAGGGTGATTTCAAAGCCCTAGACATGTTTTATAATTGATTTTCAGATTCTATCTATCATTAATTTTCTATCAAAGTTGCTTATGTTCTTCTACAAGAATTGTTCATGATGTTGTCTTGATTTATTTAGGTGTACAACTAGATAGATCTTGATAATTATCTATTGCTAGTTTAGGAGTCTTGATCCGTGTAATTGTCTTGATTTCCTATTCATAAGTGGCAATTTGTGATTAATGATTATGGTCAAGTTTTCAATAATTGCAAAGTGGAACATAACCTAAGTTGAACAATCCGAGCTTATGTGTTTGTTGCTTAGATCAACCTATCTTTCTCATCATAAAGTTGCCATTAAATTGAACTTAGAGAGCTTATTCTAGGTTGTTTGATGGTTAGAGATTAAATAGAGAGCTTGTTCTATTTAACGACAAACTAAGGAAAGATTGGGATAACAGAGCTTGTTGTTATCTACGGTTGTTAACTTTGATAGTTGGTTGATATTGATAGATCTGAAATTGATTCTTAATGATGTCTAGTGGTGGAGAATGAAACCTCAACCATATTTTTCATATTTGATTCTTCTTACTTACTTGTTTTCTTACTTTTCTAGTTTGCTTATTTTTAAAAGTATATTTATTTTTATTGGCTGGTTACACCGCCTAATTTGTATATTAACTTTGTTTTATTTTTATTGGCTGGTTATACCGCCTAATTTAGTATATATATTTTTATTGGCTGGTTATACCGCCTTGCATATTATTCTTATTATTTACTTTAGTTTAAATCTGATTTCAAAAACCCCTTTTCTTTTATTGTTCTTGAATTTAAGTTTTAAACTATCAACTTATAAACTAAAACCCAATCCCTGAGGACTCGACCCTTGCTAACTACTATACTTACAATTTATCTTTTTAGTGCAAGGTTAAATAAGATACACTCTTTTGGGTGCTTCAAATTTTTGGCGCCGTTGCCGGGGATTGCTTTCTTTAGTTTATTGGTTACTTGGTTTATTCTTATTTTCAGTTCTAATTAGTTCTATTTTCTTGTACATACAAGTTTTTCTTATCAAATTTTGAAAAAAAAAAAAAAAAAAAAACGATGGAATTGAGCAATCTAACACTTGAAGAGTTGGTGGCATACATGAACATGGAAAATCAACAAGCCAATCTCACCTCCCCAGTTCAACAATTGGCCATGGGAGGATGTCAAGGCCATCAAGTGTTCCAAGACCAACAGTATGATCATTACTCAAACACTTACCATGAGGGATGGTGGGATCATACTAATTATGGCTACTCAGAAAATTACCAAGAAGTAGATCCTTATGCCAATTACACTCATCCATCTAGCTTCAATCAATCATGGTCTCAAGAACCAGATCTTCTTCAACCACTACATATGACTCAAAACTCAGGTACTTCTTTAGAAGATCTTGTCGATTCTCTTGTTACTAATACTTTGCAATTTCAACAGGAAACGAGGGCAAGTATCCAGAGTTTGGAAAGGCAAATGAGCCTATTGGCTAGTAGTATGGTGGTATGGGTAGCACAAAGATCTGAAGAACTCTCTGCCCAAACGATGATTAACCCAAAATAGAATGCTACTATTGTGACCTTGAGGAATGAGGAACAAGATGAGGATGAGACAAAATTAGAGATGAATTCTATTCTTGAGGATAATGAAGCCAATGATCCAAATAAGAGTATTTCAGCACCTGAGGTAACGTTTGAGATTCCAATTTTTACTAATGTTTCTTCTCCACCTTTTCCTAGTAGATTCGCAAAGTTCAAGGAGGAAGAAGATGAACAAAACATGCTGGAAACCTTAAACAGTTTGTTTGTGGATGCCATTCAACAAGTACCAACATATGCTCCATTCCTCGATGAGATATGCACCACAAAGGATGATGGAATAATACTTGTAATGGAGAATGCATCCAGTTTTGTGCAAAGAAAGCTTCCTATCAAACGTTCAAATTTGGGAAGTTTCATGTATGAGCCTAACAAGCCTAAAAAGCCAAGAAGGGGTGTTGGTTAGGTTGGACAACTTAAATCAGTACTAATTGGGAAGGCAGTCCAATTAATGAAGAAATTACCAACCTGCCATACTCAGATTTGCTTTCTTTTCCTTTTCCTTTTATTATTTTTTATTGTTTTTATTTATTTATTTTTATGTTTATTTGTTTAGTAATTTAGGATTTTATTTAGAGTTTTTTGTTTTTGAGTCTTTTTAGGTTGTTTTTCTTTCTGATCCTTGTTTTTAAAATAACTAGATGTAAATATAATTTTTATTTTATTTTTTTTTTAACCCCGGTTAAATGGCGGATAACGGTACTCCGTGATTATTTAAGTCGGTTCCATCAGCTACCCACAAAACTGATATTGTATATAAATTTCTCTTTCAATTTCTCTTTCATTTTTTTTTTTTTTTTCAGGATGGATGATATTCTCACAAGATTGCAGAAACGATTTCCTCCTTTTCCTCGAAATATTTTACTGAAGCTTTACCAAGTTCGACTTGAAAGATTAAGAATGCTTATGCACAAAGGGATTCCTGGAGACATACGTTGGATAATTGAAGCCAAGGTACGTGAAGATGAATATCTTCCTGTTTTGCATTTACCAGGTACAGGTAGAAGCACTTTTGCAAAGAAGCGACGAGCAAAGCGCATGAGTTCAAATTGCCACAAATGTGCACGATGGACGTGTAACGGTAAATGTCGTTCTATTGGGATTCCGTCCTCTAATCGAGATGATAAAATTGAATTCATTAAGGATGGACTGAGTAAGGAGAATTTGGGTAATATCCAACTTTCTCTTGAGACGCATCCTAGTGGAGACGTACAAAGAGAAATTCTTGATTTATGGCCGCAATTCCAAAGGGAATGGCAACATCTTGGGAATCTGATGTTAAAAGACCCTGTTTGCCAGCTTATAAGAAAACTGGATGGGAAGCATATCCTCGACTCATAGAAGGCGTTTAAGCCGTTTCTGGACGTAAAACCAGAGGAAGATGTGAGCCACAATCACAACTACAATAAATGACTTCTCAGCTTTTGGTTTGATTTGCAATAACTTTATTTTGTTTTAATTTACGTGTTGTTCGATTTGTGTAATTATTCTCGTTTTTTTTTATTTGTCTTTTACGGTTGATTTTTTCTTCTCTTTTTGATTTTCTTCCTGAAATCACGCAAAAATCTTTTGTTAGGTTAACATTTTCTTCTGACAGGTCAGATACACTTTCGGCGACATTATTACTCTTGTCTGATTCACTACTCAGTCCTCTATATATTACAACATGTACTCATTCTCTTTCAGGCACTCGAAAAAAAAGAAAAAAAAAAAGAAAAAAAAATGGAAAGTACTTCGTCCCAGCGCATTAAAAAAATTTGTGTTTTTGGAGGTGCTTATCCAGGGAAAAATAACATATTCGCTGATGAAGCCATAAGAGTTGGAGTAATACTTGCCCAACAAAAGATCCAGTTGATTTATGGAGGCGGTAGTACGGGTTTAATGGGAGCAGTCGCTACAGCAGCACACGCCGGAGGAAGTCCAGTTCTAGGAATCGTGCCAAAACTATTCACAAGTTTTTGTGGACCTACCGTGGGTAAGGAAATACAAGTCTGGAGTGTCCCTGAACGGATAACAATCATGTACCATTCTGCCGATGCATTCATTGCTTTACCAGGAGGTCTGGGTACATTGGAAGAAATAGCTTGCGTGGCTTCTTGGTCATCTTTGGTCACAAATAAGAAACCCATTGGTTTGCTTAATATTAATGGTTATTTTAGTAATTTGCTTTTATATTTAGATAATGCTGTGGATAATGGATTCATGTTTTCAGAGGCAAGGAGAACCATAATTTCTGCTACAACCATTGAAGATTTACTTAAAAAGCTCCAAGCTTATGAGTATTTATCTGCTACGGTTGTTTCGCAAACGCTCGGAAAAAGAAAAAGAGATATGGACGAGCAAGGAGTGGATTGCACTTTGTCTTTGTGACATTATCTAACATTTTGTTTGTTGTGTCTCAGTTATAATAAGTGGTTAGCAACCTCTACAGGTAATATCTCCTAAATTTTACCTTCTTTCAAAAAAAAAAAAAAAAGTTTGTTGTGTTTTAAGCAATTTAGAAGTATTCATTCTGAACAAGGTCTGAGTAAGGGAGACTTGAGACATACCTTGTCAGTTTGATTTTAATCTTTTTATGTTTACTTGTTAATTTTTGTTTAGTATTTTAGGATTATTTAGGTTGCATGAGTTTGTTTTGTTTTGAGTCTTAGTTGTTCCTATTCTTATGTTATTAGTTCTTTTCTCTTACACATGATTCTTTCATTTGTGTTAATAGACTTACATTGAGGACAATGTAAGAATTAAGTGTGGGGGGAATGATTTAGGATTTCTTTTATTTTTTTCTACTATTTTTTTTTATGAGTCTTTATTATTATTATTATTTTTAGTGTGTTTTAGTTCCTTTTTAATACAATGATGAGATATGAATTGCATAGGTCTAAACTGGTTATTAGTAAGAAGATTTTCATGAGAATTGAGCTTGATGTCAACCTTTTTATGAGCCAATGTTAATATAATATGTTGATTGAGAAAGAAGCATGTTTAGACTTAATCTGACTTGTATAATCATCCTTGTGAGTTTTTGAGCCTATAATGATTGATGCATTATACAAATCAATCTAATTTCTTTCTTGAGTGCTCTTATGATTACAGGATTCTCTAGAACTTGCTTTAAACCGTTTGAGACTATATTGATACATGTGACAACATGAATATGATAGAGGCATTAGGATTTTTAGCCAGAGCCAAACAGCCATCCCTTATTGATGTTCCAAGAGAACACACCCTTAGTGAACCAATTTGAGCCTACATTGAATAAGCTATCTCTTTGGTAACCATAACTTGTCCCTAACCTAAATATACTTATATCTTTACCTTTGTTCCAAAGATGAATTAGCATGTTTTGAGACAAGTTGCAAAGACAAGGGATATTTTTAGTTAAAAATTTGGGTTAGAAACAAGAAATAAGTGTGGGGGGAAAGAAAAGAAAAGTCAAGAGAAAAAGAAATGAAATACTGGCAAATACATTCCTATATAAAAAAAATGAATCATCTCTTGAATTTGTGGAAAAAGAAAAAGATGTTACAAAGTTGTTTAGAATGAAGAAAAGGCCCAAAATGAATATCCGGCCTAGGTGACTATGTACTTGTAAAGAGTTTTGAGAAGTTTCTTTGTATAATCTTTTTATGTCTCTAAACTTTATGAACTCTTTGGAACCTTTGTGATATCTTTATCCTTTTGTTCTTCAACCACATTACAAACCCCTTGGCCCCATTACAACCTTGATTAAAGACCTCTTGATTTATGAAGTTGCATGATCTTTTAGTGGAGAATAGGTGGACAAGCAAGCATATGGTAGAAGTATTTTCATGAGATTGATTGAGTGTAAACACTTTACCACTACTTTAAAGAGTGAAAATCAAGAGAGTATCCCATGTGAGAAGTTGAGATTAAGTTTGAACATGAACTATTTTGATTGAGATATGTTATGTTAATGTTAGCTTAACTCAAACCTTTTACTATCAAGCATGATTCTTTGTGAAACTCTTTAAGCTATTGATTAGTTTATAAGACTTGTTCAAATATTGTATCTAATTTGTATTGAAAGGATTAGGAGTAAATATTTTTAGTATATGCAGTTTATTTATATTTTAGTTTTTCAATGTTTGTGGGTATCGTTCTAGTAAACCCTCACGAGACTAAACTCGTCCACTAGGGACACCTAGGGGTTTAAAGGCTTGTGTCACATGCTAAGTGCCACCGTGATTTCCTACGAAAAATGGATTAGATTAGATTTTCTTATTTTATTTTTATTGGGTCGTTGCTAGGGACTAGCAACAATCTAAGTGTGGGGGTGTGATAACTCGTATAATTATATAGTTTTTAGTTATGTTTTATTAATGTTTTGTGTCAAATACGAGTTATTATTGTTTAGTCTAATTGTGTTTATGATCTTTTATATTTTTATGTATTTTGGTGTTTTTCACAAGTTTCTTTGAGTGATTTCAGATTACTAGAATTAAGGGCAAATCCAGTTCAGTTTCAGTTCCGACACCTTTTGCCATATCAGCTATATCTCGAGTTTCACTGAAGCAATAAGGCTGAAATTTGTAGCCATGCAAAGCTAAGAGCAAATGAGCTGATTCCAACGGCTATGGTTCCGTAACTGATAGGGGAACCTTTGTCTAGAAGACCATGTGATCAGATCAGGCCTCCAATATTGAAGAAATCGACCATCAAGGTGGCTGATGTGCAATGACGTCTGTGCTGACATGTTTTCGTATTATGCCCATATCTGCTTAACCACATCAGCAAATGAGCTGATTCCAACGGCTATGGTTCCGTAACTGATAGGGGAACCTTTTTCTAGAAGACCATGTGATCAGATCAGGCCTCCAATATTGACGAAATCGACCATCAAGTTGGCTGATCAAAATCGTCATATACCTACCTTTGAAATTTGTAAAGCTTGTCTCTTGTCATTTAGCCCTCCAAAATGTGTATAAATAGAGGGCCTTGGATGATTGTAAGGGATCATATTGTACATAGGTAGGATATTAGCCATTATAATAAAATTCTCTAAGTTTTCTTCTTCTTTCTTTTCTCTAGTTTTCTTTTTCTTTAGAAAGAGCAAGAGGTTGGATAATTAATATTCTTCTTCTTCTTCTTTCTTTCTTTTATTTTCTTCTTAGATTCTATTTAATTTTATGTTTATAATGCCTATGCTAGGCTAAACTTCTATTTGGTTAAGGGTGATGATGCACCCAAAAGAGTGTATCTTATTTAACCTTGTACTAAAAAGATAAATTGTAAGTATAGTAGTTAGCAAGGGTCGAGTCCTCAGGGATTGGGTTTTAGTTTATAAGTTAATAGTTTAAAACTTAAATTCAAGAACAATAAAAGAAAAGGGGTTTTAGAAGCCAGATTTAAACTAAAGTAAATAATAAGAATAAGATGCAAGGCGGTATAACCAGCCAATAAAAATATATATACTAAATTAGGCGGTATAACCAGCCAATAAAAATATATATACTAAATTAGGCGGTATAACCAGCCAATAAAAATAAAACAAAGTTAATATACAAATTAGGCGGTATAACCAGCCAATAAAAATAAATATAAAAAATAAGCAAACTAAAAGTAAGAAAACAAATAAGTAAGAAGAATCAAATATGAAAAATATGGTTAAGGTTTCATTCTCCACCACTAGACATCATTAAGAATCAATTTCAGATCTATCAATATCAACCAACTATCAAAGTTAACAACCGTAGATAACAACAAGCTCTGTTACCCCAATCTTTCCTTAGTTTGTCGTTAAATAGAACAAGCTCTCTATTTAATCTCTAACCATTAAACAACCTAGAATAAGCTCTCTAAATTCAATTTAATGGCAGCTTTATGATGAGAAAGATAGGTTGATCTAAGCAACAAACACATAAGCTCGGATTGTTCAACTTAGGTTATGTTCCACTTTGCAATTATTGAAAACTTGACCATAATCATTAATCACAAATTGCCACTTATGAATAGGAAATCAAGACAATTACACGGATCAAGACTCCTAAACTAGCAATAGATAATTATCAAGATCTATCTAGTTGTACACCTAAATAAATCAAGACAACATCATGAACAATTCTTGTAGAAGAACATAAGCAACTTTGATAGAAAATTAATGATAGATAGAATCTGAAAATCAATCACAAAACATGTCTAGGGCTTTGAAATAACCCTTAACCAAATAGAAGTTTAGCCTAGCATAGGCATTGTAAACATAAACATAAAATTAAAGAAAATCTAAGAAGAAAATAAAAGAAAGAAAGAAGAAGAGGAAGAATATTAATTATCCAACCTCTTGCTTTCTCTAAAGAAAAAGAAAACTAGAGAAAAGAAAGAAAACTAGAGAAAAGAAAGAAGAAGAAAACTTAGAGAATTTTATTAAAATGGCTAATATCCTACCTATGTACAATATGATCCTCTACAATCATCCAAGGCCCTCTATTTATACACATTTTGGAGGGCTAAATGACAAGAGACAAGCTTTACAAATTTCAAAGGTAGGTATAATAGGTGGGTGCATTTTTCTAACAATTTTCGTCATATTGTATGACCATTTTGATCAGCCAACTTGATGGTCGATTTTGTCAATCTTGGAGGCCTGATCTGATCACATGGTCTTCTAGAAAAATGTTCCCCTATGAGTTACTGATTCATAGCCGTTGGAATCAGCTCATTTGCTGATGTGGAGAAGAAGATATGGGCAAAATACGAAAACAGGTCAGCACAGACGTCATTGCACATCAGCCAACTTGATGGTCGATTTCTTCAATATTGGAGGCTTTATCTGATCACATGGTCTTCTAGACAAATGTTCCCCTATCAGTTAGTGATCCATAGCCGTTGGAATCAGCTCATTTTCTGATGTGTATCGGACGATATGGTCAAAATGCGAAAACTGCTCAGGACAGACGTCATTGCACATCAGCCAACTTGATGGTTGATTTCGCTAGGGAAAACGACTCCGTTTCAAGAAGTGTAAAACATGAAAAAGATAGATATGCCTCTTAACTTTTCACGGTTAAAATTTCAGCCTTATTTCTTTAGTGAAACTCCAGATATAGCTGATATGGCAAAAGGTGTCGGAACTGGAACTGAACTGGATTTGCCCTTAATTCTAGTAATCTGAAATGACTCAAAGAAACTTGTGAAAAACACCAAATTACATAAAAATATAAAAGATCATAAACACAATTAGACTAAACAATAATAACTCGTATTTGACACAAAACAATAATAAAACATAACTAAAAACTATATAATTATACGAGTTATCACACCCCCACACTTAGATTGTTGCTAGTCCCTAGCAACGACTCAATAAAAATAAAATAAGAAAATCTAATCTAATCCATTTTCGTAGGAAATCACGGTGGCACTTAGCATGTGACACAAGCCTTTAAACCCCTAGGTGTCCCTAGTGGACGAGTTTAGTCTCGTGAGGGTTTACTAGAACGATACCCACAAACATTGAAAAACTAAAATATAAATAAACTACATATACTAAAAATATTTACTCCTATTCCTTTCAATATAAATTAGAGACAATCTTTGAACAAGTCTTATAAACTAATCAATAGCTTAAAGAATTTCACAAAAAATCATGCTTGAATGTAAATTGTTTGAGTTAAGCCAATATTAACATAACATATTTCAATCAAAATAGTGCACATTCAAACTTAATCTCAACTACTCATATGGGATACTCTCATGATTTTCACTCTTTAAAGTAGTGGTAAAGTGTTTACACTCAATCAATCTCATGAAAATAGTTCTACCATATGCTTGCTTGTCTACCTATTCTCCACTAAAAGATCATGCAACTTCATAAATCAAGAGGTCTTTAATCAAGGTTGTAATGGGGCCAAGAGGTAATAATGTGGTTAAAGAATAAAAAGGAAAAGATATCACAAACATTCCAAAGACTTCATAGAATTTAGAGACAAAATAAGATTTTGCAGATAAAACTTTCTCAATATTCTTTAGAAGTACATAATCACATAGGCTGAATATTTCATGTTGAGCCTTTACTTCATTCTAACCAACTTTCGAACATCTTTTTCTTTTCTTTAACTAGAAGTTCAAGAGATTATTCAAAAAAAATTTTTTTTTTTTTCACATGGGAATGTATTTGGCAATATTCCCTATATTTTTCTCTTGACTTTTGCCTTTCTCCTCCCCCACACTTATCTTTTGTTCTAACCCAAATTTTCAAAAAATATCCCTTGTTTTTGCAATATGTCTCAAACATTCTAGTCCATCTTTAGAACAAGGGTAAAGATATAAATGTGTTTAGGCTAGGTGTAAGATGTGGTTACCAAATAAATA
Source organism: Fremontodendron californicum (assembly GCA_030761205.1). NCBI lineage: Eukaryota > Viridiplantae > Streptophyta > Magnoliopsida > Malvales > Malvaceae > Fremontodendron > Fremontodendron californicum. Next base: position 16,395,237 of record JAULJL010000010.1, on the reverse strand, counting down.
GCTTATTCAATGTAGGCTCAAATTGGTTCACTAGAGGGATGTTCTCTTGGAACATCAATAAGGGATGGCTGTTTGGCCCTAGTTAAAAAGTCCTAATGCCTCTATCATATTCATGTTGTTACATGCATCAATATAGTCTCAAATGGTTTAAAGCAAGTTCTAGAGAATCATGTAATCATAAGAGCACTCAAGAAAGAAATTAGATTGATTTGTATAATGCATCAATCATTATAGGCTCAAAAACTCACAAGGATGATTATACAAGTCAGATTAAGTCTAAACATGCTTCTTTCTCAATCAACATATCATATTAACATTGGCTCATAAAAATATTGATATCAAGTTCAATTCTCATGAAAATCTTCTCACTAATAAATCTGTTTTAGACTTATGCAATTCATATCTCATCATTGTATTAAAAAGGAACTAAAACACACTAAAAATAATAATAATAAAGACTCATAAAAAAATAGTAGACAAAAATAAAAGAAATCCTAAATCATTCCCCCCACACTTAATTCTTACATTGTCCTCAATGTAAGTCTATTAACCCAAATGAAAGAATCATGTGTAAGAGAAAAGAACTAATAACATAAGAATAGGAACAACTAAGACTCAAAACAAAACAAACTCATGCAACCTAAATAATCCTAAAATACTAAACAAAAATTAACAAGTAAACATAAAAAATAAAAATAAAACAATAAAAATAAAAATAAAAATAATAAAAGAAAAGAAAAAGGAAAAGAAAGAGAAAGCAAATCTGAATATGGAAGGTTGGCAATTTCTTCTTTAATTGGGTTGCCTTCCCAATTAACACTTGAGTTAATGTTTTGAACCTAACCAACACCCCTTCTTGGCTTTTTAGGCTTGTCAGGCTCATACATGAAATTTTCCAAATTAATGCGTTTGAGAGGAAGCTTTCTTTGCACAACAGTGGATGCATTCTCCATTACAAGTATTATTCCATCATCCTTTGTGGTGCATATCTCATCGAGGAATGGAGCATATTTTGATACTTGTTGAATGGCATCCACAAACAAGTTGTTTAAGGTTTCTGGCATGTGTTGTTCATGTTCTTCCTCCATGAACTTTGCAAATCTACTAGGAAAAGGTGGAGAAGAAACATTAGTAAAAAGTGGAACCTTAAACGTTACCTCAGGTGCCGAAATACTCTTATTTGGATTTGTGGCTTCATTATCCTCAAGAATAGAATCCATCTCTAATTTTGTCTCATCCTCATCTTGTTCCTCATTCCTCAAGGTCACAATCGTAGCATTCTCCTTTGGGTTAATCATCGTTTGGGCAGGGAGTTCTTCAGATCTTTGTGCTACCCATCCCACCATACTACTAGTCAATTGGATCATTTGCTTTTCCAAACTCTGGATGCTTGCCCTTGTTTCCTGTTGAAATTGCAATGTATCAGTAACAAGAGAATAGACAAGATCTTCTAAAGAAGTACCTGAGTTTTGAGTCATATGTGGTGGTTGAAAAAGATCTGGTTCTTGGGACCATGATTGATTGAAGCTAGATGGATGAGTGTAATTGGCATAAGGATCTACTTCTTGGTAATTTTCCGAATAGCCATAAGTAGTATGATCCCACCATCCCTCATGGTAAGTGTTTGAGTAATGATCATACTGTTGGTCTTGGAACACTTGATGGCCTTGACATCCTCCCATGGCCAATTGTTGAACTAGGGAAGTGAGATTGGCTTGTTGATTCTCCATGTTCATGTATGCCACCAACTCTTCAAGTGTTAGATTGCTCAACTCCATCGTTTTTTTTTTTTTTTTTCAAAATTTGATAAGAAAAACTTGTATGTACAAGAAAATAAAACTAATTAGAACTGAAAATAAGAATAAACCAAGTAACAAATAGACTAAAGAAAACAATCCCCGGCAACGGCGCCAAAAATTTGATGCACCCAAAAGAGTGTATCTTATTTAACCTTGTACTAAAAAGATAAATTGTAAGTATAGTAGTTAGCAAGGGTCGAGTCCTCAGGGATTGGGTTTTAGTTTATAAGTTAATAGTTTAAAACTTAAATTCAAGAACAATAAAAGAAAAGGGGTTTTAGAAGCCAGATTTAAACTAAAGTAAATAATAAGAATAAGATGCAAGGCGGTATAACCAGCCAATAAAAATATATATACTAAATTAGGCGGTATAACCAGCCAATAAAAATATATATACTAAATTAGGCGGTATAACCAGCCAATAAAAATAAAACAAAGTTAATATACAAATTAGGCGGTATAACCAGCCAATAAAAATAAATATAAAAAATAAGCAAACTAAAAGTAAGAAAACAAATAAGTAAGAAGAATCAAATATGAAAAATATGGTTAAGGTTTCATTCTCCACCACTAGACATCATTAAGAATCAATTTCAGATCTATCAATATCAACCAACTATCAAAGTTAACAACCGTAGATAACAACAAGCTCTGTTACCCCAATCTTTCCTTAGTTTGTCGTTAAATAGAACAAGCTCTCTATTTAATCTCTAACCATTAAACAACCTAGAATAAGCTCTCTAAATTCAATTTAATGGCAGCTTTATGATGAGAAAGATAGGTTGATCTAAGCAACAAACACATAAGCTCGGATTGTTCAACTTAGGTTATGTTCCACTTTGCAATTATTGAAAACTTGACCATAATCATTAATCACAAATTGCCACTTATGAATAGGAAATCAAGACAATTACACGGATCAAGACTCCTAAACTAGCAATAGATAATTATCAAGATCTATCTAGTTGTACACCTAAATAAATCAAGACAACATCATGAACAATTCTTGTAGAAGAACATAAGCAACTTTGATAGAAAATTAATGATAGATAGAATCTGAAAATCAATCACAAAACATGTCTAGGGCTTTGAAATAACCCTTAACCAAATAGAAGTTTAGCCTAGCATAGGCATTGTAAACATAAACATAAAATTAAAGAAAATCTAAGAAGAAAATAAAAGAAAGAAAGAAGAAGAGGAAGAATATTAATTATCCAACCTCTTGCTTTCTCTAAAGAAAAAGAAAACTAGAGAAAAGAAAGAAAACTAGAGAAAAGAAAGAAGAAGAAAACTTAGAGAATTTTATTAAAATGGCTAATATCCTACCTATGTACAATATGATCCTCTACAATCATCCAAGGCCCTCTATTTATACACATTTTGGAGGGCTAAATGACAAGAGACAAGCTTTACAAATTTCAAAGGTAGGTATAATAGGTGGGTGCATTTTTCTAACAATTTTCGTCATATTGTATGACCATTTTGATCAGCCAACTTGATGGTCGATTTTGTCAATCTTGGAGGCCTGATCTGATCACATGGTCTTCTAGAAAAATGTTCCCCTATGAGTTACTGATTCATAGCCGTTGGAATCAGCTCATTTGCTGATGTGGAGAAGAAGATATGGGCAAAATACGAAAACAGGTCAGCACAGACGTCATTGCACATCAGCCAACTTGATGGTCGATTTCTTCAATATTGGAGGCTTTATCTGATCACATGGTCTTCTAGACAAATGTTCCCCTATCAGTTAGTGATCCATAGCCGTTGGAATCAGCTCATTTTCTGATGTGTATCGGACGATATGGTCAAAATGCGAAAACTGCTCAGGACAGACGTCATTGCACATCAGCCAACTTGATGGTTGATTTCGCTAGGGAAAACGACTCCGTTTCAAGAAGTGTAAAACATGAAAAAGATAGATATGCCTCTTAACTTTTCACGGTTAAAATTTCAGCCTTATTTCTTTAGTGAAACTCCAGATATAGCTGATATGGCAAAAGGTGTCGGAACTGGAACTGAACTGGATTTGCCCTTAATTCTAGTAATCTGAAATGACTCAAAGAAACTTGTGAAAAACACCAAATTACATAAAAATATAAAAGATCATAAACACAATTAGACTAAACAATAATAACTCGTATTTGACACAAAACAATAATAAAACATAACTAAAAACTATATAATTATACGAGTTATCAGGTGATTTCAAAGCCCTAGACATGTTTTATAATTGATTTTCAGATTCTATCTATCATTAATTTTCTATCAAAGTTGCTTATGTTCTTCTACAAGAATTGTTCATGATGTTGTCTTGATTTATTTAGGTGTACAACTAGATAGATCTTGATAATTATCTATTGCTAGTTTAGGAGTCTTGATCCGTGTAATTGTCTTGATTTCCTATTCATAAGTGGCAATTTGTGATTAATGATTATGGTCAAGTTTTCAATAATTGCAAAGTGGAACATAACCTAAGTTGAACAATCCGAGCTTATGTGTTTGTTGCTTAGATCAACCTATCTTTCTCATCATAAAGTTGCCATTAAATTGAACTTAGAGAGCTTATTCTAGGTTGTTTGATGGTTAGAGATTAAATAGAGAGCTTGTTCTATTTAACGACAAACTAAGGAAAGATTGGGATAACAGAGCTTGTTGTTATCTACGGTTGTTAACTTTGATAGTTGGTTGATATTGATAGATCTGAAATTGATTCTTAATGATGTCTAGTGGTGGAGAATGAAACCTCAACCATATTTTTCATATTTGATTCTTCTTACTTACTTGTTTTCTTACTTTTCTAGTTTGCTTATTTTTAAAAGTATATTTATTTTTATTGGCTGGTTACACCGCCTAATTTGTATATTAACTTTGTTTTATTTTTATTGGCTGGTTATACCGCCTAATTTAGTATATATATTTTTATTGGCTGGTTATACCGCCTTGCATATTATTCTTATTATTTACTTTAGTTTAAATCTGATTTCAAAAACCCCTTTTCTTTTATTGTTCTTGAATTTAAGTTTTAAACTATCAACTTATAAACTAAAACCCAATCCCTGAGGACTCGACCCTTGCTAACTACTATACTTACAATTGATCTTTTTAGTGCAAGGTTAAATAAGATACACTCTTTTGGGTGCTTCACTGTCTCATCCTCATCTTGTTCATCATTCCTCAAGGTCACAATAGTAGTATTCTCCTTTGGGTTAATCATTGTTTGGGCAGAGAGTTCTTCAGATCTTTGTGCTACCCATACCACCATACTACTAGCCAATTGGCTCATTTGCTTTTCCAAACTCTTGATGCTTGCCCTTGTTTCCTGTTGAAATTGCAAAGTATTAGTAACAAGAGAATCGACAAGATCTTCTAAAGAAGTACCTGAGTTTTGAGTCATATGTGGTGGTTGAAGAAGATCTAGTTCTTGAGACCATGATTGATTGAAGCTAGATGGATGAGTGTAATTGGCATAAGGATCTATTTCTTGGTAATTTTTCGAGTAGCCATAATTAGTATGATCCCACCATCCCTCATGGTAAGTTTTTGAGTAATGATCATACTGTTGGTCTTGAAACCCTTGATGGCCTTGACATCCTCCCATGGCCAATTGTTGAACTGGGGAGGTGAGATTGGCTTGTTGATTCTCCATGTTCATGTATGCCACCAACTCTTCAAGTGTTAGATTGCTCAATTCCATCGTTTTTTTTTTTTTTTTTCAAAATTTGAACAGAAAAACCCGTATGTACAAGAAAATAAAACTCATTAGAACTGAAAATAAGAATAAACCAAGTAACAAATAAACTAAAGAAAACAATCCCCGGCAACGGCGCCAAAAATTTGATGCACCCAAAAGAGTGTATCTTATTTAACCTTGCACTAAAAAGATAAATTGTAAGTATAGTAGTTAGCAAGGGTCGAGTCCTCAGGGATTGGGTTTTAGTTTATAAGTTAATAGTTTAAAACTTAAATTCAAGAACAATAAAAGAAAAGAGGTTTTTGAAGCCAGATTTAAACTAAAGTAAATAATAAGAATAAGATGCAAGGCGGTATAACCAGCCAATAAAAATATATATACTAAATTAGGCGGTATAACCAGCCAATAAAAATATATATACTAAATTAGGCGGTATAACCAGCCAATAAAAATAAAACAAAGTTAATATACAAATTAGGCGGTATAACCAGCCAATAAAAATAAATATACTTTTAAAAATAAACAAACTAGAAAAGTAAGAAAACAAGTAAGTAAGAAGAATCAAATATGAAAAATATGGTTAAGGTTTCATTCTCCACCACTAGACATCATTAAGAATCAATTTCAGATCTATCAATATCAACCAACTATCAAAGTTAACAACCGTAGATAACAACAAGCTCTGTTATCCCAATTTTTCCTTAGTTTGTCGTTAAATAGAACAAGCTCTCTATTTAATCTCTAACCATTAAACAACCTAGAATAAGCTCTCTAAATTCAATTTAATGGCAGCTTTATGATGAGAAAGATAGGTTGATCTAAGCAACAAACACATAAGCTCGGATTGTTCAACTTAGGTTATGTTCCACTTTGCAATTATTGAAAACTTGACCATAATCATTAATCACAAATTGCCACTTATGAATAGGAAATCAAGACAATTACACGGATCAAGACTCCTAGACTAGCAATAGATAATTATGAAGATCTATCTAGTTGTACACCTAAATAAATCAAGACAACATCATGAACAATTCTTGTAGAAGAACATAAGCAACTTTGATAGAAAATTAATGATAGATAGAATCTGAAAATCAATCACAAAACATGTCTAGGGCTTTGAAATCACCCTTAACCAAATAGAAGTTTAGCCTAGCATAGGCATAGGCATTATAAACATAAAATTAAATAGAATCTAAGAAGAGAATAAAAGAAAGAAAGAAGAAGAAGAAGAATATTAATTATCCAACCTCTTGCTCTTTCTAAAGAAAAAGAAAACTAGAGAAAAGAAAGAAGAAGAAAACTTAGAGAATTTTATTACAATGGCTAATATCCTACCTATGTACAATATGATCCTCTACAATCATCCAAGGCCCTCTATTTATACACATTTTGGAAGGCTAAATGACAAGAGACAAGCTTTACAAATTTCAAAGGTAGGTATAATAGGTGGGTGAATTTTTCTAACAATTTTCGTCATATTGTATGACAATTTTGATCAGCCAACTTGATGGTCGATTTCGTCAATGTTGGAGGCCTGATCGGATCACATGGTCTTCTAGAAAAAGGTTCCCCTATCAGTTACGGATCCAGAGCCGTTAGAATCAGCTCATTTTCTGATGTGGATAAGCAGATATGGGCAAAATACGAAAACATGTCAGCACAGACGTCATTGCACATCAGCCAACTTGATGGTCGATTTCGTCAATATTAGAGGCCTGATCTGATCATATGGTCTTCTAGACAAAGGTTCCCGTATCAGTTACGGATCCATAGCCATTGGAATCAGCTCATTTTCTGATGTGGATAAGCAGATATGGGCAAAATACGAAAACAGGTCAGCACAGACGTCATTGCACATCAGCCAATTTGATGGTCGATTTCGCTAGGGAAAACGACTCCGTTTCAAGAAGTATAAAACATGAAAAAGATAGATATGCCTCTTAGCTTTGCACGGCTACAAATTTCAGCCTTATTGCTTCAGTGAAACTCCAGATATAGCTGATATGGCAAAATGTGTCGAAACTGGAACTGAACTGGATTTGCCCTTAATTCTAGTAATCTGAAATCACTCAAAGAAACTTGTGAAAAACACCAAATTACATAAAAATATAAAAGATCATAAACACAATTAGACTAAACAATAATAACTCGTATTTGACACAAAACAATAATAAAACATAACTAAAAACTATATAATTATACGAGTTATCATTGGGTTGGACCTTTTGTTATTACTAATGTATTTGCTCATGGTGTCGTTGAAATCCAAAGCCCAAAAACAGATAAGGCATTCAAAGTGAATGGTCATAGATTGAAGCCTTACTATGAGAACTTTCCAATACAAGATGTGGAGGAGTTTCCACTTTTTGAGCCAAAGTATGTTGAATAATAATGGCATGGGTCTAAGTTAGGCTGAGGACAATAAACCAAGCGCTTCTTGGGAGGCAACCCAAAAGGATGGAGAACATCTATTATATCAGATTTGCATATTCCTTACTCTCCATCATTCTATCTTTTATTGTTTTTCTTTTCTTTTGTTTAATAGTTCTTTTCTCTTACAAAGATGTAAATATAATTTTTAATTTATTTTTTTAACCCCGGTTAAATGGCGGATAACGGTACTCCGTGATTATTTAAATCGGTTCCATCAGCTACCCACAAAACTGATATTGTATATAAATTTCTCTTCCAATTTCTCTTTCATTTTTTTCATTTTTTTTTCAGGATGGATGATATTCTCACAAGATTGCAGAAACGATTTCCTCCTTTTCCTCGAAATATTTTACTGAAGCTTTACCAAGTTCGACTTGAAAGATTAAGAATGCTTATGCACAAAGGGATTCCTGACGACATACGTTGGATAATTGAAGCCAAGGTACGTGAAGATGAATATCTTCCTGTTTTGCATTTACCAGGTACAGGTAGAAGCACTTTTGCAAAGAAGCGACGAGCAAAGCGCATGAGTTCAAATTGCCACAAATGTGCACGATGGACGTGTAACGGTAAATGTCGTTCTATTGGGATTCCGTCCTCTAATCGAGATGATAAAATTGAATTCATTAAGGATGGACTGAGTAAGGAGAATTTGGGTAATATCCAACTTTCTCTTGAGACGCATCCTAGTGGAGACGTACAAAGAGAAATTCTTGATTTATGGCCGCAATTCCAAAGGGAATGGCAACATCTTGGGAATCTGATGTTAAAAGACCCTGTTTGCCAGCTTGTAAGAAAACTGGATGGGAAGCATATCCTCGACTCATAGAAGGCGTTTAAGCCGTTTCTGGACGTAAAACCAGAGGAAGATGTGAGCCACAATCACAACTACAATAAATGACTTCTCAGCTTTTGGTTTGATTTGCAATAACTTTATTTTGTTTTAATTTACGTGTTGTTCGATTTGTGTAATTATTCTCGTTTTTTTTTTTGTCTTTTACCGTTGATTTTTTCTTCTCTTTTTGATTTTCTTCCTGAAATCACGCAAAAATCTTTTGTTAGGTTAACATTTTCTTCTGACAGGTCAGATACACTTTCGGCGACATTATTACTCTTGTCTGATTCACTACTCAGTCCTCTATATATTACACCATGTACTCATTCTCTTTCAGGCACTCGAAAAAAAAAATGGAAAGTACTTCATCCCAGCGCATTAAAAAAATTTGTGTCTTTGGAGGAGCTTATCCAGGGAAAAATAACATATTCGCTGATGAAGCCATAAGAGTTGGAGTAATACTTGCCCAACAAAAGATCCACTTGATTTATGGAGGCGGTAGTACGGGTTTAATGGGAGCAGTCGCTACAGCAGCACACGCCGGAGGAAGTCCAGTTCTAGGAATCGTGCCAAAACTATTCACAAGTTTTTGTGGACCTACCGTGGGTAAGGAAATACAAGTCTGGAGTGTCCCTGAACGGATAACAATCATGTACCATTCTGCCGATGCATTCATTGCTTTACCAGGAGGTCTGGGTACATTGGAAGAAATAGCTTGCGTGGCTTCTTGGTCATCTTTGGTCACAAATAAGAAACCCATTGGTTTGCTTAATATTAATGGTTATTTTAGTAATTTGCTTTTATATTTAGATAATGTTGTGGATAATGGATTCATGTTTTCAGAGGCAAGGAGAACCATAATTTCTGCTACAACCATTGAAGATTTACTTAAAAAGCTCCAAGCTTATGAGTGTTTATCTGCTACGGTTGTTTCGCAAACGCTCGGAAAAAGAAAAAGAGATATGGACGAGCAAGGAGTGGATTGCACTTTGTCTTTGTGACATTATCTAACATTTTGCTTGTTGTGTCTCAGTTATAATAAGTGGTTAGCAACCTCTGCAGGTAATATCTCCTAAATTCTACCTTTAAAATTTGACATTGGGGACAATGTCATATTTTAGTAGGGGGTAAGGGACATATTTTGCTAATTTAAAAAAAAAATAAATAAATAAAAAATTAAGAAGTATTCATTCTGAACAAGGTCTGAGTAAGGGAGACTTGAGACATACCTTGTCAGTTTGATTTCTTCTTTTCAAAAAAAAAAAAAAAAAAAAAAAAAAAAGAGTTTGTTGTGTTTTAAGCAATTTAGAAGTATTCATTCTGAACAAGGTCTGAGTAAGGGAGACTTGAGACATACCTTGTCAGTTTGATTTTAATCTTTTTATGTTTACTTGTTAATTTTTGTTTAGTATTTTAGGATTATTTAGGTTGCATGAGTTTGTTTTGTTTTGAGTCTTAGTTGTTCCTATTCTTATGTTATTAGTTCTTTTCTCTTACACATGATTCTTTCATTTGTGTTAATAGACTTACATTGAGGACGATGTAAGAATTAAGTGTGGGGGGAATGATTTAGGATTTCTTTTATTTTTGTCTACTATTTTTTTTTTTTTTTTTTATGAGTCTTTATTATTATTATTATTTTTAGTGTGTTTTAGTTCCTTTTTAATACAATGATGAGATATGAATTGCATAGGTCTAAACTGGTTATTAGTGAGAAGATTTTCATGAGAATTGAGCTTGATGTCAACCTTTTTATGAGCCAATGATAATATAATATGTTGATTGAGAAAGAAGCATGTTTAGACTTAATCTGACTTGTATAATCATCCTTGTGAGTTTTTGAGCCTATAATGATTGATGCATTATACAAATCAATCTAATTTCTTTCTTGAGTGCTCTTATGATTACAGGATTCTCTAGAACTTGCTTTAAACCGTTTGAGACTATATTGATACATGTGACAACATGAATATGATAGAGGCATTAGGATTTTTAGCCAGAGCCAAACAGGCATCCCTTATTGATGTTCCAAGAGAACACACCCTTAGTGAACCAATTTGAGCCTACATTGAATAAGCTATCTCTTTGGTAACCATAACTTGTCCCTAACCTAAATATACTTATATCTTTACCTTTGTTCCAAAGATGAATTAGCATGTTTTGAAACAAGTTGCAAAGACAAGGGATATTTTTAGTTAAAAATTTGGGTTAGAAACAAGAAATAAGTGTGGGGGGGAAAGAAAAGAAAAGTCAAGAGAAAAAGAAATGAAATACTGGCAAATACATTCCTATGTAAAAAAAAATATATATATGAATCATCTCTTGAATTTGTGGAAAAAGAAAAAGATGTTACAAAGTCGTTTAGAATGAAGAAAAGGCCCAACATAAATATCCGGCCTAGGTGACTATGTACTTGTAAAGAGTTTTGAGAAGTTTCTTTGTATGATCTTTTTATGTCTCTAAACTTTATGAACTCTTTGGAACCTTTGTGATATCTTTATCCTTTTGTTCTTCAACCACATTACAAACCCCTTGGCCCCATTACAACCTTGATTAAAGACCTCTTGATTCATGAAGTTGTATGATCTAAATAGTGGAGAATAGGTGGACAAGCAAGAATATGGTAGAACTGTTTTCATGAGATTGATTGAGTGTAAACACTTCACCACTACTTTAAAGAGTGAAAATCATGAGGGTATCCCATGTGAGAAGTTGAGATTAAATTTGAACATGCAATATTTTGATTGAGATATGTTATGCTAATATTGGCTTAACTCAAACAATTTACATTCAAGCATGATTTTTTGTGAAATTCTTTAAGCTATTGATTAGTTTATAAGACTTGTTCAAATATTGTATCTAATTTGTATTGAAAGGATTAGGAGTAAATATTTTTAGTATACGCAGTTTATTTATATTTTAGTTTTTCAATGTTTGTGGGTATCGTTCTAGTAAACCTTCACGAGACTAAACTCGTCCACTAGGGACACCTAGGGGTTTAAAGGCTTGTGTCACATGCTAAGTGCCACCGTGATTTCCTACGAAAATGGATTAGATTAGATTTTCTTATTTTATTTTTATTGAGTCGTTGCTAGGGACTAGCAACAATCTAAGTGTGGGGGTGTGATAACTCGTATAATTATATAGTTTTTAGTTATGTTTTATTAATGTTTTGTGTCAAATACGAGTTATTATTGTTTAGTCTAATTGTGTTTATGATCTTTTATATTTTTATGTATTTTGGTGTTTTTCACAAGTTTCTTTGAGTGATTTCAGATTACTAGAATTAAGGGCAAATCCAGTTCAGTTTCAGTTCCGACACCTTTTGCCATATCAGCTATATCTCGAGTTTCACTGAAGAAATAAGGCTGAAATTTGTAGCCATGCAAAGCTAAGAGGCATATCTATCTTTTTCATGTTTTACACTTCTTAAAACGGAGTCGTTTTCCCTAGCGAAATCGACCATCAAGTTGGCTGATGTGCAATGACGTCTGTGCTGACATGTTTTCGTATTTTGCCCATATCTGCTTAACCACATCAGCAAATGAGCTGATTCCAACGGCTATGGTTCCGTAACTGATAGGGGAACCTTTTTCTAGAAGACCATGTGATCAGATCAGGCCTCCAATATTGACGAAATCGACCATCAAGTTGGCTGATCAAAATCGTCATATACCTACCTTTGAAATTTGTAAAGCTTGTCTCTTGTCATTTAGCCCTCCAAAATGTGTATAAATAGAGGGCCTTGGATGATTGTAAGGGATCATATTGTACATAGGTAGGATATTAGCCATTTTAATAAAATTCTCTAAGTTTTCTTCTTCTTTCTTTTCTCTAGTTTTCTTTCTTTTCTCTAGTTTTCTTTTTCTTTAGAGAGAGCAAGAGGTTGGATAATTAATATTCTTCCTCTTCTTCTTTCTTTCTTTTATTTTCTTCTTAGATTTTCTTTAATTTTATGTTTATGTTTACAATGCCTATGCTAGGCTAAACTTCTATTTGGTTAAGGGTGATTTCAAAGCCCTAGACATGTTTTGTGGTTGATTTTTAGATTCTATCTATCATTAATTTTCTATCAAAGTTGCTTATGTTCTTCTACAAGAATTGTTCATGATGTTGTCTTGATTTATTTAGGTGTACAACTAGATAGATCTTGATAATTATCTATTGCTAGTTTAGGAGTCTTGATCCGTGTAATTGTCTTGATTTCCTATTCATAAGTGGCAATTTGTGATTAATGATTATGGTCAAGTTTTCAATAATTGCAAAGTGGAACATAACCTAAGTTGAACAATCCGAGCTTATGTGTTTGTTGCTTAGATCAACCTATCTTTCTCATCATAAAGCTGCCATTAAATTGAATTTAGAGAGCTTATTCTAGGTTGTTTAATGGTTAGAGATTAAATAGAGAGCTTGTTCTATTTAACGACAAACTAAGGAAAGATTGGGATAACAGAGCTTGTTGTTATCTACGGTTGTTAACTTTGATAGTTGGTTGATATTGATAGATCTGAAATTGATTCTTAATGATGTCTAGTGGTGGAGAATGAAACCTTAACCATATTTTTCATTTTTGATTCTTCTTACTTGTTTTCTTACTTTTCTAGTTTGCTTATTTTTAAAAGTATATTTATTTTTATTGGCTGGTTATACCGCCTAATTTGTATATTAATTTTGTTTTATTTTTATTGGCTGGTTATACCGCCTAATTTAGTATATATATTTTTATTGGCTGGTTATACCGCCTTGCTTAGTATATATATTTTTATTGGCTGGTTATACCGCCTTGCATCTTATTCTTATTATTTACTTTAGTTTAAATCTGGCTTCAAAAACCCCTTTTCTTTTATTGTTCTTGAATTTAAGTTTTAAACTATCAACTTATAAACTAAAACCCAATCCCTGAGGACTCGACCCTTGCTAACTACTATACTTACAATTGATCTTTTTAGTGCAAGGTTAAATAAGATACACTCTTTTGGGTGCATCAGCGGGCCATTCTCATTATTGTTTTCTTGATGGTTTTTCAGGTTATAATCAGATAGCCATTGCTCCGGAGGACCAAGAGAAAACAACATTCACATGTCCATTTGGTACTTTTGCATACCGGCGTATGCCATTTGGTCTTTGTAATGCACCAGCTACATTCCAAAGGTGTATGGTTAGCATATTTTCAGATTATGTAGAGAACATCATAGAAGTGTTTATGGATGATTTTAGTGTCTATGGTGATTCTTTTGATAGATGTCTAGAGAACCTTACACTTGTACTTGAAAGATGCATGGAAACTAACCTTGTTTTGAATTGGGAAAAATGTCACTTTATGGTAGAACAAGGAATAGTTTTGGGCCATGTTATTTCTTCTAGAGGGATAGACGTTGATAAGTCTAAAATAGATATTATGCATTCTTTACCACCTCCCACAAATGTGAGAGAGGTTCGTTCTTTTCTTGGACATGCAGGTTTCTATAGGAGATTTATCAAAGACTTCTCAAAGATCACATTACCTCTTTGCAAGCTACTACAAAAAGATGTGGTTTTCCACTTTGATGATAAATGCAAAGAGGCGTTTGAAACATTGAAGGGACTCTTGACATCAGCTCCTATCATCCAACCACCAGATTGGAATGTACCTTTTGAAATCATGTGTGATGCTAGTGACTATGCCATTGGAGCTGTTTTGGGCCAACGGGTTGGCAAAGCCTCACATGCCATTTATTATGCCTCCCGAACTCTTAATGATGCTCAATTGAACTATTCCACTACTGAAAAAGAACTTTTGGCTGTTGTATTTGCTTTAGAAAAATTTCGATCTTATTTAATTGGTACTAAAGTAATTGTATATTCTGACCATGCAGCCCTTAAGTACTTACTCACTAAAAAGGAGGCCAAACCAAGGTTGATTAGATGGATACTTCTCTTACAAGAGTTTGATTTGGAGATAAAAGATAAGAGAGGTAGTGACAACCTGGTTGCGGACCATCTTAGCCATTTAGTTCATGAAGAGGATGCACTACCCTTGAATGAGAACTTTCCGGATGAGCAACTTCTTTTTATAAGTACAACAACTCCTTGGTATGCTGATATTGTTAATTACTTAGTTACCAAGAAGTTGCCACAAGAGTTGACACAAGCTCAAAGAAATAAGATCAAGAGTGATGCCAAATACTACATATGGGATGATCCTTACCTTTGGAAGCATTGCTCCGATCAGATTATAAGAAGGTGTGTACTCAAAACTGAATTTCAATCTATTCTCACCTTTTGTCACTCTTATGCATGTGGAGGACACTTTGGATCCAAAAGAACAGCCATGAAAGTTCTTGATTCTGGATTTTATTGCCCTACCATATTCAAAGATGCATACCTCTTTTGCAAGTCATGTGATCGTTGCCAAAGAACAGGTAACTTAGGTGCTAGAAATCAAATGCCTCAAACTCCAATACTTATTGTTGAAATTTTTGATGTATGGGGCATGGATTTCATGGGACCTTTTCCTCCTTCTTTTGGTAATCTTTATATTTTACTTGCCGTTGATTATGTTTCAAAGTGGGTGGAAGCAAAATCCACTAGGACTAATGACTCTAAAGTTGTTTCAGATTTTGTCAAGACTAACATCTTTGCTAGGTTTGGAACGCCAAAGGTCATAATCAGCGATAGAGGTACTCACTTTTGCAATAGGACTATGGAAGCACTTTTGAGGAAGTATAACATCACACACAAGGTCTCCACCTCATATCATCCTCAAACTAGTGGGCAAGCTGAAGTGTCAAACCGAGAAGTTAAGTCCATCCTTGAAAAGACAGTTAATCCAAATAGGAAGGATTGGAGTTCACGACTTGATGATGCACTTTGGGCTTATAGGACAGCATATAAGACACCCATTGGTATGTCTCCTTATCGACTTGTTTATGGTAAGCCTTGTCATCTTCCGGTTGAATTGGAACATAAATCATATTGGGCTATCAAACAATGCAACATGGAGATGGATGAGACAGGAAAGAAAAGAAAACTTGACCTACAAGAATTAGAGGAGATAAGGAATGATGCCTATCAGAATTCTAGGATTTACAAGGAAAAGACTAAGGCATTCCATGACAAGATGATATCAAGAAAGGAATTTGTTGTTGGACAAAAAGTTCTTCTCTTCCATTCACGCCTTAAGTTATATCCAGGTAAGTTACGTTCTCGTTGGGTTGGACCTTTTGTTATTACTAATGTATTTACTCATGGTGCAGTTGAAATCCAAAGCCCAAAAACAGATAAGGCATTCAAAGTGAATGGTCATAGATTAAAGCCTTACTATGAGAACTTTCCAATACAAGATGTGGAGGAGTTTCCACTTTTTGAGCCAAAGTATGTTGAATAATAATGGCATGGGTCTAAGTCAAGCTGAGGACAATAAACCAAGCGCTTCTTGGGAGGCAACCCAAAATGATGGAGAGCATCTATTATATCAGATTTGCATATTCCTTACTCTCCATCATTCTATCTTTTATTGTTTCTCTTTTGTTTTGTTTAATAGTTCTTTTCTCTTACATATAATTCTTGCATTAGGGGATAATAGCATTACATTGAGGACAATGTAAAAATTATGTGTGGGGGGAAGAATTTAGGATTTTATTTAGAGTGTTTTGTTTTTGAGTCTTTTTATGTTGTTTTTTTTTTTCTGATCCTGGTTTTGAAAATAACTAGATGTAAATATAATTTTTAATTTTTTTACCCCGGTTAAATGGTACTCCGTGATTATTTAAATCGGTTCCATCAGCTACCCACAAAACTGATATTGTATATAAATTTCTCTTCCAATTTCTCTTTCAATTTTTTTCATTTTTTTTCTTTTCAGGATGGATGATATTCTCACAAGATTGCAGAAACGATTTCCTCCTTTTCCTCGAAATATTTTACTGAAGCTTTACCAAGTTCGTTTCGAAAGATTAAGAATGCTTATGCAGAAAGAGATTCCTGGAGACATACGTTGGATAATTGAAGCCAAGGTACGTGAAGATGAATATCTTCCTGTTTTGCATTTACCAGGTACAGGTAGAAGCACTTTTGCAAAGAAGCGACGAGCAAAGCGCATGAGTTTAAATTGCCACAAATGTGCACGATGGACGTGTAACGGTAAATGTCGTTCAATTGGGATTCCGTCCTCTAATCGAGATGATAAAATTGAATTCATTAAGGATGGACTGAGTAAGGAGAATTTGGGTAATATCCAACTTTCTCTTGAGACGCATCCTAGTGGAGACGTACAAAGAGAAATTCTTGATTTATGGCCGCAATTCCAAAGGGAATGGCAACATCTTGGGAATCTGATGTTAAAAGACCCTGTTTGCCAGCTTGTAAGAAAACTGGATGGGAAGCATATCCTCGACTCATAGAAGGCGTTTAAGCCGTTTCTGGACGTAAAACCAGAGGAAGATGTGAGCCACAATCACAACTACAATAAATGACTTCTCAGCTTTTGGTTTGATTTGCAATAACTTCATTTCGGTTTAATTTACGTGTTGTTCGATTTGTGTAATTATTCTCATTTTTTTATTTGTCTTTTACGGTTGATTTTTCTTCTCTTTTTGATTTTCTTCCTGAAATCACGCAAAAATCTTTTGTTAGGTTAACATTTTCTTCTGACAGGTCAGATACACTTTCGGCGACATTATTACTCTTGTCTGATTCACTACTGAGTCCTCTATATATTACACCATGTACTCATTCTCTTTCAGGCACTCGAAGAAAAAAAAATGGAAAGTACTTCATCCCAGCGCATTAAAAAAATTTGTGTCTTTGGAGGTGCTTATCCAGGGAAAAATAACATATTCGCTGATGAAGCCATAAGAGTTGGAGTAATACTTGCCCAACAAAAGATCCACTTGATTTATGGAGGCGGTAGTACGGGTTTAATGGGAGCAGTCGCTACAGCAGCACACGCCGGAGGAAGTCCAGTTCTAGGAATCGTGCCAAAACTATTCACAAGTTTTTGTGGACCTACCGTGGGTAAGGAAATACAAGTCTGGAGTATCCCTGAACGGATGACAATCATGTACCATTCTGCCGATGCATTCATTGCTCTACCAGGAGGTCTGGGTACATTGGAAGAAATAGCTTGCGTGGCTTCTTGGTCATCTTTGGTCACAAATAAGAAACCCATTGGTTTGCTTAATATTAATGGTTATTTTAGTAATTTGCTTTCATATTTAGATAATGCTGTGGATAATGGATTCATGTTTTCAGAGGCAAGGAGAACCATAATTTCTGCTACAACCATTGAAGATTTACTCAAAAAGCTCCAAGCTTATGAGTGTTTATCTGCTACGGTTGTTTCGCAAACGCTCGGAAAAAGAAAAAGAGATATGGACGAGCAAGGAGTGGATTGCACTTTGTCTTTGTGACATTATCTAACATTTTGCTTGTTGTGTCTCAGTTATAATAAGTGGTTAGCAACCTCTGCAGGTAATATCTCCTAAATTCTACCTTTAAAATTTGACATTGGGGACAATGTCATATTTTAGTAGGGGGTAAGGGACATATTTTTCTAATATAAAAAAAAAAAAATTTGTTGTGTTTTAAGACATTTAGAAGTATTCATTCTAAACAAGGTCTGAGTAAGGGAGACTTGAGACATACCTTGTCAGTTTTATTTAATCTTCTAAAAAAAAAAAAAAAAAAGCATGTTTAGACTTAGTGTGTTTTTAGTGTGTTTTAGTTTCTTTCAATACTATGATGAGATATGAATTGCATAAGTCTAAAACAGATTTATTAGTGAGAAGATTTTCATGAGAATTGAGCTTGATGTCAATCTTTTATGAGCCAATGTTAATATGATATGTTGATTGAGAAAGAAACATGTTTAGACTTAATCTGACTTGTATAATCATCCTTGTGAGTTTTTGAGCCTATAATGATTGATGCATTATACAAATCAATCTAATTTCTTTCTTGAGTGCTCTTATGATTACATGATTCTCTAGAACTTGCTTTAAACCGTTTGAGACTATATTGATACATGTGACAACATGAATATGATAGAGGCATTAGGATTATAACCAGAGCCAAACAGCCATCCATTATTAATGTTCCAAGAGAACACACCCTTAGTGAACCAATTTGAGCCTACATTGAATAAGCTATATCTTTGGTAACCATAACTTGTCCCTAACCTAAATATACTTATATCTTTACCTTTGTTCCAAAAGATGAATTAGCATGTTTTGAGACAAGTTGCAAAGACAAAGAAGATTTATTGAAAATTTGGGTTAGAAACAAGAAATAAGTGTGGGGGGAAAAGAAAGAAAAAAGTCAAGAGAAAAAGAAAGGGATCATTGTCAAATACATTCTCATATAAAAAAAAAAAAAACAAAAAAAAAAAATCTTCTCTTGAACTTCTAGTTAAAGTAAAGAAAAAGATGTTACAAAGTTGGTTAGAATGATGCAAAGGCTCAACATGAATATTTAGCCTATGTTATTATGTGCTTTATAAGAGTTTTGAGAAGTTTTATTTGTATGATCTTTTTATGTCTCGAAACTTTATGAACTCTTTGGAACCTTTGTGATATCTTTATCCTTTTGTTCTTCAACCACATTACAAACCCCTTGGCCCCATTACAACCTTGATTAAAGACCTCTTGATTCATGAAGTTGTATGATCTAAATAGTGGAGAATAGGTGGACAAGCAAGAATATGGTAGAACTATTTTCATGAGATTGATTGAGTGTAAACACTTCACCACTACTTTAAAGAGTGAAAATCATGAGGGTATCCCATGTGAGTAGTTGAGATTAAGTTTGAATATGCACTATTTTGATTGAAATATGTTATGTTAATATTGGCTTAAATCAAACAATTTACATTCAAGTATGATTTTTTGTGAAATTCTTTAAGCTATTGATTAGTTTATAAGACTTGTTCAAAGATTGTCTCTAATTTGTATTGAAAGGATTAGGAGTAAATATTTTTAGTTTATGTAGTTTATTTATATTTTAGTTTTTCAATGTTTGTGGGTATCGTTCTAGTAAACCCTCACGAGACTAAACTCGTCCACTAGGGACACTGATGCACCCAAAAGAGTGTATCTTATTTAACCTTGCACTAAAAAGATAAATTGTAAGTATAGTAGTTAGCAAGGGTCGAGTCCTCAGGGATTGGGTTTTAGTTTATAAGTTAATAGTTTAAAACTTAAATTCAAGAACAATAAAAGAAAAGGGGTTTTTGAAGCCAGATTTAAACTAAAGTAAATAATAAGAATAAGATGCAAGGCGGTATAACCAGCCAATAAAAATATATATACTAAATTAGGCGGTATAACCAGCCAATAAAAATATATATACTAAATTAGGCGGTATAACCAGCCCATAAAAATAAAACAAAGTTAATATACAAATTAGGCGGTATAACCAGCCAATAAAAATAAATATACTTTTAAAAATAAGCAAACTAGAAAAGTAAGAAAACAAGTAAGTAAGAAGAATCAAATATGAAAAATATGGTTAAGGTTTCATTCTCCACCACTAGACATCATTAAGAATCAATTTCAGATCTATCAATATCAACCAACTATCAAAGTTAACAACCGTAGATAACAACAAGCTCTGTTACCCCAATCTTTCCTTAGTTTGTCGTTAAATAGAACAAGCTCTCTATTTAATCTCTAACCATTAAACAACCTAGAATAAGCTTTCTAAATTCAATTTAATGGCAGCTTTATGATGAGAAAGATAGGTTGATCTAAGCAACAAACACATAAGCTCGGATTGTTCAACTTAGGTTATGTTCCACTTTGCAATTATTGAAAACTTGACCATAATCATTAATCACAAATTGCCACTTATGAATAGGAAATCAAGACAATTACACGGATCAAGACTCCTAAACTAGCAATAGATAATTATCAAGATCTATCTAGTTGTACACCTAAATAAATCTAGACAACATCATGAACAATTCTTGTAGAAGAACATAAGCAACTTTGATAGAAAATTAATGATAGATAGAATCTGAAAATCAATCACAAAACATGTCTAGGGCTTTGAAATCACCCTTAACCAAATAGAAGTTTAGCCTAGCATAGGCATTATAAACATAAACATAAAATTAAAGAAAATCTAAGAAGAAAATAAAAGAAAGAAAGAAGAAGAGGAAGAATATTAATTATCCAACCTCTTGCTCTCTCTAAAGAAAAAGAAAACTAGAGAAAAGAAAGAAGAAGAAAACTTAGAGAATTTTATTAAAATGGCTAATATCCTACCTATGTACCATATGATTCTCTACAATCATCCAAGGCCCTCTATTTATACACATTTTGGAAGGCTAAATGACAAGAGACAAGCTTTACAAATTTCAAAGGTAGGTATAATAGGTGGGTGAATTTTTCTAACAATTTTCGTCATATTGTATGACAATTTTGATCAGCCAACTTGATGGTCGATTTCGTCAATGTTGGAGGCCTGATATGATCACATGGTCTTCTAGAAAAAGGTTCCCCTATCAGTTACGGATCCATAGCCGTTGGAATCAGCTCATTTGCTGATGTGGATAAGCAGATATGGGTAAAATACGAAAACATGTCAGCACAGACGTCATTGCACATCAGCCAACTTGATGGTCGATTTCGTCAATATTAGAGGCCTGATCTGATCATATGGTCTTCTAGACAAAGGTTCCCGTATCCGTTACGGATCCATAGCCATTGGAATCAGCTCATTTGCTGATGTGGATAAGCAGATATGGGCAAAATACGAAAACAGGTCAGCACAGACGTCATTGCACATCAGCCAACTTGATGGTCGATTTCGCTAGGGAAAACGACTCCGTTTCAAGAAGTATAAAACATGAAAAAGATAGATATGCCTCTTAGCTTTGCACGGCTACAAATTTCAGCCTTATTGCTTCAGTGAAACTCCAGATATAGCTGATATGGCAAAATGTGTCGGAACTGGAACTGAACTGGATTTGCCCTTAATTCTAGTAATCTGAAATCACTCAAAGAAACTTGTGAAAAACACCAAATTACATAAAAATATAAAAGATCATAAACACAATTAGACTAAACAATAATAACTCGTATTTGACACAAAACAATAATAAAACATAACTAAAAACTATATAAATATACGAGTTATCACACCCCCACACTTAGATTGTTGCTAGTCCCTAGCAACGACTCAATAAAAATAAAATAAGAAAATCTAATCTAATCCATTTTCGTAGGAAATCACGGTGGCACTTAGCATGTGACACAAGCCTTTAAACCCCTAGGTGTCCCTAGTGGACGAGTTTAGTCTCGTGAGGGTTTACTAGGACGATACCCACAAACATTGAAAACATAAGAAAAACTAAAAATAATAATTATAACTAATCCTTCCAATATAAATTAGAGATAATCATTGGACAAGTCTTAAAAACTAATCAATAGGTCAAAGAAATTCACAAAAAATCTTGCTTGAATGTAAATAGTTTGAGTTAAGCCAATATTAACATAACATATTTCAATCAAAATAGTGCATATTCAAACTTAATCTCAACTTCTCACATGGGATACTCCCTTGATTTTCACTCTTTAAAGTAGTGGTAAAGTGTTTACACTCAATCAATCTCATGAAAACACATCTACCATATGCTTGCTTGTCCACCTATTCTCCACTAAAAGATCATGCAACTTCATAAATCAAGAGGTCTTTAATCAAGGTTGTAATGGGGCCAAGGGGTTTGTAATATGGTTGAAGAACAAAAGGTTAAAGATATCACAAAGGTTCCAAAGAGTTCATAAAGTTTAGAGACATAAAAAGATTATACAAAGAAACTTCTCAAAACTCTTTACAAGTACATAGTCACCTAGGCCGGATATTCATGTTGGGCCTTTTCTTCATTCTAAACAACTTTGTAACACCTTTTTCTTTTTCCACAAATTCAAGAGATGATTCATATTTTTTTTTTTTACCAGTATTTGCCAGTATTCCATTTCTTTTTCTCTTGACTTTTCTTTTCTTTTCCCCCCACACTTATTTCTTGTTTCTAACCCAAATTTTCAATAAATCTTCCTTGTCTTTGCAACTTGTCTCAAAACATGCTAATTCATCTTTGGAACAAAGGTAAAGATATAAGTATATTTAGGTTAGGGACAAGTTATGGTTACCAAAGAGATAGCTTATTCAATGTAGGCTCAAATTGGTTCACTAAGGGTGTGTTCTCTTGGAACATTAATAATGGATGGCTGTTTGGCTCTGGTTATAATCCTAATGCCTCTATCATATTCATGTTGTCACATGTATCAATATAGTCTCAAACGATTTAAAGCAAGTTCTAGAGAATCATGTAATCATAAGAGCACTCAAGAAAGAAATTAGATTGATTTGTATAATGCATCAATCATTATAGGCTCAAAAACTCACAAGGATGATTATACAAGTCAGATTAAGTCTAAACATGCTTCTTTCTCAATCAACATATCATATTAACATTGTCTCATAAAAAATGATATCAAGCTCAATTCTCATGAAAATCTTCTCACTAATAACCAGTTTAGACCTATGCAATTCATATCTCATCATTGTATTAAAAAGGAACTAAAACACACTAAAAATAATAATAATAATAATAATAATAAAGACTCATAAAAAAAAATAGTAGACAAAAATAAAAGAAATCCTAAATCATTCCCCCCACACTTAATTCTTACATTGTCCTCAATGTAAGTCTATTAACCCAAATGAAAGAATCATGTGTAAGAGAAAAGAACTAATAACATAAGAATAGAAATAACTAAGACTCAAAACAAAACAAACCCATGCAACCTAAATAATCCTAAAATACTAAACAAATAATTAACAAATAAACATAAAAACAATAAAAATAATAAAAGAAAAAGGAAAAGAAAGCAAATCTGAGTATGGCAGGTGGTAATTTCTTCATTAATTGGGCTGCCGTCCCAATTAACACTTGAGTTAGTATTTTGAATCTAACCAACACCCCTTCTTGGCATTTTAGGCTTGTCAGGCTCATACATGAAATTTCCCAAATTTATGTGTTTGAGAGGAAGCTTTCTTTGCACAACAGTGGATGCATTCTCCATTACAAGTATTATTCCATCATCCTTTGTGGTGCATATCTCATCGAGGAATGGAGCATATTTTGGTATTGTTTTAATGGCATCCACAAACAAGCTGTTTAAGGTTTCCGGCATGTGTTGTTCATGTTCTTCCTCCTTGAACTTTGCAAATCTACTAGGAAAAGGTGGAGAAGAAACATTAGTAAAAAGTGGAACCTTAAACGTTACCTCAGGTGCCGAAATACTCTTATTTGGATTTGTGGCTTCATTATCCTCAAGAATAGAATCCATCTCGAATTTTGTCTCATCCTCATCTTGTTCCTCATTCTTCAAGGTCACAATAGTAGCATTCTCCTTTGGGTTAATCATCGTTTGGGCAGGGAGTTCTTCAGATCTTTGTGCTACCCATCCCACCATACTACTAGTCAATTGGATCATTTGCTTTTCCAAACTCTGGATGCTTGCCCTTGTTTCCTGTTGAAATTGCAATGTATCAGTAACAAGAGAATAGACAAGATCTTCTAAAGAAGTACCTGAGTTTTGAGTCATATGTGGTGGTTGAAAAAGATCTGGTTCTTGGGACCATGATTGATTGAAGCTAGATGGATGAGTGTAATTGGCATAAGGATCTACTTCTTGGTAATTTTTCGAGTAGCCATAATTAGTTTGATCCCACCATCCCTCATGGTAAGTGTTTGAGTAATGATCATACTGTTGGTCTTGGAACACTTGATGGCCTTGACATCCTCCCATGGCCAATTGTTGAACTGGGGAGGTGAGATTGGCTTGTTGATTCTCCATGTTCATGTATGCCACCAACTCTTCAAGTGTTAGATTGCTCAATTCCATTGTTTTTTTTTTTTTTTATATTTTTTTTTTCAAAATTTGATCAGAAAAACCCGTATGTACAAGAAAATAAAACTCATTAGAACTGAAAATAAGAATAAACCAAGTAAAAAATAAACTAAAGAAAACAATCCCCGGCAGCGGCGCCAAAAATTTTGATGCACCCAAAAGAGTGTATCTTATTTAACCTTGCACTAAAAAGATAAATTGTAAGTATAGTAGTTAGCAAGGGTCGAGTCCTCAGGGATTGGGTTTTAGTTTATAAGTTAATAGTTTAAAACTTAAATTCAAGAACAATAAAAGAAAAGGGGTTTTTGAAGCCAGATTTAAACTAAAGTAAATAATAAGAATAAGATGCAAGGCGGTATAACCAGCCAATAAAAATATATATACTAAATTAGGCGGTATAACCAGCCAATAAAAATAAAACAAAGTTAATATACAAATTAGGCGGTATAACCAGCCAATAAAAATAAATATAAAAAATAAGCAAACTAAAAGTAAGAAAACAAATAAGTAAGAAGAATCAAATATGAAAAATATGGTTAAGGTTTCATTCTCCACCACTAGACATCATTAAGAATCAATTTCAGATCTATCAATATCAACCAACTATCAAAGTTAACAACCGTAGATAACAACAAGCTCTGTTACCCCAATCTTTCCTTAGTTTGTCGTTAAATAGAACAAGCTCTCTATTTAATCTCTAACCATTAAACAACCTAGAATAAGCTTTCTAAATTCAATTTAATGGCAGCTTTATGATGAGAAAGATAGGTTGATCTAAGCAACAAACACATAAGCTCGGATTGTTCAACTTAGGTTATGTTCCACTTTGCAATTATTGAAAACTTGACCATAATCATTAATCACAAATTGCCACTTATGAATAGGAAATCAAGACAATTACACGGATCAAGACTCCTAAACTAGCAATAGATAATTATCAAGATCTATCTAGTTGTACACCTAAATAAATCTAGACAACATCATGAACAATCCTTGTAGAAGAACATAAGCAACTTTGATAGAAAATTAATGATAGATAGAATCTGAAAATCAATCACAAAACATGTCTAGGGCTTTGAAATCACCCTTAACCAAATAGAAGTTTAGCCTAGCATAGGCATTATAAACATAAACATAAAATTAAAGAAAATCTAAGAAGAAAATAAAAGAAAGAAAGAAGAAGAGGAAGAATATTAATTATCCAACCTCTTGCTCTCTCTAAAGAAAAAGAAAACTAGAGAAAAGAAAGAAAACTAGAGAAAAGAAAGAAGAAGAAAACTTAGAGAATTTTATTAAAATGGCTAATATCCTACCTATGTACCATATGATTCTCTACAATCATCCAAGGCCCTCTATTTATACACATTTTGGAAGGCTAAATGACAAGAGACAAGCTTTACAAATTTCAAAGGTAGGTATAATAGGTGGGTGAATTTTTCTAACAATTTTCGTCATATTGTATGACAATTTTGATCAGCCAACTTGATGGTCGATTTCGTCAATGTTGGAGGCCTGATCTGATCACATGGTCTTCTAGAAAAAGGTTCCCCTATCAGTTACGGATCCATAGCCGTTGGAATCAGCTCATTTGCTGATGTGGATAAGC
This sequence comes from Fremontodendron californicum, assembly GCA_030761205.1. Classification (NCBI taxonomy): domain Eukaryota; kingdom Viridiplantae; phylum Streptophyta; class Magnoliopsida; order Malvales; family Malvaceae; genus Fremontodendron; species Fremontodendron californicum. Next base: position 16,368,971 of record JAULJL010000010.1, on the reverse strand, counting down.
AGATATGGGTAAAATACGAAAACATGTCAGCACAGACGTCATTGCACATCAGCCAACTTGATGGTCGATTTCGTCAATATTAGAGGCCTGATCTGATCATATGGTCTTCTAGACAAAGGTTCCCGTATCCGTTACGGATCCATAGCCATTGGAATCAGCTCATTTGCTGATGTCGATAAGCAGATATGGGCAAAATACGAAAACAGGTCAGCACAGACGTCATTGCACATCAGCCAACTTGATGGTCGATTTCGCTAGGGAAAACGACTCCGTTTCAAGAAGTATAAAACATGAAAAAGATAGATATGCCTCTTAGCTTTGCACGGCTACAAATTTCAGCCTTATTGCTTCAGTGAAACTCCAGATATAGCTGATATGGCAAAATGTGTCGGAACTGGAACTGAACTGGATTTGCCCTTAATTCTAGTAATCTGAAATCACTCAAAGAAACTTGTGAAAAACACCAAATTACATAAAAATATAAAAGATCATAAACACAATTAGACTAAACAATAATAACTCGTATTTGACACAAAACAATAATAAAACATAACTAAAAACTATATAAATATACGAGTTATCAGACACCTAGGGGTTTAAAGGCTTGTGTCACATGCTAAGTGCCACCGTGATTTCCTACGAAAGTGGATTAGATTAGATTTTCTTATTTTATTTTTATTGAGTCGTTGCTAGGGACTAGCAACAATCTAAGTGTGGGGGTGTGATAACTCGTATAATTATATAGTTTTTAGTTATGTTTTATTATTGTTTTGTGTCAAATACGAGTTATTATTGTTTAGTCTAATTGTGTTTATGATCTTTTATATTTTTATGTAATTTGGTGTTTTTCACAAGTTTCTTTGAGTGATTTCAGATTACTAGAATTAAGGGCAAATCCAGTTCAGTTCCAGTTCCGACAGCTTTTGCCATATCAGCTATATCTCGAGTTTCACTGAAGCAATAAGGCTGAAATTTTAACCGTGCAAAGTTAAGAGGCATATTGATGCACCCAAAAGAGTGTATCTTATTTAACCTTGCACTAAAAAGATAAATTGTAAGTATAGTAGTTAGCAAGGGTCGAGTCCTCAGGGATTGGGTTTTAGTTTATAAGTTAATAGTTTAAAACTTAAATTCAAGAACAATAAAAGAAAAGGGGTTTTTGAAGCCAGATTTAAACTAAAGTAAATAATAAGAATAAGATGCAAGGCGGTATAACCAGCCAATAAAAATATATATACTAAATTAGGCGGTATAACCAGCCAATAAAAATAAAACAAAGTTAATATACAAATTAGGCGGTATAACCAGCCAATAAAAATAAATATAAAAAATAAGCAAACTAAAAGTAAGAAAACAAATAAGTAAGAAGAATCAAATATGAAAAATATGGTTAAGGTTTCATTCTCCACCACTAGACATCATTAAGAATCAATTTCAGATCTATCAATATCAACCAACTATCAAAGTTAACAACCGTAGATAACAACAAGCTCTGTTACCCCAATCTTTCCTTAGTTTGTCGTTAAATAGAACAAGCTCTCTATTTAATCTCTAACCATTAAACAACCTAGAATAAGCTTTCTAAATTCAATTTAATGGCAGCTTTATGATGAGAAAGATAGGTTGATCTAAGCAACAAACACATAAGCTCGGATTGTTCAACTTAGGTTATGTTCCACTTTGCAATTATTGAAAACTTGACCATAATCATTGATGCACCCAAAAGAGTGTATCTTATTTAACCTTGCACTAAAAAGATCAATTGTAAGTATAGTTGTTAGCAAGGGTCGAGTCCTCAGGGATTGGGTTTTAATTTATGAGTTATTAGTTTATAACTTACATTCAAAGAAAACAATAAAAGAAAAGGGGTTTTTGAAGCCAGATTTAAACTAAAGTAAATAATAAGAATAAGATGCAAGGCGGTATAACCAGCCAATAAAAATATATATACTAAATTAGGCGGTATAACCAGCCAATAAAAATATATATACTAAATTAGGCGGTATAACCAGCCAATAAAAAATAAAACAAAGTTAATATACAAATTAGGCGGTATAACCAGCCAATAAAAATAAATATACTTTTAAAAATAAGCAAACTAGAAAAGTAAGAAAACAAGTAAGTAAGAAGAATCAAATATGAAAAATATGGTTAAGGTTTCATTCTCCACCACTAGACATCATTAAGAATCAATTTCAGATCTATCAATATCAACCAACTATCAAAGTTAACAACCGTAGATAACAACAAGCTCTGTTATCCCAATCTTTCCTTAGTTTGTCGTTAAATAGAACAAGCTCTCTATTTAATCTCTAACCATTAAACAACCTAGAATAAGCTCTCTAAATTCAATTTAATGGCAGCTTTATGATGAGAAAGATAGGTTGATCTAAGCAACAAACACATAAGCTCGGATTGTTCAACTTAGGTTATGTTCCACTTTGCAATTATTGAAAACTTGACCATAATCATTAATCACAAATTGCCACTTATGAATAGGAAATCAAGACAATTACACGGATCAAGACTCCTAAACTAGCAATAGATAATTATCAAGATCTATCTAGTTGTACACCTAAATAAATCAAGACAACATCATGAACAATTCTTGTAGAAGAACATAAGCAACTTTGATAGAAAATTAATGATAGATAGAATCTGAAAATCAATCACAAAACATGTCTAGGGCTTTGAAATCACCCTTAACCAAATAGAAGTTTAGCCTAGCATAGGCATTGTAAACATAAACATAAAATTAAAGAAAATCTAAGAAGAAAATAAAAGAAAGAAAGAAGAAGAGGAAGAATATTAATTATCCAACCTCTTGCTCTCTCTAAAGAAAAAGAAAACTAGAGAAAAGAAAGAAAACTAGAGAAAAGAAAGAAGAAGAAAACTTAGCGAATTTTATTAAAATGGCTAATATCCTCCTATGTACAATATGATCCTCTACAATCATCCAAGGCCCTCTATTTATACACATTTTGGAGGGCTAAATGACAAGAGACAAGCTTTACAAATTTCAAAGGTAGGTATAATAGGTGGGTGCATTTTTCTAACAATTTTCGTCATATTGTATGACCATTTTGATCAGCCAACTTGATGGTCGATTTTGTCAATCTTGGAGGCCTGATCTGATCACATGGTCTTCTAGAAAAATGTTCCCCTATGAGTTACTGATTCCTAGCCGTTAGAATCAGCTCATTTGCTGATGTGGAGAAGAAGATATGGGCAAAATACGAAAACAGGTCAGCACAGACGTCATTGCACATCAGCCAACTTGATGGTCGATTTCTTCAATATTGGAGGCTTTATCTGATCACATAGTCTTCTAGACAAATGTTTCCCTATCAGTTAGTGATCCATAGCCATTGGAATCAGCTCATTTGCTGATGTGTATCGGACGATATGGTCAAAATGCGAAAACTGCTCAGGACAGACGTCATTGCACATCAGCCAACTTGATGGTTGATTTCGCTCGGGAAAACGACTCCGTTTCAAGAAGTGTAAAACATGAAAAAGATAGATATGCCTCTTAAATTTGCACGGTTAAAATTTCAGCCTTATTGCTGCAGTGAAACTCGAGATATAGCTGATATGGCAAAAGGTGTCGGAACTGGAACTGAACTGGATTTGCCCTTAATTCTAGTAATCTGAAATCACTCAAAGAAACTTGTGAAAAACACCAAAATACATAAAGATCATAAACACAATTAGACTAAACAATAATAACTCGTATTTGACACAAAACAATAATAAAACATAACTAAAAACTATATAATTATACGAGTTATCACACCCCCACACTTAGATTGTTGCTAGTCCCTAGCAACGACTCAATAAAAATAAAATAAGAAAATCTAATCTAATCCACTTTCGTAGGAAATCACGGTGGCACTTAGCATGTGACACAAGCCTTTAAACCCCTAGATGTCCCTAGTGGACGAGTTTAGTCTCGTGAGGGTTTACTAGAACGATACCCACAAACATAGAAAAACTAAAATATAAATAAACTACATATACTAAAAATATTTACTCCTAATCCTTTCAATACAAATTAGAGACAATCTTTGAACAAGTCTTATAAACTAATCAATAGCTTAAAGAATTTCACAAAAAATCATGCTTGAATGTAAATTGTTTGAGTTAAGCCAATATTAACATAACATATTTCAATCAAAATAGTGCATATTCAAACTTAATCTCAACTACTCACATGGGATACCCTCATGATTTTCACTCTTTAAAGTAGTGGTGAAGTGTTTACACTCAATCAATCTCATGAAAACAGTTCTACCATATTCTTGCTTGTCCACCTATTCTCCACTATTTAGATCATACAACTTCATGAATCAAGAGGTCTTTAATCAAGGTTGTAATGGGGCCAAGGGGTTTGTAATGTGGTTGAAGAACAAAAGGATAAAGATATCACAAATGTTCCAAAGAGTTCATAAAGTTTAGAGACATAAAAAGATCATATAAAGAAACTTCTCAAAACTCTTTACAAGTACATAGTCACCTAGGCCGGATATTCATGTTGGGCCTTTTCTTCATTCTAAACGACTTTGTAACATCTTTTTCTTTTTCCACAAATTCAAGAGATGATTCATATATTTTTGTTTTTTTTTTTACATAGGAATGTATTTGCCAGTATTTCATTTCTTTTTCTCTTGACTTTTCTTTTCTTTTCCCCCCACACTTATTTCTTGTTTCTAACCAAAAAATATCCCTTGTCTTTGCAACTTGTCTCAAATCATGCTAATTCATCTTTGGAACAAAGGTAAAGATATAAGTATATTTAGGTTAGGGACAAGTTATGGTTATCAAAGAGATAGTTTATTCAATGTAGGCTCAAATTGGTTCACTAAGGGTGTGTTCTCTTGGAACATCAATAAGGGATGGCTGTTTGGCCCTGGCTAAAAATCCTAATGCCTCTATCATATTCATGTTGTCACATGTATCAATATAGTCTCAAACGGTTTAAAGCAAGTTCTAGAGAATCATGTAATCATAAGAGCACTCAAGAAAGAAATTAGATTGATTTGTATAATGCATCAATCATTATAGGCTCAAAAACTCACAAGGATGATTATACAAGTCAGATTAAGTCTAAACATGCTTCTTTCTCAATCAACATATCATATTAACATTGGCTCATAAAAAGGTTGACATCAAGCTCAATTCTCATGAAAATCTTCTCACTAATAAATCTGTTTTAGACTTATGCAATTCATATCTCATCATTGTATTAAAAAGAAACTAAAACTCAAAAAAAAATAATAATAATAATAATAAAGACTCATAAAAAAAAATAGTAGACAAAAATAAAAGAAATCCTAAATCATTCCCCCCACACTTAATTCTTACATTGTCCTCAATGTAAGTCTATTAACCCAAATGAAAGAATCATGTGTAAGAGAAAAGAACTAATAACATAAGAATAGGAACAACTAAGACTCAAAACAAAACAAACTCATGCAACCTAAATAATCCTAAAATACTAAACAAAAATTAACAAGTAAACGTAAAAAGATTAAAATCAAACTGACAAGGTATGTCTCAAGTCTCCCTTACTCAGACCTTGTTCAGAATGAATACTTCTAAATTGCTTAAAACACAACAAACTCTTTTTTTTTTTTTTTGAAAAGAAGAAATCAAACTGACAAGGTATGTCTCAAGTCTCCCTTACTCAGACCTTGTTCAGAATGAATACTTCTAAATTGCTTAAAACACAACAAATTTTTTATTATTTTTTTTTTTTTAAGAAGGTAAAATTTAGGAGATATTACCTGTAGAGGTTGCTAACCACTTATTATAACTGAGACACAACAAACAAAATGTTAGATAATGTCACAAAGACAAAGTGCAATCCACTCCTTGCTCGTCCATATCTCTTTTTCTTTTTCCGAGCGTTTGCGAAACAACCGTAGCAGATAAACACTCATAAGCTTGGAGCTTTTTGAGTAAATCTTCAATGGTTGTAGCAGAAATTATGGTTCTCCTTGCCTCTGAAAACATGAATCCATTATCCACAGCATTATCTAAATATGAAAGCAAATTACTAAAATAACCATTAATATTAAGCAAACCAATGGGTTTCTTATTTGTGACCAAAGATGACCAAGAAGCCACGCAAGCTATTTCTTCCAATGTACCCAGACCTCCTGGTAAAGCAATGAATGCATCGGCAGAATGGTACATGATTGTTATCCGTTCAGGGATACTGAAGACTTGTATTTCCTTACCCAAGGTAGGTCCACAAAAATCTGTGAATAGTTTTGGCACGATTCCTAGAACTGGACTTCCTCCGGCATGTGCTGCTGTAGCGACTGCTCCCATTAAACCCGTACTACCGCCTCCATAAATCAACTGGATCTTTTGTTGGGCAAGTATTACTCCAACTCTTATGGCTTCATCAGCGAATATGTTATTTTTCCCTGGATAAGCACCTCCAAAAACACAAATTTTTTTAATGCGTTGGGACGAAGTACTTTCCATTTTTTTTTTCTTTTTTTCGAGTGCCTGAAAGAGAATGAGTACATGGTGTAATATATAGAGGACTGAGTAGTGAATCAGACAAGAGTAATAATGTCGCCGAAAGTGTATCTGACCTGTCAGAAGAAAATGTTAACCTAACAAAAGATTTTTGCGTGATTTCAGGAAGAAAATCAAAAAGAGAAGAAAAATCAACCGTAAAAGTCAAGAGTAATAATGTCGCCGAAAGTGTATTTGACCTGTCAGAAGAAAATGTTAACCTAACAAAAGATTTTTGCTTGATTTCAGGAAGAAAATAAAAAAAAGAGAAGAAAAATCAATCGTAAAAGACAAATAAAAAAAATGAGAATAATTACACAAATCGAATAACACGTAAATTAAACCGAAATAAAGTTATTGCAAATCAAACCAAAAGCTGAGAAGTCATTTATTGTAGTTGTGATTGTGGCTCACATCTTCCTCTGGTTTTACGTCCAGAAACGGCTTAAACGCCTTCTATGAGTCGAGGATATGCTTCCCATCCAGTTTTCTTACAAGCTGGCAAACAGGGTCTTTTAACATCAGATTCCCAAGATGTTGCCATTCCCTTTGGAATTGCGGCCATAAATCAAGAATTTCTCTTTGTACGTCTCCACTAGGATGCGTCTCAAGAGAAAGTTGGATATTACCCAAATTCTCCTTACTCAGTCCATCCTTAATGAATTCAATTTTATCATCTCGATTAGAGGACGGAATCCCAATAGAACGACATTTACCGTTACACGTCCATCGTGCACATTTGTGGCAATTTGAACTCATGCGCTTTGCTCGTCGCTTCTTTGCAAAAGTGCTTCTACCTGTACCTGGTAAATGCAAAACAGGAAGATATTCATCTTCACGTACCTTGGCTTCAATTATCCAACGTATGTCTCCAGGAATCCCTTTGTGCATAAACATTCTTAATCTTTCAAATCGAACTTGGTAAAGCTTCAGTAAAATATTTCGAGGAAAAGGAGGAAATCGTTTCTGCAATCTTGTGAGAATATCATCCATCCTGAAATGAAAAAAAATGAAAGAGAAATTGGAAGAGAAATTTATATACAATATCAGTTTTGTGGGTAGCTGATGGAACCGATTTAAATAATCACGGAGTACCGTTATCCGCCATTTAACCGGGGTAAAAAATTAAAAATTATATTTACATCTAGTTATTTTCAAAACCAGGATCAGAAAGAAAAACAACATAAAAAGACTCAAAAACAAAACACTCTAAATAAAATCCTAAATTCTTCCCCCCACACATAACTCTTACATTGTCATTAATGTAATGCTATTATCCCCCAATGCAAGAATTATATGTAAGAGAAAAGAACTATTAAACAAAAGAAACTTATGCAGCCTAAATGAACTTAAAAGCAGTAAACACAATTAACAAAGAAACATAAGAAATAAAATAAAAACAATAAAAATAATAAAAGAAAAAGGAAAAGAAAGAGAAAGCAAATCTGAATATGGAATGTTGGCAATTTCATCTTTAATTGGGCTGCCTTCCCAATTAACACTTGAGTTAGTGTTTTGAATCTAACCAACACCCTTTCTTGGCTTTTTAGGCTTGTCAGGCTCATACATGAAATTTCCCAAATTTATGCGTTTGAGAGGAAGCTTTCTTTGCACAACAGTGGATGCATTCTCCATTACAAGTATTATTCCATCATCCTTGGTGGTGCATATCTCATCGAGGAATGGTGCATTTTTTGGTACTTGTTGAATGACATCCACAAACAAACTGTTTAAGGTATCCAGCGTGTCTTGTTCATGTTCATCCTCCTTGAACTTTGCGAATCTACTAGGAAAAGGTGGAGAAGAAACATTAGTAAAAATTGGAATCTCAAACGTTACCTCAGGTGCCGAAATACTCTTATTTGTATTTGTGGCTTCATTATCCTCAAGAATAGAATCCATCTCTAATTCTGTCTCATCCTCATCTTGTTCCTCATTCCTCAAGGTCACAATAGTAGTATTCTCCTTTGGGTTAATCATTGTTTGGGCAGAGAGTTCTTCAGATCTTTGTGCTACCCATACCACCATACTACTAGCCAATAGGCTCATTTGCCTTTCCAAACTCCGGATGCTTGCCCTTGTTTCCTGTTGAAATTGCAAAGTATTAGTAACAAGAGAATCGACAAGATCTTCTAAAGAAGTACCTGAGTTTTGAGTCATATGTGGTGGTTGAAGAAGATCTGGTTCTTGAGACCATGATTGATTGAAGCTAGATGGATGAGTGTAATTGGCATAAGGATCTACTTCTTGGTAATTTTCTGAGTAGCCATAATTAGTATGATCCCACCAACCCTCATGGTAAGTGTTTGAGTAATGATCATACAGTTGGTCTTGGAACACTTGATGGCCTTGACATCCTCCCATGGCCAATTGTTGAACTGGGTAGGTGAGATTGGCTTGTTGATTTTCCATGTTCATGTATGCCACCAACTCTTCAGGTGTTAGATTGCTCAATTCCATCGTTTTTTTTTTTTTTCAAAATTTGATAAGAAAAACTTGTATGTACAAGAAAAATAAAATTAATTACAACTGAAAATAAGAATAAACCAATGAACTAATAAACTAAAGAAAGCAATCCCCGGCAACGGCGCCAAAAATTTGATGCACCCAAAAGAGTGTATCTTATTTAACCTTGCACTAAAAAGATCAATTGTAAGTATAGTAGTTAGCAAGGGTCGAGTCCTCAGGGATTGGGTTTTAATTTATGAGTTATTAGTTTATAACTTACATTCAAAGAAAACAATAAAAGAAAAGGGGTTTTTGAAGCCAGATTTAAACTAAAGTAAATAATAAGAATAAGATGCAAGGCGGTATAACCAGCCAATTAAAATATATATACTAAATTAGGCGGTATAACCAGCCAATAAAAATATATATACTAAATTAGGCGGTATAACCAGCCAATAAAAATATATATACTAAATTAGGCGGTATAACCAGCCAATAAAAAATAAAACAAAGTTAATATACAAATTAGGCGGTATAACCAGCCAATAAAAATAAATATACTTTTAAAAATAAGCAAACTAGAAAAGTAAGAAAACAAGTAAGTAAGAAGAATCAAATATGAAAAATATGGTTAAGGTTTCATTCTCCACCACTAGACATCATTAAGAATCAATTTCAGATCTATCAATATCAACCAACTATCAAAGTTAACAACCGTAGATAACAACAAGCTCTGTTATCCCAATCTTTCCTTAGTTTGTCGTTAAATAGAACAAGCTCTCTATTTAATCTCTAACCATTAAACAACCTAGAATAAGCTCTCTAAATTCAATTTAATGGCAGCTTTATGATGAGAAAGATAGGTTGATCTAAGCAACAAACACATAAGCTCGGATTGTTCAACTTAGGTTATGTTCCACTTTGCAATTATTGAAAACTTGACCATAATCATTAATCACAAATTGCCACTTATGAATAGGAAATCAAGACAATTACACGGATCAAGACTCCTAAACTAGCAATAGATAATTATCAAGATCTATCTAGTTGTACACCTAAATAAATCAAGACAACATCATGAACAATTCTTGTAGAAGAACATAAGCAACTTTGATAGAAAATTAATGATAGATAGAATCTGAAAATCAATCACAAAACATGTCTAGGGCTTTGAAATCACCCTTAACCAAATAGAAGTTTAGCCTAGCATAGGCATTGTAAACATAAACATAAAATTAAAGAAAATCTAAGAAGAAAATAAAAGAAAGAAAGAAGAAGAGGAAGAATATTAATTATCCAACCTCTTGCTCTCTCTAAAGAAAAAGAAAACTAGAGAAAAGAAAGAAAACTAGAGAAAAGAAAGAAGAAGAAAACTTAGAGAATTTTATTAAAATGGCTAATATCCTCCTATGTACAATATGATCCTCTACAATCATCCAAGGCCCTCTATTTATACACATTTTGGAGGGCTAAATGACAAGAGACAAGCTTTACAAATTTCAAAGGTAGGTATAATAGGTGGGTGCATTTTTCTAACAATTTTCGTCATATTGTATGACCATTTTGATCAGCCAACTTGATGGTCGATTTTGTCAATCTTGGAGGCCTGATCTGATCACATGGTCTTCTAGAAAAATGTTCCCCTATGAGTTACTGATTCCTAGCCGTTAGAATCAGCTCATTTGCTGATGTGGAGAAGAAGATATGGGCAAAATACGAAAACAGGTCAGCATAGACGTCATTGCACATCAGCCAACTTGATGGTCGATTTCTTCAATATTGGAGGCTTTATCTGATCACATAGTCTTCTAGACAAATGTTTCCCTATCAGTTAGTGATCCATAGCCGTTGGAATCAGCTCATTTGCTGATGTGTATCGGACGATATGGTCAAAATGCGAAAACTGCTCAGGACAGACGTCATTGCACATCAGCCAACTTGATGGTTGATTTCGCTCGAGAAAACGACTCCGTTTCAAGAAGTGTAAAACATGAAAAAGGTAGATATGCCTCTTAAATTTGCACGGTTAAAATTTCAGCCTTATTGCTGCAGTGAAACTCGAGATATAGCTGATATGGCAAAAGGTGTCGGAACTGGAACTGAACTGGATTTGCCCTTAATTCTAGTAATCTGAAATCACTCAAAGAAACTTGTGAAAAACACCAAAATACATAAAGATCATAAACACAATTAGACTAAACAATAATAACTCGTATTTGACACAAAACAATAATAAAACATAACTAAAAACTATATAATTATACGAGTTATCAATCATTAATCACAAATTGCCACTTATGAATAGGAAATCAAGACAATTACACGGATCAAGACTCCTAAACTAGCAATAGATAATTATCAAGATCTATCTAGTTGTACACCTAAATAAATCTAGACAACATCATGAACAATTCTTGTAGAAGAACATAAGCAACTTTGATAGAAAATTAATGATAGATAGAATCTGAAAATCAATCACAAAACATGTCTAGGGCTTTGAAATCACCCTTAACCAAATAGAAGTTTAGCCTAGCATAGGCATTATAAACATAAACATAAAATTAAAGAAAATCTAAGAAGAAAATAAAAGAAAGAAAGAAGAAGAAGAAGAATATTAATTATCCAACCTCTTGCTCTTTCTAAAGAAAAAGAAAACTAGAGAAAAGAAAGAAGAAGAAAACTTAGAGAATTTTGTTAAAATGGCTAATATCCTACCTATGTACAATATGATCCTCTACAATCATCCAAGGCCCTCTATTTATACACATTTTGGAAGGCTAAATGACAAGAGACAAGCTTTACAAATTTCAAAGGTAGGTATAATAGGTGGGTGAATTTTTCTAACAATTTTCGTCATATTGGATGACAATTTTGATCAGCCAACTTGATGGTCGATTTCGTCAATGTTGGAGGCCTGATCTGATCACATGGTCTTCTAGAAAAAGGTTCCCCTATCAGTTACGGATCTATAGCCGTTGGAATCAGCTCATTTGCTGATGTGGATAAGCAGATATGGGCAAAATACGAAAACATGTCAGCACAGACGTCATTGCACATCAGCCAACTTGATGGTCGATTTCGTCAATATTAGAGGCCTGATCTGATCATATGGTCTTCTAGACAAAGGTTCCCGTATCAGTTACGGATCCATAGCCATTGGAATCAGCTCATTTTCTGATGTGGATAAGCAGATATGGGCAAAATACGAAAACAGGTCAGCACAGACGTCATTGCACATCAGCCAACTTGATGGTCGATTTCGCTAGGGAAAACGACTCCGTTTCAAGAAGTATAAAACATGAAAAAGATAGATATGCCTCTTAGCTTTGCACGGCTACAAATTTCAGCCTTATTGCTTCAGTGAAACTCCAGATATAGCTGATATGGAAAATGTGTCGGAACTGGAACTGAACTGGATTTGCCCTTAATTCTAGTAATCTGAAATCACTCAAAGAAACTTGTGAAAAACACCAAATTACATAAAAATATAAAAGATCATAAACACAATTAGACTAAACAATAATAACTCGTATTTGACACAAAACAATAATAAAACATAACTAAAAACTATATAATTATACGAGTTATCACATATCTATCTTTTTCATGTTTTACACTTCTTGAAACGGAGTCGTTTTGCCTAGCGAAATCAACCATCAAGTTGGCTGATGTGCAATGACGTCTGTCCTGAGCAGTTTTCGCATTTTTACCATATCGTCCGATACACATCAGCAAATGAGCTGATTCCATCAGCTATGGATCACTAACTGATAGGGGAACATTTTTCTAGAAGACCATGTGATCAGATCAGGCCTCCAAGATTGACAAAATCGACCATCAAGTTGGCTGATCAAAATTGTCATACAATATGACGAAAATTGTTAGAAAAATGCACCCACCTATTATACCTACCTTTGAAATTTGTAAAGCTTGTCTCTTGTCATTTAGCCCTCCAAAATGTGTATAAATAGAGGGCCTTGGATGATTGTAGAGGATCATATTGTACATTGGTAGGATATTAGCCATTATAATCAAATTCTCTAAGTTTTCTTCTTCTTTCTTTTCTCTAGTTTTCTTTTTCTTTATTTTCTTCTTCTTCTTCTTTCTTTCTTTTATTTCCTTCTTAGATTCTCTTTAATTTTATGTTTATGTTTACAATGCTTATGCTAGGCTAAACTTCTATTTGGTTAAGGGTGATTTCAAAGCCCTAGACATGTTTTGTGATTGATTTTCAGATTCTATCTATCATTAATTTTCTATCAAAGTTGCTTATGTTCTTCTACAAGAATTGTTCATGATGTTGTCTTGATTTATTTAGGTGTACAACTAGATAGATCTTGATAATTATCTATTGCTAGTCTAGGAGTCTTGATCCGTGTAATTGTCTTGATTTCCTATTCATAAGTGGCAATTTGTGATTAATGATTATGGTCAAGTTTTCAATAATTGCAAAGTGGAACATAACCTAAGTTGAACAATCCGAGCTTATGTGTTTGTTGCTTAGATCAACCTATCTTTCTCATCATAAAGCTGCCATTAAATTGAATTTAGAGAGCTTATTCTAGGTTGTTTAATGGTTAGAGATTAAATAGAGAGCTTGTTCTATTTAACGACAAACTAAGGAAAGATTGGGATAACAGAGCTTGTTGTTATCTACGGTTGTTAACTTTGATAGTTGGTTGATATTGATAGATCTGAAATTGATTCTTAATGATGTCTAGTGGTGGAGAATGAAACCTTAACCATATTTTTCATATTTGATTCTTCTTACTTACTTGTTTTCTTACTTTTCTAGTTTGCTTATTTTTAAAAGTATATTTATTTTTATTGGCTGGTTATACCGCCTAATTTGTATATTAACTTTGTTTTATTTTTATTGGCTGGTTATACCGCCTAATTTAGTATATATATTTTTATTGGCTGGTTATACCGCCTTGCATCTTATTCTTATTATTTACTTTAGTTTAAATCTGGCTTCAAAAACCCCTTTTCTTTTGTTGTTTTCTTTGAACGTAAGTTATAAACTAATAACTCATAGATTAAAACCCAATCCCTGAGGACTCGAACCTTGCTAATCATTATACTTACAATTGATCTTTTTAGTGCAAGGTTAAATAAGATACACTCTTTTGGGTGCATCAAAAGACTCATAAAAAAAAAATAGTAGACAAAAATAAAAGAAATCCTAAATCATTCCCCCCACACTTAATTCTTACATTGTCCTCAATGTAAGTCTATTAACCCAAATGAAAGAATCATGTGTAAGAGAAAAGAACTAATAACATAAGAATAGGAATAACTAGACTCAAAACAAAACAAACTCATGCAACCTAAATAATCCTAAAATACTAAACAAAAATTAACAAGTAAACGTAAAAAGATTAAAATCAAACTGACAAGGTATGTCTCAAGTCTCCCTTACTCAGACCTTGTTCAGAATGAATACTTCTAAATTGCTTAAAAGACAACAAACTCTTTTTTTTTTTTTTTTTGAAAAGAAGAAATCAAACTGACAAGGTATGTCTCAAGTCTCCCTTACTCAGACCTTGTTCAGAATGAATACTTCTAAATGGCTTAAAACACAACAAATTTTTTTTTTTTTTTTTTAAGAAGGTAAAATTTAGGAGATATTACCTGTAGAGGTTGCTAACTTATTATAACTAAGACACAACAAACAAAATGTTAGATAATGTCACAAAGACAAAGTGCAATCCACTCCTTGCTCGTCCATATCTCTTTTTCTTTTTCCGAGCGTTTGAGAAACAACCGTAGCAGATAAATACTCATAAGCTTGGAGCTTTTTGAGTAAATCTTCAATGGTTGTAGCAGAAATTATGGTTCTCCTTGCCTCTGAAAACATGAATCCATTATCCACAGCATTATCTAAATATGAAAGCAAATTACTAAAATAACCATTAATATTAAGCAAACCAATGGGTTTCTTATTTGTGACCAAAGATGACCAAGAAGCCACGCAAGCTATTTCTTCCAATGTACCCAGACCTCCTGGTAAAGCAATGAATGCATCGGCAGAATGGTACATGATTGTTATCCGTTCAGGGATACTCCAGACTTGTATTTCCTTACCCAAGGTAGGTCCACAAAAATCTGTGAATAGTTTTGGCACGATTCCTAGAACTGGACTTCCTCCGACGTGTGCTGCTGTAGCGACTGCTCCCATTAAACCCGTACTACCGCCTCCATAAATCAACTGGATCTTTTGTTGGGCAAGTATTACTCCAACTCTTATGGCTTCATCAGCGAATATGTTATTTTTCCCTGGATAAGCACCTCCAAAGACACAAATTTTTTTTATGCGCTGGGACGAAGTACTTTCCATTTTTTTTTCGAGTGCTTGAAAGAGAATGAGTACATGGTGTAATATATAGAGGACTGAGTAGTGAATCAGACAAGAGTAATAATGTCGCCGAAAGTGTATCTGACCTGTCAGAAGAAAATGTTAACCTAACAAAAGATTTTTTTGCGTGATTTCAGGAAGAAAATCAAAAAGAGAAGAAACAATCAGCCGTAAAAGACAAAAAAAAAAAAAAAAAAAAAACGAGAATAATTACACAAATCGAACAACACGTAAATTAAAACAAAATAAAGTTATTGCAAATCAAACCAAAAGCTGAGAAGTCATTTATTGTAGTTGTGATTGTGGCTCACATCTTCCTCTGGTTTTACGTCCAGAAACGGCTTAAACGCCTTCTATGAGTCGAGGATATGCTTCCCATCCAGTTTTCTTACAAGCTGGCAAACAGGGTCTTTTAACATCAGATTGCCAAGATGTTGCCATTCCCTTTGGAATTGCGGCCATAAATCAAGAATTTCTCTTTGTACGTCTCCACTAGGATGCGTCTCAAGAGAAAGTTGGATATTACCCAAATTCTCCTTACTCAGTCCATCCTTAATGAATTCAATTTTATCATCTCGATTAGAGGAAGAAATCCCAATAGAACGACATTTACCGTTACACGTCCATCGTGCACATTTGTGGCAATTTGAACTCATGCGCTTTGCTCGTCGCTTCTTTGCAAAAGTGCTTCTACCTGTACCTGGTAAATGCAAAACAGGAAGATATTCATCTTCACGTACCTTGGCTTCAATTATCCAACGTATGTCTCCAGGAATCCCTTTGTGCATAAGCATTCTTAATCTTTCAAATCGAACTTGGTAAAGCTTTAGTAAAATATTTCGAGGAAAGGGAGGAAATCGTTTCTGCAATCTTGTGAGAATATCATCCATCCTGAAAAAAAATGAAAAAAAATTGAAAGAGAAATTGGAAGAGAAATTTATATACAATATCAGTTTTGTGGGTAGCTGATGGAACCGATTTAAATAATCACGGAGTACCGTTATCCGCCATTTAACCGGGGTTAAAAAAAATAAAAATTATATTTACATCTAGTTATTTTCAAAACAAGGATAAAAAAAAAAAACAACATAAAAAGACTCAAAAATAAAACACTCTAAATAAAATCCTAAATTCTCCCCCCCACACATAATTTTTACATTGTCATTAATGTAATGCTATTGTCCCCCAATGCAAGAATTATATGTAAGAGAAAAGAACTATTAAACAAAAGAAACTTATGCAGCCTAAATGAATTTAAAAGCAGTAAACACAATTAACAAAGAAACATAAGAAATAAAAATAAGAAAAGAAAAAGGAAAAGAAAGAGAAAGAGAAAGAGAAAGCAAATCTGAATATGGAAGGTTGGCAATTTCATCTTTAATTGGGCTGCCTTCCCAATTAACACTTGAGTTAGTGTTTTGAATCTAACCAACACCCCTTCTTGGCTTTTTAGGCTTGTCAGGCTCATACATGAAATTTCCCAAATTTATGCGTTTGAGAGGTAGCTTTGTTTGCACAACAGTGGATGCATTCTCCATTACAAGTATTATTCCATAATCCTTGGTGGTGCATATCTCATCGAGGAATGGTGCATCTTTTGGTACTTGTTGAATGACATCCACAAACAAACTGTTTAAGGTTTCCAGCGTGTCTTGTTCATGTTCATCCTCCTTGAACTTTGCGAATCTACTAGGAAAAGGTGGAGAAGAAACATTAGTAAAAATTGGAATCTCAAACGTTACCTCAGCTGCCGAAATACTCTTATTTGGATCATTGGCTTCATTATCCTCAAGAATAGAATTCATCTCTAATTTTGTCTCATCCTCATCTTGTTCCTCATTCCTCAAGGTCACAATAGTAGCATTCTCCTTTGGGTTAATCATCGTTTGGGCAGAGAGTTCTTCAGATCTTTGTGCTACCCATACCACCATACTACTAGCCAATAGGCTCATTTGCCTTTCCAAACTCTGGATACTTGCCCTTGTTTCCTGTTGAAATTGCAAAGTATTAGTAACAAGAGAATCGACAAGATCTTCTAAAGAAGTACCTAAGTTTTGAGTCATATGTGGTGGTTGAAAAAGATCTGGTTCTTGGGACCATGATTGATTGAAGCTAGATGGATGAGTGTAATTGGCATAAGGATCTACTTCTTGGTAATTTTTCGAGTAGCCATAATTAGTATGATCCCACCATCCCTCATGGTAAGTGTTTGAGTAATGATCATACTGTTGGTCTTGGAACACTTGATGGCCTTGACATCCTCCCATGGCCAATTGTTGAACTGGGAAGGTGAGATTGGCTTGTTGATTCTCCATGTTCATGTATGCCACCAACTCTTCAAGTGTTAGATTGCTCAATTCCATCGTTTTTTTTTTTTTTCAAAATTTGATCAGAAAAACCCGTATGTACAAGAAAATAAAACTCATTAGAACTGAAAATAAGAATAAACCAAGTAACAAATAAACTAAAGAAAACAATCCCCGGCAACGGCATAACCAGCCAATAAAAATAAAACAAAGTTAATATACAAATTAGGCGGTATAACCAGCCAATAAAAATAAATATACTTTTAAAAATAAGCAAACTAGAAAAGTAAGAAAACAAGTAAGTAAGAAGAATCAAATATGAAAAATATGGTTAAGGTTTCATTCTCCACCACTAGACATCATTAAGAATCAATTTCAGATCTATCAATATCAACCAACTATCAAAGTTAACAACCGTAGATAACAACAAGCTCTGTTATCCCAATCTTTCCTTAGTTTGTCGTTAAATAGAACAAGCTCTCTATTTAATCTCTAACCATTAAACAACCTAGAATAAGCTCTCTAAATTCAATTTAATGGCAGCTTTATGATGAGAAAGATAGGTTGATCTAAGCAACAAACACATAAGCTCGGATTGTTCAACTTAGGTTATGTTCCACTTTGCAATTATTGAAAACTTGACCATAATCATTAATCACAAATTGCCACTTATGAATAGGAAATCAAGACAATTACACGGATCAAGACTCCTAGACTAGCAATAGATAATTATCAAGATCTATCTAGTTGTACACCTAAATAAATCAAGACAACATCATGAACAATTCTTGTAGAAGAACATAAGCAACTTTGATAGAAAATTAATGATAGATAGAATCTGAAAATCAATCACAAAACATGTCTAGGGCTTTGAAATCACCCTTAACCAAATAGAAGTTTAGCCTAGCATAGGCATTGTAAACATAAATATAAAACTAAAGAGAATCTAAGAAGGAAATAAAAGAAAGAAGAAGAAGAAGAAGAAGAAAATAAAGAAAAAGAAAACTAGAGAAAAGAAAGAAGAAGAAAACTTAGAGAATTTTATTACAATGGCTAATATCCTACCAATGTACAATATGATCCTCTACAATCATCCAAGGCCCTCTATTTATACACATTTTGGAGGGCTAAATGACAAGAGACAAGCTTTACAAATTTCAAAGGTAGGTATAGTAGGTGTGTGCATTTTTCTAACAATTTTCGTCATATTGTATGACAATTTTGATCAGCTAACTTGATGGTCGATGTTTTCAATATTGGAGGCCTGATCTGATCACATGGTCTTCTAGAAAAATGTTCCCCTATCAGTTACTGATCCATAGCCGTTGGAATCAGCTCATTTTCTGATGTGGATAAGAAGATATGGGCAAAATACGAAAACAGGTCAGCATAGACATCATTGCACATCAGCCAACTTGATGGTCGATTTCGCTAGGGAAAACGACTCCGTTTCAAGAAGTGTAAAACATGAAAAAGATAGATATGATTCTTAACTTTGCACGGTTAAAATTTCAGCCTTATTGCTTTAGTGAAACTCGATATATAGCTGATATGGCAAAAGGTGTCGGAACTGGAACTGAATTGGATTTGCCCTTAATTCTAGTAATCTGAAATCACTCAAAGAAACTTGTGAAAAACACCAAATTACATAAAAATATAAAAGATCATAAACACAATTAGACTAAACAATAATAACTCGTATTTGACACAAAACAATAATAAAACATAACTAAAAACTATATAATTATACGAGTTATCAGACATGTTACACAAGTTAGGCCCAAAAGCCTAAACTATATAAAAACTTAAAACAAGTCCAAATACTCATTTAATAGGCACCACATAATTTAATGAATTGGTCCCCACCCTTGCCATGTCATTTAATGAACAAGTCCACTTCATTAAGCCTTATGCCGCCATTTGTAGCTGGTTCCTCTTCATTCAAACCCATCTTGAATGTCTTGAACTTGCTAAAAAGACTTGTAGATTCTGCCCAAGTCCTTTCCTTGCATCGCTTCCTTGATTCGGCCCAAGTGGAATCCTTGTATTGCTTCTTGAAAACTTGGTCCATCTTGGATCCCATCACTTGTCTCATTGATACGTCCAAGTCTACAGTGCCAGATGTAGGTCTTACTTGGATCATTCTTTCTTGCTTTCTTGACATTTATATTGAACACATGCATCTCTGGATCCAAAACATATAATCCATTATGTAATGTTGTCGATCCATAGTGAATGTCTTTAAGAATGATGGAGCAACTATTGCTCTTCATTCTTATCTCGAAACCATCATTAACAGTGAGCTATGAAATCGAAATGATGTTTTTAGACAATATTGGAACAAAGTAACAATCTTTCAGTTCCAGTTTCGTGCCAGATGCCAAAGATAAAGTACATGTTCCAACGGCCAATGCTACAACTTTTTCACCATTGCCTACTCTTAGAACTACTTCATCTTGTCTCAACTTTCTGCTTGCTTTCAACATTGTTATGTCATTACATAGATGTGAACCGCATCATTAATCAACTATTCAGGAATTAGATTTAACAATAGAAAGATTCAGTTCAATCACAAACACAGTCAACCCAGAAACTTTTATAAGTTCTTGACTTGTCATGTGAGCAACCTTCCTTTCATTGAGAACGCTTCTCAATCTCATTTACCAATCCAAACATTTTGGACTAATGGCATTCATAATGCCTCGCAGTGCACTTAAAGTATTAACCATTTTCAACAACCTAATATGGAAAAAGTATATATCAGTTATTTCATGAATTTATACCAATTCAAGATGAGGTATTAAATCTCTTATTGGTTCTCCCACTAATTTTTCGAGATAATAGTCCTCACTTTTATTCGAAAATCTCATCAAGGGATTTCTAGTAGGCTGGGATCCTTTTCAACATGTTGCAACCTTGAATGACTCAACAAATTACAAAAAGGGTTGGGTAGATAACATAGCTTATCAATTGCATCTCTATGCAACTCCTAGATCAGTTAGGTGACAACTCCTTGTCTAAGCACATCATATGTACTTCGCCTAACTTTGCCTCTAACACCATGCGGTCAAGTTTGGCGCATCCAGACAACATGGCATTAGTTGAGTAAGACCCAACTTCATAACTGAAACATATTCGTACAGTAGTTTGACCTTGAGTGACTCCACAAGCCTCCTGCTGGAAGAACTCTGGTTTGTTATGATGATGGAACGCAACTTTATCATGCAAAACATGTGACTCAATATTGAAATGAGGGATTTTTTTGTTCTTTATAAGTCTCATCATATCAGGCATTCATAGCATTTATAATATCACATAAAATAAATCTATAACATGTTTTCTACTTGGATGATTATGGACTTTTCTAGTCTAATTTCCTTGAGTCATCAAAGGAAATTAGTTGGTCAAATTCCTAGGTGATTACATGCATAGTATTTAAAAACTTGCTTGTAATCTCCTTATTCTCATGGTGCCTATGATCTTCATCTTCAAGTTACAAAAATTATTCCTAGCTAATCCTAATTTTACACTTTGATGTAACTAATTACATTTGCTATAAAGAAACCTCGAGTTACATTTTAAGGGAAAGGTGAGGAAAGAATTTTTACAACTCCAGAAAATAAGAGAAAAGGCAGGGCACGTAGTCCCTATTTAATAATAAAAACCATGAAAAATAAATCTAACCATCCACAATCATATTGGGTCTAAGTCCATAATCATCTCATACATTCACAAACAATTTATGAACATATGTATCATGCTTTAATCTCTAGTTACCATTCAATGATTATATTTGATAAGTGCTTAATTTCATGCATTTTCCTATTGAATTTCCTTATACTTTGTTTTTTGATTCTTAAAATCCTCGACATTTTACTAGGTTTTTATGCTTTGTAGGTATTTTGGAAGAGATGAAGTCAAAACATGTCAATTAGGATGTTCAAGAGCTTATTGATAGGATCCAAGATGGCCCAATCCCATGACAATTTCTATATGGGCCAAGATCCAAGAAGATCTAGGAAACATGGCAAGAATGGGTGGATTTCACTAGGACCATGTTGCAAGTTATTCAGGAAAGGCTTCAACATGCAAGATGGGCTTGCATCCAAGTTTGGTCCATGTGATTCAAGAACACAAGGTGGCACATTTAGGTTTGGGCTTGAGCATGTTCAGCTCATATTTTACATATTATTACTTAGTAGATTAGGGTTGATGCACCCAAAAGAGTGTATCTTATTTAACCTTGCACTAAAAAGATCAATTGTAAGTATAATGATTAGCAAGGGTCGAGTCCTCAGGGATTGGGTTTTAATCTATGAGTTATTGGTTTATAACTTACGTTCAAAGAAAACAATAAAAGAAAAGGGGTTTTTGAAGCCAGATTTAAACTAAAGTAAATAATAAGAATAAGATGCAAGGCGGTATAACCAGCCAATAAAAATATATATACTAAATTAGGCGGTATAACCAGCCAATAAAAATAAAACAAAGTTAATATACAAATTAGGCGGTATAACCAGCCAATAAAAATAAATATACTTTTAAAAATAAGCAAACTAGAAAAGTAAGAAAACAAGTAAGTAAGTAAGAAGAATCAAATATGAAAAATATGGTTAAGGTTTCATTCTCCACCACTAGACATCATTAAGAATCAATTTCAGATCTATCAATATCAACCAACTATCAAAGTTAACAACCGTGGATAACAACAAGCTCTGTTATCCCAATCTTTCCTTAGTTTGTCGTTAAATAGAACAAGCTCTCTATTTAATCTCTAACCATTAAACAATCTAGAATAAGCTCTCTAAATTCAATTTAATGGCAGCTTTATGATGAGAAAGATAGGTTGATCTAAGCAACAAACACATAAGCTCGGATTGTTCAACTTAGGTTATGTTCCACTTTGCAATTATTGAAAACTTGACCATAATCATTAATCACAAATTGCCACTTATGAATAGGAAATCAAGACAATTACACGGATCAAGACTCCTAAACTAGCAATAGATAATTATCAAGATCTATCTAGTTGTACACTGATAACTCGTATAATTATATAGTTTTTAGTTATGTTTTATTAATGTTTTGTGTCAAATACGAGTTATTATTGTTTAGTCTAATTGTGTTTATGATCTTTTATATTTTTATGTATTTTGGTGTTTTTCACAAGTTTCTTTAAGTGATTTCAGATTACTAGAATTAAGGGCAAATCCAGTTCAGTTTCAGTTCCGACACCTTTTGCCATATCAGCTATATCTCGAGTTTCACTGAAGCAATAAGGCTGAAATTTGTAGCCATGCAAAGCTAAGAGGCATATCTATCTTTTTCATGTTTTACACTTCTTAAAACGGAGTCGTTTTCCCTAGCGAAATCGACCATCAAGTTGGCTGATGTGCAATGACGTCTGTGCTGACATGTTTTCGTATTATGCCCATATCTTCTTATCCCATTCAGCAAATGAGCTGATTCCAACAGCTATGGTTCCGTAACTGATAGGGGAACCTTTGTCTAGAAGACCATGTGATCAGATCAGGCCTCCAATATTGAAGAAATCGACCATCAAGGTGGCTGATGTGCAATGACGTCTGTGCTGACATGTTTTCGTATTTTGCCCATATCTGCTTAACCACATCAGCAAATGAGCTGATTCCAACGGCTATGGTTCCGTAACGGATAGGGGAACCTTTTTCTAGAAGACCATGTGATCAGATCAGGCCTCCAATATTGACGAAATCGACCATCAAGTTGGCTGATCAAAATCGTCATATACCTACCTTTGAAATTTGTAAAGCTTGTCTCTTGTCATTTAGCCCTCCAAAATGTGTATAAATAGAGGGCCTTGGATGATTGTAAGGGATCATATTGTACATAGGTAGGATATTAGCCATTTTAATAAAATTCTCTAAGTTTTCTTCTTCTTTCTTTTCTCTAGTTTTCTTTCTTTTCAGATAGAGCAAGAGGTTGGATAATTAATATTCTTCCTCTTCTTCTTTCTTTCTTTTATTTTCTTCTTAGATTTTCTTTAATTTTATGTTTATGTTTATAATGCCTATGCTAGGCTAAACTTCTATTTGGTTAAGGGTGATTTCAAAGCCCTAGACATGTTTTATAATTGATTTTCAGATTCTATCTATCATTAATTTTCTATCAAAGTTGCTTATGTTCTTCTACAAGAATTGTTCATGATGTTGTCTTGATTTGTTTAGGTGTACAACTAGATAGATCTTGATAATTATCTATTGCTAGTTTAGGAGTCTTGATCCGTGTAATTGTCTTGATTTCCTATTCATAAGTGGCAATTTGTGATTAATGATTATGGTCAAGTTTTCAATAATTGCAAAGTGGAACATAACCTAAGTTGAACAATCCGAGCTTATGTGTTTGTTGCTTAGATCAACCTATCTTTCTCATCATAAAGCTGCCATTAAATTGAATCTAGAGAGCTTATTCTAGGTTGTTTGATGGTTAGAGATTAAATAGAGAGCTTGTTCTATTTAACGACAAACTAAGGAAAGATTGGGATAACAGAGCTTGTTGTTATCTACGGTTGTTAACTTTGATAGTTGGTTGATATTGATAGATCTGAAATTGATTCTTAATGATGTCTAGTGGTGGAGAATGATACCTTAACCATATTTTTCATATTTGATTCTTCTTACTTACTTGTTTTCTAACTTTTCTAGTTTGCTTATTTTTAAAAAGTATATTTATTTTTATTGGCTGGTTATACCGCCTAATTTGTATATTAACTTTGTTTTACTTTTATTGGCTGGTTATACCGCCTAATTTAGTATATATATTTTTATTGGCTGGTTATACCGCCTAATTTAGTATATATATTTTTATTGGCTGGTTTTACCGCCTTGCATCTTATTCTTATTATTTACTTTAGTTTAAATCTGGCTTCAAAAAAACCCTTTTCTTTTATTGTTCTTGAATTTAAGTTTTAAACTATTAACTTATAAACTAAAACCCAATCCCTGAGGACTCGACCCTTGCTAACTACTATACTTACAATTTATCTTTTTAGTGCAAGGTTAAATAAGATACACTCTTTTGGGTGCATCAAGTTTTTGGCGCCGTTGCCGGGGATTGCTTTCTTTAGTTTATTTGTTACTTGGTTTATTCTTATTTTCAGTTCTGATTAGTTTTATTTTCTTGTACATAGAAGTTTTTCTTATCAAATTTTCAAAAAAAAAAAAAATAAATATAAAAAAACGATGGAATTGAGCAATCTAACACTTGAAGAGTTGGTGGCATACATGAACATGGAGAATCAACAAGCCAATCTCACCTCCCCAGTTCAACAATTGGCCATGGGAGGATGTCAAGGCCATCAAGTGTTCCAAGACGAACAGTATGATCATTACTCAAACACTTACCATGAGGGATGGTGGGATCATACTAATTATGGCTACTCGAAAAATTACCAAGAAGTAGATCCTTATGCCAATTACACTCATCAATCTAGCTTCAATCAATCATGGTCCCAAGAACCAGATCTTTTTCAACCACCGCATATGACTCAAAACTCAGGTACTTCTTTAGAAGATATTGTCTATTCTCTTGTTACTGATACTTTGCAATTCCAACAGGAAACAAGGGAAAGCATCCAGAGTTTGGAAAAGCAAATGAGCCAATTGGCTAGTAGTATGGTGGGATGGGTAGCACAAAGATCTGAAGAAATCCCAGCCCAAACGATGATTAACCCAAAGGAGGATGCTATTATTGTGACCTTGAGGAATGAGGAACAAGATGAGGATGAGACAAAATTAGAGATGGATTCTATTCTTGAGGATAAAGAAGCCACAAATCCAAATAAGAGTATTTCGGCACTTGAGGTAACGTTTGAGATTCCAATTTTTAGTAATGTTTCTTCTCCACCTTTTCCTAGTAGATTCGTAAAGTTCAAGGAGGATGAACATGAACAAGACACGCTGGAAACCTTAAACAGTTTGTTTGTGGATGTCATTCAACAAGTACCAAAAGATGCACCATTCCTCGATGAGATATGCACCACCAAGGATGATGGAATAATACTTGTAATGGAGAATGCATCCACTGTTGTGCAAAGAAAGCTTCCTCTCAAACGCATAAATTTGGGAAATTTCATGTATGAGCCTGACAAGCCTAAAAAGCCAAGAAAGGGTGTTGGTTAGATTCAAAACACTAACTCAAGTGTTAATTGGGAAGGCAGCCCAATTAAAGATGAAATTGCCAACCTTCCATATTCAGATTTGCTTTCTCTTTCTTTTTCTTTTCCTTTTTCTTTTATTATTTTTATTGTTTTTATTTTATTTCTTATGTTTCTTTGTTAATTGTGTTTACTGCTTTTAATTTCATTTAGGCTGCATAAGTTTCTTTTGTTTAATAGTTCTTTTCTCTTACATATAATTCTTGCATTGGGGGATAATAGCATTACATTAATGACAATGTAAGAATTATGTGTGGGGGGAAGAATTTAGGATTTTATTTAGAGTGTTTTGTTTTTGAGTCTTTTTATGTTGTTTTTCTTTCTGATCCTGGTTTTGAAAATAACTAGATGTAAATATAATTTTTAATTTTTTACCCCGGTTAAATGGCGGATAACGGTACTCCGTGATTATTTAAATCGGTTCCATCAGCTACCCACAAAACTGATATTGTATATAAATTTCTCTTCCAATTTCTCTTTCAATTTTTTTCATTTTTTTTTGAGGATGGATGATATTCTCACAAGATTGCAGAAACGATTTCCTCCTTTTCCTCGAAATATTTTACTGAAGCTTTACCAAGTTCGATTTGAAAGATTAAGAATGCTTATGCACAAAGGGATTCCTGGAGACATACGTTGGATAATTGAAGCCAAGGTACGTGAAGATGAATATCTTTCTATTTTGCATTTACCAGGTACAGGTAGAAGCACTTTTGCAAAGAAGCGACGAGCAAAGCGCATGAGTTCAAATTGCCACAAATGTGCACGATGGACATGTAACGGTAAATGTCATTCTATTGGGATTCCGTCCTCTAATCGAGATGATAAAATTGAATTCATTAAGGATGGACTGAGTAAGGAGAATTTGGGTAATATCCAACTTTCTCTTGAGACGCATCCTAGTGGAGACGTACAAAGAGAAATTCTTGATTTATGGCCGCAATTCCAAAGGGAATGGCAACATCTTGGGAATCTGATGTTAAAAGAACCTGTTTGCCAGCTTGTAAGAAAACTGGATGGGAAGCATATCCTCGACTCATAGAAGGCGTTTAAGCCGTTTCTGGACGTAAAACCAGAGGAAGATGTGAGCCACAATCACAACTACAATAAATAACTTCTCAGCTTTTGGTTTGATTTGCAATAACTTTATTTTGGTTTAATTTACGTGTTGTTCGATTTGTGTAATTATTCTCATTTTTTTATTTGTCTTTTACGGTTGATTTTTCTTCTCTTTTTGATTTTCTTCCTGAAATCACGCAAAAATCTTTTGTTAGGTTAACATTTTCTTCTGACAGGTCAGATACACTTTCGGCGACATTATTACTCTTGTCTGATTCACTACTCAGTCCTCTATATATTACACCATGTACTCATTCTCTTTCAGGCACTCGAAAAAAAAAAAAGAAAAAAAAATGGAAAGTACTTCGTCCCAACGCATTAAAAAAATTTGTGTCTTTGGAGGTGCTTATCCAGGGAAAAATAACATATTTGCTGATGAAGCCATAAGAGTTGGAGTAATACTTGCCCAACAAAAGATCCAGTTGATTTATGGAGGCGGTAGTACGGGTTTAATGGGAGCAGTCGCTACAGCAGCAAACGCCGGAGGAAGTCCAGTTCTAGGAATCGTGCCAAAACTATTCACAAATTTTTGTGGACCTACCTTGGGTAAGGAAATACAAGTCTGGAGTATCCCTGAACGGATAACAATCATGTACCATTCTGCCGATGCATTCATTGCTTTACCAGGAGGTCTGGGTACATTGGAAGAAATAGCTTGCGTGGCTTCTTGGTCATCTTTGGTCACAAATAAGAAACCCATTGGTTTGCTTAATATTAATGGTTATTTTAGTAATTTGCTTTCATATTTAGATAATGCTGTGGAAAATGGATTCATGTTTTCAGAGGCAAGGAGAACCATAATTTCTGCTACAACCATTGAAGATTTACTCAAAAAGCTCCAAGCTTATGAGTATTTATCTGCTACGGTTGTTTCGCAAACGCTCGGAAAAAGAAAAAGAGATATGGGCGAGCAAGGAGTGGATTGCACTTTGTCTTTGTGACATTATCTAACATTTTGTTTGTTGTGTCTCAGTTATAATAAGTGGTTAGCAACCTCTGCAGGTGATGCACCCAAAAGAGTGTATCTTATTTAACCTTGCACTAAAAAGATCAATTGTAAGTATAGTAGTTAGCAAGGGTCGAGTCCTCAGTGATTGGGTTTTAGTTTATAAGTTGATAGTTTAAAACTTAAATTCAAGAACAATAAAAGAAAAGGGTTTTTTTGAAGATAGATTTAAACTAAAGTAAATAATAAGAATAAGATGCAAGGCGGTATAACCAGCCAATAAGAATAAGATGCAAGGCGGTATAACCAGCCAATAAAAATATATATACTAAGCAAGGCGGTATAACCAGCCAATAAAAATATATATACTAAATTAGGCGGTATAACCAGCCAATAAAAATAAATATACTTTTAAAAATAAGCAAACTAGAAAAGTAAGAAAACAAGTAAGAAGAATCAAAAATGAAAAATATGGTTAAGGTTTCATTCTCCACCACTAGACATCATTAAGAATCAATTTTGAGATCTATAAATATCAACCAACTATCAAAGTTAACAACCGTAGATAACAACAAGCTCTGTTATCCCAATCTTTCCTTAGTTTGTCGTTAAATAGAACAAGCTCTCTATTTAATCTCTAACCATCAAACAACCTAGAATAAGCTCTCTAGATTCAATTTAATGGCAGCTTTATGATGAGAAAGATAGGTTGATCTAAGCAACAAACACATAAGCTCGGATTGTTCAACTTAGGTTATGTTCCACTTTGCAATTATTGAAAACTTGACCATAATCATTAATCACAAATTGCCACTTATGAATAGGAAATCAAGACAATTACACGGATCAAGACTCCTAAACTAGCAATAGATAATTATCAAGATCTATCTAGTTGTACACCTAAACAAATCAAGACAACATCATGAACAATTCTTGTCGAAGAACATAAGCAACTTTGATAGAAAATTAATGATAGATAGAATCTGAAAATCAATCACAAAACATGTCTAGGGCTTTGAAATCACCCTTAATGATAACTCGTATAATTATATAGTTTTTAGTTATGTTTTATTAATGTTTTGTGTCAAATACGAGTTATTATTGTTTAGTCTAATTGTGTTTATGATCTTTTATATTTTTATGTATTTTGGTGTTTTTCACAAGTTTCTTTGAGTGATTTCAGATTACTAGAATTAAGGGCAAATCCAGTTCAGTTTCAGTTCCGACACCTTTTGCCATATCAGCTATATCTCGAGTTTCACTGAAGCAATAAGGCTGAAATTTGTAGCCATGCAAAGCTAAGAGGCATATCTATCTTTTTCATGTTTTACACTTCTTAAAACGGAGTCGTTTTCCCTAGCGAAATCGACCATCAAGTTGGCTGATGTGCAATGACGTCTGTGCTGACATGTTTTCGTATTATGCCCGTATCTTCTTATCCACATCAGCAAATGAGCTGATTCCAACGGCTATGGTTCCGTAACTGATAGGGGAACCTTTGTCTAGAAGACCATGTGATCAGATCAGGCCTCCAATATTGAATAAATCGACCATCAAGGTGGCTGATGTGTAATGACATCTGTGCTGACATGTTTTCGTATTTTGCCCATATCTGCTTAACCACATCAGCAAATGAGCTGATTCCAACGGCTATGGTTCCGTAACTGATAGGGGAACCTTTTTCTCGAAGACCATGTGATCAGATCAGGCCTCCAATATTGACGAAATCGACCATCAAGTTGGCTGATCAAAATCGTCATATACCTACCTTTGAAATTTGTAAAGCTTGTCTCTTGTCATTTAGCCCTCCAAAATGTGTATAAATAGAGGGCCTTGGATGATTGTAAGGAATCATATTGTACATTGGTAGGATATTAGCCATTGTAATAAAATTCTCTAAGTTTTCTTCTTCTTTCTTTTCTCTAGTTTTCTTTTTCTTTAGAAAGGGCAAGAGGTTGGATAATTAATATTCTTCTTCTTCTTCTTTCTTTCTTTTATTTTCTTCTTAGATTCTATTTAATTTTATGTTTATAATGCCTATGCTAGGCTAAACTTCTATTTGGTTAAGGGTGATTTCAAAGCCCTAGACATGTTTTGTGATTGATTTTCAGATTCTATCTATCATTAATTTTCTATCAAAGTTGCTTATGTTCTTCTACAAGAATTGTTCATGATGTTGTCTTGATTTGTTTAGGTGTACAACTAGATAGATCTTGATAATTATCTATTGCTAGTTTAGGAGTCTTGATCCGTGTAATTGTCTTGATTTCCTATTCATAAGTGGCAATTTGTGATTAATGATTATGGTCAAGTTTTCAATAATTGCAAAGTGGAACATAACCTAAGTTGAACAATCCGAGCTTATGTGTTTGTTGCTTAGATCAACCTATCTTTCTCATCATAAAGCTGCCATTAAATTGAATCTAGAGAGCTTATTCTAGGTTGTTTGATGGTTAGAGATTAAATAGAGAGCTTGTTCTATTTAACGACAAACTAAGGAAAGATTGGGATAACAGAGCTTGTTGTTATCTACGGTTGTTAACTTTGATAGTTGGTTGATATTGATAGATCTGAAATTGATTCTTAATGATGTCTAGTGGTGGAGAATGAAACCTTAACCATATTTTTCATATTTGATTCTTCTTACTTATTTGTTTTCTTACTTTTAGTTTGCTTATTTTTTATATTTATTTTTATTGGCTGGTTATACCGCCTAATTTGTATATTAACTTTGTTTTATTTTTATTGGCTGGTTATACCGCCTAATTTAGTATATATATTTTTATTGGCTGGTTATACCGCCTAATTTAGTATATATATTTTTATTGGCTGGTTATACCGCCTTGCATCTTATTCTTATTATTTACTTTAGTTTAAATCTGGCTTCAAAAACCCCTTTTCTTTTATTGTTCTTGAATTTAAGTTTTAAACTATTAACTTATAAACTAAAACCCAATCCCTGAGGACTCGACCCTTGCTAACTACTATACTTACAATTTATCTTTTTAGTGCAAGGTTAAATAAGATACACTCTTTTGGGTGCATCAAATTTTTGGCGCCGTTGCCGGGGATTGTTTTCTTTAGTTTATTTGTTACTTGGTTTATTCTTATTTTCAGTTCTAATGAGTTTTATTTTCTTGTACATACAAGTTTTTCTTATCAAATTTTGAAAAAAAAAAAAAAAAAAAAAGAAAAACGATGGAATTGAGCAATCTAACACTTGAAGAGTTGGTGGCATACATGAACATGGAAAATCAACAAGCCAATCTCACCTACCCAGTTCAACAATTGGCCATGGGAGGATGTCAAGGCCATCAAGTGTTCCAAGACCAACAGTATGATCATTACTCAAACACTTACCATGAGGGATGGTGGGATCATACTAATTATGGCTGCTCGAAAAATTACCAAGAAGTAGATCCTTATGCCAATTACACTCATCCATCTAGCTTCAATCAATCATGGTCTCAAGAACCAGATCTTTTTCAACCACCACATATGACTCAAAACTCAGGTACTTCTTTAGAAGATCTTGTCGATTCTCTTGTTACTAATACTTTGCAATTTCAACAGGAAACAAGGGCAAGCATCCGGAGTTTGGAAAGGCAAATGAGCCTATTGGCTAGTAGTATGGTGGTATGGGTAGCACAAAGATCTGAAGAACTCTCTGCCCAAACGATGATTAACCCAAAGGAGAATGCTACTATTGTGACCTTGAGGAATGAGGAACAAGATGAGGATGAGACAAAATTAGAGATGAATTCTATTCTTGAGGATAATGAAGCCAATGATCCAAATAAGAGTATTTCGGCACCGGAGGTAACGTTTAAGATTCCAATTTTTGCTAATGTTTCTTCTCCACCTTTTCCTAGTAGATTCGCAAAGTTCAAGGAGGAGGAACATGAACAAGACATCCTGGAAACCTTAAACAGTTTATTTGTGGATGCCATTCAACAAGTACCAAAAGATGCACCATTCCTCGATGAGATATGCACCACCAAGGATGATGGAATAATACTTGTAATGGAGAATGCATCCACTGTTGTGCAAAGAAAGCTTCCTCTCAAACGCATAAATTTGGGAAATTTCATGCATGAGCCTGACAAGCCTAAAAAGCCAAGAAGGGGTGTTGGTTAGATTCAAAACACTAACTCAAGTGTTAATTGGGAAGGCAGCCCAATTAAAGATGAAATTGCCAACCTTCCATATTCAGATTTGCTTTCTCTTTCTTTTCCTTTTATTATTTTTATTGTTTTTATTTTATTTCTTATGTTTCTTTGTTAATTGTGTTTACTGCTTTTAAGTTCATTTAGGCTGCATAAGTTTCTTTTGTTTAATAGTTCTTTTCTCTTACATATAATTCTTGCATTGGGGGATAATAGCATTACATTAATGACAATGTAAGAATTATGTGTGGGGGGGGGGAGAATTTAGGATTTTATTTAGAGTGTTTTGTTTTTGAGTCTTTTTATGTTGTTTTTCTTTCTGATCCTTGTTTTGAAAAACACTAGATGTAAATATAATTTTTTTTTTTTAACCCCGGTTAAATGGCGGATAACGGTACTCCGTGATTATTTAAATCGGTTCTATCAGCTACCCACAAAACTGATATTGTATATAAATTTCTCTTTCAATTTCTCTTTCATTTTTTTTTCAGGATGGATGATATTCTCACAAGATTGCAGAAACGATTTCCTCCTTTTCCTCGAAATATTTTACTGAAGCTTTACCAAGTTCGATTTGAAAGATTAAGAATGCTTATGCACAAAGGGATTCCTGGAGACATACGTTGGATAATTGAAGCCAAGGTACGTGAAGATGAATATCTTCCTATTTTGCATTTACCAGGTACAGGTAGAAGCACTTTTGCAAAGAAGCGACGAGCAAAGCGCATGAGTTCAAATTGCCACAAATGTGCACGATGGACGTGTAACGGTAAATGTCGTTCTATTGGGATTCCGTCCTCTAATCGAGATGATAAAATTGAATTCATTAAGGATGGACTGAGTAAGGAGAATTTGGGTAATATCCAACTTTCTCTTGAGACGCATCCTAGTGGAGACGTACAAAGAGAAATTCTTGATTTATGGCCGCAATTCCAAAGGGAATGGCAACATCTTGGGAATCTGATGTTAAAAGACCCTGTTTGCCAGTTTGTAAGAAAACTGGATGGGAAGCATATCCTCGACTCATAGAAGGCGTTTAAGCCGTTTCTGGACGTAAAACCAGAGGAAGATGTGAGCCACAATCACAACTACAATAAATGACTTCTCAGCTTTTGGTTTGATTTGCAATAACTTTATTTTGGTTTAATTTACGTGTTGTTCGATTTGTGTAACTATTCTCGTTTTTTTTATTTGTCTTTTACGGTTGATTTTTTCTTCTCTTTTTGATTTTCTTCCTGAAATCACGCAAAAATCTTTTGTTAGGTTAACATTTTCTTCTGACAGGTCAGATACACTTTCGGCGACATTATTACTCTTGTCTGATTCACTACTCAGTCCTCTATATATTACACCATGTACTCATTCTCTTTCAGGCACTCGAAAAAAAAAATGGAAAGTACTTCATCCCAGCGAATTAAAAAAATTTGTGTCTTTGGAGGTGCTTATCCAGGAAAAAATAACATATTCGCTGATGAAGCCATAAGAGTTGGAGTAATACTTGCCCAACAAAAGATCCACTTGATTTATGGAGGCGGTAGTACGGGTTTAATGGGAGCAGTCGCTACAGCAGCACACGCCGGAGGAAGTCCAGTTCTAGGAATCGTGCCAAAACTATTCACAAGTTTTTGTGGACCTACCGTGGGTAAGGAAATACAAGTCTGGAGTGTCCCTGAACGGATAACAATCATGTACCATTCTGCCGATGCATTCATTGCTTTACCAGGAGGTCTGGGTACATTGGAAGAAATAGCTTGCGTGGCTTCTTGGTCATCTTTGGTCACAAATAAGAAACCCATTGGTTTGCTTAATATTAATGGTTATTTTAATAATTTGCTTTTATATTTAGATAATGCTGTGGATAATGGATTCATGTTTTCAGAGGCAAGGAGAACCATAATTTCTGCTACAACCATTGAAGATTTACTTAAAAAGCTCCAAGCTTATGAGTGTTTATCTGCTACGGTTGTTTCGCAAACGCTCGGAAAAAGAAAAAGAGATATGGACGAGCAAGGAGTGGATTGCACTTTGTCTTTGTGACATTATCTAACATTTTGCTTGTTGTGTCTTAGTTATAATAAGTGGTTAGCAACCTCTGCAGGTAATATCTCCTAAATTCTACCTTTAAAATTTGACATTGGGGACAATGTCATATTTTAGTAGGGGGTAAGGGACATATTTTGCTAAATTAAAAAAAAAAAAAAAAAAAAAAATTTAAGAAGTATTCATTCTGAACAAGGTCTGAGTAAGGGAGACTTGAGACATACCTTGTCAGTTTGATTTCTTCTTTTCAAAAAAAAAAAAAAAAAAAAAAAAAAAGTTTGTTGTGTTTTAAGCAATTTAGAAGTATTCATTCTGAACAAGGTCTGAGTAAGGGAGACTTGAGACACACCTTGTCAGTTTGATTTTAATCTTTTTATGTTTACTTGTTAATTTTTGTTTAGTATTTTAAGATTATTTAGGTTGCATGAGTTTGTTTTGTTTTGAGTCTTAGCTGTTCCTATTCTTATGTTATTAGTTCTTTTCTCTTACACATGATTCTTTCATTTGGGTTAATAGACTTACATTGAGGACAATGTAAGAATTAAGTGTGGGGGGAATGATTTAGGATTTCTTTTATTTTTGTCTACTATTTTTTTTTATGAGTCTTTATTATAATTTTTAGTGTGTTTTAGTTCCTTTTTAATACAATGATGAGATATGAATTGCATAAGTCTAAAACAGAGTTATTAGTGAGAAGATTTTCATGAGAATTGAGCTTGATATCATTTTTTTTTATGAGCCAATGTTAATATGATATGTTGATTGAGAAAGAAGCATGTTTAGACTTAATCTGACTTGTATAATCATCCTTGTGAGTTTTTGAGCCTATAATGATTGATGCATTATACAAATCAATCTAATTTCTTTCTTGAGTGCTCTTATGATTACAGGATTCTCTAGAACTTGCTTTAAACCGTTTGAGACTATATTGATACATGTGACAACATGAATATGATAGAGGCATTAGGATTTTTAGCCAGAGCCAAACAGCCATCCCTTATTGATGTTCCAAGAGAACACACCCTTAGTGAACCAATTTGAGCCTACATTGAATAAGCTATCTCTTTGGTAACCATAACTTGTCCCTAACCTAAATATACTTATATCTTTACCTTTGTTCCAAAGATGAATTAGCATGTTTTGAGACAAGTTGCAAAGACAAGGGATATTTTTAGTTAAAAATTTGGGTTAGAAACAAGAAATAAGTGTGGGGGGGAAAGAAAAGAAAAGTCAAAAAAAAAAAAAAAAAAAAAAAAAAAAGAAATGGAATACTGGCAAATACATTCAAAAAAAAAATATGAATCATCTCTTGAATTTTGGGAAAAAGAAAAAGATGTTACAAAGTTGTTCAGAATGAAGAAAAGGCCCAACATAAATATCCGGCCTAGGTGACTATGTACTTGTAAAGAGTTTTGAGAAGTTTCTTTGTATGATCGTTTTATGTCTCTAAACTTTATGAACTCTTTGGAACCTTTGTGATATCTTTATCTTTTTGTTCTTCAACCACATTACAAACCCCTTGGCCCCATTACAACCTTGATTAAAGACCTCTTGATTCATGAAGTTGTATGATCTAAATAGTGGAGAATAGGTGGACAAGCAAGAATATGGTACAACTGTTTTCATGAGATTGATTGAGTGTAAACACTTCACCACTACTTTAAAGAGTGAAAATCATGAGGGTATCCCATGTGAGAAGTTGAGATTAAATTTGAACATGCAATATTTTGATTGAGATATGTTATGCTAATATTGGCTTAACTCAAACAATTTACATTCAAGCATGATTTTTTGTGAAATTCTTTAAGCTATTGATTAGTTTATAAGACTTGTTCAAATATTGTATCTAATTTGTATTGAAAGGATTAGGAGTAAATATTTTTAGTATATGCAGTTTATTTATATTTTAGTTTTTCAATGTTTGTGGGTATCGTTCTAGTAAACCCTCACGAGACTAAACTCGTCCACTAGGGACACCTAGGGGTTTAAAGGCTTGTGTCACATGCTAAGTGCCACCGTGATTTCCTACGAAAATGGATTAGATTTTCTTATTTTATTTTTATTGAGTCGTTGCTAGGGACTAGCAACAATCTAAGTGTGGGGGTGTGATAACTCGTATAATTATATAGTTTTTAGTTATGTTTTATTAATGTTTTGTGTCAAATACGAGTTATTATTGTTTAGTCTAATTGTGTTTATGATCTTTTATATTTTTATGTATTTTGGTGTTTTTCACAAGTTTCTTTGAGTGATTTCAGATTACTAGAATTAAGGGCAAATCCAGTTCAGTTTCAGTTCCGACACCTTTTGCCATATCAGCTATATCTCGAGTTTCACTGAAGCAATAAGGCTGAAATTTGTAGCCATGCAAAGCTAAGAGGCATATCTATCTTTTTCATGTTTTACACTTCTTAAAACGGAGTCGTTTTCCCTAGCGAAATCGACCATCAAGTTGGCTGATGTGCAATGACGTCTGTGCTGACATGTTTTCGTATTATGCCCGTATCTTCTTATCCACATCAGCAAATGAGCTGATTTCAACGGCTATGGTTCCGTAACTGATAGGGGAACCTTTGTCTAGAAGACCATGTGATCAGATCAGGCCTCCAATATTGAATAAATCGACCATCAAGGTGGCTGATGTGTAATGACATCTGTGCTGACATGTTTTCGTATTTTGCCCATATCTGCTTAACCACATCAGCAAATGAGCTGATTCCAACGGCTATGGTTCCGTAACTGATAGGGGAACCTTTTTCTAGAAGACCATGTGATCAGATCAGGCCTCCAATATTGACGAAATCGACCATCAAGTTGGCTGATCAAAATCGTCATATACCTACCTTTGAAATTTGTAAAGCTTGTCTCTTGTCATTTAGCCCTCCAAAATGTGTATAAATAGAGGGCCTTGGATGATTGTAAGGAATCATATTGTACATTGGTAGGATATTAGCCATTGTAATAAAATTCTTTAAGTTTTCTTCTTCTTTCTTTTCTCTAGTTTTCTTTTTCTTTAGAAAGGGCAAGAGGTTGGATAATTAATATTCTTCTTCTTCTTCTTTCTTTCTTTTATTTTCTTCTTAGATTCTATTTAATTTTATGTTTATAATGCCTATGCTAGGCTAAACTTCTATTTGGTTAAGGGTGATTTCAAAGCCCTAGACATGTTTTGTGATTGATTTTCAGATTCTATCTATCATTAATTTTCTATCAAAGTTGCTTATGTTCTTCTACAAGAATTGTTCATGATGTTGTCTTGATTTGTTTAGGTGTACAACTAGATAG
The DNA here is from genome assembly GCA_030761205.1 of Fremontodendron californicum. Lineage (NCBI taxonomy): Eukaryota > Viridiplantae > Streptophyta > Magnoliopsida > Malvales > Malvaceae > Fremontodendron > Fremontodendron californicum. Next base: position 16,331,578 of record JAULJL010000010.1, on the reverse strand, counting down.
ATCTTGATAATTATCTATTGCTAGTTTAGGAGTCTTGATCCGTGTAATTGTCTTGATTTCCTATTCATAAGTGGCAATTTGTGATTAATGATTATGGTCAAGTTTTCAATAATTGCAAAGTGGAACATAACCTAAGTTGAACAATCCGAGCTTATGTGTTTGTTGCTTAGATCAACCTATCTTTCTCATCATAAAGCTGCCATTAAATTGAATCTAGAGAGCTTATTCTAGGTTGTTTGATGGTTAGAGATTAAATAGAGAGCTTGTTCTATTTAACGACAAACTAAGGAAAGATTGGGATAACAGAGCTTGTTGTTATCTACGGTTGTTAACTTTGATAGTTGGTTGATATTGATAGATCTGAAATTGATTCTTAATGATGTCTAGTGGTGGAGAATGAAACCTTAACCATATTTTTCATATTTGATTCTTCTTACTTATTTGTTTTCTTACTTTTAGTTTGCTTATTTTTTATATTTATTTTTATTGGCTGGTTATACCGCCTAATTTGTATATTAACTTTGTTTTATTTTTATTGGCTGGTTATACCGCCTAATTTAGTATATATATTTTTATTGGCTGGTTATACCGCCTAATTTAGTATATATATTTTTATTGGCTGGTTATACCGCCTTGCATCTTATTCTTATTATTTACTTTAGTTTAAATCTGGCTTCAAAAACCCCTTTTCTTTTATTGTTCTTGAATTTAAGTTTTAAACTATTAACTTATAAACTAAAACCCAATCCCTGAGGACTCGACCCTTGCTAACTACTATACTTACAATTTATCTTTTTAGTGCAAGGTTAAATAAGATACACTCTTTTGGGTGCATCACTTAACCAAATAGAAGTTTAGCCTAGCATAGGCATTATAAACATAAAATTAAATAGAATCTAAGAAGAAAATAAAAGAAACAAAAGAAGAAGAAGAAGAATATTAATTATCCAACCTCTTGCTCTTTCTAAAGAAAAAGAAAACTAGAGAAAAGAAAGAAGAAGAAAACTTAGAGAATTTTGTTAAAATGGCTAATATCCTACCAATCTCCAATATGATCCCTTACAATCATCCAAGGCCCTCTATTTATACACATTTTGGAGGGCTAAATGACAAGAGACAAGCTTTACAAATTTCAAAGGTAGGTATATGACGATTTTGATCAGCCAACTTGATGGTCGATTTCGTCAATATTGGAGGCCTGATCTGATCACATGGTCTTCTAGACAAAGGTTCCCCTATCAGTTACGGAACCATAGCCGTTGGAATCAGCTCATTTGCTGATGTGGTTAAGCAGATATGGGCAAAATACGAAAACATGTCAGCACAGACGTCATTGCACATCAGCCACCTTGATGGTCGATTTCTTCAATATTGGATGCCTGATCTGATCACATGGTCTTCTAGACAAAGGTTACCCTATCAGTTACGGAACCATAGCCGTTGGAATCAGCTCATTTTCTGATGTGGATAAGAAGATATGGGCATAATACGAAAACATGTCAGCACAGACGTCATTGCACATCAGCCAACTTGATGGTCGATTTTGCTAGGGAAAACGACTCCGTTTTAAGAAGTGTAAAACATGAAAAAGATAGATATGCCTCTTAGCTTTGCATGGCTACAAATTTCAGCCTTATTGCTTCAGTGAAACTCGAGATATAGCTGATATGGTAAACGGTGTCGGAACTGAAACTGAACTGGATTTGCCCTTAATTCTAGTAATCTGAAATCACTCAAAGAAACTTGTGAAAAACACCAAAATACATAAAAATATAAAAGATCATAAACACAATTAGACTAAACAATAATAACTCGTATTTGACACAAAACATTAATAAAACATAACTAAAAACTATATAATTATACGAGTTATCACACCCCCACACTTAGATTGTTGCTAGTCCCTAGCAACGACTCAATAAAAATAAAATAAGAAAATCTAATCTAATCCATTTTCGTAGGAAATCACGGTGGCACTTAGCATGTGACACAAGCCTTTAAACCCCTAGGTGTCCCTAGTGGACGAGTTTAGTCTCGTGAGGGTTTACTAGAACGATACCCACAAACATTGAAAAACTAAAATATAAATAAACTGCATATACTAAAAATATTTACTCCTAATCCTTTCAATACAAATTAGATACAATATTTGAACAAGTCTTATAAACTAATCAATAGCTTAAAGAATTTCACAAAAAATCATGCTTGAATGTAAATTGTTTGAGTTAAGCCAATATTAGCATAACATATCTCAATCAAAATATTGCATGTTCAAATTTAATCTCAACTTCTCACATGGGATACCCTCATGATTTTCACTCTTTAAAGTAGTGGTGAAGTGTTTACACTCAATCAATCTCATGAAAACAGTTCTACCATATTCTTGCTTGTCCACCTATTCTCCACTATTTAGATCATACAACTTCATGAATCAAGAGGTCTTTAATCAAGGTTGTAATGGGGCCAAGGGGTTTGTAATGTGGTTGAAGAACAAAAGGATAAAGATATCACAAAGGTTCCAAAGAGTTCATAAAGTTTAGAGACATAAAAAGATCATACAAAGAAACTTCTCAAAACTCTTTACAAGTACATAGTCACCTAGGCCGGATATTTATGTTGGGCCTTTTCTTCATTCTAAACGACTTTGTAGCATCTTTTTCTTTTTCCACAAATTTAAGAGATGATTCATATTTTTTTTTTTTACATAGGAATGTATTTGCCAGTATTTCATTTCTTTTTCTCTTGACTTTTCTTTTCTTTCCCCCCCACACTTATTTCTTGTTTCTAACCCAAATTTTTAACTAAAAATATCCCTTGTCTTTGCAACTTGTCTCAAAACAAGCTAATTCATCTTTGGAACAAAGGTAAAGATATAAGTATATTTAGGTTAGGGACAAGTTATGGTTACCAAAGAGATAGCTTATTCAATGTAGGCTCAAATTGGTTCACTAAGGGTGTGTTCTCTTGGGACATCAATAAGGGATGGCTGTTTGGCTCTGGCTAAAAATCCTAATGCCTCTATCATATTCATGTTGTCACATGTATCAATATAGTCTCAAACGGTTTAAAGCAAGTTCTAGAGAATCCTGTAATCATAAGAGCACTCAAGAAAGAAATTAGATTGATTTGTATAATGCATCAATCATTATAGGCTCAAAAACTCACAAGGATGATTATACAAGTCAGATTAAGTCTAAACATGCTTCTTTCTCAATCAACATATTATATTAACATTGGCTCATAAAAAGGTTGACAGCAAGCTCAATTCTCATGAAAATCTTCTCACTAATAACCAGTTTAGACCTATGCAATTCATATCTCATCATTATATTAAAAAGGAACTAAAACACACTAAAAATAATAATAATAATAAAGACTCATAAAAAAAAAATAGTAGACAAAAATAAAAGAAATCCTAAATCATTCCCCCCACACTTAATTCTTACATTGTCCTCAATGTAAGTCTATTAACACAAATGAAAGAATCATGTGTAAGAGAAAATAACTAATAACATAAGAATAGGAACAACTAAGACTCAAAACAAAACAAACTCATGCAACCTAAATAATCCTAAAATACTAAACAAAAATTAACAAGTAAACATAAAAAGATTAAAATCAAACTGACAATGTATTTCTCAAGTCTCCCTTAATCAGACCTTGTTCAGAATGAATACTTCTAAATTGCTTAAAACACAACAAACTCTTTTTTTTTTTTTTTTTTTTTTTTTTGAAAAGAAGAAATCAAACTGACAAGGTATGTCTCAAGTCTCCCTTACTCAGACCTTGTTCAGAATGAATACTTCTTAAATTTTTTTTTTTTTTATTAGCAAAATATGTCCCTTACCCCCTACTAAAATATGACATTGTCCCCAATGTCAAATTTTAAAGGTAGAATTTAGGAGATATTACCTGCAGAGGTTGCTAACCACTTATTATAACTGAGACACAACAAGCAAAATGTTAGATAATGTCACAAAGACAAAGTGCAATCCACTCCTTGCTCGTCCATATCTCTTTTTCTTTTTCCGAGCGTTTGCGAAACAACCGTAGCAGATAAACACTCATAAGCTTGGAGCTTTTTAAGTAAATCTTCAATGGTTGTAGCAGAAATTATGGTTCTCCTTGCCTCTGAAAACATGAATCCATTATCCACAGCATTATCTAAATATAAAAGCAAATTACTAAAATAACCATTAATATTAAGCAAACCAATGGGTTTCTTATTTGTGACCAAAGATGACCAAGAAGCCACGCAAGCTATTTCTTCCAATGTACCCAGACCTCCTGGTAAAGCAATGAATGCATCGGCAGAATGGTACATGATTGTTATCCGTTCAGGGACACTCCAGACTTGTATTTCCTTACCCATGGTAGGTCCACAAAAACTTGTGAATAGTTTTGGCACGATTCCTAGAACTGGACTTCCTCCGGCGTGTGCTGTTGTAGCGACTGCTCCCATTAAACCCGTACTACCGCCTCCATAAATCAAGTGGATCTTTTGTTGGGCAAGTATTACTCCAACTCTTATGGCTTCATCAGCGAATATGTTATTTTTCCCTGGATAAGCACCTCCAAAGACACAAATTTTTTTAATGCGCTGGGATGAAGTACTTTCCATTTTTTTTTTTCGAGTGCCTGAAAGAGAATGAGTACATGGTGTAATATATGGAGGACTGAGTAGTGAATCAGACAAGAGTAATAATGTCGCCGAAAGTGTATCTGACCTGTCAGAAGAAAATGTTAACCTAACAAAAGATTTTTGCGTGATTTCAGGAAGAAAATCAAAAAGAGAAGAAAAAATCAACCGTAAAAGACAAAAAAAAAAAAACGAGAATAATTACACAAATCGAACAACACGTAAATTAAAACAAAATAAAGTTATTGCAAATCAAACCAAAAGCTGAGAAGTCATTTATTGTAGTTGTGATTGTGGCTCACATCTTCCTCTGGTTTTACGTCCAGAAACGGCTTAAACGCCTTCTATGAGTCGAGGATATGCTTCCCATCCAGTTTTCTTACAAGCTGGCAAACAGGGTCTTTTAACATCAGATTCCCAAGATGTTGCCATTCCCTTTGGAATTGCGGCCATAAATCAAGAATTTCTCTTTGTACGTCTCCACTAGGATGCGTCTCAAGAGAAAGTTGGATATTACCCAAATTCTCCTTACTCAGTCCATCCTTAATGAATTCAATTTTATCATCTCGATTAGAGGACGGAATCCCAATAGAACGACATTTACCGTTACACGTCCATCGTGCACATTTGTGGCAATTTGAACTCATGCGCTTTGCTCGTCGCTTCTTTGCAAAAGTGCTTCTACCTGTACCTGGTAAATGCAAAACAGGAAGATATTCATCTTCACGTACCTTGGCTTCAATTATCCAACGTATGTCGTCAGGAATCCCTTTGTGCATAAGCATTCTTAATCTTTCAAGTCGAACTTGGTAAAGCTTCAGTAAAATATTTCGAGGAAAAGGAGGAAATCGTTTCTGCAATCTTGTGAGAATATCATCCATCCTGAAAAAAAATGAAAAAAATGAAAGAGAAATTGGAAGAGAAATTTATATACAATATCAGTTTTGTGGGTAGCTGATGGAACCGATTTAAATAATCACGGAGTACCGTTATCCGCCATTTAACCGGGGTTAAAAAAAATAAATTAAAAATTATATTTACATCTTTGTAAGAGAAAAGAACTATTAAACAAAAGAAAAGAAAAACAATAAAAGATAGAATGATGGAGAGTAAGGAATATGCAAATCTGATATAATAGATGCTCTCCATCCTTTTGGGTTGCCTCCCAAGAAGCGCTTGGTTTATTGTCCTCAGCCTAACTTAGACCCATGCCATTATTATTCAACATACTTTGGCTCAAAAAGTGGAAACTCCTCCACATATTGTATTGGAAAGTTCTCATAGTAAGGCTTCAATCTATGACCATTCACTTTGAATGTCTTATCTGTTTTTGGGCTTTGGATTTCAACTGCACCATGAGTAAATACATTAGTAATAACAAAAGGTCCAACCCAACGAGAACGTAACTTACCTAGATATAACTTAAGGCGTGAATGGAAGAGAAGAACTTTTTGTCCAACAACAAATTCTTTTCTTGATATCATCTTGTCATGGAATGCCTTAGTCTTTTCCTTGTAAATCCTAGAATTCTGATAGGCATCATTCCTTATCTCCTCTAATTCTTGTAGGTCAAGTTTTCTTTTCTTTCCTATCTCATCCATCTCCATGTTGCATTGTTTGATAGCCCAATATGATTTATGTTCCAATTCAACCGGAAGATGACAAGGCTTACCATAAACAAGTCGATAAGGAGACATACCAATGGGTGTCTTATATGCTGTCCTATAAGCCCAAAGTGCATCATCAAGTCGTGAACTCCAATCCTTCCTATTTGGATTAACTGTCTTTTCAAGGATGGACTTAACTTCTCGGTTTGACACTTCAGCTTGCCCACTAGTTTGAGGATGATATGAGGTGGAGACCTTGTGTGTGATGTTATACTTCCTCAAAAGTGCTTCCATAGTCCTATTGCAAAAGTGAGTACCTCTATCGCTGATTATGGCCTTTGGCGTTCCAAACCTAGCAAAGATGTTAGTCTTGACAAAATCTGAAACAACTTTAGAGTCATTAGTCCTAGTGGATTTTGCTTCCACCCACTTTGAAACATAATCAACGGCAAGTAAAATATAAAGATTACCAAAAGAAGGAGGAAAAGGTCCCATGAAATCCATGCCCCATACATCAAAAATTTCAACAATAAGTATTGGAGTTTGAGGCATTTGATTTCTAGCACCTAAGTTACCAGTTCTTTGGCAACGATCACATGACTTGCAAAAGAGGTATGCATCTTTGAATATGGTAGGCCAATAAAATCCAGAATCAAGAACTTTCATGGCTGTTCTTTTGGATCCAAAGTGTCCTCCACATGCATAAGAGTGACAAAAGGTGAGAATAGATTGAAATTCAGTTTCGAGTACACACCTTCTTATAATCTGATCGGAGCAATGCTTCCAAAGGTAAGGATCATCCCATATGTAGTATTTGGCATCACTCTTGATCTTATTTCTTTGAGCTTGTGTCAACTCTTGTGGCAACTTCTTGGTAACTAAGTAATTAACAATATCAGCATACCGAGGAGTTGTTGTTCTTATAAAAAGAAGTTGCTCATCCGAAAAGTTCTCATTCAAGGGTAGTGCATCATCTTCATGAACTAAACGGCTAAGATGGTCCGCAACCAGGTTGTCACTACCTCTCTTATCTTTTATCTCCAAATCAAACTCTTGTAAGAGAAGTATCCATCTAATCAACCTTGGTTTGGCCTCCTTTTTAGTGAGTAAGTACTTAAGGGCTGCATGGTCAGAAAATACAATTACTTTAGTACCAATTAAATAAGATCGAAATTTTTCTAAAGCAAATACAACAGCCAAAAGTTCTTTTTCAGTAGTGGAATAGTTCAATTGAGCATCATTAAGAGTTCTTGAGGCATAATAAATGGCATGTGAGGCTTTGCCAACCCGTTGGCCCAAAACAGCTCCAATGGCATAGTCACTAGCATCACACATGATTTCAAAAGGTACATTCCAATCTGGTGGTTGGATGATAGGAGCTGATGTCAAGAGTCCCTTCAATGTTTCAAACGCCTCTTTGCATTTATCATCAAAGTGGAAAACCACATCTTTTTGTAGTAGCTTGCAAAGAGGTAATGTGATCTTTGAGAAGTCTTTGATAAATCTCCTATAGAAACCTGCATGTCCAAGAAAAGAACGAACCTCTCTCACATTTGTGGGAGGTGGTAAAGAATGCATAATATCTATTTTAGACTTATCAACCTCTATCCCTCTAGAAGAAATAACATGGCCCAAAACTATTCCTTGTTCTACCATAAAGTGACATTTTTCCCAATTCAAAACAAGGTTAGTTTCCATGCATCTTTCAAGTACAAGTGTAAGGTTCTCTAGACATCTATCAAAAGAATCACCATAGACACTAAAATCATCCATAAACACTTCTATGATATTCTCTACATAATCTGAAAATATGCTAACCATACACCTTTGGAATGTAGCTGGTGCATTACAAAGACCAAATGGCATACGCCGGTATGCTAAAGTACCAAATGGACATGTGAATGTTGTTTTCTCTTGGTCCTCCGGAGCAATGGCTATCTGATTATAACCTGAAAAACCATCAAGAAAACAATAATGAGAATGGCCAGCTAACCTTTCAAGCATTTGATCAATAAAAGGTAAAGGAAAGTGGTCTTTGCGAGTTGTGGAATTAAGTTTACGATAATCAATACAAACTCGCCATCCTGTTTGAATCCTAGTAGGAACAAGTTCATTCTCATTATTTGTTACCACCGTTACACCTGATTTCTTTGGAACCACTTGGACTGGGCTCACCCATTTGCTATCCGAGATAGGATAGATCACTCCAACATCTAGGAGCTTCAGTATCTCCTTTTTCACAACCTCCATCATAGGAGGGTTCAATATTCTTTGTGCTTCTCTTGTTGGTTTAGACCCTTCCTCTAACAAAATCCGGTGCATGCACATGGATGGGCTTATTCCCTTGATATCGGCAATTGTCCAACCAATTGCTGTTTTATGCTCTCTAAGCACCCGGATAAGTCGCTCTTCTTGCAAAGGTGTGAGCTCTTTGGCAATGATGACAGGTAGTGTGTCCTTTTCCCCTAAGAACAAATATTTCAAGTGGTTCGGTAGTGGTTTCAACTCTAAAGTTGGTGCCTGCAAAATGGAAGGTAGAAGTTTCTCATTAGATAAAGGCAAATTAATAAATGAAACATCAAACCTTGCATCTTTAGGTTGCAGCGAGTGTAAAGATTCTAGTGCCCCTTCCACATGGTCACTCAAGGCTAGTTTAGCATTCCCCATTCCGAGATGGTTGCTAAGGACTATTTCCACACTATCTTCACCATCTAGCTCATAAGCTTGCTGCACTAGTGAGTCAATTATATCAATATTAAAAACAGAATGCACATCACTAGGATATCTCATGGCCTCAAAAATGTTAAAGCGAATTATTTCACCATCAAATTCCATAGTTAAAGTGCCATCATGTACATCTATTTTAGTTCTTGCTGTTTTCAAGAATGGTCTCCCTAATAGAATAGGTGTGGGATTAGAAGACATCTCATCTTCCATCTCAATAACATAAAAGTCAGCGGGAAAAACCAATTCATTAACCTGTACAAGAACGTCTTCTACAACTCCTCTTGGATAAGTGTTAGAACGGTCAGCAAGTTGTATTATAACACCGGTTTCCTCTAATGGTCCTAGATTCAATGAAGCATAAATTGAATATGGCATGACATTAATAGATGCCCCTAGATCTAGCATAGCACGCTCAAACCTGGTGTTGCCTATCTTACAAGGAATGGTAAACATACCTGGATCCTTGCATTTAGGTGGGAGTTTCTTTTGAAGAACAGCTGACACATTCTCCCCCACACTTACCTTTTCATTCCATTTCAACTTCCGTTTAGATGTGCACAAATCTTTTAGGAACTTGGCATATCTTCGCACTTGCTTGATAGCATCTAGTAAAGGAATGTTCACCTCTACTTTCCGGAAGGTTTCCAAAATTTCCTTCTCTTGCTCCTCCTTCTTGGACTTTGCTAACCTGTTAGGAAAAGGTGGAGGAGTTATATAGGAAGGAAATGATGGTTTAGGAATTGCCTTTTTTAGTGGCTCGTTGGGATGTGAAGAGGATGCCATGGTATTGTTCTCCCCTTGAGCACTATCATTTTGTGGTGCCTCTAGCTGTTTCCCACTTCTTAAATTTATAGCATTGGCATTCTCTCTTGGATTCACTATGGTTTGGGAAGGTAATTTCCCAGAATCCCTTGCTTGCATTTGACTCATGGTTGTTGCCAATTGCCCTATTTGAGTCTCCAAATTTCGAATACTTGTCTTTGTTTCCTGTTGAAATTGAATTGTATTAGTAGAAAGAGCTTTAACAAGATCTTCAAGAGAAGTACCTGAATTTTGGGTGGGTGGTAGTTGTTGTCGGGTTTGGTATGGTTGTTGCACTCTTTGCTGAAAACCCGGTGGCCTGTGGTCAAATGGTGGAGGAATAGTTTGTGATTGGTTCCCTCCATAATTGAAGTTTGGATGATCCCTCCATCCTGGATTGTATGTGTTTGAGTAGGGATCATATTTCCTTGATTGGTTCTGAAATCCACCCATGGCATTCACATGTTCATTGGTATCCTCTTGAAGTGTTGGACACATATCAGTTTGGTGCCCTATGTTTGAACATATGCCACAAGCCTTTATTTGTTGTATTTTACCTACAGCCAATTGTTGAACAAGAGAAGTCAGTTTATCAAATTTTTGTTCAAGGGATGATATACTTACCTCATTAACTCTCTTGGATTGTGGTGGTGGATCTTGTCTCATTGAGAACTGTTGAGAATTGGCTGCCATGTTGGAGATTAATGTTCTAGCAGCCCTGGGAATCTTATCAACTAGAGCTCCCCCACTAGCGGCATCTATCATACTTCTCTCCATGGGCATGAGACCTTCATAGAAGTATTGGATGAGAAGTTGTTCACTTATCTGATGGTGTGGACATGATGCACAAAGTTTCTTGAACCTCTCCCAATATTCATATAAGGACTCTCCGTTGTATTGCCGAATCCCACATATCTCTTTCCTAATGTTGGCAGCCTTAGATGCTGGGAAATACCTTTCCAAGAATGCTTTCTTCAAATCATTCCATGTAGTGATGGTCCCGGATGGTAGATAGTAGAGCCATTCCTTTGCTGAATCAGCTAGAGAGAATGGGAAGGCTCTCAACTTAACTTGCTCTTCCGTGACCCCTGTTGGTCTCATGCTTGAGCAAACTACATGGAATTCCTTGAGGTGCTTATTTGGATCCTCTCCTGCAAAACCATGAAAAGTTGGGAGAAGGTGAATCAAACCAGATTTTAATTCAAAAGTGATAACTCGTATAATTATATAGTTTTTAGTTATGTTTTATTATTGTTTTGTGTCAAATACGAGTTATTATTGTTTAGTCTAATTGTGTTTATGATCTTTTATATTTTTATGTAATTTGGTGTTTTTCACAAGTTTCTTTGAGTGATTTCAGATTACTAGAATTAAGGGCAAATCCAGTTCAGTTCCAGTTCCGACACCTTTTTCCATATCAGCTATATCTGGAGTTTCACTGAAGCAATAAGGCTGAAATTTTAACCGTGCAAAGTTAAGAGGCATATCTATCTTTTTCATGTTTTACACTTCTTGAAACGGAGTCGTTTTCCCTAGCGAAATCAACCATCAAGTTGGCTGATGTGCAATGACGTCTGTCCTGAGCCGTTTTCGCATTTTGAGCATATCGTCCGATACACATCAGCAAATGAGCTGATTCTAACGGCTATGGATCAATAACTGATAGGGTAACATTTGTCTAGAAGACCATGTGATCAGATAAAGCCTCCAATATTGAAGAAATCGACCATCAAGTTGGCTGATGTGCAATGACGTCTGTGCTGACCTGTTTTCGTATTTTGCCCATATCTTCTTCTCCACATCAGAAAATGAGCTGATTCCAACGGCTATGAATCAGTAACTCATAGGGGAACATTTTTCTAGAAGACCATGTGATCAGATCAGGCCTCCAAGATTGACAAAATCGACCATCAAGTTGGCTGATCAAAATGGTCATACAATATGACGAAAATTGTTAGAAAAATGCACCCACCTATTATACCTACCTTTGAAATTTGTAAAGCTTGTCTCTTGTCATTTAGCCCTCCAAAATGTGTATAAATAGAGGGACTTGGATGATTGTAGAGAATCATATTGTACATTGGTAGGATATTAGCCATTGTAATAAAATTCTCTAAGTTTTCTTCTTCTTTCTTTTCTCTAGTTTTCTTTTTCTTTAGAAAGGGCAAGAGGTTGGATAATTAATATTCTTCTTCTTCTTCTTTCTTTCTTTTATTTTCTTCTTAGATTCTATTTAATTTTATGTTTATAATGCCTATGCTAGGCTAAACTTCTATTTGGTTAAGGGTGATTTCAAAGCCCTAGACATGTTTTGTGATTGATTTTCAGATTCTATCTATCATTAATTTTCTATCAAAGTTGCTTATGTTCTTCTACAAGAATTGTTCATGATGTTGTCTTGATTTGTTTAGGTGTACAACTAGATAGATCTTGATAATTATCTATTGCTAGTTTAGGAGTCTTGATCCGTGTAATTGTCTTGATTTCCTATTCATAAGTGGCAATTTGTGATTAATGATTATGGTCAAGTTTTCAATAATTGCAAAGTGGAACATAACCTAAGTTGAACAATCCGAGCTTATGTGTTTGTTGCTTAGATCAACCTATCTTTCTCATCATAAAGCTGCCATTAAATTGAATCTAGAGAGCTTATTCTAGGTTGTTTGATGGTTAGAGATTAAATAGAGAGCTTGTTCTATTTAACGACAAACTAAGGAAAGATTGGGATAACAGAGCTTGTTGTTATCTACGGTTGTTAACTTTGATAGTTGGTTGATATTGATAGATCTGAAATTGATTCTTAATGATGTCTAGTGGTGGAGAATGAAACCTTAACCATATTTTTCATATTTGATTCTTCTTACTTATTTGTTTTCTTACTTTTAGTTTGCTTATTTTTTATATTTATTTTTATTGGCTGGTTATACCGCCTAATTTAGTATATATATTTTTATTGGCTGGTTATACCGCCTAATTTAGTATATATATTTTTATTGGCTGGTTATACCGCCTTGCATCTTATTCTTATTATTTACTTTAGTTTAAATCTGGCTTCAAAAACCCCTTTTCTTTTATTGTTCTTGAATTTAAGTTTTAAACTATTAACTTATAAACTAAAACCCAATCCCTGAGGACTCGACCCTTGCTAACTACTATACTTACAATTTATCTTTTTAGTGCAAGGTTAAATAAGATACACTCTTTTGGGTGCATCAAATTTTTGGCGCCGTTGCCGGGGATTGTTTTCTTTAGTTTATTTGTTTTTTGGTTTATTCTTATTTTCAGTTCTAATGAGTTTTATTTTCTTGTACATACAAGTTTTTCTTATCAAATTTTGAAAAAAAAAAAAAAAAAAAAAAAGAAAAACGATGGAATTGAGCAATCTAACACTTGAAGAGTTGGTGGCATACATGAACATGGAAAATCAACAAGCCAATCTCACCTACCCAGTTCAACAATTGGCCATGGGAGGATGTCAAGGCCATCAAGTGTTCCAAGACCAACAGTATGATCATTACTCAAACACTTACCATGAGGGATGGTGGGATCATACTAATTATGGCTGCTCGAAAAATTACCAAGAAGTAGATCCTTATGCCAATTACACTCATCCATCTAGCTTCAATCAATCATGGTCTCAAGAACCAGATCTTTTTCAACCACCACATATGACTCAAAACTCAGGTACTTCTTTAGAAGATCTTGTCGATTCTCTTGTTACTAATACTTTGCAATTTCAACAGGAAACAAGGGCAAGCATCCGGAGTTTGGAAAGGCAAATGAGCCTATTGGCTAGTAGTATGGTGGTATGGGTAGCACAAAGATCTGAAGAACTCTCTGCCCAAACGATGATTAACCCAAAGGAGAATGCTACTATTGTGACCTTGAGGAATGAGGAACAAGATGAGGATGAGACAAAATTAGAGATGAATTCTATTCTTGAGGATAATGAAGCCAATGATCCAAATAAGAGTATTTCGGCACCGGAGGTAACGTTTAAGATTCCAATTTTTGCTAATGTTTCTTCTCCACCTTTTCCTAGTAGATTCGCAAAGTTCAAGGAGGAGGAACATGAACAAGACATCCTGGAAACCTTAAACAGTTTATTTGTGGATGCCATTCAACAAGTACCAAAAGATGCACCATTCCTCGATGAGATATGCACCACCAAGGATGATGGAATAATACTTGTAATGGAGAATGCATCCACTGTTGTGCAAAGAAAGCTTCCTCTCAAACGCATAAATTTGGGAAATTTCATGCATGAGCCTGACAAGCCTAAAAAGCCAAGAAGGGGTGTTGGTTAGATTCAAAACACTAACTCAAGTGTTAATTGGGAAGGCAGCCCAATTAAAGATGAAATTGCCAACCTTCCATATTCAGATTTGCTTTCTCTTTCTTTTCCTTTTATTATTTTTATTGTTTTTATTTTATTTCTTATGTTTCTTTGTTAATTGTGTTTACTGCTTTTAAGTTCATTTAGGCTGCATAAGTTTCTTTTGTTTAATAGTTCTTTTCTCTTACATATAATTCTTGCATTGGGGGATAATAGCATTACATTAATGACAATGTAAGAATTATGTGTGGGGGGGGAGAATTTAGGATTTTATTTAGAGTGTTTTGTTTTTGAGTCTTTTTATGTTGTTTTTCTTTCTGATCCTTGTTTTGAAAAACACTAGATGTAAATATAATTTTTTTTTTTTTAACCCCGGTTAAATGGCGGATAACGGTACTCCGTGATTATTTAAATCGGTTCTATCAGCTACCCACAAAACTGATATTGTATATAAATTTCTCTTTCAATTTCTCTTTCATTTTTTTTTCAGGATGGATGATATTCTCACAAGATTGCAGAAACGATTTCCTCCTTTTCCTCGAAATATTTTACTGAAGCTTTACCAAGTTCGATTTGAAAGATTAAGAATGCTTATGCACAAAGGGATTCCTGGAGACATACGTTGGATAATTGAAGCCAAGGTACGTGAAGATGAATATCTTCCTATTTTGCATTTACCAGGTACAGGTAGAAGCACTTTTGCAAAGAAGCGACGAGCAAAGCGCATGAGTTCAAATTGCCACAAATGTGCACGATGGACGTGTAACAGTAAATGTCGTTCTATTGGGATTCCGTCCTCTAATCGAGATGATAAAATTGAATTCATTAAGGATGGACTGAGTAAGGAGAATTTGGGTAATATCCAACTTTCTCTTGAGACGCATCCTAGTGGAGACGTACAAAGAGAAATTCTTGATTTATGGCCGCAATTCCAAAGGGAATGGCAACATCTTGGGAATCTGATGTTAAAAGACCCTGTTTGCCAGCTTGTAAGAAAACTGGATGGGAAGCATATCCTCGACTCATAGAAGGCGTTTAAGCCGTTTCTGGACGTAAAACCAGAGGAAGATGTGAGCCACAATCACAACTACAATAAATGACTTCTCAGCTTTTGGTTTGATTTGCAATAACTTCATTTTGGTTTAATTTACGTGTTGTTCGATTTGTGTAATTATTCTCGTTTTTTTTTATTTGACTTTTACGGTTGATTTTTTTTTCTTCTCTTTTTGATTTTCTTCCTGAAATCACGCAAAAATCTTTTGTTAGGTTAACATTTTCTTCTGACAGGTCAGATACACTTTCGGCGACATTATTACTCTTGTCTGATTCACTACTCAGTCCTCTATATATTACACCATGTACTCATTCTCTTTCAGGCACTCGACAATTAAAAAAAAAAGGAAAGTACTTCGTCCCAGCGCATTAAAAAAATTTGTGTCTTTGGAGGTGCTTATCCAGGGAAAAATAACATATTCGCTGATGAAGCCATAAGAGTTGGAGTAATACTTGCCCAACAAAAGATCCACTTGATTTATGGAGGCGGTAGTACGGGTTTAATGGGAGCAGTCGCTACAGCAGCACACGCCGGAGGAAGTCCAGTTCTAGGAATCGTGCCAAAACTATTCACAGGTTTTTGTGGACCTACCGTGGGTAAGGAAATACAAGTCTGGAGTATCCCTGAACGGATAACAATCATGTACCATTCTGCCGATGCATTCATTGCTTTACCAGGAGGTCTGGGTACATTGGAAGAAATAGCTTGCGTGGCTTCTTGGTCATCTTTGGTCACAAATAAGAAACCCATTGGTTTGCTTAATATTAATGGTTATTTTAGTAATTTGCTTTCATATTTAGATAATGCTGTGGATAATGGATTCATGTTTTCAGAGGCAAGGAGAACCATAATTTCTGCTACAACCATTGAAGATTTACTCAAAAAGCTCCAAGCTTATGAGTATTTATCTGCTACGGTTGTTTAGCAAACGCTCGGAAAAAGAAAAAGAGATATGGACGAGCAAGGAGTGGATTGCACTTTGTCTTTGTGACATTATCTAACATTTTGTTTGTTGTGTCTCAGTTATAATAAGTGGTTAGCAACCTCTGCAGGTAATATCTCCTAAATCCTACCTTTAAAATTTGACATTGTGGACAATGTCATATTTTAGTATGGGGTAAGGGATATATTTTGCTAATTTAAAAAAAAAATAAAAAATTTTGTTGTGTTTTAAGCCATTTAGAAGTATTCATTCTGAACAAGGTCTGAGTAAGGGAGACTTGAGACATACCTTGTCAGTTTGATTTCTTCTTTTCAAAAAAAAAAAAAAAGTTTGTTGTGTTTTAAGCAATTTAGAAGTATTCATTCTGAACAAGGTCTGAGTAAGGGAGACTTGAGACATATCTTGTCAGTTTGATTTTAATCTTTTTATGTTTACTTGTTAATTTTTGTTTAGTATTTTAGGATTATTTAGGTTGCATGAGTTTGTTTTGTTTTGTTTTGAGTCTAGTTGTTCCTATTCTTATGTTATTAGTTCTTTTCTCTTACACATGATTCTTTCATTTGGGTTAATAGACTTACATTGAGGACAATGTAAGAATTAAGTGTGGGGGGAATGATTTAGGATTTCTTTTATTTTCGTCTACTATTTTTTTTATGAGTCTTTATTATTATTATTTTTAGTGTGTTTTAGTTCCTTTTTAATACAATGATGAGATATGAATTGCATAGGTCTAAACTGGTTACTAGTGAGAAGATTTTCATGAGAATTAAGCTTGATACTAATTTTTATGAGCCAATGTTAATATGATATGTTGATTGAGAAAGAAGCATGTTTAGACTTAAAACTGACTTGTATAATCATCATTGTGAGTTTTTGAGTCTAAAATGATTGATGCATTATACAAATCAATCTAATTTCTTTCTTGAGTGCTCTTATGATTACATGATTCTCTAGAACTTGCTTTAAACCGTTTGAGATTATATTGATACATGTGACAACATGAATATGATAGAGGCATTAGGATTATAACCAGAGCCAAACAGCCATCCCTTATTGATGTTCCAAGAGAACACACCCTTAGTGAACCAATTTGAGCCTACATTGAATAAGCTATCTCTTTGGTAACCATAACTTGTCCCTAACCTAAATATACTTATATCTTTACCTTTGTTCCAAAGATGAATTAGCATGATTTGAGACAAGTTGCAAAGACAAGGGATATTTTTTGGTTAGAAACAAGAAATAAGTGTGGGGGGAAAAGAAAAGAAAAGTCAAGAGAAAAAGAAATGGAATACTGGAAAATACATTCCTATGTAAAAAATATATATATATATATATATATGAATCATCTCTTGAATTTGTGGAAAAAGAAAAAGATGTTACAAAGTTGGTTAGAATGAAGCAAAGGCCCAACATGAATATTCGGCCTAGGTGACTATGTACTTGTAAAGAGTTTTGAGAAGTTTCTTTGTATAATTTTTTTTATGTCTCTAAACTTTATGAACTCTTTGGAACCTTTGTGATATCTTTATCCTTTTGTTCTTCAACCACATTACAAACCCCTTGGCCCCATTACAACCTTGATTAAAGACCTCTTGATTTATGAAGTTGCATGATCTTTTAGTGGAGAATAGGTGGACAAGCAAGCATATGGTAGAAGTGTTTTCATGAGATTGATTTAGTGTAAACACTTTACCACTACTTTAAAGAGTGAAAATCAAGAGAGTATCCCATGTGAGAAGTTGAGATTAAGTTTGAATATGCATTATTTTGATTGAAATATGGTATGTTAATATTGGCTTAACTCAAACTATTTACATTCAAGCAAGATTTTTTGTGAATTTCTTTAAGCTATTGATTAGTTTTTAAGACTTGTCCAATGATTATCTCAAATTTATATTGGAAGGATTAGTTATAATTATTATTTTTAGTTTTTCTTATGTTTTCAATGTTTGTGGGTATCGTCCTAGTAAACCCTCACGAGACTAAACTCGTCCACTAGGGACACCTAGGGGTTTAAAGGCTTGTGTCACATGCTAAGTGCCACCGTGATTTCCTACGAAAGTGGATTAGATTAGATTTTCTTATTTTATTTTTATTTGATTTTGCTCGAGGACTAGCAAAAAGCTAAGTGTGGGGGTGTGATAACTCGTATAATTATATAGTTTTTAGTTATGTTTTATTATTGTTTTGTGTCAAATACGAGTTATTATTGTTTAGTCTAATTGTGTTTATGATCTTTTATATTTTTATGTAATTTGGTGTTTTTCACAAGTTTCTTTGAGTGATTTCAGATTACTAGAATTAAGGGCAAATCCAGTTCAGTTCCAGTTCCGACACCTTTTTCCATATCAGCTATATCTGGAGTTTCACTGAAGCAATAAGGCTGAAATTTTAACCATGCAAAGTTGAGAGGCATATCTATCTTTTTCATGTTTTACACTTCTTGAAACGGAGTCGTTTTCCCTAGCGAAATCAACCATCAAGTTGGCTGATGTGCAATGACGTCTGTCCTGAGCAGTTTTCGCATTTTGAGCATATCGTCCGATACACATCAGCAAATGAGCTGATTCTAACGGCTATGGATCAATAACTGATAGGGTAACATTTGTCTAGAAGACCATGTGATCAGATAAAGCCTCCAATATTGAAGAAATCGACCATCAAGTTGGCTGATGTGCAATGACGTCTGTGCTGACCTGTTTTCGTATTTTGCCCATATCTTCTTCTCCACATCAGAAAATGAGCTGATTCCAACGGCTATGAATCAGTAACTCATAGGAGAACATTTTTCTAGAAGACCATGTGATCAGATCAGGCCTCCAAGATTGACAAAATCGACCATCAAGTTGGCTGATCAAAATGGTCATACAATATGACAAAAATTGTTAGAAAAATGCACCCACCTATTATACCTACCTTTGAAATTTGTAAAGCTTGTCTCTTGTCATTTAGCCCTCCAAAATGTGTATAAATAGAGGGACTTGGATGATTGTAGAGAATCATATTGTACATTGGTAGGATATTAGCCATTGTAATAAAATTCTCTAAGTTTTCTTCTTCTTTCTTTTCTCTAGTTTTCTTTTTCTTTAGAAAGGGCAAGAGGTTGGATAATTAATATTCTTCTTCTTCTTCTTTCTTTCTTTTATTTTCTTCTTAGATTCTATTTAATTTTATGTTTATAATGCCTATGCTAGGCTAAACTTCTATTTGGTTAAGGGTGATTTCAAAGCCCTAGACATGTTTTGTGATTGATTTTCAGATTCTATCTATCATTAATTTTCTATCAAAGTTGCTTATGTTCTTCTACAAGAATTGTTCATGATGTTGTCTTGATTTGTTTAGGTGTACAACTAGATAGATCTTGATAATTATCTATTGCTAGTTTAGGAGTCTTGATCCGTGTAATTGTCTTGATTTCCTATTCATAAGTGGCAATTTGTGATTAATGATTATGGTCAAGTTTTCAATAATTGCAAAGTGGAACATAACCTAAGTTGAACAATCCGAGCTTATGTGTTTGTTGCTTAGATCAACCTATCTTTCTCATCATAAAGCTACCATTAAATTGAATCTAGAGAGCTTATTCTAGGTTGTTTGATGGTTAGAGATTAAATAGAGAGCTTGTTCTATTTAACGACAAACTAAGGAAAGATTGGGATAACAGAGCTTGTTGTTATCTACGGTTGTTAACTTTGATAGTTGGTTGATATTGATAGATCTGAAATTGATTCTTAATGATGTCTAGTGGTGGAGAATGAAACCTTAACCATATTTTTCATATTTGATTCTTCTTACTTATTTGTTTTCTTACTTTTAGTTTGCTTATTTTTTATATTTATTTTTATTGGCTGGTTATACCGCCTAATTTGTATATTAACTTTGTTTTATTTTTATTGGCTGGTTATACCGCCTAATTTAGTATATATATTTTTATTGGCTGGTTATACCGCCTAATTTAGTATATATATTTTTATTGGCTGGTTATACCGCCTTGCATCTTATTCTTATTATTTACTTTAGTTTAAATCTGGCTTCAAAAACCCCTTTTCTTTTATTGTTCTTGAATTTAAGTTTTAAACTATTAACTTATAAACTAAAACCCAATCCCTGAGGACTCGACCCTTGCTAACTACTATACTTACAATTTATCTTTTTAGTGCAAGGTTAAATAAGATACACTCTTTTGGGTGCATCAAAAAGCTACCTCAAGATTAGCATATTCAATGCATAATGGTTGTTGACCCAAGTCCGGAGCGGCTAGCTCCTTGAGAGTTCGGTTGTCAGCTGCTGCCATCTCTCCTTGCTTCTCTTGGATGTTTTGGATCAACTCCTCGATTGGTTGTTGGTGAGAAGTTATAAATTCCCGAATTTTTCTAAGTCGTAAGTCTTTTTTGGAAGCTTGGAACATTCACTAATAAAAAAAAAAATAAGAAAGTAAATAATTAGAACAGAAAATAAGAATAAACCAATAAACTAATAAACTAAAGAAAGCAATCCCCGGCAACGGCGCCAAAAACTTGATGCACCCAAAAGAGTGTACTTTATTTAACCTTGCACTAAAAAGATCAATTGTAAGTATAGTAGTTAGCAAGGGTCGAGTCCTCAGGGATTGGGTTTTAGTTTATAAGTTGATAGTTTAAAACTTAAATTCAAGAACAATAAAAGAAAAGGGTTTTTTTGAAGCCAGATTTAAACTAAAGTAAATAATAAGAATAAGATGCAAGGCGGTATAACCAGCCAATAAGAATAAGATGCAAGGCGGTATAACCAGCCAATAAAAATATATATACTAAGCAAGGCGATATAACCAGCCAATAAAAATATATATACTAAATTAGGCGGTATAACCAGCCAATAAAAATAAATATACTTTTAAAAATAAGCAAACTAGAAAAGTAAGAAAACAAGTAAGAAGAATCAAAAATGAAAAATATGGTTAAGGTTTCATTCTCCACCACTAGACATCATTAAGAATCAATTTCAGATCTATAAATATCAACCAACTATCAAAGTTAACAACCGTAGATAACAACAAGCTCTGTTATCCCAATCTTTCCTTAGTTTGTCGTTAAATAGAACAAGCTCTCTATTTAATCTCTAACCATCAAACAACCTAGAATAAGCTCTCTAGATTCAATTTAATGGCAGCTTTATGATGAGAAAGATAGGTTGATCTAAGCAACAAACACATAAGCTCGGATTGTTCAACTTAGGTTATGTTCCACTTTGCAATTATTGAAAACTTGACCATAATCATTAATCACAAATTGCCACTTATGAATAGGAAATCAAGACAATTACACGGATCAAGACTCCTAAACTAGCAATAGATAATTATCAAGATCTATCTAGTTGTACACCTAAACAAATCAAGACAACATCATGAACAATTCTTGTCGAAGAACATAAGCAACTTTGATAGAAAATTAATGATAGATAGAATCTGAAAATCAATCACAAAACATGTCTAGGGCTTTGAAATCACCCTTAACCAAATAGAAGTTTAGCCTAGCATAGGCATTATAAACATAAAATTAAATAGAATCTAAGAAGAAAATAAAAGAAAGAAAGAAGAAGAAGAAGAATATTAATTATCCAACCTCTTGCTCTTTCTGAAGAAAAAGAAAACTAGAGAAAAGAAAGAAGAAGAAAACTTAGAGAATTTTGTTAAAATGGCTAATATCCTACCAATCTCCAATATGATCCCTTACAATCATCCAAGGCCCTCTATTTATACACATTTTGGAGGGCTAAATGACAAGAGACAAGCTTTACAAATTTCAAAGGTAGGTATATGACGATTTTGATCAGCCAACTTGATGGTCGATTTCGTCAATATTGGAGGCCTGATCTGATCACATGGTCTTCTAGACAAAGGTTCCCCTATCAGTTACGGAACCATAGCCGTTGGAATCAGCTCATTTGCTGATGTGGTTAAGCAGATATGGGCAAAATACGAAAACATGTCAGCACAGACGTCATTGCACATCAGCCACCTTGATGGTCGATTTCTTCAATATTGGATGCCTGATCTGATCACATGGTCTTCTAGACAAAGGTTACCCTATCAGTTACGGAACCATAGCCGTTGGAATCAGCTCATTTGCTGATGTGGATAAGAAGATATGGGCATAATACGAAAACATGTCAGCACAGAGGTCATTGCACATCAGCCAACTTGATGGTCGATTTCGCTAGGGAAAACGACTCCGTTTTAAGAAGTGTAAAACATGAAAAAGATAGATATGCCTCTTAGCTTTGCATGGCTACAAATTTCAGCCTTATTGCTTCAGTGAAACTCGAGATATAGCTGATATGGTAAACGGTGTCGGAACTGAAACTGAACTGGATTTGCCCTTAATTCTAGTAATCTGAAATCACTCAAAGAAACTTGTGAAAAACACCAAAATACATAAAAATATAAAAGATCATAAACACAATTAGACTAAACAATAATAACTCGTATTTGAC
This sequence comes from Fremontodendron californicum, assembly GCA_030761205.1. NCBI lineage: Eukaryota > Viridiplantae > Streptophyta > Magnoliopsida > Malvales > Malvaceae > Fremontodendron > Fremontodendron californicum. Next base: position 16,308,997 of record JAULJL010000010.1, on the reverse strand, counting down.
ACAAAACATTAATAAAACATAACTAAAAACTATATAATTATACGAGTTATCAGCAGGTAATATCTCCTAAATCCTACCTTTAAAATTTGACATTGGGGACAATGTCATATTTTAGTATGGGGTAAGGGACATATTTTGCTAATTAAAAAAAAAAAAAAAAATTGTTGTGTTTTAAGCCATTTAGAAGTATTCATTCTGAACAAGGTCTGAGTAAGGGAGACTTGAGACATACCTTGTCAGTTTGATTTCTTCTTTTCAAAAAAAAAAAAAAAGTTTGTTGTGTTTTAAGCAATTTAGAAGTATTCATTCTGAACAAGGTCTGAGTAAGGGAGACTTGAGACACACCTTGTCAGTTTGATTTTAATCTTTTTATGTTTACTTGTTAATTTTTGTTTAGTATTTTAGGATTATTTAGGTTGCATGAGTTTGTTTTGTTTTGAGTCTTAGTTGTTCCTATTCTTATGTTATTAGTTCTTTTCTCTTACACATGATTCTTTCATTTGAGTTAATAGACTTACATTGAGGACAATGTAAGAATTAAGTGTGGGGGGGAATGATTTAGGATTTCTTTTATTTTTGTCTACTATTTTTTTTTCTTTATTATTATTATTATTTTTTTTTGTGAGTTTTAGTTCCTTTTTAATACAATGATGAGATATGAATTGCATAAGTCTAAAACAGATTTATTAGTAAGAAGATTTTCATGAGAATTGAGCTTGATGTCAACCTTTTTATGAGCCAATGTTAATATGATATGTTGATTGAGAAAGAAGCATGTTTAGACTTAATCTGACTTGTATAATCATCCTTGTGAGTTTTTGAGCCTATAATGATTGATGCATTATACAAATCAATCTAATTTCTTTCTTGAGTGCTCTTATGATTACATGATTCTCTAGAACTTGCTTTAAACCGTTTGAGACTATATTGATACATGTGACAACATGAATATGATAGAGGCATTAGGATTATAACCAGAGCCAAACAGCCATCCATTATTAATGTTCCAAGAGAACACACCCTTAGTGAACCAATTTGAGCTCACATTGAATAAGCTATCTCTTTGGTAACCATAACTTGTCCCTAACCTAAATATACTTATATCTTTACCTTTGTTCCAAAGATGAATTAGCATGTTTTGAGACAAGTTGCAAAGACAAAGAAGATTTATTGAAAATTTGGGTTAGAAACAAGAAATAAGTGTGGGGGGAAAAGAAAGAAAAAAAAAAGTCAAGAGAAAGGGATCATTGTCAAATACATTCCCATATTAAAAAAAAAAATCTTCTCTTGAACTTCTAGTTAAAGTAAAGAAAAAGATGTTACAAAGTTGGTTAGAATGATGCAAAGGCTCAACATGAATATTTAGCCTAGGTGACTATGTACTTGTAAAGAGTTTTGAGAAGTTTCTTTGTATGATCTTTTTATGTCTCTAAACTTTATGAACTCTTTGGAACCTTTGTGATATCTTTATCCTTTTGTTCTTCAACCACATTACAAACCCCTTGGCCCCATTACAACCTTGATTAAAGACCTCTTGATTCATGAAGTTGTATGATCTAAATAGTGGAGAATAGGTGGACAAGCAAGAATATGGTAGAACTGTTTTCATGAGATTGATTGAGTGTAAACACTTCACCACTACTTTAAAGAGTGAAAATCATGAGGGTATCCCATGTGAGAAGTTGAGATTAAATTTGAACATGCAATATTTTGATTGAGATATGTTATGCTAATATTGGCTTAACTCAAACAATTTACATTCAAGCATGATTTTTTGTGAAATTCTTTAAGCTATTGATTAGTTTATAAGACTTGTTCAAATATTGTATCTAATTTGTATTGAAAGGATTAGGAGTAAATATTTTTAGTATATACAGTTTATTTATATTTTAGTTTTTCAATGTTTGTGGGTATCGTTCTAGTAAACCCTCACGAGACTAAACTCGTCCACTAGGGACACCTAGGGGTTTAAAGGCTTGTGTCACATGCTAAGTGCCACCGTGATTTCCTACGAAAATGGATTAGATTAGATTTTCTTATTTTATTTTTATTGAGTCGTTGCTAGGGACTAGCAACAATTTAAGTGTGGGGGTGTGATAACTCGTATAATTATATAGTTTTTAGTTATGTTTTATTAATGTTTTGTGTCAAATACGAGTTATTATTGTTTAGTCTAATTGTGTTTATGATCTTTTATATTTTTATGTATTTTGGTGTTTTTCACAAGTTTCTTTAAGTGATTTCAGATTACTAGAATTAAGGGCAAATCCAGTTCAGTTTCAGTTCCGACACCTTTTGCCATATCAGCTATATCTCGAGTTTCACTGAAGAAATAAGGCTGAAATTTGTAGCCATGCAAAGCTAAGAGGCATATCTATCTTTTTCATGTTTTACACTTCTTAAAACGGAGTCGTTTTCCCTAGCGAAATCGACCATCAAGTTGGCTGATGTGCAATGACGTCTGTGCTGACATGTTTTCGTATTATGCCCATATCGTCTTATCCACATCAGCAAATGAGCTGATTCCAACAGCTATGGTTCCGTAACTGATAGGGGAACCTTTGTCTAGAAGACCATGTGATCAGATCAGGCCTCCAATATTGAAGAAATCGACCATCAAGGTGGCTGATGTGCAATGACGTCTGTGCTGACATGTTTTCGTATTTTGCCCATATCTGCTTAACCACATCAGAAAATGAGCTGATTCCAACGGCTATGGTTCCGTAACTGATAGGGGAACCTTTTTCTAGAAGACCATGTGATCAGATCAGGCCTCCAATATTGACGAAATCGACCATCAAGTTGGCTGATCAAAATCGTCATATACCTACCTTTGAAATTTGTAAAGCTTGTCTCTTGTCATTTAGCCCTCCAAAATGTGTATAAATAGAGGGCCTTGGATGATTGTAAGGGATCATATTGTACATAGGTAGGATATTAGCCATTTTAATAAAATTCTCTAAGTTTTCTTCTTCTTTCTTTTCTCTAGTTTTCTTTCTTTTCAGATAGAGCAAGAGGTTGGCTAATTAATATTCTTCCTCTTCTTCTTTCTTTCTTTTATTTTCTTCTTAGATTTTCTTTAATTTTATGTTTATGTTTATAATGCCTATGCTAGGCTAAACTTCTATTTGGTTAAGGGTGATTTCAAAGCCCTAGACATGTTTTATAATTGATTTTCAGATTCTATCTATCATTAATTTTCTATCAAAGTTGCTTATGTTCTTCTACAAGAATTGTTCATGATGTTGTCTTGATTTGTTTAGGTGTACAACTAGATAGATCTTGATAATTATCTATTGCTAGTTTAGGAGTCTTGATCCGTGTAATTGTCTTGATTTCCTATTCATAAGTGGCAATTTGTGATTAATGATTATGGTCAAGTTTTCAATAATTGCAAAGTGGAACATAACCTAAGTTGAACAATCCGAGCTTATGTGTTTGTTGCTTAGATCAACCTATCTTTCTCATCATAAAGCTGCCATTAAATTGAATCTAGAGAGCTTATTCTAGGTTGTTTGATGGTTAGAGATTAAATAGAGAGCTTGTTCTATTTAACGACAAACTAAGGAAAGATTGGGATAACAGAGCTTGTTGTTATCTACGGTTGTTAACTTTGATAGTTGGTTGATATTGATAGATCTGAAATTGATTCTTAATGATGTCTAGTGGTGGAGAATGAAACCTTAACCATATTTTTCATATTTGATTCTTCTTACTTACTTGTTTTCTAACTTTTCTAGTTTGCTTATTTTTAAAAAGTATATTTATTTTTATTGGCTGGTTATACCGCCTAATTTGTATATTAACTTTGTTTTACTTTTATTGGCTGGTTATACCGCCTAATTTAGTATATATATTTTTATTGGCTGGTTATACCGCCTAATTTAGTATATATATTTTTATTGGCTGGTTTTACTGCCTTGCATCTTATTCTTATTATTTACTTTAGTTTAAATCTGGCTTCAAAAAACCCCTTTTCTTTTATTGTTCTTGAATTTAAGTTTTAAACTATTAACTTATAAACTAAAACCCAATCCCTGAGGACTCGACCCTTGCTAACTACTATACTTACAATTTATCTTTTTAGTGCAAGGTTAAATAAGATACACTCTTTTGGGTGCATCATACACCTAAATAAATCAAGACAACATCATGAACAATTCTTGTAGAAGAACATAAGCAACTTTGATAGAAAATTAATGATAGATAGAATCTGATAACTCGTATAATTATATAGTTTTAAGTTATGTTTTATTATTGTTTTGTGTCAAATACGAGTTATTATTGTTTAGTCTAATTGTGTTTATGATCTTTTATATTTTTATGTATTTTGGTGTTTTTCACAAGTTTCTTTGAGTGATTTCAGATTACTAGAATTAAGGGCAAATCCAGTTCAGTTCCAGTTCCGACACCTTTTGCCGTATCAGCTATATCTCGAGTTTCACTGAAGCAATAAGGCTGAAATTTGTGGCCATGCAAAGCTAAGAGCCATATCTATCTTTTTCATGTTTTACACTTCTTGAAACGGAGTCGTTTTCCCTAGCGAAATCGACCATCAAGTTGGCTGATGTGCAATGACGTCTGTGCTGACATGTTTTCGTATTATGCCCATATCGTCTTATCCACATCAGCAAATGAGCTGATTCCAACGGCTATGGATCAGTAGCTGATAGGGTAACATTTGTCTAGAAGACCATGTGATCAGATAAGGCCTCCAAAATTGACAAAATCGACCATCAAGTTGGCTGATCAAAATCGTCATACATGACGAAAATTGTTAGAAAATGCACCCACCTATTATACCTACCTTTGAAATTTGTAAAGCTTGTCTCTTGTCATTTAGCCCTCCAAAATGTGTATAAATTGAGGGCCTTGGATGATTGTAAGGGATCATATTGTACATAGGTAGGATATTAGCCATTTTAATAAAATTCTCTAAGTTTTCTTCTTCTTTCTTTTCTCTAGTTTTCTTTTTCTTTAGAGAGAGCAAGAGGTTGGATAATTAATATTCTTCCTCTTCTTCTTTCTTTCTTTTATTTTCTTCTTAGATTTTCTTTAATTTTATGTTTATGTTTATAATGCTTATGCTAGGCTAAACTTCTATTTGGTTAAGGGGGATTTCAAAGCCCTAGACATGTTTTGTGATTGATTTTCAGATTCTATCTATCATTAATTTTCTATCAAAGTTGCTTATGTTCTTCTACAAGAATTGTTCATGATGTTGTCTTGATTTATTTAGGTGTACAACTAGATAGATCTTGATAATTATCTATTGCTAGTCTAGGAGTCTTGATCCGTGTAATTGTCTTGATTTCCTATTCATAAGTGGCAATTTGTGATTAATGATTATGGTCAAGTTTTCAATAATTGCAAAGTGGAACATAACCTAAGTTGAACAATCCGAGCTTATGTGTTTGTTGCTTAGATCAACCTATCTTTCTCATCATAAAGCTGCCATTAAATTGAATTTAGAGAGCTTATTCTAGGTTGTTTAATGGTTAGAGATTAAATAGAGAGCTTGTTATATTTAACGACAAACTAAGGAAAGATTGGGATAACAGAGCTTGTTGTTATCTACGGTTGTTAATTTTGATAGTTGGTTGATATTGATAGATCTGAAATTGATTCTTAATGATGTCTAGTGGTGGAGAATGAAACCTTAACCATATTTTTCATATTTGATTCTTCTTACTTACTTGTTTTCTTACTTTTAGTTTGCTTATTTTTTATATTTATTTTTATTGGTTGGTTATACCGCCTAATTTGTATATTAACTTTGTTTTATTTTTATTGGCTGGTTATACCGCCTAATTTAGTATATATATTTTTATTGGCTGGTTATACCGCCTAATTTAGTATATATATCTTTATTGGCTGGTTATACCGCCTTGCATCTTCTTCTTATTATTTACTTTAGTTTAAATCTGGCTTCAAAAACCCCTTTTCTTTTATTGTTCTTGAATTTAAGTTTTACACTATTAACTTATAAACTAAAACCCAATCCCTGAGGACTCGACCCTTGCTAACTACTATACTTACAATTTATCTTTTTAGTGCAAGGTTAAATAAGATACACTCTTTTGGGTGCATTAAATTTTTGGCGCCGTTGCCGGGGATTGTTTTCTTTAGTTTATTTGTTACTTGGTTTATTCTTATTTTCAGTTCTAATTAGTTCTATTTTCTTGTACATACAAGTTTTTCTTATCAAATTTTGAAAAAAAAAAAAAAAAACGATGGAATTGAGCAATCTAACACTTGAAGAGTTGGTGGCATACATGAACATGGAGAATCAACAAGCCAATCCCACCTCCCCAGTTCAACAATTGGCCATGGGAGGATGTCAAGGCCATCAAGTGTTCCAAGACCAACAGTATGATCATTACTCAAACACTTACCATGAGGGATGGTGGGATCATACTAATTATGGCTACTCGAAAAATTACCAAGAAGTAGACCCTTATGCCAATTACACTCATCCATCTAGCTTCAATCAATCATGGTCTCAAGAACTAGATCTTTTTCAACCACCACATATGACTCAAAACTCAGGTACTTCTTTAGAAGATCTTGTCTATTCTCTTGTTACTGATTCTTTGCAATTTCAACAGGAAACAAGGGCAAGCATCCAGAGTTTGGAAAAGCAAATGAGCCAATTGGCTAGTAGTATGGTGGGATGGGTAGCACAAAGATCTGAAGAACTCCCAGCCCAAACGATGGTTGACCCAAAGGATAATGCTACTATTGTGACCTTGAAGAATGAGGAACAAGATGAGGATGAAACAAAATTAGAGATGGATTCTATTCTTGAGGATAATGAAGCCAAAGATCCAAATAAGAGTATTTCGGCACCTGAGGTAACGTTTAAGGTTTCACTTTTTACTAATGTTTCTTCTCCACCTTTTCCTAGTAGATTTGCAAAGTTCAAGGAGGAAGAACATGAACAACACATGCCGGAAACCTTAAACAACTTGTTTGTGGAGGTCATTCAACAAGTATCAAAATATGCTCCATTCCTCGATGACATATGCACCACAAAGGATGATGGAATAATACTTGTAATGGAGAATGCATCCACTGTTGTGCAAAGAAAGTTTCCTCTCAAACGCATAAATTTGGGAAATTTCATGTATGAGCCTGACAAGCCTAAAATGCCAAGAAGGGGTGTTGGTTAGGTTCAAAACAATCAATCAAGTGCTAATTGGGGGAGGCAGCCTAATTAGTGAAAGCATTGCCAAACTGCCATCCTCAGATTTGCTCTCTTTTTCTTTATCTTTTTCTTATGTTTCTTTGCTAATTGTGTTTAGTGTTTCTAAGTTCATTTAGGCTGCATAAGTTTATTTTGTTTATTAGTTCTTTTCACTTACACATAATTCTTTCATTTGGGATTAATAGCATTACATTAATGACAATGTAAGAATTATGTGTGGGGGGAAGAATTTAGGATTTTATTTAGAGTGTTTTGTTTTTGAGTTTTTTTATGTTGTTTTTCTTTCTGATCCTTGTTTTGAAAATAACTAGATGTAAATATAATTTTTTTTAACCCTGGTTAAATGGCGGATAACGGTACTCCGTGATTATTTAAATCGGTTCCATCAGCTACCCACAAAACTGATATTGTATATAAATTTCTCTTTCAATTTCTCTTTCATTTTTTTTTTCATTTTTTTCAGGATGGATGATATTCTCACAAGATTGCAGAAACGATTTCCTCATTTTCCTCGAAATATTTTACTGAAGCTTTACCAAGTTCGATTTGAAAGATTAAGAATGCTTATGCACAAAGGGATTCCTGTAGACATACGTTGGATAATTGAAGCCAAGGTACGTGAAGATGAATATCTTCCTGTTTTGCATTTACCAGGTACAGGTAGAAGCACTTTTGCAAAGAAGCGACGAGCAAAGCGCATGAGTTCAAATTGCCACAAATGTGCACGATGGACGTGTAACGGTAAATGTCGTTCTATTGGGATTCCGTCCTCTAATCGAGATGATAAAATTGAATTCATTAAGGATGGACTGAGTAAGGAGAATTTGGGTAATATCCAACTTTCTCTTGAGACGCATCCTAGTGGAGACGTACAAAGAGAAATTCTTGATTTATGGCCGAAATTCCAAAGGGAATGGCAACATCTTGGGAATCTGATGTTAAAAGACCCTGTTTGCCAGCTTGTAAGAAAACTGGATGGGAAGCATATCCTCGACTCATAGAAGGCGTTTAAGCCGTTTCTGGACGTAAAACCAGAGGAAGATGTGAGCCACAATCACAACTACAATAAATGACTTCTCAGTTTTTGGTTTGATTTGCAATAACTTTATTTTGGTTTAATTTACGTGTTGTTCGATTTGTGTAATTATTCTCGTTTTTTTTTTATTTGTCTTTTACGGTTGATTTTTTCTTCTCTTTTTGATTTTCTTCCTGAAATCACGCAAAAATCTTTTGTTAGGTTAACATTTTCTTCTGACAGGTCAGATACACTTTCGGCGACATTATTACTCTTGTCTGATTCACTACTCAGTCCTCTATATATTACACCATGTACTCATTCTCTTTCAGGCACTCGAAAAAAAAGAAAAAAAAAAGAAAAAAAAATGGAAAGTACTTCGTCCCAACGCATTAAAAAAAATTGTGTTTTTGGAGGTGCTTATCCAGGGAAAAATAACATATTCGCTGATGAAGCCATAAGAGTTGGAGTAATACTTGCCCAACAAAAGATCCAGTTGATTTATGGAGGCGGTAGTACGGGTTTAATGGGAGCAGTCGCTACAGCAGCACACGCCGGAGGAAGTCCAGTTCTAGGAATCGTGCCAAAACTATTCACAGATTTTTGTGGACCTACCTTGGGTAAGGAAATACAAGTCTGGAGTATCCCTGAACGGATGACAATCATGTACCATTCTGCCGATGCATTCATTGCTTTACCAGGAGGTCTGGGTACATTGGAAGAAATAGCTTGCGTGGCTTCTTGGTCATCTTTGGTCACAAATAAGAAACCCATTGGTTTGCTTAATATTAATGGTTATTTTAGTAATTTGCTTTCATATTTAGATAATGTTGTGGATAATGGATTCATGTTTTCAGAGGCAAGGAGAACCATAATTTCTGCTACAACCATTGAAGATTTACTCAAAAAGCTCCAAGCTTATGAGTGTTTATCTGCTACGGTTGTTTCGCAAACGCTCGGAAAAAGAAAAAGAGATATGGACGAGCAAGGAGTGGATTGCACTTTGTCTTTGTGACATTATCTAACATTTTGTTTGTTGTGTCTCAGTTATAATAAGTGGTTAGCAACCTCTACAGGTAATATCTCCTAAATTTTACCTTCTTAAAAAAAAAAAAAGTTTGTTGTGTTTTAAGCAATTTAGAAGTATTCATTCTGAACAAGGTCTGAGTAAGGGAGACTTGAGACATACCTTGTCAGTTTGATTTCTTCTTTTCAAAAAAAAAAAAAAAGAGTTTGTTGTGTTTTAAGCAATTTAGAAGTATTCATTCTGAACAAGGTCTGAGTAAGGGAGACTTGAGACATACCTTGTCAGTTTGATTTTAATCTTTTTACGTTTACTTGTTAATTTTTGTTTAGTATTTTAGGATTATTTAGGTTGCATGAGTTTGTTTTGTTTTGAGTCTAGTTATTCCTATTCTTATGTTATTAGTTCTTTTCTCTTACACATGATTCTTTCATTTGGGTTAATAGACTTACATTGAGGACAATGTAAGAATTAAGTGTGGGGGGAATGATTTAGGATTTCTTTTATTTTTGTCTACTATTTTTTTTTTATGAGTCTTTATTATTATTATTATTTTTTAGTGTGTTTTAGTTCCTTTTTAATACAATGATGAGATATGAATTGCATAAGTCTAAAACAGATTTATTAGTGAGAAGATTTTCATGAGAATTGAGCTTGATGTCAATCTTTTATGAGCCAATGTTAATATGATATGTTGATTGAGAAAGAAGCATGTTTAGACTTAATCTGACTTGTATAATCATCCTTGTGAGTTTTTGAGCCTAAAATGATTGATGCATTATACAAATCAATCTAATTTCTTTCTTGAGTGCTCTTATGATTACATGATTCTCTAGAACTTGCTTTAAACCGTTTGAGACTATATTGATACATGTGACAATATGAATATGATAGAGGCATTAGGATTTTTAGCCAGGGCCAAACAGCCATCCATTATTAATGTTCCAAGAGAACACACCCTTAGTGAACCAATTTGAGCCTACATTGAATAAGCTATATCTTTGGTAACCATAACTTGTCCCTAACCTAAATATACTTATATCTTTACCTTTGTTCCAAAAGATGAATTAGCATGTTTTGAGACAAGTTGCAAAGACAAAGAAGATTTATTGAAAATTTGGGTTAGAAACAAGAAATAAGTGTGGGGGGAAAAGAAAAGAAAAGTCAAGAGAAAAAGAAATGGAATACTGGCAAATACATTCCTATATAAAAAAAAAATGAATCATCTCTTGAATTTGTGGAAAAAGAAAAAGATGTTACAAAGTTGTTTAGAATGAAGAAAAGGCCCAACATGAATATCCGGCCTAGGTGACTATGTACTTGTAAAGAGTTTTGAGAAGTTTCTTTGTATAATCTTTTTATGTCTCTAAACTTTATGAACTCTTTGGAACCTTTGTGATATCTTTATCCTTTTGTTCTTCAACCACATTACAAACCCCTTGGCCCCATTACAACCTTGATTAAAGACCTCTTGATTTATGAAGTTGCATGATCTTTTAGTGGAGAATAGGTGGACAAGCAAGCATATGGTAGAAGTGTTTTCATGAGATTGATTGAGTGTAAACACTTTACCACTACTTTAAAGAGTGAAAATCAAGAGAGTATCCCATGTGAGAAGTTGAGATTAAATTTGAACATGCACTATTTTGATTGAGATATGTTAGGCTAATATTGGCTTAACTCAAACAATTTACATTCAAGCATGATTTTTTGTGAAATTCTTTAAGCTATTGATTAGTTTATAAGACTTGTTCAAAGATTGTCTCTAATTTGTATTGAAAGGATTAGGAGTAAATATTTTTAGTATATGTAGTTTATTTATATTTTAGTTTTTCAATGTTTGTGGGTATCGTTCTAGTAAACCCTCACGAGACTAAACTCGTCCACTAGGGACACCTAGGGGTTTAAAGGCTTGTGTCACATGCTAAGTGCCACCGTGATTTCCTACGAAAATGGATTAGATTAGATTTTCTGATTTTATTTTTATTGAGTCGTTGCTAGGGACTAGAAACAATCTAAGTGTGGGGGTGTGATAACTCGTATAATTATATAGTTTTTAGTTATGTTTTATTATTGTTTTGTGTCAAATACGAGTTATTATTGTTTAGTCTAATTGTGTTTATGATCTTTTATATTTTTATGTATTTTGGTGTTTTTCACAAGTTTCTTTGAGTGATTTCAGATTACTAGAATTAAGGGCAAATCCAGTTCAGTTCCAGTTCCGACACCTTTTGCCGTATCAGCTATATCTCGAGTTTCACTGAAGCAATAAGGCTGAAATTTGTGGCCATGCAAAGCTAAGAGCCATATCTATCCTTTTCATGTTTTACACTTCTTGAAACGGAGTCGTTTTCCCTAGCGAAATCGACCATCAAGTTGGCTGATGTGCAATGACGTCTGTGCTGACATGTTTTCGTATTATGCCCATATCTTCTTATCCACATCAGCAAATGAGCTGATTCCAACGGCTATGGATCAGTAGCTGATAGGGTAACATTTGTCTAGAAGACCATGTGATCAGATAAGGCCTCCAAAATTGACAAAATCGACCATCAAGTTGGCTGATCAAAATCGTCATACATGACGAAAATTGTTAGAAAATGCACCCACCTATTATACCTACCTTTGAAATTTGTAAAGCTTGTCTCTTGTCATTTAGCCCTCCAAAATGTGTATAAATTGAGGGCCTTGGATGATTGTAAGGGATCATATTGTACATAGGTAGGATATTAGCCATTTTAATAAAATTCTCTAAGTTTTCTTCTTCTTTCTTTTCTCTAGTTTTCTTTCTTTTCTCTAGTTTTCTTTTTCTTTAGAGAGAGCAAGAGGTTGGATAATTAATATTCTTCCTCTTCTTCTTTCTTTCTTTTATTTTCTTCTTAGATTTTCTTTAATTTTATGTTTATGTTTATAATGCTTATGCTAGGCTAAACTTCTATTTGGTTAAGGGGGATTTCAAAGCCCTAGACATGTTTTGTGATTGATTTTCAGATTCTATCTATCATTAATTTTCTATCAAAGTTGCTTATGTTCTTCTACAAGAATTGTTCATGATGTTGTCTTGATTTATTTAGGTGTACAACTAGATAGATCTTGATAATTATCTATTGCTAGTCTAGGAGTCTTGATCCGTGTAATTGTCTTGATTTCCTATTCATAAGTGGCAATTTGTGATTAATGATTATGGTCAAGTTTTCAATAATTGCAAAGTGGAACATAACCTAAGTTGAACAATCCGAGCTTATGTGTTTGTTGCTTAGATCAACCTATCTTTCTCATCATAAAGCTGCCATTAAATTGAATTTAGAGAGCTTATTCTAGGTTGTTTAATGGTTAGAGATTAAATAGAGAGCTTGTTATATTTAACGACAAACTAAGGAAAGATTGGGATAACAGAGCTTGTTGTTATCTACGGTTGTTAATTTTGATAGTTGGTTGATATTGATAGATCTGAAATTGATTCTTAATGATGTCTAGTGGTGGAGAATGAAACCTTAACCATATTTTTCATATTTGATTCTTCTTACTTACTTGTTTTCTTACTTTTAGTTTGCTTATTTTTTATATTTATTTTTATTGGTTGGTTATACCGCCTAATTTGTATATTAACTTTGTTTTATTTTTATTGGCTGGTTATACCGCCTAATTTAGTATATATATTTTTATTGGCTGGTTATACCGCCTAATTTAGTATATATATCTTTATTGGCTGGTTATACCGCCTTGCATCTTCTTCTTATTATTTACTTTAGTTTAAATCTGGCTTCAAAAACCCCTTTTCTTTTATTGTTCTTGAATTTAAGTTTTAAACTATTAACTTATAAACTAAAACCCAATCCCTGAGGACTCGACCCTTGCTAACTACTATACTTACAATTTATCTTTTTAGTGCAAGGTTAAATAAGATACACTCTTTTGGGTGCATTAAATTTTTGGCGCCGTTGCCGGGGATTGTTTTCTTTAGTTTATTTGTTACTTGGTTTATTCTTATTTTCAGTTCTAATTAGTTCTATTTTCTTGTACATACAAGTTTTTCTTATCAAATTTTGAAAAAAAAAAAAAAACGATGGAATTGAGCAATCTAACACTTGAAGAGTTGGTGGCATACATGAACATGGAGAATCAACAAGCCAATCCCACCTCCCCAGTTCAACAATTGGCCATGGGAGGATGTCAAGGCCATCAAGTGTTCCAAGACCAACAGTATGATCATTACTCAAACACTTACCATGAGGGATGGTGGGATCATACTAATTATGGCTACTCGAAAAATTACCAAGAAGTAGACCCTTATGCCAATTACACTCATCCATCTAGCTTCAATCAATCATGGTCTCAAGAACTAGATCTTTTTCAACCACCACATATGACTCAAAACTCAGGTACTTCTTTAGAAGATCTTGTCTATTCTCTTGTTACTGATTCTTTGCAATTTCAACAGGAAACAAGGGCAAGCATCCAGAGTTTGGAAAAGCAAATGAGCCAATTGGCTAGTAGTATGGTGGGATGGGTAGCACAAAGATCTGAAGAACTCCCAGCCCAAACGATGGTTGACCCAAAGGATAATGCTACTATTGTGACCTTGAAGAATGAGGAACAAGATGAGGATGAAACAAAATTAGAGATGGATTCTATTCTTGAGGATAATGAAGCCAAAGATCCAAATAAGAGTATTTCGGCACCTGAGGTAACGTTTAAGGTTTCACTTTTTACTAATGTTTCTTCTCCACCTTTTCCTAGTAGATTTGCAAAGTTCAAGGAGGAAGAACATGAACAACACATGCCGGAAACCTTAAACAACTTGTTTGTGGAGGTCATTCAACAAGTATCAAAATATGCTCCATTCCTCGATGACATATGCACCACAAAGGATGATGGAATAATACTTGTAATGGAGAATGCATCCACTGTTGTGCAAAGAAAGTTTCCTCTCAAACGCATAAATTTGGGAAATTTCATGTATGAGCCTGACAAGCCTAAAATGCCAAGAAGGGGTGTTGGTTAGGTTCAAAACAATCAATCAAGTGCTAATTGGGGGAGGCAGCCTAATTAGTGAAAGCATTGCCAAACTGCCATCCTCAGATTTGCTCTCTTTTTCTTTATCTTTTTCTTATGTTTCTTTGCTAATTGTGTTTAGTGTTTCTAAGTTCATTTAGGCTGCATAAGTTTATTTTGTTTATTAGTTCTTTTCACTTACACATGATTCTTTCATTTGGGATTAATAGCATTACATTAATGACAATGTAAGAATTATGTGTGGGGGGAAGAATTTAGGATTTTATTTAGAGTGTTTTGTTTTTGAGTTTTTTTATGTTGTTTTTCTTTCTGATCCTTGTTTTGAAAATAACTAGATGTAAATATAATTTTTTTTAACCCTGGTTAAATGGCGGATAACGGTACTCCGTGATTATTTAAATCGGTTCCATCAGCTACCCACAAAACTGATATTGTATATAAATTTCTCTTTCAATTTCTCTTTCATTTTTTTTTTCATTTTTTTTCAGGATGGATGATATTCTCACAAGATTGCAGAAACGATTTCCTCATTTTCCTCGAAATATTTTACTGAAGCTTTACCAAGTTCGATTTGAAAGATTAAGAATGGTTATTGATAACTCGTATAATTATATAGTTTTTAGTTATGTTTTATTAATGTTTTGTGTCAAATACGAGTTATTATTGTTTAGTCTAATTGTGTTTATGATCTTTTATATTTTTATGTATTTTGGTGTTTTTCACAAGTTTCTTTGAGTGATTTCAGATTACTAAAATTAAGGGCAAATCCAGTTCAGTTTCAGTTCCGACACCTTTTGCCATATCAGCTATATCTCGAGTTTCACTGAAGCAATAAGGCTGAAATTTGTAGCCATGCAAAGCTAAGAGGCATATCTATCTTTTTCATGTTTTACACTTCTTAAAACGGAGTCGTTTTCCCTAGCGAAATCGACCATCAAGTTGGCTGATGTGCAATGACGTCTGTGCTGACATGTTTTCGTATTATGCCTATATCTTCTTATCCACATCAGCAAATGAGCTGATTCCAACGGCTATGGTTCCGTAACTGATAGGGGAACCTTTGTCTAGAAGACCATGTGATCAGATCAGGCCTCCAATATTGAAGAAATCGACCATCAAGGTGGCTGATGTGCAATGACGTCTGTGCTGACATGTTTTCGTATTTTGCCCATATATGCTTAACCACATCAGCAAATGAGCTGATTCCAACGGCTATGGTTCCGTAACAGATTGGGGAACCTTTTTCTAGAAGACCATATGATCAGATCAGGCCTCCAATATTGACGAAATCGACCATCAAGTTGGCTGATCAAAATCGTCATATACCTACCTTTGAAATTTGTAAAGCTTGTCTCTTGTCATTTAGCCCTCCAAAATGTGTATAAATAGAGGGCCTTGGATGATTGTAAGGGATCATATTGTACATAGGTAGGATATAGCCATTTTAATAAAATTTTCTAAGTTTTCTTCTTCTTTCTTTTCTCTAGTTTTCTTTCTTTTCTCTAGTTTTCTTTTTCTTTAGAGAGAGCAAGAGGTTGGATAATTAATATTCTTCCTCTTCTTCTTTCTTTCTTTTATTTTCTTCTTAGATTTTCTTTAATTTTATGTTTATGTTTACAATGCCTATGCTAGGCTAAACTTCTATTTGGTTAAGGGTGATTTCAAAGCTCTAGACATGTTTTATAATTGATTTTCAGATTCTATCTATCATTAATTTTCTATCAAAGTTGCTTATGTTCTTCTACAAGAATTGTTCATGATGTTGTCTTGATTTGTTTAGGTGTACAACTAGATAGATCTTGATAATTATCTATTGCTAGTTTAGGAGTCTTGATCCGTGTAATTGTCTTGATTTCCTATTCATAAGTGGCAATTTGTGATTAATGATTATGGTCAAGTTGTCAATAATTGCAAAGTGGAACATAACCTAAGTTCAACAATCCGAGCTTATGTGTTTGTTGCTTAGATCAACCTATCTTTCTCATCATAAAGCTGCCATTAAATTGAATCTAGAGAGCTTATTCTAGGTTGTTTGATGGTTAGAGATTAAATAGAGAGCTTGTTCTATTTAACGACAAACTAAGGAAAGATTGGGATAACAGAGCTTGTTGTTATCCACGGTTGTTAACTTTGATAGTTGGTTGATATTGATAGATCTGAAATTGATTCTTAATGATGTCTAGTGGTGGAGAATGAAACCTTAACCATATTTTTCATATTTGATTCTTCTTACTTACTTGTTTTCTTACTTTTCTAGTTTGCTTATTTTTAAAAGTATATTTATTTTTATTGGCTGGTTATACCGCCTAATTTGTATATTAACTTTGTTTTATTTTTTTGGCTGGTTATACCGCCTAATTTAGTATATATATTTTTATTGGCTGGTTATACCGCCTAATTTAGTATATATATTTTTATTGGCTGGTTATACCGCCTTGCATCTTATTCTTATTATTTACTTTAGTTTAAATCTGGCTTCAAAAACCCCTTTTCTTTTATTGTTTTCTTTGAATGTAAGTTATAAACTAATAACTCATAAATTAAAACCCAATCCCTGAGGACTCGACCCTTGCTAACTACTATACTTACAATTAATCTTTTTAGTGCAAGGTTAAATAAGATACACTCTTTTGGGTGCATCAAGTTTTTGGCGCCGTTGCCGGGGATTGTTTTCTTTAGTTTATTTGTTACTTGGTTTATTCTTATTTTCAGTTCTAATGAGTTTTATTTTCTTGTACATACGGATTTTTCTTATCAAATTTTGAAGAAAAAAAAATAAAAAAAGAAAAAATAAAATAAAAAACGATGGAATTGAGCAATCTAACACTTGAAGAGTTGGTGGCATACATGAACATGGAGAATCAACAAGCCAATCTCACATTCCCAGTTCAACAATTTGCCATGGGAGGATGTCAAGGCCATCAAGTGTTCCAAGACCAACAGTATGATCATTACTCAAACACTTACCATGAGGGATGGTGGGATCATACTAATTATGGCTACTCGAAAAATTACCAAGAAGTAGATCCTTATGCCAATTACACTCATCCATCTAGCTTCAATCAATCATGGTCCCAAGAACCAGATCTTTTTCAACCACCACATATGACTCAAAACTCAGGTACTTCTTTAGAAGATCTTGTCTATTCTCTTGTTACTGATACTTTGCAATTTCAACAGGAAACAAGGGCAAGCATCCAGAGTTTGGAAAAACAAATGATCCAATTGACTAGTAGTATGGTGGGATGGGTAGCACAAAGATCTGAAGAACTCTCAGCCCAAACGATGATTAACCCAAAGGAGAATGCTACTATTGTGACCTTGAGAAATGATGAACAAGATGAGGATGAGACAAAATTAGAGATGAATTCTATTCTTGAGGATAATGAAGCCAATGATCCAAATAAGAGTATTTCGGCACCTGAGGTAACGTTTGAGATTCCAATTTTTACTAATGTTTCTTCTCCACCTTTTCCTAGTAGATTCGCAAAGTTCAAGGAGGATGAACATGAACAAGACACGCTGGAAACCTTAAACAGTTTGTTTCTGGATGTCATTCAACAAGTACCAAAAGATGCACCATTCCTCGATGAGATATGCACCACAAAGGATGATGGAATAATACTTGTAATGGAGAATGCATCCACTGTTGTGCAAAGAAAGCTTCCTCTCAAACGCATAAATTTGGGAAATTTCATGTATGAGCCTGACAAGCCTAAAAAGCCAAGAAGGGGTGTTGGTTAGATTCAAAACACTAACTCAAGTGTTAATTGGGAAGGCAGCCCAATTAAAGATGAAATTGCCAACCTTCCATATTCAGATTTGCTTTATCTTTCTTTTCCTTTTTCTTTTATTATTTTTATTGTTTTTATTTTTATTTCTTATGTTTCTTTGTTAATTGTGTTTACTGTTTTTTTTAGGCTGCATAAGTTTCTTTTGTTTAATAGTTCTTTTCTCTTACATATAATTCTTGCATTGGGGGATAATAGCATTACATTAATGACAATGTAAGAATTATGTGTGGGGGGAAGAATTTAGGATTTTATTTAGAGTGTTTTGTTTTTGAGTATTTTTATGTTGTTTTTCTTTCTGATCCTTGTTTTGAAAATAACTAGATGTAAATATAATTTTTTTAACCCCGGTTAAATGGCAGATAACGGTACTCCGTGATTATTTAAGTCGGTTCCATCAGCTACCCACAAAACTGATATTGTATATAAATTTCTCTTTCATTTTTTTTTATTTTTTTTTCAGGATGGATGATATTCTCACAAGATTGCAGAAACGATTTCCTCCTTTTCCTCGAAATATTTTACTGAAGCTTTACCAAGTTCGACTTGAAAGATTAAGAATGCTTATGCACAAAGGGATTTCTGACGACATACGTTGGATAATTGAAGCCAAGGTACGTGAAGATGAATATCTTCCTGTTTTGCATTTACCAGGTACAGGTAGAAGCACTTTTGCAAAGAAGCGACGAGCAAAGCGCATGAGTTCAAATTGCCACAAATGTGCACGATGGACGTGTAACGGTAAATGTCGTTCTATTGGGATTCCGTCCTCTAATCGAGATGATAAAATTGAATTCATTAAGGATGGACTGAGTAAGGAGAATTTGGGTAATATCCAACTTTCTCTTGAGACGCATCCTAGTGGAGACGTACAAAGAGAAATTCTTGATTTATGGCCGCAATTCCAAAGGGAATGGCAACATCTTGGGAATCTGATGTTAAAAGACCCTGTTTGCCAGCTTGTAAGAAAACTGGATGGGAAGCATATCCTCGACTCATAGAAGGCGTTTAAGCCGTTTCTGGACGTAAAACCAGAGGAAGATGTGAGCCACAATCACAACTACAATAAATGACTTCTCAGCTTTTGGTTTGATTTGCAATAACTTCATTTTGGTTTAATTTACGTGTTGTTCGATTTGTGTAATTATTCTCTTTTTTTTTATTTGTCTTTTACGGTTGATTTTTCTTCTCTTTTTGATTTTCTTCCTGAAATCACGCAAAAATCTTTTGTTAGGTTAACATTTTCTTCTGACAGGTCAAATACACTTTCGGCGACATTATTACTCTTGACTTTTACGGTTGATTTTTCTTCTCTTTTTGATTTTCTTCCTGAAATCACGCAAAAATCTTTTGTTAGGTTAACATTTTCTTCTGACAGGTCAGATACACTTTCGGCGACATTATTACTCTTGTCTGATTCACTACTCAGTCCTCTATATATTACACCATGTACTCATTCTCTTTCAGGCACTCGAGAAAAAAAAATGGAAAGTACTTCATCCCAGCGCATTAAAAAAATTTGTGTCTTTGGAGGTGCTTATCCAGGAAAAAATAACATATTCGCTGATGAAGCCATAAGAGTTGGAGTAATACTTGCCCAACAAAAGATCCACTTGATTTATGGAGGCGGTAGTACGGGTTTAATGGGAGCAGTCGCTACAGCAGCACACGCCGGAGGAAGTCCAGTTCTAGGAATCGTGCCAAAACTATTCACAAGTTTTTGTGGACCTACCGTGGGTAAGGAAATACAAGTCTGGAGTGTCCCTGAACGGATAACAATCATGTACCATTCTGCCGATGCATTCATTGCTTTACCAGGAGGTCTGGGTACATTGGAAGAAATAGCTTGCGTGGCTTCTTGGTCATCTTTGGTCACAAATAAGAAACCCATTGGTTTGCTTAATATTAATGGTTATTTTAGTAATTTGCTTTTATATTTAGATAATGCTGTGGATAATGGATTCATGTTTTCAGAGGCAAGGAGAACCATAATTTCTGCTACAACCATTGAAGATTTACTTAAAAAGCTCCAAGCTTATGAGTGTTTATCTGCTACGGTTGTTTCGCAAACGCTCGGAAAAAGAAAAAGAGATATGGACGAGCAAGGAGTGGATTGCACTTTGTCTTTGTGACATTATCTAACATTTTGCTTGTTGTGTCTCAGTTATAATAAGTGGTTAGCAAGCTCTGCAGGTAATATCTCCTAAATTCTACCTTTAAAATTTGACATTGGGGACAATGTCATATTTTAGTAGGGGGTAAGGGACATATTTTGCTAATTTAAAAAAAAAAAAAAAAAAAAAAAAAAAAAACTTAAGAAGTATTCATTCTGAACAAGGTCTGAGTAAGGGAGACTAGAGACATACCTTGTCAGTTTGATTTCTTCTTTTCAAAAAAAAAAAAAAAAAAAAAAAAAGAAAAAAAAAAGAGTTTGTTGTGTTTTAAGCAATTTAGAAGTATTCATTCTGAACAAGGTCTGAGTAAGGGAGACTTGAGACATACCTTGTCAGTTTGATTTTAATCTTTTTATGTTTACTTGTTAATTTTTGTTTAGTATTTTAGGATTATTTAGGTTGCATGGTTTTGTTTTGTTTTGAGTCTTAGTTGTTCCTATTCTTATGTTATTAGTTCTTTTCTCTTACACATGATTCTTTCATTTGAGTTAATAGACTTACATTGAGGACAATGTAAGAATTAAGTGTGGGGGGGAATGATTTAGGATTTCTTTTATTTTTGTCTACTTTTTTTTTTTCTTTATTATTATTATTATTATTTTTTTGTGAGTTTTAGTTCCTTTTTAATACAATGATGAGATATGAATTGCATAAGTCTAAAACAGATTTATTAGTGAGAAGATTTTCATGAGAATTGAGCTTGATGTCAACCTTTTTATGAGCCAATGTTAATATGATATGTTGATTGAGAAAGAAGCATGTTTAGACTTAATCTGACTTGTATAATCATCATTGTGAGTTTTTGAGCCTATAATGATTGATGCATTATACAAATCAATCTAATTTCTTTCTTGAGTGCTCTTATGATTACATGATTCTCTAGAACTTGCTTTAAACCGTTTGAGACTATATTGATACATGTGACAACATGAATATGATAGAGGCATTAGGATTTTTAGCCAGGGCCAAACAGCCATCCCTTATTGATGTTCCAAGAGAACACACCCTTAGTGAACCAATTTGAGCCTACATTGAATAAGCTATCTCTTTGGTAACCATAACTTGTCCCTAACCTAAATATACTTATATCTTTACCTTTGTTCCAAAGATGAATTAGCATGTTTTGAGACAAGTTGCAAAGACAAGGGATATTTTTAGTTAAAAATTTGGGTTAGAAACAAGAAATAAGTGTGGGGGGGAAAGAAAAGAAAAGTCAAGAGAAAAAGAAATGAAATACTGGCAAATACATTCCTATGTAAAAAAAAAAAATATATATGAATCATCTCTTGAATTTGTGGAAAAAGAAAAAGATGTTACAAAGTCGTTTAGAATGAAGAAAAGGCCCAACATAAATATCCGGCCTAGGTGACTATGTACTTGTAAAGAGTTTTGAGAAGTTTCTTTGTATAATCTTTTTATGTCTCTAAACTTTATGAACTCTTTGGAACCTTTGTGATATCTTTATCCTTTTGTTCTTCAACCACATTACAAACCCCTTGGCCCCATTACAACCTTGATTAAAGACCTCTTGATTCATGAAGTTGTATGATCTAAATAGTGGAGAATAGGTGGACAAGCAAGAATATGGTAGAACTGTTTTCATAAGATTGATTGAGTGTAAACACTTCACCACTACTTTAAAGAGTGAAAATCATGAGGGTATCCCATGTGAGAAGTTGAGATTAAATTGAACATGCAATATTTTGATTGAGATATGTTATGCTAATATTGGCTTAACTCAAACAATTTACATTCAAGCATAATTTTTTGTGAAATTCTTTAAGCTATTGATTAGTTTATAAGACTTGTTCAAATATTGTATCTAATTTGTATTGAAAGGATTAGGAGTAAATATTTTTAGTATATGCAGTTTATTTATATTTTAGTTTTTCAATGTTTGTGGGTATCGTTCTAGTAAACCCTCACGAGACTAAACTCGTCCACTAGGGACACCTAGGGGTTTAAAGGCTTGTGTCACATGCTAAGTGCCACCGTGATTTCCTACGAAAATGGATTAGATTAGATTTTCTTATTTTATTTTTATTGAGTCGTTGCTAGGGACTAGCAACAATCTAAGTGTGGGGGTGTGATAACTCGTATAATTATATAGTTTTTAGTTATGTTTTATTAATGTTTTGTGTCAAATACGAGTTATTATTGTTTAGTCTAATTGTGTTTATGATCTTTTATATTTTTATGTATTTTGGTGTTTTTCACAAGTTTCTTTGAGTGATTTCAGATTACTAAAATTAAGGGCAAATCCAGTTCAGTTTCAGTTCCGACACCTTTTGCCATATCAGCTATATCTCGAGTTTCACTGAAGCAATAAGGCTGAAATTTGTAGCCATGCAAAGCTAAGAGGCATATCTATCTTTTTCATGTTTTACACTTCTTAAAACGGAGTCGTTTTCCCTAGCGAAATCGACCATCAAGTTGGCTGATGTGCAATGACGTCTATGCTGACATGTTTTCGTATTATGCCCATATCTTCTTATCCACATCAGAAAATGAGCTGATTCCAACGGCTATGGTTCCGTAACTGATAGGGGAACCTTTGTCTAGAAGACCATGTGATCAGATCAGGCCTCCAATATTGAAGAAATCGACCATCAAGGTGGCTGATGTGCAATGACGTTTGTGCTGACATGTTTTCGTATTTTGCCCATATCTGCTTAACCACATCAGCAAATGAGCTGATTCCAACGGCTATGGTTCCGTAACTGATTGGGGAACCTTTTTCTAGAAGACCATATGATCAGATCAGGCCTCCAATATTGACGAAATCGACCATCAAGTTGGCTGATCAAAATCGTCATATACCTACCTTTGAAATTTGTAAAGCTTGTCTCTTGTCATTTAGCCCTCCAAAATGTGTATAAATAGAGGGCCTTGGATGATTGTAAGGGATCATATTGTACATAGGTAGGATATAGCCATTTTAATAAAATTTTCTAAGTTTTCTTCTTCTTTCTTTTCTCTAGTTTTCTTTCTTTTCTCTAGTTTTCTTTTTCTTTAGAGAGAGCAAGAGGTTGGATAATTAATATTCTTCCTCTTCTTCTTTCTTTTTTTTATTTTCTTCTTAGATTTTCTTTAATTTTATGTTTATGTTTACAATGCCTATGCTAGGCTAAACTTCTATTTGGTTAAGGGTGATTTCAAAGCTCTAGACATGTTTTATAATTGATTTTCAGATTCTATCTATCATTAATTTTCTATCAAAGTTGCTTATGTTCTTCTACAAGAATTGTTCATGATGTTGTCTTGATTTGTTTAGGTGTACAACTAGATAGATCTTGATAATTATCTATTGCTAGTTTAGGAGTCTTGATCCGTGTAATTGTCTTGATTTCCTATTCATAAGTGGCAATTTGTGATTAATGATTATGGTCAAGTTTTCAATAATTGCAAAGTGGAACATAACCTAAGTTGAACAATCCGAGCTTATGTGTTTGTTGCTTAGATCAACCTATCTTTCTCATCATAAAGCTGCCATTAAATTGAATCTAGAGAGCTTATTCTAGGTTGTTTGATGGTTAGAGATTAAATAGAGAGCTTGTTCTATTTAACGACAAACTAAGGAAAGATTGGGATAACAGAGCTTGTTGTTATCCACGGTTGTTAACTTTGATAGTTGGTTGATATTGATAGATCTGAAATTGATTCTTAATGATGTCTAGTGGTGGAGAATGAAACCTTAACCATATTTTTCATATTTGATTCTTCTTACTTACTTGTTTTCTTACTTTTCTAGTTTGCTTATTTTTAAAAGTATATTTATTTTTATTGGCTGGTTATACCGCCTAATTTGTATATTAACTTTGTTTTATTTTTTTGGCTGGTTATACCGCCTAATTTAGTATATATATTTTTATTGGCTGGTTATACCGCCTAATTTAGTATATATATTTTTATTGGCTGGTTATACCGCCTTGCATCTTATTCTTATTATTTACTTTAGTTTAAATCTGGCTTCAAAAACCCCTTTTCTTTTATTGTTTTCTTTGAATGTAAGTTATAAACTAATAACTCATAAATTAAAACCCAATCCCTGAGGACTCGACCCTTGCTAACTACTATACTTACAATTAATCTTTTTAGTGCAAGGTTAAATAAGATACACTCTTTTGGGTGCATCACTTATGCACAAAGGGATTCCTGTAGACATACGTTGGATAATTGAAGCCAAGGTACGTGAAGATGAATATCTTCCTGTTTTGCATTTACCAGGTACAGGTAGAAGCACTTTTGCAAAGAAGCGACGAGCAAAGCGCATGAGTTCAAATTGCCACAAATGTGCACGATGGACGTGTAACGGTAAATGTCGTTCTATTGGGATTCCGTCCTCTAATCGAGATGATAAAATTGAATTCATTAAGGATGGACTGAGTAAGGAGAATTTGGGTAATATCCAACTTTCTCTTGAGACGCATCCTAGTGGAGACGTACAAAGAGAAATTCTTGATTTATGGCCGAAATTCCAAAGGGAATGGCAACATCTTGGGAATCTGATGTTAAAAGACCCTGTTTGCCAGCTTGTAAGAAAACTGGATGGGAAGCATATCCTCGACTCATAGAAGGCGTTTAAGCCGTTTCTGGACGTAAAACCAGAGGAAGATGTGAGCCACAATCACAACTACAATAAATGACTTCTCAGTTTTTGGTTTGATTTGCAATAACTTTATTTTGGTTTAATTTACGTGTTGTTCGATTTGTGTAATTATTCTCGTTTTTTTTTTATTTGTCTTTTACGGTTGATTTTTTCTTCTCTTTTTGATTTTCTTCCTGAAATCACGCAAAAATCTTTTGTTAGGTTAACATTTTCTTCTGACAGGTCAGATACACTTTCGGCGACATTATTACTCTTGTCTGATTCACTACTCAGTCCTCTATATATTACACCATGTACTCATTCTCTTTCAGGCACTCGAAAAAAAAGAAAAAAAAAAAGAAAAAAAAATGGAAAGTACTTCGTCCCAACGCATTAAAAAAATTTGTGTTTTTGGAGGTGCTTATCCAGGGAAAAATAACATATTCGCTGATGAAGCCATAAGAGTTGGAGTAATACTTGCCCAACAAAAGATCCAGTTGATTTATGGAGGCGGTAGTACGGGTTTAATGGGAGCAGTCGCTACAGCAGCACACGCCGGAGGAAGTCCAGTTCTAGGAATCGTGCCAAAACTATTCACAGATTTTTGTGGACCTACCTTGGGTAAGTGATGCACCCAAAAGAGTGTATCTTATTTAACCTTGCACTAAAAAGATCAATTGTAAGTATAGTAGTTAGCAAGGGTCGAGTCCTCAGGGATTGGGTTTTAATTTATGAGTTATTAGTTTATAACTTACATTCAAAAAAAACAATAAAAGAAAAGGGGTTTTTGAAGCCAGATTTAAACTAAAGTAAATAATAAGAATAAGATGCAAGGCGGTGTAACCAGCCAATAAAAATATATATACTAAATTAGGCGGTATAACCAGCCAATAAAAATATATATACTAAATTAGGCGGTATAACCAGCCAATAAAAAATAAAACAAAGTTAATATACAAATTAGGCCGTATAACCAGCCAATAAAAATAAATATACTTTTAAAAATAAGCAAACTAGAAAAATAAGAAAACAAGTAAGTAAGAAAAATCAAATATGAAAAATATGGTTAAGGTTTCATTCTCCACCACTAGACATCATTAAGAATCAATTTCAGATCTATCAATATCAACCAACTATCAAAGTTAACAACCGTAGATAACAACAAGTTCTGTTACCCCAATCTTTCCTTAGTTTGTCGTTAAATAGAACAAGCTCTCTATTTAATCTCTAACCATTAAACAACCTAGAATAAGCTCTCTAAATTCAATTTAATGGCAGCTTTATGATGAGAAAGATAGGTTGATCTAAGCAACAAACACATAAGCTCGGATTGTTCAACTTAGGTTATGTTCCACTTTGCAATTATTGAAAACTTGACCATAATCATTAATCACAAATTGCCACTTATGAATAGGAAATCAAGACAATTACACGGATCAAGACTCCTAAACTAGCAATAGATAATTATCAAGATCTATCTAGTTGTACACCTAAACAAATCAAGACAACATCATGAACAATTCTTGTAGAAGAACATAAGCAACTTTGATAGAAAATTAATGATAGATAGAATCTGAAAATCAATCACAAAACATGTCTAGGGCTTTGAAATCACCCTTAACCAAATAGAAGTTTAGCCTAGCATAGGCATTATAAACATAAACATAAAATTAAAGAAAATCTAAGAAGAAAATAAAAGAAAGAAAGAAGAAGAGGAAGAATATTAATTATCCAACCTCTTGCTCTCTCTAAAGAAAAAGAAAACTAGAGAAAAGAAAGAAAACTAGAGAAAAGAAAGAAGAAGAAAACTTAGAGAATTTTATTAAAATGGCTAATATCCTACCTATGTACAATATGATCCTCTACAATCATCCAAGGCCCTCTATTTATACACATTTTGGAGGGCTAAATGACAAGAGACAAGCTTTACAAATTTCAAAGGTAGGTATAATAGGTGGGTGCATTTTTCTAACAATTTTCGTCATATTGTATGACCATTTTGATCAGCCAACTTGATGGTCGATTTTGTCAATCTTGGAGGCCTGATCTGATCACATGGGCTTCTAGAACAATGTTCCCCTATGAGTTACTGATTCATAGCCGTTGGAATCCGCTCATTTGCTGATGTGGAGAAGAATATATGGGCAAAATACGAAAACAGGTCAGCACAGACGTCATTGCACATCAGCCAACTTGATGGTCGATTTCTTCAATATTGGAGGCTTTATCTGATCACATAATCTTCTAGACAAATGTTCCCCTATCAGTTATTGATCCATAGCCGTTGGAATCAGCTCATTTGCGGATGTGTATCGGACGATATGGTCAAAATACAAAAACTGCTCAGGACAGACGTCATTGCACATCAGCCAACTTGATGGTTGAATTCGCTAGGGAAAACGACTCCGTTTCAAGAAGTGTAAAACATGAAAAAGATAGATATGCCTCTTAACTTTGCACGGTTAAAATTTCAGCCTTATTGCTTCAGTGAAACTCCAGATCTAGCTGATATGGCAAAAGGTGTCGGAACTGGAACTGAACTGGATTTGCCCTTAATTCTAGTAATCTGAAATCACTCAAAGAAACTTGTGAAAAACACCAAATTACATAAAAATATAAAAGATTATAAACACAATTAGACTAAACAATAATAACTCGTATTTGACACAAAACAATAATAAAACATAACTAAAAACTATATAATTATACGAGTTATCACACCCCCACACTTAGATTGTTGCTAGTCCCTAGCAACGACTCAATAAAAATAAAATGAGAAAATCTAATCTAATCCATTTTCGTAGGAAATCACGGTGGCACTTAGCATGTGACACAAGCCTTTAAACCCCTAGGTGTCCCTAGTGGACGAGTTTAGTCTCGTGAGGGTTTACTAGGACGATACCCACAAACATTGAAAACATAAGAAAAACTAAAAATAATAATTATAACTAATCCTTCCAATATAAATTTGAGATAATCATTGGACAAGTCTTAAAAACTAATCAATAGCTTAAAGAAATTCACAAAAAATCTTGCTTGAATGTAAATAGTTTGAGTTAAGCCAATATTAACATAACATATTTCAATCAAAATAGTGCATATTCAAACTTAATCTCAACTTCTCACATGGGATACTCTCTTGATTTTCACTCTTTAAAGTAGTGGTAAAGTGTTTACACTCAATCAATCTCATGAAAACACTTCTACCATATGCTTGCTTGTCCACCTATTCTTCACTAAAAGATCATGTAACTTCATAAATGAAGAGGTATTTAATCAAGGTTGTAATGGGGCCAAGGGGTTTGTAATGTGGTTGAAGAACAAAAGGATAAAGATATCACAAAGGTTCCAAAGAGTTCATAAAGTTTAGAGACATAATAAGATCATACAAATAAACTTCTCAAAACTCTTTACAAGTACATAGTCACCTAGGCCGAATATTCATGTTGGTCCTTTTCTTTATTCTAAACAAATTTGTAATATCTTTTTCTTTTTCCACAAATTCAAGAGATGATTCATATTTTTTTACATAGGAATGTATTTGCCAGTATTCCATTTCTTTTTCTCTTGATTTTTCTTTTCTTTTCCCCCCACACTTATTTCTTGTTTCTAACCCAAATTTTCAATAGATCTTCCTTGTCTTTGCAACTTGTCTCAAAACATGCTAATTCATCTTTGGAACAAAGGTAAAGATATAAGTATATTTAGGTTAGGGACAAGTTATGGTTACCAAAGAGATAGCTTATTCAATGTAGGCTCAAATTGGTTCACTAAGGGTGTGTTCTCTTGGAACATTAATAATGGATGGCTGTTTGGCTCTGGTTATAATCCTAATGCCTCTATCATATTCATGTTGTCACATGTATCAATATAGTCTCAAACAGTTTAAAGCAAGTTCTAGAGAATCATGTAATCATAAGAGCACTTAAGAAAGAAATTAGATTGATTTGTATAATGCATCAATCATTTTAGGCTCAAAAACTCACAATGATGATTATACAAGTCAGTTTTAAGTCTAAACATGCTTCTTTCTCAATCAACATATCATATTAACATTGGCTCATAAAAATTAGTATCAAGCTTAATTCTCATGAAAATCTTCTTACTAGTAACCAGTTTAGACCTATGCAATTCATATCTCATCATTGTATTAAAAAGAAACTAAAACACACTAAAAATAATAATAATAAAGACTCATAAAAAAAAAATAGTAGACGAAAATAAAAGAAATCCTAAATCATTCCCCCCACACTTAATTCTTACATTGTCCTCAATGTAAGTCTATTAACCCAAATGAAAGAATCATGTGTAAGAGAAAAGAACTAATAACATAAGAATAGGAACAACTAGACTCAAAACAAAACAAAACAAACTCATGCAACCTAAATAATCCTAAAATACTAAAGAAAAATTAACAAGTAAACATAAAAAGATTAAAATCAAACTGACAAGGTATGTCTCAATTCTCCCTTACTCAGACCTTATTCAGAATGAATACTTCTAAATGGCTTAAAACACAACAAATTTTTTTTTTTTTTTTAAATTAGCAAAATATGTCCCTTACCCCATACTAAAATATGACATTGTCCCCAATGTCAAATTTTAAAGGTAGGATTTAGGAGATATTACCTGCAGAGGTTGCTAACCACTTATTATAACTGAGACACAACAAACAAAATGTTAGATAATGTCACAAAGACAAAGTGCAGTCCACTCCTTGCTCGTCCATATCTCTTTTTCTTTTTCTGAGCGTTTGCGAAACAACCGTAGCAGATAAACACTCATAAGCTTGGAGCTTTTTGAGTAAATCTTCAATGGTTGTAGCAGAAATTATGGTTCTCCTTGCCTCTGAAAACATGAATCCATTATCCACAGCATTATCTAAATATGAAAGCAAATTATTAAAATAACCATTAATATTAAGCAAACCAATGGGTTTCTTATTTGTGACCAAAGATGACCAAGAAGCCACGCAAGCTATTTCTTCCAATGTACCCAAACCTCCTGGTAAAGCAATGAATGCATCGGCAGAATGGTACATGATTGTTATCCGTTCAGGGATACTCCAGACTTGTATTTCCTTACCCACGGTAGGTCCACAAAAATCTGTGAATAGTTTTGGCACGACTCCTAGAACTGGACTTCCTCCGGCGTGTGCTGCTGTAGCGACTGCTCCCATTAAACCCATACTACCGCCTCCATAAATCAAGTGGATCTTTTGTTGGGCAAGTATTACTCCAACTCTTATGGCTTCATCAGCGAATATGTTATTTTTCCCTGGATAAGCACCTCCAAAGACACAAATTTTTTTAATGCGCTGGGATGAAGTACTTTCCATTTTTTTTTTCTTCGAGTGCCTGAAAGAGAATGAGTACATGGTGTAATATATAGAGGACTGAGTAGTGAATCAGACAAGAGTAATAATGTCGCCGAAAGTGTATCTGACCTGTCAGAAGAAAATGTTAACCTAACAAAAGATTTTTGCGTGATTTCAGGAAGAAAATCAAAAAGAGAAGAAAAAATCAACCGTAAAAGACAAATAAAAAAAATAACGAGAATAATTACACAAATCGAACAACACGTAAATTAAACCAAAATAAAGTTATTGCAAATCAAACCAAAAGCTGAGAAGTCGTTTATTGTAGTTGTGATTGTGGCTCACATCTTCCTCTGGTTTTACGTCCAGAAACGGCTTAAACGCCTTCTATGAGTCGAGGATATGCTTCCCATCCAGTTTTCTTACAAGCTGGCAAACAGGGTCTTTTAACATCAGATTCCCAAGATGTTGCCATTCCCTTTGGAATTGCGGCCATAAATCAAGAATTTCTCTTTGTACGTCTCCACTAGGATGCGTCTCAAGAGAAAGTTGGATATTACCCAAATTCTCCTTACTCAGTCCATCCTTAATGAATTCAATTTTATCATCTCGATTAGAGGACGGAATCCCAATAGAACGACATTTACCATTACACGTCCATCGTGCACATTTGTGGCAATTTGAACTCATGCGCTTTGCTCGTCGCTTCTTTGCAAAAGTGCTTCTACCTGTACCTGGGAAATGCAAAACAGGAAGATATTCATCTTCACGTACCTTGGCTTCAATTATCCAACGTATGTCTCCAGGAATCCCTTTGTGCATAAGCATTCTTAATCTTTCAAATCGAACTTGGTAAAGCTTTAGTAAAATATTTCGAGGAAAGGGAGGAAATCGTTTCTGCAATCTTGTGAGAATATCATCCATCCTGAAAAAAAAATGAAAAAAAATTGAAAGAGAAATTGGAAGAGAAATTTATATACAATATCAATTTTGTGGGTAGCTGATGGAACCGATTTAAATAATCACGGAGTACCGTTATCCGCCATTTAACCGGGGTTAAAAAAAATAAAAATTATATTTACATCTAGTTATTTTCAAAACAAGGATCAAAAAAAAAAAAAAAAAAACAACATAAAAAGACTCAAAAATAAAACACTCTAAATAAAATCCTAAATTCTTCCCCCCACACATAATTCTTACATTGTCATTAATGTAATGCTATTATCCCCCAATGCAAGAATTATATGTAAGAGAAAAGAACTATTAAACAAAAGAAACTTATGCAGCCTAAATAAACTTAAAAACAGTAAACACAATTAACAAAGAAACATAAGAAATAAAAATAAAAACAATAAAAATAATAAAAGAAAAAGGAAAAGAAAGAGAAAGCAAATCTGAATATGGAAGGTTGGCAATTTCATCTTTAATTGGGCTGCCTTCCCAATTAACACTTGAGTTAGTGTTTTGAATCTAACCAACACCCCTTCTTGGCTTTTTAGGCTTGTCAGGCTCATACATGAAATTTCCCAAATTTATGCGTTTGAGAGGAAGCTTTCTTTGCACAACAGTGGATGCATTCTCCATTACAAGTATTATTCCATCATCATTGGTGGTGCATATCTCATCGAGGAATGGTGCATCTTTTGGTACTTGTTGAATGACATCCACAAACAAACTGTTTAAGGTTTCCAGCATGTTTTGTTCATGTTCCTCCTCTTTGAACTTTGCGAATCTACTAGGGAAAGGTGGAGAAAAAACATTAGTAAAAATTGGAATCTTAATGATAACTCGTATAATTATATAGTTTTTAGTTATGTTTTATTATTGTTTTGTGTCAAATACGAGTTATTATTGTTTAGTCTAATTGTGTTTATGATCTTTTATATTTTTATGTATTTTGGTGTTTTTCACAAGTTTCTTTGAGTGATTTCAGATTACTAGAATTAAGGGCAAATCCAGTTCAGTTTCAGTTCCGACACCTTTTGCCATATCAGCTATATCTCGAGTTTCACTGAAGCAATAAGGCTGAAATTTGTAGCCATGCAAAGCTAAGAGGCATATCTATCTTTTTCATATTTTACACTTCTTAAAACGGAGTCGTTTTCCCTAGTGAAATCGACCATCAAGTTGGCTGATGTGCAATGACGTCTGTGCTGACATGTTTTCGTATTATGCCCGTATCTTCTTATCCACATCCGAAAATGAGCTGATTCCAACGGCTATGGTTCCTTAACTGATAGGGGAACCTTTGTCTAGAAGACCATGTGATCAGATCAGGCCTCCAATATTGAATAAATCGACCATCAAGGTGGCTGATGTGTAATGACATCTGTGCTGACAGGTTTTCGTATTTTGCCCATATCTGCTTAACCACATCAGCAAATGAGCTGATTCCAACGGCTATGGTTCCGTAACTGATAGGGGAACCTTTTTCTAGAAGACCATGTGATCAGATCAGGCCTCCAATATTGACGAAATCGACCATCAAGTTGGCTGATCAAAATCGTCATATACCTACCTTTGAAATTTGTAAAGCTTGTCTCTTGTCATTTAGCCCTCCAAAATGTGTATAAATAGAGGGCCTTGGATGATTGTAAGGGATCATATTGTACATAGGTAGGATATTAGCCATTTTAATAAAATTCTCTAAGTTTTCTTCTTCTTTCTTTTCTCTAGTTTTCTTTCTTTTCTCTAGTTTTCTTTTTCTTTAGAGAGAGCAAGAGGTTGGATAATTAATATTCTTCCTCTTCTTCTTTCTTTCTTTTATTTTCTTCTTAGATTTTCTTTAATTTTATGTTTATGTTTATAATGCCTATGCTAGGCTAAACTTCTATTTGGTTAAGGGTGATTTCAAAGCCCTAGACATGTTTTGTGATTGATTTTCAGATTCTATCTATCATTAATTTTCTATCAAAGTTGCTTATGTTCTTCTACAAGAATTGTTCATGATGTTGTCTTGATTTATTTAGGTGTACAACTAGATAGATCTTGATAATTATCTATTGCTAGTTTAGGAGTCTTGATCCGTGTAATTGTCTTGATTTCCTATTCATAAGTGGCAATTTGTGATTAATGATTATGGTCAAGTTTTCAATAATTGCAAAGTGGAACATAACCTAAGTTGAACAATCTGAGCTTATGTGTTTGTTGCTTAGATCAACCTATCTTTCTCATCATAAAGCTGCCATTAAATTGAATTTAGAGAGCTTATTCTAGGTTGTTTAATGGTTAGAGATTAAATAGAGAGCTTGTTCTATTTAACGACAAACTAAGGAAAGATTGGGGTAACAGAGCTTGTTGTTATCTACGGTTGTTAACTTTGATAGTTGGTTGATATTGATAGATCTGAAATTGATTCTTAATGATGTCTAGTGGTGGAGAATGAAACCTTAACCATATTTTTCATATTTGATTCTTCTTACTTATTTGTTTTCTTACTTTTAGTTTGCTTATTTTTTATATTTATTTTTATTGGCTGGTTATACCGCCTAATTTGTATATTAACTTTGTTTTATTTTTATTGGCTGGTTATACCGCCTAATTTAGTATATATATTTTTATTGGCTGGTTATACCGCCTAATTTAGTATATATATTTTTATTGGCTGGTTATACCGCCTTGCATCTTATTCTTATTATTTACTTTAGTTTAAATCTGGCTTCAAAAACCCCTTTTCTTTTATTGTTCTTGAATTTAAGTTTTAAACTATTAACTTATAAACTAAAACCCAATCCCTGAGGACTCGACCCTTGCTAACTACTATACTTACAATTTATCTTTTTAGTGCAAGGTTAAATAAGATACACTCTTTTGGGAGCATTAAGTTTTTGGCGCCGTTGCCGGGGATTGTTTTCTTTAGTTTATTTGTTACTTGGTTTATTCTTATTTTCAGTTCTAATTAGTTCTATTTTCTTGTACATACAAGTTTTTCTTATCAAATTTTTTTAAAAAAAAAAAAAAAAAAAACGATGGAATTGAGCAATCTTACACTTGAAGAGTTGGTGGCATACATGAACATGGAAAATCAACAAGCCAATCTCACCTACCCAGTTCAACAATTGGCCATGGGAGGATGTCAAGGCCATCAAGTGTTCCAAGACCAACAGTATGATCATTACTCAAACACTTACCATGAGGGATGGTGGGATCATACTAATTATGGCTACTCAGAAAATTACCAAGAAGTAGATCCTTATGCCAATTACACTCATCCATCTAGCTTCAATCAATCATGGTCTCAAGAACCAGATCTTCTTCAACCACCACATATGACTCAAAACTCAGGTACTTCTTTAGAAGATCTTGTCGATTCTCTTGTTACTAATACTTTGCAATTTCAACAGGAAACAAGGGCAAGCATCAAGAGTTTGGAAAAGCAAATGAGCCAATTGGCTAGTAGTATGGTGGTATGGGTAGCACAAAGATCTGAAGAACTCTCTGCCCAAACAATGATTAACCCAAAGGAGAATACTACTATTGTGACCTTGAGGAATGATGAACAAGATGAGGATGAGACAGAATTAGAGATGGATTCTATTCTTGAGGATAATGAAGCCACAAATACAAATAAGAGTATTTCGGCACCTGAGGTAACGTTTAAAGTTCCACTTTTTACTAATGTTTCTTCTCCACCTTTTCCTAGTAGATTTGCAAAGTTCAAGGAGGATGAACATGAACAAGACACGCTGGAAACCTTAAACAGTTTGTTTGTGGATGTCATTCAACAAGTACCAAAAGATGCACCATTCCTC
This sequence comes from Fremontodendron californicum, assembly GCA_030761205.1. Taxonomy (NCBI): domain Eukaryota; kingdom Viridiplantae; phylum Streptophyta; class Magnoliopsida; order Malvales; family Malvaceae; genus Fremontodendron; species Fremontodendron californicum. The sequence continues at coordinate 16,274,114 of JAULJL010000010.1, read as the reverse complement.
GATGAGATATGCACCACCAAGGATGATGGAATAATACTTGTAATGGAGAATGCATCCACTGTTGTGCAAAGAAAGCTTCCTCTCAAACGCATAAATTTGAAAAATTTCATGTATGAGCCTGACAAGCCTAAAAAGCCAAGAAGGGGTGTTGGTTAGGTTCAAAACACTAACTCAAGTGTTAATTGGGAAGGCAACCCAATTAAAGAAGAAATTGCCAACCTTCCATATTCAGATTTGCTTTCTCTTTCTTTTCCTTTTTCTTTTATTATTTTTATTTTTATTGTTTTTATTTTTATTTTTTATGTTTACTTGTTAATTTTTGTTTAGTATTTTAGGATTATTTAGGTTGCATGAGTTTCTTTTGTTTTGAGTCTTAGTTATTTCTATTCTTATGTTATTAGTTCTTTTCTCTTACACATGATTCTTTCATTTGGGTTAATAGACTTACATTGAGGACAATGTAAGAATTAAGTGTGGGGGGAATGATTTAGGATTTCTTTTATTTTTATCTACTATTTTTTTTTTGAGTCTTTATTATTATTATTTTTAGTGTGTTTTAGTTCCTTTTTAATACAATGATGAGATATGAATTGCATAGGTCTAAACTGGTTACTAGTGAGAAGATTTTCATGAGAATTAAGCTTGATACTAATTTTTATGAGCCAATGTTAATATGATATGTTGATTGAGAAAGAAGCATGTTTAGACTTAATCTGACTTGTATAATCATTCTTGTGAGTTTTTGAGCCTATAATGATTGATGCATTATACAAATCAATCTAATTTCTTTCTTGAGTGCTCTTATGATTACATGATTCTCTAGAACTTGCTTTAAACCGTTTGAGACTATATTGATGCATGTGACAACATGAATATGATAGAGGCAATAGGATTTTTAGCCAGGGCCAAACAACCATCCCTTATTGATGTTCCAAGAGAACACACCCTTAGTGAACCAATTTGAGCCTACATTGAATAAGCTATCTCTTTGGTAACCATAACTTGTCCCTAACCTAAATATACTTATATCTTTACCTTTGTTCCAAAGATGAATTAGCATGATTTGAGACAAGTTGCAAAGACAAGGGATATTTTTTGGTTAGAAACAAGAAATAAGTGTGGGGGAAAAAGAAAAGAAAAGTCAAGAGAAAAAAAAATGGAATACTGGCAAATACATTCCTATATAAAAAAAAATGAATCATCTCTTGAATTTGTGGAAAAAGAAAAAGATGTTACAAAGTTGTTTAAAATGAAGAAAAGGCCCAACATGAATATCCGGCCTAGGTGACTATGTACTTGTAAAGAGTTTTGAGAAGTTTCTTTGTATAATCTTTTTATGTCTCTAAACTTTATGAACTCTTTGGAACCTTTCTGATATCTTTATCCTTTTGTTCTTCAACCACATTACAAACCCCTTGGCCCCATTACAACCTTGATTAAAGACCTCTTGATTTATGAAGTTGCATGATCTTTTAGTGGAGAATAGGTGGACAAGCAAGCATATGGTAGAAGTGTTTTCATGAGATTGATTGAGTGTAAACACTTTACCACTACTTTAAAGAGTGAAAATCAAGAGAGTATCCCATGTGAGAAGTTGAGATTAAATTTGAACATGCACTATTTTGATTGAGATATGTTATGCTAATATTGGCTTAACTCAAACAATTTACATTCAAGCATGATTTTTTGTGAAATTTTTTAAGCTATTGATTAGTTTATAAGACTTGTTCAAATATTGTCTCTAATTTGTATTGAAAGGAATAGGAGTAAATATTTTCAGTATATGTAGTTTATTTATATTTTAGTTTTTCAATGTTTGTGGGTATCGTTCTAGTAAACCCTCACGAGACTAAACTCGTCCACTAGGGACACCTAGGGGTTTAAAGGCTTGTGTCACATGCTAAGTGCCACCGTGATTTCCTACGAAAATGGATTGGATTAGATTTTCTTATTTTATTTTTATTGAGTCGTTGCTAGGGACTAGCAACAATCTAAGTGTGGGGGTGTGATAACTCGTATAATTATATAGTTTTTAGTTATGTTTTATTATTGTTTTGTGTCAAATACGAGTTATTATTGTTTAGTCTAATTGTGTTTATGATCTTTTATATTTTTATGTATTTTGGTGTTTTTCACAAGTTTCTTTGAGTGATTTCAGATTACTAGAATTAAGGGCAAATCCAGTTCAGTTTCAGTTCCGACACCTTTTGCCATATCAGCTATATCTCGAGTTTCACTGAAGCAATAAGGCTGAAATTTGTAGCCATGCAAAGCTAAGAGGCATATCTATCTTTTTCATGTTTTACACTTCTTAAAACGGAGTCGTTTTCCCTAGTGAAATCGACCATCAAGTTGGCTGATGTGCAATGACGTCTGTGCTGACATGTTTTCGTATTATGCCCGTATCTTCTTATCCACATCCGAAAATGAGCTGATTCCAACGGCTATGGTTCCTTAACTGATAGGGGAACCTTTGTCTAGAAGACCATGTGATCAGATCAGGCCTCCAATATTGAATAAATCGACCATCAAGGTGGCTGATGTGTAATGACATCTGTGCTGACAGGTTTTCGTATTTTGCCCATATCTGCTTAACCACATCAGCAAATGAGCTGATTCCAACGGCTATGGTTCCGTAACTGATAGGGGAACCTTTTTCTAGAAGACCATGTGATCAGATCAGGCCTCCAATATTGACGAAATCGACCATCAAGTTGGCTGATCAAAATCGTCATATACCTACCTTTGAAATTTGTAAAGCTTGTCTCTTGTCATTTAGCCCTCCAAAATGTGTATAAATAGAGGGCCTTGGATGATTGTAAGGGATCATATTGTACATAGGTAGGATATTAGCCATTTTAATAAAATTCTCTAAGTTTTCTTCTTCTTTCTTTTCTCTAGTTTTCTTTCTTTTCTCTAGTTTTCTTTTTCTTTAGAGAGAGCAAGAGGTTGGATAATTAATATTCTTCCTCTTCTTCTTTCTTTCTTTTATTTTCTTCTTAGATTTTCTTTAATTTTATGTTTATGTTTATAATGCCTATGCTAGGCTAAACTTCTATTTGGTTAAGGGTGATTTCAAAGCCCTAGACATGTTTTGTGATTGATTTTCAGATTCTATCTATCATTAATTTTCTATCAAAGTTGCTTATGTTCTTCTACAAGAATTGTTCATGATGTTGTCTTGATTTATTTAGGTGTACAACTAGATAGATCTTGATAATTATCTATTGCTAGTTTAGGAGTCTTGATCCGTGTAATTGTCTTGATTTCCTATTCATAAGTGGCAATTTGTGATTAATGATTATGGTCAAGTTTTCAATAATTGCAAAGTGGAACATAACCTAAGTTGAACAATCTGAGCTTATGTGTTTGTTGCTTAGATCAACCTATCTTTCTCATCATAAAGCTGCCATTAAATTGAATTTAGAGAGCTTATTCTAGGTTGTTTAATGGTTAGAGATTAAATAGAGAGCTTGTTCTATTTAACGACAAACTAAGGAAAGATTGGGGTAACAGAGCTTGTTGTTATCTACGGTTGTTAACTTTGATAGTTGGTTGATATTGATAGATCTGAAATTGATTCTTAATGATGTCTAGTGGTGGAGAATGAAACCTTAACCATATTTTTCATATTTGATTCTTCTTACTTATTTGTTTTCTTACTTTTAGTTTGCTTATTTTTTATATTTATTTTTATTGGCTGGTTATACCGCCTAATTTGTATATTAACTTTGTTTTATTTTTATTGGCTGGTTATACCGCCTAATTTAGTATATATATTTTTATTGGCTGGTTATACCGCCTAATTTAGTATATATATTTTTATTGGCTGGTTATACCGCCTTGCATCTTATTCTTATTATTTACTTTAGTTTAAATCTGGCTTCAAAAACCCCTTTTCTTTTATTGTTCTTGAATTTAAGTTTTAAACTATTAACTTATAAACTAAAACCCAATCCCTGAGGACTCGACCCTTGCTAACTACTATACTTACAATTTATCTTTTTAGTGCAAGGTTAAATAAGATACACTCTTTTGGGAGCATTACTTAAACGTTACCTCAGGTGCCGAAATACTCTTATTTGGATCATTGGCTTCATTATCCTCAAGAATAGAATCCATCTCTAATTTTGTCTCATCCTCATCTTGTTCCTCATTCTTCAAGGTCACAATAGTAGCATTCTCCTTTGGGTTAATCATCGTTTGGGCTGGGAGTTCTTCAGATCTTTGTGCTACCCATCCCACCATACTACTAGCCAATAGGCTCATTTGCCTTTCCAAACTCTGGATGCTTGCCCTTGTTTCCTGTTGAAATTGCAAAGTATCAGTAACAAGAGAATGTAGAAGATCTTCTAAAGAAGTACCTGAGTTTTGAGTCATATGTGGTGGTTGAAAAAGATTTGGTTCTTGAGACCATGATTGATTGAAGCTAGATGGATGAGTGTAATTGGCATAAGGATCTACTTCTTGGTAATTTTTCGAGTAGCCATAATTAGTATGATCCCACCATCCCTCATGGTAAGTGTTGGAGTAATGATCATGCGGTTGGTCTTGGAACCATTGATGGCCTTGACATCCTCCCATGGCCAATTGTTGAACTGAGGAAGTGAGATTGGCTTGTTGATTCTCCATGTTCATGTATGCCACCAACTCTTCAAGTGTTAGATTGCTCAATTCCATCGTTTTTTTATTTTTTATTTTTTATTTTTGAAAATTTGATAAGAAAAACTTCTATGTACAAGAAAATAAAACTAATTAGAACTGAAAATAAGAATAAACCAAGTAACAAATAAACTAAAGAAAGCAATCCCCGGCAACGGCGCCAAAAATTTGATGCACCCAAAAGAGTGTATCTTATTTAACCTTGCACTAAAAAGATCAATTGTAAGTATAGTAGTTAGCAAGGGTCGAGTCCTCAGGGATTGGGTTTTAATTTATGAGTTATTAGTTTATAACTTACATTCAAAGAAAACAATAAAAGAAAAGGGGTTTTTGAAGCCAGATTTAAACTAAAGTAAATAATAAGAATAAGATGCAAGGCGGTATAACCAGCCAATAAAAATATATATACTAAATTAGGCGGTATAACCAGCCAATAAAAATATATATACTAAATTAGGCGGTATAACCAGCCAATAAAAAATAAAACAAAGTTAATATACAAATTAGGCCGTATAACCAGCCAATAAAAATAAATATACTTTTAAAAATAAGCAAACTAGAAAAGTAAGAAAACAAGTAAGTAAGAAGAATCAAATATGAAAAATATGGTTAAGGTTTCATTCTCCACCACTAGACATCATTAAGAATCAATTTCAGATCTATCAATATCAACCAACTATCAAAGTTAACAACCGTAGATAACAACAAGTTCTGTTACCCCAATCTTTCCTTAGTTTGTCGTTAAATAGAACAAGCTCTCTATTTAATCTCTAACCATTAAACAACCTAGAATAAGCTCTCTAAATTCAATTTAATGGCAGCTTTATGATGAGAAAGATAGGTTGATCTAAGCAACAAACACATAAGCTCGGATTGTTCAACTTAGGTTATGTTCCACTTTGCAATTATTGAAAACTTGACCATAATCATTAATCACAAATTGCCACTTATGAATAGGAAATCAAGACAATTACACGGATCAAGACTCCTAAACTAGCAATAGATAATTATCAAGATCTATCTAGTTGTACACCTAAACAAATCAAGACAACATCATGAACAATTCTTGTAGAAGAACATAAGCAACTTTGATAGAAAATTAATGATAGATAGAATCTGAAAATCAATCACAAAACATGTCTAGGGCTTTGAAATCACCCTTAACCAAATAGAAGTTTAGCCTAGCATAGGCATTATAAACATAAACATAAAATTAAAGAAAATCTAAGAAGAAAATAAAAGAAAGAAAGAAGAAGAGGAAGAATATTAATTATCCAACCTCTTGCTCTCTCTAAAGAAAAAGAAAACTAGAGAAAAGAATGAAAACTAGAGAAAAGAAAGAAGAAGAAAACTTAGAGAATTTTATTAAAATGGCTAATATCCTACCTATGTACAATATGATCCTCTACAATCATCCAAGGCCCTCTATTTATACACATTTTGGAGGGCTAAATGACAAGAGACAAGCTTTACAAATTTCAAAGGTAGGTATAATAGGTGGGTGCATTTTTCTAACAATTTTCGTCATATTGTATGACCATTTTGATCAGCCAACTTGATGGTCGATTTTGTCAATCTTGGAGGCCTGATCTGATCACATGGGCTTCTAGAAAAATGTTCCCCTATGAGTTACTGATTCATAGCCGTTGGAATCCGCTCATTTGCTGATGTGGAGAAGAATATATGGGCAAAATACGAAAACAGGTCAGCACAGACGTCATTGCACATCAGCCAACTTGATGGTCGATTTCTTCAATATTGGAGGCTTTATCTGATCACATAATCTTCTAGACAAATGTTCCCCTATCAGTTATTGATCCATAGCCGTTGGAATCAGCTCATTTGCGGATGTGTATCGGACGATATGGTCAAAATACAAAAACTGCTCAGGACAGACGTCATTGCACATCAGCCAACTTGATGGTTGAATTCGCTAGGGAAAACGACTCCGTTTCAAGAAGTGTAAAACATGAAAAAGATAGATATGCCTCTTAACTTTGCACGGTTAAAATTTCAGCCTTATTGCTTCAGTGAAACTCCAGATATAGCTGATATGGCAAAAGGTGTCGGAACTGGAACTGAACTGGATTTGCCCTTAATTCTAGTAATCTGAAATCACTCAAAGAAACTTGTGAAAAACACCAAATTACATAAAAATATAAAAGATTATAAACACAATTAGACTAAACAATAATAACTCGTATTTGACACAAAACAATAATAAAACATAACTAAAAACTATATAATTATACGAGTTATCAGTAAGGAAATACAAGTCTGGAGTATCCCTGAACGGATGACAATCATGTACCATTCTGCCGATGCATTCATTGCTTTACCAGGAGGTCTGGGTACATTGGAAGAAATAGCTTGCGTGGCTTCTTGGTCATCTTTGGTCACAAATAAGAAACCCATTTGTTTGCTTAATATTAATGGTTATTTTAGTAATTTGCTTTCATATTTAGATAATGTTGTGGATAATGGATTCATGTTTTCAGAGGCAAGGAGAACCATAATTTCTGCTACAACCATTGAAGATTTACTCAAAAAGCTCCAAGCTTATGAGTGTTTATCTGCTACGGTTGTTTCGCAAACGCTCGGAAAAAGAAAAAGAGATATGGACGAGCAAGGAGTGGATTGCACTTTGTCTTTGTGACATTATCTAACATTTTGTTTGTTGTGTCTCAGTTATAATAAGTGGCTAGCAACCTCTACAGGTAATATCTCCTAAATTTTACCTTCTTAAAAAAAAAAAGTTTGTTGTGTTTTAAGCAATTTAGAAGTATTCATTCTGAACAAGGTCTGAGTAAGGGAGACTTGAGACATACCTTGTCAGTTTGATTTCTTCTTTTCAAAAAAAAAAAAAAAAAAAGAGTTTGTTGTGTTTTAAGCAATTTAGAAGTATTCATTCTGAACAAGGTCTGAGTAAGGGAGACTTGAGACATACCTTGTCAGTTTGATTTTAATCTTTTTACGTTTACTTGTTAATTTTTGTTTAGTATTTTAGGATTATTTAGGTTGCATGAGTTTGTTTTGTTTTGAGTCTAGTTATTCCTATTCTTATGTTATTAGTTCTTTTCTCTTACACATGATTCTTTCATTTGGGTTAATAGACTTACATTGAGGACAATGTAAGAATTAAGTGTGGGGGGAATGATTTAGGATTTCTTTTATTTTTGTCTACTATTTTTTTTTATGAGTCTTTATTATTATTATTATTTTTTAGTGTGTTTTAGTTCCTTTTTAATACAATGATGAGATATGAATTGCATAAGTCTAAAACAGATTTATTAGTGAGAAGATTTTCATGAGAATTGAGCTTGATGTCAATCTTTTATGAGCCAATGTTAATATGATATGTTGATTGAGAAAGAAGCATGTTTAGACTTAATCTGACTTGTATAATCATCCTTGTGAGTTTTTGAGCCTAAAATGATTGATGCATTATACAAATCAATCTAATTTCTTTCTTGAGTGCTCTTATGATTACATGATTCTCTAGAACTTGCTTTAAACCGTTTGAGACTATATTGATACATGTGACAATATGAATATGATAGAGGCATTAGGATTTTTAGCCAGGGCCAAACAGCCATCCATTATTAATGTTCCAAGAGAACACACCCTTAGTGAACCAATTTGAGCCTACATTGAATAAGCTATATCTTTGGTAACCATAACTTGTCCCTAACCTAAATATACTTATATCTTTACCTTTGTTCCAAAAGATGAATTAGCATGTTTTGAGACAAGTTGCAAAGACAAAGAAGATTTATTGAAAATTTGGGTTAGAAACAAGAAATAAGTGTGGGGGGAAAAGAAAAGAAAAGTCAAGAGAAAAAGAAATGGAATACTGGCAAATACATTCCTATATAAAAAAAAAATGAATCATCTCTTGAATTTGTGGAAAAAGAAAAAGATGTTACAAAGTTGTTTAGAATGAAGAAAAGGCCCAACATGAATATCCGGCCTAGGTGACTATGTACTTGTAAAGAGTTTTGAGAAGTTTCTTTGTATAATCTTTTTATGTCTCTAAACTTTATGAACTCTTTGGAACCTTTGTGATATCTTTATCCTTTTGTTCTTCAACCACATTACAAACCCCTTGGCCCCATTACAACCTTGATTAAAGACCTCTTGATTTATGAAGTTGCATGATCTTTTAGTGGAGAATAGGTGGACAAGCAAGCATATGGTAGAAGTGTTTTCATGAGATTGATTGAGTGTAAACACTTTACCACTACTTTAAAGAGTGAAAATCAAGAGAGTATCCCATGTGAGAAGTTGAGATTAAATTTGAACATGCACTATTTTGATTGAGATATGTTATGCTAATATTGGCTTAACTCAAACAATTTACATTCAAGCATGATTTTTTGTGAAATTCTTTAAGCTATTGATTAGTTTATAAGACTTGTTCAAAGATTGTCTCTAATTTGTATTGAAAGGATTAGGAGTAAATATTTTTAGTATATGTAGTTTATTTATATTTTAGTTTTTCAATGTTTGTGGGTATCGTTCTAGTAAACCCTCACGAGACTAAACTCATCCACTAGGGACACCTAGGGGTTTAAAGGCTTGTGTCACATGCTAAGTGCCACCGTGATTTCCTACGAAAATGGATTAGATTAGATTTTCTTATTTTATTTTTATTGAGTCGTTGCTAGGGACTAGCAACAATCTAAGTGTGGGGGTGTGATAACTCGTATAATTATATAGTTTTTAGTTATGTTTTATTATTGTTTTGTGTCAAATACGAGTTATTATTGTTTAGTCTAATTGTGTTTATGATCTTTTATATTTTTATGTATTTTGGTGTTTTTCACAAGTTTCTTTGAGTGATTTCAGATTACTAGAATTAAGGGCAAATCCAGTTCAGTTCCAGTTCCGACACCTTTTGCCGTATCAGCTATATCTCGAGTTTCACTGAAGCAATAAGGCTGAAATTTGTGGCCATGCAAAGCTAAGAGCCATATCTATCTTTTTCATGTTTTACACTTCTTGAAACGGAGTCGTTTTCCCTAGCGAAATCGACCATCAAGTTGGCTGATGTGCAATGACGTCTATGCTGACATGTTTTCGTATTATGCCCATATCTTCTTATCCACATCAGCAAATGAGTTGATTCCAACGGCTATGGATCAGTAGCTGATAGGGTAACATTTGTGTAGAAGACCATGTGATCAGATAAGGCCTCCAAAATTGACAAAATCGACCATCAAGTTGGCTGATCAAAATGGTCATACATGACGAAAATTGTTAGAAAATGCACCCACCTATTATACCTACCTTTGAAATTTGTAAAGCTTGTCTCTTGTCATTTAGCCCTCCAAAATGTGTATAAATTGAGGGCCTTGGATGATTGTAAGGGATCATATTGTACATAGGTAGGATATTAGCCATTTTAATAAAATTCTCTAAGTTTTCTTCTTCTTTCTTTTCTCTAGTTTTCTTTCTTTTCTCTAGTTTTCTTTCTCTTTAGAGAGAGCAAGAGGTTGGATAATTAATATTCTTCCTCTTCTTCTTTCTTTCTTTTATTTTCTTCTTAGATTTTCTTTAATTTTATGTTTATGTTTATAATGCTTATGCTAGGCTAAACTTCTATTTGGTTAAGGGGGATTTCAAAGCCCTAGACATGTTTTGTGATTGATTTTCAGATTCTATCTATCATTAATTTTCTATCAAAGTTGCTTATGTTCTTCTACAAGAATTGTTCATGATGTTGTCTTGATTTATTTAGGTGTACAACTAGATAGATCTTGATAATTATCTATTGCTAGTCTAGGAGTCTTGATCCGTGTAATTGTCTTGATTTCTGATAACTCGTATAATTATATAGTTTTTAGTTATGTTTTATTATTGTTTTGTGTCAAATACGAGTTATTATTGTTTAGTCTAATTGTGTTTATGATCTTTTATATTTTTATGTAATTTGGTGTTTTTCACAAGTTTCTTTGAGTGATTTCAGATTACTAGAATTAAGGGCAAATCCAGTTCAGTTCCAGTTCCGACACCTTTTGCCATATCAGCTATATCTGAAGTTTCACTGAAGCAATAAGGCTGAAATTTTAACCGTGCAAATTTAAGAGGCATATCTATCTTTTTCATGTTTTACACTTCTTGAAACGGAGTCGTTTTCCCTAGCGAAATCAACAATCAAGTTGGCTGATGTGCAATGACGTCTGTCCTGAGCAGTTTTCGCATTTTGACCATATCGTCCGATACACAGCAGCAAATGAGCTGATTCCAACGGCTATGGATCACTAACTGGTGGGGAAACATTTGTCTAGAAGACCATGTGATCCGATAAAGCCTCCAATATTGAAGAAATCGACCATCAAGTTGGCTGATGTGCAATGACGTCTGTGCTGACCTGTTTTCGTATTTTGCCCATATCTTCTTCTCCACATCAGCAAATGAGCTGATTCCAACGGCTATGAATCAGTAACTCATAGGGGAACATTTTTCTAGAAGACCATGTGATCAGATCAGGCCTCCAAGATTGACAAAATCGACCATCAAGTTGGCTGATCAAAATCGTCATGTATGACGAAAATTGTTAGAAAATGCACCCACCTATTATACCTACCTTTGAAATTTGTAAAGCTTGTCTCTTGTCATTTAGCCCTCCAAAATGTGTATAAATAGAGGGCCTTGGATGATTGTAAGGGATCATATTGTACATAGGTAGGATATTAGCCATTTTAATAAAATTCTCTAAGTTTTCTTCTTCTTTCTTTTCTCTAGTTTTCTTTTTCTTTAGAGAGAGCAAGAGGTTGGATAATTAATATTCTTCCTCTTCTTCTTTCTTTCTTTTATTTTCTTCTTAGATTTTCTTTAATTTTATGTTTATGTTTACAATGCCTATGCTAGGCTAAACTTCTATTTGGTTAAGGGTGATTTCAAAGCCCTAGACATGTTTTGTGATTGATTTTCAGATTCTATCTATCATTAATTTTCTATCAAAGTTGCTTATGTTCTTCTACAAGAATTGTTCATGATGTTGTCTTGATTTATTTAGGTGTACAACTAGATAGATCTTGATAATTATCTATTGCTAGTCTAGGAGTCTTGATCCGTGTAATTGTCTTGATTTCCTATTCATAAGTGGCAATTTGTGATTAATGATTATGGTCAAGTTTTCAATAATTGCAAAGTGGAACATAACCTAAGTTGAACAATCCGAGCTTATGTGTTTGTTGCTTAGATCAACCTATCTTTCTCATCATAAAGCTGCCATTAAATTGAATTTAGAGAGCTTATTCTAGGTTGTTTAATGGTTAGAGATTAAATAGAGAGCTTGTTCTATTTAACGACAAACTAAGGAAAGATTGGGATAACAGAGCTTGTTGTTATCTACGGTTGTTAACTTTGATAGTTGGTCGATATTGATAGATCTGAAATTGATTCTTAATGATGTCTAGTGGTGGAGAATGAAACCTTAACCATATTTTTCATATTTGATTCTTCTTACTTACTTATTTTCTTACTTTTCTAGTTTGCTTATTTTTAAAAGTATATTTATTTTTATTGGCTGGTTATACCGCCTAATTTGTATATTGATGCACCCAAAAGAGTGTATCTTATTTAACCTTGCACTAAAAAGATCAATTGTAAGTATAGTAGTTAGCAAGGGTCGAGTCCTCAGGGATTGGGTTTTAGTTTATAAGTTAATAGTTTAAAACTTAAATTCAAGAACAATAAAAGAAAAGGGGTTTTTGAAGCCAGATTTAAACTAAAGTAAATAATAAGAATAAGATGCAAGGCGGTATAACCAGCCAATAAAAATATATATACTAAATTAGGCGGTATAACCAGCCAATAAAAATATATATACTAAATTAGGCGGTATAACCAGCCAATAAAAATAAAACAAAGTTAATATACAAATTAGGCGGTATAACCAGCCAATAAAAATAAATATAAAAAATAAGCAAACTAAAAGTAAGAAAACAAATAAGTAAGAAGAATCAAATATGAAAAATATGGTTAAGGTTTCATTCTCCACCACTAGACATCATTAAGAATCAATTTCAGATCTATCAATATCAACCAACTATCAAAGTTAACAACCGTAGATAACAACAAGCTCTGTTACCCCAATCTTTCCTTAGTTTGTCGTTAAATAGAACAAGCTCTCTATTTAATCTCTAACCATTAAACAACCTAGAATAAGCTCTCTAAATTCAATTTAATGGCAGCTTTATGATGAGAAAGATAGGTTGATCTAAGCAACAAACACATAAGCTCGGATTGTTCAACTTAGGTTATGTTCCACTTTGCAATTATTGAAAACTTGACCATAATCATTAATCACAAATTGCCACTTATGAATAGGAAATCAAGACAATTACACGGATCAAGACTCCTAAACTAGCAATAGATAATTATCAAGATCTATCTAGTTGTACACCTAAACAAATCAAGACAACATCATGAACAATTCTTGTAGAAGAACATAAGCAACTTTGATAGAAAATTAATGATAGATAGAATCTGAAAATCAATTATATAACATGTCTAGGGCTTTGAAATCACCCTTAACCAAATAGAAGTTTAGCCTAGCATAGGCATTGTAAACATAAACATAAAATTAAAGAAAATCTAAGAAGAAAATAAAAGAAAGAAAGAAGAAGAGGAAGAATATTAATTATCCAACCTCTTGCTCTCTCTAAAGAAAAAGAAAACTAGAGAAAAGAAAGAAAACTAGAGAAAAGAAAGAAGAAGAAAACTTAGAGAATTTTATTAAAATGGCTAATATCCTACCTATGTACAATATGATCCCTTACAATCATCCAAGGCCCTCTATTTATACACATTTTGGAGGGCTAAATGACAAGAGACAAGCTTTACAAATTTCAAAGGTAGGTATAATAGGTGGGTGCATTTTCTAACAATTTTCGTCATACATGACGATTTTGATCAGCCAACTTGATGGTCGATTTTGTCAATTTTGCAGGCCTTATCTGATCACATGGTCTTCTAGAAAAATGTTACCCTATCAGTTACTGATCCATAGCCGTTGGAATCAGCTCATTTGCGGATGTGGATAAGCAGATATGGGCAAAATACGAAAACAGGTCAGCACAGACGTCATTGCACATCAGCCAACTTGATGGTCGATTTCGCTAGGGAAAACGACTCCGTTTCAAGAAGTGTAAAACATGAAAAAGATAGATATTCCTCTTAGCTTTGCACGGCTACAAATTTCAGTCTTATTGCTTCAGTGAAACTCGAGATATAGCTGATATGGCAAAAGGTGGCGGAACTGGAACTGAACTGGATTTGCCCTTAATTCTAGTAATCTGAAATCACTCAAAGAAACTTGTGAAAAACACCAAAATACATAAAAATATAAAAGATCATTAGACTAAACAATAATAACTCGTATTTGACACAAAACAATAATAAAACATAACTAAAAACTATATAATTATACGAGTTATCACACCCCCACACTTAGATTGTTGCTAGTCCCTAGCAACGACTCAATAAAAATAAAATAAGAAAATCTAATCTAATCCACTTTCGTAGGAAATCACGGTGGCACTTAGCATGTGACACAAGCCTTTAAACCCCTAGGTGTCCCTAGTGGACGAGTTTAGTCTCGTGAGGGTTTACTAGAACGATACCCACAAACATTGAAAAACTAAAATATAAATAAACTACATATACTAAAAATATTTACTCCTAATCCTTTCAGTAAAAATTAGAGACAATCTTTGAACAAGTCTTATAAACTAATCAATAGCTTAAAGAATTTCACAAAAAATCATGCTTGAATGTAAATTGTTTGAGTTAAGCCAATATTAACATAACATATTTCAATCAAAATAGTGCATATTCAAACTTAATCTCAACTACTCACATGGGATACCCTCATGATTTTCACTCTTTAAAGTAGTGGTGAAGTGTTTACACTCAATCAATCTCATGAAAACAGTTCTACCATATTCTTGCTTGTCCACCTATTCTCCACTATTTAGATCATACAACTTCATGAATCAAGAGGTCTTTAATCAAGGTTGTAATGGGGCCAAGGGGTTTGTAATGTGGTTGAAGAACAAAAGGAATCACAAAGGTTCCAAAGAGTTCATAAAGTTTAGAGACATAAAAAGATCATACAAATAAAACTTCTCAAAACTCTTATAAAGCACATAATAACATAGGCTAAATATTCATGTTGAGCCTTTGCATCATTCTAACCAACTTTGTAACATCTTTTTTTTTTTTTTACTTTAACTAGAAGTTGAAGAGAAGTTTTTTTTTTTTTTTTTTAATATGGGAATGTATTTGACAATGATCCCTTTCTTTTTCTCTTGACTTTTTTCTTTCTTTTCCCCCCACACTTATTTCTTGTTTCTAACCCAAATTTTCAATAAATCTTCCTTGTCTTTGCAACTTGTCTCAAAACATGCTAATTCATCTTTGGAACAAAGGTAAAGATATAAGTATATTTAGGTTAGGGACAGGTTATGGTTACCAAAGATATAGCTTATTCAATGTAGGCTCAAATTGGTTCACTAAGGGTGTGTTCTCTTGGAACATTAATAATGGATGGCTGTTTGGCTCGGGTTATAATCCTAATGCCTCTATCATATTCATGTTGTCACATGTATCAATATAGTCTCAAACGGTTTAAAGCAAGTTCTAGAGAATCATGTAATCATAAGAGCACTCAAGAAAGAAATTCGATTGATTTGTATAATGCATCAATCATTATAGGCTCAAAAACTCACAAGGATGATTATACAAGTCAGATTAAGTGTATAACCAGCCAATAAAAATAAATATAAAAAATAAGGAAACTAAAAGTAAGAAAACAAATAAGTAAGAAGAATCAAATATGAAAAATATGGTTAAGGTTTCATTCTCCACCACTAGACATCATTAAGAATCAATTTCAGATCTATCAATATCAATCAACTATCAAAGTTAACAACCGTAGATAACAACAAGCTCTGTTATCCCAATCTTTCCTTAATTTGTCGTTAAATAGAACAAGCTCTCTATTTAATCTCTAACCATTAAACAACCTAGAATAAGCTCTCTAAATTCAATTTAATGGCAGCTTTATGATGAGAAAGATAGGTTGATCTAAGCAACAAACACATAAGCTCGGATTGTTCAACTTAGGTTATGTTCCACTTTGCAATTATTGAAAACTTGACCATAATCATTAATCACAAATTGCCACTTATGAATAGGAAATCAAGACAATTACACGGATCAAGACTCCTAAACTAGCAATAGATAATTATCAAGATCTATCTAGTTGTACACCTAAATAAATTAAGACAACATCATGAACAATTCTTGTAGAAGAACATAAGCAACTTTGATAGAAAATTAATGATAGATAGAATCTGAAAATCAATCACAAAACGTGTCTAGGGCTTTGAAATCACCCTTAACCAAATAGAAGTTTAGCCTAGCATAGGCATTATAAACATAAACATAAAATTAAAGAAAATATAAGAAGAAAATAAAAGAAAGAAAGAAGAAGAGGAAGAATATTAATTATCCAACCTCTTGCTCTCTCTAAAGAAAAAGAAAACTAGAGAAAAGAAAGAAAACTAGAGAAAAGAAAGAAGAAGAAAACTTAGAGAATTTTATTAAAATGGCTAATGAAAGAAGATATTAGAGAACAAAAGGAATCACAAAGGTTCCAAAGAGTTCATAAAGTTTAGAGACATAAAAAGATCATACAAATAAAACTTCTCAAAACTCTTATAAAGCACATAATAACATAGGCTAAATATTCATGTTGAGCCTTTGCATCATTCTAACCAACTTTGTAACATCTTTTTTTTTTTTTTACTTTAACTAGAAGTTGAAGAGAAGTTTTTTTTTTTTTTTTTTAATATGGGAATGTATTTGACAATGATCCCTTTCTTTTTCTCTTGACTTTTTTCTTTCTTTTCCCCCCACACTTATTTCTTGTTTCTAACCCAAATTTTCAATAAATCTTCCTTGTCTTTGCAACTTGTCTCAAAACATGCTAATTCATCTTTGGAACAAAGGTAAAGATATAAGTATATTTAGGTTAGGGACAGGTTATGGTTACCAAAGATATAGCTTATTCAATGTAGGCTCAAATTGGTTCACTAAGGGTGTGTTCTCTTGGAACATTAATAATGGATGGCTGTTTGGCTCGGGTTATAATCCTAATGCCTCTATCATATTCATGTTGTCACATGTATCAATATAGTCTCAAACGGTTTAAAGCAAGTTCTAGAGAATCATGTAATCATAAGAGCACTCAAGAAAGAAATTCGATTGATTTGTATAATGCATCAATCATTATAGGCTCAAAAACTCACAAGGATGATTATACAAGTCAGATTAAGTCTAAACATGCTTCTTTCTCAATCAACATATCATATTAACATTGGCTCATAAAAAGGTTGACATCAAGCTCAATTCTCATGAAAATCTTCTCACTAATAAATCTGTTTTAGACTTATGCAATTCATATCTCATCATTGTATTAAAAAGGAACTAAAACTCACAAAAAAAAATTAATAATAATAAAGACTCATAAAAAAAAAAATAGTAGACAAAAATAAAAGAAATCCTAAAACATTCCCCCCACACTTAATTCTTACATTGTCCTCAATGTAAGTCTATTAACTCAAATGAAAGAATCATGTGTAAGAGAAAAGAACTAATAACATAAGAATAGGAACAACTAAGACTCAAAACAAAACAAAACCATGCAACCTAAATAATCCTAAAATACTAAACAAAAATTAACAAGTAACATAAAAAGATTAAAATCAAACTGACAAGGTATGTCTCAAGTCTCCCTTACTCAGACCTTGTTCAGAATGAATACTTCTAAATTGCTTAAAACACAACAAACTTTTTTTCTTTTTTTTGAAAAGAAGAAATCAAACTGACAAGGTATGTCTCAAGTCTCCCTTACTCAGACCTTGTTCAGAATGAATACTTCTTCATTTTTTTTTTTTTTTAAAATTAGCAAAATATGTCCCTTACCCCCTACTAAAATATGACATTGTCCCCAATGTCAAATTTTAAAGGTAGAATTTAGGAGATATTACCTGCAGAGGTTGCTAACCACTTATTATAACTGAGACACAATAAACAAAATGTTAGATAATGTCACAAAGACAAAGTGCAATCCACTCCTTGCTCGTCCATATCTCTTTTTCTTTTTCCGAGCGTTTGCGAAACAACCGTAGCAGATAAATACTCATAAGCTTGGAGCTTTTTGAGTAAATCTTCAATGGTTGTAGCAGAAATTATGGTTCTCCTTGCCTCTGAAAACATGAATCCATTATCCACAGCATTATCTAAATATGAAAGCAAATTACTAAAATAACCATTAATATTAAGCAAACCAATGGGTTTCTTATTTGTGACCAAAGATGACCAAGAAGCCACGCAAGCTATTTCTTCCAATGTACCCAGACCTCCTGGTAAAGCAATGAATGCATCGGCAGAATGGTACATGATTGTTATCCGTTCAGGGATACTCCAGACTTGTATTTCCTTACCCAAGGTAGGTCCACAAAAATCTGTGAATAGTTTTGGCACGATTCCTAGAACTGGACTTCCTCCGGCGTGTGCTGCTGTAGCGACTGCACCCATTAAACCCGTACTACCGCCTCCATAAATCAACTGGATCTTTTGTTGGGCAAGTATTACTCCAACTCTTATGGCTTCATCAGCGAATATGTTATTTTTCCCTGGATAAGCACCTCCAAAGACACAAATTTTTTTAATGCGCTGGGACGAAGTACTTTCCATTTTTTTTTTCGAGTGCCTGAAAGAGAATGAGTACATGGTGTAATATATAGAGGACTGAGTAGTGAATCAGACAAGAGTAATAATGTCGCCGAAAGTGTATCTGACCTGTCAGAAGAAAATGTTAACCTAACAAAAGATTTTTGCGTGATTTCAGGAAGAAAATCAAAAAGAGAAGAAAAAATCAACCGTAAAAGACAAATAAAAAAAAAAACGAGAATAATTACACAAATCGAACAACACGTAAATTAAACCAAAATAAAGTTATTGCAAATCAAACCAAAAGCTGAGAAGTCGTTTATTGTAGTTGTGATTGTGGCTCACATCTTCCTCTGGTTTTACGTCTAGAAACGGCTTAAACGCCTTCTATGAGTCGAGGATATGCTTCCCATCCAGTTTTCTTTACAAGCTGGCAAACAGGGTCTTTTAACATCAGATTCCCAAGATGTTGACATTCCCTTTGGAATTGCGGCCATAAATCAAGAATTTCTCTTTGTACGTCTCCACTAGGATGCGTCTCAAGAGAAAGTTGGATATTACCCAAATTCTCCTTACTCAGTCCATCCTTAATGAATTCAATTTTATCATCTCGATTAGAGGACGGAATCCCAATAGAACGACATTTACCGTTACACGTCCATCGTGCACATTTGTGGCAATTTGAACTCATGCGCTTTGCTCGTCGCTTCTTTGCAAAAGTGCTTCTACCTGTACCTGGTAAATGCAAAACAGGAAGATATTCATCTTCACGTACCTTGGCTTCAATTATCCAACGTATGTCGTCAGGAATCCCTTTGTGCATAAGCATTCTTAATCTTTCAAGTCGAACTTGGTAAAGCTTCAGTAAAATATTTCGAGGAAAAGGAAGAAATCGTTTCTGCAATCTTGTGAGAATATCATCCATCCTGAAAAAAAAATGAAAAAAATTGAAAGAGAAATTGGGAGAGAAATTTATATACAATATCAGTTTTGTGGGTAGCTGATGGAACCGATTTAAATAATCACGGAGTACCGTTATCCGCCATTTAACCGGGGTAAAAAATTAAAAATTATATTTACATCTAGTGTTTTTCAAAACAAGGATCAGAAAGAAAAACAACATAAAAAGACTCAAAAACAAAACACTCTAAATAAAATCCTAAATTCTCCCCCCCCACACATAATTCTTACATTGTCATTAATGTAATGCTATTATCCCCCAATGCAAGAATTATATGTAAGAGAAAAGAACTATTAAACAAAAGAAACTTATGCAGCCTAAATGAACTTAAAAGCAGTAAACACAATTAACAAAGAAACATAAGAAATAAAATAAAAACAATAAAAATAATAAAAGAAAAAGGAAAAGAAAGAGAAAGAGAAAGCAAATCTGAATATGGAAGGTTGGCAATTTCATCTTTAATTGGGCTGCCTTCCCAATTAACACTTGAGTTAGTGTTTTAAATCTAACCAACACCCCTTCTTGGCTTTTTAGGCTTGTCAGGCTCATACATGAAATTTCCCAAATTTATGCGTTTGAGAGGAAGCTTTCTTTGCACAACAGTGGATGCATTCTCCATTACAAGTATTATTCCATCATCCTTGGTGGTGCATATCTCATCGAGGAATGGTGCATCTTTTGGTACTTGTTGAATGGCATCCACAAATAAACTGTTTAAGGTTTCCAGGATGTCTTGTTCATGTTCCTCCTCCTTGAACTTTGCGAATCTACTAGGAAAAGGTGGAGAAGAAACATTAGCAAAAATTGGAATCTTAAACGTTACCTCCGGTGTCGAAATACTCTTATTTGGATCTGTGGCTTTATTATCCTCAAGAATAGAATCCATCTCTAATTTTGTCTCATCCTCATCTTGTTCCTCATTCCTGAAGGTCACAATAGTAGTATTCTCCTTTGGGTTAATCATTGTTTGGGCAGGGAGTTCTTCAGATCTTTGTGCTACCCATCCCACCATACTACTAGTCAATTGGATCATTTGCTTTTCCAAACTCTGGATGCTTGCCCTTGTTTCCTGTTGAAATTGCAATGTATCAGTAACAAGAGAATAGACAAGATCTTCTAAAGAAGTACCTGAGTTTTGAGTCATATGTGGTGGTTGAAAAAGATCTAGTTCTTGGGACCATGATTGATTGAAGCTAGATGGATGAGTGTAATTGGCATAAGGATCTACTTCTTGGTAATTTTTCGAGTAGCCATAATTAGTATGATCCCACCATCCCTCATGGTAAGTGTTTGAGTAATGATCATACTGTTGGTCTTGGAACACTTGATGGCCTTGACATCCTCCCATGGCCAATTGTTGAACTGGGAAGGTGAGATTGGCTTGTTGATTCTCCATGTTCATGTATGCCACCAACTCTTCAAGTGTTAGATTGCTCAATTCCATCGTTTTTTTTTTTTTTTTCTTCAAAATTTGATCAGAAAAACCCGTATGTACAAGAAAATAAAACTCATTAGAACTGAAAATAAGAATAAACCAAGTAACAAATAAACTAAAGAAAACAATCCCCGGCAACGGCGCCAAAAATTTGATGCACCCAAAAGAGTGTATCTTATTTAACCTTGCACTAAAAAGATCAATTGTAAGTATAGTAGTTAGCAAGGGTCGAGTCCTCAGGGATTGGGTTTTAGTTTATAAGTTAATAGTTTAAAACTTAAATTCAAGAACAATAAAAGAAAAGGGGTTTTTGAAGCCAGATTTAAACTAAAGTAAATAATAAGAATAAGATGCAAGGCGGTATAACCAGCCAATAAAAATATATATACTAAATTAGGCGGTATAACCAGCCAATAAAAATATATATACTAAATTAGGCGGTATAACCAGCCAATAAAAATAAAACAAAGTTAATATACAAATTAGGCGGTATAACCAGCCAATAAAAATAAATATAAAAAATAAGCAAACTAAAAGTAAGAAAACAAATAAGTAAGAAGAATCAAATATGAAAAATATGGTTAAGGTTTCATTCTCCACCACTAGACATCATTAAGAATCAATTTCAGATCTATCAATATCAACCAACTATCAAAGTTAACAACCGTAGATAACAACAAGCTCTGTTACCCCAATCTTTCCTTAGTTTGTCGTTAAATAGAACAAGCTCTCTATTTAATCTCTAACCATTAAACAACCTAGAATAAGCTCTCTAAATTCAATTTAATGGCAGCTTTATGATGAGAAAGATAGGTTGATCTAAGCAACAAACACATAAGCTCGGATTGTTCAACTTAGGTTATGTTCCACTTTGCAATTATTGAAAACTTGACCATAATCATTAATCACAAATTGCCACTTATGAATAGGAAATCAAGACAATTACACGGATCAAGACTCCTAAACTAGCAATAGATAATTATCAAGATCTATCTAGTTGTACACCTAAACAAATCAAGACAACATCATGAACAATTCTTGTAGAAGAACATAAGCAACTTTGATAGAAAATTAATGATAGATAGAATCTGAAAATCAATTATATAACATGTCTAGGGCTTTGAAATCACCCTTAACCAAATAGAAGTTTAGCCTAGCATAGGCATTGTAAACATAAACATAAAATTAAAGAAAATCTAAGAAGAAAATAAAAGAAAGAAAGAAGAAGAGGAAGAATATTAATTATCCAACCTCTTGCTCTCTCTAAAGAAAAAGAAAACTAGAGAAAAGAAAGAAAACTAGAGAAAAGAAAGAAGAAGAAAACTTAGAGAATTTTATTAAAATGGCTAATATCCTACCTATGTACAATATGATCCCTTACAATCATCCAAGGCCCTCTATTTATACACATTTTGGAGGGCTAAATGACAAGAGACAAGCTTTACAAATTTCAAAGGTAGGTATAATAGGTGGGTGCATTTTCTAACAATTTTCGTCATACATGACGATTTTGATCAGCCAACTTGATGGTCGATTTTGTCAATTTTGCAGGCCTTATCTGATCACATGGTCTTCTAGAAAAATGTTACCCTATCAGTTACTGATCCATAGCCGTTGGAATCAGCTCATTTGCGGATGTGGATAAGCAGATATGGGCAAAATACGAAAACAGGTCAGCACAGACGTCATTGCACATCAGCCAACTTGATGGTCGATTTCGCTAGGGAAAACGACTCCGTTTCAAGAAGTGTAAAACATGAAAAAGATAGATATTCCTCTTAGCTTTGCACGGCTACAAATTTCAGTCTTATTGCTTCAGTGAAACTCGAGATATAGCTGATATGGCAAAAGGTGGCGGAACTGGAACTGAACTAGATTTGCCCTTAATTCTAGTAATCTGAAATCACTCAAAGAAACTTGTGAAAAACACCAAAATACATAAAAATATAAAAGATCATTAGACTAAACAATAATAACTCGTATTTGACACAAAACAATAATAAAACATAACTAAAAACTATATAATTATACGAGTTATCATATATTAACTTTGTTTTATTTTTATTGGCTGGTTATACCGCCTAATTTAGTATATATATATTGGCTGGTTATACCGCCTAATTTAGTATATATATTTTTATTGGCTGGTTATACCGCCTTGCATCTTATTCTTATTATTTACTTTAGTTTAAATCTGGCTTCAAAAACCCCTTTTCTTTTATTGTTCTTGAAATTAAGTTTTAAACTATTAACTTATAAACTAAAACCCAATCCCTGAGGACTCGACCCTTGCTAACTACTATACTTACAATTTATCTTTTTAGTGCAAGGTTAAATAAGATACACTCTTTTGGGTGCATCAATTTCCTATTCATAAGTGGCAATTTGTGATTAATGATTATGGTCAAGTTTTCAATAATTGCAAAGTGGAACATAACCTAAGTTGAACAATCCGAGCTTATGTGTTTGTTGCTTAGATCAACCTATCTTTCTCATCATAAAGCTGCCATTAAATTGAATTTAGAGAGCTTATTCTAGGTTGTTTAATGGTTAGAGATTAAATAGAGAGCTTGTTATATTTAACGACAAACTAAGGAAAGATTAGGATAACAGAGCTTGTTGTTATCTACGGTTGTTAATTTTGATAGTTGGTTGATATTGATAGATCTGAAATTGATTCTTAATGATGTCTAGTGGTGGAGAATGAAATCTTAACCATATTTTTCATATTTGATTCTTCTTACTTACTTGTTTTCTTACTTTTAGTTTGCTTATTTTTTATATTTATTTTTATTGGTTGGTTATACCGCCTAATTTGTATATTAACTTTGTTTTATTTTTATTGGCTGGTTATACCGCCTAATTTAGTATATATATTTTTATTGGCTGGTTATACCGCCTAATTTAGTATATATATCTTTATTGGCTGGTTATACCGCCTTGCATCTTCTTCTTATTATTTACTTTAGTTTAAATCTGGCTTCAAAAACCCCTTTTCTTTTATTGTTCTTGAATTTAAGTTTTAAACTATTAACTTATAAACTAAAACCCTATCCCTGAGGACTCGACCCTTGCTAACTACTATACTTACAATTTATCTTTTTAGTGCAAGGTTAAATAAGATACACTCTTTTGGGTGCATCAAAATCTGAAAATCAATCACAAAACATGTCTAGGGCTTTGAAATCACCCTTAACCAAATAGAAGTTTAGCCTAGCATAGGCATTATAAACATAAAATTAAATAGAATCTAAGAAGAAAATAAAAGAAAGAAAGAAAGAAGAAGAAGAATATTAATTATCCAACCTCTTGCTCTTTCTAAAGAAAAAGAAAACTAGAGAAAAGAAAGAAGAAGAAAACTTAGAGAATTTTATTACAATGGCTAATATCCTACCTATGTACAATATGATTGATGCACCCAAAAGAGTGTATCTTATTTAACCTTGCACTAAAAAGATCAATTGTAAGTATAATGATTAGCAAGGGTCGAGTCCTCAGGGATTGGGTTTTAATTTATGAGTTATTAGTTTATAACTTACGTTCAAAGAAAACAATAAAAGAAAAGGGGTTTTTGAAGCCAGATTTAAACTAAAGTAAATAATAAGAATAAGATGCAAGGCGGTATAACCAGCCAATAAAAATATATATACTAAATTAGGCGGTATAACCAGCCAATAAAAATATATATACTAAATTAGGCGGTATAACCAGCCAATAAAAATAAAACAAAGTTAATATACAAATTAGGCGGTATAACCAGCCAATAAAAATAAATATAAAAAATAAGCAAACTAAAAGTAAGAAAACAAATAAGTAAGAAGAATCAAATATGAAAAATATGGTTAAGGTTTCATTCTCCACCACTAGACATCATTAAGAATCAATTTCAGATCTATCAATATCAACCAACTATCAAAGTTAACAACCGTAGATAACAACAAGCTCTGTTACCCCAATCTTTCCTTAGTTTGTCGTTAAATAGAACAAGCTCTCTATTTAATCTCTAACCATTAAACAACCTAGAATAAGCTCTCTAAATTCAATTTAATGGCAGCTTTATGATGAGAAAGATAGGTTGATCTAAGCAACAAACACATAAGCTCGGATTGTTCAACTTAGGTTATGTTCCACTTTGCAATTATTGAAAACTTGATCATAATCATTAATCACAAATTGCCACTTATGAATAGGAAATCAAGACAATTACACGGATCAAGACTCCTAAACTAGCAATAGATAATTATCAAGATCTATCTAGTTGTACACCTAAATAAATCAAGACAACATCATGAACAATTCTTGTAGAAGAACATAAGCAACTTTGATAGAAAATTAATGATAGATAGAATCTGAAAATCAATCACAAAACATGTCTAGGGCTTTGAAATCACCCTTAACCAAATAGAAGTTTAGCCTAGCATAGGCATTATAAACATAAAATTAAATAGAATCTAAGAAGAAAATAAAAGAAAGAAAGAAGAAGAAGAAGAATATTAATTATCCAACCTCTTGCTCTTTCTAAAGAAAAACAAAACTAGAGAAAAGAAAGAAGAAGAAAACTTAGAGAATTTTATTACAATGGCTAATATCCTACCTATGTACAATATCATTCTCTACAATCATCCAAGGCCCTCTATTTATACACATTTTGGAGGGCTAAATGACAAGAGACAAGCTTTACAAATTTCAAAGGTAGGTATAATAGGTGGGTGCATTTTTCTAACAATTTTCGTCATATTGTATGACCATTTTGATCAGCCAACTTGATGGTCGATTTTGTCAATCTTGGAGGCCTGATCTGATCACATGGTCTTCTAGAAAAATGTTCCCCTATGAGTTACTGATTCATAGCCGTTGGAATCAGCTCATTTGCTGATGTGGAGAAGAAGATATGGGCAAAATACGAAAACAGGTCAGCACAGACGTCATTGCACATCAGCCAACTTGATGGTCGATTTCTTCAATATTGGAGGCTTTATCTGATCACATGGTCTTCTAGACAAATGTTCCCCTATCAGTTAGTGATCCATAGCCGTTAGAATAAGCTCATTTGCTGATGTGTATCGGACGATATGGTCAAAATGCGAAAACTGCTCAGGACAGACGTCATTGCACATCAGCCAACTTGATGGTTGATTTGGCTAGGGAAAACGACTCCGTTTCAAGAAGTATAAAACATGAAAAAGATAGATATGCCTCTTAACTTTGCACGGTTAAAATTTCAGCCTTATTGCTTCAGTGAAACTCCAGATATAGCTGATAAGGAAAAAGGTGTCGGAACTGGAACTGAACTGGATTTGCCCTTAATTCTAGTAATCTGAAATCACTCAAAGAAACTTGTGAAAAACACCAAATTACATAAAAATATAAAAGATCATAAACACAATTAGACTAAACAATAATAACTCGTATTTGACACAAAACAATAATAAAACATAACTAAAAACTATATAATTATACGAGTTATCACACCCCCACACTTAGATTGTTGCTAGTCCCTAGCAACGACTCAATAAAAATAAAATAAGAAAATCTAATCTAATCCATTTTCGTAGGAAATCACGGTGGCAGTTAGCATGTGACACAAGCCTTTAAACCCCTAGGTGTCCCTAGTGGACGAGTTTAGTCTCGTGAGGGTTTGCTAGAACGATACCCACAAACATTGAAAAACTAAACTATAAATAAACTACATATACTAAAAATATTTATTCCTAATCCTTTCAATACACTTAGAGATAATCTTTGAACAAGTCTTATAAACTAATCAATAGCTTAAAGAATTTCACAAAAAATCATGCTTGAATGTAAATTATTTGAGTTAAGCCAATATTAACATAACATATCTCAATCAAAATAGTGCATGTTGAAATTTAATCTCAACTTCTCACATGGGATACCCTCATGATTTTCACTCTTTAAAGTAGTGGTGAAGTGTTTACACTCAATCAATCTCATGAAAACAGTTCTACCATATTCTTGCTTGTCCACCTATTCTCCACTATTTAGATCATACAACTTCATGAATCAAGAGGTCTTTAATCAAGGTTGTAATGGGGCCAAGGGGTTTGTAATGTGGTTGAAGAACAAAAGGATAAAGATATCACAAAGGTTCCAAAGAGTTCATAAAGTTTAGAGACATAATAAGATCATACAAAGAAACTTCTCAAAACTCTTTACAAGTACATAGTCACATAGGCTAAATATTCATGTTGAGCCTTTGCTTCATTCTAACCAACTTTGTAACATCTTTTTCTTTACTTTAACTAGAAGTTCAAGAGAAGATTTTTTTTTTTTTTTTTTTGAATATGGGAATGTATTTAACAATGATCCCTTTCTTTTTCTCTTGACTTTTTCTTTTCTTCCCCCACACTTATCTTTTGTTTCTAACCCAAATTTTCAACTAAAAATATCCCTTGTTTTTTGCAATTTGTCTCAAAACATGCTAATTCATCTTTGGAACAAAGGTAAAGATATAAGTATATTTAGGTTAGGGACAAGTTATGGTTACCAAAGAGATAGCTTATTCAATGTAGGTTCAAATTGGTTCACTAAGGGTGTGTTCTCTTGGAACATCAATAAGGGATGGCTGTTTGGCCCTGGCTAAAAATCCTAATGCCTCTATCATATTCATGTTGTCACATGCATCAATATAGTCTCAAATGGTTTAAAGCAAGTTCTAGAGAATCATGTAATCATAAGAGCACTCAAGAAATAAATTAGATTGATTTGTATAATGCATCAATCATTATAGGCTCAAAAACTCACAAGGATGATTATACAAGTCAGATTAAGTCTAAACATGCTTCTTTCTCAATCAACATATCATATTAACATTGGCTCATAAAAAGGTTGACATCAAGCTCAATTCTCATGAAAATCTTCTCACTAATAAATCTGTTTTAGACTTATGCAATTCATATCTCATCATTGTATTAAAAAGGAACTAAAACACACTAAAAATAATAATAATATTAAAGACTCATAAAAAAAAATAATAGACAAAAATAAAAGAAATCCTAAATCCTTCCCCCCACACTTAATTCTTACATTGTCCTCAATGTAAGTCTATTAACCCAAATGAAAGAATCATGTGTAAGAGAAAAGAACTAATAACATAAGAATAGGAACAACTAAGACTCAAAACGAAACAAACTCATGCAACCTAAATAATCCTAAAATACTAAACAAAAATTAACAAGTAAACATAAAAAGATTAAAATCAAACTGACAAGGTATGTCTCAAGTCTCCCTTACTCAGACCTTGTTCAGAATGAATATTTCTAAATTGCTTAAAACACAACAAATTTTTTTTTTTTTTTTTAATTTTTTTTTTTAAAGAAGAAATCAAGTTGACAAGGTATGTCTCAAGTCTCCCTTACTCAGACCTTGTTCAAAATGAATACTTCTAAATGGCTTAAAACACATCAATTTTTTTTTTTTAGCAAAATATGTCCCTTACCCCCTACTAAAGGTAGAATTTAGGAGATATTACCTGCAGACGTTGCTAACCACTTATTATAACTGAGACACAACAAACAAAATGTTAGATAATGTCACAAAGACAAAGTGCAATCCACTCCTTGCTCGTCCATATCTCTTTTTCTTTTTCCGAGCGTTTGCGAAACAACCGTAGCAGATAAACACTCATAAGCTTGGAGCTTTTTGAGTAAATCTTCAATGGTTGTAGCAGAAATTATGGTTCTCCTTGCCTCTGAAAACATGAATCCATTATCCACAGCATTATCTAAATATGAAAGCAAATTACTAAAATAACCATTAATATTAAGCAAACCAATGGGTTTCTTATTTGTGACCAAAGATGACCAAGAAGCCACGCAAGCTATTTCTTCCAATGTACCCAGACCTCCTGGTAAAGCAATGAATGCATCGGCAGAATGGTACATGATTGTTATCCGTTCAGGGACACTCCAGACTTGTATTTCCTTACCCACGGTAGGTCCACAAAAACTTGTGAATAGTTTTGGCACGATTCCTAGAACTGGACTTCCTCCGGCGTGTGCTGCTGTAGCGACTGCTCCCATTAAACCCGTACTACCGCCTCCATAAATCAAGTGGATCTTTTGTTGGGCAAGTATTACTCCAACTCTTATGGCTTCATCAGCGAATATGTTATTTTTCCCTGGATAAGCACCTCCAAAGACACAAATTTTTTTAATGCGCTGGGATGAAGTACTTTCCATTTTTTTTCGAGTGCCTGAAAGAGAATGAGTACATGGTGTAATATATAGAGGACTGA
The DNA here is from genome assembly GCA_030761205.1 of Fremontodendron californicum. Lineage (NCBI taxonomy): Eukaryota > Viridiplantae > Streptophyta > Magnoliopsida > Malvales > Malvaceae > Fremontodendron > Fremontodendron californicum. The sequence continues at coordinate 16,245,050 of JAULJL010000010.1, read as the reverse complement.
GTAGTGAATCAGACAAGAGTAATAATGTCGCCGAAAGTGTATCTGACCTGTCAGAAGAAAATGTTAACCTAACAAAAGATTTTTGCGTGATTTCAGGAAGAAAATCAAAAAGAGAAGAAAAAATCAACCGTAAAAGACAAATAAAAAAAACGAGAATAATTACACAAATCGAACAACACGTAAATTAAAACAAAATAAAGTTATTGCAAATCAAACCAAAAGCTGAGAAGTCATTTATTGTAGTTGTGATTGTGGCTCACATCTTCCTCTGGTTTTACGTCCAGAAACGGCTTAAACGCCTTCTATGAGTCGAGGATATGCTTCCCATCCAGTTTTCTTACAAGCTGGCAAACAGGGTCTTTTAACATCAGATTCCCAAGATGTTGCCATTCCCTTTGGAATTGCGGCCATAAATCAAGAATTTCTCTTTGTACGTCTCCACTAGGATGCGTCTCAAGAGAAAGTTGGATATTACCCAAATTCTCCTTACTCAGTCCATCCTTAATGAATTCAATTTTATCATCTCGATTAGAGGACGGAATCCCAATAGAACGACATTTACCGTTACACGTCCATCGTGCACATTTGTGGCAATTTGAACTCATACGCTTTGCTCGTCGCGTCTTTGCAAAAGTCTTTGCAAAAGTGCTTCTACCTGTACCTGGTAAAGCAATGAATGCATCGGCAGAATGGTACATGATTGTCATCCGTTCAGGGATACTCCAGACTTGTATTTCCTTACCCACGGTAGGTCCACAAAAACTTGTGAATAGTTTTGGCACGATTCCTAGAACTGGACTTCCTCCGGCGTGTGCTGCTGTAGCGACTGCTCCCATTAAACCCGTACTACCGCCTCCATAAATCAAGTGGATCTTTTGTTGGGCAAGTATTACTCCAACTCTTATGGCTTCATCAGCGGATAAGCACCTCCAAAGACACAAATTTTTTTAATGCGCTGGGATGAAGAACTTTCCATTTTTTTTTTCGAGTGCCTGAAAGAGAATGAGTACATGGTGTAATATATAGAGGACTGAGTAGTGAATCAGACAAGAGTAATAATGTCCCCGAAAGTGTATCTGACCTGTCATAAGAAAATGTTAACCTAACAAAAGATTTTTGCGTGATTTCAGGAAGAAAATCAAAAAGAGAAAAAAAAATCAACTGTAAAAGATAAATAAAAAAAACGAGAATAATTACACAAATCGAACAACACGTAAATTAAACCAAAATAAAGTTATTGCAAATCAAACCAAAAGCTGAGAAGTCATTTATTGTAGTTGTGATTGTGGCTCACATCTTCCTCTGGTTTTACGTCCAGAAACGGCTTAAACGCCTTCTATGAGTCGAGGATATGCTTCCCATCCAGTTTTCTTACAAGCTGGCAAACAGGGTCTTTTAACATCAGATTCCCAAGATGTTGCCATTCCCTTTGGAATTGCGGCCATAAATCAAGAATTTCTCTTTGTACGTCTCCACTAGGATGCGTCTCAAGAGAAAGTTGGATATTACCCAAATTCTCCTTACTCAGTCCATCCTTAATGAATTCAATTTTATCATCTCGATTAGAGGACGGAATCCCAATAGAACGACATTTACCGTTACACGTCCATCGTGCACATTTGTGGCAATTTGAACTCATGCGCTTTGCTCGTCGCTTCTTTGCAAAAGTGCTTCTACCTGTACCTGGTAAATGCAAATGATGCACCCAAAAGAGTGTATCTTATTTAACCTTGCACTAAAAAGATCAATTGTAAGTATAGTAGTTAGCAAGGGTCGAGTCCTCAGGGATTGGGTTTTAGTTTATAAGTTGATAGTTTAAAACTTAAATTCAAGAACAATAAAAGAAAAGGGGTTTTTGAAGCTAGATTTAAACTAAAGTAAATAATAAGAATAAGATGCAAGGCGGTATAACCAGCCAATAAAAATATATATACTAAATTAGGCGGTATAACCAGCCAATAAAAATAAAACAAAATTAATATACAAATTAGGCGGTATAACCAGCCAATAAAAATAAATATACTTTTAAAAATAAGCAAACTAGAAAAGTAAGAAAACAAGTAAGAAGAATCAAAAATGAAGAATATGGTTAAGGTTTCATTCTCCACCACTAGACATCATTAAGAATCAATTTCAGATCTATCAATATCAACCAACTATCAAAGTTAACAACCGTAGATAACAACAAGCTCTGTTATCCCAATCTTTCCTTAGTTTGTCGTTAAATAGAACAAGCTCTCTATTTAATCTCTAACCATCAAACAACCTAGAATAAGCTCTCTAGATTCAATTTAATGGCAGCTTTATGATGAGAAAGATAGGTTGATCTAAGCAACAAACACATAAGCTCGGATTGTTCAACTTAGGTTATGTTCCCCTTTGCAATTATTGAAAACTTGACCATAATCATTAATCACAAATTGCCACTTATGAATAGGAAATCAAGACAATTACACGGATCAAGACTCCTAAACTAGCAATAGATAATTATCAAGATCTATCTAGTTGTACACCTAAACAAATCAAGACAACATCATGAACAATTCTTGTTTAGGGCTTTGAAATCACCCTTAACCAAATAGAAGTTTAGCCTAGCATAGGCATTATAAACATAAAATTAAATAGAATCTAAGAAGAAAATAAAAGAAAGAAAGAAGAAGAAGAAGAATATTAATTATCCAACCTCTTGCTCTTTCTAAAGAAAAAGAAAACTAGAGAAAAGAAAGAAGAAGAAAACTTAGAGAATTTTGTTAAAATGGCTAATATCCTACCAATCTCCAATATGATCCCTTACAATCATCCAAGGCCCTCTATTTATACACATTTTGGAGGGCTAAATGACAAGAGACAAGCTTTACAAATTTCAAAGGTAGGTATATGACGATTTTGATCAGCCAACTTGATGGTCGATTTCGTCAATATTGGAGGCCTGATCTGATCACATGGTCTTCTAGAAAAAGGTTCCCCTATCAGTTACGGAACCATAGCCGTTGGAATCAGCTCATTTGCTGATGTGGTTAAGCAGATATGGGCAAAATACGAAAACATGTCAGCACAGATGTCATTACACATCAGCCACCTTGATGGTCGATTTATTCAATATTGGAGGCCTGATCTGATCACATGGTCTTCTAGACAAAGGTTCCCCTATCAGTTACGGAACCATAGCCATTGGAATCAGCTCATTTGCTGATGTGGATAAGAAGATACGGGCATAATAGGAAAACATGTCAGCACAGACGTCATTGCACATCAGCCAACTTGATGGTCGATTTCGCTAGGGAAAACGACTCCGTTTTAAGAAGTGTAAAACATGAAAAAGATAGATATGCCTCTTAGCTTTGCATGGCTACAAATTTCAGCCTTATTGCTTCAGTGAAACTCGAGATATAGCTGATATGGCAAAAGGTGTCGGAACTGAAACTGAACTGGATTTGCCCTTAATTCTAGTAATCTGAAATCACTCAAAGAAACTTGTGAAAAACACCAAAATACATAAAAATATAAAAGATCATAAACACAATTAGACTAAACAATAATAACTCGTATTTGACACAAAACATTAATAAAACATAACTAAAAACTATATAATTATACGAGTTATCACACCCCCACACTTAGATTGTTGCTAGTCCCTAGCAACGACTCAATAAAAATAAAATAAGAAAATCTAATCCATTTTCGTAGGAAATCACGGTGGCACTTAGCATGTGACACAAGCCTTTAAACCCCTAGGTGTCCCTAGTGGACGAGTTTAGTCTCGTGAGGGTTTACTAGAACGATACCCACAAACATTGAAAAACTAAAATATAAATAAACTGCATATACTAAAAATATTTACTCCTAATCCTTTCAATACAAATTAGATACAATATTTGAACAAGTCTTATAAACTAATCAATAGCTTAAAGAATTTCACAAAAAATCATGCTTGAATGTAAATTGTTTGAGTTAAGCCAATATTAGCATAACATATCTCAATCAAAATATTGCATGTTCAAATTTAATCTCAACTTCTCACATGGGATACCCTCATGATTTTCACTCTTTAAAGTAGTGGTGAAGTGTTTACACTCAATCAATCTCATGAAAACAGTTGTACCATATTCTTGCTTGTCCACCTATTCTCCACTATTTAGATCATACAACTTCATGAATCAAGAGGTCTTTAATCAAGGTTGTAATGGGGCCAAGGGGTTTGTAATGTGGTTGAAGAACAAAAGGATATAGATATCACAAAGGTTCCAAAGAGTTCATAAAGTTTAGAGACATAAAAAGATCATACAAAGAAACTTCTCAAAACTCTTTACAAGTACATAGTCACCTAGGCCGGATATTTATGTTGGGCCTTTTCTTCATTCTGAACAACTTTGTAACATCTTTTTCTTTTTCCCAAAATTCAAGAGATGATTCATATTTTTTTTTTTGAATGTATTTGCCAGTATTCCATTTCTTTTTTTTTTTTTTTTTTTTTTTTTTTGACTTTTCTTTTCTTTCCCCCCCACACTTATTTCTTGTTTCTAACCCAAATTTTTAACTAAAAATATCCCTTGTCTTTGCAACTTGTCTCAAAACATGCTAATTCATCTTTGGAACAAAGGTAAAGATATAAGTATATTTAGGTTAGGGACAAGTTATGGTTACCAAAGAGATAGCTTATTCAATGTAGGCTCAAATTGGTTCACTAAGGGTGTGTTCTCTTGGAACATCAATAAGGGATGGCTGTTTGGCTCTGGCTAAAAATCCTAATGCCTCTATCATATTCATGTTGTCACATGTATCAATATAGTCTCAAACGGTTTAAAGCAAGTTCTAGAGAATCCTGTAATCATAAGAGCACTCAAGAAAGAAATTAGATTGATTTGTATAATGCATCAATCATTATAGGCTCAAAAACTCACAAGGATGATTATACAAGTCAGATTAAGTCTAAACATGCTTCTTTCTCAATCAACATATCATATTAACATTGGCTCATAAAAAAAAATGATATCAAGCTCAATTCTCATGAAAATCTTCTCACTAATAACTCTGTTTTAGACTTATGCAATTCATATCTCATCATTGTATTAAAAAGGAACTAAAACACACTAAAAATTATAATAAAGACTCATAAAAAAAAATAGTAGACAAAAATAAAAGAAATCCTAAATCATTCCCCCCACACTTAATTCTTACATTGTCCTCAATGTAAGTCTATTAACCCAAATGAAAGAATCATGTGTAAGAGAAAAGAACTAATAACATAAGAATAGGAACAGCTAAGACTCAAAACAAAACAAACTCATGCAACCTAAATAATCTTAAAATACTAAACAAAAATTAACAAGTAAACATAAAAAGATTAAAATCAAACTGACAAGGTGTGTCTCAAGTCTCCCTTACTCAGACCTTGTTCAGAATGAATACTTCTAAATTGCTTAAAACACAACAAACTTTTTTTTTTTTTTTTTTTTTTTTTTTGAAAAGAAGAAATCAAACTGACAAGGTATGTCTCAAGTCTCCCTTATTCAGACCTTGTTCAGAATGAATACTTCTTAAATTTTTTTTTTTTTTTTTTTTAATTTAGCAAAATATGTCCCTTACCCCCTACTAAAATATGACATTGTCCCCAATGTCAAATTTTAAAGGTAGAATTTAGGAGATATTACCTGCAGAGGTTGCTAACCACTTATTATAACTGAGACACAACAAGCAAAATGTTAGATAATGTCACAAAGACAAAGTGCAATCCACTCCTTGCTCGTCCATATCTCTTTTTCTTTTTCCGAGCGTTTGCGAAACAACCGTAGCAGATAAACACTCATAAGCTTGGAGCTTTTTAAGTAAATCTTCAATGGTTGTAGCAGAAATTATGGTTCTCCTTGCCTCTGAAAACATGAATCCATTATCCACAGCATTATCTAAATATAAAAGCAAATTATTAAAATAACCATTAATATTAAGCAAACCAATGGGTTTCTTATTTGTGACCAAAGATGACCAAGAAGCCACGCAAGCTATTTCTTCCAATGTACCCAGACCTCCTGGTAAAGCAATGAATGCATCGGCAGAATGGTACATGATTGTTATCCGTTCAGGGACACTCCAGACTTGTATTTCCTTACCCACGGTAGGTCCACAAAAACTTGTGAATAGTTTTGGCACGATTCCTAGAACTGGACTTCCTCCGGCGTGTGCTGCTGTAGCGACTGCTCCCATTAAACCCGTACTACCGCCTCCATAAATCAAGTGGATCTTTTGTTGGGCAAGTATTACTCCAACTCTTATGGCTTCATCAGCGAATATGTTATTTTTTCCTGGATAAGCACCTCCAAAGACACAAATTTTTTTAATTCGCTGGGATGAAGTACTTTCCATTTTTTTTTTCGAGTGCCTGAAAGAGAATGAGTACATGGTGTAATATATAGAGGACTGAGTAGTGAATCAGACAAGAGTAATAATGTCGCCGAAAGTGTATCTGACCTGTCAGAAGAAAATGTTAACCTAACAAAAGATTTTTGCGTGATTTCAGGAAGAAAATCAAAAAGAGAAGAAAAAAAAATCAACCGTAAAAGTCAAATAAAAAAAAAACGAGAATAATTACACAAATCGAACAACACGTAAATTAAACCAAAATGAAGTTATTGCAAATCAAACCAAAAGCTGAGAAGTCATTTATTGTAGTTGTGATTGTGGCTCACATCTTCCTCTGGTTTTACGTCTAGAAACGGCTTAAACGCCTTCTATGAGTCGAGGATATGCTTCCCATCCAGTTTTCTTACAAGCTGGCAAACAGGGTCTTTTAACATCAGATTCCCAAGATGTTGCCATTCCCTTTGGAATTGCGGCCATAAATCAAGAATTTCTCTTTGTACGTCTCCACTAGGATGCGTCTCAAGAGAAAGTTGGATATTACCCAAATTCTCCTTACTCAGTCCATCCTTAATGAATTCAATTTTATCATCTCGATTAGAGGACGGAATCCCAATAGAACGACATTTACCGTTACACGTCCATCGTGCACATTTGTGGCAATTTGAACTCATGCGCTTTGCTCGTCGCTTCTTTGCAAAAGTGCTTCTACCTGTACCTGGTAAATGCAAAATAGGAAGATATTCATCTTCACGTACCTTGGCTTCAATTATCCAACGTATGTCTCCAGGAATCCCTTTGTGCATAAGCATTCTTAATCTTTCAAGTCGAACTTGGTAAAGCTTCAGTAAAATATTTCGAGGAAAAGGAGGAAATCGTTTCTGCAATCTTGTGAGAATATCATCCATCCTGAAAAAAAAGAATGAAAAAAAAATTGAAAGAGAAATTGGAAGAGAAATTTATATACAATATCAGTTTTGTGGGTAGCTGATGGAACCGATTTAAATAATCACGGAGTACCGATATCCGCCATTTAACCGGGGTTAAAAAAATAAATTAAAAATTATATTTACATCTTGTAAGAGAAAAGAACTATTAAACAAAAGAAAAGAAAAACAATAAAGGATAGAATGATGGAGAGTAAGGAATATGCAAATCTGATATAATAGATGCTCTCCATCCTTTTGGGTTGCCTCCCAAGAAGCGCTTGGTTTATTGTCCTCAGCCTAACTTAGACCCATGCCATTATTATTCAACATACTTTGGCTCAAAAAGTGGAAACTCCTCCACATCTTGTATTGGAAAGTTCTCATAGTAAGGCTTCAATCTATGACCATTCACTTTGAATGCCTTATCTGTTTTTGGGCTTTTGATTTCAACTGCACCATGAGTAAATACATTAGTAATAACAAAAGGTCCAACCCAACGAGAACGTAACTTACCTGGATATAACTTAAGGCGTGAATAGAAGAGAAGAACTTTTTGTCCAACAACAAATTCTTTTCTTGATATCATCTTGTCATGGAATGCCTTAGTCTTTTCCTTGTAAATCCTAGAATTCTGATAGGCATCATTCCTTATCTCCTCTAATTCTTGTAGGTCAAGTTTTCTTTTCTTTCCTATCTCATCCATCTCCATGTTGCATTGTTTGATAGCCCAATATGATTTATGTTCCAATTCAACCGGAAGATGACAAGGCTTACCATAAACAAGTCGATAAGGAGACATACCAATGGGTGTCTTATATGCTGTCCTATAAGCCCAAAGTGCATCATCAAGTCGTGAACTCCAATCCTTCCTATTTGGATTAACTGTCTTTTCAAGGATGGACTTAACTTCTCGGTTTGACACTTCAGCTTGCCCACTAGTTTGAGGATGATATGAGGTGGAGACCTTGTGTGTGATGTTATACTTCCTCAAAAGTGCTTCCATAGTCCTATTGCAAAAGTGAGTACCTCTATCGCTGATTATGGCCTTTGGCGTTCCAAACCTAGCCAAGATGTTAGTCTTGACAAAATCTGAAACAACTTTAGAGTCATTAGTCCTAGTGGATTTTGCTTCCACCCACTTTGAAACATAATCAACGGCAAGTAAAATATAAAGATTACCAAAAGAAGGAGGAAAAGGTCCCATGAAATCCATGCCCCATACATCAAAAATTTCAACAATAAGTATTGGAGTTTGAGGCATTTGATTTGTAGCACCTAAGTTACCAGTTCTTTGGCAACGATCACATGACTTGCAAAAGAGGTATGCATCTTTGAATATGGTAGGCCAATAAAATCCAGAATCAAGAACTTTCATGGCTGTTCTTTTGGATCCAAAGTGTCCTCCACATGCATAAGAGTGACAAAAGGTGAGAATAGATTGAAATTCAGTTTCGAGTACACACCTTCTTATAATCTGATCGGAGCAATGCTTCCAAAGGTAAGGATCATCCCATATGTAGTATTTGGCATCACTCTTGATCTTATTTCTTTGAGCTTGTGTCAACTCTTGTGGCAACTTCTTGGTAACTAAGTAATTAACAATATCAGCATACCAAGGAGTTGTTGTTCTTATAAAAAGAAGTTGCTCATCCGGAAAGTTCTCATTCAAGGGTAGTGCATCATCTTCATGAACTAAACGGCTAAGATGGTCCGCAACCAGGTTGTCACTACCTCTCTTATCTTTTATCTCCAAATCAAACTCTTGTAAGAGAAGTATCCATCTAATCAACCTTGGTTTGGCCTCCTTTTTAGTGAGTAAGTACTTAAGGGCTGCATGGTCAGAAAATACAATTACTTTAGTACCAATTAAATAAGATCGAAATTTTTCTAAAGCAAATACAACAGCCAAAAGTTCTTTTTCAGTAGTGGAATAGTTCAATTGAGCATCATTAAGAGTTCTTGAGGCATAATAAATGGCATGTGAGGCTTTCCCAACCCGTTGGCCCAAAACAGCTCCAATGGCATAGTCACTAGCATCACACATGATTTCAAAAGGTACATTCCAATCTGGTGGTTGGATGATAGGAGCTGATGTCAAGAGTCCCTTCAATGTTTCAAACGCCTCTTTGCATTTATCATCAAAGTGGAAAACCACATCTTTTTGTAGTAGCTTGCAAAGAGGTAATGTGATCTTTGAGAAGTCTTTGATAAATCTCCTATAGAAACCTGCATGTCCAAGAAAAGAACGAACCTCTCTCACATTTGTGGGAGGTGGTAAAGAATGCATAATATCTATTTTAGACTTATCAACCTCTATCCCTCTAGAAGAAATAACATGGCCCAAAACTATTCCTTGTTCTACCATAAAGTGACATTTTTCCCAATTCAAAACAAGGTTAGTTTCCATGCATCTTTCAAGTACAAGTGTAAGGTTCTCTAGACATCTATCAAAAGAATCACCATAGACACTAAAATCATCCATAAACACTTCTATGATATTCTCTACATAATCTGAAAATATGCTAACCATACACCTTTGGAATGTAGCTGGTGCATTACAAAGACCAAATGGCATACGCCGGTATGCAAAAGTACCAAATGGACATGTGAATGTTGTTTTCTCTTGGTCCTCCGGAGCAATGGCTATCTGATTATAACCTAAAAAACCATCAAGAAAACAATAATGAGAATGGCCAGCTAACCTTTCAAGCATTTGATCAATAAAAGGTAAAGGAAAGTGGTCTTTGCGAGTTGTGGAATTAAGTTTACGATAATCAATACAAACTCGCCATCCTGTTTGAATCCTAGTAGGAACAAGTTCATTCTCATTATTTGTTACCACCGTTACACCTGATTTCTTTGGAACCACTTGGACTGGGCTCACCCATTTGCTATCCGAGATAGGATAGATCACTCCAACATCTAGGAGCTTCAGTATCTCCTTTTTCACAACCTCCATCATAGGAGGGTTCAATCTTCTTTGTGCTTCTCTTGTTGGTTTAGACCCTTCCTCTAACAAAATCCGGTGCATGCACATGGATGGGCTTATTCCCTTGATATCGGCAATTGTCCAACCAATTGCTGTTTTATGCTCTCTAAGCACCCGGATAAGTCGCTCTTCTTGCAAAGGTGTGAGCTCTTTGGCAATGATGACAGGTAGTGTGTCCTTTTCCCCTAAGAACAAATATTTCAAGTGGTTCGGTAGTGGTTTCAATTCTAAAGTTGGTGCCTGCAAAATGGAAGGTAGAAGTTTCTCATTAGATAAAGGCAAATCAATAAATGAAACATCAAACCTTGCATCTTTAGGTTGCAGCGAGTGTAAAGATTCTAGTGCCCCTTCCACATGGTCACTCAAGGCTAGTTTAGCATTCCCCATTCCGAGATGGTTGCTAAGGACTATTTCCACACTATCTTCACCATCTAGCTCATAAGCTTGCTGCACTAGTGAGTCAATTATATCAATATTAAAAACAGAATGCACATCACTAGGATATCTCATGGCCTCAAAAATGTTAAAGCGAATTATTTCACCATCAAATTCCATAGTTAAAGTGCCATCATGTACATCTATTTTAGTTCTTGCTGTTTTCAAGAATGGTCTCCCTAATAGAATAGGTGTGGGATTAGAAGACATCTCATCTTCCATCTCAATAACATAAAAGTCAGCGGGAAAAACCAATTCATTAACCTGTACAAGAACGTCTTCTACAACTCCTCTTGGATAAGTGTTAGAACGGTCAGCAAGTTGTATTATAACACCGGTTTCCTCTAATGGTCCTAGATTCAATGAAGCATAAATTGAATATGGCATGACATTAATAGATGCCCCTAGATCTAGCATAGCACGCTCAAACCTGGTGTTGCCTATCTTACAAGGAGTGGTAAACATACCTGGATCCTTGCATTTAGGTGGGAGTTTCTTTTGAAGAACAGCTGACACATTCTCCCCCACACTTACCTTTTCATTCCATTTCAACTTCCGTTTAGATGTGCACAACTCTTTTAGGAACTTGGCATATCTTGGCACTTGCTTGATAGCATCTAGTAAAGGAATGTTCACCTCTACTTTCCGGAAGGTTTCCAAAATTTCCTTCTCTTGCTCCTCCTTCTTGGACTTTGCTAACCTGCTAGGAAAAGGTGGAGGAGTTATATAAGAAGGAAAGGATGGTTTAGGAATTACCCTTTTTAGTGGCTCGTTGGGATGTGAAGAGGATGCCATGGTATTGTTCTCCCCTTGAGCACTATCATTTTGTGGTGTCTCTAGCTGTTTCCCACTTCTTAAATTTATAGCATTGGCATTCTCTCTTGGATTCACTATGGTTTGGGAAGGTAATTTCCCAGAATCCCTTGCTTGCATTTGACTCATGGTTGTTGCCAATTGCCCTATTTGAGTCTCCAAATTTCGAATACTTGTCTTTGTTTCCTGTTGAAATTGAATTGTATTAGTAGAAAGAGCTTTAACAAGATCTTCAAGAGAAGTACCTGAATTTTGGGTGGGTGGTAGTTGTTGTCGGGTTTGGTATGGTTGTTGCACTCTTTGCTGAAAACCCGGTGGCCTGTGGTCAAATGGTGGAGGAATAGTTTGTGATTGGTTCCCTCCATAATTGAAGTTTGGATGATCCCTCCATCCTGGATTGTATGTGTTTGAGTAGGGATCATATTTCCTTGATTGGTTCTGAAATCCACCCATGGCATTCACATGTTCATTGGTATCCCCTTGAAGTGTTGGACACATATCAGTTTGGTGCCCTATGTTTGAACATATGCCACAAGCCTTTATTTGTTGTATTTTACCTACAGCCAATTGTTGAACAAGAGAAGTCAGTTTATCAAATTTTTGTTCAAGGGATGATATACTTACCTCATTAACTCTCTTGGATTGTGGTGGTGAATCTTGTCTCATTGAGAACTGTTGAGAATTGGCTGCCATGTTGGAGATTAATGTTCTAGCAGCCCTGGGAGTCTTATCAACTAGAGCTCCCCCACTAGCGGCATCTATCATACTTCTCTCCATGGGCATGAGACCTTCATAGAAGTATTGGATGAGAAGTTGTTCACTTATTTGATGGTGTGGACATGATGCACAAAGTTTCTTGAACCTCTCCCAATATTCATATAAGGACTCTCCGTTGTATTGCCGAATCCCACATATCTCTTTCCTAATGTTGGCAGCCTTAGATGCTGGGAAATACCTTTCCAAGAATGCTTTCTTCAAATCATTCCATGTAGTGATGGTCCCGGATGGTAGATAGTAGAGCCATTCCTTTGCTGAATCAGCTAGAGAGAATGGGAAGGCTCTCAACTTAACTTGCTCTTCCGTGACCCCTGTTGGTCTCATGCTTGAGCAAACTACATGGAATTCCTTGAGGTGCTTATTTGGATCCTCTCCTGCAAAACCATGAAAAGTTGGGAGAAGGTGAATCAAACCAGATTTTAATTCAAAAGCTACCTCAAGATTAGCATATTCAATGCATAATGGTTGTTGACCCAAGTCCGGAGCGGCTAGCTCCTTGAGAGTTCGGTTGTCAGCTGCTGCCATCTCTCCTTGCTTCTCTTGGATGTTTTGGATCAACTCCTCGATTGGTTGTTGGTGAGAAGTTATAAATTCCCGAATTTTTCTAAGTCGTAAGTCTTTTTCGGGAGCTTGGAACATTCACTAATAAAAAAAATATAAGAAAGTAAATAATTAGAACAGAAAATAAGAATAAACCAATAAACTAATAAACTAAAGAAAGCAATCCCCGGCAACGGCGCCAAAAACTTGATGCACCCAAAAGAGTGTATCTTATTTAACCTTGCACTAAAAAGATCAATTGTAAGTATAGTAGTTAGCAAGGGTCGAGTCCTCAGGGATTGGGTTTTAGTTTATAAGTTGATAGTTTAAAACTTAAATTCAAGAACAATAAAAGAAAAGGGGTTTTTGAAGCTAGATTTAAACTAAAGTAAATAATAAGAATAAGATGCAAGGCGGTATAACCAGCCAATAAAAATATATATACTAAATTAGGCGGTATAACCAGCCAATAAAAATAAAACAAAATTAATATACAAATTAGGCGGTATAACCAGCCAATAAAAATAAATATACTTTTAAAAATAAGCAAACTAGAAAAGTAAGAAAACAAGTAAGAAGAATCAAAAATGAAGAATATGGTTAAGGTTTCATTCTCCACCACTAGACATCATTAAGAATCAATTTCAGATCTATCAATATCAACCAACTATCAAAGTTAACAACCGTAGATAACAACAAGCTCTGTTATCCCAATCTTTCCTTAGTTTGTCGTTAAATAGAACAAGCTCTCTATTTAATCTCTAACCATCAAACAACCTAGAATAAGCTCTCTAGATTCAATTTAATGGCAGCTTTATGATGAGAAAGATAGGTTGATCTAAGCAACAAACACATAAGCTCGGATTGTTCAACTTAGGTTATGTTCCCCTTTGCAATTATTGAAAACTTGACCATAATCATTAATCACAAATTGCCACTTATGAATAGGAAATCAAGACAATTACACGGATCAAGACTCCTAAACTAGCAATAGATAATTATCAAGATCTATCTAGTTGTACACCTAAACAAATCAAGACAACATCATGAACAATTCTTGTAGAAGAACATAAGCAACTTTGATAGAAAATTAATGATAGATAGAATCTGAAAATCAATCACAAAACATGTCTAGGGCTTTGAAATCACCCTTAACCAAATAGAAGTTTAGCCTAGCATAGGCATTATAAACATAAAATTAAATAGAATCTAAGAAGAAAATAAAAGAAAGAAAGAAGAAGAAGAAGAATATTAATTATCCAACCTCTTGCTCTTTCTAAAGAAAAAGAAAACTAGAGAAAAGAAAGAAGAAGAAAACTTAGAGAATTTTGTTAAAATGGCTAATATCCTACCAATCTCCAATATGATCCCTTACAATCATCCAAGGCCCTCTATTTATACACATTTTGGAGGGCTAAATGACAAGAGACAAGCTTTACAAATTTCAAAGGTAGGTATATGACGATTTTGATCAGCCAACTTGATGGTCGATTTCGTCAATATTGGAGGCCTGATCTGATCACATGGTCTTCTAGAAAAAGGTTCCCCTATCAGTTACGGAACCATAGCCGTTGGAATCAGCTCATTTGCTGATGTGGATAAGAAGATACGGGCATAATACGAAAACATGTCAGCACAGACGTCATTGCACATCAGCCAACTTGATGGTCGATTTCGCTAGGGAAAACGACTCCGTTTTAAGAAGTGTAAAACATGAAAAAGATAGATATGCCTCTTAGCTTTGCATGGCTACAAATTTCAGCCTTATTGCTTCAGTGAAACTCGAGATATAGCTGATATGGCAAAAGGTGTCGGAACTGAAACTGAACTGGATTTGCCCTTAATTCTAGTAATCTGAAATCACTCAAAGAAACTTGTGAAAAACACCAAAATACATAAAAATATAAAAGATCATAAACACAATTAGACTAAACAATAATAACTCGTATTTGACACAAAACATTAATAAAACATAACTAAAAACTATATAATTATACGAGTTATCAGCAAAACAGGAAGATATTCATCTTCACGTACCTTGGCTTCAATTATCCAACGTATGTCTTCAGGAATCCCTTTGTGCATAAGCATTCTTAATCTTTCAAATCGAACTTGGTAAAGCTTCAGTAAAATATTTCGAGGAAAAGGAGGAAATCGTTTCTGCAATCTTGTGAGAATATCATCCATCCTGAAAAAAATGAAAAAAAAAATTGAAAGAGAAATTGGAAGAGAAATTTATATACAATTTCAGTTTTGTGGGTAGCTGATGGAACCGATTTAAATAATCACGGAGTACCGTTATCCGCCATTTAACCGGGGTAAAAAAAATAAAAATTATATTTACATCTAGTTATTTTCAAAACAAGGATCAGAAAGAAAAATAACATAAAAAAAAAAACTCAAAAACAAAACACTCTAAATAAAATCCTAAATTCTTCCCCCCACACATAATTTTTACATTGTCCTCAATGTAATGCTATTATCCCCCAATGCAAGAATTATATGTAAGAGAAAAGAACTATTAAACAAAAGAAAAGAAAAACAATAAAAGATAGAATGATGGAGAGTAAGGAATATGCAAATCTGATATAATAGATGCTCTCCATCCTTTTGGGTTGCCTCCCAAGAAGCGCTTGGTTTATTGTCCTCAGCCTAACTTAGACCCATGCCATTATTATTCAACATAAGTGGCTCAAAAAGTGGAAACTCCTCCACATCTTGTATTGGAAAGTTCTCATAGTAAGGCTTCAATCTATGACCATTCACTTTGAATGCCTTATCTGTTTTTGGGCTTTGGATTTCAACTGCACCATGAGTAAATACATTAGTAATAACAAAAGGTCCAACCCAACGAGAACGTAACTTACCTGGATATAACTTAAGGCGTGAATGGAAGAGAAGAACTTTTTGTCCAACAACAAATTCCTTTCTTGATATCATCTTGTCATGGAATGCCTTAGTCTTTTCCTTGTAAATCCTAGAATTCTGATAGGCATCATTCCATATCTCCTCTAATTCTTGTAGGTCAAGTTTTCTTTCCTTTCCTGTCTCATCCATCTCCATGTTGCATTGTTTGATAGCCCAATATTATTTATGTTCCAATTCAACCGGAAGATGACAAGGCTTACCATAAACAAGTCGATAATGAGACATACCAATGGGTGTCTTATATGCTGTCCTATAAGCCCAAAGTGCATCATCAAGTCGTGAACTCCAACCCTTCCTATTTGGATTAACTGTCTTTTCAAGGATGGACTTAACTTCTCGGTTTGACACTTCAACTTGCCCACTAGTTTGAGGATGATATGAGGTGGAGACCTTGTGTGTGTGATGTTATACTTCCTCAAAAGTGCTTCCATAGTCCTATTGCAAAAGTGAGTACCTCTATCGCTGATTATGGCCTTTGGCGTTCCAAACCTAGCAAAGATGTTAGTCTTGACAAAATCTGAAACAACTTTAGAGTCATTAGTCCTAGTGGATTTTGCTTCCACCCACTTTGAAACATAATCAACGGCAAGTAAAATATAAAGATTACCAAAAGAAGGAGGAAAAGGTCCCATGAAATCCATGCCCCATACATCAAAAATTTCAACAATAAGTATTGGAGTTTGAGGCATTTGATTTCTAGCACCTAAGTTACCTGTTCTTTGGCAACGATCACATGACTTGCAAAAGAGGTATGCATCTTTGAATATGGTAGGCCAATAAAATCCAGAATCAAGAACTTTCATGGCTGTTCTTTTGGATCCAAAGTGTCCTCCACATGCATAAGAGTGACAAAAGGTGAGAATAGATTGAAATTCAGTTTCGAGTACACACCTTCTTATAATCTGATCGGAGCAATGCTTCCAAAGGTAAGGATCATCCCATATGTAGTATTTGGCATCACTCTTGATCTTATTTCCTTGAGCTTGTGTCAACTCTTGTGGCAACTTCTTGGTAACTAAGTAATTAACAATATCAGCATACCAAGGAGTTGTTGTACTTATAAAAAGAAGTTGCTCATCCGGAAAGTTCTCATTCAAGGGTAGTGCATCCTCTTCATGAACTAAACGGCTAAGATGGTCCGCAACCAGGTTGTCACTACCTCTCTTATCTTTTATCTCCAAATCAAACTCTTGTAAGAGAAGTATCCATCTAATCAACCTTGGTTTGGCCTCCTTTTTAGTGAGTAAGTACTTAAGGGCTGCATGGTCAGAATATACAATTACTTTAGTACCAATTAAATAAGATCGATATTTTTCTAAAGCAAATACAACAGCCAAAAGTTCTTTTTCAGTAGTGGAATAGTTCAATTGAGCATCATTAAGAGTTCGGGAGGCATAATAAATGGCATGTGAGGCTTTGCCAACCCGTTGGCCCAAAACAGCTCCAATGGCATAGTCACTAGCATCACACATGATTTCAAAAGGTACATTCCAATCTGGTGGTTGGATGATAGGAGCTGATGTCAAGAGTCCCTTCAATGTTTCAAACGCCTCTTCGCATTTGTCATCAAAGTGGAAAACCACATCTTTTTGTAGTAGCTTGCAAAGAGGTAATGTGATCTTTTAGAAGTCTTTGATAAATCTCCTATAGAAACCTGCATGTCCAAGAAAAGAACGAACCTCTCTCACATTTCTGGGAGGTGGTAAAGAATGCATAATATCTATTTTAGACTTATCAACCTCTATCCCTCTAGAAGAAATAACATGGCCCAAAACTATTCCTTGTTCTACCATAAAGTGACATTTTTCCCAATTCAAAACAAGGTTAGTTTCCATGCATCTTTCAAGTACAAGTGTAAGGTTCTCTAGACATCTATCAAAAGAATCACCATAGACACTAAAATCATCCATAAACACTTCTATGATGTTCTCTACATAATCTGAAAATATGCTAACCATACACCTTTGGAATGTAGCTGGTGCATTACAAAGACCAAATGGCATACGCCGGTATGCAAAAGTACCAAATGGACATGTGAATGTTGTTTTCTCTTGGTCCTCCGGAGCAATGGCTATCTGATTATAACCTTAAAAACCATCAAGAAAACAATAATGAGAATGGCCAGCTAACCTTTCAAGCATTTGATCAATAAAAGGTAAAGAAAAGTGGTCTTTGCGAGTTGTGGAATTAAGTTTACGATAATCAATACAAACTCGCCATCCTGTTTGAATCCTAGTAGGAACAAGTTCATTCTCATTATTTGTTACCACCGTTACACCTGATTTCTTTGGAACCACTTGGACCGGGCTCACCCATTTGCTATCCGAGATAGGATAGATCACTCCAACATCTAGGAGCTTCAGTATCTCCTTTTTCACAACCTCCATCATAGGAGGGTTCAATCTTCTTTGTGCTTCTCTTGTTGGTTTGGACCCTTCCTCTAACAAAATCCGGTGCATGCACATGGATGGGCTTATTCCCTTGATATCGGCAATTGTCCAACCAATTGCTGTTTTATGCTCTCTAAGCACCCGGATAAGTCACTCTTCTTGCAAAGGTGTGAGCTCTTTGGCAATGATGATCGGTAGTGTGTCCTTTTTACCTAAGAATACATATTTCAAGTGGTTCGGTAGTGGTTTCAACTCTAAAGTTGGTGCCTGCAAAATGGAAGGTAGAAGTTTCTCATTAGATAAAGGCAAATCAATAAATGAAACATCAAACCTTGTATCTTTAGGTTGCAGCGAGTGTAAAGATTCTAGTGCCCCTTCCACCTGGTCACTCAAGGCTAGTTTAGCATTCCCCATTCCGAGATGGTTGCTAAGGACTATTTCTACACTATCTTCACCATCTAGCTCATAAGCTTGCTGCACTAGTGAGTCAATTATATCAATATTAAAAACAGAATGCACATCACTAGGATATCTCATGGCCTCAAAAATGTTAAAGCGAATTATTTCACCATCAAATTCCATAGTTAGAGTGCCATCATGTACATCTATTTTAGTTCTTGCTGTTTTCAAGAATGGTCTCCCTAATAGAATAGGTGTGGGATTAGAAGACATCTCATCTTCCATCTCAATAACATAAAAGTCAGCGGGAAAAACCAATTCATTAACTTGTACAAGAACGTCTTCTACAACTCCTCTTGGATAAGTGTTAGAACGGTCAGCAAGTTGTATTATAACACCAGTTTCCTCTAATGGTCCTAGATTCAATGAAGCATAAATTGAATATGGCATGACATTAATAGATGCCCCTAGATCTAGCATAGCACGCTCAAACCTGGTGTTGCCTATCTTACAAGGAATGGTAAACATACCTGGATCCTTGCATTTAGGTGGGAGTTTCTTTTGAAGAACAGCTGACACATTCTCCCCCACACTTACCTTTTCATTCCATTTCAACTTCCGTTTAGATGTGCACAACTCTTTTAGGAACTTGGCATATCTTGGCACTTGCTTGATAGCATCTAGTAAAGGAATGTTCACCTCTACTTTCCGGAAAGTTTCCAAAATTTCCTTCTCTTGCTCCTCCTTCTTGGACTTTGCTAACCTGCCAGGAAAAGGTGGAGGAGTTATATAAGAAGGAAAGGATGGTTTAGGAATTACCTTTTTTAGTGGCTCGTTGGGATGTGAAGAGGATGCCATGGTATTGTTCTCCCCTTGAGCACTATCATTTTGTGGTGTCTCTAGCTGTTTCCCACTTCTTAAAGTTATAGCATTGGCATTCTCTCTTGGGTTCACTATGGTTTGGGAAGGTAATTTCCCAGAATCCCTTGCTTGCATTTGACTCATGGTTGTTGCCAATTGCCCTATTTGAGTCTCCAAATTTTGAATACTTGTCTTTGTTTCCTGTTGAAATTGAATTGTATTAGTAGAAAGAGCTTTAACAAGATCTTCAAGAGAAGTACCTGAATTTTGGGTGGGTGGTAGTTGTTGTCGGGTTTGGTATGGTTGTTGCACCCTTTGCTGAAAACCCGGTGGCCTGTGGTCGAATGGTGGAGGAATAGTTTGTGATTGGTTCCCTCCATAATTGAAGTTTGGATGATCCCTCCATCCTGGATTGTAAGTGTTTGAGTAGGGATCATATTTCCTTGATTGGTTCTGAAATCCACCCATGGCATTCACATGTTCATTGGTATCCTCTTGAAGTGTTGGACACATATCAGTTTGGTGCCCTATGTTTGAACATATGCCACAAGCCTTTATTTGTTGTATTTTACCTACAGCCAATTGTTGAACAAGAGAAGTCAGTTTATCAAATTTTTGTTCAATGGATGATATACTTACCTCATTAACTCTCTTGGGTTTTGGTGGTGGATCTTGTCTCATTGAGAACTGTTGAGAATTGGCTGCCATGTTGGAGATTAATGTTCTGGCAGCCCTGGGAGTCTTATCAACTAGAGCTCCCCCACTAGCGGCATCTATCATACTTCTCTCCATGGGCATGAGACCTTCATAGAAGTATTGGATGAGAAGTTGTTCACTTATTTGATGGTGTGGACATGATGCACAAAGTTTCTTGAACCTCTCCCAATATTCATATAAGGACTCTCCGTTGTATTGCCGAATCCCACATATCTCTTTCCTAATGTTGGCAGCCTTAGATGCTGGGAAATACCTTTCCAAGAATGCTTTCTTCAAATCATTCAATGTAGTGATGGTCCCGGATGGTAGATAGTAGAGCCATTCCTTTGCTGAATCAGCTAGAGAGAATGGGAAGGCTCTCAACTTCACTTGCTCTTCCGTGACCCCTGTTGGTCTCATGCTTGAGCAAACTACATGGAATTCCTTGAGGTGCTTATTTGGATCCTCACCTGCAAAACCATGAAAAGTTGGGAGAAGATGAATCAAACCAGATTTTAATTCAAAAGCTACCTCAAGATTAGCATATTCAATGCATAATGGTTGTTGACCCAAGTCCGGAGCGGCTAGCTCCTTGAGAGTTCGGTTGTCAGCTGCTGCCATCTCTCCTTGCTCCTCTTGGATGTTTTGGATCAACTCCTCGATTGGTTGTTGGTGAGAAGTTATAAATTCCCGAATTCTCCTAAGTCGTAAGTCTTCTTCGGGAGCTTGGAACATTCACTAATAAAAAAAATAAGAAAGTAAATAATTAGAACAGAAAATAAGAATAAACCAATAAACTAAAGAAAGCAATCCCCGGCAACGGCGCCAAAAATTTGATGCACCCAAAAGAGTGTATCTTATTTAACCTTGCACTAAAAAGATCAATTATAAGTATAATGATTAGCAAGGGTCGAGTCCTCAGGGATTGGGTTTTAATCTATGAGTTATTAGTTTATAACTTACGTTCAAAGAAAACAATAAAAGAAAAGGGGTTTTTGAAGCCAGATTTAAACTAAAGTAAATAATAAAAATAAGATGCAAGGCGGTATAACCAGCCAATAAAAATATATATACTAAATTAGGCGGTATAACCAGCCAATAAAAATATATATACAAAATTAGGCGGTATAACCAGCCAATAAAAATAAAACAAAGTTAATATACAAATTAGGCGGTATAACCAGCTAATAAAAATAAATATACTTTTTAAAATAAGCAAACTAGAAAAGTAAGAAAACAAGTAAGTAAGAAGAATCAAATATGAAAAATATGGTTAAGGTTTCATTCTCCACCACTAGACATCATTAAGAATCAATTTCAGATCTATCAATATCAACCAACTATCAAAGTTAACAACCGTAGATAACAAAAAGCTCTGTTATCCCAATCTTTCCTTAGTTTGTCGTTAAATAGAACAAGCTCTCTATTTAATCTCTAACCATTAAACAACCTAGAATAAGCTCTCTAAATTCAATTTAATGGCAGCTTTATGATGAGAAAGATAGGTTGATCTAAGCAACAAACACATAAGCTCGGATTGTTCAACTTAGGTTATGTTCCACTTTGCAATTATTGAAAACTTGACCATAATCATTAATCACAAATTGCCACTTATGAATAGGAAATCAAGACAATTACACGGATCAAGACTCCTAGACTAGCAATAGATAATTATCAAGATCTATCTAGTTGTACACCTAAATAAATCAAGACAACATCATGAACAATTCTTGTAGAAGAACATAAGCAACTTTGATAGAAAATTAATGATAGATAGAATCTGAAAATCAATCACAAAACATGTCTAGGGCTTTGAAATCACCCTTAACCAAATAGAAGTTTAGCCTAGCATAGGCATTGTAAACATAAATATAAAACTAAAGAGAATCTAAGAAGGAAATAAAAGAAAGAAGAAGAAGAAGAAGAAGAAAATAAAGAAAAAGAAAACTAGAGAAAAGAAAGAAGAAGAAAACTTAGAGAATTTTATTACAATGGCTAATATCCTACCAATGTACAATATGATCCTCTACAATCATCCAAGGCCCTCTATTTATACACATTTTGGAGGGCTAAATGACAAGAGACAAGCTTTACAAATTTCAAAGGTAGCTATAGTAGGTGTGTGCATTTTTCTAACAATTTTCGTCATATTGTATGACAATTTTGATCAGCCAACTTGATGGTCGATTTTGTCAATATTGGAGGCCTGATCTGATCACATGGTCTTCTAGAAAAATGTTCCCCTATCAGTTATTGATCCATAGCCGTTGAAATCAGCTCATTTTCTGATGTGGATAAGAAGATATGGGCAAAATACGAAAACAGGTCAGCATAGACGTCATTGCACATCAGCCAACTTGATGGTCGATTTCGCTAGGGAAAACGACTCCGTTTCAAGAAGTGTAAAACATGAAAAAGATAGATATGATTCTTAACTTTGCACGGTTAAAATGTCAGCCTTATTGCTTTAGTGAAACTCGAGATATAGCTGATATGGCAAAAGGTGTCGGAACTGGAACTGAATTGGATTTGCCCTTAATTCTAGTAATCTGAAATCACTCAAAGAAACTTGTGAAAAACACCAAATTACATAAAAATATAAAAGATCATAAACACAATTAGACTAAACAATAATAACTCGTATTTGACACAAAACAATAATAAAACATAACTAAAAACTATATAATTATACGAGTTATCAGACATGTTACACAAGTTAGGCCCAAAAGCCTAAACTATATAAAAACTTAAAACAAGTCCAAATACTCATTTAATAGGCACCACATAATTTAATGAATTGGTCCCCACCCTTGCCATGTCATTTAATGAACAAGTCCACTTCATTAAGCCTTATGCCGCCATTTGTAGCTGGTTCCTCTTCATTCAAACCCATCTTGAATGTCTTGACCTTGCTAAAAAGACTTGTAGATTCTGCCCAAGTCCTTTCCTTGCATCGCTTCCTTGATTCGGCCCAAGTGGAATCCTTGTATTGCTTCTTGAAAACTTGGTCCATCTTGGATCCCATCACTTGTCTCATTGATACGTCCAAGTCTACAGTGCCAGATGTAGGTCTTACTTGGATCATTCTTTCTTGCTTTCTTGACATTTATATTGAACACATGCATCTCTGGATCCAAAACATATAATCCATTATGTAATGTTGTCGATCCATAGTGAATGTCTTTAAGAATGATGGAGCAACTATTGCTCTTCATTCTTATCTCGAAACCATCATTAACAGTGAGCTATGAAACCGAAATGATGTTTTTAGACAATATTGGAACAAAGTAACAATCTTTCAGTTCCAGTTTCGTGCCAGATGCCAAAGATAAAGTACATGTTCCAACGGCCAATGCTACAACTTTTTCACCATTGCCTACTCTTAGAACTACTTCATCTTGTCTCAACTTTCTGCTTGCTTTCAACATTGTTATGTCATTACATAGATGTGAACCGCATCATTAATCAACTATTCAGGAATTAGATTTAACAATAGAAAGATTCAGTTCAATCACAAACACAGTCAACCCAGAAACTTTTATAAGTTCTTGACTTGTCATGTGAGCAACCTTCCTTTCATTGAGAACGCTTCTCAATCTCATTTACCAATCCAAACATTTTGGACTAATGGCATTCATAATGCCTCGCAGTGCAGTTAAAGTATTAACCATTTTCAACAACCTAATATGGAAAAAGTATATATCAGTTATTTCATGAATTTATACCAATTCAAGATGAGGTATTAAATCTCTTATTGGTTCTCCCACTAATTTTTCGAGATAATAGTCCTCACTTTTATTCGAAAATCTCATCAAGGGATTTCTAGTAGGCTGGGATCCTTTTCAACATGTTGCAACCTTGAATGACTCAACAAATTACAAAAAGGGTTGGGTAGATAACATAGCTTATCAATTGCATCTCTATGCAACTCCTAGATCAGTTAGGTGACAACTCCTTGTCTAAGCACATCATATGTACTTCGCCTAACTTTGCCTCTAACACCATGCGGTCAAGTTTGGCGCATCCAGACAACATGGCATTAGTTGAGTAAGACCCAACTTCATAACTGAAACATATTCGTACAGTAGTTTGACCTTGAGTGACTCCACAAGCCTCCTGCTGGAAGAACTCTGGTTTGTTATGATGATGGAACGCAACTTTATCATGCAAAACATGTGACTCAATATTGAAATGAGGGATTTCTTTGTTCTTTATAAGTCTCATCATATCAGGCATTCATAGCATTTATAATATCGCATAAAATAAATCTATAACATGTTTTCTACTTGGATGATTATGGACTTTTCTAGTCTAATTTCCTTGAGTCATCAAAGGAAATTAGTTGGTCAAATTCCTAGGTGATTACATGCATAGTATTTAAAAACTTGCTTGTAATCTCCTTATTCTCATGGTGCCTATGATCTTCATCTTCAAGTTACAAAAATTATTCCTAGCTAATCCTAATTTTACACTTTGATGTAACTAATTACATTTGCTATAAAGAAACCTCGAGTTACATTTTAAGGGAAAGGTGAGGAAAGAATTTTTACAACTCCAGAAAATAAGAGAAAAGGCAGGGCACGTAGTCCCTATTTAATAATAAAAACCATGAAAAATAAATCTAACCATCCACAATCATATTGGGTCTAAGTCCATAATCATCTCATACATTCACAAACAATTTATGAACATATGTATCATGCTTTAATCTCTAGTTACCATTCAATGATTATATTTGATAAGTGCTTAATTTCATGCATTTTCCTATTGAATTTCCTTATACTTTGTTTTTTGATTCTTAAAATCCTCGACATTTTACTAGGTTTTTATGCTTTGTAGGTATTTTGGAAGAGATGAAGTCAAAACATGTCAATTAGGATGTTAAAGAGCTTATTGATAGGATCCAAGATGGCCCAATCCCATGACAATTTCTATATGGGCCAAGATCCAAGAAGATCTAGGAAACATGGCAAGAATGGGTGGATTTCACTAGGACCATGTTGCAAGTTATTCAGGAAAGGCTTCAACATGCAAGATGGGCTTGCATCCAAGTTTGGTCCATGTGATTCAAGAACACAAGGTGGCACATTAAGAGGACTTATTTGGGCTTATTTTAATTCTTATAATTACTTAGGCATTTGGGCCTATATTATGTAACATGGACATCTTTTAATTATTTAGGTTTGGGCTTGAGCATGTTCAGCTCATATTTTACATATTATTACTTAGTAGATTAGGGTTATTGTAGGGAGGCTATAAATATATGTCTTAGCCGCCTACTTCAATTATCTTTTGATCAATTGAGTTTGAATTTATTCAAAGTGAGTGTTTCACTCTTTTTAGTTCTTGAAAGAACTTAGGAACTTATCAAAGAATTCTTTCTTTGTGGCGTTCAACCTATCAAACTTAGGTTCTTGAAACGAGAGTTCTTAGGGTCTAGTTTACATGCTTAATTGATGCACCCAAAAGAGTGTATCTTATTTAACCTTGCACTAAAAAGATAAATTGTAAGTATAGTAGTTAGCAAGGGTCGAGTCCTCAGGGATTGGGTTTTAGTTTATAAGTTAATAGTTTAAAACTTAAATTCAAGAACAATAAAAGAAAAGGGGTTTTTGAAGCCAGATTTAAACTAAAGTAAATAATAAGAATAAGATGCAAGGCGGTATAACCAGCCAATAAAAATATATATACTAAATTAGGCGGTATAACCAGCCAATAAAAATAAAACAAAGTTAATATACAAATTAGGCGGTATAACCAGCCAATAAAAATAAATATACTTTTAAAAATAAGCAAACTAGAAAAGTAAGAAAACAAGTAAGTAAGAAGAATCAAATATGAAAAATATGGTTAAGGTTTCATTCTCCACCACTAGACATCATTAAGAATCAATTTCAGATCTATCAATATCAACCAACTATCAAAGTTAACAACCGTAGATAACAACAAGCTCTGTTATCCCAATCTTTCCTTAGTTTGTCGTTAAATAGAACAAGCTCTCTATTTAATCTCTAACCATCAAACAACCTAGAATAAGCTCTCTAGATTCAATTTAATGGCAGCTTTATGATGAGAAAGATAGGTTGATCTAAGCAACAAACACATAAGCTCGGATTGTTCAACTTAGGTTATGTTCCACTTTGCAATTATTGAAAACTTGACCATAATCATTAATCACAAATTGCCACTTATGAATAGGAAATCAAGACAATTACACGGATCAAGACTCCTAAACTAGCAATAGATAATTATCAAGATCTATCTAGTTGTACACCTAAACAAATCAAGACAACATCATGAACAATTCTTGTAGAAGAACATAAGCAACTTTGATAGAAAATTAATGATAGATAGAATCTGAAAATCAATTATAAAACATGTCTAGGGCTTTGAAATCACCCTTAACCAAATAGAAGTTTAGCCTAGCATAGGCATTGTAAACATAAACATAAAATTAAAGAAAATCTAAGAAGGAAATAAAAGAAAGAAAGAAGAAGAAGAAAATAAAGAAAAAGAAAACTAGAGAAAAGAAAGAAGAAGAAAACTTAGAGAATTTTATTACAATGGCTAATTTCCTACCAATCTACCATATGATCCTCTACAATCATCCAAGGCCCTCTATTTATACACATTTTGGAGGGCTAAATGACAAGAGACAAGCTTTACAAATTTCAAAGGTAGGTATAATAGGTGGGTGCATTTTTCTAACAATTTTCGTCATATTGTATGACAATTTTGATCAGCCAACTTGATGGTCGATTTTGTCAATATTGGAGGCCTGATCTGATCACATGATCTTCTAGAAAAATGTTCCCCTGTCAGTTACTGATCCCTAGCCGTTAGAATCAGCTCATTAGCTGATGTGGATAAGAAGATATGGGTAAAATACGAAAACAGGTCAGCACAGACGTCATTGCACATCAGCCAACTTGATGGTCGATTTCGCTAGGGAAAACGACTTCGTTTCAAGAAGTGTAAAACATGAAAAAGATAGATATGCCTCTTAGCTTTGCACGGTTAAAATTTCAGCCTTATTGCTTCAGTGGAACTCCAGATATAGCTGATATTGCAAAAGGTGTCGGAACTGGAACTGAACTGGATTTGCCCTTAATTCTAGTAATCTGAAATCACTCAAAGAAACTTGTGAAAAACACCAAATTACATAAAAATATAAAAGATCATAAACACAATTAGACTAAACAATAATAACTCGTATTTGACACAAAACAATAATAAAACATAACTAAAAACTATATAATTATACGAGTTATCACACCCCCACACTTAGATTATTGCTAGTCCCTAGCAACGACTCAATAAAAATAAAATAAGAAAATCTAATCTAATCCACTTTCGTAGGAAATCACGGTGGCACTTAGCATGTGACACAAGCCTTTAAACCCCTAGGTGTCCCTAGTGGACGAGTTTAGTCTCGTGAGGGTTTACTAGAACGATACCCACAAACATTGAAAAACTAAAATATAAATAAACTACATATACTAAAAATATTTATTCCTAATCCTTTTGATAACTCGTATAATTATATAGTTTTTAGTTATGTTTTATTATTGTTTTGTGTCAAATACGAGTTATTATTGTTTAGTCTAATTGTGTTTATGATCTTTTATATTTTTATGTAATTTGGTGTTTTTCACAAGTTTCTTTGAGTGATTTCAGATTACTAGAATTAAGGGCAAATCCAGTTCAGTTCCAGTTCCGACACATTTTGCCATATCAGCTATATCTGGAGTTTCACTGAAGCAATAAGGCTGACATTTGTAGCCGTGCAAAGCTAAGAGGCATATCTATCTTTTTCATGTTTTATACTTCTTGAAACGGAGTCGTTTTCCCTAGCGAAATCGACCATCAAGTTGGCTGATGTGCAATGACGTCTGTGCTGACCTGTTTTCGTATTTTGCCCATATCTACTTATCCACATCAGCAAATGAGCTGATTCCAACGGCTATGGATCCGTAACTGATAGGGTAACATTTTTATAGAAGACCATGTGATCAGATCAGGCCTCCAACATTGACGAAATCGACCATCAAGTTGGCTGATCAAAATTGTCATACAATATGACGAAAATTGTTAGAAAAATTCACCCACCTATTATACCTACCTTTGAAATTTGTAAAGCTTGTCTCTTGTCATTTAGCCTTCCAAAATGTGTATAAATAGAGGGCCTTGGATGATTGTAGAGGATATATTGTACATAGGTAGGATATTAGCCATTTTAATAAAATTCTCTAAGTTTTCTTCTTCTTTCTTTTCTCTAGTTTTCTTTCTTTTCTCTAGTTTTCTTTTTCTTTAGAGAGAGCAAGAGGTTGGATAATTAATATTCTTCCTCTTCTTCTTTCTTTCTTTTATTTTCTTCTTAGATTTTCTTTAATTTTATGTTTATGTTTACAATGCCTATGCTAGGCTAAACTTCTATTTGGTTAAGGGTGATTTCAAAGCCCTAGACATGTTTTATAATTGATTTTCAGATTCTATCTATCATTAATTTTCTATCAAAGTTGCTTATGTTCTTCTACAAGAATTGTTCATGATGTTGTCTTGATTTGTTTAGGTGTACAACTAGATAGATCTTGATAATTATCTATTGCTAGTTTAGGAGTCTTGATCCGTGTAATTGTCTTGATTTCCTATTCATAAGTGGCAATTTGTGATTAATGATTATGGTCAAGTTTTCAATAATTGCAAAGTGGAACATAACCTAAGTTGAACAATCCGAGCTTATGTGTTTGTTGCTTAGATCAACCTATCTTTCTCATCATAAAGCTGCCATTAAATTGAATCTAGAGAGCTTATTCTAGGTTGTTTGATGGTTAGAGATTAAATAGAGAGCTTGTTCTATTTAACGACAAACTAAGGAAAGATTGGGATAACAGAGCTTGTTGTTATCTACGGTTGTTAACTTTGATAGTTGGTTGATATTGATAGATCTGAAATTGATTCTTAATGATGTCTAGTGGTGGAGAATGAAACCTTAACCATATTTTTCATATTTGATTCTTCTTACTTACTTGTTTTCTTACTTTTCTAGTTTGCTTATTTTTAAAAGTATATTTATTTTTATTGGCTGGTTATACCGCCTAATTTGTATATTAACTTTGTTTTACTTTTATTGGCTGGTTATACCGCCTAATTTAGTATATATATTTTTATTGGCTGGTTATACCGCCTTGCATCTTCTTCTTATTATTTACTTTAGTTTAAATCTGGCTTCAAAAACCCCTTTTCTTTTATTGTTCTTGAATTTAAGTTTTAAACTATTAACTTATAAACTAAAACCCAATCCCTGAGGACTCGACCCTTGCTAACTACTATACTTACAATTTATCTTTTTAGTGCAAGGTTAAATAAGATACACTCTTTTGGGTGCATCAAATTTTTGGCGCCGTTGCCGGGGATTGTTTTCTTTAGTCTATTTGTTACTTGGTTTATTCTTATTTTCAGTTCTAATTAGTTTTATTTTCTTGTACATACAAGTTTTTCTTATCAAATTTTGAAAAAAAAAAAAACGATGGAGTTGAGCAATCTAACACTTGAAGAGTTGGTGGCATACATGAACATGGAGAATCAACAAGCCAATCTCACTTCCCTAGTTCAACAATTGGCCATGGGAGGATGTCAAGGCCATCAAGTGTTCCAAGACCAACAGTATGATCATTACTCAAACACTTACCATGAGGGATGGTGGGATCATACTACTTATGGCTATTCGGAAAATTACCAAGAAGTAGATCCTTATGCCAATTACACTCATCCATCTAGCTTCAATCAATCATGGTCCCAAGAACCAGATCTTTTTCAACCACCACATATGACTCAAAACTCAGGTACTTCTTTAGAAGATCTTGTCTATTCTCTTGTTACTGATACATTGCAATTTCAACAGGAAACAAGGGCAAGCATCCAGAGTTTGGAAAAGCAAATGATCCAATTGACTAGTAGTATGGTGGGATGGGTAGCACAAAGATCTGAAGAACTCCCAGCCCAAACGATGATTAACCCAAAGGAGAATGCTACTATTGTGACCTTGAGAAATGATGAACAAGATGAGGATGAGACAAAATTAGAGATGAATTCTATTCTTGAGGATAATGAAGCCAATGATCCAAATAAGAGTATTTCGGCACCTGAGGTAACGTTTGAGATTCCAATTTTTACTAATGTTTCTTCTCCACCTTTTCCTAGTAGATTCGCAAAGTTCAAGGAGGATGAACATGAACAAGACACGCTGGAAACCTTAAACAGTTTGTTTCTGGATGTCATTCAACAAGTACCAAAAGATGCACCATTCCTCGATGAGATATGCACCACCAAGGATGATGGAATAATACTTGTAATGGAGAATGCATCCACTGTTGTGCAAAGAAAGCTTCCTCTCAAACGCATAAATTTGGGAAATTTCATGCATGAGCCTGACAAGCCTAAAAAGCCAAGAAGGGGTGTTGGTTAGATTCAAAACACTAACTCAAGTGTTAATTGGGAAGGCAGCCCAATTAAAGATGAAATTGCCAACCTTCCATATTCAGATTTGCTTTCTCTTTCTTTTCCTTTTTCTTTTATTATTTTTATTGTTTTTATTTTTATTTCTTATGTTTCTTTGTTAATTGTGTTTACTATTTTTAAGTTCATTTAGGCTGCATAAGTTTCTTTTGTTTAATAGTTCTTTTCTCTTACATATAATTCTTGCATTGGGGGATAATAGCATTACATTAATGACAATGTAAGAATTATGTGTGGGGGGAAGAATTTAGGATTTTATTTAGAGTGTTTTGTTTTTGAGTCTTTTTATGTTGTTTTTCTTTCTGATCCTTGTTTTGAAAAACACTAGATGTAAATATAATTTTTTTTAACCCCGGTTAAATGGCGGATAACGGTACTCCGTGATTATTTAAATCGGTTCCATCAGCTACCCACAAAACTGATATTGTATATAAATTTCTCTTTCAATTTCTCTTTCATTTTTTTTCATTTTTTTTTTCAGGATGGATGATATTCTCACAAGATTGCAGAAACGATTTCCTCCTTTTCCTCGAAATATTTTACTGAAGCTTTACCAAGTTCGATTTGAAAGATTAAGAATGCTTATGCACAAAGGGATTCCTGGAGACATACGTTGGATAATTGAAGCCAAGGTACGTGAAGATGAATATCTTCCTGTTTTGCATTTACCAGGTACAGGTAGAAGCACTTTTGCAAAGAAGCGACGAGCAAAGCGCATGAGTTCAAATTGCCACAAATGTGCACGATGGACGTGTAACGGTAAATGTCGTTCTATTGGGATTCCGTCCTCTAATCGAGATGATAAAATTGAATTCATTAAGGATGGACTGAGTAAGGAGAATTTGGGTAATATCCAACTTTCTCTTGAGACGCATCCTAGTGGAGACGTACAAAGAGAAATTCTTGATTTATGGCCGCAATTCCAAAGGGAATGGCAACATCTTGGGAATCTGATGTTAAAAGACCCTGTTTGCCAGCTTGTAAGAAAACTGGATGGGAAGCATATCCTCGACTCATAGAAGGCGTTTAAGCCGTTTCTGGACGTAAAACCAGAGGAAGATGTGAGCCACAATCACAACTACAATAAATGACTTCTCAGTTTTTGGTTTGATTTGCAATAACTTTATTTTGGTCTAATTTACGTGTTGTTCGATTTGTGTAATTATTCTCTTTTTTTTTTATTTGTCTTTTACGGTTGATTTTTTTTTCTCTTTTTGATTTTCTTCCTGAAATCACTCAAAAATCTTTTGTTAGGTTAATATTTTCTTCTGACAGGTCAGATACACTTTCGGCGACATTATTACTTTTGTCTGATTCACTACTCAGTCCTCTATATATTACACCATGTACTCATTCTCTTTCAGGCACTCGAAAAAGAAAAAAAAATGGAAAGTACTTCGTCCCAACGCATTAAAAAAATTTGTGTCTTTGGAGGTGCTTATCCAGGGAAAAATAACATATTCGCTGATGAAGCCATAAGAGTTGGAGTAATACTTGCCCAACAAAAGATCCACTTGATTTATGGAGGCGGTAGTACGGGTTTAATGGGAGCAGTCGCTACAGCAGCACACGCCGGAGGAAGTCCAGTTCTAGGAATCGTGCCAAAACTATTCACAAGTTTTTGTGGACCTACCGTGGGTAAGGAAATACAAGTCTGGAGTGTCCCTGAACGGATAACAATCATGTACCATTCTGCCGATGCATTCATTGCTTTACCAGGAGGTCTGGGTACATTGGAAGAAATAGCTTGCGTGGCTTCTTGGTCATCTTTGGTCACAAATAAGAAACCCATTGGTTTGCTTAATATTAATGGTTATTTTAGTAATTTGCTTTCATATTTAGATAATGCTGTGGATAATGGATTCATGTTTTCAGAGGCAAGGAGAACCATAATTTCTGCTACAACCATTGAAGATTTACTTAAAAAGCTCCAAGCTTATGAGTGTTTATCTGCTACGGTTGTTTCGCAAACGCTCGGAAAAAGAAAAAGAGATATGGACGAGCAAGGAGTGGATTGCACTTTGTCTTTGTGACATTATCTAACATTTTGCTTGTTGTGTCTCAGTTATAATAAGTGGTTAGCAACCTTTGCAGGTAATATCTCCTAAATTCTACCTTTAAAATTTGACATTGGGGGCAATGTCATATTTTAGTAGGGGGTAAGGGACATATTTTGCTAATTAAAAAAAAAAAAAAAGTTTGTTGTGTAAATTTTAAGCAATTTAGAAGTATTCATTCTGAACAAGGTCTGAGTAAGGGAGACTTGAGACATACCTTGTCAGTTTGATTTTAATCTTTTTATGTTTACTTGTTAATTTTTGTTTAGAACTCTTATGGCTTCATCAGCGGATAAGCACCTCCAAAGACACAAATTTTTTTAATGCGCTGGGATGAAGAACTTTCCATTTTTTTTTTCGAGTGCCTGAAAGAGAATGAGTACATGGTGTAATATATAGAGGACTGAGTAGTGAATCAGACAAGAGTAATAATGTCGCCGAAAGTGTATCTGACCTGTCATAAGAAAATGTTAACCTAACAAAAGATTTTTGCGTGATTTCAGGAAGAAAATCAAAAAGAGAAAAAAAAAATCAACTGTAAAAGATAAATAAAAAAAACGAGAATAATTACACAAATCGAACAACACGTAAATTAAACCAAAATAAAGTTATTGCAAATCAAACCAAAAGCTGAGAAGTCATTTATTGTAGTTGTGATTGTGGCTCACATCTTCCTCTGGTTTTACGTCCAGAAACGGCTTAAACGCCTTCTATGAGTCGAGGATATGCTTCCCATCCAGTTTTCTTACAAGCTGGCAAACAGGGTCTTTTAACATCAGATTCCCAAGATGTTGCCATTCCCTTTGGAATTGCGGCCATAAATCAAGAATTTCTCTTTGTACGTCTCCACTAGGATGCGTCTCAAGAGAAAGTTGGATATTACCCAAATTCTCCTTACTCAGTCCATCCTTAATGAATTCAATTTTATCATCTCGATTAGAGGACGAAATCCCAATAGAACGACATTTACCGTTACACGTCCATCGTGCACATTTGTGGCAATTTGAACTCATGCGCTTTGCTCGTCGCTTCTTTGCAAAAGTGCTTCTACCTGTACCTGGTAAATGCAAAACAGGAAGATATTCATCTTCACGTACCTTGGCTTCAATTATCCAACGTATGTCTTCAGGAATCCCTTTGTGCATAAGCATTCTTAATCTTTCAAATCGAACTTGGTAAAGCTTCAGTAAAATATTTCGAGGAAAAGGAGGAAATCGTTTCTGCAATCTTGTGAGAATATCATCCATCCTGAAAAAAATGAAAAAAAAAATTGAAAGAGAAATTGGAAGAGAAATTTATATACAATATCAGTTTTGTGGGTAGCTGATGGAACCGATTTAAATAATCACGGAGTACCGTTATCCGCCATTTAACCGGGGTAAAAAAAATAAAAATTATATTTACATCTAGTTATTTTCAAAACAAGGATCAGAAAGAAAAATAACATAAAAAAAAAAACTCAAAAACAAAACACTCTAAATAAAATCCTAAATTCTTCCCCCCACACATAATTTTTACATTGTCCTCAATGTAATGCTATTATCCCCCAATGCAAGAATTATATGTAAGAGAAAAGAACTATTAAACAAAAGAAAAGAAAAACAATAAAAGATAGAATGATGGAGAGTAAGGAATATGCAAATCTGATATAATAGATGCTCTCCATCCTTTTGGGTTGCCTCCCAAGAAGCGCTTGGTTTATTGTCCTCAGCCTAACTTAGACCCATGCCATTATTATTCAACATAAGTGGCTCAAAAAGTGGAAACTCCTCCACATCTTGTATTGGAAAGTTCTCATAGTAAGGCTTCAATCTATGACCATTCACTTTGAATGCCTTATCTGTTTTTGGGCTTTGGATTTCAACTGCACCATGAGTAAATACATTAGTAATAACAAAAGGTCCAACCCAACGAGAACGTAACTTACCTGGATATAACTTAAGGCGTGAATGGAAGAGAAGAACTTTTTGTCCAACAACAAATTCCTTTCTTGATATCATCTTGTCATGGAATGCCTTAGTCTTTTCCTTGTAAATCCTAGAATTCTGATAGGCATCATTCCATATCTC
This sequence comes from Fremontodendron californicum, assembly GCA_030761205.1. NCBI lineage: Eukaryota > Viridiplantae > Streptophyta > Magnoliopsida > Malvales > Malvaceae > Fremontodendron > Fremontodendron californicum. The sequence goes on along the minus strand of JAULJL010000010.1, from coordinate 16,210,295 downwards.
CTCTAATTCTTGTAGGTCAAGTTTTCTTTTCTTTCCTGTCTCATCCATCTCCATGTTGCATTGTTTGATAGCCCAATATTATTTATGTTCCAATTCAACCGGAAGATGACAAGGCTTACCATAAACAAGTCGATAATGAGACATACCAATGGGTGTCTTATATGCTGTCCTATAAGCCCAAAGTGCATCATCAAGTCGTGAACTCCAATCCTTCCTATTTGGATTAACTGTCTTTTCAAGGATGGACTTAACTTCTCGGTTTGACACTTCAGCTTGCCCACTAGTTTGAGGATGATATGAGGTGGAGACCTTGTGTGTGTGATGTTATACTTCCTCAAAAGTGCTTCCATAGTCCTATTGCAAAAGTGAGTACCTCTATCGCTGATTATGGCCTTTGGCGTTCCAAACCTAGCAAAGATGTTAGTCTTGACAAAATCTGAAACAACTTTAGAGTCATTAGTCCTAGTGGATTTTGCTTCCACCCACTTTGAAACATAATCAACGGCAAGTAAAATATAAAGATTACCAAAAGAAGGAGGAAAAGGTCCCATGAAATCCATGCCCCATACATCAAAAATTTCAACAATAAGTATTGGAGTTTGAGGCATTTGATTTCTAGCACCTAAGTTACCTGTTCTTTGGCAACGATCACATGACTTGCAAAAGAGGTATGCATCTTTGAATATGGTAGGCCAATAAAATCCAGAATCAAGAACTTTCATGGCTGTTCTTTTGGATCCAAAGTGTCCTCCACATGCATAAGAGTGACAAAAGGTGAGAATAGATTGAAATTCAGTTTCGAGTACACACCTTCTTATAATCTGATCGGAGCAATGCTTCCAAAGGTAAGGATCATCCCATATGTAGTATTTGGCATCACTCTTGATCTTATTTCTTTGAGCTTGTGTCAACTCTTGTGGCAACTTCTTGGTAACTAAGTAATTAACAATATCAGCATACCAAGGAGTTGTTGTACTTATAAAAAGAAGTTGCTCATCCGGAAAGTTCTCATTCAAGGGTAGTGCATCCTCTTCATGAACTAAACGGCTAAGATGGTCCGCAACCAGGTTGTCACTACCTCTCTTATCTTTTATCTCCAAATCAAACTCTTGTAAGAGAAGTATCCATCTAATCAACCTTGGTTTGGCCTCCTTTTTAGTGAGTAAGTACTTAAGGGCTGCATGGTCAGAATATATGATGCACCCAAAAGAGTGTATCTTATTTAACCTTGCACTAAAAAGATAAATTGTAAGTATAGTAGTTAGCAAGGGTCGAGTCCTCAGGGATTGGGTTTTAGTTTATAAGTTAATAGTTTAAAACTTAAATTCAAGAACAATAAAAGAAAAGGGGTTTTTGAAGCCAGATTTAAACTAAAGTAAATAATAAGAATAAGATGCAAGGCGGTATAACCAGCCAATAAAAATATATACACTAAATTAGGCGGTATAACCAGCCAATAAAAATATATATACTAAATTAGGCGGTATAACCAGCCAATAAAAATAAAATAAAGTTAATATACAAATTAGGCGGTATAACCAGCCAATAAAAATAAATATAAAAAATAAGCAAACTAAAAGTAAGAAAACAAATAAGTAAGAAGAATCAAATATGAAAAATATGGTTAAGGTTTCATTCTCCACCACTAGACATCATTAAGAATCAATTTCAGATCTATCAATATCAACCAACTATCAAAGTTAACAACCGTAGATAACAACAAGCTCTGTTACCCCAATCTTTCCTTAGTTTGTCGTTAAATAGAACAAGCTCTCTATTTAATCTCTAACCATTAAACAACCTAGAATAAGCTCTCTAAATTCAATTTAATGGCAGCTTTATGATGAGAAAGATAGGTTGATCTAAGCAACAAACACATAAGCTCGGATTGTTCAACTTAGGTTATGTTCCACTCTGCAATTATTGAAAAGTTGACCATAATCATTAATCACAAATTGCCACTTATGAATAGGAAATCAAGACAATTACACGGATCAAGACTCCTAAACTAGCAATAGATAATTATCAAGATCTATCTAGTTGTACACCTAAATAAATCAAGACAACATCATGAACAATTCTTGTAGAAGAACATAAGCAACTTTGATAGAAAATTAATGATAGATAGAATCTGAAAATCAATCACAAAACATGTCTAGGGCTTTGAAATCACCCTTAACCAAATAGAAGTTTAGCCTAGAATAGGCATTATAAACATAAAATTAAATAGAATCTAAGAAGAAAATAAAAGAAAGAAAGAAGAAGAAGAAGAATATTAATTATCCAACCTCTTGCTCTTTCTAAAGAAAAAGAAAACTAGAGAAAAGAAAGAAGAAGAAAACTTAGAGAATTTTGTTAAAATGGCTAATATCCTACCAATCTCCAATATGATCCCTTACAATCATCCAAGGCCCTCTATTTATACACATTTTGGAGGGCTAAATGACAAGAGACAAGCTTTACAAATTTCAAAGGTAGGTATATGACGATTTTGATCAGCCAACTTGATGGTCGATTTCGTCAATATTGGAGGCCTGATCTGATCACATAGTCTTCTAGAAAAAGGTTCCCCTATCAGTTACGGAACCATAGCCATTGGAATCAGCTCATTTGCTGATGTGGTTAAGCAGATATGGGCAAAATACGAAAACATGTCAGCACAGACGTCATTGCACATCAGCCACCTTGATGGTCGATTTCTTCAATATTGGAGGCCTGATCTGATCACATGGTCTTCTAGACAAAGGTTCCCCTATCAGTTACGGAACCATAGCCGTTGGAATCAGCTCATTTGCTGATGTGGATAAGAAGATATGGGCATAATACGAAAACATGTCAGCACAGACGTCATTGCACATCAGCCAACTTGATGGTCGATTTCGCTAGGGAAAACGACTCCGTTTTAAGAAGTGTAAAACATGAAAAAGATAGATATGCCTCTTAGCTTTGCATGGCTACAAATTTCAGCCTTATTGCTTCAGTGAAACTCGAGATATAGCTGATATGGCAAAAGGTGTCGGAACTGAAACTGAACTGGATTTGCCCTTAATTCTAGTAATCTGAAATCACTCAAAGAAACTTGTGAAAAACACCAAAATACATAAAAATATAAAAGATCATAAACACAATTAGACTAAACAATAATAACTCGTATTTGACACAAAACATTAATAAAACATAACTAAAAACTATATAATTATACGAGTTATCACACCCCTACACTTAGATTGTTGCTAGTCCCTAGCAACGACTCAATAAAAATAAAATAAGAAAATCTAATCTAATCCATTTTCGTAGGAAATCACGGTGGCACTTAGCATGTGACACAAGCCTTTAAACCCCTAGGTGTCCCTAGTGGACGAGTTTAGTCTCGTGAGGGTTTACTAGAACGATACCCACAAACATTGAAAAACTAAAATATAAATAAACTGCATATACTAAAAATATTTACTCCTAATCCTTTCAATACAAATTAGATACAATATTTGAACAAGTCTTATAAACTAATCAATAGCTTAAAGAATTTCACAAAAAATCATGCTTGAATGTAAATTGTTTGAGTTAAGCCAATATTAGCATAACATATCTCAATCAAAATATTGCATGTTCAAATTTAATCTCAACTTCTCACATGGGATACCCTCATGATTTTCACTCTTTAAAGTAGTGGTGAAGTGTTTACACTCAATCAATCTCATGAAAACAGTTCTACCATATTCTTGCTTGTCCACCTATTCTCCACTATTTAGATCATACAACTTCATGAATCAAGAGGTCTTTAATCAAGGTTGTAATGGGGCCAAGGGGTTTGTAATGTGGTTGAAGAACAAAAGGATAAAGATATCACAAAGGTTCCAAAGAGTTCATAAAGTTTAGAGACATAAAAAGATCATACAAAGAAACTTCTCAAAACTCTTTACAAGTACATAGTCACCTAGGCCGGATATTTATGTTGGGCCTTTTCTTCATTCTAAACGACTTTGTAACATCTTTTTCTTTTTCCACAAATTCAAGAGATGATTCATATATTTTTTTTTTTACATAGGAATGTATTTGCCAGTATTTCATTTTTTTTTCTTGACTTTTCTTTTCTTTCCCCCCCACACTTATTTCTTGTTTCTAACCCAAATTTTTAACTAAAAATATCCCTTGTCTTTGCAACTTGTCTCAAAACATGCTAATTCATCTTTGGAACAAAGGTAAAGATATAAGTATATTTAGGTTAGGGACAAGTTATGGTTACCAAAGAGATAGCTTATTCAATGTAGGCTCAAATTGGTTCACTAAGGGTGTGTTCTCTTGGAACATCAATAAGGGATGGCTGTTTGGCTCTGGCTAAAAATCCTAATGCCTCTATCATATTCATGTTGTCACATGTATCAATATAGTCTCAAACGGTTTAAAGCAAGTTCTAGAGAATCCTGTAATCATAAGAGCACTCAAGAAAGAAATTAGATTGATTTGTATAAAGCATCAATCATTATAGGCTCAAAAACTCACAAGGATAATTATACAAGTCAGATTAAGTCTAAACATGCTTCTTTCTCAATCAACATATTATATTAACATTGGCTCATAAAAAGGTTGACATCAAGCTCAATTCTCATGAAAATCTTCTCACTAATAACCAGTTTAGACCTATGCAATTCATATCTCATCATTGTATTAAAAAGGAACTAAAACACACTAAAAATAATAATAATAATAAAGACTCATAAAAAAAAAAATAGTAGACAAAAATAAAAGAAATCCTAAATCATTCCCCCCACACTTAATTCTTACATTGTCCTCAATGTAAGTCTATTAACACAAATGAAAGAATCATGTGTAAGAGAAAATAACTAATAACATAAGAATAGGAACAACTAAGACTCAAAACAAAACAAACTCATGCAACCTAAATAATCCTAAAATACTAAACAAAAATTAACAAGTAAACATAAAAAGATTAAAATCAAACTGACAATGTATTTCTCAAGTCTCCCTTAATCAGACCTTGTTCAGAATGAATACTTCTAAATTGCTTAAAACACAACAAACTCTTTTTTTTCTTTTTTTTTTTTTTTTTTTTTTGAAAAGAAGAAATCAAACTGACAAGGTATGTCTCAAGTCTCCCTTACTCAGACCTTGTTCAGAATGAATACTTCTTAAATTTTTTTTTTTTTTTTTATTAAATTAGCAAAATATGTCCCTTACCCCCTACTAAAATATGACATTGTCCCCAATGTCAAATTTTAAAGGTAGAATTTAGGAGATATTACCTGCAGAGGTTGCTAACCACTTATTATAACTGAGACACAACAAGCAAAATGTTAGATAATGTCACAAAGACAAAGTGCAATCCACTCCTTGCTCGTCCATATCTCTTTTTCTTTTTCCGAGCGTTTGCGAAACAACCGTAGCAGATAAACACTCATAAGCTTGGAGCTTTTTAAGTAAATCTTCAATGGTTGTAGCAGAAATTATGGTTCTCCTTGCCTCTGAAAACATGAATCCATTATCCACAGCATTATCTAAATATAAAAGCAAATTACTAAAATAACCATTAATATTAAGCAAACCAATGGGTTTCTTATTTGTGACCAAAGATGACCAAGAAGCCACGCAAGCTATTTCTTCCAATGTACCCAGACCTCCTGGTAAAGCAATGAATGCATCGGCAGAATGGTACATGATTGTTATCCGTTCAGGGACACTCCAGACTTGTATTTCCTTACCCACGGTAGGTCCACAAAAACTTGTGAATAGTTTTGGCACGATTCCTAGAACTGGACTTCCTCCGGCGTGTGCTGCTGTAGCGACTGCTCCCATTAAACCCGTACTACCGCCTCCATAAATCAAGTGGATCTTTTGTTGGGCAAGTATTACTCCAACTCTTATGGCTTCATCAGCGAATATGTTATTTTTTCCTGGATAAGCACCTCCAAAGACACAAATTTTTTTAATGCGCTGGGATGAAGTACTTGCCATTTTTTTTTTCTTCGAGTGCCTGAAAGAGAATGAGTACATGGTGTAATATATAGAGGACTCAGTAGTGAATCAGACAAGAGTAATAATGTCGCCGAAAGTGTATCTGACCTGTCAGAAGAAAATGTTAACCTAACAAAAGATTTTTGCGTGATTTCAGGAAGAAAATCAAAAAGAGAAAAAAAAATCAACCGTAAAAGACAAATAAAAAAAACGAGAATAGTTACACAAATCGAACAACACGTAAATTAAACCAAAATAAAGTTATTGCAAATCAAACCAAAAGCTGAGAAGTCATTTATTGTAGTTGTGATTGTGGCTCACATCTTCCTCTGGTTTTACGTCCAGAAACGGCTTAAACGCCTTCTATGAGTCGAGGATATGCTTCCCATCCAGTTTTCTTACAAGCTGGCAAACAGGGTCTTTTAACATCAGATTCCCAAGATGTTGCCATTCCCTTTGGAATTGCGGCCATAAATCAAGAATTTCTCTTTGTACGTCTCCACTAGGATGCGTCTCAAGAGAAAGTTGGATATTACCCAAATTCTCCTTACTCAGTCCATCCTTAATGAATTCAATTTTATCATCTCGATTAGAGGACGGAATCCCAATAGAACGACATTTACCGTTACACGTCCATCGTGCACATTTGTGGCAATTTGAACTCATGCGCTTTGCTCGTCGCTTCTTTGCAAAAGTGCTTCTACCTGTACCTGGTAAATGCAAAACAGGAAGATATTCATCTTCACGTACCTTGGCTTCAATTATCCAACGTATGTCGTCAGGAATCCCTTTGTGCATAAGCATTCTTAATCTTTCAAGTCGAACTTGGTAAAGCTTCAGTAAAATATTTCGAGGAAAAGGAGGAAATCGTTTCTGCAATCTTGTGAGAATATCATCCATCCTGAAAAAAAATGAAAAAAATTGAAAGAGAAATTGGAAGAGAAATTTATATACAATATCAGTTTTGTGGGTAGCTGATGGAACCGATTTAAATAATCACGGAGTACCGTTATCCGCCATTTAACCGGGGTTAAAAAAAATTTATATTTACATCTAGTTATTTTCAAAACAAGGATCAGAAAGAAAAACAACATAAAAAGACTCAAAAACAAAACACTCTAAATAAAATCCTAAATTCTTCCCCCCACACATAATTCTTACATTGTCATTAATGTAATGCTATTAACCCAAATGAAAGAATCATGTGTAAGTGAAAAGAACTATTAAACAAAATAAACTTATGCAGCCTAAATGAACTTAAAAACACTAAACACAATTAACAAAGAAACATAAGAAAAAGATAAAGAAAAAGAGAGCAAATCTGAGGATGGCAGTTTGGCAATGCTTTCACTAATTAGGCTGCCTCCCCCAATTAGCACTTGATTGATTGTTTCCAGTCTAGCCAATTCCCCTTCTTGGCTTTTTAGGATTGATAACTCGTATAATTATATAGTTTTTAGTTATGTTTTATTATTGTTTTGTGTCAAATACGAGTTATTATTGTTTAGTCTAATTGTGTTTATGATCTTTTATATTTTTATGTAATTTGGTGTTTTTCACAAGTTTCTTTGAGTGATTTCAGATTACTAAAATTAAGGGCAAATCCAGTTCAGTTCCAGTTCCGACACCTTTTGCCATATCAGCTATATCTCGAGTTTCACTGAAGCAATAAGGCTGAAATTTGTAGCCATGCAAAGCTAAGAGGCATATCTATCTTTTTCATGTTTTACACTTCTTAAAACGGAGTCGTTTTCCCTAGCGAAATCGACCATCAAGTTGGCTGATGTGCAATGACGTCTGTGCTGACATGTTTTCGTATTTTGCCCATATCTGCTTAACCACATCAGCAAATGAGCTGATTCCAACGGCTATGGTTCCGTAACTGATAGGGGAACCTTTGTCTAGAAGACCATGTGATCAGATCAGGCCTCCAATATTGAAGAAATCGACCATCAAGGTGGCTGATGTGCAATGACGTCTGTGCTGACATGTTTTCGTATTTTGCCCATATCTGCTTAACCACATCAGCAAATGAGATGATTCCAACGGCTATGGTTCCGTAACTGATAGGGGAACCTTTTTCTAGAAGACCATGTGATCAGATCAGGCCTCCAATATTGACGAAATCGACCATCAAGTTGGCTGATCAAAATCGTCATATACCTACCTTTGAAATTTGTAAAGCTTGTCTCTTGTCATTTAGCCCTCCAAAATGTGTATAAATAGAGGGCCTTGGATGATTGTAAGGGATCATATTGTACATAGGTAGGATATTAGCCATTTTAATAAAATTCTCTAAGTTTTCTTCTTCTTTCTTTTCTCTAGTTTTTTTTCTTTTCTCTAGTTTTCTTTTTCTTTAGAGAGAGCAAGAGGTTGGATAATTAATATTCTTCCTCTTCTTCTTTCTTTCTTTTATTTTCTTCTTAGATTTTCTTTAATTTTATGTTTATGTTTACAATGCCTATGCTAGGCTTAACTTCTATTTGGTTAAGGGTGATTTCAAAGCTCTAGACATGTTTTATAATTGATTTTCAGATTCTATCTATCATTAATTTTCTATCAAAGTTGCTTATGTTCTTCTACAAGAATTGTTCATGATGTTGTCTTGATTTGTTTAGGTGTACAACTAGATAGATCTTGATAATTATCTATTGCTAGTTTAGGAGTCTTGATCCGTGTAATTGTCTTGATTTCCTATTCATAAGTGGCAATTTGTGATTAATGATTATGGTCAAGTTTTCAATAATTGCAAAGTGGAACATAACCTAAGTTGAACAATCCGAGCTTATGTGTTTGTTGCTTAGATCAACCTATCTTTCTCATCATAAAGCTGCCATTAAATTGAATCTAGAGAGCTTATTCTAGGTTGTTTGATGGTTAGAGATTAAATAGAGAGCTTGTTCTATTTAACGACAAACTAAGGAAAGATTGGGATAACAGAGCTTGTTGTTATCTACGGTTGTTAACTTTGATAGTTGGTTGATATTGATAGATCTGAAATTGATTCTTAATGATGTCTAGTGGTGGAGAATGAAACCTTAACCATATTTTTCATATTTGATTCTTCTTACTTACTTGTTTTCTTACTTTTCTAGTTTGCTTATTTTTAAAAGTATATTTATTTTTATTGGCTGGTTATACCGCCTAATTTGTATATTAACTTTGTTTTATTTTTATTGGCTGGTTATACCGCCTAATTTAGTATATATATTGGCTGGTTATACCGCCTAATTTAGTATATATATTTTTATTGGCTGGTTATACCGCCTTGCATCTTATTCTTATTATTTACTTTAGTTTAAATCTGGCTTCAAAAACCCATTTTCTTTTATTGTTTTCTTTGAACGTAAGTTATAAACTAATAACTATAGATTAAAACCCAATCCCTGAGGACTCGACCCTTGCTAATCATTATACTCACAATTGATCTTTTTAGTGCAAGGTTAAATAAGATACACTCTTTTGGGTGCATCAAATTTTTGGCGCCGTTGCCGGGGATTGTTTTCTTTAGTTTATTTGTTACTTGGTTTATTCTTATTTTCAGTTCTAATGAGTTTTATTTTCTTGTACATACGGATTTTTCTTATCAAATTTTGAAAAAAAAAATAAAAAATAAAAAAAAACGATGGAATTGAGCAATCTAACACTTGAAGAGTTGGTGGCATACATGAACATGGAGAATCAACAAGCCAATCTCACCTTCCCAGTTCAACAATTGGCCATGGGAGGATGTCAAGGCCATCAAGTGTTCCAAGACCAACAGTATGATCATTACTCAAACACTTACCATGAGGGATGGTGGGATCATACTAATTATGGCTACTCGAAAAATTACCAAGAAGTAGATCCTTATGCCAATTACACTCATCCATCTAGCTTCAATCAATCATGGTCTCAAGAACCAGATCTTTTTCAACCACCACATATGACTCAAAACTCAGGTACTTCTTTAGAAGATCTTGTCTATTCTCTTGTTACTGATTCTTTGCAATTTCAACAGGAAACAAGGGCAAGCATCCAGAGTTTGGAAAAGCAAATGAGCCAATTGGCTAGTAGTATGGTGGGATGGGCAGCACAAAGATCTGAAGAACTCCCAGCCCAAACGATGGTTAACCCAAAGGAGAATGCTACTATTGTGACCTTGAAGAATGAGGAACAAGATGAGGATGAAACAAAATTAGAGATGGATTCTATTCTTGAGGATAATGAAGCCAAAGATCCAAATAAGAGTATTTCGGCACCTGAGGTAACGTTTAACGTTTCACTTTTTACTAATGTTTCTTCTCCACCTTTTCCTAGTAGATTTGCAAAGTTCAAGGAGGAAGAACATGAACAACACATGCCGGAAACCTTAAACAACTTGTTTGTGGAGGTCATTCAACAAGTATCAAAATATGCTCCATTCCTCGATGACATATGCACCACAAAGGATGATGGAATAATACTTGTAATGGAGAATGCATCCACTGTTGTGCAAAGAAAGCTTCCTCTCAAACGCATAAATTTGGGAAATTTCACGTATGAGCCTGACAAGCCTAAAATGCCAAGAATGGGTGTTGGTTAGATTCAAAACACTAACTCAAGTGTTAATTGGGAAGGCAGCCCAATTAAAGAAGAAATTGCCAACCTGCCATACTCAGATTTGCTTTCTTTTCCTTTTCCTTTTCCTTTTATTATTTTTATTTATTTTTATGTTTACTTGTTAATTTTTGTTTAGTATTTTAGTATTATTTAGGTTGCATGAGTTTGTTTTGTTTTGAGTCTTAGTTGTTCCTATTCTTATGTTATTAGTTCTTTTCTCTTACACATGATTCTTTCATTTGGGTTAATAGACTTACATTGAGGACAATGTAAGAATTAAGTGTGGGGGGAATGATTTAGGATTTCTTTTATTTTTGTCTACTATTTTTTTTATGAGTCTTTATTATTATTTTTGGTGAGTTTTAGTTCCTTTTTAATACAATGATGAGATATGAATTGCATAAGTCTAAAACAGATTTATTAGTGAGAAGATTTTCATGAGAATTGAGCTTGATGTCAACCTTTTTTATGAGCCAATGTTAATATGATATGTTGATTTAGAAAGAAGCATGTTTAGACTTAATCTGACTTGTATAATCATCCTTGTGAGTTTTTGAGCCTATAATGATTGATGCATTATACAAATCAATCTAATTTCTTTCTTGAGTACTCTTATGATTACATGATTCTCTAGAACTTGCTTTAAACCGTTTGAGACTATATTGATACATGTGACAACATGAATATGATAGAGGCATTAGGATTATAACCAGAGCCAAACAGCTATCCATTATTAATGTTCTAAGAGAACATCCCCACTAGTGAGCCAATTTGAGCCTACATTAAATATGATGTTTTATTGGTAACCACAACTTACACCTAGCCTAAATATACTTATATCCTTACCCTTGTTCTAAAGATGGATTATATATTTTGAGACATATTGCAAAAAAACAAGGGATATTTTTAGTTAAAAATTTGGGTTAGAAACAAGAAATAAGTGTGGGGGGAAAAGAAAAGAAAAGTCAAGAGAAAAAGAAGTGGAATACGAGCAAATACATTCCTATGTAAAAAAAAAATATATGAATCATCTCTTGAATTTGTGGAAAAAGAAAAAGATGTTACAAAGTTGTTTAGAATGAAGAAAAGGCCCAACATGAATATCCAGCCTATGTTATTATGTGCTTTATAAGAGTTTTGAGAAGTTTTATTTGTATGATCTTATTATGTCTCTAAACTCTATGAACTCTTTGGAACCTTTGTGATATCTTTATCCTTTTGTTCTTTAACCACATTATAACCCTTTGGCCCCATTACAACCTTGAATAAAGACCTCTTGATTTATGAAGTTGTATGATCTAAATAGTGGAGAATAGGTGGACAAGCAAGCATATGGTAGAAGTGTTTTCATGAGATTGATTGAGTGTAAACACTTTACCACTACTTTAAAGAGTGAAAATCAATAGAGTATCCCATGTGAGAAGTTGAGATTAAGTTTGAATATGCACTATTTTGATTGAAATATGTTATGTTAATATTGGCTTAACTCAAACTATTTACATTCAAGCAAGATTTTTTGTGAATTTCTTTAAGCTATTGATTAGTTTTTAAGACTTGTCCAATGATTATCTCTAATTTATATTGGAAGGATTAGTTATAATTATTATTTTTAATTTTTCTTATGTCTTCAATGTTTGTGGGTATCGTTCTAGTAAACCCTCACGAGACTAAACTCGTCCACTAGGGACACCTAGGGGTTTAAAGGCTTGTGTCACATGCTAAGTGCCACCGTGATTTCCTACGAAAATGGATTAGATTAGATTTTCTTAATTTATTTTTATTTGATTTTGCTCGAGGACTAGCAAAAAGCTAAGTGTGGGGGTGTGATAACTCGTATAATTATATAGTTTTTAGTTATGTTTTATTATTGTTTTGTGTCAAATACGAGTTATTATTGTTTAGTCTAATTGTGTTTATGATCTTTTATATTTTTATGTAATTTGGTGTTTTTCACAAGTTTCTTTGAGTGATTTCAGATTACTAGAATTAAGGGCAAATCCAGTTCAGTTCCAGTTCCGACACCTTTTGCCATATCAGCTATATCTCGAGTTTCACTGAAGCAATAAGGCTGAAATTTGTAGCCATGCAAAGCTAAGAGGCATATCTATCTTTTTCATGTTTTACACTTCTTAAAACGGAGTCGTTTTCCCTAGCGAAATCGACCATCAAGTTGGCTGATGTGCAATGACGTCTGTGCTGACATGTTTTCGTATTTTGCCCATATCTGCTTAACCACATCAGCAAATGAGCTGATTCCAACGGCTATGGTTCCGTAACTGATAGGGGAACCTTTGTCTAGAAGACCATGTGATCAGATCAGGCCTCCAATATTGAAGAAATCGACCATCAAGGTGGCTGATGTGCAATGACGTCTGTGCTGACATGTTTTCGTATTTTGCCCATATCTGCTTAACCACATCAGCAAATGAGATGATTCCAACGGCTATGGTTCCGTAACTGATAGGGGAACCTTTTTCTAGAAGACCATGTGATCAGATCAGGCCTCCAATATTGACGAAATCGACCATCAAGTTGGCTGATCAAAATCGTCATATACCTACCTTTGAAATTTGTAAAGCTTGTCTCTTGTCATTTAGCCCTCCAAAATGTGTATAAATAGAGGGCCTTGGATGATTGTAAGGGATCATATTGTACATAGGTAGGATATTAGCCATTTTAATAAAATTCTCTAAGTTTTCTTCTTCTTTCTTTTCTCTAGTTTTTTTTCTTTTCTCTAGTTTTCTTTTTCTTTAGAGAGAGCAAGAGGCTGGATAATTAATATTCTTCCTCTTCTTCTTTCTTTCTTTTATTTTCTTCTTAGATTTTCTTTAATTTTATGTTTATGTTTACAATGCCTATGCTAGGCTTAACTTCTATTTGGTTAAGGGTGATTTCAAAGCTCTAGACATGTTTTATAATTGATTTTCAGATTCTATCTATCATTAATTTTCTATCAAAGTTGCTTATGTTCTTCTACAAGAATTGTTCATGATGTTGTCTTGATTTGTTTAGGTGTACAACTAGATAGATCTTGATAATTATCTATTGCTAGTTTAGGAGTCTTGATCCGTGTAATTGTCTTGATTTCCTATTCATAAGTGGCAATTTGTGATTAATGATTATGGTCAAGTTTTCAATAATTGCAAAGTGGAACATAACCTAAGTTGAACAATCCGAGCTTATGTGTTTGTTGCTTAGATCAACCTATCTTTCTCATCATAAAGCTGCCATTAAATTGAATCTAGAGAGCTTATTCTAGGTTGTTTGATGGTTAGAGATTAAATAGAGAGCTTGTTCTATTTAACGACAAACTAAGGAAAGATTGGGATAACAGAGCTTGTTGTTATCTACGGTTGTTAACTTTGATAGTTGGTTGATATTGATAGATCTGAAATTGATTCTTAATGATGTCTAGTGGTGGAGAATGAAACCTTAACCATATTTTTCATATTTGATTCTTCTTACTTACTTGTTTTCTTACTTTTCTAGTTTGCTTATTTTTAAAAGTATATTTATTTTTATTGGCTGGTTATACCGCCTAATTTGTATATTAACTTTGTTTTATTTTTATTGGCTGGTTATACCGCCTAATTTAGTATATATATTGGCTGGTTATACCGCCTAATTTAGTATATATATTTTTATTGGCTGGTTATACCGCCTTGCATCTTATTCTTATTATTTACTTTAGTTTAAATCTGGCTTCAAAAACCCATTTTCTTTTATTGTTTTCTTTGAACGTAAGTTATAAACTAATAACTATAGATTAAAACCCAATCCCTGAGGACTCGACCCTTGCTAATCATTATACTCACAATTGATCTTTTTAGTGCAAGGTTAAATAAGATACACTCTTTTGGGTGCATCAAGGATCTTTTGGCTTAGACATGAAACTTCTCGGATTTTTGCGTTTTGGAGGAAGTTTTCTTTGCAAAACAGCCAATGCATTCTCCCCCACACGTATTATTTCATCATTCTTGGTGGGGTATAGCTCTTTGAGGAATTGTGCATATCTTGGTACTTGTCTAATGGCATCCACAAGCAAGCTGTTTAAGGTTTCCAAAAATTGTTGTTCATGTTCCTCCTTCTTGGACTTTGCAAATCTGCTAGGAAAAAGTGGAGAAGGAACATTAGTAGAAATAAGAACCTTAAAAGCTACCTGAGGTGTCAAAGTACTCTCAATTTGAATGGTGGCTTCATTATCCTCAAGAAGTGAATCCATCTTTGGTTTTGTCTCATCCTCATCTTGTTCCTCATTTCTCAAGGTCACAATAGTAGCATTCTCCTTTGGGTTAATCACCGTTTGGGAAGGGAGTGCTAGAGATCTTTCTGCTACTAATTCCACCATACTACTAGCCAATAGGCTCATTTGCCTTTCCAAACTCTGGATGCTTGCCCTTGTTTCCTGTTGAAATTGCAAAGTATCAGTAACAAGAGAATGTACAAGATCTTCTAAAGAAGTACCTGAGTTTTGAGTCATATGTGGTGGTTGAAAAAGATCTGGTTCTTGAGACCATGATTGATTGAAGCTAGATGGATGAGTGTAATTGGCATAAGGATCTACTTCTTGGTAATTTTTCGAGTAGCCATAATTAGTATGATCCCACCATCCCTCATGGTAAGTGTTGGAGTAATGATCATGCGGTTGGTCTTCGAACACTTGATGGCCTTGACATCCTCCCATGGCCAATTGTTGAACTGGGGAGGTGAGCTTGGCTTGTTGATTCTCCATGTTCATGTATGCCACCAACTCTTCAAGTGTTAGATTGCTCAATTCCATCGTTTTTTTTTTTCTTTTTTTTTTCTTTTCAAAATTTGATAAGAAAAACCCGTATGTACAAGAAAATAAAACTCATTAGAACTGAAAATAAGAATAAACCAAGTAACAAATAAACTAAAGAAAACAATCCCCGGCAACGGCGCCAAAAACTTGATGCACCCAAAAGAGTGTATCTTATTTAACCTTGCACTAAAAAGATAAATTGTAAGTATAGTAGTTAGCAAGGGTCGAGTCCTCAGGGATTGGGTTTTAGTTTATAAGTTAATAGTTTAAAACTTAAATTCAAGAACAATAAAAGAAAAGGGGTTTTTGAAGCCAGATTTAAACTAAAGTAAATAATAAGAATAAGATGCAAGGCGGTATAACCAGCCAATAAAAATATATACACTAAATTAGGCGGTATAACCAGCCAATAAAAATATATATACTAAATTAGGCGGTATAACCAGCCAATAAAAATAAAACAAAGTTAATATACAAATTAGGCGGTATAACCAGCCAATAAAAATAAATATAAAAAATAAGCAAACTAAAAGTAAGAAAACAAATAAGTAAGAAGAATCAAATATGAAAAATATGGTTAAGGTTTCATTCTCCACCACTAGACATCATTAAGAATCAATTTCAGATCTATCAATATCAACCAACTATCAAAGTTAACAACCGTAGATAACAACAAGCTCTGTTACCCCAATCTTTCCTTAGTTTGTCGTTAAATAGAACAAGCTCTCTATTTAATCTCTAACCATTAAACAACCTAGAATAAGCTCTCTAAATTCAATTTAATGGCAGCTTTATGATGAGAAAGATAGGTTGATCTAAGCAACAAACACATAAGCTCGGATTGTTCAACTTAGGTTATGTTCCACTCTGCAATTATTGAAAACTTGACCATAATCATTAATCACAAATTGCCACTTATGAATAGGAAATCAAGACAATTACACGGATCAAGACTCCTAAACTAGCAATAGATAATTATCAAGATCTATCTAGTTGTACACCTAAATAAATCAAGACAACATCATGAACAATTCTTGTAGAAGAACATAAGCAACTTTGATAGAAAATTAATGATAGATAGAATCTGAAAATCAATCACAAAACATGTCTAGGGCTTTGAAATCACCCTTAACCAAATAGAAGTTTAGCCTAGAATAGGCATTATAAACATAAAATTAAATAGAATCTAAGAAGAAAATAAAAGAAAGAAAGAAGAAGAAGAAGAATATTAATTATCCAACCTCTTGCTCTTTCTAAAGAAAAAGAAAACTAGAGAAAAGAAAGAAGAAGAAAACTTA
This sequence comes from Fremontodendron californicum, assembly GCA_030761205.1. Classification (NCBI taxonomy): domain Eukaryota; kingdom Viridiplantae; phylum Streptophyta; class Magnoliopsida; order Malvales; family Malvaceae; genus Fremontodendron; species Fremontodendron californicum. The sequence goes on along the minus strand of JAULJL010000010.1, from coordinate 16,193,663 downwards.
GAGAATTATGTTAAAATGGCTAATATCCTACCAATCTCCAATATGATCCCTTACAATCATCCAAGGCCCTCTATTTATACACATTTTGGACTGCTAAATGACAAGAGACAAGCTTTACAAATTTCAAAGGTAGGTATATGACGATTTTGATCAGCCAACTTGATGGTCGATTTCGTCAATATTGGAGGCCTGATCTGATCACATGGTCTTCTAGAAAAAGGTTCCCCTATCAGTTACGGAACCATAGCCGTTGGAATCAGCTCATTTTCTGATGTGGTTAAGCAGATATGGGCAAAATACGAAAACATGTCAGCACAGACGTCATTGCACATCAGCCACCTTGATGGTCGATTTCTTCAATATTGGAGGCCTGATCTGATCACATGGTCTTCTAGACAAAGGTTCCCCTATCAGTTACGGAACCATAGCCGTTGGAATCAGCTCATTTTCTGATGTGGATAAGAAGATATGGGCATAATACGAAAACATGTCAGCACAGATGTCATTGCACATCAGCCAACTTGATGGTCGATTTCGCTAGGGAAAACGACTCCGTTTTAAGAAGTGTAAAACATGAAAAAGATAGATATGCCTCTTAGCTTTGCATGGCTACAAATTTCAGCCTTATTGCTTCAGTGAAACTCGAGATATAGCTGATATGGCAAAAGGTGTCGGAACTGAAACTGAACTGGATTTGCCCTTAATTCTAGTAATCTGAAATCACTCAAAGAAACTTGTGAAAAACACCAAAATACATAAAAATATAAAAGATCATAAACACAATTAGACTAAACAATAATAACTCGTATTTGACACAAAACATTAATAAAACATAACTAAAAACTATATAATTATACGAGTTATCAATATACAATTACTTTAGTACCAATTAAATAAGATCGATATTTTTCTAAAGCAAATACAACAGCCAAAAGTTCTTTTTCAGTAGTGGAATAGTTCAATTGAGCATCATTAAGAGTTCGGGAGGCATAATAAATGGCATGTGAGGCTTTGCCAACCCGTTGGCCCAAAACAGCTCCAATGGCATAGTCACTAGCATCACACATGATTTCAAAAGGTACATTCCAATCTGGTGGTTGGATGATAGGAGCTGATGTCAAGAGTCCCTTCAATGTTTCAAACGCCTCTTCGCATTTGTCATCAAAGTGGAAAACCACATCTTTTTGTAGTAGCTTGCAAAGAGGTAATGTGATCTTTTAGAAGTCTTTGATAAATCTCCTATAGAAACCTGCATGTCCAAGAAAAGAACGAACCTCTCTCACATTTGTGGGAGGTGGTAAAGAATGCATAATATCTATTTTAGACTTATCAACCTCTATCCCTCTAGAAGAAATAACATGGCCCAAAACTATTCCTTGTTCTACCATAAAGTGACATTTTTCCCAATTCAAAACAAGGTTAGTTTCCATGCATCTTTCAAGTACAAGTGTAAGGTTCTCTAGACATCTATCAAAAGAATCACCATAGACACTAAAATCATCCATAAACACTTCTATGATGTTCTCTACATAATCTGAAAATATGCTAACCATACACCTTTGGAATGTAGCTGGTGCATTACAAAGACCAAATGGCATACGCCGGTATGCAAAAGTACCAAATGGACATGTGAATGTTGTTTTCTCTTGGTCCTCCGGAGCAATGGCTATCTGATTATAACCTTAAAAACCATCAAGAAAACAATAATGAGAATGGCCAGCTAACCTTTCAAGCATTTGATCAATAAAAGGTAAAGGAAAGTGGTCTTTGCGAGTTGTGGAATTAAGTTTACGATAATCAATACAAACTCGCCATCCTGTTTGAATCCTAGTAGGAACAAGTTCATTCTCATTATTTGTTACCACCGTTACACCTGATTTCTTTGGAACCACTTGGACCAGGCTCACCCATTTGCTATCCGAGATAGGATAGATCACTCCAACATCTAGGAGCTTCAGTATCTCCTTTTTCACAACCTCCATCATAGGAGGGTTCAATCTTCTTTGTTCTTCTCTTGTTGGTTTGGACCCTTCCTCTAACAAAATCCGGTGCATGCACATGGATGGGCTTATTCCCTTGATATCGGCAATTGTCCAACCAATTGCTGTTTTATGCTCTCTAAGCACCCGGATAAGTCGCTCTTCTTGCAAAGGTGTGAGCTCTTTGGCAATGATGATCGGTAGTGTGTCCTTTTTACCTAGGAACACATATTTCAAGTGGTTCGGTAGTGGTTTCAACTCTAAAGTTGGTGCCTGCAAAATGGAAGGTAGAAGTTTCTCTTTAGATAAAGGCAAATCAATAAATGAAACATCAAACCTTGCATCTTTAGGTGGCAGCGAGTGTAAAGATTCTAGTGCCCCTTCCACATGGTCACTCAAGGCTAGTTTAGCATTCCCCATTCCGAGATGGTTGCTAAGGACTATTTCCACACTATCTTCACCATCTAGCTCATAAGCTTGCTGCACTAGTGAGTCAATTATATCAATATTAAAAACAGAATGCACATCACTAGGATATCACATGGCCTCAAAAATGTTAAAGCGAATTATTTCACCATCAAATTCCATAGTTAAAGTGCCATCATGTACATCTATTTTAGTTCTTGCTGTTTTCAAGAATGGTCTCCCTAATAGAATAGGTGTGGGATTAGAAGATATCTCATCTTCCATCTCAATAACATAAAAGTCAGCGGGAAAAACCAATTCATTAACCTGTACAAGAACGTCTTCTACAACTCCTCTTGGATAAGTGTTAGAACGGTCAGCAAGTTGTATTATAACACCGGTTTCCTCTAATGGTCCTAGATTCAATGAAGCGTAAATTGAATATGGCATGACATTAATAGATGCCCCTAGATCTAGCATAGCACGCTCAAACCTGGTGTTGCCTATCTTACAAGAAATGGTAAACATACCTGGATCCTTGCATTTAGGTGGGAGTTTCTTTTGAAGAACAGCTGACACATTCTCCCCCACACTTACCTTTTCATTCCATTTCAACTTCCGTTTAGATGTGCACAACTCTTTTAGGAACTTGGCATATCTTGGCACTTGCTTGATAGCATCTAGTACAGGAATGTTCACCTCTACTTTCCGGAAAGTTTCCAAAATTTCCTTCTCTTGCTCGTCCTTCTTGGACTTTGCTAACCTGCCAGGAAAAGGTGGAGGAGTTATATAAGAAGGAAAGGATGGTTTAGGAATTACCTTTTTTAGTGGCTCGTTGGATGTGAAGAGGATGCCATGGTATTGTTCTCCCCTTGAGCACTTTCATTTTGTGGTGTCTCTAGCTGTTTCCCACTTCTTAAAGTTATAGCATTGGCATTCTCTCTTGGATTCACTATGGTTTGGGAAGGTAATTTCCCAGAATCCCTTGCTTGCATTTGACTCATGGTTGTTGCCAATTGCCCTATTTGAGTCTCCAAATTTCGAATACTTGTCTTTGTTTCCTGTTGAAATTGAATTGTATTAGTAGAAAGAGCTTTAACAAGATCTTCAAGAGAAGTACCTGAATTTTGGGTGTGTGGTAGTTGTTGTCGGGTTTGGTATGGTTGTTGCACTCTTTGCTGAAAACCCGGTGGCCTGTGGTCAAATGGTGGAGGAATAGTTTGTGATTGGTTCCCTCCATAATTGAAGTTTCGATGATCCCTCCATCCTGGATTGTAAGTGTTTGAGTAGGGATCATATTTCCTTGATTGGTTCTGAAATCCACCCATGGCATTCACATGTTCATTGGTATCCTCTTGAAGTGTTGGACACATATCAGTTTGGTGCCCTATGTTTGAACATATGCCACAAGCCTTTATTTGTTGTATTTTACCTACAGCCAATTGTTGAACAAGAGAAGTCAGTTTATCAAATTTTTGTTCAAGGGATGATATACTTACCTCATTAACTCTCTTAGGTTGTGGTGGTGGATCTTGTCTCATTGAGAACTGTTGAGAATTGGCTGCCATGTTGGAGATTAATGTTCTAGCAGCCCTGGGAGTCTTATCAACTAGAGCTCCCCCACTAGCGGCATCTATCATACTTCTCTCCATGGGCATGAGACCTTCATAGAAGTATTGGATGAGAAGTTGTTCACTTATTTGATGGTGTGGACATGATGCACAAAGTTTCTTGAACCTCTCCCAATATTCATATAAGGACACTCCGTTGTATTGCCGAATCCCACATATCTCTTTCCTAATGTTGGCAGCCTTAGATGCTGGGAAATACCTTTCCAAGAATGCTTTCTTCAAATCATTCCATGTAGTGATGGTCCCGGATGGTAGATAGTAGAGCCATTCCTTTGCTCAATCAGCTAGAGAGAATGGGAAGGCTCTCAACTTAACTTGCTCTTCCGTGACCCCTGTTGGTCTCATGCTTGAGCAAACTACATGGAATTCCTTGAGGTGCTTATTTGGATCCTCTCCTGCAAAACCATGAAAAGTTGGGAGAAGATGAATCAAACCAGATTTTAATTCAAAAGCTACCTCAAGATTAGCATATTCAATGCATAATGGTTGTTGACCCAAGTCCGGAGCGGCTAGCTCCTTGAGAGTTCGGTTGTCAGCTGCTGCCATCTCTCCTTACTTCTCTTGGATGTTATGGATCAACTCCTCGATTGGTTGTTGGTGAGAAGTTATAAATTCCCGAATTTTCCTAAGTCGTAAGTCTTCTTCGGGAGCTTGGAACATTCACCAATAAAAAAAAAATAAGAAAGTAAATAATTAGAACAGAAAATAAGAATAAACCAATAAACTAATAAACTAAAGAAAGCAATCCCCGGCAACGGTGCCAAAAATTTGATGCACCCAAAAGAGTGTATCTTATTTAACCTTGCTGATGCACCCAAAAGAGTGTATCTTATTTAACCTTGCACTAAAAAGATAAATTGTAAGTATAGTAGTTAGCAAGGGTCGAGTCCTCAGGGATTGGGTTTTAGTTTATAAGTTAATAGTTTAAAACTTAAATTCAAGAACAATAAAAGAAAAGGGGTTTTTGAAGCCAGATTTAAATTAAAGTAAATAATAAGAATAAGATGCAAGACGGTATAACCAGCCAATAAAAATATATATACTAAATTAGGCGGTATAACCAGCCAATAAAAATATATATACTAAATTAGGCGGTATAACCAGCCAATAAAAATATATATACTAAATTAGGCGGTATAACCAGCCAATAAAAATAAAATAAAGTTAATATACAAATTAGGCGGTATAACCAGCCAATAAAAATAAATATAAAAAATAAGCAAACTAAAAGTAAGAAAACAAATAAGTAAGAAGAATCAAATATGAAAAATATGGTTAAGGTTTCATTCTCCACCACTAGACATCATTAAGAATCAATTTCAGATCTATCAATATCAACCAACTATCAAAGTTAACAACCGTAGATAACAACAAGCTCTGTTACCCCAATCTTTCCTTAGTTTGTCGTTAAATAGAACAAGCTCTCTATTTAATCTCTAACCATTAAACAACCTAGAATAAGCTCTCTAAATTCAATTTAATGGCAGCTTTATGATGAGAAAGATAGGTTGATCTAAGCAACAAACACATAAGCTCGGATTGTTCAACTTAGGTTATGTTCCACTTTGCAATTATTGAAAACTTGACCATAATCATTAATCACAAATTGCCACTTATGAATAGGAAATCAAGACAATTACACGGATCAAGACTCCTAAACTAGCAATAGATAATTATCAAGATCTATCTAGTTGTACACCTAAATAAATCTAGACAACATCATGAACAATTCTTGTAGAAGAACATAAGCAACTTTGATAGAAAATTAATGATAGATAGAATCTGAAAATCAATCACAAAACATGTCTAGGGCTTTGAAATCACCCTTAACCAAATAGAAGTTTAGCCTAGCATAGGCATTGTAAACATAAACATAAAATTAAAGAGAATCTAAGAAGGAAATAAAAGAAAGAAGAAGAAGAAGAAAATAAAGAAAAAGAAAACTAGAGAAAAGAAAGAAGAAGAAAACTTAGAGAATTTTATTACAATGGCTAATTTCCTACCAATGTACAATATGATCCTCTACAATCATCCAAGGCCCTCTATTTATACACATTTTGGAGGGCTAAATGACAAGAGACAAGCTTTACAAATTTCAAAGGTAGGTATAATAGGTGGGTGCATTTTTCTAACAATTTTCGTCATATTGTATGACAATTTTGATCAGCCAACTTGATGGTCGATTTTGTCAATTTTGGAGGCCTGATCTGATCACATGGTCTTCTAGAAAAATGTTCCCCTATCAGTTACTGATCCATAACCGTTGGAATCAGCTCATTTGCTGATGTGGATAAGAAGATATGGGCAAAATACGAAAACAGGTCAGCACAGACGTCATTGCACATCAGCCAACTTGATGGTCGATTTCGCTAGGGAAAACGACTCCATTTCAAGAAGTGTAAAACATGAAAAAGATAGATATGCCTCTTAACTTTGTACAGTTAAAAGTTCAGCCTTATTGCTTCAGTGAAACTCGAGATATAGCTGATATGGCAAAAGGTGTCGGAACTGGAACTGAACTGGATTTGCCCTTAATTCTAGTAATCTGAAATCACTCAAAGAAACTTGTGAAAAACACCAAATTACATAAAAATATACAAGATCATAAACACAATTAGACTAAACAATAATAACTCGTATTTGACACAAAACAATAATAAAACATAACTAAAAACTATATAATTATACGAGTTATCACTTGCACTAAAAAGATAAATTGTAAGTATAGTAGTTAGCAAGGGTCGAGTCCTCAGGGATTGGGTTTTAGTTTATAAGTTAATAGTTTAAAACTTAAATTCAAGAACAATAAAAGAAAAGGGGTTTTTGAAGCCAGATTTAAACTAAAGTAAATAATAAGAATAAGATGCAAGGCGGAATAACCAGCCAATAAAAATATATATACTAAATTAGGCGGTATAACCAGCCAATAAAAATAAAACAAAGTTAATATACAAATTAGGCGGTATAATGATGCACCCAAAAGAGTGTATCTTATTTAACCTTGCACTAAAAAGATCAATTGTAAGTATAATGATTAGCAAGGCTCGAGTCCTCAGGGATTGGGTTTTAATCTATGAGTTATTAGTTTATAACTTACGTTCAAAGAAAACAATAAAAGAAAAGGGGTTTTTGAAGCCAGATTTAAACTAAAGTAAATAATAAGAATAAGATGCAAGGCGGTATAACCAGCCAATAAAAATATATATACTAAATTAGGCGGTATAACCAGCCAATAAAAATAAAACAAAGTTAATATACAAATTAGGCGGTATAACCAGCCAATAAAAATAAATATACTTTTAAAAATAAACAAACTAGAAAAGTAAGAAAACAAGTAAGTAAGAAGAATCAAATATGAAAAATATGGTTAAGGTTTCATTCTCCACCACTAGACATCATTAAGAATCAATTTCAGATCTATCAATATCAACCAACTATCAAAGTTAACAACCGTAGATAACAACAAGCTCTGTTATCCCAATCTTTCCTTAGTTTGTCGTTAAATAGAACAAGCTCTCTATTTAATCTCTAACCATTAAACAACCTAGAATAAGCTCTCTAAATTCAATTTAATGGCAGCTTTATGATGAGAAAGATAGGTTGGTCTAAGCAACAAACACATAAGCTCGGATTGTTCAACTTAGGTTATGTTCCACTTTGCAATTATTGAAAACTTGACCATAATCATTAATCACAAATTGCCACTTATGAATAGGAAATCAAGACAATTACACGGATCAAGACTCCTAGACTAGCAATAGATAATTATCAAGATCTATCTAGTTGTACACCTAAATAAATCAAGACAAGATCATGAACAATTCTTGTAGAAGAACATAAGCAACTTTGATAGAAAATTAATGATAGATATAATCTGAAAATCAATCACAAAACACGTTTAGGGCTGTGAAATCACCCTTAACCAAATAGAAGTTTAGCCTAGCAGAGGCATTATAAACATAAAATTAAATAGAATCTAAGAAGGAAATAAAAGAAAGAAAGAAGAAGAAGAAAATAAAGAAAAAGAAAACTAGAGAAAGGAAAGAAGAAGAAAACTTAGAGAATTTATTTATTATGGCTAATATCCTACCAATGTACAATATGATCCCTTACAATCATCCAAGGCCCTCTATTTATACACATTTTGGAGGGCTAAATGACAAGAGACAAGCTTTACAAATTTCAAAGGTAGGTATAATAGGTGGGTGCATTTTCTAACAATTTTCGTCATACATGACGATATTGATCAGCCAACTTGATGGTCGATTTTGTCAATTTTGCAGGCCTTATCTGATCACATGGTCTTCTAGAAAAATGTTACCCTATCAGTTACTGATCCATAGCCGTTAGAATCAGCTCATTTGCTGATGTGGATAAGAAGATATGGGCAAAATACGAAAACAGGTCAGCACAGACGTCATTGCACATCAGCCAACTTCATGGTCGATTTCGCTAGAGAAAACGACTCCGTTTCAAGAAGTGTAAAACATGAAAAAGATAAATATGCCTCTTAGCTTTGCACGGCTACAAATTACAGCCTTATTGCTTTAGTGAAACTCGAGATATAGCTGATATGGCAAAAGGTGTCAGAACTGGAACTGAACTGGATTTACCCTTAATTCTAGTAATCTGAAATCACTCAAAGAAACTTGTGAAAAACACCAAAATACATAAAGATCATAAACACAATTAGACTAAACAATAATAACTCATATTTGACACAAAACAATAATAAAACATAACTAAAAACTATATAATTATACGAGTTATCACACCCCCACACTTAGATTGTTGCTAGTCCCTAGCAACGACTCAATAAAATAAGAAAATCTAATCTAATCCATTTTCGTAGGAAATCACGGTGGCACTTAGCATGTGACACAAGCCTTTAAACCCCTAGGTGTCTCTAGTGGACGAGTTTAGTCTCGTGAGGGTTTACTAGAACGATACCCACAAACATTGAAAAACTAAAATATAAATAAACTACATATACTAAAAATATTTACTCCTAATCCTTTCAATACAAATTAGAGACAATCTTTGAACAAGTCTTATAAACTAATCAATAGCTTAAAGAATTTCACAAAAAATCATGCTTGAATGTAAATTGTTTGAGTTAAGCCAATATTAACATAACATATTTCAATCAAAATAGTGCATATTCAAACTTAATCTCAACTACTCACATGGGATACCCTCATGATTTTCACTCTTTAAAGTAGTGGTGAAGTGTTTACACTCAATCAATCTCATGAAAACAGTTCTACCATATTCTTGCTTGTCCACCTATTCTCCACTATTTAGATCATACAACTTCATGAATCAAGAGGTCTTTAATCAAGGTTGTAATGGGGCCAAGGGGTTTGTAATGTGGTTGAAGAACAAAAGGATAAAGATATCACAAAGGTTCCAAAGAGTTCATAAAGTTTAGAGACATAAAAAGATCATACAAATAAAACTTCTCAAAACTCTTATAAAGCACATAATAACATAGGCTAAATATTCATGTTGAGCCTTTGCATCATTCTAACCAACTTTGTAACATCTTTTTTTTTTTACTTTAACTAGAAGTTCAAGAGAAGTTTTTTTTTTTTTAATATGGGAATGTATTTGACAATGATCCCTTTCTTTTTCTCTTGACTTTTTTCTTTCTTTTCCCCCCACACTTATTTCTTGTTTCTAACCCAAATTTTCAATAAATCTTCCTTGTCTTTGCAACTTGTCTCAAAACATGCTAATTCATCTTTGGAACAAAGGTAAAGATATAAGTATATTTAGGTTAGGGACAAGTTATGGTTACCAAAGAGATAGCTTATTCAATGTAGGCTCAAATTGGTTCACTAAGGGTGTGTTCTCTTGGAACATTAATAATGGATGGCTGTTTGGCTCTGGTTATAATCCTAATGCCTCTATCATATTCATGTTGTCACATGTATCAGTATAGTCTCAAACGGTTTAAAGCAAGTTCTAGAGAATCATGTAATCATAAGAGCACTCAAGAAAGAAATTAGATTGATTTGTATAATGCATCAATCATTATAGGCTCAAAAACTCACAAGGATGATTATACAAGTCAGATTAAGTCTAAACATGCTTCTTTCTCAATCAACATATCATATTAACATTGGCTCATAAAAAGGTTGACATCAAGCTCAATTCTCATGAAAATCTTCTCACTAATAAATCTGTTTTAGACTTATGCAATTCATATCTCATCATTGTATTAAAAAGGAACTAAAACTCACAAAAAAAAATAATAATAAAGAAAAAAAAATAGTAGACAAAAATAAAAGAAATCCTAAATCATTCCCCCCCACACTTAATTCTTACATTGTCCTCAATGTAAGTCTATTAACTCAAATGAAAGAATCATGTGTAAGAGAAAAGAACTAATAACATAATAATAGGAACAACTAAGACTCAAAACAAAACAAAACCATGCAACCTAAATAATCCTAAAATACTAAACAAAAATTAACAAGTAAACATAAAAAGATTAAAATCATTATTTTTTTTTATTTTTTTTTCATTATTTTTTTTTATTTTTTTTGAAAAGAAGAAATCAAACTGACAAGGTATGTCTCAAGTCTCCCTTACTCAGACCTTGTTCAGAATGAATACTTCTAAACTGCTTAAAACACAACAAACTTTTTTTTTTTTTTAAATTAGCAAAATATGTCCCTTACCCCCTACTAAAATATGACATTGTCCCCAATGTCAAATTTTAAAGGTAGAATTTAGGAGATATTACCTGCAGAGGTTGCTAACCACTTATTATAACTGAGACACAACAAGCAAAATGTTAGATAATGTCACAAAGACAAAGTGCAATCCACTCCTTGCTCGTCCATATCTCTTTTTCTTTTTCCGAGCGTTTGCGAAACAACCGTAGCAGATAAACACTCATAAGCTTGGAGCTTTTTGAGTAAATCTTCAATGGTTGTAGCAGAAATTATGGTTCTCCTTGCCTCTTAAAACATGAATCCATTATCCACAGCATTATCTAAATATGAAAGCAAATTATTAAAATAACCATTAATATTAAGCAAACCAATGGGTTTCTTATTTGTGACCAAAGATGACCAAGAAGCCACGCAAGCTATTTCTTCCAATGTACCCAGACCTCCTGGTAAAGCAATGAATGCATCGGCAGAATGGTACATGATTGTTATCCGTTCAGGGATACTCCAGACTTGTATTTCCTTACCCACGGTAGGTCCACAAAAATCTGTGAATAGTTTTGGCACGACTCCTAGAACTGGACTTCCTCCGGCGTGTGCTGCTGTAGCGACTGCTCCCATTAAACCCGTACTACCGCCTCCATAAATCAACTGGATCTTTTGTTGGGCAAGTATTACTCCAACTCTTATGGCTTCATCAGCGAATATGTTATTTTTCCCTGGATAAGCACCTCCAAAGACACATTTTTTTAATGGGTTGGGACGAAGTACTTTCCATTTTTTTTCTTTTTTTTTTTTTTTTTTTTTTTCGAGTGCCTGAAAGAGAATGAGTACATGGTGTAATATATAGAGGACTGAGTAGTGAATCAGACAAGAGTAATAATGTCGCCGAAAGTGTATCTGACCTGTCAGAAGAAAATGTTAACCTAACAAAAGATTTTTGCGTGATTTCAGGAAGAAAAACAAAAAGAGAAGAAAAATCAACCGTAAAAGTCAAGAGTAATAATGTCGCCGAAAGTGTATTTGACCTGTCAGAAGAAAATGTTAACCTAACAAAAGATTTTTGCGTGATTTCAGGAAGAAAATCAAAAAGAGAAGAAAAATCAACCGTAAAACACAAATAAAAAAAAAAGAGAATAATTACACAAATCGAACAACACGTAAATTAAACCAAAATGAAGTTATTGCAAATCAAACCAAAAGCTGAGAAGTCATTTATTGTAGTTGTGATTGTGGCTCACATCTTCCTCTAGTTTTACGTCCAGAAACGGCTTAAACGCCTTCTATGAGTCGAGGATATGCTTCCCATCCAGTTTTCTTACAAGCTGGCAAACAGGGTCTTTTAACATCAGATTCCCAAGATGTTGCCATTCCCTTTGGAATTGCGGCCATAAATCAAGAATTTCTCTTTGTACGTCTCCACTAGGATGCGTCTCAAGAGAAAGTTGGATATTACCCAAATTCTCCTTACTCAGTCCATCCTTAATGAATTCAATTTTATCATCTCGATTAGAGGACGGAATCCCAATAGAACGACATTTACCGTTACACGTCCATCGTGCACATTTGTGGCAGTTTGAACTCATGCGCTTTGCTCGTCGCTTCTTTGCAAAAGTGCTTCTACCTGTACCTGGTAAATGCAAAACAGGAAGATATTCATCTTCACGTACCTTGGCTTCAATTATCCAACGTATGTCTTCAGGAATCCCTTTGTGCATAAGCATTCTTAATCTTTCAAATCGAACTTGGTAAAGCTTCAGTAAAATATTTCGAGGAAAAGGAGGAAATTGTTTCTGCAATCTTGTGAGAATATCATCCATCCTGAAAAAAAAATGAAAAAAAATTGAAAGAGAAATTGGAAGAGAAATTTATATACAATATCAGTTTTGTGGGTAGCTGATAGAACCGATTTAAATAATCACGGAGTACCATTATCCGCCATTTAACCGGGGTTAAAAAAATTAAAAATTATATTTACATCTAGTTATTTTCAAAACAAGGATCAGAAAGAAAAACAACATAAAAAGACACAAAAACAAAACACTCTAAATAAAATCCTAAATTCTTCCCCCCACACATAATTTTTACATTGTCCTCAATGTAATGCTATTATCCCAAATGAAAGAATCATGTGTAAGTGAAAAGAACTAATAAACAAAATAAACTTATGCAGCCTAAATGAACTTAGAAACACTAAACACAATTAGCAAAAAAAAACATAAGAAAAAGATAAAGAAAAAGTGAGCAAATCTGAGGATGGCAGTTTGGCAATGCTTTCACTAATTAGGCTGCCTCCCCCAATTAGCACTTGATTGATTGTTTTCAGCCTAGCCAACACCCCTTCTTGGAATTTTAGGCTTGTCAGGCTCATACATGAAATTTCCCAAATTTATGCGTTTGAGAGGAAGCTTGATAACTCGTATAATTATATAGTTTTTAGTTATGTTTTATTATTGTTTTGTGTCAAATACGAGTTATTATTGTTTAGTCTAATTGTGTTTATGATCTTTTATATTTTTATGTAATTTGGTGTTTTTCACAAGTTTCTTTGAGTGATTTCAGATTACTAGAATTAAGGGCAAATCCAGTTCAGTTCCAGTTCCGACACCTTTTGTCATATCAGCTATATCTGTTGTTTCACTGAAGCAATAAGGCTGAAATTTGTAGCCGTGCAAAGCTAAGAGGCATATCTATCTTTTTCATGTTTTACACTTCTTGAAACGGAGTCGTTTTCCCTAGTTTTCTATCTTTCTTTTCTCTAGTTTTCTTTCTTTTCTCTAGTTTTCTTTTTCTTTAGAGAGAGCAAGAGGTTGGATAATTAATATTCTTCCTCTTCTTCTTTCTTTCTTTTATTTTCTTCTTAGATTTTCTTTAATTTTATGTTTATGTTTACAATGCCTATGCTAGGCTAAACTTCTATTTGGTTAAGGGTGATTTCAAAGCTCTAGACATGTTTTATAATTGATTTTCAGATTCTATCTATCATTAATTTTCTATCAAAGTTGCTTATGTTCTTCTACAAGAATTGTTCATGATGTTGTCTTGATTTGTTTAGGTGTACAACTAGATAGATCTTGATAATTATCTATTGCTAGTTTAGGAGTCTTGATCCGTGTAATTGTCTTGATTTCCTATTCATAAGTGGCAATTTGTGATTAATGATTATGGTCAAGTTTTCAATAATTGCAAAGTGGAACATAACCTAAGTTGAACAATCCGAGCTTATGTGTTTGTTGCTTAGATCAACCTATCTTTCTCATCATAAAGCTGCCATTAAATTGAATCTAGAGAGCTTATTCTAGGTTGTTTGATGGTTAGAGATTAAATAGAGAGCTTGTTCTATTTAACGACAAACTAAGGAAAGATTGGGATAACAGAGCTTGTTGTTATCTACGGTTGTTAACTTTGATAGTTGGTTGATATTGATAGATCTGAAATTGATTCTTAATGATGTCTAGTGGTGGAGAATGAAACCTTAACCATATTTTTCATATTTGATTCTTCTTACTTACTTGTTTTCTTACTTTTCTAGTTTGCTTATTTTTAAAAGTATATTTATTTTTATTGGCTGGTTATACCGCCTAATTTGTATATTAACTTTGTTTTATTTTTATTGGCTGGTTATACCGCCTAATTTAGTATATATATTTTTATTGGCTGGTTATACCGCCTAATTTAGTATATATATTTTTATTGGCTGGTTATACCGCCTTGCATCTTATTCTTATTATTTACTTTAGTTTAAATCTGGCTTCAAAAACCCCTTTTCTTTTATTGTTTTCTTTGAATGTAAGTTATAAACTAATAACTCATAAATTAAAACCCAATCCCTGAGGACTCGACCCTTGCTAACTACTATACTTACAATTGATCTTTTTAGTGCAAGGTTAAATAAGATACACTCTTTTGGGTGGATCAAATTTTTGGCGCCGTTGCCGGGGATTGCTTTCTTTAGTTTATTTGTTACTTGGTTTATTCTTATTTTCAGTTCTAATTAGTTTTATTTTCTTGTACATACAAGTTTTTCTATTCAAATTTTTTTAAAAAAAAAAAAAAAAAAAACAATGGAATTGAGCAATCTAACAGTTGAAGAGTTGGTGGCATACATGAACATGGAGAATCAACAAGCCAATCTCACCTCCCTAGTTCAACAATTGGCCATGGGAGGATGTCAAGGCCATCAAGTGTTCCAAGACCAACAGTATGATCATTACTCAAACACTTACCATGAGGGATGGTGGGATCATACTAATTATGGCTACTCGAAAAATTACCAAGAAGTAGATCCTTATGCCAATTACACTCATCCATCTAGCTTCAATCAATCATGGTCTCAAGAACCAGATCTTTTTCAACCACCACATATGACTCAAAACTCAGGTACTTCTTTAGAAGATCTTGTCTATTCTCTTGTTACTGATTCTTTGCAATTTCAACAGGAAACAAGGGCAAGCATCCAGAGTTTGGAAAAGCAAATGAGCCAATTGGCTAGTAGTATGGTGGGATGGGTAGCACAAAGATCTGAAGAACTCCCAGCCCAAACGATGGTTAACCCAAAGGAGAATGCTACTATTGTGACCTTGAAGAATGAGGAACAAGATGAGGATGAAACAAAATTAGAGATGGATTCTATTTGATAACTCGTATAATTATATAGTTTTTAGTTATGTTTTATTAATGTTTTGTGTCAAATACGAGTTATTATTGTTTAGTCTAATTGTGTTTATGATCTTTTATATTTTTATGTATTTTGGTGTTTTTCACAAGTTTCTTTGAGTGATTTCAGATTACTAGAATTAAGGGCAAATCCAGTTCAGTTTCAGTTCCGACACCTTTTGCCATATCAGCTATATCTCGAGTTTCACTGAAGCAATAAGGCTGAAATTTGTAGCCATGCAAAGCTAAGAGGCATATCTATCTTTTTCATGTTTTACACTTCTTAAAACGGAGTCGTTTTCCCTAGCGAAATCGACCATCAAGTTGGCTGATGTGCAATGATGTCTGTGCTGACATGTTTTCGTATTATGACCGTATCTTCTTATCCACATCAGAAAATGAGCTGATTCCAACGGCTATGGTTCCGTAACTGATAGGGGAACCTTTGTCTAGAAGACCATGTGATCAGATAAGGCCTCCAATATTGAATAAATCGACCATCAAGGTGGCTGATGTGTAATGACATCTGTGCTGACATGTTCTCGTATTTTGCCCATATCTGCTTAACCACATCAGCAAATGAGCTGATTCCAACGGCTATGGTTCCGTAACTGATAGGGGAACCTTTTTCTAGAAGACCATGTGATCAGATCAGGCCTCCAATATTGACGAAATCGACCATCAAGTTGGCTGATCAAAATCGTCATATACCTACCTTTGAAATTTGTAAAGCTTGTCTCTTGTCATTTAGCCCTCCAAAATGTGTATAAATAGAGGGCCTTGGATGATTGTAAGGGATCATATTGGAGATTGGTAGGATATTAGCCATTTTAACAAAATTCTCTAAGTTTTCTTCTTCTTTCTTTTCTCTAGTTTTCTTTTTATTTAGAAAGAGCAAGAGGTTGGATAATTAATATTCTTCTTCTTCTTCTTTCTTTCTTTTATTTTCTTCTTATATTCTATTTAATTTTATGTTTATAATGCCTATGCTAGGCTAAACTTCTATTTGGTTAAGGGTGATTTCAAAGCCCTAGACATGTTTTGTGATTGATTTTCAGATTCTATCTATCATTAATTTTCTATCAAAGTTGCTTATGTTCTTCTACAAGAATTGTTCATGATGTTGTCTTGATTTATTTAGGTGTACAACTAGATAGATCTTGATAATTATCTATTGCTAGTTTAGGAGTCTTGATCCGTGTAATTGTCTTGATTTCCTATTCATAAGTGGCAATTTGTGATTAATGATTATGGTCAAGTTTTCAATAATTGCAAAGTGGAACATAACCTAAGTTGAACAATCCGAGCTTATGTGTTTGTTGCTTAGATCAACCTATCTTTCTCATCATAAAGCTGCCATTAAATTGAATTTAGAGAGCTTATTCTAGGTTGTTTAATGGTTAGAGATTAAATAGAGAGCTTGTTCTATTTAACGACAAACTAAGGAAAGATTGGGGTAACAGAGCTTGTTGTTATCTACGGTTGTTAACTTTGATAGTTGGTTGATATTGATAGATCTGAAATTGATTCTTAATGATGTCTAGTGGTGGAGAATGAAACCTTAACCATATTTTTCATATTTGATTCTTCTTACTTACTTGTTTTCTTACTTTTCTAGTTTGCTTATTTTTAAAAGTATATTTATTTTTATTGGCTGGTTATACCGCCTAATTTGTATATTAACTTTGTTTTATTTTTATTGGCTGGTTATACCGCCTAATTTAGTATATATATTTTTATTGGCTGGTTATACCGCCTAATTTAGTATATATATTTTTATTGGCTGGTTATACCGCCTTGCATCTTATTCTTATTATTTACTTTAGTTTAAATCTGATTTCAAAAACCCCTTTTCTTTTATTGTTCTTGAATTTAAGTTTTAAACTATCAACTTATAAACTAAAACCCAATCCCTGAGGACTCGACCCTTGCTAACTACTATACTTACAATTGATCTTTTTAGTGCAAGGTTAAATAAGATACACTCTTTTGGGTGCATCAAATTTTTGGCGCCGTTGCCGGGGATTGCTTTCTTTAGTTTATTAGTTTATTGGTTTATTCTTATTTTCTGTTCTAATTATTTACTTTCTTATATTTTTTTATTAGTGAATGTTCCAAGCTCCCGAAAAAGACTTACGACTTAGAAAAATTCGGGAATTTATAACTTCTCACCAACAACCAATCGAGGAGTTGATCCAAAACATCCAAGAGAAGCAAGGAGAGATGGCAGCAGCTGACAACCGAACTCTCAAGGAGCTAGCCGCTCCGGACTTGGGTCAACAACCATTATGCATTGAATATGCTAATCTTGAGGTAGCTTTTGAATTAAAATCTGGTTTGATTCACCTTCTCCCAACTTTTCATGGTTTTGCAGGAGAGGATCCAAATAAGCACCTCAAGGAATTCCATGTAGTTTGCTCAAGCATGAGACCAACAGGGGTCACGGAAGAACAAGTTAAGTTGAGAGCCTTCCCATTCTCTCTAGCTGATTCAGCAAAGGAATGGCTCTACTATCTACCATCCGGGACCATCACTACATGGAATGATTTGAAGAAAGCATTCTTGGAAAGGTATTTCCCAGCATCTAAGGCTGCCAACATTAGGAAAGAGATATGTGGGATTCGGCAATACAACGGAGAGTCCTTATATGAATATTGGGAGAGGTTCAAGAAACTTTGTGCATCATGTCCACACCATCAAATAAGTGAACAACTTCTCATCCAATACTTCTATGAAGGTCTCATGCCCATGGAGAGAAGTATGATAGATGCCGCTAGTGGGGGAGCTCTAGTTGATAAGACTCCCAGGGCTGCTAGAACATTAATCTCCAACATGGCAGCCAATTCTCAACAGTTCTCAATGAGACAAGATCCACCACCACAATCCAAGAGAGTTAATGAGGTAAGTATATCATCCCTTGAACAAAAATTTGATAAACTGACTTCTCTTGTTCAACAATTGGCTGTAGGTAAAATACAACAAATAAAGGCTTGTGGCATATGTTCAAACATAGGGCACCAAACTGATATGTGTCCAACACTTCAAGAGGATACCAATGAACATGTGAATGCCATGGGTGGATTTCAGAACCAATCAAGGAAATATGATCCCTACTCAAACACATACAATCCAGGATGGAGGGATCATCCAAACTTCAATTATGGAGGGAACCAATCACAAACTATTCCTCCACCATTTGACCACAGGCCACCGGGTTTTCAGCAAAGAGTGCAACAACCATACCAAACCCGACAACAACTACCACCCACCCAAAATTCAGGTACTTCTCTTGAAGATATTGTTAAAGCTCTTTCTACTAATACAATTCAATTTCAACAGGAAACAAAGACAAGTATTCGAAATTTGGAGACTCAAATAGGGCAATTGGCAACAACCATGAGTCAAATGCAAGCAAGGGATTCTGGGAAATTACCTTCCCAAACCATAGTGAATCCAAGAGAGAATGCC
Organism: Fremontodendron californicum; assembly: GCA_030761205.1. NCBI lineage: Eukaryota > Viridiplantae > Streptophyta > Magnoliopsida > Malvales > Malvaceae > Fremontodendron > Fremontodendron californicum. The sequence goes on along the minus strand of JAULJL010000010.1, from coordinate 16,174,844 downwards.
AATGCTATAAATTTAAGAAGTGGGAAACAGCTAGAGACACCACAAAATGATAGTGCTCAAGGGGAGAACAATACCATGGCATCCTCTTCACATCCCAACGAGCCACTAAAAAAGGTAATTCCTAAACCATCATTTCCTTCTTATATAACTCCTCCACCTTTTCCTAGCAGGTTAGCAAAGTCCAAGAAGGAGGAGCAAGAGAAGGAAATTTTGGAAACCTTCCGGAAAGTAGAGGTGAACATTCCTTTACTAGATGCTATCAAGCAAGTGCCAAGATATGCCAAGTTCCTAAAAGAGTTGTGCACATCTAAACGGAAGTTGAAATGGAATGAAAAGGTAAGTGTGGGGGAGAATGTGTCAGCTGTTCTTCAAAAGAAACTCCCACCTAAATGCAAGGATCCAGGTATGTTTACCATTCCTTGTAAGATAGGCAACACCAGGTTTGAGCGTGCTATGCTAGATCTAGGGGCATCTATTAATGTCATGCCATATTCAATTTATGCTTCATTGAATCTAGGACCATTAGAGGAAACCGGTGTTATAATACAACTTGCTGACCGTTCTAACACTTATCCAAGAGGAGTTGTAGAAGACGTTCTTGTACAGGTTAATGAATTGGTTTTTCCCGCTGACTTTTATGTTATTGAGATGGAAGATGAGATGTCTTCTAATCCCACACCTATTCTATTAGGGAGACCATTCTTGAAAACAGCAAGAACTAAAATAGATGTACATGATGGCACTTTAACTATGGAATTTGATGGTGAAATAATTCGCTTTAACATTTTTGAGGCCATGAGATATCCTAGTGATGTGCATTCTGTTTTTAATATTGATATAATTGACTCACTAGTGCAGCAAGCTTATGAGCTAGATGGTGAAGATAGTGTGGAAATAGTCCTTAGCAACCATCTCGGAATGGGGAATGCTAAACTAGCCTTGAGTGACCATGTGGAAGGGGCACTAGAATCTTTACACTCGCTGCAACCTAAAGATGCAAGGTTTGATGTTTCATTTATTGATTTGCCTTTATCTAATGAGAAACTTCTACCTTCCATTTTGCAGGCACCAACTTTAGAATTGAAACCACTACCGAACCACTTGAAATATTTGTTCTTAGGGGAAAAGGACACACTACCTGTCATCATTGCCAAAGAGCTCACACCTTTGCAAGAAGAGCGACTTATCCGGGTGCTTAGAGAGCATAAAACAGCAATTGGTTGGACAATTGCCGACATCAAGGGAATAAGCCCATCCATGTGCATGCACCGGATTTTGTTAGAGGAAGGGTCTAAACCAACAAGAGAAGCACAAAGAAGATTGAACCCTCCTATGATGGAGGTTGTGAAAAAGGAGATACTGAAGCTCCTAGATGTTGGAGTGATCTATCCTATCTCGGATAGCAAATGGGTGAGCCCAGTCCAAGTGGTTCCAAAGAAATCAGGTGTAACGGTGGTAACAAATAATGAGAATGAACTTGTTCCTACTAGGATTCAAACAGGATGGCGAGTTTGTATTGATTATCGTAAACTTAATTCCACAACCCGCAAAGACCACTTTCCTTTACCTTTTATTGATCAAATGCTTGAAAGGTTAGCTGGCCATTCTCATTATTGTTTTCTTGATGGTTTTTCAGGTTATAATCAGATAGCCATTGCTCCGGAGGACCAAGAGAAAACAACATTCACATGTCCATTTGGTACTTTTGCATACCGGCGTATGCCATTTGGTCTTTGTAATGCACCAGCTACATTCCAAAGGTGTATGGTTAGCATATTTTCAGATTATGTAGAGAATATCATAGAAGTGTTTATGGATGATTTTAGTGTCTATGGTGATTCTTTTGATAGATGTCTAGAGAACCTTACACTTGTACTTGAAAGATGCATGGAAACTAACCTTGTTTTGAATTGGGAAAAATGTCACTTTATGGTAGAACAAGGAATAGTTTTGGGCCATGTTATTTCTTCTAGAGGGATAGAGGTTGATAAGTCTAAAATAGATATTATGCATTCTTTACCACCTCCCACAAATGTGAGAGAGGTTCGTTCTTTTCTTGGACATGCAGGTTTCTATAGGAGATTTATCAAAGACTTCTCAAAGATCACATTACCTCTTTGCAAGCTACTACAAAAAGATGTGGTTTTCCACTTTGATGATAAATGCAAAGAGGCGTTTGAAACATTGAAGGGACTCTTGACATCAGCTCCTATCATCCAACCACCAGATTGGAATGTACCTTTTGAAATCATGTGTGATGCTAGTGACTATGCCATTGGAGCTGTTTTGGGCCAACGGGTTGGGAAAGCCTCACATGCCATTTATTATGCCTCAAGAACTCTTAATGATGCTCAATTGAACTATTCCACTACTGAAAAAGAACTTTTGGCTGTTGTATTTGCTTTAGAAAAATTTCGATCTTATTTAATTGGTACTAAAGTAATTGTATTTTCTGACCATGCAGCCCTTAAGTACTTACTCACTAAAAAGGAGGCCAAACCAAGGTTGATTAGATGGATACTTCTCTTACAAGAGTTTGATTTGGAGATAAAAGATAAGAGAGGTAGTGACAACCTGGTTGCGGACCATCTTAGCCGTTTAGTTCATGAAGATGATGCACTACCCTTGAATGAGAACTTTCCGGATGAGCAACTTCTTTTTATAAGAACAACAACTCCTTGGTATGCTGATATTGTTAATTACTTAGTTACCAAGAAGTTGCCACAAGAGTTGACACAAGCTCAAAGAAATAAGATCAAGAGTGATGCCAAATACTACATATGGGATGATCCTTACCTTTGGAAGCATTGCTCCGATCAGATTATAAGAAGGTGTGTACTCGAAACTGAATTTCAATCTATTCTCACCTTTTGTCACTCTTATGCATGTGGAGGACACTTTGGATCCAAAAGAACAGCCATGAAAGTTCTTGATTCTGGATTTTATTGGCCTACCATATTCAAAGATGCATACCTCTTTTGCAAGTCATGTGATCGTTGCCAAAGAACTGGTAACTTAGGTGCTAGAAATCAAATGCCTCAAACTCCAATACTTATTGTTGAAATTTTTGATGTATGGGGCATGGATTTCATGGGACCTTTTCCTCCTTCTTTTGGTAATCTTTATATTTTACTTGCCGTTGATTATGTTTCAAAGTGGGTGGAAGCAAAATCCACTAGGACTAATGACTCTAAAGTTGTTTCAGATTTTGTCAAGACTAACATCTTGGCTAGGTTTGGAACGCCAAAGGCCATAATCAGCGATAGAGGTACTCACTTTTGCAATAGGACTATGGAAGCACTTTTGAGGAAGTATAACATCACACACAAGGTCTCCACCTCATATCATCCTCAAACTAGTGGGCAAGCTGAAGTGTCAAACCGAGAAGTTAAGTCCATCCTTGAAAAGACAGTTAATCCAAATAGGAAGGATTGGAGTTCACGACTTGATGATGCACTTTGGGCTTATAGGACAGCATATAAGACACCCATTGGTATGTCTCCTTATCGACTTGTTTATGGTAAGCCTTGTCATCTTCCGGTTGAATTGGAACATAAATCATATTGGGCTATCAAACAATGCAACATGGAGATGGATGCGATAGGAAAGAAAAGAAAACTTGACCTACAAGAATTAGAGGAGATAAGGAATGATGCCTATCAGAATTCTAGGATTTACAAGGAAAAGACTAAGGCATTCCATGACAAGATGATATCAAGAAAAGAATTTGTTGTTGGACAAAAAGTTCTTCTCTTCCATTCACGCCTTAAGTTATATCCAGGTAAGTTACGTTCTCGTTGGGTTGGACCTTTTGTTATTACTAATGTATTTACTCATGGTGCAGTTGAAATCCAAAGCCCAAAAACAGATAAGGCATTCAAAGTGAATGGTCATAGATTGAAGCCTTACTATGAGAACTTTCCAATACAAGATGTGGAGGAGTTTCCACTTTTTGAGCCAAAGTATGTTGAATAATAATGGCATGGGTCTAAGTTAGGCTGAGGACAATAAACCAAGCGCTTCTTGGGAGGCAACCCAAAAGGATGGAGAGCATCTATTATATCAGATTTGCATATTCCTTACTCTCCATCATTCTATCTTTTATTGTTTTTCTTTTCTTTTGTTTAATAGTTCTTTTCTCTTACAAGATGTAAATATAATTTTTAATTTATTTTTTTTAACCCCGGTTAAATGGCGGATAACGGTACTCCGTGATTATTTAAATCGGTTCCATCAGCTACCCACAAAACTGATATTGTATATAAATTTCTCTTCCAATTTCTCTTTCAATTTTTTTTTCATTCTTTTTTTTCAGGATGGATGATATTCTCACAAGATTGCAGAAACGATTTCCTCCTTTTCCTCGAAATATTTTACTGAAGCTTTACCAAGTTCGACTTGAGAGATTAAGAATGCTTATGCACAAAGGGATTCCTGACGACATACGTTGGCTAATTGAAGCCAAGGTACGTGAAGATGAATATCTTCCTGTTTTGCATTTACCAGGTACAGGTAGAAGCACTTTTGCAAAGAAGCGACGAGCAAAGCGCATGAGTTCAAATTGCCACAAATGTGCACGATGGACGTGTAACGGTAAATGTCGTTCTATTGGGATTCCGTCCTCTAATCGAGATGATAAAATTGAATTCATTAAGGATGGACTGAGTAAGGAGAATTTGGGTAATATCCAACTTTCTCTTGAGACGCATCCTAGTGGAGACGTACAAAGAGAAATTCTTGATTTATGGCCGCAATTCCAAAGGGAATGGCAACATCTTGGGAATCTGATGTTAAAAGACCCTGTTTGCCAGCTTGTAAGAAAACTGGATGGGAAGCATATCCTCGACTCATAGAAGGCGTTTAAGCCGTTTCTGGACGTAAAACCAGAGGAAGATGTGAGCCACAATCACAACTACAATAAATGACTTCTCAGCTTTTGGTTTGATTTGCAATAACTTTATTTTGTTTTAATTTATGTGTTGTTCGATTTGTGTAATTATTCTCGTTTTTTTTATTTGTCTTTTACGGTTGATTTTTTCTTCTCTTATTGATTTTCTTCCTGAAATCACGCAAAAATCTTTTGTTAGGTTAACATTTTCTTCTGACAGGTCAGATACACTTTCGGCGACATTATTACTCTTGTCTGATTCACTACTCAGTCCTCTATATATTACACCATGTACTCATTCTCTTTCAGGCACTCGAAAAAAAAAAAAATGGAAAGTACTTCATCCCAGCGCATTAAAAAAATTTGTGTCTTTGGAGGTGCTTATCCAGGGAAAAATAACATATTCGCTGATGAAGCCATAAGAGTTGGAGTAATACTTGCCCAACAAAAGATCCACTTGATTTATGGAGGCGGTAGTACGGGTTTAATGGGAGCAGTCGCTACAGCAGCACACACCGGAGGAAGTCCAGTTCTAGGAATCGTGCCAAAACTATTCACAAGTTTTTGTGGACCTACCGTGGGTAAGGAAATACAAGTCTGGAGTGTCCCTGAACGGATAACAATCATGTACCATTCTGCCGATGCATTCATTGCTTTACCAGGAGGTCTGGGTACATTGGAAGAAATAGCTTGCGTGGCTTCTTGGTCATCTTTGGTCACAAATAAGAAACCCATTGGTTTGCTTAATATTAATGGTTATTTTAGTAATTTGCTTTTATATTTAGATAATGCTGTGGATAATGGATTCATGTTTTCAGAGGCAAGGAGAACCATAATTTCTGCTACAACCATTGAAGATTTACTTAAAAAGCTCCAAGCTTATGAGTGTTTATCTGCTACGGTTGTTTCGCAAACGCTCGAAAAAAGAAAAAGAGATATGGACGAGCAAGGAGTGGATTGCACTTTGTCTTTGTGACATTATCTAACATTTTGCTTGTTGTGTCTCAGTTATAATAAGTGGTTAGCAACCTCTGCAGGTAATATCTCCAAAATTCTACCTTTAAAATTTGACATTGGGGACAATGTCATATTTTAGTAGGGGGTAAGGGACATATTTTGCTAATTTAAAAAAAAAAAAAAAAAATTTAAGAAGTATTCATTCTGAACAAGGTCTGAGTAAGGGAGACTTGAGACATACCTTGTCAGTTTGATTTCTTCTTTTCAAAAAAAAAAAAAAAAAAAAAAAAAAGTTTGTTGTGTTTTAAGCAATTTAGAAGTATTCATTCTGAACAAGGTCTGAGTAAGGGAGACTTGAGACACACCTTGTCAGTTTGATTTTAATCTTTTTATGTTTACTTGTTAATTTTTGTTTAGTATTTTAAGATTATTTAGGTTGCATGAGTTTGTTTTGTTTTGAGTCTTAGCTGTTCCTATTCTTATGTTATTAGTTCTTTTCTCTTACACATGATTCTTTCATTTGGGTTAATAGACTTACATTGAGGACAATGTAAGAATTAAGTGTGGGGGGAATGATTTAGGATTTCTTTTATTTTTGTCTACTATTTTTTTTTTTTTATGAGTCTTTATTATAATTTTTAGTGTGTTTTAGTTCCTTTTTAATACAATGATGAGATATGAATTGCATAAGTCTAAAACAGAGTTATTAGTGAGAAGATTTTCATGAGAATTGAGCTTGATATCATTTTTTTTTATGAGCCAATGTTAATATGATATGTTGATTGAGAAAGAAGCATGTTTAGACTTAATCTGACTTGTATAATCATCCTTGTGAGTTTTTGAGCCTATAATGATTGATGCATTATACAAATCAATCTAATTTCTTTCTTGAGTGCTCTTATGATTACAGGATTCTCTAGAACTTGCTTTAAACCGTTTGAGACTATATTGATACATGTGACAACATGAATATGATAGAGGCATTAGGATTTTTAGCCAGAGCCAAACAGCCATCCCTTATTGATGTTCCAAGAGAACACACCCTTAGTGAACCAATTTGAGCCTACATTGAATAAGCTATCTCTTTGGTAACCATAACTTGTCCCTAACCTAAATATACTTATATCTTTACCTTTGTTCCAAAGATGAATTAGCATGTTTTGAGACAAGTTGCAAAGACAAGGGATATTTTTAGTTAAAAATTTGGGTTAGAAACAAGAAATAAGTGTGGGGGGGGAAAGAAAAGAAAAGTCAAAAAAAAAAAAAAAAATGGAATACTGGCAAATACATTCAAAAAAAAAAAAAATGAATCATCTCTTGAATTTTGGGAAAAAGAAAAAGATGTTACAAAGTTGTTCAGAATGAAGAAAAGGCCCAACATAAATATCCGGCCTAGGTGACTATGTACTTGTAAAGAGTTTTGAGAAGTTTCTTTGTATGATCTTTTTATGTCTCTAAACTTTATGAACTCTTTGGAACCTTTGTGATATCTTTATCCTTTTGTTCTTCAACCACATTACAAACCCCTTGGCCCCATTACAACCTTGATTAAAGACCTCTTGATTCATGAAGTTGTATGATCTAAATAGTGGAGAATAGGTGGACAAGCAAGAATATGGTAGAACTGTTTTCATGAGATTGATTGAGTGTAAACACTTCACCACTACTTTAAAGAGTGAAAATCATGAGGGTATCCCATGTGAGAAGTTGAGATTAAATTTGAACATGCAATATTTTGATTGAGATATGTTATGCTAATATTGGCTTAACTCAAACAATTTACATTCAAGCATGATTTTTTGTGAAATTCTTTAAGCTATTGATTAGTTTATAAGACTTGTTCAAATATTGTATCTAATTTGTATTGAAAGGATTAGGAGTAAATATTTTTAGTATATGCAGTTTATTTATATTTTAGTTTTTCAATGTTTGTGGGTATCGTTCTAGTAAACCCTCACGAGACTAAACTCGTCCACTAGGGACACCTAGGGGTTTAAAGGCTTGTGTCACATGCTAAGTGCCACCGTGATTTCCTACGAAAATGGATTAGATTAGATTTTCTTATTTTATTTTTATTGAGTCGTTGCTAGGGACTAGCAACAATCTAAGTGTGGGGGTGTGATAACTCGTATAATTATATAGTTTTTAGTTATGTTTTATTAATGTTTTGTGTCAAATACGAGTTATTATTGTTTAGTCTAATTGTGTTTATGATCTTTTATATTTTTATGTATTTTGGTGTTTTTCACAAGTTTCTTTGAGTGATTTCAGATTACTAGAATTAAGGGCAAATCCAGTTCAGTTTCAGTTCCGACACCTTTTGCCATATCAGCTATATCTCGAGTTTCACTGAAGCAATAAGGCTGAAATTTGTAGCCATGCAAAGCTAAGAGGCATATCTATCTTTTTCATGTTTTACACTTCTTAAAACGGAGTCGTTTTCCCTAGCGAAATCGACCATCAAGTTGGCTGATGTGCAATGATGTCTGTGCTGACATGTTTTCGTATTATGACCGTATCTTCTTATCCACATCAGAAAATGAGCTGATTCCAACGGCTATGGTTCCGTAACTGATAGGGGAACCTTTGTCTAGAAGACCATGTGATCAGATAAGGCCTCCAATATTGAATAAATCGACCATCAAGGTGGCTGATGTGTAATGACATCTGTGCTGACATGTTCTCGTATTTTGCCCATATCTGCTTAACCACATCAGCAAATGAGCTGATTCCAACGGCTATGGTTCCGTAACTGATAGGGGAACCTTTTTCTAGAAGACCATGTGATCAGATCAGGCCTCCAATATTGACGAAATCGACCATCAAGTTGGCTGATCAAAATCGTCATATACCTACCTTTGAAATTTGTAAAGCTTGTCTCTTGTCATTTAGCCCTCCAAAATGTGTATAAATAGAGGGCCTTGGATGATTGTAAGGGATCATATTGGAGATTGGTAGGATATTAGCCATTTTAACAAAATTCTCTAAGTTTTCTTCTTCTTTCTTTTCTCTAGTTTTCTTTTTATTTAGAAAGAGCAAGAGGTTGGATAATTAATATTCTTCTTCTTCTTCTTTCTTTCTTTTATTTTCTTCTTATATTCTATTTAATTTTATGTTTATAATGCCTATGCTAGGCTAAACTTCTATTTGGTTAAGGGTGATTTCAAAGCCCTAGACATGTTTTGTGATTGATTTTCAGATTCTATCTATCATTAATTTTCTATCAAAGTTGCTTATGTTCTTCTACAAGAATTGTTCATGATGTTGTCTTGATTTATTTAGGTGTACAACTAGATAGATCTTGATAATTATCTATTGCTAGTTTAGGAGTCTTGATCCGTGTAATTGTCTTGATTTCCTATTCATAAGTGGCAATTTGTGATTAATGATTATGGTCAAGTTTTCAATAATTGCAAAGTGGAACATAACCTAAGTTGAACAATCCGAGCTTATGTGTTTGTTGCTTAGATCAACCTATCTTTCTCATCATAAAGCTGCCATTAAATTGAATTTAGAGAGCTTATTCTAGGTTGTTTAATGGTTAGAGATTAAATAGAGAGCTTGTTCTATTTAACGACAAACTAAGGAAAGATTGGGGTAACAGAGCTTGTTGTTATCTACGGTTGTTAACTTTGATAGTTGGTTGATATTGATAGATCTGAAATTGATTCTTAATGATGTCTAGTGGTGGAGAATGAAACCTTAACCATATTTTTCATATTTGATTCTTCTTACTTACTTGTTTTCTTACTTTTCTAGTTTGCTTATTTTTAAAAGTATATTTATTTTTATTGGCTGGTTATACCGCCTAATTTGTATATTAACTTTGTTTTATTTTTATTGGCTGGTTATACCGCCTAATTTAGTATATATATTTTTATTGGCTGGTTATACCGCCTAATTTAGTATATATATTTTTATTGGCTGGTTATACCGCCTTGCATCTTATTCTTATTATTTACTTTAGTTTAAATCTGATTTCAAAAACCCCTTTTCTTTTATTGTTCTTGAATTTAAGTTTTAAACTATCAACTTATAAACTAAAACCCAATCCCTGAGGACTCGACCCTTGCTAACTACTATACTTACAATTGATCTTTTTAGTGCAAGGTTAAATAAGATACACTCTTTTGGGTGCATCACTATTCTTGAGGATAATGAAGCCAAAGATCCAAATAAGAGTATTTCGGCACCTGAGGTAACGTTTAAGGTTTCACTTTTTACTAATGTTTCTTCTCCACCTTTTCCTAGTAGATTTGCAAAGTTCAAGGAGGAAGAACATGAACAACACATGCCGGAAACCTTAAACAACTTGTTTGTGGAGGTCATTCAACAAGTATCAAAATATGCTCCATTCCTCGATGACATATGCACCACAAAGGATGATGGAATAATACTTGTAATGGAGAATGCATCCACTGTTGTGCAAAGAAAGCTTCCTCTCAAACGCATAAATTTGGGAAATTTCATGTATGAGCCTGACAAGCCTAAAATGCCAAGAAAGGGTGTTGGTTAGGTTCAAAACACTAAATCAAGTGCTAATTGGGAGAGGCAGCCTAATTAGTGAAAGCATTGCCAAACTGCCATCCTCAGATTTGCTCTCTTTTTCTTTATCTTTTTCTTATGTTTCTTTGCTAATTGTGTTTAGTGTTTCTAAGTTCATTTAGGCTGCATAAGTTTATTTTGTTTATTAGTTCTTTTCACTTACACATGATTCTTTCATTTGGGATTAATAGCATTACATTAATGACAATGTAAAAATTATGTGTGGGGGGAAGAACTTAGGATTTTATTTAGAGTGTTTTGTTTTTGAGTCTTTTTATGTTGTTTTTCTTTCTGATCCTTGTTTTGAAAATAACTAGATGTAAATATAATTTTTTTTAACCCCGGTTAAATGGCGGATAACGGTACTCCGTGATTATTTAAATCGGTTCCATCAGCTACCCACAAAACTGATATTGTATATAAATTTCTCTTCCAATTTCTCTTTCAATTTTTTTCATTTTTTTTCAGGATGGATGATATTCTCACAAGATTGCAGAAACGATTTCCTCCTTTTCCTCGAAATATTTTACTGAAGCTTTACCAAGTTCGATTTGAAAGATTAAGAATGCTTATGCACAAAGGGATTCCTGCAGACATACATTGGATAATTGAAGCCAAGGTACGTGAAGATGAATATCTTCCTGTTTTGCATTTACCAGGTACAGGTAGAAGCACTTTTGCAAAGAAGCGACGAGCAAAGCGCATGAGTTCAAATTGCCACAAATGTGCACGATGGACGTGTAACGGTAAATGTCGTTCTATTGGGATTCCGTCCTCTAATCGAGATGATAAAATTGAATTCATTAAGGATGGACTGAGTAAGGAGAATTTGGGTAATATCCAACTTTCTCTTGAGACGCATCCTAGTGGAGACGTACAAAGAGAAATTCTTGATTTATGGCCGCAATTCCAAAGGGAATGGCAACATCTTGGGAATCTGATGTTAAAAGACCCTGTTTGCCAGCTTGTAAGAAAACTGGATGGGAAGCATATCCTCGACTCATAGAAGGCGTTTAAGCCGTTTCTGGACGTAAAACCAGAGGAAGATGTGAGCCACAATCACAACTACAATAAATAACTTCTCAGCTTTTGGTTTGATTTGCAATAACTTCATTTCGGTTTAATTTACGTGTTGTTCGATTTGTGTAATTATTCTCGTTTTTTTTATTTGTCTTTTACGGTTGATTTTTTCTTCTCCTTTTGATTTTCTTCCTGAAATCACGCAAAAATCTTTTGTTAGGTTAACATTTTCTTCTGACAGGTCAGATACACTTTCGGCGACATTATTACTCTTGTCTGATTCACTACTCAGTCCTCTATATATTACACCATGTACTCATTCTCTTTCAGGCACTCGAAAAAAAAAATGGAAAATACTTCGTCCTAGCGCATTAAAAAAATTTGTGTCTTTGGAGGTGCTTATCCAGGGAAAAATAACATATTCGCTGATGAAGCCATAAGAGTTGGAGTAATACTTGCCCAACAAAAGATCCAGTTGATTTATGGAGGAGGTAGTACGGGTTTAATGGGAGCAGTCGCTACAGCAGCACACGCCGGAGGAAGTCCAGTTCTAGGAGTCGTGCCAAAACTATTCACAGAATTTTGTGGACCTACCGTGGGGAAGGAAATACAAGTCTGGAGTGTCACTGAACGGATAACAATCATGTACCATTCTGCCGATGCATTCATTGCTTTACCAGGAGGTCTGGGTACATTGGAAGAAATAGCTTGCGTGGCTTCTTGGTCATCTTTGGTCACAAATAAGAAACCCATTGGTTTGCTTAATATTAATGGTTATTTTAGTAATTTGCTTTCATATTTAGATAATGCTGTGGATAATGGATTCATGTTTTCAGAGGCAAGAAGAACCATAATTTCTGCTACAACCATTGAAGATTTACTCAAAAAGCTCCAAGCTTATGAGTGTTTATCTGCTACGGTTGTTTCGCAAACGCTCGGAAAAAGAAAAAGAGATATGGACGAGCAAGGAGTGGATTGCACTTTGTCTTTGTGACATTATCTAACATTTTGCTTGTTGTGTCTCTGATAACTCGTATAATTATATAGTTTTTAGTTATGTTTTATTATTGTTTTGTGTCAAATACGAGTTATTATTGTTTAGTCTAATTGTGTTTATGATCTTTTATATTTTTATGTATTTTGGTGTTTTTCACAAGTTTCTTTGAGTGATTTCAGATTACTAGAATTAAGGGCAAATCCAGTTCAGTTCCAATTCCGACACCTTTTGCCATATCAGCTATATCTCGAGTTTCACTGAAGCAATAAGGCTGAAATTTGTAGCCGTGCAAAGCTAAGAGGCATATCTATCTTTTTCATGTTTTACACTTCTTGAAACGGAGTCGTTTTCCCTAGCGAAATCGACCATCAAGTTGGCTGATGTGCAATGACGTCTGTGCTGACCTGTTTTCGTATTTTGCCCATATCTACTTATCCACATCAGAAAATGAGCTGATTCCAACGGCTATGGATCCGTAACTGATAGGGTAACATTTTTCTAGAAGACCATGTGATCAGATAAGGCCTCCAAAATTGACAAAATCGACCATCAAGTTGGCTGATCAAAATTGTCATGTATGACGAAAATTGTTAGAAAAATGCACCCACCTATTATACCTACCTTTGAAATTTGTAAAGCTTGTCTCTTGTCATTTAGCCCTCCAAAATGTGTATAAATAGAGGGCCTTGGATGATTGTAGAGAATCATATTGTACATAGGTAGGATATTAGCCATTTCAATAAAATTCTCTAAGTTTTCTTCTTCTTTCTTTTCTCTAGTTTTCTTTCTTTTCTCTAGTTTTCTTTTTCTTTAGAGAGAGCAAGAGGTTGGATAATTAATATTCTTCCTCTTCTTCTTTCTTTCTTTTATTTTCTTCTTAGATTTTCTTTAATTTTATGTTTATGTTTATAATGCCTATGCTAGGCTAAACTTCTATTTGGTTAAGGGTGATTTCAAAGCCCTAGACATGTTTTGTGATTGATTTTCAGATTCTATCTATCATTAATTTTCTATCAAAGTTGCTTATGTTCTTCTACAAGAATTGTTCATGATGTTGTCTTGATTTATTTAGGTGTACAACTAGATAGATCTTGATAATTATCTATTGCTAGTTTAGGAGTCTTGATCCGTGTAATTGTCTTGATTTCCTATTCATAAGTGGCAATTTGTGATTAATGATTATGGTCAAGTTTTCAATAATTGCAAAGTGGAACATAACCTAAGTTGAACAATCCGAGCTTATGTGTTTGTTGCTTAGATCAACCTATCTTTCTCATCATAAAGCTGCCATTAAATTGAATTTAGAGAGCTTATTCTAGGTTGTTTAATGGTTAGAGATTAAATAGAGAGCTTGTTCTATTTAACGACAAACTAAGGAAAGATTGGGGTAACAGAGCTTGTTGTTATCTACGGTTGTTAACTTTGATAGTTGGTTGATATTGATAGATCTGAAATTGATTCTTAATGATGTCTAGTGGTGGAGAATGAAACCTTAACCATATTTTTCATATTTGATTCTTCTTACTTACTTGTTTTCTTACTTTTAGTTTGCTTATTTTTTATATTTATTTTTATTGGCTGGTTATACCGCCTAATTTGTATATTAACTTTGTTTTATTTTTATTGGCTGGTTATACCGCCTAATTTAGTATATATATTTTTATTGGCTGGTTATACCGCCTTGCATCTTATTCTTATTATTTACTTTAGTTTAAATCTGGCTTCAAAAAAAAAAAACCCCTTTTCTTTTATTGTTCTTGAATTTAAGTTTTAAACTATTAACTTATAAACTAAAACCCAATCCCTAAGGACTCGACCCTTGCTAACTACTATACTTACAATTTATCTTTTTAGTGCAAGGTTAAATAAGATACACTCTTTTGGGTGCATCAAATTTTTGGCGCCGCTGCCGGGGATTGTTTTCTTTAGTTTATTTGTTATTTGGTTTATTCTTATTTTCAGTTCTAATTAGTATTATTTTCTTGTACATACATGTTTTTCTTTTCAAATTTTGAAAAAAAAAAAAAAAGATGGAATTAAGCAATCTAACACTTGAAGAGTTGGTGGCATACATGAACATGGAGAATCAACAAGCCAATCTCACTTCCTCAGTTCAACAATTGGCCATGGGAGGATGTCAAGGCCATCAATGGTTCCAAGACCAACCGCATGATCATTACTCCAACACTTACCATGAGGGATGGTGGGATCATACTAATTATGGCTACTCGAAAAATTACCAAGAAGTAGATCCTTATGCCAATTACACTCATCCATCTAGCTTCAATCAATCATGGTCTCAAGAACCAGATCTTTTTCAACCACCACATATGACTCAAAACTCAGGTACTTCTTTAGAAGATCTTGTCTATTCTCTTGTTACTGATTCTTTGCAATTTCAACAGGAAACAAGGGCAAGCATCCAGAGTTTGGAAAAGCAAATGAGCCAATTGGCTAGTAGTATGGTGGGATGGGTAGCACAAAGATCTGAAGAACTCCCAGCCCAAACGATGGTTAACCCAAGGGAGAATGCTACTATTGTGACCTTGAAGAATGAGGAACAAGATGAGGATGAAACAAAATTAGAGATGGATTCTATTCTTGAGGATAATGAAGCCAAAGATCTAAATAAGGGTATTTCGGCACCTGAGGTAACGTTTAAGGTTTCACTCTTTACTAATGTTTCTTCTCCACCTTTTCCTAGTAGATTTGCAAAGTTCAAGGAGGAAGAACATGAACAACACATGCCGGAAACATTAAACAACTTGTTTGTGGAGGTCATTCAACAAGTATCAAAATATGCTCCATTCCTCGATGACATATGCACCACAAAGGATGATGGAATAATACTTGTAATGGAGAATGCATCCACTGTTGTGCAAAGAAAGCTACCTCTCAAACGCATAAATTTGGAAAATTTCATGTATGAGCCTGACAAGCGTAAAAAGCCAAGAAGGGGTGTTGGTTAGATTCAAAACACTAAAACAAGTGTTAATTGGGAAGGCAGCCCAATTAAAGATGAAATTGCCAACCTTCCATATTCAGATTTGCTTTCTCTTTCTTTTCCTTTTTCTTTTATTATTTTTATTGTTTTTATTTTTATTTCTTATGTTTCTTTGTTAATTGTGTTTACTGTTTTTAAGTTCATTTAGGCTGCATAAGTTTCTTTTGTTTAATTGTTCTTTTCTCTTACATATAATTCTTGCATTGGGGGATAATAGCATTACATTAATGACAATGTAAAAATTATGTGTGGGGGGAAGAATTTAGGATTTTATTTTGAGTGTTTTGTTTTTGTGTCTTTTGATGTTGTTTTTCTTTCTGATCCTTGTTTTGAAAATAACTAGATGTAAATATAATTTTTATTTTTTTTAACCCCGGTTAAATGGCGGATAACGGTACTCCGTGATTATTTAAATCGGTTCCATCAGCTACCCACAAAACTGATATTGTATATAAATTTCTCTTCCAATTTCTCTTTCAATTTTTTTTCATTTTTTTTTTCAGGATGGATGATATTCTCACAAGATTGCAGAAACGATTTCCTCCCTTTCCTCGAAATATTTTACTAAAGCTTTACCAAGTTCGATTTGAAAGATTAAGAATGCTTATGCACAAAGGGATTCCTGGAGACATACGTTGGATAATTGAAGCCAAGGTACGTGAAGATGAATATCTTCCTATTTTGCATTTACCAGGTACAGGTAGAAGCACTTTTGCAAAGAAGCGACGAGCAAAGCGCATGAGTTCAAATTGCCACAAATGTGCACGATGGACGTGTAACGGTAAATGTCGTTCTATTGGGATTCCGTCCTCTAATCGAGATGATAAAATTGAATTCATTAAGGATGGACTGAGTAAGGAGAATTTGGGTAATATCCAACTTTCTCTTGAGACGCATCCTAGTGGAGACGTACAAAGAGAAATTCTTGATTTATGGCCGCAATTCCAAAGGGAATGGCAACATCTTGGGAATCTGATGTTAAAAGACCCTGTTTGCCAGCTTGTAAGAAAACTGGATGGGAAGCATATCCTCGACTCATAGAAGGCGTTTAAGCCGTTTCTGGACGTAAAACCAGAGGAAGATGTGAGCCACAATCACAACTACAATAAATGACTTCTCAGCTTTTGGTTTGATTTGCAATAACTTCATTTTGGTTTAATTTACGTGTTGTTCGATTTGTGTAATTATTCTCTTTTTTTATTTGACTTTTACGGTTGATTTTTCTTCTCTTTTTGATTTTCTTCCTGAAATCACGCAAAAATCTTTTGTTAGGTTAACATTTTCTTCTGACAGGTCAGATACACTTTCGGCGACATTATTACTCTTGTCTGATTCACTACTCAGTCCTCTATATATTACACCATGTACTCATTCTCTTTCAGGCACTCGAAAAAGAAAAAAAAATGGAAAGTACTTCGTCCCAGCGCATTAAAAAAATTTGTGTCTTTGGAGGTGCTTATCCAGGGAAAAATAAAATATTCGCTGATGAAGCCATAAGAGTTGGAGTAATACTTGCCCAACAAAAGATCCAGTTGATTTATGGAGGCGGTAGTACGGGTTTAATGGGAGCAGTCGCTACAGCAGCACACGCCGGAGGAAGTCCAGTTCTAGGAGTCGTGCCAAAACTATTCACAGATTTTTGTGGACCTACCGTGGGTAAGGAAATACAAGTCTGGAGTATCCCTGAACGGATGACAATCATGTACCATTGTGCCGATGCATTCATTGCTTTACCAGGAGGTCTGGGTACATTGGAAGAAATAGCTTGCGTGGCTTCTTGGTCATCTTTGGTCACAAATAAGAAACCCATTGGTTTGCTTAATATTAATGGTTATTTTAGTAATTTGCTTTCATATTTAGATAATGCTGTGGATAATGGATTCATGTTTTCAGAGGCAAGGAGAACCATAATTTCTGCTACAACCATTGAAGATTTACTCAAAAAGCTCCAAGCTTATGAGTATTTATCTGCTACGGTTGTTTCGCAAACGCTCGGAAAAAGAAAAAGAGATATGGACGAGCAAGGAGTGGATTGCACTTTGTCTTTGTGACATTATCTAACATTTTGTTTGTTGTGTCTCAGTTATAATAAGTGGTTAGCAACCTCTACAGGTAATATCTCCTAAATTTTACCTTCAAAAAAAAAAAAAAAAAAGAAAGAAATTTGTGTTTTAAGCCATTTAAAAGTATTCATTCTGAACAAGGTCTGAGTAAGGGAGACTTGAGACATACCTTGTCAGTTTGATTTTAATCTTTTTATGTTTACTTGTTAATTTTTGTTTAGTATTTTAGGATTATTTAGGTTGCATGGTTTTGTTTTGTTTTGAGTCTTAGTTGTTCCTATTCTTATGTTATTAGTTCTTTTCTCTTACACATGATTCTTTCATTTGAGTTAATAGACTTACATTGAGGACAATGTAAGAATTAAGTGTGGGGGGAATGATTTAGGATTTCTTTTATTTTTGTCTACTATTTTTTTTATTTTTTATGAGTCTTTATTATTATTATTTTTTTTGTGAGTTTTAGTTCCTTTTTAATACAATGATGAGATATGAATTGCATAAGTCTAAAACAGATTTATTAGTGAGAAGATTTTCATGAGAATTGAGCTTGATGTCAACCTTTTTATGAGCCAATGTTAATATGATATGTTGATTGAGAAAGAAGCATGTTTAGACTTAATCTGACTTGTATAATCATCCTTGTGAGTTTTTGAGCCTATAATGATTGATGCATTATACAAATCAATCTAATTTCTTTCTTGAGTGCTCTTATGATTACATGATTCTCTAGAACTTGCTTTAAACCGTTTGAGACTATATTGATACATGTGACAACATGAATATGATAGAGGCATTAGGATTATAACCAGGGCCAAACAGCCATCCGTTATTAATGTTCCAAGAGAACACACCCTTAGTGAACCAATTTGAGCCTACATTGAATAAGCTATCTCTTTGGTAACCATAACTTGTCCCTAACCAAAATATACTTATATCTTTACCTTTGTTCCAAAGATGAATTAGCATGTTTTGAGACAAGTTGCAAAGACAAGGAAGATTTATTGAAAATTTGGGTTAGAAACAAGAAATAAGTGTGGGGGGAAAAGAAAGAAAAAAGTCAAGAGAAAAAGAAAAGGATCATTGTCAAATACATTCCCATATTAAAAAAAAAAAAATCTTCTCTTGAACTTCTAGTTAAAGTAAAGAAAAAGATGTTACAAAGTTGGTTAGAATGATGCAAAGGCTCAACATGAATATTTAGCCTATGTTATTATGTGCTTTATAAGAGTTTTGAGAAGTTTTATTTGTATGATCTTTTTATGTCTCTAAACTTTATGAACTCTTTGGAACCTTTGTGATATCTTTATCCTTTTGTTCTTCAACCACATTACAAACCCCTTGGCCCCATTACAACCTTGATTAAAGACCTCTTGATTCATGAAGTTGTATGATCTAAATAGTGGAGAATAGGTGGACAAGCAAGAATATGGTAGAACTGTTTTCATGAGATTGATTGAGTGTAAACACTTCACCACTACTTTAAAGAGTGAAAATCATGAGGGTATCCCATGTGAGTAGTTGAGATTAAGTTTGAATATGCACTATTTTGATTGAAATATGTTATGTTAATATTGGCTTAACTGAAACAATTTACATTCAAGCATGATTTTTTGTGAAATTCTTTAAGCTATTGATTAGTTTATAAGACTTGTTCAAAGATTGTCTCTAATTTGTATTGAAAGGATTAGGAGTAAATATTTTTAGTATATGTAGTTTATTTATATTTTAGTTTTTCAATGTTTGTGGGTATCGTTCTAGTAAACCCTCACGAGACTAAACTCGTCCACTAGGGACACCTAGGGGTTTAAAGGCTTGTGTCACATGCTAAGTGCCACCGTGATTTCCTACGAAAATGGATTAGATTAGATTTTCTTATTTTATTTTTATTGAGTCGTTGCTAGGGACTAGCAACAATCTAAGTGTGGGGGTGTGATAACTCGTATAATTATATAGTTTTTAGTTATGTTTTATTATTGTTTTGTGTCAAATACGAGTTATTATTGTTTAGTCTAATTGTGTTTATGATCTTTTATATTTTTATGTATTTTGGTGTTTTTCACAAGTTTCTTTGAGTGATTTCAGATTACTAGAATTAAGGGCAAATCCAGTTCAGTTCCAGTTCCGATACCTTTTGCCATATCAGCTATATCTCGAGTTTCACTGAAGCAATAAGGCTGAAATTTGTAGCCGTGCAAAGCTAAGAGGCATATATATCTTTTTCATGTTTTACACTTCTTGAAACGGAGTCGTTTTCCCTAGCGAAATCGACCATCAAGTTGGCTGATGTGCAATGACGTCTGTGCTGACCTGTTTTCGTATTTTGCCCATATCTACTTATCCACATCAGCAAATGAGCTGATTCCAACGGCTATGGATCCGTAACTGATAGGGTAACATTTTTCTAGAAGATCATGTGATCAGATAAGGCCTCCAAAATTGACAAAATCGACCATCAAGTTGGCTGATCAAAATTGTCATGTATGACGAAAATTGTTAGAAAAATGCACCCACCTATTATACCTACCTTTGAAATTTGTAAAGCTTGTCTCTTGTCATTTAGCCCTCCAAAATGTGTATAAATAAAGGGCCTTGGATGATTGTAGAGAATCATATTGTACATAGGTAGGATATTAGCCATTTTAATAAAATTCTCTAAGTTTTCTTCTTCTTTCTTTTCTCTAGTTTTCTTTTTCTTTAGAGAGAGCAAGAGGTTGGATAATTAATATTCTTCCTCTTCTTCTTTCTTTCTTTTATTTTCTTCTTAGATTTTCTTTAATTTTATGTTTATGTTTATAATGCCTATGCTAGGCTAAACTTCTATTTGGTTAAGGGTGATTTCAAAGCCCTAGACATGTTTTGTGATTGATTTTCAGATTCTATCTATCATTAATTTTCTATCAAAGTTGCTTATGTTCTTCTACAAGAATTGTTCATGATGTTGTCTTGATTTATTTAGGTGTACAACTAGATAGATCTTGATAATTATCTATTGCTAGTTTAGGAGTCTTGATCCGTGTAATTGTCTTGATTTCCTATTCATAAGTGGCAATTTGTGATTAATGATTATGGTCAAGTTTTCAATAATTGCAAAGTGGAACATAACCTAAGTTGAACAATCCGAGCTTATGTGTTTGTTGCTTAGATCAACCTATCTTTCTCATCATAAAGCTGCCATTAAATTGAATTTAGAGAGCTTATTCTAGGTTGTTTAATGGTTAGAGATTAAATAGAGAGCTTGTTCTATTTAACGACAAACTAAGGAAAGATTGGGGTAACAGAGCTTGTTGTTATCTACGGTTGTTAACTTTGATAGTTGGTTGATATTGATAGATCTGAAATTGATTCTTAATGATGTCTAGTGGTGGAGAATGAAACCTTAACCATATTTTTCATATTTGATTCTTCTTACTTACTTGTTTTCTTACTTTTAGTTTGCTTATTTTTTATATTTATTTTTATTGGCTGGTTATACCGCCTAATTTGTATATTAACTTTGTTTTATTTTTATTGGCTGGTTATACCGCCTAATTTAGTATATATATTTTTATTGGCTGGTTATACCGCCTTGCATCTTATTCTTATTATTTACTTTAGTTTAAATCTGGCTTCAAAAAAAAAAACCCCTTTTCTTTTATTGTTCTTGAATTTAAGTTTTAAACTATTAACTTATAAACTAAAACCCAATCCCTGAGGACTCGACCCTTGCTAACTACTATACTTACAATTTATCTTTTTAGTGCAAGGTTAAATAAGATACACTCTTTTGGGTGCATCAGTCTCAGTTATAATAAGTGGTTAGCAACCTCTGCAGGTAATACCTCCTAAATTCTACCTTTAAAATTTGACATTGGGGACAATGTCATATTTTAGTAGGGGGTAAGGGACATATTTTGCTAATTAAAAAAAAAAAAAATTGTTGTGTTTTAAGCCATTTAGAAGTATTCATTCTGAACAAGGTCTGAGTAAGGGAGACTTGAGACATATCTTGTCAGTTTGATTTCTTCTTTTCAAAAAAAAAAAATAGTTTGTTGTGTTTTAAGCAATTTAGAAGTATTCATTCTGAACAAGGTCTGAGTAAGGGAGACTTGAGACACACCTTGTCAGTTTGATTTTAATCTTTTTATGTTTACTTGTTAATTTTTGTTTAGTATTTTAAGATTATTCAGGTTGCATGAGTTTGTTTTGTTTTGAGTCTTAGCTTTTCCTATTCTTATGTTATTAGTTCTTTTCTCTTACACATGATTCTTTCATTTGAGTTAATAGACTTACATTGAGGACAATGTAAGAATTAAGTGTGGGGGGAATGATTTAGGATTTCGTTTATTTTTGTCTACTATTTTTTTTATGAGTCTTTATTATTATTATTATTATTTTTTAGTGTGTTTTAGTTCCTTTTTAATACAATGATGAGATATGAATTGCATAAGTCTAAAACAGATTTATTAGTGAGAAGATTTTCATGAGAATTGAGCTTGATGTCAACCTTTTTATGAGCCAATGTTAATATGATATGTTGATTGAGAAAGAAGCATGTTTAGACTTAATCTGACTTGTATAATCATCCTTGTGAGTTTTTGAGCCTATAATGATTGATGCATTATACAAATCAATCTAATTTCTTTCTTGAGTGCTCTTATGATTACATGATTCTCTAGAACTTGCTTTAAACCGTTTGAGACTATATTGATACATGTGACAACATGAATATGATAGAGGCATTAGGATTATAACCAGAGCCAAACAGCCATCCATTATTAATGTTCTAAGAGAACATCCCCACTAGTGAGCCAATTTGAGACTACATTAAATATGATGTTTTATTGGTAACCACAACTTACACCTAGCCTAAATATACTTATATCCTTACCCTTGTTCTAAAGATGGATTATATATTTTTTGAGACATATTGCAAAAAAAAACAAGGGATATTTTTAGTTAAAAATTTGGGTTAGAAACAAGAAATAAGTGTGGGGGGGAAAAGAAAAGAAAAGTTAAGAGAAAAAGAAATGGAATACTGGCAAATACATTCCTATGTAAAAAAAAAAAATATATATGAATCATCTCTTGAATTTGTGGAAAAAGAAAAAGATGTTACAAAGTTGTTTAGAATGAAGAAAAGGCCCAACATGAATATCCAGCCTAGGTGACTATGTACTTGTAAAGAGTTTTGAGAAGTTTCTTTGTATAATTTTTTTATGTCTCTAAACTTTATGAACTCTTTGGAACCTTTGTGATATCTTTATCCTTTTGTTCTTCAACCACATTACAAACCCCTTGGCCCCATTACAACCTTGATTAAAGACCTCTTGATTTATGAAGTTGCATGATCTTTTAGTGGAGAATAGGTGGACAAGCTAGCATATGGTAGAAGTGTTTTCATGAGATTGATTGAGTGTAAACACTTTACCACTACTTTAAAGAGTGAAAATCAAGAGAGTATCCCATGTGAGAAGTTGAGATTAAGTTTGAATATGCACTATTTTGATTGAAATATGTTATGTTAATATTGGCTTAACTCAAACTATTTACATTCAAGCAAGATTTTTTGCGAATTTCCTTAAGCTATTGATTAGTTTTTAAGACTTGTCCAATGATTATCTCAAATTTATATTGGAAGGATTAGTTATAATTATTATTTTTAGTTTTTCTTATGTTTTCAATGTTTGTGGGTATCGTCCTAGTAAACCCTCACGAGACTAAACTCGTCCACTAGGGACACCTAGGGGTTTAAAGGCTTGTGACACATGCTAAGTGCCACCGTGATTTCCTACGAAAATGGATTAGATTAGATTTTCTTATTTTATTTTTATTGAGTCGTTGCTAGGGACTAGCAACAATCTAAGTGTGGGGGTGTGATAACTCGTATAATTATATAGTTTTTAGTTATGTTTTATTATTGTTTTGTGTCAAATACGAGTTATTATTGTTTAGTCTAATTGTGTTTATGATCTTTTATATTTTTATGTAATTTGGTGTTTTTCACAAGTTTCTTTGAGTGATTTCAGATTACTAGAATTAAGGGCAAATCCAGTTCAGTTCCAGTTCCGACACCTTTTGCCATATCAGTTATATCTGGAGTTTCACTGAAGCAATAAGGCTGAAATTTGTAGCCGTGCAAAGCTAAGAGGCATATCTATCTTTTTCATGTTTTACACTTCTTGAAACGGAGTCGTTTTCCCTAGCGAAATCGACCATCAAGTTAGCTGATGTGCAATGACGTCTGTGCTGACCTGTTTTCGTATTTTGCCCATATCTGCTTATCCACATCAGCAAATGAGCTAATTACAACGGCTATGGATCCGTAACTGATAGGGGAACCTTTTTCTAGAAGACCATGTGATCCGATCAGGCCTCCAACATTGACGAAATCGACCATCAAGTTGGCTGATCAAAATTGTCATACAATATGACGAAAATTGTTAGAAAAATTCACCCACCTATTATACCTACCTTTGAAATTTGTAAAGCTTGTCTCTTGTCATTTAGCCCTCCAAAATGTGTATAAATAGAGGGCTTTGGATGATTGTAGAGGATCATATTGTACATAGGTAGGATATTAGCCATTTTAATAAAATTCTCTAAGTTTTCTTCTTCTTTCTTTTCTCTAGTTTTCTTTCTTTTCTCTAGTTTTCTTTTTCTTTAGAGAGAGCAAGAGGTTGGATAATTAATATTCTTCCTCTTCTTCTTTCTTTCTTTTATTTTCTTCTTAGATTTTCTTTAATTTTATGTTTATGTTTACAATGCCTATGCTAGGCTAAACTTCTATTTGGTTAAGGGTGATTTCAAAGCTCTAGACATGTTTTATAATTGATTTTCAGATTCTATCTATCATTAATTTTCTATCAAAGTTGCTTATGTTCTTCTACAAGAATTGTTCATGATGTTGTCTTGATTTGTTTAGGTGTACAACTAGATAGATCTTGATAATTATCTATTGCTAGTTTAGGAGTCTTGATCCGTGTAATTGTCTTGATTTCCTATTCATAAGTGGCAATTTGTGATTAATGATTATGGTCAAGTTTTCAATAATTGCAAAGTGGAACATAACCTAAGTTGAACAATCCGAGCTTATGTGTTTGTTGCTTAGATCAACCTATCTTTCTCATCATAAAGCTGCCATTAAATTGAATCTAGAGAGCTTATTCTAGGTTGTTTGATGGTTAGAGATTAAATAGAGAGCTTGTTCTATTTAACGACAAACTAAGGAAAGATTGGGATAACAGAGCTTGTTGTTATCTACGGTTGTTAACTTTGATAGTTGGTTGATATTGATAGATCTGAAATTGATTCTTAATGATGTCTAGTGGTGGAGAATGAAACCTTAACCATATTTTTCATATTTGATTCTTCTTACTTACTTGTTTTCTTACTTTTCTAGTTTGCTTATTTTTAAAAGTATATTTATTTTTATTGGCTGGTTATACCGCCTAATTTGTATATTAACTTTGTTTTATTTTTATTGGCTGGTTATACCGCCTAATTTAGTATATATATTTTTATTGGCTGGTTATACCGCCTAATTTAGTATATATATTTTTATTGGCTGGTTATACCGCCTTGCATCTTATTCTTATTATTTACTTTAGTTTAAATCTGGCTTCAAAAACCTCTTTTCTTTTATTGTTTTCTTTGAATGTAAGTTATAAACTAATAACTCATAAATTAAAACCCAATCCCTGAGGACTCGACCCTTGCTAACTACTATACTTACAATTGATCTTTTTAGTGCAAGGTTAAATAAGATACACTCTTTTGGGTGGATCAAAGCTTTCTTTGCACAACAGTGGATGCATTCTCCATTACAAGTATTATTCCATCATCCTTTGTGGTGCATATGTCATCGAGGAATGGAGCATATTTTGATACTTGTTGAATGACCTCCACAAACAAGTTGTTTAAGGTTTCCGGCATGTGTTGTTGATGCACCCAAAAGAGTGTACCTTATTTAACCTTGCACTAAAAAGATAAATTGTAAGTATAGTAGTTAGCAAGGGTCGAGTCCTCAGGGATTGGGTTTTAGTTTATAAGTTAATAGTTTA
The DNA here is from genome assembly GCA_030761205.1 of Fremontodendron californicum. Lineage (NCBI taxonomy): Eukaryota > Viridiplantae > Streptophyta > Magnoliopsida > Malvales > Malvaceae > Fremontodendron > Fremontodendron californicum. The sequence goes on along the minus strand of JAULJL010000010.1, from coordinate 16,149,331 downwards.
AAACTTAAATTCAAGAACAATAAAAGAAAAGGGGTTTTTGAAGCCAGATTTAAACTAAAGTAAATAATAAGAATAAGATGCAAGGCGGTATAACCAGCCAATAAAAATATATACTAAATTAGGCGGTATAACCAGCCAATAAAAATATATATACTAAATTAGGCGGTATAACCAGCCAATAAAAATAAAACAAAGTTAATATACAAATTAGGCGGTATAACCAGCCAATAAAAATAAATATACTTTTAAAAATAAGCAAACTAGAAAAGTAAGAAAACAAGTAAGTAAGAAGAATCAAATATGAAAAATATGGTTAAGGTTTCATTCTCCACCACTAGACATCATTAAGAATCAATTTCAGATCTATCAATATCAACCAACTATCAAAGTTAACAACCGTAGATAACAACAAGCTCTGTTATCCCAATCTTTCCTTAGTTTGTCGTTAAATAGAACAAGCTCTCTATTTAATCTCTAACCATTAAACAACCTAGAATAAGCTCTCTAAATTCAATTTAATGGCAGCTTTATGATGAGAAAGATAGGTTGATCTAAGCAACAAACACATAAGCTCGGATTGTTCAACTTAGGTTATGTTCCACTTTGCAATTATTGAAAACTTGACCATAATCATTAATCACAAATTGCCACTTATGAATAGGAAATCAAGACAATTACACGGATCAAGACTCCTAGACTAGCAATAGATAATTATCAAGATCTATCTAGTTGTACACCTAAATAAATCAAGACAACATCATGAACAATTCTTGTAGAAGAACATAAGAAACTTTGATAGAAAATTAATGATAGATAGAATCTGAAAATCAATCACAAAACATGTCTAGGGCTTTGAAATCACCCTTAACCAAATAGAAGTTTAGCCTAGCATAGGCATTATAAACATAAAATTAAATAGAATCTAAGAAGAAAATAAAAGAAAGAAAGAAGAAGAAGAAGAAGAATATTAATTATCCAACCTCTTGCTCTTTCTAAAGAAAAAGAAAACTAGAGAAAAGAAAGAAGAAGAAAACTTAGAGAATTTTGTTAAAATGGCTAATATCCTACCAATCTCCAATATGATCCCTTACAATCACCCAAGGCCCTCTATTTATACACATTTTGGAGGGCTAAATGACAAGAGACAAGCTTTACAAATTTCAAAGGTAGGTATAATAGGTGGGTGCATTTTCTAACAATTTTCGTCATACATGACGATTTTGATCAGCCAACTTGATGGTCGATTTTGTCAATTTTGCAGGCCTTATCTGATCACATGGTCTTCTAGAAAAATGTTACCCTATCAGTTACGGATCCATAGCCGTTGGAATCAGCTCATTTGCTGATGTGGATAAGCAGATATGGGCAAAATACGAAAACAGGTCAGCACAGACGTCATTGCACATCAGCCAACTTGATGGTCAATTTCGCTAGGGAAAACGACTCCGTTTCAAGAAGGGTAAAACATGAAAAAGATATATATGCCTCTTAGCTTTGCACAGCTACAAATTTCAGCCTTATTGCTTCAGTGAAACGCGAGATATAGCTGATACGGCAAAATGTGTCGGAACTGGAACTGAACTGGATTTGCCCTTAATTCTAGTAATCTGAAATCACTCAAAGAAACTTGTGAAAAACACCAAAATACATAAAGATCATAAACACAATTAGACTAAACAATAATAACTCGTATTTGACACAAAACAATAATAAAACATAACTAAAAACTATATAATTATACGAGTTATCACACCCCCACACTTAGATTGTTGCTAGTCCCTAGCAACGACTCAATAAAAATAAAATAAGAAAATCTAATCTAATCCACTTTCGTAGGAAATCACGGTGGCACTTAGCATGTGACACAAGCCTTTAAACCCCTAGGTGTCCCTAGTGGACGAGTTTAGTCTCGTGAGGGTTTACTAGAACGATTCCCACAAACATTGAAAAACTAAAATATAAATAAACTACATATACTAAAAATATTTACTCCTAATCCTTTCAATACAAATTAGAGACAATCTTTGAACAAGTCTTATAAACTAATCAATAACTTAAAGAATTTCACAAAAAATCATGCTTGAATGTAAATTGTTTGAGTTAAGCCAATATTAACATAACATATTTCAATCAAAATAGTGCATATTCAAACTTAATCTCAACTACTCACATGGGATACCCTCATGATTTTCACTCTTTAAAGTAGTGGTGAAGTGTTTACACTCAATCAATCTCATGAAAACAGTTCTACCATATTCTTGCTTGTCCACCTATTCTCCACTATTTAGATCATACAACTTCATGAATCAAGAGGTCTTTAATCAAGGTTGTAATGGGGCCAAGGGGTTTGTAATGTGGTTGAAGAACAAAAGGATAAAGATATCACAAAGGTTCCAAAGAGTTCATAAAGTTTCGAGACATAAAAAGATCATACAAATAAAACTTCTCAAAACTCTTATAAAGCACATAATAACATAGGCTAAATATTCATGTTGAGCCTTTGCATCATTCTAACCAACTTTGTAACATCTTTTTCTTTACTTTAACTAGAAGTTCAAGAGAAGATTTTTTTTTTATTTTTTTTTTTTGTTTTTTTTTTATTTTTTTTTATATGAGAATGTATTTGACAATGATCCCTTTCTTTTTCTCTTGACTTTTTTTCTTTCTTTTCCCCCCACACTTATTTCTTGTTTCTAACCCAAATTTTCAATAAATCTTCTTTGTCTTTGCAACTTGTCTCAAAACATGCTAATTCATCTTTTGGAACAAAGGTAAAGATATAAGTATATTTAGGTTAGGGACAAGTTATGGTTACCAAAGATATAGCTTATTCAATGTAGGCTCAAATTGGTTCACTAAGGGTGTGTTCTCTTGGAACATTAATAATGGATGGCTGTTTGGCTCTGGTTATAATCCTAATGCCTCTATCATATTCATGTTGTCACATGTATCAATATAGTCTCAAACGGTTTAAAGCAAGTTCTAGAGAATCATGTAATCATAAGAGCACTCAAGAAAGAAATTAGATTGATTTGTATAATGCATCAATCATTATAGGCTCAAAAACTCACAAGGATGATTATACAAGTCAGATTAAGTCTAAACATGCTTCTTTCTCAATCAACATATCATATTAACATTGGCTCATAAAAGATTGACATCAAGCTCAATTCTCATGAAAATCTTCTCACTAATAAATCTGTTTTAGACTTATGCAATTCATATCTCATCATAGTATTGAAAGTAACTAAAACACAGTAAAAACATACTAAGTCTAAACATGCTTTTTTTTTTTTTTTTTTAAATCAAACTGACAAGGTATGTCTCAAGTCTCCCTTACTCAGACCTTGTTCAGAATGAATACTTCTAAATGTCTTAAAACACAACAAATTTTTTTTTTTTTTTATATTAGAAAAATATGTCCCTTACCCCCTACTAAAATATGACATTGTCCCCAATGTCAAATTTTAAAGGTAGAATTAGGAGATATTACCTGCAGAGGTTGCTAACCACTTATTATAACTGAGACACAACAAGCAAAATGTTAGATAATGTCACAAAGACAAAGTGCAATCCACTCCTTGCTCGTCCATATCTCTTTTTCTTTTTCCGAGCGTTTGCGAAACAACCGTAGCAGATAAACACTCATAAGCTTGGAGCTTTTTGAGTAAATCTTCAATGGTTGTAGCAGAAATTATGGTTCTCCTTGCCTATGAAAACATGAATCCATTATCCACAGCATTATCTAAATATGAAAGCAAATTACTAAAATAACCATTAATATTAAGCAAACCAATGGGTTTCTTATTTGTGACCAAAGATGACCAAGAAGCCACGCAAGCTATTTCTTCCAATGTACCCAGACCTCCTGGTAGAGCAATGAATGCATCGGCAGAATGGTACATGATTGTCATCTGTTCAGGGATACTCCAGACTTGTATTTCCTTACCCACGGTAGGTCCACAAAAACTTGTGAATAGTTTTGGCACGATTCCTAGAACTGGACTTCCTCCGGCGTGTGCTGCTGTAGCGACTGCTCCCATTAAACCCGTACTACCGCCTCCATAAATCAAGTGGATCTTTTGTTGGGCAAGTATTACTCCAACTCTTATGGCTTCATCAGCGAATATGTTATTTTTCCCTGGATAAGCACCTCCAAAGACACAAATTTTTTTAATGCGCTGGGATGAAGTACTTTCCATTTTTTTTTTTCGAGTGCCTGAAAGAGAATGAGTACATGGTGTAATATATAGAGGACTGAGTAGTGAATCAGACAAGAGTAATAATGTCGCCGAAAGTGTATCTGACCTGTCAGAAGAAAATGTTAACCTAACAAAAGATTTTTGCGTGATTTCAGGAAGAAAATCAAAAAGAGAAGAAAAAATCAACCGTAAAAGACAAATAAAAAAAACGAGAATAATTACACAAATCGAACAACACGTAAATTAAAACAAAATAAAGTTATTGCAAATCAAACCAAAAGCTGAGAAGTCATTTATTGTAGTTGTGATTGTGGCTCACATCTTCCTCTGGTTTTACGTCCAGAAACGGCTTAAACGCCTTCTATGAGTCGAGGATATGCTTCCCATCCAGTTTTCTTACAAGCTGGCAAACAGGGTCTTTTAACATCAGATTCCCAAGATGTTGCCATTCCCTTTGGAATTGCGGCCATAAATCAAGAATTTCTCTTTGTACGTCTCCACTAGGATGCGTCTGATAACTCGTATAATTATATAGTTTTTAGTTATGTTTTATTATTGTTTTGTGTCAAATACGAGTTATTATTGTTTAGTCTAATTGTGTTTATGATCTTTATGTATTTTGGTGTTTTTCACAAGTTTCTTTGAGTGATTTCAGATTACTAGAATTAAGGGTAAATCCAGTTCAGTTCCAGTTCCGACACCTTTTGCCATATCAGCTATATCTCGAGTTTCACTGAAGCAATAAGGCTGCAATTTGTAGCCGTGCAAAGCTAAGAGGCATATTTATCTTTTTCATGTTTTACACTTCTTGAAACGGAGTCGTTTTCCCTAGCGAAATCGACCATGAAGTTGGCTGATGTGCAATGACGTCTGTGCTGACCTGTTTTCGTATTTTGCGCATATCTTCTTATCCACATCAGCAAATGAGCTGATTCTAATGGCTATGGATCAGTAACTGATAGGGTAACATTTTTCTATAAGACCATGTGATCAGATAAGGCCTGCAAAATTGACAAAATCGACCATCAAGTTGGCTGATCAAAATCGTCATGTATGACAAAAATTGTTAGAAAATGCACCCACCTATTATACCTACCTTTGAAATTTGTAAAGCTTGTCTCTTGTCATTTATCCCTCCAAAATGTGTATAAATAGAGGGCCTTGGATGATTGTAAGGGATCATATTGTACATAGGTAGGATATTAGCCATTTTAATAAAATTCTCTAAGTTTTCTTCTTCTTTCTTTTCTCTAGTTTTCTTTCTTTTCTCTAGTTTTCTTTTTCTTTAGAGAGAGCAAGAGGTTGGATAATTAATATTCTTCCTCTTCTTCTTTCTTTCTTTTATTTTCTTCTTAGATTTTCTTTAATTTTATGTTTATGTTTACAATGCCTATGCTAGGCTAAATTTCTATTTGGTTAAGGGTGATTTCAAAGCCCTAGACATGTTTTGTGATTGATTTTCAGATTCTATCTATCATTAATTTTCTATCAAAGTTGCTTATGTTCTTCTACAAGAATTGTTCATGATGTTGTCTTGATTTATTTAGGTGTACAACTAGATAGATCTTGATAATTATCTATTGCTAGTTTAGGAGTCTTGATCCGTGTAATTGTCTTGATTTCCTATTCATAAGTGGCAATTTGTGATTAATGATTATGGTCAAGTTTTCAATAATTGCAAAGTGGAACATAACCTAAGTTGAACAATCCGAGCTTATGTGTTTGTTGCTTAGATCAACCTATCTTTCTCATCATAAAGCTGCCATTAAATTGAATTTAGAGAGCTTATTCTAGGTTGTTTAATGGTTAGAGATTAAATAGAGAGCTTGTTCTATTTAACGACAAACTAAGGAAAGATTGGGGTAACAGAGCTTGTTGTTATCTACGGTTGTTAACTTTGATAGTTGGTTGATATTGATAGATCTGAAATTGATTCTTAATGATGTCTAGTGGTGGAGAATGAAACCTTAACCATATTTTTCATATTTGATTCTTCTTACTTACTTGTTTTCTTACTTTTAGTTTGCTTATTTTTTATATTTATTTTTATTGGGTGGTTATACCGCCTAATTTGTATATTAACTTTGTTTTATTTTTACTGGCTGGTTATACCGCCTAATTTAGTATATATATATTTTTATTGGCTGGTTATACCGCCTAATTTAGTATATATATTTTTATTGGCTGGTTATACCGCCTTGCATCTTATTCTTATTATTTACTTTAGTTTAAATCTGGCTTCAAAAACCCCTTTTCTTTTATTGTTCTTGAATTTAAGTTTTAAACTAATAACTTATAAACTAAAACCCAATCCCTGAGGACTCGACCCTTGCTAACTACTATACTTACAATTTATCTTTTTAGTGCAAGGTTAAATAAGATACACTCTTTTGGGTGCATCAAATTTTTGGCGCCGTTGCCGGGGATTGTTTTCTTTAGTTTATTTGTTACTTGGTTTATTCTTATTTTCAGTTCTAATGAGTTTTGTTTTCTTGTACATACGGGTTTTTCTTATCAAATTTTAAAACAAAAATAAAAAAAATAAAAAAATAAAAAACGATGGAATTGAGCAATCTAACACTTGAAGAGTTGGTGGCATACATGAACATGGAGAATCAACAAGCCAATCTCACCTTCCCAGTTCAACAATTTGCCATGGGAGGATGTCAAGGCCATCAAGTGTTCCAAGACCAACTGCATGATCATTACTCAAACACTTACCATGAGGGATGGTGGGATCATACTAATTATGGCTACTCAAAAAATTTCCAAGAAGTAGATCCTTGATAACTCGTATAATTATATAGTTTTTAGTTATGTTTTATTATTGTTTTGTGTCAAATACGAGTTATTATTGTTTAGTCTAATTGTGTTTATGATCTTTTATATTTTTATGTATTTTGGTGTTTTTCACAAGTTTCTTTGAGTGATTTCAGATTACTAGAATTAAGGGCAAATCCAGTTCAGTTCCAGTTCCGACACCTTTTTCCATATCAGCTATATCTCGAGTTTCACTGAAGCAATAAGGCTGAAATTTGTGGCCATGCAAAGCTAAGAGGCATATCTATCTTTTTCATGTTTTACACTTCTTGAAACGGAGTCGTTTTCCCTAGCGAAATCGACCATCAAGTTGGCTGATGTGCAATGACGTCTGTGCTGACATGTTTTCGTATTATGCCCATATCTTCTTATCCACATCAGCAAATGAGCTGATTCCAACGGCTATGGATTCGTAACTGATAGGGTAACATTTGTCTAGAAGACCATGTGATCAGATAAGGCCTCCAAAATTGACAAAATCGACCATCAAGTTGGCTGATCAAAATCGTCATACATGACGAAAATTGTTAGAAAATGCACCCACCTATTATACCTACCTTTGAAATTTGTAAAGCTTGTCTCTTGTCATTTAGCCCTCCAAAATGTGTATAAATAGAGGGCCTTGGATGATTGTAAGGGATCATATTGTACATAGGTAGGATATTAGCCATTGTAATAAAATTCTCTAAGTTTTCTTCTTCTTTCTTTTCTCTAGTTTTCTTTTTCTTTAGAAAGAGCAAGAGGTTGGATAATTAATATTCTTCTTCTTCTTTCTTTCTTTTATTTTCTTCTTAGATTCTATTTAATTTTATGTTTATAATGCCTATGCTAGGCTAAACTTCTATTTGGTTAAGGGTGATTTCAAAGCCCTAGACATGTTTTATTGATAGATCTGAAATTGATTCTTAATGATGTCTAGTGGTGGAGAATGAAACCTTAACCATATTTTTCATATTTGATTCTTCTTACTTACTTGTTTTCTTACTTTTCTAGTTTGCTTATTTTTAAAAGTATATTTATTTTTATTGGCTGGTTACACCGCCTAATTTGTATATTAACTTTGTTTTATTTTTATTGGCTGGTTATACCGCCTAATTTAGTATATATATTTTTATTGGCTGGTTATACCGCCTAATTTAGTATATATATTTTTATTGGCTGGTTATACCGCCTTGCATATTATTCTTCTTATTTACTTTAGTTTAAATCTGATTTCAAAAACCCCTTTTCTTTTATTGTTCTTGAATTTAAGTTTTAAACTATCAACTTATAAACTAAAACCCAATCCCTGAGGACTCGACCCTTGCTAACTACTATACTTACAATTGATCTTTTTAGTGCAAGGTTAAATAAGATACACTCTTTTGGGTGCATCAAATTTTTGGCGCCGTTGCCGGGGATTGCTTTCTTTAGTTTATTTGTTACTTGGTTTATTCTTATTCTCAGTTCTAATTAGCTTTATTTTCTTGTACATACAAGTTTTTCTTTTCAAATTTAAAAAAAAAAAAAACAAAAAACAATGGAATTGAGCAATCTAACACTTGAAGAGTTGGTGGCATACATGAACATGGAGAATCAACAAGCCAATCTCACCTCCCCAGTTCAACAATTGGCCATGGGAGGATGTCAAGGCCATCAAGTGTTCCAAGACCAACAGTATGATCATTACTCAAACACTTACCATGAGGGATGGTGGGATCATACTAATTATGGCTACTCGAAAAATTACCAAGAAGTAGATCCTTATGCCAATTACACTCATCCATCTAGCTTCAATCAATCATGGTCTCAAGAACCAGATCTTTTTCAACCACCACATATGACTCAAAACTCTGGTACTTCTTTAGAAGATCTTGTCTATTTTCTTGTTACTGATTCTTTGCAATTTCAACAGGAAACAAGGGCAAGCATCCAGAGTTTGGAAAAGCAAATGAGCCAATTGGCTAGTAGTATGGTGGGATGGGTAGCACAAAGATCTGAAGAACTCCCAGCCCAAACGATGGTTAACCCAAAGGAGAATGCTACTATTGTGACCTTGAAGAATGAGGAACAAGATGAGGATGAAACAAAATTAGAGATGGATTCTATTCTTGAGGATAATGAAGCCAAAGATCCAAATAAGAGTATTTCGGCACCTGAGGTAACGTTTAAGGTTTCACTTTTTACTAATGTTTCTTCTCCACCTTTTCCTAGTAGATTTGCAAAGTTCAAGGAGGAAGAACATGAACAACACATGCCGGAAACCTTAAACAACTTGTTTGTGGAGGTCATTCAACAAGTATCAAAATATGCTCCATTCCTCGATGACATATGCACCACAAAGGATGATGGAATAATACTTGTAATGGAGAATGCATCCACTGTTGTGCAAAGAAAGCTTCCTCTCAAACGCATAAATTTGGGAAATTTCATGTATGAGCATGACAAGCCTAAAAAGCCAAGAAGGGGTGTTGGTTAGATTCAAAACACTAACTCAAGTGTTAATTGGGAAGGCAGCCCAATTAAAGATGAAATTGTCAACCTTCCATATTCAGATTTGCTTTCTCGTTCTTTTCCTTTTTCTTTTATTATTTTTATTGTTTTTATTTTTATTTCTTATATTTCTTTGTTAATTGTGTTTACTATTTTTAAGTTCATTTAGGCTGCATAAGTTTCTTTTGTTTAATAGTTCTTTTCTCTTACATATAATTCTTGCATTGGGGGATAATACCATTACATTAATGACAATGTAAGAATTATGTTTGGGGGGAAGAATTTAGGATTTTATTTAGAGTGTTTTGTTTTTGAGTCTTTTTATGTTGTTTTTCTTTCTGATCCTTGTTTTGAAAATAACTAGATGTAAATATAATTTTTTTTAACCCCGGTTAAATGGCGGATAACGGTACTCCGTGATTATTTAAATCGGTTCCATCAGCTACCCACAAAACTGATATTGTATATAAATTTCTCTTCCAATTTCTCTTTCAATTTTTTTCATTTTTTTTTTCAGGATGGATGATATTCTCACAAGATTGCAGAAACGATTTCCTCATTTTCCTCGAAATATTTTACTAAAGCTTTACCAAGTTCGATTTGAAAGATTAAGAATGCTTATGCACAAAGGGATTCCTGGAGACATACGTTGGATAATTGAAGCCAAGGTACGTGAAGATGAATATCTTCCTATTTTGCATTTACCAGGTACAGGTAGAAGCACTTTTGCAAAGAAGCGACGAGCAAAGCGCATGAGTTCAAATTGCCACAAATGTGCACGATGGACGTGTAACGGTAAATGTCGTTCTATTGGGATTCCGTCCTCTAATCGAGATGATAAAATTGAATTCATTAAGGATGGACTGAGTAAGGAGAATTTGGGTAATATCCAACTTTCTCTTGAGACGCATCCTAGTGGAGACGTACAAAGAGAAATTCTTGATTTATGGCTGCAATTCCAAAGGGAATGGCAACATCTTGGGAATCTGATGTTAAAAGACCCTGTTTGCCAGCTTGTAAGAAAACTGGATGGGAAGCATATCCTCGACTCATAGAAGGCGTTCAAGCCGTTTCTGGACGTAAAACCAGAGGAAGATGTGTGCCACAATCACAACTACAATAAATGACTTCTCAGCTTTTGGTTTGATTTGCAATAACTTCATTTTGGTTTAATTTACGTGTTGTTCGATTTGTGTAATTATTCTCGTTTTTTTTTAATTGTCTTTTACGGTTGATGTTTTCTTCTCTTTTTGATTTTCTTCCTGAAATCACGCAAAAATCTTTTGTTAGGTTAACATTTTCTTCTGACAGGTCAGATACACTTTCGGCGACATTATTACTCTTGTCTGATTCACTACTCAGTCCTCTATATATTACACCATGTACTCATTCTCTTTCAGGCACTCGAAAAAAAAAAAAAGAAAAAAAAATGGAAAGTACTTCATCCCAGCGCATTAAAAAAATTTGTGTCTTTGGAGGTGCTTATCGAGGGAAAAATAACATATTCGCTGATGAAGCCATAAGAGTTGGAGTAATACTTGCCCAACAAAAGATCCACTTGATTTATGGAGGCGGTAGTACGGGTTTAATGGGAGCAGTCGCTACAGCAGCACACGCCGGAGGAAGTCCAGTTCTAGGAATCGTGCCAAAACTATTCACAAGTTTTTGTGGACCTACCGTGGGTAAGGAAATACAAGTCTGGAGTATCCCTGAACGGATAACAATCATGTACCATTCTGCCGATGCATTCATTGCTTTACCAGGAGGTCTGGGTACATTGGAAGAAATAGCTTGCGTGGCTTCTTGGTCATCTTTGGTCACAAATAAGAAACCCATTGGTTTGCTTAATATTAATGGTTATTTTAGTAATTTGCTTTCATATTTAGATAATGCTGTGGATAATGGATTCATGTTTTCAGAGGCAAGGAGAACCATAATTTCTGCTACAACCATTGAAGATTTACTTAAAAAGCTCCAAGCTTATGAGTATTTATCTGCTACGGTTGTTTCACAAACGCTCGGAAAAAGAAAAAGAGATATGGACGAGCAAGGAGTGGATTGCAGTTTGTCTTTGTGACATTATCTAACATTTTGTTTGTTGTGTCTCAGTTATAATAAGTGGTTAGCAACCTCTACAGGTAATATCTCCTAAATTTTACCTTCTAAAAAAAAAAAAAAGTTTGTTGTGTTTTAAGCCAGTTAGAAGTATTCATTCTGAACAAGGTCTGAGTAAGGGAGACTTGAGACATACCTTGTCAGTTTGATTTCTTCTTTTCAAAAAAAAAAAGTTTGTTGTGTTTTAAGCAATTTAGAAGTATTCATTCTGAACAAGGTCTGAGTAAGGGAGACTTGAGACATACCTTGTCAGTTTGATTTTAATCTTTTTATGTTTACTTGTTAATTTTTGTTTAGTATTTTAGGATTATTTAGGTTGCATGGTTTTGTTTTGTTTTGAGTCTTAGTTGTTCCTATTCTTATGTTATTAGTTCTTTTCTCTTACACATGACTCTTTCATTTGAGTTAATAGACTTACATTGAGGACAATGTAAGAATTAAGTGTGGGGGGAAGGATTTAGGATTTCTTTTATTTTTGTCTACTATTTTTTTTTTATGAGTCTTTATTATTATTTTTAGTGTGTTTTAGTTCCTTTTTAATACAATGATGAGATATGAATTGCATAAGTCTAAAACAGAGTTATTAGTGAGAAGATTTTCATGAGAATTGAGCTTGATATCATTTTTTTTATGAGCCAATGTTAATATGATATGTTGATTGAGAAAGAAGCATGTTTAGACTTGAGATTGACTTGTATAATCATCCTTGTGAGTTTTTGAGCCTATATGATTGATGCATTATACATATCAATCTAATTTCTTTCTTGAGTGCTCTTATGATTACATGATTCTCTAGAACTTGCTTTGAACCGTTTGAGACTATATTGATACATGTGACAACATGAATATGATAGAGGCATTAGGATTATAACCAGAGCCAAACATCCATCCATTATTAATGTTCTAAGAGAACATCCCCACTAGTGAGCCAATTTGAGCCTACATTAAATATGCTGTTTTATTGGTAACCACAACTTACACCTAGCCTAAATATACTTATATCCTTACCCTTGTTCTAAAGATGGATTATATATTTTGAGACATATTGCAAAAAACAAGGGATATTTTTAGTTGAAAATTTGGGTTAGAAACAAGAAATAAGTGTGGGGGGAAAAGAAAAGAAAAGTCAAGAGAAAAAGAAATGGAATACTGGCAAATACATTCCTAAGTAAAAAAATATGAATCATCTCTTGAATTTGTGGAAAAAGCAAAAGATGTTACAAAGTTGTTTAGAATGAAGAAAAGGCCCAACATGAATATTCGGCCTAGGTGACTATGTACTTGTAAAGAGTTTTGAGAAGTTTCTTTGTATGATCTTATTATGTCTCTAAACTTTATGAACTCTTTGGAGCCTTTGTGATATCTTTATCCTTTTGTTATTCAACCACATTACAAACCCCTTGGCCCCATTGCAACCTTGATTAAAGACCTCTTGATTCATGAAGTTGTATGATCTAAATAGTGGAGAATAGGTGGACAAGCAAGAATATGGTAGAACGGTTTTCATGAGATTGATTGAGTGTAAACACTTCACCACTACTTTAAAGAGTGAAAATCATGAGGGTATATCATGTGAGAAGTTGAGATTAAATTTGAACATGCACTATTTTGATTGAGATATGTTATGTTAATATTGGCTTAAACAATTTACATTCAAGCATGAATTTTTGTGAAATTCTTTAAGCTATTGATTAGTTTATAAGACTTGTTCAAAGATTGTCTCTAATTTGTATTGAAAGGATTAGGAATAAATATTTTTAGTATATGCAGTTTATTTATATTTTAGTTTTTCAATGTTTGTGGGTATCGTTCTAGTAAACCCTCACGAGACTAAACTCGTCCACTAGGGACACCTAGGGGTTTAAAGGCTTGTGTCACATGCTAAGTGCCACCGTGATTTCCTACGAAAATGGATTAGATTAGATTTTCTTATTTTATTTTTATTGAGTCGTTGCTAGGGACTAGCAACAATCTAAGTGTGGGGGTGTGATAACTCGTATAATTATATAGTTTTTAGTTATGTTTTATTATTGTTTTGTGTCAAATACGAGTTATTATTGTTTAGTCTAATTGTGTTTATGATCTTTTATATTTTTATGTATTTTGGTGTTTTTCACAAGTTTCTTTGAGTGATTTCAGATTACTAGAATTAAGGGCAAATCCAGTTCAGTTCCAGTTCCGACACCTTTTTCCATATCAGCTATATCTCGAGTTTCACTGAAGCAATAAGGCTGAAATTTGTGGCCATGCAAAGCTAAGAGGCATATCTATCTTTTTCATGTTTTACACTTCTTGAAACGGAGTCGTTTTCCCTAGCGAAATCGACCATCAAGTTGGCTGATGTGCAATGACGTCTGTGCTGACATGTTTTCGTATTATGCCCATATCTTCTTATCCACATCAGAAAATGAGCTGATTCCAACGGCTATGGATTCGTAACTGATAGGGTAACATTTGTCTAGAAGACCATGTGATCAGATAAGGCCTCCAAAATTGACAAAATCGACCATCAAGTTGGCTGATCAAAATCGTCATACATGACGAAAATTGTTAGAAAATGCACCCACCTATTATACCTACCTTTGAAATTTGTAAAGCTTGTCTCTTGTCATTTAGCCCTCCAAAATGTGTATAAATAGAGGGCCTTGGATGATTGTAAGGGATCATATTGTACATAGGTAGGATATTAGCCATTGTAATAAAATTCTCTAAGTTTTCTTCTTCTTTCTTTTCTCTAGTTTTCTTTTTCTTTAGAAAGAGCAAGAGGTTGGATAATTAATATTCTTCTTCTTCTTTCTTTCTTTTATTTTCTTCTTAGATTCTATTTAATTTTATGTTTATAATGCCTATGCTAGGCTAAACTTCTATTTGGTTAAGGGTGATTTCAAAGCCCTAGACATGTTTTATTGATAGATCTGAAATTGATTCTTAATGATGTCTAGTGGTGGAGAATGAAACCTTAACCATATTTTTCATATTTGATTCTTCTTACTTACTTGTTTTCTTACTTTTCTAGTTTGCTTATTTTTAAAAGTATATTTATTTTTATTGGCTGGTTACACCGCCTAATTTGTATATTAACTTTGTTTTATTTTTATTGGCTGGTTATACCGCCTAATTTAGTATATATATTTTTATTGGCTGGTTATACCGCCTAATTTAGTATATATATTTTTATTGGCTGGTTATACCGCCTTGCATATTATTCTTATTATTTACTTTAGTTTAAATCTGATTTCAAAAACCCCTTTTCTTTTATTGTTCTTGAATTTAAGTTTTAAACTATCAACTTATAAACTAAAACCCAATCCCTGAGGACTCGACCCTTGCTAACTACTATACTTACAATTGATCTTTTTAGTGCAAGGTTAAATAAGATACACTCTTTTGGGTGCATCAATCCTTATGCCAGTTACACTCATCCATCTATCTTCAATCAATCATGGTCTCAAGAATCAGATCTTTTTCAGCCATCACATATGACTCAAAACTCAGGTACTTCTTTAGAAGATCTTGTCTATTCTCTTGTTACTAATACTTTGCAATTTCAACAGGAAACAAGGGCAAGCATCCAGAGTTTGGAAAAGCAAATGAGCCAATTGGCTAGTAGTATGGTGGGATGGGTAGCACAAAGATCTGAAGAACTCCCTGCCCAAACGATGATTAACCCAAAGGAGAATGCTACTATTGTGACCTTCAGGAATGAGGAACAAGATGAGGATGAGACAAAATTAGAGATGGATTCTATTCTTGAGGATAATAAAGCCACAGATCCAAATAAGAGTATTTTGACACCGGAGGTAACTTTTAAGATTCCAATTTTTGCTAATGTTTCTTCTCCACCTTTTCCTAGTAGATTCGCAAAGTTCAAGGAGGAGGAACATGAACAAGACATCCTGGAAACCTTAAACAGTTTATTTGTGGATGCCATTCAACAAGTACCAAAAGATGCACCATTCCTCGATGAGATATGCACCACCAAGGATGATGGAATAATACTTGTAATGGAGAATGCATCCACTGTTGTGCAAAGAAAGCTTCCTCTCAAACGCATAAATTTGGGAAATTTCATGTATGAGCCTGACAAGCCTAAAAAGCCAAGAAGGGGAATTGGCTAGACTAGAAACAATCAATCAAGTGCTAATTGGGGGAGGCAGCCTAATTAGTGAAAGCATTGCCAAACTGCCATCCTCAGATTTGCTCTCTTTTTCTTTATCTTTTTCTTATGTTTCTTTGTTAATTGTGTTTAGTGTTTCTAAGTTCATTTAGGCTGCATAAGTTTATTTTGTTTATTAGTTCTTTTCACTTACACATGATTCTTTCATTTGGGATTAATAGCATTACATTAATGACAATATAAGAATTATGTGTGGGGGGAAGAATTTAGGATTTTATTTTTGATTGTTTTTATGTTGTTTTTCTTTCTGATCCTTGTTTTGAAAATAACTAAATGTAAATATAATTTTTATTTTTTTTACCCCGGTTAAATGGCGGATAACGGTACTCCGTGATTATTTAAATCGGTTCCATCAGCTACCCACAAAACTGATATTGTGTATAAATTTCTCTTCCAATTTCTCTTTCAATTTTTTTCATTTTTTTCAAGATGGATGATATTCTCACAAGATTGCAGAAACGATTTCCTCCTTTTCCTCGAAATATTTTACTGAAGCTTTACCAAGTTCGATTTGAAAGATTAAGAATGCTTATGCACAAAGGGATTCCTGAAGACATACGTTGGATAATTGAAGCCAAGGTACGTGAAGATGAATATCTTCCTGTTTTGCATTTACCAGGTACAGGTAGAAGCACTTTTGCAAAGAAGCGACGAGCAAAGCGCATGAGTTCAAATTGCCACAAATGTGCACGATGGACGTGTAACGGTAAATGTCGTTCTATTGGGATTCCGTCCTCTAATCGAGATGATAAAATTGAATTCATTAAGGATGGACTGAGTAAGGAGAATTTGGGTAATATCCAACTTTCTCTTGAGACGCATCATAGTGGAGACGTACAAAGAGAAATTCTTGATTTATGGCCGCAATTCCAAAGGGAATGGCAACATCTTGGGAATCTGATGTTAAAAGACCCTGTTTGCCAGCTTGTAAGAAAACTGGATGGGAAGCATATCCTCGACTCATAGAAGGCGTTTAAGCCGTTTCTAGACGTAAAACCAGAGGAAGATGTGAGCCACAATCACAACTACAATAAATGACTTCTCAGCTTTTGGTTTGATTTGCAATAACTTTATTTTGGTTTAATTTACGTGTTGTTCGATTTGTGTAATTATTCTCGTTTTTTTCTTTATTTGTCTTTTACGGTTGATTTTTTTTCTTCTCTTTTTGATTTTCTTCCTGAAATCACGCAAAAATCTTTTGTTAGGTTAACATTTTCTTCTGACAGGTCAAATACACTTTCGGCGACATTATTACTCTTGACTTTTACGGTTGATTTTTCTTCTCTTTTTGATTTTCTTCCTGAAATCACGCAAAAATCTTTTGTTAGGTTAACATTTTCTTCTGACAGGTCAGATACACTTTCGACGACATTATTACTCTTGTCTAATTCACTATTCAGTCCTCCATATATTACACCATGTACTCATTCTCTTTCAGGCACTCGAAAAAAAGAAAAAAAAAAGAAAAAAAAATGGAAAGTACTTCGTCCCAACGCATTAAAAAAATTTGTGTTTTTGGAGGTGCTTATCCAGGGAAAAATAACATATTCGCTGATGAAGCCATAAGAGTTGGAGTAATACTTGCCCAACAAAAGATCCACTTGATTTATGGAGGCGGTAGTACGGGTTTAATGGGAGCAGTCGCTACAGCAGCACACGCCGGAGGAAGTCCAGTTCTAGGAATCGTGCCAAAACTATTCATAAGTTTTTGTGGACCTACCTGGGTAAGGAAATACAAGTCTGGAGTGTCCCTGAACGGATAACAATCATGTACCATTCTGCCGATGCATTCATTGCTTTACCAAGAGGTCTGGGTACATTGGAAGAAATAGCTTGCGTGGCTTCTTGGTCATCTTTGGTCACAAATAAGAAACCCATTGGTTTGCTTAATATTAATGGTTATTTTAGTAATTTGCTTTCATATTTAGATAATGCTGTAGATAATGGATTCATGTTTTCAGAGGCAAGGAGACCATAATTTCTGCTACAACCATTGAAGATTTACTCAAAAAGCTCCAAGCTTATGAGTGTTTATCTGCTACGGTTGTTTCGCAAACGCTCGGAAAAAGAAAAAGAGATATGGACGAGCAAGGAGTGGATTGCACTTTGTCTTTGTGACATTATCTAACATTTTGCTTGTTGTGTCTCAGTTATAATAAGTGGTTAGCAACCTCTGCAGGTAATATCTCCTAAATTCTACATTTAAAATTTGACATTGGGGACAATGTCATATTTTAGTAGGGGGTAAGGGACATATTTTGCTAATTAAAAAAAAAAAAAATTGTTGTGTTTTAAGCCATTTAGAAGTATTCATTCTGAACAAGGTCTGAGTAAGGGAGACTTGAGACATATCTTGTCAGTTTGATTTCTTCTTTTCAAAAAAAAAAGTTTGTTGTGTTTTAAGCAATTTAGAAGTATTCATTCTGAACAAGGTCTGAGTAAGGGAGACTTGAGACACACCTTGTCAGTTTGATTTTAATCTTTTTATGTTTACTTGTTAATTTTTGTTTAGTATTTTAGGATTATTTAGGTTGCATGAGTTTGTTTTGTTTTGTTTTGAGTCTTAGTTGTTCCTATTCTTATGTTATTAGTTCTTTTCTCTTACACATGATTCTTTCATTTGGGTTAATAGACTTACATTGAGGACAATGTAAGAATTCAGTGTGGGGGGAATGATTTAGGATTTCTTTTATTTTTGTCTACTATTTTTTTATGAGTCTTTATTATTATTATGATTATTATTATTATTTTAGTATGTTTTAGTTCCTTTTTAATACAATGATGAGATATGAATTGCATAAGTCTAAAACAGATTTATTAGTGAGAAGATTTTCATGAGAATTGAGCTTGATGTCAACCTTTTTATGAGCCAATGTTAATATGATATGTTGATTGAGAAAGAAGCATGTTTAGACTTAATCTGACTTGTATAATCATCCTTGTGAGTTTTTGAGCCTATAATGATTGATGCATTATACAAATCAATCTAATTTCTTTCTTGAGTGCTCTTATGATTACATGATTCTCTAGAACTTGCTTTAAACCGTTTGAGACTATATTGATACATGTGACAACATGAATATGATAGAGGCATTAGGATTATAACCAGAGCCAAACAGCCATCCATTATTAATGTTCCAAGAGAACACACCCTTAGTGAACCAATTTGAGCCTACACTGAATAAGCTATCTCTTTGGTAACCATAACTTGTCCCTAACCTAAATATACTTATATCTTTACCTTTGTTCCAAAGATGAATTAGCATGTTTTGAGACAAGTTGCAAAGACAAGGAAGATTTATTGAAAATTTGGGTTAGAAACAAGAAATAAGTGTGGGGGGAAAAGAAAGAAAAAAGTCAAGAGAAAAAGAAAGGGATCATTGTCAAATACATTCCCATATTAAAAAAAAAAAAAAAACTTCTCTTGAACTTCTAGTTAAAGTAAAAAAAAAAAAGATGTTACAAAGTTGGTTAGAATGATGCAAAGGCTCAACATGAATATTTAGCCTATGTTATTATGTGCTTTATAAGAGTTTTGAGAAGTTTTATTTGTATGATCTTTTTATGTCTCTAAACTTTATGAACTCTTTGGAACCTTTGTGATATCTTTATCATTTTGTTCTTCAACCACATTACAAACCCCTTGGCCCCATTACAACCTTGATTAAAGACCTCTTGATTCATGAAGTTGTATGATCTAAATAGTGGAGAATAGGTGGACAAGCAAGAATATGGTAGAACTGTTTTCATGAGATTGATTGAGTGTAAACACTTCACCACTACTTTAAAGAGTGAAAATCATGAGGGTATCCCATGTGAGTAGTTGAGATTAAGTTTGAATATGCACTATTTTGATTGAAATATGTTATGTTAATATTGGCTTAACTCAAACAATTTACATTCAAGCATGATTTTTTGTGAAATTCTTTAAGCTATTGATTAGTTTATAAGACTTGTTCAAAGATTCTCTCTAATTTGTATTGAAAGGATTAGGAGTAAATATTTTTAGTATATGTAGTTTATTTATATTTTAGTTTTTCAATGTTTGTGGGTATCGTTCTAGTAAACCCTCACGAGACTAAACTCGTCCACTAGGGACACCTAGGGGTTTAAAGGCTTGTGTCACATGCTAAGTGCCACCGTGATTTCCTACGAAAGTGGATTAGATTTGATTTTCTTATTTTATTTTTATTGAGTCGTTGCTAGGGACTAGCAACAATCTAAGTGTGGGGGTGTGATAACTCGTATAATTATATAGTTTTTAGTTATGTTTTATTATTGTTTTGTGTCAAATACGAGTTATTATTGTTTAGTCTAATTGTGTTTATGATCTTTATGTATTTTGGTGTTTTTCACAAGTTTCTTTGAGTGATTTCAGATTACTAGAATTAAGGGTAAATCCAGTTCAGTTCCAGTTCCGACACCTTTTGCCATATCAGCTATATCTCGAGTTTCACTGAAGAAATAAGGCTGAAATTTGTAGCCGTGCAAAGCTAAGAGGCATATTTATCTTTTTCATGTTTTACACTTCTTGAAACGGAGTCGTTTTCCCTAGCGAAATCGACCATGAAGTTGGCTGATGTGCAATGACGTCTGTGCTGACCTGTTTTCGTATTTTGCCCATATCTTCTTATCCACATCAGCAAATGAGCTGATTCCAACGGCTATGGATCAGTAACTGATAGGGTAACATTTTTCTAGAAGACCATGTGATCAGATAAGGCCTGCAAAATTGACAAAATCGACCATCAAATTGGCTGATCAAAATCGTCATGTATGACGAAAATTGTTAGAAAATGCACCCACCTATTATACCTACCTTTGAAATTTGTAAAGCTTGTCTCTTGTCATTTAGCCCTCCAAAATATGTATAAATAGAGGGCCTTGGATGATTGTAAGGGATCATATTGTACATAGGTAGGATATTAGCCATTTTAATAAAATTCTCTAAGTTTTCTTCTTCTTTCTTTTCTCTAGTTTTCTTTCTTTTCTCTAGTTTTCTTTTTCTTTAGAGAGAGCAAGAGGTTGGATAATTAATATTCTTCCTCTTCTTCTTTCTTTCTTTTATTTTCTTCTTAGATTTTCTTTAATTTTATGTTTATGTTTACAATGCCTATGCTAGGCTAAATTTCTATTTGGTTAAGGGTGATTTCAAAGCCCTAGACATGTTTTGTGATTGATTTTCAGATTCTATCTATCATTAATTTTCTATCAAAGTTGCTTATGTTCTTCTACAAGAATTGTTCATGATGTTGTCTTGATTTATTTAGGTGTACAACTAGATAGATCTTGATAATTATCTATTGCTAGTTTAGGAGTCTTGATCCGTGTAATTGTCTTGATTTCCTATTCAAAAGTGGCAATTTGTGATTAATGATTATGGTCAAGTTTTCAATAATTGCAAAGTGGAACATAACCTAAGTTGAACAATCCGAGCTTATGTGTTTGTTGCTTAGATCAACCTATCTTTCTCATCATAAAGCTGCCATTAAATTGAATTTAGAGAGCTTATTCTAGGTTGTTTAATGGTTAGAGATTAAATAGAGAGCTTGTTCTATTTAACGACAAACTAAGGAAAGATTGGGGTAACAGAGCTTGTTGTTATCTACGGTTGTTAACTTTGATAGTTGGTTGATATTGATAGATCTGAAATTGATTCTTAATGATGTCTAGTGGTGGAGAATGAAACCTTAACCATATTTTTCATATTTGATTCTTCTTACTTACTTGTTTTCTTACTTTTAGTTTGCTTATTTTTTATATTTATTTTTATTGGGTGGTTATACCGCCTAATTTGTATATTAACTTTGTTTTATTTTTACTGGCTGGTTATACCGCCTAATTTAGTATATATATTTTTATTGGCTGGTTATACCGCCTTGCATCTTATTCTTATTATTTACTTTAGTTTAAATCTGGCTTCAAAAACCCCTTTTCTTTTATTGTTCTTGAATTTAAGTTTTAAACTAATAACTTATAAACTAAAACCCAATCCCTGAGGACTCGACCCTTGCTAACTACTATACTTACAATTTATCTATTTAGTGCAAGGTTAAATAAGATACACTCTTTTGGGTGCATCAGCGTCTCAAGAGAAAGTTGGATATTACCCAAATTCTCCTTACTCAGTCCATCCTTAATGAATTCAATTTTATCATCTCGATTAGAGGACGGAATCCCAATAGAACGACATTTACCGTTACACGTCCATCATGCACATTTGTGGCAATTTGAACTCATGCGCTTTGCTCGTCGCTTCTTTGCAAAAGTGCTTCTACCTGTACCTGGTAAATGCAAAACAGGAAGATATTCATCTTCACGTACCTTGGCTTCAATTATCCAACGTATGTCGTCAGGAATCCCTTTGTGCATAAGCATTCTTAATCTTTCAAGTCGAACTTGGTAAAGCTTCAGTAAAATATTTCGAGGAAAAGGAGGAAATCGTTTCTGCAATCTTGTGAGAATATCATCCATCCTGAAAAAAAAATGAAAAAAATTGAAAGAGAAATTGGAAGAGAAATTTATATACAATATCAGTTTTGTGGGTAGCTGATGGAACCGATTTAAATAATCACGGAGTACCGTTATCCGCCATTTAACCGGGGTAAAAAAAATAAAAATTATATTTACATCTAGTTATTTTCAAAACAAGGATCAGAAAGAAAAACAACATAAAAAGACTCAAAAACAAAACACTCTAAATAAAATCCTAAATTCTTCCCCCCACACATAATTTTTACATTGTCCTCAATGTAATGCTATTATCCCCCAATGCAAGAATTATATGTAAGAGAAAAGAACTATTAAACAAAAGAAAAACAATAAAAGATAGAATGATGGAGAGTAAGGAATATGCAAATCTGATATAATAGATGCTCTCCATCCTTTTGGGTTGCCTCTTGATAACTCGTATAATTATATAGTTTTTAGTTATGTTTTATTATTGTTTTGTGTCAAATACGAGTTATTATTGTTTAGTCTAATTGTGTTTATGATCTTTTATATTTTTATGTATTTTGGTGTTTTTCACAAGTTTCTTTGAGTGACTTCAGATTACTAGAATTAAGGGCAAATCCAGTTCAGTTTCAGTTCCGACACCTTTTGCCATATCAGCTATATCTCGAGTTTCACTGAAGCAATAAGGCTAAAATTTGTAGCCATGCAAAGCTAAGAGGCATATCTATCTTTTTCATGTTTTACACTTCTTAAAACGGAGTCGTTTTCCCTAGCGAAATCGACCATCAAGTTGGCTGATGTGCAATGACGTCTATGCTGACATGTTTTCGTATTATGCCCATATCTTCTTATCCACATCAGCAAATGAGCTGATTCCAACGGCTATGGATCCGTAACTGATAGGGGAACCTTTGTCTAGAAGACCATGTGATCAGATCAGGCCTCCAATATTGAAGAAATCGACCATCAAGGTGGCTGATGTGCAATGACGTCTGTGCTGACATGTTTTCGTATTTTGCCCATATCTGCTTAACCACATCAGCAAATGAGCTGATTCCAACGGCTATGGTTCCGTAACTGATAGGGGAACCTTTGTCTAGAAGACCATGTGATCAGATCAGGCCTCCAATATTGACGAAATCGACCATCAAGTTGGCTTATCAAAATCGTCATATACCTACCTTTGAAATTTGTAAAGCTTGTCTCTTGTCATTTAGCCCTCCAAAATGTGTATAAATAGAGGGCCTTGGATGATTGTAAGGGATCATATTGTACATAGGTAGGATATTAGCCATTTTAATAAAATTCTCTAAGTTTTCTTCTTCTTTCTTTTCTCTAGTTTTCTTTCTTTTCTCTAGTTTTCTTTTTCTTTAGAGAGAGCAAGAGGTTGGATAATTAATATTCTTCCTCTTCTTCTTTCTTTCTTTTATTTTCTTCTTAGATTTTCTTTAATTTTATGTTTATGTTTACAATGCCTATGCTAGGCTAAACTTCTATTTGGTTAAGGGTGATTTCAAAGCCCTAGACATGTTTTATAATTGATTTTCAGATTCTATCTATCATTAATTTTCTGTCAAAGTTGCTTATGTTCTTCTACAAGAATTGTTCATGATGTTGTCTTGATTTGTTTAGGTGTACAACTAGATAGATCTTGATAATTATCTATTGCTAGTTTAGGAGTCTTGATCCGTGTAATTGTCTTGATTTCCTATTCATTAGTGGCAATTTGTGATTAATGATTATGATCAAGTTTTCAATAATTGCAAAGTGGAACATAACCTAAGTTGAACAATCCGAGCTTATGTGTTTGTTGCTTAGATCAACCTATCTTTCTCATCATAAAGCTGCCATTAAATTGAATCTAGAGAGCTTATTCTAGGTTGTTTAATGGTTAGAGATTAAATAGAGAGCTTGTTCTATTTAACGACAAACTAAGGAAAGATTGGGATAACAGAGCTTGTTGTTATCTACGGTTGTTAACTTTGATAGTTGGTTGATATTGATAGATCTGAAATTGATTCTTAATGATGTCTAGTGGTGGAGAATGAAACCTTAACCATATTTTTCATATTTGATTCTTCTTACTTACTTGTTTTCTTACTTTTCTAGTTTGCTTATTTTTAAAAGTATATTTATTTTTATTGGCTGGTTATACCGCCTAATTTGTATATTAACTTTGTTTTACTTTTATTGGCTGGTTATACCGCCTAATTTAGTATATATATTTTTATTGGCTGGTTATACCGCCTTGCATCTTCTTCTTATTATTTACTTTAGTTTAAATCTGGCTTCAAAAACCCCTTTTCTTTTATTGTTCTTGAATTTAAGTTTTAAACTATTAACTTATAAACTAAAACCCAATCCCTGAGGACTCGACCCTTGCTAACTACTATACTTACAATTGATCTTTTTAGTGCAAGGTTAAATAAGATACACTCTTTTGGGTGCATCAAATTTTTGGCGCCGTTGCCGGGGATTGTTTTCTTTAGTTTATTTGTTACTTGGTTTATTCTTATTTTCAGTTCTAATGAGTTTTATTTTCTTGTACATACGGGTTTTTCTGATCAAATTTTGAAAAAAAAAATAAAAAAAAAATAAAAAAACGATGGAATTGAGCAATCTAACACTTGAAGAGTTGGTGGCATACATGAACATGGAGAATCAACAAGCCAATCTCACCTTCCCAGTTCAACAATTGGCCATGGGAGGATGTCAAGGCCATCAAGTGTTCCAAGACCAACAGTATGATCATTACTCAAACACTTACCATGAGGGATGGTGGGATCATACTAATTATGGCTACTCGAAAAATTACCAAGAAGTAGATCCTTATGCCAATTACACTCATCCATCTAGCTTCAATCAATCATGGTCCCAAGAACCAGATCTTTTTCAACCACCACATATGACTCAAAACTCAGGTACTTCTTTAGAAGATCTTGTCTATTCTCTTGTTACTGATACATTGCAATTTCAACAGGAAACAAGGGCAAGCATCCAGAGTTTGGAAAAGCAAATTGATGCACCCAAAAGAGTGTATCTTATTTAACCTTGCACTAAAAAGATAAATTGTAAGTATAGTAGTTAGCAAGGGTCGAGTCCTCAGGGATTGGGTTTTAGTTTATAAGTTAATAGTTTAAAACTTAAATTCAAGAACAATAAAAGAAAAGGGGTTTTTGAAGCCAGATTTAAACTAAAGTAAATAATAAGAATAAGATGCAAGGCGGTATAACCAGCCAATAAAAATATATATACTAAATTAGGCGGTATAACCAGCCAATAAAAATATATATACTAAATTAGGCGGTATAACCAGCCAATAAAAATAAAACAAAGTTAATATACAAATTAGGCGGTATAACCAGCCAATAAAAATAAATATAAAAAATAAGCAAACTAAAAGTAAGAAAACAAATAAGTAAGAAGAATCAAATATGAAAAATATGGTTAAGGTTTCATTCTCCACCACTAGACATCATTAAGAATCAATTTCAGATCTATCAATATCAACCAACTATCAAAGTTAACAACCGTAGATAACAACAAGCTCTGTTACCCCAATCTTTCTTTAGTTTGTCGTTAAATAGAACAAGCTCTCTATTTAATCTCTAACCATTAAACAACCTAGAATAAGCTCTCTAAATTCAATTTAATGGCATCTTTATGATGAGAAAGATAGGTTGATCTAAGCAACAAACACATAAGCTCGGATTGTTCAACTTAGGTTATGTTCCACTTTGCAATTATTGAAAACTTGACCATAATCATTAATCACAAATTGCCACTTATGAATAGGAAATCAAGACAATTACACGGATCAAGACTCCTAAACTAGCAATAGATAATTATCAAGATCTATCTAGTTGTACACCTAAATAAATCTAGACAACATCATGAACAATTCTTGTAGAAGAACATAAGCAACTTTGATAGAAAATTAATGATAGATAGAATCTGAAAATCAATCACAAAACATGTCTAGGGCTTTGAAATCACCCTTAACCAAATAGAAGTTTAGCCTAGCATAGGCATTATAAACATAAACATAAAATTAAAGAAAATCTAAGAAGAAAATAAAAGAAAGAAAGAAGAAGAGGAAGAATATTAATTATCCAACCTCTTGCTCTCTCTAAAGAAAAAGAAAACTAGAGAAAAGAAAGAAAACTAGAGAAAAGAAAGAAGAAGAAAACTTAGAGAATTTTATTAAAATGGCTAATATCCTACCTATGTACAATATGATCCTCTACAATCATCCAAGGCCCTCTATTTATACACATTTTGGAAGGCTAAATGACAAGAGACAAGCTTTACAAATTTCAAAGGTAGGTATAATAGGTGGGTGAATTTTTCTAACAATTTTCGTCATATTGTATGACAATTTTGATCAGCCAACTTGATGGTCGATTTCGTCAATGTTGGAGGCCTGATCTGATCACATGGTCTTCTAGAAAAAGGTTCCCCTATCAGTTACGGATCCATAGCCGTTGGAATCAGCTGATTTTCTGATGTGGATAAGCCGATAAGGGCAAAATACGAAAACATGTCAGCACAGACGTCATTTCACATCAGCCAACTTGATGGTCGATTTCGTCAATATTAGAGGCCTGATCTGATCATATGGTCTTCTAGACAAAGGTTCCCGTATCAGTTACGGATCCATAGCCATTAAAATCAGCTCATTTGCTGATGTGGATAAGCAGATATGGGCAAAATACGAAAACAGGTCAGCACAGACGTCATTGCACATTAGCCAACTTGATGGTCGATTTCGCTAGGGAAAACGACTCCGTTTTAAGAAGTGTAAAACATGAAAAAGATAGATATTCCTCTTAGCTTTGCATGGCTACAAATTTCAGCCTTATTGCTTCAGTGAAACTCGAGATATAGCTGATATGGCAAAAGGTGTCGGAACTGAAACTGAACTGGATTTGCCCTTAATTCTAGTAATCTGAAATCACTCAAAGAAACTTGTGAAAAACACCAAAATACATAAAAATATAAAAGATCATAAACACAATTAGACTAAACAATAATAACTCGTATTTGACACAAAACATTAATAAAACATAACTAAAAACTATATAATTATACGAGTTATCACACCCCCACACTTAGATTGTTGCTAGTCCCTAGCAACGACTCAATAAAAATAAAATAAGAAAATCTAATCTAATCCATTTTCGTAGGAAATCACGGTGGCACTTAGCATGTGACACAAGCCTTTAAACCCCTAGGTGTCCCTAGTGGACGAGTTTAGTCTCGTGAGGGTTTACTAGAACGATACCCACAAACATTGAAAAACTAAAATATAAATAAACTGCATATACTAAAAATATTTACTCCTAATCCTTTCAATACAAATTAGAGACAATATTTGAACAAGTCTTATAAACTAATCAATAGCTTAAAGAATTTCACAAAAATCATGCTTGAATGTAAATTGTTTGAGTTAAGCCAATATTAGCATAACATATCTCAATCAAAATATTGCATGTTCAAATTTAATCTCAACTTCTCACATGGGATACCCTCATGATTTTCACTCTTTAAAGTAGTGGTGAAGTGTTTACACTCAATCAATCTCATGAAAACAGTTCTACCATATTCTTGCTTGTCCACCTATTCTCCACTATTTAGATCATACAACTTCATGAATCAAGAGGTCTTTAATCAAGGTTGTAATGGGGCCAAGGGGTTTGTAATGTGGTTGAAGAACAAAAGGATAAAGATATCACAAAGGTTCCAAAGAGTTCATAAAGTTTAGAGATATAAAAAGATCATACAAAGAAACTTCTCAAAACTCTTTACAAGTACATAGTCACCTAGGCCGGATATTCATGTTGGGCCTTTTCTTCATTCTAAACGACTTTGTAACATCTTTTTCTTTTTCCACAAATCCAAGAGATGATTCATATTTTTTTTTTTTTTTTTTTTACATAGGAATGTATTTGCCAGTATTCCATTTCTTTTTCTCTTGACTTTTCTTTTCTTTTCCCCCCACACTTATTTCTTGTTTCTAACCCAAATTTTTAACTAAAAATATCCCTTGTCTTTGCAACTTGTCTCAAAACATGCTAATTCATCTTTGGAACAAAGGTAAAGATATAAGTATATTTAGGTTAGGGACAAGTTATGGTTACCAAAGAGATAGCTTATTCAATGTAGGCTCAAATTGGTTCACTAAGGGTGTGTTCTCTTGGAACATCAATAAGGGATGGCTGTTTGGCCCTGGCTAAAAATCCTAATGCCTCTATCATATTCATGTTGTCACATGTATCAATATAGTCTCAAACGGTTTAAAGCAAGTTCTAGAGAATCATGTAATCATAAGAGCACTCAAGAAAGAAATTAGATTGATTTGTATAATGCATCAATCATTATAGGCTCAAAAACTCACAAGGATGATTATACAAGTCAGATTAAGTCTAAACATGCTTCTTTCTCAATCAACATATTATATTAACATTGGCTCATAAAAAGGTTGACATCAAGCTCAATTCTCATGAAAATCTTCTTACTAATAAATCTGTTTTAGACTTATGCAATTCATATCTCATCATTGTATTAAAAAGAAACTAAAACTCACAAAAAAAAATAATAATAATAATAAAGAAAAAAAAATAGTAGACAAAAATAAAAGAAATCCTAAATCATTCCCCCCACACTTAATTCTTACATTGTCCTCAATGTAAGTCTATTAACTCAAATGAAAGAATCATGTGTAAGAGAAAAGAACTAATAACATAAGAATAGGAACAACTAAGACTCAAAACAAAACAAACTCATGCAACCTAAATAATCCTAAAATACTAAACAAAAATTAACAAGTAAACATAAAAAGATTAAAATCAAACTGACAAGGTATGTCTCAAGTCTCCCTTACTCAGACCTTGTTCAGAATGAATACTTCTAAATTGCTTAAAACACAACAAACTCCTTTTTTTTTTTTTTTTTTTTTTTTGAAAAGAAGAAATCAAACTGACAAGGTATGTCTCAAGTCTCCCTTACTCAGACCTTGTTCAGAATGAATACTTCTTAAAATTTTTTTTTTTTATTAAATTAGCAAAATATGTCCCTTACCCCCTACTAAAATATGACATTGTCCCCAATGTCAAATTTTAAAGGTAGAATTTAGGAGATATTACCTGCAGAGGTTGCTAACCACTTATTATAACTGAGACACAACAAGCAAAATGTTAGATAATGTCACAAAGACAAAGTGCAATCCACTCCTTACTCGTCCATATCTCTTTTTCTTTTTCCGAGCGTTTGCGAAACAACCGTAGCAGATAAACACTCATAAGCTTGGAGCTTTTTGAGTAAATCTTCAATGGTTGTAGCAGAAATTATGGTTCTCCTTGCCTCTGAAAACATGAATCCATTATCCACAGCATTATCTAAATATGAAAGCAAATTACTAAAATAACCATTAATATTAAGCAAACCAATGGGTTTCTTATTTGTGACCAAAGATGACCAAGAAGCCACGCAAGCTATTTCTTCCAATGTACCCAGACCTCCTGGTAAAGCAATGAATGCATCGGCAGAATGGTACATGATTGTTATCCGTTCAGGGACACTCCAGACTTGTATTTCCTTACCCACGGTGGGTCCACAAAAACTTGTGAATAGTTTTGGCACGATTCCTAGAACTGGACTTCCTCCGGCGTGTGCTGCTGTAGCGACTGCTCCCATTAAACCCGTACTACCGCCTCCATAAATCAAGTGGATCTTTTGTTGGGCAAGTATTACTCCAACTCTTATGGGTTCATCAGCGAATATGTTATTTTTTCCTGGATAAGCACCTCCAAAGACACAAATTTTTTTAATGCGCTGGGATGAAGTACTTTCCATTTTTTTTTTTTTCGAGTGCCTGAAAGAGAATGAGTACATGGTGTAATATATAGAGGACTCAGTAGTGAATCAGACAAGAGTAATAATGTCACCGAAAGTGTATCTGACCTGTCAGAAGAAAATGTTAACCTAACAAAAGATTTTTGCGTGATTTCAGGAAGAAAATCAAAAAGAGAAGAAAAAAATCAACCGTAAAAGACAAATAAATAAAAAAAAAGAGAATAATTACATAAATCGAACAACACATAAATTAAACCAAAATAAAGTTATTGCAAATCAAACCAAAAGCTGAGAAGTCATTTATTGTAGTTGTGATTGTGGCTCACATCTTCCTCTGGTTTTACGTCCAGAAACGGCTTAAACGCCTTCTATGAGTCGAGGATATGCTTCCCATCCAGTTTTCTTACAAGCTGGCAAACAGGGTCTTTTAACATCAGATTCCCAAGATGTTGCCATTCCCTTTGGAATTGCGGCCATAAATCAAGAATTTCTCTTTGTACGTCTCCACTAGGATGCGTCTCAAGAGAAAGTTGGATATTACCCAAATTCTCCTTACTCAGTCCATCCTTAATGAATTCAATTTTATCATCTCGATTAGAGGATGGAATCCCAATAGAACGACATTTACCGTTACACGTCCATCGTGCACATTTGTGGCAATTTGAACTCATGCGCTTTGCTCGTCGCTTCTTTGCAAAAGTGCTTCTACCTGTACCTGGTAAATGTAAAACAGGAAGATATTCATCTTCACGTACCTTGGCTTCAATTATCCAACGTATGTCGTCAGGAATCCCTTTGTGCATAAGCATTCTTAATTTATCAAGTCGAACTTGGTAAAGCTTCAGTAAAATATTTCGAGGAAAAGGAGGAAATCGTTTCTGCAATCTTGTGAGAATATCATCCATCCTGAAAAAAAGAATGAAAAAAAAAAATTGAAAGAGAAATTGGAAGAGAAATTTATATACAATATCAGTTTTGTGGGTAGCTGATGGAACCGATTTAAATAATCACGGAGTACCGTTATCCGCCATTTAACCGGGGTTAAAAAAAAATTATATTTACATCTAGTTATTTTCAAAACAAGGATCAAAAAGAAAAACAACATAAAAAGACTCAAAAACAAAACACTCTAAATAAAATCCTAAATTCTTCCCCCCACACATAATTCTTACATTGTCATTAATGTAATGCTATTATCCCCCAATGCAAGAATTATATGTAAGAGAAAAGAACTATTAAACAAAAGAAACTTATGCAGCTTAAATGAACTTAAAAACAGTAAACACAATTAACAAAGAAACATAAGAAATAAAAATAAAAACAATAAAAATAATAAAAGAAAAAGGAAAAGAAAGAGAAAGAGAAAGCAAATCTGAATATGGAAGGTTGGCAATTTCATCTTTAATTGGGTTGCCTTCCCAATTAACACTTGAGTTAGTGTTTTGAATCTAACCAACACCCCTTCTTGGCTTTTTAGGCTTGTCAGGCTCATACATGAAATTTCCCAAATTTATGCGTTTGAGAGGAAGCTTTCTTTGCACAACAGTGGATGTATTCTCCATTACAAGTATTATTCCATTATCCTTGGTGGTGCATATCTCATCGAGGAATGATGCATCTTTTGGTACTTGTTGAATGACATCCACAAACAAACTGTTTAAGGTTTCCAGCGTGTCTTGTTCATGTTCATCCTCCTTGAACTTTGCGAATCTACTAGGAAAAGGTGGAGAAGAAACATTAGTAAAAATTGGAATCTCAAACGTTACCTCAGGTGATGAAATACTCTTATTTGGATCATTGGCTTCATTATCCTCAAGAATAGAATTCATCTCTAATTTTGTCTCATCCTCATCTTGTTCCTCATTCCTCAAGGTCACAATAGTAGTATTCTCCTTTGGGTTAATCATTGTTTGGGCAGGGAGTTCTTCAGATCTTTGTGCTACCCATCCCACCATACTACTAGTCAATTGGATCATTTGCTTTTCCAAATTCTGGATGCTTGCCCTTGTTTCCTGTTGAAATTGCAATGTATCAGTAACAAGAGAATAGACAAGATCTTCTAAAGAAGTACCTGAGTTTTGAGTCATATGTGGTGGTTGAAAAAGATCTGGTTCTTGGGACCATGATTGATTGAAGCTAGATGGATGAGTGTAATTGGCATAAGGATCTACTTCTTGGTAATTTTTCGAGTAGCCATAATTAGTATGATCCCACCATCCCTCATGGTAAGTGTTTGAGTAATGGTCATACTGTTGGTCTTGGAACACTTGATGGCCTTGACATCCTCCCATGGCCAATTGTTGAACTGGGAAGGTGAGATTGGCTTGTTGATTCTCCATGTTCATGTATGCCACCAACTCTTCAAGTGTTAGATTGCTCAATTCCATTTTTTTTTGTTTTTTTTTTTAAATTTGAAAAGAAAAACTTGTATGTACAAGAAAATAAAACTAATTAGAACTGAAAATAAGAATAAACCAAGTAACAAATAAACTAAAGAAAACAATCCCCGGCAACGGCGCCAAAAATTTGATGCACCCAAAAGAGTGTATCTTATTTAACCTTGCACTAAAAAGATAAATTGTAAGTATAGTAGTTAGCAAGGGTCGAGTCCTCAGGGATTGGGTTTTAGTTTATAAGTTAATAGTTTAAAACTTAAATTCAAGAACAATAAAAGAAAAGGGGTTTTTGAAGCCAGATTTAAACTAAAGTAAATAATAAGAATAAGATGCAAGGCGGTATAACCAGCCAATAAAAATATATATACTAAATTAGGCGGTATAACCAGCCAATAAAAATATATATACTAAATTAGGCGGTATAACCAGCCAATAAAAATAAAACAAAGTTAATATACAAATTAGGCGGTATAACCAGCCAATAAAAATAAATATAAAAAATAAGCAAACTAAAAGTAAGAAAACAAATAAGTAAGAAGAATCAAATATGAAAAATATGGTTAAGGTTTCATTCTCCACCACTAGACATCATTAAGAATCAATTTCAGATCTATCAATATCAACCAACTATCAAAGTTAACAACCGTAGATAACAACAAGCTCTGTTACCCCAATCTTTCCTTAGTTTGTCGTTAAATAGAACAAGCTCTCTATTTAATCTCTAACCATTAAACAACCTAGAATAAGCTCTCTAAATTCAATTTAATGGCAGCTTTATGATGAGAAAGATAGGTTGATCTAAGCAACAAACACATAAGCTCGGATTGTTCAACTTAGGTTATGTTCCACTTTGCAATTATTGAAAACTTGACCATAATCATTAATCACAAATTGCCACTTATGAATAGGAAATCAAGACAATTACACGGATCAAGACTCCTAAACTAGCAATAGATAATCATCAAGATCTATCTAGTTGTACACCTAAATAAATCTAGACAACATCATGAACAATTCTTGTAGAAGAACATAAGCAACTTTGATAGAAAATTAATGATAGATAGAATCTGAAAATCAATCACAAAACATGTCTAGGGCTTTGAAATCACCCTTAACCAAATAGAAGTTTAGCCTAGCATAGGCATTATAAACATAAACATAAAATTAAAGAAAATCTAAGAAGAAAATAAAAGAAAGAAAGAAGAAGAGGAAGAATATTAATTATCCAACCTCTTGCTCTCTCTAAAGAAAAAGAAAACTAGAGAAAAGAAAGAAAACTAGAGAAAAGAAAGAAGAAGAAAACTTAGAGAATTTTATTAAAATGGCTAATATCCTACCTATGTACAATATGATCCTCTACAATCATCCAAGGCCCTCTATTTATACACATTTTGGAAGGCTAAATGACAAGAGACAAGCTTTACAAATTTCAAAGGTAGGTATAATAGGTGGGTGAATTTTTCTAACAATTTTCGTCATATTGTATGACAATTTTGATCAGCCAACTTGATGGTCGATTTCGTCAATGTTGGAGGCCTGATCTGATCACATGGTCTTCTAGAAAAAGGTTCCCCTATCAGTTACGGATCCATAGCCGTTGGAATCAGCTGATTTTCTGATGTGGATAAGCCGATATGGGCAAAATACGAAAACATGTCAGCACAGACGTCATTTCACATCAGCCAACTTGATGGTCGATTTCGTCAATATTAGAGGCCTGATCTGATCATATGGTCTTCTAGACAAAGGTTCCCGTATCAGTTACGGATCCATAGCCATTAAAATCAGCTCATTTGCTGATGTGGATAAGCAGATATGGGCAAAATACGAAAACAGGTCAGCACAGACGTCATTGCACATTAGCCAACTTGATGGTCGATTTCGCTAGGGAAAACGACTCCGTTTTAAGAAGTGTAAAACATGAAAAAGATAGATATTCCTCTTAGCTTTGCATGGATACAAATTTCAGCCTTATTGCTTCAGTGAAACTCGAGATATAGCTGATATGGCAAAAGGTGTCGGAACTGAAACTGAACTGGATTTGCCCTTAATTCTAGTAATCTGAAATCACTCAAAGAAACTTGTGAAAAACACCAAAATACATAAAAATATAAAAGATCATAAACACAATTAGACTAAACAATAATAACTCGTATTTGACACAAAACATTAATAAAACATAACTAAAAACTATATAATTATACGAGTTATCACAAATGATCCAATTGACTAGTAGTATGGTGGGATGGGTAGCACAAAGATCTGAAGAACTCCCTGCCCAAACAATGATTAACCCAAAGGAGAATACTACTATTGTGACCTTGAGGAATGAGGAACAAGATGAGGATGAGACAAAATTAGAGATGAATTCTATTCTTGAGGATAATGAAGCCAATGATCCAAATAAGAGTATTTCAGCACCTGAGGTAACGTTTGAGATTCCAATTTTTACTAATGTTTCTTCTCCACCTTTTCCTAGTAGATTCGCAAAGTTCAAGGAGGATGAACATGAACAAGACACACGCTGGAAACCTTAAACAGTTTGTTTGTGGATGTCATTCAACAAGTACCAAAAGATGCATCATTCCTCGATGAGATATGCACCACCAAGGATGATGGAATAATACTTGTAATGGAGAATACATCCACTGTTGTGCAAAGAAAGCTACCTCTCAAACGCATAATTTGGAAATTTTCATGTATGAGCC